>CM060939.1:560683525-565483525 GCA_030765085.1 Allium cepa
TTTAAAAATATTAATTAACTATTTTTTATTAATTTGTCTAATAAATAATATAGATAACCATGCCAATAAAATATCATGCTTATTGTAACAAAACAGTATAAATATGGATCACATAAAAAACGATACAAACAACTTTAATGTATAATTATTTATTTTAATAAATTATTAGTTAAATTATTGAAGTTTAAAGATCATAAATCATCACAATAATTATAAAATTTTCACCCCTACTGATTAATTCTCTTCATTTTTTTGAATCCATATAAATTATCATTATATAGTTATTCAGAATATTATGTTAATTTTTCCATGATTTTATACTCATATTTACCGAGATTTTATAATTTCTACAGTCATTTACAATGTTTTCATCAATTTTCTTTTATTATTTTACATTCAAATCTATGTATTTAAATTAACCAAACACTATAAATCTATACTATATAAATAAATTCAAGTAATTAATACTCATTAAATTCTTTGATAATTTTAAATAAATTGACAATTTAAATTTATATACCGCATTAGTAGTAACACATGGTAGATATTTCTTTCAAATATAAAAATATCCGAATCACTTAACAAAAATTATAGACATAAACAATAATAAAACGTTTAATTTATGATTGATATATCGAACATTGCATAACAAAATTTCATTTTAACAACATTTAAAGTATGAGTAAGATGTTTTTACAAAATTAGCGTGTTCGATGCATGTGATACATTCTATTATTTTATTATTATTATCCATAGTTTTAGTAAATTAAAAAAATAGTTTTTCCCTTAATATCTCATGTTACATTTGTAGGATCTAGATTAACCCTGGGGGGGGGGGGGGTGAATAGGGTTATAGCAAATTTTCTCGAATTAAACTGCAAAGAAGTAAATATGCTGAAAAATAAATCACACACAAAATTTACCCAGCTTCGGCAACCTCTGCCTACTGCTGCATTCCCAGATTTCTATTAGGATTAAACAGTCTCCCGCTTACAAACACTCTAACAGACTCGCAACCCCTGCTACCGCCTATAGAGTTTTGCAAACTTGCAAACCCTACTTACTGAACTAATTCTAACTAGACAATCTGACACTACCTAAATCCTAGGTGGTGATTTACCAAGATTTGACAACCTTAAAAGAGAATTTAAATTTAAGACAAACTTAAAAAAACAATTTTAAAAAACTAAAACCCTAATTGAAAAATAAACTAAAGCCTTTATTAAAAACAAGGCCAGCCCATTTAATTTCTTCTGCCCGTTCCTTTGTGATAATGGCGGCTCTGTTGTATCTTTATTCGATCTGAATTAGGGCTTCGTTCCCTTGCGAAAATTAGGGCTTTCTCAGATTCGATTCTTTGGTTTATGTTGCTCTTTGCTCGCTGCTTCTCTGATGATCGGCTGCTATTCACTTGAGCTCGTTCGCAGCTGCTCCTCTGTTGATCGAGTTCGATAGATTGTGGTATGTAGTCTCTTCCCTTTCGTTGCTGGTTCAATTCTTGCTTGAACTCGATTGATTGATTATTTTACCGATGATGATTGTGGGTTTATATTTGGATTTGATTCGATTTTTCCACACTTTTCCGATGACGATTTGGGTGATGTATTTATATGAATTCCGAGACCCTAGAATTTGTTCGTATCAATTCGACACTTTCCTAATTCTTGCTTTCCTGATATTGTTACAACTTGATACGCACGGTTTTGATTTTGTAGCGTTTGATTTTTTTCTTGAGTCATACGGCAGAAACTTTCCTCTTTTACTTGAATTTGACTTTTGACTTTTTCAATGATACGCACTTGAATTTTTACACATGAATTTTCTTGTTGACTTCTGTATGCTTCCATGATTTCGACTATAGCTTGTCTATTGCTTTCGACTTCACTGTGAATTATGGCTTTGATTTTCTGGCCCCTATGAGCTTCTTCTCTGGCCATCTCCTCTGGTTGGTTTAACCTGAACTCCATTTGAACATTGCATTCGTGGATTTTGATGTTGTCTGACTGTTCACTATCTGCATCACTGTTTCATAATTTCATTGCACTCATATTGCCTCGAGCTTGTACTATTTCTTACTTGGTGCATTGTGCTCTGTTGTTGTCTGGACATTTGCTGTAGTCTTCATTGTTGTGTATGCATTGTCATGTTGTATACTCTCTGTATACATACTTGAGTCTTGTTCATCCAATTCATTGAGATTGTAGCTTGCTGTACATATGAACTTGCATTGCTTCCCTGACCTGTGCACATTGTTTCCTTTCACTGGTTATTTCATATTCATTTGAATTGTGCATTTGTCTGTACTGTGCATTGAGCACTTTAGTTTCATGATGTACTTGCTACCTGGATTGTGTACATTTGTGCACTTGTTTGCTCATGAAAATGTGATGGCATTTGGTCTTTGACATTTTGTTTGCTTGGTGGGATTTCTTCGAGTCAGTTTGCATCGTTACAGTGGTTTCTTGATGGTGCACTGTCACACTGTAATCTGGATGTATTCTGTTGTTGTCTGATTGTATAAGCTTTGATGCTTTGATGCTGTTTCAGTTATAATCTATCATGCTTCAGTTTTATTGTGTTTGTTGACCACACATGTTTATGGCCACTGGTTCATTGTTTCATTTGGTTGTTGCAGTCCTTTATGGTTTCAAACATGTGAGTTGCATTTGTGTCACTTGAGACTGCTTGTAACTGTCTTGACCACTTGATTGCATTGGTGTCATTGGTGTTCTTGTTCAAAACTGCTGTGTCACTGCATACATGTGTACTTATGTATTTTCTCATGTACATATGTATGTGATACTTTGTCCATACTGTGTTGATTGATCTTCATGTACCCAGTTGATGTTCTATTGCTCAGTGTTGGTCTGGCTTGAACTTGATATTGTTGAACCTGTTAGTCGAGCTTGCATACTTCATGTTGCCTTGTCTTTGGTTGTTGCATTGAGTTGAGTCATGATTGCAATGACTTGACCTTTTCATTCAGTTTATTGTTTGGTGCCTTCTTGAATTTCCAGTCTATGCATTGACCTTGTGTTGAACCCAGTTTTAAAACTCGGGTTTGACCTTGCGCTGATGACAAAATTTTAAATATATTGCACCTGAGTTGAACCTGTCTTTATATTTGGGTTTGACCTTGTGCACACCTGTCCCTATAGCATTATCAAGTGTATATCGATGTGCACGGCCTTGTGGCATGTACAGTGATACACTGTGCATGTCACACTGTTCGTGTGTGATGAATTCAAATGTACACGATGACGAACAACCCAAATAACTATGGCAAACAATATTTTCAAAAAAATATTTTATTTTATATTGCAAAAATATTTCCTTTTCAATTTTACTGCGTTAGTGAATATTTTTGCAGATTGCTCAGATACTGGATTCTAACTGGAATGAAGTTGAAGATAAACTACGAGTGTGAGTGATATGTAGTGAGAAATTTATGTAAATTGAATTGTGATGTAATTAGAATCTAAATTGTATATGTATAGTGAGAGCTTGAATTTGTACTATTCAAAATTGTAATAAATATTTGTTTGAATAAAATTTCTGTTTGAATTCAAATTCTGTGTAGTTTATTCTGTTTGAATTCAAATTCTGTGTAATTTATTTTATTCAACAAATATTTATTTAATCTATGAAAAATAAAATAGTATATTAACAAATACATTTAAATGAATATATATATGTTTATTATCATCAAACAAAAATCATATAAGCGCATATTCAACAACATTTAAAATTCTTATCAATATAGATTTGCAATTTGACATCTAAAACTCATCATCATGCACATGTGCGGGTGCGCATGCGCATCAAAACACACAGGATCATGAATTTACTCAATATTACTTCAAAAAAGAACATATTACATCTATATTTTTCTTTGAAATTTATCATATAGATAAACACTAAAAATTGTTTCACATGTATAGGTATATCAGTCATATTTAACGTATAATTTCTTAATTGCAAAATATAAATTACGCTTATTTTAAAATTACGCAAAATGTTTTAAAATATAAAATTTTGGAAATAACAAATACACACACACACACACACACTACACACATTTTTTAAACGTATAAATCAATAAAGTAATATGTTTAACATATAATTTCTTTAAACTTTACAAAAACTATCGTAAACCTAATTTGAAACAAAATCTATCATTTTAAATAGTTAGAATACGAAAATAATGAATATATGATTATTTTTAACTATTCGAAAATAATTTTTGAATATATTTTACTATGAAACATAGCATTTTAACATGCTAAAATATAAAAAAATATGTTGAATATTAGCATATTACATTGTACTCGACTAATTAACTATGTATATTTGGCAATTTCTTTTACAACCATGTGCAACGCATGAGTTACACACTAGTAATAAAATAAAGTCAAATAGGTAAATTAATAATAATAGTAAACAAGTAAAATAAAAATAGAAATACATATGTATGTAAGGCAAAAAAAAATAAGATTAAAAAAAATGAAAAAAATGAAAAAAAATAAAAAATAAAAAAAATAAAATAAAATAAATAAATTGATGATAACAGTACAAATAGTAATAATGGTGCTGATAGTAATATTGGTCAAAGACCAAATGCTACGTCTTAGGCTCTTTTTCTCTAATCATATAATTTAAAACTTATAAGACTCATAGCTCATGGTTCTGGTACGTGGATTGCTAACTTGCACGTGCTCCTATCCGTTACCAACTCTTCGGCTATATTCCAACCCTTCAAGTCTCTTTTAACTACTTCCTTCCATGTCAACTTTGACTGACCTCTACCTCTCTTTGAGCAAACGACACGACCGATAATTCCGACGTGCACAGGTGCCTCGAGCGGCCTTTGTTGGAGATATACAAACCATCTTAAACGATATTGAATTAGTTGCTCTCAATTGGTGCTACTCCAAGTTTTTCACATATATTATCATTTCTAATTCGGTCTGAACGGATTTTCTATCGATTAGAAAACAGCCGAATTTATACTACAAGAAAAGGGCCCATTTTGTATCGGATTGTTGCAACGGCTGACAACGGCTAAAAAAGGCGGTCGTTGCAAATCGCAAATACAACCTGCAACCCACGAACAGATTATCATTTTCCACCACAATGACTTCTTCCCAAAACCCTCCTCCCCGTCACAATCCGCCGCCTCTCCAAATCCAGCCGTTGCTAGTTGCCTCCACATCGCTCAAACACCTCCAAAACTCGCTGGTATTTCTTCTGAACTTGATTTGGCTTTGATTTAAGTTTAATTTAGGATTAATTGGAAAACCCTGATTTCGAAAATAATTGTATTAGTTGATCATAGTGATATTGGGTGATGATTTTAGTGATATTGGGTGATGATTATAGTGTTTTAAGTTAGGTGGATATCTGTTTGCAATGGCTAGCAACGGCTAGCAACGGATATCTGGTTCAGGTTTGCAACGACTCGCAACGGCTAGCAACGGTTATCTGGTTTCAGGCTTGCAACGGCTCGTGACGCCACGTGACCACCAGGATTGTAACTAACTGTTGCCACGTGGACAACTAGTCGTGGCCACCCGTTGCTAAATTGGTAACGGAGCCGTTGCTGGAACAAGCTGCAACGTGCTTAATAGTAACGGCTTTTAGCAACGGCTGGCAACGGCCGCCAACGGCCATTTGCCATTGCTATGCCTTCCGTTCCTTGTAGTGTTAATAAAATAAAATACCACAAGTGCACGACATACAATCATAGTACGTATGCGAGTACGAATCGATCTCACAAAGAAATTACTAATTTCAAAATTACTCAAATTATCGCAAAGTTTGAAAATGTGTCAGCTAAAAAGTGTGAAAAAGTGGAATAAAAACTATGAGATTGAAAGGTAATTTAGAGATAAATTCACTTTCACTTTCATATAAATCAACACTAAATAAATTTATAATCTCTTTTTTCTATTGCATGCAGAATTAATGTTGTATTTATTATAAGCATGGTCTATTTTTAATATTAACCACAATAACTTAAACCATCAAATTAACTTTAATACATCTTTCAAACCCAGTCAAATCTAATAAAAATAATTATGAAATTAAAAATAAAATTTAATTTAAGCATGATCTATGTACTTTTTTTGATCAAGTAACATAGAATATCAAATTTTGATTCTATTTTCACTTTCATCGTCAAAATCAATTAGTTAGATGAAAATGTAATTTCTATTTATATTTGATTAAGTATAACCTATTTGTAATTAACAACATAGAGTATCAAATTCACTAATAAACAACAAATTTTCATTAACATCAAAATTTACATTAAGCACCAAAGAAGAGATCATAAATGAAATCATAATGTTGATTTTACATGATTAATAAGAGCTTCATTACCCTGATTTTACATGATTCACGAGTGCTTCATTACCCCTAAATGAAGGGGTTTAACTTCTCATACTTGAATTCATTTCAATATAAATTGATTTCAGCATTAAAAAGAAATGAAAGGAAAAACTAATAAAAAGTGAAGAGAGCTAATTGAAAAGAAGTACAGATCTAACTAATTGTATAAAAAATAATTCTACACTAATTGCGTTAGATAAATCTAATCTACTAACATGAAATAAAAAGAGACGTGGAATAAAATAACATAGAAAAAGAGCATGAAATAAAAGTGCATAAAATAAAAGAGAAAATTAAGAAGCCATTAAGGACAAAATAACTTTTATTTCTATTTGGTGGCTATAACCATGTATAAAAGATGAGATCCATTACATGAAACATAAGAGGGTATTTACAAAAGTCTAAAACCCTAATCTCTTTTTAGGGAACTTTCAAAAAAACCCTTGACTTTGTGTAAGCCTCAAAGTTATCATTAATGTTTAACTAATCTCTCACTTGCTTTTAAATGTGGTCCATTAGCAAGTGGGCTCCTCCATTTTGATTTAATTTCCTTTTTTCTTCATTCGTTTGGTTTCCACTATTTTTGCATGCATATATACATGAATCCTCTTATAATTTTGCACTCAATTTCCTATAAAATCAAATTAAATTGTGCAAATAATTTTTCTCAAAATAAACGCACATACAAAATGACCATTTTGCTTGAATGTAGACGAGTGAATGATGATTTGAAACACTTTTGTATTTTGGTTAAAACGTGTAAAAATGCCTAATATATCCTATATTTTAATAAAAGAAGATAACACAGAGAGTAAAAGTATAAGTTTTTATATGCACATCCTTAACCCCAAGTCGTACCTATGCAGGCAAAAGTATAACATAAGAATGCATAGTAGAGTGTCGGATCAACATATAAAGATGCCACCCAAACACTTATAACAGCAGAATCAACATACATTAACAAATAACCAGTCCTTCAAACATGACAACATATCGTATAGCATGGACACGAAAAAAAATCTATGATATTATTAGTGCTAGCAGTATTTGGATCACTACAAGAAAAAGGCAGAATACCGACAGCCAAGACCGACGGCTTCCGACGGCCATTTTCCGACGGCTTTCGACGGGCCGTCGGCGGCCGTCGGAAGCCGTCGCAAATTTGCGATTATACCAGCCAGCCGAGCCCTTTCTTCCTCCTCCATTTCATACGAAAAAAACCCAAAAAACCCCCCAAATTCAACCCCTAAGCTTCCAATCCCTAATTTTTAGCTTCCGGATCTTCCAACGCACTCTAATCAAGCTTCAGTACTCTTAATCTCAGGTATAATCTCTTATTTTTATGAAAAATTCAGTTTTTACCCTAATTATAGATTTGCATAAATTGATAAATTAGGGCGAATTAATGATTGCAATTGTTTCCACTAGCGTAATAACGGTTTATAGCATCACATGGTATACCAATTTCATCTTTTATCGTGAAATTGTGATAAACACGTATAATTTGTGCATGTTCATGTATATGTATTTTGTTGTGTATGCCTTGATTCGACGATTGTATACGTTATTTGGAATAAGATAAAATGATTGAATGAACTAGGAGTATTATATTGTGCACGTTTTTACTTATGACACAAAAAAAATGCATTACTCTAAATTATAATTGTGTGTATTGAAAAATGACAAAATGTTAAACCAGCCCTAAGTTGATGCGTAATACGTCGAATAAATGTGTGAAATTAATATATAAATGTGAACAGTGAGTAAAACTGTATTTTTGAGTAAAATGCGCGCATGTTAACCGACAAATGTCCCTTAGAGAGTTTTTGGCCCCGTCTGACGAGTGTTGTACATGATCGTTGTATAAATAGTCGTTTTTTTCGAAAAACGACCATTTATATTCATCTGGTACAATGTTTGTCGGATTTGTCCCTGTATTGGACAAGTTATGAACACAGTAAGAATTTACATTTTGTATACTACTTCGTCTCAAACGGTTCATAAAATTTCGCCCTAACTTTTCTTTTTTGTTTCCTGCGTACACGCATTTGTGTACAATGCAGGGAACAAAAGGGAAATGCTGCCGAAATTTTATTGAATCGTTTGGGACGAAGTAATATACGAAATGTAAATGCTTACTGTGTTTGTAATGGGAGGTAGGATGTCTGACCAATGAAAAAAAATTATATATTTTTAATCGTTACGTACGTTAAAAAATGAAATGTGCCCTATTTGAAAATATTTTTAAATTTGTGAAGTTGTTCTTTAAATTCAAAATATTATACGAACATGAAAATAATCTTTTTCGAATGTGTATTCTTCAAAATAAATATTAAATTTTGAACTTCTCATTTTGTCAAATAGGAAAAATGATTGATTATTTTGTTGATCGAAGGAGATGGATGTACCAAAGAAAAGGAATGAGGGGCTCAATAAAAGAAGATTTTTATAACGGTATAAACGTGTTTGTTGAATTCGCCTTAAGTAATAACGGAAACGATCCAGAAATTCGTTGTCCGTGTAGTAGGTGTAGACATTTGAAGTTTTTGTTACCAGATATTGTGAAAGTTCATTTGTGCCAACACGGTTTCACACCCGAATATTATGTTTGGGATCGGCATGGAGAAGTTGTAGCAAATACTTCTGTAGAGTCTGAAAGTGTCGTTAACGAAATAGTTTCAACGACCCGTATAGAAAATATGGTCGAAGATGCAGCACGATCAATGTTTCCTATGGTTGAAGTTGACGACGATGATGTAAATGTTGAAGAACCAAATATTGAAGCTAAGAAAATTTATGATTTACTAGATGCAGCTAAAAAACCTATTTGGGATGGTTGTAAAAGCGGCACGCAGCTGTCAGTAATCGCAGAATACATTGCGATGAAGTCAAAATACAACATCACTGAAGCTGGGTTTACGGCTGTTGTACAAGCTGCAAAAAGACATATGCCGCCCGATAATCTAATGTGTGAAAATCACTACGAAGTTAAAAAACTTATGTCGGCTTTTGGTTTACCGTATCAGAAAATAGATACATGTTTAAAAGGATGCATGTTGTTTTGGAAAGAAGACGCAAACCTTAGAAATTGTAAAGTTTGTAACCAGGAGAGATACAAACCAAGAAAAAAGAAGGGTAAGGAAGTTCCGTACAAGCGTATGCACTACTTACCCATAACTCCAAGACTTCAAAGATTATACGCATCTTCTGTAACTGCGTCTAATATGAGGTGGCATAGCGTGAGAACGGAGGAAGAGGGTACGTTGACACATCCGGCCGATGGAGAAGCATGGAAGCATTTCGATAAAACGTATCCAAATTTTGCAGCGGAGAGTCGAAATGTTAGATTAGGATTATGTACGGACGGTTTTTCTCCATTTTCTCAATTTGGTTCTAAATATTCATCCTGGCCCATTATCGTCACACCGTATAATTTACCTCCATGGATGTGCATGAAAACGCAATATATGTTTCTTACTGTTGTCGTTCCTGGCCCCGACGATCCGACACAAGGAATCGATGTATATTTACAACCGTTGATTGAGGAGTTAAAAATACTGTGGAACGAAGGAGTAGAAACATACGATGTGTCAAAGAAGAAAAATTTTCGTATGTTTGCTTCTTTGTTGTGGACTATAAGTGATTTTCCTGCCTATGCAATGCTTTCGGGATGGAGTACTGCCGGTCGTCTAGCATGTCCATATTGCATGGATGAAACACGAGCGTTTTCTTTACCTCATGGTAAGAAAATTTCATGGTTTGACTGTCATCGATATTTTCTCCATGTAAATCATCCCTTCAGAGGAGACAAGAAAAACTTTTTAGCTAATAGAGTAGAAAATAGACAACCACCGACGATATGGTCAAGCGAAGACATATATGAACTTGTTAAGGACTATCCAAAGATATATGAAACGGGGGAGCAAACAGAAATTGAAGGCAAATCAGTTGTTCATAACTGGTGCAAACAAACTATTTTTTGGGAGTTGCCGTATTGGAAACATCTTCTGCTTCGCCATAACATAGATGTGATGCACAATGAGAAAAATGTATTTGATAATGTGTTTAACACAATTTTGAATGTGAAAGGGAAGACGAAGGATGATTTGAAATCAAGACGTGATATAGAAGAATTATGCAAACGTCCCGAGCTTCATATGAAACCAAATGACAGTAAAAAACCAAAAGCTTGTTACGAATTAGATAATAATCAAGTTAAAGCTGTGTTAAAATGGGTGGAAGGGTTAAGATTTCCTGATGGGATATCATCAAATCTTCGTAGATGTGTTGACTTTAAAAATAGTAGATTGAGCGGAATGAAAACTCACGACTGTCACATAATGATGGAAAATTTATTTCCCGTTATGTTTAAAGAACTACTGCCGTTAAAAGTTTGGAAGGTAGTAACGGAGCTTAGTATGTTTTACAAAGAGCTTTGTTCGACTACTTTAAAAGTGCAACGTTTACGTAAACTTGAAGTGGACATTCCTATATTGCTTTGCAAATTAGAGAAAATATTTCCGCCAGGTTTTTTTAATGTGATGGAACATTTACCTGTTCATCTTCCATCTGAAGCACGACTTCGAGGTCCTGTCCAATACGGATGGATGTATCCATTTGAGAGGTATGTAATATGTTATAACGTAATTTAATTGCATTTGAAAGATGAAGTTAATATAAATTAATGTTGCATAGATATTTGAATCATCTGAAGAAAAAAGTGAGACAAAAAGCACGAGTTGAAGGTTCGATATGTAAATCTTACATCGAAGAAGAAGCTTCGTTCTTTTTCTCTCACTATTTCAGTGACCATGTGAATATTTCATTTCAAAGTGTTCCTCGTAATGATGAAGGCGACGAACAAGAGTCCTCTCAAGCAATGTTATCTATTTTTAGACAACATGGTCGGCCTTCTGGAAAATGTGTGGAAATATGGCTAGACGATAGAGATCTTCGTGTAGCACACACTTATATTCTTCTAAATTGTGCCGAGGTTGCACCGTTTGTTAGGTAATCTGAAATAATAATTTTTGTTTTATTCTTTTCTGTAATGCATGCGCGTGTATAACCTAATGTAATAATTTGTTTATATAAACAGTGTTTATGAACGGGAACATCCGAACGGAGATCTCAGTAAAGAATTTTCCCGTTGGTTTTCAAATTACGTTTATGAGCCGAAAAATTGTGTTGTTGACGAAGGGTTGAAACATCTTGCAATGGGACCAAAAAGAGTGGTCAAGACATATCCAATATATTTCGTCAATGGATACAAATTTAACACTAAAGAATACGGTGCAGAAAAATTAACAAATAATACTGGTGTATTTGTTAAAGGTAGTGACGATCCAGAAAACCATTTAAATGATTTTTATGGCGTTCTAACACAAATTTTGCAACTGACATATTTCTCAAGACCCGCGGAGGAGGTGTTTCTATTTAGATGCAATTGGTTTAGCAATGTTCCAGGTTCTGGAATTAATGTGCATAAGGATTATAATCTTATCGAAATAAAGCATACATCGCACTATCACAAGTATGATCCTTTTGTACTAGCCAAACAAGCATTGCAAGTTTATTACGCTCCTTATCCGTCTCTAAAAAGAGATAAAGCAGATTGGTCTGCAGTTTTTAAAACAAAGGCCAGATTCACATTCGATGGGAAGAATATTCCGGACGAACAAGCTTATCAGGCAGATCTTGAGCAAAATAACGAAATAATAATTACAGACGATCATACAGATTTTGGTCCTTTGATCGATGAATCAAATGTTTTGGTAGAAGCGTTTGACAGTGCAGAGGAAAATATCGTCGAAAACGAGACCGAATCTGAATCAGAAGACGATGATGACTGATATAAATTTGAATCTGTTTTTTTGCAATTGATGTAACTATGTTGAATTCTTGATGTATTATGAAATTGATGTAACTATGAAACTAAATCCGTTTACTATTGTTTTATGTTATTTCAATTTGTCATTTATTTAGCAATTTTTATTAAAAATGCAATGAACTCTGCTTATCGTAGGAAGAGTACACCCATCATGAATCAGGTATAACAAACTTACATGTCTATTTACATTTCAGTCATTATAATTAAGCAATTTATACCATTGATGTCATGTTCATATGAAATATATTTCATTATCATGTTTTTATTCTCTTATATAATGATGTGTAAACGTCACAGGTTTATCATTATGTCACATAGAGGGAGGAGCTCTTCCCGTTCTTCAGGAGGCGATGGCAGTGGCCCATCGCAAGCGCCACACCGTCCAGTTGTTACGTTAGCCCCCAAAGCAGATGGGTAAAAATTAAATCTTATTCATCATCTTATTTTTTCTATACTATACGTATGTACTTATCTGTATCGTACTTAAAAACAGGGGGTTCGAGCTACTACCCACTAAGGTAGTGTTGGACGTCTCCAGAGCAGCATATCGTAGTAGGATGAGTGCGTGCTGGCCAAAGTGGGATACCATCCCTCCGCACATCATAGAGTGCATATGGCAGGATGTCCTAGTATGTGTAATTTTTATGTTTTCCATTTTTAATTCGTTTTTGTCGTTTTTCTACCGTTTATCGTTTAAAGTGTAATCTTTTTTTAACACAGGCTGAGATAGACATCCAGACAGATGATATGCAGCTGGCACGAGCATACTGGATGAGGAAGATGCGAAAGAACTACAGAGACACGATATCTGAGGTTAAGAAATCCGGGAAGAGACCACGGTGGATGGGGGAGAGCGTGTGGCAAGCTTGGTTGAGCTACTGGGAGACGGACGAGGCGAAGGCAAGTATACTAATTTTTTTTCAATTATTAATTTAACGTGATTGAAAAATAATGTATCAAATTTTGAATGTACAGGCAGAGTCAGATAGAAACTCTGCAAATAGAAATAAGAATCCCGTTACTCATCGCGGAGGATCGAAGTCGTTTCAGCAGTATCGGCAGGAGTTGGTAAATTTAATTACTGAATAATAAATGTAAATAGTTTATGCTATATGATTTTAAATGTATAATAATTGTATGTAACAATCAACTTCAGGAAGCCGAGGCACATGGTCCTGTCAGCTATATGGACGTGTTCACCCGTACGCATGCTGTTGAGCATGTTAATCCAGACGGGACTGTTTCGTACACATGGCAGGACGATAAATCCAGTAAAAGCCATGTAAGCATATTTCATTTTATTCAGTATTAGTAATTGTTTTAGTTGTCAAATTATTATGAAATAAGATATGATATTATTAATTTGTCAATGCAGGAGATGTTTATGGAGCAGCGACAGAAACTCCTTTCTGATACGGGTCGAGAGCAGCTGACGACCGATGAAGAGGACATTATTTTTGAGTCCGTTATGAGTCCACCAGAGCATGGTCGACGATACGGATTTGGCAATTTAGCGGTAAATAATTTAATTTTTCTTAAAATACTTAAAATATGATATTCTTACCTTTTCAAAACAATAAACTTTGATTTTATTTATTTTTCAATTATTGCAGTCCAGTAGTCAGAGTAGGAGACGGCGGAGTAGACCTCAGAGCGAGCTAGCAAGTATAGAAGAATTACAGACTAGAGTTCAGCAGTTGGAGGAGCAGAACCGCCAACAGGCCATGCAGACGGCACAGTTATTTGAGTACATGCAGCAGTTTGGTGGCCGCTTCCCTTCATCGGCTGGCTCTGGATCTGGGGCAGATTGATTCATTGCTTTCTAATTCGTTCGTGCAGGTATGTTTAGTTTTAGTTTACAATGATTTGGTAGAAGGAACAATTAATTGTTGATATGTATAATTATGTATAATACACTTGGTTCTGTAGCTGTATCAGGATATGCATGATTAGAACAGTTATTGTTAGTATTATTGTTAATGTTGGAATGTTATGTATATTTTGTATTTTATTTTTATTCTAATTTAGTTTATTTCTGTGTCTATTGAATATTTTGGAGTATTGGTTTGCATGTTTGGTTGGATTATTGTTTATTTGATTGTGCAGTATTGATATTGTAGTGTTTGGAAGAGAAATGTGGTTGGAAGGCTCTATTTGCAGCAGATTTTAAAAAAAAACAACAGGTTTCCGACGGCTTCCGACGGCTCTCGACGGCTTATTGGTCGAAATTTTCCGGCGGTTTCCGACGGGTTCCGACGGCTTATTGGCCTGATTTCCGACGGTTTCCGACGGTTTCCGACGGCCGTCGGAAGCCGTCGGAAACCGCCGGAAACCGCCGGAAACCGTCGATAATGTATACGGCATCACCCGTCGGTAGCCGTCGGAAATACTGCTCCCCGACGCCTTCATTTCCGACGGCTTTTTCCGACGGCCGCCGACGGCTTCCGACGGCCGCCGACGGTTTTCAGCCGTCGGAAATCCCCCCTCCCCTTGTAGTGGATTGTGTTATATAGAGATATCGCGAACTAAAACAGTAACACATGCAACCTGATAAAAGATGATTTTGCAAAAATCTTCAGCTCCCTATTGTGTACAAAAGTTCCCTCTAGACTTGTAAAGCCACTGGAAATAGAAAATCAATCATAACTAGAGCAGCGTGTTCTATGTATATATGGAGTTGAATAGGAGTTAAACAATGTACCAATATTAGTCACAAAATGGACGCTTGTACATTAACCAATGTGGATATACTTCATAACATGCATATCATTTGATTTTATATTTGGATATTACTATAACTTAACTTATTGGCTAAAATATATTTCTCTAGCTATATTACTTCTGATGATTTATTAAGTTATTTGTATATGCTGTGCTTGAATTCATGTTATTTCTTTTTGTCACTTCAAACACCTATTTCAAATGACAATCATGTTGTACTTGCATTAATGTCTTCTCTACACATATGATCCGAATACATCATAGGAGCACAATAGCTTGATCTTTCCAAAGATTGAGGCAAACTAAAAATAAATAATAAAATGTGGCAGGTACATTAAATCCAAATTTTTATGGTGAAGTAATATCTGGTTTAAGCCTCGCTAAGCTTTCAAGAAAAGAAAGAACAAACTTCTATGGATCCTAATGTTCCCAACTAATTAACTAAACAATTTTATTTAAGAAAGAGTTTCTTTTCTCTGCCTGTCTAATATATATAGCATTATTCAAAATTTTGATATTATCCATTTATCTTTTACAATTTGCACTATGTTTTATGTCCATTTCCACAGAAAATACACGTGCCTTAAACACGTTGTAAGTTCTGTGTTTTTTAATATCAACACCTTAAACAGAAATTTTTTGATTTCTTAAGATTAACAAAATATAATTAAATTCTGTGATTTTAATCATGGAAAAATGTTTACACATTGTAAGTTCCCACATCAATAGCTATTGGGTATCAAGACTGTAAAAAGGGCATACATAGATATTTCAATATGACAAATCCGTGTATTATAGTAAGAAATCATATGCAAAACTAATTATAACCATAGTTTATTTTACTTTATTTAAAACCAATAATAACATAGAACAGAATATTGTTACCTTTTTCTGTATCCTGACATGTGTATGACAGGGCCAGTTCATCCCAGCTGTACACTCTGATTTATACCTACAATTATTGAGTTAGTGATGCTGTGAAAGCCGAGTTCGTATAGTCTATAAGACGATAAACTGATATTGAATAAACTAGAACCCTTTTATGTATTTCTTTGCCTTAAATCATTTACCTCTTTCAAATTAATCCATGCAACCCTAATATTGAATAAATTGATGGTGAATTTACATCCCAAACACACGCACACACCCTTTCAGTTTGAAAAATCTGGATCTGCTTCCTTATATATTTAAATTTCTCTTTCAAAACCCAAAAGGTTTAAAAATAGTATTTTCATGATATTTGTTTGCTTCAGTCGTACCTGAAAAAATGTGAGTAGCAACTGTATACCAAATACATGCGCATGCCAAAAGTAACTATCTAATTAAGTGTTACCTTCTAAATTAGCAGCACACAACTCCGGCTTCTAGTTAGAGATGAAGATCCAAATCCGATTGCTTCTTGTCCCAAACAAAAATAAAAGTTATGCCACATAATACATAATTGGGGATACATCAAACTTTTTTGGGCATTTAAGACCTAATTTCTTATTATCAACCAATAAGCATATATTCAACTAACACTTTTCAAACTAATGTCTAGCAAATAAAGAGAATTTAGACAGGTGCACTAACATAGAGATAGACAGTATGTAAATGCAAACATTCAATCAGATTAGATAACATAGCTCAATAAGCATGACAAATATATAAATGTATTAAATACAAATAAATGTATTAAATACAAATAAAGAAATTTCCATCCAAAAAGTAAGAAGATGATCACCATAATTTTCAGCAGATAGCAGACCTGTATAATTAGTTATGATATTATAAACATCATCTATGTGCTAAAACAATGCACTAAGAGAAAGTTTCTTTCAATAAAGGGCACAATATTTACTGCTCAACAAATGAATAAACTAACTTTTATATACATACAACATAAGTAATGATATGGTTTCAGTAGTTTAGAATCAACTTTCTTCTTATCATACATTTCTTCTATAGTAATGTTCTCCCATTTCATTTCTGAAAAGCGTTGTTCCTCTGCCTTAGCTCCTTTCACTTCACCTTGGCTTTCTTTAAGAACACTAATACATTGGACCCATTCATCATCGGCATACTCATCTTGTTATAATGAGTCAGTTAGTGTATTCATTTTATTATAAAGAATTTGTTTGCTAAATATAAAAAATCATACCACTGTTATTTACAATAAAGATACTCCTAATGCAATGATGGCTTACAGCAATAAAAGAAAATTACAATGAATAGTGGCCTAAAGAACAAGGTATGCTAACAATCCTTGGTAATCATGATACCACTAGAACTTACTAATGGAAGGATTGTGTCATAAAATAATTTGCCTTTAATTCACTCCACCTAAAACATTTCTTTCTGCGAAAATGTGAAATAACCTATGTCACTAAACAGGAAAACATACATGAAGAGTTTCAGTGAAGTTTAAAAAAAGTATTTTACTCGTATACATTTATTAATAAATACCTGATATTGTCTTCAGTGCATACAACAACTCATTCTTCCCCTAGAAGATAAAATAACAGAAATTCTTTCTTAGCCCAGATCTCAAAAGGCGCACATTGCTACCTTGCTACCACATAAATCTACCACTGACTATTACCATGGTTCACTGATGGAAACATGCAATGTTTCTGTAATAAATTTATTTGCTTGATAATTTGATAAATTTATAGAAACCGATCGGTTTCATTAATAAAATAACTTAATCGACAAACACCATTGTCTCAGTGATTAAGCGACTTTGGTGCGAGATGTTACTGGTTGCGTGATTCGAACCTATATTGACATGTAGTATGTTGTATACTTCTAGGACTTGTAGTACCGATTTGTGCCACCATTTAAGTACATAATTGGAAAAAAAAACTTAATCTTATAAACAATTATCGTAAAAACAACCTTGTCGATAAAATTCTCAATCAAAACATACAAAAACCAGGCAGTCTCACTCGTTTAGATCACACCAACTTCCATAATCCATCTATAAAACAAAGAAAAGAATAGGCAATGAGATATAACTGTTTGAGTATGAAAAAATGAAACCCTAGATTTGGTTACCTAAATTATTTTGAATATGAGGAGAAAAAACAAAGCTCCTAGATTCAAATGGATAAATTGATTTGAATTCTGAAAATAAAATTACCTAACATTCTGAGACTGAGGGAGGCGGAAATTGAAAATAGACCTAGGTTATTGTTCATCCTAAAGGAGGCAATGTGTTAGTGATGTGTCATGCAATAGACATTTCTTGCAATAAAAAGAAAAATTGTTGTAATATATATTAATAATAGGGATGAATATGCTAAATAAGAAAGAACATTATTGTAATTTACAGTGCATAAGGAGTCTATGAATATGGAGTTTGATTTGTATTGTAAGTGTGATCTGAGGTGAATAATAAAATGTCTTCTCTCTAATGACTTCTATTCTTATTTTACTTTACAACACGTTATCAACACGATGTTTTAAATTTTTGTTAGTTTAGGTCACTACTTCCATATATGAATCATGTGATGTGTATGCATGAAGTTATTTTGTTTAATTTTTTTATACTTTAGTTACATATTCTATAAGTTCAGATATTTATCCTTTTATTCAGGAACAGTTTGAGCAAGCCTTTCTAAGTATCATATTTTCGTCTTCTTTTACTCGTTCTCCTTGAAATATCTACTGCATAATTTTACCTTATAAATATTCTTTTATAAGCTAGATCCAGTACACATCTTATTAGGCTTACTTGCAGTACAACCTTTATTAAAGGTACTTCAATGCTTCGTTTCTAATATTTTTAGTTGATATAATGTTGTAACATAAAGTTTTAATAACTTTTATTTTACTAAATGTCAATTCATTGATACTTTCTCCGACATATTTCTTTGTAACTGATTTACTATATTTTTTTTTGTAACTCTCTGTTTTTGTATAAATAAGGTAAATATATTCAGTTGATATGATGCAGAACTTGCGTCTTCCAGTCAGCCTTCTTTTCTTTCCCAGTCAGTCTTTTCCTTTGGCTTTGATATGTCTCCGCCTACTGTTTTCATTTATTAGTTGCTTTTCTGATAGATGCTTGCATGCCTTTATTTTTTTTATTTTTTTTTCAATTGTTGTATATGTTGATTGCTGATGAATTACCTTTCATTTGTAATTTTTGACCTAACCCTCTTGTTTAAATTTTGAACGGTTAGCCCGTCTTTGAAATATTAAACTGATTTACATAATCGTAGGGAATTACGAACGAATCATTCGATCCTATACTTTCTATGTTGGTCGTTTGAACCTTGGATCTGTTCTTCCTTTTTGGATCTAGATCCTACTATCAATCAAGCTTCCCTTTTGGATTTGCATTCTATGATTATTTTATTATAAGTTTTGGTCAAATTTGCTGTATACTGCAACGCATATTGTGTCAATTTGGAACCAATTTGTAGAGCAAATACGCTGTGGAAAAGATGGTGAATCATTTGCATTGAAGGTTGGCGATAACGAATTGCAGTTCTCCGTGCCTTTCAAATCATTTAATTCTGAGTGATGTTTATTTTATTTTGGTAACCCTGTCAAGTCTTAATTATATATATATATATATATATATATATATATATATATATATACACACACACAGAATTTATAGCAAATATCGCTAAGCTTGAATTCAAAGCATTGGACATATCTGTAGATAACTATTTGTCATGGATACTGAATGCTGAAATCTACTTGCAATCTCAGTGCTTAGAATATACAATTAAAAATGGCAATACTATGTCCCAGCAGGATAAAGCAAAGGCTTTAATATTTTTAAGACGTCACATCCACGTTGACTTAAAAACAGAATATTTAATGGAAAAGGATCCTCTCCACTTGTAGAACTCCCTAAAGGAGCGTTATGACCACCAGAAGACGGTCATACTTTCAAATACTAGGCAAGGATGGTTGAACATGAGGTTTCAAGATTTCAAATCCATAAGAGAATATAATTATGCTATGTTTAGAATTACTTCTAAACTGAAATTATATGGAGAAAAGGCGGATGACGCACAAATGCTTGAAAAGACTTTTTCAACATTTCATGCCTCGAATATACTCCTGTAGCAGCAATATCGAGTGCGTCATTTTAAAAAATATTCTGAACTAATAGAATGCTTACTAATTGCTAAACAAAATAATGAATTGCTTATAAAAAATCACTCCTCAAGACCAACTGGTTCAACTGCATTACCTGAAGTTAATGCTAATTTTACCCACTCTGGAAGAGATAGGGATCGAGGTCGAGGTAGATGACGTGGTCGTTGACGTGGATATAACTCCAGCAGAGGTGGTTATGGTGGTTTTAAAGGTAACAAAACCACCAACTTCAAAAAGTAACAAAAGAAAATTAAGTCTGTAAAGAACAATGATTCAGCTTCAGAAAATAAAAAGCATTACGAGGAGGTTTGTTATAGATGTGGACGATCTGGTCACTGGTCACGTACATGTAGATCATCAAAGAAAACAGTTGAAGAATATCATCGCTCGAAGAATATTGAGGCAAATAATGCCGAAGAGTTACATGAAAACACTAACCTGAAGTTAGATGATTTATTCGAAGATGACAATGGAAATTTCATTAATGATGAAAATCTAAGTGCAATGATCAATGATATGACCGAGTTAATCAATTAGAAATGACTTGATATTTGTTATGTGGTTTTCGTTTTATTTCATTAGCTTGCATTAATAAATTAGTTTGAAGCTTGTGTTCGTTCGTTTGTATTTCCCTTTGCAGAACTAGTTAAAAATAATGTGTAATGTGGATATTGTTTTTAATCAGTAGCCTTATTTTAATCATGTTACTTTGTTTGTTTACATTACATTTATTTATGCATACATTTTTTTTATATAATTGACTAATTATTGTCTTTAATTCTTAAGGTATGGAACGCCATTTGGTTGATGATATATGTTTACTTGATAGTGCAACTACTCATAAAATTTTGAAAAACCAAAAATTTTTCTCTGAACTATCTTAAAATTTCTCAGCTAAAGTCTCCACTGTAGCTGGATCTGCTAATATAATTGACGGGTCCGGAAGAGCCCATATAATATTACCAAATGGTACACATATCTTTATTCAGAATGCATTATACTCAAGCAACTCTAAAAGAAATTTGCCGAGTTTCAAAGATATAAGAATGAATAGATACCATATTGAAACTATAAATGAAAACAACAAAGAATATCTTTGTGTTATTTCTAGAATTGAAAGTCAGAAGCTTATCCTAGAAAAATTTGGTACAATTTCAACTGGTTTATATTTTACAAAAATTGGCATAGTTGAATCTCACTCTATAAACATGAGCCAAAAGCTCACAAATACAAAGATATTGATTCTTTGGCATGATCGCTTGGGTCATCCTGGATCAACTATGATGCGTAAAATCGCTAAAAATTCAAATGGGCATGATTTATCAAACCAATTGAATTTACCAAATGATTATTTATGTACTCCTTGTGCACAAGGAAAATTAATCACTCGACCTTCATATAGTAAAATCACTTCGGAATCTCCAACATTTCTACAAAGAATTCAAGGTGATATATATGGCCCAATCCACCCTGAATATGGACCATTCAAATATTTTATGGTATTGATTGATTCATCAACTCGTTGGTATCATGTCTGTTTACTTTCTACAAGACATTTGGCATTTGCCAAGCTGCTTGCTCAAATAATAAAATTGAGAGCACACTTCCCTGATCATCAAATTAAATCAATTCGACTAGATAATGCTGGAGAATTTACTTCTCAAGTATTTGATGATTATTGTCTATCACTGGGAATTGAAATTGAACATCCAGTAGCTCATGTTCATACTCAAAATGGTCTAGTAGAATCATTAATTAAGCGTTGCAACTTATTGCAAGACCATTGTTTATGCAGTCAAACCTACCCGTTTCAGCTTGGGGACATGCAATTTTGCATGCATCGAAATTGGTTAAAATTAGACCAACAGCTTATCATCAGCTTTCACCATCACAGCTCTTAACTGGATCTCAACCAAATATTTCACATTTACGAAAATTTATTGTGCTGTGCATATACCTATTAATCCCCCACTTCGTACTAAAATGGGTCCTCAATGACGGTTGGGAATTTATGTGGGATTTGATTCCCCATCGTTAATTCGTTACCTTAAACCTCTTACAGGTGATGTCTTCACTGCAAGATTTTCAGACTGTAAATTTGATGAGACTATCTTCCCGCCGTTAGGGGGAGGAAAGACCATTCCAGTAGAACGGCGTGAAATATCATGGAATAATCCATCTATGTCTTATTTGGATCCACGTACCAAACAATGCCAATATGAGGTACAAAGAATTTTGCATATTCAAAATATTGCAAATCAACTACCAGATGCATTTAGTGACACTGCAAAAATAACTAAATCTCACATTCCAGCAGCAAATGCACCGGCAAAAATTGATGTCCTTGAAGGATCAAAAGTAAATATAGCAGCAAATGAATCTAAAGCGAGATAAAAACGTGGAAGGCCAATTGGTTCAAAAGACTTGGCGCCTAGAAAAAGAAAGTCTAATGAAAAATCATCAATTATGGAACCTCCTGAAAAGGTTATAAATGATCAAAATGATCACTTAAATGAAAATCCCAATTTTCTTAGAAGTGCGGAAGGAACTATTATCCCAGAAGAGATAAAAGAAGCTTCCAACGATAAAATGGTACCTAATAATAATGAGATCTCAATATTTTATACAAACTATGAAGAAATACGGGATCGAAATAAAATAATAATTGATGATGTATTCTCATTCGCAGTAGCTACTAAAATAATTGAAAGTCATGACTATAATGATAATGACGATAATGAACCAAATAGCCTAAATGAATGACGAAAAAGACACGATTGGCCAAAATGGAAAGATGCTATCCAAGTGGAATTAGATTCACTTCAAAAACATGGTGTATTTGGACCAATAGAGAAAACACCAGAAAATGTTAAATCAGTAGGTTATAAATGGGTATTCGTTAGAAAACGAAACGATAAAAATGAAGTCGTAAGATACAAGACACAACTTGTCGCACAAGGTTTCCTGCAGAGACCAGGTTTTGACTTTAAGGAAACTTACTCCCATGTTATGGACGTCATAACATTTCGATATTTAATAAGCCTTGTAGTTTCTGAAAAACTCAATATAAGATTAACGGGTGTTGTGACAGCTTATCTTTACGGTGGATTAGATACCAATATTTACATGAAAATTCCAGATAGATATAAGTTGCTTGAAGCAAAAACAAAGTCCATGTACTCATTAAAACTAATACGATCACTATATGGCTTGAAACAATATGGAAGGATGTGGTATAACCGTCTTAGTAAATATTTGGTAAAAGAAGGATACAAAAACAATCTCATTTGTCCATGTGTCTTTATAAAGAAATCGGTAAAGGGATTTGCTATCTTAGCAGTTTATGTTGATGACATAAATTTGATTGGAACTCCCGAAGAGATTGATGGAACAATAAATTACTTAAAGAGAGAATTTGAAATGAAGGATCTTGGCAAAACCAAATATTGCCTCGGTCTACAAATCGAGCATAATATCAATGACATATTGATTCATCAGTCAAACTATATTGAGAAAATTCTGAAGCGTTTTCAAATGGATAAAGCATATTCACTTAGTACGCCTATGGTTGTCAGATCTTTGGATATTAAAAAGGACCCTTACCGTCCAAAAGAAGATGATGAAAATGTGCTTGGTCCAGAAGTACCATATCTTAATGCCATTGGTGCATTATTATATTTGGCCCAATGCACATGACCAGATATTGCATTTTCAGTAAATCTTCTAGCGAGATATAGTTCAGAACCAACAAAAAGACACTGGAATGGTATAAAATATACCATGAGATATCTTTGTGGAACGACAGATTTGGGTTTGTTTTATTCTAACATAGGCAATAATCAAAATCTAGTTGGCTATGCTGATGCAGGTTATCTTTCTGACCCACATAAAGCAAGATCACAAACTGGATATGTGTTTAATAACAGCATTGCAGCAATTTCATGGCGATCTACAAAACAAACATCAGTAGCAACATCATCCAATCACTCTGAAATACTAGCACTACATGAAGCAAGTAAAGAATGTATTTGGCTGAGATCACTAATTGAGCATATTCGAAAAAGCTGTCAACTCCCATAAGTAACAGAAGAGTCAACTATTATTTATGAAGACAATGCAGCTTGTGTAGCACAAATTCAAGCAGGTTATATTAAGGGTGATAGGACGAAACACATTTCTCCTAAATTTTTCTTCACACATAAAATACAAAAGGATAATAAGATAGAAGTGAAACAAATCCGATCCCAAGAAAATCCGACAGACATATTCACTAAGGCGCTTCCAAAATCAACATTTCAGAAGATGGTGTACAAAATTGGTATGCGTCGTCTACATCAACAGACTAATTGAATAATGCGTTATTATTCAGGGGGAGCGTATGAAATACGCTATAATGTACTCTTTTTCCTTCACTAATATTTTTTCCCACTGGGTTTTTATTAGTAAGGTTTTAACAGGGCATTATCTTGATCCAGAAGCATCAACTCTCATAGTAACATTATAAAATATATGCTACTTAAAGATGAAATCAAGTTGCACTCTTTTCCTTGTTTATGATTTTTTTCCCACTGGGTTTTTCATAACAAGGTTTTTAATGAGGCAATTACTCTTATCATCTTTACATACGCATATTCAAGGGGGAGTGTTGTAATATATATTAATAATAGGGATGAATATGCTAAATAAGAAAGGGCATTATTGTAATCTACAGTGCATAAGGAGTCTATAAATATGGAGTTTGATTTGCATTGTAAATGTGATCTGAGGTGAATAATAAAATGTCTTCTCTCTAATGACTTCTATTCTTATTTTACTTTACAACAAAAATGACAAAGTTGTCCTATATACTACACCGTATTTACCTAATTAATGAATTATCCCACCGTTACAAGCATTGCTAAAGTTTATCAATGGAAAAAATGGTTGGTAATTTGTAACGGTAACAAATGTAAGAAAATTATGAATATAATTGTTGTAGAATGACTATTTGGCAGGATAACTATTTGGTATAGTGTATATAATTACCTCCGGTGCAAAATGACCTATGCTATGTTGTTTTAATCATCTACTCTGTTAATTAACTCTCCCTAATGCTGACAAATTACTTTTATCATGTGAAATTTTCCAAATTTCTTTCTCGACTTCTGGTGAGCTCTAGGTGCTTTTGTGATCTGCATCATGACATTTTTATTGCATAACAAAAATTCTAGGAGTCTTAACAATTGGAATCACTCCCTGCTCAGATAAAAATTTGCACACGTATATTAGCATACATTTCTTTTATTCCGGCGTTATTCAAGGCAATGTGCATAACCTGTTGGTTGAATCAACCATGACTCATGTTTAGAACATTTCCAACTTGAAGCTCCTTAACTAAGGTTGAATATGAATTTTGGATTGACATCTTACACTCAATATCATTTATGAAGTTCAAGTTTGAATATTCCTTCATTAAGGAGTTCACTGTTTTCATAAACAATTCTCTAGTATTTTGCAAATACTCGAGAGTAACCTTACCTATTAGCGACTTAATTTAGATTTTGTTCTTGCTTTATGTATCAAATACATAGGCAAAATGCGATATTCTAAACAACACATCATGAATTGTATTTTCTATTGCCAATACACAAAGAATCCAACTTACATGCTTTATATTATACAATTTAATATGGTGTCTGAGTATGTCGCTTGGGACATTCCCAACATCCTTTTACACTGATCATAAAAGATGTATTTTCAAATCCTCTATCGAGTATTAAATAACCAAATTGAAATGATCTTAACACATATACATTGCTAACAAACATAAGTTTTTTGTTTACTTGTTACAAATATTTTAGTACCTTTACAGTTCTTTCTTACGGGAACACGCTTCCTTATTATTTTGATTGAAATTTAAAAAATTTCTTTGTTCTATCAAAATATTTTCTCAATTCCGATGCTTGTTGAAAAGATACTTTCGTATCGGTTCTTGGTTTCTATCTAAAATCTACAAACTCAGTATTGCTCCCACTATTTTCGAGATATTTTGGTTGTTATGTGTAAATAGCATATTCTAAATTATTATTTAGAATTTCTATTTCAACATATGTGTACCAAAACTCAAAATCAAATCAAGCGATATTTTGTCAGTAAAATCTAAATTAATTTAAAGCCAATGAATAATGAATCTGTTATGTTAATTTCAACAATTGAAATTTATGCTGTTATTTAATCAATACAGCTTTTTATATTTCAACTGCATTGGACTTCTTCTTGAAGACACTTTTGCGACCGATGGTTCATGTCCCCTTGGGTACTACTATTAAAATCACATTTTTGTAATGTTCTTAGGATCCATTCTAGAATTGCATATCGTTCTATATGGTAGAGTCAATCCTCTTGGTGGCTATATTACTAACGGTAAATTCTATTCTCGATAGTTATAAGAAACTCATAGTTTCTCTCTAATAAAGTGTGAGAAAATTTATTAGACATTCTAATATGTTGTATCTATTTTGGCTTGGTTAATTTTACTTTATCTCACACAATCACTTTTTATCTTAGGATCGTATCAAATCCACCTTAATACCAATAATTTCTAAAGAAATTCCTTTGACACGAAGTTGGCGTTTCTTTAAACAATAATTATCTCTTAGTATGACAAGACATGTATTCATAAGCATATTATGAATTGCCTTTATATATGTATAAAACTTATTTAGTTTTGAGTTTATGAAAATTGTTGTTCATAAAATAAACTAGTCAATCAAAATTGGTCTGCCCCAAACTGCTTTGAAGTGATCCACACAAGGTCCTTTAGGTACTAATATTATGTACAACCTCTCAACTTACATAGCCTGCCAACTCCTTAGCCTAGAATATGTGATGACCTGAAATTTTGGGCAATATCAATTTAATAATCTTTGTTAATAATTAAATTGATTTGATAATTTTATATCATAAATTGACAAGTTAAAATTCTTTTAAAGGCTAATAATGATTAATTTGACAATATCTTTTCCTAACAACATAAAATTGGTAATATTTATCTTTCAAAAGCTAATCAAAATGTTTTCTATTTATACTATATATATATATATATATATTGATATATATTGTAAATAGGAAGCCTCTAATGTAATAAAAGCTATGTTTTCAAATTGTAATATATATATATATATATATATATATATATATGTATATTGTGATTTGAAATTGTGTTTTAAAATTCAATATAGTGATTATCAAAACTAATGTTAAAATATTTTCCATTTGAAATGTATATATTGGTATATATATATTAGAAATGGGAAAAAAAAATTATTGTTTTGAACTTAATAAAGTGTTTTCAAACTTTAAATTATATATAATTTGTAAATTGGAAATTTTAATTTGACTAAATATTTTTAAAAGTGATATTTGAGATTTAAATTTTTAACAACAAGGATAATTTCTTATTTATTATATATATATTTTAAACTTGAGCTTAAAATAAGATTAAAATTTAA
This sequence comes from Allium cepa, assembly GCA_030765085.1. Classification (NCBI taxonomy): domain Eukaryota; kingdom Viridiplantae; phylum Streptophyta; class Magnoliopsida; order Asparagales; family Amaryllidaceae; genus Allium; species Allium cepa. The sequence goes on from CM060939.1 coordinate 560,711,117, forward strand.
AAAGTTCAATTGTTTTTAATATTCATTCCTTTTAAAATTTTAACATAAGATAAATTTGATTTAGGAATTTTATATATAAAATTAAAATAAATTTCTCAAGCTTATAAACATATGATGCATTTAATTTGATAAAAGATACATGAAATCACTTTTATATTTATATAAAATCTAAACGCTTAAATTATAAAAATATAAATACACATTATAATCATGTAAATATTACATAATTACATATACATAACTTAAATAAATTATAAAAAAGAAAAGTAACACTTGTAAATCATTAATAAAGCATTAAAACACTTGTAAACATTATAATACATGTTAGAGACATTTGTAAACATATAAGCTTAGGTGTAAGCTAATTAAAACATAAAAGGGACAAATGTCATTTCTCTTTGATAATTTTTTTTTAAAAGAAAATAAATTTACTTTCAGCTGAATCCTTTCTTCATTTCAACTAAAATGAATACAAATCAAAGATCAAAAGAAAGAAGAAAATCTGAAAATTCAATCTGAAATAAGAAATTCAGAAGAAGATAAGCTGGAAATTCAAATCAAAGGCAAGAAGATTAATCAACAGTTCAAATTCTTCAATCAAAGGAAAATACAACATAAATCTCCAGATTTTCAAATATAGCCTGGGAATTAGATAAAGAAATCAACAGCAGCAAGATTAAATTCAACATGCAGAAAGAAAATTCAAGAGCCTGGAAACAAATATAGTCTCTGTCCTATGCATTTCTAGGTGAGTAAGCAGATTTTAAAAACAGTTTAAATTTTGTTCTTCTCTTGATATATGTATGGAAAATCAAGATGTTTGCCTGTGTTCTTGAATTGATTGGATGCATGTTTTTTTTTTATTTGAATGCCTGTGTAGTTAAAATAGTATCTGTGTAATAATAACAGGCTTCTATTTCTTTATAAATTCAATAACTAAATTTTGAATTCAAATTGACTTATGATTTGTAAATGAAAGTTGTTTGAAATCATGTAACAACTCACCTAAAAATAATTATAGGTCTTTAAAATGAATCATTTGTTCAAAAATTTTAAAATTTACAGTAAAAGTAAAATTGGGTCAAAAATTTATGAATTCAAATTTAAGTTTCGATTTCATAATTGAATTCAATACAGGAAATCATGATTCTTAAAGTATGTATCATGATTTTTAGTTTGGGAATTAGGGTGTTTTCTAGGGTTGAACGTGAGAGGTGCTTTGATCGATTGCCGTCGATCAACGGCAAACCGGTTGGCGAGTTTGGGCTTGAAGGTAGAGGGGGTGACGATGATCATGGGAAAAATGCTTTGGAAATTTATTGTTGATCGTGATGGCCGAGAATCGATGGGGTAGGGTTTAACACCCTGTGATTGTCGTCGAAGTTCATTTAGGTTTCGCGGCGACGAGAAGCAATTGGAGATGATCGCGAGTTGTGCCGTGGGTGCTGGAAGGCATGACGTAGCTACGGAGAGAATGGCGTAGTGTCTCGAGTGTTGGATCGGCGGCGGAGATCAGTTTCCTGATGGTATTTGGTTCAGGTCGTATGGTGTAACAACCCGCATATTTATCGATTTAATACTTAAATATTTTATTTAAATATTTTTTCGTTAATCGGATATTGGTCCGAAAAGCTAATTTTTACAAACGGTCAAATTAGGACTCGAGACCACTTCCATTGAGTTCGAAATGCCGTTTACAATTTTTTTAAGTATAAACATCGATAGGTTTGGAGTTAGTGAAATTTCACTAACTTTTCCCGCTTTGGACTTTGGGTTAGTTTAGCCTATTAAGCCCAACTTCCAACCCCCTTCTCCTCACTCTTCATAAATTTCCTAACTAACTCAAGCTTTGGCATTAATGGTGAAGAGAATGGGAAATTAAAACTCCAAGCACAAATTCAATTGCAAATCCAACATTCAACTCCAAATTCAAGTAGAAGATATTGGATTCAAGCTTTGGATTGCTTCTCCTTGCTTTCAAGCTTCACCTTCATAAATTTTAGTGCAAAGGTGAGATTTTTATCCCGCAAATCTAGTCTATATCTATATTGGACTGTTGGGAATGATTCCCTATCACTTTAGTATGCACATTTGCATTTGGTTTGGATTGGATTGGCGAAAAACTCCAAATTTTAGTGATTTTGGTGAAAAACTGTCCATAGGTCGTTCTGGCCATTGTTTAGCTCGTTCGGAGTTAAGTCGTTCGTCCATAGGTCGTGAGTCGTTTACGAGTTAACCCTAGGTCATTCTGGCCATTTTTTAGCTCGTTCGGAGTTAAATCCTTCGTCCATAGGTCGTGAGTCGTTTACGAGTTATCCCAATAGGTCGTTGGACCCTTAACTCGTAGGTCGTTGGACCTTATCTCGTTAGGTCGCTCCTGGCCTAACCCTTAAGTCGCACAACTCTTAAGTCGGTCACGAGTTATCCCGTTAGGTCGCTTCTGGCCTAGCCCTTAAGTTGCGTAACCTCTTGGTCACTTGACCCCTTCCCTCTTAACTCGTTCTGCCGCGTGGTCTTAACTCGTTAGGGTTTTAGGTCGTTGCCTTCTTAGGTCGCTCGATCCTATTCACCCTTAGGTCTTCACTAGGTCGTACTGTTTTGGACGGGGCGCTGCCCCGCACCCCGCACCCCGCCGGGGGCGCTGCCCCTTGGACCCCTCGACCTGACCGGGCAGGTCGAACCCCGTAGCAGGGGCGTTGCCCCCGCACCCCCACCTTGGGGGGTTGCCACCCCCCCGGACCCCCCCTCCGTAGGGGATCTTATCTGAAAAACATTGAGCTGATTTCCTTGGGTTTTATTTACATCTCCGTATGCGATCTTTGTGACTGATTGTTTCTACAATTGCTTCTGTGTTTTGTCACTTTATAATATAAAGGTTTCAATACTAGTAGTAAATATCAAAACTCTTTTAACAAACAATTTCAACTCTATTTTTAATAACAAAGTTCTTTTCTTAAACCGTTTTCCAATCTATTAGTATATACAAACCTTTACCTCACTCGGATGAGAAATCTAATTAAACGACTTAGTAGAACAAGTGGTATGAAACGCTTGCGTTCACTTCGTCGGTTAATTCTTGGACTTGTTCGATTGAACCACTTGTGACAAATTTTATTAGTGAAGATTTACAGTTTGTTCGTAAATATTTAAGTTAAGCAAGTGGTTATGGGACATGAAGCTAAACTTCTATATTTACTAGCTTAGTGTAATTGACACTTCTCGTTGATCATGACGATCATTCTGATGATTTAGACTAGCAACTGTGCGATGTCTCTTGTTGCGAGGTTAGACTAGACACCACTTGTGTGATTCCACTCACACATACCTTTTTGCTTTTTGGTTAGTCTGGACCTCAATCTGTGTGATTCCATTCACGCATGTGGGGTAGCTCCCCTTGGTCTTCGGACCGTCATGTGATAGGCCTCTTTCTCTTTTCTATGATTTCTGGACTTCTTGCATTGATTTCTAGAATTTATGTCATTGACTTGTCATGAGTACAAGTTTGGGGTATGATGCCCTTTTCGAATCTTTGAGAAGATTTTTGTGATATTGATTATCTCTTATTGATTGATCTTCTGTTGATCATTATTTACATACTTATAGTGGTATGTCATTATGGATATTTTATGTTTATGCCATATCTTTTATGTTATATCATGTCATCTGATATTTATAGCTAGACTGATCCGTTTATTATTTTCTTAAATAATACTCGGGTCAGACCGAGATGTTACAGGTGCTTCTGCTTGACTTCTTCCCAGGGATTCATCACTCTGACTTTTGGCTAACTGTTTAGATTAGCAGTTTTTGTTGTATACACTTGAGATATAGACTCATAGTTGTATTCTTTTGTATAGCACGTGTTGCTATTCTTTTGTATTATTGTGGATCTTACTGACCACTACTCTGATGTACACTTTCATGTGTTAGCTATATATTCATATCTTCTTCCGCCCTTGTGATATGGATGTCTGTGACTGATTTGTGTTATGATTATTTCTATATTTGTTTCCGAAGATTATTCATAGCCACCGTGTGATAAGCAATTACATGGATGGTCGCTCCTCAACAGCCTTATTCTCCGTGCTAGTTGACAGCACTACACCGTAGTGTTCTTGGCAAGTGTGGGTATAGAGGTGGGGCGTCACATATGGGTTTAGGGGTCGATATTGATTCTCGTTCGAATCGTGGATTTTGGGTTGTCACGTATTGTTGCCATGGTCGAGAGTGATGTGTTGGAGGCCGGAGTAGAGATCATCGGTGGCCAGGGGAGTTGTGCACGTGGATGTGCACGATTTGTGCAACTGGAATGTTGGTTTTGGAGAGGAAGAAGGGTGCTCAGGTTTTTGTTCAGGGGTATTCGAGTTTTACTCGAAGCAGGAGAAGGGGTGGGGAAACTTGGGTTTTCATTCGAGCATTTGGAAGTTTTGCTCGAAGCAGTATAGGGTCTTAGTAGTTTTAAGGCTTAAGTATTTTTGCAGGCTTTAAAATTGTACTGGATGCTTAAGTTTTTAAAACAATGGAATTTGATTTTTTTTTTAAAAATGTTTACAAGTTTTTAAAACAAAAGTATAACAAGTTTTTACTTATAAAAGTAATTTATTTCAAAGTTAAGTTTTAAATAAGTTTATATATATTGAAATATAAAAGTTTCTAAAATAAAATAAGTGGATTTTCAAAAATGAGGTTTGTATTAAATTTTATTAAATAACTTTGGAAGTTTAAAGATTTAAAAGTTAATTAAATTGTTTAAATTATTTTAATTATAAATGATTTCTAAAATATTTTATTTTAAATAAGGTTTAATGATTAGGATTTAGTAATCAATTATAATAAAGATTTATTTTAAGTAGTTAAGAGTTTTGATTAATTAAAGATAAATAAATGTGTGAAGGTAATTAAGATAATTCAATTATTATTAATAATCAAAGAGTTATTGGTTAATATAAATAATTTAATTAAGGTAATGATTTTCTTAATTAAGGGTCTTTTTAATATAATAAGTTAAAGAATTATTTAATTAAACTTAAATGATTAGTTAAATAATGGATTAAGTAATTAATTAGTGATTAATTAGAGATAATCACTTATGATTTAAATTAATTAAGTGTAATAACTTAGTGAAGAAATTAAGTAATTAATTACTGGAGGTAATTAAGTAAAAGGCAATTAGTTAATAAGGTGATTAGAGGTTAATTGCTTTATGTAAGTAATTAGGTGGAAGTGATTAAGGGTTAATCACTTAGTGTTATTAATTAAAGGAATTAATTAATATAATTAATTAAAGGTTTAAATTAATTAATTAATTAAAGACTAATTAATTAATGAAAGGTTTAAGAGTAATTAATAAAGTGATTAATTACTTGTTAGATAATTAAAAGGAACTTAATTAATGAAAGGAGTCATTAATTAATGGAAATATTTAATTAGTAGTTAATAATTAAAGGATAATTAATTTATAATTAAGTTTTAATTACTAAATGTAATTAATCAAGTGTGATTAATTGAAAAGTGATCAATCAGGTGTGATTAATTAAAAGGGTAATTAAGAGATAATTATTTAGGGTAATTAAAGAATAATTAATCAAGGATGATTAATTTAAAAGGGTAATTAAGAGATAATTACTTGGTATAATTAAGAAGTAATTAATCAAGATGATTAATTAAAATTGTAATTAAGAAATAATTACTTAAAGTAATTAAGAAATAATTAATCAAGGGAGGTTAATTAAAGTGAATAATTAAGTGATGTTTAGTTAATTAATTTGTAATAAATTAATGAATAAGTAAGTTAGATTAATGATAATCCAAGTGATTAAGTAAGGAATTAATTTAATTAAGAATTAATTAAATGAATTAAGAGTGGTCCAAACTTGTTTATGGATGATTAATGATTGGATGATAAATATCATTGGATGAGTTAATGATATTGGATGATATTGGATGTCTACTGTTTAAATCCTTAAGTACAACTTGGACATTAAAATGTGGTTTTGGATTCGGTGAGACCGAGATTGGATTTTATATCCGAAAGCCACATCGATCCAAATTAACGTTAGGTCGTAAATCCAAGTGAAGTGAAGTGAAGACTCGAAGTGTAAGAACTATATATCGTTATAACTCCGAGGGTGATTCCAGAATGAGTTTAACGAAGATAGTACTTTCAGATTCGAGATGAAGATTCAGAGTGCAAGAGCTATTGTCGTTAACTCTGAGCGTGATTCCAAAATGAGTGTAACGAGATAGTGCCTTCGGTTCCGTTCGAACCCGGAACGGACTTGTGTGGATTGAATGCTTTCAGAACATCATCAGGTGGACGATAAGCATTCTAAGATAGTTGTGTCCTGTAAAGGTAATCGTAGCCACAAGCCTCGTCAACCGGGAATGGATAAAACAGGGGAGGTGCAACAAGGCTAAGTGGGCCATGCCCAAGTAGGACGAGATTTACCCCTGTCTAGATGTTTTTTTTATTTCGGCTGTGTGCGCAGTTGGTCTGCAACCAACTGTGGGGTTGTCTTGTTCGGGACTATTCAGTAAGGAATGGTCCCGGCCTTGTGTTGCAGCGGATTTAGGGTGGATCCTCGATACAATGATCTTGGCCACGTACTGTAACGGGCGGTACCCCAGTAGCCCTGCCATTGATGGAAACCCATTCTTCCTACGTTCCCTGACGGTTTTGATTGTATTACCCACTTTTGTGGCTAGTAGCTGAAATTTAATGAATGTAACAATTTCGGCTATTTTATATTTACTTGAAAACCCTAGACACTATTATAATATCACTGGATTTCCTATCAAATGTTTTGGTTAGCGTAAGGTAAAAACTTTTCCATGTTTATGTGTGGGAAGTCTTACGTGATACTTTTTCTTTTCAAGTGATTTTCTAAAGTCAAGCAATTTTAAGCCGTTTACTCACATCAGATTCCTGTCTGACCCAAGTGTTTATTTTCTGTTTTATTAAACTCTTGGGTACTCATATTATGTATGAGTAGTCGAGGGATTCGGGTTATCCTTAACGAATTCTGGAGGAGCTTTGGAGCAGGAGGCTTCAGTGTGTAGATATATAGATAGAGTTTCCGCTGTGATGTTATTTTGTATGGATGTTCTTGTATCGTATATTAGACAGAAATGTTATAACTGTCTAAATTGAGATGCATGTTATGTACTCCGATGTATATGATACTATATATATGTAATATATTATATTTCATTCCTTCCGCTGTGAAATTCTGATGTGTTGTTGTTCTTTCTTCTCTTTCTTTTCTTCTTCTATCCCTTTCTTTTTTAAGTAATGATGCGTCTTTCTGGTGATAGAAAGGCGGGTCGCTATAGTTGGTATCAGAGTGCTAGGTTGAGTGAATACCTAGGCTTTGGAGCGACTTATTTCTTGAGAGAGCGTACTTGTAATTTTTATATATGGATATATTTATAGATCTACCTAATCTGTTGGGTTATCTGTTCGGGTTTTCCAACATAGGTTATAAAGGTAGATAAGGTAGGAGTGTGAGTAACACGACTACCACTAATGGAAGAGGCTCATATGTTGTGGTTGGAGGTGTATCCGTCGAGACTATAGATCTAATACCGTCTCAAATAAGCTTTATAGATTGGTGAAAGAATTTCATTAATCCCAGAGAAAATCTTTTCAAGGATTAGAGTATATTTTTGAAGTGTGAGGTTGATTTTCTCTCGAGTGAGCGGGAATTCCAAGAGTTGATTCTGTCAGCTGAGCAGAAGCAGGTGATGGTATCTTGGTGACTTCAGGAAGGAATAGTTGTGTGGTGAGATGCAGTATCCATAGATGGTTCTGAAGATGTTCTTTTGGAGCAAGATTAAGATGGTGTTGGAGGAACAGTTGATGCCTACTACAAGGAAGATTCGAATATTTAGGGATCTTCTGGATCTCAAGTAAGGGAATCTTATCTATATTGAAGTATGAGACTAAGGTCGATGAGTTACCTCATTTCGTACATGGTCTCATTGTTTCCCTTAAGAAGAATAAGTGGTTGGTGTTTGGTTTGGAGCCCGAGTTTCTTGAGAAGATGTTTACCCGTCTCAAGGATCTTTTAGTGGAATTGGATGATAATTTTGAGTTTCAAGGAGCTTTTGGTTAAGGAAGATCTTTTGGTTTAGCAGTATCATTAAAGTGAAGTTTGGAAGCAACGTGAACCCATTTCTTCGATGATTCAAAAATCTTTGGGATTCTACTATCGGCAGACCAGGCAGATAGTGAAGGCTTATCCATTTCTTCTGGAGGCTCAATGAAGCATGATGTATTAGTTGGAGGTGATCTGTCAGTTTTTCTGATAAATAAGCCATTCTGAAAAGATTGACCCTGATTAGGAAAGCTGTTCTAGTTGGTGAAGAGAGAACAGTTTCTTTGGAATCTGTACTGAGTAAGATTGCAAAAGTGACTTGCGATTAGTTTGGGAAATCTTTGAGTATTCTTTTGGTTGATATTTGAGGAACCTCATGTGGAGGTAAAAGCTATTAAAGAAGACAGAGATTTTCCAAATGTTTTTGAGGAAATCAGAAGTCTACCGCATCAGAGTTTGAGTTCCTTATCGACTTGGATTTCCGGAGCAATACCAGTGGTTCAGCATAGAGGAGGGATGACTCTTAGAGCGAGAAGAGTTTGGTGAAGCAGCTCAGGATTCTTTGGAGAGGTATTGATCACATCTAGTTTTCTAGTTAAGATTCTACTGGGATGTTTTGACCAAGTGGAATGGGTCACTAAGATTTTTAGGGATCTAATGAACAGTGTATGGAGAAAGATTGTGCTCGAGTTCTTCGATAGCATTCCCATCTACTCCAGATCAGAGTTGTGCAGGGAAGCGAGATAGCAGTTATTCTAGAATGGGAGCAACCGGGAGTTGCAGTAAGGGATTTCTACAGGAAATTCAAGTATGAAGGAATTTTCAGGATTTGAAGGCAAGGTTGTCAAGTGCAACTGTTTGGCTATTCCAGATAAGAGATGTAGGTCTGAAGTCCACTAATACTTATGGAATAGAGTTGTGTTTTAAATTTCGGCAAAATTTTTAGGAGAACCATTTTGTTGAGTGGGATCTAGAAATTGGTTTGATTTGGTCCAGTTTGTTTCATGAAGCAATCAGCAAGGGTTAAGCTGATCAGGAAAGATGGAGGTGACTCAGGAGCATCAGAAGAGTTATGTAGTTAAGAATTGAGGAGATTTGGAATGTGAAGTTGGAATTTGGATATTGTTTTAGTTTCATCCAATCAAAGGAGATATAAGATTGGGCAAAACTGGAGAGCTAGCTTCGGAGGTATTTTGAGATTTTCCTGTGTTCTTTAGAGATTAGATTTTGATCTACAAGATTGAATTGCCGGTTCGGATAGCTGGAATTCATTGTATTTCACGTATCTTTGAGAAAGATGATTCATCACGAGTGATAGAATCAGCAGTTCAGAAGGATCTGGAAGTTGAGCTGGTTTTGAGTTTAGTCTGATATCTTGTTCAGATTTGTAGATCCAGATGAGAGTGAGTTCTGGGTTATAGTAGTCTAGTTACTTAAGGTTTTATAGAGCGAGTATTCTAGAATAGGTACTTGGAAACTCTTGATAATATCAGGAAGTTCTATCCATAATTTTGTCTAGATAATTAGAATTGTTTGTTTGAATTGGATACCATGATAGCTGTTTGAAATTTGAAACTTTTGCTGGGTTATTAAATTATCTTTGCTTTTAAATTTCGGGGACGAAATTCTTTTAAGGTGAAAGGAATGTGATGACCCGAAATTTTGGGCAATATCAATTTAATAATTTTTGTTAATAATTAAATTGATTTGATAATTTTATATCATAAATTGACAAGTTAAAATTCTTTTAAAGGCTAATAATGATTAATTTGACAATATCTTTTCCTAACAACATAAAATTGGTAATATTTATCTTTCACAAGCTAATCAAAATGTTTTCTATTTATAATATATATATATATATATATATATAATGATATATATTGTAAATAGGAAGTCTCTAATGTAATAAAAGCTATGTTTTCAAATTGTAATATATATATATATATGTGTGTGTGTGTGTGTGTGTGTGTGTGTGTGTGTGTGTGTGTGTGTGTATTGTGATTTGAAATTGTGTTTTAAAATTCAATATAGTGATTATCAAAACTAATGTTAAAATATTTTCCATTTGAAATGTATATATTGGTATATATATTAGAAATGGGGAAAAAATTATTGTTTTGAACTTAATAAAGTGTTTTCAAACTTTAAATTATATATAATTTGTAATTTGGAAATTTTAATTTGACTTAATATTTTTAAAAGTGATATTTGAGATTTAAATTTTTAACAACAAGGATAATTTCTTATTTATTATAAATATATATATTTTAAACTTGAGCTTAAAATAAGATTTAAATTTAAAAAGTTCAATTGTTTTTAATATTCTTTCCTTTTAAAATTTTAACATAAGATAAATTTGATTTAGGAATTTTATATATAAAATTAAAATAAATTTCTCAAGCTTATAAACATATGATGCATTTAATTTGATAAAAACATAAGTAATTTATAATTGTTTGCATGAAATCACTTTTATATTTATATAAAATCTAAAATCTTAAATTATAAAAATATAAATACACATTATAATCATGTAAATATTACATAATTACATATACATAACTTAAATAAATTATAAAAAAGAAAAGTAACACTTGTAAATCATTAATAAAGCATTAAAACACTTGTAAACATTATAATACATGTTAGAGACATTTGTAAACATATAAGCTTAGGTTTAAGCTAATTAAAACATAAAAGGGACAAATGTCATTTCTCTTTGATAATTTATTTTTTTTTTAAAAGAAAAGAAATTTACTTTCAGCTGAATCCTTTCTTCATTTCAACTAAAATGAATACAAATCAAAGATCAAAAGAAAGAAGAAAATTTGGAAATTCAATCTGAAACAAGAAATTCATAAGAAGATAAGCTGGAAATTCAAATCAGAGGCAAGAAGATTAATCAACAGCTCAAATTCTTTAACCAAAGGCAAATACAACATAAATCTCCAAATTTTCAAATATAGCCTGGGAATTAGATAAAGAAATCAACAGCAGCAAGATAAAATTCAACATGCAGAAAGAAAATTCAAGAGCTTGGAAACAAATATAGCCACTGTCCTCTGCATTTCTAGGTGAGTAAGCAGATTTTAAAAACAGTTTAAATTTTGTTCTTCTCTTGATATATGTATGGAAAATCAAGATGTTTGCCTGTGTTTTTGAATTGAATTGGATGCATGTTTTTTTTTATTTGAATGCCTGTGTAGTTAAAATAGTCTCTGTGTAATGATAACAGGCTTCTATTTCTTTATAAATTCAATAACTAAATTTTGAATTCAAATTGGCTTATGATTTGTAAATGAAAGTTGTTTGAAATTATGTAACAACTCACCTAAAAATAATTATAGGTATTTAAAATGAATCATTTGTTCAAAAATTTACAGTAAAAGTAAAATTGGGTCAAAAATTTATGAATTCAAATTTAAGTTTTGATTTCATAATTGAATTCAATACATGAAGTCATGATTTTTAAATTATGTATCATGATTTTTAGTTTGGGAATTAGGGTGTTTGCTAGGGTTGAACGTGAGAGGTGTTTTGATCGATTGCCGTCGATCAACGGCAAACTGGCTGGCGAGTTTGGGCTTGAAGGTAGAGGGGGTGACGATGATCATGGGAAAAATGCTTTGGGAATTTATTGTTGATCAATGTTTAACCTAACATCTCATAACTATTATATTAGAAAACGCCACTTGGTAATTCTAGCTTATTTATCTAAATTCAACAACTTATATATATTTTTTGACTATAATGGCATTCCAGACATAGGGATAGGTCTCAAAGCCTAATTTTGAATCCTATAAAATTTTACAATTTTGCATATTATGCATAATCATGATTTTACACCTTTTAGTTTGATTATATAGTTTAGTAAATTTATGGCGCATTACATCTCCCCGTTTAAAAGAATTTCATACTCGAAATTCCACGATGCGAACCACGCAACTTGCTTTATAACATACAAAATAAACATAACCACATGCATCACACATCATAGGAAAAACCTCAACCAAGATATACAAGATATACGATAGATAAAAATAGAATGATATGATGTGATGTGTGTGTAAAAAGCGCAACTACATCGGCCGCCTATATGAATAGACATGTAGTAGCAACTAAACATGTACGACAATATCCTAATATGTGTAAATACATATGTTTTTGTATAATATTCATGCACATCCATACATCCATATGCAACATCCATGTAAAGTGCAAGTAGACAACCACGTCTATTACCAAGCCAAAAAAAAGAAAAATAAATGGTGTAAGTATATAAAATATCATCATCTAAGTTAGAACGCACACAAATATAAGCACCTAATATAGTAAGACCTAAATTAGTATAGCTCAAACAAGGTAGCCATAGTAACCAAAACACGTCATAAAGGCGTGCATATAACTAATCCTAATATCCATGCATCCATGCTTATGTCAGCTAGCTAGTTAATGCAACCATGCAAAAATACAACAATCTAACGACCAAATTAACCGACAAACTAACCAAAAGAGAAACTTATTAGAAGAGAGCTCTTGATATGAAACTCCGATCTCTCATCGAGTTCGCACGTACTCCCTTCCAAATCTTTTCTTTATTGTACTTGGACAAATATCATTTCTTCATTCTTATGTCATATCACATCAAGCACTAAGATGTGAATATGCCTATAGTGCATTCAACACCCTACCTCTACATTAACCTGATCAAGCTATTAGGCTCTACCGTAAATGCTAAATCATTAATTACATTCACAAATGGGATAAACATAATGAGTGTGAACACCCATCAACTTTTCAAGAAGCCAACTCAAAAGTGCTTACTTCCCTACTCTCTATACAATCTGGAAAGGCTCCACAACTGATGGTGCTAGCTTTTCCACATAACATATCTCAATTGTGAGTCCTTGACTTACCATGCCACCCACTACGAACTCCCTATGCATGATTGTCGTTTGCAGTTTCTATTCCTTTGCATATCATTGAGATTTCTCTGATCATAAAATGTCCAAGTATAGCTTTAATTTAAATAGACAACACTACTTGCATATTTTCAAGATACTTTGCCATTGGCTTCTTCATTCTCGGCCAATAGAGAACCCAATTTGTATCCTTTGACATACCCCACTAGACTCCTTCTTTAAGTCCTAAGCTCGAAAATATGATAACAGACGGTGTCTCTTCTCTAAGTGGACTAACATTTAAGATTTTTTAGGTGAATCCCCATACCTTATAACAATTTAATCAAGAACGTCATAGATAGATGATGCCTTAACTTTAGTGAATATAATATTACTTAAACTAAAAGGCTAAATGAAAAAGAAACTAGACATAACAAATGACAAACCTAATAGTCCTAAACAAAAGAATTTAAGGCACCACTTTGTGCTATCCTAAAATTCAACCTAGTAATTACTATAACACAAATTCATAGACTAAATTATGAATTCTTCACTTATTTTTCGCATGCATCTTGGGTTATAAACAGGTTAGGCACAAAAAATTGCTTTTTAAGAAAAAATTAACCTAATAAGATAGATCATTCAACCAAAGATGGCTGAAAAGAACTAATCTCGCCTATTCGTCAATTTATCTTCCAAATCACCAAATATCGCTTTCCATATAATCACTTGTGTACCACTGTACATGCACGTCAAAACTTTTACTTCATGTCTTGAAACCATATCATACTTAATACTTCAAAAATAATATTAACTCCAAATACATATGAAGTCTTCTAAGCAAACATATACTAGAGTAGCTTCATGTACGTAGACGTACTCCAAAAACACTTTACATATAATTGCTTGATGATATCCTCTCTAATATAGAGCCTTGTTTGGCCCACATTCATGGAATAATAGATGATGCAAGTCAATATTGAATAGTTCCTTACCCTACTAACTTAAAATATGACACTTAGTCACAAAATAGTATAGCCTCCATAAAATCCATTAACTTCATATAAGGACGTCAAAAAATGGCTAGATGTACTAGATCAGTGGGCATGACAGTGAGTTCTTCTCACATTCAAATACTCATATGTGACATCAAGATTAAACCTAGATGGTACACACTCAAATGATAAAACCACGACCTAAATGAAAACAATTTACCTCTTTGGGTACTCCATAAGAATTCCTAACTCAAAGGCAACAATATTGCGGTTGTAACGACAACTCAAAGTATATCATTGTACATCAATAACCCAACAACATCTACAATGAAACAACAACCAACGCGTGGGTGTATTATGAACCAAAACAAACATGTATGTACCATAAACCAAAACAAACATATTTGTTGTAACACTAACCGGTATTATTAAATAATGACACTCTTCATAAACAAGTCTAGTAGTCCTCTATTATCGACCATCTCTAGAAACCATCTTCTATTATTCAACCTTTTAAGCAAACTTCACAATCAACTACACTGTCATGCTTTACAACGTCTTATGTGAGTGTATACCAGCCCTTAACGTTAACATATTACCTTTTGATTTAACATCTCTTTCCTATAACTCTATGGAAAAATAATTTTGCTTACTCTTGCTATACAATCCCAAAAATTTAATGTGAAGTGTATAAGAAAATTAAATCTAAATAAAACAAGGACATTTTCACAAACATCTTAATTTCGCTATGAAACTTTAACCATTGCGTTCATAGCTATTCTATGGATAATTTTCATATATAATACTTCGAAATTGGAGTTCGTACGAAGAAATTATGGTTGTTTGAAAATTTGAAAATAGAATAAAATTTAAATTTAAAACTTCCCAAAAATACACTACGACCGATGACCCAAGGTTCTCGATGGTCGACCAGTAATGGTCAACCCAAGTGGATCAAGCAATCGACTGTTCATATTGTTAATATGAGAATTTTGGACCTCATTCAAACGATAAAGATTAAATGTTTCTTCGCCAAGTTGTGATGACCGAACGAGATGACATAAAGGTTTAGCAAACATAATCTAGTATCCCAAACTTATCTCCAACCTCTAGAAATTCAAACCTAAGCTAACTCTAAAAACAATTGAAAAACTTACCATACCAAAAATCTATCCAAATCTATCCTTTCCTCTAAAAATAAAATCTCTTCAAAATCAAAACTAAAAGCAAAGTAAAAGGAATACATCAAATCAGATCTAGAAGGAGAAGCTTATGGAAGGAGATTCATGAATAAGGAATAAAGTTAGAGCTTGTATAAGGTGGGTAAAAATAAGGTTGATTAGATGACTATTTACAACTAAATTTGCTCTTTTCTATCCGACCTAAGACGTTAGAAATCCAATTGTAAATGGTAAAACCCTAGCTTAAACCCTAAGATCTAGGGTAGAAATTGAAGTCACTGTATATTGACACATCTAATGTTTAATGCTAGTATACCCCTCTATTATTGAACTGTAAATCCTAAAACTTGTAAACCTTATATTAATTAACTAAAAATTTAATTGGTATAAATCTGTAAATTGCAAATATAAAAATGGTTAATTTGCTTAGGGTCTGTTCACCATTGAAACATCCTAATTTTTGATAATATTATTCAGTAGATTTTATTAGATAAATTAAATAGAATAATGTAAATATTAATTGATAAGGGGATTGAGACTTGAATTAATTTAATTAAGGCCAAGCCTTATATAATAATTAATGAGCATAGGAATGTGATTTTGGTTAATTAAATTTCATAAGACTATATTAAAAATTTGTCGCCCAAAGACTCTTACCCTTATATATTTTCGTTCCTATCAATTTTCTTCCCATACCCGTCATTTTTGAAAACGCAAATCAAAAGTAAAAGAATGGCCAGGCATTAAGGAATAAGAATTCAAATTAAAATCTAGAGAATTAAGCTTAGGGGAAATCAATCTCAATCCAATATCCTGAGCTGAATCAAGGTGAATAATAATTCCATCTCTGTTTTTGTTTGAATCTTATGTTTTAGATTGAAGGGAGAAATTATTTTTTAAGATGAATTGAATAATGATTTGCTTGAGATTTGATTTTTTTTAATTTAAAAAAGATGTTTAAAAAGGATTATATGGTTTTAGGTCAAAACTGAGAATTAATGATGATTAAATGCTATGGGGAAATTTTATGCCATGAGAAATATGATTTTTGAGTTGGGTTTCAATTTTAATAATTTTCAAGCTATGGAAAGATTATTATGAATTTTCAAAGGAAAATATGGTTATTTATGTTTATAAATTTATTTTGGAAAATATATGGAGAAGTTGGGTCAGATATTTTGATATGTTAAATAACATGATTAATCTGAATTCCTGGAATTTTTGGGGATTTTTTCAAAGCGATTTGCTATGCAAAATAAATTATTTTAGAAGAGGGACTTCTTTGCAAAATTGGTTTTGGTTAATGGAAGGGCTTAATTGATTAATTTAACCATGATTTAGATCTAAATTAGCATTAGTTATTTTTGGAAAAGAATTTGAAAAGTTAAGGCAACCAATCTGGCGTTAACACGTTGCAGGTTAGTTAGAGAAAAGTTTACCTTAAGAAGTACTAAACTAGATTTACTCAGAAAATTGGTTCCGCCTACTTTGGAAAGCATCTTTCGATACAGATGCTTTCGCCTTCATCCTAGTCAAAACCTACTTGCCAAAACCAATACATAAGGTATCACCATGATGGTACGCAGTGAATTAGAGATAGGTGAAGGGTTAAGTGTCAAAAACATAGGTTTAAATGAGTCGAAACCATGGTTTATTATTTAAAGAAAAGCACCTTCCTTCGTTTTGTTTTAGCCTTCGACGGAGTTGAAGCAAATGGTTTCAAAAGAGGTTTTAAAGAAGGTTTCGAAAGGGTTGTCATTAACTGCTTTTGACTGGGTTCCTTTACTTATTAATGAATGTTTTGAAAGAAGGGGTTCTGATCTAGTAGAAATCCCACTGCCGTTCTATGTTCTTTCAATGGTATTGAAGATATCAATTCTGTCGAAATGGTACTTTGTTTTATAATTTTAAGCCACTTCCTATAGCTTTCTCAAGGGCTTAGGGGTTTCGAAGGGGTTTCGACACGGACCTTTTAATATTTTACCTAGGTATTAAATGCTTTCGAAAGTGATGGTGCCGCAATATTTTTATATGATAAAGGATGATTTTGAAAGAGTTACTTTCGCATATACTCACTTTGACCCAAATAATATTTTAAGTATAAACCCAATGCTTTCGAAAGGGGAACTTTCAATGATTTCGGATGGTTTACTTTCGTTGGTGTCGAAAGGGGTACTTTCAACTGGTTTTGAAGCTAAGCTTCTAAAGTTAAATGCTAATACTTTACGACAATCGAAAGGTTTCAAAAGGAAGGTTTTAAAGTATTATAAAGGAAGGAGCCTAATATTTGAAGATATATTTTTGAGGATTTCGAAGGAGGTTATACTATGAAGTCGAAAGCAAGGTTTCGAAAAGTTTTATAACCCAAACTCTATTTTTAAAAGAAGAAGCCCGTGGCTAAATTAAATGAGTTTTGTAATGGTTTTAAGAAGAAGCTCTCTTTGACAAAGTAATTGATTAAAGGGATTAAACATGTCTGCATGAGTGGCATTCCTATGTTGTTATTTTTGCTTCTTCAAATATAAATATATTCACTTTATAATGGACCGCTAACTGCATTTTTGGGATAAAGGGTAGAAGAGCCAGCCAGATTAACCCAGTAGTGAATATAAATTGTTTAAACTCCTGAATGAGTAGAATTGCATTTAGGAGGTCAGGAAGACCATAATATAGGATGCTAAAATATAAAAGAAAGATATTGGCAGGGGCCAATAGGTTCTTAGTAAGCCCATGAAAACTAGTAAAGGAAAAGATATTGGTAGGGGCCAATAGGTTCATAGTTAGTCCATGAAAACTATGTATAAAGGAAGATGTCAAAAAGACATATTCATAGTTATCCTATGAAAACTATGATTTGATATTGGTAGAGGCCAGTAGGTTTGTAGTTAGCCATGAAAACTATATCCGGATCGAAATATTAATAGATGTCAATAGGTTCCTAGTCATCCCAATAAAACTAGGGTAAAAAGAAAGAATTTTGGGGTTACCAATGGTTTCTAGTCGTCCCTGAAAACTAGTGCAAGAAGAAAGGATATTGGGGTTACTAATAGGTTCCTAGTCAACCCATGAAAACTAGGACAAGAATAATATATTGGAGTTACTAATAGGTTCTTACTGATCCCATAAAAACTATGTAATTAGACAGGGAGTCCTTAAATGTTTAATCGGTTATTTGTCAGCCTATGAAAACTAATAGGTTAATAGTAATCCTAGAAACTATGATTGAGACAGATAGTATAAAATGAATGTGGATAGTAATGCAGCATTAATTCAATTTCTTTGCATATCATCATATTATATTATTTTGAATTGCTATTATATTATTTTGAATTGCTTTAAGCATTGTGGATGCAGGAGCACGACATATAGTTTTATAAAGTTTTTGAGATACTATTGAGGGGAAAACCTGTTTTGCTAAGCGATATGGTCTCGCTAGATATCAAAATGATTTGAGATGGTAGATTATTATTCTTACCAGGCTTTACGTCTGACTCAAAGTTTATGCTTTCCCCTTAAAATCTCAGGTACCCAATTGATTTTGAGTAGTTTGAGAGTTGAGTTTTTTAGGAACCTCTTAAGACGAATAAGTTTCCAAGGACATGCATGTAGCATGATAGCAATTTAAAGTTCCTTTTTTAATTCCGCTGTGTTGTTTGCTATGGCAAAGTTGTTATATTTCTCATATATACTCTGATCATCCAAAAGGGCATCTTCATATGTCGCTTTTGGGCGTATATTGTAATAAATACATTTCTCCAAACATGATTTGTGAATTCAGGATTATGTATTGAACTGGAAATATTTTGGAATAAAATGTGATTTTGTTTGAAGTTCGAAAATTTTCATATTCATGTGTTTCTGTGTATCAATGAATCTAACACCGCCATATTTGATCGCCGAGGATTAATAACTATGGATGACTGCAACATCCATAGCCCTTGGTTTTGGGCCTCAAAGTAGGGGTATGTTGCAACCGTATACGCTAACTAATAAAATTTACAGTAATCCAAATCAATATAAGCAAACCCTAATTTTTATACAGTGGACGTGCAGTGGTGACGAATGTCTGATGGAGTGTGCTTGCCAGTACCAACTAGTCATTCTATTGCTATAGAATATAGTTATACCCGACGCGCTACGTTAAGAGGCATATTCAAGGAGGCGGGCCGACATAACAGAAGTCTCGGTATGCACGGTTTCCGATGTGACATGATACAAATCAGATGGTTGACACAATCACATGCAATAAGAGGCGTACACTACGACCAAGAGGTGAGCACAAATGCAGGCTTTAAGACACAGCAGTGAGTCGGCATTACGGGTCCCCTCAAGTAGTAATTCGGTTATATGTACTCGTAGTTAAGAGAAATCAGTTCCTTAGTGGCTATCGTAGCAGTAATATTAGTGTAGTGTAGTTCCCACATTAGCATTATATGGTGATACTAGTGGGAATTTATTTCCCTATTAACCTAGTGGTGGCGTTTCCTTATTTGCTTGCTCTAGGAGCGGTGGTTGATCGTTAGACATTGAGGTTCGACCGTAGCTTGACCCTTGTAGGGCCTGTATAAAATTTGCAGTGTAGGTGTATATTGGACCAAAACCCTTAATTAATGCACCCTAGGAATACACAGAGACTTATAGTACACCCTATGTCACTTAGTGTAGAGTTAAATTAACTGCACATAAACACCATATATTAAACTTGTACTCATTCACTAGGCTTCTATTTGACCCACCATCTTCTTTTCATTTTCCCTATCATAGGATGATAGTTTAGCAGTTGACTGGGTATAGTACGCGGAGAAAGGAGGCATACATTAGCGGTTCTCGTATTCTTTATTATTCATCATGTAGTTGCTTATTGTCTTAAAAGTATGTAAAACTTGTATTGTACTTTGAGAATAGTGTATATGCCAGTGTATATCGAACTGAAGTATTTTGGAGATTGTTTTCTAAAATTTCTATTTTTCAGTAATTATATGCTAATTCTTTCTACTGTGAGATCTAAAATTGTAGAATATCTTAGAATTTAACTTTATAATTATGCTATGAAATTTTATAGAAATCCAACAGCTTGTATTTCTCGGGATGTCGTGAGTCCGAAATCAGCCTAGCATTTGGGTCAGTTTGTTGGGAAGTGCAAGTTATTAACTTGCCTCACCTACCATGAAATAAAATTTCGATAAATCTCATTTGCCTCCATCTTGCGATAACTTTGATTATTTAAACCATATTTTGGGTAAAATGACGTAAGATAGTATTTTAGCCTACTAGTAAGGAAAGGTTGATGATTTACCCTTCCATCTCAAACGTCTACTCAAAATGCCACTAAATTTCTATGATAATTTTTCCTTCACACAAATCTTTCAACACTATACAAACATTTAATTTTAGCATGTTCTTAATACACTAACATATTGACTATTCTAGCCAGTTCACTATAATTAATTCAAAATTTATAGACTATGTAATTCTTTTCTAAATCCAATTCAAAATTAAGTGAAAATCACAATGTTATTTTCATTTTAGTTTTAAATAAAATACCATTGAGTTCTAACTTCATATTTTTTTACACACAAAACTAGCATGCTTTTCTAGAACTACTAATGTAACGACCCATAATTTTTTAGCCTACAAATTTGAATATTTAATTTATTTAAATATTAAAACTAGAATATTGTTTAATTATAAGTTTAAATAATCGCTAGATTTTTAATGACGTAGTTTTAATTTAATTTACAGAATTTTGCTACAATTTTTAATTTGAAAAATATTTGAATTTCCATTTGACGTATTTTATGGCAAACGTTGACAATTTTAAAATTTAATGAAACTTGATAACCGGCGTGTTTTATTTCTTTTTTGTGATCCAGTAACATTTCTGTATGCGATCGTAATATATTTTCTATCGTTCGTGGCTAGTACGCGTATGCGTTATTGTACGGTGGGCTACCGAAATCTTTTCATTTTAAGTTTAATAACAAAATCAATATACAAGAACAGTGCAGCTATCCTTGTCTCCCCTTCCACCCTACCAACCGCCATTATTCCTTTCCCTTTAACTTACAAATGTCGTATCCCCTTTTATTATGTCCTAGGTTTACTTAAGGGCATTAGCTCTGTATATGCACATGTATTCAAGCAGGCAAGGCTCCTTCTTCTTTATCTTAGTTTCCTGAGAATGAATTTAACTCCACTTTCATCCCTTAAAAAGCAACTCCTCCTCATATATTCATTTTCAACAAAATGTCCCGAAGCAAATAGTGTTTGCCTCGATCCATAATATTTTTAGAAATTAATCGCTCGAGACTTCATCCAGCGACGACCGAGATATCGTTGAAATACAGTAAGCAGGAAAATTATGTTCAAAACTTCAAAAATTAAATTGTCCTAACCTATGATGAATTATCGATGGCATTGGCATCTTTGGAATTGTAGGGAGATGTAGGATTTTTGATATATGTTTGGCAATGTTTCCTGATGGCCGATGTCGATGATAGTGAGCTAGGGTTAGCATTTGTCAACGATTGGAGCATCAATCAAGGAATATGAGGATGGAATTTGGTTTGTGAAGATAAACGGCATCGAGTGGTCGAGTTTCAGGTGTTTCGGTGGTCGTCTAGGGGTCGTGATCCGGTCGCGTTTAGGGTTCCAGGGGTGCGTTTGGGTTAGATTATGTTCGGTTGGATTTGACTTCGGGTGGTTATGGTAAAGTGGTGTGGTGCATCGTGATGAGCTCGAGGAGTTACGTATGTAGATGGTTGGAGTTTGGCGAATGGTGGTTCGGTGGCTGTATTCATGTGCACACGCATGCACGATTTTGACCTCGGGTCGATTGGAAGATTTTAGGAAGAAAGGGCTGTTCATTGCGGGTTGTGGGTTGGAATGCAATTGGGCTTTTGGCCTAAAGGAATTTGGATGAGAATTTTTTTCATGTTTGTTTATTTAAATGTAAATAAATGAATTAAACTTGGGATTATGGTAACTTTTGCTCGCTTTAAGTCTGATCGACACGTTGATTTCTGAGTCGTGTTCATGTTAGCGAATACAACGCATTGACATATCTTGTTGTTGTTTCTGAAGTAGTATAATTTAATGACAAAATTATACGGCCTTGTTAATAATTATGTTAATTTGGATAATTACATAGGTTGATTAATTGTGCTTAATGGGTGTTATCTATTTGGTCAGATAAAGCCATTCTGTTAATGTAAATTGAAGAGAATAAGTTGGACATTTGTTTAGAATAAAACTCCAGTCCATTAATTAAATTTATTGAACATCAATTTAGCAGAATAAATCACCGTTCGGCTATAATTAACTAAATAAGTTATATTTTGACATTTGTTCAAGGGAAATTAACACAGTTCTGCTATTACATTAGTGTAGACACTTATACACCTACTAGTTGATTAATATTTGTTAAGTGTTGAATTGACAATTGATTGTTAATTACGGACTTAATTCACACATATATCTACCTGCGTAAATACCAAGTTCATAACTTGGAAAATTTAATTAAAATAAATGGTAACTTGTTTAAATACCATAGTGGTTGCCAATTCTCTTTCTAAAATTGGAAAATTAATTATGGAATCGATGTTATTTTAAAGGTAACAAATATTTATTATTAATGTTTTAAGATAGTTAAGTATCATACTGATATTATTTAAAAGTTAATTAATTACTACATTTATATTGTTTTAAAGTTTAATTAATTAAGTATTATATGTATATTGTTTTCAAAATAATTAATTATTATGTTAATAATGTTTTGAAATTAATTTACTACTATAAAGATATTGTTGAAAGATAAATTAATATATTATCAATGATATTCTAAAGTTATTATTTTGAATGAGGTTTAGTGATAATTTGATTAAGAATGTTTAAACAATAACTCGTTTATATAAAAGGTATTTTAAAAAAAGTTATCAAAGGAAAGTTTTGTTTTAAATAAGGGAAGTTTATAAAATGAGTTTTATAAATTGAAAAGAGATCGTGAAATTTGGAAAGAAGTTTATAAAATGATTTTGGATTTATATAAAAAATTTGATAAATAAATTTAGATATTTAAAAAGAGAAAAATAGGGAGAAGGACAAACATTAAGAAATTTTTTAGATGTAGTCTCAAACTTTTCAAATTTAGGCTCAAGGACAAAATCAGGTTCTCTCTCTTATCAACGTCGATCTCCATATTATTCAACTGCTCTTGCCTCTGTTCATCTGCCAGCATGTCCCTCATCTCTCATCAATATCGTCTTCAAGGTCTTTGTCGTCGTCGTCGATAGTCCCTCCCTCCTTATCACCATCGTCTTTGTTTCCTTCACCGTCTCCGTCGATAGCCCCTCTTTCTAAAGTTCCTTCCTTTCAGACTCGTCGTCCACTCCTGAATCAAACATCGTACCACCTCACCGCAGTCATCCTCTTTTGTCCATGCACCATCATCATCGATTTGAAATTAAAAAAAAATCAGCAATAGACGAAAGTGCTAAATTAAATTAGCATTAAAACATGACATTGCTATATTCATTTCTTTAAAATTTAAAAATGCAAAATTATACTACCATTTTGCATTTTTTAAATATGATGGTGTACTTCATAGTTAAAGTACTATCAATCTACCATTTCAAATATGATAAACATGCGATGCTAACTTAAATTAGCATGATACACACACAATGCTATATTCATTTTTGTCGTTCAAAAAAAAGCGCTAAATTAAACAAATATAAATTCAACATAACGTTATTCAATTTTAAAGCATAAAAAATGATGAATTGAACTAGCAGTATCATATTTTTTATCGTTTAAAAAAAAATGCTAAATTGAATTAGCATTATAAACATACAATGGTATATAGTTTTCACATGCTAGTTCTATATAGCATTTTCGACTGTTAACTGTAAAAAATAAAAAACCGATCAGTAACCTATCACACCTCGACTCGATCATCGCCCTCCAATCCACCTTGATCAACCAAGTCGTCGCCTGCTAACTTGGTGCAACATCGTCGTTTTGATCAACCATCGTCGCCATCTCTTGACCTACTGTCGTCTCATTGTTTCGACCAACTACCTCCTCCATTTCATGTTGCTGCCACCTCGTCGACTCTCAAACAATCGACCGTCATGTCGTCGCTCGCCAAACCTTCATAATTTTAGTCTCCTCTTAAGTTTGGTGTTGCGATGTATATTGACAGCAGCGTTGGTCTTCGTATGAAAAATAAACTTAATGTCCTTACGTCTAAAAATTTCTTAATGGTTGTCGTTGTCCCTATTTTCCTCTAGTTAAAAATGTGTTTTATAAATAATTTTGAATGTTTATAAAAGAGTTTTGTAAATGATTTTAGATATTTATAAAAGAATTTTATAAATGATTTTGGACATTTATAAAAGAAGATTTCTAAATGGTTGTGGAAATTTATAAAGGAAGTTTTATAAATGGTTTTGTATATTTGTAAAAGAGTTTTATAAATTAACTTGAAGATCTATTACGTGTTTTATAAATGGATTTGGAATTTAAGCAATGGAGATTTCATAAATGAAAGAGATTTATTAAAATGGTATAGAAAGAAATTTATAAAAGAATTT
This sequence comes from Allium cepa, assembly GCA_030765085.1. Lineage (NCBI taxonomy): Eukaryota > Viridiplantae > Streptophyta > Magnoliopsida > Asparagales > Amaryllidaceae > Allium > Allium cepa. The sequence continues at coordinate 560,735,886 of CM060939.1, forward strand.
TAGATTGGATTTCTTTTAACGGGCCGTCTTAATTTTGATGGTAGGGACAGTCGTTCCACACTTAACACTGAAGGAATAGTGTTCAAGGTTATCATTATCTTTAATTTAAATAAAATTTATTTAATCCTTTTAATCTGATTTTAAAATAAGAAATCTTTCACATTGTTTTACGAATATACTTATGCCGGTAAGATATGTATATGAACTTTTGATAAATATTTGGAAAAGAGATTTAATGAATAAAGGATTCATTTTGAGGCTTAGTGGTTGCTATGAAAAATTAAATCTATGGATTGTTGTTTGATTGTGTATTTGATAGCTAAATAACCAACTATTAAATCTTGGCCAATTTTTGACTTAGGAAGTAAATAAGTGATTCATGTGTTCGTACAGTTTGAGAGTGGGAGAACTCATTTTGGTGAAATTTCTCTAGCTTTAAGGATATATTAGAGATTTACTTAGGACAGATGTGGTCTGCTTACTTCTGAAAGAACCGGGAATAAGTCAACCGAAAATTATCGTTTGTTAGTTCGAAAGGGACCAGGATCGGATATATTATCCGAAAACCACTTTGAACCAACATATTCATTTGAGCGGAAGACATCTTGAGGATGATCTAAGGTGGAGCTCTTTGATGTGCAAGGGCTACTTACTACTAATCTTGATAGTGATTCCAAAATAGATGTAGTGGAGGTAGTGTCTTCGGTTTCGTTCAGACATAGAAAGAACTTGTATGGAAGAAGGGTGGCACTACATTTCTGCCTAGAGGGTAGTGTTGGAATTCCAAGAGGGAATTGGTAAAAGAAGGTAAATTGTTGCCTCATGCCTCACACCCCAAAAATGGCTAAAACATGTGGATGCATCAGGGCTATGTGGGTTCTCTCATAAGGATGCGTCAACACCTTTCTAGATTATCATATTATGGATTTGGATGTGCATCAGAGCTCTCTATAAAGGTTGGGAACAACCAGGGTGATGACATAATCAGTATTATCCAATAAGGGGTAGGTCGGTCCTGTATTGGTAAAGGGGCAAATGTGTTTGTAGCCCTCGGTATATTTTATTTAGAGATATACTATACTGAGGGTACTCACTTACCACATTATTGGAATCCATTCTACAATATGCGTCATGCAGACTTGATTGTTTACCTATCATGCTGGAATTTAATAATGTAGTAATTTCGGTTATGATTACTATGTGTTTTATTGCAGACATAATTATAATATCAGTGGATTTTTTATAGAAAATGTTTTGGTTATTATAAGGTAAAAATCTGTCAGTGTTTATGTGCGGCATTGTCTTATGAGATACCTTTGATTTTAAAGGGTTTTACAAGTTAAATTAATAAATTTATTTGGGATTTGAGTTTCTCACACTGCTTTTGCTAGACTGACCCAAGCGTTGTTTTCCTATAATGCTTGGGTCAACCCGAGCATATTTTCAAGATTTAGTTGGATCCTTTGGAGCTTTCAAGAGATAAGATGAACTCTCTAAGACATTCATGTATCTTATATTCTTCTACTGTTTTGGTGCTTTATTTCCTATTTCTATTTATTATAAATTATAAGGATAGGCTGTTATCACCTTTCTAGATTGATAATAGGTTAGCGTTCTTTGATGTTGTGTATAATAATGATGATTTCTTTTTATAAAGATCTTGTGTACATTATATATTTCTCGTCATGAAGTGAAATTTTGTTCTGTCTTTTTCTTTCTTTAGTCTAACACTCTGTCTTTCCGACACTTAGATGTTCCGCACATGATACCGTGTATGTATTAGTTTCGACTTCTTAGGATCGAAAAGGTAGGCCGTTACAGTTGGTATAAGAGTTTAGGTTGAGTGAACACCTAGGCCTTAGTAGGGTAAACTCATTAGAGATAGAATTAGTAATATCCTAGACTGATTTTGAGAGTGTACATATATAATAGCGCATATTTGTTATTTTCATAAAAATGTTTTGTGTTCATTGATCACTGAGTGTTTTATGAATTTCAGTTGATGCGTCTGGCATATGTTATCGATAAGGGTTCTTGAACACTCGATAAGGATTTCTAAACACTCAAACAAGGCCAACCGACATGGTATTGTTTTAAAATTGGTAAATGAAATAATTTTACCTAGGAGTATATTTCATATATGAAGAAATTTTTCAAAGAATTGATCTAGTTATTTTTTATGTGTTTTCTTATTAGGAAGTGATAATATATTATCGTTACCATCTAGGATTTGATTTGTCATGCTCACCCAGTTCTAAGAATTAACTATTATTTGTTGATCTATTCGAAATCCTCCTTTCTAAAACCTGGGTTGGGTAGATAGAAACTGTTGGAACATTAAAATTGAATACATTATGAATTTAGTTTCATAATTTTACTATAAGGTATTAAGTGATAATATTGGTTTAGAATTGGGTTTAATAAATGTTATTTTATATAAAGAAAAGTGGAATATTTTGAAATAAATATTTTAGAAATAATTTTACATAAAAGTTGCTTTTATAAAATTGGATATTTCTAAATAAGGGCTCAATAAAAGAAAGTTGGAATATTTCTGAGATAAATACTTGAAATATGATTTATATAAGGAGATGGTTTTATAAGAATTGATTTATCAAATGTATATTTTTATTCCAAATGATTTTATGCGAAACGAAATAATATTTTTTCTTATGGAGGTATTAGAGTACAAATATTTTAGGAAATAGTAGTAACAGTTTACTTAAAAGAATTTTAAGTATAAATATTTTGGAAAAGAAAATGTTTAAGCAAAGTTGTTTTTTCTTTGGATTGGTTTGAGGAATGAGTCTCGATTTGTTTTGTAAGGATCTGAATAATCTTCTAAGTGACGATCTAATGTTTGCCTTGGGGAACATTGTAGTACACTTAGTAAATTATTCTATTTATCATTGTACGATCGAAACGATTTCGAATCCGAATGAATCTAAGGCAAGTTGGAAATAAATATTTTTGGGTAAAAATTAAGAAAGAAATTTAATAAATTTTGTTTTATTAAATAGTGACTTTTGGGTTTAACATCTAGGAAGTTGATAATTATTTGATGTTATTTGGTCGGCTAACATCCTTACCTTAGAGGCATCGAAGAAAAAGTAGACTCTAGGATGGAGTTCGGATACCAGCATCCTACACTTCTTAGCTACTTACCAGACCGATTAGATAAAGAAGTTGAATTAGTCGACATAGTTTTGAGACCCAAATTATTTTAGGCCTACTCCTGAATAGTTCAAAGTGAATGGAATTAAAATCAGATGCTTTGTATATACTCTTAGTATGTAGAAGATTATTATACAAGTTAATAAATTAAAATGATTTTATGAAAAGTTTTCATAAATAATGTTTTTCCATTTAAATTTTTGATCCAACGTTTAGTTTTATGAAATGTTTTCATAAATAATTTTAGCAGAATTTGAATTGGTATTAGTGAGAACCAATATTATAAATGCGTAAGTTGAATGTAGATCATTTCTCTTTTTCATGTAGTTCTGATCTAAAATTTGAGTACATGATTTGAGTTGTTCCGCATTGTCACAAATGAGGATCTATCACTCGATTTTTGACGGCAAATACTAGATAGAGTTCTTGATATGAAACCAAGGTTTTGTATCATAGTATATGGCTATGTAAGGAGAATGGAGGTTTCTAATCGAGAAACCTGATCAGAGTCCGCACCAATAAATCGGATGAGAAATACTAATTTGAAAGTGAAGTTATGTAATCGAGTAGTGATCGAGTGAGATTTTGGTATACGAATGATCGATGAACATGATGCAGACTTAGGAACAGTACAAAGTGTTCATGTTGTGATATTTTAAGGAAGAAATTCTTTACAGATGGGAGAGCATAATGGCCCATAATTTTTGAATTTTTAAATTTGGGTATTTAATTTATTTAAACATTCAGATTCGAATATATATATATATATATATATTAAATTATAAGTTTCAAATAATTGCTTGATTTTTAATGACCTATTTTTAATTAAATTTATATAATTTTCCCATATTTTAATTTGAAAAATATTTGAATTTCCGTCTGACGTATTTTACGGCAAACATTGGCATTTTTAAAATTTGATAGAACTTGATAATCGATGTGTTTTATTTCTTTTTTATGATTGTGCCATAATTCTGTACGCCATCTTATTCTATTTCTTATCGTTTGTGGCTCGTACGCAGATGTGGTATTGTGAGATGGGATACCAAAATCTTTTCATTTTAAGTTCAACAACAAAATCAATATAGAAAAACCGTGTAGCCACCGCTGTCTTCCATTGCACCTTACCAGACCCCATTGTTTCTTTGTCCCCTTCACCATACAAATATTTTATCCCTTTGATTATGTCTTGGGTTTGCTTAAGGGAATTTTCTCAATATGTATATGTGTCTGTGTGTGTATATACGTGTGTGTGTATATGCACACACATACACTCATGTAAGCAAAGAGGCAAGGATCCTTCTTCTTTATCATAGTTGTTTGTTAATGAATTTAACTCCACTTTCATCTTTCAAAATCAACTCCTCCTCGTATAGTCAATTTGAAAAAAATATTCCAGAATGAAAAGTGTTTGCCTCGATATATAATATTTTTAGAAATTGATCACTCGAAATTTTGTCGAGTAACGACCAAGATATCATCAAAATACAATAAGCATGAAAATTGTGTTCAAAACTTCAAAAATTAAATTCTCTTAATCTAAGATGAATTAGTCGATGAAATTGGCATCGTTGGAATTGTATAGAGATTTAGGATTTTTGGTACTAGTTCGACGATGCTTCATAATGGCTAATGTCGATGGTAGTGAGATAGGGTTAGCATGTGTTAAGGATTGGAGCATCGAGCGAGGAATCTAAGGATGCCATTTTTGTGTGGGGAGAAATGGCATGGGGGGTCGGGTTTCAGGTGTTCTGATGGTCGTTTGGGGGTCACAATCTGGTCGTGTTTAGGATTCCAGGGGTGCATTTAGGTCAGGGGATTTTAGGTCAGATTTGGATTCAGGTGGTTAGGGGTGAGGTGGTGTGATGTGTCATTATGAACTCAAAAAGTTACGAATGTCAGTGGTCGGAGTTTGGCAAATGCTGGTTCGGTGACTCTGTGCACGAGCACACACGTGCACGATTTAGCCTCAGGTCGATTGGAAGATTTGGGGAAGAAGGGGCCGTTCATCATGGGTTGTGGGTTGCAATGCAATTAGGCAGTGGTACAAAGTAATTATAACACCACTAATTTTTTATAATATTATTCAGAATATTTAATTAGATAAATTAAATTAAATAATGTAAATATTAGAGTGATAAGGGGATTGAGTTTTGAAAAATTAAACTAGCGGCTGAGCTTAATTAATTAAATGGGCTATGAAAGGTTTCATATGTTAATTAATAAGGAAACAATGAACGCAAGGGCTTAATAGGTAATTGCCGCACCATAATCCCATTACTTTAAAAATCTTGTTTCCCTTACTTTGCATGTTCATTTTGCAAAACTCAAAATGTAAATCAAAAGCTCAAAGCCGACAATTACCTAGGGAATGGAAAAAGGGAAAATCAAATTTAAGCTAAGAAATCAAGCAAGGCGAATTAATCAAGGATCAAATCTCAGATTCCCTATCCTAATCAAGGTGAATAATAATAAAAAACATCTCTATTTTTTTAATGATCATTTGATTTCAGGTTTAATTTTAAATCCATTAAGATAGTTTTTGATGATGATATGCTTAGATTTCATGATATGCTATATTCAAACAAGTTTGTTTGATGAATGTCGTATACAGTTTTAAGGTTAAAATTGTTTATATTTTGTTTTGAATGCCATAAGGAATTTATATGTTGTGTAAAACATTATTTTGGAGATGAACTTTAATTTTCATAATTTTCTATGCTATGAAAAATTTATTATGAATTTTCAATGGAGGACATGAACAACTTGGGTTAAAATTATTTCGGCTATTATTTAAAGGAATTTGGGACTGAAATTTATATATGTTGGATAATAAATTAAAAGTGAATTTATGTGATTTTTGGGGATTTATCCTAAGTAATTTACTATGGGAATTATGTTATTTTAGATGGAGAACTTAAATCTTTTACTTGTTTTGCTTAAGGAAGTGCTTATTTGTTAAATTATTTTAATTAGATATGATGTAATTGCAGCAGTTTTATTTTGGAAAGAATTTGAAAATTTTATAGCAACCAATTAAATGTTTACAAATAGGCTGGTTAAATAAAAAGCAATTACTTAAAAAGGCATTAAAACAGTCATTATCTAGAGATTATGTTTTGCCTCTTTCAGATGTTACCTTTCGACCCTATACTTCCACCTCAACCAATATGAAACCAACCAAGTCGAAACCAATATACAAGGTATCAGTAAGTTGCTACATAGTGGATTGGAGAAAGGTGGAAAGTATAGAGTCGAAACCAATGCTTTCGAATGGGTCGAAGCCTTTGCTTTACTATCCAATGAAATGCGCTACTTTGTTTAAAAGAATGCTTTCAGAAAGGTTTAATGTAGCTTTCGAACAAGTTGCTTTTGAATATGTTGCCGCCTTTTTGTTTAAAGTGAAGCTTTCGAAAGGGTTGCCTTGTCTTTAAAATCAATGCTTTCGAAAGATTAGTTTCAATCCAGTCGAAACCTTGCTACTGACCTTATGTCTCTCAAATGGATTTAAGTCATTAATTAGATCGAAAATTTGCTTTTTTTATAAATTTAATAAGCCACATCCTAAATCTTTCGAAAGGGGTTTAACGGTTTCAAAGGTAATGACTTCGAAAGGAGTTTGAAGCTATCTTTTAGATGTTTTACTTAAATGATTTAAGCTTTCGAAAGGATGGTTCCGAAGTCATCAGTTTTCCCCAAACTCTTTTATGTGAAGGTTAATGGTTTTGAAAGGGATACTTTCGTTTACAATTACTTTGACCCAAAATATATTTTAAAGATAAACCAAATGGTTTCGAAAGAGGTAATTTCAAATAGTTTCGAAGCTATGCTTCTAGGAATACTTTAATACTTTCGAAAGAATTGTTTTGGTGGTTTCGAAAGAGATGATTATAAGTGTTTCGAAATGCATATGCTTAGTGTTTTGAAATGAAGATTTGAATGTATTCAAAGGAGGTTATCCAATTATTTCGAAAGTAAAGGTTTAAGATTTCGAAAGCCTTAGTTTTCTAAAAAAAGAACCCAATCACATTTCTAAGGAAAAACCATGGCAGAAATAAGGGAGTTTTAAATTGGCTAAGTTTGAATTTTTTGAAGAAGCTTTCCTTGATAAAATAATAGGTTAAAGGGATTAACCATGTTTCAATTGAAAACGATTTCTAGGATATTAAACCACAGGTGTTGGTGTTATTATATTCGCTTCTTCTAATATATATATTCACATTACAATGGACTTATAACTGTATTTTGGGGAAAAAGGACAGGCTAACTAGCTAGGTTGACTCATTAATGAATATAAATTAAGTTAACTCCTATATGAGTAGAATTGCATCCTGGATTTCTGGAAGACAGAACATATGATGCTTAAATACTGATTAAAGAAGTTATCAGATAGGAAGGGTCATAGTAAGCCCGTGAAAAGTATGTTTAGAAAGAGTTATTGGCAGGGCCAATAGGTTTGTAGTGAACCCATGAAAACTCTATCCGGGTAAAGTTATTGATAGAAGTCAATAGGTTCCTAGTCAACCTATGAAAAATAGGATATGAGAGAAGTTATTGGAGATACCAATAGGTTTAGGGAGAATCCATGAAACAATGAAGTTATTGGCAGGAGCCAATAGGTTCTTAGTGATCCCATGGAAATTATGAAATTAGAAAGGGAGTTTATAAGTTTTAAACATGTTATTAGTAAGCCCACGAAAACTAATAGGTAAATAGTGACCGTAGAAACTATAAATGAGATAGATAGTCAAAATGAATGGGAATGGTAATCTAGAATTGATTTACTTATTTGCGTAGCATTATAATATTTTGAATTGTTATTATTTAACCATTCTGGATGCAGGAGCATTGTCTATGGATATTATAAAGTTTTGGATAAGATACTAGAGAGGAAAAAACCCATTCTGCTAAGTGGTGTGGTCTCACTAGATATCTAAATGGTTTGAGATGGTATTTTATTATTCACACCAGACTTTATGTCTGACTCGAAGTTTATATTTTCCCCTTAAACTCTCAGGTGCTCAATTAACTTTGAGTAATTTGAGAGTCATGGTTTTCAGGTACCTCATTAGATGAATAAACTTCCGAAGACGTGCGGGAGACATGCTACTAGTGGGAGTTCTTTTCTATTTTGATTCCGTTGTGTTTTGTTGTAAAGGCAAATTTGTTTAATTACCTATGTTTAGACTTTGATCATCCAATGGGGCATCTTCATATATCGCTATTGGCGTATGTTGTAATAATTATATTTTCCCTGAATATGGTTCTCATATTGGGATTATATAATGAATTTGAAATGATTTGAAATGGAATGAGAAAGCCGTTTAATTATTTTAATTTTTTTCCATATCTATGTGTTTCTGTTATATCAATGTTCAAACATTGTCGTATTTGGTCGCCGATGATTGATAACTATGGATGTCCGCAACATGCGTAGCTATTAGTTTATGGCTCCAAATGGGGGATGTTACAGTCATTTGGGTGGGAAATTCTTTTCATATTTATTTATTTAAATATAATGAATAAGTTAAACTTAGAATTGTGATAACTTGATCATTTTAAATCCGATCGACATGCGGATTTTTGCTTTGTGTTTGTATTATGAATACAATGCTTCAACATAACTCGTGTTAGTTTTGAAGTAGTAAAATGTAATGATAAATTTATATTTCCATGATAATAATTACGTTAATTTGGATAATAACATAGGTTGATTAGTTATATTTAATGAGTGTTATCAATTTGGCCAAATAAACACCATTCAGTTAAAGTAAATTAAACAGAATAATTTAGACATCTGCTTAGCGGAATAAAATACCATTTTGCTAAATAAATTTTTTGGTTACCTATTTAGCAGAATAATTCACCATTCTTCTATAATTAACTAGATAGGTTATATTTGGACATTTGTTTAGCAAAAATAAACACGGTTCTGCTATTATATTAGTGTAGGCACTTATGTACCTACCAGTTAATTAATATTGGTCAAGTATTGTATTGAGAATTGATTGTTAATTATGGTTTAATTTACATATAAATCTGCCTGTGTAAATACCAAGTATTATAACTTGGAATGTTTGGTTAAAATAAATGGCATCTTGTTTAAGTACCATGGTGGTCGCTAAGTCTCTTTTAAAATTTGAAAATCAATTATAGAATCAATGTTATTTTAAAGGTAACTAATATTTATTAAGAATGTTTAAAGATAGTTGATTATCATACTAATATTATTTTAAAGTTAATTAATTAATATATTTATATTATTTTAAAGTTTAATTAATTAAGTATTATATTACTAATGTTTTGAAATTAATTTATTAGTATAAAAATATTGTAAAAACTTCATTTAATATATTATTACTTGTATTCTGAAGTTATTATATTGAATGAGGCTTTGAAATAATTTATTGAAGAATGTATAGTTAATAACTTGCTTATTTAAAAGGTGTTTTAAACAAATGTTTTGTTTAACAAAAGAACTTTAACAATTATGATTTTCAATAAGTTTTGTTTTAAATAAGGGAATTTTGTAAAAGGAGGTTTATGAATTAAAAAGAGATCTTGAAACTTGGGAAGAAGTTTTATAAAATGATTTTGGGTTTAGTTTTATAAATAATTTTGAATATTTATAAAAAAGCTTTATAAATAATTTTGGATGTTTACAAAAGAGTTTATAAACAATTTTAGATATTTATAAAATAATTTTATAAATGATTTGCATATTTGTAAAAGATGTTTTATAAATGATTTTTGATATTTATAAAGGATGTTTTAAAAATGGTTTTGGATAATTATAATTTTTTTTTACAAATTAACTTGATGATTTATAAAGTGTTTTGTACATGAATTTGGTATTTAGTAAAGGAGATTTCATAAATGAAAGAGATTCATTAAAAAAGGTTTATAGAAAGAGATTTATAAAAGACTCTGAGTTTGGATTTTCTTTAACCGACCTTCTTAATTATGTTGGTAGGACATTCGTTCCATATTTAACACAAAGAAATAGTGTTTGTGTTTATCTTTATCTCAAATTTAAATGACATTTATTTTGTCTTTTAATATGATTTTGAAATAAAAAATCATTCATAATGTTTTATGAATATACTTACGCCAGTGAGATAAGTATTTGAATACTTTGATAAATATTTTAGAAAGAGATTTAATAAATGGAAGATCATTTTAAGGCTTTATGGTTGACATGGGAAATTAAATATATGGATTGTCCTTTAATTATGTATTCGATAGTTAAATAACTGACATCAAATCTTGGTCAGTTTTGACTTAGGAATAAATAAGAGCTTCACGTCTTGATATAGTTTGAGATCCCTCGGCATGTTGGTGAATAATATCTAGCTTTAAGGGATATATTATAGATCCTTTTGGGATTCTGATATAGTCCGCTTACTTCGAAAAGAACCGAGAAAGAGTCAATAGGAAATTATTGGTTGTTGATTTGGAGAGACCAAGATCATATACATTATCCAAAAACCACTTCGAACCAACATATGATTTTTAGTGGAAGACATCTTGAGGATGATCTAGGATAGAGCTCTTTGAAGTGCAAAGACTACTTGCTACTGATCTTGAGGGTAATTCCAAAATGGTTGTAGCAGAGGTAGTGCCTTTTGTTTCGTTCAGACTTAGAACGAACTTTTATAAATGAATGGTGGCATTGTATTTCTGCCTAAAGGGTAGTGTTAGCATTCAAAGAGGGTAATGCTAAAAGAAGGTGAATTGTTGCCTCAAGCGTCACACCTTAAAAATGGTTAAAACAGGATAGATGTCGTAGGGATATGTGGGTCGCTTCCATAAGGGTGTGTCATCACCTTTCTAGATTATCATATACAGAATTGGTTGTGCATGAGAGCTCTCTATAAAGGATAGGAACAACTAGGATGATGACATATTCAGTATTATCCAGTAAGGGGTAGGCTAATCTTGTGTTAATATTGGGGTAAATGTATTTGTAGCCATCGATACATTTTACTTAGAGATGTACTGTATGAAATATAGTACCTTACATTGCCATTGTTGGAATTCATTTTCCAATAAGCGTCGTGCGGACTTAATTGTATACCTATTATGCTGGAGTTTAATAATGTAACAATTTCGGCTATGATTAGTATGTATTTTTTATTCTAGACATTATCATAATATAACTTGATTTTCTATAGAAAATGTTTTTGTTATCGTAAGGTGAAAACGCGTCCATGTTTATAAACGGTGTAGTCTTACGAGATACCTTTAGTTTTAAAAGGTTTTACAAGTTAAGTTAATAAAATTTCTTGGGACTTGAGTTTCTCATGCTGATTTTACCAGATGACCTACACATTGTTTTCTTATAATGCTCATGTCAGCCTGAGCATATTTTCCAGATTTAGCTGGATCATTGGAGCTTTCAAGAGTCGAGCTAGATTCTCTAAGACGTATTTACGTATCTTATATTCTTCCGCTGTTTTGTTGATGTTTTTCCTGTTTGTATTTATCAGAAATTGTAAGGACGGATTGTTAGAACTGTCCAGACTGATAATAGGTTACTGTACTCTGATGTTGTGTATTATAAAGATAATTTTTTTATAAAGATCTTGTGCATACTATATATTTCTAGTCATAGTGTGAGATTCTGTTCTTTTTTTGTTTATTCACCCTAACAATCCGACTTTTCGATACTTTGATTTCAGTACGTGAATACACTGATGTATTGGTGTCAACATTGAAGGATCAAAAAGGCATGTTGTTACAAAAAAGTTCTCTGCTAATTATAATAAAATTTAATATAAAAATCGTAACACATTTTGCTCATATTGAATTCCACTAAAATAAATTTTCAAAAAGTTTTACTTTAGTCGTTTTATGTTAAACCATTTCATAGGAAAATCATAACCCTAATTTATTTCAATATTCCAAGCTAATTTCTTTTCAAACTTTCTTAGAAGTATTTTACTTCAAAACTAAATTCCTTATAGCTTTACCAAACTTAATTTTTTACTCAAAATATGGTTAGATTTGAAATAATTTCAGTTTTTTTTGCAATACTCGCACTTTTTTTACAACATTTTTCATATGATTTGCTACCATTTTATCATACACATACGACACACACACACACATGTAAGTATATATCATTTTGCTTTATAATTGGCCAATTTCTTGCACTTTTAGACAATATCATGTATACTCATAAAACATATCTTTAAAATTTGATTATGGCTACTAACTATTTTGACAATTTTAAATTATTATATTAAATCTTCTCACTTTTTTCAACTTGATTTCTATCCAAGATGGTTCAATTTAACTTAGAGAAATAAGCATGAAAAATGTACATTTTTAAATTATACTTTATAAATAAGAAATGTTTACAAAAGTGTAAAGAAAATGTAATATTTTAATTTGTTTCAAAATGTAACTTAAATATTTATAAGATACTTTAAAAACGCATTTTACTTATTTGTATTATTTTCTTTCAAAAATCTCTTCAACAAAAGCGAAATACACATCATAATAACAAAGTGCCTTATAGTAAGCAAAAATAAAACCATTAAAAATGGTCATGAAAAATTAGTTATTGTTAATCTATCCCATTTTTGAAATTCACACTATGGAGTTATTAGTTTTTAAACATTAAAAAAACTTAAACTTCTTTATTTTTTTCCAAATTTCTTGAACATTTCTATTTATAACGTTTTAGGAAAAATATTTTAATTTATTTAAATACTTTAATAAAATTAGAATCATAACTTACAAATCCCATGCAATCTAACAAGGCTTAAAGTGCATCCATTATGCCTTACCGACATCACACTTATTTTCTATGGACATAAGGGTACTACTCTTGTTCGTTTTGTCCTTAGTCCCACAATCTATTTTACAGCCAACTGGTATAAACATCATCTATTAGAAATTATTTATAGAGTAAACTATAACAAATATGATGGATCTATTCTTCATTACAAAGTTGTTTTTAGTCTTAACATTTATTTAATCCATAGTTGTTTGCTTTTATAAAGGTTAATCCAACCTTTACGACTCAAAATATGCGAATGTGGCATATAAATACATATACGGGTGGTTCTGGTCTCATGCAAAGAAGGCGTCTTTGGCTCAGAGGTTTATATATCTCATGCAAGGGGATTCTTTGATGATAGAATACGTAACATTTTTTAAGGCATTATCTAATATGGAGTCGAGCATATTATTACCCCACAAAAGAAGAATCAGAAAAAAAATTATGGTTTAAAGAAGAGACTTAAGAAGGCCTTGCTCTTGAAGTTTGAAGTATCATTTGAGAAGTTAGTGGATACCGCTCTTAGACTTGAAGAAGCGAAAAGGGATAGTGATGATGAGGTTGGAAGTGTAAAGAAGAACTTTAATCACAAGAAGAAGCATCCTTTCTACAAATCTAAGTCGTTCAACTCCAATAAGAAGATTAAGAAGCAAGGATCAAAGTCGAAGAGTACTGCTTTTGTTCGTGGAGAGTGTTTCAATTACGGTTTCAAGGACCATATTGTTTAGAATTGCCGAAGCCTCCTATGTGCCGTTATTGTAAGAAATAAGGTCATGCCATTGTTGATTGCCCTAGAGCAGCTCAAGAGAGGAAGGAAGGCAAGTTGAATGCAGTGGGATCTTCGGGGGATTTTGTAACAACCCGCATATTTAACGATTTTATATTTAAATGTTTTATTTAACTATAGCGTCGTTAGTCGGATTTAGATCCGAAATGTTACATTTTGCAAATGGCCGAATTAGAACTCGAAACCACTTCCATTGAGTCCAAAATGGCGTTTGCGGTCTTTTTAAGTATAAGCTTTGATATGTTTGGGTAAGTCGAGTTTTGCTACCTTTTCTAGTTGGGTTTTGGGTTTGGGTTTAGCCCACTAGCTAACTAAATACCCTAAATCAGTCCCTCTCCTTCCATTCACTCATTTTCCATTCCAAAACTCAAGCAAAAACTGAAAATGGGGGAAAGGAAGAAGAATTAGAAATTCCAAGCCCTAGTTCTTCTTTGCAAACTTGAATTCTTGCTCCAAAATCAAAGTGAAGCTATTGGTAAGCCATCTACTCATCTTCTCCAACTCTTTCTTCTTCAATTTCAGAAAGTTTTCTAAACCTAACTTGAGAAATACTTGCTTTGATCTTAGATTGAAGCTAGTAGAGTTAAAGTGGAGAGTGGTTGGTCTTCTCTTTCCAATTGAGCTTCTTCTTCTTTGTTTTGAGATAAAAGGTGAGATTTTTATCTCACATCTATGCTTATATCTATCTTTGATTGTTGGGTATGAATTCCTAACACTTGTTCATGTGCACTTGCTTTTGGTTTGGATTGAATTGGTGAATATCCCAATTTTAGTGTTTTGGGTTCAATTCTTTAAAGATCCTAACTTTGATGTTTGAACATGTTTTTGGTGGCGAATCGGAGAGCTAATGGAGCTGGGGTACAATTGGCTAAGGCTCCTTAGGTCCATTGCTCGACCGGTTGCGTTTTGAGAGAGTTTGCACTTGGATGAAATAGGGCAGGAATTGCAGGAATTTGCAGTTCGGCCGACCGAAACCCTGGGCCGGTCGACCGAGCTGGAGCCCGAAACATTTCTGGCCTATTTCGGTCAACCGAACTCAGGGTCCGGTCAACCGACCTGCTCCCATTTCCCTGTTTTTCCTAGTTTGCCTATTTGTTTGTGATTCCAACTTTTATCGATCCACGTTGATTCCAATTAGTTGTTTATGCATATTTGACCTTGATAATTCCTTTTGGACTTCATCCACGGGTTTTTATAAAATAATCTTTAAAATTATATTAAAAGCTTGCTTCTCCAATTTATAAATATTATTTAAAGCGCACACACAATTTCACACTTCGAGCGGAGTGGAAGGGAGATTAAATGGTTAGGTAAAACACGGACCATGAATCCATGCGTTTATCTTTCCGATTAATCTCCGACCTATTCGATTGATCGTTTTGGCCTTTTGATCTGGTTTACCGATGAAATGAGGTAAACTTTGTACTGTTTGAGTGTGAAATTAACTAACGGATAGTAAACCGTTTAGTGCGAACGAGTGGTTATGGGACTCACGTTACCACTTTTCGGATTCCTTTTCGAGAATTGTGACACATTCTGCCAGTTAGTGGTGTCCAGTACTGGGCCTCCGAACCTTCACCACTACGGTTTGTTGCCTTTGGGATAGTGTCTTCGGACTGTCTCCTTCAGGTTTGTTGCCTTCGGGTATGTTGCCTTCGGGTTTGTACCTTTGGGTTTGTGCCTTCGGGTTTGTTGCCCTAATAGTTTCGCTTTCGGAGTTGGTTTTTATGAGCTGCTCGAGTGATATTTGGGTTTGGAGCCTTTGGGCTTATGGATCCTTGTTTATACAGTACTGAGCACGTGCAAATTTTATGATGTTTCATTGATATGTATATTCCCTAGGTATCGCCCTTCGGTGTTGGTCTTTTTGAGCCGCACGATATGTAGTGGTTACCTTGTGGAACTTGTGTTACCATCATTGGTATTTGATAGTTGCCTTCTTGGCTTGTTTTTGGATATTTATATCCTTTGTTTCTTTGTATTGCCGATGATATGAGGCTTGTCTTGTTATGATTCATCTTTTGTTAGATGATTGTGTAATGTCTTTTAGAGATATTTTTTATTCTTTATGACCTTGCAGGTTATTGTTGTTCAGTTTATCTAACTGATTTGTTTAGCTAGACTGACCTGCGTATTTTATACTCGGGTCAGACCGAGTTGTTTCAGGTTAGGTGCTTTTGGACTTAGCCTATTTTGCTTCCGCATGGACTATTCAGCGTGCTCCTTTTTGTTATAGCTTTGTGTAGTCCTTTTTGTTGTAACTCTGATATATGTATTCTTTTGGATTCGTCTGTATATTGTGGTTTGCTATACCACTTGACATGTATCAGTTTGTATACTCTGTTATGTATCAATATATGTGTATATGATGATCTACGGTTCTGTGATGTATATTACATTTGAGTTGTTATATTCTGTTCTGATAGATTCTCCAACCACCTATGGTTTTGTTTTAAGTATTCATTGGGTATGTCGACCTGCTTGGTATGTCTATTGTCGATGTATTCAATAGATAGTTAGAGCAAGGCTATAGATGGTCGCTTCTAACCAGCCTTATTCTCCGTGTTAGTTGACGGCATTACCCTGTAGCGTCCTTGGCTAGCGTGGGTATAGAGGTGGGGCGCCACAGCTTGGTATCAGAGTGAGGTTCAGAACAAAATATGATATACAAAGAATTGAAGCACATATTCCGGTACATCAAAGTGTATAAGTGATACAAATCTTTGAACCATCTTGCCTCTATTCCTTCCGTGCCTTTGGTGTAGATAGAAATTTGGAATACGTCTAGGAATGCATTTTGTTCTGTAGTATTCCATATTTGGATTGGTGATGTCTACCTTGTGAATAATCTTGTTCTTATCTTACTTTCAGCATATGGCTGGAAGAGGCAAGGGACGACGTTCGGATGCTGGGCAATCCAGTGGCTCACATCCGGATGGCGTTTATAGTCTGCCGATCAGTTTTTGGAATTGTTTAGGAGCACTCAGCCTCTAGTTCCACCTCGAGTATCTCCACCTCGCAAGTCTGCCTTTGTACGTCAGTGTAGTGATTTTGCTCATCTTGGAGGGAAGCCGTTTAAAGGCTCCGAGTCTGTTCTTGAAGTCCAAGCTTGGCTTCGCACGTGCGAGCGTATTTTCTCTCGCATGGATCTTTCTGATCATGATAGAGTTCTTGTAACTTCTAGCTTATTACAAGAGCGTGCTCTTGATTGGTATGAGCTTCTTGTAGCCCAAATTGATGAGTCTACTCTTTCTTGGACTCAGTTTCGGGGACGATTTGAACTCAAGTTCATTCCTGAATCTGAAAAATTTTTACCGACCCGTCGCTTCCTTGAGTTGAGTAAGGGAAGTCTTCTGTTTCTGAGTATGTTGCATCATTCGAGGCTTTATCTAAATATGGTCTTGAATTCATCAACACTTCTCATAAGAAGAATCTGAAGTTTGTCTCTGGCCTTAAGAAATATCTTAAGAAGTCTTTGTTGCTCCAGCTTAAGCTTTCTTTTGAGGAGTTGGTAGATTCTGCACTTCATCTTGAAACCGTTGAGAAGGAATGTGATAGTGGTGATGATGTTGAGGTTTCCAAGAACCCCAACAAGAAGCAGTTTCCATTTCAGAAATCCAGGTCTTTTCCTTCCAAGAAGAAGAATGGTGGTTCTAGTTCTCAGCCTCAGTCTTCTGGAACACCTTTCATTCGGAAGTGTTTCAATTGTGGTTCTCCTGATCATATGATTCGAGCTTGTTCTAGGCCTCTCTTTTGTCGCTATTGCAAGAAGGAAGGTCATCATGTTTCCACTTGCCCTACTGTTTCGGCTGGTGCTAAGTCTAGCAAGCTTTATGCTGCTAAGTCTTCTGAAGGTCCTTCTCAATCCAAAGGTATATCTCCATCTATTTTGGGAGGTTCTATTTTATTTCATGATCATAGCATTCAAGTTCTTTTCGATACGGGTGCTTCGCATTCCTTCGTATCGAAAAAGCTCGTCAATGATTTATCTTTGGATGTTTCCTGTTTGGTTACTTCTTTAAGGATTGCAAATCCTATTAGGTGATCCGCGACCCTTAGCATGCTTTGTGAGGATGTCGAGATTGTTTTATTTGGCTTTTCCTTTCGTGCGAATCTGCATATTATTTCTTGTCTGGGATTTGATATGATTTTGGGTTTGGACTGGCTAGTGAGATATGATGCCAGGATTATTTGTTCTGAGAGGATTTTGTATCTTCGACATACGGATTCGCCTACTCAGCTATTACTTGTTCGTTGGAATGTGGATAATTCTGAAATGGCTTTATATTCTCTTGGCTCGCGAGATGATGATGATATATATCGTATTCCTATTGCTTGTGACTTTTCTGATGTTTTTGAGCCTGTTTCGGGTTTGCCTCCTAAGCGGGAAATTGAGTTCCGCATTGATCTCATTCCAGGCGCGTAGCCAGTTAGTCGTCCTCCCACAAGGATGTCTACAAAAGAAAATGAGGAACTCAAGAAGCAGCTTTTAGAGCTTGAGTCCAAACAGTTGATTCAGTCCAGTTTTTCTCCGTGGGGATCTGCGGTCGTCTTCATGAAGAAGTCTGATGGAACTCTTAGGATTTGCATTGACTATCGCAAGCTTAACAAGTTAACCATCAGAAATAGGTATCCATTGCCTAGGATCGATGATATGTTCGATCTATTGAGTGGTGCTAAGGTCTTTTCTCAGCTTGACCTTGCCACAGGTTTTCATCAGTTACGAGTCGCGGAGGATAGCATACCTCTTACAGCTTTCCGCACTCGTTATGGTTCTTTTGAGTGGCTCGTTATGCCGTTCGGTTTGACGAACGCTCCTGCTTTCTTTTTTGATCTCATGAATCGAGTATTCCGAGAATATCTCGATAAGTTCGTCCTTGTGTTCATTTATGGCATCCTTATTTATTCTAAGTCTGAAGCTGAGCATGCTAATCACTTGAGAATTGTCTTGAGTACTCTCTGTCACCATCAGCTTAGAGCCAAATTCTCCAAGTGCCATTTTTGGGAGAATAGGGTTAAGTTCTTAGGCCATGTTGTATATTCCGATGACATTTCTATCGATCCCTCAAAGATCGAAGCCATGCAGAGTTGGAAGAGGCCTGAGAATGTTCATGAGATTCGTAGTTTCCTTGGATTGGCGGGTTATTACAGTCGGTTCATTAAGGATTTTTCCCATGTTGTGCTTCCTCTCACTAGCCTTACTCGGAAAGGCATTCGTTTTATTTGGTCCGATAAGTGTGAAGCTTCCTTCCTGATATTGAAGGAACTTCTCACTAATGCTTCTATTTTAGTGGTTCTCGAAGGGAATCATGATCTTGTTGTTTACACCGATGCTTGTGGTAGTGGTCTCGGTGCTGTTCTTATGCAGAAGGATCAGGTAGTTGCTTATGCTTCTAGGCAACTGCATCCGAATGAAGTTCGCTATGCCACTCATGATCTTGAGTTTGCCGTCGTTGTCTTCGCCTTAAAGATTTGGCGACACTATTTATTGGGCGAGCACTTCATTCTCTATACCGATCATAAATCCTTGTAGTATTTGTTCACTCAGAAGGAACTCAATATGAGACAATAGCGTTGGATCGAGTTTCTGGCTTCCTATGACTTTGATATCCAGTATACCCCTAGGAAGGGTAATCGTGTTGCTGATGTGCTTAGTCGCAAACATTCGGCTGTAGTTTCTATGATGCTTGCCGAATGGGATATTCTTGAGACTCTCTCTTTTTGTGAAATTCGTGATCGAGGTTCATCTTCTGATTCTCCTATTCTATTATTTAGTTTGGAAGCTCGACCCATTTTATTGGATCGTATTGCCGATGCTCAGCGGCATGATCCTGATTTGTTGCATCTTATTCAGCTTTGTGAGTCTGGATCCTGTGATGAGGCATTGCGGGATTTCAGCATTGATTCTCATGGGTGTCTTCGCAAGAAGAACCGTCTTTTTGTGCCTTCTGATTTTGCGCTTAGGCATGACATTCTTGATGATTGTCACCGTTCTAAGTATACCATTTATCCTTGTAGTAGTAAGATGTATGCCGACATGCGTCGTCTTTATTATTGGGAAGGCATGAAGCGCGATGTGGCGTGTTATGTGAGTAATTGCATAACTTGTCAGTGTGTTAAGGCCGAACATCAGCGTCCTTCAGGTCTTCTTCAGCCTCTAGAGATTCCATTGTGGAAATGGGATCAGATTTCTATGGACTTCATTGACGGCCTACCTCGTTCGAGATCGGGCCATTCTAGTATCTGGGTTATTGTAGATCGCCTCTCTAGGTCTGCTCATTTTGTTCCTATTAAGTCTAATAGGACTGCTTCGCATTTGGCTAAGTTATATATCAAGGAAATCGTGAGACTTCACGGTGTTCCTAGTTCTATTGTGAGTGACCGTGATCCTTTATTCACGAGTCATTTTTGGCAGATTCTTCAGCAAGTTTTGGGAACAAAGCTTAAATTTAACACAGCTTATCATCCGCAGTCTGACGGACAGACTAAACGGGTGAATCGTATCTTGGAAGATCTTCTCCGTATTTGTATTTTTGATTTTGGTGGTAGTTGGGAGGATCACATACCTCTTGTAGAGTTCTCCTACAACAATAGTTTTCAGTCTAGTATCAGTATGGATCCTTTCGAAGCTTTATATGAAAGGCGATGTCGATCACCTTCTTGTTGGTTGGAATCTGGGAAGAAGCTTATTCTTGGCCCAGATTTTGTTCATGACTCTTCTGAGAAGATTGATCTTATTCGGTTGAGAATGAAAGAGGCACAGAGCCGCCAGAAATCCTACGTGGACATCCGTAGAAGGCCTCTCGAATTCTCAGTTGGTGATCTTGTCTTTATTCGTGTTTCTCTTTGAAGGGGGTTATGCGTTTCAGTACGACTGGGAAATTGGCTCCTCGCTTTATAGGACCATTTTCTATTACTGAACGTATTGGCCCTGTGGCTTATAGAGTTTCACTTCCTGCTCATTTATCTGGCATTCATGACTTGTTTCACGTCTCTCAGCTTCGAAAGTGTCTTCGGGAGTCGGATTCTGTTATTGATTCTCCTGATTTGCAAGAGCTTGAGATCTCACCGGACTTATCTATTGTACAGCAGCCTATTCGCGTACTTGACACGGAGGTGCGACACCTTCGGAACAAGGACGTGCCGCTCGTTAAAGTTCAATGGTCCGCTAATCCCAATGACTGTACTTGGGAAACCAAAGAGTTTATCGAACGGTCTTATCCGGGTTTTCTATCTTTGTTTGGCAACGATGAGAATATCTTTTCGTCTCAAGCTTATTTCCATTTCTTTTGAATGTTGTATGTATGTAGTTGTTACAAATATCGTCTCTAGGAATTGCGTGGACGCAATTTTGTAAGGAGGGAAGATCTGCAACAACCCGCATATTTAACGATTTTATATTTAAATGTTTTATTTAAATATAGCGTCGTTAATCGGATTTAGGTCCGAAATGGTACTTTTTGCAAATGGCCGAATTGGAACTCAAAACCACTTCCGTTGAGTCCAAAATGGTGTTTGCGATCTTTTTAAGTACAAGATTTGATATGTTTTGAGTAAGTCGAGTTTTGCTACTTTTTCTAGTTGGGTTTTGGGTTTGGGTTCAGCCCACTAGCTAACTAAATACCCTAACTCAGTCCCTCTCCTTCCATTCACTCATTTTCCATTCTAAAACTCAAGCAAAAACTGAAAATGGGGGAAAGGAAGAAGAATTAGAAATTCCAAGCCCTAGTTCTTCTTTGCAAACTTGAATTCTTGCTCCAAAATCAAAGTAAATCTATTGGTAAGCCCTCTCTTCATCTTCTCCAACTCTTTCTTCTTCAATTTCAGAAAGTTTTCTAAATCTAACTTGAGAAATACTTGTTTTGATCTTAGATTGAAGCTAGTAGAGTTGAAGTGGAGAGTGGTTGGTCTTCTCTTTGCAATTGAGCTTCTTCTTCTTTGTTTTGAGATAAAAGGTGAGATTTTTATCTCACATCTATGCTTATATCTATCTCTGATTGTTAGGTATGAATTCCTAACACTTGTTCATGTGCACTTACTTTTGGTTTGGATTGAATTGGTGAATATCCCAATTTTTAGTGTTTTGGGTTCAATTCTTTAAAGATCCTAACTTTGATGTTTGAACATGTTTTTGGTGGCGAATCGGAGAGCTAATGGAGCTGGGGTACAATTGGCTAAGGCTCCTAAGGTCCATTGCTCGACCGGTTGCATTTTGGGAGAGCTTGCACTTGGATGAACTAGGGAAGGAATTGCAGAAATTTGCAGTTCGGCCGACCGAACCCCTGGGCCGGTTGACCGAGCTGGAGCCCGAAACATTTCTGGCCTATTTCGGTCAACCGAACTCAGGGTCCGGTCAACCGACCTGCTCCTGTTTTCCTGTTTTTCCTAGTTTGCCTATTTATTTGTGATTCCAACTTTTATCGATCCATGTTGTTTCCAATTAGTTGTTTATGCATATTTGACCTTGATAATTCCTTTTTGACTTCATCCACGGGTTTTTATAAAATAATCTTTTAAATTGTATTAAAAGCTTGCTTCTCCAATTTATAAATCTTATTTAAAGCGCACACACAATTTCGCACTTCGAGCGGAGTGGAAGGGAGATTAAATGGTTAGGTAAAACACGGACCATGAATCCGTGCGTTTATCTTTCCGATTAATCCTCGACCTATTCGATTGATCGTTTTGGCCTTTTGGTCTAGTTTACCGATGAGATGAGGTAAACTTTGTACTGCTTTGAGTGTGAAATTAACTAACAGATAGTAAACCGTTTAGTGCGAACGAGTGGTTATGGGACTCACGTTACCACTTTTCGGATTCCTTTTCGAGAGTTGTGACACATTCTGCCAGTTAGTGGTGTCCAGTACTAGGCCTCCGAATCTTCACCACTACGGTTTGTTGCCTTTGGGATAGTGTCTTCGGACTGTCTCCTTCAGGTTTGTTGCCTTCGGGTATGTTGCCTTCAGGTATGTTGCCTTCGGGTTTGTACCTTCGGTTTTGTGCCTTTGGGTTTGTTGCCCTAATAGTGTCGCTTTCGGAGTTGGTCTTTATGAGCCGCTCGAGTGATATTTGGGTTTGGAGCCTTCGGGCTTATGGATCCTTGTTTATACAGTACTGAGCACGTGCAAATTTTATGATGTTTCATCGATATGTATATTCCCTAGGTATCGCCCTTCAGTGTTGGTCTTTTTGAGCCGCATGATATGTAGTGGTTACCTTGTGGAACTTGTGTTACCGTCATTGGTATTTGATAGTTGCCTTCTTGGCTTGTTTTGGGATATTTATATCCTTTGTTTCTTTGTATTGCTGATGATATGAGGCTTGTATTGTTATGATTCATCTTTTGTTAGATGATTGTGTTATCTCCTTTAGAGATATTTGTTATACTTTATGACCTTGCAGGTTATTGTTGTTCAGTTTATCTAACTGATTTGTTTAGCTAGACTGACCCGCGTATTTTATACTCGGGTCTGACCGAGTTGTTTCAGGTTAGGTGCTTTTGGACTTAGCCTATTTTGCTTCCGCATGGACTATTCAGCTTGCTCCTTTTTGTTATAGCTTTGTGTAGTCCTTTTTGTTATAGCTTTGTATAGTCCTTTTTGTTGTAACTCTGATATATGTATTCTTTTGGATTCGTCTGTATATTAAGGTTTGCTATACCACTTGACATGTATCAGTTTGTATACTCTGTTATGTATCAATATATGTGTATATGATGATCTACTGTTCTGTGATGTATATTACATTTGAGTTGTTACATTCTATTCTGATAGATTCTCCAACCATCTATGCTTTTGTTTTAAGTATTCATTGGGTATGTCGACCTGCTTGGTATGTCTATTGTCGGTGTATTCAATAGATAGTTAGAGCAAGGCTATAGATGGTCGCTCCTAACCAGCCTTATTCTCCGTGTTAGTTGACGGCATTACCCTGTAGCGTCCTTGGCTAGCGTGGGTGTAGAGGTGGGGCGCCACAGATTTGGTGGGCTAGAGGTATCCTTTCTTCTCTTTTAGAGAGTACTATTATATTTCAGAATTTTCCTATTCCAGTTCTTTTCGATATGGGTGATTCTCACTCATTCGTATCAAAAGAGCTTGTTGATACCTTATCTTTGGATGTTCTGTGCCTTATTACTTTGCTAAGGGTCGCGAACCCTTTAGGTAAGACCACAACTCTTAGTATGATTTTTTAGAAATGTTGAACTTATCTTGGATGGATATTCTTTCTTCGTCAATTTGCATGTGATTCAATATCTTTGGTTCTGGAATGACTTTGGAAATAGATTGTCTTAGTAGATATGAAGCCCATTTCTACTATCCCAAAAGAATTATCTATCTTAAGCATCCTGACTGGGAAGAGTGAACTTTAGTAACTCTTCTAAATATCGACTATGATTATGAGGTTTCTTTATTTTCTCTTGAATCTAGGAAAGAAGAAGATATAGCCAGAATTCCTACCATGTGTGATTTCCTTGACATCTTTGAGTTTTTTTGAGGATTACCTCCTAAATGGAAATCAAGTTTAGAATTGATTCTGTTCATGGTGCTCATCTATTGAGTCATCCTCCCACGAGGATGTTCGTGAAAGAGAATGAAGAATTGAGAAAGCAATTGTCGAAGTTGGAGATGAAGCAGTTTATTCAGTCTAGTTCTTCTCCGTGTGGTGAAGTCGTTGTGTTTGTTAAAAAGGCAGATGGAACTCTTAGGCTATGCAAAGATTATCATAAGATTAATGAGTCACAATAAAGAATAAATATCTATTGCCTAAAATCGATGATCTTTTTAATCAGCTTAGTGGTGCTAAGGTTTTTCCCAGCTAGACTTAGCAACCAGTTTTAATCAGTTTATAGTTATAGAGGATGACATTCTTCCAAGTGCTTTCCGTGCTAGATATGGATCGTATGAATGGCTCATGATGCCCATTAGGTTAAAGAATGTCTATCTTATTTCGTTGATCTTATGAATAGAGTATTTGGGAATTCTTGGATAAGTTTTTTCTTCTTTTCATCAATGATATCTTAGTTTATTCAAAGCCTAAAAACAAGCATGAGAGTCATCTCAGAATTGTTTTAGAGACAATTTTGAAAAAACAGTTGAAATCAAAATTTTCTACGTGTCATTTCTGGCAGAGTCAAGTGAAGTTTATAGGGCATGTGAATTTCTTAGGCTGGAGTTTCTATGGACCCATCTAAGGTCGAGGCTATTTAGAATTAGAAATGACTAGAGAATGTGTTATAGATTTGTAGCTTTCTTGGATTGGTGGAATATTATTGTCGATTCATAAGAGACTTTTCCAAGATTTATTTTCCGCTCACTAGTTTGATGAGGAATGGAGTTAAGTATATTTGGTTAGATAAGTGTGAAGTTGCTTTTCAGATATTGAAGGACCTTCTTACTCATGCTCTTACTCCCGTGGTTCCAGAAGGAAGTCATGACCTTGTGGTTTATATAGATGCTAGTAGATGTGGTTTGGTAGTTGTTCTCATGTAGAGAGATATAGTTGTTGCTTTTGCTTTGAGGCATTTAAAGACGAACAGTGTTTGGTATGCTATGCATGATCTAGAGCTTGTGGCTATTGTTTTACCCTTAATATTTGTCAGCATTATTTATTAGGCGAGAGGTTTGTCCTATACACAGACCATAAGTTGTTGAAATATTTGTTCTCTCAGAAGAACTTAATATGCATCAATAGGGGTGGCTCGAGTTACTTACATCTTATGATCTTGATATTCATTATACTTTAAGGAAGGGTAATCGAGTAGCTGATGCACTTAGTCGTAAGCATCAGACGATGTTTCCTTTGATGTTGGCTGAATGGGATGATCTTGAGATTTTATCCTCTAGTGAGGTTTGAGGTCGTATTCTAGATTCTAGTTCTTTTATGTTGTTCAATTTGGAAGCTCGTCCTACTCTTTTAGATCATGTAGGTGAAGCTCAACAGCAAGATCCTGATTTGGTTTTTCTTATTCAGACTTGTAGAGGAAGTAATGGAATGGATGAAGTAAAAGGGTTCGAATTGGATGCTCATGGTTGTGTTAAAAGAAGCGATAGGCTTATAGTGCCTACTATTGGGAATCTCCGTAGAGAAATTTTAGAGGATTGTCATCACTCTAAACTTACCATCCACCCTGGCAGTAGTAAAATATATGCGAACATGAAGCGACTTTACTATTGGGAAGGGATGAAGCGCGGTGCGGCTAGATTTGTGTTGTTTGAGTTGCAAATTGTCAAGGCAGAGAATCAAAGAACCTGTGGTTTTTTGTACAACCATTGGATACCCAAGTTTGGAAATCAGATCAGGTAATATGGACCTAAGAGTTGAGTTCATATACGAATTTTTTATATCAATCAAGTAGTGATCATATATTATCTTATCTTATATTGTCAGATATGCATGGATTACAATGCCGGCCTTCCCCATTCTCTGTCTGGTCATGATAGCTTGTCAGTGATTGTCGATAGAATGAAAAAATCCACTATTTCATTCTTGTTAACTCCAATTGGACTACTTCTCAGTTAGCCAAGCTTTATGCCAAAGAAGTATTTAGATTGCATGGTATTCTTAGTTCCATCATTAGTGACTGGGATCCATTATTTACTAGAGGGTTCTAGAAGAGCCTTCAAAAAGATTTAGGTACAAGGCTCAACTTAGTACTACTTATCATTCTAGTCTGACAGTCAGACGGAGCGTGTGAACCAAATTTTAGATCCACCTACTTCTTATCTATATTCTTGATTTCGGTGGGAGTTGGAAAGATCACATTGATCTTGTTGAGTTTGCTTATAATAAAAGCTTTCAATCTAGTATCGGGATGACACCTTTCGATGTCTGTTATGGAAGGTCATGTTGATCACCATCTTATTGGCTTAAGATGGGTGAGAAACTGGTTTTAGGTCTAGATTCAGTTCGAGAAGCTTCTGAGATGGTTGATCTTATTCGACAAAGGATGAAAGAAGCCTAGAGCGGGCAGAAATCCTATGTAGATAATAGGAGAAGAGATTTGGAATTTTCTACGAGAGACTTAATTTTCATTCTTGTTTCCCCTTTGAAGGGATTTATGCATTTCATTCGATTTAGGAAGTTGGCTCCTCGTTACATTGGACCATATCCAATCATTGAATGCATTGGCCTAGTTGCTTATCGAGTCTCTCTTCCAGCCCAGTTTTCTAGAATTCATGAGGAGCTTTAGAAATGTCTTAGAGATTCTGATTCCATCCTTGAGATTAGAATTTCTAAAGAACTTGAGATCTCACCCATTTTGATGTATGAGAAAAATCCTATTTGTATTGTAGCTTTTGTGGTTAAATACCTTTGGAATAAAGACGTCCCACTCATCAAAGTTCAATGGTCCGCTAATCCTGAGGATTACTCTTAGAAAACCAAAGAATTTATTGAGCGAACGCATCTTGAATTATTCTCTAGTGCTAATTAGTGGTAGGGCTTTTGTTTGAATTATCCTTTGTCAATTACATAATTATCTTTTAATAGATGTATCTTCTATGGATATTATTGGTTTTCATCCATAGATAATTGCAGGTACGCAATCTTCGTAGGGGAACTATAATAACCTTGGTTTAGATCACCTGAAATTAAATTGAAATATAATTTAATTGGTGACAGTTAAATAATTAAGAGATTTTGAAAATTTATATTTCTAAATTTAAATTGGACTTTGGGAAAAATATAGAAAAAGAACATGTAAATGATTTTCTAGTGGAAATGAATATTGACTATGGGATTTAATTCTTTTATTTATAATAAAAGAAAATATGAAATTTAATCAGTGGAATAAGTATTTGTAAACCATTTTTAATTATAAGTGTAACTCCATGTCTTATTTTATTTTTGTCAAAATCGTAACAATGAATTTAATGATAATATATTTTAAAATTATTAATGAAAAGATGTTTGATCTCAAAAAAATATGATTTTTATTTATATGGAGATTTATAACTTAGTAGAATAATGGTTTTCCAAATTATACTCAATTAATAAGAATGGTTTTATTCTTTAAAAAGTTGAGTTGTGAATTCTTTTTATATGTCGAAAATAAAATGCAATAAATAAGCTGGCTTTGATTTTATAAAATGTTGTTAATCTATGAAATCCAACATGTAATTTATAACATTGTTCGCCTTTTTCCTTGCAGCTGAGAAAGAATACTAACTTATTTCTTTTGGTAAATAAATACTCTCATGGCCCATTTAGAGTTAGTTAATAAGTTATACTTGAGAAACATAATCTGCATGTTCACTTTCTCCAATAACTCATCTTATTGAAACCAGAAAACTGACAGTGAACACTCTATTCTTGCACTTGCTCAAGAAATCATAGTGCTATTCCCAAAATCAACCAAATTAAAAGAGAAAACTCTGGTTATAGAATTAATATTCTCGGATAATCTATACTAACCATATATACATCTTATTTTTCCGCTATTTTAGTTTTATCATGCAATTGAATTGTGTTTTGGGCTAAATTTATGATATCTTTATGAATAGAAACTTTTAAGACTTAAACAAAGTTTCGAAGCAGTAAACAAACTCCTTTTCTTAGACATAAGGTGAGTAATCTCACATATTCTAGTTCTACTTCATTGCATATGGAAAATTAATTGAATGGTAGAGAAAAATAGTTTGATTTCTGATCTCAGTTCTGTGTTTAATCTGTTGCTTGATTCTTTGTTGTCAGTAGCATATCTGTCTACTATTTTTATCAATGTTTATCTTTTCCAATTTCCATATCAACTCTTATATATATGCTTTCTTGTATATGGGAAATTATAATCAAAAAAAAATTTAGAAAGGAATTTCCATAAACTATTTTAATGTATAAATTAATATTCTGTTCAGATGAGGAATTCAATTAAAAATTTAGAAAAAAACTGTAGGGAACGCTTGCATTTACTTTGTCGGTTAGTTCCTGCATTTATTCGATTAAACTTCTATCTTCTTCTGAGTGGATTTTATAACTTGTAGTAAGTATTTGAGTAAACCGGTATGGTATGGGATGTGCATGCATTAATCAATTAGTTACTATTTGAAAGTAGATGATACTTTCTAAGACAAGTTTACCGACTTGTCTTCCATGTTTATCCATTTAATGATGTATCATGCGATTGTAGTTTTCATACACATCATGGGACTTTTGGATCGTTCTAGACAATCGTGAGATTTGTGGGTTTTCTTACGCATTGTGGGATCTATGGGCTTTCCTACCCATCATGGGATTTGTGGTTTTTTATACCCATTGTGGTATTTATAGGTCTTACAAGACAATCATGGGATAATATGCATGTTCAGGAGTTTATAAGCTCACCAATCTTGAGTAAATTTGGCGGCTCCCCCTTTGTGTATCTGGATTTCTATGTTGATTTCTAGATTATATAAGATATTTTTGTTTGACCAAATAATTCTTGGGAAATTGTTTTTTTAAGCTAATATTGATTTCGGAATTTGGTATATAAGATTTAAGAATGATTATATTCTTCTACGTTTAACCTATATGGATTTGTGCTCTAATTGAGATTTGTTATACAATTATCACTCATCTCTCACATTTACTTGAATTATAACCAGATTGATGCGTTTATTATTTTTATAGTACTTGGGTCAGACCGAGGTGTTTCAGGCACTTCAACATGATGTCTTAAGGTTGGACTAGCTTGGTTTTACCTTATATGCTACATCAGTCTAGTAGTGCGTAAATTATCATGTATTTGAGTTTAAGATTTATTTTGTTGGGTATATTATTTTAGGTTTTCTACGTATCCTATATGTATATCACAGTTCTCTTATGATCAATATTTTGTTGTCCACTCTATATATTATATACATGTCTCCCTCGGTATTATGAGATATGTATACCTCTCTATGTATAATGTAATTCTATGATCTGTAATAATTTATATTATTCTGAATTAAATTAAGCCTCTATATTGTTGTTTAGTGCCTTCTTGGATATGTTGAATCCTCTAATCGAAAAAAATATTCACTCAATTCGACATATCGATACTTGTCCGAAGCAATAATACAGATGGTAGCTCCCAACCAGCCTTATTCTCCACATTAGTAGGTGAGATTACATGGTAATGTCCTTTGTTAATGAGGGTATAAAGGTGGGGCATCACAAGTAAATTCCATCATTTCCTTCGACGGGCACATTCGCTGGCCTAGGGCCAATTCCTAACAAGTTTGGTTCCTTCAATGTTGGTAATATTAGTATCGAGGGCATCGATAAAGACTTTATCCCTACCTGTATGGGAGAAGTTACTCTAATAAGTAATGTTTTAGCTCATGATTTGTCAGGGGAACATTAGGTCACTTGCGCACTTATGCACTTCACAACACTCACACTTGACTTGTGCCTTGTGTCCTTGCTTGTTGGATTTAACTTTTTCTTGTTTGCCTTACAGGATCTATAGAGAAAAGGAAATACATATATCAATTTTTAGAGGAAAAGGCACCCTGGCACAAAGGCCTCGGTCGTGTTCGTACTATCTAGAAAGTGGTTGCAATTATGGGTTAGGCTACCATTCTAGCCGAGAAGATAACCAAAATAGAAACAGTTATGAAAGAGATCGTTGATCATATGAATTTGCTTCCAAACATTGCCCTAGGTCTAGATCGCCTCCTTCCAGAGGCCTAGATAGGAAACCCAATTGTCATGATGACATCCCATCTAATGGCGGTTCTCATGCGCCATCTCCATCTTCCATCCCTGTGCAACCTCCGGTGCCATCTCACTCTTATCGGTCCTCCAACCGTAGGCATCATAGGAGTGACTTTGAAACTTCCAAGCATGGGCTTGGAAAAGAAATTACTATAGTCTCACCTATCTCTACGGAGGAATAGCTTGCGGCCATTGCCCAAATGGGCAAACAAAAAGAAGAATTTCCAAACATTTTCTTTGATGGTCTTATGTTTGTATCTAATCTAAAAAGAATCCTAGCTAACGTAAAAAATATGAATATTGGTTATGTAATCGACATTCATAAATCAGTATAAAGAATGGTCGAAGTTGGCCGAGAATATTTCCAAAGTCCCCAAGGATAAGAAGTTAGAGATTGATAATCAAAAACTCGTTGAAGTTGAGAAAAAGAGAATCATCGCTAACATTGATGTTGAGGTTGAGAAACTGAGGACATCCCAAGTCAAAGCTGATAAGAAAGCCGAGGAGGCCGTCAAGGCATTCGAAAAGGAGCGAATTAAGCATTAATATGAAATGGAGAAAGCTTTCCATCGAAACCATGCTCCTGTAATGGAGAGGGATATCGTAAACAAAAATTCAGTTGAGCTGAAAACCAAGCTAGAGCGTGAAACAAAAGAAAACGATGTCGTGCTTTAGAAAGCTTAGACTTATTGTGATGAGTTGCTCGATGCTAGAGAGGAAAGAGACAAAGTGCTTTAGCATGTTAAAGATGTTGAGGCACTCATCAGAAGAGAAGTTAAGGCCGTAAAACAATGAGCAGAAGGACATCTGATGAAGGAGTTTGAACTACTGTTGAACCAATACAATGCCAACATTCTCAAATTCTATAATCTAGAGTGGTTCAAAGATGATTATCCAAGAATCCTCACCTACGCTAGGAGTAGATTGTTGAAGAAGAAAAATCTTTCCTCGAAGGGGGTGAGGTAGACTTGGAGCAGTACGAGAGAGAAGTCTTGGTAGGAGATGAACCTAAGATTTTGAAAGACAGCCAGTTTATTCTTCATCCGAAGCTTGCCTCGATGGTGCACAAAGACTTGGGTGAAGGCTCCGGATCGATGCCACATGATGCTACCTGCCGCCAAATGCTTGGGTCCTAAGCTACTCCAACACCTGGGTATGATCCTGAGAGATCTAAGATCCACGGCCTAACATTCTCTCTTTGATTCCTAAAGGGAACTCTAATAGCACTCTGGCCTGCAAAGAATCCCAAACTAAAGAAGGTATCTCAATAACTTCCCATGTATTCCAAAAAGTTGACGTGTCGTTGATTAACATTGGTAATCCCTCTATCTCTCTCTTTTTTTCTCTAGCTTCAGGTCAGC
Source organism: Allium cepa (assembly GCA_030765085.1). Taxonomy (NCBI): domain Eukaryota; kingdom Viridiplantae; phylum Streptophyta; class Magnoliopsida; order Asparagales; family Amaryllidaceae; genus Allium; species Allium cepa. The sequence continues at coordinate 560,767,666 of CM060939.1, forward strand.
ACCACATGGCACTGCATCCTAATAAAGACTCTCAACCGGGGTTACAACTGCCAGTAACAGCGTCAGTTACTATTACCACCTCAACAATAATTCCAACCATTTCGATTGAAGATACTCTCGTTCTTTATGAGAAGATGATCGATGCTTTGTTGGATAAAGGTACTGGTAGGACTCAGGAAACTCATATTGGTGAAGACGTTATTACTGAGGTCTTCAAGCTCTTGTTAGGTCCCACCATGCATGAGCTCGAGCAGGAACTTGATAAAAGCATCCTCCTTACCATATAGGTCAAGTAGGAGAAACTTTAAGTTATTCCTCCTCCTCTATCCATTTCCTTGCCCGAGAAAACTACCATCGCTTTGGTTTATATTCCTCTACTTGGTAGCACAAAAAGCATAACTACTGGATCATCATAGAGCACTCTACCCAAGGGCAATGGAAGTGGTGGAAGAGAAGGGAAAAGACAATACTAGTACAAAACAGGTCATTTGCATCAATTATTTATCCCATGTAACGTTGGTTCAACATACGTAGCAAATGTAGACATCACAACAGACATGAACCTATTGCTACTGTTTTTAAATCGTCGCAAGAAATGACTCTTTTGCTATGGTTGTTTATGAAAACCGACGCAATAGGCCTATTTTTCACTACGATTCTTCGTAAAAGTTGTCACAATAGACTGGCTTTTGATTTCAAAAGTGTGCCCTGTTGCTACAGTATTTATGACAACCAATGCAATAGGCTTATTTCTTTCTACGCTTCTTCATAGCAACCGTCGAAATCGACTGGCATTTGGTTTCAAAAGTATGGCTTGTTGCTACGGTTTTTTATTACAATCGATGCAAAAGGCCTATTTTTGCTATGGTTCTTTACAACAACTGTCACAATATTGATATGAAATCTAAGCCAAATTCAAACATGTTTTTTCCTTTATACTTTGCAAATAACAAAATTCTAAGCCAAATCCGACATGAATATCAAGTTTATTTGATTGCACCAGGATCAAAACAACCATTTCCACTTCCAGTTTCTACATCAAATCTATCAAACATAACCACAACTAAATAAATTAAAAACGATACTTTACATGCCTTAAGTATATATCGTTAACCCCTAAGCACTTGAGTGAAAAAAAGTTAGAAATCGATTTAATAAGCTAATGATAAGTATCACATCTTATAAGCAATTCTTCTAGAGCATCCATGACCTTAGTCAAAACACCAAAAAGTATCTTAAATTGTTCCTTTCTCTGTTCTTTGTCGAATTGGTTGTTTTCATTTTGAGCTTCTAATTGCACAATCAACATTATATTATTTTTATCCAGCATCTTGATTAATTTTGCTTGAAAATTGGTATCTTCGTGACTTTCTTCATCCTCTGACGTTCTTCGTGGCTTTTGTGGCATTTCTTCGTACATTGAGGGAGATTTATCTATGATGGTTCTATTAACTATTTCCCTTTCTTCAAACCTGTAAAAACAATATCATCAACAGTGTAGTAAATATACTGAACATTCTTTACTGATTTCATTATGCCTATGACCAATTGCAAACAGAGTAGGTGAACTTATAATATTTAGGCATTTGCATTTAATTTGATGTAACAATCAAAGTGGAGACTAAATGAGCTTATTTTTTACTTTGTCGAACATATAGTTAATAAATACAAAAAATTCTCTTACTTATAAGATATGCAAGTTTTACTTGCTATTGTTATATACTTGGATGCCATTAACTTAAACGATTTTGAAAAAAAAAATACATAATAAGAGGTTAACAACATCTGTTGTAGGTATAAACAACTTCTTAAATGAAATGTATTATGGAGTTGAAATCAAAATGTTTTTACCTTGAAATCAAAATGTTTTACCAATATTGACATTGTACGAATAGCTTTGTGATTGATTAATAAAAATCTCACTTTTTATACACATCCTGACTTGGCTAAAATTTCAAGTCTTTAAATTTCCATAAAGTTGAATTCTAACATAACTAAGTAAACAATAAATCACAAATTTGCCATTCATGGTAGTGCGTGCACTGCCTTGAGTTGGGTAGTTCGGTGCACTGCCTTGTAAAGGCAATGCTGTAACACTACCTTTTAAAGGCAATGCTGTAGCACTGCGTTGTAAGTCAGTGCATTCACTTCCTTGAAGAAGGAAATGCTATACATAGCCTTTCATGGCAGTGTGCATACATTGCCTTGTAAAAGGAAGTGCCGAAGTACTGCCTTGTAAAGGCAGTGATGTGCACTGCCTTTCAAGGCAGTGTGCATGCATAGCCTTTCAAGTCAGTGTGCCTGCACTGCCTTGTAAGGGTAATGTTGTAGCACTGCCTTGTAAGTCAGCGCGTGCATTGCCTTGTAAAAGGCAGTGCAGTGCACTTCCTTTAGAGGCAATGCTGTAGAACTACCTATTAGGTTAGTGCGTGCACTACTTTGAAAGCAGTGCTGAAGCAATGCCTGTAAAGGCAGTATCGTGCACCACCTTGTATAAAATATAACTGTAATACCTTTAGGCTTTATCCTGTCATAGTTTGAAGCTTTAATGTACCATATATCTCATAAGTGTATCAGGCCAAGTATTATTACATTGTGCCTGCATGAATTCAAAGATCCAAGTGAGAAAAAATAAATATCGAAATTTATGAACATCATAACTGAAAAAGAAAATCAAGATTGACTTAAGAATATGGCATTATGTGAAAATTTTGATAGCTTGCATATGCATATGTTCACTTTAATAATAATAAGGGAAAATCACTGACTGATTGGTTGTCAAGTTTGCACTAATCATAGGAAAATTTTCAGAACATTTTTCATTTATAAATAGTCTATCTATTTTACCAAATTATAAGAATTTACCATAGCAATTACACAAAAGGGGTGCCAAGGCATGTATTTAACATAATTGGCTATGTAATTATATATTACCTAATAAAAAATTGTACACAACAAACTTTTCATAATGTAGAGTTCCATCTATGTTTGACTGTTAATATCAGTCTATATAGTGTGATTGACTTGAACACACCTGCTTTGGACATCTATTGTGACATAACCTTCCAGCTATGAACATTGTATGCTTATAATGTTACTATTAGTACACAACTATTGTATAGAAACAATGATTCAACATGTATTGTTATTACGCATTATACTAGGCATAGCAAGCCAAATGACTTCTCCTCCCCAGGTTTATATATATAACAAAGAGTACATACTGAAAAGGGTCGGCAAATTATAATTTCTACCTCCCTCCATTCGACTGAGCAGCATTCCTTGTCATTATATTATTTCCTGAATCTTCTCCTCCATAATCCTTTTCTTTCTACTGCCTTCTCCTATAATTTCTTCAAAACCTGAAAAGTGTAAAGAGCATTTAAGTGACACTTTAATCCATTATCCTATAATCAACAACAATTCTCCCGAAAACTTACATGATTCTGTGGTGCTGACATTGTGTTGTCTATATAAAACTCATGCGAAATTTAAGTCCCTTGTTTGATGGACCACATTCTTTAGGGTAACTTTTCAATACTTCAACAATAATTTGTTTTCTTTGCTAACACAATAGTTAATTATGAAGGGATCATACTCCCTTCTAACAATAGTTGGAGTGCACAATTATTGTAATCTCTAACTTCTGCAACTATTAGTGAAACATGGATGTTATTTGTTTTATATCAATTTTCAAAAGTGGCATGCTTGATTAATCATAAGGAATATCATGTATATCAACACAATGCAATGCCCTCTCCCTCTCCCGCTCTCTCTCATATATTCCATTCCATATATATGAGGTAAACAAATAGGTCTTGAATGTAAATAATAATTTAGTTTTAAATGAATGTATATCTTTTAGTAAAACATTTTGGCTAGTTAATTTAATGATGTCAGGCTATAGATACACACAAGCACATGAATATTTTTCTGCTACACAGTAAAAGTAAGTTTACATTTTAGGTTGATTAATATTTTAACTTAAGCCAAGGCTCTAATATATGTTGATTTACATCGTTAAATATAAAATCTCAAGTGAAGTGGTCATCTATGAAATTAAAGCCCAAACTTTCATAGTGGCCGACATGTACCCATCTGACACTCTACTTATATGAGTTAAATAATAATACAAATATCTATGTTAGGTAGACTACAGTTGAATGCGACTGTGTGGCCTCCTGTGAATACTTATATAATATAATTCTTGGTCTATGGTGGACAATTTTAGTAATTGTACTAACCGTATTAAGTGTCAAATCCTATTCCTCTTAAATGACAGATAACAAAAGTTCCAAGGTTAACTTTGGTTTCTTGATAATTTAGCGGACTCAATTCATAAATACACACTGTGATTTCAGCATATATGAGAGATAACTTGACGACCCCAGGTTTTTCCAACCACAATTTGACACGCAATATAAATTGTAGCTTATAAACTTATATACAAAACTTGGTTAACATAGTTGTTCATTTTCATAATGATTTTAGCAAATGGATCTTAATTGCCCGCAACTTGCTCACCCCACGAAAGTTACCCTGCACTAGGTAGATGATTTTTCTCTTATTGGTTTATAGTGAAATTTATTTCTTAAGTTTAGAAGTAAAGTGTAAACTCAAATAATGACAAATATAAAGTACTAAATAATTTTGAGTGTTACGGCAAAAAAAATCAAGAAAACTAGCATATCGTATATTCTAATGATCATAATGTAAATAAACCATTTTTTCTCATTATTTATTAATACAATAAAGAATATAGTTTTCAATCTAACTTGTTTCTTCACTCTCCCTCTTTTTCCTTTTACTTGCTCGGTCTTGAAATTGTTACACTCAATCTCAACATGCAAGTATACAATCCACTGCAAAATGAATACAAAAAAAGAGAAATTACCCCCCTTCTTGCCCTGATCACCCATGAAATAACCATCAGAATTTACAACTGAAGGATAACTTGCATTAGCATTTAGATAGTTACCTTTAACAGCCATGATTACGTATATTTAACGAAATGTATATCTAACAAAATGATAAAATTGTATAAAGACTAGCACATCTGCTTATATATTCAGCAATTTTAGGATCAAAAAACAGAACCGACAGGGAAATGTATGATCAGTTACCATAAAATTATCCGAAAATGGCCTTTAAGCATGGAGTACTTTTCTACAAGCTGAATGTTCATTGAAGATGATTCAAATCCTTTAGCTATGATTGTGTGAATAATTATCATTGCAATTTATATTATATGAGAGTCGAGCCCTAATGAAACGACAAGTTTAGCATTATACTAGACAAGTGCATTCCAAAAAGAAACAACCACAAAGTATAAATGCAGTTTGTGATATCTCTTCAAATAGTGCAACGTCTAACTGTCTTGTACATAGTAATACTAATGTGGCACAACCATTAACCGTCACTTCGATCTAGCATCAGGTACTTGTAATATCCATGAAGCTGCAAATATCCAAAGAAAATGAAATCACAGTGTCATACTACAACTAAGTAAATGTTTTAGCTCTAATTTTAATGAAGGCAAGAAATAAAAGCAATGTGATATTCTATAAAATAGAAAAAATATTTACCTGCAGAACAGTTAGCAGGAAAATCACACTAGAGTTACAGAAAGCATGAATAGTGAGAAGAGTCATTAGAACTAGAGTTTAAGCATATGAAAGACCCAAAGTAGTTCCTGTTTTAAAGTATATGAAATGGTAGAAATATGGAATAACGTCTTACTAACATTATCTGAACGCCATACACCCCTTAATATATCCAATAGAACGCATTAAAGACATGGTGCATTGTAGGTATAACTGAAACTAACAAAGACTAAGATTCATAAGACAAAAACAGGTAAAAACAACGGAAATTAAAATAATACTTATTTAAAACAAAAGTTTCATAATTGCTCATAAACCAAATAAGTCAAATACTAAATATAACATACATGTCTCAAAAACTAAAAATGTCTCATGAAGTAAAAACTCATGTTCTCAAAATCAGAGTACATAATATTCCTCATAATGAGCCAGTACACATAAAGAGTTAAAAGCTAGAACAAAAAAAATACATGGTAGAGATCTTCTCCCAAAATCCTCCAAGCAACCGCAATCTACAGCCCTTTTCCTTGATTACCCATGGGGAAAAAGAGAAAATAGAGGAGTGTGATAGACTAAAAGTCTGATGAGTGATAGTAACTAGTAGAATCTTTAAGCAAAGTAAAGGTAATAGAATCTTCAATAGTTCTAGTATATACAAAAGAAAACAAAGGAAATAGAAAAGAGATCAACTGGAAAATACGATTAAACTATTACGATTGATAGGATCATTCAACTTTGATTGTTTGCACTTGTCTTTGATAGCTGCTTGATTAAGCTAAATTTCTAATCCTATAAATAGCCTAAAATCCTAATTCTACTCTTTGATCGGTCTGCTACTCCATAAAATTTACTACGGACTAGATGCTATATAACTCTCTACATAGCAGCCAATGGTAACTATGAAAGACACACAAAGCACCCACTGTGAACTAGACGGTACATAGCTACATACACAAAAGACAATGGTGTCTACGAAAGACACACATACTAAGCACTTGGAACTTATAGTGATTACTGAGCACCGAAATGGAAGTCGCACACATAACTACCACCATGCTCATGCTACCTGTTGCTCCACCTATCGGGCAGTATTATTGCCTCGACTCAGCATAAGTGTTCCCCTTGTCTCACTTTAGGATTAGGTGAAACACCGTGTCCATATAAAATATAGGGGAATGTTGTCAGTACTGGCCCGTCATCCAAACAATATCTAATATCGCCCTTATCCAAATCTCCCGTGATTTGAACATCTTTATATTGACCAATTACCACCACTACTAGCATAAGCATGCCCCTCGTCTCACTTTAGGTTTATATGGAACACCGTAGCCATAGAAAATAATAGGGGAATGTTATTTGGTACAGGTCCTACTTTAAATCTTTGCTTATTAACTTAAATAAATTATTTAAATAAGCCTTTACTCTTGTTCTTACTATTTGTGCTTATTAATTTATCCTAAGTCTTATAATAAGCCTTATTATGTTCTATTTTTTATTATAACCTATGTTATAATCATGCTTATTACTTAACTCAAGGTCTAACTGTGAAAGTAAGCTTTCTTTCTTCTTTTATTCTTTTTAGTTATAATTTTAAGTTATACTAGGCCAATCTCTTTAATTCGGTCCAATTAATATCATAATTAGTCATAATTTCTGTCCAATTCCATTTATATTACAGTCTTTATGATTTACATCTTATTTTCCATTATTTTAGATTTCTTATAATTTAATCCAATTTTGCGTTATTTTATTCTAATCCATACGCGAAGAAGAAGAATAAAAAAAGCTGAAAATAGAAGGAAATCCAAGGCATAAGAAGAAGATGTAAATAGCGCATAAATAACAGTAAATAAACTAAAATACTATAAATAAATGGAAAAGCAAGAAATAAGCTAAAATGAACTGAAAATAACTCTAAAAACTATAAATAAATTACTAAAAAGGTTACTCCAAAAATCGTAGTATGACTACAACTACTGAAAACCCTATTATTTTAACTTATTTAAAGAAATTTAAATAATTACAATCACTGACCTCTGGTCCATAGCTCTTCCCTTTAGGCCTTCACGGATACACTTGGGGTTGTTAAATATTTTTATTCAAAATGATTTCCTTCTTGGAAAGTTATTCTGCTTAGGGTCTTTCCTGAATATGTGAACCCAATTGAAGAAAATCTTAGAATGAGAAAAAGTGTAAGGCCTGGGGTTCTATTTATAGGGGTAGAAGTGGATCTCAGACCGTTAGATTTGGCGATTGAATATGATGCAACCACGTCATAGGCTGAATTGGAGCCATCAGATGTAAGAATAGAAGGATCAGATTGAAATAAAGAATGGAAAACACGTCATAGGAAGCCTCTGGAACAATTGGAATGAAGAAAAAATTTCTTCGTTCCCGAACATAGGCGGACCGACCGCCCTTGTGCCTAGGTCGACCGGTCGTTCAAGCTGGCCTCTCTCTACACACACACACACACACACACACACACACATACGATTATTTTGTTTAATTCATATCTCGTTCATTTTAGCTCGGATTCTAACGTTCTATATACGTAAATTGACCATAAAATTACCGCGGACACAATGATGCAACTCCCGTGGCTCAGTTCTAATAATTTCACAAAACTATTTTATTATTTAATTAATTAGCGAACTAATTATCATGGGTCAAAATTTTGGATTATTACATTCTTCCCTCCTTAAAGGATTTCGTCCCAGAAATCTCTAAGGATGGGAGAATGAACTAAAGGTTTCCATCCAAGTTCTACAACGAACTACTCAATCATCACCCATTGCATCCATTGTCCTTATGTTTTTCTAATGCGATTTATGATACTTATGCATTAGTGTAGTCTCAATATCCTTAACTATTGCAAAAGATTAGGCGGTCCAATAATTCAGTTGACCTCCTTTTTTGCAATCATGTCTGTGCCATGTATCCAAATTAATGCAAAAATTCCCTAATGATAACTGACAGTTCTATATGCGTGCTGCATACATCATCCAAATGCAACAATCATGTGTTAAACATCCATTTATAGAAATCATGAAAATCAGGATAAAAAAAGCGCACACATTCATATGCATATGCTCTAGTGTTCCAGTTAGGTCGATCCCTAAAGAATAATAGTGCCTAGTGTACCTATATGTGTCCATTAGAATCTACTAACAAACGCTTACACTCACTAGCATACATCATTCATAACATGTTCTAATAACATGTTTACACTAATCCTACCATCCATAGGTTAAATCCTAAGTTCTACCCTCCCAAACGATAATAAAAGAAAGAACCTATTCAAAACTAAAGATGGAAATAGGAAATTCTAAGAACTTACTATCGAAAAGATGAGGATATGAAGTACGAATCTTCTCTTCAGCTTCCAGAATGGCGTCTGCAACATCATCTCCTCATTGCACTTTCACTGGCGGAACCTCCTTATTCCTTAGTCTCTTGATGTCTCTTCCAACAATCTTTATGAGGATACGTCGAACAGAAGCTTCCATTTGTACTTCCACCTCCTCTAACAGACTGGGCTCTATAACTTCCACCGAATCATGTAAGCACTTTCGCAAGTGCGAAACATGGAAAACGTCGTACACACCTACGAGCCTCTCTAGTAGCTTCACTCGGTAATCCATCTTCCTAACTCTCTCCATAATAGGGAATGGTCCAACAAAACTGGGGGCTAACTTTCCATTCGATCCAAATCTTACCACCTTCCTAAGTGGGGATACTTTGATAAAAACTAAGTCTCCAACCTCAAGTCAATGTCTTCCTCCGCTTATCCACATAAGACTTCTGCCTATCTTGGGTTGTCTTCGTCCTTTGTCGAATTAAATCCACTATCTCCGATGTCTCCCTCACCATTCCAGGTCCAAGTAGCAACTTCTCTATAGCCTACACCCAACAAGAAGGGGACTTGCGATGTCTCCCATATAGAGCCTCAAATGGTGTCATTCCTGTGCTCGCTTGGTAACTGTTATTATATGCAAACTTAACTAACGAAAGATGCTCTTCCCAACTTCTCCAAAGTCCAAAATGCACATTCTCAGCATATCCTCAAGCACTCGATTAATCCTTTCCGTTTGGCCATCCGTTTGGAGATGATAGGCCGTATTCAACCGAAGTTGCATCCCTAGTGCCTCTTGTAAGCTTCTCCAAAACTCACTAGTGAAAATGGGATCTCTATCACTCACCATGCTAGAACAAACTCTGTGAAGTCGGACTATTTGTTGAATATAGATGGATGACAAATATGATGCCATAGGCTTGCTCTTCACTGGGATGAAGTGGGCACTCTTGGTCAACCGATCAATAATCGCCCAAATGCTAGTATTCTCCTTCCTAGAATGGGCAAACCATCTATAAAATCCATAAAAATACTGTCCCACTTCCACTTTAGCACATCTAAGGGCTGACGCAGTCCATTGGGCTTCTAATGCTCTGCCTTTACCATTTGGCATATGGGACACTTAGCTACGAACTCCGCCACGTCCTTCTTCATGCCATTCCAATAGAATATACTGTTCATATCCCGATACATTTTGTCACCACCCGGATGAATAGTCATACGGGAATTGTGTGCTTCCTCCAAATTCTCTCTCAACAAATCTCCAACGCATGGAACACAAAGTCTCCCATCTCTTCTAAGCCACACTTTGCTATCAATGGAATAACGTTGGCGATATCTAGAGACCTCTCCTCGCCTAATCCTATCCATAATGTCCATGAGTTCCAAATCTGCTTGCTACCTCAAGCCAATCTAATCCATAAGGGTAGGCCTTACCTCTAACGTCACCAACAATCCAGGAGTAATATCCGTAGAGGGATTAAAATCAAAAGCAGAAATAAACTCCAAGCTCCTTCACTCTATAATCAAAGCACTAAGGGTTGCTTTCTTTTTACTCAATGCATCCGCAACCACATTATCCTTGCCAACGGTATAAGCAATCTCAAAATCACACAAGGCTAAAAACTTCATTCATTCTGTTGCCTCAATTTCAAGTCCATCTGCGATAATTGGTACTCTAATGACTTGTGGTCGTTGAAAAGATCAAACCTCTTTCCAAGCAAATAGCGCCTCCAAGACTTGAGTGCAAAAACTATGGCGGCCAACTCCAAATCGTAGGTAGGGTAGTTCTTCTCATGCGTCCTTAACTTCCAACTACCATAACATACCACCCTTCCTTCTTGCATTAACACCACTCCTAGGTTCGTCCCACATACATCAGTGTATATATTAAAAGGCTTTGCTCGATCGAGTAGTACTAACACTGGTGCACTAGTAAGGGCTCTCTTAAGCTTTGTGAAGGAATCCTCACAGTCCACGTCCCATACTAAAGCTTTATTCTTCTTAGTAATGCACGTGAGTGGAGCTGAAATCTTAGCAAAGCCTCTAATAAACTTCCTATAGTAGCCAGCCAATCCTAGGAAGCTCCTAACTTCAGTGACATTCTTGGAGGCCATCCAATCTTGTACAACAATCACCTTAGAGGGATCAACAGTCAAACCTTCCTTCCTATAAAACCCTTCTCCAAAAGCTCACTGACTTATTTGCTCTACTCTTTCCTCTCCCTATGTGCCATATGCCTCACAGGTAACACCACTGGCTTAGATTTCTCAGTCAAATAAATCTTAAAGTCAATTTCTCTCTTAAGGGGTTGTCCTCTAATTTCCTCAAAGATGCTGGGAAAATCTCCAATGACAGGAACCGAATCAAACTCTGACGAAAATGAATCGAGGGAATAGAGAAAGCTCAACACGACTGACCCTTATGGGTCGTAAAATACCTCGAGAGTCCCACCACTGTAAGTCACTAATCAAACGACTCTCCTCTCGCAGTCTAAAATAGCTCCATATAGGGATAGCCAATCCATACCCAAGATTATCCCATATCTTGAGAATCCCAAAACATAGATGTCACAGTCAAATTCTACGCCTAGGATATAAATTTTCAAACCCCTGCAAACCATAGACAAGTGTTCTGAACCACCTATGGGGTTTGAAACAATGATGGTGTCCACTACTAAAGAAATGTTTAAGTGCAAAAAATCCATAAGAGAACTAGAAATAAAAGAGTGTGATGCTCTAGAATCGAATAAAATCTGAATGGTAAAATCAGATATATAAATCAAACCTTCAACTATGACTTTCGTACCTCTATCTCGAATGCTACTGGAAGGTGCCACGTCTAACGCTTGAATCTGTATGACCGATGCACTCGCTCCCTAACCAGCTCTCTGGGAACAACTCTTACTCATGTGACCGAACTTCCCGCAATTGAAGCACTTTCCCTTCATGTTTTCCCTTTTGCAATCCTTGGCGCTATGTCCAACAACCCCAAAGCTATTGCACTTCGATCCCTTCTTAATTTGCTTATGAGATCCATCACCTTTCTTCTTCTCCTTGTTGTTTTTCCACCACTTCTTCTTTGGACCTTTTGACTTAACCACTACTTTGGACTCTCCTTCCTTGATCGCATCCGACGTAAGCATCATCTCAGCCAAAGACCCATAAGTAGCTCCCATCGTTACGTGAGTCAACAATAATCACTGAAGGGGTTGATTCAATCCCTACGCAAACTTCGTAGCTTTCATATGTGGCGTATTCACCAACTCCATATGAAATCGCGACAATTTATTGAACTGATTGATGTATTCCTTAATAGACAAACTTCCTTGCCTCAAATTGATAAACCTCTCCAGCCGGACATTTTCTTCCATTTGAGACATAAACTTCCTCTCAAACCTCTGCCTAAACCATTCCAATAGACATGTCTTCCTTCCAACTCAACAACCTCTCACCAGTAAGAAGCCTCCTCTTTCTACTGCCAAAAGGCTAGCTGAATCCACTCCTGTTCCTCCAATCCTAATAAGCCAAATATCCTTTCGGTGTCCCTAGGCCAAGCTCTCGCCTCCATAAAAGTCTCCTTGCCAGAAAAGGTCTTTCCGCCCAAACTCAAAAATTCATTACAAAGCTTAAAGAAATTGATGGCGATAGTTAGGTTGATGTGGTTCCCACCAGCTGGTGTAGGATTGGGGTCTGGCCCACGCACCTCTAGAATCGTGGCTTATAAGTACCTATGAAACCAGGCTCGTACCGAAATGCCCTTGGGAAGGTTCAGGGCATCAACCATTCTATGAAAAGAAAGAGATAGTTTAGGACAGAGTCAAAGGGAGATTGAACTGGACTTATGAGGGGATTTTTTTATAAAACGCTTTTATTCTTAAAAACATTTCTAAGAGTTCATTTTTGAAAAATACTTTTAAAACAAGTTATTTTGGAAAATAATTTACTTTTAAAAATAAATTTTTAGGAATCATGTAACCTTAGGCTCTGATACCAAGTGAAACACTCCATACCCCTTAATATACCAAATAGGAAACGTTAAAAGGCATGGTGCGTTGTAGGTATAACTGAAACTAACAGAGACTAAGATTCACAAGAAAAAAAAGGTTAAAATAGCGAAAAATAAAATAATTCTTATTTAAAATAAAAGCTTCATAATTTCTCATAAACCAAATAATCAAATACTAAATATAACATAATTGTCTCAAAAACCAAAATGTTTCATGAAATAAAAACTCATAGTCTCAAAATCAGAGTACGTAATATTCCTCATAATAAGCGAGCACACAGAAAGAGTTAAAGCTAAAATAAAAGAAATACATGAGAGAGATCTTCTTCTAAAATCCTCCAAGCAACCGTAATCTACAATCCTCTCCCTTGATTTCCTACTGGGGGAAAGATGGAAAATAAAGGAGTGAGTCACACTAAAAGTCTAGTGAGTGATAGTAACTACTAGAATCTTTAAGCAAAGGTAATAGACTCTTCAATAGTTCTAATATATACAAAAGGAAATAAAGGAAATAGGAAAAAGATAAACTAGAAAAGACGATTAAACTATTACAATTGATAGGATTGGTCAAATTTGATTGTTTTCACTTGTTTTTGATAGCTGCTTAATTAGGCTAAATTTCTAATCCTATAATTAGGCTGAAATCCTAGTTCTACTCTTTGATCGGCCTGCTACTTCATAGACCTTACTTCGGACTAGATGCTATATAACTCCCTACATAGCAGCCAATGGTAACTACGAAAGACACACAAAGCACCCACTGTGGACTAGATGATACATAGCTCCCTACATAGAAGGCAGTGGTGTCTACGAAAGATACACATACTAAGCGCTTGGAACTCATAGCGATTATTGAGCACCGAAATGGAAGTCGCACCCGTAACTGCCACTATGCTCATGCTACATGTTGTTCCACCTATTGGGTCATATTATAACCTCGACTCAACATAAGCATGCCCCTCGTCTCACTTTAGGATTATATGAAACACTGTGTCCATAGAAAATATAAGGGAATGCTGTCGGTACTGGCCCGTCATCCAAACAATATCTAATAGCGCCCTTGTCCAAATCCCCGTGTTTTGAACATCTCTGTATTGACCATTTACTACCACTACTAGCATAAGCATGCCCCTCGTGTCACTTCAGGTTTATGTGAAACATCGCACCTATAGAAAATAATAGGGGAATGTTGTTTGGTACATGTCCTACTTAATTCTTTGCTTATTAACTTAGATAAATTATTTACATATGCCTTTACTCTTGTTCTTACTATTTGTGCTTATTAATTTATCCTAAGTCTTAAAATAATCCTTATTATGTTCTATTTATTATTATTAAACTACGTTATAATCATACTTGCATAATCCAAGGTCTAAGTGTGAAAATAAGCTTCCATTCTTCTTTTATTCTTTATAGTTTTAATTTTAACTTATAACTAGGCCAATCTCTTTAAATCAGTCCAATTAATATCATAATTAGGCTAATTTTAGTACAATTCCATTTATATTACAGTCTTTATAATTTACATCTTATATTCCATTATTTCAGATTTCTTATAATTTAATCCAATTTTGCGTTAATTCTTTTCTAATCCATACGAAAGAAGAAAAAGGAATAAAAGAAAGCTGAAAATAGAAGGAAATCCAAGGCGTAAGAAGAAGATGTATATAACGCATAAATGACGTAAATAAACTAAAATACTGTAAATAAATGAAAAAGCTAGAAATAAACTAAAATAAAATGAAAATAATTTATAACACTGTAAATAAATTACTGAAAATGTTACTCCAAAAATTATAGTATGACTACAACTATTGGAAACCCTATTATTTTAAATTACTTAGAGAAATTTAGAATAATTACAATCACTCACATCTGGTCCTTAGCTCTTCCATTTAGGCCTTCATGGATCCACTCGAGGTTGTTAAACATTTTTATTTAAAACGATTTCACCCTTGAAAAATTATTCCGCTCATGGTCTTTCTCGAATAGGTGAACCCAATTGGAGAAAAGCTTAGAATGAGAAAAAGTGTTAGGCCTAGGGTTCTATTTATAGGAGTGGAAGTGGATCTATAACCGTTAGATTTGGGGATTGAATAGGATGCAACCATGTCATAAGCTGAATAGGAGTCATCGGATGCAAGAATAGAAGGAGCAGACTAAAATAAAGAATGCAAAACACGTCATAGGAAGCCTTTGGCACGAATGGAACGAAGAAAAATATTCTTCGTTCTTGAACACCGGCAGGTCGACCGGGCGTTTGACCGCCTTTATGCCTAGGTCAACCGGCTGGTAGACTTAGCCTATATATATATATATATATATATATATGCTTTTTTTGTTTAATTCGTATCTCGTTAATTTTAGCTTGGATTCTTACGTTCTGTATATGGAAATTGACCAAAAAATTACCACAGACACAATAGTGCAAGTAACATGGTTCAATTATGAAAATTTCACAAAGTTATTTTATTATTAATTAATTAATCTTGGGTTAAAATGTTGGGTTGTCACATTATCAAACATGGAAATTCAGAGTAAATCCTTGACCATATATCTCTACGGAAATTGTCCAGGCATGAGATGAGCTAAAGAAAACAATGCAACACTGATACCAATAGAAATTAGTGTTGGTACCAAGTAATGAATAAAAATTTAAGATGTAATATGTGTAAACAAGTCATAGCATATATCGAATATAAATAACTAAAAAAAAATTAAAACAGTGATGTGGATTACATATGGGAAGTAACCATACCACTTAGTTGGTGAGGCCATTAAAAATCATTGGAATATGTTTCCTAAAGATTTATTTTCAAACACCAAATTAAATTCCGAATTGATTTCCAAATTTATTTTCTTTTAAAAATAAATTCCTTTATTTCTTCCAAACTATTTAAAATCCTTATTTTAAAATAAATTCTTCAACCTTTGAATAATATTACCTGAAATCCATTTATTAAGCCTTTTTCCCATATTTTGGAATTTTATTCAATAGGATTTCACTACAGATTTTCTACTCAAATTTCATAATTCAATTTTATTTATTTCTAGTATCCTACGATACAAAAAATATATTTTGGCTAAACTATAGCCTCCAATGATTCCAATCACAAATACGATCACACACAAATTATAAATAATCAACACACAATCATTGAAACAAAATCAATTGAGGAATCCAGTTGGATCCCTCCAACCTGTTTCCCTACATCCGTAGACGTTAGCACAACAATTAAATACCAATTCCACTTTGAGGTGGAATATCGCGGTATATGGGATTATAAAATATCATCTGCTCTTATGCGGCGCATTGGGTCTCATCCGCTATATAATGCGGGAAATCAATCACTCCAAATACATATATAATACCAATTGCACTTCGAGGTGGAATATCGTGGTATATGGGTTTAATATAATATCATCTGCTATTATGCGGTGCATAGGGTCTAATCCAATACAACTGATAATAATTTATTATTCAAGCACACAATCAATAATTTTAAATTTCACTATTTAAAATTAAATCGAAAATTTTTATTGAGTGAGAAGATCTCACCTTTGATTTTTAATTTGCAGATCCGGTCTAAACCGGCTTGTTTTCTTCGCATTTTCTGACCTTGTACAAACATTATGGGTTTTATTAATATTTGAAATAATTAAATTATCAATTACCATTCAATAAAATTTGATTTACCAATTATTTTATTCAACCAATTTTCCAATAATAAATAATATTTCTTTTCCGTTGAAGCCCATATACTAAAATAATTTATAGATTTCAAAAAAATGGGAAATCAATTCTAAAATCGATTTGGTGTTTGAAATGAATGTTGGAAAATAAATTTGGGATTTGATTTGGTATTTGAAATAAATTCGGAAATCAATTTGAAAATTGATTTGGTGTTGAAAGTGAATATTTGGGAATTGATTTGAAAATCGAATATCAGTGGGTATTTGAAAATTTAAATTCACAATAGGAATTTAATAAAAGAAAAGGGAAATTGTTTTAAAAAATAAAATAAATACTCTTTTATTTTTTAAAAGTGTGAAAAGGAATTTACGGATTTGGAACGTAAATTTAGAATAAATCTAGAAAGATTTATAAATTGATTTGAATGAACCATTTTAGAATGGAAAGTGTACTTTCCTTGGAAAGCCGAATATGTTTTCAATATAGTTTATAAATATAAATTGAAGCTGTAAAGGTGGTTTTGAGGAAAGAATATTTTGGGGAAATTATTTACTTAGGTTATTTTGAAAATCTTTAAAGTAAATATTTATTTTAATTTATTATAAAAATGATTATTTAAAGTTTTAATTGATATTTGTTTTAGAAAATGGATATTTAAATAGTTATATCCTATCTACTAATTTTATTTTAAAATTAGTTTGGACTTGAATTTTTATAAGAGATATTAGTATAATATTTTCATAACTAATGTTTTAAATAAAGTGTTTTAAAATGGTTTTTATTTTGATTGTTTGCAAGTATATATTTTGGATAAGTAATTTCAATTATTTTGAAGTATTTGAACTCGGCAAATTTTTAGTGAAATTCAATAAATATTTGGAAATTCATTCTACGTGTGAAAAGTGACTTGAAATTTGTTTCAAAGGATTGTAGTGTGAAAAGTGATTTGAAATTTGTTTTCAAAGGACTGAAATGTGGAAAGTAAATTTGAAATTTGTTTTCAAATGGTTGAAGTGTGAAAATATATCTTACGAAGATATTTTGAAAATAAATAATTGGGGAAAATTATTTAAATCTTGGTGACTGTTGTGAATTACTGATTGATAGTTAAATAACCGATTATCAGTATTGGCCTTTTAAATGGCATTTTAATTTCGATGTTGCTGGGGTCGGATTCCAAATGGTTATCTGAAGTCCACATCGAATCTTTGTGATGGATCTTTTGTTTAAAAGATTAAAGTTTGGAAATTCATTGCGATTTGTTTGAAATCTTAGTGTAACACTTATTTTTTTTTTAAAAAATAAGCGCTCATTATTCGGATTAGCTGGGAGAGAATTTTGACGAAGTGGGATTGCAATTGAAGATGGTGTTGAATACCGGGTATTTTCGAAAGTGAAAGGATTACCTGTCGAATGTTTCTGCACCGGGTTGCTCCGGTATTGAGATTTTATCATCCTTTGTGATGGGGATTTCAGACGTGATTAGTGAATATCCGAATTTGCAAGGGCTTCTTTGAAGTTCCTTCGGTTCCGTTCAGTCCCGGAACGGACTTGTATGGATGTGTGTCTGAAGTTACACTTTGAGATGTAAAGCTGGTTTCTATCAAATACATTTATGTTGGTGGCGGAGAATTTATTCTCTTAGCATAACACCCTTGTGTGAGATGTACGAGCTCAGAAGTTATGTAATTGATGGTTACTAGTGGTACATTCCCAAATTGGTAATGTGGTATACGAAGTGCTGCTGATCTTTTGTTGATCGAAGCATGGCTTTGTGAAAAAAAGTGTAGCTTTATGGACGAGACTTCGTCGGACCTCACACCCCGAAAATGGTCGAGACAGGAAGGATGCGACAAGGTTAATTGGGAGTAGCGCCCCCTGAGGGTATGTCATTTCCTTCTGGAAAAGGGTAGTATCATGGTAAGGTGCCCAGATAGTTAACTTATGTGGTTGCTGCAAAATTATTATACTTTGTGGTTGTTGCTTTGTGGTTGAGGATCCTCGGATAAAGGTCGCAAACAACCAGGGGATGGCATACTCATGTAATATTTACCTAGTTACCGAGGTAACCCGGCCTTGTATTGGCAGAGAGCTGGTTAAGTTTTCGAGACGTCCCTCCAGAGGCGTATCCATGTGGCAGTAGGAAGTTCCTTAGCCTGACCATTTGTTGAAAATTCAATCTCCAATATGCGCCATGTATGGTTTTAGTTGTATAACCTGCCATTTACTTATGGTGGCGCCCCATTGTTTAGATGGTAGCTATATACGCATATTTCGAAATGTCTGTGGTGGCTAAGATTAATATTATACTTTCGAAATGTTTTCTGCACTATGCACAAATAATAATATCAATGAGATTTTGTGTATCAAGCATATTTGACTATCATAAGGAGAAATCTCCTCCAATTCTGCGTTTGCATTGTGTGTGCGGCGGGAGGCCTTATGGTAGTTTCATTTTCCAAAAGCATGGCGGATTTCTTTTTTTTTTCTTTGTGAAAATAACTGTTTTTAGATCTCACATCAGTCTCATGACTGACCTGGAGTTTATTGTTCCCTTTCTAAACTCTGGGTGCCCATAATTTTCCACACGAGCAGCCTAGAGTCAGGTTATCAGTTATGCTGGAGCGAAGTAAAAAAAAAGATGCTGTGGAGATCTGGAGTTCAAGCTGGATGGCGAAGCGTATCATTTATACTATGTAGTGTCCACTGCGTATGGTTGGTGCAAAGTAAATTTTTCCATGTGAGTCAAGTTATACCAACTGCCAGTGTTGTATTGTGTCATTGTAAAATCTGATAATGTGATGTATAAACCGATATAGTGCTTTTGTTTTAAAGATTATTCATTTATCTATTATATTTTTTCCGCTGCGAAATGTGAGATTCTGTTATTGTTTTTATTTTTATTCTATCTTCTTCTTATTTAACCATAACGGTTCGGTTTTTCGACATTCGACTGTGCGGCATTTGATACAGTGAACGTATTAATGTCGACTTTTGGAAGTCGAAAAATTAGATCATTAAATTTTGGCATTAAAAATCATTGGAACATGTTCTCCACAAGAACTGGTGCTAAAACAGCGATGTGGATTCAGCACTACATATGTTTATTATGTTATTATATATTGTACATACATACATATATATAATAAATAGGGAAACGACATAAGTAAATTAAAAAAACAATGTTTAGATGGGTTGTACAGTGCAAACTCTCCATGGCCATAGCAATAGCGGGTGTCGAGGTCCATGCAATAGCTAGTGATGCTAAACTCGCAGCGGTGAAGCTCGTTGTCGAGCTTGTACTGGCACATGAACTACCCAGAAGATGAAGGGTTTCCAAGAAAGAAGGGGTACGAAGGAAGAATATGTTGATTGGATGGAGCAGGGATTTCAGTGATTTAGGGACGAATGGTTTTAGGCTTACGAATTTATGGATATGATTTCTATTATGAAGCGGTAATGTGAAGCGGGACGATAAAAAAGAAAGAGGGAAGTAAATTTTGTCGACCGCTAAATAAATAAATACGTATACGTTCGTTTGCTACGACTGAAGCATAATGGTCGCAATTTGCTTTTGTATTTGCTTCTGCAGTACTATACAACTGTCGCAAATTATTTTTAATTTTTAGTTGCAATTACAATAGGTATTTGCTACGGTTATAAAAATAACAGTCGCAAATAACAATGTATATGCTACGGTTATAGACAAAAGACCGTCACAAATTGCTATTATTAAATTTTCTTTTGCTTCTCATAGACCAACTGCTTTGGTTCTTATGAAGAACCGTCACATATTATACTATTTTCTATCGTTTTTACATAAACCGTCGCAAATAAGGCTATACAACAGGCAGATTACGTACTCGTGCAAGGTGAAAGCTTGAGCGATGTATCTCCTGGCTCTAAGAAGAAACAAAGGTGAATGAAAGCAAAGAAGTTTGGTTCGGTTTGTTTGTTGTAAATATGCTAACATTTTAATGGTAGTTGTAGTCTATTTGGTTTTTGGGCGTCTCTGTGTGGGTTCGGCCCCTGCCTTTTCTTTTTGTTTCTAGTGTCAATAACACTTGTTCTTAGCTTTTCAGATTTCATGTGAATAACAAAGGCTTTGTTTCATTAATTCCTTATATGGGTTTATCTAAATACTTAGAAAATATGCTTTCCATTTAATGTATTTTCAATCTATTCTTTTAGTTATTATTGTTGGACCAAATCCTTTAGCCCGTTTTGTAATTTACCGGCATTTCATCATTATTGCGAACGCAAAGTAATTGTCGAAGTACCAAGCTCTGGGCATTATTTTGAGTTAATCAATTAGAACAGCGCTTAGGTATCCTTTTCCAGGATCATACTATTAATTTGCGCCGAACTCAGGACACTAATCTAAATTAACTTATTGTAGTTTGCACATCCTCTCCAAGATGTACACTTCCAATCATGCCTAACTACGGATGTTGATTCAAAGTTCATAGGCAAGATTTAATCTTACATCGGATGTAGACCTTTGGTTTCGCCTACTCCGAGAAGAGTGTTAAGAGTTGGACATCTTGTCTCGCCCATTTTAGTTTGTGCCCCTACCTCCCAATCCAAGGACAAGAGCCGAGCGAGTGAATGGTCATATTACCTCGTTATGATTTATACTCCTACCCCCACATCAAGGGGGAGTTTGTGCATGGATGGTCATGTCATATCCATTTTAAGATTATACTCCTGCCCCGATCCGAGGATAAGAGTTGGCAGTTGGACGGTCGAGTCACGTCTATTTAGTTTATACTCCCGCCTCCAATCCTATGACAAGAGTTACTTGACAGATGGTCGAGTCACATCCATTTTAATTTGTAGCAATGCCCTTACACCGAGAGCAAGCGTTATCTTATATCTATCTCCGGATACCGAGAAGAACTTTCAGGGTTCGATCATGAACCGTAGAAGTTTTGATAGACACCTAATTTTGGGGACAGGCATACCTGCATTATTCACCTGCAAAATCATTCGAGTCGGTTAATTCACGACTCTTAATTAATAGAAATATAGAGTCTTAGACCCAAGAAGCCGTTTTATTCCATAAAAGGCGGGAAATGATAGAATTTGTCTTAATGCACAGCTCTAGCCAATTATTTACAAATTTATTTCTAAGTGATATAGTACCGTAAGTGCTCGCTACTCAATGCCTTATGGAGCGAAATCTCATCTATCGTTGCAAGCCTGAAAGTTTCATCCCCAAGCTTCTGCCCTATTGCGTACGAACTTTCCTAGATCGGGCCCATGTTTCTAAGGCCAAGGAAGATTTGTCTGAGAACCAGGTCGCCAACTTCGAAGGTTCGGTTCTTAACCTTAGTATTGTAATATCGTGCGATATTGTATCGGTGTTCTTATAACGACCCGTATTTTTGACCATTTTAAAATATTTAATTTAATTAAATCATTGAACAAAAATGGTTGCAAACAAAAATCTATGTTGCTATTAATGAAAACATATCAAGTGGAAGTGCTAATCTCAATTGAAATTATTATGACAACCAATAGTCGATAAGATAAAGTTGTAACTAGTATTAGAATTGAAATAAATTACATTGAATTTTATTAAATGAATAATATAAATAGAATTGACAATGTTTATTTAAATAAGAACTTGATATATGTTAATTAAGAAAGAATAAAAATTACAAAATTTAAATTGAATTTTTTAAATGAAGATAAATTGTAACTTATATGGGAATGGACATTTAGATGATAATAAATAATGTTGTATTGAAATTTTCATACTAAATTGCAAAAAGACAAAAGTCGGAGTTATATATTAAAATTAAAATTTAATAATGTTGGTGCTAAAATGAAGTGAGCATTTAAATGAAAATAAAACAATGTTTTGAGAAAATAAAAAATAAAAAAAATTAACGTTTTTGTTTTAATACAAGCGCAAATTTATAAGAAGAGAAAATTTAAATTTTAAACAAGATTTGTATACCCACTAAATAGCAATAGTTGACGATACAGAAATGATTTTGACGATAAGATTGAAATTTTGATAAATTGAAGTTATATGAATAAAAAAATATTTTAATAAGTTTAATATGGAATGAATTTGGTTTTAGAATTTTGAAAATCTATTCAGTTTCAAATTCAGTTTATAGCCGATCATTATTTTACTGAAAAATATCGTTCGTTTAAATGTTAATATCTTTACATAAAAATGAACTAGAAATTTTTTTTGATTAAAACATCAAATTTCGTTTCATCAAATTCTGAGTTTCCTAGCCCTATTTACTGCAATTTGTCATTTGTTGTATGTTTAGAATTGGCGTAACTGGCGGCAAAAGTGGATTTTTGACACGACTGTTGTAGCACAGATTTTACTGCACCATTTGATTTGTCTCATTCCGCTGATTGATGTAGTATATTTTTTTTTCAACGTCCGGTTCTCTACGATGCTGGTCGAATTACAAAGTATATGGGTACATAGGTTGCCATTTCACCCATACACACAGAAATCTCTATTCTAGGTCGATTTGTCATGCAAATATCTCTACTAGGCCGACTTCTCTCGCGTAAAATTTCAGAAACAATAAATTTTAGTAATAAAATATAAAATAAAATGGGGGAATTAATTTAAAGGACAAAGATTTGTAAATTTTTTGCCTCAAGGACACGACCTCAATATTTTTACCACAAGGACAGACATTTTTCTAAAAATTATTCATAAGGACAAACATTTTCCAAAATTATTCATAAGGACAACAAAACTGCTACCGAGCTAAAAACTGATATCTAAAAACTTCTATCGATAACTACAAACTGATACCTAAAAACTGCTATCAATAACTAAAAACTGATACCTACAGAAAGTTGTCCTTCAGGATAAAATATTGAAGGTCTGTCCTTGAGGCTAAAAAGCTGTAAAATTTTGTCCTTGACAATAATTTCCTGAAATAAAATACCGTGCATTCATATTTATATACATCATTGTCTTCCTCTCTCCTCATTTCCCTTCTACTCTCAGCACAAACGAAAAGAATTTTTTTAATGGAGATCCCCTTTCGTTCATCGATCTACCTTCAGCCCCTTCCACGCTGCTCGTCCTCTAATCAATCGCTTAGATTTAGTCAACCATCGCCACGCCATTCGCCCGCCTGCACCCAGATCTGATAGCAATCGTCTTCCTCAATTGCCAGCGCCTCCAATTCACTGCCTGCCTGTCCTCACCCACATCCAGCCTTCCATTCGCCACAACTGCTGCCATATACCCAATAGTTTCCTAAGTCTCCAATCGAAGTCAGTTCGTCGATCTCCTCCAGTTTTCACTACGTCTATCACCGTCGAGACCTTTCCCAACTTCTACTGCTGCCATCAGCGAAGTCTGCGCCTATAAGCCATGCTTGCCACTTCGCTATCCAACCGTGCATCGTGGAAACCGAAGTCTAGTTTACTCGTCGTGTTTCGCAACAGCTATACCTTTAAATTTGCTATTCTCGTACGTGTCTGTTGTCTGAATCCAAGCATCTGTGTCCGTAGTCGTTGTTGATCATTTGTGCTATTTTTAGAAGTCACATTATGAGGTGAGTATTCCAAACCACTCATGAAGTACTAAATTTCCGAATGCAAGTTAAATCCATTTACGAAGTGACAAAATGATCGATTGATGTATTGAAAATTTAATCAATTGACAATAATTTATAAAAATTTGATTGAATTTAAATTTGATTGGGTTTAAATTAACATTCAAATTTGATAGTTAAATTGACAATTAGTTTTGATAGCTAAACTGGCATTTAAATTTACATTTAAATCGCATATCACCTTTAGTTAAACCTTCGACATTGATAAAATGTGATTGCTGTGATATATGGTTGCGTTGGTCGATTTGAGTGTTAATTGTTGGTTGACATGGGTGATGTAGTGATTGATGGTATTTTGATTGGATATATATATATATATATATATATATATATATATATATATATATAATTTCGGTATATCATTGTTATCACCTCTGTTATCATCACTGTTGAGATGTTGATCACTTGAACACTAAACTTTGATACGGACCTTTGGACATCCTATTTGATATGTGAATTATTAGATGCATTATTGATTGCTTTTGTAGAAATGTGATTGTTGTGATTTTATAGCCTTGTTGCGAAATTAGGGATTTTGATAAATTGAATTTTTAAACTCTGAAAGGTTTTGAAATTTAACCTCTGAAAATTTGTATGTTATAAAGAAGTAATTTTGTAAATTGGATTAAATTGAAATTTTGCAAATGAATTAGAAATCCATTTATAAACTTTAAATTTCTAAACTTATAAATATATATATATTTATAAAAGAGTGTGAAAAGGGCTTGTAATATTTTCTATAACTTTATATGATAAAAGAAAGTAATTTGTAAAGAAATCGGCGACTTGAAAATTTAACAAATTGACGGTTTTGGTATTTTATACTGAAAGTGAAATTGTTGACACTTTGGGAATTTGTTGAGTGGCGTGAAACCTTCTGAAACTGAAATCAGCTATTGAGAAATGAAAATGAAGTTATTTACATACATATTTCATCTGATTTTGATTGAACTTACATAAGGATTTTTAGTCCTGACTCGAATGTTTTGTCTTTTCATTACACTCGGATCAGCCTAAGTATTATAGTTTTTCGAAGACATTGGTTTCTCGAAGATGAAGACGGATTTAAATGTCGTATTTACTAGTATTGTTACACTGCACTATTTGATTTTGCTGTTAAATATATGTGTGTATATATATATAACTCTTATGTATTGTAAAATGTAAATCAAATGTATATTGTAAAATAGCTTCATGAACTGTTTATGTATTTATAATATTTTTTTCATTCCGCCGTGAAATTCTGTACTTTCATTCTTCTATACCTTTTTCTTTAGAATAAAACCATTTGATAATCCATCTTTCAGAAAGATTTGAGTGGACACGTATGGTTTATTGTTGACTTGAATCGTCTAGAAAAATGGGTCGTCATAGTTGGTATCAGTGCTGTAGTTTAGCATATTCCTAAACCTATAGAATAAGCTAATTGATTGTATATATGTGTATGAGAGCACATATTTGTTAATGATGTAAAATGTTTTGAAATTTGATAAATGAAATGATTTTGAATGCGAACTATATATTTTGTATATATAAGAGGATGAATTTTACAAACCGATAAAATTATTCATGATTTTTTGATGACTACGGGATGTTATCACTTTGTTGATTGATTGTTTGATTAATATGGATGTGCATCTTACCACTTATTGACTGATGAGTTGTGCTCAGCCAGTTTATGAGCATCGACTATTGACTATTAATTTAAGCATTTGATTTTGGTTGGAAATTTTGTTTTTTGAAATATAGTTAAACCAGTTTGAGAAATTGCATGTTTTAACATGGATTTTTGAAATGAATATATATCTAAATTTCCCTCCATATCATTTTAAAGAGTAATTGATACCACTTTCATTGAAAGTGATGTATGAAATATGGATTATCTAGATATGGTTAATAAATAAACAAAAAGTTATCCAAACTAAAATTTCAGAATATGAATTCCGGAGTTTTGAGATTGATTTTTTCCAAAATTTGAAAAGTATATATGCAATAGTATTACTTGAAGTATTTTCCAAATAGAAATTTTTTCAAAATTTTTTCAAGATGATTTTTCGAAAAGGTGTTCAAAAGTGGGAAGACCACTATAGTAGCTTTGCTATGTGATTGTTTTGATAAAACTGGTTTTGATTCGAATCCCTAAAGAATGATTGATATTCGAAAAGTTATGTTTATCTATTTCAAATGATTTAAAATAAAACCCGGTGTTCAGTTATCGAGTTTCGGTTGAATGATATTGTGAATGCATGTATCTTATACATTAGGATTGATTGATTTATTGATTTATTGTGCATCTCATACGGATGATTGATTTCTAATTTCCAATTTTTGAATTGGAATTTGATTTTTCCGGCTATTTTGGATATTCTGACACTTCCAAATCGAGACTTAAATTTAAAGCTTAGTATTTTGGAAAATATATAAAATGTTTAGTTTTATAATGCTTAAACTAAAGGATAATAGAGTTTAAATAAGTTTTAAATGTTAAATATTTTGACAAGAAAAATGAATAAGATTACTTTGTATCATATAAGTATGAAATTTAGTTTTGAAATGTTTTAAAAGAAGTTTTGTTTTAAGAAATGTTAATGAACTTCATAAATGTTTTCTTATGTTATTTATGTATAAAATGATTTTTGAAAAGTATTTGATTTTTGAAAAGAAATTTGATTTATAAATTTGATATAAATATGAAACTAAAGTAAAATTTTCGAAAACAAATAAATTTTGAATTTCGAATGGTATTCGATTTACAAAGGGAACAATGATTGTTGAGATCCAACATGGATTTGAAACTGAGATTTTGGGGACCTTTGACTCTATATAAATATTTAATTTGAAAGTTTTCGATTCTGATATGAAAATGGTTTGTATAAGCATGAATTTATTTCGAAAACTATGGACTCCGAAAGGCACTCGATCTGAAAGGCAAAAATATGATAAATAACAGAATTTATGTAAGAATAATATGATATATTCGAGGCTATTGATTTTGGGAAGTACTCGATTTGAAGTAAAAATCTTATATACAATGGAATTTATTTATGTATGACATTTGAAGCTTATTGTAACATCTCACACGCCTTAGTATACCCAAAAAGGGAAAATTAAAAGATGTGGTGCGTTGTAGGTATAGCTAAAACTTTACAAAGACTAAGATTCACAAGACAAAATAAATAAAACAGCGGAAACATTTAAATCAATAACTTATTTATAAATGAAACTTCATAAAATAAGTCATAACCAAAATAAGTCTCAAAATAGCAAATACATGTCTTACGAAATACACCATCTTAGTCACAATATCAGAGTACATAAATAAAACAATCCTTCTCAACAGTACCAGTACATCCAAACTAAAATAAAAAGAAAATTGGAACAGAAGAAGAAGAGTACATGAAGAATCTCCAAGAATGTCACTTCCTTGAAAGCTGAAAGCCTACTGCCCTTGTCTTTGCTAACCTATAAAGGAAAAGTGGAAAATAGAGGAGTGAGTCGGACTAAAAGTCTGGTGAATGAAAGTAATTACTAGTATTTTTAAGAAAGATAAAGATAATAGACTTTGCAACAGTTCTAGTTATAAAAGGAAATAAAGGAAAATATAAAGATGGAATCAAATATGCTTTAGCTGTTTGCTTTGCTTAGATAGTTTTGATTGTTTCGATTGTTTACACTTTTCTAAACTGCTTTGATTAGGCTAAAGTCCTAATTCTACCCATTGATCGACCTTCTATCTCTATTGTGCCACTGTGTGCTAGTCCCATCCTATGGGTCCTACAGCAAAAGACACCTATGTAGCGCTTGGAACTCAATAGAGACTTATATCCCTACACCGAGGCCGCATGCTCGACCACCGTCGGCTCGCGCTATCTGTTGCTCCCTCTTTTGACCTCTTATTTACCATAACTCGAGCATAAGCATGTCCAGCCTCACATATGCTATTGTGAGACCACCAGTTCCTGACTGAAAGGGAATGCCGTTGGTACGGGTCCTAACAAACAAAATCTAGTTGTGCCCCTTGCACAAATCCCCAGATTTGAGCTTCAATTTATCGACCACTTATATACACTAAATAGCATAAGCGTGTAACAAGGGGAATGCTGCCGGTATGGGTCCTACTTCTATCTTTGCTTATTAACTAAGTGTATGTTTTAAAATAAGTCTTTTCTATTATTTCTGCTATGCTTGCTCATTAACTTAAATAAAAGTTCTATAATAAACCTTTTTTTGTTATCTCTAATTATAACCTGTGTGTTATAATTTTGCTTATTAACTTAACCCAAGGTCTAAGTTAAAAAAATAAGCTTATTTTGCTATTTCTTGTATTTTCTTTTTTAGTTTTAATTACATGTTATAACTATGCTTGCAAATATCCTAAATTTTTCTATTTCGGTCTATATCCAATTTATTACAATTCTTCTTATTTTACATCTAATTTTCTGTAAATCTAATGTTCTTGTATTCTAGTCTTCTAGTCCATATTAGCGAATTATTCTATTTTATTTATTTCATTCGCGTACAAAGAGAATTAAAAAGAACTAACATTTACAGAATAAATTCCAACGTAGAATATATGCAAATAAAACGTCATTAATAGTAAATAACTGTAAATACTGTGTATAACTACAAATAATTGGAAAAACTATAATTAACAGTAAATAATTGCAAATAATTGAAATAGAATAGCTAAAAGAAAATAGGCCGGAAAGCAAGTCCTCAATTTTCAATTTACTTAAAAATAAATTGTACATAAACTTGCATAAAGGTTATCCCAGAATTATAGAAAAACTACAATTATTAGAAACCCTATTATTTTAAATTACTTAAAAATCTAAAATAATTACTTAAACCCTAACCTGTGGTCCTTAGCTCTTTTCCTTGGCCTTTCCGGATCCACTTCTAGGTTATAAAGTATTTTAATTAAAAAGATCTTCTCCTTAGAGAAATATCCTATTTGGGGTCCATCCTCAGGTAATGAACCTAGATGGAGAAAATCTGAAAGAGAAAAATAGCTAAGTCTAGGGTCTTATTTATAGCGTCTCTTGTGGATCTTAGACTGTTGGATTTGAAGATTAAATTCGAATCGACCACGCCATAGGCTCGTTGGGAACCGTCGGATGGAAGCACGGACGTGCAGGATTCAAAAGAAATTGAAAAACACGTCATTGGTTGGAGTCTAGACGAATTCATGTCCAAATAGGTAGGCGGGTCGACCTTACGGTCGACCCTTGTATGAGTTAGGTCGACCTAGCTGATGGGAGGGTCGACCTAGGCCTTTATATATTTTTTCTTCTGATTTCCTCTTTCTTTTGTAACTTCATCGTTCTAGCTTATATTTTGACAATCCATATATGGAAATTGAGCAGAAAATTATCATAGACATAATGGTGCAATTCCCGTGGCTCAATTCTGATAATTTCACAAATTTATTTTATTATATAATTAATTCGTTAATTAATTATTATAGCTTAAATTTTGGATTGTTACATTCTCCCATCCTTAAAGGATTTCGTCCCCGAAATCTCTCAGGATAGAAGAATAAAATAAATATTTTCATCCAAGTTCTACAAAAAACTACTTAATCATCATCCATTACATCCATTGTCCTAAAATTTTCCTAATGCGATATATGATATACATGCAGATAGTGTATTGTCAATATCCCTAACTAGTGCAAAAGATTAAGCGGTCTACTGATTCAGTTGACCTCCTTTTATGCAATCATGTCCGTGCCATGTATCCAAATGAATCAATTTCCTAATGTTAACTGACAGTTCTGTGTGTGTGCTACAGTCATCATCCAAATGGAACAATAATGTGATAATTATCCATTTATAGCAACCGTGGAGTAAAATAAAAATAAAAATAAATGCAAATGCGCACACATCCATATGCATATGCGCTAGTGTCCTATTTAGACCGGTCCCTAAGAAATTGTAACGACTTGGATTTTTCCCGCTCTAAAATCGACATCCATACTTCAAATCGTATTCGACTGCCATAGATTCGATCGTTGAAATCCGATTCGCCGGAGCTTATAACAATCATTAAGTAAACAACACAGCGGAATAAAAGAATAATACATTGATATACAGCTTTGATACAATATCTGATACAACAGATGATCCAATAGATATCAATATACATCAGAGATATGATACAATAAAATAGCAGCGGAAAAGAAAATAGATAACATCCAGCAGCGGAACAATATAACTCTAAGATAGTCTTCAAGGAAGGACTCCGAGAACTGCAACTCCATCTCCAAGAACCAATCCAGCAATAGCTCGAACCCCCAATAACCATGCACCAAGCTCAGCAAGACTGGTGGGGTCCAAAGACTGAACTAACTCCAGATAATCTACTACATCTGACTATCTGAAAATCCCAACTCTAGACTGCTCGTGTAGAAAATAATGAGCACCCAGAGTTTAGGAAAGAAAACAATAAACTCCGGATCAGTCGTGGGACTGGTGTGAGCAACAAAAACAATTTATCTTTTAAAACATTCAACATAAGATTTTCAAAGTCAATTCGCAATGTTTTTTTTTAATGAGACTACCATAAGGCCTCCCGCACACACACACAATGCAAACGCAGAATCGGAGGAGATTTCTCCTTATGATAGTCAAAGATGCTTGATACGCATTGAAAGGAAACATTTGATATTATTACTAGTGCATAGTGTAAGAAAATTTCATTTCGAAAGTAGAATATAAATCTTAGCCAGCATAGACATTCCGCACTTATGCCTACTATAGCTACCATGTTCAATAGCAGGTTACCGCCACATTCCATGGCAGGTTATACAACTAAAACCGTACAAGGTTCGTATTGTTTCTTTGGATTTCCAACGAATGATCAGGCCAAGGAACTTCCCATTGCCACATGAGAATGCCTCTGGAAGGACATCCCCGAGAACCAAACCAGAACTCTGCCAACACAAGGCCGGGTTACCCCTAACTGGGTAACTACTGACACGAGCACGCCATTCCCCGATCGTAAACGACCTTTCTCACGGGATCCCGATAACCAACAACCACAAAGTAATAAATTCGCAGTAACCACATAGGTTAAATATCTGGGCTCCATACCATGATACCACCTCTATCCAGAAGGAAATGCACATACCCTAAAGGGAGCTACCCCTCATAACCTTGCTGCTTCTTTCCTGTTTTGACCATTCCCGAGATGTGAGGCTCGACGAAGTCTCGTCCACAAAAACATACTTTATACAAAAGCCATGCTTTGGGTCAACAAATGATCATAGAAATGATCACAAGGATAGTCGATCAAATAAATGATCCTATCACAAATAATCAACACAATGATCATTTCACAGCAACACTCAGCATGTCACATTACCAAATTGGGAATATATCGCTGATAACCTTCCACTATATAACCTCTGAGCTCGTACGTCTCAGAGAAGGGTGTTAAGCTAAAAGAATAAATTCTCCGCCACCAACAGAAATATATTTGAAAGAAATCGGCTTTATATCTCAATTTGTAATGTCAGACATACAATCCATACAAGTCTGTTCCGGGCTCGAACAGAACCGAAGGCACTTCCAAAGAAGTCCTTGCAATCCGGATATTCACTAATCACATTCGGACTCCCCATCACATATGGAGTCTCTATACCGGGGACCATTCGATGCAAAGACATTCGACGAGTTGTCCTTACGTTTTCGAAAATATCCGGTCTTCACCACCGGTCTTCAAATGCTATCCATAACGACATATCACATATTCGGAATGGGATATATGACACAAAGGTCCTCTCCCGGCTAAACCGAATGGTGAGCTAAATATTTACAAGAAATATATGGATATTGGGATTTCAATTAAGTCACAACTTATTACCCAAAATTTTTCTTCAAATGGTTTAAATAAATTACCATTTTCAATCTTTAAACAAAAAGATTCATTTTCACAACC
The DNA here is from genome assembly GCA_030765085.1 of Allium cepa. Taxonomy (NCBI): domain Eukaryota; kingdom Viridiplantae; phylum Streptophyta; class Magnoliopsida; order Asparagales; family Amaryllidaceae; genus Allium; species Allium cepa. Next base: position 560,799,880 of record CM060939.1, read on the forward strand.
TTTAACGGTTTAAACAATTTTCACATTTTAATCTTTTAAATAAAAGATTCATTCACAGATTTTTCCAAATCAATTTTCATTTCAATTCGATTAACTCGTTAAATCTTTAAATCAAAGATTTAACTTATAGCCTTCAAAACAATTTCATTTCAATTTGATTTAAACAAATCATCAATTTAAATCTGTTAAAAATAAACAGATTTAATTCATAGCTTTCAAAAAGAATTCATTCATAACTTAGGAAAATCATTTCTCTATTTAATCTTGAAATTCCCCTAATTAACTGGAATCTCAGTTCTTATCTAAAAGTGTTTATCATTTGAAAACAACAGTTTTCATTTTGGAAATCTGATTCATTTATACGAGTTGAAATCCTTGGGTAAAATTCAAATTCCCAAAAACAATACTTAAAAGTGGTTTAATCCTTATATAACCAATATAACATCTTTAATTCCTAATTTCAAATCATAGAATTCAATTCCAAGTATTGAATTTAAATTTAAATCAAATTATTTAAATTCAGAAACTTAATCGAGTAATTTAAAAATAATAAATTTTATTTTGAAATTTCATTCTAAAAGCTTTTCACATTTATTCCGATTCCATTTCCAAAACATTTGAATTTAAAAATTCCAATTTAACTATTTCAAAAATCTGCGACTTAATCGATTTCCTCGTGAAATCCATATTTGTGTGTGTATGGTGTAGTCCAGGGGTTTAACACAATAGTGCAACAGCATACAATCATCACAGATCAGAATACAGGAGTATAGTTGATAAGCGATATAAACTATAACGCTTATCGGTTATATACAGATCACAGATATATATGTTACAGATAGTAAATTACAGATCACCACATAAATTAGGATGTATCACAAAGCATCATATATTAGGGATATCAAACAATCAAGTCATCCAATAGAATCCAAATATTCGTAAGTAAAATCAGTTAATTATCTGATTAATTTAAATCAAATTAATTTCTTATGAATTATAAGTCCTGGTTAATTAACATTGATAATTTACAAATCATTTTGATTAATTATTCTTTAATCTTTTTCTAATTATCCATTAAAAATAAATTAATTAACCTTTTATTATCAACCTTTAATTATTGAACAATTAACCTTTAATTATCTAATTCACCATTTAATTAATTATCTTTAATTTATTACTCTAATTAATTTTTCCTTGATTAATTATCATTCCTTAATCAACTTCATTAAATTGAATTTAACCTTTAATTAATTAATCTCAAATTAATTATCATTTTGAGTCAATCACATTATGCTTTGTATTAAATATTGATTAATCACTTGATTAAATCAATCTTTATCATTTATTAATATTTAATTAAATAATTATCCTTTAATTATTCATCATTAATAAATTAGCTCTCAACAAATTAATTAATTTTTTTTATCAGTACTTAATTAACCTTTAATTAATTAATCTTTTAATTTATCACATTAATTTATTCAATTACATAAATTAAATCTTTAATAAATTAACCCTTTTAATTAAATCTTTAATTAAAACTTAATTTAATTGAAATAATTTACTTTTAAACCTTAAACCAATCCCATACTTAAATAAAACAATTATTTAAAAGAATAAGTTAAAATTGTTTAAAACTTGAATTTTGTTTAAAAATTTTGAAAACTGTTTTTATCCCACCCGGGCCCTGCTTCGAGTCAAACCCCGTTCTACCCGAAGACAACTTCGAGTTTTTCCCCAAACTTACCCGAGCTTTATAAATTTCAAATTTTTGTTTAAGTGTTAAAAATTTACCCGGTACTTTATCATTTTGCTTCGAGTCACTTACTCGATTTACTCGAGTACCACTTCGGGTAAAAACCCACTAGAACGCTGCTTCTACCCACACAACATCATCAGACAAGTATCCCACCGTGCATATGCACGGTGGTTCCAGCCACTGTTGATCATCAACACTGATCGCCATCCGTCAGTACTCGCCTCAACATCTCACCTCGATCATCGAAATGCGTCCAACCACCGAAAATCGAAAACGAGCTTCCCATTCCAAAAACTGGAACCGCTTGAACCCAAATTCCCCGAACCTGGCAACGGCTCGTACTCGACGCCTCCACCACCGGTGATCACGAAACTCCGGTCATCTCTTCGTCTTCACTCCCTCTTCCATCACCCCCAACCACGCGTCACTCGATCAAACGATAGTGACGAACGAATCGAATCCTTCGACCCCAACAAAACTAGGGCTACAGACTTCAACCAATTGCCGACGCCACCACCGTGATCTACTCACCATCCCTATAATTTTCCTGCCACCCCGGTAAGCTCCTCCACCACCACGCACAACCCCGACCACCCCAGTTCCATCGATCACCTAAATTCGATCAAAATGCCTTACACGCTCATCTCAAAACTGCTCATGAAACTCACCATTAAAAATCACCAAATTTGCCTTAAAAATCATCGTTTCGTGTAAGGATTCAAACTACAAACTTGAATCAGTGTTTTAATAAATTCGAAAATTTCAAAGTTTTAAGTATCCTCTGTAAAAACTGAATCTTCCTTCCTGTATACGTTTTTACTTCATGGAATTATTTTTAGATTAAAGCCCTTACCTAAATACACCTTTTTACTTTAAACATCAAAGCTTGAAAGTGAGTAGAAATAGAGGAATCAAATTTTTTTTTTTAAATATTGGTCTCATCCTAAACCATGAACAGAGAAGAACCTGTCTCTGTATTGTCAAAACAAATTTATATTCACAGCAATAAAGAAGGAATCCAAACCATATTGACATAAATCATCCACTGATCATCTTCGAATATAAATTTGATATTGAGTTTACTCACAGATAAAAGAATCAAAGAAGTCTAGTTTAAAAAGAAGATTTGCTCACCTTGATATTTGGAAGCAGAGAACAAAAGTCTGAGAAAACTGAAATTGTTGAGCTATTGTTTACTTCTGATCTTTCCTCAGGATTTAAGAATGCATGCATGTTTTGGTTTGCTTAGTTGTGATAATGAACTGAAGTGAGGAGTTGATGCATATACAAAGGAAGCATGCAGTTTTGAAGTCCTTTGCAAGTACAGGATGTAACTATTTGGAATGACTTGTGTATGGCTGAGGTGCATTAGTTATGGGCTAGAGATGGTAGGTTATGGTGGCTGATGATAATGGCATTGATTGCCTTACTTTATTCCATGCTTGCTGGTCTTTGCTTCAGTACTTGAAGATATAGGCTGCCTATTTTTTTTATTTGCTTTTGCTTTGTTATATCGACTTGTTTCATATTTTACATTGTATCTAGTTACTTTATTTTGTTTGTATTTTGCTTTTCTTTATTTTCTTAAGTACTTTGTTTCTTCCTTGCATTATATTTGAATTGCATACTTATATATTTATCATTTATTTGCTTATACTTGTTTATACATATAAATGTATTTGTTTACTTGGTTTATGTTTTATTTTGTACTCGTATTTATTTGTTTGAAAACTTTATTTGCATTGCATGCATACTTATGTTTTTATTTGTTTGTTATTTTTACTTTGTTTTGTTTACTTGTTTCTTGTCTTGCTTCTTCATTTTATTTGCTCACACATTTTGTTTTAATGTTTAAATATAGCTGGTTTGTTTTGCAAGTTAATTCATATATACGTTTTGTTCCACTGCTTTGTCTTATTACTTTATAGTATGAATAACTTCTATTTTAACATGTTGTTAAAATTTATTTATGAGTTACTATATATATATATATATTTTTCTTAATTTATTTTATAACTCAAATATTTATTAAACCATTCATCTAAGATTTAAATTCAAATCAATATATATATATATATATATACACACACAAGATTTTAAAATTTCAAATTGACTCATATATACCCAAATATACATACATATATATATATATATATATTCACATATATACATATATATACAATATTTAAAAATTTAAATGATTTATATAGAATATATTTGAACTCGGGGAAACTCGCTTCCATTTATAATTAATTAAATAAATTTTTATTCAAAATTTCATTTAATTATCAATTTAAATTAAATTAAAATCTAGGGTCGTTACAGACTTCCCCCCTTAAAAGGATTTCGTCCTCGAAATTCGCAGGCACGAAAACAACAAAGATAGATGAAAGATAGAGAAATATCTTTTCAGATCAAACTAGATATCAGTTCTGCATTTGGCTCACCAAATCAGAATATCAACAATAGATACAAGTAATTATAATAGAATTTCAAATTTTGGTTTTAAACAAAATCATTTTATCGATACAATACTAATCATTCTTCATATTCTATTAATCAAGTTAATTCAATTAAAATTTCCAATTTATTTAAAATTTCTAATTTCTAATTCATTTATTAGAGTTTAAATCGAAAAGCCGATAAGAAATTGATGAAGATACAAAATAAAAATTTAGTACAACGATTCGTAGAGCATCACCGCACCGAAACTTCTTTGTGGAGCTGTCACGAAGAATTTCAAAAGAATTTAGAAACGAATCAAAGGAGATTGATAGAGAAAGTTATTTCCACTGTTGTTACAGAGTTTTGACTAATTATAGTCGTATTTCCCTGTCCCCTATCTCGTTCTCTTCTTGCACTCATACTTACTATCAGTAGATAGTAAGAGAATTTACTGAGGCATTCGAACAGATATCTTAGGGATTACTCATTCTAGGGTTTACTTCACCCTATCTCTAATGAGTTACTTAATGTGTTACACTCCTGAGCTAAAGTTTAACCCTTAGCTCTGATACCAAATGTAACGACGTGGATTTTGCCCGCTCGAAAATCGACATCCATACTTCAAATCGTATTCGACTGCCATAGATTCGACCGTTGAAATCCGATTCGCCGGAGCTTATAACAATCATTAAGTAAACAACACAGCGGAATAAAAGAATAATACATTGATATACAGCTTTGATACAATATCTGATACAACAGATGATCCAATAGATATCAATATACATCAGAGATATGATACAATAAAATAGCAGCGGAAAAGAAAATAGATAACATCCAGCAGCAGAACAATATAACTCTAAGATAGTCTTCAAGGAAGGACTCCGAGAACTGCAACTCCATCTCCAAGAACCAATCCAGCAATAGCTCGAACCCCCAATAACCATGCACCAAGCTCAGCAAGACTGGTGGGGTCCAAAGACTGAACTAACTCCAGATAATCTACTACATCTGACTATCTGAAAAACCCAACTCTAGACTGCTCGTGTAGAAAATAATGAGCACCCAGAGTTTAGGAAAGAAAACAATAAACTCCGGATCAGTCGTGGGACTGGTGTGAGCAACAAAAGCAATTTATCTTTTAAAACATTCAACATAAGATTTTCAAAGTCAATTCGCAATGTTTTTTTAATGAGACTACCATAAGGCCTCCCGCACACACACACAATGCAAACGCAGAATCGGAGGAGATTTCTCCTTATGATAGTCAAAGATGCTTGATACGCATTGAAAGGAAACATTTGATATTATTACTTGTGCATAGTGTAAGAAAATTTCATTTCGAAAGTAGAATATAAATCTTAGCCAGCATAGACATTCCGCACTTATGCCTACTATAGCTACCATGTTCAATAGCAGGTTACCGCCACATTCCATGGCAGGCTATACAACTAAAACCGTACAAGGTTCGTATTGTTTCTTTGGATTTCCAACGAATGATCAGGCCAAGGAACTTCCCATTGCCACATGAGAATGCCTCTGGAAGGACATCCCCGAGAACCAAACCAGAACTCTGCCAACACAAGGCCGGGTTACCCCTAACTGGGTAACTACTGACACGAGCACGCCATTCCCCGATCGTAAACGACCTTTCTCACGGGATCCCGATAACCAACAACCACAAAGTAATAAATTCGCAGTAACCACATAGGTTAAATATCTGGGCTCCATACCATGATACCACCTCTATCCAGAAGGAAATGCACATACCCTAAAGGGAGCTACCCCTCATAACCTTGCTGCTTCTTTCCTGTTTTGACCATTCCCGAGATGTGAGGCTCGACGAAGTCTCGTCCACAAAAACATACTTTATACAAAAGCCATGCTTTGGGTCAACAAATGATCATAGAAACGATCACCGGGATAGTCGATCATATAAATGATCCTATCACAAATAATCAACACAATGATCATTTCACAGCAACACTCAGCATGTCACATTACCAAATTGGGAATATATCGCTGATAACCTTCCACTATATAACCTCTGAGCTCGTACGTCTCAGAGAAGGGTGTTAAGCTAAAAGAATAAATTCTCCGCCACCAACAGAAATATATTTGAAAGAAATCGGCTTTATATCTCAATTTGTAATGTCAGACATACAATCCATACAAGTCTGTTCCGGGCTCGAACAGAACCGAAGGCACTTCCAAAGAAGTCCTTGCAATCCGAATATTCACTAATCACGTTCGGACTCCCCATCACATATGGAGTCTCTATACCGGGGACCATTCGATGCAAAGACATTCGACGAGTTGTCCTTACGTTTTCGAAAATATCCGGTCTTCACCACCGGTCTTCAAATGCTATCCATAACGACATATCACATATTCGGAATGGGATATATGACACAATGGTCCTCTCCCGGCTAAACCGAATGGTGAGCGCAATATTTACAAGAAATATATGGATATTGGGATTTCAATTAAGTCACAACTTATTACCCAAAATTTTTCTTCAAATGGTTTAAATAAATTACCATTTTCAATCTTTAAACAAAAAGATTCATTTTCACAACCTTTAACGGTTTAAACAATTTTCACATTTTAATCTTTTAAATAAAAGATTCATTCACAGATTTTTCCAAATCAATTTTCATTTCAATTCGATTAACTCGTTAAATCTTTAAATCAAAGATTTAACTTATAGCCTTCAAAACATTTTCATTTCAATTTGATTTAAACAAATCATCAATTTAAATCTGTTAAAAATAAACAGATTTAATTCATAGCTTTCAAAAAGAATTCATTCATAACTTAGGAAAATCATTTCTCTATTTAATCTTGAAATTCCCCTAATTAACTGGAATCTCAGTTCTTATCTAAAAGTGTTTATCATTTGAAAACAACAGTTTTCATTTTGGAAATCTGATTCATTTATACGAGTTGAAATCCTTGGGTTAAATTCAAATTCCCAAAAACAATACTTAAAAGTGGTTTAATCCTTATATAACCAATATAACATCTTTAATTCCTAATTTCAAATCATAGAATTCAATTCCAAGTATTGAATTTAAATTTAAATCAAATTATTTAAATTCAGAAACTTAATCGAGTAATTTAAAAATAATAAATTTTATTTTGAAATTTCATTCTAAAAGCTTTTCACATTTATTCCGATTCCATTTCCAAAACATTTGAATTTAAAAATTCCAATTTAACTATTTCAAAAATCTGCGACTTAATCGATTTCCTCGTGAAATCCATATTTGTGTGTGTATGGTGTAGTCCAGGGGTTTAACACAATAGTGCAACAGCATACAATCATCACAGATCAGAATACAGGAGTATAGTTGATAAGCGATATAAACTATAACGCTTATCGGTTATATACAGATCACAGATATATATGTTACAGATAGTAAATTACAGATCACCACATAAATCAGGATGTATCACAAAGCATCATATATTAGGGATATCAAACAATCAAGTCATCCAATAGAATCCAAATATTCGTAAGTAAAATCAGTTAATTATCTGATTAATTTAAATCAAATTAATTTCTTATGAATTATAAGTCCTGGTTAATTAACATTGATAATTTACAAATCATTTTGATTAATTATTCTTTAATCTTTTACTAATTATCCATTAAAAATAAATTAATTAACCTTTTATTATCAACCTTTAATTATTGAACAATTAATCTTTAATTATCTAATTCACCATTTAATTAATTATCTTTAATTTATTACTCTAATTAATTTTTCCTTGATTAATTATCATTCCTTAATCAACTTCATTAAATTAAATTTAACCTTTAATTAATTAATCTCAAATTAATTATCATTTTGAGTCAATCACATTATGCTTTGTATTAAATATTGATTAATCACTTGATTAAATCAATCTTTATCATTTATTAATATTTAATTAAATAATTATCCTTTAATTATTCATCATTAATAAATTAGCTCTCAACAAATTAATTAATTTTTTTTATCAGTACTTAATTAACCTTTAATTAATTAATCTTTTAATTTATCACATTAATTTATTCAATTACATAAATTAAATCTTTAATAAATTAACCCTTTTAATTAAATCTTTAATTAAAACTTAATTTAATTGAAATAATTTACTTTTAAACCTTAAACCAATCCCATACTTAAATAAAACAATTATTTAAAAGAATAAGTTAAAATTGTTTAAAACTTGAATTTTGTTTAAAAATTTTGAAAACTGTTTTTATCCCACCCGGACCCTGCTTCGAGTCAAACCCCGTTCTACCCGAAGACAACTTCGAGTTTTTCCCCAAACTTACCCGAGCTTTATAAATTTCAAATTTTTGTTTAAGTGTTAAAAATTTACCCGGTACTTTATCATTTTGCTTCGAGTCACTTACTCGATTTACTCGAGTACCACTTCGGGTAAAAACCCACTAGAACGCTGCTTCTACCCACACAACATCATCAGACAAGTATCCCACCGTGCATATGCACGGTGGTTCCAGCCACCGTTGATCATCAACACTGATCGCCACCCGTCAGTACTCGCCTCAACATCTCACCTCGATCATCGAAATGCGTCCAACCACCGAAAATCGAAAACGAGCTTCCCATTCCAAAACCTGGAACCGCTTGAACCCAAATTCCCCGAACCTGGCAACGGCTCGTACTCGACGCCTCCACCACCGGTGATCACGAAACTCCGGTCATCTCTTCGTCTCCACTCCCTCTTCCATCACCCCCAACCACGCGTCACTCGATCAAACGATAGTGACGAACGAATCGAATCCTTCGACCCTAACAAAACTAGGGCTACAGACTTCAACCAATTGCCGACGCCACCACCGTGATCTACTCACCATCCCTATAATTTTCCTGCCACCCCGGTAAGCTCCTCCACCACCACGCACAACCCCGACCACCCCAGTTCCATCGATCACCTAAATTCGATCAAAATGCCTCACACGCTCATCTCAAAACTGCTCATGAAACTCACCATTAAAAATCACCAAATTTGCCTTAAAAATCATCGTTTCGTGTAAGGATTCAAACTACAAACTTGAATCAGTGTTTTAATAAATTCGAAAATTTCAAAGTTTTAAGTATCCTCTGTAAAAACTGAATCTTCCTTCCTGTATACGTTTTTACTTCATGGAATTATTTTTAGATTAAAGCCCTTACCTAAATACACCTTTTTACTTTAAACATCAAAGCTTGAAAGTGAGTAGAAATAGAGGAATCAATTTTTTTTTTAAATATTGGTCTCATCCTAAACCATGAACAGAGAAGAACCTGTCTCTGTATTGTCAAAACAAATTTATATTCACAGCAATAAAGAAGGAATCCAAACCATATTGACATAAATCATCCACTGATCATCTTCGAATATAAATTTGATATTGAGTTTACTCACAGATAAAAGAATCAAAGAAGTCTAGTTTAAAAAGAAGATTTGCTCACCTTGATATTTGGAAGCAGAGAACAAAAGTCTGAGAAAACTGAAATTGTTGAGCTATTGTTTACTTCTGATCTTTCCTCAGGATTTAAGAATGCATGCATGTTTTGGTTTGCTTAGTTGTGATAATGAACTGAAGTGAGGAGTTGATGCATATACAAAGGAAGCATGCAGTTTTGAAGTCCTTTGCAAGTACAGGATGTAACTATTTGGAATGACTTGTGTATGGCTGAGGTGCATTAGTTATGGGCTAGAGATGGTAGGTTATGGTGGCTGATGATAATGGCATTGATTGCCTTACTTTATTCCATGCTTGCTGGTCTTTGCTTCAGTACTTGAAGATATAGGCTGCCTATTTTTTTTATTTGCTTTTGCTTTGTTATATTGACTTGTTTCATATTTTACATTGTATCTAGTTACTTTATTTTGTTTGTATTTTGCTTTTCTTTATTTTCTTAAGTACTTTGTTTCTTCCTTGCATTATTTGAATTGCATACTTATATATTTATCTTTTATTTGCTTATACTTGTTTATACATATAAATGTATTTGTTTACTTGGTTTATGTTTTATTTTGTACTCGTATTTATTTGTTTGAAAACTTTATTTGCATTGCCTGCATACTTATGTTTTTATTTGTTTGTTATTTTTACTTTGTTTTGTTTACTTGTTTCTTGTCTTGCTTCTTCATTTTATTTGCTCACACATTTTGTTTTAATGTTTAAATATAGCTGGTTTGTTTTGCAAGTTAATTCATATATACGTTTTGTTCCACTGCTTTGTCTTATTACTTTATAGTATGAATAACTTCTATTTTAACATGTTGTTAAAATTTATTTATGAGTTACTATATATATATATATATTTTTCTTAATTTATTTTATAACTCAAATATTTATTAAACCATTCATCTAAGATTTAAATTCAAATCAAAATATATATATATATATATACACACAAGATTTTAAAATTTCAAATTGACTCATATATACCCAAATATACATATATATATATATTCACATATATACATATATATACAATATTTAAAAATTTAAATGATTTATATAGAATATATTTGAACTCGGGGAAACTCGCTTCCATTTATAATTAATTAAATAAATTTTTATTCAAAATTTCATTTAATTATCAATTTAAATTAAATTAAAATCTAGGGTCGTTACAGAAATAATAGTGCCTAGTGTAAGTATATGCGTCCATTAACATCCACTAGCAAACACTTGCAACCACTAGTATCCATCATATATAACATTACATGTTTACATTCAGTCTTACCATCCGTAGCTTAAGTCCTAAGATCTACCTTCCCAATGCATACTAAAGGAAAGAAACTATTCAAAACTAAAGATGGAAATAGGAAATTCGAAATTTATTATCGAAAAGGTGTTGATAAGAGGTACGTATTCTCTCCTTATCAAATCAATCTTCTCCAAAGTCTCTTTAACCATGCCAGAACCAAGTGGTAATCTCTCTGTAGACTCTAACCAACATGAAGGCGACTTGCACGGTCTTCCATAAAGAGCTTTGAAAGGTGTCATTCCAATGCTAGCTTGAAAACTTTTATTGTACACGAATTCCACTAAAGGAAGATGCTTCTTCCAAGTTCCTCCAAAATCAAGATTGCGCATCCTCAACCACATGTGTCTTACTATCTTACAAACATCACCTTAGTATGTAGTCTACACAAATGAAGCAACATTCCTAGGTTCCCACTATTATCCTATACACTTTATGGAAACTTCTATTATTACTTCTAAAAGTAATTACTGCTATCTCCTATATCACCTTGCACTTTTCCGTCACACCTAGAAAATGATTCCTCTCTACTCCACATTTGAAAGTTTGATTTGGTATTTATTATTTCAAAAACTAAAGCTTCTAAATTTTTAAAACATCAAATCCCAAAATTTATGTCTTTAAAAGTGTTATTTTCAAATTTCCATTAAATTCAAAGGTACTTGGTTACTTAATATTTTGTCTTTCTAGATTTGCATCCTTATAACCTTTTTTAGTTTACATTATTCCGAAAATCTAAAGGGGAAAACTTACAAATTCTAAGTTCAAAACTAATTCCTCCTTTTCTTTTAAAGACCTTTACAGCTTTCGATAAAAATTAGGATTTTTAAATTTAACTGTTTCTAAGTTTTTCGCTTTCAAAAACTTATTTACTTTTTCACCAAACCATTTTTCTTTTAAAATATCTTTCAAATGTCCTTACATGTTTTCAAAACATCTTCTTTTATTATATTTCAATTTTTACAAAAATTGGAGTAGATAAGAGCAATTATTTAATTAAAAACCCCTTAACCTTCCAATACCTAACCTTGGAGGAGTTTCTAACTATAAAAGGGGACTATCTACAAAGGCTCTCTACAACATCTCTCATAATTAACATTGTCACTAATTATTACACTTAATGGCTTATACCTTAATGTATTGGAATTATGTTCTTTTATAAGAAACTATTAACGCTAAAATCTTCTATGAATCCTTTAAAAGAGGACTTCATGTTTATGTGAAATTACAAGGAACTTTTTTTATATTTTTCGAAATAGGCTATACAAAATATGGTGCTTTCCATACCTTATACATCTCTTTCACGTATTCCTTATAACTTGCACAAAACATATTTATTTATGATTTGGTTTCATAGAAAATTTTACCATTATTCATTTCATCCCAGTAGACTAAAGTATGTTTAGTCTATATTTACTTATGATAGACAATTTCTATGAAATTTATTAATTTCCTAATATTTAACTTACACTTTTCTTTCAGAAAAATCATTCTCAAAACTGTTTTAATATATCCATGACTAGAATTCTTAATACTTATTTAAATAATAAGTTTGCTTACAAATCTCTTTTTTTCTATTCTTAGAAATTATCTTCAAAACACATTTTTATTTGGGCCAAAATAGATGTTGCGTATAATGCCGTTCCTACAACCCAAAAATAATAGTTTATGGATTCAAAAATAAATACTAGTAAATCTCTTATATTATGTAAAAATATTTACTTTAGGAGTCACCTACTATAAAAATAGTGTTATAGTCTATGTTCCCCTTTATTTTCCATGAGAACATCTACTACAACAATAAATGTTATAACCTACATTTTCGATACTTAATACACTCTAGGGTTTTATATTTAAAATCTTTATTTACCAGCAAAGAAGCTAGTGAGCTATATATGTTCTATAATTCTTCAAAAAGAATTTCACATTTAACAAAATTTACATCATATAAAAACTAATTTAAATTTTGTACCACTTTTTTTTTCTTTCAAAAACTCAATATTTACTTTCTTAAAAATATGACAATTATATTTTTCAACTTTTCAATTCTAACAATTTCATTTTATTGGGTTAGACATAAAGTGGATTCTCTTCTTACTAACCTAGGAGTACCCTTCCTAAGCCTTGGTGATCTCAATTCCTTACTAAAGTCTTTTATTCGTATTCCTCTTATATGCTTATATTTGAAACAATTATAATTTTTGCAATTACCTACACATGGGCTTTCTTCTTTTTAGCCGAATCTATTGTACATCTCCAATCTTTGCTTACAACTCTTTGGATTTCCATAATCTGAACCTAAATGTACAAAACCATTTCTCAAAACTCTTTCCATGTGTTGACCGTCTCTATGCCTCAAGGAACGTACTTCCTTACACCAAAATTGACACTTCAAGAATTTTTCCTTCAACTGATGAATGCGAAGTGTACTAAGAATCTCCTCTAGATGAATAGCATTCTCCTCCATACTCTTGTATAACATTAGAATGTCATCCACGAACTCTACTACGAACTTATTTAGGACATATCGAAAAAAACACTGCTCATCAAATCTACAAAATATGCTGGGGCATTGGTTGGCCCAAATGGCATAACCAACCACTCAAAGAATCTATCGGGTGTCCTAACTGCTACCTTATCGATGCTATCATCAGCGACTCCAAGCTGATGATATCTGGTAGCTTAATCAAGCTGAGAAAATACTGAAGAGCCAACCAACTGATCGAAAATATCATCTACCTTAGGAAGTGGATAATAGTTATTCTTCGTGTGCTTATTCAACTCTTTATAGTCTACGCAAAGTCGAAGGGAACCATCTGTCTTTGCAGCGAAGACGACTAGTGCTTCCCACTCAGATATACTCCTTCTGGTGTAGCCTTTTTCTAATAGCTCATGAATCTGTTGCTTAACTCCTTCCTCTCCCTAGGCGCAATGTGTCTCACGGGTAATGCCACTCGCTTAACATTTTCATTTAAATGGATCTTGAAGTCGATCTCTCTCTTAGGTGGCAGTCCCATAACCTACTCAAAGACACTTGGGAAATCTCTGATGACTAGAACTGAGTCTAACTCTACTGATGATGAATCAAAGGAATAAAGGAAGCTCAACATGACTGACCCCTGTGGGTCGTAAGAAACCTTTAGAGTCCTACCGCTGCATGTCTCTAGTCTAACTATTTTCCACTCACAGTCTAATATCGCTTCATAAGTGGATAGCCAATCCATCCCCAAAATCATCCCATGCCCCAATACATAGGCATCACAATTAAACTCTACGCCTAATATGAAACTTTTCAACCTCCTGCAAATCAAGGATAAATTTGCCGATCCTCCTACGTGGATTGAACAACTCTAGGGACTACTACTAAAGAGATATCTAAGTGAAAACAATCAATCAAGGAACTAGGAATGAAAGAATGCAATGCTCCATAGTCAAAAAGAGTCCGAATAGAAAAAATCCAAAATAGAAATTAACACCTTCGACAGAGACTTTCCTACCTTGATCCAGTCCACTACTAGAAGGTGCTGTATCCAAAGCCTGTACTTGCGCTGTAGGTGCGCCTGCTCTCTGCCCTCTATAAGGAAAAGCTCTACTAAGGCGACCAGGCTGCCCATAGTTGAAACACCTCACCTTCATCATCTTATTCTTACAGTCCCTCGCATAATGACCTACCAGTCCACAGCTATTGCATTTCCCACTTTTCTTGATCCACTTCTGAGGTCCTCCTTCCTTCCTATTTTTTCTTCTTGCTCCTCCACCATGGCTTCTTAGAGCATTTTGACTTAGGAACCTCTTTAATCTCTTCCTTCATCTACCAGGATGTAGGCTGAACTCTCTATCGGTCCTCCAATCCTAAAAGCCCAAACATTCGCTCTGCATCCTTCAACCTAGTTCGTGCCTGTAACTTTGCGATTTTTCGTTGCCGAAAAACTAAAAAGTTATGGTAAAAGAAGAAGAAAGAGGTAGAAGAAGAGAGAAAAAGATAGAACAGAACTATATCAGAATCTCACAATCGCAGCGGAACAATATATAATAAATAAATGAATAATCATTAAAACAAAAGAACTGTATATTTTATACATTACATCACATTACATTCATTATCAGAGTGTACAACAACAACAACAGCGGAAAAGAAATACTATACTAGTGAATACGTCATGCTATCCATCTTGCCTCCAGCAACTCCTGAATTCCAGAATATCCTGGTAATCCTTACTCTTGACTGCCCGTGTGGAAATTGGTGGGCACCTAGAGTTTAGGAAGGAAAACAATAAACTCCGAGTCAGTCATGTGACTGGTGTGAGAACTTAAAAATAGTTATTTGTCTTTAAAACAAAGAACATGGTAATTTTAAAATAGATTCGCAATGCTTTTAAAAAAAATGAGACTACCATAAGGCCTCCCGCACACACACAATGTAAACGCAGAATCGGAGGAGATTTCTTCTTATGATAGTCAAAAATGCTTGATACGCATTAAAAAGAAACATTTGATATTATTACTAGTGCATAATGTAGGAAAATCATTTCGAAAGTAAAGATATAAATCTTAGCCAGCATAGGCATTTCGCACTTATGCCTACTATAGCTACCATCCAAACAGTAGGGCGCCACCATAAGTGAATGATAGGTTCTACAACTAAAACCGTGCAAGATCGTATTGTTTCTTTGGATTTCCAACAAATGGTCAGGCCAAGGAACTTCCCATTGCCACATGGAAACGCCTCTGGAATGACGTCCCGAGAACCTAACCGGATCTCTGCCAACACAAGGCCGGGTTACCTTTCAAACTAGGTAACTACTGACACGAATATGTCATCCCCCGATCGTAACCGATCTATCCGAGGATCCTCGATTTCCAACAACCACAAAATTTGCAGCAACAACATAGGTTAAATATCTGGGCTCCATACCATGATACCACCTCTATCCAGAAGGAATGACATACACTAAAGGGGCGCTACCCCCTAATAACCTTGTCGCATCCTTCCTGTTTTGACCATTTCCGGGGTGTGAGGTCCGACGAAGTCTCGTCCACAAAGCCACGCTTTGTACAAAAGCTGTGCTTTGGGTCAACAAATGATCAAAGTAATGATCACCAAGATAAATGATCAAACAAATGATCATATCACAAATGATCAAACAATGATCATCCCACAGCAACACTCAGCAAGCCACACTACCAAATTGGGAGTATATCACTAATAACCTTCAACTACATAACCTCTGAGCTCGTACGTCTCAGAGAAGGGTGTTAAACTAAGAGAATAAATTCTCCGCCACCAACAGAAATATATTTGAAAGAAATCAGCTTTATATCTCAACTTGTAATGTCAGACATACAATCCATACAAGTCTGTTCCGGGCTCGAACAGAACCAAAGGCACTTACAAAGAAGTCCTTGCATTCCGGATAATTTCTAATCACGTCCGGACTTCTCGTCACTAAGGGTGATAAAACCTCTATATTGGAGATCAGCCGATGCAAAGTAACTCAACGGTAATCCTTCCGTTTTCAAAAATATCCGGCCTTCAACACCGGTCATCTAATGCAATCCATTACGACATATCACATATTCGGAATGGGTTATACGACCCCAAGGTCCTTTCCCGGCTAACCCGAATAGTGAGCGCTTATTTTTAAAAAAAATAAGTGTAACAATCAAATTCAAGCAATCACAACAAATACCTATTTAAAGGTAAATATTGATAGTCGGTTATTTAACTATCAATAGTTATGCACAACATCACCAGATTCCAAATAATTTTCCAAATGATTTATTTTCCAAAAATATCTTTACAAGATATATATAAATAATTTCCACACTTCAACATTTGAAAACAAATTTTCAAATCACTTTTCACCTTTACAACTTTTGAAAACAAATTTCAATCATTTTCCTTACGCGGAAATACTTTTATTTCAAAATGGTTTATTTAAACCAATTAAATAAATCCTTACCGATTTATTTTATATTTACGTTCCAAATCCGTAAATTTATTCCCACACTTCAAAAATAAATCAATGTTTATTTTTAAACAAATTTCCCTTTCTTTTATAAATTCCATAATGAATTTATAATTCCTAAATATCTATGAATATACGATTTCCCAAACCGATTTCTAATATTCATTTTCAATTTATCTTTAAAAGATAAAGTCTCAAAATATCCAGTTCATATTGGAAAACATTTCCATAATTATTTAATAATAAGTAATTTACAAATCCATTCATTTTCAACACTTGAAAAATATTCAATATACTTAATATCGAAATTAAGTATATATTTCATTCTTTAAGGAAAACATTCACTTAACACATTTATTTGGGTCAAAACGAATGTTGCGTAAAACATCGTTACGACGACCCAAAATCACTAGTATAGGGATTCAAAATTAAAATAGATATATAAATCCCAATACTATACAAATTATTTCCTTTCGGAAACCATTTACTATAACAACAGTGTTATAGTCCACCATTTCCTTATTTCTCGAAAACGTCTATTTCAACAATGAATGTTGAAATCTATGTATTCGATTTATAATACATTTTAAAACATTGTTAAAACGATTAACTTCATTTTATAATATTCATTTTCCCAAGCATATCCATTTTATTTGATAATATATTCACTGCCCAAAATCGTGAATATACTTCCTTAACCAATTTCAACTTTCAATTTATCAAATTCCATTGATTTCGAATTTATAAACAATGTCTATAAATTCCATTTCTATTTATAAGCTTCGATTTATAAATCTCCTTTATAAATCCAATTTAATTTATATAACTCAATTATATGCCAAAAGTCCATATTATAAGTTAAATACTTATAATACATTTTATTTACAAAATCGTTCCTTTAAAACTTCACAAATTATAAATCTTATTACTTATAAGATTTCCTTTATAACCTTATTTTCAACATTAATTCAACTCCTTTTAAAATTCTATTATTTCGATTTATAAAATATATATTTATAAATCTCAACTATAAACCATTTTTGCTTCATCAAAGATTTCAATTTAAATGCAAAAATCCGATTTATAATTTAATTCCTTAATATCTTTTGTCTTACAACATCTATTCATTCTATAACTTCACAATTCATAAATCTATAAATTCTCATTCACTTATGAATCCATTTATACTTCATTTTAACACTTATAAAAACTCGTTTTATAATTCCAATATTTTTAATTTTAAAACATCAAATTTATACATCTTTCATATAACCCGTTTTAAAATAATTCAAAAATCCCAATTTAAACCATTTTATAAATTTATTAGCTATTTATTTCAAAAATCACATTTCGGTTATATTTCACAAGAATCATAATTTTTATAACTTAAAAATTTTAACGTTTATTTTATTTAAGATGAATCAATTCAAAATTTTAATGAAACATATACTTTCAAAAATCACTTAAAAATCTTTTTATATTGGAAATCATTATCTTAACATTTTTAAAACTTTAAAATAGGTCCAGTGATGCAAAACACCAAACAATCAATCACAGCATCCAAACATCATATATCATCATATGATAAACAACAAATATCACAATATCTGTAAATAAATAAATATGGTTGAGGAATCCAGTTGGATCCCTCCAACCTGTTTC
Organism: Allium cepa; assembly: GCA_030765085.1. Taxonomy (NCBI): domain Eukaryota; kingdom Viridiplantae; phylum Streptophyta; class Magnoliopsida; order Asparagales; family Amaryllidaceae; genus Allium; species Allium cepa. Next base: position 560,818,494 of record CM060939.1, read on the forward strand.
CCTGCATCCACAGATGTTAGCACAATACCAATATATACATATGCCAATATATATATATATATATATTGCTATATATAGATATATCCTACTATATCTAATATCACAACCAAGCAGCAATAAATAACTACAATCCAAATTTTCAATTTGAGTGAGAAGATCTCACCTTTGATTTAATTTGCAATCCATTTCCATCTTGACTCGATTTTTCTTGATTCATACCTTGTATAAATATTTATACAATTCATTAATATTCAAATTAATCGAATAATCAATTACCGTTCAATAGTTTAATTAGCTGATAGTTTTATTTAAACCAATTTCTTTTTTATAACTTCTATATTAAATTTAACCAATTTAATTATCGATGATTTATTTTAAACAAACAAATATAAATTTTTAAACTGATTCCTTTTTAAAATAAATTTATTTAACTACGATAAAATCAAAAACTAAATTTCCTTTAGTAAATTATTTTTAATACCGATAATTAAATGAACCATTTATACAAATTAATTCCCCTAGTCGAAAAAAACAAATTTCCATTTATATTTTTAATTTTAACTAATTCTTTTTTTTCTTTCCTGGTTTACTATATATATATACATTTTTAAAGTAAAACTTATTTACTGTAAATTTTATACAAACTGAAAATTTCTAAACTATATATATTTTCTTCTACTTGCATATATATATATATATATTAAAAATCTATTGTATTATCTTTCTGTAAATCTATAAATCTACATCTAAATTCTTTACTGCAATTTCTTAATTTCAAATCAAGATGTTAAAAATTTAATATTTAACTTACTGTAAAAATTTAAATACTGGTTTCACATTTTATTTTATTTTTTCGTATATCTATAAAAATCTGCAGTATATTAAATTAAATTAAAATTAACTTGCTTCTGAATATATCTGCATATTTGATTTTACAAGCTTCTGAATTTTAAAATTCTAATCTAACACCTAATTTTAAACAAGCTATAAACATTACCTAATTGCCTTGCACGAAGAAGCCGATGCAGCCATTTAGAAATCGCCGCCACGCTCGACTAGAAACCCTAGTCGCGTGCCACCATCTTCTTCACGCGAACGCCATCGCGAAGTCCTCCCTTCCAGATGTCACCGCTCCACCGAGACCGCCTTGCTATGCCCAAAACCATGCCCTAACTCGATCGTTGCCGCGCGCCTTGCCTCACCTTGTCGCCGCGGCCTCGAGCGCGCCATCGCCTTCGAGGCTCCACCATGCTCGAGAACTCACGGCGTCGCGAATGCCGCCGCCACTTCATGGGATCGCGATTCGTGATTTTTTTTTTAAACTGCCATCGGCTTTAATTTGGGGAAGAGGAATAGAAGAGGGGGAAGGAGGGGTAACGAATTTGATTTTGAACGAGAGTGTCGGCCATTCTTTTTTTTCTCTGAGGATTTCGAATTTTTTTTTCTTCGAACTGAATTGGGGGAGAGAACGTGAATATTTAAAAACGAAAGAGGCATAGTTTGCACGATTTTCTTCCGTGATTATAGTTGTAATTTTAGGCATGATTTTAGGAACGAAAAGTAACTTATGTGTCCAATTTAAATTTAAATCGAATTCGTTTTAAAATTCCAACGCGTTTATGTGTCGTACGCTCACATGGCAACTCCAAAAAATACGAAATTTGAAATCCGGTAATAATTCAATATTACAGATCCAATGGAACTGGTTTCGTCGAATTCCGAGACTGTGCCTCGGACGGCTATTTTTAAATATCGATTCAAACGATGTAATTTCAAAACTGATCAAATCACTTTCAAATTCACTTCTGAAGCTTCTATTGTCTTCAGTATTATCCATATAAATTTTAAAAGCCTTTGAAATATTTTTAACCAACTTAAAATTGAAGATTCAAATTTTTATTCAACTTTCAATAGATTAAATTCAAAAATTTAATCGCCAAATTCATTCTGATAATTTGAAATTCAAGTCAAACCATCATTCAAATATTTAAAATTAATTAAATATTTTCAAATTAAATTGTTCAAAATTCTGGGTCGTTACAATCTTCCCCCCTTAAAAGAATTTCGTCCTGAAATTACAAATTAGGAAGAATGGTCCTTAACTCGTCTACTATTTTTCACAATCCAAATAGTTTTATCAGCACACTAACCTAAATCTTTTTACTAGAGATTCATTATCATTTCAATTAATTTCCAAAATCAATTATAGGTTCCAAACAATGTTGTTTACTTCTCATTTCAAATTTAAATTTCAAACTTTCAAATTTTCTCAAAAATTTTCTAACACCCTTAAATTTTCGAAAAATATCGCCAGCATCTCCTTTGCACGGCTAGCTCGGTACGACTACAAAATGGCACCACGGCCCCTCAGAATCAAAAAGAAAAGAGAAAGCCAAGTGGCTGGAGAAGAAAATCACCAAATTTCATACTGAAATTGAAATACGTACCTTTTTGTCGAGCAATTCAATTTTATCTTTGAAATCAAAATCTCAATTCCATTTCTTTTAATACACCTGTGTATCCTGCTACCCATAATATCCAATCACAATATTCAAACCTTTTTGCACATTTCATTACAAAATTTTCAATATATACTTCTTATACGTTTTTATTTCACTATTGAAGTTACATATTTATTCTCATTCAATTTTACATTTTAATTCAATTCCATTCAATTTCATTTGAATTCAATTCACAATTTCAATTCAATTTGGATTCAATTTACCTTTTATTCTGAATATTGAGTTTTATCAACTATCTTTTATTCACAACTGCACTATTTTAAATTAGTTCCCATTACTAATTCATAACAAATTCCTATTCACTTTATTCAAATTTGTTTTCAACATTCAGTTTCAATTCCAGTTTTATTCTTTTGTTCATTCCCAAAATCTATTTTCAATTTACTATTTTGGTTTATAACCACTCATATTTAAACTGGATTTCAAATCCTATACGAATTTTAAATTCATCTTTTATTTAATTGCAATTGTAAATTTATTCATTCATTCACAATTTATTTCCATAATTCAATACTCAATTCCAATTCATTTTAATTACTCCAAATTTATTTTCTACACACTAAATTTTCTTTAAGTAATTATTTCACTTCGTGTCCTTAGACATTTCTTCCAATTCACTTTATTCAAATTTATTCACTTATACTTATTTTAATTTAACTCAATTCTTTAAATTAAATTTATTCTATCAAAATTCAAATTGTATAAGTTATCAACTTATTTATTATTCCCATAAATATTTTAAATAGGATTCCAGAGTCTTTTCAATTTTTTTTCAAAATCATTATTGAAAGCAATTCAAATTATCCTTTGAATTTCAAAACCAAACCCCAAATTTTCCAAACATCTTCCTTTTAAAACAATTTGGCAGCAATTCCTCTTTTGGAAACCCGAAAATGAACACTAATGATGCCGCGGTCATCATCAGAATTATTTTCCAGCGACCGAAAAGGGTTTAGAGCTTTTCATTCCTTCAAAATACTTTTCAAAACCTTTGAAATTCATTCTTAAATCAAAAAGGATTTTAAACTTTCCAAATCTCCAAAATTCCAAATTCTTTTCAAAACATTCTCTGGAGTTCCATTTCAAATTACAATTCACATTTATAATTTACATTCTCAAATTTCATTTGTATATGGATTTCATTTTTTATCTTTATCTCAATTTTCATATAACAATGATTTCAATTCTATTTCAATGGTAATAGTTCAATATTATTACTACCTAACAACCATGCATCCATATACTATAATAATCTATAGAAAATCATTTCTTTTATATACAAAAAATTGTTTTGGGCAAAATTATTTCATTTACCCGATTTTTAAAACAATACTGTGTCAGTTTATCTTGTTTAGGAGTTTAGAAACTCCTATCAACACAGTTAGCTAGGCTGCACCGACCAGAATCTATAAACAATCAACCGATAAGTCAACACAATACAAAACAATTTATATTCACTAACAAATACGCGCTCATATCTATTATTACACTCAAACTCATTCTAGAGTGCTACTGACTCTATCTCTAATGAGTAACACCCAACAGAGCCATGGTTGTCGCTTAACCATATGCTCTGATACCAAATATAACGTTTGCGATTTTTCGTTGCCGAAAAACCAAAAAGTTATGGTAAAAGAAGAAGAAAGAGGTAGAAGAAGAGAGAAAAAGATAGAACAGAACTATATCAGAATCTCACAATCGCAACGGAACAACATATAATAGATAAATGAATAATCATTAAAACAAAAGAACTGTATATTTTATACATTACATCACATTACATTCATTATCAGAGTGTACAACAACAACAACAACAGCGGAAAAGAAATACTATACTACTGAATACGTCATGCCATCCATCTTGCCTCCAGCAACTCCTGAATTCCAGAATATCCTGATAATCCTTACTCTTGACTGCCCGTGTGGAAATTGGTGGGCACCTAGAGTTTAGGAAGGAAAACATTAAACTCCGAGTCAGTCATGTGACTGGTGTGAGAACTTAAAAACAGTTATTTATCTTTAAAACAAAGAACAGGATAATTTTAAAATAGATTCGCAATGCTTTTATAAAAAAATGAGACTACCATAAGGCCTCCCGCACACACACACAATGCAAACGCAGAATAGGAGGAGATTTCTCCTTATGATAGTCAAAGATGCTTGAACGCATTAAAAAGAAACATTTGATATTATTACTAGTGCATAGTGTAGGAAAAATCATTTCGAAAGTAAAGATATAAATCTTAGCCAGCATAGGCATTTCGCACTTATGCCTACTATAGCTACCATCCAAACAGTGGGGCGCCACCATAAGTGAATGATAGGTTCTACAACTAAAACCGTACAAGATCGTATTGTTTCTTTGGATTTCCAACAAATGGTCAGGCCAAGGAACTTCCCATTGCCACATGGAAACGCCTCTAAAATGACGTCCCGAGAACCTAACCGGATCTCTGCCAACACAAGGCCGGGTTACCTTTCAAACTAGGTAACTATTGACACGAATATGTCATCCCCCGATCGTAACCGATCTATTCGAGGATCCTCGATTTCGAACAACCACAAAATTTGCAGCAACAACATAGGTTAAATATCTGGGCTCCATACCATGATACCACCTCTATCCAGAAGGAATGACATACACTAAAGGGGCGTACCCCCTAATAACCTTGCCGCATCCTTCCTGTTTTGACCATTTTCGGGGTGTGAGGTCCGACGAAGTCTCGTCCACAAAGCCACGCTTTATACAAAAGCTGTGCTTTGGGTCAACAAATAATCAAAGTAATGATCACCAAGATAAATGATCATATCACAAATGATCAAACAATGATCATCCCACAGCAACACTCAGCATGCCACACTACCAAATTGGGACTATATCACTAATAACCTTTAACTACATAACCTCTGAGCTCGTACGTCTCAGAGAAGGTGTTAAGCTAAGAGAATAAATTCTCCGCCACCAACAGAAATATATTTGAAAGAAATCAGCTTTATATCTCAACTTGTAATGTCAGGCATACAATCCACACAAGTCTGTTCCGGGCTCGAACAGAACCGAAGGCACTTACAAAGAAGTCCTTGCATTCTGGATAATTTCTAATCACGTCCTGAATTCCCGTCAGTAAGGGTGATAAAACCTCTATATCGGAGATCAGCCGATGCAGAGTAACTCCACGGTAATCCTTCCATTTTCAAAAATATCCGGTCTTCAACACCGGTCATCGAATGCAATCCATTACGACGTATCACATATTCGGAATGGGTTATACGACCCCAAGGTCCTTTCCCGGCTAACCCGAATAGTGAGCGCTTATTTAAAAAAAAAATAAGTGTAACATTCAAATTCAAGCAATCACAACAAATACCTATTTAAAGGTAAATATTGATAGTCGGTTATTTAACTATCAATAGTTATGCACAACATCACCAGATTCCAAATAATTTTCCAAATTATTTATTTTCCAAAAATATCTTTACAAGATATATATAAATAATTTCCACACTTCAACATTTGAAAACAAATTTTCAAATCACTTTTCACCTTTACAACTTTTGAAAACAAATTTCAATCATTTTCCTTATGCGGAAATACTTTTATTTTAAAATGGTTTATTTAAACCAATTAAATAAATCCTTACCGATTTATTTTATATTTACGTTCCAAATCCGTAAATTTATTCCCACACTTCAAAAATAAATCAATGTTTATTTTGAAACAAATTTCCCTTTCTTTTATAAATTCCATAATGAATTTATAATTCCTAAATATCTATGAATATACGATTTCCCAAACCGATTTCTAATATTCATTTTCAATTTATCTTTAAAAGATAAAGTCTCAAAATATTCAGTTCATATTGGAAAACATTTCCATACTTATTTAATAATAAGTAATTTACAAATCCATTCATTTTCAACACTTGGAAAATATTCAATATACTTAATATCGAAATTAAGTATATATTTCATTCTTTAAGGAAAACATTCACTTAACACATTTATTTGGGTCAAAACGAATGTTGCGTAAAACATCGTTACGACGGCCCAAAATCACTAGTATAGGGATTCAAAATTAAAATAGATATATAAATCCCAATACTATACAAATTATTTCCTTTCGGAAACCATTTACTATAACAACAGTGTTATAGTCCACCATTTCCTTATTTCTCGAAAACGTCTATTTCAACAATGAATGTTGAAATCTACGTATTCGATTTATAATACATTTTAAAACATCGTTAAAACGATTAACTTCATTTTATAATATTCATTTTCCCAAGCATATCCATTTTATTTGATAATATATTCACCGCCCAAAATCGTGAATATACTTCCTTAACCAATTTCAACTTTCAATTTATCAAATTCCATTGATTTCGAATTTATAAACAATGTCTATAAATTCCATTTCTGTTTATAAGCTTTGATTTATAAATCTCCTTTATTAATCCAATTTAATTTATATAACTCAATTATATGCCAAATGTCCATATTATAAGTTAAATGCTTATAATCCATTTTATTTACAAAATCGTTCCTTTAAAACTTCATAAATTATAAATCTTATTACTTATAAGATTTCCTTTATAACCTTATTTTCAACATTAATTGAACTCCTTTTAAAATTCCATTATTTCGATTTATAAAATATATATTTATAAATCTCAACTATAACCCATTTTTGCTTCATCAAAGATTTCAATTTAAATGCAAAAATCCGATTTATAATTTAATTCCTTAATATCTTTTGTCTTACAACATCTATTCATTCTATAACTTCACAATTCATAAATCTATAAATTCTCATTCACTTATGAATCCATTTATACTTCATTTTAACACTTATAAAAACTCGTTTTATAATTCCAATATTTTTAATTTTAAAACATCAAATTTATACATCTTTCATATAACCCGTTTTAAAATAATTCAAAAATCCCAATTTAAACCATTTTATAAATTTATTAGCTATTTATTTCAAAAATCACATTTCGGTTATATTTCACAAAAATCATAATTTTTATAACTTAAAAATTTTAACGTTTATTTTATTTAAGATGAATCAATTCAAAATTTTAATGAAACATATACTTTCAAAAATCACTTAAAAATCTTTTTATATTGGAAATCATTATCTTAACATTTTTAAAACTTTAAAATAGGTCCAGTGATGCAACACACCAAACAATCAATCACAGCATCCAAACATCATATATCATCATTGATAAACAACAAATATCACAATATCTGTAAATAAATAAATATGGTTGAGGAATCCAGTTGGATCCCTCCAACCTGTTTTCCTGCATCCACAGATGTTAGCACAATGCCAATTCCGCTTCAAGACGGAATATCGCGGTATATGGGATTTTATAAAATATTATCCGCTTAATAGGCGGCGCAATAGGGTCTCATCCGCTATATAATGCGAGAAATCAACAACTCCAATATACACATATGCCAATATATATATATATATATATTGCCATATATAGATATATCCTACTATATCTAATATCACAACCAAACAGCAATAAATAACTACAATCCAAATTTTCAATTTGAGTGAGAAGATCTCACCTTTGATTTAATTTGCAATCCATTTCCATCTTGACTCGATTTTTCTTGATTCATACCTTGTATAAATATTTATACAATTCATTAATATTCAAATTAATCGAATAATCAATTACCGTTTAATAGTTTAATTAGCTGATAGTTTTATTTAAACCAATTTCTTTTTTATAACTTCTATATTAAATTTAACCAATTTAATTACCGATGATTTATTTTAAACAAACAAATATAAATCTTTAAACTGATTCCCTTTTAAAATAAATTTATTTAACTACGATAAAATCAAAAACTAAATTTCCTTTAGTAAATTATTTTTAATACCGATAATTAAATGAACCATTTATAAAAATTAATTCCGCTAGTCGAAAAAAACAAATTTCCATTTATATTTTTAATTTTAACTAATTCTTTCTTTCTTTCCTGGTTTACTATATATATATACATTTTTAAAGTAAAACTTATTTACTGTAAATTTTATACAAAATGAAAATTTCTAAACTATATATATTTTCTTTTACTTGCACATATATATATATATATATATGTATATATATATATTAAAAATCTATTGTATTATCTTTCTGTAAATCTATAAATCTACATCTAAATTCTTTACTGCAATTTCTTAATTTCAAATCAAGATGTTAAAATTTTAATATTTAACTTACTGTAAAAATTTAAATACTGGTTTCACATTTTATTTTATTTTTTTGTATATCTATAAAAATCTGCAGTATATTAAATTAAATTAAAATTAACTTGCTTCTGAATATATCTGCATATTTGATTTTACAAGCTTCTGAATTTTAAAATTATAATCTAACACCTAATTTTAAACAAGCTATAAACATTACCTAATTGCCTTGCACGAAGAAGCCGATGTAGCCATCTAGAAATCGCCACCCCGCTCGACTAGAAACCCTAGTCGCGTGCCACCATCTTCTTCACGCGAATGCCATCGCGAAGTCCTCCCTTCCAAACGTCACCGCTCCACCGAGAACGCCTTGCTATGCCCAAAACCATGCCTTAACTCGACCATTGCCGCGCGCCTTGCCTCACCTCATCGCCGCGGCCTCGAGCGCGCCATCGCCTTCGAGGCTCCACCATGCTCGAGAACTCACGGCGTCGCGAATGCCGCCGCCACTTCATGGCATCGCGATTCGCGATTTCTTTTTTTTAACCGCCATCGGCTTTAATTTGGGGAAGAGGAATAGAAGAGGGGGAAGGAGGGGTAACGAATTTGATTTTGAACGAGAGTGTCGGCCATTCTTTTTTTTCTTTGAGGATTTCGATTTTTTTTTCTTCGAACTGAATTGGGGGAGAGAACGTGAATATTTAAAAATGAAAGAGGCATAGTTTGCACGATTTTCTTCCGTGATTATAGTTGTAATTTTAGGAACAAAAAGTAACTGATGTGTCCAATTTAAATTTAAATCGAATTCGTTTTAAAATTCCAACGCGTTTATGCGTCGTACGCTCACATGGCAACTTCGAAAAATACGAAATTTGAAATCTGGTAATAATTCAATATTACGGATCCAATGGAACTGGTTTCGTCGAATTCCGAGACTGTGCCTCGGACGGATATTTTTAAATATCGATTCAAACGATGTAATTTCAAAACTGATCAAATCACTTTCAAATTCACTTCTAAAGCTTCTATTGCCTTCAGTATTATCCATATAAATTTTACAAGCCTTTGAAATATTTTTAACCAACTTAAAATTGAAGATTCAAATTTTTATTCAACTTTCAATAGATTAAATTCAAAAATTTAATTGCCAAATTCATTCGGATAATTTGAAATTCAAGTCAAACCATCATTCAAATATTTAAAATTAATTAAATATTTTCAAATTAAATTGTTCAAAATTCTGGGTCGTTACAATCTTCCCCCCTTAAAAGAATTTCGTCCCGAAATTACAAGTTAGGAAGAATGGTCCTTAACTCCTCTACTATTTTTCACAATCCAAATAGTTTTATCAACACACTAACCTAAATCTTTTTACTAGAGATTCATTATCACTTCAATTAATTTCCAAAATCAATTATAGGTTCCAAACAATGTTGCAACAGTTCTGGTTATAAAAGAAAATAAAGGACAAGATAAAGATGGAATCAAATACGGTTGAACTGTTTGCTTTGCTTAGATTGTTTCGATTGTTTACGCTTTTCTAAACTGCTTTGATTAGGCTAAAATCCCAATTCTATTTTAATTAGGCTGAAGTCCTAATTCTACCCTTTGATCGACCTTCTATCTCTTTTGTTCCACTGTGAGCTAGTTCCATCCGGTGGGTCCCACAACAAAAGAAACCCGTTTAGCGCTTGGAACTCAATAGTGACTTATATCCCTACACCAAGCCAAGCCCGCATGTTCGACCACCGCCGGCTCATGGTATTTGTTGCTCCCACTTTTGACCTATTATTTACCATAAACTCTAGCATAAGCCTACCCAGTCTTACCTGTGCTATTGTGAGACCAACAGTTCTTGGTGGAAGGGGAATGTTGTTGGTGCAGGTCCTAACAAACAAAATCTAGTTGTGCCCCTTACCCAAATCCCCTGATTTGAGCTACTATTTATTGACCACTTATCTACCCTAAACAACATAAGCGTGTCCCAAGGGAAACGCTACGGATACAGGTCCTACTTCTACCTTTGCTTATTAACTTAGTGTAAGTTTTAAAATAAACCTTTTCTATTATTTCTGCTATGCTTGCTTATTAACTTAAATATAAGTTCTATAATCAGCCTTTTTCTGGTGTCTCTAATTATAACCTGTGTGTTATAATTTTGCTTATTAACTTAACCTAAGGTTTAAATTAAAAAAATAAGCTTTTTATGCTATTTCTTCTATTTTCTCTTTTATTTATAATTACATGTTATAACTATGCTAGCAAATATCTTAAATTTGCATATTCCGGTCTATATCCAATTTATTACAGTTCTTCTTATTTTGCATCAAATTTTCTCTAATTCCATTGTTCTTGTATTCTAGTTTATATTAGTGAATTATTCTCTTTTATTTATTCCATTCATATAAAAAGGGAATTAAAAAGAACTAACTTTTACAGAATAAATCCCAAAGCAGAATGGATGCAAATAAAATGTAAATAACAGTAAATAACTGTAAATACTGTAAATAATTGTAAGTAATTGGAAAAGCTATAATTAACAGTAAATAATTGCAAATAACTGAATATAAACTATAAATAAACTTGCATAATGGTTCCCCCAAAATTGTAGTAAAACTACAACTATTGGAAACCCTATTATTTTAAATTACTTAAAAATCCAAAATAATTACTTAGACTCTCACCTATGGCCCTTATCTCTTTTCCGTGGCCTTCTCGGATCCACTTTTAGGATTTAAATTATTTTAATTAAAAAGATCTTCTCCTTAGAGAAATATCCTATTTAGGGTCCAGCCTCGATGTAACATCCCGCCTTTTCGCACGCTTTAAATCGACACACGTGCCAATTCAAACCATACGGAAGGGTGGATTGTTATGGGGTAAATAAGAAAAATGAGAAAGAATAAAACAAAATAGAATCTCACAGCGGAAGGATAAAATATAATAATAAATATACAGTTCATAAAACTGTTTACAAACATTTGATTCTTCTTTATACAATAAATATCAGAGTTCACATACCAATAATATTAATGCAGCGGAATACAGTGTAGTGGAACCATATAATATATAATAATAATGGTAATGAAATCTTCGTCTTCTTCCTCCAGAAAAATCTTCAAATCCTGAAACGCTCGGACTGACCCGAGCGAATTGAAGAGACAAAACACTCGAGTCAGAACTAAAAGATCTTATGTGAGTTAAATTAACAGAAATGAATATGAGTGCAGTAACTCAAGAGATGCTCGGGATTTACATCTCCTAAGGATCCGTTAAACTATTTACTATGTAGTATATTTCGCTATTATAATAGTGTCTAATTGTAAAATAAACTTACTTTTAAATAGCGTTAAGGCTTTACATTTTCCACCTTAACACATAAAATATTCCCATAGTCTATACAGTACCGTAATCTCCCCTGTACTGGGCGTCGTCAAAGGGCACTCCATAGATATGGTACAAAACCAAAATCGTATAAGGCGCGATAGGGTAGGTGACACGACACAACTAGGCAATGCTAGGGTAGATACACCAATTACGCATCCGGTCTGGTGGTAACGCATAGCCGCAGCTACCGCCCACTCGAACAAACGCCCCCTAAAATCAAAAGTAAAGGTGGCCACCGAATCAATCCAAAGTCAGAGTAGTATCGAAGAGGAGTGTCCGATAAAGGGCGCTAACCCCCTTGGCCCGAGAATCGCTCCTGTTTTAGCCACCTTATGCCAACTCACGGGAGTCGGGTCCACGTATTTACCTTAAAGGAAACGCCGCCACCAACCTACTCCATTCTGGAATCTCCACCGCGTACACGGTTGTTAAAGTGGTTTTCGGAGTTGGCAGAGAGTTTGACAACTTCCGATCCGGTCTCTTCAACAACCAAACGTTATTATAACACCGCGGTCATTTAAAAATAATTATGCTTTCAAAACCAGAATATAATTATCCATTTCAAAACCCATAAATACGATATCATTTCCTTTTAAAACCCAGATAAATATGATATCATTTTATTTCAAATATATTTCTTTTCCAAAATCATGCCACTTTTAAGATTTATAATACCTCGAAACCAAATATTTGAAATTTAACTTTCAACATAATACTTCGAAATCCATAGTTTTAAAACCATAACTTTCAAAACTTAAATGGTTTGGATATTCAACAGTATATAAAATAAAATAGTTGAATTTAAAATTTCTTTAAACGTAAATAATTTCCACGCCTTCACAATTTTTATTCATTTTAAATCTATCTAAACCCATAACTTTTAGATTCACTTTCAGTTTGAATAAAACACTTCGATTTCAATATTTTCAAACTTTGAGTATTCAATGAATTTCAAAACTAAGGTTGGGAATTTCTATTCAACAATTCATTTTCCTATTATTTAGTTTCCAAAGGTTTACATGATAAATCCCTAACCATTTAAAATAAAACTCAATTTATTAAAACTAAATATTTCCTTCCATTTATTTATACTAGAATTATTCATTCAATCCAGTTATAAATTTCATTCCTTTAAAATTTCCAATTTTAATAGGTTAACATCAACTTATGGAGTTAAATTTTTAAATAAGCTCAATTCCAATTAATTTCCAATTCATCTTTCAATCTTAATTGTTTTGAATCATTTAATACTCTCTCTCTCTCTCTCTATACAAGATCTTAAACCTGTACTTAATCATATAATATAAATTATCAAATTCCATTTTTCAACTTATTTTTATTTAACAGATTTACACATAGCTTAAATTCAACAATTTAACTATATATGTATATATAAAATATATTTATATCATATCCAAATTTAATATTTATTAAACCGTACCATATCCAAACCATAAAAATCATTTCAAAAATAATTATATATATATATACCGCTGTGCCTGTATATAATTTTCTATCATATGGTCAAGTGATACAGATATTTATCATTTCAATCCGCAATTTAAAAATAAAAATGCGGTTGTATATCATTTCAAACCGCAATCCCGAATGAAATGAAAATGCATAATAACTTGCAGTTTATATAAGATAGAACACATCATCCATTCACCCAATATCAATCATCAACCAATTTATTTCAATCATCATCAATTTAAACAAACATCAATATATAGCATATAAAAATAACAGATATCAACGAACAGTTTATATTCAATAGTAAATTAATAACTGTTAAATTGGAAGTTTATATGCAAAATAAATAAATTTAATTGTCTATTTATATGCAATAATAAAATTAAATAACAATTTAATTTTAAATGAATGCAATCTAACTGAGATGATGAATAAAACATGCCAAACAGTCATAAATGAATTTCTACTCATATCACAAATCAATTTAACAAACATAAATTTTTTTAGAAGTTGTAAGTGGGTTAAAACACTCACCTTTTGAATTTAAATTGAATTTAAATTCAAATTTAAACCCAAAATTTGACGGTCTCCAAATTCGTCCAAACCAGCGTCATCGAGTCCGGAATTTCTATATGATCCTAATAAAAGAAACGACGCATGAAACGGAGTTCGTATGCGAGAGATATTGCGAAAATTGTGAATGAATTCAATTAATTTAAAATAAGAAAAAGGAACACTTTCATACCCCCACGTCATCAAGCAAATTCACAACACGTCATCACCCCCTTCGTTCCTGTACATCTCCTTACACACGCGTTCGAACCACAACAACCAGGCAACATTGCATTCGAACCTAGAGGCCGCCGCCGCCACGTCACCTGGCCGAGCTCCTCAAATCGCTGAACCCCCATCTCAAGGCCGCGACCCCCCTCCTCTGTCGAACTCCACGTCTCGGCTGAATTATACAGCAGCCGCCATAATTTGGTTAAACACTAGTTGAAATTACAACACGATCTAGCCGTTGAAACAACGAATCACATATGCCGATGAACTCCCCTCCGTCCCCTCTTCAAAACCCAGAAAGGGTTTCTCGATCCGACGAAGTTGATCGCAGTGATGATGAACGGCCGTGGATAAACTTTTAAATTCAGAGCAAACGACTCAACGAATTGAAAAACAAATTACGCCACTGAATTTCACTCGTCGAGAGCATCAACATATATATTTTTTAGAATTTTCTGAGGATTTTGGATTTTTGGCTTCGGATTTGATTTTGAAATTTGATCTAGGGTAGGTTTGCAGCCATTGGGAAGAGGAGGAGTTGAGGAAATGAACGCACAAAGAAATGAGGATAGATGGAGGCTAGAGTTTATAACTGGGTTTATATAGGTAGGTTAGAAATAAAGTAGATGGATCCGATAAACAAACGCGCTGAACGATAATTGGCCCAAAAAGCCCGTTCTGACCCTGAAACGAAATTGGGTAAACCCATATATCGAAATAGGTGTTTTAAAATATTCTGAACGCGATGGAAAAAGTTTCACGTCCAAATTCCATCGTATGAATAAGTTATGCTGAAATCAATATTTTCAAATTGATTTCAATAAAATTGATTTCAAGGCGTTTCGCGTTCGTACGATCAAACGACAAGTCCGATCGCTACGAAACTTGAAACCCTATAATAATTCACTGTTATGGATCTGATGAAATTGGTTTCGTCGAAATCCAAGTCCGTGACCAAAATGCTATTTTTATATTAATTAAATAAATTAAAATTTAGTCAAGTTAATCAAATTTACCAATTCAACTCTAAATTATTTACAAATTTTTGTCAGTTTGGATTACTTGGTAAATCTAGAATCCTTTAATAAATCTCTACATTCATTTATCGTTAAAATTTCCAATTTTACAACATTAAGTTTTAAATTTTCAATTTATCCAGAAATTAAACTTAATTGCCCATGAAATTCATTTATTTGGTTTTTAAATTCTTTTATTCACTCCATTACCACCAAGTAGATAAATTAGCATTGGTTAATGGTCTAATATATAGTTATTCTAAATTTTCAACTTAAACTCTATTAACGTAATATTTAACATTTTATTCCCATTTAATTGAAATAACCCAATTTCCAAAATTTAACTTCAAATAAATAAGCAACTCTTTATATTTCTAAATCAATTACAATAGTTTAACAATTGAAAGTTAATTGAAAGTTGCTAAATTTATCGATTTCAGAAATTCCCTTAATTCCATTCAAATTCAAAAATTATCTATTTAATTAAATTAACAAATCTTTATTTTCAATTAGATGAATTAAATATTGGATTCACACTATTGCATTCATATTTTTCGTTTCACTTTTATCCGTATTAACTATTTCATTTCCACTTATTGTGTAATAACTTAACATAATTCAATATATAACGCCAATTTATTTCCTTGCATTAATATACCCATATTTACATTAATTAGAATAAATATTATATTCCTAAATGCACTTCTATCAATTAAATGCATAAATTAAGGTTTTAAAATACTTCACGTTCTATAAAAATTTTACAACATTAAATTTACATTCAATTAATTACTTTACATACTTTACGTATTAATTTCTCAATTAACATAATTTGAACTTTCCCCAGTCTATTAATTACTCCTTAAAGTAAATTTACGCTTCTGATAATTTGCATTCACACTTCCGTCCCTATATTATTAATTATTAAAGTAACGTTTATTATTACTAACAACATTATAATCACTTAATATTTTAAATGAATTTTATTTACAATAAATTCATTGACCAAATAAATTAGATAATTTATAATAGCTGTTATCCTATCTTTAAATTTATTTCATAAATCGATCCTTATCTATGTAATATTCCAACCTTTAATTTCATTAAATACCAATTAACCCAATTATTTCATTTATTCTTAGTCATATCATTAAAATAATTTATCAAATTGAAATGTTCATTCAAATTTATAGATTATTACCTGCATTAACATAATCCCTTAATTTATTCCAATTACTGTTAATAATGTTTATTACATTAAATCACTTTAATACTTTTCTTTAATTTCTCATATTCAATTTATATACAGGTAAAAATCGTTTCACTACTTAAATTCATTGAATTAACTTCGAATTATAATAAGTAGGTTTTAATTTATTTTATTTTCTTCTACTAAATTTAATTACAAAACTTATTAATTTAACCAAATTAAATCCACGAAATTTACGGGTTGTTACACTCTCCCCCACTCAAAAATTTTCGTCCCCGAAAAGGAAAAAGAAGGGAGAAGGAAGAATTAAATAAAAAATACATCCTATTCAAACTATTAACTTATAAACAACAATTTACAAAATTTCTTACTTTAAATAAAATATACCCATTTTGTAATCATTATATCTTTTTATACTTGGACATATAAAGTTTGGAAAAACATTTTCAAAATAATTTCTAAGTCCAAAATTTTACGAAAAATTTCGGCAGAGTCTCCTTTGTACGGAGAGACTCGGGAGAAAATATAATACCAAAATATAACAATTATATTACATATATTATCCAAAATATAATATCCCAACCCGGGAAAATATATAAAATAGCGCTATAAACCGAAATCTGAAACGTACCTATTTGTCGGGCAATTTACGCTTAATTTATGGAACCAAAAACAGTAGCAATTGCTTCCATAAGCTGCATTTCACTTATAAAATCCAAAGGGTTAACAATTTATATAAAGTGAAATATTTAAGTGGTTTCAATCACTAACAACAAATTAATACAACAACCAACAATTTCAACAAATAGCATACACAACAAATACAAAACAACCATAAAATCAAACAAACAAATAGTTGTTCAGATTCAAAACTTTTAAATTGTACGGAATGAAGAATAAACCATCAAGTGCATCATTTACTCAACAGTCTTAGATTAAACACAATGGATTATTCATCCATCCCAACAAAATCAAAGTTTCCTTAGCCAACAACCACAAACCACGACAAACAATAATTCAGCAATAGATTTAGTCTATTCTTATTCATTCCATTCATACATTTGTTGTTTGATTCTTTTTATTCATATAACAGTTTATCTTTTTGTAACGACCCAGAATTTTTGATAACTTGAATTTGAATATTTAATTTATTTTTAATATTAATAAGTGAATTTTTGGAGTCGAATAAATTTTATTTTGAATTTTGGATTTAATTTTGCAATTAAATCGATTTATTTAATAGTGAAATTCCACAAATAATTAGATATTGGGTTAAATATGATTGAAAATGATTTGGAAAATTTTATTTTATCATATTAAAGTTATAGAAATATTTTAGAACTTGTAAAACTAAATTTGGAATTTATTTGTAAAAATCGAATATTTTAATATTTAATTATCGACTGAAAAATAGCTAATTTTTGAACAGTCTCAGAATTGAACGAAACGAGTTCCATTGGATCCGTAATAGTTAATTATTATCGGATTTCAAATTTCGTAGCAAACGGAGTTGTCGTTTGACCGTGGCAGCTCGAAACGCATCGATATCGTTTTAATTTTAATTCGGCGAGTTAAAATAGCCATTTTTCAAACGGTCTCGGATTTCGACGAAACCAGTTTCATCGGATCCGTAATGTGATATTATTGCAAGATTTCAAATTTCAAGTCGTTTGGATTTATCGTTTGTCCGGTACAAGCCAAAACGCCTAGAAATCGTTTAAATCGGTTTAAATTTAAATCGAGCGTTTATTGCCGTATCTCACACATACGATGGAATTAGCTTCCGAAACCTGTTCCATTGTGTCCGGAACGCGGAAAAACCTTAGGATCGCCTGTCGGAACGCGTAGATTGGAGGTCGTTTGCATAAGTGTTAAATTGGAGATTTTATTATTAAAATAATATAAATAACATATAACATATTAACATTTTCACTTCAAAACCCTAGCCCATTTTTGCTCCAGCCGCCACTTCCATGTCTATGGCCAGAAACGAGCGAAATTCATCCCTCATTATCTCCAAATCCACGCATCGATTCGCAAAAGTTCCAACATGAAAGTCGTAGAGGATGGTGAGGTCTAGCTATCCAACGGTCATGATCGAAAATGGAGGCTCGATGGGGGAGGTAGGGGACCCGCGTTCCCTGATGTTGCGCACGCAACCCTAGGCACCAGGTGGGGCCGAGCTTGGCCTAGCTCGGGGCGTTGGTGGCTCTCGTCGAGGCCGTTCGTTTGGCGCATCCTGATTGCGTTCAAGTTCATCGAGGAGGTCGTGGAATGGAACCCTAGATTTGTGCATATGGGTTTGGTGTGCGTTTTCTACCTGGAGAGGAGTTGCCGTGAACGAAGAGAAGGAGGGGGAAGGAGATGTGCGGCCAGGATCAATTTAGGTTGAGAAATGTAAAATAATGTTGATTTATTCATATTTAAATCGTGTACAAACTTTAAACTGCGATATCTTTTTGCTGCGAGGTCCGATTTGGGCGAATCAAAGTGCGTTGGAATCGTAAGGTCGTGTTCTTCGCAATGGAGCTAGTTTGGAGTCGATTGGAGCTCGTTTGAATTTCGGGTAAAATTAAACGTTCGTTTAATTTTATTCGAAACGAACGCCGAAACCGGAAACAAAATCAAGGTGAGAACTCCTCACTCAATCGAAAGGTTTTGTTTAAAATTTTAAATAGTTAATATTGATTGATAATTGTTGATTGATTGTGCTAGTAGATATAGTAGGATATATACTATATATAGCGATATATATATATTGGCATATGTATATATCGGATTTGATTTCCCGCCTCGTATAGCGGATGAGACCCTATTGCGCCGCCTATTAAGCGGATATTTATAAAATCCCATATACCGCGATATTCCACCTCGAAGTGGAATTGGTATTGTGCTAACGTCTGTGGATGCAGGGTAACAGGTTGGAGGGATCCAACTGGATTCCTCACATATTTATTTGTTTATAAATATTATGTTGATTGTTGATAATCATATTGATATATGACACTTATTTCCGTGATTGACCATCTAATGCTGTTGCATCATCGGATTCCAATTTTTAAAAATTAAAATAACGGTTTTGAATTTAAAAAGGGGTTTTAAATCGATTTTTCAAAGAATATGGTTTATTAAAAATTTTGAATTGATTAAATTTTAAAATAAATAGATGGATAAAATTTTATGTTTTAAAAATTTATATTTTTATAAAATATAACTTAAAAGAAATTTTTAACAATAATAGGTTTTTATAAAATAGTTAAATTTGGTTTTTGGGAAGTTATTATTATTAATGGTTGATATAAAGGATTTTATAAATGGATGTTTTTAAATAAAAATTATTGAAGTTATAGAATAAATTTATAAAGTGTTAAGTTGATGTATAACATGAATTTCACTAGGATTTATAGATTAATAAATGTGAAATTTATAAAACGAATGGTTATTGGAAAATTTTAAGCTTATAAGTTATTAACTTATAAAAATGGATTTGGGCATTAAAAAGGGGAATTTTATAGAAATTGTTAATAAATGAAGATTTCATTAGTTGAAATTATTATAAACCATAAAGAAATCTTGTAAGTGATAAGATTTTAAATTGGTGAAGTTCAAAGGAACGATTTGGTAAATAAATAATATTATAAGTATTTAACTTACAATATGGCTTTTGGGTATGAAATTGGGTTATGTAAATTGCATCGGATTAATAAAGGGATTTATAAAATTGGGGTTTATAATAGAAATGGAATTTATAAACTATGTTTATAAATTTGAAATCCATCGAATTTGATAAATTGAAATATGGGAATTTGTTAAGTGGGCTATATTCACTATTTTGAATATTGAATAGATTATTAAATAGAATGGGTTTGTTTTTGGGAAAGGAATGTTTTAAATGGAATTTAAAACGAATTAAAGGTGTTTTAAAATGTATTGAGTATTGAAAACATAGATTTCAACATTGATTGTTGAAATAGACGTTTTCGAGAAACAGAAGGGGATAATTTGTATAGTGTTGGATTTATATATCTATTTTTTTTATTTCAAATCCATATACTAGTGTTTTTGGGTTGTCGTAACGATGTTTTACGCAACATTCGTTTTTAACCCAAATAAATGTGAATAAAGGAATGTTTTCTTAAAGAGAATGGAATAAATACTTAACTGTGATTTAAGTATATGTAATATTTTCAAATCGTTGAAAATAAATAAATTTGTGAATTACTTATTTTTAAAATAAGCATGGGAATGGTTTTCTAATATGAAATGGAACGGTTTTTGTGAATTCACCTTTAAGGTAATTGAAAGCAAATAACTTGAAATCGATTTGGGAATCGTATGCTAGTAGATGCTTGGAATTTAAATCCACTTTGGAATTTATATATATGAAGGGAAATTTGTTTAAAAATAAATGTTGATTTATTCTTAAATGTGAAAATATAATTTACGAATTTGGAACGTAAGTAAAATAAATCGGTAAAGATTTATTTGGTGGTTTGAAATTTGTTTCAAAAGGTATATATGGTTAAGGTGATTTGAAATTAGTTTTCAAACGGTTAAGGTGATTTGAAATTAGTTTTCAAATGGTTAAGGTGATTTGAAATTGGTTTGCAAATGGTTAATGTAATTTGAAAATTGGTTTTCAAATGGTAAAGGTAAATTGAAAATTGGTTTTTCAATTGGTTAAGTGTGGAAAATTTTATCGTGAAGTGGTTTTGGTAAAACAAATAACTGGGGCAATTATTTGTAAATGGTGTATATATATATATATATCTTGTAAAGATATTTTGGGACTTAATAATTTTGGAAAAATTATTTGGAATCTGATGATGTGGCGCATCTTTATTGATAGTTAAATAACCGACTATCAATATTTACCCTTGGATGGTATTGATTGTGTTTGTTTGGAATTGAATGCACACTTATTTTTTTAAAATAAGCGCTCGCTATTCGGTTTAGCCGGGAGAGGACCTTTGTGTCATATATCCCATTCCGAATATGCGATACGTCGTTTGGATCGCATTTGAAGACCGGCGTGAAGACCGGGTATTTGTGAGAACGATAGGATGACCTATCGATTGTCTCTGCATCGTTAGCTACGATATGGAGATTTCCTTTGTGATGGGAAATTTTATCGGGATTGTGAATACCCGGATTGCAAGGGCTTCTTTGGAAGTGCCTTCGGTTCTGTTCGAACCCGGAACAGACTTGTATGGTTACGTGTCTGACATTACATTTTGAGAGATAGAGCAGATTTCTTTCAAATACATTTCTGTTGGTGGCGGAGAATTTATTCTCTTAGCTTAACACCCTTCTCTGAGACGTACGAGCTCAGAGGTTATGTAGTTGAAGGTTATCAGCGATATTTCCCAATCTGGTAATGTGGCATGCTGAGTGCTGCTGTGTGATGATCATTGGTTGATCGTTTGGATATGATCATTTGTTTGATCATTTATCTTTGTGATTATTGCTTTGGTCATCTGTGGACCCAAAGCATGGCTTTGTTGCACAAAGCGTAGCTTTGTGGACGAGACTTCGTCAGGACCTCACTCCCCGGAAATGGTCGAAACAGGAATATGCGGCAAGGTTATGAGGGTCGCTCCCTTTAGGGTATGTCATTCCCTTCTGGAAAAGGGTGGTATCATGGTATGGAGCCCAGATATTTACTCATGTGGAAACACTATATCTATTTCTGTGTGGTGTTGTTGGATCGAGCGCTCGGATAAAGGTCCCAAAGGACCGGGGGATGACATATTCGTGTAGTAGTTACCTAGTTACAGAGGTAACCCGGCCTTGTGTTGGCAGAGATCTAACCGTAACGTTAGTTCTCGGGACGTCCCGCCAGAGGCGATCCCATGTGGCAGTAGGAAGTTCCTTAGCCTGACCATTTGTTGGAAATCCATTCATCCAATACGCGCCCTGTACGGTTTTAGTTGTAGAACCTGCCATTTAACATGGCAGCTATAGTAGGCATAGTATCATGGTACCTATGCTGGCTAGGATTTATATTATACTTTCGAAATATTTTCCACTATGCACTAGTAATAATATCAAAGAATTTTTCTCGTAGTAAGCATGTTTGACTATCATAAGGAGAAATCTCCCCCATGTGTGCGTTTGCATTGTGTGTGTGCCGGGAGGCCTTATGGTAGTTTCATTTTCCAAAAAGCATTGCGGATTTCAAAATTTAAATTTTCTTGTTGCTTGTTTAAAGATAAACTGTTTTGAGTTCTCACACCAGTCACATGACTGACCTGGAGTTTATTGTTCCTTTCCTAAACTCTGGGTGCCCACTATTTTCCACACGGGCAGTCTAGAGTTAGGTTATCAGGTTATTCTGGATTCGGGAGTTGCTGTGCAGATCTGGAGGCGAGCCAGATAGCGTAGTCTATTATCTATTGTATATAGTATTTCTTTTCCGCTGTTGTTGTCGTACACTCTGATTGATGTAATGTAATGTAATGTGATATATAAAATGTATAGTTCTTTGTTTTAAATGAATGTACATTTATCTATTATATATTGTTCCGCTGCGATTGTGAGATTCTGATATTGTTTCCTGTTTCTGTTGTCTGTTTCTGTTTTCTTCTATCTTTTTTTCTTTCTTCTTCTACCTCTTTCTTCTTCTAAAACCCTAACGGTTCGATTTTTCGGCAACGAAAAATCGCGATCGTTACACTTTTTATTTTCATTTATTTCTTTCAATTTTTTTTTGAAATAACTTCAACTCTATTTCTTAAATTTACAATTTCTCTTTATTATATTACATTCATTTATTTTCACTTACTACTTACTATTATTCATTTATTTATTATTGCATGACCTCGTTTATTTACACTTTAATTACTTAAGTTTATAATCATCTATTTGTCATACTTACCTTTAATTATATTTACTTGGTAAAATTTCAATTATAACTTAAGTTTACAACATTAAATTCTCATTTAACAGCAATTTCATTGAATACTTTCATTTTTTTCTTCAAATTTCTACTTGTATAATATTCTATTACAATCTCTTATTAAACATTTCAACTTTAATATTTGGTAAGTTATATATATGTTATTTAAGGGTGTAATTCAAAAGTTATACAAGTTTTCCCATTTCTTTTAATTTTCTCATTGTTCAATAAATTTTTACCTTTTCCTTATAAGCTACAATTTCAACTTCCTTTTTATTTCCTTTATAACTTAGCCTTAAATCTCTTACCTAAATTAGAGGTTTCAATTATTAATTACTTACCTTTCATTTCACTACCATAATTGAAACAATTAATTAACGGAAATTTAAGAATTAAATACCGGGTTAAATTTCAAATTATTTTAAAATAATAGATAAATATATTCTTACAACTTATATATCTCTAATTATATTTAAAACAATTCAATTTTTTTTTCAAGAATGAATCTGCAGTAAAACTATGACAGTGGCCTTCCCCCTTCGAAACTCGAAAATGGAAGTCGATGATGCGGCCACCATCACCGAAATTATTTTCCAATGACAGAGAGGAAAGTACAAAACTTATTTTCTCCAAAATATTCTTTAAAACAATTCTTCCGAATTGTATTAAATATTTATATCAGAAAGTACTTATGAACAATATTATTATATTCCAAAATTTATTCGAACGAAATTTCAAAATCCCGGATCTTAAGTTCTAAATTTCCCAAATTTCATTTATTTTATTTTTCAATCTTATTTTTATTATTATTTATACACTTTATTACCTAACAACCAATCTATTTCAGCCAAATACAGATATCATTTGAATTTTTTTTATTTTATATAGAAAATATAATAGGCAAAATTATTTCATTCACCTATATTAAAAACAAATATTATGTCGGTCTGTCCTATTAAGTGTTTAGAAATCCCTATTGATGTCATAGCGTCCCATGCACCAACCAGAATTTATAAATACAAAACGGAACAGATTAACACAATATTAAAACTTTTTTATAACACTAACAAATACGCTCTCTCATATATGTATACACTCAGCGACTCCCATAGGGTATTACTACCCTATTAGTAAAGAGTCAAACCCCACAAAGCTAAGGTTTATCGCTAAACCAAAGCTTTGATACCAGATGTAACGTCCCGCCTTTTCGCACACTTTAAATCGACGCACGTGCCAATTCAAACCATACGGAAGGGCGGATTGTTATGGGGTAAATAAGAAAAACGAGAAAGAATAAAACAAAATAGAATCTCACAGCGGAAGGATAAAATATAATAATAAATATACAGTTCATAAAACTGTTTACAAACATTTGATTCTTCTTTATACAATAAATATCAGAGTTCACATACCAATAATATTAATGCAGCAGAATACAGTGTAGTGGAACCATATAATATATAATAATAATAGTAATGAAATCTTCGTCTTCTTCCTCCAGAAAAATCTTCAAATCCTGAAACGCTCGGACTGACCCGAGCGAATTGAAGAGACAAAACACTCGAGTCAGAACTAAAAGATCTTATGTGAGTTAAATTAACAGAAATGAATATGAGTGCAGTAACTCAAGAGATGCTCGGGATTTACATCTCCTAAGGATCCGTTAAACTATTTACTATGTAGTATATTTCGCTATTATAATAGTGTCTAATTGTAAAATAAACTTACTTTTAAATAGCGTTAAGGCTTTACATTTTTCACCTTAACACATAATATATTCCTATAGTGTATACAGTACCGTAATCTCCCCCATACTGGGCGTCGTCAGAGGGCACTCCATAGGTATGGTACAAAACCAAAATCGTATAAGGCGCGATAGGGTAGGTGACACGGCACAACTAGGCAATGCCAGAGTAGATATACCAATTACGCATCCGGTCTGGTGGTAAACCATAGCCGCAGCTACCGCCCACCTCGAACAAACGCCCCCTAAAATCAAAAGTAAAGGTGGCCACCGAATCAATCCAAAGTCAGAGTAGTATCGAAGAGGAGTGTCCGATAAAGGGCGCTAACCCCCTTGCCCCGAGAATAGCTCCTGTTTTAGCCACCTTATGCCAACTCACGGGAGTCGGGTCCACGTATTTACCTTAAAGGAAACACCGCCACCAACCTACTCCATTCTGAAATCTCCACCGCGTACACGGTTGTTAAAGTGGTTTTCGGAGTTGGCAGAGAGTATAACAACTTCCGATCCCGGTCTCTTCAACAACCAAACGTTATTATAACACCGCGGTCATTTAAAAATAATTATGCTTTCAAAACCAGAATATAATCATCCATTTCAAAACCCATAAATACAATATCATTTCCTTTTAAAACCCAGATAAATATGATATCATTTTATTTCAAATATATTTCTTTTCCAAAATCATGCCACTTTAAAGATTTATAATACCTCGAAACCAAATATTTGAAATTTAACTTTCAACATAATACTTCGAAATCCATAGTTTTAAAACCATAAATTTCAAAACTTAAATGGTTTGGATATTCAACAGTATATAAAATAAAACAGTTGAATTTAAAATTTCTTTAAAAGTAAATAATTTCCACGCCTTCACAATTTTTATTCATTTTAAATTCAGTCTAAACCCATAACTTTTAGATTCACTTTCAGTTTTAATAAAACACTTCGATTTCAATATTTTCAAACTTTGAGTATTCAATGAATTTCAAAACTAAGGTTGGGAATTTCTATTCAACAATTCATTTTCCTATTATTTAGTTTTCAAAGGTTTACATGATAAATCCCTAACCATTTAAAATAAAACTCAATTTATTAACACTAAATATTTCCTTCCATTTATTTACACTAGAATTATTCATCCAATCCAGTTATAAATATCATTCCTTTAAAATTTCAAATTTTAATAAGTTAACATCAACTTATGGAGTTAAACTTTTAAATAAGCTCAATTTCAATTAATTTCCAATTTATCTTTCAATCTTAATTGATTTGAATCATTTAAAACTCTATATATATATACACAAGATCTTAAACCTGTACTTAATCATATATTATAAATTATCAAATTCCATTTTTCAACTTATTCATTTTTATTTAACAGATTTACGCATAGCTTAAATTCAACAATTTAACTATATATGTATATATAAAATATATTTATATCATATCCAAATTTAATATTTATTAAACCGTATCATATCCAAACCATAAAAATCATTTCAAAAATAATTATATATATATATACCACTGTGCCTACATATAATTTTCTATCCTATGGTCAAGTGATACAGATATTTATCATTTCAATCCGTAATTTAAAAATAAAAATGCGGTTGTATATCATTTCAAACCACAATCGCGAATGAAATGAAAATGCATAATAACTTGCAGTTTATATAAGATAGAACACATCATCTATTCACCCAATATCAATCATCAACCAATTTATTTCAATCATCATCAATTTAAACAAACATCAATATATAGCATATAAAAATAACAGATATCAACGAACAGTTTATATTCAATAGTAAATTAATAACTGTTAAATTGGAAGTTTATATGCAAAATAAATAAATTTAATTGTCTATTTATATGCAATAATAAAATTAAATAACAATTTAATTTTAAATGAATGCAATCTAACTGAGATGATGAATAAAACATGCCAAACGGTCATAAATGAATTTCTACTCATATCATAAATCAATTTAACAAACATAATTTTTTTAGAAATTGTGAGTGGGTTAAAACACTCACCTTTTGAATTTAAATTGATTTTAAATTCAAATTTAAACCCAAAATTTGACGGTCTCTAAATTCGTCCAAACCAGCGTCACCGAGTCCGGAATTTCAATACGATCCTAATAAAAGAAACGATGCATGAAACGGAGTTCGTATGCGAGAGATATTGCGAAAATTGTGAATGAATTCAATTAATTTAAAATAAGAAAAAGGAACACTTTCATACCCCCACGTCATCAAGCAAATTCACAACAGGTCATCACCCCCTTTGTTCCTGTACATCTCCTTACACACGCGTTCGAACCACAACAACTAGGCTACATCGCATTCGAACCTAGAGGCCGCCGCCGCCACGTCACCTGGCCGAGCTCCTCAAATCGCCGAACCCCCATCTCAAGGCCGCAACCCCCCCTCCTCTGTCGAACTCCACATCTCGGCCGAATTATACAGCAGCCGCCACAATTTGGTTAAACCCTAGTCGAAATTACAACACGATCTAGCCGTTGAAACAACGAATCACATATGCCGATGAACTCCCCTCCGTCCCTTCTTCAAAACCCAGAAAGGGTTTCTCGATCCGACGAAGTTGATCGCGGTGATGATGAACGACCGTGGATAAACTTTTAATTTCAGAGCAAACGACACAACGAATTGAAAAACAAATTACGCCACTGAATTTCACTCGTCAAGAGCATCAACATATTTTGTTTTTTAGAATTTTCTGAGGATTTTGAATTTTAGGCTTTGGATTTGATTTTGAAATTTGATCTAAGGTAGGTTTGCAGCCATTGGGAAGAGGAGAAGTTGAGGAAATGAATGCACAAACAAATGAGGATAGATGGAGGCTAGAGTTTATAACTGGGTTTATATAGGTAGGTTAGAAATAGAGTAGATGGATCCAATAAACAAACGCGACGAACGATAATTGGCCCAAAAAGCCCGTTCTGACCCTGGAACGAAATTGGGTAAACTCATATATCGAAATAGGTGTTTTAAAATATTCTGAACGCGATGGAAAAAGTTTCACGTCCAAATTCCATCGTATGAATAAGTTATGCTGAAATCAATATTTTCAAATTGATTTCAAAATGATTTCAATAAAATCGATTTCAAGGCGTTTCGCGTTCGTACGATCAAACAACAAGTCCGATCGCTACGAAACTTGAAACCCTACAATAATTCACTGTTATGGATTCGATGAAACTAGTTTCGTCGAAATCCGAGTCCGTGACCAAAATGGCTATTTGTATATTAATTAAATAAATTAAAATTTAGTCAAATTAATCTAATTTACCAATTCAACTCTAAATTATTTACAAATTTTTATCAGTTTGGATTACTTGGTAAATTTAGAATCCTTTAATAAATCTCTATATTCATTTATCGTTAAAATTTCCAATTTTACAACATTAGGTTTTAAATTTTCAATTTATCCAGAAATTAAACTTAATTGCCCATGAAATTCATTTATTTGGTTTTTAAATTCTTTTATTCACTCCATTATCACCAAGTAGATAAATTAGCATTGGTTAATGGTCTAATATATTGTTATTCTAAATTTTCAACTTAAACTCCATTAACGTAATATTTAACATTTTATTCCCATTTAATTGAAATAACCCAATTTCCAAAATTTAACTTCAAATAAATAAGAAACTCTTTATATTTCTAAATCAATTACAATAGTTTAACAATTGAAAGTTAATTTAAAGTTGCTAAATTTATCGATTTCAGAAATTCCCTTAATTCCATTCAAATTCAGAAATTATCTATTTAATTAAATTAACGAATCTTTATTTTCAATTAGATGAATTAAATATTGGATTCACACTATTGCATTCATATTTTCCGTTTCACTTTTATGCGTATTAACTATTTCATTTCGACTTATTGTGTAATAACTTAACATAGTTCAATATATAACGCCAATTTATTTCCTTGCATTAATATACCCATATTTACATTAATTAGAATAAATATTATATTCCTAAATGCACTTCTATCAATTAAATGCATAAATTAAGGTTTTAAAATACTTCACGTTCTATAAAAATTTTACAACATTAAATTTACATTCAATTAATTACTTTACATACTTTACGTATTAATTTCTCAATTAACATAATTTGAACTTTTCCCCAATCTATTAATTACTCCTTAAAGTAAATTTACGCTTCTGATAATTTGCATTTACACTTCCGTTACTATATTATTAATTATTAAAGTAACGTTTATTATTACTAACAACATTATAATCACTTAATATTTTAAATGAATTTTATTTACAATAAATTCATTGACCAAATAAATTAGATAATTTATAATAGTTGCTATCCTATCTTTAAATTTATTTCATAAATCGATCCTTATCTATGTAATATTCCAACCTTTAATTTCATTAAATACCAATTAACCCAATTATTTCATTTATTCTTAGTCATATCATTGAAATAATTTATCAAATTGAAATGTTCATTCAAATTTATAGATTATTACCTGCATTAACATAATCCCTTAATTTATTCCAATTACTGTTAATAATGTTTATTACATTAAATCACTTTAATACCTTTCTTTAATTTCTCATATTCAATTTATATACAGGTAAAAATCGTTTCACTACTTAAATTTATTGAATTAACTTCGAATTATAATAAGTAGGTTATAATTTATTTTATTTTCTTCTACTAAATTTAATTACAAAACTTATTAATTTAACCAAATTAAATCCACGAAATTTACGGGTCGTTACACTCAAGCGAGGAACCCAGATGGGGAAAATCTGAATGAGAAAAATAGCTAGGTCTAGGGTCTTATTTATAGTGTCGTTTGTGTATCTCAGACCATTGGATTTAAAGATTAAATCTGGTGCAAACATGTCATAGGCTTGCTGGGAACCGTTGGATGGAAGAACGGACGCACAAGATTCAAGGGAAATCAAAAAATACGTAGTCGGTTGGAATCTGGATGAATTTATGTTCAAATAGAATGGCGTGTCGACCTTACCATCGACCCTTATATGAGCTAGGTCGACCTAGCTGATGGGAGGATCGACCTAACCCTTATATATATACATACATATATATATTTTGATTTCTTCTTTCTTTTGTAACTTCATCGTTCTATTTCAAATTTTGACAATCATATATGAAAATTGACCAGAAAATTACCGCGGACACAATGGTGCAACTCCGTGGCTCAATTCTGATAATTTTACAAAGTATTTTTATTATTTAATTAATTTGCTAATTAATTGTTATAACCTAAATTTCGGGTTGTTACACTTATGATTTGAAAAGGGTACTATATATAGTATGAAATATTTTAACGAAATAGATATGGAGAAGTACCCTCCGTGAAGAAGTATAGTACGATAAGCTTCGAACCCTAATGGTTGGGGTGATTCCCATGGTGGATTCGACGGATAACCCTAATGAACTTGGCTGAATCCAGAAATGGATTCGAATTGAAACTATAGTCGTCCGGACGTGAACTCGTGGGTTTCCTTAATTTTTTTAGGGATTGATGGTTCTTTAGTTAACCCGATCAGTACGCTTTCAATCCTGGGATTTCTTAGTTATGGATCATCCGTGAAGGAAGTGCAACTATTATGTAAATCATTGAATCAACAGAGTACCACAGCAGCAGGGGTCGATGGTTCCTTGTTTACGAAATTGCTACGATTTTTTCCTAGAATCCGGAAGGTAGATAGATCTTTTGAAAGGCCTTTTGTCCATAGCGTAAACAATGGAATCAGCAGTGGGCCACTACTGACTTATTATCATCATTTGACATTGGATTTTTGAGCGGTACTTTCCATATCTGTTTTAAAGTTTTCCATGTATTTTCACGGGATGTTGTAATAGGTCTACTAAATACTTAGAAATTTTAGTCTTGCGCCCGATCAACGTGTGGCTAAAGTCTGTAAGAACGAGGATAAATCTGTTAAGACATCGAGTTATAAAAGGTATTTTGATATAAAACTTATTACATTTTCTAAATCATTTGTTCCAAAATTGTTTAGAAATGTTGTAAAAAGGGTTGTTTATACATGATTAAACGTTTTATGCCCAACTTAAATATTTAAAAATATTATTTTAGAAAAAATTTATACAGCAATTGTTATTAACATTGTCTTACGTTATCTAATTGATATCTTAAATTTTATTGAAATATTAAAATTATATTCAAAGTATGAAGATTTGAAGTTATTTATACTTAATGACACTTTTTTTTTTGGCATGGCCGACGGTTTTATAGTGGACCGACCACTTTTATTACGAACGTAATAAGGTTGAAGTACAGGAGTAAGGTAAAGGCACCTTAGCTACTAAATATGAGAAAATAAAAATACAGCACAGGAGTATGACAGACACGTCATAGCTACTAGAACTAAATAACAAGGCTAGTTCCCCTCCGCAGAGGAAGAATCTCCAATGTCCTCATCAGCTCTAGAAGAATCCAGTGAACCACCCCCAAGAAGACCTAAAAAGGGGAGAAAATGAACAGCAATAGAAGGATCATAACAGTCGATATCAGAAGAGTAAACAAAGGAATGATCCCAGGCAGAATCAGCTAGAAGAATAGAATTAGTCTCAGCAAACGGTCCATCCATGTCAAGAACCAAGGAATCACCAGAAATACTATAACAAAGGCATCAAAGATCCAATAAATCATCAGATACATATCTAAAATAGGTGCCATCCACCGGGTTGAAGCGCATATCAGAACGACGATCAACCCAACAATGTTCAGTCTCAGCCCAAACAACGAGAGGCTGAGAGAGTACCGGTTCAGCAGGGAGAACTGAGGGAACATCAGCAGGATCTGGGGAAGCAGGACGCACTAAGGAAAGGGAAGGACCAGTGTCAGATGCAACTAGATTTATGTTATTTTATAATAACTAGATTTAAGTCGACTATTATATAAAGATTAACTATTATATAAAGATAACTAATGGTTTGATTAAAATGTTTATATAATATATTGTTTTGGAAAAATATTATTTAGAATTGTAAACTGTTTGTTTAAAAACGAACCATTTTAAATAAAATGACTTTATATAATGGTTTCATGAAATTAAAAGTTTTGTTTAAAGATTATCTATTTACAATTAATATTGTTTTTTTTTCAAGCATATTATACTACAAATAAAACAACCCAAATTTATATGAAATTCAGAAGATTGCACTATTTAGATTTTATGTAAACCTAAGTAAATGTTTATCATGATTTGAATAATTATTTTGGAAGTAAGTATTTTCTAAACTGATTGTGAAAAATATGAAATCTTTACACTTGATTTGAAATAGAAAATTTAATATAAGATTTGAATATATTATTATTTTAAACAAATGTTTTTTGAGCTTATACTTATTCTAAATTATGAAATTAATAAATTATGAATTTAAGGAAATGTCATTTTAAAGATTTTTAAGATGTTTGATATCAAATTTCTAATAGTTTTTTTAAACTTTTGGAAAATCCATGTATAATAGTATGAGAATATTTATGTATATCTTATATAAACAAGTTTGAATGTTTTATAAGCTTAATCTTTTAAGATATATTGGAATATTTTGTTCCTCTTCAATGACGAATACTAAAAAGTTAAAGATTTTGTTTATAATCAAATTTGTTTCGAATATAAAATTGGTTCACAGTTAGCTTGAAATTTTATAAGTCTTCCAAAATTAAGTATTAATACTTAACTTGAAATTATTTTCTAACCACTTTTGAATAGTTATAAATTAGTCATGAAATGTTTATGAAGTAAGTATGGATTATTTTATAGAATGCTTATAAACTTAAGTAATATTTTAAGAAATGATTCATTAACCATTTTAATAATTCATATGAAGTACCATTTCAAGTTGTTTGGGGTAGTATGAATAAACAACCGCCTTACGTTCAACAAGCCTTAGTAATTTATTTATCATCCCTATACGATAAGAATTTTTTTGAAATTGAATAATCCATCAGTTGTTTACTCGAAATGATGCATAATGTTAAGTATGCACGCATGATGATTTCTTTTCTTGCATGTTGTTTCATATCCCATTAGGATTGCATGTAGAATAGAATCATTTTTGACAGTTGCATCACATTGAGTTGTTACATAAGGTTATCCTATTATTAAGTTGCACGCACTTACGTTAGCATAATTAGTATATTTCCTATTTCATATTTAGTTCTTTTGGATGATATAAGTAAACTAGAGGTATGGAAGCAAAAGCTAGCTGCTGCTTTTGGTTTCATAAATATAGCTTTGTTTGTACAAAAAATACGTACGCCTTCGGATTATGTTTATGTCGAATTATTGTTTCTCCATAGTTTAGGATACCTCGTTCTTGAAATGAGATGAATACTATGTAACTAGTACCATTGTGAAATTTTTCGGACCTAGCTGCGCGACGAAGATGCCGTCGAATTTTTCCAAAATTTTATGAGCTAGATTTTTTTTTGGTAAAATAGAAAAAATAAGAATTATTGAATGTTATAAGGTTGATATTTTGAGTTAAAATATATCAAAACAATAGTTATTCGTTCATTTTCGATGACGAAAAGGTCTGAGTGGGGAAGATTGCAACGACACGTATTTTTGACCATTTTAAAATATTTAATTTAATTAAATTATTAAATAAAAACGGTTGGAGACAAAAATCTATTTTGTTATCAATGAAAATATATCGTACGAAAATGTTAATCTTAATAGAAATTCTAAATGACAATCAATTGTTGATAAAATGAAGTTGTAACTAGTATTTGAATTGAAATAAATTATGTTGAATTATATTAAATGAATAATATAAATAGAATTGATAAATGTTTATATAAAGAAGAAGTTGATATATATTAACTAAGAAAGAACATAAGATATAACATTTGAATTTAATTTTTATATGAAGGTAAATTGTAGCTTATATAGGAATGGACATTTAAATGATAAGAAACGATGTGGTATTGAATTCTTAAATACTAAATTGCAAAAAGACAAAAGTCGGAATTATATATTAAAATTAAAATTTAATAATGTTGGTGCTAAAATGAAGTGAGCATTTTAATGAAAATAAAACATTGTTTCGAGAAAATATAAAATAAAAAAATGAACGTTTTTGTTTTAAGATAAGTGCAAATTTATGAGAAAAGAAAATTTAAATTTTAAACAAGATTTGTACAGCCGCTAAATAGCAGTAGTTGACAATACAGAAATGATATTTGACAATAATATTGAAATTTCGATAAATTGAAGTTATATAAATAAAAACATATTTTAATAAGTTTAACATGGATTGAATTTGGTTTCAGAATTTCGAAAATCTATTTGGTTTCAAATTTAATTTAAAATCAGTTATTATTTTACTAAAAAATATCATTTTTTGAAATGAAAATATTTTACATAAAAATGATCGAGAAATTTTTCTGATTAACACATCAAATTTCGTTTCCTCAAATTCTGAGTTTCCTAGCCCCGTTTACTGCAATTTGTCGTTTGCAGTACATTTAGAATTGTTCTAACTGGCGACAAAAGTGGATTTTTGACACGACTGTCGTAGCATAGATTTTATTGCACCATTTGATTCGTCTCGTCGCGCTGATCGTCGCAGTATAATTATTTTTATTTTTCGAAGTCCGGCTCTCAATGGTTTCTAGCCGAATTACAAAGTATAGGGATACCCAGGTTGCAGTAAATTTTAATAATAAAATATAAAAATAAAGTACCATCCATTCATATTTATACACATCGTTGTCGTACTCTCTCCTCATTCCCCTTCTACTCTTAACACAAATGAATTTTTTTTTTTTAATGGAGATCACCTTTCGTTCATCGATCTACCTCCAACACCCTCCATTACCGCTCGTCCTAGAATCCATCGCTTAGATTAAGTCCACAAACGCCACACCATTCTTCCACCTCCACCCAGATTCAACAACAATCGTCTTCCTCGATCGCCAGCACCTCCAATTCGTCGCCTGCGTTTCCTCGAACCAACCTCCAGCCTTCCATCCACCACAACTGCTGTCATATACCCCTTACTCGCCTAAGTCTTCAGTCGAAGTCAGTTCGCTGGTCCCCTCAAGTTTTCACTGCATCCATCACTATTGAGACCTTGCCCAACTACTGCCATCAATGAAGTCTGGACCTATAAGCTGCACTTGCCACTTTGCTGTCCAGCCGTGCATCATCAAAACTAATGTCAAGTGTACTTGTCGTGTTTCGCAGCAGCTACACCTTTAAATTTGCTATTCTTGTACGTGTCCGTTGTTCGAATTTGAGCATCTGTTTCCTTAGTCGTCGATAATCGTTCGTGCTATTTTCATAAGTCGCCTATCAGGTAAGTGTTTCAAACCACTCACGAATTACTTAATTTCCAACTGCAAGTTAAATCCATTTATGAAGTGACAAAATGAATGATTATTGTGTTGAAAATTTAATTGATTGACAATGATTTTTACAAAATTTGATTGATTGAATTAAAATTTGATTGGGTTTAAATTGACATTCAAATTTGATAGTTAAATTGAAAATTAATTTTGATAGCTAAACTGACATTTAAATTTACATTTAAATCACACATCATCTTTAGCTAAACATCCAACATTGATAAAATGTGTTATTGTGATATATGGTTGGATTGGTTGAATTGGGTATTGATTGTTGGTTGCCATGGGTGATGTTGTGATGGATGGTATATTGATTGGATTTATATATGATCGATTGATTTTGGTATATCCTTGTTATCACCTCTATTATTATCACTATTGAGATGTTGATCACTTGAACACTGAACTTTGATATGGACCTTTGGACATCCTATTTGATATGTGAATTATTAGATGCATTGTCGAATGCTTTGGAAGAAATGTGACTGTTGTGATTTAAAATCGCCGTATGTCGAAATTGAAGATTTTGATAAATTGAATTTTTAAAGTCTGAAAGGTTTTGAAATTTATCCTTTGGAAATTTATATGTTATAAAGAAGTGCTTTTGTAAATTGGATTAAATCGAATTTTTGAAAATAAATGAGAAATCCATTTGTAAACTTCAAATTTCTAACTTATGTATGTATGTATGTATGTCTAAAAGAGGGTAAAAAGGGATTGTAATATTTTATATTGCTTTATATGATAAAAAAAAGGTATTTTGTAAAGAAATCTAGAACTTTAAAATTTAACAAATTGATGATTTTGATATTTTATATTGAAAATGGAATTGTTGAAACTTTGGGAATTTGTATGGTAACGTGAAACCTTTTGAAACTGAAATCAGCTATTTGAGAAATAAAAATAAAGTTATTTACAAACATATTTCATTTGATTTTGATTTAACTTACATGAGGATTTTTAGTCCTGACTCGAGTGTTTTGTCTTTTTATTATGCTCGGGCAGCCTGAGTATTTCAATGTTTCGAAGACATTGGTTTCTCGAAGATGAAGACGAAGTTAAAGACTGTATTTACTGGTATTAGTACGCTGCACTATTTGATATTGATGTTATATATATATATATATATATATATATATATATATATATATATATATAAATTTGATGTATTGTAAAATGTAAATCAAATGTATATTGTAAAACAGCTTCATTAACTGTTTATGTATTTACTATATTTTGTCATTCCACTGTGAGATTCTATATTTTCGTTCTTCTGTCTTTTTCTTTAGAATAAAACCATTTGATAATCCGTCTTTTTGAATGATTTGAGTTGGATATATGTGGTTTATTGTCGACTTGAATCGTCTAAAAAGATGGATCATCATAGTGCTACTGCCTTCAACTCAACTGCGTCGTGCTTCTAATCGATCATATCAAGAGACTCTAAGGAGTTGCTCATTAGTTCGTGGATTGTAGTGTATCGCTCAATGAGAAGGTACTTCTATTTCAACCTGAATCGTAGCCTCTAATCTGTCGGCAAGGTCGAATGGACGGTGGCCAGTTGTTGACTTGTGAGTTGTTTGTTATGTCCATAGTACTTGTGGAAGTTCATCGACCCACTTGCCCTTGGCTTTTTCCAACCGTTTCTTAAGAATGGACTTGATAATCGTAATCGCATCTTCAGCTGGTCCATTTTCCTGAGGATGTGCTACCGGAGAAAATCTCCTCTTTGCGATACTGGCGATAGAAATATTTGAAATCGGTACTGTCAAATTGGGTCCTGTTATCAGTAACGATTACCTGTGGAACTCTAAAATAAAGATAACATTCTAGATAACAAAATTGATTACTTTCTTTTTGGTCATTGTGACCAACGGCTCTGCCTTAGTCCACTTGGTGAAGTAATCAACTAAAACGATGACATATTTCACACCACCTTTAGATATTGGTAACGCACTGATAATATCAATCTCGCAAACTGCAAATGGCCAAGGACTGACCATTTGAGTAATCTCCATCAGCGGGACTCTCGGTATTTCAGCAAATCTCTAGCACTTGTCACACTTTCGGGTGTAAACGGTTACATCTTCGTTGATAGTTGGCCAAAAGTATCCATAATAGAGGATCTTCTTTGCTAGGGTTTGCCTCTCGGTTTGGTCGCCACACGCCCCTTCACGAACCTCTCTTAGGATCTGCCTGACCTCGTCTTGAGCGACACACCAAAGCTTGGGGATGGAGAAACCCTTTCTGTAAAGTACTCCTTTCTCCACGATATACCTCGAAGCTTATCAAAGTTGCTTTCTTCATTTATTCCTTCTCTTTGGGAGGGTTCCTATCTACAAATAATCCCAAATCAGAGTTATCCATAATTCCCTTTCTAGCTCAATCTCCATGATTCAATCGACATCCATCCGGCCGATGCTTGGAGCCGAAAGTACTTCCACAGGAACCAAGCCCATGAGTTGCACATCTCTAGAGCTTGCCAGTTTAGCTAGTGGATGGGCCTTCTCACTATCCTCTCTAGGAATATGAGTGATTGTATAATGCTCAATGTTAGCGTGCAGCTCAAGGACTCGGTGTAGATATGGAGCCAGTCACGCGCCTTTTGCTTGAAACTCTTTCCAAACTTGGCAAACCACTAGCTGGGAGTCGCAAAAAATGCAAATTCTTTATCTACAGTTCCTTGGCGATTTTGAGTCATGCAAGCATGGCCTCATATTCAGCTTCATTGTTCGTCATCCGAAAGTCGAGTTTTAAGGTGTAACAAATCAAGTATTCTTCGGGAGTGACAAGTATAACTCCAACACTGGAACATCATTCATTAGATGCGTATCCATGTACATCTTCTATCTAGTATCTTTCTGACCACTGCTATTTGGAGGATTATCTCATGCAATGAGTTCAGTTATGAAATCCGCCACCTCGGATTGCTCTCTAAGGGTGATAAGTTATATTGTATTGGCTCAATTCAATGTTCCATTTAAATAGCCTTCCAAAAGTCTCAGGTCACTACAAGACTTGTCGCAAAGGCTAGTCGATAAGAACTTTGATCGGATATGCCTATAAGTATGGAAGAGTTTTCTCGAAGCGATCAAAAGGCAGCATGCAAGCTTTTCCACCTTCGGATAGTTTCCTTCTATTCTTGTCAACCATTTACTGACATAATAGACCAATCGTTGGTTGCGAGATTCCTCACGTACAAGTGCAACACTCAAAGCATGCACCGACACTACTAAGTATACAAACAAGTCATCATCATCTATCGGCTTTGAAAGGATGGGGGTCTTTCCATGTGATCCACCAGAGCTTGGAATGCATCTTTACACTCACGATTCCATTAGAAGTTCCTTTTTCCCTTCTTAATCACCTCGAAGAAAGGGTTGCATTTACTCGTGGCTCTGAATATGAACCGACTCATGATGACTACCTTCCCATTTAGGCTTTTTGACCTCCTTAACTGACTTTCGGCTTCGAATTTTCTCAGTGCCTTGATCTTCTCCGAGCTGGCTTCAATTCCATGGAACTTTACAAAGAAGCCAAAGAATTTTCCCGATGTAATGCAGAAACAGCATTTCAAGGGAGTGAGCTTCATCCCATACTTTCAAAGGACAATAAACATCTCTAATAGGTCAACATCGTCGTTTCTTGAATCCCATGACTTCATGAGCATGTCATCCATGTAGACTTCTATCTAGCGTCCAATCTAGTCTTTGAACATCCAGTTAACAAGCCTTTGGTAAGTTACTTATGCGCTCTTCAATCCAAAGAGTTTAACAAGGTAGCAATAAAATCCGAGGTCAGCCGGTGTGTTCCTCATCTAAGACCTATATAGGATTTGGTTATATCCTGAGTATGCATCCATAGATGAAAGTAGCTCATGTCTAGCCATCGAATCCACCAACCGATCGATCCTTAGGAGTGGGAAGCTGTTTTTGGGCATGCCATATTCAAATCAGAAGAGTCAATGCATGTCCTCCATTTCTCGTTCAATTTCCTCACTAAGACAGCGTTAGATGTAAACTTCGGGTATAAGGCATCATGGATGAAGCCAATGTCCTTCAGCTTATCCACCTCTTCTTTGAGTGTAATGGATCTCATCGGACCCAGTCTACGGCGTTTTTGTTTCATAAGAACTCATTAGTTATTTATATTTAATGCATGGCTTGCTATCTCCAGCGATATCACATACGTATTCGAGTGTGTCCAGGTAAACACATCAAGGTTTTCTTGGAGAAAATCTATTAACTCCCTCATCACTCTTGTGCCGAGCTGCAATCCGACCTTTAGGACCCAATTCAGATCATCATGTTGACCGATCGTCAACTCGACGGGAGTTGCTCTTCCACCTTTTGGCTCTTTACATCGGTTTATTTGATCATGGAACTGACTGGGCTGCTCGTGCCAAGCCTCAGGCTATAGTTGCTATGCATCTAAAGCCTTAATGCAGAGGGTCCCCTCCATATTTATACCTTTTCCGTTCACCTTACCTCCTTTAGCTCGGAGACATAATATTCGCGGTCAGTCACCTGATCTCCTTGCACAATTCCTACTCCGTTCTCTGTAGGGAACTTCATAGTCAAACACCAAGGTACTATAGCCACTCTAAACTCAGCCAAGGCTTGTCGGCTCAGAAATGCATTGTAAACTGAGTAAATATTCAACATCAAAAATAACACGACTCGCACTTTCTTGCAGTCGCCCTAGCCAAGTACCACCAGTAATTCTACATATCCAATCGGCTCAGCAGTCGTCTCGTTGAACCCCTGTATTCGAGATTTACAAGTTTTCAAATTATTCTCCTCCAACATCATTTGATCTTAAGCTCTCTTGGAAAACAAATTGACCAAACTCCCACAGCCAGCCAGCACCTTTCGAACAATAGTAGGACCCATGGTTTTAAATCTCCTATATATCGCCCGAGATCTCCTCCGAGATCTCCTTTTAACACTTAAACGAGACGAGACATCAAATCTCCTCTATATCTCCCTCGACACTAATCTGGTCGGAGATATTCAAATCTCACCCGATATATGAATCAAAATCTCAATCCGAGATCTCACCCGAAATTATACATTTTTCTTATTTTCCGTAATATTTTTTATTTTCATAATGATTCAAAATAAACTACTCAATCCAATTATAATTTACCAACTTCTTGAACATATTCTTTACTTTTTATCTTAATGAGTCATAGCGAAAAGTTTCACTTCTTTATTATGTTCAAATAAAAGAATATTATTCAATCATTATCAAATCAATTAAGCTAATCAAGCTACTATTCTTCTAAAAATATTCCTTTTTCCATGTAAATCAAGTATGTTACCATTTTTATTTTTACTAAGAAAGTTATAACTGTTAAATAAATTTTTGACACATCAATTTTAGACACATAAGTACATCCGAGATATTCCTGAGATGCATTATAAGACCCGAGATGTCAATCCGAGATGTACACGCGGTATGTACTCATCTCGTCCGAGATCTCCCTCGATACGAGATAACTTGTGTAAAAATTTCGAAACGAAACGTGACCGAAATCCGATATTTAAAACCTTGGTAGGACCAATCATAGCGGTGATCGCGAGTGGGCCAATCATTGGAGCTTCCACTCCAAGCATCTCTATTCTGGAAAACAATATCATCAATCATCTTTTTGCATTGTTTTGCCAAAGTCACGTCCTCAACAACATAACAACTTTTAGTCTTCATATGTCTAATAGCACCAACATATCTGTCCGTCTCTGCTAGACTTTTATCAAAAGAGTGTGGCCGACCGATGATAATATTAATCACCAATCATTTTTCTGGTCACCAGAATGCATCAGCAAAAGTGCATAACTTGCCCACATAGGGAAGATGGCCTAGGGTTGTTAGAGTTTCCTGGCCTACCATCCTAAATTTTTTCTTATGAATCAACTCCTCAATCATATCCTACAGGTGTCTGCACTTATTCGTTATTTGACCATCAGTTTCATGGAATCTACAGAACTTACTTGACTTTCTTTCCTTCATAATCGACACTCTTGGAGCCGAATTTCTGTACTACTCAGTCTTTTCAGTAGCTAGTAGATGTTTTCTATCAAGTTGTTCAGTTCAGTATAACTATCATATTTTGGAGCCTTAACGCGATTCATGTTTTCTGGCTTCTTCTTTTTAGCCCGATCATAGTTTCATTTTCGACTATTGCTTTGATTACCAACATTCACATCCACACTCCCAGAGCTTCTCCAGATTACTTTAAAACAACGCGTCTTTGTATCACTTCATTCGAATTTCCAATACCTATCCTCCGTAGACGTTTCATCGCTTCCTCCAAGCATAAGAATCTATTAGCCTTTCTATAGAAAGCATCCATCGTTGATGGAGGCATCCTTTCCAATAATTCCCCAAACTCCGTAGCGAGATGAATCCCCCTAATCAACACTGTTAGAAATATTTCATCCTTGGGACCCGTAACATCTACTACGGCTGTGTGGAATTGATTCAACAAATCTCCCTCGGCTTAGATGAGGTTTGACAAAGACATCACGTGCTTCGGACGTGCAGTATGCAAATGGAATTATTCTACAAACTTCTTCGATAACTCAACAAAAGATGATATGGACCTTAAATGAAATTGAGTATACCACACCGTAGTTATTCCTTGTAAGAAAATCGAGAAACAACGACATTTAATGATATCGGAAGCTCTGGCTAAATTCGTATGCCATTCATATTTCATGAAGTGCTATTTAGGGTCTGTTGTTCCTCTGTACTACGACATAGTTGACATTGCGAATCTCCGAGGGTATCTTCGACATAGAATTTTCTCAGTAAATGGACTCTGACCGAGAGAGGTAACTCATTCATCGTTAATCCTGAAATGATTTTCGCTAACAAGTCTCTTTACTATATCCTCTCAGTAGTCCGAGTCAACCGGTTCGACTAAATGGCGATAATCAGGCTCCGCTCTAATTGTTCATCCCGGCGAACACTCTTGGTTTGGCCCTTAATACCAAGGTTCCCAGCTGCCAGGAGATCCAATCGTCCAACAGTCCCCTTATTTGATTTATGTGAGCAATGCCATCAACAGCAGTATGATTCTCTAGATTTTGACCACCAGCAGCGCATCTTTAAGCCAATTCCATGCCACCTTCTAAAAGATGGGCTTTAGGCCTACCATTGGAGGGGTTGGTATCAAATCCTAATCTTGGGTCGGTACCGATGCTGGGGCTCGTCCTCTTCTTTGGTATGATGTCTCAGCAGCATTCTGAGTCCTCTTCTACTTCCATCCCCTCTGTCTTTTCTCAAATGACGAGGAACTTCCGGATGAAGAACTAAAATCCCTTCTACTCATTCTACAACTGTTTTGAGTTAGCTCATTCAATAGTCTCAAGCTATGGTGCATTGTCTGATTCATCTCATTTTGACTAGCCTAGGATCCATCTTCCATCCGCTTCGTTATCCTATCCATCTCCATTCTGGTAATGATGTGAGTTGGAGTCTGGATCTCCGTTTGAGTAGGTTGGACAACTCTATATCCTTACCGGGGATTCCGATTGTCACCTTCAGTAGTAGCTCTGGAATTGGTAGAACGGTCTCTTCTCGATGGGACCGCAATAGAAAGTTTATAGTAGATCTTTACAAATCCATGTTGTAGAATTTATAGGTAGAGAAATCATATCTATCTCTTGGATATAGGAAATCGAATAGTAGAAGATGGATCCAAGTACCTCGAGAATCTGAACACTCAATGAAAGCACCTAAATGTTCGAACCAAAAATGGCATGAACACCCAAGAGTATATGTAGAAATAAAATATGAAGAAATAAAAATGAAATAAGCAATAAACAAGAGACAACTGTTTATAGTAGTTTGGAAAAAGAAAGGCCTACATCCACTATGAAGTTTTATTACTTATGTCTGACTTGGAGGCTGAAGTTCTTAGAGGTTAGCACAATTTCGACACTTAGACTTTTAGAATTACAAGAATATGGAGAACAATTAAACCATAGCCAAAAGATCCTAAAAAATAAGCCATGCCCTCCTATTTATAGAGGTAGAGAGCCTAAAATCTCGCACAAAATATCTCTAAGCCATTATTCATGATTTAGACCAACTCTCCCACAAAAGTAGGTGCTACATCATCCAAAATAGGGGTCGATACCAATCCATAGGTAGGGGTCAGTATCAATCCCTAAGTTAGCCAAAATGTCTGCCCTTATCTCTTCATCTTGGCTTGTCTTTTTGTTGGCTTC
Source organism: Allium cepa (assembly GCA_030765085.1). NCBI lineage: Eukaryota > Viridiplantae > Streptophyta > Magnoliopsida > Asparagales > Amaryllidaceae > Allium > Allium cepa. The sequence continues at coordinate 560,862,394 of CM060939.1, forward strand.
ATGATTCCATAGATTTTTGCATCAATATTAGCTTATTTTCGAATTCGAATGATGGAGTGGTGGAAGAGCAAAGTTGAAGTTTCAAACGTACAAGGAGATTGATGGATATTATCCCGCCTTTTGATCAAGCAGTATTCATATAGACTAGATGAGTCAAACTTGGAGTTATTGAGGCAGGAAATCTGGAGAGATAGCCCAGTAGTCCTAAAACCAAGTGCAGATAGAGTCACAGAACAAAAGCCAAAAAAACACAAGACAACATAACTATGGGATCCTCCAAGTTCGTGATCGGTATGGACTCCTACTCGAGGATGGTACCGACTACCAAAAACAACTGGGGTGGACCCATCTTCTACCTACCGGCCTACCTTGATGCCAAGGCCCTATTTCTAAAGTCGTTCTGTAGTTTAATACAAATCTCTATTGATCTCTATGAACTCTTGAATTGGCGTCTTTGTTCTTCTACAACTCTATCATTTGGACTCTGAAGCAAGTTATAATTTATACAAACAACTATGTAATTATGAAGCTAATAACAAGATGATCCGAGGTAAAGAGTCGAAGACAAAAAGTATGGCAAACATGGGGATCGGCACTGCCTCCCACCTAGGGATCGGCACTGACTCCCAGTTATAGATGATATGGCGCTTGCATTTCAAGAGAGGAGGAACTGGTCTAAATCAGGTGCAATGGCTTAGAGATGTTTTTGAGCGAGATTTTAGCTCCGTACTTCAGGGTTATGACTCATTTTTTAGAAACTTTTCGCTCTTGCTGTATTATTTATATTCTTGCAACTCTGAAATCACAAGTGTTCGAGTTATACCGAATCCTAAGAATTTCTGCCTCCAAGTAGGAAATAAGCAAAAAGATCATTAAGTGAAGGTAGGCCATAGTTTGCCGAACCACTACAAAACTTTTTGTGTTTATTTTTACTTGTTTTTCATTTAATTTCTTCACTTTTATTTCTCTACCAGGTGTTTGGGCAATGTTTGGTTCAAACATTTTTGTGTTATCACTGAAAAACGTTGGAATCTTTGATCTAAAATTTGAAAAGGATTCTAAATGGCTAGGCAATCAACTAGGAAGGCTATGATCGCTGGAAATAAATAAGGGAGTAGCTGGGAGGCGTCCTCAAAGTCTCATCTCCCATCAATCTACAAATCTAGGGATGAGATGGAAACTATGATTAATGGACTAAAGGAAAGGATGATGGCTCGTCAAAAGGAGATGATGGAAAACTTTTTTATAAGGATGGGACAAGCAGGAATGGCTGGAGTTGCAGAAACACCGAATCAAAGACCGAAAGCTAGAGAGTAAATAGTTGGAAACGAGGTAGAACAACTTGGGGCAAACCTTGAGCCAAACTTAGGAATAGTATCGATCCCCAAATAGGATCGGTACTTCCCCCCACAAGTATAGGGGCACGGGTCGTCCTGCCCTAGGAAGGAATAATGTACTACCTAGAGTTGAAGTGGAGCGTTTAAACATGAATCAGAATGCAAAAGCATAAACAGTGGATTACATACTAGAATTCCCTCATGGAGTTAGGGGTAGGCTGGAAATGCAAATTTAGGAGTTCCTTTGGATGATATTGATAGACTTGCTGATAGACAAGTTATGAGGGATCGATTTCCTAATCAGAATAAGGAAGATGTGAATGGAAGTCCATTTACTTCAAACATTTGATATGCTAGGAATCCATAAGAACTCAAACTACCAACATAGGAGAAGTATGATGGAAAATCAAACCCTATAGTTCATTTGATGAGACATATCCGGCCCATGGAGATGCTGGGGGCATCTAAAGAAGATATGGATGGTGTTTCCCAGTGTATTTGAAAGATTTGGCTGCACAATTTTTCAAACGGCTAGAGAACGGTTCCATTAGGAGACGGGATGATCTAGTAAACTGGTCTGTGAAATAGTTTTAGGTCCACCTCTCACGACCCAAGAATGTGATAACACTTGCATGTATGAAGCAGAAGTCTAGAGAATCCCTTAGGAGTTTTTTGAGATGATTTAATGCGACGACAACATTGGTTGATAAGTAGACTCGTCGATTTTTGATGGTGGCAGTATTAGGAATAACAACTAAGATGGATTTTAAGACTCACTAAACTGGGATCTATCAAGGAATCTCGTAGAGTTTTATCACAAGGCTAAACGATTTCTACGCCAGGAAGACGCTGAGGTCAATGAAGAAGAGGTTAACGCTGTGGATTGTGTAGGGCTGCCCAGAGAAGGAACTAGCAAAGGTAAGGGAAAAAGAAAGATGGATGATAGCTTTGAGGATCAAAGAGGAAAATAAGGGAACCAAAATTATCTTCTTATATAGACTTAAATGAAACCTCGTTGTGGATTTATCCAAATACAGGGACCGGATCACCTATCGCAAGTCGGCAAGGAGAGAACCAACGAATCGCAAAAGGACGTCTGGAAAATATTGCCTATTACATGTGCTGGATGGTTATAACACAAATGACTGCAGGCATCCATGGGATCTAATTAAGGAATGGGTCAGAGAAAACAGACTATAGCAATATGTGCAGAATTGAACTGCAATGATGGAACAGGAGCAGCCATCAACCGCGACAAATAGGAATAGCCATGGATCGAGGAAAGGCTAGTCATATCTTGATTGGAATTGTAGAGGGTCAGGTTCGGACCTCACGCTTTATTTTTCCCTTCTGATGAAAAATGCAATAACACAATCTAGACACTTACTCGTGTATGGGATCTCGATCGGTCCCTAGGCACGTTCTGAGTTAGATGCTAGATTGTAACGCTCGGAGAAGCATCTATCACATTGTTTGATTTTTTGGTTTTTAGAACTTGAATTTTATTTAATTAGAAGAACCTTTGATTGTAAAATCCACTTGAACATGATGACTGATATTGATTTCTTAAAGTCCCGAATGATGGGACCGAAGTGCAAGGTGCAAGTCCCCTCGCCAAAGAGTGAGCAGATGGACTTATATGATATTAATCACTTTAAGTCTCGTCTGGAAAGACATAATCAATGTGAAAGAAGTAGATCACTTCACCGAAGAGTGACTGGATAGGTTGCTTGTCATTGAGTCCCCTCATCGGAGCATGAGCGGATTGTGTTCAGCAAGGGTCCAGAGAGACCATGGATTTTGATCGCTTTAAATTCTGATAAGAAAGTTAGGACCGAAGTGTAGGGACCAGATCATTACGCCAGAGCGCAATTAGATGGGCTTTCTCATTATCAAGTCCTCCCATGGAAGAGCCAGCTGATTGGGCTTAGCAAGGTCCCGAGAGGACATAGATCAGTCCGAAGAGGCCAAGAACCTCGACTATCGGCCCTGAATGGCCATGGATTGGATTATCATCCCCGGACGGCCATGGATTGGATTATCAACCTTGGACGACCATGGATTGGATTATCGGCCCCGGACAGCTATAGATTGGATTATCAGTCGTGGACGACCATGGGTTGATTACTGGCCTCGAACGACCATTAACCTTGAACGACCATCAGTCTCGAACGGCCAAAACCTTAATTAACAGTCTGAAAAGATTCCTGATTTAACTACCGGCTCTGAACAACCATGAATTCAACTAACGATCTGGAGAGATCATGGATTTAACCATCCATCTTGAACGTCCATGAAATTCTATTTACAATCCGAAGAGATAGCAAACTTAATTATCAACCTCGAACGACCATGGATTTAACTAATAATCTAGAAAGATCATCCCTTCAACTCAAACATTAAATGATCCAAAGAGATCATGAATTAAACTAAATATGAAATGACCCAAAGAGATCAAACCTTTGAATAGATATATATTTAATAAAAGGATTCGAATGCCTTATAATTGAAATAGAATTGGTAGGTTCTGGATGAACACGGGACGATTCTGATATGTAATAACTCTAAATGTAATCAAAGTGATAATTATATAAATCACAAATGAACATGGGATGATTTTAATATATGATCCATATGTCTAGACAACACTTAGGCATAGTTTAGAGTTTTAGGCTATAATAAAACTAGAATGACCCATGATTTAAAAAAGAGTCTAATGGAACTGGACGATTCATCAAAATTGAAGCAGCTGGAGAGTTCAACTATCAAAGATTGACATCATAGTTGTACTTAACAGAGCATACCTCCCATCGCAAGGCATGCTTTAGGAGGCAAGTGCTATCCCGCCTTTTGACTGGGCAATATTTGGACAGACTAGACCGATCAAACTTTGAGTTATTACGACAGAAAGCCAAGAGAGATATTCTGGAAGTCTAGAAACCAAGTGCAGACAGAGGCACAAGATAAAAAAACAACTCAAGATAATATAATGAAGGGATCCCTCAAGTTGGGGATCGGTATTGACTCCCACTTGGGGTTCGATATCGACTCTAAAAAAAACTACGGTGGACCCCATCTTCTTCCTACCTACCTATCTTGATTCCATGGCCATATTTCCAAAGTCATTATGCTGTTTCAATACAAATGTCTATCATCTTCATGAACTCTTGAATTGGCAACTTTATTCTTCTTCAATTCCATCATTTAGACTCTGAAACACGCTAATATTGATGGAAATGACTTTGGAATCATGAAGCTAACAACATTCCGATCCAAGGTGAAGAGTCAAAGACAACAAATATGGAAAAATTGGAGATCGGTACCGACTACCATCCAGGGATCGACATCGACTCTTAGTTCTCAATGACATACACCTGCATTTTAGGGAGAACTGGTCTAAATCAGGTGCAATGGCTTAGAGATATTTCTGATTGAGATTTTAGCTTCTTACCTCTATAAATAGTGTGGTAGGGCTCATTTTTCAGTATCTTTTAGCTCTAGCTCTATTATTTCTTATATTCTTGCAACTTTGAACTCCTAAGTGTTGGTGTTTTTACCGAGTCCTAAGAACTTCTGACTTAAGTAAGAAATAAGCAACAAAACCATTAAGTGGACATTGGCTAGATTTTTTCGAACCATTATAAAACTTTGTACGTTCATTTCTTTTACTTGTTTTTCATTTACTTTCTTCACTTTTATTTATCTACTATTACTTCAGGGTGTTTGGGTCATTTTTGGTTCAAATAATGGAGAATTGCATTGGTTCCATAAAACGACTTTGGAAAGAGGCTTTTAGCATTTGAGTAAGACATGTAGGCCAAAGATAGGGTTCACTTAAGGTGGAATTATGAGTCAGTACTGACCATATGGCGGGGTCAGTAACGATCCCTAACTCAGGTATATAGGTTATTGTGTTTGTTTAGGTTGTTTTTATATAGGCCTCGTGATTCTATTTGCACTTGGTTTCTGGATTCCCAAGTTATCTTTCTGGGCTTCCTGCCTCGACAACTCCAAGTTTGATTCATCTAGTCTGTGCGAATGTTGCTTGTCAATTAGCTGGATAACATTCATATATTGATCAAATTGTATAGACGAGTGCTGGCATTGCATTTCTGCAAGGAGGTCAGCGTTAGCATTCCAAGTAAGATTTGCTAAAAAGGTAAAATGTGGCCTTAAGCCACACACCTGGTAATGACTAAAATAGGGGATATGCTTCCCAGATATATGATTCGCTGCCTTAGGGAATGATCGTCACCTATATGTAGATTAATATTCTCATATTTTTTATGCTCGTGGCAATGAAAACATCTGTCAGAGACAACCGGGGTGACGACATATTTAGTACTATACAGCAAGCAGTATACCAGCCCATGATTTGCAGGAGTCATCTAAGGCTCTTGGTACATTTTCTCTAGAGGTGTACCATGATAGGCGATACCTTAGTAGCCTTGTCATTGCATTGAATCCATTTTCCAATACATGTCTTACAGACTTATTTGTATACCTAATATGATGGAATGTAATTAATGTAACCATTTCGGCTATGATTAAATATCTATTTTAAACCCTAGACATTTTTACTATATCATTGGATTTTCTAATAAAATAGGTTAGTTATTGTATGGCAAAAACCTGCCCATGTTTCTGTATGGCGTGGTCTTACAAGATACCTTTATTTATGAAAGGTTTTATAATATTAAAAGTCTTTATGATTTTTGTTTCTCATGCTGGTTTACTAGACTGATCCAAGCATTATTTTCTTATAATGGTCGGATCAGCCCAAGTATATTCCCAAATTTAGTGTTTGGATCCTTTGGAGCTTCAGGAGATGAGCTAGATGCCTCCATGATGTACTCGCATATTTTGTATTTCTACTGCATTTGTTATTTTATATTTATTAGCATCTGAGAGGACATGTTGTTATCACCGTTCAATCTGATGATATATTAGTTTGCTCTGATTGATGCATGTATATAAAACTTTTCTTTTATAAAGATCTATCATATATTATATATTACTCATCCCAATATGAGATTATGTTATGTCTGTTCTTTCTTTCACCCTAACAATCTGTCTTTTCGGCAATTGAATGCTTGGTATGTGAATACCGTGGATGTGTTAGTGTAGAGTTTTGTAGATCAAAAAGGCAGGTCGTTACAAGTGGTATCAGAGCTTAGGTTGAGCGAACACCTTGGACTTGGTGGGTTAGGGTAAACTCATTAGAGAATGGGTTAGTAACACCCTAGAACGAGTTGAGTGAGTGAGTGCGTGTGTGTCTATATATGAGAGCTCCTATTCGTTAATGTTATAAAAATGTTTTATTTTGAGTTATTTGATATGTTGAGTGGTTTATGAATTTTAGTTGATATAGAATATAAAATTGTATTGATAAGGGTTTCTAAACACTTGGAATAGACATAATGGCATGATATCGTTTTTGATATTGGTAAATGAAATAATTTTACCTAGGATTTATAATATATATATGAGAATTTTTTTCAAAGAATTGATATGGTTTTTTATGATGTGTTTGTTTGTTAGGAAATGATAATATTCGATTATTATCATTTATTATTTGATTAGTTGGGCTTGGACTATTTATGAGCATTGACTATTGTTTATTGATTATTGCTTTGTATGTTGACTAGTTTACGAGAAGTTTTACCTTTTCACTGCATGGGTTGGGTAGATTGTAATTGTGGGAATGTTGAAATGAACACTTTATGAAGTAAGTTGCATATTTTGACCACAAGGCATTTGGTGATATGTTGGATTAAAAATTTAACTTTAATAAAAGTTGTTTATTATAATCTAAAAAGTAATAATGATTTATAAAATGTTTTTATATAAGAAAGTGACTTTATATATGATGACGCCAAAAATGGGCATCAACGCCTAATACAATCTCGTAGAGACTAAATGATGAATCAAATTAAAACATAGCAGAAAAAGTAAATGAACACACAGATTTTTATAGTAGTTTGGCAATCTTGGTCTGTGTCTACTTTATATTTTTATTGATCTTGCACTCGATTATGATTACAAGGATGTTTGGATTAGCTAGGATCCATTAGTACAAGAGTGAAGAATAAAAATGGTAGAGCCTGGGCAACAGAAAGCGGGATCCTTTTTATGGAGAACGGTCGCTGTATTTATAGGAGAAGACGTACATGGATTGTGGTGAAATTTTGCAAGAAGTCTCTAGATCCGTAGGGGCACACCATAAAGATCAGTGGCACTAACTCCATATTTTGGAACGATCGGCCAAAGTTTACCTGATCATTCTTTTTAGCTTCTGATTGATGTTTGATTGATAATGTAGGCTCTTCATGATATAAGATACATGATCTCTAAATTTCATGCAATTCTGACGTACCAGTTGTGAGATATCACATTTTTCCATGAAACTATGATCGTTCTGGCTGATTTTCTACGATCGTTATGGAACGATTGGTTTGTATTTCCAAGATTTGGGAGTTTTGTTATTCAATCATTTTTATTGGTTCCACTCTTTAATACATTGATGCTCTAAAAATTCAAGTGCATTGCCTTTGTAGATTTTGAGATATTGATCGATCTTCGTCGATTTATGTTGTTCTATGGATCGTTTAGATCGATCAGTATAAATTCTTCATTTGGCCATAACTCAAGGGTACGAACTCCAATCGACTCTAAATTTGAAATATATCTTCATGTGTTATGCTAGTCACTTCGTGCTAACTGCACCTCGATTAGGATCCAGTCCGAATTTGCTCGACCATCGTCTATAGTATTGTACGTAATCGATTTCCAAAGTTGATGACCATTCGTTCCTAGCCAAGTCGATGATACCACGGGCTTACGAAAAGGCGGGATAACAATATAAAATGGTTTACAAATATGATTTATAAATATGGTTTATAAATAAATAATATTTAAAATTAATGATTTAAGATCATAAATCCTAGGGTTTTGAAAATGTATTCCCATGATTTTGGAGAAAAATAATTATAATTTTATTGGAAAGTATTTACGAACAGAAATATTTAAACAAAAGGATTTTAAAGGAGATAGAGAGTACTGAACCCTTCTATCATCAAAAAATAACTCTGGTGATGACCACAACATTATCATCGTTAATTTTCGAGTTTCTAAGTGGGGATGCTACTATAGTGGTTTTGCTTCATAGTTTTTCTAGTAAAATAAATTTTGTTTTAAATTCCAAAAATTTGATTTGATATTCAAAGGGGGAGATATATATATATATATATATATATGTATGTAAGTATGTATGTTTTTCAGATCGATTTGAAATAAAAACTGGTGTTTAGTTCTTAAGTACTTTATGAAGTTATTTTACAGATCAGTATATCATATGCATCAAGGCAGTGTAGTTTGTGCATCTCATTATGATATATTGTTTTGTAATGTTCATTTATTGAAATGAAATGGAATTTTGACAAATTTGGACAGTCATAAACCATCAAATTAGTTGAGAACTCTAAGCTAAATGTTCATGAAAATACAAAAGTAGAGTTTTGTAACTCTAGAATGGAAAGCTAGTAAGTTAAAACAATTTTAAATTTGTTGAACATCCTGGTTAAGTGAGATAAATCTGATGTTTAGTATATACTCTTAGGATGAAAGGGAGTACCTTATGAATATGAAATTAAATCTTGAATGTTTATAAACCTAATTAATGTTTTATGAATAAAACTTATAAATGATTTTAGCATTAAATGAAATACTCTTGGTGTAAATAAATATAAACTAAAAATAACTGGTATAGTTAGGAAACCAATAGAATAAATATGAAGTTATGCGTAGATCATATTGTTTGCATAATTGTTCATGATCCAGATTCGAGTACATGATTTTGAGATTATTTACACCGATCCGAACAAGTATATCTCACTTGATTCTTGAAGGTGAACACTTGAAATGGATTTTTAATAAGATTATCAAGTTTTCTATGATAATGTAAGGCTATGTAAGGAGAATGGAGGTATCTAATCAAGAAACCGGATCGAAGATTGTACTAGGGAAGTCGAGTGAGTGATACTAGTATGAAAGTGAAATTTATTTAATCGAGCAAGTGTTCGAATTTGATATTTTGTATGGATAGCATACATACATCTTACAGGCTTTAATATATTATATGCTTCTTTCATTAGAAATGCAAGTTATATTGGTTGATGGCCTGTAGATGTGAGATGATTGCTATTTATGATTTAGCCTTTTTAGATTCACGATATACGATGAATGAGTTAATGAATTATTTCAATTGTCATGTTTAACTCTCCTCTCAAAGTCGGGGGTAATTGATAGGATCGTGTAATATGGAATAGCTATATGGTTAATGTATATATGGTTAGTAAAAATCGCACCAAGATTTTATACTGGTTCGGATCACTTGTCCTACGTCCAGTCCCTAAGCTTCACTTAGGTATTTCACTAACTACAAAACCCTATCTTAACCCGGAGGAATAGGTTCACAACTTACCCGAACAACCGAACGGGATTTCTTTGCCTCAAACTACCTAAGAGGACTTCAAACCTCAATGCTAAACAAGTTTTGACTAGTTGTGTTCTTTATAACACGAATGAGTCTATTGTAGTACAATGTTCCTATAATCTTATCCTCAAGAATATGAAATATGTTTGTGAAGATTAAGGAATTATGAATTTGCTATGAATCAAATATATTAAATATAAACAGTGATTCAAGCAAAGAGAGTAGTGATTGCTTTTATAATGTTTAGAAAATATGATCAAGAAATAGATAGATTAGAGTAAGAGAATTCGATGTCTTGAATGATGTTTTGACGCAGCGGATTAATCAAACAAAACTTCAATCGATGAAATGTAGCAATCGGTGAGTTGAAGATACCAAAATGCCCAAGTTCGTTGATCCAAAGATACCGAACTCTAGCTATCTCAAACACGTTGATAGCGCACTATACCGTGTTCAAAGATCTACGATTCTTCGCACGTTGATCTAGCGCACTAGATTCCGTGAATCGGCTTCTTCGATCGTTGAATCGAGCGCACTCGATTAACCGAAAGAGGAGATAGGAGATCACACTCAACTACCAATTGTATGAAAGCACAAAGCTAACAAAAAGGAAATTTTATTCAATATTCAACAACCTCAAAAATTACAACACACACGCTATTTATAGAGAATTACAACTCAACACAACAAACAACACCCAACTCTTAGGTCGGCACCGACTCACGACCCATCTTAAGTCGTGACCGACTTAACACTCGCGACTCAACGCTTTTACAACAGACCAAAATACAACCGACTCATCCAAGGTCGTTAACGACCTAACACATTACATCTATGACCGACTCAGTTCTTGCCGACTCAACCTTCCCAGTTCCTTGCCGCATGTCTCTTCGAACGACTCAGTTAGGTCGCGGTTGCTTCCTCTTCTATTAAGTCATAGCCGACTTAGGCTCTTAACTCCTCTTCTGTTAAGTCGTAGCCGACTTAGGCTCTTAACTCCTCTTCTGTTAAGTCGTAGCCGACTTAGGCTCTTAACTCGTGCTTCATTAACTCGTAACTCTTTCTCCTTAGGTCGTAACTCGTTATTCCTGACCTTGTTAACTCGGAAACGACTTAGGGCTTCCTCCTTAGCTCGTAACCGACTCAAGCTTTCATTGAGTCGTGGCCGACTCATCAAACTACACCATACACTCGTATTTTCAGAAATTAATGAATGCATACTTTCTTTTCTGGTCTTGGCTGCATCATCCTCCCCTGGTTGAGAAAAATTCGACCTCGAATTTGTAAATTCTTCCTCAACAATCTCACCCCCATGATATGGAATTAAATGCTTGACGTTAAAAACATCAGAAGTATAAACATCATCTGGTAACTTTAATCGATAAGCATTCTCATTGATTTTCTTTAAAATTTCAACTGGACCAATTTTCCGCGCCTTCAACTTGTTATAAGCACCCACCGGAAAACGATCCTTTGTCAATACAGCATAAACCAAATCACCTTCTTTAAATTCAACATTTCGTCGTTTCGAATCTGCAAACTTCTTATATTTCTCATTCGATTTCTCCAGTCGTTCCTGAACGATTTTATGACATTTATTCAGCTCATCAACAAAATCAGCAGCTCGTTTAACTGTTCCTTTTGACTGTGGTACTACTGCCAAATCCAACGGTCCCCTGGGTAAATTTGAATAAACAATCTGAAACGGACTGAATCCTGTGCTACGATTTACTGCATGATTATGAGCAAATTCTGCCTGGCATAGCTTCATGTCCCAACTTCTCAAATTATCCTGTACAAGACAACGCAACAAATTTCCCAATGACCGGTTAACAACTTCTGTCTGCCCATCAGTTTGCGGATGATAAGCACTACTAAATTTCAGTTTCGTTCCCACCATCTTCCATAAACTTAACCAAAAGTGACTCAGAAAACGAGTATCTCGGTCAGAAATAATAGATTCTGGTAAACCATGAAGTCGATAAATTTCCTTGAAAAATAACTGTGCTACTCGAACTGCATCTGCTGTCTTCTTGCAAGCAACAAAATGTGCCATCTTCGAAAACCTGTCCACCACAACAAATATCGAATCATTTCCCCTTTGAGTTCTCGGCAAACCCAAAACGAAATCCATGCTAATATCAACCCATGGCTTAGATGGTACTTGTAATGGCATATACAACCCTGCATTCGTTGCTGTCCCCTTTGAAACTTGGCAAATATGACATCGCTCCACGAACCTTTCAACCTCTTTTCTCATCGACGGCCAAAAGTAAGACTGCGAAATCAACTGCAAAGTACGATCGCGGCCCACATGCCCTTCCTCGTGCAACTCCTTTACAATCTTCATCCTCAAACTACAATCCGGAATACATAAACGATTTCCTTTAAACAGAAAACCATCAACCAATATGAATTCATCGGTACTCCCATCCTTCACTTTCTCAACATATTTCACAAAGTAAGGATCTCCTTCAATAATTTCTGGCAACATTTCAAACCCGGTCACTTCAACCTTCATTGTCGTTAACAAATGACTCCTCCTACTTAAAGCATCAGCTACTCGATTTGTCACCCCAGATTTGTGCTTAACGACAAAAGTAAACTGCTGTAAATAGGCAATCCACGATGCATGTCTTGCTGAAATTTTATCCTGTCCCTGTAAATGCTTCAATGCTTCATGATCTGTGTAAAGAACAAATTCCTTCTGAAACAAATAATGCCTCCAATGTTTGACAGCCTGAACAACAGCATAAAACTCAACATCGTATGTGCTGTATCTCATCTTCGCCCCTGACAACTTCTCACTAAAATAAGCAACTGGCTTCCCATTCTGACTTAGAACTCCTCCAATTCCAACCTTCGAAGCATCAGTATGCAATTCAAACAATAACTGAAAATTAGGTAGAACAAGAATCGGTGCAGACGTCAACAATTCCTTGATTCTCTCAAAAGCAGTTCCCGCTTCCTCTGACCATATAAACTGTTTACCCTTCATGCAATCGGTAACTGGAGCCATCACGCTACTGAAGTGTGGAATGAATCTTCGGTAGAATGACGCTAGCCCATGAAAACTTCGCACTTCTGTAATTGTCTTTGGCTGTGGCCAATTCCTGACTGCTTCAACTTTGCTCTGGTCAACTTGAATACCTTTCCCTGAAACAACATAACCCAGGAATAAAACACTAGGTGTCATAAACACACATTTCTTGGTAGCAGCATAAAATTGTTCTTCACGAAGAATAAGCAACACTTCCCTCAAATGTAGAACATGTTCTTCCGTACTCCTGCTATAAATCAGAATATCATCGAAGTAAACCACGACGAACTTCCCAATGAATGGTCTAAAGATTTGATTCATCACCCGCATGAATGTGCTAGGTGCATTTGACAAACCAAACGGCATAACCAACCATTCGTATAACCCTTCTCTTGTCTTGAAAGCTGTCTTCCATTCATCTCCAGGTCTGATTCGAATTTGATGATAACCACTCTTCAAATCAATCTTCGAGAATATAGTTGCCCCACTCAACTGATCCAACAAATCATCCAACCTTGGCATAGGAAATCTATACCGAACAGTGATCTTATTCAAGGCTCTACTATCTGTGCACATCCTCCAAGTTCCATCCTTCTTTGGTACCAACAATGCTGGCACAGCACATGGACTCAAACTTTCCTGAATACGCCCCTGCTCAAGCAATTCTTCCACTTGCCTTCGTAATTCCTCATGTTCCTTCGGACTCATACGGTAATGTGGTCGATGTGGTAACACTGCTCCTGGAACAAGATCAATTTGATGCTGAATGTCTCTAAGTGGTGGTAACTCCTTTGGCAACTCCTCTGGAAAGACATCTTCAAATTCTTTCAAAACTGGTTTTGCTTCTTCTGGGATTTCAACTTCTTCACTACTCTCTCTCCCAATCAACAAAAACACTTCAGGTTCTTCTTCGACTTCCTTGACAAACTCCTTCAAAGTCAACAGAGTTTTTAATTCCTCAATCTCTTCTAGCTTGCTCTCCTTCTGCTGCTGTTTCTTAGGAACCAAAGTGATTTTAGTACCCTCGAACATGAAACTGTAACTATTGGCACGACCATCATGTTGTACTGCTCTATCAAACTGCCACGGTCTGCCCAGCAACAAATGACAAACATCCATATCCACGACATCACACCAAATTTCATCTTTGTACTTCTTCCCAATAGAAAAATTAACACAAGCTCTTCGACATACTTTCACTTCTCCACCCTTCCTTAACCATGCTAGCTTGTACGGTTTAGGATGCTTCTCAGTCTTCAAGTTCAACTTTCTAACTGCCTCTGTAGAAATAATATTATCGCAACTCCCTGCATCAATAACGAATTTGCAGACTTTCCCCAGTATAGTGCATGTCGACTGAAAAATGTTACTTCTCAACCAACTAGCTTCCTCCTCTTGCTTTGGTGTCAAACAACTTCTCCTCAACATAAGATTACATCCTTCATCTCCAAACAATTCTTCTTCCTCCTCAACATAAGGTGTATTTGAACATTCTGCCTCCTCACCATCATCCTCCTCAACTTCTGCAACCATGGTTCTCTTCTTCGGCTTTGGACATTCGTTACTCTTGTGACCCAACTCCTGACAGTTATAACATCTGAACCCACTACTAGCCTTCGCCTTCTCAACCTCTTTCACCACTGGTTTTGTGACAGGTCTAGGAACATTAGAACTACCACTGGCCCCCTTCACTGGATTATTAGAATTAGTAAACACACCACCTCCACGCCTTCCCTGTTTCTCCCAAGCTAACGCTTTCTGATGTGCCTCCGCTACAGATCTAGGATCAAACATATTAACCATATCCTGGATCTGCATTCTCAATCCCCCAATGAATCTAGCTGTCAGCTGTTCTTCTGTCTCCATAATATCGTTTCTAGCAATGAGTTGGTAAAATTCATCAGCATAATCACTAACAGACTTCGTCCCTTGCCTCAGATTCTGCAACCTTTGGTACATAAGTGATTGGTAATTATAAGGTAAGAAAGTAGATCTCATCAACTTCTTCATCTTTTCCCAAGATTCTATCTTTGACTTCCCCATTCGTTCACGAGTAAGTTTAGTTTGCTGCCACCATGCCAAAGCTCTCCCCCTCAGCCTTGTAGCAACTAACTTCACCCTTCGATTCTCCGGCACCTCCTTGAAATCAAAGATTTCCTCCACATTAGATAACCAATCTAAAAACTCCTCAGCAACCATCCCGCCTTTAAACTCCGGAATCTCCATCTTCATACCCGATTCCCAACGTCGATCATCATCAATAACCCAATACTGACGTTGTCCCTGATCTCTGTCTCTGTAATGAACACTTCCTCTTTCACCGTCAAACTCATCCTCAAAGTCAGGTGTATAGCGTTGTCGATCTCGTCCTCCAACATCTCTAACACCACTTCTACTACCAACATCCCTTCTATCGTGATCATCAACATTCCTCCTACTTCGATTGTCAACACTTCTATGCTCTTGACTTTCTCTTCTCTCCCGTTCCGAATGTGATGAAACTCTACTATTTCCACGGTTTGATTCAGGTGAAATTCTCCTTCTATTCTGACTCATATCGATCATTAATTTCTCCAATTTACCAATGCCTTCATCAAATTTTTCATTAATACGTTGTTCCAAATGCTCGGCTTCTTCTCTACGATACAAAGCTTCAACGTTTTGATGTCGGTTAGCTCTCCTTGGTGGCATGGTTGTAAACTTCACAAGACTTCAAAAATTCAACACAAGACTTCAAGCTTTCCACTCAACAAAGCAATCTAGGCTCAACAATACACGGCTATGCTTGTCTCGGCTCACACTAACTCGGCAACGAGTTAACGATTCAAGTAAAGTCGGCTCCAACTTGTCTCGGCCTTGACACTTCACGGCTTGGCTTCACACTTACTCCAAAACCCTCCAAAAATTGGCGCGCAAACACCAATTAAAAATCCAAACAAAGTCCAACTCCTTGATCCAAAATGAAATGGATCAAACACTCCAAACTTGATGCAACTTCAATATGAACACGATGAACTCCTTCAAATTTCAAAACTTGGCTCCAAGAGTCAACTTAGCTATGATTGGCTAAGTATGGCTCTGATACCAAAACTGACGCAGCGGATTAATCAAACAAAACTTCAATCGATGAAATGTAGCAATCGGTGAGTTGAAGATACCAAAATGCCCAAGTTCGTTGATCCAAAGATACCGAACTCTAGCTATCTCAAACACGTTGATAGCGCACTATACCGTGTTCAAAGATCTACGATTCTTCGCACGTTGATCTAGCGCACTAGATTCCGTGAATCGGCTTCTTCGATCGTTGAATCGAGCGCACTCGATTAACCGAAAGAGGAGATAGGAGATCACACTCAACTACCAATTGTATGAAAGCACAAAGCTAACAAAAAGGAAATTTTATTCAATATTCAACAACCTCAAAAATTACAACACACACGCTATTTATAGAGAATTACAACTCAACACAACAAACAACACCCAACTCTTAGGTCGGCACCGACTCACGACCCATCTTAAGTCGTGACCGACTTAACACTCGCGACTCAACGCTTTTACAACAGACCAAAATACAACCGACTCATCCAAGGTCGTTAACGACCTAACACATTACATCTATGACCGACTCAGTTCTTGCCGACTCAACCTTCCCAGTTCCTTGCCGCATGTCTCTTCGAACGACTCAGTTAGGTCGCGGTTGCTTCCTCTTCTATTAAGTCATAGCCGACTTAGGCTCTTAACTCCTCTTCTGTTAAGTCGTAGCCGACTTAGGCTCTTAACTCCTCTTCTGTTAAGTCGTAGCCGACTTAGGCTCTTAACTCGTGCTTCATTAACTCGTAACTCTTTCTCCTTAGGTCGTAACTCGTTATTCCTGACCTTGTTAACTCGGAAACGACTTAGGGCTTCCTCCTTAGCTCGTAACCGACTCAAGCTTTCATTGAGTCGTGGCCGACTCATCAAACTACACCATACACTCGTATTTTCAGAAATTAATGAATGCATACTTTCTTTTCTGGTCTTGGCTGCATCATGTTTGAATCATGTATTTATAGTTGTAAAAAGGATGCATGTATTGCCAAGGGTTGTAGATAAGAGAAGCTTCCATTTCTATTGAGGAATGGTCGCAACTCTTGGGAAGAAGAAGGTGTCCTTTCATGCAAAATTCGCAGGTTCAAATTCAGTCGACTGTGCAGGAATTTCAATCGACTGAAATTATAGTAGGAATCTTTCTGGAAAATTTTCAGTCGACTGTGCAGAAAATTTAGTCGACTGAAACTGTGCTCAGTGAAAAATTTGAATTTTAATGAATGTGTTCTTGTGTTTGTGCAACTCTTGAGGATAGATTTTAACAAATAAACCTATATATATAAAAATCATACTCAAGTTTATATTTCATTGATCTTCCTCTATCTTGCATATATTTCTTCCTTTATACATTGTCATTGATCAAAAATCTTCGTGTATGAACATTCTCCCCCTTTTTGATTGATGACAATACTTGATTTTCTAAAGATATTTAAACTTTCTCCCCCTGAATGTGTATACCTATCTTTCCTACAAAAACAAAGTTAGTACCATAGATTTTCTCCCCCTTTGTCATCGACAAAAAGGAAGTAATAACCGTAGTTGCATGGAATTAAAACAATCACTTTAACCAAGAATGAATCTTAGAATTGCATAAAAAAAATGCATAAAATATAATAGTTCAATGTCATAGTTGCAAGAAACATAATAGAACAATAACTCAAATAAATTACTAATCCTTATCCCAATCGTAAGAACCTTCTCTGTCTCCTGGTTCTCTAATGACTGGTCCTCCTGATGATGGTCGGTAAGGTCTTCCTCCTTGTTCATCACTAGCTCCGCTTGTGCTGCTACTGGTATGCTCCTCGGATGACGTCCATGTAAATGTTGGTGCAGGACGCTTGCCACGAGATGTTGAAGCGGTAGTAGTGCTTGAGCACGAGATAGCGTCCCAAAGCTTATTAAACAATCCTTTGATTTTGTCAAGCTTTTTATCCACCTTTTTAAGACGATTATCAAGAATTTGTTGATTTCTTGATAATATTCCTAAGGATTGGTTGGTAGAGTAGGTCGGGTCAACAAGACGAATTTCATCTTCTTGTTCAAAATGTTCTTCGGGTTGAGGTGGCGGAGGTTGTTGTTGTTGCTCTTGACGCCTAGCTTCCCATTCGGTAAGTGATATAAATCGAGGGGGTCGAGTAGGGAGTTGCATAAGGCTTATGGTCCGATGGTTTATTTGATGGACCATTGTGTTTTCTGAATCCGGTAATGGTGTATCAACATTGAGGAGAAGTCGCATGATATATTCTCCAAAGTAAATTGTGCGCATTTTACCATTATGAAACGAGAGAAACTCATCAAGGATTAGTTGTACCCAATTGACTTTAATATTGCCAAAGATGGCATATAAAGCTCGATAGTTAATTGGGTAAACGATTTCATATGAGCCCGTGCGAGGAGTGATCGTTCTCATTAGAGTTTTATGTAGAATTCTTGCTCGAGGACGAAGAGAAGTAGATTTGAAATCTTGGAAATTTATATTATCATCCATAAATTGGTGATTTATGTTATCACGAATTTGTGGATTGAACTCTATTTCTTCTAGTTTCCTTCCGATATTAGTTGACCCTAAAATGTGAGCTATTCGATCCAAAGAAAACCAAACCTTCTTTCCGCAGACCATGCTCCAAACACTGTCGTTTGGATTCCTTGGAGTTTGGTGTCCAAGATTGAGATTTGCGTAGAACAATTTGACCATAATATGATTTATGGCAATGTCATTCCGTTTCAAATCAAGAAGAGGAGTTAAGCCTGCTCGATCAGTGAGCTCTTGGAAATTGTAGGTGTGAAGACTTTGGAAATCTACAAATGAATGCTCTAATATTCTTGAGTTCTTCATCTTGTTCCATCGGGTTATCGCGACTTCATCATCTAGCCATTGAGCAATTTGAGCATCAATGGGCTCGGAGGATGAAGAGGATGAAGCTCTAGATCGTTTTGGTGCCATTTGCTTTTGATTTGAGGGAGATTGGAAGTATTTGAGATCTAGGGTTTTGGGGAAATTTGGGGAAGAAGATGTAAAAAGTGATTTTGGAAGTGAAAAACTGATGTAAATAAAGGGAATTTTACCTGGAAAAGGCCGTTCAGTCGACTGAAAATGTCTATTCAGTCGACTGAATTGTAGACCGAAAGTTTGTAGGTTTGAATTCAGTCGACTGAACAGAGATTTTAGTCGACTGAATATTTTCCCGAGAGTTTCTGTTAAGTTTCAGTCGACTGTGCAGAAATATTTAGTCGACTGAAAATATGGAAAAAATGTTTTCTGTTTACATTCAGTCGACTGGGCTTATAAGTTCAGTCGACTGAGTCATGTACTTTTGTTGTTTCAGGTTCTTTTTGAATTTAAACAATTTATTTTAAGAAAAATAGTTACAAATAATATATTTCAAATTGAATTATTTCTTTTGAGAAGGACTTGGATTCTTCTTTCCTTCATTCTTCATGTAATTTCTATCCCATGAATTCGGACTATATTGTGGTGTCTTAGGAGACATCCATGGATTGACGGGATCGTTTAGTGTACGATAAGATGAAGATGGATCGAATGAACTGACGGGTCGAGGTAGGGGCTCAGCCACTTCGTTCTTCTTTGATCCACAGAAACGTAAGCCAATTTGCTCTAGGAAGTTCAAACGTCTAGCTGTAATCTTTTGCTCGAAGTATAGTTCTCGTTGAAGGTCAATCTGTTGTTGTTGAAAGTGATGAATCTCATCAATCTTTCTTTTCGTGTCCGGAGAAATAAAAAGTCCGCGCTTAGCCTTCTTGGTTTCTGGAGTGTAACCAGTATGATAATTTTTCCAATTATACATCGGCTCATGTGGTGGTGTTGGTGTGGGAAATTTTGGTGATGTTGGAGAGTTTTTGCTTGACGATGTGATGTTGATTGGAGAGTAGGAGTTGTTAGACGACATTTTGAGTTTGTTAAGTTTTTAATTGTAAAATTTAGATGTTTTAAAAACTAAATTTGTTTAAGAATTTATAATAGAATTTGACTAAACAATTAATGGTTATTGTTTAGCTAAGATTTGTAACCGCATAAATATTCAATGATTAAGGAAAAATTTGTTAAAAATGTAAGGATGTTATTAATAAATCAGTTAAAAAATGTGAGGATTATAATATAGCTGAAAATAACTCTTGATTTATATTCAGTCGACTGAAAAAAGAATTTAGTCGACTGAAATATGTATATATCTATTGTAAATTTAATTGATATCTTTAAAGGATATTATCCCTAATTCTCGTCGAAGTTTTATGAAGGAATTTTCTAATAAGGGTTTAGTAAATATATCGGCAATTTGATTTTCGGTAGAAATATGTTCTAGATTAATTATACCTTTTTCGATATTGTCACGTAAAAAATGGTGACGAATATCTATATGTTTTGTACGAGAGTGATTAACTGGATTTTTAGATAAGTTTATTGTACTAGTGTTATCACAATATATTGTAGAATTTGTTAAATTTATATTAAAATCTTTGAGTGTTTGTTGCATGTATATAACTTGAGTACAAGCTAATGCGGCTGATATATATTCTGCTTCGCAGGTGGAAAGAGAGACGCAATTTTGTTTCTTACTAAACCATGATACAAGTGATTTTCCAATAAAATGACATGTACCACTTGTACTTTTTCTATCTGTTCGAGATCCACCAAAATCAGCATCACTGAATGATACTAATTCAAATGTACACTCTTTTGGATAAAAAAGTCCAAAGTCTTTAGTGTAGTTAAGATATCGTATAATTCGTTTAACTGCTCTTAAATGTGATTCTTTAGGATTAGATTGAAAATGTGCACATAAGCATACACTCATCATTATGTCTGGTCTACTTGCGGTTAAGTAAAGTAAGGAGCCTATCATACTTCTATATAATTTTTGATCTACACTTTTGCCATTGTCATCTCGATCGAGATGAGTAGTAGTACTCATAGGAGTAGGTTTAGCTGAAGTGTTTTCCATTCCAAAACGTTTAATTAAGTTTGTACAATATTTCTCTTGGTTTATAAAAATTCCATTTGATAATTGTTTTATTTGAAGTCCAAGAAAGTATGATAATTCTCCCATATGAGACATCTCAAACTCTTTAGTCATTATATTTGAAAATTCTTTGCATAAATTTTCATTTGTTGATCCAAATATAATATCATCTACATATATTTGAATTATTAAAATGTCTTTTGAAGTATCTTTAATAAAGAGTGTTTGATCGACTTTTCCAATTTTAAATCCCGAATTTAATAAATAACTTTTAAGTCTTTCATACCAAGCACGAGGTGCTTGTTTAAGACCATATAGTGCTTTCTTTAATTTATAGACATGATCTGGATATTTTTCGTGTATAAATAAAGGAGGTTGTTCTACATATACATTTTCTTTAATAAAACCATTTAAAAATGCACTTTTCACATCCATCTGATAGAGTTTGAAATTGTGAAAACATGCAAAAGCTAAAAGTATACGAATTGCTTCAAGTCTTGCGACGGGAGCAAATGTTTCTTCAAAATCAATACCTTCTTCTTGATTATATCCTTGTGCTACTAGTCTAGCTTTATTTCTTGTTATATTACCTAATTCATCTACTTTATTTTTGTAAATCCATTTTGTTCCTATTACTGATTGATTATTAGGACGGGGAACTAATTTCCAAACGTCGTTACGTTCAAATTAATTTAATTCTTCTTGCATAGCAATAATCCAATAATCATCTGTTGATGCTTCTTTAGGATTTTTAGGTTCTGTTGATGAAATGAAAGCTACATGACCCATTTGATTTAGTTGATTTCTTGTTCTAACTTGAGAATTTATTTCTCCTATAATATTTTGAGTTGGATGATCTCGTAATATTCTAGGAGGGGATCTTAAATTATTATTTTCAAGATTTGTTTCTTCTATATTTATTAATTCTTCATCATCTTTTATACTTAAATTTCTATTAAAATTTTCATCAAAAGATATATGTAAGGTTTCTTCAATTATGTTTGTATGTTTATTAAATACTCGATATGCTTTACTTCGTTCTGAGTATCCTACGAAAACTCCTTCGCTAGCTTTTGGATCGAATTTTCCTAATTGATCTTTTGTATTTACAATGAAACATTTTGATCCAAATACTTTAAAATATGATATATTTGGCTTTTTGTTATTAAATATTTCATAAGAAGTATTTTTAGTTAGTGGTCTAATTGATATTCTATTTAATACGTAACATGCAGTAGCAACGGCTTCTGTCCAAAAATGTTTTGGTAAGGAACATCCATTTAATAATGTTCTTGCGCATTCTTGTAATGTTCTATTCTTTCTTTCTACAACTCCATTTTGTTGAGGAGTTCTAGGAAATGAAAAATTATGATTTATTCCTTTCTTTTTACAAAAAGTTTCAAAATCCTCGTTTTCGAATTCTCCTCCATGATCGCTTCGAATATTTTTAATTTTTAAGTCTTTAGCATTTTGAATTCTTTTGACAAATGTTTTAAAATTTTCAAAAGTATCACTTTTATTTTTCATAAAAATAGTCCATGTATATCTTGAGAAATCATCAACTGTTACAAATACGTATCGATTATGATTAATGGATTGAACTTGTGTTGGTCCAAATAAATCCATATGTAGTAATTCTAATGGTTGTGAAGTCGAAATAATTTTATTAGATTTGAAAGATGATTTTGTTAATTTACCTTTTTGGCAATCATCACAAAGATTATTTATTTTAAAGTTTATCTTGGGTAGACCTCTTACTAAATCATTTTTAGAAAGTTTTCTAATAGTTTTAAAATTTATATGACAAAATCTTTTGTGCCATAACCAAGGATCATTGTCTTTGGCAAGTAGACACATACTTGTATTATGATTAATATTCATATTTAAAACGTAAATATTTCTATCTCTATTTCCTTCAAAAACAAGATTTTGGTTTTGATCAAAAATACTACATTTATTATCCGAAAAAATTATTTTAAAGCCTTTATCACATAGTTGACTTATGCTAAGTAGATTATGTTTTAAATTTTTAACTAATGAAACATTTGTTATAAAAGGTAATTTTGATGTACCGTAATTGTTCACATCTCCTTTGCCAATCATATAGCCTTTTGAATTGTCTCCGAAGGTAACCGAGCCACCATCAAAGTATGTTATGTTTGTAAGCATATCTTTGTCTCCGGTCATGTGTTTTGAACAACCACTATCTAATATCCATTTTTTCTTTTTGAGTGGGACCTGAAAATAGATATGAAATTATTGGTACCCACCTTTTAATAGGGTCCTAAAGAAAAATTAGAGTTTAGGAAACCAAACCCAATTTGGTTTAGTATCCTTTTTATAAATATAGTTTTTATTATGGTGAACATTATCTATAAATGTTTTAATATATTTATTCCTAATTAAAATATTGTTAGTCTTTGGAATCCAAATTTTGACTATCTTGGTTTCTACTTTTGTTTGAATAGGTTCTTGAAGTAATATTTGTTGTTTTGAATTTTTAACATTTTTATTTTTAGAAATTTTTACTTCCTTTTTATATCCTAATCCATGTTTGTTTGAAGAGGATTGAGAATTTTCTAAAATTTTAGATAAATTTTCTCTTCCTTTATTAAAGTTAGAAACATTTTTAGTAATGTTATCTAATCTAGCTTGAAGACCATTGTTTTCTAACTCAACTTGTCTAATTTTTGTTTTTAACTCATGATTTTCAGAAGCAATTATATCATTCTTAGTCTTTTGAGTTTCAATTTCTTGACTTAAAAGTGATAATTGAGTTTCTGAGTTTGAATAAGATTCTTGAACTTTTTCAAGTTCTTCTTCAAGAATTTTCTTTTCATCATGTAACATATCTCTTTCAAACTCAGCTTTGTTTTGATTTTCACGAATTTCCTTAATTTTCTTTTTAAGACTTTTTATTGTGCTTAAAAGTTCAGTGTTTACTTCAATTAAATCATCGAAAGTTAAATTGCTTACCTCAGACTCTTGAGCCATGAAGCATACATTTGCTTGTTCATTGTCGCTATCACTATCACTTTCAGATGAAGATGAATCTGAATCGTTCCATGTTACCGAGAATGCCCTCTTTTTGAATTTATCCTTTTTGTTTTTGTTGTTGAAACTTTTCTGATTTTCCTTCTTTTGTTCTTGGCAATCCTTTTGCATGTGTCCTTTCTTGTGACAATTAAAGCATTCTATATTTGAGGAAGGAGGTTTACTCATGAAATTCTTTTTGAATCCGTTTTTGTTCCCTTTTCTAAATTTTAAGAATTTTTTGAAATTCTTGGCTATGAATGCTAAATCCTCATCTTCCGATTCTGAATCTTCTTTTTCCGCGTGAAAAGCAACATTCTTTCTTTCTTGAGCTTGATCTTTCTTAGCTTGCATATTAACTTCCTATGACATGAGATTTCCAATTAATTCTTCTGGTTTCATTGAAGATAGATCGTTTGCTTCCTCGATTGCTAGCACCTTTCTTTCCCATTCATCAGTGAGTGAATTTAGAACCTTAGATGCAATATCGAAATCCGTAAACTTTTCTCCCAATCCAATTAAGGCATGATGAATGTCTTGAAATCTTGAATACATGTCATTGATGGATTCATTTTGTCGCATTCTAAAGTTTTGGAATTGATTCTTTAGCATGGAGATCTTTGTTTATTTGACCTTGTTAGTGCCTTCGTGTATGGTTCTAAGTGTCTCCCATATCTGATGTGCAGTAGTACATATGCTAACTCGGTTGAATTCATT
Organism: Allium cepa; assembly: GCA_030765085.1. Lineage (NCBI taxonomy): Eukaryota > Viridiplantae > Streptophyta > Magnoliopsida > Asparagales > Amaryllidaceae > Allium > Allium cepa. Next base: position 560,887,081 of record CM060939.1, read on the forward strand.
TCTATCCAAGGCGCAAAATAGCATATTCATTGCTTTGGCATTTGCACTAGCTTCATTCTTCTGAGTTTGTGTCCATGTAGGATAGTCGATTGTGGGTACAACGAACTCTACTTGAGTGGCGTTCCATGCTTCGAAGCTAGTTGCTTGCATATAAATCCTCATCCTTGTAGCCCAATAGTTATAGTTAAGTCCATTGAAAAGAGGGGGTCTTTGAGTAGATTGTCCTTCGGCAAATGTAGAGTTATAGGCAGAAGTTGTACTTGTACTTGCGTTATTTTCCATATTATCAATATGTCTAATAACGGTGTTATGGTTATAGGACGACCAGGCTCCGATACCAATTGAAAGTCGGGGGTAATTGATAGGATCGTGTAATATGGAATAGCTATATGGTTAATGTATATATGGTTAGTAAAAATCGCACCAAGATTTTATACTGGTTCGGATTACTTGTCCTACGTCCAGTCCCTAAGCTTCACTTAGGTATTTCACTAACTACAAAACCCTCTCTTAACCCGGAGGAATAGGTTCACAACTTACCCGAACAACCGAACGGGATTTCTTTGCCTCAAACTACCTAAGAGGACTTCAAACCTCAATGCTAAACAAGTTTTGACTAGTTGTGTTCTTTATAACACGAACGAGTCTATTGTAGTACAATGTTCCTATAATCTTATCCTCAAGAATATGAAATATGTTTGTGAAGATTAAGGAATTATGAATTTGCTATGAATCAAATATATTAAATATAAACAGTGATTCAAGCAAAGAGAGTAGTGATTGCTTTTATAATGTTTAGAAAATATGATCAAGAAATAGATAGATTAGAGTAAGAGAATTCGATGTCTTGAATGATATTTGAATCATGTATTTATAGTTGTAAAAAGTATGTATGTATTGCCGAGGGTTATAGATAAGAGAAGCTTCCATTTCTATTGAGGAATGGTCGCAACTCTTGGGAAGAAGAAGGTGTCCTTTCATGCAAAATTCGCAGGTTCAAATTCAGTCGACTGTGCAGGAATTTCAGTCGACTGAAATTATAGTAGGAATCTTTCTGGAAAATTTTCAGTCGACTGTGCAGAAAATTTAGTCGACTGAAACTGTGCATATTTGTACATGTTTGCCAGTTCAGTCGACTGGTAAATTCAGTTCAGTCGACTGACATATGAATTTATGCATTATGAAGAATTGAAGTATGCTCAGTGAAAAATTTGAAGTATAATGAATGTGTTCTTGTGTTTGTGCAACTCTTGAGGATAGATTTTAACAAATAAACCTATATATATAAAAATCATACTCAAGTTTATATTTCATTGATCTTCCTCTATCTTGCATATATTTCTTCCTTTATACATTGTCATTGATCAAAAATCTTCGTGTATCAACATCCTCTGCGTTTTGTAAGTGAAATTTAGGTACATGGAAGCAAAATTTAGCAAGCTGCTTTTGCTGTCATGAGTATGTTTGATGGCTTGACTAATGGTACGTGTTTATGCTTAACGGGAATGTTTACTATGTGTCATACACACTCTATAAGGTATATCATATGTATATATTGTTGTTATGTTGTCCCCGGGTATGAGAGGTCCCAGATATGGGCATATATATTGATATAGCGATTTTTTCGAACCTATCCGTGTAAAGGAGATGTTGTCGAAATTTTTCGTAATATATGGAACCTTATAAATCTAAGGGTGTGAAGACATTTTTTCTTCATTTGGGAAATTTCGAGGACAAATTCTTTTAAGTGGAGAATTTAACGACCTACAAGTTTAAACGTTTCGAATGGGGATATTTAATTTATTTAAACATTCAAATTTTATTCAAATATTATAAATGGCAAGAAAATCAATGTTAACAAAACGATTTGGTTTTTAATGATGTACTTTTAGATGAATTTGTACAATTTTTTCATAACTTCTAATTTGGAAATAATTCAAATTGTCATTTGACGTATTTTTCAGCAAACATTGATACTTTTGAAATTATGTAGAATAAGTTAACCTATCCATTTTATTGTTGTTTTGTGATTAATAGCATTATTGTGCGTGATTGTGATTTTATTTCTGTCATTTGTGGTTCGTACGTGAACGTGATATTGTGTAGCAAAGTCTCAAAAAATTAAAATTTAATAACCTTTACATTCACTTTCCTTCCTCACTCTTGACTTTCATTCTTCCTTCTCTTTTTAATTTTTCTTATAAACGAAAGTGAGCTACCTCCTTCCCAAATTTAATCTCGAAGCTTCGCACAATAGAAACCAAAATCAATATTTATATCCAATGAATTAATGGTAGAGAGTGCTTTAAATCCATGTGTTCAATGTGGGGTACGGTCGTGATTGGCATAGAGTCATTTTGGTGGTCGTAACTAGGTTTTCACCTTGCCATCTCTAAATGTGGAATTAGGTCTTGGAGATGGTGTGCCGAGCTCCTCAAGCGAAGGCGAGTTGGTGAAGGAAGTTTGATAAGGCATGGTTGTGTTGGGCAAAATGCGGCAAAGACTTTGTCATTTTTGAGGGGAGCAAGTTGTGGGTGAAGGGAGTCAATCGAGCTTCCTATGGTGGTAAGCATGGCGGAGCATTCGTGAAGAGAAAGTCATTGGCAAAGATGGCACACGATTTCATGTAAAGGTGAGGGAGATGGAGGTGGAGACATGCAAGGCGATGGTCGTGCAAATGTGCATGCATAGGAGCATGGATTTAGGGAAGAAAGCGAATTTGATTAGGAGGGTAAGTAGTGTATAATTAAAGTTATTAATTGTTTTAATTAATTCAAAATCATATAAATATCTTCTCCATACAAGGTCCAATTGGGACGTAGTTTTTTGAGTTACGCTCATAGGATCGCTCTCTACACACTTGAATTGATTTCATCAAGTTTGGAGCAAGTAGAATTTTGGGCTAAAATCGAATGCCGTTCAATTTTAGATCGAATAGGAATGCTTAAGCGTCAGCTAGAATTTCGTTAGGTAAACTCACCTTTGGACAAACACTATATTGCTTATAGCATATATAAATTATTCTTGAATGCTTGAGTGATTTATTTGTTTGGTTTGGTTAAATTCCTATTTTGGAAAGAAGATGACATATAAATGAAATACTGGGAATTTTATAAATAGATCCAGATTCCTCGTCATTGTTGATTTGAAATTTCAGCTATATACTTATATAAATTTTTGAATGACTAAACTTGGTAGCTTGGACATATTGGATGTGATATTGATATGCATTAAAAGTTGAACCTTTTAGGTGATAAAGGTGGTAGTATCATTTGTTAAATGCTATTGTAGCTATTGGCCTCATTATAGTGTTTGAAAATATTATGATTTGCTGTTTGATTTGAAAATGGTTTTAATTCAAAGAATGATTTTAAATGAAAATTTTGGAATTTTCCATGGTATTTAATTTAAAAACGATTTTTGAACTTCTTTATTTTACTCCAACCTTTTTGGAAATGTTTTAAAAGTATTTCGAAAAGTATTTGTTTTACAGAAATGTTAATATAATAATGAGTGTTTATTATCAACAACAAAAGGAGAATTTATCTTTTATAATTTAATGATTCTGTTTTTAAAGAAGATAGAAAATTTTTGGAATAAAAATTTGTGAAATGATTTTTATAAAATATTGTATAAAAGAGAGATTTATGAACGTCATTTTACAAGTAAAAGAATAGATTTATAAATAGTATTTTATCAAAGGAAAATGACGTCATTTTGATGAATTGGAATAATAAATAACATTTGTGAATTTATAATGATATATGGAATGATCGTTTCGTGGAAGGTATGTAGTCCTATCTTGAAATCGAAGATCTATGTTAGTATATGAGATTTATAGAAGAGATTGATAAAAGGGGTTTTGTAAATATAGAAAGGAGATTTATAAAAGGTGTTTTATAAATATGAAAGTGATTTATGAAAGGGAGTTTTAGAAAAGGAATGAGACTGGATTTCTATAAATGATCATTTTAAATTATGGTAGTATGGAAAGTATTCTTCCCATAATTAACACCAAATTCTGAGGTAGGAAAACATGTCCTTATCCTGAGAATTAAGAATGTTTATCGAGGCAATAATAGTTTTCTAACTTGTCCGACTTCATTCTTACTCGAGGGATAGAACAATTTTAAAATCACAAAGTGTGGTAATTATATTTGGTCGAATTTATATATGATCTATTTGCTTACACAAAAAAGGAAAGTGGGTTGGGTTCAAAGTAAATAATATTTTAAATGACATTTGTTTTAACCAAGATAAGTATGGTTTTGGAAGTGAAATCTTCCTAAACATTTTGTGAATATACTTATACCATTGACATAAGTATATTATTACATTTTCTAAGTATTGAAAGTATAATGGTTTATGAATATACTTTTACCATTGAGATAAGTATATGTATATTTTTCCAAGCATAAAGATCAAATAAGAAGTGAATGAGTAATACACATATGTATATCTTTGTAAAAGTATTTTGATATAATTATTTACAATGTTTTTTAATTAATGAGGATTAATTAAAAAGGCTTAGTGGTTGCTTACATGCTTCATCATGCTTTGTTAAATGTGACACCCCACGTCTATACTCACACAAACCAAGGACACTATTAGATAATGCCATCATTTAGTACGAAAAATAAGGCTGTTGAGGAGCGACGAACTGTATAGTTGATTTGAGCAAGAACCGACATGTTAGATAGTAGGTCATGCATTTCATTTCAAGAGGAAATCTGACATATCCAATCCAAACTCAAATCTTCTACACAGTGGCTAAGTGGCCTTCGGAATCAATATAAAATAAGCAAAACGCAAAATCATGTTGGATCATAGGTTTTGATTGCTGATATGAAACAACAATTCACGAGTCTACGGCTACGATAACATCCAGACTCAATGACTCAAAGTATGGTTCATATAGTTATATATTTTAACGGGAGTCATCAAATATGTATATAGAGTCTAGTTTAGTGCTTGGTTAAAATCTTTCCTCAAGAATCATCATTCACATTCAAATACACTTGCATGCATATTTTAATCAAAATCAAGTTTTCATAAAATGCATGGAGCGAGGCTCGAACCCCGGTCACTAGTTAGAAGGCAAGTGCTCTAACCAAGTGAGCTGTGGTGATTTTTGATTATCAACAGAATTCAATTGACTGGATAAAGTCATTCAGTCGAGTGAATATTTATAAACAGCCTATTGAATTTGTGCTAATATGTATACACGATTATATTTTCAAATTCAGTCGACTGAAGTTCATAGACTAGTGGACTGACCTGGTTCCAACTGCTATTTTTTTGAAAAGACATATCCTTTTTTAATAGCCTTCTTCCTCGCGAAGAGTTGTAGCCATTGCTATTCGTTGAGAACTCTTCACCAGCAGTTGCAATTCCTTAACTACAATATATATGCATGAATTTCAAGATCAAATTACTTCACTTACATGCTTATACTTGAATCATATTTTCTGAATCAACTACTCTCTTGAATTCGTACATTTATTGCTTACAATCACAATTCTATATTTCTAAAGCAATTTGAAGCTTCCTAATCTTCATATACACACAACTGTACACATCATACTTGAGGAAAAGATCATAGGAAGGGTGTACTACAAGTGACAAATCTGTGTTATTAGAACACAAAAAGTAAAACAATCTTTTGTATTTGTTGAAGTCATGTTCTGCTGCTCAGGCGTGTGAAGTCCTCTTTGGCTGCTGAGGCGAAATCCTGTTCCGCCGCTTAGGTCTCTGTTCAGCTACTCAGGGGTTGTATAGACTTGTTCCTCCAGGATAAGTGGGGATTGTTGTTTTAGAGAAATTCCAGAAGGAGTCTAAGACTGAAAGTAGGATGGTGCTCCGAACTAGAATAACAATTTCTGGTGTTATTTTTATTATACCGCTTTTATATTCCACACTATTACTGTATAGCTATCATCACTATACTCTGTATTATCGTATATCCATATTACATGATCCATAGCACACTTTAATACGGTATAAGAGCATAGTGACTTTCATTTGGTATCAGAGCCTGGAATTCTATCGATCGTCACAACATCATAGAATAATGGCCAGAAAACGATCCAGTCGAAATACGATAGGCAAAATCCCTGTTAAAGCCACTAGCGAGGACTGCAAAAAGGTACTGTCTGATTTACAAATTTCAGTAAAAGATAATAATGAATTAGTTAGTATAAGCAATAAGATTTCAAAGCTTAATTTTATTATTTTAGAAAAAATGAAATCTGTAGAACTTGAAAATGAGAAATTGAAAAATGAGAAGTTAAATTTAGAAAATCAACTTGGTGTTTTAAAGAATAATTTTAGAACTGTCAAAGATTTTCTAAATGAACTAAACATCATATTTGAAAAAGAGAGTGAAAAATTTTCAAAAGAAAATTTTGATTTGAAAAGACAAAATGATTTATTACAATCCTCTTTAGATAATTCAAAATCTCAAAATTTCTTTCTCAAAAATGAGAACTATACGTTAAAAAACGAGAATTCTGAATTAAATGTGAAAACTGATATTTTGAATAATAGTAATATTTCTTTTGAAAATAAAAATTGTGAATTTAAATCTAAATTTGATAAACTTACCACCGAAGTCACAAAATTTAATAATGGTCAAAATGATTTAAACATGATTTTATCCGGTTCTAGACCTTTGCATGATAAAAGTGGTTTAGGATATAATAAAACTAATCGTAGAAATAGCACTAGATATGCTTTCATGTATAGTAAAAATGTTAGTGCTAGTACTAAATTTCGAGTCAAGTCTAAATTCAATTTTTATAGAAATTCAAATACTGTTGTGACCAATAACATTTATAATTTCTCTAGAAGTACAAAGTCGTTAACGAGAAATATGAATAAAAATTATCTTTGTATTTGGGTTCCTATTAGTTGAAAAAATAGAGAAAAATACATTGATGATTAGTTTGATATGGTAGTTAATAATAAAAATTATATTTTTAAAGGTTCAACCACACCCAAATGGGTATGGTTTTCTAAAAATTAGGAAATTATAAGAACCTTGGGTATCGCATGCCTTAAATGTTAAATTTTTTTATACCTTACATTATAAGTAGTAGTTATTTGTTTTATATTGTTCTATGTTAAACACATATGTGGAATATAATTTATGTCATTATATAAACTCTCCTTTTTGTCGATGACAAAAGGGGAGAATTTTGTCGATGACAGAGGGGGAGAAAGATATTGCTCTAACGCTATTTGTAGGAATAAATGATGCAAGCATAGATTAAGGAGGAGAAAATATGAATTATTTATAGGAATATATAATATAGATTCAGGGGGAGAAATCTATAGCACAATTACAGGAATATATTTCGAATGTGAGATAAGTCAACAAAGCTTGTCGAAGATTTGTCCATAGCAAATGGAGTTGTCATCATAAAAAAAGGGAGAATGTTGGATCATAGGTTTTGATTGCTGACATGAAACAACAACAACGACTCAAAGTATGGTTCATATAGTTATATATTTTAACAAGAGTCATCAAATATGTATATAGAGTCTAGTTTAGTGATTTGTTAAAATCTTTCCTCAAGAATCATCATTCACATTCAAATAAACTACATGCATATTTTAATCAAAATCAAGTTTTCAAAAAATGCATGGAGCGGGGCTCCAACCCAGGTCACTAGTTTAGAAGGAAAGTGCTCTAACCAAATGAGCTATGGTGATTTTTGATTATCAATAGAATTCAGTCGATTGAACAAAGTCATTTAATTGACTGAATATCTATAAACAACCTATGGAACTTGTGCACATATGTATACACCTTTATATTTTCAAATTCAATCGACTGAAGTTCATAGACTAGTGGACTGACCTAGTTCCAATTGCTATTTTTTTGAAAAGACACATCCTTTTTGAATAGCCTTCTTCCTTGTGAAGAGTTGCAGCCATTGCTATTCGTTGAGAACTCTTCACCAGTAGTTGCAACTCCTTAACTACTATATATATGCATGAATTTCAAGATAAAATTACTTCACTTACTTGCTTATACTTGAATCATATTTTCTGAATCAACTACTCTCTTAAATTCATACATTCATTGCTTACAATCACAATTCGATATTTCTAAAGCAATTTGAAACTTTCTAATCTTCAAATACACACAAATACACACATCATACTTGAGGAAAAGATTATAGGAAGGGTGTACTACAAGTGACAAATCCGTGTAATTAGAACACAAAAATTCAAAAAATCTTTTTTATTTTTGAAGCCCTGTTCTGCTGCTCAGGCGTGTGAAGTCCTCTTCGGCTGCTGAGGCGAAATCCTGTTCTGCTGCTCAGGTCCCTGTTTGGATGATCAGGGGTTGTATAGACCTATTCCTCCCGGTTAAGTGAGGGTTGTTGTTTTAGTGAAATTTCAGAAGGAGTCTAGGACTGGACGTAGGACGGAGCTCCGAACCAATATAAAAATCTCTAGTGTTATTTTATTATACTGCTTTTTCATTCCGCATTATTAACTGTATAGCTATCATCACTATACTCTGTATTATCGTATATCCATATTACACGATCCATAGCACACTTTTATTTGGTATCAGAGCATAGTGACTTTCAAATTAGTTGTAGATATTCATATCACTAAGGCGGAAACAGATATGAATATAACGTCATAGAAATAGACATCATAGTAGTGGTCATACAAGATCCACTACGCCAGAAATGATACAAGTGCTAGACAAAAGAGTATGTATAAATCAAGGAGTCTCTATCTCGAATATATGAAAACAAAAACTACTAAGCTAAATTAGTTAGCCAAAAGTCAGAAGATAGTCCCTGCTACGAAGTCAAGTGGAAGCACTTGAAACACCTCGGTCTGACCCGAGTATTATTTAAGAAGAAAAATAATAAATGGATTAGTCTGGCTATAATTACCATTTAAGATGAGATAGGATAAGAGATATGACAAAAATATATGATAACAATAATGCCATACTGTGCAAGTATATATTTGATAACGATGAAAATCATACAATTTCTCAAGTCTCCTTAAATGCCCAAAAAGGATATCATATTCTTTAGCTTATTCACCAAACCTAAAATATTGACAAAACATACCAATGCAAATCGCAAAAATTGGTGAAACATGAATTCTAGATATCCATGATTGAAAATCTAGGAAACATAAAAGGGGGAAGGCCTATCATAAAAAGGAGCACGAAAGCTCACCAACACGTATATCACAAACGGGACGCTATCCCATGGTCGCTAACCAATAAAATTTGAGCCGAAGCTCCGCCGAAATGGCCGAAAGACCATGGGTCTCTACCACACCAAATTGAGCCGAAGCTCCACAGAAATGGCCCAAAGACCATGGCTCTCTACCACACTAAATTGAGTCGAAGCTCCACCGAAACGGCCCGAAGACCATAGGTCGCTACCCTACCAAATTGAGCCGAAGCTCCACCAAATGATTACAATAGATCAATTAGTATAAATTACACCAAGTTAGTAAATAAATGAGTTTAGCTTCATGTCCCATAACCACTGGCTTAACTTAAATATTTACGAACAAATTGTAGATTTCCACTCGAAGATTGTCACAAAATGATCATCATTGATAAAAAAAGAAGTGTAAATTACACTATGCTAGTAAACAAATGAGTTTAGCTTCACGTCCCATAACCACTGGCTTAACTTAAATAATTACAAGGAAACTGTAGATTTCCACTTGAACATTGTCACAAAATGATCATTATTGATAAAAAAAAGAAGAAGTGAATATTACACCATGCTAGTAAATAAATGAGTTTAGCTTCATGTCCCACAACCACTGACTTAACTTAAATAGTTAAGAATAAATTTTAGATTTCCACTCAAAGATTGTCATGAGATTTGAATCGAACAAGTCCAAAAATTAACCGATGAAGTAAACGCAAGCATTTCATACCACTTGTTTTTCTAAGTCGTTTAATTACATATGAATGAGGTAAATGTTTGTATATACTAAGAGATTGGAAAACGGTTTCAAAAACGAGCTTGGTATTAAAAGTAATGTTGAAATCATTTTTGTGAAATAGTTAGAGTATTTACTACTAGTATAGAAACCTTTGTATTTTAAGGTGACAAATCATAGAATTATTGTAAAACAATCTATCACCAAAATCCATATTCGATGACGTAAATTAAAACCATACAATTGATATCTAATCCATCAAATGGATATTCCCAAAAATCCAGAAAAGAAGTAATCAAAGTTGATAATAATGACAACAACTAACCATATCAACAAAAATCGATAAAAATTGAAAATCCACTCAAAAACTGACAAAACAGGCAAAATTGAACAGAACCAGACATCTGGTAGGTTTAGCCAGACGTTCGAACCTGGGTTCTGGAAGTTTATATTTTTTTCTCTTTCCTCTTTTTATTTTTTGAGGCCTCCGAGACGTCTCTATGGGTTTAACTAGACATCTAGTCCTGGGCTCTGGAATTTAATTTTATCTTTCATTTTATATTTTTTCCAGAAGCCCCTATAAGACATCTGAAATTTTCAACCAGATGTCTAGTTGCCTGAGCTGGGCAGAAATTGGCCAGGCCAATGATGGTCAAATCAATTTGGAAGCGATCGAACGAGCGATTGAGGTAAGGGATTTATGCCAAACAACAAACTAGCCCTATAGGCTCTTTGGTACACCCCAAATATCATGTCCAAACATTCAAGTTAAGATCTTTAAAGATTTTGACTTTAAAATACCAAAATTGGGAAATTCGCCAAACTAATCCAAATCAAAAGCAATTGAACCTGAAATAGATGTTATGATTTCATACCTAACAAAAATGAAAGCTATAGACATAAATATGAGTTCAAGAACTCACCTTTAAACTTCAAAAACAAGAAATGAGAAGCTCTAAAACAAGCTTAGACCAATTCCTCTTCACTAGGTCTCTAGAATCTTCAATCTATTATTAAATGTAAATTTTTGCTAATTTAGATTATAGGAAAAATCAAGAATTGAAGAGGAGCTGAGATGGAAAAGATGAAGAGAACTCTTACCTAAGCTTCTCCTTGATTTTAGAACTTGAATTTGAATTTCCTAAGAGAACTAGGGCTTATGAATTTTAGTTTCCTCTTCCCACCATTTTTCCTAGGGATTGAGTGTTAGGAATTTAGAAAATGGAATGAATGGATGAAGAGGATTGGAGTTGGAGCTATTAGGTAGAAAGTTTGGATTAGCTTATTGGGTTAATGGGCTAGAACACAACCTAAAGCCCAAATGAAAATACCAAAATCCTAATCAACTCCAAACAAATCGATGTTTATACTTAAATAAGTTGTAAACATCGTTTCAAACTCAACGAAAGTGGTCTCGAGTCCGGATTCGACTATTTAAAAGAAGTCACATTTTGGACTTTAAATCCAACTAACGATGCTATATTTAAGTAAACATTTAAATATATAATCGTAAATATGTGAGTTTTTACAGACTACCCTCCTTAAAAAATTGCATCCTCACAATACTTAAGAAGAAAATAAAGAGTAACAACCACTCTAAGGCATAACAACACAAAAGAAAATTTTGAAGTGAGAAGTTCACCTTAAGGAGCACGAGAGAGTAAGTTTGGATGTGCTTGATCGATGAATTCTTTGGATTCCCTAGAACAATCCTTAGGATTTGAGGACCACTGAACTTTCATAAGCGAACATCTTTATTTTGGAGGCGTTTTACCTCCATAGCAATGATACAAAAAGGATGTTGCTCATAAGTCAAACTAGGTGAAACTTCGATTTCTTCAACAATACCAGGCTCAAGAATAGAATTGGAATCTCTAAGGCATTTCCATAGTCGAGAAATGTGGAATACGTTGTGAATAGCAGAAAATTGAGTCGGCAATAAAAGGTGATAAGCCTTGAAACCAATGCATTCGGTGATGGGAAATGGGCCAATATATCGAGGTGCAAATTTCTCGATCGACAGAAACGCACAACACCCTTCATAGGTGGAACACAATTGAACACCAAATCTCCCACATAAAATTCTAATTTCCTTCTTCGGTTATCAGCATAGGATTTTTATCTACTTTGAGCTTCTTTCACCCTATGACGAATAAGGTCAATCTTTTCTGTGGAATCACACATAAAATCTAGACCTAAAACCAACTTCTCACCGACTTCAAGCCAACACGGAGGAGATTGGCATGGTCTTCCGTAGAGTGCCTCGAAAGGTGCCATTCCAATACTAGATTGGAAGCTATTATTGTAAGAAAACTCAAACAGGGAAATATGATCTTCCCAACTTCCACCAAATCAAGAACACATGTAAGAAGAAGATCTTCAAGAGTTTGATTCACACGCTTTATTTGTCCATCGGACCGAGGATGATAAGCGGTGTTGAAATTAAGCTTCCTTTCCAAAGCTTTTTGAAGACCTTTTCAAAAACCACTAGTAAACAATGGATCACGATCGCTAACAATAGAAGTAGGAACTCCATGCAAACAAATTCTTTGACATAAAGTTTGGCCAAAAGAGATATGGTCCGGTTGGACCGAACAGGAAGAAAATGAGCGGATTTTAATGTAACGACCCGGAAATTTCGATCCCGAAAATTCCAGAGAGTGAGTGAAAAGAAGAAAGAGAAAGAAGAAGAAACAGAAACTCAAACTTAGAATCTCACATTCGCAGCGGATAGGATATAATATCAGATAAATAATAGTTTTACAAAGAAGATCTGTATCATTACACTTATATTTTTATATATATCAGAGTTACAACCATTATACAACACTAGACAGTTTAAAAGAACCTGTCCTAGATAAACTATAACACATCGCAGCGGAAATACCCCATACGTTCCTGCCATTTAGCTCGCCTCCTGTGCTTCAGAACGCCCTTACCTGAAAATATGTAATACTCGGTCTGACCCGAGCAAATTCAAAAAGTTACATTTGCTCTGATACCAAATGTAACGACCCGGAAATTTCAATCCCGAAAATTCCAGATAGCTATGAAAAAGAAGAAGAGATAGAAGAAAAGAAGAAACAAAAACACCAAAACACAGAAACCTCACATTCGCAGCGGATCAAAATATAATATCGCATAAATAACAGTTTCACAAAGAGGAACTGTATCAGTACACTAATATTTTATATATCAGAGTTACAACATTTAACAAAACTAGACAGTTTAAAACAACATGTTCCAGATATACAACTACGTATCAAAGAGGAAACTCTCCATACGTACCTACCATCCAGCTCGGCTCCTGAGCTCGAGAACGTCCTAACCTGTAAATCTGTAATACTCGGTCTGACCCGAGCATTACATCAAAGTAACACCCGGGTCAGGCTGGAAACAAACGTGAGTAAACCCATCTAATAGGGAACACAAAACATACAATCTTATAAAAACCCGGAGTAACTTGTGTCAATTTACAACTTCACAAGTCGTTATAGACATCACTTTCATCACACATTGATTTCTAAGTGCCAAACTTAGATTAAAGGGTCTAATTCACTTAAATCATTCCATTTCATCCTATTGATCCCACATATCAAATTTTAAAGAATCGAAGTGGTTCGGGTATTTACTAATACCTGACTCTGGTCACTTCGAATCCAATGTCATCTAAACCCAAGTTATCCAATCAAACACAATTCAGCTTTAATTGTCGGATAACGCCTTTACACAGTAATTCATAATTGATTGATAATCACATTATCATCGTCCATCCAACATATCAGAGATATCAACCAATTCCAAGCACCTATCATCATTTAATCATTAATAAGCAAGATTGATCACTTCCATAAATTACATTAATCAATGATCCTCTAATTTCTTTCATTGGTTAATTATTTTTAAATTTCATATAATAATTAACCTATAACTTAATTACATTCATTAATCAATCTTGAATAATCGCAATCAGAAATTAACTTTTCTTAATTACTTCATCAATTAAACCAACTCCTTGATTTATTATATAAATTAATCCTTCCATTACACCGTGTAATCATTACTTAATTTCTTCCATCAAGTAATCATCCTTTAATTACTACCCATCAAGTAATTTCTTTAAATTAATTACATCTATTAATTATCCACTAATTACTTCACTAAGTAATCATACCTCATTAATTACCTTAAGTAATTATATTTAACTCACCATTAAATGATTACTTTTAATTAATTAACTGAATTAATTAACTAAAATTTACCACATCAACTTAATTTTACTAAGTAATTAATTCCTTTAATTACTTCATTAAGAATTATTCATAAAAATTCTTTTACATTAAGTAATAAACCTCTTAATTACTTATCACTTAATTACTCCTTAATTGATTAACCGTGATTAATCAATCCTTAATTGCCACTTTTAAGTACAATAAGAAATTAGCCTTTAAGTAATTATTCTTAACCTTCACAGTAATTAATTAACCATGATTAATTTCATTGATCTTTAATTAATTACATTAATTAATTATACTTAATCATCAAAACTTTAATTTATTTAAATGATAAGTCCTTTGTCTTAATTAACTTATTTAAAATTTTATTAAATACACTTTTAATTAATTATCATAAATACAGTTATCTTACATAATTAAATTGCATCACTAGTGACCTAAGTTGTGGGTTATGTTAAACTTGGAAATTTCTTTATTTATATTCTATTCCAAATAAAACACTAACCTTAAATTTGATAAAATTCTTGAACTTTGCTTACCTTAATTCCATTTGTACTAAAGGAAACTCAGCCCAAAGGAAAATCAACCGGCCCAAAGCCCAAACTCCCTCCTCCTTCTTTTTTTAAAAAAAACTGCTAATACTAAAGTCCTACTCGAGTTTGACCCGGCATTTTCTCACGGAAATTCGAGTCTCCTCTCTCGACATTCCTTCTCTACATAACTTCGAGATCATCGTCAGGCTAAAACCAAATTTCCCTGAGTCCAAACCTTCACAACCTCCTCAAATAAACGACGACACATGGTGCACGTGCACGCCAAATTCGACCACCTCCAGCCCTTGCTCCGACCGTCGACAAATCGGCGATAACCCCACAGTCATTTTTCCCAACCCAGAAACCTAAAACTTCCATTGATTCAAAATCGAACAATTCAACCAACACTTGAACCAATACTATCGTTCCAATTCACCTGCTCCGCCGCTACCAGCCACTAGGACCCACGTCCTCTCGTCAGAAGGTTCACCAGCACCCCTCTACCATTCCCCCATTCTCCGGCCTCACTCGACGCCATCCAGCCATCAGAATATGCCGCGAACTCCCCTTGCCCAAAACATGACCTAAAACCCTATTCCGGCATTGCCGCGCCACCTCAAGTGTCTTAAAACCAAACCCCTATTTTTCCCATGATCTCTGATCCCTCCAGACATAACCCCGCCGTCCACAACCCATGTGATCGCCAGAAATTGACCAAACATCAATTTTATTTTAATATGAAATATCACAATATATACAAATTTAAAAATCCTGAGATTATTGTCAAAATTCCTCATTTTCGAAATCAAGTTAAACTATAAAATCAAAATACAAAATTTAAACAATTGAATTTCATACTTGAATTAATTTTCATTGTAATCCCTCGTTTTTGAAATAATTGCTAAATAAATTTATTGGAAAACAATTTTAAATTTAAGATATCATGATTACAATCAGAGTTTCTTCAATCATCAATGCCTGGAAGAATTTGAGTGATGAGTTTAGAGTTTTTAAAAAGATTTGATGGTCTGAAATTCAAGAACAGAGACCAAGAGTAATTTACACAGCCATGCACTCAGCATAATCAAAACTTTAAATCAGGCAACACCTTAATACAACCATACCAAACATGTTTGAGTTATTTATATGATTAATTATTGCATGCACAGGTTGTTTCAATAATTTATCAACATCATCATTGTCAACAGGTTTAAGCATTAAAAATGTTAGCAGTTTACTCACATTAAATTGTTGAACAAAGAGCAATATCCAGTTTTGAAAAGTTACTAGCTCTTCCCCCTGTTACAGATTTTGCCTTAGATCAGGAATTGATTTATTCTGATCTGGATCTTGAACTAATTGATGATCTTGAGTTGCTTTTAGTTTCAGAAATTTGAAAGAACTTAGCTTAATTTATTTGCTTCTTCCTCTGGTTATTTGCTTCACAAGTTTTAGATCTGAACAGAGATTACTTACTTCTGATTTTCTTAAATTTTGGTATTTGAATTTGGAAGGGTAGAAAATAAATAAGACAGAGAATGGAGATGTTAATGAAATTTTGTTTTAATAATTTTTTTTTATAGTTATTTTAAAGAACAATGACACTTGGTAATTAGGCTTACAGATGTCATTAGATATACCTTTTCCTTACATTTGTAATTCTATGTATCGACATATTTTTATAAGTATTTATAAAATAATTTCAATTTAGTTCATATTTATAAATGTCTTACTTGTTTTAATATTTAAACTCCTCTTATATTTATCCATCTGAAATTTTAAAGGTAGATGATATAAAATCCCAATTACACACTTATAATAGTTATACAAATATACTAATTATATATATACCTTATTTATATTTTTAAATGTTTTCCATAAAAATTTATATTAAATTTCCATTTATTGACTACTTTCCCTCATTTATATTAATATGATCTTAAAAGAAAATAACGAACTATATACTAATAAACCATATACATATATTTTATAACCAATTTGTTTAAGATATTTATTCTTTGAATTCCTAATTCAAATTTAACTTAATTCAAAATCCAATTTGAAATCAACTCATATAAATATATTTACCTAAACAAACACAATTTCACTTTGTTTGAAAATAATAATATTTTTATTTAAAATCTTTTTATATCCATATATATAAACAACCATTATTATTTGTTTTTAAAAGAAGAATTTTTCAGTTTTAAGTAATTATATTAGGTGGTTATCACATAATTATTTATTCTGATATAAATATTTATGATCAGATTTATTGGTTTCATTTATAAATTAGTGTTTTAATAAACTTAATCTTGTTAATTACCAATTAACAAATGTCCAAAAATTCGGGCTATCACATTCCTGCCCCCTTAGAATCTTTTCGTCCTCGAAAAGGAACGAAACCAGTATTTATAAAAATGCTTTCAGTCAGATAAATTTCCTTTGATCATTTTTAAAATACTTTTAAAATCTATATAATATTACGAAAATAGTTTTTATGAAGATACTTTTATAACTCGATGTCTCAACCAGTTCATCCTTGTTCTTACAGAAATTCGGTCAAACGCTGATCAGGCGTTGGACTGAAGATCTATAAGTACTTAGCAGACCCATTTTCAACACCCAGTGAAAATACTTGGAAAATAATTTTATTGAAAATATAGAAAACTGTTTTTGAAAATAGAGGAAATATCTTTGGTGAGAATGCTCTGGAAATCATCACTCCCATCCATGGTCGCAGTTACATTCCAAGGTTACGTTGCCATCGCAGCAAAAGTCCATGTAACTGTAGGCTCTCCGCGGCCTCTCGATTACGCCATGGAACCCACGACAGATCGCATTTACATTCCAGGGTTACGTTGCCATCACAACAAAAGTCCACGTAACTGCAGGCTCTCTACGGCCTCTGATTTTCGCTATCAAAACGAAACTCCTCCACTCCTACATAGGTCGCAGTCTACCAATATAAAATCAAACGCAGACTGTTGGCTCTCAGCGGCACACACGACTTTCGCTATGTTACCATAGGTCGCAGTCTACCGATATAAAATCAAACGCTGACTGTTGACTCTCAGCGGCACACACGACTTTCACTATGGTATACTTTACTCAGAATCCCCAGGAACCAGTTTTGTCCGGACTCCTCACAGGATCAACTTTAGAACCCCCCCGGGGCTCAAGGCAGCACCACCCGGTGGCACTCCTGAGAAGTTCATTTCAAGGGAGCGCCTTTTCCCCAGAGTCATCATCAAAATATTTTATACTATACACATATAGTATCTTCAAATCATACACCTAGCATGATCTCATACAAAGCTCCTTTACACTAAATCGATAATTCTCAAACTAGGCTTTCCAAATTATCAATATTGATATTACCCAAAAATCAAAAGCCTTTCCAAATCCAAAGGTTCCCAAAACCTTTTTCCAAATTCCTCATAAGATCCTTTATATATATAGATATATATATAATTTTTTTAAGACTTTGGATCATTTCAAACTTGTATAACCTGCCCTTGGTATCAGAGCTGAAGGTTAAGCGAGAACCTTGGCTCTGTTGGGATTACTCGTTAAGGAAAGGGTCAATGGTACCCTAGAATGAGTTGTGTGTGTGTGTGTGTGTCTATCTATATATATATATATATATATATATGAGAGCTTACTTGTTATATAAAGATTTTAAATGATTTTATAAGAATATATTTTGATATATATATATAGCAATATTTCTTTTAAATAAATATTGGTTGTTAAATTATTGGAATTAAATTAAGTGGTAATAGAAATACAACCAGATTGAAAAATTAAATTAAAAATAAGTTTGAAATGGATTCAAACTGAAATTAAATCTTGAAGTTGGGAAAGCATTTCAAAATAAGATGAATTAGAATTGATTTCGAACCAGAGAAATAGAATGGTTATTGTGTTTAATAATGGGATGATTGTTTTCCAATAAACAATAGAATGTTTTAAGGAAGTAACCATTTAAAGTGAGTAACTTGTAAATTTGAAAGGATGTAAATAAAAGTGGGTTTCAAATTGAGGAGTTCTGAATTCTAAATTTAGACATTTAAATTGGTTTCAAAATATTAAAGGAAATAAAATTATTCAAACTATGTTGATATGATCTTATTTTAAATAAGAAATGTTATTTAATATATTTGAATGAAAGGGTCCTATTTCAAACAAGGTTTTTTGAAATTTTAAAGGAATTTGTTTGAATTTCAAGCCAAAGGTGGTTTAAAACTTAAAAGTAACTAGGTGTATAAGAGAAATAATATGTATAAGGAGTATACATAATATCAAAGATGGTTTGATATTTTCCTTGGAATGTGACGTGAAAACCAAAGTGAAGTAGGTTTTAAATTTAAGTGGAAAGGATATTAATCTGAAGTTTAAAATTTGAATGGGAATACAAATTTTGTAAATTTGAATGGATTAAGTAAATAAGTTTGAATGGACAACTTGATTTGGAAATTTGAATATGAAATTTAGATTTAACTTGGAAAGTTAAATGGTTGATTGGAATTGAGAGTTTGAGTGATCTCAAATTGAGTTCGGGATCCGAAAATTTGAAATGGATGGATATTTTAAAATAATTTGAATGGCACCATCCTGTTGTTGTTAATAATCTTTAAACTGTAAATTTGATTTGTTTAAAGAAATGGGGTGTGGTAATATATCCATTATTAAGGTAAAATAGAATCATTTTGGACTTAAGATTTGAATGTTAAGAAATGAATTTGTAAATTAAAATTGTTTGAAATTCTTACTTGAACCTTGTAATGAGTTAAGCAAAGATAATTTAAAAATGGAATTTTGAATTTGGACTCAAATTGTTTAAAAAATTTAAATAAAGGAAAATTTGGTCTAAGAGGTTAAACCAACCCTTGAAATTTAAATCGAATTTATATAATTCGAGATGATATAAAGTGAGATTGATTTAGAAATCAGTTCAAATTGAAATTTGAATTAAAATAATTTGGATTTTTAGTTTAAGTTGAATAGTTTTAAAATTCAAATGGAAATTTGAATTGGATACTTTGAAATAAAATTAAAGTTGAATGAGTTCAAATTCAAATAGGAAGTTGATTTGAATCTGGAATGAGAATGGAAGTTAACTTAATTTGAATTGAAATTGGCAATTGATTGGAATTGGGATCAATTCAAATTGAAATTGAATTAATTTAAATTTGAGATGGAAATTTAAATTGAATTGAAATTTAGTCAATTCAAGAGGAAGTGGAAATTCAAATGGAATTGATGGGAAATGGAAGATTAGAAATTAAACAGTTTGACTCTGGACTATTTTCAAAATGAATTGTTTTAATATAAATCTATTTTTTCTAAATTATTTACTATATAAAAAAACTATTTTTCAACTGTTTTACAAATTAATTACTATTTTACAACTATTTTGCAATTATTTAAAATTTCTATAATTATTTATCTATTTTCCAACTATTTTACAATTTCTTAACTATTTTGCAGCTATTTTACAAACTAATAATTATTTTTCAACTACTTATCTATTTTTAAACTTTTCAAGCTATTTTCTAAATTTAAACTGGACAGAGTTTAAACTGTTTTTGATTAAATTCCCAACTGAGATAACAATTGAGGTGGTAATCCATATGGGATTGAAGAAATTGTGGATAAATGAATAGAATTAAAGAAAATGTGAATAGAAAGGAGAATTGATTTGGCTAATAATCAATAAAAATAAATACGTAGGATGTACGTATATTATTCTATTCGCATAGTGATTTGATCCAGATTCGAGCACAGAATTTCGAGATAATTATATCGATCCGAGTTGGGATTTTTCACTCGATTTTCGACGGCGAACCTGGATATGGATTGTTGATTGGTTCTGGATATTCTCTATCATAGTTGTGGCTATGTAAGGAGAATGATGGTTTCTGATCAAGAAACTAGATCTGTGTCTGCACTAGGAAGTCTGGTGGACGATACTAGTTCGGAAGTGAAATTGTGTGATCGAGTGAGCGATCAGGTTGGTATAGCGTACGAAGGATAAGTGTACATTGTACAGTTTTGAATGAAATTGATATTGGAAAGAGTAAATCAAATGTGAATATTTGATTTTGAATAAACAAAGTTATATATCTTTGTTATATAAGATAAATCTCCCCTTGTTGAATCTATTGCCAGAAGGAAAGGATTTTTGAAAGTGTCTGAAGTATAAACGGAATTTTATACAAGTTTGAAATGATTCAAAGTCTTAAAAAAATTATATATATCTGTATATATATAAAGGATCTTATGACGAATTTGGAAAAAGGTTTTGGGAACCTTTGGATTTGGAAAGGCTTTTGATTTTTTGGGTAAAATCAATTTTGAGAATTTGGAAAGCCTAGTTTGAGAAATATCCATTTTGGAATAATCGATTTTGTGTAAAGGAGATTTGTATGAAATTATACTAGGTGTATGATTTGAAGATACTATATGTGTATAGTATAAAATATTTTGATGATGGCTCTGGGGAAAAAGGCGGTCCCTTGAAATGAACTTCTCAGGAGTGCCACCGGGTGGTGCTGCCTTAAGCCCTAAGGGGGGGTTCTAAAGTTGATCCTGTGAGGAGTCCGGACAAAACTAGTTCCTGGGGATTATGAGTAAAGTATACCATAGCGAAAGTCGTGTGTGCCGCTGAGAGCCAACAGTCTGCGTTTGATTTTATATCGATAGACTGCGACCTATGGTAACATCGAAAGTCGTGTGTGCCGCTGAGAGCCAACAATCTACGTTTGATTTTATATCGGTAGACTGCGACCTATGCAGGAATGGAGGAGTTTCATTTCGATAGCGAAAATCAGAGGCCGCAGAGAGTATGTAGTTACATTGACTTTTTCTATGATGGCAACGTAACCCTGGAATGTAACTGCGATCTGTCCATGGTGTAATCGAGAGGCAGCGGAGAGCCTACAGTTACATGGACTTTTGCTGCGATGGCAACGTAACCCTGGAATGTAACTGCGACCATGGATAGGAGTGATGATTTTCAAAGCATTACCACTAGAGATATTTCCTCTATTTTCAAAAACTGTTTTCTATATTTTCAATAAAATTATTTTCCAAGTATTTTCACCGGTGTTGAAAATGGGTCTGCTAAGTACTTATAGATCTTCAGTCCTACGCCTGATCAAAGTTTGACTGAATTTCTGTAAGAACAAGGATGAACTGGTTGAGATGTCGAGTTATAAAAGTATCTTCATAAAAACTATTTTCGTAATATTATATAGATTTTAAAAGTATTTTAAAAATGATCAAAGGAAATTTATCTGTCTGTAAGCATTTTTATAAATTCTGGTTTCGTTCCTTTTCGAGAACGAAAAGATTGTAAGGGGGAAGGAATGTGATAACCCAGATTTTTGGATATTTGTTAATTGGTAATTAACAAGATTAAGTTTATTAAAACACTAATTTATAAATGAAACCAATAAATCTGATCATAAATATTTATATCAGAATAAATAATTATGTGATAACCACCTAATATAATTACTTAAAACTGACAAATTCTTCTTTTAAAAACAAATAATAATGGTTGTTTATATATATATATATATATATATATATATATGGATATAAAAAGATTTTAAACAAAAATATTATTATTTTCAAACAAAGTGAAATTGTATTTGTTTAAGTAAATATATTTATATGAGTTGATTTCAAATTGGATTCTGAATTAAGTTAAATTTGAATTAGGAATTCAAAGAATAAATATCTTAAACAAATTGGTTATAAAATATATGTATATGGTTTTATTAGTATATAGTTCGTTATTTTCTTTTAAGATCATATCAATATAAATGAGGGAAAGTAGTTAATAAATGGAAATTTAATATAAAGTTCTATGGAAAACATTTAAAAATATAAATAAGGTATATTTATAATTAGTATATTTGTATAACTATTATAAGTGTGTAATTGGGATTTTATGTCATCTACCTTTAAAATTTCAAATGGATAAACATAAGAGGAGTTTAAATATTAAAACAATCAAGACATTTATAAATATGAAATGAATTGAAATTATTTTATATATACTTATAAAAATATATTGATACATAGAATTACAAATGTAAGGAAAAGGTATATCTAATGACATTTGTAAGCCTAATTACCAAGTGTCATTGTTCTTTAAAATAACTAAAAAAAATTATTAAAAAAAATATTTCATTAACATCTCCTGTGATGACCTGGAATTTTAAAGCAATATCAATTTAATAATTTGAAATAAAAATTAAATTGATTTGATAATCTTTGTAATAAGATATGAATTAATTTAATAATTCAATAAAATAAATAGTTAAATGATAGATTTTATCTTTTTAAATCTAATAATTGTTTATGTTTATAATACATATAGAATATTGTATAAATTGTAATAAGTATTGTATATATTGTATAATCTTTCTTTTATAAATAAAATTGCATTTATTTTATTTTAAAATTTATCTACATATGAATAAATACATGATTAACTAATTTATATAAACATAGGTTTACATTTATCATGTATTAACATTTAAATAAATAACTAATTAACATTTGTGACAAATGTAAACATCTTACAAATTAAATGAGCATGTGTTAATTAATGGACATACTTACTTGACAAATGTAATATGTAGGGACAAGTGTCAAAAATTTAATTAGCATTTTCTTTTGATTTTATTTTTAATGATTTCAGTTTTTATAAACAAACCCCTTCCATCTTATTTCTTTTTGAAATCAAAAACTAAGAAACAATGGAAAACAAATTTCTGAAATCATTTTCAAAGCCACTTCTGTAATCAAAAATCTGTTAAACATTTTCCAAAACAAAATCATCTTCAAAAAGCCCCCACATCTTCAAGTTTAAAAACATATCCGTTACCATTTTGAAATCAAGAAGAAATTCTGCATTTCTGGAATTAGCCTGCATGCAAACCATTTGTCTTCAAGCCAATTAAAGCATACCTGCATTTTCAAAAATCTAAGATCTGTGCAAGCAAACCTGCAATTCTTATTCAAGCTGTTAAAAGAATTCAGTGATAAAGCTTTCCAGCTTTTAACTCAAGCAATCCTAACAACTCAAAGTTTTTAAAAGCACAAGTTTTTCAGTTGCATTGCTCTGCACATCAAGATCTAGGTGAGTAACTTCTCTGTTTTCTAAAAAGTTTAAATTTATGAATAAGTTGCATGATTCAATCTCTGTGATAAAATGTGTTGAATGTATACTTGAATACATTATGCTGTGACTATAATATGTTTGTGATTCCTATAGGGTACTCTCTGATTTTATATAGATCACATGTTCAGGTTTTTGTTTTATAATTCAAACATATAGATTTATACCTCTGATTCAACTTAGATTTAATCAAGCTTATTTGTTTATGATAAGTTTTAGTTTAAAATTTTTAGTTAAGTTAAAATAACATATAAACATCTCTGTAAACCAAAAATTTACAGATTAAGTTTGAAAATGTGAAAATTCATATTTAATAAATTATAAATTCAGTACTATGAATTAAATACCTAGATCAAACTATGATTTTTAGGACAAAAAGTAGGATTTTTAGTGGAGGGGTATGGTATTGTTCTGTGTTGAACTGTATAGGGAATTTTTGAAATTTTGGGGGATCTGAGCAAATGTAAGGGTTGGGATTCTTCTGGTAGGTGGAGGTGCTGTCATTAATGGTTGGAAAATTATTAGGTTATGATGTAAAACAATATGAAGACAGTGGTGGTGAATTTGTTACCAGTAACCCTAGTTTAAGATAGGTAGATCTCTATGGTCAGTTCTTCATGAAGGAATGATCGAGTTGTTGAGTTTCTGGGGGTTGATAATAGGTTGAAGGATGGACTCGTGGCCGGAGTCACTGACATGCTGGTGGTCAGAAGGTGGTGGATGAAGGTGTTACAGGTTTGGGTAAAATCCTGTTCTTGCAGTTTTAGGTTTGGAGGAGAAACTCAAATTTCAAATTTGAGTTTAGGAAGGGGAATTTGAGGATGGAGGTAGATAGTGGGGTTGTTTGTCGATGTAAGGAGGTCGCCAGAAGGTGGGTGATGATGGCCGGAGGCACGGTACGTACACCGTGCATTTGGGTCTGTGTTGTTTTTGCTGGGTACTATGGTGTTTGACTCGAGTAACACTCGAGTGTATACCGAGTTGGCTCGAAGTTACAGACTAGATGACTCGAAGCATACATAGGGTTAGCTCGGGAGTATGTTGTATTACAGTTTCCTGTAGAAACTGTCTGCAGTTTTAAAATCTATATCAAAATTTAAAATGAATTAGTAGTTGTGATAAGATTTATATAAGTTTAAATCTGTAGAAGAGTTTTATTTTAAAGAAGTTTGAAATCTTATATGTTTTAAAATTTGAATGTGGTTTCAGTTTTTTTAAAATAAAAATAGAATTTAAAACCTGCATTCAAAAAGGAAAGTAAAGTTTTTAAAAGAGATTTAAATCTAGTTTTAAATCCGAGTTAAGTTTTAATCTAATTTGTATTAGAGTTTCAAATGATTTTGAAAATCTTATAAGTTTAAAATTTGAAGATGCTTCAGTTTTTTTTAAAAAAAAGAAAGTAACCTGACAGTTTCTTTCCTGGAAATGGAATTTTCATTTTGAACCTGAAAACAAAAATTTAAATAGCAAATTTGAATTTGAATCTAAGTCTTGTTTCTTAAGGGTTATGAATCTTCAGTTTCTTTTTAAAATGAAATTTGAATTTTGGATAAAGAAGTTTTAAAAATCAAGGTTCAAATCAAAAGTTTATTTCAAGTTTAAATTCAAATAATTTAGATAAGGAATGGGTTCAAATGTATTGAATTTAAAATCTGATATTTGAATAAGTCTAAAATTTGAATGTTTTTCAAACAAGTTTAAATTTAAATTGTTTATTAGGAGTAAATTTGTTTCCAAACAAATATTTTAAACTTGATTTCCTCTTTGGATAAAGTCATTTATAAAAGATTTATAATAGAAAGTTAAATGATTATTAACTTGAATTTGAAATTTAAATAGTAATGTATCTTAAACTTATTTTTTAATTAAATTAAGACTTATCTTATATAAGTTTTATTAAAAGTAATAAATGTTATTTACATTTACTTTGGAAAGAATAAATGGAATTTAAAATTTGATAATGCTTTAATAAATATCATTATTGAATTTTAGATTCAAATTTGGAATTTGAATTTAAATTTAAATGCAATATTCTAAGTACACTTTAATATTTATATAATTAATAATAAGGAATGGTTTATCTTAAAAATTATTAAGATATTAAAATAATTAAATAAATAAGATAATTAAGAAGTGACTTATTTATTTAATTTAAAATTAATAATTTGGATAAATTTTAATTAGAGATTAATTAAGAAGTAATTTAAGAAAAGTAATTAAAGAGCTAATAATAGTTAATAATGGTCATTAACTAAAGTTAATTTAGTAATTAATTAATATGATTAATTTTTAATAATTAATTAGATTGATTAATTAATGTTAATAAATTGTGAAATTTATTTAAGTTTAATTACATAAATGAAAGTAATTAAGACATTAATTACTCAATGTAATTAATGAAGTTTATTGAGATTAGTTTAAATTAATTAATTTAGTTTAATTAATTTTAAACATTTGATTTGATAATAATTACTTAATGTAATTATTGGAATTACTCAGTTAAGTAATTAGAGATAATTACAGGATGTAATTAATGGATAATGTTGGAATTGTGAATGTAAATTGGATTAAATTATTTTGTATAATTAATCAAGGAATTAATTCAGAAATTAATTAAGGGGTAATTAATTTGATGAGTAATTAAGGGAAGTTAATTACAGATTGAGATTAATCAAAGGTGATTAATAATTATGGATTAAATAAGATTAATTACTGAAAGTAATTAATTTAATTGAGTAATTAATTAAATATAATTAAGAGTCATTAATTAATATAATGATGTAATTAAGATTGATTAATTAATATTAATTAATCAATAATAAGCAATTAAGGGTAATTAATTAATTGTAGTTAATTAAGGTTAAATGTAATTAATTATAGTTAATTAATTAATGAAGTAATTAAAGGTTAATTACTGTTTTTGACCTAGGGTAATTAATTTTGCGAAATTAATTAAAGTATAATTAATCAGGATTGATTAATTAAGATGATAAATTAGAGGTTAATCAATTAATTAATTTGTAATTAATAATGATAATGTAAGCAAGATTTATATTGTGCAAGTAATTAATTTAATTCATTTTAAATTAATTAAAGATGATGAAATTAATTTAATTCATTTTAAATTAATTATAGATAGTATGATTATAGATCATTGCTTATGAATGGTTGTTATTGGTTACCTTGAATGGTTTGAATCTCAGAGATGAGATCAGTAATGTTGATTGATATGGATGCATAGGTTGCATTGAGATATTGATATGGGTTATCTTTTGATAGTGATAAATGTGGATTATCTGTGATTATGATAATGATAATTATCTGTTGTGAATCTATGAATTATCTATCTGTGTGTATATAGATAATGTTATTAAAATGTTTTAAACTCTAAAACAACTTGGACCTAAAAGACACGCTTTGGATTTCGATGAGACCGGGATCGGGTTTCCATATTTGGATATCCGAAAACCACGTCGATCCAAATTAACGATAGGTCGTGAATCTTATGTGAAGAGTGAAGACTCGAGGTGTAAGGGCTATACGTCAGTATAACTCTGTGGGTGATTCCGTAATGAGTTTGACGGAATAGTACTTATAGATTCGAGATGGAGATTCAGAGTGCAAGGGTTATCGTCGTTAACTCTGAGGGTGATTCCAAAACGAGTGTAACGAGATAATGCCTTCGGTTTCGTTCGAACCCGAAACGAACTTGTATGGATTGAATGCTTTCAGCACATCGTCAGGTGGATGATGAGCATTCTAAGATAATGTGTTCTCTAAAGGTAATCGTAGCCTCAAGCCTCATCAACTGGGAATGGCTAAAACAGGGGAGGTGCAGCAAGGCTTCATGGGTAGCTCCTACTGGAGAGCAAGATTGATCCCTGTCTAGAGGTCCCTTTTTATTTCGGCTTAGTGGGCAGTTGGAATTGCGCACCAACTGCGGGGTTGTCTTGTTCGGAACTGTTCAGTAAGGAATGGGTCCGGCCTTGTGTTGCAGGGGAGCGGGCGTACTCCTCGGTACGTTGATCTAGGCCACGTACTGTGACGGGCGGTACCCCAGTAGCCCTGCCATTGTATGGAATCCAAAATCCAATAAGTGCCAACGGTTTTGATTGTATTACCCACTTTTGTGGCTAGTAGCTGGAATTTAATCATGTAACAATTTCGGCTATTTCATATTTACTTGAAAACCCTAGACCTATTATAATATCACTGGATTTCCTATCAAATGTTTTGGTTAGCGTAAGGTAAAAACTTTTCCATGTTTATGTGTGGGAATTCATACGTGATACCTTTCTTTTCAAAAGGTTTTTGAAAGTTAAGCAACTTTAACCTGTTACTCACACCAGACCCATGTCTGACCCGGAGTTTATTTTTGTTTTTCATAAACTCTTGGCTACTCAAATTTTTTTACGAGTAGCCAAGGGATTCAGGTTAGCTTTGACGAATATTGGACGAGAAATGGAGCAGGAGGCTTCTGCGTTAGATATATAGTATTCCGCTGTGATTGGTAACTATGTGTTGTCTCTAAGTTGTATTATGTTGTAAATACTAGACAGGTGTTTATAACTATCTAGTATGTGTTGTATATCTGTGTACTCTGATAGTGGTTGTAAACTATGTAATATTTTATGTTATTAATATAATTTATTCGTTCCGCTGTTTAGATTCTGATGTGTTATTTCTTCTTCTTCTCTTTCTTTCTCTTTTCTATCCCTTTCTTTCTTATTAGCGATACGACTTCAAGGAGTTTGAAAGTTGGGTCGTTACAGGTGGTATCAGAGCATTAGGTTGAGTGAATACCTAGGCTCTGTAGTGGTGTCTATCTTGAGAGAGTATATGTAATTTTAAATATATTTATATATATTTATCTATTTCTATCTATCTGTTGGGTTACCTGTTCAGGTTTTCCAATATAGGTTATAAAGGTAGATGAGGTAGTAGTGTTTGTAACACGATTGCTACCATTGGTTGGAGTCTGATGTTTGAAGCTGGAAGTGTATCTGTCGAGACTGTCGATCTAATACTGTCTCGAGTGAGTTTAGCTTGGAGTAAGTATTTCATTGATCTCTGAAGGAACCTGTTAAGGTTCGGAGACATCTTTGAAGTGCAGCATTTGGTGAGTAGAGTTTGGCTCTGTCAGTTGAGCTGGAGCAAGTGATGGTATTTTAATACCTCAGGAAGTTGTAACTGCATGACGAGATGTAGTGACTATGGATGTGCCGAAGATATTTCTTTGGAACAAGTTTTGGAAGTATTCTGCCTCAATATTGTGGCTGAAGTCAGCAGGATGTTGTGGTGTTTCTGTCTGCTTTGAAGTTCGAATTTCTCGAAGAGCTTTGGATCAGGAAGTTTGGCATTGGTTTCAGTAGTACAGCTCGGAGTGTTCTGTAAGCTGACAGGGAGGTCTTAGCTGGGTATTTTTTCTGAAGATGGAGTTTAGAAGCTGCAGAGTGAATCCGTTTCTTCAATGGATTGACTAGACCAGTGTAAGCTGTTCTGTTGGGAAAAGAGAGAACAATTTTCTTTGGAAATTTATCTGGGTGGATCGCAAAAGTGACTTGCGATTGTTTAAGTGTTCTCTTGGATGGTTGGAGATTTTCTGGATGTATTCTGGGAAGACAGAGGTTCGTCAGCATCTGGAGATTGAGTTTTCTTATCGACTAAGATTCCAGGAGTGGAACCGGTGGTTCTGTTTAGTTGAAGAATGATTCCTAGAGGTGGAGTTTGATGAAGCAACTCAGTTTTGATGGAATTTCTGAGTTTTCTTTATGGATCTGTAGAACTATATTTCTGGAAGGTGATGTCCTGTTGGTGCTTGTGTTTTTCATCAGCATTTTCTTATCTACTTCGGATCAGAGTTGTGCAGTGGAAGCAGTTTGGAGGTGTTTCTGATTTTCTTTTCCAGATCAGGAGAAGTTTGTAGTTTTCTGCTGTTTATGGAGTAGAATTGTGTTTTGGTTTGGATTGATCTTGAGGAGATCATTGTGTTGGGTTTTTTTTGGTTCTGATTGTTTCTAGAGGAATCAGCAAGGGTTGAGCTGATCAGTTTGGATGTTGGCAACCCAGGATCGTCCGAAGACCTTTGTGGATAAGGGACGGAGAAATTTGGAATTCGAAGTTGTAGACTTCATTGTTGTTGGAGTTTTTTTCTGATTCAGGAGCTATAAGTTTGGGTAAAACTGGAAAGTTAGCTCAGTGATGTTTGGATCTTTTACCTGTATTTTGGTTGGATTGGTATTTGGTTTTCAGGATTGAATTGTCAGTTTGGATAACTGGAATTCGATGAGTTTCACGTATCTCTGAGGGAGTACGTATATGGTCAATCTCTGGTTTTGGAACCAGCAGTTATAGAAGTTGGTTGTTGAGTCAGACTCGTCTGTAGTCTGATATGCTATCTAGTTCTGTAGATATAGATGAATAAGAGCTCTATAGTTTAGTAGTATTGATTGTTTGGAATCTATAGAGCGAGTATCCCGATATTTTTACTGGGGAAACTCGTGAAAGTTTTATCCAGAATTTTTCTGGATAATTAGATTTGTTTGATTGGGTGAATTGATTGCTATGGTTGTTAGCATATCTTTGGTATATGCTTGTGTTTTAAAATTGAATCTTTAAATAGATTATTAAATTACCTTTGATTTAAATTTCGGGGACAAAATTCTTTTAAGGGGTGAGGAATGTGATGACCCGGAATTTTAAAGCAATATCAATTTAATAATCTGAAATAAAAATTAAATTGATTTGATAAGTAATAAGATTTGAATTAATTTAATAATTCAATAAAATAAATAGTTAAATGATAGATTTTATCTTTTTAAATCTAACAAATTGTTTATGTTTATAATATATATAGAATATTGTATATATTGTAAATAAGTATTGTTTTAAATTTAATTAATAAATAAATCCTGTTTTCTATAAAATTATATATGTTTAGTAAAATTTGTGAATTATGATTTTATTTAAAAGTTAAACTTTTAAAAGGATATTTCATAAATAAATATGGTTTTAAATACATAAGATAAATATTGAAATGACTTAAAATATGTTTAACTCAAGTTTAAAATTTAAATAAATAATAATAAGGTTTATTTTCTTTTAAATATAATGTGATAAAATAAATAATTTATGAATAAAGAAATAATTTCTTTTATAAGTTATTTATAGTTATTAAATGTTGATATTTTTATATATATAATAATACATTCTTTCAACAAATAAATTTATAATAAAATTTTTTGTCTTTTCAAAATTCAAATTTATAGGTGTATTTGTAAATAAACTAGATTTCAAAATTTTAATTTGAACTTGAAATCAAAGTTTTTAAAATTTAAAGTATAAATATTTTTTTTAATTTGTTTTAATTTTGAAATATTTGTATAAGCTTTCTGTAACGATCGCGATTTTTCGTTGCCGAAAAATCGAACCGTTAGGGTTTTAGAAGAAGAAAGAGGTAGAAGAAGAAAGAAAAGAAAGAGAAGAGAAAACAGAAAAACAAGTAACAGAACGAGAAACAATAACAGAATCTCACAGTCGCAGCGGAACAACATATAATAGATAAATGAATATTCATTAAAACAAAAGAACTATACATTTTATACATACATCACAATACATCATATCATCAGAGTGTACAACAATAAAACAGCGGAAAGAATACTATATACAATAGATAATAGACTACGCTATCTGGCTCGCCTCCAGATCTGCACAGCAACTCCCGAATCCAGAATAACCTGATAACCTAACTCTAGACTGCCCGTGTGGAAAATAGTGGGCACCCAGAGTTTAGGAAAGGAACAATAAACTCCAGGTCAGTCATGGGACTGGTGTGAGAACTCAAAACAGTTTATCTTTAAACACGCAACAAGAAAGTTTAAATTTTGAAATCCGCAATGCTTTTTTGGAAAATGAAACTACCATAAGGCCTCCCGCCACACACACAATGCAAACGCAGAATTGGAGGAGATTTCTCCTTATGATAGTCAAAGATGCTTACTACGCGAAAATCAAATCATTCTTGATATTATTACTAGTGCATAGTGTAGAAAACAATTTCGAAAGTAGAATATAAATCCTAGCCAACATAGACATTCCGAACTATGCCTACTATAGCTACCATCCAAACAGTGGTGACCACCATAAGTGAATGGCAGGTAATACAACTAAAACCGTACAAGGCGCGTATTGGAGGAATGGATTTCCAACAAATGGTCAGGCTAAGGAACTTCCTACTGCCACATGGGATCGCCTCTGGCGGGACGTCCCGAGAAACTAACGTTACGGTTAGATCTCTGCCAACACAAGGCCGGGTTACCTCTGTAACTAGGTAACTACTACACGAATATGTCATCCCCCGGTCCTTTGGGACCTTTATCCGAGCGCTCGCAACAACACCACACACAGAAATATATATAGTGTATCAACATGAGTAAGCATCTGGGCTCCATACCATGATACCACCCTTTTCCAGAAGGAAATGACATACCCTAAAGGGCGCGACCCTCATAACCTTGCCGCATATTCCTGTTTCGACCATTTCCGGGGAGTGAGGTCCTGACGAAGTCTCGTCCACAAAGCTACGCTTTGTGCAACAAAGCCATGCTTTGGGTCCACAGATGACCAAAGCAATAATCACAAAGATAAATGATCAAACAAATGATCATATCCAAACGATCAACCAATGATCATCACACAGCAGCACTCAGCATGCCACATTACCAGATTGGGAAATATCGCTGATAACCTTCAACTACATAACCTCTGAGCTCGTACGTCTCAGAGAAGGGTGTTAAGCTAAGAGAATAAATTCTCCGCCACCAACAGAAATGTATTTGAAAGAAATCTGCTCTATCTCTCAAAATGTAATGTCAGACACGTAACCATACAAGTCTGTTCCGGGTTCGAACAGAACCGAAGGCACTTCCAAAGAAGCCCTTGCAATCCGGGTATTCACAATCCCGATAAAATTTCCCATCACAAAGGAAATCTCCATATCGTAGCTAACGATGCAGAGACAATCGATAGGTCATCCTATCGTTCTCACAAATACCCGGTCTTCACACCGGTCTTCAAATGCAATCCAAACGACGTATCGCATATTCGGAATGGGATATATGACACAAAGGTCCTCTCCCGGCTAAACCGAATAGCGAGCGCTTATTTTTAAAAATAAGTGTGCATTCAATCCCAAACAAACATAATCAATACCATCCAAGGGTAAATATTGATAGTCGGTTATTTAACTATCAATAAAGATGCGCCACATCATCAGATTCCAAATAATTTTTCCAAAATTATTAAGTCCCAAAATATCTTTACAAGATATATATATACACAATTTCCAAATAATTGCCCAATTTATTTGCTTTACCAAAACCCTTCACGATATAATTTCCACACTTAACCATTTGAAAACCCAT
This sequence comes from Allium cepa, assembly GCA_030765085.1. Lineage (NCBI taxonomy): Eukaryota > Viridiplantae > Streptophyta > Magnoliopsida > Asparagales > Amaryllidaceae > Allium > Allium cepa. The sequence goes on from CM060939.1 coordinate 560,920,415, forward strand.
TTCAAATTAAACACCTCAACCATTTGAAAACAAATTTCAAATTACATTAACCATTTGCAAACCAATTTCAAATCACCTTAACCATTTGAAAACTAATTTCAAATCACCTTAACCATTTGAAAACTAATTTCAAATCACCTTTCATCCTTTATACCCTTTGAAAACAAATTTCAAATCATCAAATAAATCTTTACCGATTTAATTTAAATTTACGTCCCAAATCCGTAAATTCATTTTCATACTTCAAAATAAATCAATATTTATTTTTAAACAAATTTCCCTTCATATATATATAAATTCCAAGGTGGATTTAAATCCCAAGCATCTACTAGCATACGATTCCCAAATCGATTTCAAGTTATTTGCTTTCAATTACCTTAAAGGTGAATTCACAAAAACCGTTCCATTTCATATTAGAAAACCATTCCCATGCTTATTTTAAAAATAAGTAATTCACAAATTTATTTATTTTCAACGATTTGAAAATATTCCATATACTTAAATCACAGTTAAGTATTTATTCCATTCTCTTTAAGAAAACATTCCTTTATTCACATTTATTTGGGTTAAAAACGAATGTTGCGTAAAACATCGTTACGACAACCCAAAAACACTAGTATATGGATTTGAAATTAAAAATAGATATATAAATCCAATACTATACAAATTATCCCCTTCTGTTTCTCGAAAACGTCTATTTCAACAATCAATGTTGAAATCTATGTTTTCAATACTCAATACATTTTAAAACACCTTTAATTCGTTTTAAATTCCATTTAAAACATTCCTTTCCCAAAAACAAACCCATTTTATTTAATAATCTATTCAATATTCAAAATAGTGAATATAGCCCACTTAACAAATTCCCATATTTCAATTTATCAAATTCGATGGATTTCAAATTTATAAACATAGTTTATAAATTCCATTTCTATTATAAACCCCAATTTTATAAATTCCTTTATTAATCCGATGCAATTTACATAACCCAATTTCATACCCAAAAGCCATATTGTAAGTTAAATACTTATAATATTATTTATTTACCAAATCGTTCCTTTGAACTTCACCAATTTAAAATCTTATCACTTACAAGATTTCTTTATGGTTTATAATAATTTCAACTAATGAAATCTTCATTTATTAACAATTTCTATAAAATTCCCCTTTTTAATGCCCAAATCCATTTCTATAAGTTAATAACTTATAAACTTAAAATTTTCCAATAACCGTTCGTTTTATAAATTTCACATTTATTAATCTATAAATCCTAGTGAAATTCATGTTATACATCAACTTAACACTTTATAAATTTATTCTATAACTTCAATAAATTTAATTTAAAAACATCCATTTATAAAATCCTTTATATAAACCATTGATAATAATAACTTCCCAAAAACCAAATTTAACTATTTTATAAAAACCTATTATTGTTAAAAATTTCTTTTAAGTTATATTTTATAAAAACATAAATTTTTAAAACATAAAATTTTATCCATCTATTTATTTTAAAATTTAATCAATTCAAAATTTTTAATAAACCATATTCTTTGAAAAATCGATTTAAAACCCCTTTTTAAATTCAAAACCGTTATTTTAATTTTAAAAATTTAAATCCGATGATGCAACAACATCAGATGGTCAATCACGGGAATAAGTGTCATATATCAATATGATTATCAACAATCAACATAATATTTATAAACAAATAAATATGTGAGGAATCCAGTTGGATCCCTCCAACCTGTTACCCTGCATCCACAGACGTTAGCACAATACCAATTCCACTTCAAGGTGGAATATCGCGGTATATGGGATTTTATAAATATTCCGCTTAATAACGGCGTAATAGGGTCTCATCCGCTATACGAGGCGGGAAATCAAATCCGATATATACATATGCCAATATATATATATCGCTATATATAGTATATATCCTACTATATCTACTAACACAATCAATCAGCAATCAACAATCAATATTAACTATTCAAAATTTTAAACAAAACCTTTCGATTGAGTGAGGAGTTCTCACCTTGATTTTATTTCCGGTTTCGGCGTTCGTTTCGAATAAAATTAAACGAACGTTTAATTTTACCCGAAATTCAAACGAGCTCCAATCGACTCCAGACTAGCTTCATCGCGAAGAGCACGACCATACGATTCCAACGCACTTTGATTCGTCCCAATCGGACCTCGCATGAACAAGATATTGCATTTTAAGTTGACACGAATTCAAATTTCAATTAAATTAACACAAAAAAAAAGAAAATTCACCCAACACATGTGGGCCGCACGCACTAGCTTCCTCCCTTCTTCTTTGTACGCACGGCATCTCTCCCCTCCAGGTAAAAAAAAGACGCACACCAAAACCCATATGCACAAATCTAGGGTTAAAGGCCACGACCACCACGATGCACGAAAACATGATCAGGGAGTGCCACTTCGTAGCCCACGACAAGAGCCATACTCGGCTGCCCTGGGGTAGAGCTCGGCCCCACCATGCTTTCGGAATTGCGCACGAAACGCATGGCAAACATAGGCGATTTCCCGACAATTGGCTCCACCATTTTCGATCACTACCGTTGAATATGTCGATCACACAGCCCTCTACGAATCTCCAGTTGAAAACTTTCAAAATCGACACACGGATTGAGATATTTTTGAGGAAATACGAAATTGAATTTCAGCCATTAACTGAAATGGAGGCGGCTGGTGGATAATGGTTAGGGTTTAGTGAAAATGTTAATATATAATATGTTATTAATCTTATTTTAATAATAAAATTCTCTTTTTAATAACTTATGCAAACGAACTCCAATCTACGCGTTCCGACAGGCGATTCTAAAGTTTTTCCGCGTTCCGGACGCAATGGAACAGGTTTCGTTCAATTCTGAGACTGTTCAAAAATTGGCTATTTTTCAGTCGATAATTAAATATTAAAATATTCAATTTTTACAAATTTACTCCAAATTCAATTTTACAAGTTCTAAAATATTTCTATAACTTCAATATGATAAAACAAAATTTTCCAAACCATTTTCAATCATATTTAACCCAATATTTAATTATTTTTGGAATTTCACTATTAAATAAATCGATTTAATTGCAAAATTAAATCCAAAATTCAAAATAAAATTTATTCGACTCCAAAAATTCCACTTATTAATATTTAAAATTAATTAAATACTCAAATTCAATTTATTAAAAATTCTGGGTCGTTACAATCTTCCCCCCTTAAAAGAATTTCGTCCTCGAAATTGCAAGTTAAGGAGAATAATCCTAAACCGTTTATTATTTTTCCAAAGCTAATAGTTTTATCAACTTCTAACACCAATCTTTTTATTAAAGATTTACTATCATTTCAATTAGCTTTCCAACTTCAATTATAGGTTTCAAACAACATTGTTTACTCAACAATTCAAATTTAAATTTAAATTCAAATTTCAAACTTTCAAAATTTCTCAAAATTTTACTAACTCCCTAAATTTTCGAAAAATTTCGCCAGAGTCTCCTTTTCGCGGCTAGATCGGTACGACTACAAAACGGCTCTACGGCCCCTCAGAATCAAAAAGAAAAGAGAAAGCCAAGTGGCTGGAGAAGGAAATCATCAAATCTCATATAAAAACTGAAATACGTACCTTTTTGTCGAGCCATTCAATTTTTTTAACTTCAAAATCAAAATTCCAATTCCTTTATATACCTGTATATCCTGCTAGTAGTAGTATCCAATTCTAATATTCAAACTATTTTGCCAATTCAATTATAAAATTTCCAATACATGCTTCTTATACCACTTTTAGTTTACTATTAAAGTTGCATATTCATTTTCATTCAACTTTGCATTTCAATTTTCATTTGAATTCAATTACATAGCTTTCAATTTAGCAGATTCAATTTCGTTAACACTTAAGGAATTTTCATACAATCAACCAACAAGCAAATAACAACCAATGCACATCCAATACAACCAAATTTATTTATTTTACTTACATTCAATTTGGTTCAACTGTTTTAATTCCAATTGGTTTTAACATTCAATTGATTTTCATCCAATTATTCAACTAACTTCAATGAATTTACACTTACATACATCGTTTCATATCAACTTATTCATATTCTATTGATTAACATTCAATTCATACTTTAACTCAATTGCTAGTTCTTTTTACAAATAAAATTGAATTTCATTTATATAACTTAAGTTCACATCTTTAACAATTTCATTTACTCACTTTATTCATTTATTTTGATATTAACATCAATTCTTTCAACATTACTTAACTTGCATTCCATTTCAACTTTATTTACATCATTTAATTCACTTGATTATTTAACTTTGATACAAAGATCGATTTTTTTATTCAACTCCACTTAAGTTATTCCATTTAAACATCATTTGTTAATTAAACTTAAGTTTTACTTATCAATTCAATTCGGATTTTAAATTCCAAAGTAAATCCTATTTAACTTTTACTTAAGTCAAATTCATATCAATATTCAAATTCATATTCCATTTTACTTAACTTAATTGTTTAACCACTTCAACAACTGGTTTCACTTACATTTTCCCATTTAATAAGTTATAAAACTTATTATTCAACTTCTAACTTATATTATAAGTTCAAAACCTTTTTCACTTATATTTATCAATTTCAAATTGAATTTTAATTTCAAATTGGTTTATTACAACAAAACTTCAATTTTAAATTCATTATTGTAGCAAATCCATCACATAGAAACTCGAAAATGATACTGGTGATGCTGCAGTCATCACCCTTATTATTTCCCAGTGACAATAGTGAAATCAATGCTAATTATTCTTTCAAAAAGTTTTCTTTCTATTCATAAATCACTTTTATAAACCTTTTACTTATATAATTTTACTTCTTATATACATACATGATTATCTTACAATTGTAAATCATTATTAATTATAATTTCATCTTATGATTCATTGGTTTATACCATTATTCTTTTTACAATAGTTGCTTTTATTAGCTCATTCAAACAACTTTTAATTATTTTATATTTATATCATTTACAACAACCAAGCAATCAATTATATACACACTTCAATAATTCCTGAAAAATTATTTTCTTTTTATATATAAAATATAATCGAGGTAAAATTATTTCATTTACCCAATTTAAAACAATATTGTGTCGAATTGTTCTATTCAAGTGTTTAGGAACCCCTTCGATTCAGTTTTCGAGGCTGCGCCGACGAAGGTTCATATACCACTCAATAAACCAATCATCACAATATAAAACAATTTTATATTCACTAACAAATACGCACTCATATCTATTATTACACTCATACTCATTCTAGAGTACTGCTGACTCTATCTCTAATGAGTAATACCCAACAGAGCAGGTTGTCGCTTAACCATAAGCTCTGATACCAAATGTAACGATCGCGATTTTTCGTTGCCGAAAAATCGAACCGTTAGGGTTTTAGAAGAAGAAAGAGGTAGAAGAAGAAAGAAAAGAAAGAGAAGAGAAAACAGAAAAACAAGTAACAGAACGAGAAACAATAACAGAATCTCACAGTCGCAGCGGAACAACATATAATAGATAAATGAATATTCATTAAAACAAAAGAACTATACATTTTATACATACATCACAATACATCATATCATCAGAGTGTACAACAATAAAACAGCGGAAAGAATACTATATACAATAGATAATAGACTACGCTATCTGGCTCGCCTCCAGATCTGCACAGCAACTCCCGAATCCAGAATAACCTGATAACCTAACTCTAGACTGCCCGTGTGGAAAATAGTGGGCACCCAGAGTTTAGGAAAGGAACAATAAACTCCAGGTCAGTCATGGGACTGGTGTGAGAACTCAAAACAGTTTATCTTTAAACACGCAACAAGAAAGTTTAAATTTTGAAATCCGCAATGCTTTTTTGGAAAATGAAACTACCATAAGGCCTCCCGCCACACACACAATGCAAACGCAGAATTGGAGGAGATTTCTCCTTATGATAGTCAAAGATGCTTACTACGCGAAAATCAAATCATTCTTGATATTATTACTAGTGCATAGTGTAGAAAACAATTTCGAAAGTAGAATATAAATCCTAGCCAACATAGACATTCCGAACTATGCCTACTATAGCTACCATCCAAACAGTGGTGACCACCATAAGTGAATGGCAGGTAATACAACTAAAACCGTACAAGGCGCGTATTGGAGGAATGGATTTCCAACAAATGGTCAGGCTAAGGAACTTCCTACTGCCACATGGGATCGCCTCTGGCGGGACGTCCCGAGAAACTAACGTTACGGTTAGATCTCTGCCAACACAAGGCCGGGTTACCTCTGTAACTAGGTAACTACTACACGAATATGTCATCCCCCGGTCCTTTGGGACCTTTATCCGAGCGCTCGCAACAACACCACACACAGAAATATATATAGTGTATCAACATGAGTAAGCATCTGGGCTCCATACCATGATACCACCCTTTTCCAGAAGGAAATGACATACCCTAAAGGGCGCGACCCTCATAACCTTGCCGCATATTCCTGTTTCGACCATTTCCGGGGAGTGAGGTCCTGACGAAGTCTCGTCCACAAAGCTACGCTTTGTGCAACAAAGCCATGCTTTGGGTCCACAGATGACCAAAGCAATAATCACAAAGATAAATGATCAAACAAATGATCATATCCAAACGATCAACCAATGATCATCACACAGCAGCACTCAGCATGCCACATTACCAGATTGGGAAATATCGCTGATAACCTTCAACTACATAACCTCTGAGCTCGTACGTCTCAGAGAAGGGTGTTAAGCTAAGAGAATAAATTCTCCGCCACCAACAGAAATGTATTTGAAAGAAATCTGCTCTATCTCTCAAAATGTAATGTCAGACACGTAACCATACAAGTCTGTTCCGGGTTCGAACAGAACCGAAGGCACTTCCAAAGAAGCCCTTGCAATCCGGGTATTCACAATCCCGATAAAATTTCCCATCACAAAGGAAATCTCCATATCGTAGCTAACGATGCAGAGACAATCGATAGGTCATCCTATCGTTCTCACAAATACCCGGTCTTCACACCGGTCTTCAAATGCAATCCAAACGACGTATCGCATATTCGGAATGGGATATATGACACAAAGGTCCTCTCCCGGCTAAACCGAATAGCGAGCGCTTATTTTTAAAAATAAGTGTGCATTCAATCCCAAACAAACATAATCAATACCATCCAAGGGTAAATATTGATAGTCGGTTATTTAACTATCAATAAAGATGCGCCACATCATCAGATTCCAAATAATTTTTCCAAAATTATTAAGTCCCAAAATATCTTTACAAGATATATATATACACAATTTCCAAATAATTGCCCAATTTATTTGCTTTACCAAAACCCTTCACGATATAATTTCCACACTTAACCATTTGAAAACCCATTTCAAATTAAACACCTCAACCATTTGAAAACAAATTTCAAATTACATTAACCATTTGCAAACCAATTTCAAATCACCTTAACCATTTGAAAACTAATTTCAAATCACCTTAACCATTTGAAAACTAATTTCAAATCACCTTTCATCCTTTATACCCTTTGAAAACAAATTTCAAATCATCAAATAAATCTTTACCGATTTAATTTAAATTTACGTCCCAAATCCGTAAATTCATTTTCATACTTCAAAATAAATCAATATTTATTTTTAAACAAATTTCCCTTCATATATATATAAATTCCAAGGTGGATTTAAATCCCAAGCATCTACTAGCATACGATTCCCAAATCGATTTCAAGTTATTTGCTTTCAATTACCTTAAAGGTGAATTCACAAAAACCGTTCCATTTCATATTAGAAAACCATTCCCATGCTTATTTTAAAAATAAGTAATTCACAAATTTATTTATTTTCAACGATTTGAAAATATTCCATATACTTAAATCACAGTTAAGTATTTATTCCATTCTCTTTAAGAAAACATTCCTTTATTCACATTTATTTGGGTTAAAAACGAATGTTGCGTAAAACATCGTTACGACAACCCAAAAACACTAGTATATGGATTTGAAATTAAAAATAGATATATAAATCCAATACTATACAAATTATCCCCTTCTGTTTCTCGAAAACGTCTATTTCAACAATCAATGTTGAAATCTATGTTTTCAATACTCAATACATTTTAAAACACCTTTAATTCGTTTTAAATTCCATTTAAAACATTCCTTTCCCAAAAACAAACCCATTTTATTTAATAATCTATTCAATATTCAAAATAGTGAATATAGCCCACTTAACAAATTCCCATATTTCAATTTATCAAATTCGATGGATTTCAAATTTATAAACATAGTTTATAAATTCCATTTCTATTATAAACCCCAATTTTATAAATTCCTTTATTAATCCGATGCAATTTACATAACCCAATTTCATACCCAAAAGCCATATTGTAAGTTAAATACTTATAATATTATTTATTTACCAAATCGTTCCTTTGAACTTCACCAATTTAAAATCTTATCACTTACAAGATTTCTTTATGGTTTATAATAATTTCAACTAATGAAATCTTCATTTATTAACAATTTCTATAAAATTCCCCTTTTTAATGCCCAAATCCATTTCTATAAGTTAATAACTTATAAACTTAAAATTTTCCAATAACCGTTCGTTTTATAAATTTCACATTTATTAATCTATAAATCCTAGTGAAATTCATGTTATACATCAACTTAACACTTTATAAATTTATTCTATAACTTCAATAAATTTAATTTAAAAACATCCATTTATAAAATCCTTTATATAAACCATTGATAATAATAACTTCCCAAAAACCAAATTTAACTATTTTATAAAAACCTATTATTGTTAAAAATTTCTTTTAAGTTATATTTTATAAAAACATAAATTTTTAAAACATAAAATTTTATCCATCTATTTATTTTAAAATTTAATCAATTCAAAATTTTTAATAAACCATATTCTTTGAAAAATCGATTTAAAACCCCTTTTTAAATTCAAAACCGTTATTTTAATTTTAAAAATTTAAATCCGATGATGCAACAACATCAGATGGTCAATCACGGGAATAAGTGTCATATATCAATATGATTATCAACAATCAACATAATATTTATAAACAAATAAATATGTGAGGAATCCAGTTGGATCCCTCCAACCTGTTACCCTGCATCCACAGACGTTAGCACAATACCAATTCCACTTCAAGGTGGAATATCGCGGTATATGGGATTTTATAAATATTCCGCTTAATAACGGCGTAATAGGGTCTCATCCGCTATACGAGGCGGGAAATCAAATCCGATATATACATATGCCAATATATATATATCGCTATATATAGTATATATCCTACTATATCTACTAACACAATCAATCAGCAATCAACAATCAATATTAACTATTCAAAATTTTAAACAAAACCTTTCGATTGAGTGAGGAGTTCTCACCTTGATTTTATTTCCGGTTTCGGCGTTCGTTTCGAATAAAATTAAACGAACGTTTAATTTTACCCGAAATTCAAACGAGCTCCAATCGACTCCAGACTAGCTTCATCGCGAAGAGCACGACCATACGATTCCAACGCACTTTGATTCGTCCCAATCGGACCTCGCATGAACAAGATATTGCATTTTAAGTTGACACGAATTCAAATTTCAATTAAATTAACACAAAAAAAAAGAAAATTCACCCAACACATGTGGGCCGCACGCACTAGCTTCCTCCCTTCTTCTTTGTACGCACGGCATCTCTCCCCTCCAGGTAAAAAAAAGACGCACACCAAAACCCATATGCACAAATCTAGGGTTAAAGGCCACGACCACCACGATGCACGAAAACATGATCAGGGAGTGCCACTTCGTAGCCCACGACAAGAGCCATACTCGGCTGCCCTGGGGTAGAGCTCGGCCCCACCATGCTTTCGGAATTGCGCACGAAACGCATGGCAAACATAGGCGATTTCCCGACAATTGGCTCCACCATTTTCGATCACTACCGTTGAATATGTCGATCACACAGCCCTCTACGAATCTCCAGTTGAAAACTTTCAAAATCGACACACGGATTGAGATATTTTTGAGGAAATACGAAATTGAATTTCAGCCATTAACTGAAATGGAGGCGGCTGGTGGATAATGGTTAGGGTTTAGTGAAAATGTTAATATATAATATGTTATTAATCTTATTTTAATAATAAAATTCTCTTTTTAATAACTTATGCAAACGAACTCCAATCTACGCGTTCCGACAGGCGATTCTAAAGTTTTTCCGCGTTCCGGACGCAATGGAACAGGTTTCGTTCAATTCTGAGACTGTTCAAAAATTGGCTATTTTTCAGTCGATAATTAAATATTAAAATATTCAATTTTTACAAATTTACTCCAAATTCAATTTTACAAGTTCTAAAATATTTCTATAACTTCAATATGATAAAACAAAATTTTCCAAACCATTTTCAATCATATTTAACCCAATATTTAATTATTTTTGGAATTTCACTATTAAATAAATCGATTTAATTGCAAAATTAAATCCAAAATTCAAAATAAAATTTATTCGACTCCAAAAATTCCACTTATTAATATTTAAAATTAATTAAATACTCAAATTCAATTTATTAAAAATTCTGGGTCGTTACACTTTCTTTTATAAATAAAATTGCATTTATTTCATTTTAAAATTTATCTACATATGAATAAATACATGATTAACTAATTTATATAAACATAGGTTTACATTTATCATGTATTAACATTTAAATAAATAACTAATTAACATTTGTGACAAATGTAAATATCTTACAAATTAAATGAGCATGTGTTAATTAATGGACATACTTACTTGACAAATGTAATATATAGGGACAAGTGTCAAAAATTTAATTAGCATTTTCTTTTGATTTTCTTTTTAATGATTTTAGTTTTTATAAACAAACCCCTTCCATCTTATTTCTTTTTGAAATCAAAAACTAAGAAACAATGGAAAACAAATTTCTGAAATCATTTTCAAAGCCACTTCTGTAATCAAAAATCTGGTAAACATTTTCCAAAACAAAATCATCTTCAAAAAGCCCCCACATCTTCAAGTTTAAAAACATATCCGTTACCATTTTGAAATCAAGAAGAAATTCTGCATTTCTGGAATTAGCCTGCATGCAAACCATTTGTCTTCAAGCCAATTAAAGCATACCTGCATTTTCAAAAATCTAAGATCTGTGCAAGCAAACCTGCAATTCTTATTCAAGCTGTTAAAAGAATTCAGTGATAAAGCTTTCCAGCTTTTAACTCAAGCAATCCTAACAACTCAAAGTTTTTAAAAGCACAAGTTTTTCAGTTGCATTGCTCTGCACATCAAGATCTAGGTGAGTAACTTCTCTGTTTTCTAAAAAGTTTAAATTTATGAATAAGTTGCATGATTCAATCTCTGTGATAAAATGTGTTGAATGTATACTTGAATACATTATGCTGTGACTATAATATGTTTGTGATTCCTATAGGGTACTCTCTGATTTTATATAGATCATGTGTTCAGGTTTTTGTTTTATAATTCAAACATATAGATTTATACCTCTGATTCAACTTAGATTTAATCAAGCTTATTTGTTTATGATAAGTTTTAGTTTAAAATTTTTAGTTAAGTTAAAATAACATATAAACATCTCTGTAAACCAAAAATTTACAGATTAAGTTTGAAAATGTGAAAATTCATATTTAATAAATTATAAATTCAGTACTATGAATTAAATACCTAGATCAAACTATGATTTTTAGGACAAAAAGTAGGATTTTTAGTGGAGGGGTATGGTATTGTTCTGTGTTGAACTGTATAGGGAATTTTTGAAATTTTGGGGGATCTGAGCAAATGTAAGGGTTGGGATTCTTCTGGTAGGTGGAGGTGCTGTCATTAATGGTTGGAAAATTATTAGGTTATGATGTAAAACAATATGAAGACAGTGGTGGTGAATTTGTTACCAGTAACCCTAGTTTAAGATAGGTAGATCTCTATGGTCTGTTCTTCATGAAGGAATGATCGAGTTGTTGAGTTTCTGGGGGTTGATAATAGGTTGAAGGATGGACTCGTGGCCGGAGTCACTGACATGCCGGTGGTCAGAAGGTGGTGGATGAAGGTGTTACAGGTTTGGGTAAAATCCTGTTCTTGCAGTTTCAGGTTTGGAGGAGAAACTCAAATTTCAAATTTGAGTTTAGGAAGGGGAATTTGAGGATGGAGGTAGATAGTGGGGTTGTTTGTCGATGTAAGGAGGTCGCCAGAAGGTGGGTGATGATGGCCGGAGGCACGGTACGTACACCGTGCATTTGGGTCTGTGTTGTTTTTGCTGGGTACTATGGTGTTTGACTCGAGTAACACTCGAGTGTATACCGAGTTGGCTCGAAGTTACAGACTAGATGACTCGAAGCATACATAGGGTTAGCTCGGGAGTATGTTGTATTACAGTTTCCTGTAGAAACTGCCTGCAGTTTTAAAATCTATATCAAAATTTAAAATGAATTAGTAGTTGTGATAAGATTTATATAAGTTTAAATCTGTAGAAGAGTTTTATTTTAAAGAAGTTTGAAATCTTATATGTTTTAAAATTTGAATGTGGTTTCAGTTTTTTTAAAATAAAAATAGAATTTAAAACCTGCATTCAAAAAGGAAAGTAAAGTTTTTAAAAGAGATTTAAATCTAGTTTTAAATCCGAGTTAAGTTTTAATCTAATTTGTATTAGAGTTTCAAATGATTTTGAAAATCTTATAAGTTTAAAATTTGAAGATGCTTCAGTTTTTTTTAAAAAAATGAAAGTAACCTGACAGTTTCTTTCCTGGAAATGGAATTTTCATTTTGAACCTGAAAACAAAAATTTAAATAGCAAATTTGAATTTGAATCTAAGTCTTGTTTCTTAAGGGTTATGAATCTTCAGTTTCTTTTTAAAATGAAATTTGAATTTTGGATAAAGAAGTTTTAAAAATCAAGGTTCAAATCAAAAGTTTATTTCAAGTTTAAATTCAAATAATTTAGATAAGGAATGGGTTCAAATGTATTGAATTTAAAATCTGATATTTGAATAAGTTTAAAATTTGAATGTTTTTCAAACAAGTTTAAATTTAAATTGTTTATTAGGAGTAAATTTGTTTCCAAACAAATATTTTAAACTTGATTTCCTCTTTGGATAAAGTCATTTATAAAAGATTTATAATAGAAAGTTAAATGATTATTAACTTGAATTTGAAATTTAAATAGTAATGTATCTTAAACTTATTTTTTAATTAAATTAAGACTTATCTTATATAAGTTTTATTATAAGTAATAAATGTTATTTACATTTACTTTGGAAAGAATAAATGGAATTTAAAATTTGATAATGCTTTAATAAATATCATTATTGAATTTTAGATTCAAATTTGGAATTTGAATTTAAATTTAAATGCAATATTCTAAGTACACTTTAATATTTATATAATTAATAATAAGGAATGGTTTATCTTAAAAATTATTAAGATATTAAAATAATTAAATAAATAAGATAATTAAGAAGTGACTTATTTATTTAATTTAAAATTAATAATTTGGATAAATTTTAATTAGAGATTAATTAAGAAGTAATTTAAGAAAAGTAATTAAAGAGCTAATAATAGTTAATGATGGTCATTAACTAAAGTTAATTTAGTAATTAATTAATATGATTAATTTTTAATAATTAATTAGATTGATTAATTAATGTTAATAAATTGTGAAATTTATTTAAGTTTAATTACATAAATGAAAGTAATTAAGACATTAATTACTCAATGTAATTAATGAAGTTTATTGAGATTAGTTTAAATTAATTAATTTAGTTTAATTAATTTTAAACATTTGATTTGATAATAATTACTTAATGTAATTATTGGAATTACTCAGTTAAGTAATTAGAGATAATTACAGGATGTAATTAATGGATAATGTTGGAATTGTGAATGTAAATTGGATTAAATTATTTTGTATAATTAATCAAGGAATTAATTCAGAAATTAATTAAGGGGTAATTAATTTGATGAGTAATTAAGGGAAGTTAATTACAGATTGAGATTAATCAAAGGTGATTAATAATTATGGATTAAATAAGATTAATTACTGAAAGTAATTAATTTAATTGAGTAATTAATTAAATATAATTAAGAGTCATTAATTAATATAATGATGTAATTAAGATTGATTAATTAATATTAATTAATCAATAATAAGCAATTAAGGGTAATTAATTAATTGTAGTTAATTAAGGTTAAATGTAATTAATTATAGTTAATTAATTAATGAAGTAATTAAAGGTTAATTACTGTTTTTGACTTAGGGTAATTAATTTTGTGAAATTAATTAAAGTATAATTAATCAGGATTGATTAATTAAGATGATAAATTAGAGGTTAATCAATTAATTAATTTGTAATTAATAATGATAATGTAAGCAAGATTTATATTGTGCAAGTAATTAATTTAATTCATTTTAAATTAATTAAAGATGATGAAATTAATTTAATTCATTTTAAATTAATTATAGATAGTATGATTATAGATCATTGCTTATGAATGGTTGTTATTGGTTACCTTGAATGGTTTGAATCTCAGAGATGAGATCAGTAATGTTGATTGATATGGATGCATAGGTTGCATTGAGATATTGATATGGGTTATCTTTTGATAGTGATAAATGTGGATTATCTGTGATTATGATAATGATAATTATCTGTTGTGAATCTATGAATTATCTATCTGTGTGTATATAGATAATGTTATTAAAATGTTTTAAACTCTAAAACAACTTGGACCTAAAAGACACGCTTTGGATTTCGATGAGACCGGGATCGGGTTTCCATATTTGGATATCCGAAAACCACGTCGATCCAAATTAACGATAGGTCGTGAATCTTATGTGAAGAGTGAAGACTCGAGGTGTAAGGGCTATACGTCAGTATAACTCTGTGGGTGATTCCGTAATGAGTTTGACGGAATAGTACTTATAGATTCGAGATGGAGATTCAGAGTGCAAGGGTTATCGTCGTTAACTCTGAGGGTGATTCCAAAACGAGTGTAACGAGATAATGCCTTCGGTTTCGTTCGAACCCGAAACGAACTTGTATGGATTGAATGCTTTCAGCACATCGTCAGGTGGATGATGAGCATTCTAAGATAATGTGTTCTCTAAAGGTAATCGTAGCCTCAAGCCTCATCAACTGGGAATGGCTAAAACAGGGGAGGTGCAGCAAGGCTTCATGGGTAGCTCCTACTGGAGAGCAAGATTGATCCCTGTCTAGAGGTCCCTTTTTATTTCGGCTTAGTGGGCAGTTGGAATTGCGCACCAACTGCGGGGTTGTCTTGTTCGGAACTGTTCAGTAAGGAATGGGTCCGGCCTTGTGTTGCAGGGGAGCGGGCGTACTCCTCGGTACGTTGATCTAGGCCACGTACTGTGACGGGCGGTACCCCAGTAGCCCTGCCATTGTATGGAATCCAAAATCCAATAAGTGCCAACGGTTTTGATTGTATTACCCACTTTTGTGGCTAGTAGCTGGAATTTAATCATGTAACAATTTCGGCTATTTCATATTTACTTGAAAACCCTAGACCTATTATAATATCACTGGATTTCCTATCAAATGTTTTGGTTAGCGTAAGGTAAAAACTTTTCCATGTTTATGTGTGGGAATTCATACGTGATACCTTTCTTTTCAAAAGGTTTTTGAAAGTTAAGCAACTTTAACCTATTACTCACACCAGACCCATGTCTGACCCGAAGTTTATTTTTGTTTTTCATAAACTCTTGGCTACTCAAATTTTTTTACGAGTAGCCAAGGGATTCAGGTTAGCTTTGACGAATATTGGACGAGAAATGGAGCAGGAGGCTTCTGCGTTAGATATATAGTATTCCGCTGTGATTGGTAACTATGTGTTGTCTCTAAGTTGTATTATGTTGTAAATACTAGACAGGTGTTTATAACTATCTAGTATGTGTTGTATATCTGTGTACTCTGATAGTGGTTGTAAACTATGTAATATTTTATGTTATTAATATAATTTATTCGTTCCGCTGTTTAGATTCTGATGTGTTGTTTCTTCTTCTTCTCTTTCTTTCTCTTTTCTATCCCTTTCTTTCTTATTAGCGATACGACTTCAAGGAGTTTGAAAGTTGGGTCGTTACAGGTGGTATCAGAGCATTAGGTTGAGTGAATACCTAGGCTCTGTAGTGGTGTCTATCTTGAGAGAGTATATGTAATTTTAAATATATTTATATATATTTATCTATTTCTATCTATCTGTTGGGTTACCTGTTCAGGTTTTCCAATATAGGTTATAAAGGTAGATGAGGTAGTAGTGTTTGTAACACGATTGCTACCATTGGTTGGAGTCTGATGTTTGAAGCTGGAAGTGTATCTGTCGAGACTGTCGATCTAATACTGTCTCGAGTGAGTTTAGCTTGGAGTAAGTATTTCATTGATCTCTGAAGGAACCTGTTAAGGTTCGGAGACATCTTTGAAGTGCAGCATTTGGTGAGTAGAGTTTGGCTCTGTCAGTTGAGCTGGAGCAAGTGATGGTATTTTAATACCTCAGGAAGTTGTAACTGCATGACGAGATGTAGTGACTATGGATGTGCCGAAGATATTTCTTTGGAACAAGTTTTGGAAGTATTCTGCCTCAATATTGTGGCTGAAGTCAGCAGGATGTTGTGGTGTTTCTGTCTGCTTTGAAGTTCGAATTTCTCGAAGAGCTTTGGATCAGGAAGTTTGGCATTGGTGTCAGTAGTACAGCTCGGAGTGTTCTGTGAGCTGACAGGGAGGTCTTAGCTGGGTAGTTTTTCTGAAGATGGAGTTTAGAAGCTGCAGAGTGAATCCGTTTCTTCAATGGATTGACTAGACCAGTGTAAGCTGTTCTGTTGGGAAAAGAGAGAACAATTTTCTTTGGAAATTTATCTGGGTGGATCGCAAAAGTGACTTGCGATTGTTTAAGTGTTCTCTTGGATGGTTGGAGATTTTCTGGATGTATTCTGGGAAGACAGAGGTTCGTCAGCATCTGGAAATTGAGTTTTCTTATCGACTAAGATTCCAGGAGTGGAACCGGTGGTTCTGTTTAGTTGAAGAATGATTCCTAGAGGTGGAGTTTGATGAAGCAACTCAGTTTTGATGGAATTTCTGAGTTTTCTTTATGGATCTGTAGAACTATATTTCTGGAAGGTGATGTCCTGTTGGTGCTTGTGTTTTTCATCAGCATTTTCTTATCTACTTCGGATCAGAGTTGTGCAGTGGAAGCAGTTTGGAGGTGTTTCTGATTTTCTTTTCCAGATCAGGAGAAGTTTGTAGTTTTCTGCTGTTTATGGAGTAGAATTGTGTTTTGGTTTGGATTGATCTTGAGGAGATCATTGTGTTGGGTTGTTTTTGGTTCTGATTGTTTCTAGAGGAATCAGCAAGGGTTGAGCTGATCAGTTTGGATGTTGGCAACCCAGGATCGTCCGAAGACCTTTGTGGATAAGGGATGGAGAAATTTGGAATTCGAAGTTGTAGACTTCATTGTTGTTGGTGTTTTTTTCTGATTCAGGAGCTATAAGTTTGGGTAAAACTGGAAAGCTAGCTCAGTGATGTTTGGATCTTTTACCTGTATTTTGGTTGGATTGGTATTTGGTTTTCAGGATTGAATTGTCAGTTTGGATAACTGGAATTCGATGAGTTTCACGTATCTCTGAGGGAGTACGTATATGGTCAATCTCTGGTTTTGGAACCAGCAGTTATAGAAGTTGGTTGTTGAGTCAGACTCGTCTGTAGTCTGATATGCTATCTAGTTCTGTAGATATAGATGAATAGGAGCTCTATAGTTTAGTAGTATTGATTGTTTGGAATCTATAGAGCGAGTATCCCGATATTTTTACCGGGGAAACTCGTGAAAGTTTTATCCAGAATTTTTCTGGATAATTAGATTTGTTTGATTGGGTGAATTGATTGCTATGGTTGTTAGCATATCTTTGGTATATGCTTGTGTTTTAAAATTGAATCTTTAAATAGATTATTAAATTACCTTTGATTTAAATTTCGGGGACAAAATTCTTTTACGGGGTGAGGAATGTGATGACCCGGAATTTTAAAGCAATATCAATTTAATAATCTGAAATAAAAATTAAATTGATTTGATAAGTAATAAGATTTGAATTAATTTAATAATTCAATAAAATAAATAGTTAAATGATAGATTTTATCTTTTTAAATCTAATAAATTGTTTATGTTTATAATATATATAGAATATTGTATATATTGTAAATAAGTATTGTTTTAAATTTAATTAATAAATAAATCCTGTTTTCTATAAAATTATATATGTTTAGTAAAATTTGTGAATTATGATTTTATTTAAAAGTTAGACTTTTAAAAGGATATTTCATAAATAAATATGGTTTTAAATACATAAGATAAATATTGAAATGACTTAAAATATGTTTAACTCAAGTTTAAAATTTAAATAAATAATAATAAGGTTTATTTTCTTTTAAATATAATGTGATAAAATAAATAATTTATGAATAAAGAAATAATTTCTTTTATAAGTTATTTATAGTTATTAAATGTTGATATTTTTATATATATAATAATACATTCTTTCAACAAATAAATTTATAATAAAAATTTTTGTTTTTTAAAAATTCAAATTTGTAGGTGTATTTGTAAATAAACTAGATTTCAAAATTTTAATTTGAACTTGAAATCAAAGTTTTTAAAATTTAAAGTATAGATATTTTTTTTAATTTGTTTTAATTTTGAAATATTTGTATAAGCTTTCTTTTATAAATAAAATTGCATTTATTTCATTTTAAAATTTATCTACATATGAATAAATACATGATTAACTAATTTATATAAACATAGGTTTACATTTATCATGTATTAACATTTAAATAAATAACTAATTAACATTTGTGACAAATCTAAATATCTTACAAATTAAATGAGCATGTGTTAATTAATGGACATACTTACTTGACAAATGTAATATGTAGGGACAAGTGTCAAAAATTTAATTAGCATTTTCTTTTGATTTTCTTTTTAATGATTTCAGTTTTTATAAACAAACCCCTTCCATCTTATTTCTTTTTGAAATCAAAAACTAAGAAACAATGGAAAACAAATTTCTGAAATCATTTTCAAAGCCACTTCTGTAATCAAAAATCTGTTAAACATTTTTCAAAACAAAATCATCTTCAAAAAGCCCCCACATCTTCAAGTTTAAAAGCATATCCATCACCATTTTGAAATCAAGAAGAAATTCTGCATTTCTGGAATTAGCCTGCATGCAAACCATTTGTCTTCAAGCCAATTAAAGCATACCTGCATTTTCAAAAATCTAAGATCTGTGCAAGCAAACCTGCATTTCTTATTCAAGCTGTTAAAAGAATTCAATGATAAAGCTTTCCAGTTTTTAACTCAAGCAATCCTAACAACTCAATGTTTTTAAAAGCATAAGTTTTTCAGTTGCATTGCTCTGCACATCAAGATCTAGATGAGTAACTTCTCTGTTTTCTAAAAAGTTTAAATTTATGAATAAGTTGCATGATTCAATCTCTGTGATAAAATGTGTTGAATGTATACTTGAATACATTATGCTGTGACTATAATATATTTGTGATTCCTATAGAGTACTCTCTGATTTTATATAGATCATGTGTTCAGGTTTTTGTTTTATAATTCAAACATATAGATTTATACCTCTGATTCAACTTAGATTTAATCAAGCTTATTTGTTTATGATAAGTTTTAGTTTAAAATTTTTAGTTAAGTTAAAATAACATATAAACATCTCTGTAAACCAAAAATTTACAGATTAAGTTTGAAAATGTGAAAATTCATATTTAATAAATTATAAATTCAGTACTATGAATTAAATACCTAGATCAAACTATGATTTTTAGGACAAAAAGTAGGATTTTTAGTGGAGGGGTAATGGTATTGTTCTGTGTTGAACTGTATAGGGAATTTTTGAAATTTTGGGGGATCTGAGCAAATGTAAGGGTTGGGATTCTTCTGGTAGGTGGAGGTGCTGTCATTAATGATTGGAAAATTATTAGGTGATGATGTAAAACAATATGAAGACAGTGGTGGTGAATTTGTTACCTGTAACCCTAGTTTAAGATAGGTAGATCTCTGTGGTCAGTCCGTCATGAAGGAATGATCGAGTTGTCTGAGTTTCTGGGGGTTGATAATAGTTTAAAGGATGGACTCGTGGCCGGAGTCACTAACATGCCGGTGGTCAGAAGGTGGTGGATGAAGGTGTTACAGGTTTGGGCAAAAACCTTTTCTTGCAGTTTCAGGTTTGGAGGAGAAACTCAAATTTCAAATTTGAGTTTAGGAAAAGGAATTTGAGGATGGAGGTAGATAGTGGGGTTGTTTGTCGATGTAAGGAGGTCGCCAGAAGGTGGGTGATGATGTCCGGAGGCACGGTGTACGTACACCGTGCATTTGGGTCTGTGTTGTTTTTGCTGGGTACTACAGTGTTTGACTCGAGTAACACTCGAGTGTATACTGAGTTGGCTCGAAGTTACAGACTAGATGACTCGAAGCATACATAGGGTTAGCTCGGGAGTATGTTGTATTACAGTTTCCTGTAGAAACTGTCTGCAGTTTTAAAATCTAAATCAAAATTTAAAATGAATTAGTAGTTGTGATAAGATTTAAATAAGTTTAAATCTACAGAAGAGTTTTAGTTTAAAGAAGTTTGAAATTTTATATGTTTTAAAATTTGAATGTGGTTTCAGTTTTTTAAAAATAAAAATAGAATTTAAAACCTGCATTCAAAAAGGAAAGTAAAGTTTTTAAAAGAGATTTAAATCTAGTTTTAAATCTGAGTTAAGTTTTAATCTAATTTGTATTAGAGTTTCAAATGATTTTGAAAATCTTATAAGTTTCAAATTTGAAGATGTTTCAGTTTTAAAAAAAAGAAAAGAAAGAAACCTGACAGTTTCTATCCTGGAAATGGAATTTTCATTTTGAACCTGAAAACAAAAATTTAAATAGAAAATTTGAATTTGAATTTAAGTCTTGTTTCTTAAGGGTTATGAATCTTCAGTTTCTTTTTAAAATGAAATTTGAATTTTGGATAAAGAAGTTTTAAAAATCAAGGTTCAAATCAAAAGTTTATTTCAAGTTTAAATTCAAATAATTTAGATAAGGAATGGGTTCAAATGTATTGAATTTAAAATCTGATATTTGAATAAGTTTAAAATTTGAATGTTTTTCAAACAAGTTTAAATTTAAATTGTTTATTAGGAGTAAATTTGTTTCCAAACAAATATTTTAAACTTGATTTCCTCTTTGGATAAAGTCATTTATAAAAGATTTATAATAGAAAGTTAAATGATTATTAACTTGAATTTGAAATTTAAATAGTAATGTATCTTAAACTTAATTTTTAATTAAATTAAGACTTATCTTATATAAGTTTTATTATAAGTAATAAATGTTATTTACATTTACTTTGGAAAGAATAAATGGAATTTAAAATTTGATAATGCTTTAATAAATATCATTATTGAATTTTAGATTCAAATTTGGAATTTGAATTTAAATTTAAATGCAATATTCTAAGTACACTTTAATATTTATATAATTAATAATAAGGAATGGTTTATCTTAAAAATTATTAAGATATTAAAATAATTAAATAAATAAGATAATTAAGAAGTGACTTATTTATTTAATTTAAAATTAATAATTTGGATAAATTTTAATTAGAGATTAATTAAGAAGTAATTTAAGAAAAGTAATTAAAGAATTAATAATAGTTAATGATGGTCATTAACTAAATTTTATTTAGTAATTAATTAATATGATTAATTTTTAATAATTAATTAGATTGATTAATTAATGTTAATAAATTGTGAAATTTATTTAAGTTTAATTACTTAAATGAAAGTAATTAAGACATTAATTACTTAATGTAATTAATGAAGTTTATTGAGATTAGTTTAAATTAATTAATTTAGTTTAATTAATTTTAAACATTTGATTTGATAATAATTACTTAATGTAATTAATGGAATTACTCAGTTAAGTAATTAGAGATAATTACAGGATGTAATTAATGGATAATGTTGGAATTGTGAATGTAAATTGGATTAAATTATTTTGTATAATTAATCAAGGAATTAATTCAGAAATTAATTAAGGGGTAATTAATTTGATGAATAATTAAGGGAAGTTAATTACAGATTGAGATTAATCAAAGGCGATTAATAATTATGGATTAAATGAGATTAATTACTGAAAGTAATTAATTTAATTGAGTAATTAATTAAATATAATTAAGAATCATTAATTAATATAATGATGTAATTAAGATTGATTAATTAATATTAATTAATCAATAAAAAGCAATTAAGGGTAATTAATTAATTGTAGTTAATTAAGGTTAAATGTAATTAATTATAGTTAATTAATTAATGAAGTAATTAAAGGTTAATTACTGTTTTTGACTTAGGGTAATTAATTTTGTGAAATTAATTAAAGTATAATTAATCAGGATTGATTAATTAAGATGATAAATTAGAGGTTAATCAATTAATTAATTTGTAATTAATTAATGATAATGTAAGCAAGATTTATATTGTGTAAGTAATTAATTTAATTCATTTTAAATTAATTAAAGATGATGTAATTAATTTAATTCATTTTAAATTAATTATAGATAGTATGATTATAGATCATTGCTTATGAATGGTTGTTATTGGTTACCTTGAATGGTTTGAATCTCAGAGATGAGATTAGTAATGTTGATTGATATGGATGCATAGGTTGCATTGAGATATTGATATGGGTTATCTTTTGATAGTGATAAATGTGGATTATCTGTGATTATGATAATTATCTGTTGCGAATCTATGAATTATCTATCTGTGTGTACATAGATAATGTTATTAAAATGTTTTAAACTCTGAAACAACTTGGACCTAAAAGATACGCTTTGGATTTCGATGAGACCGGGATCGGGTTTCCATATTTGGATATCCGAAAACCACATCGATCCAAATTAACGATAGGTCGTGAATCTTATGTGAAGAGTGAAGACTCGAGGTGTAAGGGCTATACGTCAGTATAACTCTGTGGGTGATTCCGTAATGAGTTTGACGGAATAGTACTTATAGATTCGAGATGGAGATTCAGAGTGCAAGGGTTACCGTCGTTAACTCTGAGGGTGATTCCGAAACGAGTGTAACGAGATAATGCCTTCGGTTTCGTTCGAACCCGAAACGAACTTGTATGGATTGAATGCTTTCAGCACATCGTCAGGTGGACGATGAGCATTCTAAGATAATGTGTTCTCTAAAGGTAATCGTAGCCTCAACCCTCATCAACCGGGAATGGATAAAACAGGGGAGGTGTAGCAAGGCTTCGTGGGTAGCTCCCACTGGAGAGCAAGATTGATCGCTGTCTAGAGGTCCCTTTTTATTTCGGCTTAGTGGGCAGTTGGAATTGCGCACCAACTGCGGGGTTGTCTTGTTCGGAACTGTTCAGTAAGGAATGGGTCCGGCCTTGTGTTGCAGGGGAGCGGGCATACTCTTCGGTACGTTGATCTAGGCCACGTACTGTGACGGGCGGTACCCCAGTAGCCCTGCATTGTATGGAATCCAAAATCCACTAAGTGCCAACGGTTTTGATTTAATTACCCACTTTTGTGGCTAGTAGCTGGTATTTAATCATGTAACAATTTCGGCTATTTCATATTTACTTGAAAACCCTAGACCTATTATAATATCACTGGATTTCTTATCAAATGTTTTGGTTAGCGTAAGGTAAAAACTTTTCCATGTTTATGTGTGGGAAGTCTTACGTGATACCTTTCTTTTCAAAAGGTTTTTGAAAGTTAAGCAACTTTAACCTGTTGCTCACACCAAACCGATGTCTGACCCGGAGTTTATTTTTGTTTTTCATAAACTCTTGGGTACTCAAATTTTTTTACGAGTAGCCAAGGGATTCAGGTTAGCTTTGACGAATATTGGAGGAGAAATGGAGCAGGAGGCTTCTGCGTTAGATATATAGTATTCCGCTGTGATTGGTAACTATGTGTTGTCTCTGAGTTGTGTTATGTTGTAAATACTAGACAGGTGTTTATAACTGTCTAGTATGTGTTGTATATCTGTGTACTCTGATAGTGGTTATAAACTATGTAATATTTTATGTTATTAATATAATTTATTCGTTCCTCTGTTTAGATTCTGATGTGTTGTTTCTTCTTCTTCTCTTTCTTTCTCTTTTCTATCCCTTTCTTTCTTATTAGCGATACGACTTCAAGGAGTTTGAAAGTTGGGTCTATATATCTCCATTCCCTATCTTATTTCTTTTCTACCCTTCCAAATTCAAATACCAAAATTTGAGAAAATCAAAAGTAAGTAATTTCTGTTCAGATCTAAAAATTGTGAAGCAAATAACCAGAGGAAGAAGCAAATAAATTAAGCAAAGTTCTTTCAAGTTTCTGAAACTAAAAACAACTCAAGATCAACAATTAGTTCAAGATCCAGATCAGAATAAATCAATTCCCGATCTAAGGCAAAATCCTGTAACGGGGGAAGAGCTAGCAACTTTTAAAATCTAGATATTGCTCTCTGTTCAACAATTTAATGTGTGTAAACTGCTACCATTTTTAATGCTTAAACCTGTTGACAATGATGTTGTTGATAAATTATTGAAATAACTTTTCCATGCAATAATTAATCATTTAAACAACTCAAACATGTTTGGTATGGTTGTATTAAGGTGTTGCCTGATTTAAAGTTTTGATTTTGCTGAGTGCATGACTGTGTAAATTACTCTTAGTCTCTGTTCTTGAATTTCAGACCATCAAATCTTTTTAAAAACTCTAAACTCATCACTCAAATTCTTCCAGGCATTGATGATTGAACAAACTCTGATTGTAATCATGATATCTTAAATTTAAAATTGTTTTCCAGCAAATTATTTAGCAATTATTTCAAAAACGAGGGATTATAGTGAAAATTAACTCAAGTATGAAATTCAATTGTTTAAATTTTGTGTTTTGATTTTACAGTTTAACTTGATTTCGAAAATGAGGAATTTTGATAATAATCTCAAGATTTTTAAATTTGTATATATTGTGATATTTCATATTAAAATAAAATTGATGTTTGGTCAATTTCTGGCGATCACGTGGGTTGTGGACGGCGGGGATATGTCTGGAGGAAGGTCGTGGATCGGAGATCGTGGGAAAAATAGGGGTTTGGTTTTAAGACACTCGAGGTGGCGCGGCAATGCCGGAATAGGGTTTTAGGTCATGTTTTGGGCAAGGGGAGTTCACGGTATATTCTGGTGGATGGATGACGTCGAGTGATGCCGGAGAAGGGGGGAATGGTAGAGGGGTGCTGGTGAACCTTCTGATGAGAGGACGTGGGTCCTAGTGGCTGGTAGCAGCAGAGCAGGTAGAATTGGAACGATAGTATTGGTTCCAGTATTGGTCGAATTGTTCGATTTTGAATTAATGGCAGTTCTAGGTTTCTGGGTTGGGGAAAATGACTATGGGGTTATCGCCGATTTGTCGACGGTCGAAGCAAGGGCCGGAGGTGGCCGGATCTGGCATGCACGTGCACCATGTGTCGTCGTTTATTTGAGGAGGTTGTGAAGGATTGGACTCGGGGAAATTTGGTTTTATCCCGACGATGATCTCGAAGTTATATAGAGGAGGAATGTCGAGAGGGGAGACTCGAATTTGCGTGAGAAAATGTCGGGTCAAACTCGAGTAGGACTTTAGTATTAGCAGTTTTTTTTAAAAAAAAGGAGGAGGGAGTTTGGGCTTTGGGCCGGTTGATTTTCCTTTGGGCCGAGTTTCCTTTAGTATAAATGGAATTAAGGTAAACAAAGTTCAAGAGTTTTATCAAATTTAAGGTTAGTGTTTTATTTGGAATAGAATATAAATAAAGAAATTTCCAGGTTTAACATAACCCACAACTTAGGTCACTAGTGATGCAATTTAATTATGTAAGATAACTGTATTTATGATAATTGATTAAAAGTGTATTTAATAAAATTTTAAATAAGTTAATTAAGACAAAGGACTTATCATTTAAATAAATTAAAGTTTTGATGATTAAGTATAATTAATTAATGTAATTAATTAAAGATCAATGAAATTAATCATGGTTAATTAATTACTGTGAAGGTTAAGAATAATTACTTAAAGGCTAATTTCTTAT
Organism: Allium cepa; assembly: GCA_030765085.1. Classification (NCBI taxonomy): domain Eukaryota; kingdom Viridiplantae; phylum Streptophyta; class Magnoliopsida; order Asparagales; family Amaryllidaceae; genus Allium; species Allium cepa. The sequence continues at coordinate 560,946,659 of CM060939.1, forward strand.
TGTACATAAAAGTGACAATTAAGGATTGATTAATCAAGGTTAATCAATTAAGGAGTAATTAAGTGATAAGTAATTAAGAGGTTTATTAATTAATGTAAAAGAATTTTAATGAATAATTACTTAATGAAGTAATTAAAGGAATTAATTACTTAGTAAAATTAAGTTGATGTGGTTAATTTTAGTTAATTAATTCAGTTAATTAATTAAAAGTAATCATTTAATGTTGAGTTAAATATAATTACTTAAGGTAATTAATGAGGCATAATTACTTAGTGAAATAAATAGTGGATAATTACTAGATGTAATTAATTTAAAGAAATTACTTGATAGGTAGTAATTAAAGGATGATTACTTGATGAAAGAAATTATGTAATGATTACTCAGTGTAATGGAAGGATTAATTTATATAACAAATCAAGGAGTTGGTTTAATTGATGAAGTAATTAAGAAAAGTTAATTTCTGATTGCGATTAATCAAGATTGATTAATGAATGTAATTAAGTTAAAGGTTAAGTATTATATGAAATTTAAAAATAATTAACCAATGAAAGAAATTAGAGGATCATTAATTAATGTAATTTATGGAAGTGATCAATCTTGCTTATTAATGATTAAATGATGATAGGTGCTTGGAATTGGTTGATTTCTCTGATATGTTGGATGGACGACGATAATGTGATTATCAATCAATTATGAATTACTGTGTAAAGGCGTTATCCGACTTAAAGTTGAATTGTATTTAATTGGATAACTTGGGTTTAGATGATATTGGATTCGACGAGACCGGAGTCGGGTATTAGTAAATACCCAAAACCACTTCGATTCATTAAAATTTGATATGTGGGATCAATAGGATGAAACGGAATGATTTAAGTGAATTGGACCCTTTAATCTAAGTTTGGCACTTAGAAATCAATGTGTGATGAAAGTGATGTCTATAACGACTTGTGAGGTTGTAAATTGACATCAAAGTAACACCGCTCCGATACGTTGAAGCTTGGTTCAAGATCACGTAGTCGCCGGTGATCTGTAACATCGGAACGAGGCGAAAATGGTCGAGGTGTTGAGTCCTTATAGTGTGCTGAGTTGCTCATTTTCGTTTCGAAGGCAAGTTCATCAAGTCAGGTGGTTGAGAAGGTCAGCGAAGTCGACGATGACTTGCTATTGTTAGTAAAGTCGATCGGAGTTCGTCGAATGGACTGTGCATGTGCACGAGGTATCAGCTGTACCTGGTATTGGTTGAAGGTCCGAGGAAGAAGAAAAACAGCCCGACTTGATTGCGTGATGTTTGCTGGTTTGACTCGAAGAAGAGCTCGAGAAGAAGCAAGGGTAGCTCGGGCTTCAACTCGAAGTGTATTTTGAGGCGTGGGTAAAATACTTAGAATTTTTTTAAATTGAAGTTTTGGGTCACTCGAGTAAATTTGGGGAAAGACCCGAAGTAGGGTTCGGGTATGTGGGGGATTAGCTCGGGTTTCACTCGTGTTTCCTGGGGTCTTGTGCTTCTGAGTTTTGAACTATAGCAGATTAGTAAAAATAAAATTTCTAAAAATTGTTTCTTTATAAATGATGATTATATTATTAAGATAAAAAGTATAAATTTGAAGTTTTTGAAATAAAAGATTAAAAACAATTACGTTTTAAACTTATATTTTAATAAGTTATTTAAATGAAACTGAATAAGTGATTTAGAAATAAAAAAAATCAAATATTTTAAATTTTTAACTTAAAAGTAAGTTAATTTTTATCGTTAATGATGATCAAGTAATTAATGATTAGTAATTAAGATTAATTTATTAATAATTCAGAATAATTATTATAAATGATGTTTTAAAATGGTTGAGTAACTTTCGAAGTTAAGTTAACATATTCGTTAAAAGGAAAATTAATAGTGGAGGGGAATTACTTAATGAAAGTAATTAAAGCAATTGATTAATAATTCAAGCTAATTAATCAGGAGATTAATGAATGATTAAATACAAATTAATAATTACTTAGTGAAAGAGATTAAGGGTAGATAATTAAAGACTAAAGATTGATTAATCAAATATTAGGGGTTAATTGCTTTGAAGTATAATAATTTTTGTGGTTAATCCATTATGGTGATTTAAATTAAGAATAACCAATTAAGGTAATTAATTGGAATTAAGATTCAATTAATTACAATCAAGGGTTAATTAATTAACTAATTAATTAGAGTTTTGATTAATTAAAAGATCATTTATTAATTTTAAGGTATTAATTAATTAATTAAGATAATTAATTAAGGATAATTAATTAAAAGTTAATTTATTTAATAAATAAGTAATTAAGAGATAATTACTTAATAATTGAAGGATAATTAATTTAAGTAATTAATTAAAGGTAAATTGATTTATTAATGAAGGTGATTAAGATTTAATCAATTGTAATTAATGATAATTGATCATTGATTAAAAAAACAATTAATGAAAATAATTATGTGGTTAATTAATTTAACCACACAATTTATTCATCTTAATTGAAGATGTTTGATTTTTATTGAATGCTTTGTATGGATTGATATATTTGATTTGTGATGTGATGCTATGTAATGCTTTGTGCCAAGCTGTTATATCTGTGATGAATATATTGTTAAATGAATATACAAAACCCTTTGACCCGTTAAACGACCTTTGAAATTCGATGCGACAGGGAGTCGAATTCCAGTTGGTTATCCGAAACCCATATCGAATTATAATGATGAATCTTTGTGATTTATAAATTTATTTTATCTATGATCTGTAAATGAAGATAAGCATTATGAGTTATACCGCTTATTGATATTGTTATATCTGTGATGATTGATGCTGTGCACTATTGTGTTAAACCCCTGGACTACACTATATACACACCAATATGGATTGCCCGTAGAAATCGGTTAAGTCACAGATCTTTAAAAAATAGTTTTGAATTTAAATTTTTAATTCAAATGGTTTTGAAAATGAATTGTGACTAAAGTGAGAAACTTTTGAAAAAGTGTTTTAAAAATGAAAGCTATTTTGAATAACTTAATTGAGATTTGAAATTTGAATAGTATGATTTAAATTGGAATTCAATATCTGAAATTGAATTCCATATTTGGTATTTATGACGTAAAAAGGTTATACAAACTATAAATGTGTTTTTAAACCATTTTTAAGATATGGTTTTGAGAATTTAAATTTAACCCAAGTTTATATTTGAAAGGCCTTAACTCATACAATTATAATCGAGTTTTCCGAGACGGAAGAAAGTGATTTCAAATAATTATAGCTTTTGTATAAGGAAAGATTTTCCAAATTATGATGAAAAGATTTCAAATTTAAAGTTGAATGGGTTTGAAGGCTATAATTGAATCTTTGTGAAAGACAGTTGAACCCTATTTGGAAATTGAAGAGGATTTTTAAATGGTGTATCTTTTATATATAAAAGATTGAAACGGGAATTGTTTTGAAAGCTATGAAATGAGTCTTTGATTTAAAGACTGGATAAGTTAATCTAATTTGAAAAGGAATTGTTTTGAAAGGCTACAAATGAACCTTTGTCAAAGATTGGTGAATCTTGTTTTAAATTGAAAGGGGTCTTTAGAGTGAATCTTTTGTTTAAAAGATTTAAATGTGGAAATTGTTTAAAACATTGAGGGTTTTTGAAATGAATCCTTTTGTTTAAAAAGAATTGTAAATGGTAATTTGTTTTAACCATTTAAATGAAAAGTTTTGGATTTTAAGTTGTGACTTAACTGAAATCCCATTATTCATATGATTTTAAATATTGTGCTCATTATTCGGTTTAGCTGGAAGAGGACCTTTGTGTCATATAACCCATTCCGAATAATGATACGACATATATGGATAGCATTTAAAGACCGATGGTGAAGACCAGATATTTTTTCGAAAACGAAAGGATAACCTGTCGAATGTCTCTGCACCGACTGGTCCCCGGTATAGAGATTTGATCACCCATTGTGATGGGGAGTCTGGACGTGATTAGGGATTATTCGAATTTGCAAGGGCTTCTTCGGAAGTGCCTTTGGTTCTGTTCGAACCCGGAACAGACTTGTATGGATGTGTTTCTGACGTTACACTTTGAGATGTAAAACCAGTTTCAATCAAATACATTTCTGTTCGGTGGTGAAGATTTATTCTCTTAGCTTAACACCCTTCTCTGAGACGTACGAGCTCAGAGGTGATGTAGTTGATGGTTATTAGTGATACATTCCCAATTTGGTAATGTGCATACGAAGTGTTGTTGATCAAAGCATGGCTTTTGTGAAAAGCGTAGCTTTGTGGACAAAACTTCATCGAACCTCACAACCCGGAATGGTCGAAACAGGAAGAATGCAGCAAGGTTATTTGGGGGTAGCGCCCCCTGAGAGTATGTTCATTTCCTTATGGATAGAAGTGGTATCATGGTATGGAGCCCAGATACTTAACCTATGTGGTTGCTGCAAATTTATTACTTTATGGTTGTTGGTGAATCTCGGGATAAAGGATGGTTACGACCGGGGGATGACATACTCGTGTCAGTAGTTACCTAGTTACAGAGGTAACTCGGCCTTGTGTTGGCGGAGATCCGGTTAGGTTCCTTGGGCGTCCCTCCATAGGCGTACCCATGTGGCAATGAGAAGTTCCTTGGCCTAACCATTTGTTGGAAATCCAATCATCCAATACGGGCCTTGTACGGTTTTAGTTGTAGAATCTGCCATTTAACATGGTAGCTATAGTAGGCATACTATAATGGTACCTATGCCGGCTAAGATTAATATTATACTTTCGAAATGTTTTCCACTATGCACTAATAATAATATCAAAACGGATTTTTGTGTAGTAAGCATGTTTGACTGTCATAAGGAGAAATCTCCTCCAAGTCTGCGTTTGCATTGTGTGTGTGGCGGGAGGCCTTATGGTAGTTTCATTTTCCAAAAGCATTACGGATTTCAAATTTAAATTATTTTGTTTGTTTTTAAAGACCAACTGTTTTTGTTTGCTCATACCAGTCCCACGACTGACCCGGAGTTTATTGTTCCCTTCCTAAACTCTGGGTGCCCACAATTTTCCACACGGGCAGTCTAGAGTTAGGTTTTTCAGATAGTAGATATAGATATCGATCCGGTAGCTCTCAACTTTATCTTTTTATTCTTTGGAGATCTTGGATATTGGAGTCTTTGGATTCATGGACGATACTTGCTTATCTTGGTGAAATGTGATGGTGGTTCGAGCTATTTCTGGATTGGTGCTTTGGAGTTAGAGTTGCTGTTGCTGTTTGGAGTTTTTGGTTCCGCTTATATATCATTTGTTATTCTGCTGTAGCATTGTTATTTTGTATCTCTGATATTTATTCATATTGTATCATTGTTGTATCGAATGTTGTATATCAATGATATTTATTTCTTTTCCTTCTGCTGTGTTGTTATACTTAATTGTGTTATAAGCTCCGACACAACTTGAATTTCAACGTTAGGATCTACGACATTTAAGTACAGTGGAGTACGGATGTCGATTTTCGAACGCTGGAATTTAGATCGTGACATTTTGGTATCAGAGCTGAAGGTTGAAACTTTAGCTCAGGAGTATAACACATTAAGTAGCTCATTAGAGATAGGGTGAAGTATACCCTAGAATGAGTATATCCCTAAGATATCCGTTCGAATGCCTCAGTAAATTCTCTTACTATCCATTGATAGTGAGTATGAGTGCAAGAAGATGATGAGATAGGAGACATGGGAGAACCACTATAAATGGTCAATACCCTGCAATAGCGGAAACAATTTTCTATCAATCTCCTTCGATTCGTCTTTTCAATTCTTTGATGGTTCCTGGCAGCTCCAGGAAGAAGCTTTGATATATTTGCATGGGACATAAACTCCAGATGGGTTAGAATTGTTTGTTTGGATGAATTGTTTGCTTTGGTTGTTATGGTTGATTGTATATTTTGGTTGTTTAAACTAAAAGTTTTAGGATTATATCCATATATCTGTTTATTCTGTTGAATCCAGGTATATACTACGAACAGTTAGTTATCCCTTCGAATTACCGATATCCCTGTATATACGTTGTATATTCGTAGTTCTAGTGACCCGAATGTCTTGTATTGAATTAGTTCATTCTCATAATTATTAGTGATATTCTGATTTGGTAAGCCAAATGCAGAACAGATACTCAGTTTGATTTGGAAACCGTCTCTCTATCTTTGTGAATCCATTCTTTTTTGTCTCCCTGCTTTCAAATTCCGAGGACGAAATTTTCTTAAGGGGGGAATCTGTAACATTCCTGATTTTTAAGCTATATTTAAATTGGTAGTTAATTTAATTTTTGGAATTTAATTATGGAATTATTGGTAATTAATTTTAAAAATTTGGTTAAATGATGAATAAATTGGGTGTTTTCCAAATTAATAGATATTTATTTGTTTATTAATATAAATGTATATAAATATGATTTTTAAATAGAATTTGAATTTTAGATTCAAAATAAATATTGAAAATAAACTGAAATTTGGATATGAAATTGAAATATAAATATATTGAAAAATAAGTTGAATTTGGAAAATAATTATAGATTGTGAATGAACAAAATATATATTTATAATTTTTTTTGTTGTTTATTCATTTATAAATACAAATTCATTGTATATTAAATTTTGAATTTGGAAATTTTAAAAAAATAAATTTATTAAACAATATTTGGATTTAAAAAAATTCTATAAATTAATACTAATAGGAGTTAATACTCTATACTTTAAGAAATAATGTATATATATGTATGATTATTGAATAAGTGCGTAAATTGTTTTTAATTCATTTTCTTTTAAAAAGTTATATAAGTATTTTATAAATAATATTAAATAAATGTGTTTTATAAGTAGATTGAAAATAGATTATGAATTGGGAACTTTAGGATAAAATTTTAAAATTAAGAAATACATATATATGATCAATTATTAAAGTGCAATTTAGTTTCAAATCATTTTTCTTTAAGAATGTATAAGTGTTGATAGTTGAACAATGTATGAATGATGTGGAACAAGAATTAATAAAAGTTTTAAAATTGAATATGAATTTGATAAAAGAATTTAAAATACCTTTTCTTTTGGAATGAAATGCTTTCAAATTATAAATTTAAATCAAGACAAGGTTTATAAAAAATAAAATTTGTAAATAAATCTTAAATTTACTAAAAGGATTTAAAAACAAATTTGTCCACTATGACAAATGTAAACCAAATAAGGGCATGTTATTACATGTGTTAACAAACAATACAAGTGGCATAAAATAATTTTTCTTTTAATTAAATTTTATAACTATGCAAAAGAGAGAGTTAAAATCAGATTTCTCAAGTTTTTCAAAAATGCAAAACAAATTTGGGAAACCAAATTCAAAAGTTATCAAACCAGAAAATCACCAAAAGCAAGAAAAAAAAATTAAAAATCTGTTCTCTTTCTTCTTCAATAACAGGTGAGCAAATTTTTATTTTTAGAGCCTTGAATCTATAATAAATTTCTTGTGACTGATTCTGGAAGTAAATAGTTGTATGAATATCCTTGCATATATATGTATCTATATGGGTAAATTGATATATGCAAGTGTCTGTGTTTCTGAAGACATATATATGTCTTCTCCGTTCAAAACAACAGGCCCAAAGTTCTTAGATAAACCCAGATCTTCTAATAAATCAATTTCAGAACTTGGTTTTTGAAGAGAAAATGATTATAAGAGTATATGTCTAGTTTTAAAAATAATTCCAAGAAAATTTCTTAAGTAATTAACTGGAAAAATTGAAAAAATACGGTGAAATTTAAAATCTTGTCAAATTCAAGTATCATGGTTTTGAATTTTGTTTACACCGCCTTACTTGATTTCGAAAGACATGAATTTTAATAGCAAAATCAAAGTTTTTAGTTTGGTAAATTATGGGGAATTTTGAGATGAACGAGACTTGCATTTGCGGCAATCTATGGCGACTGGCGAATCTGGGTTCATCGTGCTTAGAGCTAGAGATAAAGGGAAGGTAGGGGATCACCAGAAAATTAGCAATAGAATTTATTAAAGTTCGTGGTGGCAGCAATCGATTGGAGTCGGGTTTGAACTAGTTTTTTTTGTTTGGACCGGAATCGAGGAGATCTCATCGTCGTCTGCAGGTTGTAGCCGATCGGTAAGGGGGAAAGCTTCATGGGTCCACGGTGAAGCTTGGTTCAAGGTCATGTAGTCGCCGGTTATCTGTAACATCGGAACGAGGCGAAAATGGTCGAGGTGTTGAGTCCTTATAGTGTGCTGAGTTGGTCATTTTCGTTTCGAAGGCAAGTTCATCAAGTCAGGTGGTTGAGAAGGTCAGCGAAGTCGACGATGACTTGCTAGTGGTAGTAAAGTCGATCGGAGTTCGTCGAATGGACTATGCATGTGCATGAGGTATCAGCCGTACCTGGTATTGGTTGAAGGTCTGAGGAAGAAGAAGAACAGCCCGGCTCGATTGCGTGATGTTTGTGGGTTTGACTCGAAGAAGAGCTCTGGAAGAAGCAAGGGTAGCTTGGGCTTCAACTCGAAGTGGATTTTGAGGCGTGGGTAAAATACTTAGATTTTTTAAAATTAAACTTTTGGATCACTCGAGTAAATTTGGGGAAAAACCCAAAGTAGGGTTCGGGTATGTAGGGGATTAGCTCGGGTTTCACTCGTGTTTCTTGAGGTCTTGTGTTTCTGAGTTTTGAACTATAGCAGATTAGTAAAAATAAAATTTCTAAAAATTGTTTCTTTATAAATGATGATTTTATTATTAAGATAAAAGGTATAAATTTAAAGTTTTTGAAATAAAAGATTAAAAACAATTAAATTTTAAACTTATATTTAATAAATTATTTTAAATGAAACTGAATAAGTGATTTAGAAATAAAAAAAATCAAATGTTTTAAATTTTTAACTTAAAAGTAATTTAATTTTCATCGTTAATGATAATCAAGTAATTAATGATTAGTAATTAAGATTAATTTGTTAATAATTCAGAATAATTATTATAAATGTTGTTTTAAAAATGGTTGAGTAACTTTCGAAGTTAAGTTAACATATTCGTTAAAAGGAAAATTATTAGTGGAGGGGAATTACTTAATGAAAGTAATTAAAGCAATTGATTAATAATTCAAGCTAATTAATCAGGAGACTGATGAATGATTAAATAAAAATTAATAATTACTTAGTGAAAGAGATTAAGGGTAGATAATTAAAGACTAAAGATTGATTAATCAAATATTAGGGTTCAATTACTTTGAAGTATAATTAATTTATGTGGTTAATCCATTATGGTGAATTAATTAAGAATAACCAATTAAGGATAATTAATTGGAATTAAGATTCAATTAATTAATATCAAGGGTTAATTAATTAAGTAATTAATTAGAGTTTTGATTAATTAAAAGATCATTTATTAATTTTAGGGTAATTGATTTATGTAGCTAATTAAAGGGCAATTAATTAATGTTATGAATTAATTAAGATAATTAATTAAGGATAATTAATTAAAAGTTAATTTCTTTAATAAATAAGTAATTAAGAGATAATTAATTTATAATTAAGGATAATTAATTTTAGTAATTAATTAAAGGTAAATTGATTTAATAATGAAGGTGATTAAGATTTAATCAATTGTAATTAATGATAATTGATCATAGATTAAAAAATTAATGAAAGTAATTATGTGGCTAGTTAATTTAAACCACACAATTTATTCATCTTAATTGAAGATGTTTGATTTTTATTGAATGCTGTGTATGGATTGATATATTTGATTTGTGATGTGATGCTATGTAATGCTTTGTGCCAAGCTGTTATATCTGTGATGAATATATTGTTATATGAATATACAAAACCCTTTGACCCGTTAAATGGCCTTTGAAATTCGATGCGATAGGGAGTCAGATTCCAGTTGGTTATCCGAAACCCACATCAAATTGTAATGATGAATCTTTGTGATTTATAAATTTATTTTATCTGTGATCTGTAAATGAAGATAAGCGTTATGAGTTATACCGCTTATTGATATTGTTATATCTGTGATGATTGATGTTGTGCACTATTGTGTTAAACCCCAGGACTACACTATACATAAGCCAATATGGATTGCCCGTGGAAATCGGTTAAGTCACAGATTTAAAAAAAATAGTTTTGAATTTAAATTTTTAATTCAAATGGTTTTGAAAATGAATTGTGTCTAAAGTGAGAAACTTTTGAAAAAGTGTTTTAAAAACGAAAGTAATTTTGAATAACTTAATTAAGATTTGAAATTTGAATAGTATGATTTAAATTGGAATTCAATATCTGAAATTGAATTCTATATTTGGTATTTATGATGTAAAAAGGTTATACAAACTATAAATGTGTTTTAAAACCATTTTTAAGGTATGGTTTTGAGAATTTAAATTTAACCCAAGTTTATATTTGTAAGGCCTTAACTCGTACAATTATAATCGAGTTTTCCGAGACGGAAACAAGTGACTTCAAATAATTATAGCTTTTGTATAAGGAAAGATTTTCCAAATTATGATGAAAAGATTTCAAATTTAAAATTGAATGAGTTTGAAGGCTATAATTGAATCTTTGTGAAAGATAGTTGAACCCTATTTTGAAATTGAAGAGGATTTTTAAATGGTGTATCTTTTATATATAAAAGATTGAAACGGGAATTGTTTTGAAAGCTATGAAATGAGTCTTTGATTTAAAGACTGGATAAGTTAAATCCAGTTTTAAAAGGAATTGTTTTGAAAGGCTACAAATGAATCTTTGTCAAAGATTGGTGAATCTTTTTTTAAATTGAAAGGGGTCTTTAGAGTAAATCTTTTGTTAAAAAGATTTAAATGTAGAAATTGTTTAAAACATTGAGGGTTTTTGAAATGAATCCTTTTGTTTAAAAAGAATTATAAATGGCAATTTGGTTTAACCATTTGAAAGAAAAGTTTTGGATTTTAAGTTGTGACTTAACTGAAATCCCATTATCCATATGATTTTAAATATTGCGCTCATTATTAGGTTTAGCCGGGAGAGGACCTTTGTGTCATATAACCCATTCCGAATAATGATACGACGTATATGGATAGCATTTGAAGACCAGTGGTGAAGACCGGATATTTTTCAAAGACGAAAGGATAACCTGTCGAATGTCTTTGCACTGACTGGTCTCCGGTATAGAGATTTGATCACCCATTGTGATGGGGAGTCTGGACGTGATTAGGGATTATCCGGATTTGCAAAGGCTTCTTCGGAAGTGCCTTTGGTTCTGTTCGAACCCGGAACAGACTTATATGGATGTGTGTCATACGTTACACTTTGAGATGTAAAACCAGTTTCTATCAAATACATTTCTGTTTGGTGGCGGAGATTTATTCTCTTAGCTTAACACCCTTCTCTGAGACGTACGAGCTCAGAGGTGATGTAGTTGATGGTTACTAGTGATACATTCCCAATTTGGTAATGTGGCATACGAAGTGTTGTTGATCATTTGTTGAACAAAGCATGGATTTTGTGAAAAGCGTAGCTTTGTGGATGAAACTTCGTCGAACTACACAACCCGGAATGGTCGAAACAGGAAGAATGCAACATGGTTATTTGAGGGTAGCGCTCCCTGAGGGTATGTTCATTTCTTTCTGGATAGAGGTGGTATCATGGTATGGAGCCCAGATACTTAACCTATGTGGTTGCTGCAAATTTATTACTTTGTGGTTGTTGGTGAATCCCGGGATAAAGGTTAGTTACAACCGGGGAATGACATACTCGTGTCAGTAGTTACCTAGTTACAGAGGTAACCCGGCCTTGTGTTGGCAGAGATCCGGTTAGGTTCTCAGGGCATCCCTCCAGAGGCGTACCTTTGTGGCAATGGGAAGTTCCTTGGCCTGACCATTTGCTGGAAATCCAATCATCCAATATGTGCCTTGTACGGTTTTAGTTGTAGAACCTGCCATTTAACATGGTAGCTATAGTAGGCATACTATAATGGTACCTATGCTGGATAAGATTAATATTTTACTTTCGAAATGTTTTCCACTATGCACTAATAATAATATCAAAACGGATTTTTGCGTAGTAAGCATGTTTGACTATCATAAGGAGAAATCTCCTCCAAGTCTGCGTTTGCATTGTGTGTGTGGCGAGAGGCCTTTTGGTAGTTTCATTTTCCAAAAGCATTGCGGATTTCAAATTTAAATTCTTTTGTTTGTTTTTAAAGACCAACTATTTTTGTTTTCTCATACCAGTCCCACGACTGACCTGGAGTTTATTGTTCCCTTCCTAAACTCTGGGTGCCTACAATTTTCCACACGGGCAGTCTAGAGTTAGGTTTTCAGATAGTAGATATAGATATCGATCCGGTAGCTCTCAGCTTTCTCTTTGTATTCTTTGGAGATCTTGGATATTGGAGTCTTTGGATTCATGGACGAGACTTGCTTTTCTTGGTGAAATATGATGGTGGTTCGAGCTATTTATGGATTGGTGCTTTGGAGTTAGAGTTGCTGTTTGGAATTTTTGGTTCCGCTGTTATATCATTTGTTATTCCGCTGTAGCATTGTTATTTTGTATCTCTGATATTTATTCATATTGTATCATTGTTGTATCGAATGTTGTATATCAATGATATTCATTTCTTTTCCTTCCGCTGTGTTGTTATACTTAATTGTGTTATAAGCTCCGCCACGACTTGAATTTCAACGTTGGGATCAGCGACATTTGAGTACAATGGAGTACGGATGTCGATTTTTGAACGCTGGAATTTGGATCGTAACAGTAATTCAATCTACAATCACCCATAGACTATCATGACCCGAACAAGAACGGGGAAGACTATCAATAATGTCCATGGAAATTTGATCCCTCTTCCAAACGGGAATGTCCAAAGGTTGCAATAACCCACCGATCCTTTGGCGCTCAGCCGTAACGAGTTAGCAAGTCATGCAACACTTAATAAAGTTAGCAATCATATTTCATTCCATCCCAATAATAAAGTCGCTTCATGTCCGCGTACATTTTAGTACTATCTTAATGAATGGTAAATTTAGAAAGATGAGAATCTTCTAAAATGTCTTTACGAAGATCACTAATATTTTGCACAATAAGTCTACCAAATTTTCGAATGCCTCCGCGAGCATCAATTTCAAAGTCTTTTAGATCATCAATACTTCCATCCCTACAACTTTGGCTAAGATGGGTCAATTCTGGATCATGCTTTTGAGCTTTAAGAATGCAGTCTAAAAGAGTTGGATGAGCCTCAGGGCAACATAAAACAAGAGATGAACATGAATTGGATTCACGATCTCGAATCTCACAAGTGGTCAAAGTATCAAGATCATTCTATTCGGATATCATCATGGAAAAAACCGCTTGTTACTTATGACTAAGAGCATCGGCAACACGATTTCCCTTTTTAGGAGTATAAAGAATATCAAGATCATAAGATGCAAGGAATTCAAGCCTACGTTTTTGATGCAAATTAAGTTCCTTTTGAGAAAATAAATACTTCAAAGATTTAAGATCGGTGTAGAGAACAGATTTCTCTCCCAAAAGATAATGGCGCCATATACTAAGGGAGAAAACAATGGCCGTGAGGTCTAGATCATGAGTGGCATATCATGTCTCAGCAGGTTTTAATTGTCCAGAAGCATGAGCGATAACACGTTCCTTTTTTCATGAGAATGGCATCCAAACCAATACGACTAGAGTGGATACAAACAACGAAGTCTTGGTTCCCTTTGGGAATCACAAGAATAAGAGCATCGAAAAGGAGATCTTTTAATTTTTGAAAAGAAATTTCTATGCTAAATCATTTATTTCATGATCCCTTTCCTGAAATGTTAAGATAATAAAAGTTATAATTAACTTTAAATAATCATCTTTTTGGAAAAATTTACTTATTACAAGTCAATTTATTGAGTCTGACTATTTCATCATAGCGTTTAGGAGACTCCTATCAATGAAATTGGTTAGGCGCATTGACTAGAATTCTTAAAGCACTCAATGGGCAATACAACACAGAATCATCTTCTATATGATAAACATGTCTCTTAAAAATTTTACGAATATTCTTTGCTCGTTTTAAGAACAAAATCCAATTATACTTATAAATATATCCTATTAGAAATATTTACAATTTTAAATTGTTGTTTTCACCCATAATCAATTAATACAAGGACGTACTCATCGAGGTATTTGTAGAATACTTGATTCAGAAGATGGATGAAATAAGCTGGAGGGTTCGTCAATCGAATGACATAACGAGCCACTCATCAGAATCATAACGAATGCGGAATGCGGTAAGTGGAACGCTATCGTCCGCAACTCATAGCTGATGAAAACCGGTGGCAAGGTCGAGCTAAAAAGACCTTAGCACCACTCAATTGATCGCTTAGGTAGTAATCCTATGATAGGCTCACAGATATAGGTAAATTGACGAATTACTTGAAAGAGAGAAATAAAATCTTCCTCATCATGTGGGTTTAAAGAATAAAATGATGCCATCGAATTTGAATTGAAATCATTAAGAACAATAGAAATCCAATTAACAGATTGAGGATGTCGAAGATGGATAGTCCTCTCGGGATATAGGATATGCGATTCAAAACGATTAAGTCAATCCTTTCCCAAAATCAATTCCAAAACCTAAGTAGCGTATAACATGCAAATCAGATCGGAAAGCATAATCACGTAAAATAATATCAACATTTTTACAAAGTAAACTGAGTGTTGTGGATCCACCAACCAGATTCGCAATTCTCAGTGAAGTCATCAAGTCCATATTATTTAAAGAAAAAGTATCAACAAGTTCTTCTAATATAAAAGAATGAGATGCACCCGTATCAAAAGAATTCGAATAGGATAATCACGACAAAATAATGCCATCAAGGACTGAATGAGAAATACCTTGACCAAGAGAAGGTTACTAGGGACTTGCACAACATTCAGCTTTCCCTCTTTCTTGCTTTGAAGTTTGGGACATGAAGTTATAAGATGGCCTGAATTTTTGCAATAATGACAATAAAGGGGTTTTGGACACATATTTGCATAGTGGTCCTTAGAACTACAATTGTAGCATGTTCCACGATCAACGGTAGGATTCTTTGCTACCAAAGTTGCTTATTTCCCTTTCTTGTTAGGAGTAGGTTTGAACTTAATATGCCTCTTCTTGGCACCTCCAACATCACTATCATTTCCTTTATCGGCCTCTTTAAGTTGAAGAGTGATATCTACAAGCTGGTCGAAAGGCACATCTAATTTCAAAGGTAAAACCTTTTTGGGGTTCTTATTCAAAGCATAGATAAACCTTTGATTCTTTACAGGATCCAAAAGTTGTTGGGCAGACATGAATATGCCATCCAACATCAAGGAGTCTTTATGTCGAATGTATAAAAACAAAAACTACCAAGCTAAAGTAGTTAGCCAAAAGTCAGAAGATAGTCCTTGCTAAGAAGTCAAGTGGAAGCACATGAAACACCTCGATCTGGCCCGAGTACTATTTAAGAAGACAAATAATAAACGGATCAGTCTAGCAATAATTATCATGTAAGATGAGATAGGATAAGAGATATGGGAAAAATATGATAACAATAAAGTCATACCGTGACAAGTATATATTTGATAATAATGAAAATCATATAATATCTCAAGTATCCTCAAATACCCAAAAAGAATATGATATTCTTTAACTTATTCACCAAACCTTACATATTGACAAAACATATCAACGCAAATCGTAAAAATTGGTGAAACATAAATTCTAAAAATCCATAATTGAAAATCCAGGAAACATAAAAGGGGGAAGGCCTATCATAAACAGGAGCATGAAAACTCACCAACATGTGTATCACAAACGGGACGCTATCCCATGGTCGCTAACCCATAAAATTTAAGCCGAAACTCCACCAAAACCGCCTGAAGATCATGGCTCTCTACCCCACCAAATTGAGCCGGAGCTCCACCGAAACGGCCTGAAGACCATGGGTTGTTGCCCCCACCAAAATGAGTTGAAGCTCCACCAAATGATCATCATAGATCAATTACTGTAAGTTACACCACGTTAATAAATAAATGAGTTTAGCTTAATGTCCCATAACCACTGGCTTAACTTAAATATTTATGAACAAATTGTAGATTTCCACTCGAAGATTGTAAAAAAATGATCATCATTGATAAAAAAGAAGTGTAAATTACACTATTCTAGTAAATAAATGAGTTTAGCTTCATGTCCCATAACCACTGGCTTAACTTAAATAATTACGAGCAAATTGTAGATTTCTACTCGAAGATTATCACAAAATGATCATCATTGATAAAAAAGAAGCGAACATTACACCATGCTTGTAATGAATGAGTTTAGATTCATGTCCTATAACCACTGGGTTAACTTAAATATTTACGAACAAATTGTAGATTTCCACTCGAAGATTGTCACGATATTTGAATCGAACAAGTCCAAAAATTAATCAATGAAGTAAATGCAAGCATTTCGTAGCACTTGTTTTGCTAAGTCATTTAGTTAGATTTCTCGTACGAATGAGGTAAAGGTTTGTATATATTAATAGATTGGAAAATGGTTTTAAAAACGAGCTTTGTATTAAAAGTAATGTTGAAATCATTTTTGTGAAAGAGTTTGAGTATTTACTACTAGTATAGAAACCTTTGTATTTTAAAGTGACAAATCATAGAAACGATTTTAAAAGCAATCTGTCACCAAAATCCACATCCAACGACGTGAATTAAAACCATAAAAATCGATATCAAATCCATCAAATGGATATTCCAAAAAATCGACAACAAGTCATCAAAGTCGATAATAAATGACAATAACTAACGGATCAACAAAAATCAATAAAAATAGAAAATCCACTCAAAATAGGCAAAATAGGAAAAATTGAACAGAACCAGACGTCTGGATGGTTTTGCCAGACGTCTGAACCTGGGTTTTGGAAGTTTATATATTTTTTCTTCTCTTTTTTCCTTTTATTTTCTAAGGCCTCCCAAATGTCTGGTTGGGTTTAACCAGACATTTGGTCCTGGCTCTGGAATTTTATTCTATCTTTCATTTTATATTTTTTTGTAGAAGCCCCTACCAGACCTCTGAAATTTTTAGCCAGACATCTGGTTGCCTAAGCTAGGCAGAAATTGCCTAGGCCAATGATGGCCAAATCAATTCGAAAGCGATAGAACGAGCGATGGAGGCTAGGGATTTATACCAAACAACAACCCAGCCCTATAAGCTCTTCGTTACACTCTAAATATCATGTCTAAACATTCAAGATAGGATCTTTAAAGATTTTGACTTCAAAATACCAAAGTTGGAAAATTCGCGAAACGATTTCAAACCAAAAGCAATTAAACATGAAATAGATGTTAGGAATTCGTACCAAACAACAATGAAACCTATATTCATAGATGTGAGTTCAAGAACACACCTTTAAACTTCAAAAACAAGAAATGAGAAGCTCTGAAACAAGCTTAGACCAATTCCTCTTCACTACACCTCTAGAATCTTCAATCAATTATCAAATGCAAAGTTTTTACTAAGTTAGGTTATTGGAAAATAAAGAAATGAAGAGGGATTGAGATGGAGAAGAAGAAGAGGATGCTTACCTAAGCTTCTCCATGATTTTAGAATTTGAATTTGAATTTCCTAAGAGAACTAGGGCTTAGGAATTTTAATTTCCTCTTCCCACCATTTTTCCTAGGGCTTGAGATTCAGGAATTTAGAAAATGAATGAATGAATAAAGAGGAGAGGAGTTGGGACTATTAGATAGAAGGTTTGGGTTAGCTTATTGGGTTAATGGGCTAGAACACAACCCAAAGCCCAAATGGAACTACCAAAATCTTAATCAACTCCAAAATATTGATGTTTGCGCTTAAATAAGTTGTAAATGTCATTTTAAACTTAATCGAAGTGGTCTTGAGTTTGGATTCGACTGTTTACAAAAAGTCACTTTTCGAACTTTAAATTCAACTAATGATGCTATATTTCAATAAAACATTTAAATATATAATCGTAAAATATGCGGGTTGTTACATTAAATCTCTGATAGATTGTTTATTTATTTGATAGTTAGATAACCGACTATCGAATCTTGGCTAGTTTTGAAACTATTATTGTCGGTTTGGAATGACCGGGGTCGGATAAACATGTATTATCTGAAAACCATTTCAAATTTGCATAAACATTCGAATTTAGGGACATCTTGAAGATGATGGAAATCAAAGATGGAGTTCTTTGATATGCAAGGGCTACTTGCTACTAACTCTGAGGGTGGCTACAAAATGGATGTAGTAAAAACAGTGCCTTCCGTTTTTCCATATCCTAAACAACTTGAATGGTTGAATGCTGGCATTGCACTATTGCCTGGAGGCAGTGTTAGCATTCCAAGTGGGATTTGCTAAAAAGGTCAAACATGGCCTCAAGCCTCTAACTCGGTATTGACTAAAATAGGGGATATGCTTCGGGGCTATGTGGTTAGCTACCATTAGGTTATGGTCATCACCTATATCTAGATCGATATTCCTAGATTTTGTATGCTTGTAGCTACAGAATTGGTTTTGTCAGAGACAGCCAAGGTGATGACATATTTGGTACTACTCAAGAAGGGGTAGGCCAGTTCATGATTCGCAGAAAGTTAGCTAAGGCTATTGGTACATTTTCTCTAGAAGTATACTATGACAGGTGGTACCCCAATAGCCTTGTCAATGTATGAAATCTATTTTCCAATACGTGCCTTATGGACTTAGTTGTATACTTAATATGATGGAATGTAATTAATGTAACCATTTCGGCTATGATTAAATATTTATTTTAAACCTTAGACATTTTATTGTATCGTTGGATTTTCTAATAAAACAGTTTGCTTATTATAAGGTAAAAACCCGTTTGTGTTTATGTGCGGCATGTTCATACGAGATAACTTTATAGATGGTTTTATGATACCAAAAATCCATATGATTGGTGTTTCTCACATTGGTTTACCAGACTGATCCAAACGTTATTTTCTTATAATGCTCCAGTCTGCCCGAGTATGTTTTCAGATTTGGTTCTGGATGCTTTGCAGCTTCAGGAGATGAGATGGATGCCTCCAAGACGTATTCACGTATTTTTAACTCTGCTACATTTTTGGTTCTGTATTTATCAGCATTTATGAGGATACATTGTTGAGCTGGTTGATGATAGGTTAGTTTACTCTGATTTGTGTATGTAAATAAAACGTTTTTTGTAAAGATCTATTGTATATTACATATTACTTGTAACGATGTGAGATTCTTCTTTGTCTTTTCTTTCTTTTTCCTCAATAACATGTCTTTTCGGCACTTGGATGCTTGACATATGAATACCATGGATGTATTATTATCGACTTTTGAGAGTCGAAAAGGCTGGTCATCACAGCTTTCATAGTGTCCAATTGTCTATTCATGACAATATATGAGATTGATGGAGTAAGGCTTTTGTGCTTCTAATTTTCTATTCACGACAATATATGAGATTGATAGAGTAAGGCTTTCATAGCATCCATTGTCTATTCACGACGACATACGAGATTAATGTCTATTCACAACATTATATTTAATGGAGGGAGATGTAAGGCCATTATGGCAACCAAAATGCAAGTTCATGATAAATTTAAGAGAAAATAGGATAAAATACCTAAGACAATATCTTAAGTGTTTAGTGCGGTTATCGAACTAATAAAGGTAAGGCCTGAGTGGCAATTTAAAATAAATTGACTGTAGAAACTAGTGGAAATTATGTGAAAGAAACCTCGATGGTTTAGGATTGTTCATGATATGATGTGATGTAAATTATCGATGTTTAAAATAGTGAGGGGAAGTCCATTTCGTGTTTTAGCGGCGTGGTCTCACTATATGGTTTTTTGTTTAGGGTAAAGTATTACCCGCTACAGGCTTTATGTCTAACCTGTGTTTTTATTATTTTCCATTAACTCGCAAGTACTCATTCGAGTAGGTGGAGTTTACGGTATAGATGGGAACGTTTTTGGAAATATGAATAAAGATTCAAGAGATGAAGCATAAAGCTTGATTTTGCAAAGTATTTTTAAAATTCCACTTTGTGAAACTAGAATCTATAACTGGTTAAGTGCCTATAACGTCTTCTTTATTTGTCGGGCATGGCACCCGATTTATGTTGCACTTATATTACCCCTGGATGGGAATGATAAGGGTTAATAATGATGTAATAAATTATGTAAAACATCCTGATGAAATAAAATTGGTTTAGTTGTTCTGTTTGCTTAATGTTGTGAAAAAAATACTGATCTCACTTTGTTGCTCGAAAATAATACTGGTGATGACTACAACATTATTGGCATCCATTTTTGGATCTCAAAGTGGGAGACGATACAACTTGGCATCTGAGCAAGGTTAGGGAAACACCAAAGTAATTTAGAGTTGAGTATAAATAAGAAAATTGGAAAACTAACACCTTTGGAAAGGGATACACTATATATTTAATGTATTTGTTTTTTGGTAGAAATATTGAGGGATATATCTACCCTTTATTATTGCTCTTACTCTCTTTACTTCCATTTTATTATGAACCCTTGCTTTGGTAGGAAGATAGAATGGATCTACTTAACCGATGATTGACTCTAGGAAGTATAAAAGTGAATCATATTAGAGGAGATGATAGTATGAAAACCAGCGGCCAAGGAGGGGAGGTAGTCTCGAAATATCATACAAAGTGTTATAACCTGAGTAATTTATTGCAATGAAAATAAACATACCATGTTTAATATTCCTAGTAAAGATGTATCGAGACTGGATATTGATACATCCGTTGAGACTAGAGTACGTAACGCTCTCCAAATGTTGGGTATTATATTACTCATGACCACTGGGGCACCACGTATTAATAGTTATTTGATAACCATGGAATGATCCACTAGACAGTTTTCTGTTGGTTAATATAACTAAAGTCGAACAGAAAATACCAATGTGACAGAATTACATGTTCTCTTGACTTGAGAATACTCCTTTCTATTAGGCGGGAATTCAAATTGCGCAGTTGATCTTCAATGTGGAAGCTTAGCTTTGATTATTGTTAAATTATCGCATGACGTTCATCGAATAACTATAGGTTGGTCGAATGGAAGCATTGAAAGTGGAACACTATTTAAGAAAGAATCCATCTCCTCAGTTATATGAGGTTACTATCACGGTCAACTGAAGTCATCTCAAAGTCAAAGTCTCTGGCTAAAGATATGGTTAATAATAATTGTTATTATTGAACCAAGGACTTTTTTTGACTAGAGAGTTGAATATGGACCATATTAGAATTTTGACCATTACCATCTTCCATAAGTCCTGGAGTTATATAGTTTTGAAGAAAAGAATTGATGTAAATAATTGTCACTATTAGGTAATGCTTTGCTATCCATCCTTATGAGCAGGGAGTATTTGATGATTTGATCGATTAAACATGGAAAATGTCCCCAGGAATCCAGATTGATAATTGTTAAACTTGGATATCAAAGTCAAGAGACAACGTTATCAACTTCCCAAAGAATCCTGAAATGGAAGGAATGTTAAACAAACCTTAGTGCAAGATCCACGCTCGAATACCAATCCATGTCATAGATTGGTACCAATCCATGGAAATCTCCCCAAAACTTCTTGATATTCATGAAATGTAAGGCTAAGGTCCTTGTCCACTCCAACATGCAGTTAGATGAAGGTTCGCTAGAAAGGTGCAACTTAAATGATGGAAGGGCAAGCCAAAAGCTATAGCCGACATTCTAACCAAGGAACTCACTCAAACTCGATCTCATATCTACACAACTTGATGCCAAGGACCAAGACGCAAGTCAACTAAGTATTCATAAGAGTAAGGTTGCGGTCCAGGAAGGAAGTTCATAGAACGGTACCAACCCATGAACGTTGATGATGTGGTCACGATCATCTTCGGTTAGCACTCCCTAGAAGTAGGGAAAGTGGGTGAGAACATGGGCTAGAAATTTCTGGCGACCCTCGGCTATAAATAGAGGAGAAGGGGCATCATTTGGAGGACCTTTTTGGCTCTCTTAACAATTTTCTATACTTCTCCTATAATCTCAGGAGTCATCACTGAATCGTAAGAACACCTTTTATAAATAGCAACTAAATCAATAAAAAAGGTTAGTGGGCATAGGCAACAATTGGCCGAACCACTATAAAGTTTGTGTATCTTGTCATTTTATGATTCCATTTATTTTCTTCGTTTTTCTCTATTATACTTCTCTATGTGTTTGTGCCAAATTTTGGTGCATTCATTAATAGAATTTGGATTTGACCACCATGAAAATAGAGAAGAAGACGAGACCACTAACTAGAAAAACCACTACTGGAGGAAGCCAACAAGGATATGGGTACAGCCAGGAAGTGTCCTTGGGATCTAACTCCATTACATCTACATAACAAGAGATGAAATGGAAACAATGATGATAGAAATGGAAGAGATATTGATAACCCACCAAGAAGAAATGATGGAGGGATTCTTTAGAAGAATGGAATAATGAACGGTGATTGGAATAGATGAAAACTAGAATCAAAGGGTAGAAGGTAGGACAAATACAGTTGGAAATCAAAGTGGAGCAGATCGAAGCAACCCCCATTGAAGCACCTTGAATCGGTACCAAACCAAGGACACAGATCTGTATTGATCCAAGAAACCATGCATAAAATAATAACTTGAACCCAGAATTTAGAAATGCTCGTATAAGGAATGCTGGTGGACGTCAGAACATGAATCATAATGTGAACATGCTGCCAAAGGAGCACATGCTAGAATTTTCCCATTGGAACGGGGGGCAAAACTAGAATATAAAGCGGAGGCCTCCATTAGATGACTATGATATAATTGCAAAGATAGTTAGGCAAGCATTAAGAGGTGGACCACCGGACCAGAACTTAGAAGATGTAACTAGAAACCCATTCACACCTAACATTTGGTACAAAAGAAATCCATTTGATTTCAAGCTTCTGACATTTGATTTGTACGATGGAAAACCAATCCAGTGGTTCATTTAATGTGATACATCTAACATATGGAGGTGCTTGGTGCATCTGAAGAAGTAAAAGGATGGTATTTCCCTTTATATTCAACGGAATTGATAGCAGTGTGCTTTAGACAGCCAAAGAACGGTTCCATCAACACATGGACCAAGTTAGTGAATAGATTCACAAGGCAGTTCAGGGTTCACATTTCAAAACCAAAGAATAAGATGATGCTACCGATTGTGAATTGAAGGGCTGGAGACCCTAAGGAGTTTTTTTACAAGGTTTAATGCAGTAGCCACTGTGGTTCATAAGTTGGATCCATCGGTGGTTCTGGTCATGGTAGTTCTAAGAGTTTCTTGTAAAACAGAATTTAAGGTTTCCTTGGAAAGGATCCAACGTATTTTGTAGAATTTTACCATAAGGCTGAGAGATACTTGCGTTAAGCGGATGCCAAAGCTGAAAAGGAAGAAGTTGATGCTGTGGATGGCTGAGGACCGTTCAGAGCAGGATTAAGTAAAGGTAAAGGAAATCAAAAGGCTGATGATGGCTTTGGGGGACCAAAGAGGCAAGGAAGGGAAATGAAGTTCTCCTCCTACATAGATTTGAATGAGAAACCGAAGCGGATTTACCTTCACACCAGGGTAATATCCCCTATCCAGCAAAGAGAGAACCCATCAGCCGAGAAAGTAGATTGGGAAAGTATTTCCTATACCATGAGCTGGAAGGGTATGAAACAAAAGACTGTAGACATCTCTTATGATTTGATTGAGGAGCAGGTTAGGAACAAGCAGCTACAGTTGTACATGAAAAGCCGAGCTGTAGTGATGGAATAGGAGCAACCATCATCTGCAAAAATTGGAAGTGGTCTTGGATTTAGGTCAAGGATAGTTATCTCCTGATCGGGATGAGAGTATTGGTTCGTTTCCCTCACTTTGTCTTTGTCCTCAATAAATGACGCAATATTATAGTCAAACCAATTACTCGTGCATAGGACCTCGATCGGTCTCTAGGCACTTTCTAGGTTGGATGCTAGGCTGTGATGCCTGGATATATGTCGTGATGTTTGTTTGATCTTTGAATTTGAAATTTGTAAATGAACGCTTGTTTTTTGAAATCCACTTGAATGTGATGACTGATATTGATTGTGGTAGCCCTGCCTAGAGAGATGGTGCAATGACTATAGGGTACAAGTCCCCTTGCCAAAGAGCAAGTGGATGGGCTTATATGACAGTTAGTCCATTTAAAAAAGTGAGCAGGTTGACCTACTTCAATCATTGAGTCCCCTTGTCGGAGAGTAAGCAGATTTGACTCGGCAAAGATCTAGAGAGATCAAGCCTAGGTTGATGTTAAATGATTCGGGAAGATCATGGATTGAAATACTGATCCAAAGGGATCAAGATTTAATTAAAGGGCCCAAAAATATTGCATATTAGTTGATAACCTAGAGAGATCTAGATTTCAACTAACAATCCAGAGCGATGAAGAATTTAATTGATCAGTGAATGCATAACCCAAAAAAAAATTTAGACTTTGGTTTTGAAATCTATTCAACCTTAAAATGATTCATTATTGATTATCGAATCGACCATTGATTTTAACGCGTGATTGCTAACTCCTTGATGAACATGAGATGGCTCTGATTGGTGACATATCACACAATATACTATTTCCGAGGGAGCACGGAATGATTATCTGGGGCTAGTGCTCGAGCCAAGACTTGATTCTTCGCTATAATAGTGCAGAGTGATCTTTAATTTACAGGTGAATCCAAAGGACCGAAAATTCACCATGGTTTGGTGGGTTGATAGCTAGAAAATTCAACAACAAATGTTTCATCGACTTTGATATTTGATCTTGAGCAAAGCATACCTTACATTCACAAGATTGGCTTTAGAGGGTAAAATGCTATATAGCCTTGTGAACCGGCCGTATTTATTAAGCTTGATTGATTAAAATAAGAAATACGAAGTAGGAATCTAGAATGATAACTTCCAAACTTGGATGTCGAACAAAGTCAAGAGACAAAGTTACCAACTTGCCAAAGACTCACAAAATGGCAAGCATGCTAAACAAACCCAAGTGAAAGATCCATACTCGAATACCAATCAAAGTCATGGATCAATAATGACTCATGACCAAGTCCATGGAAGCCACCCCAAAACTTCCCGACCTTCATGAAAAACAGGGCTAAGGTCCTCGTTAACTCAAACATGCGATTTGAAAATGGTACGCTAGTAAGACGCATCTCAAACAATTGATAGGGCAAACCAAAAGCTTTAACCAACATCCAAACCAAGGAACTCACCCAAACTTATGTTTATATTTATACAATTTGATGCCAAGGACCAAGATACAAACTAAGTATTCATAAGAGGAAGTTCACGGTCCAAGAAGCAAGTTAATGGATTAGTTCCGATCCCTTGTATGGATCAGTATCGACCCCTGGGCGTAGATGACCTGGCCACGATCTTCTTCAGTTTGCACTCCCTGGAAGTGGGAAAAGTGGGCGAGAACATGAGTAAGAATATTCCACAGACCATTGGCTATAATAGAGGAAGAGAGGCATCATTTGGAGGACTTTTTTGGCTCTCTTAACAATGTTACATACTTCTCCTATAATATCTGCAGTCATCAACGATCCATAAGAACATCTCCTATAAACATCAACCAAATCAAAAATATCTTAAGTCGACATAGGCAAGGACTGGCCGAATCACTACAAAGCTTGTGTGCCTTATTGTTTTACATTTTCATTTTCTTTCTTCACTATTTCTCTATTCTAATTATCTAGGTGTTTGTGCCACATTTTGGTGCAAACATGCTTAATAAAATAAAATTAGATTTATCGATGCTAAGTAAGCAATAAATTTGGCTATAAAGCCACACCACCTGCTCAGTGACATGTGAGTGTTAATATTTGAATTGTTCAATTTTAATCGCTGACCAAATTTACACATAAGAGTCACACAGCCAAAACGTTGAAAACTCCTAGTACCATCTGATTTAATTAATATAAGTTATTATAAATTAATCTAGTTAATATATATTAAATATTAAATATAGAAATTTATTTGATTTGTGTTGATCAATATTAAATAATATGTATATAATAGTTATAAACACATGTATTAATACACGATATCATTGTGCATTGGAATTATATTTAAATTCATTTTTATTGATTGGGCATGAAGTAGTTTTGAGGCCTATTATGGAGCCTAGAGTGGCCGGCTATATCAGTGACAAGTGGGGTTAAATTTGATTCAAAAGGAGGTGATTTGGTAAGAGTAAAAGATGGACCTTGATCCCATTTTTACTCGTTGATATCATGCCAATTTATTAAACTCCAACCCTCACTTTTTGATCTCTCTTTTTTCTTTATTTCAACCAGTAATGGCCGGCCCTAGTAGTCTCCTTCTTAATTTCAAGCTTAGACACACTCAAATTAAATAAAAATCAAATAACGGTTGTAGCTACATTTAGATTGGTTACACTCTATGGATTCCAGAATTAGACTCATGGAGTTCTGATCCAACATTTAAAGGTTTATCATAGAGGCATTAGGAAAAGGTAATTCAACTATTTGTAGTTATAGTTTAGTGTACATATTGCTCATCATGTCATATATATGTTGTAGTTAGTATTTATTTATCATGAATCTACACATGTTGGTGATGTCGTCATTTGATGATAATGTCTATATGTATATAATAATTTACTTTTTAAGTGTATATATACATATATAACTCATGGTTATAGTTAATGTACACTCGTTCTTACCACAAACTACAATGAAGGAAAATGAGCAGTATTTGAAGTCAAGAAAGCTAATCTCATGCCAATAGGATTGAAGGAAAAGAAGAAGGAAATAAAATCAACTAAATTCACACTGAACACGAAACCAACTTGAAGTCATGGCACCAATCCCGACCTAAGCCTTACAACTATCGAAACCGCTATAGGAGACAAATACTACACGCATTGAAAAGAAGAGGCCAGTCATAGGGGCTATATCTAAAATCAGAGGAAAAATTGAAATGTTATGCTGAGGCATAGGATGTGGTACAAGATTTGCTGAGATAACCAAACTTCTAAAGCTCACACTTTCTCAATACCTACAGGAACAGGTCTGCTCCAACACATCCTAAGGGCAGCCTAGACAGTGCCACATGGGGCTAAAAGCATTCCAAAGGAGGCTGTATGTAGGGCTAACCAGAATATGCCTCAACGCAGAACCAAACTTATAGGTAAACGACAAGTATGAAGTTTCTCCTGTCTCATCAGCAATCCAAACGCACTTGCAAAGAGGGTAGCTCAAACTGCACCCAACTCAAACCAAACTTATAGAATAAAAAGGGAAATTCCGCTTCATCTAACCAGACACATTATCAAGTCAAGCAAAGGTATCAGCAGGGGAGTGCGGTCTGGACGCCAGACAGTATTCCCCACTACATCCCTTTATATGCATTAATAACATATCGAAGCTTCAGAGTGATTACCTACCATTCCTTTCAATACGTTTTCCTTTCCAAGGGAGAGGAGACCAACTGATAAAGACTTGGGCTTCTCGCCCAATTTCTCATATATCCCACTTTGAATTTTCAAGATCCCACCAATATCATGATTTCCTACCAAAAACCAGTCATCGATCTTGGCATAATGGATAGACTTCATGGATGAGTGACTAGTGGCAAAATCCTAGGACGGAGAGTGAGAAATTAAAGATCAATAACGATCGCAACAACTTGAAATGCATTTTTCATAATTTAAAATGAACCACTAAAGGATGAAGAAAAGGATTTTTTTTCTTCATCTTCTAAATATTGTTTGCCTCTATCCCATTGCAATTTATAACAAAAATGACAAATATCTAGTGGATTATCCTCTGGACGTAGCATCGATAATAATCCATACCACGTAAAAATTTCTATGTCCTTTACTTGTATTGTTCTGCTATTTATTTTGATTGCCACTTGTTTACAAAATCATTTTGACATTTCAACAAACAGAAGTGCAACTACCCAGCTATGCAAGCCTTCAGAGACATAGCCACTTCTCTAAGGTAGATTTAACATTGATTAAATTTGTTGATTCCAATTCGTGGAAGCAATTAATCACCAAATTGCTCAAAGATCAAGTTGAGTGTGGTGAAATCGAAAAACTTCACTAATATATTTTGTGCTAGATGGAGGGCTCGAATCTCTGTTCCTCTTTCCCATCTCTGACAAATTCACTAAAATTCCAATTCCAACCTCCCATCTCTCTCCAGTTAACAATACCTCTCCCATCCATGGCTCACTGTCATCCCTCATCAATCATGCTAGTTCTATAGTGGGTAGGTGACAACAAAACTCTCAACAATGAGAATGTTGAGACGGGCCATAAACTACTTGATAGACAGACTCAATCAATCTTCGACAGTGGGTGTTGGTGTTCACAGCGACTCCAATAAAGGAATGGGAGGATCTAGAAGAACGTTACTGCAATCAGGTCAATGGAAGTATCCGCACATCATGCTCGAATAGCATTTGCTAGGTCTTCAACATCAACTATCATCCTGCCCGAACCGGTACTAGACATTAGCTTAGTTGCAAATCGAGTTGAAGATTTCGGGCAGGAGCCGCACCAAGGATGTCAGAGTTCACCTAGAATGGCTTATATTACCAAAAAATGTATATATGCATTGATGTACTAAACTAGTCATAAGGACACTAGATAGCTCAAACCGGTGTAATAATCTCTGTATTATCTCTTTTTGAAAAAGTTAAACACATATTGACGGTTTTCTACTAATATTCACTGTTTAAGCTTAATGTGAAGTCGGTAGTAAAAATAGAAATCTTAACATTGAGAATGGTAAAACTGGCCCTATGCGTTTGGACTTGCATTAATGTGAGTCCGACGAGTCCGGCTTTTCAGCCGAAATATTGCACTGGACGGGATATTAGACTGCCCTGACCCAGTATTAACATTCCTATGATAACAATCATAGAAAGACTAGTAGTAGGGATATTGGACTGCTTGAACCGGTATAAAAAAAACTCCATGTTAGCTCATTCAACATATCACCCAGGTCATATGGATATTACACAGCCAGAACTGGTACAAAAAAACAATGCGCGTGCGATTGAGGTTGAATATACATGACCTAACTTCTCGGTCAAATCTTCTTTTAATTCTCCCTTAAACAGCGGAGAGGACCATGTTATGCACATGAACAAATTACTCTTCGTAGCTCACCACCATCGATCTATAGGTGTAATACCACCAATGAGTGACAACGCCAATTTAAGAAAGGAGAATGGTGATGGTAGAGAAGAATGCGGCTCAGCATATATATGGCATTACACCTCGAAATAGGGGGCATGTTGTACCTAGCATGTAACTAAGGACATTGCATCTCCAAAAAAGGGGGTAGGTCACACTAGGTACGCAGCCAAGAATATTGCCAAGGACAATATGCCTTTAGAGAAGGAGGCAGGTCATACTTAATCCACAGTCAAACCTAGAAAGGATATTACTCTCCTAAATAAGGGGGCATGTCATATCACATAATGGTCAGACCGACATAGGATGCTACACTCAAAAAAAGCGGTCGGGTCATATCAAATGCAAGAGAATGATTTTGGCCTAAGGATCGTGACCCAAGGAGAATATACTATTCTGCGAGCTTGTCATAAGCTTGGTAAGAAAGCAAAATACATGGAATGTACCATAAGTTATTAACTAGGTAAAAATCAGGACACTACTCAAAACTTGACAGGTATATATCAAAAAACTAGGTATTCGGTTATTAGTTATGATCCTTGCATGCCTGCCAAAAATATTATTGTCTGTTTTACATATGCATAAAATCTACAAAAGATTACAATCTGGGTAGTATTACCAAATAACACTCCTTAATAAAAGACTAACGTGCTAATCTGATTCTGAATTGGAAGACGATCTAGTTACAACCACTCTGTGTTGATACGACCAGTGAGAATGTGATGCTATAAGCTAGGATGGGCCATTTTCCAAATGAAAAGTAGAAATTAATTTTCTAGCTTAGTAATCACGAATGATGATCGGGTACGGGCAGCCCTACCATGAGTGGACTCATGGTAAAAAACATGAGAATCATAATTAGCACCGGCCCAAATATATTCACAGTCTGAGGACCTATACTCATAATCAGCCCGATTATACAAAAAGGGCAAATTAAGTCTAGACCAGAAACATTTGCTAATTTTACCTTTACTTTCTCTTTATGAAACTCTTCCAATAGAGACGCCTAGTCCATCCCACCCTGAGAAACTTGGCTGGAATCTAACCGGGCCTCACACTCCAAAATGCATATCTTATTTTCTAAGACATTTAATCACCTTATAGCCATTTTCTAATTTTCTTGATCTCATCTAAGAGATGCTCCTTCGTTTAGTCAATATTCCTAAGAAAGGGACCAAATAGTCCTTACTCAGTAGAATAAAAGGGTGAAGCCTGAGTATCCGTGTCACCAATTCTCCCTTATAATAATTCTCCAACTCTTTAATCTCCTCATAATGAGTCTTCATGTCATTTTTCTATATAAGGACCATGTCCGGGTCGGTCCCAAAGCGAGGCATAGGAATGTCATCTGACCTAGGGGAGGTGCATGTAGTAGAAGTCATCTGAGGATCCTCTTCTATGCTTATGCATAGCGTCATCCCTCTGTCCATCTCCACAATCATCTTATTTAACCTTTTTATTTCATCCTTACATATAGCCCCATATATGCTCTTAGCATTCCCTAATAGGTTTTCAATTCTGCTACTCTAAGCAGAGCCGAATTTAACTTCCTTTAAAGAATGGTAACTTTCAAATCTAGATCAAGGGAAGCCAACCAGAGAAGTTAAATAAATCCACACATATCAAAATTAAATAATATCATAAACAAGCAAAATAGGACCAATAGAAGTTTATAATTTTTATAAATAAAATTTGGTGAGTAAGCCTCTATATCATGAAGAAAAACACCATCACACTATGAAAAATATTTTTTATCCTAAAAACCATTGATGATTAAGCAGTAAAAGGATGCCTAAGGAGCACGAGGAAGAAGCAGGGAAGTGCTAACAGGGATGGTCTAACAGAGATCATAATGTGCCCCTGCCAATGATACATAGCTCGATTAACCGTCACATCAAAATTCCCCTTATCACTTAGAAATTTTGGTCCAAGAGTGGTAGAAAAGGTCTAGGACATCTCGGGACCGTTGTAGTAATGCCTCGGCCCTCTTACTTTTGACTTTCTCCTTTTCAAGCTTATTCAGGCAAAAAGCAATCCTACTTGAGAAACCTGCAATGAGTCCTTGAGCTCAGACACCTTTGCTAGCGCCCTTCTCTTGGTATCATTTGTCATCTCGATTAAACAAGACTTTGTTTTCTTACTTTTATTTGAATAATCAAATAAACTTCTAGCAGTAAATGTCCATCCATCATCACAAAGGTAAGAAGGCTTAGAACCCACGGGAAAAATAGGAGCAGTATCTGATTAGGGCACCGTAATCATCCTACCGCATTCTACTGTATCTTGCTGGCCGAATAATCTAGCATTTTTTGCAAACATGTCCTCCACTCATTTCTTACATTGTGCAATCTCTTATCTATAAACAATACCGTAGAGTTATTTAAACACCTCTAAGGTCTGCTTTATCCCTTTTAGCTCCAATGCAACACCCATAACCATGCGCGTAATCTCCTATTACAATCATGTCGATGATTAAGTGCACTCTTGGCATTTGCAAACTCTTCACAATTAAACTTCAGCTCTATTTCAAGCCCCTTAATTTTGTATCTGAGTTGGGAAACTTCATCTTCAAAAGCATCCTAGGAACAAACATAGTTAGTGTTGAACAGATCTAAAAAATAACCAACTTAAATCACTATTGAAATAAAACCTAGTTACATAATCAAAACACAACAGATTGAGTTTCAGCACTAACACATCCATTACTTATTATTTCATCTCTGCTTGTTTACATACTTGAAAATCATATGCAGAATAAAAAAGATAGAAAGCTCACTCGTTAATCAAGGTTTTAAGCTCTTACGTGGAAATGAACCATTCTCCAATGTATATCGCCATTGGCACAGCATAAAATCACTAAAGGCTTCCTTTTCTTGAACTACTTGATCTATTTGGGATAATAACTCCTTAGTCTTTTTCTTAAGCTCTATGTAAGACTTGTCTAATTCTTTTTCACATATGTTCATATCCCCATCACTGAGTCCAAGATGGTCTAAATTTTGTTTTTCGAGCTTAGACTTTGTCTCTCAATAGTTTTATGAACATGTTCTCTCTAGAACACTAAACAAAACAATGAGAAAAATGATATCATTAAAAAGAAAAACATAAGAAATACTATGTTTCATCACATGCATTGGAACAAACTTAAAGTTCTAATACAACAATAGACAAAAGATATTTAGGATTAATCAACTAATTCTATTAGAGAATGTGAATTATCCTTGCTTGCAGATGTTTTGCGATTACCCTCAGATTGC
Source organism: Allium cepa (assembly GCA_030765085.1). Lineage (NCBI taxonomy): Eukaryota > Viridiplantae > Streptophyta > Magnoliopsida > Asparagales > Amaryllidaceae > Allium > Allium cepa. The sequence goes on from CM060939.1 coordinate 560,979,165, forward strand.
ACGTTCCATTGATCTCTATTAACCTCGGCCATTTCCCCTTAAAAAGACGCCCAAAATAGCATGGGTCAATATTTTTCTCTTCAACCTCTTCCTCCCTCAACCTACCCTAGCAATACTAAAAAATCGAAGCAGCCAACGACCGATCCTCCAAGAAATCGGGCTTGAGCTCTGCCCTAAAATTACACTTTGTTGAAGCATAAAAACCATAGATTACATTGGAAGTAGCTTCGTCAAGGTCCTTCTTCACGGCCTTCAACTCCCTTTAAACCTTGGCTAAATCATCGTCCTTTTCCCATAATTCCTATGCCTTGAAAGCTTGAACCTCTCTCCAGCCTTAACTTCCTACTCAACCTTTTCGTGGAGCACCCTATTATTTTAAATGGCTTAAAAATAAAAAATAATTACAATCACTCACCTGTGATCCTTAGCTCTTCCTTTGGTCTTCCCGGATCCACTTGGGGTTGTTAAATATTTTAATTTAAGATGATTTTCTCCTTGAAAAATTATTCCTTTTAGGGTCCTTCTTGAAAAGGCGAACCCAATTAGAGAAAATCTAGAATGAGAAGAAGTGCTAGGCCTAGGGTCTTATTTATAAGGGCAGAAGTGGATCTCAGATTTTTGGATTTGGAGATTGAATAGGATGCAACCATGGCATAGGCTGAATAAGAGTCATCGGCTGGAAGCATGGAAGGACAAGATGGACTTAAAGATTGCAAATGAGTTGTTAAAATCATACCTGCCACGGAGAAATAATTTTTCGTTCAAAACAAGAGGCGGTTTGACCTTGGGTTCGACCACCCTTCTTGCTAGGTCGACTGGCCGGTCAACCTAACCGATCGACCTAGGCAAGGGATTGTTCGACCTCCCTATACATATTATTATTATTTTATTTCTTTTTTTCCTTTGTTCTTGTTTAATTAGTAACTTGTTCATATTAGCTCGAATTCTAAAGTTCTATATATGGAAATTAACCAGAAATTTACCACGGACACAATGGTGCAACTCCCGTGACTCAAATTTGAAAATTCATTAAGTTATTTTATTATTTAATTAATTAACGAATTACTTATTAAGGGTTAATTTTTTGGTTGTTACATTTCAGATCTACAAATACTGCTTCTTAACAAAAAAAAGAAATTCTTATTCATTTCCTAAGATTTGAAATCATTCTCTCTTTCTTCTCTTATTTCAAATCTACAAACACTATTTCTTAACAAAAAAGAAATATTTATTTACTTCATAGATCCTAAATCATTATCCTTTTTCTCTTATTTTAGATCTACAAACACTGTTTCTTAACAAAAAAGAAACATTTATTTATTTCATAGACCTAAAATCATTTTCTTTTTTCTCCTATTTTAGATATATAAACATTGTTTCTTAAGAAAAAAGAAAACATTTATTTATTTCTTAAGATCTGAAATCATTCAAACTTTTTTCCCTTATTTCATATCTACATACATTGTTTCTTAAGAAAAAAGAAACATTTATTAATTTTCAAGATCTGAAATCATTTTATTTTTTCCACTTATTTCATATCTACAAATATTATTTCTTAAGAAAAAAGAAACGTTTATTTATTTCTTAAGATCTAAAATAATTCTATTTTTTTCTCCTATTTCACATCTACAAACATGGTTACTTAATAAAAAGAAACGTTAATTTATATCATAGATCTGAAATCATTCTATCTTTTTTTCTCTTATTTTAAATGTGCAAACATAGTTTCTTAACCAAACAAGAACACATTTACATTTCTTAGATCTGAAATCATCGCATCTCCATTTTTTCATTTCTAAACTTTTTTTACCAAAAGAAAGTTTTTTTCAATTTTCAAAATCATTGTATATCTTATTCTCTTTTCATCCAAAAGTATTGTTCCCTTGAAAGTAGAAACTCTTGTTCCTCTTTAGATCCAGATCCTTATTTTTCTAACATAAGAAAATCCTCTTCTCTTTTCCGACCTACAACAAATATTACTTGAAATAGGGTGCCCTATTGCCCTTCTCTTTTCTAATAGAAGTCATTTTGAGAAAATCCTTTTCTGTTGTCTGGATCCACAATCACTATGTCTTGGAAATAAGAAATAATATCTCTCTCCCCCCTTCAAATCTAAAAACATTTTTTGTTAGCCAAAAGAAACTTGTGTTCACTTTTCAAGTCTGAAGTTATTCAAACTCACTTTCCCATTACTGATCAGATCATTGTTTCCATCACCCATGGAAACCTTACCCTCTTTCCAGATCCAAGATCAATGTTTTGAGAAACTCTATTTCACTTTTTATAGATTCTCTCTTTCTTTTAAGAGTTGGGCCATCGATCCTTCGAAACTATTAAACCTCCCTTTCCTTTTTCAAAACTTGAATTATTATCCCTTGAAAATTACAAGCTCCTTGGGAAAGCACAGAAGAACAACTTTCCACATGTCTCCTAAGCAAAGGAACTCTGCGACAAAGAATGTAGCTGTTGTCGATACACCCAATCCAGATAGGAAAAATCAAGAAGGTTAATCTAACAACATCCTTATGCTAGAAAATATTGCTATCAGACATGACTTCAACTAAGTTGTGGTCGAAATCAGCAAGCACTTTGCTGCCTATCATGAAGCTTTGGTGGATAAACTCTTGACACGCTTAGGGAAGACGGAAGTACTCAGCCTTAACTTTATAATACAAGGGAAGTCCCAGACTAAGGGATCAAGGTGGCATTTCACCTAACTAAATGAAACCTAAGCAAAACCCTCTTCCATTTAGCATCAAGTTAAAGTACTACACACTGCTTTCATGCATGGACTGGAACATTGCAACTTGAAGACTGAAGACATGATGATTGATTCCCGAAGTATGGATTTAACAAGCATATTGCTTCATCACTCCTACCTTGCGCGAAGACAGGGCCAATCCAAAGCATGCCAGATAGAGTTCAAATTATCTCAATAGCACTCCTTACCAAGGGATGTGTTCAATAAATGCAAACAGAGAAGAAAATAAGAGCAAGGGTTACTTGTCCTTCCTCCAGAAAAACAGAATCTTTTGAGTGCCTAATATGAACATTTATAAGGGGATAACCCGACCCCCCAAACACTTGCCAAGATCTCCACACTTGCTGATAAACGGGGGGCACAAAGGAGGTACTGTATAATCGCTTTCTTTAATTCTAATCAATCTTAAGCTATTGCAGGGCTCTACCATCTACTCTTGGATCACCATCCTTGGAAAAAGGCAAAGGAAGGATTCATAAATCCGGTGCACGTACCGATCAAACCAAATATGCTTACACGCTGTATAAAGTAAAGAAAAAGTCAAACTATCCCCTCCAACTATGCATGACATCTCCATTAGGTCAACAAGGCACATAAAGATGAGACTATTAGGAGTTTAAATAGATGTACACCCAAGGAAGCTAGCACAGCTTGCAGTATAAATGCTATAGCTAAATGGAAGAGATACAACTCTCTACCTCTGGAGTGGAATGAATGATGATCAGAGCGAAGCCATCCATTTGAGTATGGTGTTACCTCAAAGGGTAAGGAAGAGTATGCGATGGAAACAACATCTGTCGAGCTTGGATAACATAGTAGTTTATACAGAAAGGCTTTGAAAGACCGAGCTTCAGCAATTCAACATATTTGACCCATAACAGAAAGGCGAGAGATATCTAGAACCACCACCACTACTCCTCATATCACAATGCAACACGAATCAACAATATATATAGTAAACTGTCAGGACATTGCGGTCACCAATCAAGATACTAGCTTCACTACTCCATCATGATCTAATAGTAATAAAACACAATTAAAATTGATTAAGAACTAAGGATAGTAGGATGCACACTAGGGACATCCACAATAAGTCCACAAAACTAGTCGAAGTCAAACTAACAAAATGACTAGACCAATGACTGCTAGAAGGCAGCACTAAAACACCAAACAAGAATCTTGGCCCAGTAAAAACCCCATTATTAAATAGAGTACTTGCAGAAAATCCTTATAAGGAGCTCTCCGATCATACAATATGCTTGCATAAACAAGTCATACGCATGACAACAGTTGGTCCTGCAAAGTAGGTACCATGACAAACCTCTTCTTTCATTTTTGTATAAATCGGTCGTTGTCATTTCAAGACAATGCCGGTAGGTCCTAACTTCCACATACTCTTACAAAAAATACCAAGCAAGAATTTCTATCCAAGAGGAAATCTTAAGCTTGGCATACTACACAACCTAGCAATTTGCGCTTCTTTTGAAGCGGTAGGTTTGGTCTAATCAACTCTTTCCCTTTGACTAAGAAAAAAGACTAATGCATTCACTTAACACATATGCAGTTATATTCACTTAACACATATGCAGTTATATTCAATTAACACCTATGGTGTTATAACCGCTACTTGTTTTGTGATTAGCAACTCAGGTCATAAGCATGTGTTAGCAGTAATGAAAATAGATAGCTATGACTAAGGGCACTAGCTAGGGTAGTTCCCTGCCGATGACCGCCCCTTTCCCTGGCAATGACACACTAGTTGGGCATCCAGGCACAAATCTAGCTTGAGTAACTCAAAGAACAAATGCATTCGAAGCCTAGCATGGATTGACTCATAAGAGGAGTTGCCCCAAGTCAATGGGCAGGTTGAAGCTATCAACAAAGTCAACACTAATTAAGGAAAAGCTAGATAAATCCAAAAGAGCATGGGTTGACATACTACCCACAACATTATAGGCCTACCAAGACTCCTACAAAGAAGCAACAGGACATATTCTACTTACTCTAATCATACGTGGCTGAGGCCATGCTTCCGTTCAAAACAGTTATCCCTTCACATCGTAGGACACACTATAATCCAGAAGAAAACGAGGAGCTCCTCAACATGTCTTTAGACCTGATTGAAGAAAGAAGGAATATAACCACTCTCAAGACTGCCGCACACAGACGAAGAGTGGCAAAACAATACAAATCTAAGATGAAGCCCTAAGAATTACAAGAAGGAGATATTGTTCTCAAGCAAGTCTTCCCCCATCCATGCGCACTAGATCCAGTTTGGGAAGGACCATTAGTTATTCATAAGGATCTCCAAATGGAGCTTACATTCTATCGACAGTTGATGGAAAAGGTGTTTGAGAAAGGAAGGAATCTGCAGTATCTCTGCCATTACTTCTCTCAACTTGTAAAAAGCATATATCACATGAAACAATAAAAGAAAGATCATGGACATAAGCATATTCTGGCCAAACCACTATAAAAATTGATGTTTCGCTCGATTGTTTGTCTGATATTTTTCCTATTGCGATCAATCGCATGATCTCGTTGGAAGCAGTGAAAGCAAGATAACCATGACTAAGTGCACGAAAATAGCCTAGGTAGTTCACTGTTGATAATCGTCCTCCAACCAGTATTGATAAATTGATTATAACCACGAATTAGGCACGATTATAGCCTAGGCAGTTTATCATTGGCATTCGGCTTGCCGGAAACTGCAAACCGATAATAAATCTTATGACTAAGGCATGGCTGTAGCCAGGGATAGTTCGTAGTTGAGATCGGCACCCATGATTGTCGGGACACAGTAAATCGAATAATACTTATAATACAGGCCATAATGGCCCGGGTAGTTACTATATGCGATTCCCGGCTCTAAATCTTAAGTACGACAGTCGCAAAAGTTACACTCCCTTGGAACATAGGTTGGGCTGACAAACCGTATGTCTCCAAAATCCACAATCAGGGCAAGTAACTTACATGCCATGTATCTTACGTTTAGAAGGACTCTGTCGATGGAGAGTATAGTTCGTTGTACTTAAGATAGAAGCATTTAACAATTTCTTTTAGTCTTGTGGCGATAGTAGAAATATGAATTCCACTCTGCCAACCATAGCAGGATATTCATTCGCTTCCACTCCACCAGAGGAAATAGAGCATCGACTCAACTCCGCCTGATATAGCAGAACATCAATCCATCATTGCCACAAGAATTAAAATATCCCTTCTAGCCAACTTCGCTTAAGAAACTGTAAGGATTCTCCCAAAGAATAGCACACTTATGGAACCTGAGAAAAACTCAGTGCAAAGGTATGACTAACTTTTGTAAGATAAGCTAAATCGGATAAAAGACACTTGGGGCATAGCAATACCTCACCCCTTGATTATACACATATTCTACAACTCAACTTAGTAAAAGCACATTGGAACCATGACCTTAAGTTTGAAAGTTCAAAACCTATTCATGATACAAGATATCATGTTGTGAGAAGCAACCATGTGCACTATACTGGGGCAAATCTAGACAAATAATGAGTGCTCCCGGCTAACTTTTGACATCGCCGCTAGTGGGTACTCTGGGGACGTGATGAGTACTTATGGACTGCCACGTCCCCCAAAACTACTCTTTAAACCCTAATAATAGGAAATTACTTTGAATGATATGATCTCCTCTAAACAGGAGTAATTGAATCTTCACCCCTAAGCTTGTGTCTGTTTGTTTCAAAACCTATTTTTCAAATAACTTGATATCTTTATCTAATAAAGTCAATCCCAAGGGCATCCCGAGTAAAAATGAAACAATAATCTATGACTAATTATAAAGCAAGGATGAAAGTCCTTAACCTCACATGGTCCATGAAAGACCCTTGACTTGTAGGTAAATCTGATTCTTCACTGCCGGTGCAATTGGAAATCTAGATTGAAAATTTAGTTTTACCCGATCAATGTGAAGATAGCAATCTAATAATAACCAAGTATTCCTATGCTCAAATATTACAATCAAATAACCCATGTTGGCGCCATCTGACATTGACATTTTGCATAACTCAAACCAGCAATAGTAAACCAGCTCGCTTACACTCATAATATGCTTTTCAGCCATATCCTCTACTTTTCTCATCTAACCCTGACCATGACTTAATGCTAGAATGATGAAGTGCTCCTAACTCATAATGCAAACAAAATCCCCTTGAACTCTACTCAAAGGTGCTAGAACCACTTGCTCAAATCCAACACCTACTCCATCAACACTTGCCAGTAGTCGACTCCACGCAAGTACATAAGATATCACCAAACAAGATATCGAGAAAATTGGTAAAAGTAATCCTATAAAAATACGCCCAGAGGCATGTCCTGAAAGAGCTAACAGGATAATAAAGAACCGCTCCTTCAACATCATCACCTTTCTAGACTAGATGCAACACAAACTATTGCAATATTTAAGCCTAATCAGATATATTGACCCCAATTAAAGCTCCTATAAAATGTACATGTCTTTGTACAAATATCCATATAAAAGATACGAAGTATAGGTTAGGGAAGAAATCATCATCCTTCACTCAAAGGCAACACACTACATTCCAACATACGAGTACCCTTCAATGTAGATTCTTACTCTACCAAGTCCATCAATAATTAATCCCATACATGCATGCATGGAAGTGGAGAAAAGTTCGCTAAGAAATATGCAAATTCAGCAATCACATGGTATGGATAGGTCGTGATCACTAGACTGACCCATACAATGAACATAACTAGAATGCCACGTCAATGGATCCGAGAACAATACAATATAGTATACATCGGCTGGTTCACACACTGTAGAACCTCAAAGCAGGAAGCAAAAAGACTAAACCTGGAAAAACAGAATCCTACTAGGTAAAGACAAATCAAAGATGGCTAAAGAAAGTCACCACACCATCCTTAAGCACAGCCAAGCCTCATATTGAACTAGTAAAGGAAAACTCTTTAGGGAAACAAAAATAATATACAGATAGTCAGAAATCAAGATGACGGTCGCAAGACAAGCAAGGTAACCCCTGATCAAACAAAGCACACTTTGCATTCACGAAAGTATTCTTTCGGTAGGAAATGTCATGGGCATTTCCGCCCACTACATGGTGAATATGAAGAGTCAGTGGTAAAATTTTATTTGGCTTGGAATGGACCTAAACTAGTTTAGAAGTATTCTCGAGATCAAGATATGGACCTAGGTCAAATCCGCATCTCAATCCGAATAACGTTTTAAAAGATATAAATATCATAACATTAGCCCAGTGTCTAAGTTATATGGTACCCACTTTGGAGAACTACTAATTTTCTCTCTCGCATGAAACATTCAAGGGCATTGGAATACTCTACTTAGCTATAAATGGCTACTAGTTCAAGTCTCATTCAATTCTGTCCTGGATTGAAGAAGTTATGGCATAATAACATGTATGGCACAATAGTAAAAACTTGTGCCTTTCAACCAACCTTCTCGGGTTCAAGGCTCAGCAAGCACATATTTTTATGAAGCATGAGTAATGGTCCATTAGGGAATCAAACTACTAAACATGTAACCATTTCTAGTGGAAGGAAGGTTGAAGGTGTACCTTCGCTTCCCATAATAGACTGATTGGTGAAACCAAATCCTGGAGAATGGAAGGTTGTACCAAATCTCATATAAAGGAAGGTTGAACCAAATCCCAAATAAAGAAAGGTTAAACCGAATCCTTGAGGAAGAAAGGTTGAACCAAATCGCAGGGGAAGGAAGGTTGAACCAAATCCCAAACTAGATCCTAGAGGAAAGAAGGTTGAACCAAATCCCAGAGGAAGGAAGAAAAAACCAAATCCCACATGAAGCAAGGCTGAACTAAAGCAAGGTTAAACCAAATCTCAGAGTCTATGTACTCGACTGCCACTCCTATCATAACTTCACTCTTTAAATACCAGGCACATGGCATTATAAAAATGGATGGGGGGAAAGAGTGAAGCTCTCATCAAGAATGACAGACAACTTTGAGAGGGAAAACTCTTAGTTCCAATATATGTTTACTCATATTCAAAGCTTGTACTTGTAATCAGAAATGAAAGAGATAACAAAAGAGGAACAGTGGATGTAGGCACATTCAGGCCGAACTACTACAAAATTTGTGTCTTTTTACATTTAAGTCCCGTACTTATTCTTTATTGCACATTCTTGATTTTCTATCTCAGTCATCCGCAACTAATCTCATCAAACTATAGCTCTATACTGAAAACAGTATTCGTAGCTCTACTACTATGATTTAGAGGTGTTTTCCCTTTTTTGTGTAAACAACGATCTACTTGCTATTTGTGTTTATCTATTGATTGGACTGGACAGATTCTCGTCTCTTGGTTTAGTTAAACTCAGTCGTTGCTTTAGCCCTTTTGGTTGGGTTTCGAGCCATTCTAACTTCGTCATGTTGTTTCGTCTTCTCTTCCCGCTGGGTTAAAACCCTAGATAACATTTTTCCCCTAATGTATGTCTTCGTTGGAAATAAGACGTGCTCTGGAATTTATCGCTTTTAGTATCTATTTGTTGAATTCCAAGTACTCGTGCTAGAGTTTTGCCGATGTGAGCTAGGTCACGCTGCTGATCACTTAGTTTAGGTCTCGACCGCTACTACTTGTCATAACGGATCAAATTTCTACCCAAAGCGTCTTAGTATACCTTGAAATAGTAGGTAGATGTCGTGGTGTAAGTTTGAAGTTAGAGATGGGCAATCCTATGGATCGTTGGCGTCCCATAGCTGATGGATCACTGGCGATCCATAACTGATGGACCGCTTGCAACCTGAGTACTTAAGATATTTTTTTCGTGTTATTTATGCAGTTAGGCCGATCTATCTCGTCACTTTCTCTACGACCCAATCTTTCCTTCGTGCGACCTAAACACTTGCAATGATTCTACCCCTCGATTCACCAACTTGATCCATCACTTCCTAAGATTCAATCTTGCCCAAGCCTTCCATCGTGATTCCTTCTTCATTGCCACCATCGGAGCATTGCCACTACTTCTTAGGCCACCTCCAACAAAAACCCTAGTTCACCATTTCCTTAGGTCACCGCCGATACATCTCTAGATCACTACCGACCAAATCGTAGTTTGCTTGTTTTAATGCTTCACTCGACTTTGCGTTTTGGGTTGTTAATCCAAGCATGTCCACTGATTGCAGTGTTTGTTTATTGATTTGACGACGAGGTTGCGTTCATGATGTTTGTCGGGATGAGTTTGAGTTGATTGCAGATTAATGGAGAAAGATAGTAAATTAAGTCTTGAGTTTCTCTTGGAACAACATTCAGACCCTGCCTCGGTGCCTGACATGTTTTGCTATCTTTGTCCATTGAGCCACAATTGACTTATGCCAAGTCCCATAGCTGATATTGCACTACACATCGCGAATTTGTCTTGGCTCTTCTGAAGATTTTGGACTTATTTTACTTGCTTTTTGCACGCTTGGTGTCCCTATAATGAAAAGAATCTTTTGCGTCGTTCAGACATAAGTGTAGAGTAAGTAAAAACAAATGGAAATGATACGAGAAGCCCTTTTCCTTTCCTGCTGAAAGCGAACTATCTATACAGGATAGAGCATTTGCAGTGTTTCGGACACCAAGCTCACCTCATATAGACAGTACAGTGCACCTACCTCGGTACATACTTGAAACCCGTTGTATCAGCAAGAATCAATGTCTCTCCAAAATTCAAGGGTTGTAGGGGAAATTATTAGTTTTGAATAGAATCACCTGACCATTTTGGATGGAAGTTCTATTGTTTTAGAATGAAGTATCCATCTTTGCACCGCAATTCAAGTGGAGGAAGCCCGACACTTTTGGAAGCAGAGTCATCGTCGCCTTTTCTCCTTCCACCTCACAAGTTGAATATGGCCAGTTGGTCCCAACAGGTCCGGTCATGATCGAACTCCTCCTAATTTTAGGGTTCTTCTCAACCTGCCAGAGAGAGCTTCTTCTATGGTTTCCACTAAGGTTCTGCACAATATTCGTGCCAGAGGAAGATGTATGTCTTCCAAAGAAGAATAAGTTTGCTCACATGCCTCCACCAAGATATACCGCTTGTCATCGGTATATTTTTTTGAATCAAGTTGTGCCTCATTTTAATGACTTTTTTTGCACAACTCCTTCGAATTTAGGCATTTCCCCATTCCAGATTCATACCAACGGCTATGCCATTCTAACTTGTTTGCACATCCTTTTCATGCACACATTCAATCGCATTCCGAGATACGACAAGTTGCGGTACTTTCTTGCATTTAAGAGAAGGGATGAGTGTCCATCTTTCATTGAAATCAAAGCTCAGATGAATCAAAAAAATCATATTGTGACTGTAGGGCAACCTATCCCAATTTAAGACCTAATATTTCTTCGTCAGATGCCCCGAGGGGTTTAACTGTCTGTTGATGACGGGGATAAGTTCCTTTCCCTATTTATTGAGTTCTAACATATCGCTGTGGGGCTTCTTACAAGTCGAACATTTCATGCAGTTATCCAAAGCCAAACATGGACTTGTCACTTGATGAAATTTTTGAAACCTTAAAGGCTATCGATGCTGAGGAAAGCACCGTTAAAGTCTTGCTGACTGACGAGAACTTACTCCGATATGGGTTATTGCATCCGGAGTGTGTAGGATCGATTTCACGCTAGGGGGAGTGAATAGGGTGATGCTAATATTCATAAAAAATTAATGTGGAAATATATAAAATATTGCAACATAGATAATAGCATAATAATAAAAGCAGAAATATAGCAACACAGATTTACACCGCTTCGGCAAAACCTTACCTACATGCTGCCCCTAAGGTTTCTACTAGAAATTAAGTAGTCAGACGTTTTCACATGTAAATTTGTGACACCCGCTATCAACTAACCTAACTCTACACTCAAAACACTGCCACAACACAGCCACTGAGTTGCAAATTCTCGAACTACACCACCATAGTTTGTCCCTAAGTCACATGACTATAATTTTACAAAAGTTTAAAAGAAAAAATACAGAATAAAAAACAAACATAAACAAAACCCTATTTTAAAAAATAAAGCCCAATAGGAATTATAAAGCCGGCCCAAAGAAAAAACACCGTGATAAAAATTGAGACTGTTCCCTTTTCCCTTGTTAATGTCTTCGGTCCCTTTCTCGTTCTTCTTCGTTCTGAAAATTAGGATTCTGGAATTTGAAGTAGCCACCTTGAAGTTGATCGAATTTAATGCTACTCGCTTGTAAGAAATGACACTCGAATCTTCTGTTGCTTTCTTTCCTTTGCGGCTGCTTCTCGATCGAGTTTGAATCGAATAATACTGGTACACGATTTCCTTTATTTGCCCTTGTTGATATGCTTGAACTCGATGTCCTAATTGCCGATGATGTTAATGGTATTTATAGGGAATAAAACCCTAAATTATCATTCAAATATATTATTTGAATTTGTCTGTTGATTTAGATCGGTCGTTCAATTTTACCTGAATACGTATGATTTGTTTAGACTTGTTCAGTTCTAATATTTCTTTGCTTGATTATCCCAACTTGTTTGGTTTTATGATTTTTCGTACTATTATTTGATTTTCTCTGAATTGGTTTCAATCTTTTCTCCTTTGACTTTGGCAATTTAAAATTGTGATAATCTGGACTTGTTCGATTCTACCTTGGTCACCGTGGTTTTGACTTTATTATTTAGAATTTGAAATAATTCTTGTGACTTCCTTTATGGTATTTGAATTTGTTGGCTTGAAATAGAAATCAACTTCGTTCTTTTACTCATGGCTTTATGTGAATTGCTTCTCTTTACTGCTGGCAATTGTCATTCGAACTGCACTTGAGTCATGTTGTCACCACTGCCTGTTACACATGGCTTCACTCAGTTTATGCTGTCAGTTGTTTGTTGCATAAGTAATTGTAGTATGGTTCATCATATTGCTTTGGGTCAGTTGCTTTGAGTCCCTGTGCATTTAAATTGTATATTTCTTGTGTCTTTACTATGATTATTGTTGTTGCATTTCATGTGAGCTTCAAGTGCTCCTTTGTATAGTTCATGTTGATTGGTCTTGCCATAACCTTTGTACATGTGATTGTATATCCATGTACACTAGTTGTTCATGCCTCTGACCTGATACATATGTATGTACTTTTATGCAAATGTGCATACATATGTCACTTTGCTTGCTTATTCTAGTGTGTAGTGCTTGTATTATCTTGAAGTTATAGCCTTGTTGTCTCATGCTTGATTTGAAGTCTGGTCTCATGATCAAATTGCTTTCATGCCTGATGTAGTTTGTGCATACTTGTATCTTGTCTGGTGATTCTCTGGCATCATCCTTTGAAATTATTTGCTCATACTTTGTTGCACAAGTATATACATGTTGCTTCACTTCTTTACACCAGTGCTGTTCCACTTTGTTGCATTGCATCATGTGCTACCTTCTTTCTGACCATATGCATATGTTGTGTGTTACTGCATATATATGTATACATGTTTGTACATATGTATACATATGTATGGTAGTTTGATATTGAGTCCAGGCTTGTGTTCATATTGTGGCTGTTTGTGTCATGTAGTCTGCTTATGTAATTGAATTTGTTATGTCTCATCTGTTTCATTTTGAAGTCATGTTCTTGTTTGGTCTGGACATTATATTTTGCTGTCTTGTGCATGCCTCTGATGTCTGGTGTTATTTTGAACATGGCCATTGTCTTTGAACCTGCCTGCATCTAAACTCTGATAATTGAAGTTGTACATTAGAGTCTGAAGCTTTTTGTTTCACTTGTGGTTTGTACACTTTATTCTGGTTGAAGTTGTCGTTGATCTGCACTGCAGTTTAAATGTCTCTGACCTGATGTATGTGTGTATCACCAGTGTTGTCTTAATACATAATTTCACATGTATATATTTTGTTGAGTCTCCATGTTAACCAAGTGGTCTGGTTTCATATCTACTCTGAACTTATTCTGCTTGGGCATTCTGCTGGGTCTTGTGAAAATAATTGAGCTGGCGTGGTCAGTTGTGGTCAATTCCATGTTGCATTTGAAGTGTGCATTCAGTTTCCATATGAAGTGGTATTGCAGTTCCATTATGCTTTGCACTTCTTTATTGTTTGGTTGAGTTCAATTGTCATTTATATAATTTCGAGTCTGCGCATGCTGTCTATCTACTACATATATATTTGTATGACACCGCATATAAACTTGTAAATGTTAAAGTTAAGGTCTGCACTTGTGATGTGCATGCTTATGATTGTTGCACTCGCCTTGAGTTTGAATGGTTGAGTTTTTTTCATTTCATATTGCTTGATGACTTCACTGTCGAGCCTGTTCTCATGTGTACACATTTGTGCACTTGTTAGCATGGTCTGGTTTGTGTTGGTTGGCCTTGATTTTGGTTACATGAGAACTTGTACTTGACAATTTTGTGATGTTTTCGTATTGCACTTGAGTTGAATCCAGCCTCAGCTCAGATTTGACCTTGTGTTCACCTGTCCCTGCAGTTTTATCAAGTGTATATCGGTGTGCACGGCCTTGCGGCATGTATAGTGATACACTGTGCATGTTACAGGTTGTTCGTGTTTGATGAAATCAAAACGAAAACGATGGCGAACAACGCAAATAACTAAGGCAAGTAATACTTTCAAAAACAAACATTTTATTTTACACTGTAAAAATATTTCTTTTCAAAATTTATTCGTCAGTGTTTATTTTCTAGATAATTCAGATGCTAGATACAAATTGGAATACAATTGAAGGACAAATATGAGTGAACGAGTGACATGTAGTGAGGTGCTAATGTAAATGACAATCGTATAGTGAAAAATTATGTTGTAATTTGAAATGTTGTATATATAGTGAAAGCTCAAATTTTTGTGCTATTCAAAAATTATAATAAAATATTTGTTTGAATAAAATATCTTTTTGAATTTAAATTCTGTGTTATTTATTTTATTCAGCAAATATTTATTTAATTATGTGAAAAATAAATTAGTACAATAACAAATACATTTAATTGAATATATCTATATCTATATATATATATATATATATATTTATTATCATCAAACAAAAATCATATACTAGCATATTCAACAATCTCCCCCTTTGATGATAACAAACATATATTTAAGATTTTGAATTTATTAAATGTATTTGGTCATTCCATTTGCTCTCCCTATTTGAATGCTCCCTCTCTACAACAAAGCTCCTCCTTCATATATACATGAAAATAAATAAAAAAACACAAATGACCCTAGATGGGGATATGCAAATAAAAAATAAAATATTTGACCTTTATTTGCCAAAATCTTAACTTTTCTCTCCCTTATTTGTTATCGGCAAAAGAGTAATAGTGTCAGAAAAATAGAGATAAAGTGATAAACATTAATTCAATATTAATACCCAATCGAGTATAAATAATAAATTTGAATAAAAAATCAAACAAAAATCATAAATACTCCGCTTGGCGCATATTCCACTTTAGAATGATGGGGATGATGTCGGCATATAAATCTTTATAGTTGTGTCTATTTGTGGTATATATTTATATAAGGAATTTGAATATCTACTAAACATGCATAGCCGTTAGGACTTTTAAATGAGATTAGTAGTATTCCCAATTTTTATAAAAAATGAATTTCAAGCATCTTCTATCCACGCATAACCGTGAGGACTTTTAAATGGGATTAGAATCAACTTGTCAATTTTATAATCAATTTTGATTTGTATTCCATACAAGCATAACCGTGAGGACTTTTAAATGAGCATGAAAGCACATATACAAATATTCTAAGTAAGTCACCCATGCATAACCGTGAGGACTTTTAAATGAGAGTGAATACTTTGGATGTTTTTATTAAAAAAGTAAAAAAAAATAAAAACGAATAGTTTCCTGTTAAAAATACCACATTTTGACATACTATATTGTATTTTGATAAGTGATGGTCATTAGAAATATGATAGAAATAGAGATGGTCATGAAATTTTTACCTATCAAAAGTTATTATAAACCTTATTTAATTTTTTAAAGAATTTACTAAATATACTATCTCAAGTCATAATATATGATTAATATCAACATTTATCACTTTTTCAATCACTGTTTATCTTTTTGATAATCAGTAGGAAGTCAGATTTGTTAATGTAGTCATTTAAGATTAAACCCAAATTATAAAATCAAATTTTCTAAAATGACTGATTTGAAACAAGGTCAAAAATATATATTTTCTGGAAGGGGTTTTATGAAAGAAAATGTTTGCTAATTGAAAATCATTTGAAATGAAAAATATGCAGATATTTTCTTTGAAAATATGATGCAACTAGTGAATGTCTCTATAAAACACATTCCACTAGTAATTTTTCTATCAACTAGATTATCTGTGTAATCTGCATCCAAATTTCCCTTTGACTCAAGATTAACATTAGTTGTATGTCATAGACCAAATCGTGAAGTTGCAACAAATACCTAAAAATCTTTTTACAACTTTTAAATGAAATTCTTTTGGATTTAGAGTTGAAACCGTGCACATAAACAACTAGTGAACACAGTGTCAGATCCATAAGCAATAAGATAAGCAAATATATCCACGTGTATCTAGAGTAATCATCAACCAATAAAACAATATCATTTGTCCAAACAAATACATATGGACTAGTTCAAAGACTCTAGAGATACTCGCAGTGTTCTTGGCATAAAAGATAACTGGCCAACAATTTTGCATAAATCAGAATCATAATTAACATCCATTTCCATATCACACAACTGGCTGATTTAAATCAAATTAAGGTGCAAATTTTCACATTTAATATATCACTCAAGATAAATGTACCGTTATGTATTATACCTTCAGGATAATTTTTTGTTGTTACTCATTGTGATTCTGTACCTTTGTACTAGGTTAAGGAATTTTGATTTGTCTCCCATTGTGTGCCTGGAACAGCCAGAATCCAGGTAACACTGTTGTTGTTCCCTAGCCTTCCATCACACCTACATGAGAAAAGATTTTTGTGACCTATTTGTTTTTATAGGTCCATGGTTGTTAGTCGCAAATGATTTAAAAAATACGTTTGAATAAACAAAAAACAATTTATGACTGTTCCTTTTGGCACCCAGATTTGTTTGACTTTAAGGGAATTTACATTTGTGCCTTTAGAAACCCAAATTGGTATGGTATTCATGTGTTTGGGCCTATACCAACAATTGTTTTTGTAATATCCCGGAATTTTGGACAATATAAATTTAATAATCTGTGTTTAAATTTAAATTGAATTGATAATTTTTGTTAATAAATTTGATTTGATTTAATAATCTTCTTTATTTAAATATTTAATTTGTGAAATTATTTTTAATGAGTTAATAAATTGTTTTCTATTTAACAATGTATATGTATTTATATATATTTTAAAAAGATAAGTTGTTTTTAGTTAAATTAGTATAGCATAATTTTAATATTTTGAAATTGGGAATTGTGATCTATTTTTGATTTAAGCTTTTCAAAAATATTTAATAAATAACTAAATGATTTTTAATATGTGAGATAAATGTTTTATTGGTTTAAAATTCATTTTTAATTTAAGTTTGAATATTAAAATAAGTTACAAAAATATTTGTGTTATTTTTTTTAAAAATTGATTGATAAATGTGATTTGTTTATTTAATTTGAAATTTAAAATACAATTTAAAATATTAAACATGTATTCATTAAGTTACAAACTCTTTTATAAATTTATTTTAATTGTTTAAAAGTATCTTTGACAATGGATTCATTTGTATATTGTCTTATCTATATTAACATCTTGCTTTATTCTTTAGAAAATATATGCATAACTAAGTATAAGAACTAATTAATTTAATTTAAACATTCATTAACTTTAATTAAGATAACAAATCATTTAAAAATGACATGTGTAAGTAATTTAAAATATAAGTTAACAAGTGTTAACATTTTAGACAAGTGTCAAATTTATATCTTTTATTTTTCTTTGTTTTTAATAAATCATAAATTTAGTTTTTATAACATTGCATTCTTTCATTCCTGATTTTTCTCAGTTCCATTTCTTAACTAAAGAAACATCTCACCAAAGTAATCTTCATTCTATTAAAAATTAGTAACAAAAACTCCTCAAAAATACAAACCTACATTACAAACAAGCCTGTGGCTCCTCAAAATGCAAAATACAAGCCTGCATGTATTCAAAAACAACCTGGGGGAATTTGCCTCTGCAACCATCAAGCAAGCAAATTAAATCATAGCAACCTGCATGTAAAATCTGAAATAGCAAGATATCTGCATTCATGAATTTTCAAATCTGGAAGCATCTTTTTGAAACAAGATTAAAAAGCATCAAAATTTGAAGCAAGTTTCAAAGGGGATTTCAAACTGTGTTCTGCATGTTCAAATCTAAGCTTTGCTCTGCATTTTAATCACAGGTGAGTAACTTTGCATTTAAGAATTTTAAAGGGTAAAGAAATTGTTGCATGATTAGAATACTAAAATATATAAATGCCGCATATAACATGCCTGCTGTATAAATGTATTTGGTGTATGCTATTAAGTTTTCTGGTTCTGTTTTGCTCTTGACACAAGTATTTATTTAAATTCTTGTATCTTTAATTTGTTTTCGTTAAATTATAGGATTTAAATAAGATTTGAATGTTGGTTTCAGAGTTTAGAATGTGAGATTTTATTAAAAGTAAAAAATTAAATGGAACTTACTGTCAATTAAGTAGCAGAGCAATTGAATCTTTATAAGTAAAGATATAAAACATTTCAAAACAATGTTTCAGAAATTCAATTCAAAACAACTTCTAAAATTATGATTTTTAAAAATAATATTACAATTTTTAGTGATTAAATTAAAGTACAGTTTCAAATTGACTGTATCATACATAATTGATAAGTTAAATTGAGGTTTGAATTTGATTTGGTTGAAATTGTTTATGAAGGTAGTGTAGCTATCATAGATTATAAGACAATTACTAAATTGGATTGCAATTAATTTTTGAGATTGTAATTTGGGAATTTCTGTTATGAACCCTAGTTTTACTGGGTTTCAGAAAATTGGGTGCTGAGGCTTCAAAAATGAATCGAGTTCAAAGATCTTTTGGGTAATGGTAGATGAGAGGTTGGCGAAGTCGTTGAAGGAGGTTGAGTGGAGATGGTGGCCGGAGGCGTGGGGGAACGACATGTTGACAGGTTGGTGGTATTGGGTATTGACTGTTTCCAGGTTTGGAATTAGGCCTCGAACTTGAATTCGAGTATATGTTGTAGAGGTTGATGTTGAGATGGTCTGAAGGGATGATTGTTGGCAATGGGGTGGTCGTATGGATGGCCAGAGATGGCCGGAGATTATGTGCAGGTGCACAGTGGTGATGAGGATATGTTGAGGTGGGTTACAGTTTGTTTTCTCGTGTTGGTCTCGGGTAAAGTGAAGGGTGACTCGAAGGTGAGGAGGATGTGACTCGAAGTAATTTTAGCTTGGCTCGGGTTACATGAGTGTTTCAGGTTTTAGTTTTTGTACAGAAACCTGTTTTGCAGTTTTGAAAATTAAAAGCAAGTTTTAAATATAAACTAAAATCTCAACTTAGGATTTAAAACCTGAATTTAAATATGAATTAAAATAAGTTTGAATTCTAGTTTTTAGAAATAATTTAAACTTTTAAAAATTTAAGTTTGGTTTTTAAATGAAAACAGAAACGGTTTTCTGTTTTTATTTAAATTTAAAAGTAAGTTTAAACTTGTAAGAGGAAGTTCAAAATGGATTTTTTAAACCTGAAATGTAATTATGAATTCAATAATTTAAATCTGATATTTTGAATCATTTTTGAATTCAAAAATGTAAGATGATTAAACTAGACAGAAAAACTGTTTTCTGTTTTAATTTAAAAGTAAATTTTTAAAATGCAACTGAAATTTAAACAAGTTTAAATCTGGAAAAAAAACTGAAATTTAGGATAGATGAACCTGAGTTTGAATTTGATTTAAAATCTGGAATTTAAATTTAGATTTTAAAATTTTTAAAGTATAAAGAAACCTTGGTTTTGAATTTGGAATATGAGTTTTAAATTGTGAGATAAGATAAGTTTAAATTCTGTTTTTAAAAACTTGAACTTTTATTTTAATGTTAGTTTTAAAATAAAATAAGTTTTTAAAATTTAAATTTGTTTTAACCATTTTTAGAAAAGGTTAAATAACTTGAATTTAAAAATGAAGATGGAAGAGTAAGTAATGTTTTAAATTTTTAAGATTTAATCTGGAATGAAAATTTAAATTGTGTTTCAGTTTAAAATTTAAAAGAAAATTTTAAATTTGAATTTTTGTTTGAAACAAATTGTTTAAAATACTTTGTATAAGAAAAATGTTCTTAATTTTGAACTTAAGAAAATTGGTTTCATTTAAATTATTAAATTAATTTGAATGGAATATTAATTATTATTTAATTATTAATTTGGATGATTAATTAGGTAATTAATAGTTTTTAAATTGATTAATTAAGATTAGAGATTAATTAATTAAGGTTAATTAATCTATAGTTAAAGGTTGTTAATTAAATTTTAATTAATAATTAAAATTTATTTAATGTTTTTAATTAACACTTAATTAATTAATAATTAGAGATTAATTAAATGATAATTAAATATTAATTAATTGATAATTAATAATGGTTAATATAAGTTAATTTCTTAATTAAGTAATTAAGAAATGTTAATGAAGGTCATTAACTTAAGATTATTTAACAATTAATTAATGTGATTAATTTTTGATAATTAAATAAAATTAATTAATTAATAATCATCAATTGTTAAAGTTTAATTACTTAATGAAAGTAATTAATAAATTAATTACTTAGTGTAATTAATTTGATTAATGTGATTAGTTTAGATTAATCAAGTTAAATTAATTTAAATATTTGAGGATTTTTTGATAATTACTTTATGTAATTTATGGATTGTAATTACTTAGAGAAGTAATTAATTAATAATTACTGAATGTAATTAAGGATATTTATTATAGTAATTTGGATTTAAATTACTTTGAAATTAATCAAGTGATTAATGGAGATAATTAATTAAGAGTAATTAATTTATGGGATGAGTAATTAAAGTAGTTAATTACTAGTATTATTAATCATGGGTGATTAATAAATATATGGATTAAATTGAAGATTAATTACTAATGTAATTAATTTATGTAGAGATTGATTAAATATAATTAGAAATCATTAATTAATTAATGATGTAATTTGGAATTGATTAATTAAGGTATAATTAATAATGAATAAGTGATTAATGTAATTTTAATTAATTAATTAATTAAGAAATTACAAGTTAATTATTTGCAAAGGGTTTAATATAATTAACTTGTGTAAGTAATATTAAATGCTAATTACTTATTGTAATTAGAGATAGTTAATCAGTAATGATTAAGTGAAATAAATATTAAGATGATGATTTATAAATTGATTTGTAATCAATTAATGGTTAAGTTAAGCAAAATTTTAATGGTTAAGTAGTTAATTTATTTCATTTTAAATTAATTAGAGTTTAGGTAATTAATTTAATTCATTTTAAATTAATTATAAATGGTGTGATAATTAGATCATTGCTTATGTTTGATGATTGGTATTGGGTTCCATGTATGGTTTGTAATCTCAGTTATGAGATGAGTAATGTATGTGATATGGATGCATTGGTTACTTTTGGATGATAATATGGATTATCTGATTATGATATGAATTATCTGTTGATAATGATAATGTTGATTATCTATTGTGTTGTGAATTATCTATCTGTGTGTATATAGATAATTAAATTAAATTGTTTTAAACTCTAAAACAACTTGGCCTTAAAAGACACGCTTTGGATTTCGATGAGACCGGGATCGGGTTTCCATATTTGGGATCCGAAAACCACATCGATTCCAATTAAACGTTAGGTCGTTAATCCAAGTGGAGCGAGTGAAGACTCGAGGTGTAAGGGATATACGTCAGTATAACTCTGTGGGTGATTCCGTAATGACTTGACGGAATAGTACTTATAGATTCGAGATGGTGATTCAGAGTGCAAGGGTTATTGTTGTTAACTCTGAGGGTGATTCCAATACGAGTGTAACGAGATAACGCCTTCGGTTTCGTTTGAACCCGGAACGAACTTGTATGGATTGAATGCTTTTAGAACATCGTCAGGTGGACGATGAGCATTCTAAGTGTTATGTCCTATAAAGGTAATCGTATCCTCAAGCCTCATCAACCGGGAATGGCTAAAACAGGGGAGGTGGAGCAAAGCTTCGTGGGTAGCCTCCACTTGAGAGCAAGATTTATCCCTGTCTAGTGGTCCCTTTATTTTCGGCTTAGTGGTGCGGTTGCTGATCACAACTGCGGAGTTGTCTTGTTTGGAACTGTTCAGTAAGGAACGGGTCCGGCTTTGTGTTGCAGGGGATTGGGAGTAATCCTCGGTACGGTGATCTAAGCCACTTACTATGACGGGCGGTACCCCAGTAGCCCAGCCATTGATGGAATCCAAAATCCAATAAGTGCCAACGGTTTTGATTGTATTACCCACTTTTGTGGCTAGTAGCTGGAATTTAATGAATGCAACAATTTCGCCTATTTCTTATTTACTTGAAAACCCTAGACACTATTATAATATCATCGGATTTCCTATCAAATGTTTTGGTTAGCGTAAGGGAAAAACTTTTTCATGTTTATGTGTGGGAAGTCTTACGTGATACCTTTTCTTTTCAAAGGTTTTTTCAAAGTTAAGCAACTTTAACCTGTTACTCACACCAGACCCATGTCTGACCCGGAGTTATTTCTGTTTTTTCTTTAACTCTTGGGTACTCAAATTTTTACGAGTAGCCAAGGGAATTCAGGTTAGAATTCAGGTTAGCTTTGACGAATTGTGGAGGAGCAAATGGAGCAGGAGGCTTCTGCGTATAGTTATATAGTTTTCCGCTGTGTTGGTATCTGTGAGTGTTTCTGTAATGTATTGAGTTGTAATAACTAGACAGGTGTTTATAATTGTCTAGTATGTGTTGTATTGTCTGTGTAACTCTGATATTTAATGTATACTATGTAATACTTATGTTATTAATATAATTTATTCGTTCCGCTGTTGAGTTTCTTGTGTTGTTTCTTCTTTCTCTTCTTTCTTTTCTCTTTTCTATCCCTTTCTTTCTTAAGGATGATACGACTTTTTGTGGAGAAAAAGTCGGGTCATCTCAGTTGGTATCAGAGCATTAGGTTGAGTGAATACCTAGGCTCTGTAGTGGTGTTTATCTTGAGAGAGCGTATTTGTATTTTTATTATATATATATATATATATATTTATGATTCTACCTATTTGTTGGGTTACCTGTTCAGGTTTTTCCAATATAAGTTATAAAGGTAGATGAGGTAGAAGTGTGTGTAACACGCTACCATTTGTTGGAGTTGAATGGATGAGGTTGGAAGTGTATTTGTCGAGACTGTAGACCTAATACCGTCTCGAGTGAGTTCTGTAGTGATGAAGGACTTCATCGATCTCTGAAGGAAACCTGTTAAGGTTCGGAGTTCATCTTTGAAGTGCAGAGTTGAAGTTGGATCTGTCGGTTAGGCAGAAGCAAGTGAGTGATGGTATTTTGATATCTCAGGAAATAGTAGCTGCGTGATGAGATGCAGTGACTATGGATATTTCCGAAGATGTTTCTTTGGAACAAGAATAAGAAGTGAGTCTACTCGGTGATGTGGCTGAGTTTAGCAGAATGTTCTGAGTTGGTAAGGAGTCTTCTGGCTGAGTAGTTTTTTTGAAGTGGAGTTCAGAAGCAGTAGAGTGGATCCGTTTCTCGTGTAAGTTGTCTAGGCCAGCATAAGCTATTCTGTTTGGTAAAGAGAGAGCAGTTTTCCTTGGATTTAGGTTTGAGTTGATCGCAAAAGTGACTTGCGATAGTATGTTCTTTTGGATTGTTTGAGATTGTCCGGATTTCTCCCCAGAAGTCAGAAGTTTGTCTGCATTTGGAGATCGAGTTTTCTTTCCAGGAATGGAACAGGTGGTTCAGTTAGTAGATGGATGGTTCCTTGAGATAGAAGTTGGTGAAGCAGCTCAGGTTTCAGAGGAACATCTGAGTTTTCTTATGGATATATGGAACTATATTCCTGTGCTGGGTTGTCTAGTCTGTGCTTGTGTTCTTCAGCCATTTCTTCTGCTTCGGATCAGAGTTGTGCAACGGAAGCAGTTTGGAAGTATTTCTGATTTCCTTTTCCGGATAAGAAGTTTGTTCTGTCTTCTGTTGTTGAGAAGTTGAGTGTGCGTTCTTGGTTTTTGAGTGATCTTGAGGAGATCATTGGATTGTTTTGATTCAGTCTGTTTCTAGAGGCATCAGCGTAGAGTTGTGCTGATCGGGATGGATGTTGGTAGCCCAGGATCGTCCGAAGAGTTTTTATGGATAAGAGACGGAAGAATTTGGATTTTGGAATCAGAGATTTGATTTGGGATAAGTTTTTCTCTGATCCAAAGAGCTATAAGTTTAGGAAGCTGGCTCCGAAGTGTTTTGGTTTCTTCCGTGTTTTGGGTAAGATCAGTGTTTGGTTTTCTAGAATTGAGTTGCCAGTTTGGATAACTGGGATTCAGGGTGTTTCACGTATCTTTGAGGGAGTACGTGTTTGATATTTCTGGTTATAGAACCAGCAGTTTAGGATGGTTTGTTTGTTGAGTCAGACTCGTTTGTAGTCTGATATTCTGTATAGAATTGTTGTCAGGAGCTCTATAGCTTAGTAGTATTGATTGATTGGATTCTATAGAGCGAGTATCCCGATATATATATATATATATATATATATATATATATATATATATACCGGGGAAACTCGTGAAAGTTTTATCCAAAATTCTTTTGGATAATTAGATTTGTTCTGATTGTGTGAATTGGTTGCTTAGGTTGTTGGCATATGATTAACATATGCTGTGTTTTAAAATGAAATCTGTAAATAGATTATTAAATTATCTTTGTTTTAAATTTCGGGGACGAAATTCTTTTAAAGGGGAAGGATTGTAATATCCCGGAATTTTGGACAATATAAATTTAATAATCTGTGTTTAAATTTAAATTGAATTGATAATTTTTGTTAATAAATTTGATTTGATTTAATAATCTTCTTTATTTAAATATTTAATTTGTGAAATTATTTTTAATGAGTTAATAAATTATTTTCTATTTAATAATGTATATGTATTTATATATATTTGAAAAAGATAAGTTGTTTTTAATTAAATTAGTATAGCATAATTTTAATATTTTGAAATTGGGAATTGTGATTTATTTTTGATTTAAGCTTTTCAAAAATATTTAATAAATAACTAAATGATTTTTAATATGTGAGATAAATGTTTTATTGGTTTAAAGTTCATTTTTAATTTAAGTTTGAATATTAAAATAAGTTACAAAAATGTTTGTGTTATTTTTTTAAATGTTGATTGATAAATGTGATTTGTTTATTTAATTTGAAATTTAAAATACAATTTAAAATATGAAACATGTATTCATTAAGTTACAAACTCTTTTATAAATTTATTTTAATTGTTTAAAAGTATCTTTGACAATGGATTCATTTGTATATTGTCTTATCTATATTAACATCTTGCTTTATTCTTTAGAAAATATATGCATAACTAAGTATAAGAACTAATTAATTTAATTTAAACATTCATTAACTTTAATTAAGATAACAAATCATTTAAAAATGACATGTGTAAGTAATTTAAAATATAAGTTAACAAGTGTTAACATTTTAGACAAGTGTCAAATTTATATCTTTTATTTTTCTTTGTTTTTAATAAATCATAAATTTAGTTTTTATAACATTGCATTCTTTCATTCCTGATTTTTCTCAGTTCCATTTCTTAACTAAAGAAACATCTCACCAAAGTAATCTTCATTCTATTAAAAATTAGTAACAAAAACTCCTCAAAAATACAAACCTACATTACAAACAAGCCTGTGGCTCCTCAAAATGCAAAATACAAGCCTGCATGTATTCAAAAACAACCTGGGGGAATTTGCCTCTGCAACCATCAAGCAAGCAAATTAAATCATAGCAACCTGCATGTAAAATCTGAAATAGCAAGATATCTGCATTCATGAATTTTCAAATCTGGAAGCATCTTTTTGAAACAAGATTAAAAAGCATCAAAATTTGAAGCAAGTTTCAAAGGGGATTTCAAACTGTGTTCTGCATGTTCAAATCTAAGCTTTGCTCTGCATTTTAATCACAGGTGAGTAACTTTGCATTTAAGAATTTTAAAGGGTAAAGAAATTGTTGCATGATTAGAATACTAAAATATATAAATGCTGCATATAACATGCCTGCTGTATAAATGTATTTGGTGTATGCTATTAAGTTTTCTGGTTCTGTTTTGCTCTTGACACAAGTATTTATTTAAATTCTTGTATCTTTAATTTGTTTTCGTTAAATTATAGGATTTAAATAAGATTTGAATGTTGGTTTCAGAGTTTAGAATGTGAGATTTTATTAAAAGTAAAAAATTAAATGGAACTTACTGTCAATTAAGTAGCAGAGCAATTAAATCTTTATAAGTAAAGATATAAAACATTTCAAAACAATGTTTCAGAAATTCAATTCAAAACAACTTCTAAAATTATGATTTTTAAAAATAATATTACAATTTTTAGTGATTAAATTAAAGTACAGTTTCAAATTGACTATATCATACATAATTGATAAGTTCAGTTGAGGTTTGAATTTGATTTGGTTGAAATTGTTTATGAAGGTAGTGTAGCTATCATAGATTATAAGACAATTACTAAATTGGATTGCAATTAAGTTTTGAGATTGTAATTTGGGAATTTCTATTATGAACCCTAGTTTTACTGGGTTTCAGAAAATTGGGTGCTGAGGCTTCAAAAATGAATCGAGTTCAAAGATCTTTTGGGTAATGGTAGATGAGAGGTTGGCGAAGTCGTTGAAGGAGGTTGAGTGGAGATGGTGGCCGGAGGCGCGGGGGAACGACATGTTGACAGGTTGGTGGAATTGGGTATTGACTGTTCCCAGGTTTGGAATTAGGCCTCGAACTTGAATTCGAGTATATGTTGTAGAGGTTGATGTTGAGATGGTCTGAAGGGATGATTGTTGGCAGTGGGGTGGTCGTATGGATGGCCAGAGATGGCCGGAGATTATGTGCAGGTGCACAGTGGTGACGAGGATATGTTGAGGTGGGTTACAGTTTGTTTTCTCGTGTTGGTCTCGGGTAAAGTGAAGGGTGACTCAAAGGTGAGGAGGATGTGACTCGAAGTAATTTTAGCTTGGCTCGGGTTACATGAGTGTTTCAGGTTTTAGTTTTTGGACAGAAACCTGTTTTGCAGTTTTGAAAATTAAAAGCAAGTTTTAAATATAAACTAAAATCTCAACTTAGGATTTAAAACCTGAATTTAAATATGAACTAAAATAAGTTTGAATTCTGGTTTTTAGAAATAATTTAAACTTTTAAAAATTTAAGTTTGGTTTCTAAATGAAAACAGAAACTGTTTTCTTTTTTTATTTAAATTTAAAAGTAAGTTTAAAATTGTAAGAGGAAGTTCAAAATGGAAATTTTAAACCTGAAATGTAATTATGAATCCAATAATTTAAATCTGAGATTTTGAATCATTTTTGAATTCAAAAATGTAAGATGATTAAACTAGACAGAAAAACTGTTTTCTGTTTTAATTTAAAAGTAAATTTTTAAAATGCAACTGAAATTTAAACAAGTTTAAATCTGAAAAAAAAAACTGAAATTTAGGATAGATGAACCTGAGTTTGAATTTGATTTAAAATCTGGAATTTAAATTTAGATATTAAATTTTTTAAAGTATAAAGAAACCTTGGTTTTGAATTTGGAATATGAGTTTTAAATTATGAGATAAGATAAGTTTAAATTCTGTTTTCAAAAACCTGAACTTTTATTTTAATGTCAGTTTTAAAATTAAATAAGTTTTTAAAATTTAAATTTGTTTTAACCATTTTTAGAAAAGGTTAAATAACTTGAATTTAAAAATGAAGATGGAAGAGTAAGTAATGTTTTAAATTTTTAAGATTTAATCTGGAATGAAAATTTAAATTGTGTTTCAGTTTAAAATTTAAGAAGAAATTTTTAAATTTGAATTTTTGTTTGAAACAAATTGTTTAAAATACTTTGTATAAGAAAAATGTTCTTAATTTTGAACTTAAGAAAATTGGTTTCATTTAAATTATTAAATTAATTTGAATGGAATATTAATTATTATTTAATTATTAATGTGGATGATTAATTAGGTAATTAATAGTTTTTAAATTAATTAATTAAGATTAGAGATTAATTAATTAAGGTTAATTAATCTATAGTTAAACATTATTAATTAAATTTTAATTAATAATTAAAATTTATTTAATGTTTTTAATTAACACTTAATTAATTAATAATTAGAGATTAATTAAATGATAATTAAATATTAATTAATTGATAATTAATAATGGTTAATATAAGTTAATTTCTTAATTAAGTAATTAAGAAATGTTAACGAAGGTCATTAACTTAAGATTATTTAACAATTAATTAATGTGATTAATTTTTGATAATTAATTAAATTAATTAATTAATAATCATCAATTGTTAAAGTTTAATTACTTAATGAAAGTAATTAATAAATTAATTACTTAGTGTAATTAATTTGATTAATGTGATTAGTTTAGATTAATCAAGTTAAATTAATTTAAACATTCGAGGATTTTTTGATAATTACTTATGTAATTTATGGATTGTAATTACTTGGAGAAGTAATTAATTAATAATTACTGAATGTAATTAAGGATATTTATTATAGTAATTTGGATTTAAATTACTTTGAAATTAATCAAGTGATTAATGGAGATAATTAATTAAGAGTAATTAATTTATGGGATGAGTAATTAAAGTAGTTAATTACTGGTATTATTAATCATGGGTGATTAATATATATATGGATTAAATTGAAGATTAATTACTTATGTAATTAATTTAAATAAAGATTGATTAAATATAATTAGAAATCATTAATTAATTAATGATGTAATTTGGAATTGATTAATTAAGGTATAATTAATAATGAATAAGTGATTAATGTAATTTTAATTAATTAATTAATTAAGAAATTACAAGTTAATTATTTGCAAAGGGTTTAATATAATTAACTTGTGTAAGTAATATTAAATGCTAATTACTTATTGTAATTAGAGATGGTTAATCAGTAATGATTAAGTGAAATAATGATGATTTATAAATTGATTTGTAATCAATTAATGGTTAAGTTAAGCAGAATTTTAATGGTGAAGTAATTGATTTAATTCATTTTAAATTAATTAGAGTTTAGGTAATTAATTTAATTCATTTTAAATTAATTATAAATGGTGTGATCATTAGATCATTGCTTATGTTTGATGATTGGTATTGGGTGCCATGTATGGTTTGTAATCTCAGTTATGAGATGAGCAATGTATGTGATATGGATGCATTGGTTGCTTTTGGATGATAATATGGATTATCTGATTATGATATGAATTATCTGTTGATAATGATAATGTTGATTATCTATTGTGTTGTGAATTATCTATCTGTGTGTATATAGATAATTAAATTAAATTGTTTTAAACTCTAAAACAACTTGGCCTTAAAAGACACGCTTTGGATTTCGATGAGACCGGGATCGGGTTTCCATATTTGGGATCCGAAAACCACATCGATTCCAATTAAACGTTAGGTCGTTAATCCAAGTGGAGCGAGTGAAGACTCGAGGTGTAAGGGCTATACGTCAGTATAACTCTGTGGGTGATTCCGTAATGAGTTGACGGAATAGTACTTATAGATTCGAGATGGTGATTCAGAGTGCAAGGGTTATTGTCGTTAACTCCGAGGGTGATTCCAATACGAGTGTAACGAGATAATGCCTTCGGTTTCGTTCGAACCCGGAACGAACTTGTATGGATTGAATGCTTTCAGAACTTCGTCAGGTAGACGATGAGCATTCTAAGTGTTATGTCCTATAAAGGTAATCGTAGCCTCAAGCCTCATCAACCGGAAATGGCTAAAACATGGGAGGTGCAGCAAAGCTTCGTGGGTAGCCCCCACTTGAGAGCAAGATTTATCCCTGTCTAGAGGTCCCTTTATTTTCGGCTTAGTGGTGCGGTTGCTGATCACAACTGCGGGGTTGTCTTGTTTGGAACTGTTCAGTAAGGAACGGGTCCGGCTTTGTGTTGCAGGGGATTGGGAGTAATCCTCGGTACGATGATCTAGGCCATGTACTGTGACGGGCGGTACCCCAGTAGCCCAGCCATTGATGGAATCCGAAATCCAATAAGTGCCAACGGTTTTGATTGTATTACCCACTTTTGTGGCTAGTAGCTGGAATTTAATGAATGCAACAATTTCGTCTATTTCTTATTTACTTGAAAACCCTAGACACTATTATAGTATCATCGGATTTCCTATCAAATGTTTTGGTTACCGTAAGGGAAAAACTTTTTCATGTTTATGTGTGGGAAGTCTTACGTGATACCTTTTTTTTTCAAACGTTTTTTCAAAGTTAAGCAACTTTAACCTGTTACTCACACCAGACCCATGTCTGACCCGGAGTTATTTCTGTTTTTCTTTAACTCTTGGGTACTCAAATTTTTACGAGTAGCCAAGGGAATTCAGGTTAGGATTCAGATTAGCTTTGACGAATTGTGGAGGAGCAAATGGAGCATGAGGCTTCTGCGTATAGTTATATAGTTTTCCGCTGTGTTGGTATCTCTGAGTGTTTCTGTAATTTATTGAGTTGTAATAACTAGACAGGTGTTTATAACTGTTTAGTGTGTGTTGTATTGTCTGTGTAACTCTGATATTTAATGTATACTATGTAATACTTATGTTATTAATATAATTTATTCGTTCCGCTATTGAGATTCTTGTGTTGTTTCTTCTTTCTCTTCTTTCTTTTCTCTTTTCTATCCCTTTCTTTCTTAAGGATGATACGACTTTTGTGGAGAAAAAGTCGGGTCTTCTCAGTTTTGATTGTGTCCAATTTTTCTACAAATTGTGCACTCGGATTTGACTTGATTAATTTTGCTTCTAACAAGTTCAGATTGTTTATATCCAAGTCCTTGTCTAACAGCATTAAAAGTTTATTTCCCTAGTAACATATTTAGCAATCTATCTCATTTTGAAATATTTCCTAAAGTCGTAGACAATTGTTGGACTTTTGTTTTAAGGGTTAATTTTCATTCAATAATAAAGTGCACTTTTTAATAAAATTTTCTCCATTCGTGTTTTCACTTTCTTTTAAAATCAGAATTTCATTTTCAAGTGATTTAATTTTAATTGCTGATTTTTTAATTTCTTCTAATCATGGACACTTGTCACACCGAGGGCTTTTATTTCGATTGTTTTTGACTAATCGATAAAGTTGTTTATTTAATTCTATCAAGCTACCTCTGTGTGATTCAATTTTAAAGAACTTCTCCTAAGTCTTTCAAAAGATCCATTTACTTCGTGAAAATATATAAGTAATTCTGAGTGAGTAAGTTTTGATACCTTGCTTGGCTCGTCATCATCACTGTCCGTTGTTTCTCCTTGAAGGAACGGATTTTCTTTTTCACTCTCACTGCCAGTTCTTTTATCATCTTTATCAGTTTCATCCTAAGTGGCTGCAAAACTTCTCCTTTTCTATTTCTTTCCTTGGCTGGATCGATTCTAACGACAATTGGGCTTGATATGACCGGGTTTGTTGCATTTATGACATATGATCTCCTGCTCTGCTGGGTTGTCTAGAACTTAGACTATTTTGCTTTTCAATTATTGATATAGAGCTAGATTTCCATATTTGTGGTTCCAACTTTTGAATCTCATTATTAATAGTTCCAGTTCTGCTGCACCATCATCATCTTCGCTTTCGGTTGTTCCCTTGAGGGCTATTGATTTCTTTTGCATATCATCTCCTTTACGTTCTTCCTTGAATTTCATTTCTAACTCATAAGTGGTGAGATATCCAAAAAGTTCTTCGACTTTAATCTTTCTGAAATCCTTTGATTCTTGAATAGCAGTGATTTTGGCTTCAAAATTTCATGGTAGAACTCTGAGGATTTTCCGCACTATTTCTAATTGTGTGTATGGTTTTCTGAGAGCTTTTGATTTGCATATGAGATTGAAAAGTCATCCATACACCTCTTTGACATTTTAATCCTTGGCCATTGTGAAGTTCTCATATTCACAACTAAGCATGGCAAGGCGAGAATCTTTAACTTGAGTTGTTCCTTTATGAGTAACTTCAAGTGTATGCTAAATTCCATGCACAGTTAGACAATATGATACACGATTAAATTCAATTTGATCCAATGAACAAATAATAGAATTCATAGCTTTAGCATTAGCATTCTGCAGTTTATTTTCAAGATCTGTCCATTAATCTATTGGCTTTTCAATTTCTTGGTTATCTACCACTATACTTGATGTCCTATACCCCGTCACCATAATATTCCTAGCATCAATGGTTTTTAGAAAAAATTTCATTGTATTTTTCCAGTAAGCATATTCACCACTGAACATAGGTAGTCTAACTATGGACTGACCCTCCGAAAAAGCATTATTAAAAGAAGCCATTTTAAAAAATTCAAATTTCTAAAACAAAAATTTGTTTTTGAAAAACCAAAATTTTAAAACAAAAAATTGGCTTTTGTTCCTAGCTTTGATACCACTTGTAGGATCAATGTCACCTTAGGGGGTAAATAGGGTGATACCAATAATTATAAAAAAATTAATGTGGAAATATATGTAAAATAATTGCAGCATAGATAATAGCAGAAATAGAACAAAACAGATTTACCCAACTTCGGCAAAACTCTACCTACTTGCTGCCTCCAAGGTTTCTACTAGAAATTAAGTTCTCAGACACGTACACAAGTAAATTTGCGACACCCTTGTCGATCAACCAAACTCTATGCTCAAAACCTTGCCATAACTCATCCATTGAGTTGCGAATTCTTGAACTACACCACCATAGTTTGTCCCTAGTCACACAACTAGAATTTTACCAAAGTTCAAAACAAAAAATGCAAAATAAAAAACAAACACAAACAATAACCCTAATTATAAAAAATAAAGCCCAATAGAAATTATAAAGCCGTCCCAAAGAAAAAAACTATGATAAAAAACTTGAGTCTGTTCCCTTTTCTCTTGTTAATGTCTTCGACCGCTTTCTCATTCCTCTTCGTTTTGAAAATTAGGGTTCTGGAATTTGAAGTAGTCACCTTGAAGTTGATCGAATTTAATGCTACTCACTTGTAAGAAATGAGGCTCGAATCTTCTATTGCTATCGTCCCTTCGTGGCTACTTCTCGATCGAGTTCGAATTGAATAATACTTGTATGCAATTTCCTTTATTTTCTCTTGCTGATATGCTTGAACTTGATGCCCTAATTGTCGATGATGTTAATATTATTTATAGGGAATAAAACCCTAAATTATGGTTCAAATATATCATTTTAATTCATCTATTAATTTAGCTCGGTCGTTCAATTTTACTTGAATACATTTGATTTGTTTAGACTAATTCAATTCGAACATTTATTTGCTTGATTATCATGGATAGTTTGGTTTTCTGGTTTTTCATACTATTATTTGATTTTCTCTGAATTGGTTTCAGATTTTTCTCCTTTGACTTCGGCCACTTGAAATTTTGATAATCTGGACTTGTTCGATTCTACCTTGGTCACCACAGCTTTGACTTTGTTATTCAAAATTTGAGATCATTCTTGCAACTTCGTTTATGGTATTTGAATTTGCTGACTTGAAATAAAAATCGACTTGTTAATTTACTCACGGCTTCATGTGATTTACTTCTCTTTACTATTGGCAATTGTTATTCGAACTGCACTTGAGTCATTTTGTCACCACTACCTGTTGCACACGGCTTCACTCAGTTCATACTGTCAATTATTTGTTACATAAATAATTGTATTCTGGTTCATCATATTGCTTTGGGTCGGTTGCTTTGAGTCCCTGTGCATTTAACTTGTATATTTCTTGTGTTTACTATGATCATTACATTTCATGCGAGCTTCAAGTACTCCTTTGTGTAGTTCTTATTGACTGGTCATGCCATGACCTTCGTACGTGTGATTGTATATCTGTACACTCTGGTTATTCATGCCTCTGACCTGATACATATGTATGTACTTTTATACAGATGTGCATACATACGTCACTTTGCTTGCTTATTCCAGTGTGTAGTGCTTGTATTATCTTGATGTTATAGCCTTGTTGTCTCATGCTTGATTTGAAGTCTGGTATCATGATCAAATTGCTTTCATGCCTGAATGTAGTTTGTGTATACTTGTGTCTTGTCGGTGATTCTCTAGCATCATCCTCTAAAATTGTTTGCTCATACTTTGTTGCAATGATATACATGTTGCTTCACTGTTCTTTGCACCAATACTGTTCCAATTTGTTGCACTGCATCATTTGATGCCTTGTGTCTGACCATATGCATATGTTGTGTGTTACTACATATATATGTATACATGTGTGTACATATGTATACATATGTAAGGTCGTTTGATATTGAGTCTCACCTTGTGTTCATATCTGGTCTGTTTGTGTCATGTAGTCTACTTATGCACTTGAATTTGTATTGTCTCATCTGTTTCATTTTGATGTCATGTTCATGTATAGTATGAACTTCATAATTCTGCTCTTGTGCATGCCTCTTATGTCTGGTGTTGTTTTGAACATGGCCATTGTATTTGAACGAGCTTGCATTTGTACTCTGATAATTGAAGTTGTACATTAGAGTTTGAAGCTTTTTGTTTCACTGGTGGTTTGTACACTTTGTTCTGGTTGAAGTTGTTGGTCCGCACATCAGTTAAAATGCCTCTGACCTGATGTATGTGTGTGTCACCACTGTTGTCTTGGTACATGTTTTCACATGTGTATATTTTGTTGAGGCTTCATGTTAACTTGGTGGTCTAGTTTCATATATACTCTGAACTTGTTATGTTTGGGCATTTATCTGGGTCTTGCGAAAATAGTTGAGCTGGTGTGGTCAGTTGTGGTCAGTTTCATGTTGCATTTGAAGTGTGCATTCGGTTTCCATATGAAGTGGCATTGTGCTTCCATTATGCTTTTCACTTTTTTGTTGTTTGGTTTAGTTCAGTTGTCATTTATGTAATTTCGAATCTATGCATGCTGTCTATATATAGACACTGCATATAAACTTGTAAATGTCGAAGTTGAGGTCTGCACTTGTGATGTGCATGCTCATGTCTATTGCACTCACCTTTAGTTTGAATGGTTGAGTTGTTTTCATTTCATATTGCTTGATGACTTCACTTTCGAGTCTGTTCTCATGTGTAAACATTTGTGCACTTGTTAGCTTGGTCTTGTTTGTGTTGGTTGGCCCTAATTTTGGTTACATGGGAACTTGTACTTGATAATTTTTTGATGTTTTTGTATTACACCTGAGTTGAATCCAGCCTCGGCTCGGGTTTGACCTTGTGCTCACCTATTCCTGTAGTTTTATCAAGTGTATATCGGTGTGCATGGCCTTGTGTTATGCACAGTGATACACCATGCATGTGATAGGTTGTTCATATTTGATGAATTCAAAACGAAAATGATGATGAACAACACAAATAACCGAGCCAAATAATATTTTCAAAAAAATATATTTTATTTTACACTGCAAAAATATTTCTTTTTCAATTTTACTACATCAGTGTTTATTTTGCAGATAATTCAGATGTTGGATACAAATTGGAATATAGTCGAAGGAAAAATATGAGTGAACGAGTGATATGTAGTGAGGTGCTAATGTAAATGACAATTGTATAGTAAAATTTATGTTGTAATTTGAAATGTTGTATATATAGTGGGAGCTCAAATTTTTGTACAATTCGAAAATTGTAATAAAATATTTATTTGAATAAATTATCTATTTGAATTTAAATTCTATATTATTTATTTTATTCAGCAAATATTTATTTAATCATGTGAAAAATAAAATAGTACAATAACAAATACATTTAAATGAATATATATATATATGTTTATTATCATCAAACAAAAATCATATACTAGCATATTCAACAGGGAGGTCCGCCGCTCCAGCTGAAGCCCACTCTCCTTCTCGATCCAGGGTTCGCAGGCGATCCACTTCATCTTCTCATGGTTCTAAAGAAGGCGGTTCTCAAGAGAGAGAGGGCTTGTACGAAGAATCAGCCAAAGAGGCTCGTAATGGAAGAGATGTAGCTGCGACCGGGGTTATTGTGACGCCCCACTCCGAGAGCCTCGTTAACAAAGATTATTACATAGATAATACTGTCGGCTAACGCGGACAATAGAGTATAATGGAAGCGACCATGTGTAATCTTACCTTAACTATTCACTAAATACGTCGAAAAGTAGAATCACATTAAAATTCGACCTATTCAATAAATATTTAAAGCAAAACTACAATGGCTATAGGAACTATCAGAAGAAAATATAACAACTCAAATGTAATTCACATCACAGAATAGTCGATCATAATATACACATACACAGATACACAATAGAGTTTACAAAATAATACATGTCAAGTGGTACAGGAGACCACAATATACAGACGAGACGAAAGAGTATAAATCAGAGTTACAATAGATAAGGACTACAAAAGACGCTATAACAAAAAGAAGCTAGCGAATAGTTCATGCGGAAGCAAAATAGGCTAAGTCCAAAAGCACCTTATCTGAAACATCTCGGTCTGACCCGAGTATAAAATACACGGGTCAGTCTAGATAACAAAGCAGTTAGATAAACTGTACAATAATAAACATGTAAGGTCATACAGTATAATAAATATCTCTAGGGGAGATAACACAATCATCAACAAGAGATGAATCATATAGAACAAGCCTCATATCATTGGCAACATATAGAAACAAAGGATACAATTATCCCGAAACAAGCCAGAAGGCAAATAACAAATACCCATAAGGTATACAAGTTCCACAAGGTAATCGCTATACTCCATGCGGCTCAAAAAGACCAACACCGAAGGGCGATACCAAGGGAATATACATATCAATGAAACATCATAAAATTTGCTCGAGCTCAGTACTGTACAAACAAGGATCCATGAGCCCGAAGACTCCAAACCCAAGTATCACCCATGCGGCACATAAGGCCAACATCAGAGCGAAACTATATAGGGCAACAAACCCGAAGGCACACACCCGAAGGCAACAAACCCGAAGGCAACAAACCTAGGGAGACAGTCCGAAGACACTATCCCAGAGGCACAAACCATAGTGGTGAAGGTCGAAGACCCAGTACTGGACACCACTAACTGGCGGAATGTGTCACAACTCTCGAAAAGGAATCCGAAAAGTGTTAACGTATGTCCCATAACCACTCGTTCGCACTAAATGGTTTACTATCCGTAAGTCCCTTTCACACTCAAAGCAGTGCAAAGTTTACCTCATATCATCGATAAACCAAACCCGAAGGTCAAAACAATCAATCGAATAGGTCGAGGATTAATCGGAAAGATAAACGCACAGATTCATGGTCCGTGTTTTGCCCAACCATTTAATCACCCTTCCACTTCGTTCGAAGTGCGAAAGTGTGTGTTTTAAATAGAATTTATAAATTAGAGAAATGAACTTTTGAATGCGATTCGAGAGATTATTTTATAAAAACCCATGGATTAAAATTAAAAAGGAACCATCAAAGTCAAAACAATTGATAATCATACATAGGATCATCATGAATCGATTCAAATTGGAAATTCAATCCCAAAAGGCAAAGTGGGCTGAGACAGCAGGTTCAGTCGACTGAACAGAGTTTTCAGTCGACTGACCCTATACCTGGAAATTTTCCAGGTTTAGGAAACTTTCTGTTTCCAGGTTCAGTCGACTGTGCAGAGTTTTCAGTCGACTGAATCATGCCTGGAAACTTTCGGGTTCCAGGTTCAGTCGACTGAACAGAGTTTTCAGTCGACTGAATCACGCCTGGGCTGTTTTTCAGCCTTATTCAAATGAAGAGCAAACTCTTCCAAAATGCAATCGGACGAACATTGGCTCTAAGGGCTTATGCCAATTGACAACCCGGCCCTATATGTTCCTCGATGCATCACCAAAACATGATCAAAACATCAAAGTTAGGATTTCAAAGATTTGAACCCAAAACACTAAAAATTGGAATATTCCCCAATTCAACCCAAACCAAATGCAAGTGCATATGAACAAGGTGTTAGGAATTCATACCCTACATCAATGAAATCAAGGGAAGTAGATGTGAGTTCAAAACTCACCTTTTTACACAAAACAAAGAAGATGAAGAAGCGCAATTGCAAGGAATCAACCAACTACACTCCACTTCAACACTACAAGCTTCAATCTAGAATCAAAGCAAGTATTTCCTAAGTTAGGGTTAGGAAATTACTGAAATTGAAGAGGAGAAGAGATGGAGAAGATGGAGATGAACTTACCAATGGATTCTCTTTGATTTTGGAGCAAGAATCAAGTTACAAAGGAGAAACTAGGGCTTGCTAATTTCTATTTCCAATTCCTTTCCCCCATTTCAGTTTTTAGTTTGAGAAAGAAATGAAATGAAGATGAAATGAAGGGAAGGGGTTGAGCTAGAGGGTTAAGTGAGCTAGTGGGCGGAACCCAAACCCAAAACCCAATAGAAAAAGGTCAAAATTTCACAAACTCCAAACATATCAAAGATTATACTCAAAAAGATCGCAAACGCCATTTTGGAATCAATGGAGGTAGTTTCGATTTCCAATTCGTCCTTTTGCAGAAAGTAACATTTCGGACCTTAAAATCCGAATAATGACGCTATATTTAAATCAAACATTTAAATATAAAATCGTTAAATATGTGGGTTGTTACAGATCTCCCCTCCTTACAAAATTGCGTCCCCGCAATTTCTAGAGACGATATTTGTAACAACTACATACATACAACATCAAAAGAAAAAGGAAATAAGCTGGAGATGAAAAGACATACTCACCGGTTTCAAGCTAAGAAAGAAACCCCGGATAAGATCGCTCGATATACTCTCTGGTTTCCCAAGTACAGTCATTGGGATCAGCGGACCATTGAACTTTAACGAGCGGCACATCCTTATTCCGAAGGTGTCGCACCTCCGTGTCAAGCACACGAATAGGTTGCTGTACAATAGATAAGTCCGGTGAGACCTCAAGCTCTCTCAAATCAGGAGAAGTAATAACAGAATCCGACTCCCGAAGACACTTCCGAAGTTGCGAGACGTGAAACACGTCATGAATGCCAGATAAATAAACTGGAAGTGAAACTCTATAAGCCATAGGGCCAATACGTTCAGTAATAGAAAACGGTCCTATATAACGAGGAGCCAATTTCCCAGTCGTACTGAAGCGCATAACCCCTTTTAAAGGAGAAACACGAATAAAAACAAGATCGCCAATTGAGAACTCGAGAGGCTTCCTACGGTTGTCTGCGTAGGATTTTTGACGACTCTGCGCCTCTTTCATTCTCAACCGGATAAGATCAATCTTCTCGGAAGAATCACGAACAAAATCTGGACCAAGAATAAGCTTCTCTCCAGATTCCAACTAACATGAAGGTGATCGACATGGCCTTCCGTATAAGGCTTCGAAAGGAGCCATACCGATACTAGAATGAAAACTATTGTTGTAGGAGAACTCTACAAGAGGTAGGTGATCCTCCCAACTACCACCGAAATCAAAGATACAAATACGGAGAAGATCTTCTAAGATACTATTTACCCGTTCAGTCTGTCCGTCAGACTGCGGATGATAAGCTATAGAAAAATTAAGCTTTGTTCCCAAAGCTTGCTGAAGACTCTTCCAAAAATGACTCGTGAATAAAGGATCACGATCACTCACAACAGAACTAGGAACACCGTGAAGTCTCACGATTTCCTTGACATACAACTTGGCCAAATGCGAAGCAGTTCTGTTAGACTTAATAGGGACAAAATGAGCAGACTTGGTGAGACGATCAACAATAACCCAAATACTAGAATGACCTGATCTCGAACGAGGTAGGCCGTCAATGAAATCCATAGAAACTTGATCTCATTTCCACAATGGAATCTCAAGAGGTTGAAGAAGACCAGAAGGACGCTGATGTTCGGCCTTCACACTTTGACATGTCATGCAGTTGCTCACATAACTCGCCACATCGCGTTTCATGCCTTCCCAATAATAAAGACGACGCATATCGGCATACATCTTACTACTACAGGGATGAATGGTATACTTAGAACGATGGCAATCAACAAGAATGTCATGCCTAAGTGCAAAATCAGAAGGCACAAAAAGACGGTTCTTCTTATGAAGACACCCATGAGAATCAATGCTAAAATCTTGCAATGCCTCATCACAAGATCCAGACTCACAAAGCTGAATAAAATGCAACAAATCTGGATCACGCCGCTGAGCATCGGCAATACGATCCAATAAAATAGGTCGAGCTCCCAAACTAAATAATAGAATAGGAGAATCAGAAGATGAACCTCGATCACGAATTTCACAAAAAGATAGAGTCTCAAGAACATTCCATTCGGCAAGCATCATAGAAATAACAGCCGAATGTTTGCGACTAAGCGCATCTGCAACACGATTACCCTTACCAGGGGTATACTGGATATCAAAGTCATAAGAAGCCAGAAACTCGAGCCAACGTTGTTGTCTCATATTGAGTTCCTTCTGAGTGAACAAATACTTCAAAGATTTATGATCGGTATAGAGAATGAAGCGCTCGCCCAATAAATAATGTCGCCAAATCTTCAAGGCAAAGACAATGGCGGAAAGCTCAAGATCATGAGTGGCATAGCGAACTTCATTCGGGCGCAGTTGCCTAGAAGCATAAGCAACTACCCGATCTCTCTGCATAAGCACAGCACCGAAACCACTACCACAAGCATCGGTGTAGACAACAAGATCATGATTCCCTTCGGGAACCACAAGAATAGGAGCATTAGTGAGAAGTTCTTTCAATGTCTGAAAGGAAGCTTCACACTTGTCGGACCAAATAAAACGAATGCCTTTCCGAGTAAGGCAAGTGAGAGGAAGCACAACACGGGAAAAATCCTTAATGAACCGACGGTAATAACCCGCCAATCCAAGGAAACTACGAATCTCATGAACATTCTCAGGCCTCTTCCAATTCTGGATGGCTTCGATCTTTGAGGGATCGACAGAAATGCCATCGGAAGATACAACATGGCCTAAGAACTTAACCTTATCTCCCAAAAGTGGCACTTGGAGAATTTGGCTTTAAGCTGATGACGACGGAGAGTACTCAAGATAATTCTCAAGTGATTAGCATGCTCAGCTTCAGACTTAGAATAAATAAGGATATCATCAATGATGACAAGAACAAACTTATCGAGATATTCCCGGAATACCCGATTCATGAGATCAACAAAGAAAGCAGGAGCGTTCGTCAAACCGAACGGCATAACGAGCCACTCAAAAGAACCATAACGAGTGCGGAAAGCGGTAGGAGGTATGCTATCCTCCGCGACTCGTAATTGATGAAAACCTGTGGCAAGGTCAAGCTGAGAAAAGACCTTAGCACCACTCAATAGATCAAACATGTCATCGATCCTAGGCAATGGATACCTATTTCTGATGCTTAACTCGTTAAGCTTGCGATAATCAATGCAAAGCCTAAGAGTTCCATCATATTTCTTCACAAAACGACCGCGGATCCCCACGGAGAAAAACTGGACCGAATTAACTGCTTGGACTCAAGCTCTAAAAGCTGCTTCTTGAGTTCCTCATTTTCCTTTGTAGACATCCTCGTGGGAGGACGACTAACTGGCTGCGCGCCTGGAATGAGATCAATGCAGAACTCAATTGCCCGTTTGGGTGGCAAACCCGATACAGGCTCAAAAACATCAGAAAAGTCACAAGCAATAGGAATACGAGATACATCATCACCATCTCGCGAATCAAGAGAATATAAAGCCATCTCGGAATTATCCACATCCCGAAGAATAAGAGATAACTGAGAAGGCGAATCAGGATGACAAAAATATAAAATTCTCTCGGAACAAATAATCCTGGCATCTTACCTCACTAGCCAGTCCATACCAAAAATCATATCAAAACCCAAATGAGAA
Source organism: Allium cepa (assembly GCA_030765085.1). Taxonomy (NCBI): domain Eukaryota; kingdom Viridiplantae; phylum Streptophyta; class Magnoliopsida; order Asparagales; family Amaryllidaceae; genus Allium; species Allium cepa. Next base: position 561,021,053 of record CM060939.1, read on the forward strand.
ACAACGTGCAGATTCGCACGGAAAGAAAAGCCACATAAAACAATCTCAATATCATCACAAAACAAACTAAGGGTCACGGATCCCCCAATAGGATTCGCAATCCTTAAAGAAGTAACCATACAAGAAACATCCAAAGATAAATCATCAACGAGCTTCTTCGATACGAAAGAATGTGAAGCACCCGTATCGAAAAGAACACGAATACTATGATCATGAAATAGAATAAAACCTTCCAAAATAGATGGAGATATACCTTTGGATTGAGAAGGACCTCCAGAAGCATTAGCCACATTGAGCTTGCCAGATTTTGCATTAGCAGGAGCAGTAGGACAAGCTGAAACATGATGACCTTCCTTCTTGCAATTACGGCAGAACAGAGGCTTAGGACAAGCTCGAATAATATGATCCGGAGAACCACAATTGAAACACTTTCGAACGAAAGGTGTTCCGGAAGATTGAGGCTGAGAGCTAGGACCACCGGTCTTCTTCTTCTTAGAAGGAAAAGGCTTCTTCTGAATTGGAAACGGCCTCTTGTTGGGGTTCTTAGAAACCTCAACATCTACATCACTATCACACTCCTTCTCGACGGTCTCGAGATGAAGCGCCGAATCAACCAATTCCTCAAAAGAAAGTTTAAGCTGGAGCAACAAGGACTTCTTAAGATATTTCTTAAGGCCAGAAACAAACTTCAAATTCTTCTTGTAAGAAGTGCTGATAAATTCAAGACCATACTGAGATAAAGCCTCGAACGATGCGACATACTCAGAAACAGAAGATTTCCCTTGCTTCAACTCAAGGAAGCGACGGGTCAATAAAACTTTTTCAGATTCAGGAACGAACTTGAGTTCAAATCGTCCCCGAAACTGAGTCCAAGAAAGAGTAGACTCATCAATTTCAGCTACAAGAAGCTCATACCAGTCAAGAGCACGCTCTTGTAATAAGCTAGAAGTTACAAGAACTCTATCATGGTCAGAAAGATCCATGCGAGAGAAAATACGCTCGCACGTGCGAAGCCAAGCTTGGACTTCAAGAACAGACTCGGAGCCCTTAAACGGTTTTCCTCCAAGATGAGCAAAATCACTGCACTGACGTGCAAAAGCAGACTTGCGAGGTGGAGACACTCGAGGAGGAACGGAAGGCTGAGTGCTCCTAAACAATTCCAAAAACTGATCGGCAGTCATATAAACGCCATCCGGATGCGAGCCACTAGATTGCCCAGCATCCGAACGTCAACCTCTGCCTCTTCCAGACATAAGCTGAAAGTAAGATAAGAACAAGATTATTCACAAGGTAGATATTACGATATGGGATACTACGGAATAAAAGGCATTCCTAGACGTATTTCCAATATCTATCTAACCTTGATGGAATAAAGAAACACGATGATTCAAGGGTCTGTATCACTTGTACACTTTGATGTACCATAATATGTGCATCTATTCTGTGTTTATCATATTTTGTTCTGAACTCAGCTCTGATACCACGCTATGACGCCCTACTCCGAGAGCCTCGTTAACAAAGAGTATTACATAGATAATACTGTCGGCTAACGCGGACAATAGAGTATAATGGAAGCGACCATGTGTAATCTTACCTTAACTATTCACTAAATACGTCGAAAAGTAGAATCACATTAAAATTCGACCTATTCAATAAATATTTAAAGCAAAACTACAATGGCTATAGGATCTATCAGAAGAAAATATAACAACTCAAATGTAATTCACATCACAGAACAGTCGATCATAATATACACATACACAGATACACAACAGAGTTTACAAAATAATACATGTCAAGTGGTACAGGAGACCACAATATACAGACGAGACGAAAGTGTATAAATCAGATTTACAACAGATAAGGACTACAAAAGACGCTGTAACAAAAAGAAGCTAGCGAATAGTCCATGTGGAAGCAAAATAGGCTAAGTCCAAAAGCACCTAACCTGAAACATCTCGGTCTGACCCGAGTATAAAATACACGGGTCAGTCTAGATAACAAAGCAGTTAGATAAACCGAACAATAATAAACCTGCAAGGTCATACAGTATAATAAATATCTCTAGGGGAGATAACACAATCATCAACAAGAGATGAATCATATAGAACAAGCCTCATATCATTGGCAACATATAGAAACAAAGGATACAATTATCCCGAAACAAGCCAGAAGGCAAATAACAAATACCCATAAGGTATACAAGTTCCACAAGGTAATCGCTATACTCCATGCGGCTCAAAAAGACCAACACCGAAGGGCGATACCAAGGGAATATACATATCAATGAAACATCATAAAATTTGCTCGAGCTCAGTACTGTACAAACAAGGATCCATGAGCCCAAAGACTCCAAACCCAAGTATCACCCATGCGGCACATAAGGCCAACATCAGAGCGAAACTATATAGGGCAACAAACCCGAAGGCACACACCCGAAGGTAACATACCCGAAGGCAACAAACCTAGGGAGACAGTCCGAAGACACTATCCCAGAGGCACAAACTATAGTGGTGAAGGTCGAAGACCCGGTACTGGACACCACTAACTGGCGGAATGTGTCACAACTCTCGAAAAGTAATCCGAAAAGTGTTAACGTATGTCCCATAACCAATCGTTCGCACTAAACGGTTTACTATCCATCAGTCCCTTTCACACTCAAAGCAGTACAAAGTTTACCTCATATCATCGATAAACCAAACCCGAAGGTCAAAACAATCAATCGAATAGGTCGAGGATTAATCGGAAAGATAAATGCACAGATTCATGGTCCGTGTTTTGCCCAACCATTTAATCACCCTTCCACTTCGTTCGAAGTGCGAAAGTGTGTGTTTTAAATAGAATTTATAAATTAGAGAAATGAACTTTTAAATGCGATTCGAGAGATTATTTTATAAAAACCCGTGGATTAAAATTAAAAAGGAACCATTAAAGTCAAAACAATTGATAATCATACATAGGATCATCATGAATCGATTCAAATTGGAAATTCAATCCCAAAAGGCAAAGTGGGCTGAGACAGCAGGTTCAGTCGACTGAACAGAGTTTTCAGTCGACTGACCCAATACCTGGAAATTTTCTAGGTTTAGGAAACTTTCTGTTTCCTGGTTCAGTCGACTGTGCAGAGTTTTCAGTCGACTGAATCATGCCTGGAAACTTTCGGGTTCCAGGTTCAGTCGACTGAACAGAGTTTTCAGTCGACTGAATCACGCCTAGGCTGTTTTTCAGCCTTATTCAAATGAAGAGCAAACTCTTCCAAAATGCAATCGGACGAACATTGGCTCTAAGGGCTTATGCCAATCGACAACCCGGCCCTATATGTTCCTCGATGCATCACCAAAACATGATCAAAACATCAAAGTTAGGATTTCAAAGATTTGAACCCAAAACACTAAAAATTGGAATATTCCCCAATTCAACCCAAACCAAATGCAAGTGCATATGAACAAGGTGTTAGGAATTCATACCCTACATCAATGAAATCAAGGGAAGTAGATGTGAGTTCAAAACTCACCTTTTTACACAAAACAAAGAAGATGAAGAAGCACAATTGCAAGAAATCAACCAACTACACTCCACTTCAACACTACAAGCTTCAATCTAGAATCAAAGCAAGTATTTCCTAAGTTAGGGTTAGGAAATTACTGAAATTGAAGAGGAGAAGAGATGGAGAAGATGGAGATGAACTTACCAATGGATTCGCTTTGATTTTGGAGCAAGAATCAAGTTACAAAGGAGAAACTAGGGCTTGCTAATTTCTATTTCCAATTCCTTTCCCCCATTTCAGTTTTTAGTTTGAGAAAGAAATGAAATGAAGATGAAATGAAGGGAAGGGGTTGAGCTAGAGGGTTAAGTGAGCTAGTGGGCTGAACCCAAACCCAAAACCCAATAGAAAAAGGTCAAAATTTCACAAACTCCAAACATATCAAAGATTATACTCAAAAAGATCGCAAACGCCATTTTGGAACCAATGGAGGTAGTTTCGAGTTCCAATTTGGCCATTTGCAGAAAGTAACATTTCGGACCCCAAAATCCGAATAACGACGCTATATTTAAATCGAACATTTAAATATAAAATCGTTAAATATGCGGCCTGTTACAGTTATTGGGCCGGTTAGAATGCCTTTGATTTCTAAAGAAGGAGAAGAACAAACAGAGGGAAGGCAAAGCCGTGGTGGACTTAGAAAAAGAGGAGGTGGAGATCGTGAGTAGTAGCGATGAGCCCACTTCTAGCAATGACTTCTATGCAGAATCCGATGATGGGGATTCTGAATCGTGCGATGAGACTCCAGGGATGAGCCTTGTTATTCTTAGCTCACCACCTTTAGGCACTAGTGATAAAAACAATGACTTAGGAATCGGGGGATGTCAGGACTCTTCGAGAAAAGATGTTGGTGCGAAGTTTGGAGATTTGAGCGACGTTTATGTCGATTTTGACATGCTTATGGGGGAAGAATTCAATTTAAGGGAGTGCCCCCTCTTTGGAGCCATGTCGCATTCGAAGTTAGTCTAATACATTTTGCGGCACCTGCCCAAACTAGTTTGTGACGTCGTTTTAGGCTCTCCTCCCGAACACACCACACCCTTCACTAGGGTCACGCTCACTTGTCCACACACTTTTCATAATTATTTCCCATTTTTGAAAACTTTTATTTATGCTTCATGCCACGTATGATGGAGGACGCGACCTTTATGATGATTTTGAGGAATTTACAGGCTCCCAACGTTGGTCCAAGGGTTCTTTCGGCCGTCACCATTCCCGAGAGACGGAGGAAGAGTTTGAAAGAAGGAAAGATCTAGGGGCCTAAACTCATCATCGAGACGAGAGAGAGTGGATATGAACATACAAAGGCGGGTATGAAAAGTGGAAGACTTCCGATGAAAGAGATGAGCCATCGAAGAGGTCCAAATTCAACCATGAGTCCCATTCTTCGGAGAAGTGAGCTTTTGTTCTGACGTTCTCTTCAGCGAATCAAGAAATCACCATTACTTTTGTCGTTATTCCGCCTTCAACTTTCATTCCGTCATTTTCTGTTGTGCTTTCCCTCGGTGCTTCACATTCTCACTGAAGACCCGCCTATATTTTTCAGTTCGGTCCTCCCAAACTTGAGGCGGCACTCCTTGGGTGGTTTCTTGGGGGTTAAGTTTGATCGTGATCTCCGTCCGATCCGTAGAGATTCTTACATGCCACATCTTCAGGCTATTCAAAACGATTTAGAACAGGCCAAAGGGTGAGGAAAATTGTGTAAGTAGCTGGTAGATACCAATCTCAACAATTACCAGGAAATCCATTCTTTTGAGTTAGAGAAAGATGATTTTGAAAGAGCATTGACATCACACGATGCCAGGATTAAACAGCTGGAAGAGGAGAAAAAAGCGGTGCTGCGAGAAAACAAAAGGAATGCCGAACTGCTGAAGGAATTGAAAGAGGCCCATAAGAGAATTGAAATTGCCTATTGGGACGAAATAAAGACGGCTCATGTCGAAGAGGCCAAACTAAAATAGGAGGTGACTGATGTAGTGTGACAATTGAAGCCCAGAAGAAAACTATCCTCGATCACGATCTTACCCTTGAGGGGCACAATAAGACATCTCCTACCAAGCTGAGACAATCGCCCGGCCGTAGGATCAAGTTGCGCAGCTTAGCGCCAATAAGTCTCGCATCGAAGTTGAAAAGGCCACCATTATGGTGGATTGTCTTGAGCTTCAAAACGCTTTTGAATGGAAGATGGAAAAAATGGACGAGACATTCTTGATTTTTATGTCCATTCTCTACTGCATCAGGGGAGCCTTAGCTACTTAGGTCCGAAATTTCTACGCGCTCTCGTTATGGTCTGGGAAGAAATTTTGGCTCACTTTCGTGACAGCGGTGACACTTATTCTAAGTGAGAGTTAGAAAAAACCTACCTTAATGAAGAATCAAAGAAGGCGTTGCTGGAGGTCCAAGAGATCTTACGGATCGAGAGGGCGAAAGAAGCCGATGATGCCGCTATGACTGTAGCTGCCAAAGCGCTTATGGAGCCCTTCATTTCTAGTGCCGATGAGCCGTCGGAGTAGCCCCATAATCTGCCAACAAGTTCTAGGCTTGAGGCTTCACCTTGGATTATAAAGTCGTCTAAGGAGGGTGAAGATGATCAATACGAAGTTGACATTCTTGGTTATTCTTCCGGTGTGGGTAATCCTCTTGTCTTCTTGACTTAGGGAGCCTTCAGCTTACGCTGCAAGAAAAGGAAGAATTTAATGCTTTCATTTTTTTATCTTATAGGTCTGTCTACCTTCTCTGTTGATCTGCCAGCTTCCTCTACGCCTGGACCTTCTCCTATTTCCACTGCTTCCATGCTCGTTTTCGTTCCTTCTCTGGTCTCCATGTCCGCATCTGGCTCACAGCCAAGGTCGGAGACCAAGAAGACCATCGCACTTCATGGCTTAGACGACCCTTCTATATCTTTGGAAGGTGATGTAACGACGACCGAAGCATGGGAGCAGGAAGTTTAGACTGAGCAGCCGTACAAGACTCAAGAACAATTGGTTGCCATCAAAAAGGAGAAGGTTGAAGCAAACAAGGCCTCGAAGAGCTCCCACAAGTCATGGAAGCGTAAAACGAAGGGTGAATCTTCTGAGAAGGTTGCGGAGCAGGAGGAAGGAACTAGCGCTGAGGACAATGTTGACATTACTGGCAACAACACTCCCAAAGCGAAGCAGAAACTTCAAACAAGAGGCAGAAAGGGGAGTGGTGGAATGAAGCATTAAGAAGCTAGAGTGGTGGTTGATCCGATTTTGATTTATTTGGTGTAGTTTTGTAAAAGTTTAGAGTCTACACTTAGTGTTTTTGTTGCGGTGTCTCTACTTTTCTTTTGTTAGCCGGCATTGTGTGGGTACATCTACCACATTTTGACCTTGTATAAAAAAAATTCATACGTAATACATTGTTGATGTTTTGGCTGTACTCTTATTTATTTGTTTATATGTGTCATGTGGACTTATGCTTGTTTTGTTTACGCTTATTTGCTTATGTGTGTTTTGTGCACTTGCGTTTACTCTGTACACTTTCACTTCACTTTATCTAGTCCTATGATTACTGCCAAAATTCTTTGTTTGGAGTAGCAGAACTTGTGAAATTATTGTGTTTCTAAGTATTATAATTTATGTGCCGGTGTATTCCCCTAAGTCACGGAGCTGTTTAATTCAAACAATTGGCAAATGGCCGGTAACTTACGGTTTAAATAATTTGCATATTAAAAATTGAAATTTGTTTAGTCACAACTTGATTTCTCTTCTTACAGAATTTTTGTAACTTTAGCTTTTATGAGTTAATTGTAGGCAGTTACACATTATAAACGTTAAATGTTGTAGTTAGTCATTGAGTGTCAATAGTTGAAATTTTCCTACTGGTTTGTATCATTTCAATTTTGTTAGAGTCGCGCCCATTGCTATGCAAGTGGGTTGATCCTTGTTATTCCTGTATGGATAAGTTTCCCAGTATTGACGGGGCAATTCTTAGACTTGAAAGTGCGTGCAGTTTATTAGACGTGCAGATTTAAGGATTGATATGACTCGTCGATCCGGAACGGTTCTGATGCTCCTCGGTGTTGCCTATCTTCGGGCAACGTGAGGAGTTTAGGTTTCAAGAGCGTGACTTCACAGTGATGCTTCTCGATGTTGCTTATCTTCGGGCAATGCGAGGAGTTTACGTTTTAGGTGCATGATTTCACGGCTCCGAGAATTAATGCGCGGCTTATGAAATATGCAACTTTTGGAACTGACATGACCCGTTGGTCTGGAACGATTTTAGTACTCCTCGATGTTGCTATCTTTGGGCAACATGAGGAGTTTATGTTAAAGAGTTGGTACATGGCTTATGAAATGCATGGCTGTTGATACTCCCAGTGTAGTCTACCTTCGAGCAACATGGAGAGTTTGTGTTTTGAAATTGAGTGTAGAGCTTATTAGATGCACAGATCTTCGGCTTATGGGGTGCATGGCTTTCATACTCCTTGGTATTGCCTATCTTCAGGCAACGCGAGGAGTTTAAGTTCTAAAAGTTGGTGCATGGGTTTATGGGGTGCACCACATTTCATACTCCTTGGTGTTGCCTATTTTCAGGCAACGCGGAGAGATTAAGTTTTAAAAGTTGGTTTGCGACTTATGGGGTGCACGACTTTTCGTACTACTCGATGTTGCCTACCTTCGAGCAACGCGAGGAATTTGAGTTTTAAAAGTTGGTGCATGGCTTATGGGGTGCGTGGCTTTTCGTACTCCTCGGTCTTACCTGTATTCGGGCAACGCGAGGAGTTTAAGTGTTAAAAGTTGGTGTGTGGCTTACGGGTTGCGTTACTTTTTGTACTTCTCAGTGTTTTCGATCATCGGAAAACATGAGGAGTTCAAGTTTTAAAAGTTGGGGCGCGACTTATGGGGTACGTGGCTTTTCTTACTTCTCGCTGTTGCCTATCTTTAGGCAACATGAGTAGTTCATGTTTAGGCCTTCTTTATGTTGTCGGAGCAACATTGGTTCTTAGAAGGCAGAGATTGGGTTCCACCGATCCAACAATTTGTGTCGATTTGCTTCTGTCGACCCGGCGAATAGTTATTATGAACACAGTTTTGTTGGTTCAAGGAGAAAATCAATTTTATCAAGGAAAGCAGGGCTAATTTTGCCTATTTACAATACCTTCGGCATCCCAGGACGACTTATTTATTGGAAAATAGAAAGTAATAAGGTAGTTTTCAAACGAAGTAATAGTAGAGCGATTCGCTATTCCATGCTTTGGGAATTTGGATTCCGTCAACGGTTGTTAGCTTGAAAGTTCTGTCCCTTAGCTTTTGATTGATGACATATGATCATTCCCAGTTCAGTCCAAAGGTCCTCGGGATGGGGTAGACTTGCTTAAGTACAAGATCTCCCACTTCGAAGGCTTGGTTGTGAACTTTGGAGTTGAAGTATCATGCGATCCTTTTTTGGTGGGCAGCGTTTCTCAACTCGGCTTCTTCCCTTCTTTCGTCGATCATATCCAGCGATTCGAGTAGGAGCTGCTCGTTTTGCTTTTGATTAAAAAATTTCCTTCGGTGCGAGGAGACTTCTAGTTCAGTAGGAATCATTTCTTCTGAGCCATATGCCAGGGCGAACGGAGTGTGGCATTTGTCGCTTTGTGGATAGTTCTATAAGCCTTACTGCAGTGGAAGTCCAACAACCTAGTGTCCATTTGCTTTAGTTAGTCGCTTTCTGATTGTGGACTTAATGATCTTGTTTATTCCATCCACTTACCCATTTGTTGGCTGATGTTCTACCACGGAGAAGCTCTTCTCAATTTGGAAGAATTTGTAGAAGTCGTTGAACTCAGTGCTTTCAAATTGAGTTTCATTGTCAGTGATGACTTTCTGCAGCAAACCAAACCTGCAAATAGTGTTTTTCATAGCAAAATCAAAGACTTTCTTTGTGGTTATAGTGGCCAGCGGTTCCGCTTCGGCCCATTTCATGAAATAATCAATGACGGCTATAGCATATTTCTCCCATCCTTTTGCTATTGGAAAGATGCCAATCAAGTCGATTCCTAATGCTGCAAATGGCCACAAGCTAACCTTCTGCGTTAGCTTTGTTGAACGGGTTCTTTTAATTTTACTGGATCATTGGCAACGATCACATCTTCTGGCATATTATGCAGCGTTACGGCTAGTCATTAGCCAAAAGTATCCGTACCGAAGGACTTTCTTTGCAAGAGTCTGCCCCCCAGTGTGTTCTTCGCATTTGCCTTCGTGCACTTCCTTTAGGATTCATCGGGCTTCATCATCCGACATACATCTAAGAAGGGGGTTGAGAATCCCCTTCAATAGAATATTATGTCTTGTATCATGAAATGCGATGCCTTTCGGAGAACCTTTTTCCTTTGATTCCGGTTAGTCAGAAGGGTCCCTGTAAGTAAATAGTCCTTTATCGGTGTCATCCACGCTCTGGTTCGACAGTGATTTTGAGGATCCTGTCGACATCCATTTCCTCTATGCTTGGAGTGGTTAGAGATTCAACTGGGACTAGCCACAATGACTGAGCTTTTCTGGAGCTTTGCAATTTGGCTAGACAATCCACCTTGGTGTTTTGCTTTTGTAAATGTGAGTTGTGGTGTATTGTTCGACGTTGCTTAGTGGCTCTTACACTTTAGATAGTACGGGGCCAGATTCTCTCCTCGACCCTTGTATTCCCTTTTTATTTGGCATACGACTAGCTAGGATTCGCTGTAGATATGAATGGATTTTATTTTTGAGATTCTTCAAAACTTTTAGTCCTGCTATCAACGCTTCATATTCCGCTTCGTTATTTGTGGCAAGGAATTCCAAGCGCAAAGCGTAGAAAATGGTTTGTCCTTGGGGGGATTCAAGCACTACTCCAACCCCCAAACAGAGGTTGTTAGATGCGCCATCGACAAAGAGTCTCCATTACGTGTCCACTTCCACATGCAATTCTTCCCCATCATCCCGTATAATAAATTCAATGATGAAGTCTGCTAACACTTGCCCATTGATGGCCTTCCTTGGGTGGTATGTGATATCATATTGACTCAGTTCTATATTCCACTTGAGAAGTTGTCTGGAAGTTTCAGCCTGATACAATACTTACTTTAGGAGCTGGTCAGTCAACACTTTAACTAGATGAGCCTGAAAGTATGGTCGTAACTTCCTTGATACAATCAAGAGGCAATACACTAGTTTTTCCAGTTTCGGGTAGTTTTTCTCGGCTCCAGTGAACTACTTGCTAATGTAATACATGGTTCAACGGATTTTTGCTTCTTCACGCAGAAGGGCGGCGCTCAAGGCATGGTGTGAGATCACTAAGTAAATGATCAGGTCTTCTCCATCCATAGGCTTTAATAGGATTGCGGAGCTTCCATGTGCTGCAGCAATTCTTCGAACGATGTTTGACAAGCTTCACTCCATTTGAAGTTCTTCTTTTCTTTCTTCAGTGCATCGAAGAATGGCATACACTTATCGGTAGCTTTCAAGATAAATCGACTTAGTGCTGCAACTTTTCCATTCAGGCTTTGTAGTTCCTTCTTATTTTTCGGAGCATGGACTTCTCATAATGCCGTTATTTGTTTCAGATTTGCTTCAATGCCCTAGCACTTACGATGAATCCTAAGAATTTTTCGGAGGCTACTCCGAAGTGACATTTGAGTGGATTGAGTTTCATTCCGTACTCCCGGAGTACTTTAAACATTTCAGTGAGGTTATCCAGGTAGTTAGCAAATGACTGTGATTTGACCAACATATCGTCTACGTAAACCTCTATAGTTCTCCCAATTTGGCTCTTGAACATGTTGTTCACCAATCTTTAGTACGTTACCCCGACGTTTTCAAGCCGAATGGAATTACCTTGTAGCAGTATAAGCCCAGGTCGGTGATAAAGCTGGTGTTTTCTTGGTTAGGCTCAAGCATAAGGATTTGGTCGTACCCGGAGTATGCATCTATGAATGGTGACAGCTCATGCCTTGTCATTCCATCCGTAATCTTTTTATTCTGGGAGAAGGAAGCTATCTTTCTGGCAAGCTTTGTTTGAGTCCGAGTAATCAATAAAGGTTCGCCACTTCCCATTGGACTTTTTAACTAAGACTGTGTTAGATACTCATTCAGGATAAGTTGCATAATGGATAAAACTGTTAACCGGTAACTTATCCACCTCTTCCCTCAAAGCCTTAGACCATTTAGCACCCATGTTATGCTTCTTTTGCTTTACGGGTGTGAACTTGGGGTCAATGTTGAGCGCGTGACATGTGATTTCTAGTTACACCCCACACATATCAGAATCCATCCATGCGAACGCATCCAATTTGGCACAAAGGAATTCAGTAAGCACCAGCCGCATCTTGTTTCTGAGGTGAAATCCAATTTTCATGATTTAGTTGGGCATCCATATCGATCAAGATAGACACCGTCAATTCTGGCAGTGCTGCCCATTCCTCCTTGAACTCTTCTTCCTAGGGTCCAAAGACTATTCGAATCAGTTATGGTCCCCAAGCCAGGGGCAGCTCTATGGTTACTATTTAGAAGGTCACGGATGTAGAGAGTTCTCCCCACATCCTTTCCTTTTTCTCTTCTTCTGGATTCACGTAATTCCACGATGTAACATTCTCTAACGGTGCACTACTCTCCTTTTATCACTCTGATTCCATTTGAAGTAGGAAACTTCATGATTAGGAACCATTGAGCCAGAGCTATTCTGAAATCTGCTAGGGCGGGACGCCGTAAGAAGGCGTTGTATGCAGACATTTCGTCCACGATTGCGCAATACTGAATGAGGATGACTCTTCGATCACCCTCTCCAAGTTCCACTAGTAGGTCGATTGTTCCCACAGGTTGCTTGGGTTCGCCAGTTAACCCTTAGATCTTCGTTTGGCATGCAGACATGCTTTTCATGCCAATCTTCATTTGATCAAAAGTAAATTTGAAAAGTATATTGATAGAGCTGCTGCTATCGACCAACACTTGTCGAATAATAGCAGGACCGATTTCTACTGTTACCACCATTGGATCAAGAGTCGGGGCTTAGATCCCTTTGGTGTCTCGATTTCGGAACATTATGTCGTCACTCAATACTTTTTGCATCTTGGCTGCAGTTTTATCTTCTACTACAACACATGATTCCTTTGAAGCATGCTTCAACGAACTTGCATACCCTCCATCTCCCCCAAGCTTCTTTGCACGGGTATGGTCCCATAGATATTGTTCCAATAATAAGCTTTTGGTCAGTTCTTTTGGACCCATCTTCACTAGTTTCGACTTGATTCCTTCGTTCTCGAGGAGGCTGAGGAGACGTAAGCTGATCAGGATGCTATGACTAGCTCACGTACTGCTGGAGTTTGTTTTCTCGGATCAATTCTTTAATGAGATTCTTGAGATGGTAGCATTCGTTTATATTATAACCACGAGTCTCGTGGAAGCGGGAAGCGGCAAAACTTTCCCGAGCATTTTTACTGCTTATTGCTTCCATTCTAGGTGGTTTTTTGTATTCCTCGGTTCCCTGTACTACGAGATAAATATTTTCAGGATTGTTGTTTAGAGGGGTATAGTCTTCAGGCCTAACCATTTAAGCCATTTAGTGTTGCCATTACCATTCCTTTTATTGAAGTTTGGATTTTTCCTCTTTTGATTTCCATCTTCCCATGTGACTCCTTCAGCGGTTCCAGAACCGTGCACGTTTTAATTCGTTGTTACATCGCTCTGTCCGACGTTCATCGGTTGCACACTAGTAGACTTCCTTTCTAGTTCCCGTGCCTCCTTCAATCTTATGTATTGACTTGCTTTATGATTGAAGTCTTTCCTTGTAGTGGGTTGTTTAATCTTAATCCACTTTCCAAATTCAGTCTTCGGGTGAATAGCACGGACTAACGCCATAAAAACCATGTCTTTATTGGGGTCGCTTACTTCTGTCAGCATGGTATTGAATCGGCTCATGAAGGATTTCAGCGTTGCATCTGTAACGACCAGGAATTTTCGATCCCGAAAATTCCAGATAGTTAGGAAAAGAAGAAAAGAGGTAGAAGAAGAAACAGAAACAGGACACAGAATCTCACATTCACAGCGAAGCAAAATATAATATCATATAATAACATTTATACAAAGAAGCTGTATCAGTTAAATTACATACAATACATCAGAGTTAGAACATTTACACAAACACTAGACAGTTAAATACAACTTGTCCCAGATAAATAACAATATAACACAGTAGAAACACTCCATACGTTCCTACCATCCAGCTCGCCTCCTGATCTCCAGAACGTCCTTACCTGAAAATCTGTAATACTCGGTCTGACCCGAGCATTACATTAAAGTAACACCCGGGTCAGCTGGAAACCAACGTGAGTAAACCCTTATAATTTGAAACACTAAGATATAAAACTTATTCTAGGACCCGGGGTAACTTGTACCTCACAACGAGTTCTCAACTTGCCAGAGTCAAATACACATTTATAATCATATCTTAAGCATTATTACCAGATTAAATGACCAAGTTTACATATTTTATTTCATTCTAGCCTATTAATTCCAATAATCAAATTCATAAAGAATTTATGCAGATTACAAATCGAAGTGGTTTCGGGAATTTACTGATATCCGACCTCGGACTCTTTGAATTCAATGTCATCTTTAATCCCAGTTGTTTAGGTCTTAAACAATACAACTTATTCAGGATATCTTATCACACCACAATTCATATCAGATAGATAATGTACATTTTACAGTTCGACTTAAACATATCATAATACAGAACATTGCAAATTATCAAACTAGATATTAATCCAATCATTCAATACAATTCAATTCAGTCCAACTCATCATTCCAATAGAAAGATCAATTTATCACCATTTCTAATTAATCAGATCCAATTACAAAATGGATTGAATTAATTTTCTTTAGATTCTGCTACCTTAATTACTCTCATCAACTAATTATAATATAATTAGTTACATAATTAATTGTCCTCAATCAATTTCATCAATTAATCATTCTTTAATTAATCACATTCATTAATTATCCTTAAATTACTTATGTTAATCAACTAACCCTTTAATTGATTACGCCATGTAATTAATCCTTAATTACTTCCATTTAATTACTTCCATAAGAAATTATCCTTTTTATTTAATTACATTGAGTAATTATTATACTAAATCAGTTTCATTAAGTGATTATCCTTAATTAATTAATTAATTAATTATCTTAAATTAATTACATTAATTAATTATCACTTAGTCACTAGTTAATGATTCTTTTCTTAATTACATTCATTAACTATCCATTAATTACTTATATTAAGTAATTATCCTTTGATTATTAATATCAATCAATCATCACTTATTAATTTCGTTAAGTGATTAACCTTTAATTAATTTTACTAATTAATTATCTTTAATTGATCACAACCCTAATTAAATAAAGATCAATTCTTATTTAAATTAAATACTTAATTACATCATTATTCTCTATTTAAGAATCATTTAGAGATTAATTCCATAATTACAACTAACATAATTACTTTTAAACAACAACATAAAGATATACCGAATCAAAACAAATTTAAATTACAAAATCACTTGACTCATAATTTATAATGAAATTTGTTTGAGAAATTAACTACACTTGCTCTTTTAAATAAAACTTGTTTAAATATTAGTTTGAAACTTGTTAACAAATTTATGCTTTTAATCTTGTCAACTAAATTTACTCATGCTTTTAAACCTTGGTTCAAGCTTTCATTTTGGTTTTAAAACTTGTTAACATCCTGATATAAACTTATCATTTTTCTTTATTTTTAACTCCAGGTCAAGGAACCCGAGCCAAAACACAATTTTCCCGAACCATTACTCGAATAAAATTTCATCGTTCAATAAAAATATCCTGCGCACAGCCTATCTGGTGCACGTACACCCACCGTCGGCTATACTCCGACGCCCATGACCACCATCACCAAGTCCACGATCGACTCCTCTTCCGATCTCATAGCTCAGACACCCAAAACGATATCGAAAACGAAAGTCAACAAGATCGAACTCCCAAGATTACACACTCCAACAAACGATCATCTCGTCCAACCGACGTCGATCTCCAGATGACACAAAACTCCGTCTGAAATCTCGCCCCGACCCAAGACTTCGATTCCCCCACGACCGGCCTCCTCCGGTGCTCCCACGATGGAGTAGTAACCATCTTTCCGATCTTGACAAAAACCAATTGAAAACCCTACGTCTACCAAATCTCGTCGCCACGACGAACTAGAATAGCCTCAACTATTTTCCCAACCTTGTCAAACCCCCAGCTTGCTACAGCCAAGCCCCTGATCATCCTAGAGCTGTCGGTCACCAGAAATAACTAGAAACCCAAAACCCGTTCATCCATCAAAATCTCTCGAATTACCCAATTAAAAATCATGATTTTAATTTTTAAAATCCTAAATTTTGACGATGATTCAGAATATACATATAAAACATCAAATTGTTGAAATCAAAATTTGGCCACTTATAAGTTTTACTGTAAAATTTCAAATTCCAAAAAATATTCAAACTTATTTAACATAAAATAAATTTTAAACTTTAGCTTATGTATTAACAATCATAATTCGTTTAAACATCTAAGCCTAACAGAGATCAAAGAGAGAGGAATTGGAATTTTGGACTAAGTTTTAAACTCTGGAACTTAAACAGAGATAATCCCATATATTCAGACATACACAGTATCTCCATTCATATAAACATGTATTCATCTTTAAGACAACATGCACACATAAATTCAACCACACATCACAATGTTAATTCTAACATTTATCACATATGTATAAGTTAAACTATTTTATGTTTAGCTTACTCACCTTATACTGTTTTAACAGAGGAATCAGAGAACCAGGGGTTGAAGTTTGAAACATGAAGCTGCTGGCTTACTTCAGCCTGATCCTTGAGGAATTTGGATAAAATTTGATTTGAATCAGCAACTTATCTTTACTTTAGTTTTGAAATGCAAGAGACGTTTTATTTATTTTTTATTTATTTCCTTTCAGTTTTATTTTAGAGGAAGAAGAAAAAATAAGGAAACAATTATCAGCCTAGTGCTGAAACACATTTTTTTATAACTTAAAGAAAACTAAGACCGTTTGTAAATGCATGTTATTTTTATCTTACACATGTCAATTTGCACGCATACAAAGTTTACATTTGTAATTCTATGTATCAATATGTTTTTATAAGTATTTATAAAATATTTTCAATTTAGTTTATATTTATAAATGTCTTAATTGCTTTAATATTTAACTTCTTCTTTATTTTTCTTAAGTATAATTTGAAAGAAAATGGAATAACAACCCAATACTTACAAATACACTAGTTTAATATATCCTTTGGAAATATATTGAATCCAAATCAATGTCTTCAATTCACCCATACATACATACATACATACATACATACATACATACATACATACATACATACATACGTACATACATACATACATACATACATGTATTATTCTTAGATTTATTTGTTCAATCTATAAATCGGTATTCATTATTAACTAATCAAGTTAATTATCAATTAACATACATTCCAAAATCCGGGTTATCACATTCCTCCCCCCTTAGAATCTTTTCGTCCCCGAAAAGGAACGAAGACAGAATTATTAAAATGTTTATTATCAAATTTATTTTCTTTGATCTCTTTTAAAACACTTTAAAATCAATATAATATTTCCAAACTTGTTTTTATAGGAATGCTTTTATAACTCGATGTCTCAACAAGTTCATCCTTGTTTTCACAGAAATTCGGTCATACGTTGATCAGGCGTAGGACTGAAAATCTATAAGTACTTAGTAAACCCATTTTCAACACCCAGTGAAAATATTTGAAAAATAATTTTATTGAAAATATAGAAAACATTTTTGAAAATAGAGAATACATCTTTTTGTGAGAATGCACTGGAAATCATCACCCCCATCCATGGTCGCAGTTACATCTTGGGTTACGTTGCCATCACAGCAAAAGTCCATGTAACTGTAGGCATTCCGCGCCCCTCGATTACGCCATGGAACCCGTCACAGATCGTAGTTACATCCCGGGTTACGTTGCCATCATAGCAAAAGTCCATGTAACTGTAGGCATCAGTGCCCTCCATTTTCACTGCCAAAAAAATGAAACTTCTCCACTCCTATATAGGTCGCAGACTGCATCAGTCAAGTCCCAATGTAGCCTTAGGCTCTCACGGCCTCTCGACTTTCGCTATGTCTTCATAGGTCGCAGTCTACTGATGTAAAGTCAAACGTAGACTGTTGGCTCTCAGCAGCACACACGACTTTCGCTATATTACCATAGATCGCAGTCTACCGATGTAAAGTCAAACGTAGACTGTTGGCTCTCAGCAGCATACACGACTTTTGCTATGGTCTGTAGTAGATCGCATTAACATCGAGTTATACTGTTGTCACGTCATAACCCAAATGCCTCTTTAGGAATCAGCGCCCTAGACTTTCGCTGCCCACTACACATAATCCTCAGGAACTAGTTTGTCCAGACTCCTCACAGGATCAACTTTAGAACCCCTCTTTAGGGTTCAAGGCGGTACCACCCTGTGGCTCTCTTGAGAAGTACATTTTAAGCGAGCGTCTTTTTTCCTAGAGCCAATCTCAAAACACTTTATACTATACTCTTATAGTATATTTCAAATCATACCCTTTATGATTTTCATCAAAATCTCCTTTGCACAAAATCGATAATTCCCAAACTAGGCTTTCCAAATTCCCAAAATTTGATTTTCCCAAAAATCAAAAGCCTTTTTCCAAATTCATAGGTTCCAAAAACCTTTCTCCAAAATCATTCTCATAAGATCCTTTATATATTTAGATATATATAACTTTAAAAATCTTTTGATCACTTCAAACTTGTATAAATTTCCTTTTTATACTTCAAATACTTTCAGAAACCCTTTTTATTCTGGTTAGATCCAACAAGGGGAGATTTATCTTATATAACAAAGATATATAACTTTATTTACACCAAATCAACTATTCAAATTTGATTACTCTTATAAAGTTATTAACCATATTACTTACTTATATAAAGTAAATTTCTATCATAGAATTATCCAATTTCCACTTTATTTCATCATATATTTCACAAAATATACTTTTCATTTCAAAAACCATTTTACATTTCTTATTCACAAATTTCCCAATATCAATTTCATTCAAACCCGTACAATGTACACATATCATCCATACTCTATATCAATCTGATCGCTCATTCTATCACATAATTTCACTTTCGAACTAGTATCATCCACCCGACTTCCTAGTGCGGACTCAGATCTGATTTCTTGATCAAAAACCGTAATTCTCCTTGCATAGCCATAACTATGATAGAGAATATCCATAACCAATCAACAATCCATTTCCAGGTTCGCCGTCAAAAATTGAGTGAAAAATCCCAACTTGGATCGACAAACTATCTCGAAATTCTATGCTCGAATCTCGATCAAATCACTATGCGAATAAAATAATATACGTACATCCTACGTATTTATCTTTATTGGTTATTAGCCAAATCAATTTCTCTTTTCTATTCACATTTTCTTTGAATTTCATTAACTTGCTCATAATTGCTAAAATCCTTATTCGGATTATCTCCCCAATTCTTATCACAAATGGATATTTAATCATAAAAAGCTTGAACTCTGTCAGCTTAAATTTAGAAAATAGCTTGAAAATTTTAAAAATAGATAAGTAGTTGAAAAATAATTATTAGTTTGTAAAATAGCTATAAAATAGTTAAGTAGTTATAAAATAGACAAATAGTTATAAAATAGTTAGATAATTGCAAAATAGTTGTAAAATAGTAATTAGTTATAAAGTAGTTGAAAAAAAGTAATTAGTTTATAAAATAGTTGTAACATAGTTAAATAGTCGCAAGAATAATTATAAATAAGTATAAAATAGTTTGGCTTTAAAAATAAAGATTACATATGGTAAATAGCTTTGGAAAAATAGATTTAAGAAAGTTTATATTAAAATAATTTACTTTTTTTTTAAAAAATCCCAGAGCCAAACTGTTCAACTTCCCAATCTCCAGTCTCATCAACTTAATTTAACTCCCATTTAAATTGACTCAATTCCAATTTAAATAGCTTCAATTTCCATTGAAATTGATTTAAACCCAATTCAAGTTGAATTAATCCTCAATTTCTTTCCTAAATTCAAATCAAATTCTATTTGAATTTACTTATTCAACTTTAATCACAATTTCAATTAATTCAAATAAATATCAAATTGAACCAATTTCAATTCATATCAATTCCAATTTGAATTAATCCAAATTCCCATTTGAATTTGAACCCATTCAAATTCAATTTAATTTCAAATTAATCCAATTCAAATTCTCCATTCGAATTTTTAAACTTATCCATCTTCAATCACAATTCCAATGAATTCAAATCAAATCCAATTTTAACTAATTCAATTTAAATCTCAACTTTAAACCATATCGAATTATAAATTCGAGTTAAATTTTAAATGTTGATTTAATTCCTTAAATCAAATTAACTTTTATTTTTAAATCAACAGTCTAAATCTTTAAACAATTTAGTTCTGAGTCAAGATTTCAAAATTCCATTTCCCTTTTATCTTAATAATGGATATATTACCACAATCCATTTCTTCATATATTTAAACAAATCCAATTCTCAATTTAAATATTATTAATAACAATAGGATGATATTATCTAAATTATTAGACATCCATCCATTTTCAATTGCCAGATCTCAAACCCATTTTGTGATCACACAAACTCCCAATTCAGATCAACCATTTGACTTCTCAAGTTAAATCTCAATTTCATCTTGAAATTTCAAATTCAGGTTGTTCATTCCAAACTTATTTAACTTCCTCTAAGTTAAAATGAATTTAACCCTGTTACCCTTACTCAAATTTGAATTCCCACTTCAAATTTCAAAATTCTTCCCCAATTATAAGTTCAAAAGTTATATCATTTGGGTTTTACATCACACGTCAGGGAAATCAAAACTCAACACCTTAGAGTTTATTTCAAATCATCTGATATTATATACATCCACACATATATACATATTCATTTCCTTTGCACACCCAGTTATATCTTTAAATTTTTAAACCACCTTTGGTTTTAATTCATAACAAATTCCTTTAAATTTCAAACAACTCTTGTTTGAAATAAGATCCTTTCATTCAAATACATTTAATAATATTATTTATTATTTCTTTATCACTTTGAAACACTTTTCAAATTTCTGGACCTAGATTTAAAACTTCACAATTTAGATCATCTTCAGTTCCAATTTATAGGTCATACTTACCTAAATGTTCTTCTTCCCTAAAAAATTTCATTTTGCTTACCCATTAATACACATTTTATTATTAAACACAACAATCATTTATGTTAATAACCAAAATTATCATATCTGGAAATCAATTCATTACTGTCATATTCTGAAACTCTTTTCCAAATTCAAGATTTTAATTTCAGTTTGAATCCATTTCAAACTTATCTTTATTCAATTTAAATTTGGTTGTATTATTATTCCACTTAATTTTCATTGTTTTATTTCAAATAATACAACAACCAATTATCTTAATATATAGTGGTTAGAAGAATCATTGCTTTATATATGAATTTATATAAAAATCCTTTACATTTAAAACCATTATATAAAAATAACAAGTACACTCTTATATATATACACACACACACACACACACACTCAACTCATTCTGGGTTACTACTTACCCTATCCTTAATGAGTAAATCCTCCAGAGCCAAGGTTCTCGTTAAACCTACTCTTATACCAACTGCAATGACCCGGAATTTTCGATCCCGAAAATTCCAGATAGTTAGGAAAAGAAGAAAAGAGTTAGAAGAAGAAAATAGAAACAAGACACAGAATCTCACATTTGTAGCGAATCAAAATATAATATCATATAATAACATTTATACAAAGAAGTTGTATCAGTTAAATTACATACAATACGTCAGAGTTACAACATTTACACAAACACTGGACAGTTAAATATAACTTGTCCCAGATAAATAACAATATAACACAGTGGAAACACTCCATACGTTCCTGCCATCCGGCTCGCCTCCTGTGCTCTAGAACGTCCTTACCTGAAAATCTGTAATAATCGATCTGACTCGAGCATTACATCGAAGTAACACCCGGGTCAGGATGGAAACCAGCCTGAGTAAACCCATATAATTTGAAACACTAAGCTATAAAACTTATTCCAGGTCCCGGGGTAACTCGTACCTCACTATGAGTTCTCAACTTGCCAGAGTCAAATACACATTTGTAATCATATCTTAAGCATTATAACCAGATTAAATGACCAAGTTTACATCATTTATTTCATTCCAGCCTATTAATTCCAATAATCAAATTCATAAAGAATTTATGCAGATTACAAATTGAAGTGGTTTCGGGTATTTACTGATACCCGACCCCGGACTCTTCGAATTCAATGTCATCTTTATTCTCAGTTGTATAAGTCGTAAACAATACAACTTATTCAAGATATCTTATCACACCACAATTCATATCAGATAGATAATCTATATTTTATAGTTCAACTAAAACATATCATAATACAGAACATCGCAAATTATCAAACTAGATATTAATCCAATCATTCAATACAATTCAATTCAATCCAACTCATCATTCCAATAGAAAGATCAATTTGTTACTATTTCTAATTAATCGGATCTAATTACAAAATGGATTGAATTAATTTTCTTTAGATCCTGCTACCTTAATTACTCTCATCAACTAATTATACTATAATTAGTTACATGATTAATTATCCTCAATCAATTTCATCAATTAATCATTCTTTAATTAATCACATTCATTAATTATCCTTAAATTACTTATGTTAATCAACTAACCCTTTGATTGATTACGCCAAGTAATTAATCCTAAGTTACTTCCATTTAATTACTTCCATAAGTAATTATCCTCTTTATTTAATTACATTCAGTAATTATTATACTAAATTAGTTTCATTAAGTGATTATCCTTAATCAATTAACTAATTAATTATCTTAAATTAATTACATTAATTAATTAATTATCACTTAATCACTAGTTAATGATTCTATTCTTAATTACATTCATTAACTATCCATTAATTACTTATATTAAGTAATTATCCTTTGATTATTAATATTAATCAATCATCACTTATTAATTTCATTAAGTGATTAACCTTTAATTAATTTTACTAATTAATTATCTTTAACCTTAATTAAATAAAGATCAATTCTTATTTAAATTAAATACTTAATTATATCATTATTCTCTATTTAAGAATCATTTAGGAATTAATTCCAATTACATCTAATATAATTACTTTTAAACAACAACTTAAAGATAAATTAAATCAAAACAAATTTAAATTACAAGATCACTTGACTCACAATTTATAATGAAATTTGTTTGAGAAATTAATTACACTTGCTCTTTTAAATAAAACTTGTCTAAATATTAGTTTGAAACTTGTTAACAAATTTATATTTTAATCCTGTCAACTAAATTTACTCATGCTTTTAAACCTTGGTTCATGCTTTCATTTTTGTTTTAAAACTTGTTAACATCCTGATTTAAACTTATTCAATTTTCTTTATTTTTAACTCTAGGTCAAGGAACCCGAGCCAAAACACAATTTTCCCGAATCATTACCCGAGTAAAACTTCATCGTTCAATCACAATCGTGCACACATCCAATCTGGTGCACGTGCACCCACCGCCGGTGATACTTCGGCACCCATGACCACGATCATCAAGTCCACGTTTGACTCCTCTTCTGATCTCACAGCCCAGACACCCAAAACAATATCGAAAATGAAAGTCAACAAGATCGAACTCTCAGGAATAAACACTCCAACCAACAATCATTCCGTCCAACCGACGCCGATCTCCAGATGACACAAAACTCCGTCTGAAACCTTGCCCCGACCCAAGCCTTCGATTCCCCCACAACCAGCCTCCTCCGGTGCTCCCACAATGGAGCGGTAACCATCTTCCAATCTTGACAAAAACCACTCGAAAACCCTACATCGACCAAATTCCATCGCCACGACGAACTAGAATGGCCTCAACTATTTTCCCAACCTTGTCAAACCCCCAGCTCGCTACAGCCAAGTCCCCGATCATCCCAGAGCTGTCGGTCACCAGAAATAACTAGAAACCCAAAATCCGTTCATCCATCAAAATCTCTTGAATTACCCAATTAAAAATCATGATTTTAATTTTAAAAATCCTAGATTTTGATGATGATTTAGAATATACATATATATATATATATATATATATAACATTAAATCGTTGAAATCAAAATTTGGCCAATTCTGAGTTTTACTGTAAAATTTCAAATTCCAGAAAATATACAAACTTATTTAATATAAAATAAATTTTAAACTTTAGCTTATATATTAACAAACATAATTCATTTAAACATCTAAGCCTAACAGAGATCACAGAGAGTGAGGAATTGGAATTTTGGACTAAGTTTTAAACTTTGGAACTTAAACAGAGATAATCCCATATATTCAGACATACACAGTGTCTCCATTCATATAAACATGTATTCGTCTTTAAGATAACATGCACACATAAATTCAACCACACATCACAATGTTAATTCTAACATTTATCACATACATATAAGTTATACTATTTTAGTTTAGCTTAGTCACCTTATACTGTTTTAATAGAGGAACCATAAAACCAGGGGTTGGAGTTTAAAACTTGAAGCTGCTAGCTTACTTCAGCCTGATCCTTCAGGAATTTGGATAAAATTTGATTTGAATCGGCAACTGATCTTTCCTTTAGTTTTGAAATGCAAGAGTTGTTTTAGTTTTTTTTATTTTATTTCCTTTCAGTTTTATTTTAGAGGAAGAAGAAAAAATTGAGGAAATAATTATCAGACACATTTTTTCTATAACTTAAAGAAAACTAAGACCATTTGTAAATGCATGTTATTTTTAGCTTACACATGTCAATTTGCATGCATAAAAAGTTTACATTTGTAATTCTATGTATCAATATGTTTTTATAAGTATTTATAAAATATTTTCGATTTATTTTATTTTTATAAATGTCTTAATTGTTTTAATATTAAACTTCTTCTTTATTTTTCTTAAGTATAATTTGAAAGAAAATGGAATAAAAACCTAATACTTACAAATATATTAGTTTAATATATCCTTTGGAAATATATTGAATCCGAATCAATGTCTTCAATTCACCCCCCCCACACACACACACATATATATTCTTAGATTTATTTGTTCAATCTATAAATCAGTATTCATTATTAATTAATCAAGTTAATTATCAATTAACAGACATTCCAAAATCTGGGTTATCACAACATCCCTAGAATAACCCGGATAGGGACATGACATTTTTGGTTATGTAGTAGGTGTATGAACTGATCAAGGAACCTTGTTGCTAATTGGTCAAAAGTAGAGATAGATCTTGGTGGAAGCATAGTGAACCACATAGATGCAATTCCTTCAAGAAATATGGGAAAATACCTACACCGAATTGCTTTGGAGGCGTTAGCTCCGACCATGTACCAACTGTACGTGTACGATTTTTGGGTCCTTTGTCCCATAGTAGGATGGAATGGTTGGTATTGTTAATTTTTTGGATATTTCTCATTTAAGATTTCATCAGTAAAGGTAGTCCGACTTAGTGCAGATCCCCATTCATCATCTCTCATATTTTTACTCTTGTCCGTTGATCATTCGACCATGTATGCTATGAATGCCTCTAATGTCCGGTAATCTTGGGGGTGGCAATCATTCATACACCAAGTGCTTGATTTTGCAAACTGTCGTGGCGAGTGGGTTAAAGCCTAAGCTCTCCAATCTTTGGCAGAGCCACTCCCGTGGGATCCCGTTGGCTTGCAATTAGCCTGATTGGGGGCAGTTTGGATGTTCCTAGCATCATCGAATGCGTTGACATTCTCTTCCAACTAGTTGTCTTCCTATCTAACTTTTGAATCAAAGAGGTCTCTAACTATATCTTTTTGCAGGGTTTTTGCCCCTTGGTTCAAGTTCAGAGTTGTTTGTTTTGCAGCAAGCGGGGTATTCGTATTTCCTTCCATGTTGAGTCCCATGGCTCCTGTTGTTACTCTTTTTTGCGGCTGTTTTCCGTTTCTTCCGTTTAGACCGAAAACGTAGGAATTTTCTTGTTCTATAATAGTCATGGGTTTAGGCATAGTTTTTAGAGCAGGGTTTGACTTTAAGGTTAAGAGAGCGGTAAGCTTATCCATCGGAGCCTTCTAGCCACCTTACATCTTTTGGTTGATTTCGTCAAGCATCTTATTCAGCTCATCCCTAGTAACGACTTCGTGTTGATTGGATGATGCTGGCGCCTGACTTCCTAAATTAGCACCATTTACTTCAGTATGTTGAGGATTAACATCTTCTCCAACTATTACTACCCATATGGACCTTCTAGAGGTAGTTCTCCTTCTTCCAGGAACCATTGATTTAAATGGTAGATCTTTCAGGAAAAGATTGGGGATATAATTTCTGGACCTACGGGATCTAAAGTAGATAGTTAGATCTGAACCTTGAGTTGGGTTCTCAGTGAAAGCACTAAAACATTAATCCAAAAAATGTATCAAGGCCCTGGTTTGAGTCCGAAAGCACCATCCCTATTCTCTCAGAGCAATAATATAGATAATAGATATAGAAAATCGTTGTAAGAGAAAGATGACAAGAAGATGTTTATAATGGTTCCGCTGTTAGTGAAGCCTACATCCACTTTGTAGTTTATTTATTTCTTTTATTGGTCGATTACTGTTACAAAAGTGTTTGATTACAAGGCTCTTGATTGTCCTTAGCAAGATTTAATTTCCAAGGCTAGAATCCCATGGAGAACCATAGTGAAACCCTTTGGAGATTGTTATGAGGGAGATGGAGAGTAAATAAAGTTTCCAACAGAGCTTCACCACTAGTGCCGAGAAATTGTAGTTTATGATGCAGGTAGGATTGTATTTATAGAGATCAAAGAGCTTTTGGGCCAGGCCTATTCACGGACTGCTTGCAGATGGACATAGGAAGATGCAACAAAGCTTAGCTCATGTGCGAGCCAATTGCTTAGCTCCACTTTTCCCTTCTTTTCCTAGTTAGGTTGCGATTCCATGAAAAGTATGGACCATTGGCAATCCATGATGTATGGATCGCTAGCGATCCATACACTTAGCATATTTAGCACCTTGTCTTCTAAGCTTTCCTTGCTCCCCACATGCCATAGTGACCCATGGCGTCGTATGGCTCTCTAGAGATCCGTCCTGTATAGATCGCTAGCAATCCATACACTTAGACTATTTCTGGACTTTGATGTCCGTAATGCTTTTATTGCCTTGTGTTGACGTTGTTCATGTAATCTCGTCATACGTTGCTTTGTTTTAATGATGATCAACATGCTAGTTGTGTTTAGATGCTGATTGGACATGACGAATGCTCGTCTCTTGGTTTAGTCAAACACAATCATTGCTTTATCCCTTTTGGTTGGGTTCTAGGCCATTTTGACATTGTCAAGTTGCTTCGTCTTTTCTTCCTGTTGGGTTAAAAATCCAGATAACAAAATTAGAGAAGTTCTAAATAAATTTAGACTACATAGGCCCAATAAAGATCCAAATGGAATAAAATTTTGAAATTTACCCCATTATGTGCTGTCCCAGTTCCAATAGGCTCAAGCTGATAAGAAGAAGAAGTTCACTCCTCATCATAAAGGCTAAAATCTGAAAGCAAAGGCTTAGAGCAGTCAAGAGTGGAAAAGTGTTGCAGAGATAACCTGTTATAACTGCAAGAAAAAAGGGAAGTATGCCAATAAGTGTCCAAAGCCGGTTTGATAAACTCGAGCACAAGAAGAAATATTGTCTTGATTTAAAGCAACCAATGGTTTTTGTTTCAGAAGGACCTTCGTCTGGACCGACTACCTTGGAGAAGGGAAATGTTATGCTTGGAGGTATGATTTTGATTTCCAGTATTTCAATTAGAGTTCTTTTTGATACTGGTGCTACTCGCTCTTATAACTAAAAGATTTAGTTGATAGATTTGAGTTTGATACCACCTATTTGATTATGTCCTTAAGTGTGGTTAATTTGATCGGTGGGTATTCCATTCATGATTTAAGATGCACTGGCCTTGAGTTTGATCTATGTGGACATTTGTTTGTTTACAACCTATACGTGTTTGACCTTGCAGGTTACACGGTATTTTTGGGTAGGAACTACTAGTGCAAAATGACACCTTAATCTATTGTGAGAATAGGTTTATCACCTTACAGAATCCAAGAGGTAGAGAACGTATTATGATATCCTTGGATGTATTAAAGGAGGAGTCGTACTTAATGTTATGTGCCAAGAAAGATCAAGAAGAAGGGATTAGTAGAGTACGTGTAGTCCAAGAATTTGCATAAATTTTCAAACATGTAATGTTCTTACCAACAAGGAGGGAAATCAAGTTTCGAATAGACTTGATTCCTGGGGCACAACCAGTTAGTTGACTGCCTTGTAGAATGCCACCCAAGGAGTCAGAATAATTAAAGAAGAAGCCAGTGGAACTTGAAGATAAAAGTTTTGTTAAACCAAAAATTGGTTCAATACCCAAGATGTTTTACAATGAGTAGTATTTGAAGAAATTCCAATAATACTTATTGGTTTGATATTATTTATAAAATTATTCGAAATTTAATTCTTGTTTTCAAGGGAAAAATAGTCGATTCAGTTAAATGTGAAATAAATCTTTAGTCATTATTCATAGGTAAAATGCCTAATATGTACAAATTATATTCCTTGTTCAATGATAAGATATGTCATGAAACAAGTCAAATTTGCAAATTTGTAGTTGTGCAAGTCCTTAAATGCATATGTCCATATCATTTTGTTTTTCATTTCCATTTGCCAATAAAATGGCTCTACAGCTCTTGGAAGCTTGGAAAAAGTTCTAATCCAAAAAGTGATTCATGCAAGAAAGGGAAAGAAGTTTTGAGCCTCTTTCCATGTGAGGGTTCACCCTTACTTATAGTGGTGGGAGGATGCGAGGCTTGCTTTCATTGGCTGATGTGAGTTGGCATGTATTGGTGACTTGGAAAAATGAACGGTTTTATGGCGCCACTTATCAACATCTCTTTATGGTTGAACACTCTACATGGATTACCATCTTAGTGGTGGCCTTAACAAGGAGTATGTGGTGGAATGTGAATGCCTTTGAATCTTAATGATCGAAAATACACTATGTCCTCTTGACTTTGGTTCCCATATGTTGATGATTTTCAATCCTTTTTCTTTACATAGCCTTAAATTAGTTTCTTAGATCATAACATGTTTATTGGCCTTATACTATAGTAGACTTAATTTCATCTAGATGCTCGACATCCCATATTTCACATATGCTCAATAACATTCACAATTTTAGAGGCTCGACATCTCTTCTAGTTTGGTGCCTCTTCTTTATTGTAGAAGCTCGACATCCCTTGTTGTAGACGCTCAACATCACCACCTGCATTAGATACTCGACATCCCTCGGTTTCTCAGCATCTCCTCTTCTTTAGATTCATCTCTTTCCATTTGTAATGTTTCCACATCGTTCCATTAGCATAGTTGCATTTCTTTTCTCCTGATATTTCTTTTAGCGAATTCGAGAGTTAGGAAATATGTGGATAACATTTTCCCCCTCCTAGTATAAAAGAAGCTTTTTACACTTTAGTGTAAAACCCAAGATTATTCTTCTTCTTTTATTTCCTCTGATGATTTCTTTTGTTCCTGGGTTCATTCTTCCCAAATCTCTTCTTATTCTCACTTGATTTGTTTCTATCCTATTGTACATCTATGAATCAAACAACCATATGATCTGCATTGTTGGTAGCTTCTTTGGTATATTGCAAATAGTTCTTGGTATTGAAAATAGCATCCACTTGACATCTTTGTCTTTTCAAGATATTGGGAATATTTCCATTTTTGGTGGCCCTGTCTTCACAGCAATTTTATCTTTATAATCCGACTTTCTCCTTCCTCCTTGAATCTTTTTTTGCAGTTTGACTTCTTTCCTTGCTTCTTTTCCTTACATAAAGTAATTCTTCCTTTCTTTTCTATACATATTTTTACAACTTCTTTGTTTTTTTTCGACGTTTTTTCAACCTTCCTTTTCTTTCTTCTTATGGAATTTGGAAGTTCCTCATCGAAAAACTCGTATTTGAAACCATTGAAGAGCATTAATTGCAAAAGGCTTTTGAAGTTTGTCAAAAATATCTTTAAGAGAGAAAATAATTTCTAAATTTGTAAAAATTGTACTCCATCTTCGTTAATAAACTGAATATCATGTAAAGCATAAGCGGTTCAATAGTTTCCCTAAATAAAAGATTTTGAATTTGGAGTTTTATAAAATTGATTGCTCATGAATTAATAAGATAAACCAGCTTTTGTATTTTTCAGAGTAATGACTTTGAAAAAGATTTTGGAAAAATGAAAACTTTTTGAGGATCTTTTGAGGTTAGAAAATTTACCTTAATATGATGAATTTACATGAGATCATTATTCATGTTCTCTCATCAATTGGTGGAAATTTTAATCTCATTGATGACTGGTTTTTGTTACTCTTTCTATTCAAACGGGTATCTATTCGGATTTTCGTTGATGTTCCCTTAAGCATTTGATGTTTTATCCATTGCCACTAGGTTAATTCGACTTACCTCAAATACATATCCATTCAGTTTATCATAGAATACATCTTAGGCTCTCTTCATTAGCTCATTATCTATAACAGTTTTGGATGTTAACAAGGTTTGAATCATTTTGGTCACAACTAGCTACCTCTAGGTTAACCTTTTATACTTGTCTCCTTAATCAGTCACGTAGAATTCAAATCTAGGGTTTTATTTTATGCCGACTTCTTGCACCAACTGTGTTGATGATTGCTTCTTCTGACATCTTTAGTTGACCATTTGTGTCCCCTGATGGGAAATTATACTAACTTCTATATAAGATTACCTCTTCTACGCCTTTTAGGTAAAGATTCAGGCTCTGCTTAATCCCTTCTGCCCTTTCTTTAGGCTTTCAACTTCTTCATCCCTTCTTACCTTTTTTTGATCATTTAAGCTTTGATTGATTCTTTTTGCCTCTTCTTTAGGCTTTGGACTTCTTTGTCCCTTCTTACTCCTTTGATAAGGATTTAGACTTTGACTTATTCATTTTTCCACTTATTTAGGCTTTGGACTTCTTCGTCCTTTCTTACTCCTTTGGTAAGGATTTAGGCTTTGATCGATTTCTTTTGCTATTTCTTTAGGCTTTGGACTTCTTCGTCCTTTTGTAGTGATTTAGACCTCTTAGTAGTGATTTAGGCTTTTAAGTTTTTCACCTTTTACTAGTGATTTAGACCCATTACTAGGATTTTAGACTCCTTACTAGTGATTTGGGGTGCTTACTAGTGATTTGGGATTCTAACCTTTTTTTGCCCCTTACTAGTGATTTAGGCTCCTTACTAGTGATGTAGGCCTCTACACTAACTTCTTGCAATAGTGGCATTAATAACCCTTCTTCCAACGTTTGTAGTGGGCATTCCCCTGGCCATCTAATCCAGGATGTACATTAGCTGGGTATAAGGTATGCCTTTGCTTATGGAATCTTTATGAACCTTATTTGGCTAAAAGTTTCTAAGTATAGTGTGCATGTTGTTGTTATTATTATAATTTTTTATGGAGGCTTTTCTTATCATGACTCTTTTCCACTAAACCAAAGAAAATCTTTATAGAATTGTTTATTAATAGATTTGGGAAAACCTTTTTGATTAGTTATTTGGTTAAAGCTTCAACTTTTTCGACATGTAATCTTTCTTTAGAAGAAAAAAGGTATTTTCAAAAAGAATTTCTTCCCATGCTATTCGCTGTAAACAAGGAGTATTTTCTAATGATCAATCTTAGTTTTGTAATACGTTTTTGTTGGTTTAGTTTCGAGTCAATGAGTAGAATTTTTTTATTGGATATTTAAATCCTTTGGCAAAGAAGCCCTTTCTCAGTGTTACTACTAAGAAGGGTTCTGAGAAAATCTTACAGTAGAAATGCTAATCTCAAATAAGGGATTGTGTGGTCATGATTCATGGACTAATTATCCTTTTAATCAAGAATAGACTTCTCTATTTAGAATTTGAGTTGCGCTAATAGGCTTCGTTAACTCTTAAAACTTTTCTAAAAGGTATCCAACCTTCTGACAAGGTAATATTCGAACAGAATGGACGAACCAAACTTGGAGTTATTGAGGAAGGAAGCCTAAAGAGATAGCCTAGGAGTCCAGAAACCATGCACAGATAGAATCACAAGGCGAAGGCCAAAGAAACCCAAACCAAGGCAACCACCAATTCACCAAGTTTAGGGTTTGGTACTGATTCCCCCTTATGGATCGGTACCGAGTCCGACACCACCTCAAGTGGACCCCATCATCTTCCCATGCCTCCTATATGATGCCTCAAGCTTATTTCCAATGTTGGTTTGTTGATTCAATGCAATTCTTCATTGTTCTCTATGAACACTTAAACTGTAACTTTATTCTTCCATAACTCCATTATTTGGACTTGGATATCAGCTAATATTAGTGCAAACAACTATGGAATCATGAAGCTAACCACAAGAAGAGCCAAAGAAAGAGATAAGGACAACCGTTTTGGCCAAGTCAGGGATTAATATCGACCATTATATATGGATCGGCATCGACTCCTACTTCCGAGTGATGTGGAACCTATTTTTGTAAGAGATTTTGTTAAATCGTGTATAATGGTTTAAAGCTATATTGTACAAGATATTGGGCTTTCTGCCTAATAGGAAGGCAGAGCTTATTTTTTAAGATCTTTTGGCTCTAGTTCTATTCTAAGCTATATTCTTGTAATTCCAAAAATCTAAGTGTCAAGTTGTACCGACCCCTAAGAACTTCTTCCTTTAAGTCAATAAAAGATTAAAGTGGACGCAGGTCTTGCTTTGCCGACCTAATATAAATTGTTGTGTTTTCTCTTTTCCTCGTTTTTCATTTTACTTTTTTCATACTTTATTCTTTACATAAACTGTTGGGTTTTTCTGCTATTTTTGGTTCAATCATTTTGGTGCTTTCACTGAGAACACATTGATTCTCAGGTTATTTGGATCCATCATCTAATATTGGATTTTCCATATCCAAGAGATATGATGATGAAGCAGATGGAAGATAGGTTCCAAATTTTTCAGAGTTAGATGAATTAGATGATGCAACAGCAGTTAACTGTTGAATGAACTAACTCAAAACAGCCGTAGAAGGAGTAGAAGGAGCAAAAGGGACTCTAGTTCTTCATTTGAAAGTTCCTCATCATGTAACAAACCTGTTGTTAATTACCTAATTAATTAAGTATAATTATGAATAATTAATTCTAATTTATGGGTTATGATATTTAATTATTATATCTAGTTATGATAATTTTTGATTTTATTTATTTAAGTAATAAGTTTTATTTCTTAAAGTGGATTTTTATTTAAATTTGAGATATTATTAAATCGATTAATTAAACCTGGCATTTAGGTTAAAATGTTAATATTGAGATTTATTGTTTGAAATGAGAATTTACAATTAATAATTTATTTTACTTTATTAGAAATAATGAGAATAAATTTTATTTTCAAAAGATAAATTTCATTTTATAAAATGTCTCAATATTGATAGAAATGAGAATTTTAAACTTGTTGATTGGATTTGGAAAATTTTGAGAAATCAAATTTGTTAAATAGATCATGCGTGAAAATATTGTTTAATAATAAGTAAAACAAAAGTTATAAACACCATTTATTTTATTAACTTCACGCCATACCCATTTGGCACATCTAGGTGTTGTTAGTAAGAAGAAATAACACTCATGTTCATTCTCCTTCTCATATAATTTCAGTTCTGAAAATCTAAAATAAGAAAACCTCTTGTTCTCTAAACCCTAGAATCATTAATCCACAAATTCATGTTGTAAATCAAAGGGCTTTTGGCTAATACTTATAGAAATCAAAATAAGGTAATCTCTTTCATCCTATAGTACATTTGATAGGGTTTTAGTTTCAAATTTCATCTTGGTTAGTAATTTTTTTTGCGAATTTCTGAGTTTAAACTAGGTCTAATTGATGAATGAAGCTAGCCTAGGAGAATTTAGGTTTCTAGCATCTACTCAAGTCCATATAGGTGGGTTTACCTCACACTACTATATCTAAATGGAAGCATGTTCGCTGTTTGGTAATTAGTTGAATCTAGGATTGATTTGCTCTTAATTTCTTTTGTTAATTATAATTTATGTTATGCAACTCTTAGTTTGTTGAAACCAACATCTTATGATCACCTTTAACATCAATTTGAAGTTGAATATATGATTGTCAGTGGTAAAACCAATGCTTTAGAGGTTAGACCAATCACCGCCAAAGATGTCATCGGCAACGAACTGCCGATGGGGCAACCTGGAGCTGAGATAACTCCAGGTTGTGTCACCATCAATGGATTGGTGGGGAACCACTAATGCACTGGTGGCTTGCATACTTGGAGCTATTTCAGCTCTAGGTGCCATCTCGACATGCCCACTTCCTGCCTCATTCATTGCCTTATTTGTTGTTGTTTTCTTGTATTTTGCGTGTTTATTTGTTGGCCTTCCGACGTCTATTTTCAATGATTTTGTAATATATAAAATAGGTTTGGAGAAGATATGGAGTTAGAAATTTATAGACCAATTTCATGCTTATAGTCTTGTGATTACCTAGTATTTTGTTGCAATGAATTCTCTTGTGCTCTATGGACTTTGAATCACTTTGATTCAAAGGTTTAGGATTTTATAAAATTGCATCTATCTATTTCTAAATAAGAACATACATAATTTTGTGTATAAATAATTTGAACAAGAGAGTTTTTTAAGTTTATAAATATCGAATTTATTTCTAAAATAATCTAGTTCTTTTTGTAAATAACTTTTGCAAATAGTTGAATATATAATGTATTTGAATTATAAAAGGTTATGGATTTTTTAAACATGGTTTTGGAAATATAAACCTAATTTATTTTGAAATAAAATGGTAATCTCTACTACTAATAATGAAAATCTGTTGAACTTATTTACTTGATGTCTTTTGGAATTTCTAAAAATTCCCTTACTTTCCGTTTACATATTTAAGGTCAAACAAAATATCAACGTATACGATAACACAAACAGTCCAAACAAACAGCCTGCGTGCAAAGCACAGACCAATACTAGTATATATAATGGATTTGGAAGATTAATAAATATGGCTTTACAAAATAAATACCTACATATACACACACACACACACATATGATCTTTGGAATATGGTTTGGGAATAATATAACCATATGGAATTTGAGACAGCCACACACATGCATATATATATTTATATATTATATATTAAGATTGAATGGAATATATGGATTATTTTGTCTAATGATAAATAAAGTACTTTTGGGAAAATTGGATTTCTAAATTATAAACTCTTATAAAATAAATGTTTTGAAAACCTTGATTCTACAATGTAGGGAGTACAAACAACCGACTTAGTGTTACTGATTGGTTTAAATGCTCTCGAGTAACACTTCATCGATTATAGTATAACTCATTGAATAAAATGTTTGATTGGAACTTACTATCCCATTAGCGAATACTCGAATTTCAACGGGTAGTATGCGACACCTTGGTTAAATTCTTGTGATTGTTATTAGGAAGTATTTAACACTTTAGGGTTTTATTCTCTTTTGGTGTTCAGTAGGGCCGATGGATCCTTAAAAGAATATGGATAAGGTCTTCCAGTGGTATTCGTAACGAGTGAGATTTAATAGCTTCTACCTGAATTTCACCAGGCGGTATGGGACGCTTCGGTTAAATTCTAGTAATTGCTAAAAGTGATAATATTCAGCACTTTAGAGTATATTTCCTTTTGGTGTTCCGCTAGTGGCTGATAGATCCTTTAGAGGTATACTATGGATTTCTTTATCATAATTATATAATGAAAATGAATAATATAGACTTTTTGATTCATGGCTACTATGATCATCTTGGTTGGCATGGATGATCTTGAGATTTGTTGTGATTCTGCTTTCATGGTATAGACGATCCTTGGTATCAGATCAGTAAGAGTGATACCAAATTCTGTTGTTAGTTATGGTATGGATAATCTTTAAGATTGGTATGAACTATCAAGTTAATCGGTACAGAATTGGATTCTTTGTGTTAGTAATATTATATTTTATTCTATAATTCTATGTTAGGTGACTAATCTATGTTTGGGATACATGTGTGTGTATATATATGTACACACACACATTCTTGTGTCTTATGATGGATTCATAGTTAATTGTGTGACTTGTTATAGCTTGGACATATGGATTTACCTATATATCATTTATTCTGGTGTTATATATCGCTCTTACCCTTTTGGATATTTAGAGATATTCTAACCCATTTATTTTATAATACTTGGGTCGGAACTTTTTAGGTTATAGGACAAGTAGACCTTTGGACGGTTGGGCTAGCAGATAGATAAACCATTTTGACTTTCATTTTACCTTATGTAGGATTTTTGTTTATGTATATGAGATGTGTATTTGAGTTAGAGATTTTTACCGAATGTACATTACATAAGTCTAGTGTTACATTTTGTAGACTCGTAGTTTGTGTACGTATATGATGTTTATAATTCCACTTTGATCTATGACTATTGTATATATGATATACTATTTTGATTTTGAAACCGATGTGATTGTTACTATAGACTAAGAATATGCACGTCAAATTTTATTCCAGAGATCAATTAAAACCGTAAAAACGACGTGACAGTGTTAATTTAAAGATACATCCACATGTGGTCGCCCTTAACAAGTCATATTTCTAAATCATTAGACGACATTATTTATAATGCCCTTTAATAATATAGGTATAACGGTAGGGTCATTACAGTTGGTATTAGAGCCGAGTTGGAATATTATAGCGTATAAAATGCATATCTAGACCTAGTGTGACTTATAGTCTTATCCCATTGGGTGTGTGATAGATAGTTATATTAGTCACCTATATGGGGATTGGAATATAAATTGGTTAATGGGATAATCAATTGGGACATATTTTGATTTAAAATTGTAATTAGATAAATTGGGAATTTGTGAGATCTAAATTTTAGAAAGTGATGAGTTAAAATCTTAAAGAGTTTAGAAAATTTTGAATTAATGGGAAATAAATTTTAAAGAGATAAATTAGAATGAATTAATTTAAAAGAAAAAAAAAATCTTCTAATAGAGAATTTGGAAATTTGAGTAAATAAGTTTAAGATTTAAATGATTTGGCATTAATCAAAGTTGTGTAGCGGAATTTTAGGAATAGAGTTGCTCCGCTGAAATCGACTACTTTGTTTGGGTTGATTATTCATTAGGAATTGATTGCTTGGTGGTATTTATTAAATTGGATGCATGGATGTCAGTGATAATGAAATAAATATATGACTAAGAAAACTTGGAATTATTTATTTTGTTAACTTATCTAGAAAATGTTTAAGGATTCAGATCAATATATGGGATACCATGTTATCAATAGGAGTTCCTAAACATCGAACGAGTCATTTTGACATAACACTTGATTAATTTGGAAATTGGTAAAATAATTAAGTTTAAAATAATTTAAAATGATATTGTAGCCATTGAATAAATTGTGAGAAGTGGAGAGCATGGTGAGACAATGTTGATATTTTATGTAATTAACTTTGCAGCCAAGCGACGAAATGAATCACTAAAATTTCTTGACTAAATATTATTTTATATGATAAGATAATCTAAGGAAAATATTTTAAATTATGGAATTTATTGACATACAATTTAAATGGAAATCAATTGAAAAGCTTCGAAAAGAGAATAATTGAAAATCTACTTCCATTTATGAATTTGACTTTTAAACTCTTTGATTTCAATACCAATGAGATAATTCTAATTCACAATTTAGTGAATTGATTGGAAAATTTTAAGAGTTCCTTCAAAATTTAATAGATAGAGCATTTTATTTATCTTTGAGTGTTTGATAAGTATAAGGTAAAACTTCTGGTTCTTTTTGTGAACTGAAGGTATACTTAATTATAAAGGAATTAGATAAGAAAATTTTCTTTAGTTATTAAAGTTCCAAATTAAATGAAATTAAGTTAAATAGGACAATCTTTTGGAATAGGAATTTTATGCTTATGAAAAATCATCTTTTA
The DNA here is from genome assembly GCA_030765085.1 of Allium cepa. Classification (NCBI taxonomy): domain Eukaryota; kingdom Viridiplantae; phylum Streptophyta; class Magnoliopsida; order Asparagales; family Amaryllidaceae; genus Allium; species Allium cepa. The sequence goes on from CM060939.1 coordinate 561,058,858, forward strand.
CATTTTGGAATTTTTTTTGAGTCGATAATTTTAAAATTTGTGAAATGATAAACTCTTTGGATATTGCAAATAGTAGTAAAGATTTAAGTAAAAGCCAAATTTTTATTTAAATTGTTTCTTTGATTCTAATCTTTGGTTTTGTATAGTTAAGATTAACGATTTCTTGAGATTGTTAATATGAAAAAATTATGTTAAACAGAAATTAATAGTAAATAAAATAACTTTAATGTTGAACGTTTGCAATTTTTTTTTTGCAATTTTGGAGTTTATTATTTGCAATTTTTAGACCTTTTTGGAAGAAGGTTATAAGTAAATAAGAAAACCCTTCCATGGAATTTGGAATTTTGGAATAGAAAATTTTATTTAGAAGTTTTTTGTTATAGGTTCTTTTTATTAAGGAAACTACGAAGACACAATTTCCTTAAGGGGAAGTCTATAGTAACCTTGTTGTTAATTACCTAATTAATTATCTTTAATTATGAATAATTAATTCTAATTTATGGGTTAAGAAATTTAATTAATAAATCTAGTTTTGAGAATTGTTGATTTGATATATTTAAGTAATAACTTTTATTTCGTAAAAAGGATTTTTACTTAAATTTGAGATATTATTAAATCAATTAATCAAACTTGGCGTTTGGGGTAAAATGTAAATATTGAAGTTTATTGTTTGAAATTAGAATTTTCAATTCATAGTTCATTTTATTTTATTTTATTTTATTAGAAATAATGAGAATAAATTTTATTTTCAAAACTTAAGTTCCACTTTATAAAAATCTCAGTATTAATATAAACGAGATTTTTTAGCTTGTTGATTGGATTTGAATAATTTTGAGAAATCAAAATATATTAAATAGATCATTGTTTAGTGTGAAAATTGTCTTTTATAATAAATAAAACAAAAGATATAAATGCCTTTTCTCTTATTGGGTTTACACCATACCCATTTAGGCCATCCAGGTGTTGTTAGTAAGAAGAAATGCAACTGATGTTCATTCTCTTTCTCATATAATTTTAGTTCTAAAAATCTAAAATAAGAAAACCACTTGTTCTCTAAACCCTAAAATCAGTAATCCCCAAATTCAAGTGGTAAATCAAAGGGCTTTTGGCTAATACATGTAGAAATCAAAATAAGTTAATCTCGTACATCTATAGTACATCTATTAGGGTTTTAGTTTCAGATTTCTTCTTGGTTAGTAATTTGGTTTTACAAATTTCTGAGTTTAAACTAGGTCTAATTGATAAGAGAAGCTAGCCAAGGAGAAATCGGGTTGTCTAGCATCGATTCAAGTCTATATAGGTGAGTTTACCTCCATATGTGTGAGTTTAATTCACACTGCAATATCCAAATGGAAGTTTGTATGCTGTTTGGTAATTGGTTGAATCTAGGATTGATTCACTCTCAATTTCTTATGTTAATTATAACTTATGTTAAGCAATTCTTAGTTTGTGGAAACCATCATCTTGTGATCACCATTAACATCAATTTGAAGTTGATTATATGCTTGCATGTGGTAAAATCAATGCTCTAGATGTCGGACCAATCATCGTTGAAGAATTCATCTGTAATGAACTATTGGAAGGCAACCTAGAGAAGAGATAGCTCCAGGTTATGTCACTACTAGTGGATCGGTGGGGCACCACCGGTGCAATGGTGGCCTGCACGCTAGGAATTATTTTAGTTCTAGGTGTCATCCCGACTCACCTGCTGCTTGCCTCATTCAGTCCTTGTTTGTTGTTATTGTTTTCTTGTCTTTTAAGTGTTTATTTGTTGTCCTTTCGACATCTATTTCCATTGATTTGCTAATCAATAAAATAGGTTTGGAGACGATATAGAGTTGAACTTTATGGAACCATTTCATGGCTATAATCTTGTGATGACCTAGTGTTTTGTTGTGGTGATATCTCTGATGCTTTACGGACTTTGTATCACTTTGATTCGAAGGTTTGGGATTTTATAAATTTATATCTATTTATTTCTAACTAAGAATATACATAATTTTGTGTATAAATAATTTTGTAGAACAGAGTTTATTTAGGTTTACAAATATCAAACTTGTTTCTAAAATAATCTATTTCTTTTAATAAATAGCATTTACAAGTAGTTATATACATACGTATATACGTATACATATATATATATATATATATATATATACACACATATATATTCGTAAGATCCAAAATCAATGGTGGCTGGATCTGGTATTCCCGAAACCCTAGGGGCGGAAGATGACGACGACGACGGAGACTGGAAGGAGGTTATGCATAGGGGAAAGACTAAAATATCGTTCGCTGAGGCTCTCAAATCAAATAAGGGGACTCCAAAGGCGAAATCCTGGATAGAGGAAGTCGGATCTAAAATAGAACTTAAGGGTATTACAAACTACTGTGAACCGCAAATCAATGGAGACGATTTATATCAACTGATTGACGAGGAAGACTACACTGAATCTAAGAGACTATGGCAACACTCGATCTATGCTTATATGCCAGGCAAAAGGCCATATTTCGTTCACTTCAATGCTTTTATTAAACGAACATGGAAACCGAAAGGGACTTTGGATGTATATCCCCATGATAATGGCTTTTACCTGATAAAATTTGAATTGGAGGAGGATTTTCAATGAATCATCAATGGAGGTCCATGGTTTATGGATAACAAACTTATTCTGATGCGTAAATGGGAGGCTGACTTCAATTTTGAACATGCTATGTTAAAACATATCCTATTTGGGTCAAATTTAATAATCTGAATCTTGCTTTGTGGAAAACGAGATGTATTAGCAAACTTGCAATTATAATATGAAGGCCAATTGACATTGATGAAAATAGAAGAAAACTCAAAAAAATCAAATATGCTAAGGTACTGGTTGAGATTTCAACTAGCACGGTTCTACCAAACATAGTAAAAGCCATAGACAAGCAGGGAAATATATACAAGAAAGAGGTGGAATATGAATTTGTTCCACCTAAGTGTGGTGAGTGTTAGTGTTTTGGACATACTAATCAACAGTGTCAAAACAAAAAAACAAAAAGATAGAAGGTTTGGGTGGAAAAACCAAAAAGCACCACAGATTTACCTGAAACATGTAGTCCAAAAAATAGGTAGGGGACTACAAAAATACAAAATACCTCCTCGAATACATATTTTCAACTTGAATACAAACAGAAAGAAACTATGGAGTCGGACAGCAAATTAGAGCAAGCATCTCATCTAGCTCCTGTTCAGAAAGAGAAGACACCTTATACAAAGGATCATTTGAATTGCTCTGACACACAGGTTCCACCTGCATCAAGTCATCATCAACCAGAACAGATTCAGTCACTGCAAGCTGAGGCTCCACCATTTGTTGAACAGAAGGGGGGAGGAAGATTTACCAAACTCCCTATCAGATATCCGCAAGCTGGATATTGAATTGGATTCAACTGAAGACGAGGAGGAAGAAGAGTTGTCAGAAGATATCAGTAAGTATATAGAATGTAATGTTGCATATGATAACCAATTCCTAACTAATGGTAAAGGTAGAACTGTTAAATGAGTCTTGGTAGGTACAGCTCCGGTTACTCGGAGAAAATCTACCAAAAAATAAATATGTCTATCATTTGTTGGAATGTGAGAGGTCTTAACAATGACACACGTAAGTTAGACCTCCACATTTTGAAGGCTAAACACAGGCCAACTATTTTAGCTCTTCTGGAAAATAAATTGAATAACAATAATTTAGAGATGATGAAAACTCAATTTGGTAATCGGTGGCACTTTGTAACAAACTAGACTAACGGCAGAATTATAGAGGGTTGGGAAAGTAATTACTGGAATGGAAATATAATAGATATGAGTGATCAACAAATAACTATTAACTTCCACAATAACGGGGGACTGGAGATAATAACCACTTTTGTATATGCAAAAAACATAGCCTCTGAGAGGATGGAATTATGGAAACAAATAACTGACAATTCCAAAAATATTAAAACACCTTGGATAGTCACAGGTGGCTTTAATGCTGTCTTAAAGACCAATGAAAAGAAAGGTAGTCTTACATTGAGGGTAGCACAAGTAGCTGAATTCAATAACTGTGTGTTATCCAGTGGACTTTTAGAAGCATACCACTCAGGCCTGAAATTCACATGGAAAAGCGGCGAGTCCAAGAAAACTACATCAAGATTAGACAGAATGCTTGGAAATTCAGAGCTGTTTAATAAAATTCCAAAATTTAAAGTGACTGTTCTACCTTGTTCGACAAGCGACCATTGCCCCCTTTTGTTACAATTCGATGAAGATGGTAATATGCATAAGGGAAAACCTTTCCGTTACGCAAATCACTGGCCTTTGATTGATGGATTTGAGGAAGTAGTGAACTTTAACACAGTAAGAATTCCTTCAGGTGACCACATGTATCGTTTTGTAATGCTCATCAAAATCATGAAAAACAGACTCAAGGATTGGAATAAGTGCTGACCCAAGACCATTGATAAAATCATAGAAATCCAACAGCATTTAGAAAACATACAGCATAGACTTGATGATGACCCTCTACACGAAGGCTTAAATGCAGAATTCTACACATTACAAAGAAGTCTTAAAGAAGAAATAAATAAGTAGGCAATAGAGTTGAAGCAAAAAGCCAAATAAAATGGCTTATTCAAGGAGATGAATGTAACAAATTCTTCCATACCAAAATGTCCATACGACAACATCATAATAATCTGCAGAACTATATAGATGAGCATGGTGATGCACCAAGACATATAAAGGACATAGAAGATCAAGAAATTACTTATTTCTCAAGTTTATATAATGGTAGTAATAATTATCAGTTACCTCAAGTCATCTGCAGAAGGAAAATTTCCACTGAAGGAACCAACATGTTGACAGCTCCGATCTTGGAAGGGGAACTGAGGGATACCGTCTCCTCCATCCACAATGACTCCTCCCCGGGACCTAATAGAATGGGGACAGCCTTCTTCAAACTGTATTGGATGAACCTGAAAGAATACATGTTAAAGGCATATAATGAAGTATGTGAAACTGGTGAGTTCATTCAAGAAATCAATCATACTTTCATATCTCTCATTCCTAAAACTAAGAAACCAGAGAGAATTGAAGAGTACAGGCCTATAGCTTGCTGTAATGTCACCTACAAAATTCTTAGTAAAATTATCTACAAAAGGTTGAACAAAGTACTACCAGACTAAATATCACAATGTCAAAGTGCATTCATCACAGGTAGACTCATTTCAGAAAATTCTCTGATTGCGCATGAATTGATCAGGAATTTCAATAAACAAGGAGCTGATAAAATCTGCATCAAAGTGGATTTACAAAAGGCCTATGATAAGGTTAACAGAAGCTTCATCATACATATGCTAGAATCCATGGGGGTCCCAACGATGCTGTTAAAATTGATAAAATACTGCCTAGACACTCCAACCTTTTCTACAATGATTAATGGTACTCCTACAGGTTACATACAGAGCAATCGTGGAATTAGACAGGCTGACCCTCTTTCCCCATACTTATTTGCAGTAGCTATGGAATGATTTACTTTACAAATGGAATTGGCAAATATACAGGGACTCATTTATCCAGTATATAATAACCCCCCATGTGTTACACATCTAATGTATGCAGATGACCTGCTGGTGGTGGTCAAAGGCAACTTGAAGTCGATAGGAAAAATCAAATCGATTTTTAAAGAACTGGAATACTATGCAGGGATTAAACTGAATGAATTAAAGACTAAATGCTACTTTAACAAACACTGCTTAAACAAGCAGGTTTTGATAGACAGGCTGGGTTTTACTGAGGGGAATCTCCCAGTCAAGTATTTGGGGGTACCCCTGTCTACTAACAATATCACTGATACAAAATGTGGCAAACTTATAGATGACATCAGAGACAAATTACAAGGATGGAGGTCAAAGCTTTTATCTTTTGCAGGCAGAGTGGAGTTACTACACACAATTGTTACTTCTAAAGTCAGATTCTGGTTACAATCTTTTCAAATCCCAGATTGTTCTATTGCAAAAATCAACTCAGTATGTGCCGATTTTATTTGGAGAGGGGGAATACATAAGATTAAATACTCAGACTTATGTAGGAAAAAGGAAGAGGGTGGAGTTGGACTAAAAAATCTTTATGAACTCAAAAAAGTGTACTACCTTAAATTAGCCTGGAATGTGCTAACCTCAAATAACTTGTGGGCAACTTGGATGAGATCTAGATATCTAAAAGAAAATTTTTGGACTATTAAAATGTACAATATTGCCTCAGTTACTTAGAAAAATATCTTAAGATCAGAGAAGAATTCCAAAGGCATTTAGATAAAATGATTTCTAATGGTAGAAACACTGATATCTGGAGGGACCCTTGGATCAATTCTAAAAGTTTTATAGACGGGCTAGGTTGGGATGCTTTCTCGGCTTATGGATCACCTAATTGGAAGGTAGCCGACATTGTGGAGAATGGAGAATGGAAATGCACCAACAATTTATTAACCCTCAATTATCAGGAAGAAGTTCGATGTAAATATATACATAGAGAAGAATCTGAAGATAAATGGATATGGAAGGCAAGTTCAAGCAATCAATTCAAGTTTAAGGAAATTTGGGAAGAATCAAGAAGAAAATGCTCAGAGGTAAAATGGTTTAAAGTAGTCTGGAGCAAATCAAATAACCCCAAAAAGGAGCATGCACTTTACAAGGCGATTCTGGGTAAACTACCCACCAAAGATAGACTAAAAAAATGGAGTATTTTGGAAGACACAACATGTTATCTTTGCTGCAGGGATGAAGAAACACACGACCATTTATTTTTAACCGTGATTACTCATAAATAATTTGGAACACACAAAAAATTAGAATTCAGCTCAACAATTCTGGGAGAAGGTTAACAGAAGAAGCGGAATACCTGCACGATAGGAGTAACCTCTCGAAGTTCATGAAGGAGGTTGGCAAAATTGGACTCACAACTACTATGTGGTTCATCTGGAAGGAGCGAAACTGTAGGGCTTTCGAAAAAAACAGCAAAATGCATTATGTGATATCCCGGAAATTTTGGCAATATCAATTTAATAATATGTATTTAAAATTAAATTGATTTGATAAATTCTGTTAATAAAAATTTACTTGATTTAATAATCCAATTAAATAAATGTTTAATTGGTAAATTTTATCTTTTAAAAGCTAATAAATTGCTTTCTATTTATAATGTATGTATGTATATATATTATAGATAGATAAGTTTTGATTATAGTTTAATAAATAAAATCTTGTTTTTAAATTCTAATATTCATTTTGTTAATTTAGAGATTATTATTTTATTAAATAAATAACTATTTGGTTTTAAGATACTTAAAAGAAATTGTTTTAAATATATTTTAAGCATAATTTAAATTTTAAAAAGATAAACAAAAGTTTATTTTATTTCTTTTTAAATATAGCTTAATAATTATAATTTGGAATTATATGAAAATTTAAAATACCATTTATATATTAAACATTAATTCATTTAATTAAGATAAATAAGACAAGTAATTTATGATTTCTTTCATAAATGATTTAAATTGATAAATATGTTACTTTTTTTTAAATAGTAATAAATGTATAAATATAAATATGTTTAAAAAGGCAATATTATTATTATTTTAAAATTTAAAATATGTTGATATAAATTAGTTTTAAAATAGAATTTTTAAATGTATAAATAGCATTTGAAATTGAATTTAATTTTGAAATTCAAATTAATAAACATATATGAATCTTGTAAATAAGCTTTCATTTTTATATAAATTATTTTATTTCACTAAAAAGAAATACATATCCATTTATTTATGAAACTACTTTATATTTATTTAATAAATAAAGAGGATTTCAATTACCTTTAAATTAAATAAAAATAAACTAAATTACTTAAGACACATGTTATTAAACTAAGTGGTATTTATGACAAGTGTACTTCGGATAAGAGATTAATATAACAAGTGTTATTTCTTTTTTACAAGTGTCTTTTATTTTATTTTATTTCTTTTAAATTTTTAAATAAATCATTTATACCTATATAAGCATGTTTCTTCAAGTTATATTCTTTTCTAATGTTCTTTTATTCAAAGTTTAGAAGGAAAGTTTCAGCTAAATCAAATCTGAAACAAATTTGTATTCCAAATTCTCAAAACCCAAATCAATATACTTTAATTCATTTTCAATAAATCAAATCTGAAACCTCTCCTTAATCACAGCAAGCAAATCCTCGAGTTCAAAATGCAAAAGCATTTTCAACCTGTAAATTCCATCAACCTGAACCTGTAATGCAAGCAAATCCTCTGTAAACCATTTCCAAATACAAAAGATTTTCCTACATGCAAATTTAATCATCAAACAAGTAGCCTCTGCATTTCTTTTACCTGGGAATAAAAGTGAAATCTGAAGCAAGTTTTGAATGGCCTGCACTTCTTTAAAATTTAGGTTGGCCTCTGCAATCTGGAACTTGGACCTACATGCAAGTTTAAATTCAAATGTAAAAAGGAGTCTGGATTTGTTCAAGTCTGCATGCAAGCTTAAAGCAACAACAAGCTCTCAAATTAATTCAAAACAAAAATCTTTCAGAAAAGAAAAAAAATTTGTGCTCTGCTTCCAAAACAGTTTTCAAACATCAGGTGAGTAACTTCTTTTTCTTAAAATAAAACTTAAGTATAGTCTGTTGCTTGTTTTATGACTGAAATGAATATGCTTGTGTTTATATACCTGATAGCATGTTGAATGGTGTGTTTGTGAGTAACACTTTCTGTTTAAAACTTAAGTATTAAATTTTTGCTTGATTGATGACTTATGTATATCTGGTTGTATGTTGATTTGTATGTTGAGAGTAACCTCATAAATTTAAAAATTTAAGTAGTTATGAAGTGCATGCTTGTTCCTGTAATAAAGACTGTATTGAGTATAGGAGTATAAGATTTCTGTTTTATGATTATTACAGTATTTGTTTTACTAAGTTCCAGGTCCAAAAACTTAAGTGTTTTTAAATTAATCTGTAATAATACAAGAGATTTGAACAATGTATGTTCAATATATCATAAATTATAAGTTCAAGATTTTGTTCAAGATGAAATAAATAAAAAAGAAAATACCTGTAGTTTTACTTGAATAAGGTAATAACAAAGTAAACTAAATCAGACAAATCCAAGTAGATTTTTCTTAGTTTCAGGTGCATAGATCGAAAGCTAATACTAAAAGGTGATTTTTAAAACCAAAATTACAATTTTTAGTGACGGATTTATGTGCATTGCTGTTCTTTCTGGAAAATGGGGAAGTTGTAAACCTAGTTTTTAGGCACTGCAGTGATTTGATCGGTATGGAGACTACAAGGGACCGAGTGCAGTGATTTTTGGGGTGATGGCTGCTTGGGTGTCGAAGAGGAGTTGGACGGCGTTGCAGAGCCTCCGGTGGCCGAAGGAGAGAGGATGGGTATTTCCAGGTTTTGAGTTTGAAGGTAAAACTGTTGACAGGTTTTGGTTTAAGGATACTCGAATTTGATTTCGAGTGGATTGAGGGGTTTTGATGGTCGCGAAGTGATTCAAGGATGGTCGGTGACTTGCTCGTTGGTTGGGTAGTGGCCGGAGGTGGCCAGAACCACCGTGCATGTGCACGGTGAAGAAGATGGAGTCAGGGTGGATTGTTAGGTTTGCAGTCTTGTTGTGCTCGGGTAACACATGGGAAATTCGAGATTTTGCTCGAAGTTGTAGATAGTTTTACTCGAAGTAAATAAGGGGAGTCTCGGGTATTTTTAAATTTACAGGTTTCAGAGAAACCTGTAGTTTTTCTAATTCAATTTGTTTTTAAATCCGGAGCAGGGTTTTTAAACAGGAATTTAAAACTTAAATTTAAAAAGTAGGGTTTTCAAATTGAGATTTGAATTCCATTTTTTAAATTTAATTCAAACTTTTTAAAAGTAAAATGTTTAACAACTTTAAAGAGTTTAATTAAATTGAATTTAAAGATAAGGGTTGTAACAACCCTTTATTTTGTAATTATTTTATTGTATATTTTAATTATTTTTAATGTAAGATTTTGATTTAAAAACTTATTCTACTTATTTGAAATGATTAAATTTATTATTTAAATATAATCTTGATTTTTATATGAGTTATAATTCCAAACTTGTGTAAGTTGAATATTTGCCTGAAATGCTGATTTTGGTCAAAATAGTCAAAACTGTGACTTTTAACTTAAAATTTTAAAAGTTTAAAAATTTAATTTTTTTTCTTTTATTATTAAAGTACATAAAATTCTAAGAACACCACTTTTCGTTTTGTTGAATTTGGATGTAAATTGTGAAAGTTATACCCTTTACAATATTGTGCGTATATAGGGTTATTTAACAATGACTATTTTAAATTGTATAAATTACTTCTTCTTGGTTTTATTTAATGTTAATATGTGATAATATGTTATATTATGTATATTTGACATTTAAGTATTTTTAAAATGATAATATAATTTTTCTAAAGTTTATTTGAATTTATTTCAATTTATAAAGCCTAGTTGGTATTTACTGCATTTTTCTTTATTTAACTTTCTATTTAGTAAAAATTAAATTATTATTTTACCTTGAAAATTTTTTAAAACCATTTTTAATTCAAATTTTGTGTTAAAATATTTTTTTTGTGAAGTAATAAATTTTCCAAAGTCATTGGAGATTTTCTTGTAATTTTTATGTCAGGGTTGCTATTTTTAAGCAATTTCTTATTTCCTTTTTCCATTTTACTTAAAATAAATTATTTATTTTATTTTATTCTTACTTAGTTTCAGTTTTAAATAACATTTCTGAGTTTATTTTGTTTTTATAAAATTAAAAAGAAAAGGAAATGCAAAAGGTTTAGAAAGCTAAGAGATCTTAAAAGCCTGAAACGTAAAGGCGTTTTATCCGTTTCTTTTTGCAATTAATACATCAATTTATTGATTTATTTTATACATTCACTTTTATTGCTGTGTTTTACTTTATTTTATTCATTTTACATGTATTTAAATTTAAGAATTTTTTTCCAAAGTGTATTGAAGTTATTTCTAATTCCTAAGTCTAGTTTTCATTTTCTGTGCCATTTTTCTTATTTTAATCATATCTAATTAATAATTAATTATTAATATTTTGTTTATCTGTTATATTTTCGAATTCTAACTGAAATTTATAAGTGTTTTAAGTTATTTAAGATGTATATGAATATATATAGGAAGTTTAAAAGGTTTGAAAGCAAAGAAACGTAAAACCGTTTTAACGTTTCTTCTTCCGTTTCTTTTCCAATTAATAGATTTAATTTCCTTTGACCGTTCCTTTCTTTATTGTAGCTGTGCATTTCTTACCTCATTTTCACGCGAAAACATTCCTGTCCACTTCATTTTTCACGGCTAGAAAGGTTTGGTAATGGATCCTCTTTTCCTCTTCGTTTTGCTCTTCTTTTTCCAATGTTTTCTTATATTTTGCCTAGTTTTCTATGCTTTCTGGATTGGCCTCTACCACCCACCATCACCACCATACTCTCCACCATCCCCTACCACTCTTCCTTGGCATCATCTCCAGCCATCATTTCAGATCCATCCATGGCCACACCTCCCTTGGTGACAAAACTCCACAAAAATGCAACAATGCCCTTGAACAATGCTAGTTTGACCACCTTTGCCTCATCTCCTTCATCTCCACTTGTTGCCTTGCCTATATGATGTTAAACCTGACCTATATGATGTCATACCTGACCAAAGCATCATCATAGCCAAGCATAAGTGTCCCTTAGGCCAAGCATTGAAGTGGTTGAAGCAAGGTCCAATCTATCTTGTTCATTTTGCTTTGTATTTCAAAATTGTTTCAATGTTATTTTATGTTGAATGTTTATATATTGTCTTGTTTGTTTTGTTTTGGGTTGTTGATACAAAATCATATCATGGCTATCTTTCAACTCAAATCAAAAGTCGTGCAATCGTGCTTGTCGTGCTTGTATGTTGTTTTGGTCTCTAGCTTTGAAAAATGTGAGTCTTTCTCACTCTGACATTTATACTTATGAAAAGTGAATTGATGACAAGTGTTTAGTAATATAAAATGTTTATGCAAGTTAATGATGATCATATGATATGCTATGCCATGTTATTACCACGTTATTACCATGTTTAAACTGTTAATTTTCACCTGACATCTGATATATGACTGTATATTGTGATATTGACCTTGTTTATATTATTTCTACATATGATCACACTGCAAGTTCCCTGTTAGAAAAAAATGTTATGGGCTGAAATGATAGGCCTGAATGGTTTTAAATTTTTCATTTTGACTTGGGATTGCGGGTTTGAAATGATAAAACCCGGATTTTTCTTAGTAAATTACGGGTTGAAATGATATATTACCCGTATCACTTTACCTAGCGTAGAAAATTTTATACAGGCCTGTAGTTAAAATATGTTTTCTAAATTTTTTTAAATATTTTAGAAATTTAATTATTATAATATTTTGATTTGAAATTTAATAAAAATAAAATTTTTGTAAAATATTATTGATTTTCTGAATAATTGTAAGTGAAATGAATTAATGAAAAAGTTAGAAATTTTGAACGTAAGTTATTTTGGAAATTTTGATTTAATTTTAATTGGAAATTTAATTGAGTATGAAATTATGATAAATTTATGATAATTTGAATTTAAATGAATTTAAAATGATTTTTATCATATTTATGATTTTTAATAAAGTTGAAATGTGAAATGAATAAATATTTTAAGTTGAAACTTTGAAATATAACTAGAATTGGAAATTTATGAAATTGACGTAAAAGTGAACTTTTAGTTAAGCAAATAAAAATAAAACTAAGTTATATTTGAGAATTTGAACTTAAGTGTTAAGTTGAAATTTAATGTAATGGATTTTAAAATTGAACATTGCATTTTAATAAGTGGATTATTATTAAATCTTGATTTTTGAATGGAAATTTAACTTTATAAAATCATGAACTTGAGGAAAATTAAATGATGTTTATAAATGTGGAAATGTATGATTTTATAAGTGAAAAATGTTTTTAATAAAAATATAATTGGTTGAGAAATTTTATTGAATATTTGAAGTTAATTGACTGTATTTTTGAAATGCTATTAATTACAATGTAAATGATATTACAGCATTTGTAAACGCTGTAGTTGATGATAATGAACTAAAAAGCTAAATTGAATTAAAGCTATTATAGCAATTTTTGTAAGTGCTATAATCTTTGAATTTAACTAAGTTATTCGAAATTTAAGTAAACCTATTATAACATATTAAAATGCTGTCCTTTGTTAAATTGAACTGTTTTGAATGTAACTTTCCGTAGAGTTTTCTAAATGATGCGAAAAGTGAATTTTCACTGTTTTGATAAACTTAAGTGAATAAATGAACTTTTGGAGTTGAAATTTTTGGAAATTTAATAATTTAATTAATAAGCATAATAACTTCATTGAAATGAAAAAAAAAGAATTTTTGGAATATAAACTGTTTTAAAATATGAATTGAAATGGTATTTTAGATTGAATAAAATGAATAATGATTTGAAATGAATGAAGTTTTGAAAAGATACGATATTTTGATATATTAAAATGATTTGAAAATGAAGTTTTGAATGGATATGATATTTTGATATATTAAAATGATTTGAAACGAAGTTTTGAAAGATATGATATTTTTGATATTAAATGATTTGAAAAACGGAGTTTGAAAGATAGGACATTTTGATATTAACATGATTTAAAAAGAAGTTCTGAAAGATATGATATTTTAGAACTGAAAGGTAGTGTTGAAAGGGTATGAAAATTTAATATATTGAAATGGTTAGAAATGACTTGATATTTATTTTGATAAATATTTGAATTGGAAGATATTTTACGATGATATATTGAAATGGTTTTGGAAATGATTTAATCTTTATTTTGATAAAGATTTGGATTGAAAAGGATATTTTATTTTGAAGTATAAAATATTTTTAAAGTTATAACTACGGGTTATAATAACGATGGGTTGTTAAAGAGACCGGGATCGGATATTGTCTTATAGCCGGCCAATACCGAAAACCACTTTAACAACCGTGTACGCAGTGGAGATTCCAGAATGAAATAGGATGGTGGCGACGTTCTCGAGGTATATATTACGTGGACCCAACTCCCGTGAGTTGGCATATATGACTAAAACAGGAGCTATACCAGGCTACACAAAGGGTCGCACCCTTTCATCGAGCATGCTCCATCGGAAACCATTCTATTACTGTTGTGATTCGGTTCGGTGGCGCCACTTTTGATTCGGGGTATTGTTCGAGGTGGGCGGAAGCTGCTGGCTTGCCGTCACCACCGGTCCGGGAGTGCAAACGGTGTATCCACCCTGGCATTGCCTCACGTGCCGTGTCATATCCTTATGTCCAGCCCACTACGATTTTGGTTTTAAAGATCCGACCGCGTTAAGGTTCACCATCCCCTTAACGCTATTTTCTATATGATTATACTTTACTGATTAGACACTACCGTATATAGCGTATATTACTACATAGTAAATAGTTTAACGGATCCTTAGAGGATGGGCGGTCCCAAGCATCCTTTAAGTTACTGATGCATTTTGTTACTGTTCACTTGAGTTGATTTACAGTTTATAAGTATTTATGTCCTGACTCGAGGGTTTTGTGTTTTGCTTTACGCTCGGGTCAGATTGATTGAGTTAGCATTCAAGATTCACCTTCGGCGTTGGAGCTTTCCTTGAAGATCCAGCCATCTATTTTGTTTCAGTATCCAGTATTTCAGTGATGTATCTGATTTGTACCTGATGTATCTTGTTACTCTTCGGTTGTATCTTATTTAACTCTGATGTATCTTATATTTTATATAGTAGATTCATGAACTACTATCTCTTTTTCTTCCGCTGCATTTTTATATACTCTGAGTCTGAGATCTGTGATTTTTATTTACTGTATATTCTGAGGTTTGCCAAAATTTTATTTACAACGCGGTATTTTGAGCAATTCAATTCCGACATGAGTGTCTACCTATACACTTATAATGGATGCGAATGGTTGAAAATATCGGGTCGTTACAGTTGGTATCAGAGCTTTGGTAGCTCTAGGCAAAACTCAGCATATGGAGTGAATGTATTTACAGAATCACTTTCATTCGAGTTTGAATCTCTCCCTTTTGACTCGATTCCTTTGAATTTTGGAACATTCCCTACGGTTCCAAAATCCATTCGTATCCCTCACTATTCATCTTCTTTTGACTCTGGAGCATTCCATAACTCCGCTTCGAATGATCTTTCTAGTGAGTTGGCGGTCACGCCAATTTCAAATTTAATTAAAAAAGGGGGAAAACTCCTTTGCAGTTAGCATCGATTCACCAGAGATTCTTATCTATCCTTGGTTTAGATGCTAATATCTTTTGTTATTTCAAACTCTAACTCTTGAGATCGAATGTAGATTTATCACAGAAAAATCCACATTGATCTTATTCTTTAAGTCACGGTTGACCCGGTTATGGTTGCCCGTGATTTATTTAAGCTTATCCACCTCCCTACTCTGTTATTTAATCATATTGTCTTTTGTTTCCAATCTATTCTTCTAAACATTTTGAATTGTACTTGTATATCTATGTTTTGTTTTATATATTGTGTTGTTTGAGTTGTTGATGTTGATTTGGGTTTCTGATCGATTCGTCTGATCAACGTTATCGATAAGATTTCCAAAACACTTTGACAGAACAAACAAACACAATATATTTAAAAAAAAATTTGGTTAATGAAATAAATTTTGATAAATAAATAAATTTATGGAACTTAATGAAATTATTTAAATTGATAATTTGAAATGATAATACTTGATTTATCATTTATTGTTCTACAAATAGATCTATAAATATTTGTTTATAAATTTATTTGGGAACTGAAATGAATTTAAACAAGAATTTGAGGATTTAAATTCCAATTATTTCGAACTTTGGTTTAAAGTTTTAAAAGGTTATATTATTTAAAGTATTTTGAATAGAATTTGTTTTCAAAGAATTTTAAAGGTTTAAAATTAGTGCTCTTCTCTTTGTCGCTGGAAAATAACTTCGGTGATGATCGCGACATCATCGACGTTCATTTTCGAGTTTCGAAGTTAAGAGACGGTTCTGTAGTCTTGCTACAGCTTTGTTTTGGGAAATTAAATTGATTTGAATTTCTAAAATATGACTTGATTTATAATATATATGTATATATATAGATATATGATTGAAATTTGATTTGACATATTATGTATATATTATTACCTATCTCTAAATGGTTTGAATGTAATCGGAAATTTAATTCATAGATTTTAGCTTGAAGAATAATTTCAATTGTAAAAAGAAAATCAAAAATTTGGATAAATGATTCAAACTTGAGATAATTGAATTGGAAAGTTTTATTTGTATAATACAATTGCATTCCAATATAACTTACCTTAATTTCAGAAGTTAACAATGTAATTGGATAATATACAATATAAAAAGATTTTATAAATAAAATTTGAGTAGTTATAATAAATGTTATACACTTAAATTGTAATTATAAAATGATTAACAGAGATAAATATAATAAAGGGTAATTGAATGACTTACAATAAAATGATGTTAAAAGAACTAAGAATAAAAGAAAGTAGTTATATAAAAAAAAGTGTAAATATATTTAACATGAGTGATAAATATATTGAGAGGAATAAATTTAAGTTTAATTAGGAATAAAGAAGAATAAAATTTATTAAGTACATTGTGAGTGTAATAAATGATTATTTTTCCAAACCCATGGTTTTAAAAATGGTTAATTTTAGATGATTGGATAATAAGATAATGAAATTTGAGATAGTTAAGATTTATTTAACTTGTGTAAAGATTTATTCTCTGTTTAAGTTGAAATCTCCATGCTTTCAAATTCATTTCCTTATTTTGTTTTTCAAACTATCTTTTGGTTGTCCTTATCATCCTTATCTTGCCATAGACCGGTATAGGCATCTTTCTATAATCTTTCTGTTTAGAAATCTTTCTATAATCTTGATAGACCTTTGGTAATCATTTTGAATCCACCTTTTTCGTGCTTGTGTTCTTGATTCTGGAGGATCTTGGAAAGATCACCTCCACCTTGTAAAACTTACCTATAACAACAGTTATCAGGTATAACTTCAATCTTCTTGTCATCTTATCTTAATCCTATTTCACTCTATCTTTTCTGTGCCCTTCCATACCTCATTCCTTTTCGGGGACGAAAAGTTTTGAGTGGGGGAGAGTGTAACAACCCTGTATTTTGTAATTATTTTATTGTATATTTTAATTATTTTTAATGTAAGATTTTGATTTAAAAACTTATTTTACTTATTTGAAATGATTAAATTTATTATTTAAATATAATCTTGATTTTTATATGAGTTATAATTCCAAACTTGTGTAAGTTGAATATTTGCCTGAAATGTTGATTTTGGTCAAAATAGTCAAAACTGTGACTTTTAACTTAAAATTTTAAAAGTTTAAAAATTTAAATTTTTTTTCTTTTATTATGAAAGTACATAAAATTCTAAGAACACCACTTTTCGTTTTGTTGAATTTGGATGTAAATTGTGAAAGTTATACCCTTTACAATATTGTGCATATACAGGGTTATTTAACAATGACTATTTTAAATTGTATAAATTACTTCTTCTTGGTTTTATTTTATGTTAATATGTGATAATATGTTATATTATGTATATTTTGACTTTTAAGTATTTTTAAAATGATAATATAATTTTTCTAAAGTTTATTTGAATTTATTTCAATTTATAAAGCCTAGTTGGTATTTACTACATTTTTCTTTATTTAACTTTCTATTTAATAAAAATTAAATTATTATTTTACCTTGAAAATGTTTTAAAACCATTTTTAATTCAAATTTTGTGTTAAAATATTTTTTTTGTGAAGTAATAAATTTTCCAAAGTCATTGGAGATTTTCTTGTAATTTTTATGTCAGGGTTGCTATTTTTAAGCGATTTCTTATTTCCTTTTTCTATTTTACTTAAAATAAATTATTTATTTTATTTTATTCTTACTTAGTTTCGGTTTTAAATAACATTTCTGAGTTTATTTTGTTTTTATAAAATTAAAAAGAAAAGGAAATGCAAAAGGTTTAGAAAGTTAAGAGATCTTAAAAGCCTGAAACGTAAAGGCGTTTTATCCGTTTCTTTTTGCAATTAATACATCAATTTATTGATTTATTTTATACATTCACTTTTATTGCTGTGTTTTACTTTATTTTATTCATTTTACATGTATTTAAATTTAAGAATTTTTTTCCAAAGTGTATTGAAGTTATTTCTAATTCCTAAGTCTAGTTTTCATTTTCTATGCCATTTTTCTTATTTTAATCATATCTAATTAATAATTAATTATTAATATTTTGTTTATCTGTTATATTTTCGAATTCTAACTGAAATTTATAAGTTTTTTAAGTTATTTAAGATGTATATGAATATATATAGGAAGTTTAAAAGGTTTGAAAGCAAAGAAACGTAAAACCGTTTTAACGTTTCTTCTTCCGTTTCTTTTCCAATTAATATATTTAATTTCCTTTGACCGTTCCTTTCTTTATTGTAGCTGTGCATTTCTTACCTCATTTTCACGCGAAAACATTCCTGTCCACTTCATTTTTCACGGCTAGAAAGGTTTGGTAATGACTCCTCTTTTCCTCTTCTTTTTGCTCTTCTTTTTCCATTGTTTTCTTATATTTTGCCTAGTTTTCTATGCTTTCTGGATTGGCCTCTACCACCCACCATAACCATCATACTCTCCACCATCCCCTACCACTCTTCCTTGGCATCATCTCCAGCCATCATTTCAGATCCATCCATGGCCACACCTCCCTTGGTGACAAAACTCCATAAAAATGCAACAATGCCCTTGAATAATGCTAGTTTGACCACCTTTGCCTCATCTCCTTCATCTCCACTTGTTGCCTTGCCTATATGATGTTAAACCTGACCTATATGATGTCATACCTGAGCCAAAGCATCATCATAGCCAAGCATAAGTGTCCCTTAGGCCAAGCATTGAAGTGGTTGAAGCAAGGTCCAATCTATCTTGTTCATTTTGCTTTGTATTTCAAAATTGTTTCAATGTTATTTTATGTTGAATGTTTATATATTGTCTTGTTTGTTTTGTTTTGGGTTGTTGATACAAAATCATATCATGGCTATCTTTCAACTCAAATCAAAAGTCGTGCAATCGTGCTTGTCATGCCTTTGGAGTCGTGCTTGTATGTTGTTTTGGTCTCTAGCTTTGAAAAATGTGAGTCTTTCTCACTCTGACATTTATACTTATGAAAAGTGAATTGATGACAAGTGTTTAGTAATATAAAATGTTTATGCAAGTTAATGATGATCATATGATATGATATGCCATGTTATTACCATGTTATTACCATATTTAAACTATTAATTTTCACCTGACATCTGATATATGACTGTATATTGTGATATTGACCTTGTTTATATTATTTCTGTATATGATCACACTGCAAGTTCCCTGTTAGAAAAAAATGTTATGGGCTGAAATGATAGGCCTGAATGGTTTTAAATTTTTCATTTTGACTTGGGATTGCGGGTTTGAAATGATAAAACCCGGATTTTTCTTTGTAAATTACGGGTTGAAATGATATATTACCCGTATCACTTTACCTAGCGTAGAAAATTTTATACAGGCCCGTAGTTAAAATATGTTTTCTAAATTTTTTTAAATATTTTAAAATTTTAATTATTATAATATTTCGATTTGAAATTTAATAAAAATAAAATTTTTGTAAAATATTATTGATTTTCTGAATAATTGTAAGTGAAATGAATTAATGAAAAAGTTAGAAATTTTGAACGTAAGTTATTTTGGAAATTTTGATTTAATTTTAATTGGAAATTTAATTGAGTATGAAATTATGATAAATTTATGATAATTTGAATTTAAATGAATTTAAAATGATTTTTATCATATTTATGATTTTTAATAAAGTTGAAATGTGAAATGAATAAATATTTTAAGTCGAAACTTTGAAATATAACTAGAATTGGAAATTTATGAAATTGACGTAAAAGAGAACTTTTAGTTAAGCAAATAAAAATAAAACTAAGTTATATTTGAGAATTTGAACTTAAGTGTTAAGTTGAAATTTAATGTAATGGATTTTAAAATTAAACATTGCATTTTAATAAGTGGATTATTATTAAATCTTGATTTTTGAATGGAAATTTAACTCTATAAAATCATGAACTTGAGGAAAATTAAATGATGTTTATAAATGTGAAAATGTATGATTTTATAAGTTAAAAATGTTTTAAATAAAAATATAATTGGTTGAGAAATTTTATTGTATATTTGAAGTTAATTGACTGTATTTTTGAAATGCTATTAATTACAATGTAAATGATATTACAGCATTTGTAAACGCTGTAGTTGATGATAATGAACTAAAAAGCTAAATTGAATTAAAGCTATTATAGCAATTTTTGTAAGTGCTATAATCTTTGAATTTAACTAAGTTATTCGAAATTTAAGTAAACCTATTATAACATATTAAAATGCTGTCCTTTGTTAAATTGAACTGTTTTGAATGTAACTTTCCGTAGAGTTTTCTAAATGATGCGAAAAGTGAATTTTCACTGTTTTGATAAACTTAAGTGAATAAATGAACTTTTGGAGTTGAAATTTTTGGAAATTTAATAATTTAATTATTAAGCATAATAACTTCATTGAAATGAAAAAAAAAGAATTTTTGGAATATAAACTGTTTTAAAATATGAATTGAAATGGTATTTTAGATTGAATAAAATGAATAATGATTTGAAATGAATGAAGTTTTGAAAAGATACGATATTTTGATATATTAAAATGATTTGAAAATGAAGTTTTGAATGGATATGATATTTTGATATATTAAAATGATTTGAAACGAAGTTTTGAAAGATATGATATTTTTGATATTAAATGATTTGAAAAACGGAGTTTGAAAGATAGGACATTTTGATATTAACATGATTTAAAAAGAAGTTCTGAAAGATATGATATTTTGGAACTGAAAGGTAGTGTTGAAAGGGTATGAAAATTTAATATATTGAAATGGTTAGAAATGACTTGATATTTATTTTGATAAATATTTGAATTGAAAGATATTTTACGATGATATACTGAAATGGTTTTGGAAATGATTTAATCTTTATTTTGATAAAGATTTGGATTGAAAAGGATATTTTATTTTGAAGTATAAAATATTTTTAAAGTTATAAGTACGGGTTATAATAACGATGGGTTGTTAAAGAGACCGGGATCGGATATTGTCTTATAGCCAGCCAATACCGAAAACCACTTTAACAACCGTGTACGCGGTGGAGATTCCAGAATGAAGTAGGATGGTGGCGACGTTCTCGAGGTATATATTACGTGGACCCAACTCCCGTGAGTTGGCATATATGACTAAAACAGGAGCTATACCAGGCTACACAAAGGGTCGCACCCTTTCATCGAGCATGCTCCATCGGAAACCATTCTATTACTGTTGTGATTCGATTCGGTGGCGCCACTTTTGATTCGGGGGTATTGTTCGAGGTGGGCGGAAGCTGCTGGCTTGCCGTCACCACCGGTCCGGGAGTGCAAACGGTGTATCCACCCTGGCATTGCCTCGCGTGCCGTGTCATATCCTTATGTCGAGCCCACTACGATTTTGGTTTTAAAGATCCGACCGCGTTAAGGTTCACCATTGTAACGACCCGTATTTTACGTGTCGATAGATCGTAGGATTTACAGGTCGTTAGTGTTGTTATGTTGTCTCTAGCATGAGTCGTATAAGGAGTTAACTCGTGCAAGTGTTGAGTCGTGACCGACTCATAGGGCTTGGCCGAGTTAAGGACGTTAACGACTTAAAGCTTAAGTCGTATGGTAGTTAGCTCGAGTGGTAGTTAGCTTAGGTCGTGAACGAGTTACGACTTAAGAACTGGGACGAGCTAGCAAGTTGGTAGAGTTAGCGGGTTAGTGCTAGGGCTTGAGTCATAAGCGACATAAGGATGTTACGCCTAAGAGTTGCCGAGTTATAGCTTAAATCGTAGGAGAGTTAACGGTTTAAGGGGTGGTGACCGACTTAAGAGAAGACCGACTCAAGAGGAGAACAGCAACCCATAGAAGGACCGACTTAGGAGATAGAGGGTTACATGATGGGTCGTATATGCTATGAGTCGTAAGTCGTTAGGTAACTGGGGTGATGAGTCGCATAATAGTTAGGTCGTTGAACGACTCATGCGATAAGTCGAGAGGTCCCGTGTTTGTGTTGAGTCGGCCTCGTAGTTGAGTCGTGAGTGTGTATTGTTGAGTCGGTGGGTGTTGAGTCGGCAGAGGCTGTTGAGTCGTATGAAGTTGAGTCGGCTAGGGCTTAGGTCGGCCATAAGGCAAAGTCGTTTGGGTCGGCAGTGAGTTAGGTCGTGGGTGTTATAAGCCGTATAAGGCTGGGCCGTGTTAGAGTTGAGTCGTAGGTCGGCTGTAGAGTTCAGTTGCGTGAGTGTCTAAGTCGTTGGGTTGTGAGATGGCTTAGGTTAGGTCGTTGGATCGGGTCTTTAAGTCGGCCATGTCTTTAGGTCGGTAGTATGTTGTGTTGGTTGAGTCGTAGGTCGTAGGGGCTGATGAGTCGGCAACGACTCATAGATAGGTCGTGACCGACCTAAGGGACGACGACCTAAGGGTAATTCAGCCTATAAATAGAGGGGTTTGACTCACTTTTTGGCACCGGTTTTTGAAGCAACGAAGTGCTGCCATTTTGGGAACTCGACTACAACATTTCTTCGTCTTCTTTTCTTCATTTCAATCTAGTTCTAACATCCATCCAAGATCGAAGATCGAGATCAAAGATTCAAGGGCCAAGGTTGAAGATCTTCATCCAACGAAGCTAGATTTCATCGTTTTAAGCGAGATTTCGCCGGATCAAGCCTTGATCTTCGCTGTCCAGATCTGAAGTGTTTAGTTTTTGAGGTGTTTAGGTGATTTGGTGAGTGGTAGTTATCTCTCACGCGGACCCAAAGGAGTATATTGGATTGGTGGTTTGTTGGAGTGTTGTAGATAGTGATTTTGTGCATTTTCCTTAGATCCAAGTGTAGATTCATTGTTTGTGAAGATGTTTACTTATGCATGTTCATTTATCAAGTATTAGAGACAAAACCCATGTTTTATATTTGATAGATCTATGCTAAAAACCTATGATTCATGCATGTTAGACTTATGCTCATTTATTTACGAAATTGCCATTATAGTTGATATTGCTCATTAGATCTTGTTTAAATGATTGATTGTTTGATTGTATGATTGATTTGATTGTTTCCAAGTTAGCTAGTAGTTGATTTGGAACAAGATGATTGAAGATGATTCGAAAGCTAAGTGGAAAGGCTCTTGAATGGTGAAAGCTGCTTATGGCATATGAAGCGGATGTTGAAGCTCATATGTATGGATTGGATGATGTTGAGATGGAACTTTGCCATGATGCGATGAGGCAAACCATGTTGTTGAGTTGAGACTTTGCTATGGTGTGATAAAGCGAAGTATGATGTGATGTAGACTTGGCGTAATCCAGGCAGGGATCATTCCAAGCATGTTGATAACTCGAGGGATGGTTCGAGTTGGTTGATAATGGATTGCTCGGGAAGTAGCTTGAGCTAGTATGAGAATAGTCATCGAGGAGGATGACTAGGAGGCTTGGATCTCATCGTTGTTGAAGGTTCTAGCATGCTCAAAAGCAAGAGTACATGGGGCGCCCAAAACGACTACAGGTAGGTAGTCGGGACACCCAAAAGACTACAGGTAGGTAGTTGAGTACTCTGGGCAGAGTAGGTAAGTCCTAGGCACGGGTCACGATGACGTGCGGAGCTATGTCTAAAACCGGGGTTACCATTAGCCCTTGACAGGTGGTCATTCAACTAACGGTGATATCAAGGCAATGATAACAGTGATAGCCAGAGTCATGGATGTTTGGTTGTATCATCATTCGGTCTCAAGAGCGGTGTTTTCTGGGGTGCTTATCTGATCTTGGTTTAGGCCTTGGGGGTTTGTATTTGGAAAACATCGTCCTTGACTCGAGTGGTTATTTCTTCTCCTTAATTGTATGTTATGTTATACTTGCTTCTCCTTAGTGTGAGTCTGGGGGCTATCACTGTAGAAAGAGGTGGAGTGGGATGGTTTGGTTCCTATTCCTTTTATCCCTTATGCTCTTTTGGTATGTTTGGTAGATAATTTACTGCTCACTAAGACTTTGTCTGACTTAAGGTTTTATGTCTCCTCTTATTACCTTGGGCTGTTCATCCGTGTTGGGATGGGCAGACTAGGTAGCAGGTGGCAGGTGCTGTGCTTAGAGTTCTCCGATGATGATGACGAAGACGAGCAGGAGGCTTTGCATATTAGTTTTCTTACTATGTGTACTGGGTGTTCCGTTGTTGTATCTGATTGAGTGTTGTAGTGAGGCTTTGATGTATGGATGAATCTTATGTTTGTATCAAACTACTATGATGCTTATATGATGGTTTTCTATTATGGAGCTTCACTATATATTTCTCTATTGTATTTTATCCCTGCGCTGTGAGTTGATGCGATAGAGTTTCTGTTTTTATTTTACCCTGACTATCGTCCATGGCTACCTGGCACACCTTTCAGCGCACTATTTCCTTGTCTTGGTGCGGGACTCATGGGCGGTCGTCACATTTGGGATCAGAGCTTTGGTTAATCGATTTTAGCCAACGCTCGCTGACGTAACTACGTATGAGAGACGTAATTGTATTTTGATGGATGATTACTATATATAATATAGTAGCCTAGAAGGATTTGAACTCCTTATGCAGTTGTTTCTTAAGGTGTTCTAATCATTCTTATTACAGATATTAAGGATGAGTCGAAGAGGGAGACCAGCTGCAAGGGAAAGCCGTGCTGATGAAGGAGCTGTTGATTATGGAACTATGTTCGAAGCGATGATGACTTCGATCATGAGAAGGATACCAGCTTCAGGATCATCAGTGGATGTGGGAGTTCAAGTTCAAGCTCCAAGACCGGTGGATTTTGCTAAGCTTTGCAAGGATTATACTTCTCTTGGAGGAAAAGCTTTCTTGGGGACGGAGTCGACTATTGAGGTGCAGAGATGGATTGATGCATGTCGAAGGATCTTTGGTGACTTAGGGATTGAGGATGCAACTAAGAGAAAGCTTGCATCGAGACAGCTTCAGGGAAGAGCTGCTGATTGGTGGAATTCTATCACCATTGATACCCCAGAAGAAGAGATTACTTGGGAGCAATTCCAAGTTAGATTTGAAGCCAAGTTCATCTCTACGGCTCAGAAGTCTGTTTTGTTCAAGAGGTTTGTAGAGCTCAAGCAAGGTGGGAGACCAGTTCTTGAGTATATTTCTGAGTTTGAAGCTTTGTCCAAGTATGCCAGATCGTACATTGATTCTCCCTATCAGAAGAATGAGAAGTTTGTGACTGGTCTGGATGCTTATCTTGGGAGGCAGTTAGTGGATCATTTGGACGATCCATTTGAGAAGCTTGTGGAGAAAGCCCTTAGGCATGAGAGTTTGTTTCCTAAGGAAAGTTCTGTTGTTGCTGTAACCAGGGAAGGATCTAAACCACACCAGAATGGCAATAAGAGGAGGAAGCAGCAGCAGCAGAAGGGTAAGGATGGCCAGAAGAAGCCGAAAGGCGAAGTGACTTGTTATAACTGCCAACAGAAGGGCCATCTTTACAAAGATTGTAAGAATCCCAAGGTGCCGGGAAAGTGTTATAACTGTGATAAGCTGGGACATATCAAGAAGGATTGCCCAGAGCCGAGGAAAGATAGGCAGATTGTGCAAGCTTATGCTTTGGGAGTTGTGCCGTCGTCTTCAAAAGCTCCGACTGCTGAAGAAAAGGGGAAGAGTGTGGTGGTTCAAGGTACTCTTTCTATCTGTGGTGTTCCAGTTAGAGTGTTGTTTGATACTGGAGCGTCGCATTCTTTTGTTTGTAATGATTTGGTAGATCGGTTAGGTTTGAGACCGGATATTGTTGATAGGCCATTGGTTGTGACTAATCCAGTTGGGGGTTCGTCATGTTTGTGTATGGTATGCCGTGGTCTAGTTGTGTCGAGTCATGATTGCTCGTTTGTTTGTGATTGCTTTGTTCTAAACTTTGCGGGGTTCGGAATTATTTTGGGTATGGACTGGCTTAGGAAGTATGCGGCTAGGATTGATTGTGAGAGGCTGGAGGTGACAGTCGGGAATGTGGAAGGGCGAAAGGTTGTGATACGATGTAAGCATGAGGAAGGCGTCTTCATGAGCTTCATGTATTCGCTGGTTGTTCCACGGGATGGACTGTCATCGGTGCCAATTGTGAATGGATTTGAGGACGTCTTTGACGAAGTCAAAGGGTTACCGCCGCATAGGGAGATCGAGTTTCGTATCGATCTAGTCGAGGGAGCCAGACCTGTTGTGATGCCTCTTAGGCGGATGGCGCCTAGGGAGCAGCTAGAGTTGAGGGTGCAGGTTGATGACCTTTTGCAGAAAGGATTCATTCGGAGAAGTGTGTCCGAATGGGGTGCACCAGTTGTGTTCGCAACCAAAGCGGATGGATCGTTGAGGTTGTGTGTGGATTATCGTGAGCTGAATAAGTTGACTAAGAAGAACAAGTATCCATTGCCGAGAATAGATGACTTGTTTGATCAGCTTCACGGGGCTAAGGTGTTTTCTCAGATGGATTTGGCAACGGGATTTCACCAGTTGAGAGTGGCTAAGGATAGTGTGCCGAAGACTGCTTTCAGGACACCGTCCGGATTTTATGAGTGGCTGGTAATGCCGTTTGGATTGACTAATGCGCCAGCATATTTTGTGGATCTTATGAATAGAGTGTTCAGAGATCAGTTGAATAAGTTCGTGCTTGTGTTCGTGGATGATATTTTGGTTTACTCCAGAACTGAAGAAGAGCACAAGACGCACCTAAGGATTGTTTTGGAAATCTTGCGGAAACATCAGCTGAAGGCTAAGTTTTCGAAGTGTCACTTCTGGAAGAGTGAAGTGAGGTTCTTAGGGCATGTTATCTCTGGAAATGGAATAGCGGTTGATCCCGCTAAGGTGGCAGCAATCCAGGATTGGGTTAGACCTAAGAATGCATCTGATGTAAGAAGTTTTCTTGGATTAGCAGGATATTATCATCGGTTTATTAAAGACTTTTCCAAGATAGCTGCACCGTTGACAGGATTGACGAAAAAGAACCAAGTGTTCAGATGGGATGATAAGTGTGAGCAAGCTTTCGTAATCCTGAAAGAGCGACTGACGAGTGCTCCTGTTTTGACTATTCCTAGTGGGAATGATGAGATGGTGGTTTACACCGATGCATGTGGCACTGGACTTGGAGCAGTGCTAATGCCGAAGGATAAAGTTGTTGCGTATGCTAGTCGACAACTGAAGCCGCATGAAAGGAATTATCCGACTCATGATTTAGAGTTAGCAGCGATTGTGTTTGCTTTGAAGATATGGAGACATTACCTATTGGGAGTTCGATTCGAGTTGTTTACAGATCATAAGTCGTTGAAGTATCTGTTCTCCCAAAAGGATTTGAGTCTTCGACAGCAAAGATGGCTAGAGTTCCTAGCATCATATGATTTTGGTATAGCCTATACTCCGGGAAAAGGAAACGCAGTGGCAGATGCGTTAAGTCGAAGACATGCAGTATTGGGAGCCATGTTTTCAGAGTGGAAGAGTCTCGAGTATTTGGCTGAGTTTGACTTCAGGCCTAGATGTGAATTGGAACCTGAGATGTTGGCAAACTTATCGATAAGACCTACTCTTGTGGAAAGGATTGGCGAGAGCCAAAAGCAAGACGATAAGCTTGTCAGGATTATCCGTGGTTTGGAATCTGGATTGGAACCAGAGAAGGATAAAGGATTCGAGATCGATCGAGAGGGTCGGCTTCGAAAGCAAGGACGACTGGTTGTTCCCGATATAGATGGATTGAGAGATGAAGTTCTAAGGGAAAGTCATCACTCGAAGTTGACGATTCATCCAGGTGGAAATAAGATGTATCGGGACATGAAGAGAGCCTACTACTGGGAAGGTATGAAGAAGGATGTTGGAAATTTTATTTCCAAGTGTATGAACAGCCAGTTGGTGAAAGCTGAGCAGAAGAAGCCCAGTGGATTGCTTCAGCCATTAGAAGTTCCTACATGGAAGTGGGAGCAGGTGTCGATGGATTTTATCGATGGTCTACCTAGGACAAGAGCAGGAAATGAAGGGATTTGGGTCATAGTAGATCGTTTGACAAAGAGTGCTAGGTTCATTCCTGTTCGATCAACTAGGACTGCATCGAAGTTGGCTGAATTGTATGTTAAGTGGATAGTTCGATTCCATGGTATTCCGAAGAGTATAGTGAGCGATCGAGACCCATTGTTCACTAGTGGATTTTGGAAGAGCTTCCAGGAAGTTTTGGGAACCGAGTTGTGTTTGAGTACAGCTTATCACCCTCAAACAGATGGTCAGACTGAAAGAGTCAACCGAGTGTTGGAAGATCTTCTCAGGGCTTGTGTTTTGGACTTCGGAGGATCATGGGAAGATCACCTTCATTTGGTGGAATTTGCTTATAATAACAGTTATCAGTCGAGTATTGGTATGGCACCATATGAGGCATTATATGGAAGACTGTGTAACTCTCCGACATGTTGGTTGGAAACTGGAGAAAAGCTGATACTTGGGCCAGAGATGATTCGACAGACTTCAGATTGTATAGAGATCATTCGGCAACGAATGAAGACAGCCCAAGATCGTCAGAAAAGTTATGCCGATAATCGTCGTAAAGATTTGGAATTCGACGTAGGAGATATGGTTTTTGTGAAGATTTCTCCTCTGAAGAGTATTATAAGATTCGGGAACAAAGGAAAGTTGACTCCGAGATTTGTTGGACCATTCCCGATTATCGAGCGAATTGGAAAGCTCGCTTACAGATTGGAGTTACCGGAAAAGATGACGGGTGTGCACAATGTTTTTCATGTATCTTATCTACGGAAGTATGTGCACGACCCAACTATGGTGGTTTCTGCTGACAGCTGTGAAGACTTAGAGGTTGATCTAGTTGTTTCGAGACCTCGTAAGCCGCTTCGTATTGTTGAAACCGATACGAAACAGCTTAGGAGGAAGACGATTACGTTGCTCAAGGTACAATGGAGTGATGATGTTAACGACTGTATGTGGGAGGAGGAAGAGAGGATGAAGGCAGCTCATCCCGGACTCTTCGAGGTATGGCCCTAAAGTGTCGTGACATCTCATGAATTTGTAGCTTGTTCTAAGTCTTAGAATTCTGCATGCTAGGCTAGAATTGGATGCATGGTTTGTTGATTGCTATGGATGGTAGGCATGCGGAATATCTTTGATTGCTGTTGTTTGCTTGGAATTTCGGGGGCGAAATTCCTAAGGGGGAGAGAATGTAACGACCCGTATTTTACGTGTCGATAGATCATAGGATTTACAGGTCGTTAGTGTTGTTATGTTGTCTCTAGCATGAGTCGTATAAGGAGTTAACTCGTGCAAGTGTTGAGTCGTGACCGACTCATAGGGCTTGGCCGAGTTAAGGACGTTAACGACTTAAAGCTTAAGTCGTATGGTAGTTAGCTCGAGTGGTAGTTAGCTTAGGTCGTGAACGAGTTACGACTTAAGAACTGGGACGAGCTAGCAAGTTGGTAGAGTTAGCGGGTTAGTGCTAGGGCTTGAGTCGTAAGCGACATAAGGATGTTACGACCTAAGAGTTGCCGAGTTATAGCTTAAATCGTAGGAGAGTTAACGGTTTAAGGGGTGGTGACCGACTTAAGAGAAGACCGACTCAAGAGGAGAACAGCAACCCATAGAAGGACCGACTTAGGAGATAGAGGGTTACATGATGGGTCGTATATGCTATGAGTCGTAAGTCGTTAGGTAACAGGGGCGATGAGTCGCATAATAGTTAGGTCGTTGAACGACTCATGCGATAAGTCGAGAGGTCCCGTGTTTGTGTTGAGTCGGCCTCGTAGTTGAGTCGTGAGTGTGTATTGTTGAGTCGGTGGGTGTTGAGTCGGCAGAGGCTGTTGAGTCGTATGAAGTTGAGTCGGCTAGGGCTTAGGTCGGCCATAAGGCAAAGTCGTTTGGGTCGGCAGTGAGTTAGGTCGTGGGTGTTATAAGCCGTATAAGGCTGGGCCGTGTTAGAGTTGAGTCGTAGGTCGGCTGTAGAGTTCAGTTGCGTGAGTGTCTAAGTCGTTGGGTTGTGAGATGGCTTAGGTTAGGTCGTTGGTTCGGGTCTTTAAGTCGGCCATGTCTTTAGGTCGGTAGTATGTTGTGTTGGTTGAGTCGTAGGTCGTAGGGGCTGATGAGTCGGCAACGACTCATAGATAGGTCGTGACCGACCTAAGGGACGACGACCTAAGGGTAATTCAGCCTATAAATAGAGGGGTTTGGCTCACTTTTTGGCACCGGTTTTTGAAGCAACGAAGTGCTGCCATTTTGGGAACTCGACTACAACATTTCTTCGTCTTCTTTTCTTCATTTCAATCTAGTTCTAACATCCATCCAAGATCGAAGATCGAGATCAAAGATTCAAGGGCCAAGGTTGAAGATCTTCATCCAACGAAGCTAGATTTCATCGTTTTAAGCGAGATTTCGCCGGATCAAGCCTTGATCTTCGCTGTCCAGATCTGAAGTGTTTAGTTTTTGAGGTGTTTAGGTGATTTGGTGAGTGGTAGTTATCTCTCACGCGGACCCAAAGGAGTATATTGGATTGGTGGTTTGTTGGAGTGTTGTAGATAGTGATTTTGTGCATTTTCCTTAGATCCAAGTGTAGATTCATTGTTTGTGAAGATGTTTACTTATGCATGTTCATTTATCAAGTATTAGAGACAAAACCCATGTTTTATATTTGATAGATCTATGCTAAAAACCTATGATTCATGCATGTTAGACTTATGCTCATTTATTTACGAAATTGCCATTATAGTTGATATTGCTCATTAGATCTTGTTTAAATGATTGATTGTTTGATTGTATGATTGATTTGATTGTTTCCAAGTTAGCTAGTAGTTGATTTGGAACAAGATGATTGAAGATGATTCGAAAGCTAAGTGGAAAGGCTCTTGAATGGTGAAAGCTTCTTATGGCATATGAAGCGGATGTTGAAGCTCATATGTATGGATTGGATGATGTTGAGATGGAACTTTGCCATGATGCGATGAGGCAAACCATGTTGTTGAGTTGAGACTTTGCTATGGTGTGATAAAGCGAAGTATGATGTGATGTAGACTTGGCGTAATCCAGGCAGGGATCATTCCAAGCATGTTGATAACTCGAGGGATGGTTCGAGTTGGTTGATAATGGATTGCTCGGGAAGTAGCTTGAGCTAGTATGAGAATAGTCATCGAGGAGGATGACTAGGAGGCTTGGATCTCATCGTTGTTGAAGGTTCTAGCATGCTCAAAAGCAAGAGTACATGGGGCGCCCAAAACGACTACAGGTAGGTAGTCGGGACACCCAAAAGACTACAGGTAGGTAGTTGAGTACTCTGGGCAGAGTAGGTAAGTCCTAGGCACGGGTCACGATGACGTGCGGAGCTATGTCTAAAACCGGGGTTACCATTAGCCCTTGACAGGTGGTCATTCAACTAACGGTGATATCAAGGCAATGATAACAGTGATAGCCAGAGTCATGGATGTTTGGTTGTATCATCATTCGGTCTCAAGAGCGGTGTTTTCTGGGTGCTTATCTGATCTTGGTTTAGGCCTTGGGGGTTTGTATTTGGAAAACATCGTCCTTGACTCGAGTGGTTATTTCTTCTCCTTAATTGTATGCTATGTTATACTTGCTTCTCCTTAGTGTGAGTCTGGGGGCTATCACTGTAGAAAGAGGTGGAGTGGGATGGTTTGGTTCCTATTCCTTTTATCCCTTATGCTCTTTTGGTATGTTTGGTAGATAATTTACTGCTCACTAAGACTTTGTCTGACTTAAGGTTTTATGTCTCCTCTTATTACCTTGGGCTGTTCATCCGTGTTGGGATGGGCAGACTAGGTAGCAGGTGGCAGGTGCTGTGCTTAGAGTTCTCCGATGATGATGACGAAGACGAGCAGGAGGCTTTGCATATTAGTTGTCTTACTATGTGTACTGGGTGTTCCGCTGTTGTATCTGATTGAGTGTTGTAGTGAGGCTTTGATGTATGGATGAATCTTATGTTTGTATCAAACTACTATGATGCTTATATGATGGTTTTCTATTATGGAGCTTCACTATATATTTCTCTATTGTATTTTATCCCTGCACTGTGAGTTGATGCGATAGAGTTTCTGTTTTTATTTTACCCTGACTATCGTCCATGGCTACCTGGCACACCTTTCAGCGCACTATTTCCTTGTCTTGGTGCGGGACTCATGGGCGGTCGTCACAACCATCCCCTTAACGCTATTTTCTATATGATTATACTTTACTGATTAGACACTACCGTATATAGCGTATATTACTACATAGTAAATAGTTTAACGGATCCTTAGAGGATGGGCGGTCCCAAGCATCCTTTAAGTTACTGATGCATTTTGTTACTGTTCACTTGAGTTGATTTATAGTTTATAAGTATTTATGTCCTGACTCGAGGGTTTTGTGTTTTGCTTTACGCTCGGGTCAGATTGATTGAGTTAGCATTCAAGATTCACCTTCGGCGTTGGAGCTTTCCTTGAAGATCCAGCCATCTATTTTGTTTCAGTATCCAGTGTTTCAGTGATGTATCTGATTTGTACCTGATGTATCTTGTTACTCTTCGGTTGTATCTTATTTAACTCTGATGTATCTTATATTTTATATATTAGCTTCATGAACTACTATCTCTTTTTCTTCCGCTGCATTTTTGTATACTCTGTGTCTGAGGTCTGTGATTTTTATTTACTGTATATTCTGAGGTTTGCCAAAATTTTATTTACAACGCGGTATTTTGAGCAATTCAATTCCGACATGAGTGTCTACCTATACACTTATAATGGATGCGAATGGTTGAAAATATCGGGTCGTTACAGTTGGTATCAGAGCTTTGGTAGCTCTAGGCAAAACTCAGCATATGGAGTGAATGTATTTACAGAATCACTTTCATTCGAGTTTGAATCTCTCCCTTTTGACTCGATTCCTTTGAATTTTGGAACATTCCCTACGGTTCCAAAATCCATTCGTATCCCTCACTATTCATCTTCTTTTGACTCTGGAGCATTCCATAACTCCGCTTCGAATGATCTTTCTAGTGAGTTGGCGGTCACGCCAATTTCAAATTTAATTGAAAAAGGGGGAAAACTCCTTTGCAGTTAGCATCGATTCACCAGAGATTCTTATCTATCCTTGGTTTAGATGCTAATATCTTTTGTTATTTCAAACTCTAACTCTTGAGATCGAATGTAGATTTACCACAGAAAAATCCACATTGATCTTATTCTTTAAGTCACGGTTAATTAATTAAGGTTGAGTTAATTAAGGTTGAGTTAATTAATTAAGATTAATTAACTTGAAAATAAGATTATTAATTAAATAAGTTATGATTTTAATTAATGATTAGAAATTAATCAAGAGGTTAAGATTAATTAAGATAAAAACTTAATTAATTAAATATTTAGCGATTAATTAAATGATTATTAAGATTTATAAATTTGTGAATTAATAATGATTAATTTAATTTAATTACTTAAGTAAGGTAATTAAAGAAATTGATGATAAGTTAATGAAGGTCATTAACTTGAGATTATTTATTTAATTAATTTAAGTACTTAATTTTGATTATTAATTAGATTAATTAAATTTAAATAATCATTATGGTATTTGGTTAAGTATAATTACTTTGTGAAGTAATTAAAGTTATTAATTACTCATTGTAATTAATTGATTTATTTGATTAGTTTAAATTAATTAATTAAGTTTAATTAATTTATAATAATCATTGATGGGTTAATAAGTAATTAATGAAGGATAATTACTTAGGGGAGTAATTAAGATAAGTAATTACAAAATGTAATTTATTTAAAGTATGAAGAATTGAGGTTAATTGTTTGTGAAATTATTATGGAGGATAATTTCTTTGTGAAAGAAATTAATAATTACTTGGTGTAATTAATTTAAGTAATTATTGATTAAATCATTTGGAAAATAATTAAGTAATGTAATTAATTAAGGATAATTAATTACTAATAAAATGATATAATTAATTATTAAATATAATTAATTTAGGGGTAATCAATTTACTCAATGCAGAAATTAAGAATGGTTAATTACTGAAGTTAATTAATCAAAGTGATTAATAATTAAGGTTAATTACTTAATGAAGCTAATTAATTTAAATGTAATTAGGAATCATTAAGTAATATAATTAATAATGTGATTAAGGGTTAATTAATTGAGATTAATTAATTAATGATAAGTGATTAAAGTAATTATTTAATGTAATTAATTAAGAATTAATGTAATTAATTATAATTAATTAATGGAGTAAATAGAGGTTAATTACAATATTTGATTAAGAATAATTAATTTATGAAATTAATTACTTGAATATAATTAAAGGATGATTAATCAAGGGTGATTAATCAAGAAGGAATTAATTAGTGGTTAATTAATTAATTGATTGATTGATTTGAAATCAATGGTTGTATAAGCAGGATTATAGATTGAGGTAATTAATTTAATTTACTTTAAATTAATTAGAGATGATGTAATTAATTTAATTAATTTTAAATTAATTATATATGGTGTGGTTATAAATCCTTGTTTTTATATGGATGATATAGATTTCCATGAATGGTTTGAATCTCATATATGAGATTAGTAATGATGTGTGATATGGATGCATTGGTTGCATTGTGATGATGAATTGGATTATCTTCTGATAATGATAATATGGATTATCTATGGTAATGATTATCTATTGTGATGATATAAATTTCTATCTATGTGTATATAGATAGTTTCAATTGAATTGTTTTAAACTTAAAACAACTTGGACCTAAAAGACACGTTTTGGATTTCGATGAGACCGGGACCGGGTTTCAATATTTGGATATCCAAAAACCACATCGATCCAAATTAACGATAGGTCGTGAAATCTTTTGGGAAGAGTGAAGACTCGAGGTGTAAGGACTATCCGTCAGTATAACTCTGGGGGTGATTCCGTGATAAGTTTGACGGAAATAGCACTTACAGGCTCGAGATGGAGATTCAGAGTGCAAGGTTTATCGTCGTTAACTCTGAGGGTGATCCCAAAATGAGTGTAACGAGATAATGCCTTTGGTTTCGTTCGAACCTGGAACAAACTTATATGGATTGAATGCTTTCAGAACATCGTCAGGTGGACGATGAGCATTCTAAGAGATGTGTTCTCTAAAGGTAATCGTAGACTCAAGCCTCATCAACCGGGAATGGCTAAAACAGGGGAGGTGCAGCAAGGCTTCGTGGGTAGCTCCAACTGGAGAGCGAGATTTACCCTTGTTTAGAAGTCCCTTTTTATTCGGCTGTGTGGGCGGTTGATTCGCGACAACTGCCGGGGTTGTCTTGTTCGGGACTGTCCAGTAAGTGATGGTTCCGGCCTTGTGTTCCAGGGGAGCGGGCGTACTCCTCGGTACTGTGATCTAGGCCACGCACTGTGACGGGCGGTACCCCAGTAGCCCTGCCATTGTATGGAATCCAAAATCCAATAAATGTCGTACGTATTAGTTGTGCCCAACTATGTTGGAACGTGAGATGTAAGCATTCCAGCCATTTCTGTATTTTATTTGAAAACCCTAGACACTATTATAATATCATCGGATTTCCTATCAAATGTTTTGGTTAGCGTAAGGTAAAAACTTTTCCATGTTTATGTGTGGGAAGTCTTACGTGATACCTTTCTTTTAAAAGATTTTTGAAAGTTAAGCAACTTAACCTGTTACTCACACCAGACCCATGTCTAACCCGGAGTTTATCTTTGTTTTTTTCATAAACTCTTGGGTACTCAAATTTTTACGAGTAGCCAAGGGATTCAGGTTAGCTTTGACGAATTATGGAGGAGCAAATGGAGCAGGAGGCTTCTGCGTTATAGTTATCTAGTATTCCGCTGTGTTAGTATCTCCGAGTCGTTTGTTTGAGTTGTTTTGTACTGTGTTGTAATAACTAGACAGGTGTTTATAACTGTCTAGTATGTGTTGTATTATCTGTGTAACTCTGATAGTTGTTGTATTTCTATGTAATACTTTTGATTATTAATATAATTTATTCATTCCGCTGTTTAGATTCTGATGTGTTGTTTCTTCTTCTCTTTTTTCTTTTCTCTTTTCTATCCCTTTCTTTCTTATTAATGATGCGTCATTCTGTGGAGACGGATGGAAGGTCATTACAGTGGTATCAGAGCGCTAGGTTGAGTGAATACCTAGGCTTTGGGGTGTTTTCTTTCTTGAGAGAGCGTACTTGTAATTTTTGATATATATCTATATATATTTATTATTTTTACCTATCCGTTGGGTTGCCCGTTCAGGTTTTCCAATATAGGTTATAAAGGTAGATAGGGTAGTGGTGTGTGTAACACGACTACTACATTTGGTTGGAGTTTGATGTTGAGGTTGGAAGTGTATTTGTCGAGAATGTAGACCTAATACCGTCTTGAATGAGTTGTGCAGTGGTGTAGAGATTTCATCGATCTCTGAAGGTAACCTGTTAAGGTTCGGGATCTAACTTTGAAGTTGGATGAGTTGAGCTTGGATCTGTCGGTTTGGCAGATGTGTGTGATGGTATTTTGATACCTCAGGAGTGGTAGCTGCGTGATGAGATGCAGTGAATAGGAAGGTTTTCGAAAATGTTTTCTTTGGAACGAGTTAGGAAGTGTGTCTGCTTCGGTGATGTGGCTAAGTCCAGCTGGTTGTTTGGCTATGAGGTCCAGGTTTCTCGAAGAACTTTGGATTAGGAAGTCTTTTGCATCGATGTCAGCAGTGCAGTTCGGAGAGTTCTGTGTTGGCAAGAAGGACTTCTGGTTAGTAGTTTTCTGAGGTAGAGTTCAGAAGCAGCAGACTAGATCCGTTCTTCGGTGGATTGGCTAATTAAAGAGTAAGCTGTTTTGTTTGGTAAAGAGAGAACAGTTTTCTTTGGAAATTGGTCTGTGTTGATCGCAAAAGTGACTTGCGATAG
The DNA here is from genome assembly GCA_030765085.1 of Allium cepa. NCBI lineage: Eukaryota > Viridiplantae > Streptophyta > Magnoliopsida > Asparagales > Amaryllidaceae > Allium > Allium cepa. Next base: position 561,096,040 of record CM060939.1, read on the forward strand.
TTGAGTGATCTCTTGGGTTATCAGAGTTTTCTGGATATCTTCTGAGAGGTCAGAGGATTGTCTGTATCGGGAGATTGAGTTTTCTTATCTTCTGGATTCCAGGAGTGGAGCTAGTGGAGCAGCTAGTAGAAGGATGATTTCTTGAGATAGGATTTGGTGAGGCAGCTCAGGATTGGTGGAACTTCTGAGTTTTCTTTTATAGACCCGTTGAACCATATTCGGGGATATGTTATCCAGATTGTGCTCATGATCATCATCAGCATTTTTCTTCTTTTCCAGATCAGAGTTGTGCAGCAGAAGCAGTTTGGGAATGTTTCTGATTTGTCTTTTCTATAGAAGAAGTAAGTTTGTTCTTCTGAGGTTTGTAGAGTAGAGTGGTGTACTTGGTTTAGGATTGATCTTGAGGAGATCATTGGGTTGGGATGTTTTGGGTTCTGTTGGTTTCTGGGGTCATCAGAAAAGTTTAAGCTGATCAGTTTGGATGTAGACAGTCCAGGATCGTCAGAAGATTTTTGTGGATTAGAGACGAAGGAATTTGAATTCCGGAGTCGGAGATTTGTTTTGGATCTCTTCTGTGTTTTGGTTAGATTGGTGTTTGGTTTTCAAGAGTTGAATTGCCAGTTTGGTAATTGGATTTAATGAGTTTCACGTATCTCTAAGGGAGTACGTGTATGAGCTATCTTTGGTTGTGGAACCAGCTATTCAGATAGGTTTGGTTGTTGAATCTGACTCGTCTGTATATGATGTCTTGTCTAGTTTTATAGATCTAGATGATAAGGAGCTCTGTAGCTTCGTAGTATAGATTGTTTGGATTATGTAGGGCGAGTATCCCGTTATATATATACTTGGGGAAACTCGAGAAGATTTTTATCCAGAATTTTGTCTGGATAATTAAATTTGTTTGATTTAATAAAATTGGTTGCTTTGGTTGTTAGCATATGATTGATATATGCTTGTGTTTAAATTAAATCTTAAATGAGATTATTAAATTACTTTTGCTTTTAAATTTCGGGGACGAAATTCTTTTAAGGGGGGAGGAATGTGATATCCCGGAAATTTTGGAAATATCAATTTAATAATCTGTATTTAAAATTAAATTGATTTGATAAATTCAGTTAATAAAAATTTACTTGATTTAATAATCCCATCAAATAAATGTTTAATTGGTAAATTTTATCTTTTAAAAGCTAATAAATTGCTTTCTATTTATAATGTATGTATGTATATATATTATAGATAGATAAGTTTTGATTATAGTTTAATAAATAAATAAAATCTTGTTTTTAAATTCTGATATTCATTTTGATAATTTGGAGATTATTATTTTATTGAATAAATAAATATTTGGTTTTAAGATACTTAAAAGAAATTGTTTTAAATTGTTTTAAATATATTTTAAGCATAATTTAAATTTTAAAAAGACAAACAAAAGTTTATTTTATTTCTTTTTAAATATAGCTTAATAATTATAATTTGGAATTATGTGAAAATTTAAAATACCCTTTATATATTAAAAATTAATTCATTTAATTAAGATAAATAAGACAAGTAATTTATATTTCTTTCATAAATGATTTAAATTGATAAATATGTTACTCTTTTTTTAAATAGTAATAAATGTATAAATATAAATATGTTTAAAAAGGCAATATTTATTATTTTAAAATTTAAAATAAGTTGATATAAATTAGTTTTAAAATGGAATTTTTAAATGTATAAATAGCATTTGAAATTGAATTTAATTTTGAAATTCAAATTAATAAACATATATGAATCTTGTAAATAAGCTTTCATTTTTATATAAATTATTTTATTTCATTAAAAAGAAATACATATCCATTTATTTATGAAACTACTTTATATGTATTTAATAAATAAGGAGGATTTCAATTACCTTTAAATTAAATAAAAACTAACTAAATTACTTAAGACACGTGTTATTAAACTAAGTGGTATTTATGACAAGTGTACTTAGGATAAGAGATTAATATAACAAGTGTTATTTCTTTTTTTACAAGTGTCTTTTATTTTATTTTTTCCTTTTAAATTTTTAAATAAATCATTTATACCTATATAAACATGTTTCTTCAAGTTCTATTCTTTTCTAATGTTCTTTTATTCAAAGTTTAGAAGGAAAGTTTCAGCTAAATCAAATATGAAACAAATTTGTTTCCAAATTACATTTTAAAATTTAAATTTATAATGAAAACCAAACTTAACTTTAACAAAGTTTTTTTTTCAAAAAAAACAAATTTAAAACCTTTTTAAAACTTATGTTAAATAATCTCTCAATTTATAAAAGCGATTTAAACCCATATTTATTTAAGATTCAAATCATATTTAAAATATGATTCAACATCAAAAGTTGTTTAAACTTTTAAAATATTTAAAACTTCTTTTCTTTTCAAAACATGATTCAAATTTGAATCTTGTTTCCAGATTTGAATTTATGTTTAAATCTTCTATTCAAATTTTGAAACCTTATCTTTAAATTCAATTTAATTAAACTCCTTTAAAGTTGTTAAACATTTTACTTTATAAAAGTTTGAATTAAATTTAAAAACTGGAATTCAAATCTCAGTTTGAAAACTCTACTTTTTAAATTTAAGTTTTAAATTCCTGTTTAAAAACCCTGCTCCAGATTTAAAAACAAATTGAATTAGAAAAACTGCAGGTTTCTCTGAAACCTGTAAATTTAAAATACCCGAGACTCCCCTTATTTACTTCGAGTAAAACTATCTACAACTTCGAGCAAAATCTCGAATTTCCCGTGTGTTACCCGAGCACAACAAGACTGCAAACCCAACAATCCACCCTGGCTCCATCTTCTTCACCATGCGCATGCACGGTGGTTCTGGCCACCTCCGGCCACTACCCAACCAACGAGCAAGTCGCCGACCATCTTTGAATCACTTCGCGGCCATCAAAACCCCTCAATCCACTCGAAATCAAATTCGAGTATCCCTAAACCAAAACCTGTCAACAGTTTTACCTTCAAACTCAAAACCTGGAAATCGCCCATACTCTCTCCTCCGACCATCGGAGGCTCTGCAACGCCGTCCAACTCCTCTTCGACACCCAAGCAGCCATCACCCCAAAAATCACTGCACTCGGTCCCCTATAGCCTCCATACCGATCAAATCACTGCAGTGCCTAAAAACTAGGTTTACAACTTCCCCTTTTTCCAGAAAGAACAGCAATGCACATAAATCCATCACTAAAAATTGTAATTTTGGTTTTAAAAATCACCTTTTAGTTTCAGCTTTCGATCTATGCACCTGAAACTAAGAAAAATCTACTTGGATTTGTCTGATTTAGTTTACTTTGTTATTACCTTGTTCCAGTAAAACTACAGGTATTTTCTTTTTTATTTATTTCATCTTGAACAAAATCTCAAACTTATAATTTATGATATATTGAACATACATTGTTCAAATCTCTTGTATTGTTACAGATTAATTTAAAACACTTAAGTTTTTGGACCTAGAACTTAGTAAAATAAATACTTTAATAATCATAAAACAGAAATCTTATACTCCTATACTCAATACAGTCTTTACTGCAGGAACAAGCATGCACTTTATAACTACTTAAATTTTTAAATTTATGAGGTTAATCTCAACATACAAATCAACATACAGCCATATAAACACAAGTCATCAATCAAGCAAAAATTTAATACTTAAGTTTAAAACCGAAAGTGTTACTCACAAACACACCATTCAACATGCTATCAGGTATATAAACACAAGCATATTAATTAATTAACTAAATTAATTAAGTAATTAACTCTTAATTACTTACATAAGTAATTATTTCTAATTACTTCTATTAATAAATCTTGATTACTTTCTTAATTAATTATTTGTTAAGGTAATTAATTAAGGAAGTAATCAAGATTTACTAATGGAAGTAATTAGAAATAATTACTTATGTAAGTAATTAAGAGTTAATTACTTAATTAATTTAGTTAATTATACTTAAAAAATTACAATTGTTAATCTTTAATTAATTAATCTAATTAATTATCAAAATTAATCACATTAATTAATTCTATAATTATTCTTAGATAATTATCATTATTTAATTAACAACATTTTCTCTAATTACTTTCTTAAGAAAATTATCTTAGATTAATTTTCATTAATCGTCTCTAATTAAAAAAAATTTATTTAAACCATTATTTAAAAGCAAATAAATAAGAATAAGGTAATTAAAGAAATTGATGATAAGTTAATGAAGGTCATTAACTTGAGATTATTTATTTAATTAATTTAAGTAATTAATTTTGATAATTAATTAGATTAATTAAATTTATATAATCATTATGGTATTTGGTTAAGTATAATTACTTTGTGAGGTAATTAAAGTTATTAATTACTCATTATAATTAATTGATTTATTTGATTAGTTTAAATTAATTAATTAAGTTTAATTAATTTATAATAATCATTGATGGGTTAATAAGTAATTAATGAAGGATAATTACTTAGGGGAGTAATTAAGATAAGTAATTACAAAATGTAATTTATTTAAAGTATGAAGAATTGAGGTTAATTGTTTGTGAAATTATTATGGAGGATAATTTCTTTGTGAAAGAAATTAATAATTAATCACTTGGTGTAATTAATTTAAGTAATTATTGATTAAATCATTTGGAAAATAATTAAGTAATGTAATTAATTAAGGATAATTTACTAATAAAATGATATAATTAATTATTAAATATAATTAATTTAGGGGCAATCAATTTACTCAATGCAGAAATTAAGAATGGTTAATTACTGAAGTTAATTAATCAAAGTGATTAATAATTAAGGTTAATTACTTAATGAAGCTAATTAATTTAAATGTAATTAGGAATCATTAATTAATATAATTAATGATGTGATTAAGGGTTAATTAATTGAGATTAATTAATTAATGATAAGTGATTAAAGTAATTAATTAATGTAATTAATTAAAAATTAATGTAATTAATTATAATTAATTAATTAATGGAGTAATTAGAGGTTAATTACAATATTTGACTAAGAATAATTAATTTGTGAAATTAATTACTTGAATATAATTAAAGGATGATTAATCAAGGGTGATTAATCAAGAAGGAATTAATTAGTGGTTAATTAATTGATTGATTGATTGATTGATTTGAAATCAATGGTTGTATAAGCAGGATTATAGATTGAGGTAATTAATTTAATTTACTTTAAATTAATTAGAGATGATGTAATTAATTTAATTCATTTTAAATTAATTATGTATGGTGTGATTATAAATCCTTTTTTATATATAGATGATATAGGTTTCCTTGAATGGTTTGAATCTCATATATGAGATTAGTAATGATGTGTGATATGGATGCATTGGTTGCTTTGTGATGATGAATTGGATTATCTTCTGATAATGATAATATGGATTATCTGTGGTAATGATTATCGATTGTGATGATATAAATTTCTATCTGTGTGTATATAGATAGTTTCAATTGAATTGTTTTAAACTTAAAACAACTTGGACCTAAAAGACACATTTTGGATTTCGATGAGACCGGGATCGGGTTTCCATATTTGGATATCCGAAAACCACATCGATCCAAATTAATGATAGGTCGTGAAATCTTTTGGGAAGAGTGAAGACTCGAGGTGTAAGGACTATCCGTCAATATAACTCTAGGGGTGATTCCGTGATGAGTTTGACAGAAATAGCACTTACGGGCTCGAGATGGAGATTCAGAGTGCAAGGGTTATCGTCGTTAACTCTGAGGGTGATCCCAAAATGACTGTAACGAGATAATGCCTTCGGTTTCGTTCGAACCCGAAACGAACTTGTATGGATTGAATGCTTTCAGAACATCGTCCGGTGGATGATGAGCATTCTAAGAGATGTGTTCTCTAAAGGTAATCGTAGCCTCAAGCCTCATCAACCGGGAATGGCTAAAACAGGGGAGATGCTGCAAGGCTTCGTGGGTAGCTCCCACTGGAGAGCGAGATTTACCCCTGTCTAGAAGTCCCTTTTTATTCGGCTGTGTGGGCGGTTGATTCGCGACAACTGTCGGGGTTGTCTTGTTCGGGACTGTCCAGTAAGGGATGGTTCCGGCCTTGTGTTGTAGGGAAGTGGGCGTACTCCTCGGTACCGTGATCTAGGCCACGTACTGTGACGGGCGGTACCCCAGTAGCCCTGCCAATGTATGGAATCCAAAATCCAATAAGTGCCGTACGTATTAGTTGTGCCCAACTATGTTGGAACGTGCGATGTAAGCATTCCAGCTATTTCAGTATTTTATTTGAAAACCCTAGGCACTATTATAATATCATCGGATTTCCTATCAAATGTTTTGGTTAGCGTAAGGTAAAAACTTTTCCATGTTTATGTTGGGAAGTCTTACGTGATACATTTCTTTTAAAAGATTTTTGAAAGTTAAGCAACTTTAACCTGTTACTCACACCAGACCCATGTCTGACCCGAAGTTTATCTTTGTTTTTTTTATAAACTCTTGGGTACTCAAATTTTTACGAGTAGCCAAGGGATTCAGGTTAGCTTTGACGAATTATGGAGGTGCAAATGGAGCAGGAGGCTTCTGCGTTATAGTTATCTAGTATTCCGCTGTGTTAGTATCTCTGAGTTGTTTGTTTGAGTTGTTTTGTACTGTGTTGTAATAACTAGACAGGTGTTTATAACTGTCTAATATGTGTTGTATTATCTGTGTAACTCTGATAGTTGTTGTATATCTATGTAATACTTTTGATTATTAATATAATTTATTCGTTCCGCTGTTTATATTCTGATGTGTTGTTTCTTCTTCTCTTCTTTCTTTTGTCTTTTCTATCCCTTTCCTTCTTATTAATGATGTGCCATTCTATGGAGACGGATGGCGGGTCATTACACATTAGCTCTCACTAATAAAATCAACAGGGAGATTAGTATTATCATCGGAGGAATCTCCAAGAAGATACTTACCACTGCATCGGAACAAGTAAAACAACTACCGGTGAAGTTGAGGAAGATGGAATCGAGCGAACGAATTCAATCAGGGAACTGGCAGCCGCCATAGAAGAAACCCAAATATGGAATGTTTGAGTTATGAGAGATAGGTTTTCTTGATGTTTGTCGGCCTAACTTTTATTTTAAATTTAAGCTAAAGCTGTATATTTTGCTATGGGTCGCAAAGCCCAATCAGTAATAAATTAACCCATTTCCAATATATATATATATATATATATATATATATATATCTATGTATGTATGTATGTATGTATTGTATTCGTATTATAAATGGCTATGGATTTTGAAAACATGGCTTTGGAAATATAAACCTAATTTATTTCTAAATAAAATGGTTTTATATGTATAATGATCTGGGAGAGTAATATATATAGCTTTATAAATTAAATAGCTACTTAAATATATATGGTCTTTTGAATATGGTTTGGGAATAACATAACTTTATGGAATTTGAGACAACCACACACACACACACACACACACACACACACATGTTTATGTATACATATGTACATATATTGAATGGAATATATGGATTATTTTATCTAATGATAAATAAAGTATTTTTGGGAAAACTGGATTTCTAAAATATAAACTCTTATAAGATAAATGTTTTGAGAACATTAATTCTATGATATGGGGTGTACCAATAATCGACTTAGTGTTACTGATTGGTTTAAATGCTCTTGAGTAACGCTTCATCAATTATAGCATATTTTATTAAATAGAATGTTTGAGTAGAACTTACTAGTTCGATAGCGAATACCCAAATTTCATCGGGTAGTATGGGATGCCTTAGATAAATTATTATGATTGCTATTAGGAAGTATTTAAAACTTTAGGGTTGCATTATCTGTTGGTATTCGGCAGGGCCGATAGATCCTTAAGAAAATATAGTTTAGGTTTTCCAGTGGTATTCGTAATGAGTGAGATTTACTAGCTCCTAGTAAATAATTGAATTTCACCAGACAGTATGAGACGTTTTTGCTAAGTTCTAGCAATTGTTGAAAGTGATACTATTTGGCACTTTAGAGTATATTTCCTTTTGGTGTTCGGTCGGGGGCCGATAGATCCTTAAGAGGTATACTCATGGATTTCTTTATGATCATAATTATATAATACTAATGAATAATCTATTATTTTTGAGTCATGCCTTCTACGATCATCTTAATTGGTATGGATGATCCTTGAGATTGGTTGTTATTCTAGTTTCACGGTATGGACGATCCTTAGTATTGATTTGGTACGAGTAATACCACATTTGTTTGTTTGCCATGGTATGGACAATCATTAAGATTGGTATGGATGATCAGGGTGATAAATATGGAATTGGGTTCTTTATGCTAGAAATATCATGCTTTATTCTGTAATTCTATGTTTAGTGACTAATCTATGTTTAGGAAATGTATGTGTGTGTGTATATAAATTTTCTTGTGTCTTGTGATGGGTTCAGAGTTAAATTAGTTCTAGGACATGTTATATCTTGGACATCTGCATTTACCTGTATGTCATTTATTCTTGTATTCTATCTTGCTCTCACCCTTTTAGATATTTAAAGATAGTCTGACCTTTTTATAATACTTAGGTCAAGCCGAGACTTTTCAAGTTATAGGACAAGTAGACCTTTGGATAGCTGGGCTAGCAGGGTAATAAACTATTTTCACTTTCGGTTTATGTTATGTAGGGTTTTTGTGTGTGTAAATGAGATGTAAATTTGAATTAAGGATTTGTACCAGATGTATATTATGTGATTCTAGCGTTATATTTTGTAGACCCATAATTTGTATATGTATATGACATTTATTATTCTACTATGATCTGTGATAATTGTAAATATGATATGATGTTCTGATTCTGAGTAACCGATGTGATTATTACTTTATATTAAAACTATACAAGTCAAATTTTATTCTAGAGATTTAAGTAAAACCGTATGACGTGTTAGTGTTGTTTAAAGTTACATTCACATTCGGTGGCCTTTCACAAGGCTTATTCTCCGTATCGTTAGACAACATTATTTATAATATCCTTTAAGAAGATGGGTGTAATGGTGGAGTCGTTACATATCATCTAAGAAGAGATGTAGGGACAGGAAGCAAAAAAAAGACTAAGAACGTTGCTGGAACATATTACCAAGGAAGAGGATGACCCTCAGGCTCAAGTACGACCCAAGGTTAGGGATTGGTACCAACCGAAGTTTAGGGATCGGTACCAGCCCCTCCAATGGTGGGCCCAATGCCCATCCTCTGGAAGGTGGTGGACTTTGCTTCAAGATGCACCACTAGTGGTAAAAACATAGAGAATCGTGTTGTTGCTGATGAAATTTCTCACACAAATCAAATAGGGGGACTGCTGGACGAATGGATCACCTGGAGGTTGGAGAACCTAGGTATCGAGAACCAAACAGAGAGCGTTCGCCGGGCCGAACATTCGAAGCAAAGCTCGATTACCATTGATCAGTCGAACCTATTGCCATGGACTATTTAGAGGATATGGTCAGGAGACTTGTTAGCAAAATAGTTTCAGGAGTAATGATAAATAAGGTACCTCTCCAGTTGTAATCCATTTACATGGAACATTCTACATGGGAGATACCCCTGGAGATTCGTAATGCCAACTATGTCATTGTACAAATGAGCAACAAACCCTAGGCATCGTCTAATGTGATATGAATGGCACATCGATTCAGACAGGGCTTCCGATGTTGGGAAGTGCCCTTATTTCCCAATTTTCTTAGAAGGAGTAGCTACGGTGTGGTTCACTCGACTTCCATTGAGGTCCATATCATCTTTAGCTAAGTTATCTAAGAAGTTTGTAGAATAATTCTATTTACATACTACATGTCCAAAGCATGTGATGTCTTTGTCAAATCTCTTCCAAGCTAAGGGAGAGTTGCTGAGGGATTTCTTGAACCGATTCTATACAACCATGACAGAAGTTACAGATCCTAAGGATAATATAGTGATGATGGTGATTAGGAGGGTTCATCCCGATACGGTGTTCGGGGAATAGTTGGATTGTAAGCCCCATCAACGATGGATGCTTTTTATAAAATGGCCAATGAATACTTACGCTTGGAGGAAGCGAGAAACATCCATGGAGGACTGGTGCTAGAAATTCAAATGAAGTGATACAAAGCAACATAGCCATAAAGCAATCTAGAGGAAGATCTAGGAGTGTGGATGTGAATATTGGTACCAATAATCGAAAATGAAGCGATGATAGGGCTAAAAAGAAAAAGAAGCCAGATAATTGGAATCGTATTAGAACTCTTAAATATGACAGCCATACTGAACTGAACAATTGGATATATAATATCTACTTGGTAACATAAAACACCGAGCGGTATAGAAAGCCAGCTCGAAGAGAGTCGACTGAGAAAGAAATAAAGTTGGGCAAATTTACAGATTTCATGAAACTCGCGGTCACAATTCCAATGAATGGGGATACCTACGGTTTACGATTGAGGAGTTAATTCGCAAGAAAAAATTATAGCAATATATGAAGCCCCCATAAGATGGCAGGCAAGGAAAATTTAATGCCCCTAAGCCGACTTCCTAGTGAAACAAGCCAAGCCAAGCCTGGTGCAGATGCATTCATATCGCCAGAAAAATGATAGTGATTAACACTATCATCGATAGGCCACGCCCTGCTGATAAAAGTTTAGTGGAGATAGATAGATATGTTGGAGTTACTAAATATGTAGAGAGTGAAAATTGTGTCGCTATTGAATATGGGACTTCGAAAAAATAATGCAAAATGATGACTGAAAATATTGCTTTTCGAAAGAGAGATGTTGATGGAGTGGAAGCTCTAATAATTGAACCACTCTTGATCACATCCATGGTTAGGCCTGCTATTTTTTGGAAGGTGCTTGTTGACAGTTAGAGTTCAGTCAATATTTGTTTAAGAAGGCTTATGATCAGATGATGTTGGAGGAGAAGGACTTGAAACCTTGTAAATCTCGAATATAGCGGTTCAACGGGATAGCTACCGAGCCTATTGGATATGTAGAATTACAGGTGGTACTTGGAGAGGGTGACTGCAGGCGAGTGCGAGTCTTGTATTTTTTGGTGTTGCATATTTACTTAGCTTACAATGCATTTCTGGGCAGATTGGTCTTGGCAAAGTTCAGAGCGGCTATATTGCCTTAGTGTTTGATATGAAGTTCCATACATAGAATGGAGTGGAAATCGTGCAAGAAGATTAGGTGGCCGGCCGTGAATGCTATGTCACTGAGCAAAAGGAGGCAATGCAAAAGGAGAAAGGAATAAATATGAAGGGGACCCTCTACATTAAGGCTTTAGATGCATATCAACTATAGCCTAAGCACTGGCTTGCGCAAACCAGTCGGTTCAACGGCGATATGGACCAACGTAAAGAGCCAAAAGGTGGAAAAGCAGCTCCAATCGAGTTGACGATTGTTATTCCTGTCAGCTAGGATGATCTGAATCGGGTCCTAATGGTCAAATTGCAGCTCAATGCAAGAGTGGTGACGAAGTTTGTTTGTTTTCTCTGTTCAAACCTTGATATGTTTGTCTGGACACACTCCGATATGTGTGAGATCTTGCCAGGGATAGTGAACCATGCATTAAATATAAATCCCAAACGCATTCTTGTGAAACAGAAACACCGAAGCCTGGATCCAAAGAGATCCGCTACACTCAAAGAAGAGGTGGATAAGCTGAATAACAAAGGCGTCATCCATGATGCCTTATACTTAGAGTGGGTATCTAATCTTGTCTTGGTGAGGGAAGCAAACAGGAAGTAGAGAACATGCATCGACTATGATGATTTGAATAAGACCTGCCCAAAAGACAACTTCCCACTCCCGAGGATCAATCAATTGGTATATTCGACGACCAAACATGAACTACTTTCATTCATGGATGTGTTCTCGAGATATAACCAAATCTCGATGCACATTCTAGATCAGGAACTCACCTACTTCATAACCGTCCTCAAACTATACTGATACCTAGTTATGCTCTTTGGATTGAAGAAACAGAAGCAACTTACCAAAAGCTTGTTAACCGGATGTTCAAAGACCGGATTGGATGCTCGATGGAAGTTTACGTGGATGACATGCTCATGAAGTCATGGTGTTCGAGAAACCACGTCGATGATTTGGGAGAGATGTTTGTTGTCCTTCGAAAGTATGGAATGAAGCTCAATCCCCTGAAATGCTCTTTTGGCGTTGCGTCAGGGTAATTCTTAGGTTTCATTATAAACTCCCGTATGTTTGAAGCCAATCAAAGAAAATTGTGGCATTGAGAAAAATCAAACTCTCGAAGTCATTTGAGGTAGTCCAAAGCCAAAAAAGGAAGGTCTCCACCCAGAGTCGGTTCATTTCTAGAGCCACAAATAAATGCATCACTTTCTTTGAGGGTATTAAGAAGGGAAAAATCAACTTTGAATGTAACGAAAGTGTAAAGACGCATTCCAAGCTCTGGTGGGTCAATTAGAAAGAACCACCATCCTTTCGAAGCCAATGGATGACGAGGACTTATTTATATACTTAGCGGTTTCGGTTCATGCTTTAAGCACCACATTTGTACGTGATGAATCTCGCATCCAACGACCGGTCTACTATGTTAGTAAGAGATTGATAGGTACAGAATGAAACTATCCAATGCTGGAGAAGCTCTCGCATACTGCCTTTTGATCACTTAAAGAAAACATCGCCCTTATTTCCAGGCTTAACCGATCAAAGTTCTTACTGACCAACCGTTGTGACAAGTCTTGCAGCGACTTGAGACTTCTGGAAGGCTATTGAAATAAAGAATTGAATTGAGCCAATATGACGTAACTTATCACCCTCGAAAAGCAATCCAATATTAGGCCCTGGTGGTTTCATAGCTGAATTCACTACATGAGATAATCCTTTGAAGAGTGGTGTTTAGAAAGATAGTGGATGGATGATTCACATGGACAGTGCATCTAATGAACAGTGTTCTAGTGTTGGAGTCATATTTTTCATTCTCAAAGAACACTCGTTTTGTTACGCCTTGAAACTTGACTTTTCGATGACGAACAATGAAGTTGAATATGAAGCCTTGATTGTAGGACTCAAAATCCCTAAGAAGCCGGGGATAAAGACTTTCCACATTTACTGCGACTCCTAGTTAGTGGTTTGCCAAGTTTGAAAAGGGTTTCAAGGAAAAGGAGCGAGACTGGCCCCTTATCTAAACCAAGTCCTTGAGATTCTTGATGACAATTAATCATATTCTTAGAGTGGAGAATGAGAAGGCCAATTCATTTGCTAAACTATCCAGCTTCGGGGATGCTTAACTCAAGGGCTTGGTTTCGATGGAAGTACGTATGTTCGGCTTCGAGCATCGACCAAATGGATGTCGATTGGATCTAAAAGACTGAGCCTGAAAGGGAGTCATGGATGACTCCAAATCGAAATTATTTAAAGAGAGGAGTCCTTCTGGAGAGAAGGAATAACGAAAAATCCTTGGACAAGCTTCGAGATATGTCATGCAAGAAAGAGTACTTTTACCAAAAGGGTTTCTCTTTCCCCATGCTTCGGTGTGTTGCTCATGACAAGGCCAAATGAGTCCTAAGAGAGGTTCACGAAGGGGCCAATGGCAACCACGCCAAGGGGCAAACCCTAGCAAAGAAGATCCTTCGTTACAAATACTTCTGGCAAACTATCAACTGAGACGTAGCTGACTACACCCGAAAATGTGAAAAGTTTTAGAGATTTGCTAAAATATCAAGTGTTTCACTGAAAAAGATTATTTATTGGTCAATCCTTGGCCATTTACAGTTTAGGGGATTGATATCATCGGTTTGTTGTCGATATCTAAAAATTTTCAACGTACGCCATCGTTGCACTTGAGTACTTCACCAAGTGGGCCAAGGCAGAGCCATTGACCACGATTATGGCAAAGAAACCAATCAGTTTTGTTGTTTGGATATCATCTATTGTTTTGGAGTTCCATAGGCAGTCGTTACCAATAATGAGACTCAATTCGATAGTACCGAGTTCAATGATTTCTACTACTGGCATCGCATAGAGAAGAGATTTGCTACGGTGGCACATCCTCAGGTAAATTCATAGGTTAAAATTGTGAATAAGATTATCAAGTTCATTCTTAAGAAGCAGTTGGAAAAGGTCAAGTAAGTTGATGAACTTTCATTAGTACTATGGGATTATCAAACAACTCACAAGTCGGCAACTGGTCACTCTCTATTCGCCCTATCCTATGGATCGGATGCTATGATTCCGATCGAAATGGAAGTACCTTCTCATCGAGTGGTTCACTATAATCCATGAACTAATGGGCAACTCCTACAAGAGTCTCTTGATATGATCGAAGAGAAATGATGTAGTTGAGTTGAGGGAAGCTGCACATCGACACCAATTTGCGCGATATTACAACACTAAGGTTAGGAATCAGACCTTCGAAGTTAGCGATCTAGTTCTCAAATGAATCTTCCCTGTCCTTGGAAACTTGGGCCTAATATACACTACACCAAATACTGTGATTTGCCACTAACCATCCGCTCATTTAGCAATGGTTAATAACCGTTGCCATTTAGCAACGGTTAGTAACCGTCTTGGTTAAATTAGCAACGGGTTTTAATCGTTGCTAATTGGGAACGGTTATTAACCGTAGCTTCTTTGGAGACAAATGGGCGCGGTGAATTTCATCCTTTCGCGCCATACTTTTTTGGCTCGCTTCGTTACAATTAACAACGGTTTTGAACCGTGGTTAAGTAGTAACGGTTATTAACCGTTGTAAATCTTTTAGCTAGGGCCGGCCCAGGGGCAAGCCCATGGGATGGGGCAACCAACTGAACCGGGCAGCACCAAAAATCTGTTTTACTTCAAAGTTACAGCTCAATAGCAATCTCCATGTCGGCGATGCTCGAACCCAAAAAACTAGGGTTTCAAAAATCAACGCTTTCTAAATAATCATCGCTGCATACTCGGCTATTCCATCAGCCATCGTCGCGTCTTGCTTGCCTCCTACGCGATATTTTCTACTGCTGATTTGAAGTCCTGCTACAGTCTCTATACTGCCACTGCTAATTAAGTATGCGAATTTCTTTTGCTTAATTTGTCGTGTTTCGATTTTGTTTTGCTAAAAAGGTAAATAAATTTCATTAGGGTAAAAAAGATTAATTTATTTACTTTATTTTATAGCCATCAGCCATCGTCGGCTCTTGCTTGCCCCCTACGCGATATTTTCTACTGCTGATTTGAAGTCCTGCTACAGTCTCTATACTGCCACTGCTAATTAAGTATGCGAATTTCTTGTTTTGAGTTGTCAAATTTTCAAAAATTGAGTCGCCCTTTTACTGCTTTCGATTTCATTAACCGTGAAAACATCTGAAGCTAATAACTTATTAGTATTTAGTTACAAACAACTAGTTTTCTGTAAATAATCGTTTAGGAATTGAAATTTGAAAGCTGAAGCTAACAAACTAATAATTATTTAGGAACTGATATTTACATTGATGTACTTTTTCCTGCAGTGTGTGTATGTCTACCCGCAAACATTTAGGCAGAACCCAATATGATTTGCCTGTACACTTAACGAGATACACTAGTTTGTAAACTTGATACATTTCGTTCAAAATTAAATACACTGTTTTGTAAACTATTTGATACTATAAGTAGTGCAACCCACTTAATGTGGCAACTTTTGTATAAAAAGTTGGTACTTTGTTATGTTATAGTTTAATATGTGATTTTACAAATTGCAATGTATTGTACTGTACTGCACTGCATGCTAGTTAGACATAGCTGCTTATAGTGACTGCTAGGGTATAAGTTGATGCAATGAATTTTGTTTTACTAAATATGAGACCATATTTAGTAAGTGGATAAAATTGTTGTTAATGGCGCAAGCCAAGTATCAGGAGAGGGGTAATGCATAGACATTACTCTGGTGCTACAAAATGGCACCGTTGTAATGGCAAATTTTTTGGAAACAGTTTGACGCTAATGTTAAATTTCAAGTGAAATCAGAAGAATAGACATCTGTTTAGTTAATATCAGAGTTGAACTTGGTGGAAAGCCATAAGATATTGTTACCCATGATTTCTTATTAGCTTTTGTTATTATCTTTCAGTATGTCTTTTAGTATAGACAAACATTGGATGAATCAATCTAATCGAAGAAATACAGAATATGTGGAAGGTGTGAGAAATTTCGTTAAATTTGTTGCTGAAAACGGTGGCAATAAGGAAAAGTATTCGTGCCCTTGCACACGGTGCAAAAATGAAGATACATTCAAATTAAATGACATTCATTTTCATTTGCTTAGATATGGTATTGTTCAATCATATACCGTGTGGTGTTTTCACGGGGAAAGAATACCGGAGAAGCCAAAACAACAACCGGTTAGTCATGCCACAAATACTGATGAGTCCGAACATATTAGGATGGAGGATTTGATCGATGATGCAGATAGATTCCATCACTTTCAACCTACAAGTCAGTTGCATGATAGTGCTAATATTGGTGAGGAGTTTACGGATAAATCATTTTTTGATAGTGCAACTGCAACAGAGCCATTGTATCCTTCTTGTCCAAAAGAGACTACAAAGTTGTATGCCATTGTCAAACTGAATAGCCTGAAGACCCAATACGGCTTTTCAGACAATGGTGTGACTGCCCTACTCGAATTCATAAAGGAGTTACTCCCCGAAGGTAACACGCTACCGTCAAAGTACCCCGACGTGAAGAAGATCATTAAGCAAGTTGGGATGAATTACATAACTTATGATGCATGCATTAATGACTGCATCTTGTACTGGAAAGATAATGCAAACAAAGTTTCATGTACAAATTGCAACGCACCAAGATATAAGACATCATTCGACGAAGAGAGAAAAGCTACCACAATACCTCGAAAGACCTTAAGACATTTTCCTTTAATTTCTAGATTGAGAAGACTGTATACTGTACCATGGATAGCAGAAGCGATGACCTGGCATGGTCGTGCCAAGTCCGGTACAACCGTAATGCGTCATCCGCGTGATACTTCTCAATGGAAAACTATAGATTCTTTTGATCCTTCGTTTGCTACTGAACCACGAAATATCATGCTTGGAATAGCAACAGATGGTTTCTGTCCGAATGCTTCTTTAACTAACCCTTACAGCTGTTGGCCAGTAATTGTAGTACCATATAACCTTCCTCCGTCTTTGTGCATGAAAAGAGAGTTCTCAATGTTAACACTGTTGATTTCTGGGCCAAAACAACCGGGGAAGGATATTGATGTTTATTTAGAACCTTTGATAGACGAGTTAAAGCAGTTATGGGAAGGAGTCGTTACATTTGATTCATTTAAGAAATCTGAGTTCATAATGAGAGCTAGAGTGTTGTGGGCAATCCATGATCATCCCGCTCTTAGGACTTTATCGGGATGTACAACTCACGGCTACTTTGCATGTCCTATTTGTGGAGAAGAAACTACATCTATTTATCTCCCTGAAAGTAAGAAGATTTGTTACATGGGACATCGTAGATTTCTTCCGTCCGGACACAAGTTTCGATACGATAAGACAAATTTCAACAACGAGCAAGAATTTAAGCGTCCTCCAAAACCACTGACTGGTTATCAAGTTGAAAAAAAGGTAGCGAATATAAAAATGAAAGTTGGTAAAAACATACTGGAAATTGGTCGAAAACGGAAAAAGACAATCGATGAAGAAGTTCCTGCATGGTATAGGAGGTCGAAATTCTTTGATTTGCCATATTGGAAAACAAATTTGACCCGACATAATATTGATGTTATGCATACGGAGATGAATGTCACGAAACATTTGATCAACACAATTATGAACCATAAAGACATGTCAAAAGATGGGATCAATGCACGAAAGGATTTGAAAATCATGGGTATAAAACAAAAGTTGTGGGTGATAGAAGATCCTGAAACAAGTAAAGTAACCATACCAAATGGGACTTTCACTTTGAGAAAAGAAGAAAAGATAAGGTTTTGCACCGTTTTGAAAAATTTGAAAGTGCCAAACAAAATAGATCGATGCTCGAATATGCTCATCATTCGGGACGTAAGAGTCACGCTATGATTACACAAGAAATGGTATGTGTCATTGAATTGGTGCATCACATTGCATATACCATTAGTTCCAAATATAATTTTAGGTCTTTGTATGCAGGTCGATTCAAGTAGTCCGGGAACAGAAGTATCACGTCTTCAAGTATGGGAGAAAACGCATAAGAAAAAAGATGGCAGCACGTCAGATGCGACATCTTCCTACTTTGTAAGTTAAACAAATAACAACGCCTCTAAATTAAATTTTCATTATTCACATATATATATATATATATATATATATATGTATTTACTTTTTAGGAAAAAATTGAAAAAGTAAAGGAAACGACGAGTGGTGGTGATGAAGCCGTCTTTATATCAGTGTTTGGTAAAGATGTAAAGGGCAGGAGCCGAAGTATTGGGACCAATATAGCTCCTAGCCAAGTTAAGAGTGCTGCCATTCCATGCAAACGGCTCAAACAGGCCCAAGGAGTATATGAGCAGCGACTGCAAAATGTGGAGCAAAAATTGATGAAGCTGGACAATATGGATGATAAACTGGAGCGTCTTCTCAGCATAGCCCAAGATAATCGTCGAGTAGGCAGTGAAATCGCATCTTCTCAGTTTGCCACTCCGAACAATCCGTTAATCGACCAAAGATGTGAAATCCTGAACTTCGACGACGAAGTAATTGCAACAGGTACTATTTTATTAAAATTTGAAGAAAATAATATGTTGCAAAGTCAGTGAATGCTTAACTTCGTGAACGGGAGAGTGCGCTGCATTTTCTTGCATTTTACATTTTTCATTTAACATAGCTGAACAATAGTGAGGCTGTTAGTCAAGAAATAAAACAAGTTTGTATAATTACATGCTTTATACGTGTGTTTTACTTTGATTTTTGTGTGGAAATTGTTGCATGCTTGATATATATTGCATGTATAATTTCTAAAGGCAAATGGTTCCAAGATTTAAAACTTTTATTCTTGCGTATGTTCTGTAAATGTGATTCCATATATTCACTCCAGAAATGCTTATATAACAGGCACTATATGCCGAGATTCCACAGCATTAGTAATTCATGGAAAACCAGTACCACCCACCTATGAAAAAGTGTTGTTGGACAAAATTTTATTGCCGGATGAGCTAACCGCCAAAATATGTCGACAATTTACCGAGACCTTTGGGGATGTTGGAGTCGGAGGTTATGTGAGCCATCAAAAGGGTTTGATACGATATCTTTAGTCGGAGGTATTGATATTTCTGACTTGTTCTTTGCATATATTGCTGATTTTCTTTTGTTTGCTGTATATGAAATTTGCATATGCAAATGCATGTGTATTTTGTCTTGGTCTGTCTTGTTTACAATTTGAACTGTTGTCATCAATTTGAAAGACAACAGTTTTGACTGCTTCTTCATCTAACTGTGCAGTTACCACACCGTGCCATCAACAATACATCTTACCGCTTGCCACTTTCATTGACAGCCACTTCAAACTCTCCTCTGTCAAACTTCTACAGCGATCATACATCGACTCACTGTCCTCAACCACCTAATTTCATCACTCTGCCCCTTCCCAAACACCAACACACCATATCACAGTCACATCTCTGCACTCCTCTAGCCTCGACAAACTTCATCATCAAACTTCACTCGAAACTAAGCTCTACAGTTCAACAGCAACCTGCCAGTGCTTCTACCACACTACCCGCAAACTACTTCACCATACTACCATAACTCCAAACTCCTCATCCTGTCACCAAAACTGCTAACAACTGCCAACATATCCCCTCCCCCTACACACAGTTCAACATGAAATTCCTGCCTCAACACAAGCCTGTCACCAAAATACAATACAAACTTCATACTTTCCTCCCACTTCACTCTAACTGAAACCATTCCACTCCCTGAAACCATTCCTCCATCAACCACCATGCAAAACTGTCCACTTCCTATCTCTGACCATCTCTGCATAAACTTCATACCATTCACTGCCTCTACTGTCATCTAATTCACACCATCAACACCCTCTTCAAAATCATACAAACAGACATCTGCCACACACCACATCCATTGTCAACCACGGTTCTCGGCCATTCAAACCATCTTCCTCCTCATCAAAATTTCCACCTGACCATTAACAATAACCATACTTCACTGCTCATCAAACCACTCGTTCACCACCATTCATTACAACTCCATTACAACTCCGTTGCATCACTAGTCTTCACAGTTTCATACCTGTCTTCACCATTCTTCTACAGACCACCACAAAACTACAACATCACTGATACTTTCTCCTGCCACTGCCTTCTACATTTTAACACCTCATATCCACTTCAGTTTTATGCGCTCATATCATCTTCTATCCACTTCTGTCAAACTACATACCCAATGCCTTCTTGCACTGTTGCACACTGCAGTTCAACACCAATATATCATCTTCTAACCTACTTTTCTGCTCACAATGCATTCAACAAGATAGCCACTACAAACACATCAGCATATCAAACATCCCCCTACTCTCCACTGCCTTTGACCTCTGACCTTTGACCTCCCTGCCTGATCATTCACTGATCATACACTGATCATTCATCTTCAATCACTCTTCCATCCACCCACTATCCATCACATACAAACACTACTGCCTTCATATTGCAAACTGCTGCTACCAGCAGCAAACACCCAAATCCGCATATAGATAACAGTAAATTTTGGCTAATTGTCACATATATATGAATTTTAGGTAGTTTCAAAGATTTCAAAGTAAAAACAAAGGATTTATCACTATGCATGTTTACATCTCTGATCATGTGCACGTTATCGATATCACACAACAAGGCATCAACACCC
The DNA here is from genome assembly GCA_030765085.1 of Allium cepa. NCBI lineage: Eukaryota > Viridiplantae > Streptophyta > Magnoliopsida > Asparagales > Amaryllidaceae > Allium > Allium cepa. Next base: position 561,116,920 of record CM060939.1, read on the forward strand.
TCATCAGAAATATTAACATTACTACAACCAGTACCAATACTTACATCAATATTCAAACAAATTTCCAAGACTCTACAATCCATCAAAGTTTCCTGCACATTTATTTGTATCACTACATCACAATATACAAAATGGAGTAACTGAACAAGATTCCAAATCCTTATTTCCTCGACTGATACATTCAGAACCTTTGTATTTACTGCCATATCTTCAATCCTATCCCATAAAATATGTATAGCCTCCTCGCCATGTAAAGTGATTACCAGTACACAATCGTACACACGGTCATGCATGTTGCCTGTACACAGTCGTACACACAGTCATGCATACGTAAATACAAGCATGCACGCACCTTTCACAATTTACATTCAAGACTTATCACATGCAAAATAGATATATCAAGTTTTAAGAATTTATAAGGGTGGTTTGCTCACCTGGATAGTTTGACAGAGATGAAAGAGAACCTGAAAAAGATTTCAAAATCTGGAAATTGAGGCTTGATCAAATTTGCTTTATCCTAACCGTTGTTTGCTTTGAATTGCTTTGCATTATTTGATTTTCTCTTTGCTTGGGTTCTACTTTGTTTTAATTTGTTTCAGACTTTTTGAATCAGGTAGATGCTGTTTGTTTTTGAACTGGAATATTCTTTCCAGATTTATGAAGTTGAACTGCCTCTGAATTAAATCTTCGAGTTGTGCATGAACCAGGTTGAACATTGAAGTCTGAAAACTGGAATGCTTTGCCCTTTTGATTTTATTTTCTTCTCAGGTGAAAGACTTTTTAGCTTGCAAAACAATGTAGTGTAATTAATGAAATCTTTGTACTGTAGTGATAATAAACAATGCAGTGTACTAAGTATGATATTCCGGCACGGCAGCATTCTGTTTGCAAAACAATGAGCGTAATTATAAGTTTGATAATTTTATATGTATGGTATATGTGCAATATGTTTATAGTGCTTGTGTACCAATATTTTGATATTCTGGCATATTTTGATATATATATTGATATTCTGGTATGTATACTGAGATATGCGTGTAACGCAGTAGTGAGTTACGGAGCAGGAGCAAACATTATGTGCAACGGGTGTTAACCGTTGCTTTATGTTTGACGTTGGTCATAAAGCAACGGTTTTTAACCGTTGTTTACTTGGAAGAACGCAACGGTTTATGTCCGTTGATATTTTGCCCATTAAGCAACGGTTTGTAACCGTTGCTTAATGTACAGTAAGCAACGGTTTACACCCGTTGCCTATTGAAAATAAAACAACGGTTAAAACCCGTTGCTTTATGACCAACGTTTGTCTCTGTTTGCAACGGTTTTTAACCGTTGTCTTTGTTCAAGTTTGCAACGGTTACTACCCGTTGCCTTTTCTTCATTTGTAACGGTTTTTACCCGTTGCCTTTTGGACATAAAGCAACGGTTTTTTCCCGTCGCGTAATTCAACAACTCCTCTTTTGAAGACGATTTTTACCCGTTGCTTTTTTCCTTAACAACGGGTTTTACCCGTTGTTAATAGCTTATAATGGTGTAGTGATAGGAAGGTCCATATGCAATAGAGTGGAAGCTTGGAACTTTTAGGCTTGTGACAATAGGTTTCCGCTCCCGATGGGATGGAATTGCGAGCATTTACGACGTTGTTTCACATAAAAATAATTTAATAAATAACTGGCTTGAGCCGTGTAATAAGACAGATTCGATCATTTCCCATCTATTATGGAAAGAAGTGGCTTTTCGGGTCTAAGACTCTATTTTTCTATTACTTAAGATTTGTGCCATGACTGACTAGTATGATTCTGCATATGAAAAATGTAGGCGTACAAGTACCCAGAGTTAGGAACCAATCGAAACTTCTACGGTTCTTAGTCGAACCATCAAAGTTCTTCTTGGTATCCAAAGATAGATACTAGATAACTCTCGCTCCCACTGTAGGGCAGACGTACAAACTAAAATAGATATGACTAGATCATCCATTAACTAACTCTTGTCCTCAGATTAGGGCCAGAAGTATAAATTAAATGGACATGACCCGACCAGCCATCGGCCAACTCTTGTCCTTGGATTAGGAGCAGGAGTAAAAAATCAAGCAGAATGTGACATGATTGTCCGTGCATAAACTCCTGCCTTTGATGTGGAGGAAGGATTATAAATTGAAATAGATGTGATACGATCGTTCACTCGCTCAACTCTTGTCCTCGGATTAGGGTACGAGTTTAAACTACAGTGGACATGACAAGACCGTTTAACTCTTAATACTCTGCCCAGAGTAGGCGAAGCCAAAGGTCCATGCCTGGCGTGAGGTAGGATCTTGCCTATGAACTTCGAATCGACGTAAGCATTCATCCTGGATGAGGATGTGTGAAATATGATAAGTTAATTCAGATTGATACTCGAGGTTCGATGCAATCAAGTATCAAGATCCTAGAAAAGGATACCTCGACCATTGTTCTAAGCGGTTAACTGAAACTGATGGCTAGAGTTTGCACTTTAATAATTATTTTGCATTTATTAGAATGATAAAAGGCCAATAAATTATAGAATGGGCTAAAGTATTCAATAGTACAATAATAACTAAAAGTAATAGATCGCAAGTATATTGAATGGAAAGCGTATTTCTTAAGAACTAAGACAAATCAATACAAGGAGTTAACCAAACAAAAGCCTTTTTTATTCACATGAAACTTGGAAAGCTAAGTACAAGTGTTATTAACACTACAGACAAAAAGCAAAAGCGGGTGTCGAACCCGTGCAAAGATGGCGAAAAACCAAAATAGACTATAACTACTACTAAAAAGCAAGCCTATTTACACTAAACGCACCGATGCTCACTCCTTCGGTTACATTCTCCTTTGTTTCTTCTTAGAGCCATGAGAAATATCACTTGAGCTTTCACCTTATCTTTTCTTTCACCTTACTCCACTTCGTTTGCCCTTGGGTTAGTGCTCTCCGATGATCCAACAGGTATGCTTTGAGCGCTACCAGATAGAGGAATATGGACCGAAGCAAAGATAGTTGGCAGAGCAAGGTAATGGATAAAGGAGGAAGAATAACTTCAAATTTCTCCTGCTTGACCTCTATGGCAAGGAGGATGTCTATCTCGAGTTCCCGCTAGAGCTTGTGCATAATGGAGCCTACAGGGGCTTGGAGACCCCAATAATAACAACATCTTCATCAATCTGAGTTTCCTGAGTTCCATCAACTCTTCATCCAACAAAGCATTGATTATCTGCTCGTCAAGACTAGGAGTATCGTCAATTGGGATGGTTGGAATCATTGTTGAGGTGGTAACACAGTAACTAATTCTATTATAGACACTTGCAGTCCTGGCTAAAAAAATTTATCGCGAAGCAAAGCAACATGAGGCTAACCCGTGGCTTGAGAATAGAGAGAGAGAGAGATTAGCTATGTTAATTGGCGACACATCAAATTTTTCGAATACAGGAGAAGTCAATGAGATACCTTCTTTGCCTTAGAGCTCTATGTGGGCCGGAGCACGTCGGAGTTCCGCTTAAGAATTAGAGAGAGAATGGTAGGACTGTGGATCTCAGGCCTCTCGAGATCATATCCAGATGTCGGAGCAGCTTGGGACCCAAGCATTTGGCTGGCAGTAGCATCATGTAGCGTTGACCGGAGCCTTCACGCAAGTCTTTAGGCACTATCGAGGCAAGCTTCGGACGAAGAATAAGCTAGTCATCTTTCAAAATCTTAGGCTCATCTTTTACCAATATTTCTTTCTCCAGCTACTCTAAATCCACTTCATTGCCTTCGAGGAAAGCTTTCTCTTCTTTAATAATCCACTCCCAAGCGATGACGAGGATTCTGGGATAATCATCTTTGAACCACTCTAGGTTTTGGAATTTTAGCACGTTGGCATTAACTGGTTCGGTAGTGGTTCGAAATTCTCCTTCACATGCTCCTTCACCAGCTATTCTACAGCCTTAACTTCTCTTTCAATGAGTGCTTCAACATCTTTAACATGCTCGAGTGCTTTGTCTCTTTCCTCCCTGGCATGGAGCAACGCACCACAGTAAGTCTGAGTTTTTAGAGCACTTCATTGTTTTCTTTTTTTCACGCTCTAACTTGGTTTTGAGCTCAGCTGCAATTCTCTTTGCAATATCCCTCTCCATTACCATAGCATGGGTTTTGTGGAAAGCCTTCTCCATTTCATCGTAATGCTTGATCTTCTCCTCTTCGAGTGCCTTGGTGGCCTCCACGGCCTTCTTCTCGGCTTCATCAAGATTAGCAATGATTCTTTTATTGTTGGCTTCAATGAGTCTCTGATTGTTGATCTCTAGACTTTTTAAATTTTCTTAGCTAAGTTCGACCATTCGTTATACTAATTGTGAACTCAGTCACACAATGATGGTCATCTTTTGTACGTTAGCCGAGATTCATTTTATATAGGCACAAACATGAGGCCATCAAATCAAATGTTTGGAAATTCTTCTTTTATTTTTCCCAATATGGCATTGCCACAAGTTCTTCGTCGATAGAGACTATAGCAATTCCTTTGCTTGGCCTATGCTGGGAAGTTTCTGAGTCGCCCTGGTGATGCCTACAGTCGGAGGATGACTGGAATGAGATGGCACTGGAGGTTGCATGAGAAAGGAAGCTGGAGGAGGGGCATGAGAAGGTCACCAGGTGGGATGTCATCGTGATGACCGGGTTGCCTGGTTGGACCTCCAGGAAGAGGCGATTTAGACCTAGGGCAAGTTCGGAAGTAGAGTCATGTGATGAGTGATCATTATCATAACTGCTTCTATCTAAGTCATCTCCGTCTCGGCTAAACGATAACCTGATTCACAATCGCAACCGCTTACCTGGCGGTACTAGCTCGTTTGAGGCCTTTGTGCTTGGGATGCTTTCTCCTCTATAGACTAATAATGTATTTCCTTTTCTCCATGGATCCCGCAAGGGAAACAAGAAAAAAATTAAATACAACAAGAAGGGACATAGATTAAGCGCATGTGCGCATGAGTGTCCTATTGTCGCCTCAATGGACCATGAGCTGGAGCTTTAGTCATAGGAGTAACCTTTCCCATACTGGTAGGGATGAAGCCTTTATCTACGCGGATAAGGGAGTCGATGTCCTTAATACTAATATTACCGACATCAAAGAACCGAACTTGGTAGGAATTAGCCCTAAGAAGGTGAATGTGCCTATCGAAGGAAAAGATGGAGTTTTTCTACATCCGTAATTAGTAGGGGCTAGGTAGAAGACTGCTCCTGGGAGACTTTCACGATTAACCACTTCTTCGGAGCAGGCGGTTGATCGTCCCTAGATTGTTCAGGCTAAAACTCATGACCCGTTTCGATATTACCTTGGCCAACCTCACCACTTTCACCAATAATTTCGCCTTCCTTGACGTCTTCTGGTGCTTGTTCAATGTTTTCTCCAACTCGAACTCTAGGTCATGGGACCGGGGGCAAAGTGAATCGGCATTACCTTCTTCAAGTGGCTATTTATCATTGTTGTTGTCATCGTCGTTATTAGAAGCAATTTGGACTATGCTAGCACTGTGGCCTTCTTCTAACAAGCCATAGGCGAAATGATTTTCATCTGAGAGGAGAGTTCTGATGCCTCTATCTCTCACCGAAATTGCCGTAAGGGTATTGACGACATCTGGTTAGTAAAGCACGGATATGAGTTGAGCTTGCATACAATTAAAAAAATTCATATAACACACATGAGAGGAACTTATGTCTGGGCAACCGTCTGCATGTAAACCAGGGCGAACAACAGATATAGAACCACTCGGTTTTGAAGTAGCTTATCTTATTCCATGCCTCAGTAACCACTCCGCAAATAATATTTTCCGAGGGATTGTGACCTCTTTGATCATGAGATTGGACTAAGACGCATTAAATGAAATTTCATGCTTGTTGCATATTCTTTGAAGAGATCCTTCATTGATTTTAGAAGTGATAGAATCAATGGGATCATTTAATATTACTATGTCCTTGAGAGTGTCAGGTGTAGGGTTTACTTCTGGCACATATGCTGGCTCAATCGTATTGTTTGGAATTTGCTATTCTACTAATGGATTTTCTAGTTATTGTATATGCTCTATCATAGTTTGCGGTGTCATAATTGAGCTTGACTCGGCATCAAATTCGATGTATCTTAAAGTGGATGTACATGTGTCTTCTATAGCAAGATGTTTGGAACATCCCTGGTCCATTTTATAAATAAACTCGATAGATAATCAGCACTATAATGATTACAAGCTATTCCCCCAGTGTAAAGTGAATTCTAGTGTGGTGTTATGTAGTGTTGTGCTGTTCAAGTTTTTGATATTATTCAACAGTTTTTAAATTCTAGATGTTACTCGGTGTGACCATCATCGTTGATCATCCCAACAAGCTTTACATTAATATTTATCTTTTGGAAAAAGCATAGGAGCAAGAAAAATTCATCGGGACACAATGAATAATACTTATGTGGACTAAGAAGTTCTGAAATTTTCCTAAGTGTTAGAGTTGCACAACTCCAATCTTTCATCTTTCTTCTTCCACCTTCACCGCTTCCTAAATCATGGCCATCCAAGTCCCTTTTCACCCACATTTGACCTACCATGCCCATCTCCATCACTATGTTCAATACCTACCTAAGGTTAATTTAAAGTTCTTGGTTTTGGAATCGGTCTAAATTGCAAGTTGGATATTAAAGCACGGTCGGTGGAGATGGGTCGGGCTAAGGAGAAGCAGGAGGAGTCAGGCATGACTTCAGATAAGGCAGCGGCGGCGTTCTTAGGGCTGAATGAAGGCGGAAGGCAATTTGGAGTTGAAGGTTTTAATGGAAAAAAGGTTTGGGCTAGTGAAAGCAAATAAAGCAAGGGAATGAAGTAGATGTGTTTAGGTTAAATACCTTATGGAACCCACATTCTAAGGAAAACTCGAAAAATTCTCCAAGTCAGAAGATGGTACAAAGTCCTAGATTATAGGTCCATACTGAGTCCTAAATTATATATATATATATATATATATATATAAGCATATGTACGGTACATGCATATGTGAATAGATGTATATGCGCAAATGAACATGTGATGAATACAGTGTGTGCATACCCAATATCCAGCAGTTGGGATTAAAGGGAAATAAAGTTTAAACCTAAGAAATCTACGGATGGAATCGGTTTAAAATCATCAAACTTGGAAAGAAAATCACAAAGATATGTTCCAAATTTATAATCCCAAATGCTGATCAAGGTTCGCGATGAATGGAAATGGACATAACTTTGCACAACAGCGATTCATAAGAAGGATAATTACCGTTCAAAACATAGAATGGAGTCCTTTAAGGCGATTCTAGCTTGTCTTGATTCAAAGCACACCACGTTTGAAATGAGATGTGCTTTGGGGGGTAAGTGTTATCTTGCCTTATAACTTGGCAATATTTGGATAGGTTGGACGAACCAAACTTGGAGTTATCAACGTAGGAAGCCTAGAGAGATAGCCTTGGAGTCCAGAAACCAAGCACAGACAAAATCGTAAGGTGAACTCCAAAGTAACCCAAACCAAGGCAACCACCAATTCACCAAGTTTAGGGTTAGGTATCTACTCTAGCCTATGGGTTGGTACCGAGTCTTACCTCCGCCTTTTCTGCCAATGCTTCTTATATGATGCCTCGAGCGTATTTCCAATGTCGGTTTGTTGACTCAATGCAATTCTCCATCGCTTTCCACAAACACTTGAAGCTGTAACTTTGTTCTTCCACAACCCCATCATTTGGACTTGGAAACCATCTAATACTGGTGCAAGAAACCATGGAATCACGAAGCTAACCACAAGACGAGCCAAGAAAAAGAGACGAGGACAACCATTTTGGCCAAATCAAGGATCAATACATACCCCTACCTATGGATCGATATCGATTCCTACTTCTTGATGATGTGGAATATATTTATGTGGGAGAATTGGTCTTAATCGTGTACAATGGCTTGGATATATTTTGTGTAAGATATTAGGCTCCCTACCTCTATAAATAGAAAGGCAGAGCACACTTGTCTAGACTTTTAGCTCTAGTTCTATTCTAAGCTATATTCTTGTAATTTTGAAAATCTATGTGGCAGAGTCGTACCGACCCCTAAGAACTTCTACCTTCAAGTCAGTAAAAGCTTAAAGTGGATGTGAATCTTGCTTTGCTGAAGCACTATGAATTGTTGTGTGTTCTTTTTCCTTATTTTTTATTTTACTTTCTTCATAATTTATTCTCTACATAAACTCTTTGGTGTTTGTGCCATTTTTGGTTCAAATAAATGACATCCATCCAACATATCTATCCCAAATTCAAAGCTACGAGGTATGGACCAAGTTTTTTCAATCGTACATGCTCACCAATCTTGACGGTGCAACCGATCAGTACATTGATATCATGTTTGATCATCACTGACCACACATGTATCACAATATATTAAATCTGAATCCCAAGCTTCGTCTTCCATTCCATTTCCTTAGTAGCCCGAAGCCTTCCCAAAGCCATACCAGGACCCTATAAAGAACCACACTCAAACGGAAAAATAAATTTTCGAAGACACTCTTAACACGAGGGTTTAGTCAATTGGGGTACACATTCAGTCGGCTGAGCTCAGGCGACTAAATCCCATTCCCAATCGACTAGTGTACTGTGTTGGGTATCCCAACCTTCTGTTTAAGACTCCCTTTTTGGGACTGATTTACACACACATTAAGTCGATTGAGTTCTTCCTCAGTCAACTGAATTTCATCCTTAGTCAAATGTAGGTGATAGGTTCCAGGCAATAACCCTAGGGCATTGAGGAATTTTCCATACTTTCATCGATTCATGTGCCGTTCCCTTCGATGCTTTGCCCAATGAGCCGCCTTGCTTCCCAACCCTGCCTCTACATCATCAGACCATTTTTGGAGTTCATTAGTTGATATTTTGAAAGTGGTCTCTTATGTCTTCAATAATCTATTTCGACACAAAACCCATTTTTTTGTGTAGAGTCTCCCCGGGACGATTTCAACGATCGAGACCGCTCTAACATGTCCAAACGACTAAACCAACGTTCTCGCCTCACTCGACGCTCACACATATGCCAATCGCCCACTCAGACATACATATGCACTCACACATGTATGTGAACATATAAAACTTCATAAATCACATTTCAAGCTTCACTAAAGCGATTACTCGATCCGGTATTTTCTCACGCAACATAGCACACCCATTGGTCACTGTAGCAATATGAGATTTATCTTAGTGTGTTTATATAAATGCATAATCAATCACATAAATATATTAATTCACACATACATGACCATTATTAACAATTCTAACGATAATTCAAGAATTGTATTTATTATTAAATAACTCCAGGTGCACGTGTACGCATACTTACCCATATCCATATGTGTACATATATATTTGGATAACGACTCGATTATTTAAAAATCCAATCTTACTTATATTCATCAAATATTTTGTATTAAAGTTCAATATCTTTTCTATTGTTTAATAAAATTATCCCTTTATTTTACAAAATGCAAAACTAGCTTATAAATCGTTTTAAACTCTTATAATACTTAGTTCCTTCATCAAGAATTTTGTATTCATATTGTAATTACCATATGAAATCATATAACCACTTTATAAAATAATTCCTTCTTACTATTTTATAAAGTCTCTTACTTTTATAAAATAATTCTTTTTTATTATTTTATAAAATCTCGTAACTTTATAAAATACTACTTCTATATGATTTATAAAATCTCATTCTTTTATAAAGTACTCCACTTATACAATTCTATAAAATCCCATTCTATTTTATAAAATATATCTTCATTCTTATTTTATAAAATCTCACTCTATTTTATAAAATACATCTTTCACTTAAAAAATTAGTTCCTTACTTAAATAGTATTTATAAGTACTAATAAGCTCGTTAAGTCTGTAATCACTTTGATAATGGGTGTAAAGCTCATAACTAGCCTAATTTGTTTAATATCATCATTTTATAAAATATTCCTTTATTTTTTAAAACGATTACTTCTTGTAAGTAATATTCACAAATGTTAATTAAGCTTCATTAGGCCTCTAATCACTTTGATAATTAGTGTAGAGCTCCTAAGTCACTTAACTAGCATACTTTTCTTAAATCAATTCAAATAGTTTAATTAATACCTTCTAATAACATGCCCATCATTACATTACTTAATTAATCATCAATCAACCTAAATATCACACAATCATCCAATTAACTCAAAATTCATTCTAAAGCTTATTAACTTTACCAAACATGATGATTAAGAGTTCAAACAATTAACTAATTAAAGGAAACATGTTTATAACATGAATACATGTCTAAACCATAACATTGAATTCTATAAATCATATCACATAACTTCATAATTATCACTAAATAAATATATTGAGTTTAGCAAGTAAATTAAATAGGAGAATTATCCCACTAACTCTTCTTCTCCAAACCAAGCCCAAAATAACCAAAGTCCTTCATTTTTCTCTCTTGATAGTTGAGATCTCCATCCAAAATTTGATTCAAGCCAATTCCTTCACGGATTTTGTAGTAAAGGAGAAGAGAGAAATTATGCTTGATTTTTATTTGAATTTAGGAATTTAGTTGAGACGGTTAGGCTTGGAGACTAAGAGATAATAAGAGGAGATTAGGAAAAGGAGATGAAAATGAACGTGAATGAGAGAATGAAATGAAAGTGGGAAGGGTTAGCCACTTATAAGCATACTTATGGGCTAGACTCAAATTCATTTTTTTCTCCAAAAATTAATATTCAATAAAATAATTGACATACCCCAAACATAGTCAAGTTCATACTCATTTTTCTTGTCTCAAACAAGTGGTCTCATCTACGGACGACTCGCGACCAAATTTGTCCATCTCTAAAAAATTGCGTATAATGGGCGTTTCATCGATTAATGATTAAATATTTGAATAAATCATTTAAATATTCAGTCATTAAAATTATAGGGTGTTACATTCTTTCCTCCTTAACAAATTTCTTTGTCGAAATTTCTATGAGTATGAGAAAGTAATAGGACTGACCAAAAATTCCTAAGTCTAAACCTTGGAAAATCTCAACAGTACTGCCCTTACACAACAAACATGACAGAAACCCATGAATTAAAACACATCTCACATTTAGGAAATATATAATAACCTACATTATTCCATATTTCCTAGAGATACATACCTCTTTTTAAGAAAACATCTAACCATTTTAGTGTAGCAAAGCACAATCAAAACATGTATAATTTTAATGTAGCAACCAATACTATCACAAGACTTGACTAAAAATTCGAGATTAAACTCAAATAAGTCGATACCTTAGTCTACCGTAAGCTCAGAGTCACATCAGAATGCAATTGACTCGTATAGATCTCACCTCGACCTTTAAAATGGCCTTGGCTGACATGTGATCTATCTTAAATAGCTATCGATATCTCTCTCTGAATATACTATAATAGGTAAAGAAAACTGCCAAACAAGTAACTAGAAAAACAAAACAAGCAACAATTAGTAAGAAGGGTCGACAAAAATCAATCAATAATCAATCATAATAATGCAAGTGACAACAATCAACAATAATCAATCTGTCAACCAAACAACAATAAGAAATTAACAAGCAATGATAAGCAATGACAAATAATATCAAACAACAACAATCAACAACAAGCAATAGCAAATGACAACAAGAAACAATTAACCAAAAAGCAATACGAGCAACAAAACCAACAATAAATCAATCAACCAATCAATCAATAACAAACAACAATGATCAATCACTACTACAAAACAGGCCATTTGCATCGCCTCATTTGAATCGGTTGAAGTAAAAACTGATGCAAATAGAACTATCTACATCAGTTCTATCTTAATAACTGATGTAATTGGTACGTAGAAAGCAATATGTAATAAAAAATCAAATTTGCATCAGTTGTTACTAACAACCGATGCAAATACGTTGATGCAAATAGTTTTAATCGCATCGGTTTTAAAGTCAACCGATGCAACTACGTCCAAAATAATAATTTTCGTATCGGTTCCCTAGCAGAGGCGATGCAAAATATTATTTACGTTATTCGTTGCTCACGTGTTACATCCCGCCTTTCCAATTTTTTTTGCCACTCCCATTCTTTTTCCCAAATAATTCGCCTGCTTCAGCAAAAAAAACCCTAAAATTGATTGTCACCGTACGTTATTTCTCGGATTAGATTGGCCTACCAAATCACCGTTAACCGATCAATTTCTATAGATTCCACAGTTCGTATTCGAGAGCGATTCCACGATGGTAGTCGCTTTGGGTGATTTGGGTTTACGAGGTGGTTCGCGACAACTTGGCAAGGAAGACTTGGTTATTGGGTTCTAGATGTTGGCGATTGCAGTTTCGAGGAGATTGGGTTGCCGTGGTTTGTATGTGGATTCGAAGACTTGAATTTCATGAATTTGCTTTGCAGGTAAAGCATGCTATTCTAGAAGAATATTGTTGCATATAGGAGTTTATGATGTTAATAACTTTATATTTTTGCTATTCTATAACATCTGGCTATAGGCGATGTACCGGCTCGTCTTCCATCAACATGTTCAATCAAACATCTGATTATTTGTGTCAATTTTGAAGATTTACAAGAATTGCTAGCAGCCTTTTGTATATTCAGGAGTTCCCCTTACATACAGCATCTTGGATTAAAGGTAGATTTGCTACCGTAAATTTTAATGCATTAAAAGTGTGTTGATTTAGCCTTGTTTGATGTCATATAGTACACATTGTACTAAAATAGATGATGTCCACATTTATGCTAAGTAGAATGTTACTCGCTCGATATAATTCAATATGTATTGTACTAACTTTATTTTATGTAGAGTTTTGGGGATAAAAACATATCAAGGATATCCGCTAATGGATTTTGGGAAGGAAAACACGAGTTCAATTTCAGATTTGATCATCTCCAAAATGTTCAGGTGGCTTCTTTTACTGGGAATGAAAACGAGCTGAAATTTATGGAATTTGTTCTTGGTAATGCACCAGTTCTTAAAACAATGGAGATCAAATTTTCAGCTGATAAAAATGTTAAGGACTTGTTTTGCATGGTCTCAAAGCTTCCTCAGTTCCGTCGTATTTCACCTGATGCTGAACTTATCTTGCCAAAATATGAATATTAGGATGAATGACTATGACCCTGGCTGCTCTGGTTTGTTTAGCTCTTGTGAATAATTGTTGCAAACTCTACTATGTTGTTGTTACCTGTTGCATCTCTCATTTTCATGTCTAGAATACTATGTTGATGTTCCCTGTTAAATCTGTTTTGGTTTTACTCTTCTTGTTCCATGTAGTTTACAGTACTTGGATGCAGTGCATAACACATTTAATGGAAAAATTCTTGGAGTAGTGTGGGCATATAACTTTCTATTATCATTCCAATATCTATTGTAGATTTGAAAAGCAAGCAGCTAGCAGAAGGGATGGCTTTACTATTGCAGTAATTGAGGTTAGATTTCACCAAACACTTCGTTATCAAACATTTAATTTTCCAATACCATTTGTGTTGTCATATTCAATATACCAATTTGGAATGCTCTTTTGCATGATGACAACTACGAATATAAGTTTAAAATATATAACAAATTTAACAGAATATAACTAAAAAATGATGCTACGCAAAAGAAAATGAAGACTTGATGTACATTTACATTTACCTATAACATATGGCATGGCTTTCCAACCCATGTATTTGACATTTAGTTCTTCGCCAATTTCCTCTTTACTTAATGTTTGGTAGGTGGATGGAAATTTTCTATTGTTCTTCTTGAAATCATTGTACTGAAAAAAGTTTGTTTTTCTGTTCTAGGCCTACTAATTCCATGTTCCATTGTTCACTAGATGAAATATAAAATTGAGATATACACCTTGATTGAATTGAACATGAGTTATGAATGTTAATTTTAGACATGAAACTTCCTCCTGGAATTTTTTTCACCCACAGTGCTTTCATATCTAGTGGATCTATGTTCAACTATATTAGGTACAAATCATGCATGTAACATGATATCAAATATCGCATATATTGATCATATTGGAGTTGTTGATCACTATTATCTGCATTTTTGTCTTCTATATATGACATAGCCAAAATTGTTAATCATAATACTCCAGCTTCCATGTGAAACTAACCACAGCAGTACAAAATGTCTTAAAAAACGTTTAATAGAATAAAACTAGCATGGAGTGTAAGATAATACTACCAATACATGAACTTTAAGATTCTTTTACACTAATGTATATGCTTGTAGTAGGTTTGCGCCGTTTAGACCCATGCTTAGTATATACAAATTTTAATACATTCAGTACACTGTTCTAATAAATCAAATGGTCGAGTGGTTTAGTTATTAAGGGTGATATAATGTGGTCCATGTGAGATTGTTTCTCTTTAAAGAGTTATTGAAGAAGCTAGAAGACGGATTTTGTTATTATCTGGTAATGATGATGCAAGTCAATGGTATTATATAATAATGTGATAATACACATTAGGAGCTGGTTGGGAAGGCAGTGGATGCTGCATTACTGAAGTGCAATTAAACTAATTTAGTTTGATATAATTTGCTCCACTAACTATTATTCGGCAACTAGTTTATTATCATAAAATTGCTGCCAGTACTGTTTTTCTTACATTAGGCTATAAATGAGATGATGAATTTTAACTTTTAACAAATATTGTGAGAAAGACGATGCCAAAAGGATTTAACTCAATGCCCAACTTACTAAGTTAAAATTTTGACATTTCAAGGATTGTTTGTGCGAAAATTATGTTCATATCTAATTCACTGCACCTCTTTACTTCATGCAATTGTTTCACTATGCACAACTAACATAAAATGACACTCTACTCATAACCTAATTTCGAAGTATATGCGACGACTATAATATTTAATTCTTAATCTGAAGATAGAAGTGGAAATAGTTGATAGGACATGGACACTTTTGGGTTCAATATGGGATTCAAAAACCAATGTTGCTGCAACTCTTCTTGAATCTGGATTAGCAAAACTCAAAACTTCATTTGGTTTAGGCAGGATTCCATATGATCAACTTCTTGAACTTACTGAGCAATCTGCAAAGCTAAAAAGGCTCAAAGTAACTTAAATGATAAACATGCGTTTTCAGGTGATTCTTCTTCTAAAGTCTTTATTACTAATTATTGATATTCCCTTATCAGGATTTGGGAAAACTACGTTGAAGGACAAGAGTTGGAAGTTGATAATGGATCCACTAGTGATGCGAAGCAGAAAGAAGTTCTGAAGGTGAGATATTGATATGATCTTTTGCTAAATAATGAGTACATAATGATAGCTTATTATATTTCAAGCATTTAGGCAAATGCCAACTCATATTTATCAAATATCAATCTAGGTTGTTGTTACTGAAGTTCTTGGTGGTGGCAAATTTTATGTTCAAACTGTTGGCGACTAAGTGGAAGACATATAGCAAAAACTCGCTTCTTTAACTCTTCGAGATGCTCCTATGATTGGAGCTTTCAATCCTGCAAAGGGTGCACTTCTTCTCGCTCAGTTTTCTAGTTACATTACACTATAATATCTAGTTTATTTTTGTTGTTATGTTAAACAAAGTTATTAGTGAAAGGGGAATAAAAATGCCTGTATAACAACGATCTTATGAAAATGGAAAATCAAAATAATAGAAGTACAAGAATTTATAACTGCTAAGGTAACTTTATAACTATAGAACAACCTACTATGTACAGCCTGATAATTATCGGAACAGCCTATGCTACTGATTACAGCCTATTTACAAATGCTTATAATAATTGATGCTTATATTAATTCAACAACTAATTTACAGACCTAATTGTTGTGTAATTGGGGGTTCTAGCAAAATTATATAACTACTAGTAATTAGTAATTACAGCCTGCTTATACCTTATGAAGACTATAATTGTTCTTATAGACGTATAGTACAACCAATGCTAGAACCTCATAAGCATTACAAGCTTAACCATTATAGCATTTTGTATTCACATGTAGCTAGCTTTCCCATTTGTGTTCACTTGTAGCCAGCTACAGGTTTCAAAATATAATACTATGAGTTCCTTCATGTCTCATTTTTGTTCACCTTTAGCTAACTTTCCAGTTTTGCTAAATTTTTCTATGGTTTGGTTTTATTGTTATATACTATGTGATTTTAATATAGCAGCTGTGATTTAATTTTAATTCTGTTTAAGGATTCTATTGATTGTTCTTAGTATGTAGTGTGTTAACTCTCTGAGTTACTAAAAGACCTATTACATCAAAACACTTCATCAAATATTTTAAATTTTGTGCAGGTAATGCACAATGCAGAACATGAGAGTATAGGGTATAAAGAAAAGCAAGATCATCCATTACTTAAACGGAAAAACCTATTATAGTTTGTTTCTTAGACTGAGTCGGCACCATCATGAGGTAAATTGTTAAATTTTCTTAATCTAGAAACATGATGGAATAATTTTTTTTACAATAATCTCATACACAATTAGCTTAATATAACTATGGATGGATAAACATTTTTCTATATTTTTTAAAAATAAAATCTCTTATTATCCACTGATACATCAAGACAATTACTAGCAAACCATGGACAAATGGTCCAGCCAACATTGATGGTGGTTTCCTCGTTCTTGGAGACCTTCAGAAATCCACATTACATCGTTGCTGGATACGACTTTGTAGAATAAATCAAAATACCTCAAACATACCTTTTTAGTATATATTCCATCGATATAACACATATTGACCCATAAAAATTAAATCAAATTAAGTGCTTTACCAGCATATTAGTTTATCATTCATAAATCTTTGGATTCATATTTTTTAGTCGTTATAGATGTTATTATATACAATGTTGCTACAATTAATTTGTTAACAGAGTTTGGCAGACTAAATGAAATATTGATACATCATATTAATTTCCATTTTTTTCCTTTTCATTACAAAAAAGGAGTAATTTTAAGGATCAGAGATTGGATATTATTGGTTCGCAAGTTTGGTGATGGATTGGTTACTGTAGTAAAATGTTATGAAATAGTTGTGTGATAAGGCAGAGATGGATTGTGTAGTGTAAGGTAATGGAAATGCAGTGTGGTTGTTGAATGTGTTGGGTCTGTAGTGGTATGTACTGGAGATGACAGAAATGTGCACAGGAGGTTATTTGTGAGGGGAGAAGTGAATGGCAACAGTGGTAAATGGAGGATGTAATGGCGGGGCAGAATTATAGATGGAGTAAGAAGTGGATGCTTGCTGGATTGTCGAGAGGAAGAAGTATTGTCGATGTATGCAGCTGTATGGAATGGTTGTTGTATGGAACGGTTTAACTAAAGTGATGATTGATTGAATTGCAGTTTTTTGTTTGTGCAGTAATGAACAGTTGTGCACATATATGGTTGTAATGTATGGTTTTATCAGGTGGTGATGGAGAGGGGAGCAGGTCAGTGAATGGAGAGATTAGGATGGTGATAAGGGGAGAAGTTTGTAGTGAATAGTTTGTTAGGCAAAGGGACAGAGAGGAATATGCAATGTAGATTGTAAAAAGAAAAAAAGAAGAAAAATAAAACTGAAATGTAAAAACAGAGAATGAAATGCAATTTGCAATAAAATGAAATATTTTTGTTTTTTTCTGAAATGAACTTATGTATAATTTTTTTTAATATGAAAATGCAGTATGAAAATAGAAAACAACTAGAACAACTACACTTACACAAATAAAAATCAAACAACCAACCATGATATTTTGCATCAGTTGTTAGTAACAACCGATGCAAAAAGGACCTTTTTGCATCGGTTCCAGAACGGATGCAAAAATGTTATGCCTGTTGCATCGGTTGCATATGCATCGGTTGTTGAACTGATGCAAAAGGGAGGTAAACAACCGATGCAAATGGCCTGTTTTGTAGTAGTGAATCATCAAGCAACAACAGACAATGGCAAGCAAAAACAAACAATCAACCTCAAGCATACAAAACAATGAAATATACTAAAGAGTCTATACGACATGCAAGATGACACACAATAGTCGAAACATGCATGTCGAACCATAAACTCCCATGAGTCCTTTCGAAATTCAAAAGGAATAAATGCCTTAGTGGTGTAACCACTTTTTTGAATATAATACATGAAAGACCATTACACCTCTCGCTATGCAGTGGATAACTTATGTGTTATGCAGGATCATCGAGTCTTAGACTCTCAAATAAACCTGCAATTTATGCCATAACTTTCTTTTTCTGCGAAATAGAACTCATACTCCACAATAGAAAATTCTACTAACTAAACTATCATTAGATGAATATATGCATTTACTTGGGTTTGCTCGGTTTCAAAATCACATCAACCACACAATGTTAATAAGGATAATGTACTATGTGCACTACGACACTCACTTAGGCAAGTATCATCTCATTACTTAAAAGATTATCTGAATTGCCACAAAACGAATCGATAAATCCTTTCCTGAACTATCCCAAGCAATCTTAACTATACCATACATAATATACAAAGACTGAAGATTACTCAAAACGACACAATGCATGTTCTAATCCTTCGTTCGCTCATAAAATTTCTTTCTTAAGTTAAAGTCGGCCACCTGGCTCTTATTGTATGAACTCTGATCTAATTCCTTGGTTCGACTATCGAAATTCCTTCACATGACCAAAGTCGCGCTACGAAAATATCTCATTCATCTTAAGGATCCGACTAAAATGCTCGTCTTTAAGAATTGAGTGAAATACCCTTGCCTAACTAATGCAAAGTACATAGGAACCCTACACTCGAATTGGGGATTGGAAATTGGCACGTGAATCGACAAATCCTCAAAAATTACCTTTTCAACACATGGGATTACTCCTATCGTCTAAGGTTTATGTACGCAAAGAAAATAATTCAAACATCAATGGCTCCACGAAAGTGTTAATAGTCACCTTGTCGATCTTTGCTCATTGCTAGGAAACTATCGAATTCTACTTGGGCGTAAATCCAAATCACACTTCGTCGGCCGACTCCACTCAACTCGAAAGCTCATGCATCGAGTTTGAATAACAATATTCTTGGTCCTTACACTACCCTCAACGCTGCCACTATATATGTATCATGTTTACTCATCTTTATAGCCTGATGAAGATACCTTAGGAACTAGCGATAGAAATAAATCATAGTCCATAGGACAAGTGGTGAATGCGGTAATATATAGTAGAAAAATAAAAGTACACTCCCTCAACGTATCTCCTACTCCTAGATTGACTAACTCAAACTAGCCCACTTGGTCCAATTGTTGAGCTTAAGCACTAATACCAAATGTAACAACCCGTCCTTTGGAATATCCTGAAGTCAGCACCAACTGACAACGTCTAACTTTCAAATAAAAATAAAGATAGATTGTCGAGAAAGAAAAATAAAACAATCATTATACTAAGGCATATCGACAAAATCTGACAACGGAATGATAACATATAATATATTGAATATACATGAACATAATAGGATAATCAATATATATGAGAGACTGCACTAGCGGAAATAACTGATAATTGAATCTTAAAATAGAAAGTTAGAATGCATCAAGTATTATATATAAATACGTATCTCATGTATTACTACAATATCAATTATCGATATAAAGTATGGACGTCGTCTCCTCAGAATGCTTTAGCTATCCTGAAAGCGTATCCCCAAAAGCACCTGACCCCCAAACTACTTAATCGAGTATCTAAGAGTTGCCATGACATAAGCAGACAAAGGCAAAATGCGGGTCAGACATAAAGCCTAGTGTGAGGGGAATTATCCTAAAATACAATATATTAAAACTATATACAAATAAATAGGAACTACAAAGGCACAGCCGGTCCTCTCTACAAGCATGGCTCAGGGGTAATCCGAACTATCCATAAACAAGTAAACCTATCCAAAAGATAAGTAATCATGCCACAACCTGCTCTTCTTCTGTAATCAACGAATCATAATAACTAATATAATTTCACCGAAATGTAAATACAAACTATAATAAATGTAACCCAATATCCAAAAGTAGGGTGATCATAATATAGGTCTATTGTGAAGTACACAATGATAATAAATGCAATGACAACAACCAACTAATAACACGCACAACACAATGAAAGACAACCAAAGAATCAATACCCATCCTTAAAAATAGGTAAATTCAACTACGAGCATCACTTGCAACCCAATAGCTCCCTTTAAGGGTTCAAAATAAATAGAGTCAGTACACTAACGTAGCTAGAAATCTAGCATGATCCAATGATTCCCTTCAAGAGTTCAAGATAAAAAGAGTCAGACACTTAACAAAACCAGATATCTATATACTTAAAACCTAGTTCCAATAGTAAATAGAATCACCGTACCCCTATAATAAGCATGAGTGTTATACCATATGTTGTATATATCTAGGACCTTTGTGGATCAGACTATAACCCTGTAATGAGCATAATCGTTCTGTAATCCCGTAGTAGATGATTGTCATCATCCCCCTCAAGGGTATCAAGGATTTCTCTAATAACTTGTGTATGCCTTTATCTAAAAAGAGAACGATGCTCGTATCTCATATAATACACCATCGAGACTTCAAAGTAACATTGATTCCATATAAATATGCACACATCAAATCTAACGTCACGCAATCAAATGACTATCACAAGTAAAGAATGATACATCGTCATCGTCTATATGTACAGATAGCCTCCTTTACAAGACTCGTAATCGGTACGACCACTAATATAAAAGCCAATACCATCCATCAAACATATCTACTCGAAAGTCAAAGCCAAGGGGTATGGACCAACTTCGCTCAATCATACATGCTCACTGACTGTGACCGTGTACCAACCATTACCTTGATATTGTATTCGATCATCATTGACCTCACACATATCACTACACATTACATCTGAATCCTGAGCTTCGCCTTGCATCCCACTTTCCCTAGTAGCCCAAAGCCTCCTAGAAGCCGTGCCAACCTCATGATGAACCACACTCAAACGGGGAAAGAAATACCGAAGACACTCTTAACCCAGGGGTTTAGTCGACCGGGGTATACATTCTGTCAACTGAGCTCAGTAGACTAAATCCCCTTCCCAGTCGACTGAGCTAGTCAACTAAATTTGGTTTCCGCGGCCTTACATTTAAGGCTCTCCCTCGGGATTGATTACACACATTTAGTTTTCTTAGTTTCACCCTCAGTCAACTAAAAGTGACAAATTATAGACAATGAACCTAGGGCAGGGAGGAATCACACAAACGATCGCCGATTCGCATGTTATTTCCTTCGACCCTGTACCTAATGAGCTGCCTTGCTTCCTAAGCCTGCCTCTATCCCATCGGACCCATTCTAAAGTTCGTTGGTTGAAGTTTTTGGAAGTGGTTCCTTATGTGTTCAAAAACCTATTTCCATATGAAACATGCTCATATAAAGTCTCCCTTGGATGATTTCAATGACCTAGCCTCCTCTAACACGTCCAAATGACTCGAACCACCTTCTCGCCTCACATGATGCTCATACATGTGTCAATACACCCGCTCGTGCATGCATATGCACACAAGTACAAGCAAACACATAAAATTTCACAAATCAAGTTTCAAGCTTCACAAGAGCTATTACTTGACCCGGTATTCTTTCACGCAATTTAACGCACATGATGGTTCCTATGGCTAGATGAGATTGCTCGCAGGATGTTTACATATATATAATAAATCACACAAATATATTCATTCATTCACACAAACACAACCATTTTTGACAGTTCCAATTACAATTCAAAAATTATATTTATTATTATATAACTTCAAATGCACATATACGCATACTTACCCTTATCCGTATGCACACATGTATATTTGGATTATGATTTGATTATTTAATAATCGAATCTTACTTCTATTTATCAAATCATTTCTATTAAAGTTCAATATCATTGTCTACTATTTTTTTAATTATCCCATTATTTTATAAAAGAAAGAACTAGCTTATATTTCATTTTAAGCTTTTGTAATACATAATTCCTTCATCAAGGATTAAGTATTCATCTTACAGTTATCTTATAAAACCATATAAATACTTTACGAAATAATCCCTTCTTACTGTTCTATAAATTATCATACTTTTATAAAATAATATAAAATACTACTTTTTTATTATTTTTAAAATCTCGTACATCTATAAAATACTACTTCTATAATATTTTATGAAATCTCATACTTTTATAAAATACATCGTTTATACTATTTTATAAAATCTCATTCTATTTTATAAAATATACCTTTGTTATTATTTTATAAAACCACATTTTATTTTATGTAATTCATTTTCATTCTTATTTTATAAAATCTCATTCTCTTTTATAAAATACGTCTTTCACTTATAAAATTATTTCCAAACTGAAATAATATTATAAGTACTAATTAAGCTCGTTAAGCCTCTAATCACTTTGATAATAAGTGTAGAGTCATAGCTCGCCTAATTTTCTTATTATCTACATTTTTAAAAATATTTCTTTGTTTAATAAAATGATTACTTCTTGTAAATAATTTTTACAATTGTTAATTATGCTTCATTAGGCCTCTAATCGCTTTGATAATAAGTGTAGAGCTCCTAACTCACTTAATTAGCATATAAACTTTTCTTAAAACTATTCAAATAATTTAATTAATGCCTTCTATTGACATGCACATCATTACATTACTTGATTAGTCACTAATTAACCCAACATCACATATAATCATCCAATTAACTCAAAATACATTCTGGAGCTTACTAACTTTTCCAAACATAACGATTAAGGGTCCAAACAATTAACTAGCTAAAGGAAACACGTTTAAAACATAAATACAAGTCTAAACCATAAGATAGAATTATCCAAATCACATCACTTAACTTCATAATTAACACTAAAGAAATATGTCAAGTCTAATAAGTAAATTAAATAGGAGAATCATCTCACTCGCCTCTTCTTCTCCAAACCAAGCCCAAAATCACCAAAACCCATCATTTTTTCTCTTAAAAGTCAAGATCTCCATTCAATATTTGATTTAAGCTAATTTCTTTACAAGTCTTATAGAAAATGAAAAGAGAGGAATTATGGTGATTTTTATCCGAATTTAGGAATTTATTAGATAGCGGTTTGGGCTTGGAAATTAAAAGATGAATAAGAGGATAATAGGAGAATATTGGTAATATGAGATGAAAATCAACGTGAATGACAGAATGAAATGAAAGCGGGAAGGAGTTAGTCAATTATAAGCTAACTTATGTGTTAGGCCCAAATCTATTTCTTTCTTCAAAAATCACTATTTACCCCCAAAAACTAACCTACTCCAAACATAGTCAAGTTTGTACTCATTTTTCTCATCTTAGAAAAGTGGTCTCATCTACAGGTATCTCGAGACCCAATTCGTCCATCTTGGAAAAATCGGGTATAACGCGCGTTTCGTCAATTGATGGTTGAATATTTAAATAAATCACTTAAATATTTTGTCTTAAAATTGCGCGGTGTTACAAATGTCTATTTCAATAAAAGAAAGAAAAAAATTCCTTGTAACATCGAACGAAACCAAGATCTCATTTTTTTGTTAATTTACGGAAAATTATAACGGTAATCGTTTTAGAAGGATAGCCTTAATAAATTAAATGTGTAAAGGAATGTTCTAGTTTATAAATTAATAATTCGAAATAAGACATATATAGAAACGCATATAAATGTGCTTAATGTTCAAAATTAAAGACATACAAATAGTGTAATTTATAATGATATTCGCATTAGTTATTAATAACATAGTAATTGTAGGACGAGGATTTATGGACTTTAATTACAAATTTAACGGACAATAATTTTGTAATTAGTAGAGTTAAAAAAGAATTAAATGAGGACCGACTAGGGAATTTAGTATGGCATTTATAGGGAAATTGAATAGGTATAATAGGTGAATTTTGAAAATGGAAAATAAATTAATGGAATTAAAGTAGGATTGATTAGCGATTGTCCAATTTTGATATTATTGATCAACTATTATGTGTAATAGATATTTATTAGGTATTACAAGGAAACCAAAGCCTAAGCATATAAATTCCAAAGAATAAAGTAGCAAAAAAGTAGGTATTAATACTATTAATTATATGTAGAAGACAATATAATTTTTATAGTAGAAAATTATATAGCTTTAATTATACATTTAGGACAAAAGTGAATTAGTGGGCTTAGCCCAACACTTAGGTTTGGATGGCATGTTTGGTTCAGAATGGGATAAAATGCAAGGTCAACAGTGTTACACAACAGAAGTCTACCCTTCATGTAGAGACTTCCAACTGTTGTGTATACTTATTACTGATGTAGGACATCTCCAACCATAGAACCCATTGGGAAGGGTATACATTGCGGATAGGCAGAGGAAAAGATGCTGATGGTTCGCCTCATATTTGAAGTAATAAACAACCAACTACTTTTACGAAAATGAGGTCTGCTTCATATCCAATAAGAGGTAGAAAGTAACCAAAAGGGGCATTTTTCTTGACTTAGTTTAGTCTAAACGGGATGTCAGCTACGGGAGGTCGGCGGGCCATGTCAATATTAGTATTGATATTTACCAGTAGGTCAACATATAGGCTGTGACCAACAGCGGTCTCGAGAGAGTGATAACAAAAATTAGGGTTATGCTCTAATAGATTTCACTTTCCACTAGTGTAGAATCCATATAAGAGATGCATAGACCTCATAGTAGTTGGTTAGATGTAGTTTATGTATTAAAGCAGGCTAGTTAAAACTTAGATAAGTATTTGAGATTGTAACCACTCGAATTCAAGTGGGTCCGGATTTTTCGCAAAAAGGCTAAAACCTAAGCCCACTGAAGCCCGAGTTGGGTATCTAGTATCCTGTAGATCGACAAAGACAAATATGTCAGAGCTCAATTAAATATCTCACAGTAGAATTGACTAAAACAAAATAGTAAGTAAATACTTACCAATATAATAGCACTTTCTAAACAAGTGTCTTAAAGCTGGGAAGCCTTTGCCATCTACCTAACCTATAGGATGTTATGAGGAGGGGGTCAGAACTAAAGTTTTGGTGAATGGATAAATTATACACTTCTAAGCTTAATTGTACGTGTTATCCCGCTTTTTGGCAAAGCCGTGATACCAAAAGATCGATTGAAAACATAGGATAGTTCATCTCAGAGATTGGTCATACTTCGTTTCACTATGGATATCGCTGGATTTTGTCCGAGTCCAGATTGAGCTACAATTGATGGGACATGACGAGAAAGATCGTAAAAGACAACATCTCACATCTCAAGTCAATCCGAATTCGTATGCTCAAATTATCGCCAATGAAGAGTGGAGGGAATAGCTTTAGGTTCGAATCCATCAGGGCAGGCCCCATGTTCGAATCCATAGAACCAAGCCGTGGTTCGAATCCATCAGCTCGTCCCCTACTTCGAATCCCTCAAGGCAAGGTACTTCGAATCCATGGGGCCATCTCTCTTCGTATCCTTCAGGATGAAGACCTTCGAATCCATAGGAAGAGATGTCGTTCGAATCCATCGGCCAAGCCTCTACTCGAATCCATCAGCTCGACTCCATATGGTTCGGAACCATCAAAAAGCATGCGTTCGAATCGGTTCAGATGAGTCACTTCGAATCCATGATGCTACCTCTCTTCGTATCCTTCAGGTTGAAGTCTTTCGAACCCATCAGGACGAAGTGCTTCGAATCCACCCTATGACCTCGCTTCGGATCCATCTTGCAATAGTGACTTCGAATCGATCGGATATGATAACATTCGATCGATACGAACGAGCATACGTTCGAATCCATGAACAAAAGAATATCTTCGAATCCACTAAGTCGAGGCGGTGAAAAATGTGGAGTTGACCCAGTTGATTCGGAGTGAAGAGTGGGTTGACCCTGGAAATGCGCACCACGTCATCACTTGGGTGCGTGATGCCATCGATTCGACCCTATCGATTCGATGGGGATCGCTTCGAACGAAGCATGACAACCGAAAATGCAATCTTGAATCGATCATAACTCGAGATCTACAAGTCCAAATGCTATGAAATTTTCACAGGAGCTTGCATGCATGTTGAAGAATCTCCACACCAAATTTCACCTCGATTGGACACTTTTTAGATCGACTCGAACTAGAGTTCGAATCGACCCTAAAGTGGGCCCGGATTACCTGATGCCGTGCGTGTGGGCCCCCCTCACGTGCCAGAAGCGGTCTCCCTGGATTTTAGGCAAAATATCAGCCTCCTACACCTATAAATAGAGCCCCTGGTCATTCAGAAAGGGGATCGGAGAATTTAGAGAGAAAAAGCACGCCCGGACGCTGCCAGAATCACTCCATATCGTTTTCACTATTGCTGATTTCAAATTTAAGTCTATTATCTGCTGTACTTAGCTCTAAAGCACTTGTAATCTTCAAGTATTAAGAAATAAAGTGATAAAACTTCATAGTAGACGTAGGCAAAACGCCGAACCACTCTAAATTACTGTCTTCCGTGCAATTTACTTTTCTGTGACTTGGAGTTTTTGTTAGATAATCCTCATTTTCAATTTTGTTTCTTCACTTATTATCTCTTCAAAAACTTCCGAAGGGTGTTGCCCAATTTTGGTGCAAACAGTACGCATACCATTTTATTTCCATTTACTATTATATTAGGTTCATTAGGTTTATAATACTATCTCCTGTGTGCGTGAATCGTACCAATCTACTCCTTAGTAGATTAAAACCTAATAGTGTGTGTGTGTGTGTGTGTGTGTATATATGTAGCTATTTGCCCAAGACCATATTGGTCCTAGTTACTACCCATAGTAACTTCCGTATGCTCCTCGTAAAGGACTCCATCGCCATGGTTCCATGGCATTCTGTGACGACATCTATAAAGAACCACCCCATAAGGCCTACAATATAGATGATCCATCGTTTACTATGAAAACATAAAACAGTGTCTGCACTGGTCTATACTAATGCTCGGACACCCAGTATGTACCATGAGATCTATACGTAATCGTTCTGCCTACTCTCTGAATCTCGCCAACAAGGTCTACTTTGTACGAAACTCAATCGTGGATTTCCTTTATCTGTAAAGGACACCTTCGTTAGGCCCACAATATAGATATTCTACTTGGTCTATCTCTTTTCTCATCATGGCTAAGGCCCCACGCAGCCACCCCTTAACTAATCGAAAGACCTCCAAAGTGTTACGTTGTCATGCCCTACTGCAAACAATCTAACATCCACGGTGCCCTTCATCCAATGTCTCGATACTGAAAGTATCATTGGACTGTTGGTTTAACTCTTGTCTTTCCCGAACTCGCCATTGGTTTTGATGCTGGTCGATATCCACATTCGACTATTCTTTTAGGTCCTACCCACTAAACTTACTTACTGGAACATACGAATAGCCTACTCCAAATACCAATCCCTTCTGACTGCCTACAATGGTCCTTCCATGCAAAAAGTAGTCAAGGAATACTGTTTTGATGGAACATGTGACGATCCTGACTCGGCCTTCGAAAATCGGCACCGAATACGACACTCGTATTCAAATGCCACAGATCCAAACGCCGAATCTGGATCGTCACAGAACACCTACAGACCTGCCTCAGGAGGACCGCATCATTAAGCCTACACCAGAATACTATTCTAGAGTATGCTCACGTCCCATTGAAGTCTCGTACTTCCTTCTAGCCCAAAATAACTAAGTTGGACGTGCTTCTTCTGTGTTGAAATCTGTGATGAACTGCTTCGTTAGGCTCTTTATCCTTGGGGTTGCTCCGAACGTGTAACAACCCATTTTTTTCGACGTCCGAAAATCGACGTTTATAAGTCCACCGTATCAAATGCTGAACAATCGAATGCCGAAAAACCGAACCATTAGGGTAAAGAAGAGGTAGATAGAAGAAAAGAAAAGAAAAGAAAACAACAACAGAATCTTACCATCGCAGCGGAATAAAACATAATAGATAATAACTGCTCTTTACACAAAAAAACTATATAATTTTTATACATACATCATCAAAGTAGAATACAAATCAACATCACAATTCAGGACGGTTATAATATCCTGTCCTCAAAAGCTGAATATGCCGCTTACACTGCACAACGGAATAAAAAATCTACGGAAATATGCCTCGTCATCTAGCTCGTCTCTTAAGCTTCATAGCATTCCATTCAGAATATGTACTCTATAAAACTCGGTCTGACCCGAGCATTATAGTTAAATAACACCCGAGTCAGTCTGGAAAACTAGCGTGAGAAAACACACTCAATTCGATTATTAAAGTTTTCAAAATCATTTGATATCAAAGGTATCTCCTAAAGACCACACCACAAATAAACATACTGGGTTTTTACCTTACGATAACCCAAACATTTCTTATAAAATCCTCTGATATTATAATAGTGTCTATATACAAATACTTATTCAAATAGCCGAAATTGTCACATTATTAAATTCCGGCTACTTGCCACAAAGTAGCCTCTACAAACAAAAACCATAAAGGCATGTAGGGAGAATGGATTTCCATCAATGGCATGGCTACTAGGATACCGTCCGTCATAGTACGTGGTCTAGATCACCGTGTCGAGAATCCACCCTGATCCCCTGCATCACAAGACCGGAGCTACCCCTTATTGCATAGTCCAAATAAGTTCACCCCGTGGTTGGGATCATCAACCACCCACACAGCCGAAATAAAGGGACATTTAGACAGGGGTGACCTTACCCTAATTGGTTGCTAGCCACTTAGCCTTGTTTGCACCTCCCCCGTTTTTGACATTCCCGGTTGATGAGGCTCGAGGCTATGCATTACCTTTTTAGCACACAATCACTTGGAATGCTCATCGTCCTCCTGTCGATATTCTGAAAGCATTCGTTCATACAAGTCCGTTTCGGTTCGAACGGAACCGAAGGCACTAGTCCTACTACATCCATTTTCGAATCACCCTCAGGATTAGTAGCGATTAGTCCTTGCAATTCACTACTCCCTCGTTAATTCCCAACTCTTGTCTTCCTCATGAAAATGTTCAAACCGAAACGAAGTGGTTTTCGAAAAATAAATTTCGATCCCGGTCTCTTCGAAACGATCAACGCATTGTCGAATATTGATAGTCGGTTATTTAACTATCAATTAACATTCATAAAAAATCATCAAACATTAATAATTTCCCAAATTATTTATTTCCAAAATATCTTTGCAAGATATTTTCCAAACTTCAACCCTTCGAAAACAGTTTCAAACCATCTTTCCTCTCACGGAATAAATTTCCCAAATATTGTTTATTTCCACTGAAATTCCAGGTCCAAATACTTTTGATTTTAAAATAATTTAAATCCCTTCATTCTAAAATATACTTTAAATTTTTTAAATTAAATCTACTTTAACACTTTATTCAAAATATATATATATACTTTAAAAATATTTTAAAAAAACTACTTTATAAAATATAAAACTAATTTTTATTCTTTTTAAAATAAAAGTTAACCCAAACTAAACTTAAATAAGAGTTACAAAATTCTATACAAGTTTTCAAATAAAACTTTTAACCAAACTATCTTTAAAATAAAACTATTTTATAAAATATAAATATTAATAATTATCTTTTTAAAACATAATACCAATTTACACTTTAAAATAATTAGTACTACAACTAATTTTAAATAAAATATTTAACTTTAAAATTTTAATGGCTTAAATAATAATTTCTTAAAAACATTCCTTTAAACAACTTTTAAAACTTTTAACTTATACTTAAAAGTTTGCTTTGAAAACGTATTTGGCTTTCCAGGGAAATACACTTCTCTTTCATACCTTTAAAAATAAACCACTATTTATTTTTAAAACAAATTACCCATTCCTTTATAAATTCCCACCGTGAATTTATACTTCCAAATATCCATTGATATATAACTTTACTTTTATAAACTTTGTTTATCAATTCCATGATCTCATCCTT
This sequence comes from Allium cepa, assembly GCA_030765085.1. Classification (NCBI taxonomy): domain Eukaryota; kingdom Viridiplantae; phylum Streptophyta; class Magnoliopsida; order Asparagales; family Amaryllidaceae; genus Allium; species Allium cepa. Next base: position 561,146,929 of record CM060939.1, read on the forward strand.
CTTTTAAACACATTTTCAAACACTTTATCAATCTCCAAATCGATTTCCAAATTACTCCATTTTGAAATAAATTCCTTTACTTACTCAGTTTATTTCAAAACCCATTAACTTCAGATTTTACTTCTTAATTATGATTTAAAATATTTTTAACTGAAAATACCAATTTCATACTTTTCCAAATTCCTTCTTTATCCTTCCCAATAAATTTAAACCTTGAATTTTAAAATAAATTCTTTATTCCTTTAAATAATATCACTTAAGTTTTAAAATTCATTATTTCTCCTTTTATTCAAAATCTCCTTTCCCATACTTGGAATTTATTTATTAGAATTTTAAAAATCACTTTTATTCTTTTCCATTTCATTCTTTAATTTATTCAAATTCTCTATGGTTATTTTACTTAAAAATACTCTCTTGTATTTTCTCATCAAAAATCCAATCTATATATTTTTGGTAATTCAGTATCACCAAATATATTCAATCAAGCATAGCATCCATCATTTCTAATTACCAATGTAATCTATCACAGATTAGCAAATAAATCATATCACAGAATATCAAATAATCTAAATAAATTTGAGGAATCCAGTTGGATCCCTCCAACCTGTTTTCCTGCATCCACAGATGTTAGCACAATATAAAATACCGATTCCACTTTGAGGTGGAATATTGTGGTATATAGGGTTATATCATATCATCCGCTATTATGCGGCACATAGGGTGTCATCCGCTATATAATGTAGGAAATCAATCACTCCAATATATACTATATACTACTATATAATATACCACATCCAATCAATTCAATCATTCAACCAAATATTTAAATTTAACTATTTAAATTTAAATAATAGTCCAGATGAGTGAGATTAACTCACCTTTGATTTTTGCAATCCACTTCAATCTCGACTTGGTCTCTTCACGATTTAAGACCTTATACAAGCAAATTACATATCCTTATTAATTACTGAGGTAATTTAAACTTTGTTTTTAAATTTAAAGTTGACTTAAAATTTTTAAATTGTTATACCCAATTAAACCTCCCTTTGGAAATCATATTCGATGTATAAAATGATCTATATGGTTTTGAAAAATCTAATTTTTATATAACCTTCCAATTTAGCCATTTTAAAATTCCTGTTAACTTCAATATATTAAAACATGCATGAGGATATATATATACATATATATTAAATTAAAAACAATATTATTTTATACCCTGTAAAAAGTAAAATTTCTGTTTAAACATTTCCTTTTACTGTAAACATGCCCATATATACTTATATCTACATATTTTAAATTTCAACAGTAAGTTGATTGAACATTCTCACATCTATATATACACATATATATCCAAATTTCATTGTGTGTATATATATATATTAAATCAAATTAAAATAAAAACACAAAACTATCTCACTAACTCACGAATCCAGGTCCGAGCCATCCTTAGAAGCCACTGGAATCGCAACATGAACTCCTGGCGAACCTCCATAACGATCGCATCTGCCAGCCTTGCCGTCCCCTTGACTTCGAAATCCTCACCGTCGCTGCCTCCTAATTCGAAAGCGATTTACATCGCCCCTCTTTGTCTTCGATTTCGACACTCGAGTACCCGCCATTCTTCTACCCTACACGACAACGGATTCGCTACACCCCAAGGCGACGGAGTTCCTATCGACTAGAACCTGCTCGCGAGCCCTTCCTAAATTATAGTTTGAATGAAAATTGATTTCGTTCCTTAATATTATTTGAATTTGCGAATTGGCGAGCTGGAAGGAGATTTTCATTTTATTTTTGAAAATGGGAAATCTGGTTTTGACTCGATTTTAAAGAGGAAGAGAAGAGGATCCTTCGGTCATTTTAAAATTTTGAACTCCATTTAGGAAAAAAATGAAGCGAAGAGACGAACAATTTTTTTCTCTTTAATTGCTTGGCCATCTTTCTTTTTTTTAGACGCGTGTTAAAATGAAGGACAAATGTTGAAAAGGCAACGTTTGTTGGAAAATATTATCCAGGTTAAATCAATATATCTATACAAATATTAATTAAATTTTACATTCAAATTTAAATCGTCTCGGTTTATGCAACCGACAAATTCGAGCTCGTATCGAAGCGTGCCGCCAAACATTTATAATGTTATACGCCTATTTCGAACACAATGGAAAAGGTTCCGAGTTCTAAATCGATCGTATGGAGAAGATAGCTTTTGAACCCAGTTGCTATATTAAATTTTCGATACGGATTTCAACGTGTTTATCTACCGTACGGCCAAACGATACTCCAAATACTACGAAAATTAAAATCCGATAATAATGTGCTATTACGGATCCAATGGAACATGTTTCCTCAAATTCCGAGATCGTGACTTGGAAGGTTATTTTTTTTAAATATCAATTTAAACGATATATTTTTAAAACTAAACAAATCATCTTAAAATTAAATTTTAACACTTCTTTTATCTTCAGTATTACGAATAAAATTTTTATAAGCCATTGAAATTTTTTAACAAGCCTTTAAATTTCAGATTCCTTAATTTACCCAGTTTCAATTTAATTCAAAATTCAATTATCCAAATAAATAGTGATACTTAAAATTCAAGTTAAACTAACTTTCAAATATTTAAAATCAATTGAATATTCCAATTTCAAATATCCAGAAATTCTGGGTTGTTACATTCCTCCCCCCTTAAAATAATTTCGTCCTCGAAATTACTAGTTACGAGGAATGATCCACAACCCGTTCACTATTTCCCCAAACAACTAGTTTTAACAAATTCCCAAAACCAAACAGTTTAAAGCAATACCCAATACTATCTTTTAATAAAGACACTATTATCCTTACTAAGTTTCCAAACTTCTTCCACAGGTTCCAACCAATATTTCAACAATTTAAATTTAAATTTATAACCAAATTCTATATTTTCAAAATTTCTCAAAAATTTTCTAACTCCAAATTTTTTAAAAAACTTCGCCAGTGTTTTCTTTGCTCGGCTAACTCAATGCAACTACAAAATGCCTCTACAGGCCCCAAATCTCAATAGAAAAAAAGGCCAAGTGGCTAGACCAAAAAATCATTAAATTTCATACAGAAATTTAAATACATACCTTTGCTGAACAAATTTCAATTTATCTACAAAAATCAAAAATCCCAATTCCCTTTAGCTTTTTTTTAACACTTGAGTATCCTACTTAGCAATAATATCCAATCATAGTTTTCAAAATCATTTGATACATTTCTTTACAAAAGGTTTTAATATCTATTTCCTTTAAGCCCGTAAAATGCACATATATCATCCGTACACAATACCAAATCCAATCGCTTACCCGATCACACAATTTCACTTCCGAACAGTATCGTCCACTCGACTTCCTAGTGTAGACTCGGATCTAGTTTCTTGATCAGAAACCGACATTCTCCTTGCATAGCCGCAACTATGATAGACAATTTCTAGAATCAATCAAAAATCCATATCCAGGGTTCGCCGTCGAAAATCGAGTGAAAAATCCCAACTGGGATCGATATAACTACCTCGAAATTCTGTGCTCGAATCTGGATCAAATCGCTATGCGAATTAAATAATATACGTACATCCTACGTATTTTTCCCCAATTGATTTGTTAGCTAAATCAATTCTTCTTTTTCATTCACATCTATTTTGATTTTTATTCACTTATTTACAACCATCCCATTTCCCAACTTCCAGTTTAAATTCCATCCAATTATTAACTTAGTATACGTTCAATGCCAAATTCACTTAAGAATTTTCACCCTTAACTTTTCTTAAGTTTAATATAAGAATTTTATGTATTCTTATATTATTACTTTACCACTTTAGCCTTTATATCCACTTATTTTTAAACTGGATCTCCAATTCCACATAGACTCAATTTACCTTCATTTTAGATATCGAATTCTATTTACCTTTATCTCAAACCATATTCAATTTATCATTTCTTTAATTAGTCCCACTACTAATTTATTTAAATCTCAAACACTTCTATTCCCAACTTTTACTATTTTTAGTTCATTAAGACTAATTCTTCAGCTTCACTTTACTATGCACAATTTAAATTAAATAACATCCTAATATTCAAATTTTAATTCATTTGCTTACCATTAAATCAATCAGTACTTACTAATTTTAATTTCAATACTTTGCTTTATTTAGTCCAACCTGACTAATTTTCCCATTTCACATAATTCAACACAATTCAATTTTAATTCCAATATTCAGCTTTCATTTTACTTAATTACCAAGTAAATTTATTTGTTCATTCACAAATTTATTTCTAACAAATGAATTTTATTTTTAATAACTTATTTTATTTAGCCTACTTGGATTTATTTCCACAACATTCACTCTTTATTTAACTTGGTTTAGTTACATTCTAATTTAATTCAGCTTTCATGCTTCTATAAGTTCTCTAATTTATTTACCTTCTATTGGCTAACTTCTTTTAATTCATTTCAATTAATTAGCTTACCTTTAGGCTTATTTTGCTTCCACACTTACTTTTATTTACTATTTACAAGTTAATTCCATTCCAGGCAAATTTCCAAACTTACAAGTTTCCAATCCTGTTTATAAACCACAAACATTTTTAGTCAAGCTTCCAGAGTTCAAACCACTACTTAAATACTCAAAACATTTTATTCCAATTCCAAAGTCATCAACAATCATTTAAGTATTTGAAAATCATTTTGAAATCGATTATATCCAAAATCCTTTGGTATCAAATTATCCTTTAAATTTTAAAACCAAACTTAGTTTTGCAAACACTCCATTTTAAAACAATTTAGTAGCAATTTCTCTTTCGGAAACTCGAAAATGAACATCGATGATGCTGCAGTCATCACTGAAGTTATTTTCCAACGACCGAAAAGAGTTCAACTTTTATCTCTTCAAAACCCTTCAATTATTTTTAAATTCCAAATCTCACCAGATTTCAAATTTAATTCTAAATACTTCTCAAACAATATCACCATTACTCCTCCAAAATCTTTGTAAATCATTTTCAAACTCAAAGGAATTTAAACTTTCCCAAAATTCCAAATTCTTTCAATTCATATTCAATATTACTTTGGAATTCTATTTAAATTATAAATCACACTTATAATTCAAATTAAATAATTTATTGTGTTTTATAAATTATTTCTTAACTTTGATTATAATATTGTTTTCTTATTTCAGTTTCCATACATCAATGATAATATTTTAATATTATCACTTCCTAACAACAAAGTAATCATACATAACTATAATAATTTATAGAAAATTATTTCTTTTATATACAAAATAATTTGGGTAAAATTATTTCATTTACCCTATTTTAAAACAATACTGTGTCGGTTTATCTTGTTTAAGAGTTTAGAAATCCCTATCGATGACATGGCGTCCCACATATCAATCAGAATCCATAAACACTCAACGGATAAATCAACACAATATAAAAACGAATTTATATTCACTAATAAATATGCGCTCATATCTATTAATATTCTCAACTCATTCTAGAGTACTACGGACTTTATTTTTAATGTGTAATCCCCACCAGAACCAAGGTTCTCGCTTAACCTTCAGCTCTCATACCAAGTATAACGACCCGATTTTTTTCGACGCCCGAAAATTGACATTTATAAGTCCACTGTATCAAATGCTGAACAATCAAATACCAGAAAACGGAATCATTAGGATTAAACAAGAAGTAGATAGAAGAAGAGAAAACAAACAACAACAGATTCTTACCATCGCAGTGGAATAAATTATAATAGATAATAACTGATATTTACACAAAAGAAACTATATCAGTTTTATACATACATCATCAGAGTAGAATACAAATCAACCTGACAATTCAGGACAATTATAATATCCTATCCTCAAAAGCCGAATATACAGCTTACACTACATAGCGGAATAAAAATCAATGGAAATACGCCTCGTCACCCAACTCGTCTTCTAAGCTCCGTAGCATTCCATCCAGAATCTGTACTCTATAATACTCGGTCTGACCCAAGCATTAAAGTTAAATAACACCCGAGTCAGTCTGGTAAACCAGCGTGAGAAAACACACTTAATTGGATTATTAAAATTTTCAAAATCATTTGAAATCAAAAGTATCTCGTAAGACCACGCCACAAATTAAATGTCGAGTTTTTACCTTACGATAACCAAAACATTTCTTATAAAATCCTCTGATAGTGTCTATATACAAATACTTAAATAGCCGAAATTGTTACATTATTAAATTCTATCTACAAGCCACAAAGTGGGTTCTACAAACAAAAATCGTAAATGCATGTAGGGAGAATGGATTTCCATCAATGGCAGGGCTACTGGGGTACCGCCCATCACAGTACATGGTCTAGATCACCGTACCGAGGATCCACCCTGATCCCATACATCAGAAGACTAGAGCTACCCCTTACTGGATAGTCCGAATAAGTTCACCCCACGGTTGGGATCAGCAACCGCCCACACAGCCAAAATAAAGGGACATCTAGATAGGGGTGACTTGCTAGCCACTTAGCCTTGTGTGCACCTTCCCTGTTTTAGCCATTCTCGGTTGATGAGGCTCGAGGCTATGCGTTACCTTTTTAGCATACAATCACTTAGAATGCTCATTGTTCTCCTGACGATGTTCTGAAAGCATTCGTCCATACAAGTCCGTTTCGAGTTCGAACGGAACCGAAGGCACTACTCCAACTACATCCATTTTGGAATCACTCTCAGGATTAGTAGGGAAATCAATCACTCCAATATATACTATATACTACTATATAATATAAAACATCCAATCAATTCAATCATTCAAACAAATCTTTAAACTTAACTATTTAAATTTAAATAATAATCCAGATAGGTGAGATTAACTCACCTTTGATTTTTTGCAATCCACTTCAATCTCGACTCGGTCTCTTCACGATTTATGACCTCATACAAGCAAATTGCATATTCTTATTAACTACTGAGGTAACTTAAGCTTTTTTTTTAAATTTAAAGTTGACTTAAAAATTTTAAATTGTTATACCCTATTAAACTTCCCCTTGGAAATCGTATTCGATGTATAAAATGATCTATATGATTTCCAAAAATCTAATTTTTATATAACCTTCCAATTTAACCATTTAAAAATTCCTGTTAACTTCTATATATTAAAAAATGCATGAGGATATATATATATATATTGATTAAATTAAAAACAAAATTATTTTATACCCTGCAAAAATAATTTTTTTTTTGTTTAAACGTTTCCTTTTTACTGTAAATATACCCATATAGATTTATATCTACATATTTTAAATTTCAACAGTAAGTTGATTGAACATTCTCACATCTGTATATACACATATATATCCTTATTTCAATGTGTGTGTGTGTGTAATAAATCAAATTAAAATAAAAACTCAAAGCTACCTTACTGACTCGCGAATCCAGGTCCACTAGAATCGCCAACACAAACTCATGGCAAGCCTCCACAACGATCGCCACCACCAGCCTTGCCATCCCCTTGACTTCGAACTCCTCGTCGCCGCTGTCTCATAATTTGAAGCCGATTTACATCGTCCCTATTCATCTTCGATTTCGCCGTTCGAATACCCGCCGTTATTCGACCCTACGCGACAATTGATTCGCAACATCCCAAGGCAGCAGAGTTGCTGTCGACCAGAACCTGCTCGCAAGCCCTTCCTAAAGTACAGTTTGAATGAAAATCGATTTCATTCCTTAATATTATTCGAACTTGCGAATTGACGAACTGGAAGGAGATTTTCATTTTATTTTTGAAAAGGGGAAATCTGGGTTTGACTCGATTTTAAAGAGGAAGAGAAGAGGATCCTTCGGCCATTTTAGAATCTTGAATTCCATTTAGGAAAAAAAATGAATTGAAGAGACGATCAAAATTATTTTTCTTTAATCCTCGGCCATCTTTCTTTCTTTTAGACGCGTGTTAAAATGAAGGACAAATGTTGAAAAAACAACCACGTGTTTGCTGTCTTAAAGATATTAGCCAGGTTAAATCAATATATCTATACAAATACTAATTAAATTTTAAATTCAAATTTAAATCATCTCGATTTATGCAACTTATAAATTCAAGCTCCTATGAGGCATGATGCCAAGCGTTTATAATATTACACGCCTATTTCGAACATAATAGAAAAGGTTCCGAGTCTTAAATCGATCGTATGGAGAAGATAGCTTTTTGAACCCAGTTATTATATTAAATTTTTTATATATATTTCAGCACGTTTATCTACCGTACGGCCAAGCGATCACTCCAAACACTACGAAAATTGAAATTCGATAATAAGCTATTACAGATCCAATGGAACTGGTTTCATCGAATTCCGGGACTATGCCTCAGAAGGCTATTTTTTCAAAATATCAATTTAAACGATGTATTTTTAAAACTGAAAAAATCATCGTAAAATTAAATTTTAACACTTCTATTATCTTCAGTATTACCAATATAAATTTTATAAGCCATTTAATTTTTTTAACAGGCCTTTAAATTTCAGATTCCGTAATTTACCCTGTTTTAATTGTTTAATTCAAAATTCAATTATCCAAATAAATAGTGATATTTGAAATTCAAGTTAAACCAAATTCCAAATATTTAAAATCAATTAACTATTCCAATTTCAAATATCCAGAATTCTGGGTTGTCACAAAACGCATCTCACTCTTTTATTAGACCCTAAGTCTAATCTTTTGTTTTGCATTTTTTTACTTTTCTTATTCTGTTGGTTGCTTATTTACCCTAATTAGGATAATCTTGTCCCAGCCTCACCAAACTGTTACGAGAGCATCAGTTCCAGACTCAAACGGAATGTTGTTGGTATGGACCACTTCTATTATTTTGCTAATTAAATCAATTTAAGTCTTAAATTTATTAAAATATGCCTCTTCTATTATTTCTTCTCTATTTTCTTATTAACTTAATTTAATTCTTAAATAAGCCTTTCTATTCTTTCTACTTAATTATAACCTATGTTGGAATTTAACTTGTAGTAGTTACTTTTATTTTCTTTTATAATCTATCTATAATTACAAGTGTCTCTTTTCTATTCTAGTATGTCTTCTTTTATTATGATATTGAATTCTATTTAATTCTCTTATATTACATAATTTACTTATCATAATAACTATCTTATTTTATTGTCTGCACGGTAAATGCAGATCTAAGTTCATTACTGTTTATAATTTCTAATTTTAGTCAATAATTAACTTAATTCCTTCAATTCTTTATTTTATTTTCTTTTATTCGAGGAAGTAGTTCTATTCTATTTGGTTGGTTATGAAAACTGTACTAAAATTCCATTTCCAAATTTTAATACTAAATTAAACAATAAGTCGTAACTGCGAGATATTTCTTTTATTATTTCTTTACTTTGCGGATGGTGTAAATGCAGCGATTTCTATATTTTACATTAACTTCCTTTTTCTTTCTTTTATTCTTAAAGTTACGTTTATTGTTATCTTTTTAAACATTAAACTATTGAAATGTATCCAATTTTCTAAACCAACTAATTAATCTATCACTTACTCCAAAATCAATTTATTTAACTTTTCTCCAATTTATTACTCCTGTTTTAGCATAATTTGTTGCAGAATTCTTTCTTGCATTATTCCATCTTTTCTTAATTTACATCTAATTTCCTAAAATATAGTATTTTCCTATTTTAATCCATAATTGCGAAATCTTTTTTTTTAACTATATCATTCACGTAAAAAGGTAATAAAAAGAAGCTAGCATTTAGGCTAAATTTTAACTTTAAAATAAATGTAAATAACTATAAACTTCTTACAGTTTCAGCTTAACTAATTGATAGAATTAATTACAAAAATACTAAATAAAATTATTTAACAGGAATCGAATGAAAATACGTAGCGACCCGGAATTTTCGATCTCGAAAATTCCAGATAGTTAGGTAAAGAAGAAAAGAGATAGAAAAAGAAACAGAAAAGAATTTATAGAATCTCACATTCACAACGGATCAAAATGTAATATCAAATAATAATAGTTATACAAAAGAAAACTGTATTTGTCAATTTACATTAATACATCAGAGTTACAACATTTACACAAACACTGGACAGTTAAAATCAACTGCCCAGGTAAACTACAATATAGAACATCAGAATACTCTATACGTCCCTGCCATCCAGCTCGCCATCTGAGCTCCAAAACGTCCTTACCTGGTAATCTGTAATACTCGGTCTGATCTGAGCATTACATTAAATTAATACCCGGGTCAGGATGGAAACCAGCATGAGTAAACCCATATATCATGAAATACCAAGCTATAAAATATGTAAATACCAGGGTAACTCGTACCTTTTACGAGTTCTTATAGTCAAACATTTATCACACAACAATTTCAGGTTAGACGTCTGTGTTACTCAATTCATTCCATTCCTGCCAATTTAGTTTCACATATCCAATTTTAAAGAACTTAGATTACTAATCGAAGTGGGTTCGAGTATTGTTGATACCCGATCCCGGTCTCTTCAAATTCAATGTCACTTCAAATCTAAACTGTCTACAATTCAAATTTAAATACAAGATGTCACACAATACACAGCAATTCACTATTAATCGATAATCCAAAATATCACAGTACAACCCCACATATCATATCACAATACATAAGTTATCAGATTAGATATTAATTCAATTATTCAATACAGTTCAATCATCCACAAGCAAGATTGATTCATTCTTAATCAACTTAATTAATCTCCAAATTAAATTAATTACCAACTTTAAATCACTTAGATTGACTTAATCTTGCTTACTTGACATTAATCAATTACAACCCAAATAATTAATCACTCTTTAATTATTTATCTTAATTAATCATCCTTGATTAATTATTCTTTAATTTCACTAGATAATTAACCTTTAATTAATCACATAGATTAATTATTCTTAACCATTCACATTAATTTGCCTTTAATTATCCTCATTAATTAATTAATTACATTAATTAATAAATCCTTAAATTAATTACATTAATTAATTAATATTCTAGTTAATCACATTAATTAATTAATGACATTAACAAATTATCCTTTAATTAATCATATTAATCATTTCTTAATAATTTTTTTGTTTAATCAACCTTTAATTTCATCCAATAATTGATTATTCTTTAATCATCCATTAATTATCCCTTAATTACATAGAGAAATTATTCTTCTAATCACTTCCACTAAGTGATTATTCTTACCCATTTCCTTCAGTGATTATCCTTTTAATCACTTCATTAATTAGTCTCTAATTTCTTTCATTTAAATAATTTTTAATTAATCACATTAACAATCTTCCATTCATTAATTATCTTGATAACTAGTTTAAAATTTTGTTTTGAATTTGTCACGAACCTCGTTATTATTTGGTTAACAAAATTATTTTGTTTTAAAAAACCAGAATCATACATTATCCTCTCAAAGCTTATTACCATACAAGAAATCCGAGCCAGATCAATTTATTCTCATGCCAAACCTACTTTCCTTCTTCTCACGAAAAACTCGAGTTCTAACTCGATGCAAACCTCAACCTCCATGAAGTAACATGACACATCAATCATTTGACACAAAGGAAATCGTGTGCACATGCACACCAGCACCGATCAACTCCGATCACTACTCCGACCTCCAGCACGTCGGCAATACCATCCTCGTTCGATCCAACCTTCCAGCATGATCACTCGCAACATAAAACGAAATCGAGCAAGTCTATTCAACAGAAACTAGAATTGCTCGATGAAGATAACACCGCGCCACCACCTCAGATCGCCAGAGTCCCTAACGCTTCACCCAAACCTACGCCGTAGACCCACTAACCTATTCCCCCACTTTCCACAAAGCCCGAAACACCCTAGACGTCGCCATTGGTTCGAGAACGTAGACGAACCCAAAGGGCTAAAACCCTAGATTAAGTCGCACCATTAACTACATTACCTAGAAAAATGCGATACCATTTTTCTCTCGACCCCCGTCCTACAAACTTCCTCTGGCCATAATCATGAGGTCACCGACGAACTCGTTTGCCGGAATTTGATGATATACCCAATTCCGGTAATCTCTCGATTTTTCAACAACCACGAACATACAAATCATAAGATTTCCATCAAAAATCTTCGTACTCGAATACTATTCGATTAATATGATCAAAACTTGTATTTTTAAAAAAAAATCAATTGCTTGTCTTGAACTTAATTTCTACCGTTTCATCTGTTTAGAGCTAATTACTTGATATATATGCTAGGAAATATTTTTAAGGGTTTAATCTGGTAAACACAAACGGATTTCCTTTAAAGATCTTAACACAAGACTATTTATATCAAGATACATAGATTTTTACTTGATTTGGACTATAAAATAAATCAAACAGAACCCAGGTATCAGTTCATAGACATGCACTGTAACGACCCATAATTTTCGATGTTTAGAATTTGTTGATTTATTAAGATTTTGGAAATTAAATCAGAAATTGATAAAAATTTGTAATTTGTTAATGAATTAATAACGATCATGAAATGTTAGAATGTTAATGCAAGTTGATAAATAATTAGTGTAATCCCAATTAATTGAAACAATTATAAGATTATAATTGATTGTATTTAGTAAATTGGGAAATAAAATTCAATAAATGTAATTAAATATTTTGTTAAGGTAAATTAAGATAATATTTGAAAATAATGTCAATTTCATTTATATTATAACAATTGGTTGATAAAAAGAATGGAAAATCAAGATTTATTAATTTATTAGAATTTAAATTTAATAATTGGATTAATTGCAAATAAATGGAATTAAATATTTAGATATTACGTTAATGGGAAATTAAGATGACATTTGAAGATTTTAACATAATAAACCATGAACCAATGTTAGTTGCATGCTTATTGTAATAAAAGACTTGAATAACAAGGTTTAAAGTTAATAAACGTATTTTGGAATTTTAAATTTATAAATTTTTGAATTCAATGAAATTGAAATTAAACACTGAAATTGAGGAATTAATCAATTTTAAATCGACAGTTAATTTTTTTTAAATTAGTGTAAATGATTAAGAAATTTAAAAATGATAAAAATTGTCAATCATAGAATTGAAATTGAAATTTGATTTAATTAATTAATTATTAATTTATTCAATCAATGTAAAAATAACCATTTTGGCCACTGATTCGGATTTCGACGAAACCAGTTTCATTGGATCCGTAATGGTGAATTATTATAGTATTTCAAGTTTCGTAGCGATTGGGCTTGTCATTTGATTGTACAGACTCGAAATGCCTAGAAATCAATTTAATTGAAATCAATTGAAATCAATTTGAAATAACTTGATTTTAGCATAACCTCTTCATATGATGGAATTTGGACTTGGAACCTGTTCCATTGCGTTTAGAATATTTAAAAACACCTATTTTAATATATGGGTTGACTTATTTTCATTCCGGAGTCAGAATGGGCTTTTCGGGCCATTTTATCGTTCAACTTGTAGATAAATCTTATCCATCCATTCAAATTTCAGCTTTGCATATATATATATGTATGTATGTATATATATATATATATATAGACACACACACACACCTCGTTATAAACTCTAGCCTATTTCTTATATTCATTTTTTTGTACTTACAATTCCAATTGCTCCTCTTTCTCAACGGTGGACAAACTCTAAATTTTACAGTCAATTGCAAATCAAAAATTTCTACTTCAAAATTCAAACTCCTCGATACATATCAAATTTTATATGGATTCAAAGCCCTCGATGTACGCATCTCAGATCTATAATTCATTTTTGGTTTTGAATCACCATTTTTCCAGAAATCAAGGTTGAACCTCGGCCATCCATATTGGATTTTGACGATCCAATGGTTGATCGTCGTCAGATTGACAATCGAGAAGCACCGTTGCGTAGAGCATGGATAGCAGGCATTGTAGTTGTAATAGTTCATCGTATCACAGCCTTGATTCGCCAGAATCTGGCCTAGAAGTCGTTCGGCTTTTCATTGAATTTCGTGCAAACAGCAGAGGTAGGAGGGGCGCGACTTCTGGCGTAGGTGGAGATAGTCACAGCGCACCCGATGGCTGTCCTCAATCGGGCTCATGACGAAAGATGGTGCGTACATTTTTTTTATGGAGGCGTGTAGATGTTGGGTTCGGTGCATCCGATTACTACTTGGAGAAGTTACATGAATTAGATGATGATGATGTGGCGGCTTCATTTTGGTACTCTTTTTTTTTTTTTTTTTTTATTTCAACTCGTTCTAATCGTGATAACTTTTGCATACGAGGTCCGTTTTACGCACGATTTTCTACGCTAGGATCGTATTGAAATTTCGGACATTTTGGAGCAGGTTTGAATGGATTCTAATACTGTTCAAATTTTGGGTTTAAATTGGATTCAAATTCAATTTAAATTCATAAGGTGAGTGTTTTAACCCATTCACAACTTCTAAAATTTCTTATGTTTGTTAAATTGATTTATGATATGATTAAAAATTTATTTATGACTGTTTGGCATATTTTTAATCATCATCCCAGTTAAATTGAATTAATTTGAATTAAATTGTTATTTAATTTATTATCGCATATAAACTTCCAGTTAAATAGTTATTTAATTTATTATTGAATATAAACTGCCAGTAAATGCCTGTTATTTATTAGCTGTTCTATATTGACGTTATTGATTGAATTGGATGATGATTGTGATAAATGTTTGATGATTGATATTGGATGAATGGATATTGTATTTTATATTGTTATAAACTGCAAGTTGTTATGGATTTTATTTCATTCGGGATTGCGGTTTGAAATAATATATAACCGTATTTATATTTTAAATTACGGATTGAAATGATAAACATCCATATCACTTGACCATAGGATAGAAAATTATATACAGACACCGTGGTCTATATATAAAAATATTTTGAAAATGATTACTATGGTTTTGTAAAGAAATATATGGTTTTATATAAATATTGATTTTTGATGATATATATAAATGTTATTTTACTCTAAATTTTAAGCTATGTATAAATTATTTTAATATAGAATAAGCTTAATAATAAGTTTGATTTTATTGAGGATAATATGGTTAAGTATCTATTTAAATTATAATATATATAGAAGTTATAATGACTTAAATAAAATTAAGGTTAGAAGATAAATATGAAATTGGTTTGAATTAAATTATTTAAGAATTATACTGGAATAAATTTGATTTGAAATATAAATAAAATTGAGATTTAAAGGGTATGATTTTTATAACTTGATTTTGGTTTAAGAGTGATTTAAATGAATACCAAGTTGATTTAAATGTTGAAGAATATCTAGTTATTTGAAGTTTAAAAGTCTTGCTTAAATGATATTGGATTTATCGAGTAAACATTTCAAATCTAAATAACAGTAACTGAATTTGATATATATGGAATTGTCAAAGAATTTGTTTGAAATGGTGGAATATTTAAGCTTTGAAATATATGGAAATTGAAATGGTTTATTTGGGGGTTCAAATCTGTATTTGGAATTGATTTGTGAAATTGAAGAAGCTATTTTATTTATAAAGCAATTTAATATTTAAGCCTTTAAGTGGTGTAGTTATGTTTCAAGGTAATGAGTTTCAAAGTATTATGATTTGAAAGTGTTATACTTTAAGTGTTTAGATTTTGAAGTGTTACAAACTTGAAAGTGCTATGATTTTGGTAAAAGGATATATTTGGAATAAAAATGATATTATATTGATCTGGGTCTTTATAAAAATGATATAATATTGATTTGGGTCTTAAAATGGAAATGATATCGTATTTATATGGTTTTGAAATGGATATTATATTCTGGTTTTGAAGTATAAACTATTTTGAAAAGACCATGGTGTTATAATAAAGTTTGGTTGTTAAAAAGATCGAGATCGGAAGTTGTCATACTCTCTGCCAACTCCGAAAACCACTTTAACAACCGTGTATGCGGTGGAGATTCCAGAATGAAGTAGGATGGCGGCGGCGTTTTCTTTGCGGTAAATACGTGGACCCGACTCCCGTGAGTTGGCATAAGGTGGCTAAAACAGGATCGATTGACGGACTAAGAAGGTAGCATCTTTTATCGGACACACTCCTTCGATACCATTCTATTACTTTGTGATCGATTTGGGCCCTTTTTATTTTGGGGGTGTGGCTTGAGGTGGGCGGTAGTAGCTGCTATGCTTTACCATCTGTCCGGAAGCGTAATTGGTATATCTAACCTGGCATTGCCTAGTTGTGCCGTGTCACCTACCCTAGCGCGTCTTGTACGAGTTTGTTTTGTGTCGTACCTATGGAGTATCCTCTGGTAGCTCCCAATCAGGAAATATTACGGTACTGTATAGACTATTGGCACTATTTATGTGTTAAGGGGAATATTGGGTCACTCCTTAACGCTATTTTAAAGTAAGTTTATTTTACTATAAATACTATTATAATCGCGAAATATTATTACATAGTAAATAGTTTAACGGATCCTTAGGAGATGTGAATCCCGAGCATCTCTTAAGTTACTACACTCATGTTATACACTGGATAGGAGATGTCAAATCCCGTAAACAGCTCTGATGTTGTTCCACTCATATTTTACCGTTGATCTAACTTACATAAGATCTTTTAGTTCTGACTCGAGTGTTTTGTCTTTTCAATTCGCTCGGGTCAGCCTGAGCATTTCAGGATTCAAAGACTTTATTTCTGAGGACGAAGATTGTTTACTATTATTTATTATATTGTTCCACTAGATCACTTTGTTCCGCTGCATTATTTATTATTCTCTGGTATGTGTTACTCGGATATGTATTGTATAAGTATAATCAAATATTTTGTAAAACAGCTTCATGAACTGTTTATTTGATTATTATATTTTATCGTTCCGCTGCAAGATTCTGTTTGTTTTGTTTCTTTCTTCACTTTTTTCTTATGCACCCCAATAACAATTCGCCCTTTGTATGGTTCAAGGTTTTAAATCTCGCTCATCTCGGCCGAGATATCGTTTTTAATCCTGGGCAATTCGAAACAGGCTATTTCGTTTGAATCTCGTCTAACCCAAATCTCGGACGATATTTCGGTGTCTCGTTCGATATCTCGGACGAGATTTAATTGCGAGATATCAGCCGAGTTGTTGAATTTTGGAAAAAATCAACTCTTTTTCCGTATTGGGCTGACTCATCCTTTACCTTAATTTAAGCCTTCTTAATTGTACTTTTTTAACCCATATTTCTTATATAATTCTCATTTAATATTCGTCTTTTATTTTACAGCAGTGACAAGTGTAAGAAGATGATAAAATCTAAATCGATTATGTTAAGCATTTCACTTTATGATTTTCATTTAAGCTTTTGATCCAAATTAATCTACATCCGATTTCAATGTTCTTTTTTTGGCACTTTCTTGAGTTTTTTTCCTAACCCTATTTTTTTGTGGCTATAAATTTTGGGCTTCCCTTATTTAACTTTATGTTCTAAATGGATTCCCGATTTGATTTCATTTAGTCTTTGCTGCTATAATTTTTTTCCTCAAGGCTTATTATTTAGTAATAAAGGAATTCTATTTCGTCGATTAATTTCATTTGTTGATTACATGTTCATTCGTACATCATTTTTTTGCTTTTATTATAAAATTACTAAATGTTTGAAAATTGTTTGTACTATGTATGCTATTTTGTTTTTTTGAAATATCTATGCTATTAGTTGCTTAATGAGATTTTGTTTGCTAATAATTAAATACTATAATCAGACATAGAATATCTTAATTCTACTTGTAGACTTTTGTATTTAAAGTTATAAAATTAAGATTTCTCTTGCGGTACTATAAATCATAAAAGGTAGAAATGAGACATTATATTGTGTAGAAAAGTTAAGTGAATGAACAAACAAAGTAAAGGTGCATATGCTATGGTTTATTTCTTGTCTACTTTATCTCATATGACATTATATTGAACATTATTCATGTCTATTTATTTGTTTATTTTACATGATACAAGTGATATTTTTCCATACTAAATTACTAATGATAAGCGTGTGATATATTAAAGGTAAGTGCATAGTGTTTTCCTTAAGGTAGTGACTAGTATTATAAATTTAGGTGTATGAAAATTAATTTTCGACATGACATATACTCCAAGATAACTCCGAAATGAATTTTAGAAACCGAGATGTAAATCTGAGATGGACGACCGAGATGCACTCATCTCGTTCAAGATCTCACCCGATACGAGATAAGCTCTCTAAATTCTTCGAGACGAGACATGACCAAAATCCGAGATTTAAAAGCTTGGTATGGTTTAAGTTTGACGTATGTAGTTTATCGTCGATTTTAAAACGTATAAAAATGCAGGATGTTACAACGTGGTATCAGAGCTTTGGTTTAGCGACAAACCTTAGCTTTTTGGGGTCTGACTCTTTATTAATAGGGTAGCAATACCCTATGATGAGTCGTTGAGTGTATATATATGAGATAGCGTATTTGTTAGTGTTATAAAAGAGTTTTAATATTGTGTTAATTTGTTCCGTTTTGTATTTATAAATTCTAATTGGTGCATAGGATGCTATGACATCAATAGGTATTTCTAAACACTCAATAGAACAGACCGACACAATATTTGTTTTGAAATATAGGTTAATGAAATAATTTTGCCTATTATATTTTCTATATATATAAAATAATTTTTTTTATAAATGATATATATTTTGTTGTAATATATTGGTTGTTAGGTAGTGAAATTTATAAATATTGGTTAGAAATAAGATTCAAATTAAAATAAATAAAATTGAAAATTTAGAACCTAAGTCCCGGAGTTTTTGAAAATTTCTTTCGAATGATTTTAGAATATAATAATAATGTTAATTAGAAGTAAATTTTTGATATAAATATTTAAATATGATTTGAAAGAATAGTTTTAAATAAATTTTGGAAGAAATAAGTTTTGTACTCCCCTCTTTGTCGTTGGACAATAATTTCAGTGATGAGGGCACGCATCATCGACATTCATTTTCGAGTTTCTAAGTGGGAAGGCCACTGTAGTATTTTACTGCAGATTTAATTTGATAAACAAATATAAATTTTAATTTTTTTAGATATAAATGGATATACATTTGTAAGTGTATACATTTATCTATTATTTTAAATGATTTGAGATTTAACCCGATATTTAGTCCTTAAGTTTTCATTGATTAATAGTTTCAATTAGTGTAGTGAAATGGAATGTAAATAATTAATAATTGGAGCCTTTAATTAAAACAAGAGATTAAATGCTAGGTTATAAATGAAATTTCAAGAAAGTTGAAATTGTAAACCATAAAACAAATGATATGATTATTGAACATTTGATAAATTTAAAAGAAATGAGATAAACTTTTATAATTTTCAATTGCATTCTTTAACATATATATAACTTACCAACTATAAAAAAAGAGTTAAAATGTAAAAAAGAAAATGTAATGGATATTATACAAGTAAAACTTGAAGTAGTGAAAGTATTCAATGAAATTATTTAATAAATAAGAATTTGATGTGTAGATGAAAGGCTACTAATTAAATATAATAGGAAGGTAAGTATAATAAATAAATGAAATGAACATTGAATGAATGAATAGAAATTTGCAATAAATAATTGTAAATTAAAAGGATAAATCATTATATGAATGAAAAGGAAATCAAACAACAAATGTATGAATGGAATTAATAAGAATAAACTTAATCTATTGTTTGAAATTGTTGTTTGTTTGATTTATGGTTGTTTGGTCAAGGATACTTTAAAATTGTTGGATGAATGAATAATCTATTTAGTTTCATCTAAGACTGTTGAGTAAATGGTGCACTTAGTAGTCTATTTTTCATTCTGTACAATTTAAAATTTTTGAACCCGAACAATTATTTGTTTTGTTTGATATGAATGGATAATTGATTGTGTTGATTTTATTTGATG
Source organism: Allium cepa (assembly GCA_030765085.1). Classification (NCBI taxonomy): domain Eukaryota; kingdom Viridiplantae; phylum Streptophyta; class Magnoliopsida; order Asparagales; family Amaryllidaceae; genus Allium; species Allium cepa. The sequence goes on from CM060939.1 coordinate 561,166,898, forward strand.
GTTGCATGTTTTGTTGCAAGTGATAGTTGTTTATATTGATTTGTTTGCTATTGATTGAAACAACATTAAATATTTCATTTTATATAATTATTAACTCTTTTTAGATTATATAAGTGAAATGTAGGTTATGAAAGCAATCGCTACTACTTTTGGTTTCATAAAATAAGCGTTAATTGCCCGACAAATAGGTACGTTCTCGGATTACGGTTTATAGCGTTATTATATTGTTTTCCATTGTTGGGATATATTATTTTGAGATATTGTAATATATTTTGTTATATTTGATATTACAATTTCTCTCGGGCTTCCCCGTATAAAGGAGACTCTGCCAAAATTTTCCGTAAATTTTAGACTTAGAAAATTTTTGAAAAATATTTTCCAAACTTTATTAATTTGAGTATAAAAATACTTAGTAGTTATAAATAGATATATTTTATTTAAATTATTAAATTTTGTAAATTTATTTGTTTATAAACTTAATATTTTGAATAAGATATATTGATTTCTTAATTCTTATTTTCCCTTCTTTTTCCTATTCGGGGACGAAAAGTTTTGAGTGGGGGAGAGTGTAACGACCCATAATTTTCGATGTTTAGAATTTGTTGATTTATTAAGATTTTGGTAATTAAATCAGACATTTATAAAAATTTGTAATTTGTTAATAAATTAGTAACGGTAATGAAATATAGGAATGTTAATGCAAGTTGATAAATAATTAGTGAAATCCCAATTAATTGAAACAATTATAAGGTTGTAATTGATTGTAGTTAGTAAATTGGGAAATAAAATTCAATTAATGTAATTAAATATTATGTTAAGGTAAATTAAGATAATATTTGAAAATAATGTCGACTCCATTTATAATATAATAATTTGTTGATAAAAAGAATGGAAAATAAAGATTTGTTAATTTATTGGAATTTAAATTTAATAATTGGATTAATTGCAAATAAACGGAATTAAATATTTAGATATTACGTTAATTGGAAATTAAGATGAGATTTGAAGATTTTAACGTAATAAATCATGAACCAATGTTAGTTGCATGCTTATTGTAATAAAAGACATGAATAACAAGGTTTAGAAGTTAATAAATGGATTTTGGAATTTTAAATTTATAAATTTCTGAATTTAAAGAAATTGAAATTAAACACTGAAATTGAGGAATTAATCAATTTTAAATCGACAGTTAAATTTGTTTAAATTAGTGTAAATGATTAAGAAATTTTAAAATGATAAAAATTGTCAATTATAGAACTGAAATTGAAATTTGATTTAACTAATTAATTATTAATTTATTTAATCAATGTAAAAATAACCATTTTGGCCACGGACTCAAATTTTGACGAAATCAGTTTCATCGGATCCATAATGGTGAATTGTTATAGGATTTCAAGTTGCGTAGCGATCGGGCTTGTCGTTTGATCGTACGGACTCGAAACGCCTAGAAATCAATTTAATTGAAATCAATTTGAAATAACTTGATTTTAGCATAACCTCTTCATATGATAGAATTTGGACTTGGAACCTGTTCCATTGCATTTAAAATATTTAAAAACATGTAACGACCTGATTTTTTCGATGCCCGAAAGGCGACATCAATACGTCCACTGTATCAAATGTCGCACAATTGAACCAAACCGTTAGGGTTAAAGAAGAAGAAGATAGAATAAGAACATAAAATGTTAAACAGAATCTCACAATTCGCAGCGGAACAATATATAATAAATAAATGAATATCATTAAAACAAAAGCACTATATCAGTTTATACATCAAAATATCAGAAAAACAACGACAGTATTCAACACTAGGCATTTACAACAACTAACAAAACTAAACTTACAGCAATCCCAACGCAGAGGACACTATATAATATAAGTGATACGTCTCGCCATCCAGCTTCAACTCCTGATTTCCACAGCAACTTCTTGACTTCGCTCCCGAATAACTGATAACCTGACTCTAGGCTACCCGTGGAAAAAAATGGGCACCCAGAGTTTAAAACGAGAACAATAAACTCCAGGTCAGTCATGGGACTGGTGTGAGATCTTAAAAATAGTTATTCTTGTAAAAAAGAAAACCAAAGAATTTAAAAGAAATCTGCAATACTTTTTGGAAAATGAAACTACCATAAGGCCTCCCGACACATACATAATGCTATCGCACATTTGGGGGAAATTTCTCCTTATGATAGTCAAACATACTTGATACGCAAACACTTTTTAATATTATCATTAGTGCATAGTGCAGAAAACATTTGCAAGTATAATTTAGTCTTAGCCAGCATACGTACAATTATAGTATGCCTACTATAGCTACCATATTAGATGGAAGGTCTACAACTAAATTCGTACAAGGCGCGTATTGATAATTCGATTTCCAACAAATGGTCAGGCTAAGGAACTTCCTGGGCCACATGGGTACGCCCCTGGAGGGACGCCCCGAGAACCTAATCGGGTCTCTGCCAACATAAGGTCGAGTTACCTTTGTAACTAAGTAACTACTGACACGAGTATGTCATCCCCGATCGTAACCGACCTTTATCCGAGGATCCTCAACACCAACAACCATAAAGTAATAAATTTGCAACATTCACATAGGTTAAATATCTGGGCTCCATACCATGATACCACCTCTTTTCAGAAGGAAATGACATACCCTCAGGGGGACTACCCCTAAATAACCTTGCTGCATTCTTTCTATTTCGACCATTTCCGGGTTGTGAGGTCCGACGAAGTCTCATCCACAGAGATACGCTTTTCACAAAAGCCATGCTTCGATCAACAAATGATCAACAGCACATCGTATGCCACATTACCAAATTGGGAATGTATCACTAGTTACCATCAACTACATAACCTTTGAGCCCGTACGTCTTAGAGAAGGGTGTTAAGCTAAGAGAATAAATTCTCCGCCACCAACAAAATATTATTTAATAGAAACTAGTTTTACATCTCAAAGTGTAATGTCAGACACACATCCATAAAAGTCCGTTCCGGGATCGAACGGAACCGAATGCACTTCAAAAGAAGCCCTTGCAATCCGGATATTCATTAATCACGCCCGGAATCCCCATTACAAAGGGTGATAAAATCTCTATACCGGAGCAATCCGGTGCAGAGACATTCGACAAGTAATCCTTTCGCTTTCGAAAATACCCGGTCTTCAACACCATCTTCAAATGCAATCCCATTTCGTCATATCATTATTTAGAATAGCTTTTATGACACAAGGTCCTCTCCCGGCTAATCTGAATAACAAGCGCTTATTTTAAAAATAAGTGTTACATTCAAATTTCAAACAAATCACAACAATTTCCATTTTGATCTTTTAAATAAAAGATCCATCACAATCACAAAGGTTCGATGTGGTTTTCGAATATCCATTTGGAATCCGACCCCCGGTCGCATCGAAATTCAAATGCCATCTAAAGGCCAATTTTGATAGTTGGTTATTTAACTATCAATCAATACTCACAACAATCATCGGTCTTCAAATAATTTTCCCCCAATTATTATTTTCAAAATATCTTCGCAAGATACAATTTTAACACTTCAACTATTCGATAACAAATTTCAAATCACTTTTCACCTTTCAATCTTCTGAAAACAAATTTCGAATCACCATCCTCACGTGGAATAAATTTCCAAATATTTATTTAATTCCATTAAAAATTTGCCGAGTTCAAATACTTTAAAAACAATTTAAAATATTTATCCAAAATATACTTTAAAACATTCAGAATAAAACTATTTTAAACATTTGCTTTATTATTAGTTATGAAAATATTATACTAATATCTCATATAAAAAAATTCAAGTCCAAAATAATTTGAAAATAAAAGTAGTAAATAGGATATAACTACTTAAATATCCAATTTCTAAAACAAATATCAATTTAAAACTTTAAATAATCACTTCTATAATAGTTTAAAAAATATATTTTTACTTTAAAGATTTTCAAAATACCCTAAGTAAATAATTTTTCCAAAATATTCTTCCCTTAAAACCATCTTTACAACTTCAATTTATATTTATGAACTATAATGAAAACATTCCCAGCTTCAGGGAAAGTACACATTCCATTCTAAAATGGTTCATTCAAATCAATTTATAAATCTTTCTGGATTTATTTTAAATTTACGTTCCAAATCCGTAAATTCCTTTCCATACTTTTTAAAAATAAAACAATATTTATTTTTAAAACAAATTTCCCTTTCTTTTATAAAATTCCCACTTTGGATTTAAATTTTTATATATCCACTAATTTACGATTTTCAAATTGATTTCCAAGTATTCACTTCCAACAACCAAATCAATTTTCAAATTGATTTTTAAATTTATTTCAGTTACCAAATCCAATTCCAAATTGGTTTCTAGATTTTTCTATAATCAACAAATCAATTTTCATATCAATTTCCCAAAGGTTTATTTTTAAACACCAATTTAATTTTCAAATTGATTTCTAAAATCTTTTCAAACACTAAATTAAATTCCAAATTAAATTTCTAAAATTTATTTCCCTTTATCTCTATCAAACTATTTAAAATCCATATTTTGAATAATTCTTCAACTGTTGAATAATATTGCCCGAAATCCATTGATTAAGCCTTTTTCCCAGATTTTGGAATTTATGCAATAGGGTTCAAAAATAAAATTTTATTCTTTTTAAAATTCCTTCTTTTAAATTTATTCAGTTTTCAAAAATAATTTTTTACTATAACTTTTCAACTTGAATTTCAAAAATCCAATTTGATTTATTTCCGGTATCCTACGATACCAAAAATAAATTTGGCTAAAGTATAGCCTTTAACGATTTCAATCACAATATATTCACACACATATTATAAACAAATCAACACACAATTATTAAAACAAATTCAATCATTTAAGGAATCCAGTTGGATCCCTCCAACCTGTTTCCCTGCATACATAGACGTTAGCACAGCAAATAATACCAATTCCACTTCGAGATGGAATATCGTGGTATACGGGATTTATATAATATCAACCGCTATTATGCGGTGCATAGGGTCTCATCCGCTATATAATGCGGGAAATCAATCACTCCAAATACATATATAATACCAATTCCACTTCGAGGTGGAATATCGCGGTATATGGATTTAATATAATGTCATCCGCTATTATGCGGCGCATGGGGTGTAAACTAATATAACTAATAATCAATTAATCATCCAAGCACACAATCAACAATTTTAAATTTAACTATTTAAAATTTAAGTCAGAAAAATATTTGATTGAGTTAGAAGATCTCACCTTTGCTTTGCATACAATCCATATTGCATTCCAGTTTGTTTTTCACGATCTTTAAACCTTATGTAAACAATTATACAATTTATGAATATTCGAAATAAATTGAACAATCAATTTTCGATTTGGTAGTTTAACTAACTAATAGTTTTATTTAAAAAGTAATAATTTTAATTTTAAATAATTTTTTTTAATAAATTTATGCAAATAAAATTTTTAAATTTAAAACTAAATTCCCTTTGATAAATTTTGTTTAGTAACCAAAAGAATTAAATAAGTTAATTAAACACTTTAATGATTTACTCTTAACCCATTTTTTCTAATAATAAATTTAATTAATTAACGATTTTGGTTTTGAACTAGTATTTTTAATTTTTAACAAATTTCTTTTAAATAAATTTATTTAGCTAAAAATTGAATTAAAAAACAAATTTACTTTAATAAATTATCTTTAGTAACTAGATAGATTAAATAAGTTAATAAAACAAATCAATCTCCTAAATATATTATTTTAAATCAAACTAGTAGATGAAAATAGTCATATATGTATTATTATTATTTATTTTACCTCTACATGCACATGAATTTTTGAAAAAACTGCACACACACACACATATATATTTTCACTGTATAGATTTTTCTATTTTAAAATTTAAATGAAATTTCAAATCTGAATTTTAAACTAAATTTAAATCGAAAGAAGAGAGACAGATACCTTCACTGCCAGACTCGGCCCCAACGCACGCTCCTCCACTTGAACGACTCGACATCCCCACGCTCGCCCCCAAATTGCCGAGCACCATCAGGACATTGCCTGCTTCGCGCCGTACCTCGCAATCGCGACTTTCAATCCCATCTGAACGAAGCCTAACCCCACCGAGCTAGGAGTTGCCGACACCACTGACCTCCATCGTGAACCCCTAGCCTATGTCGCCTGCTTCTGTCAGCACTTCGAACGCGAGCGCCACGCTCAATTGACATCCCTTGCAGATACACTCCGCCCTCGTTCGCCACGAAATCACGAACCCTAGGCCACCTCGACCTGCCCTAAAGCGCCGTGACCCTCCATCGCGAATTTGCTCACCTCCCTGACTCGAGGTTGTTCCACCTCAATCGAGTTGCTCTGCTGCGTGAAGTCGCGATATCCTTCTGTAATTTTTTTTATTGGGGATGAATCGATTTCAACTATGCTCGGCTATTGATTTTGAACTAGGAGGTAAAGGAGAAGACGCGGATTACTTTCTCGTTTTGATTTCATTTTATTTTCCTTACTTGTTATCTTTCGTGTTTTTTTTATCTGAGAAAAATGGTATGCGACAAGTATATATTTTTTATTTTAAACTGAACGAACGCGTGTAAACTTTTACGGAGAAAGTGGAACACGTGGTTGAAATTTTCTTCAACGTGTCAATGCTACAGTATCCATTTTTATTTTATTAAAATTTAGATTCAAATTTAGATTCTTTTCGAATTGTGCAATTCAAAACTACGAACTCCAATCAAGGAGTGCCGCCAGGCGTTCATATGGTTATACCCCTATTCCGAACGCAACGGAAAAAATTCCGAGTCCAAATTCGATCGTATGGAGAAGATAACTTTTTGGACCAGTTAAAATATCGAATTTTCGATTTAAATTTCAGCGCGTTTATCAACCGTACGGCCAAAACAACAACTCCGAATGCTACGAAAATTGAAATCCGATAATAATACAATATTTCGGATCCAATGGAACTGGTTTCGTCAAATTCCAAGACTGTGCCTCAGAAGGCTATGTTTAAATATCAATTTAAACAATAGAATTTCAAACTGAACAAACAGTTTCAGATTCAACTTTTAAAAGTTCTATTATATTCAGTATGATCAGTATGAATTTTCTAAGCCCTCAATTATTTTTTAATCAGCTTAAAAATCCAGATTCAAATTTTACCCAAATCTTCTATAATTAAATTTGATAATTAAATTGCTAAATTCATAGTTAAAATTGAAACTCAAGCTTAAATTAACAATTCAGATATTTGAAATCAATTAAATATTTCAATTTCAAACATTAAAAATTCTGGGTCGTCACATTCTTCCCCCCTTAAAAGAATTTCGTCCCGAAATTACTAGTTAAGAAGAATGATCCTCAACCCATTTGTTATCTTTCCAAAACCAAATAGTTTTATCAACTTGTCAAATAAAATTGTGATGCCCCACCTCTATACCCACGCTAGCCAAGAACACTACGGTGTAGTGCTGTCAACTAGCACGGAGAATAAGGCTGTTGAGGAGCGACCATCCATGTGATTGCTTATCACACGGTGGCTATAAATAATCTTCGGAAACAAACATAGAAATATGCATAACACAAATCAGTCACAGACATCCACATCACAAAGGCGGAAGAAGATATGAATATATAACTAACACATGAAAGTGTACATCGGAGTAGTGGTCAAAAAGATCCACAATAATACAAAAGAATAGCAACACGTGCTATACAAAAGAATGCAACTATGAGTCTATATCTCAAGTGTATACAACAAAAACTGCTAATCTAAATAGTTAGCCAAAAGTCAGAGTAGCAAATCCCGGGAAGAAGTCAAGCAGAAGCACTTGTAACATCTCGGTCTGACCCGAGTATTATTTAAGAAAATAATAAACGGACCAGTCTAGCTATAAATATCAGATGACATGGTATAAAATAAAAGATATGGCATAAACATAAAATATCCATACTGACTTACTACTATAAGTATGAAAATGATGATCAACAGAAGATCAATCAATAAGAGATAAATCAATATCACAAGAATCTTCTCAAAGATCCAAAGAGGGCATCATACCCTAAACTTGTACTCATAACAAGTTAATGACATAAATTCCAGAAATCAACACAAGAAATCCAGAAATCACAGAAAAAGGGAAAGAGGCCTATCACATGACGGTCCGAAGACCATGGGGAGCTACCCCATATGGGTGAGTCGGAATCACCCAGACGAGGTCTAGGCTAACCAAAAAGCATAAAGGTATGTGTGAGTGGAATCACACAAATAGTGTCTAGCCTAACCTCGCAACAAAAAGGTATGTGTGAGTGGAATCACACAAATGGTGTCATGCCTAACCTTGCGGACAAAGAGATATGTGTGAGTCGGAATCACACCCATGAGGTCTAGTCTAACCTTGCAAAAAAAGAGACATCGCACAATTGCTAGTCTAAATCATAAAATGATCGTCATGATCAACGAGAAGTGTCAATTACACTAAGCTAGTAAATATAAAAGTTTATCTTCGTGTCCCATAACCACTTGCTTAACTTAAATATTTACGAACAAACTGTAAATCTTCACTAGAAAATTGTCACAAGAGGTTCAATCGAACAAGTCCAAGAATTAACCGACGAAGTGAACGCCAGCGTTTCATACCACTTGTTTTACTAAGCCGTTTAATTAGATTTCTCATCCGAGTGAGGTAAAGGTTTGTATATACTAGTAGATTGGAAAACAGTTTAAGAAAAGAGCTTTGTTATTGAAAATAGAGTTGAAATCATTTTGTTGAAAGAGTTTTGATATTTACTACTTGTATTGAAACCTTCATATTTCTAAAGTTATTATCCCGCCTTTTTAGCAAGGCCGTGGTACCATAAAATCGACCGAGAAGCCAAAAATAGTTTGTCTCGAAGAATGGTCAACTCAGCATCTCAACAAAGCAAGTTCTGTTGAATGTTTTTCAGATAAGATCCCCTACGGAGGGTGGTCCAGGGGGTGGCAACACCCCAGGTGGGGGTGCGGGGGCAACACCCCCGCTACGGGGTTCGACCTGCCCGGTTCTCCTAAGGTTGAAGGCCTCGCGACCTAATGTCCAACGACCTACGACCTAATGGGGTCAAGCAGGGTCAAGGTGGAACGACCCAACGGCACGCGACCTAAGGGGTTTATCACTCGAGCGACCTAACGGTTTAACCCTCAAGCGACCTAACGGCATATAAAGGTCAACCGACCTAGTGAAGACCTAAGGGAGGATAGGATCGAGCGACTTAAGAAGCTCACGACCTATCATTAGCATGGTCGAGCGACCTAAATAGAATGGCCTAAGGTTGAAGGCCTAACGACCTAATGTACATCGACCTACGACCTAATGGGCTCAAGCAGGGTCAAGGTGGACCCAACGGCACGCGACCTAAGGGGTCTATCACTCGAGCGACCTAACGGTTTAACCCTTAAGCGACCTAACAGCATATAAAGGTCAACCGACCTAGTGAAAGCAAACAGGTCATGAGACCTAACGAGTAGACGACCTAAGGTCTTAACGACCAAACGATTTAAGGGTCTAATGATGTGCACGTAAATGTGCATATTTTTACCGCCATATTTATTCTATTTAAATTAAATAAATGATCATATTGGGTATTTTAACTTATTTTAACCAAAATTCATACTAATTCCAAATTTTCACATATTCATCTTCATATAGGGGCAAAACGGTCATTTAAGTGCATATATTTCTTTGAGAAAAATTGATTGGAAATTTATATATATTTTTGTAGGAAAATGGTCTCAAATAGGAGTGATTTCATGAAGGAATATGCATGCACAAATAATATAAAGGAATGAAGATGGAAATAATTCAAAGTGAAGATCATGTAGGACCCCACCTACCCACCTACCTTAATGTACAAATTAAAGGCTAATGCACGTGCTTATGGAGTTAATGGTAAAATGTACACTTAATGGGGGATTAAGACATGTTAATGGTTACTTGGCCTCCACACTTTCTCAAGGGTGTTTTGGGCATTCCCCAAAAATATGGATTAGATTTTCATGCTTATATAAATAACCCCTTATGCTTCATGTAACCTCATCTCTTCTCTTAGTCTCTCTTAGGCCTCCTTCTCTTTAGTTTAGTTTAGATAAAAAATAAAATGAAAGCTCCTCTTTCTCTTTTCATGGCTACTTAGCAATTTTTATTTTATGTAATCTTTTTTATGCAATTTAATACATGCTCTTTCCTTTTCATGTTTATTTACTTTCATGTTGTAGTGTAGATCTCTTCTCTTTTATGCAAGTAGAATAATTGTTCCTTTCATTTTGCTCTCTTTTTCCTCTTCTTTTTAGTCAATGTTGCTTGCTACATTTGTTCATATTATGACAAATATGAGAGGCTAAACCCCTTCAATTTAGGGGGTAATAAAGCTCTCTAATTATGTAGCTCCAACTATTTGTTAATTCATGCTCTCTTTTTGTGCTTAATGATGATCAACGAAGTGTTTTATTTGTTGTTTTTGTGTTGAATTTGATAGCCTATATTGTTGACACCAATAGGCTATGCTTAAACAATCACTAACACAAATGCCTCTTCATGAATATATGATTATGGCATAAGAAGTGATTTGAAATTAAAATTTGATGGTCTATGTTTCTAATCAATAGTTAATAGGCCATACTTAAAATAGATTTCATTTTCATTTTCTTTGTCAAGTTTCATAAAAGATAGTAAGTGTTTTAAGGGGTGTGTTATAGTTTGATGGCTTATGTTGGCTAATCAATAGCTCAAATATGTCATACTTATGATAAACACATCAATTAAAACACTAATGACCATAAAAGAGAGATCATGATTTCTTGTGTTGAACTACATGATTTAGAGAGTGAATTTATTCTCTAAATTGTCATTTAACTTTCATATTTGCATTTCTTTTCTTTTTGTTAGTTAGTTCATTTCCTCATTTTCTAGCCTACACACACTCTCGACTTTGGTATAATTTGATTGAGTAGGAAACTTAAATCAACAATTCCCTGTGGATCGACCCGTACTCGCCGCGTGCTACATTCGTACACCGTGCGCTTGCGGTTATTTTTAATTTAAATTCGTTCGACGGTTTTCTAAACCGATAGAATTTCCGTCGACGAACAAGTTTTTGGCGCCGTTGCCGGGGACTTGCTTTGATTTTGATTTTCTATTCTTCGAATTATTTTCTTTTAATTTTTGTGTGTTTGTCTTGCATTTAAAAAAAAAAATTATTGTTGTGTGTTGTGTGCATTTCTTATTTTCTAGTTTCATTTTGCATTGCATTTCTAAAAAAAAAAATTCAGTACAGAATTCCATTTGAACAAAAAAAAATCATTCCATTGCTTTTTCACATTTTATATTTTACATTTTTCTGTTCACACTTCCTTTTGCATTGCATTTTCTGTTCACATTGCATTTTCTGTTTAAAAAAAAAATCTCCCTGTTACAGTCTTGCATTGCATTTTCTTTTTGCATTTTTCACTGTTACAACTTTTCATCCCAGACTTCATTGCTGCTTTCATTTCCATCCCATACCACAACATCCTCAACTTCTAACTACATCAAACCATCACACTGTCCACATTTCTTCCCTGTATACAATTCACTACAACACCTACTCCGCAAACATCATCATCTCTACTACTTACTGCTACCATATATTACAACAGCCTGTCATCAACATCCCCGACCTGAAACCATTGCTTCCACTTTCCATCATCATCATCAAAACTGTGCCAGTATAGTTCATCACCATTAGTTCTTAGACCACCCTCCTTCCATTCAACAATACAACCCTGCACAGCTCCTATTCTCTGTGTATCAATAAATTGAATAAAACCACCACAAAATCTCCTAACATCCCCCACTACAGCAAGCTTCCACCCTCTGCACTGTTTCACTGCAATCCCCTCCTCTTCCTTCGCTACCCTTTGCCACTGCCAAACCATTCTCATCTTATCTACTTTTCTGCACATTTCTCTGACCATCTACTCTTTTCTCATCACTTCATCGTTTAACCACCTGATCACTGCACTTCTCCACTTCCTCAAAGAAACTACCATCTCCTTCCCTCAGATTTCAATTCACATCCTGTTTTTCCATCATACCACTGCCATCCCCAACCAGTGCATTTCCTTTCAACCATCACAATCACCACACTACAGTTCTGCCATATCAGGTGTACATTCACTCAACATCAACCTACTAACCATCTTCTTTACCACAAACTTCAACAATCCTACTTGCTGCTACATACCATAAATTCACATCCTCCATCAACCTTCAACTTCACATCCCCCTCAACCACCTTACTGTTTCACCATAACTACAAACATCACCAAAACTCCCACTGTCCCTTACTACATCCACTGACTAATCTCCTCTCTACAGCTACAGGTCGAACACACGAAATTCACCAAACGCTGGCCATCACCCTGAACCAAGCAACCGCGACCAAATCCTCAACCTCCACCAATTGCCGCAACCAAAACAAAACTGCCACCTACTCCTCCAACCATCAATTCCACGCAAAATACCCAAGTCACTACCACTTACAAACCTCCAATCCCCTATACGAACACCCAATTACCCCAAACAGCAACCCTGAGCACGCTCAAAACACCCAATCACCATCGCGATCCTGAATCATTTCGTGAACTAGACTCGGTCGTCGAATAAGTTAGAATTCGTGAATAAGAATTGGATTTGAGGTTTTCTGGAAAAAAAGGGGATTTGCGTGTTTAGAAGAGAAGAAGTGGGATGTGAAGTTGCTAAGTGGGCTTGTTCTTTGTTATACGGGCCGATCTCTTTCTTTGTTATTAAAAAAAGGTTTTCTTTTAACTTGTTTTGTTTAGTGAACTTTATTTCGGGCAAGTGAATTTGAATGCGTTCATATTAAGTTGCTTCTTTGATTTTTTTATAAAAAAAACAAGTTTCTTTCTTTCCTTCGTTTGAATTTTCCATTTGTTTTAGTCTTCCTTCTCTTTCAAATAAAAAAAAAGGATTTTCTTTTGTTTTTGTTTGTTTGTTTAGTTTTACTTGTTAAAAAAAACAAAAAATAATAATAAATAAATATTTGTATATATCTTGTTTTTATTCCATGTTGCCAAAGCAGAATTTCAGAAGGAGAAGAACTGCTGCCAAAAATAACCGCTTGCTTGCTTTAAAAAAAATTGCTGCTTTAGCCCATATCTATTGTTGTATTTGTCTTGCATTGTTGTTTGCTTGCATTAAAAAAAATTCAAAACCAAAAAAACAAATTCATTCATAGTTGCATTGTTAATACACGTTTAATTTCTATTTTGCATTGCATCCTAGAATTTTGATTAATAATAAGGTTAGACATCGATAACACTTAATTATATATTGACAATTTGTCTTCTTTGAACAATTTAATTTCTTGGTGTCTAGGCTACGGTAGAGTAATAACCATTTACAAATATTACGATGATTCGTAAATATTATAGTGGTTGTTCCTCTGAAGGTACTTAAACCTTCGGCTGCATTGCTACGGTGATTCGTGGTGCACCGATAAATCCTGTCTGTTACCTGGCCGAGAACTATCTTGTTGATCTAAGACAATTTGTGATCATACAATTTTGGGTTAACTTAGGATAAATCATTTGTAATTAGACCCTTTCATTCATTTAGTTGCATTAGTTCATGCATATTTAAAAAAAAACAAAAAAAATTCAAAATCCAAAACAAAAAAATTGCAAATATTTCTTAATTTAGTTTTTTTTTTTCCTTTTTCCTTTTTTGAAATAAAAATTCCAAAAATTCAAAAAAAAAATTAAAATCAAAAGTCCAAAAAAAAATTCAAAAAAAAAAGTTGAAATCTAAAAACAAAACAAAAATCAATTTTCCATTTTGAAAAAATGAATTCTGCTTGTAAATATTTTTTTATAAAAAAAAAGCCAAAAAAAAATTCTTGAACATGTCCGAGTTTCCTTTTTCTTACTTACTTGAATTTAGTCGTGAAAATCAATATAATCCATATGAGTTCACTCCAAATTCGTATGGATATTTTAACAACAACTTTTGTTTAGACAATCCGAATTTAGAACCACAAAATTTCCAAAATAATGGTCAACCCTCAACTCTTAAAAATAGCATTTCGTCGTTACTTGAACTCTCTACGGAACAAAATTAAGAGATAAATGAGTTGTGCAATTCATATTTGTGCTATAACTCGAATCAAGGTTTTCAAAATAATCAAAATATGAATTCACTTCGAAATTCAAATGATTTCGGGTGTAACCCATGCCAATTCAATTTCGAGTTTAAAGATGAATTTCAAAATCAAGACGAAAATGTGAACCAATTTTCAAATAATTTTGGCAATGGGAATAGTTTCAATAATGATACGGTTGAAACCTTTGGTTGTCAACAAATTCAAAATGAAAATATTCAAATTAATAATCATGAACTTGATTTTGTTGACCAAATGGAAAAAGATAACAGGGAATTATTACTTGAAAAATACAAAACTGTTCGTGAAAATCATAATTAAATCTCAACTTGCGAAGAATCAAATAATAATCTACCGTTTATCGAAATTGACAATTTTTGTTCTCAACAAATCCAAATTGAAAATTCTCAAGTTAATAACTATAAATTGGATTTTGTTGAGAAAATGAATGAAATTTACGATGATGACACGGATTTGTTTTTTGAAACATACATGAAACAACGTGAAAAACAAAATCAAATTTCAACGTGTGACGAGTCAAGTGATAATCCATTTTTTACCCGAATCGATGATTTTCAAACAACAACTTTTGAAACTGAAAATGATGATCTTAACAAATTTGTTGAAAAGACGGTAATTGTGTTGGATTTCAATTCTTTTGAGGGTGAGAAACTCGATTTAAATTTCGATCTTCCTTTTTCTGAAAATTTGAATACAACTACTTTGGATTTTGAAATGGATTTATGCGATTAAGTTGTTGGTAATCCAATGAAGGAAGATGAATTTAACAAACACGAGTTTTATGGACTTTTGAAAATGAGTCATTAAATTCTGATGGGGAAGATTTCGATCATCATTTTGACTATGAAATCGATAATTTGGAAGAAGTTTTCAGTGACAAACTTGAATTTCAATTTGGTGAAAATAAATGTGAATTTCAATCAATTGTTTTATCAACCCCAAAAATCATTGGAAACAAACCAACTCGTTCAATTTTTAATAAAACAAAATTCGTTTTTCCAAATCGACAATCAACTTCAAAATCTTTTACGATTTGGTTTTTCGTGCTTAAGCCGTGTCTCACACATTTGACGAGACAAATGAATTAGTCTTTGGAAGACCGTTTCATTTACTTTTTGACTATATACTTTCTCATCTCTTGTAAATAATAATCTTTCATGTAAATATAGGATTTTTATTTTATTTTTCTCCCTCCATTTGGGTTGACTATGGGGACACAGTCAAAATCAAGTGTGGGGGGGAGACTCATCTTCATTTTTTTTCATGGTTTATTTTTTCTTTAAAATCAAAAAAAATTAAAAAAATCCCAAAAACAAATTTTCCTTTGATTAATTTTTAAAAGAAACACTATAAGATAAATATATGGCTTTGGTTTATTAAATTGAAATTTTTGAAAATTTATTGGTCTTAACAAAAATAAAAATGAAGTTTGATTACAAATAATAATGGTTTAACTGGTATATAGGAAGATTCATATGTGTTAATTATGAAGTACACCCTAATTGAAAATCTTTGTTTTAAAAAGTGGTTGATTTAAAGTAAAGGATATAACATTTTTTTTGTCTTCTAAGTTAAATGGTGCTAAGATGATTTTGCAAAACTCCCTCTCAAAAAAATTAAAAAATAAAAAATAATAACATCCAAGTATTCACTCTCATTTAAAAGTCCTCACGGTTATGCATGGGTGATTACTTGGAATTTTTGATTATGTGATTTCATACTCATTAAAAGTCCTCACGGTTATGATGTATGGAGCACATGTAAAAAAAGACTTAATAAAAACCACCTATGGTCGATAGTGTATGCATGAAAGTGTGTGCACTCGCCATGCTCTGTACTCCCCTCATATAAGCCCGAAAGGGTGGTATATCTGGCCTCAGTTTATCTGAGGTAGGTGTGTAATTTTTCTTGCAAATAATGAGAGAGCAAGCAATTGAAATCCTAGCACTATTTTTACTTATTTGATTTGATTTGTTATTGAAAAGAAATGAAAATACCATTTTGATAAACTATGATAATCAACTAAGGATCCATTTTATAATTACACTTTGTTATCAACCGAAACAACAAATTAAACTATTGTCTATTTGTTGTGATAACTTGATTTTTGTTGGAAATTTGACAAGTAAATGACTTAAATTTTCAAGATAATGACCAAAACCAATATTTAACTTATTTATGTCGATTTAAAAATAAATCCTCAATTTTGTAAATATTTCAAAAACTTGCATTCATCTCTTTGTAAATAAATCTTGCATTTTATAAATGTTTTCATCATGCATTTGGATTTTGTGGGTAGTATCCGCTGAAAACCCTCACGAGACAACACTCGTCCTACTGGGGACACCCAGAGGTTTAACGGGTTGTTGCATACGCTCAATGCAATCGTGCTCCCTACGAAAATGGATTTATCTTATTTTTCTTTATTCGAGGACGAATAAAAAGATAAGTGTGGGGGTATTTGATGTGCACGTAAATGTGCATATTTTTACCACCATATTTATTCTATTTAAATTAAATAAATGATCATATTGGGTATTTTAACTTGTTTTAACCAAAATTCATATTAATTCCAAATTTTTACATATTCATCTTCATATAGGGGAAAAACGGTCATTTAAGTGCATATATTTCTTTGAGAAAAATTGATTGGAAATTTATATATATTTTTGTAGGAAAATGGTCTCAAATAGGAGTGGTTTCATGAAGGAATATGCATGCACAAAAAATATAAAGGAATGAAGATGGAAAGAATTCAAAGTGAAGATCATGGTGGATCCCACCTACCCACCTACCTTAATGTACAAATTAAAGGCTAATGCACATGCTTATGGAGTTTATGGTTTCATGTACACTTAATGGAGGATTAAGACATGTTAATGGTTACTTGGCCTCCACACTTTCTCAAGTGTGTTTTGGGTATTCCCCAAAAATATGGATTAGGGTTTCATGCTTGTATAAATAACCCCTTATGCTTCAGGTAACCTCATCTCTTCTCTTAGTCTCTCTTAGGCCTCCTTCACTTTAGTTTAGTTTAGATCAAAAATAAAATGAAAGCTCCTCTTTCTCTTTTCATGGCTACTTGGCCATTTTTATTTTATGTAATCTTTTTTTTATGCAATTTAATACATGCTCTTTCCTTTTCATGTTTATTTACTTTCATGTTGTAGTGTAGATCTCTTCTCTTTTATGCAAGTAGAATAATTGTTCCTTTCATTTTGCTCTCTTTTTCCTCTTCCTTTTAGTCAATGTTGCTTGCTACATTTGTTCATATGATGATAAATATGAGAGGCTAAACCCCTTCAATTTAGGAGGTAATGAAGCTCTCTAATTATGTAGCTCCAACTATTTGTTAATTCAAGCTCTCATTTTGTGCTTAATGATGATCAATGAAGTGTTTTATTTGTTGTTTTTGTGTTGAATTTGATAGCCTATATTGTTGACACCAAATAAGCTATGCTTAAACAATCACTAACACAAATGCCTCTTCATGAATATATGATTATGGCATAAGAAGTGATTTGAAATTAAAATTTGATGGTCCATGTTTCTAATCAATAGTTAATAGGCCATACTTAAAATAGATTTCATTTTCATTTTCTTTGTCAAGTTTCATAAAAGATAGTAAGTATTTTAAGGGGTGTGTTATAGTTTGATGGCTTATTTTGGCTAATCAATAGCTCAAATATGTCATACTTATGACAAACACATCAATTAAAACACTAATGACCATAAAAGAGAGATCATGATTTCATGTGTTGAACTACATGATTTAGAGAGTGGATTTATTCTCTAAATTGTCATTTAACTCTCATATTTGCATTTCTTTTCTTTTTGTTAGTTAGTTCATTTCCTCATTTTCTAGCCTACACACACTCTCGACTTTGGTATAATTTGATTGAGTAGGAAATTTAAATCAACAATTCCCTGTGGATAGACCCGTATTCGCCGCGTGCTACATTCGTACACCGTGTGCTTGCGGTTAATTTTAATTTAAATTCGTTCGACGGTTTTCTAAACCGATAGAATTTCCGTCGACGAACAAGTTTTTGACGGCGTTGCCGGGGACTTGCTTTGATTTTGATTTTCTATTCTTCGAATTATTTTCTTTTAATTTTTGTGTGTTTGTCTTGCATTTAAAAAAAACAAAAAAAAAATTATTGTTGTGTGTTGTGTGCATTTCTTATTTTCTAGTTTCATTTTGCATTGCATTTCTAAAAAAATAAAAATTCAGTACAGAATTCCATTTGAACAAAAAAAATCATTCCATTACTTTTTCACATTTATATTTTACATTTTTCTGTTCACACTTCCTTTTGCATTGCATTTTCTATTCACATTGCATTTTCTGTTTAAAAAAAAAATCTCCCTGTTACAGTCTTGCATTGCATTTTCTTTTTGCATTTTTCACTGTTACAACTTTTCATCCCAGACTTCATTGCTGCTTTCATTCCCATCCCATACCACAACATCCCCAACTTCCAACTACATCAAACCATCACACTGTCCACATTTCTTCCCTGTATACAATTCACTACAACACCTACTCCACAAACATCATCATCTCTACTACTTACTGCTACCATATATTACAACAGCCTGTCATCAACATCCCCGACCTGAAACCATTGCTTCCACTTTCCATCATCATCATCATCAAAACTGTGCCAATACAGTTCATCACCGTCAGTTCTTAGACCACCCTCCTTCCATTCAACAATACAACCCTGCACAGCTCCTATTCTCTGTGTCTCAATACATTGAATAAAACCACCACAAAATCTCCGAACATCCCCCACTACAGCAAGCTTCCACCCTTTGCATTGTTTCACTGCAATCCCCTCCTCTTCCTTCGCTACCCTTTGCCACTGCCAAACCATTCTCATCTTATCTGCTTCTCTGCACTTTTCTCCAACCATCTACTCTTTTCTCATCACTTCATCGTTTAACCACCTGATCACTGCACTTCTCCACTTCCTCAAAGAAACTACCATCTCCTCCCCTCAGATTTCAATTCACATCCTATTTTTCCATCATACCACTGCCATCCCCAACCAGTGCATTTCCTTTCAACCATCACAATCACCACACTACAGTTCTGCCATATCAGGTGCACATTCACTCAACATCAACCTACTAACCATCTTCTTCACCACAAACTTCAACAATTCTACTTGCTGCTACATACCACAAATTCACAACCTCCACCAACCTTCAACTTCACATCCCCTTCAACCACCTTACTGTTTCACCATAACTACAAACATCACCAAAACTCCCACTGTCCCTTACTACATCCACTGCCTAATCTCCTCTCTATAGCTACAGGTCGAACACACCAAATTCATCAAACGCTGGCCATCACCCTGAACCAAGCAACCGCGACCAAATCCTCGACCTCCACCAATTGCCGCAACTAAAAGAAAACTGCCACCTGCTCCTCCAACCATCAATCCCACACAAAACACCCAAGTCACTGCCACTCACAAACCTCCAATCCCCTGTTCGAACACCCAATAACCCCAAACCGCAACCCTGAGCTCGCCCAAAATGCCCAATCACCATCGCGACCCTGAATCATTTCGTGAATTAGACTCGGTCGTCGAATAAGTTAGAATTCATGAATAAGAATTAGATTTGAGGTTTTCTGAAGAAAAAAAAGAAGTGATTTGCGTGTTTAGAAGAGAAGAAGTGGGTTGTGAAGTTGCTAAGTGGGCTTGTTCTTTGTTATACGGGCCGATCTCTTTCTTTGTTTTTTAAAAAAAGGTTTTCTTTTAACTTGTTTTGTTTAGTGAACTTTATTTCGGGCAAGTGAATTTGACTGCGTTCATTTTAAGTTGCTTCTTTGATTTTTTTATAAAAAAAAAACAAGTTTCTTTCTTTCCTTCGTTTGAATTTTCCATTTGTTTTAGTCTTCCTTCTCTTTCAAATCAAAAAAAAAGGTTTTTCTTTTGTTTTTGTTTGTTTGTTTAGTTTTACTTGTTAAAAAAAACAAAAAATAATAATAAATAAATATTTGTATATATCTTGTTTTTATTCCAGGTTGCCAAAGCAGAATTTCAGAAGGAGAAGAACTGCTGCCAAAAATAACCGCTTGCTTGCTTTAAAAAAAATTGCTACTTTAGCCCATATCTATTGTTGTATTTTTCTTGCATTGTTGTTTGCTTGCATTAAAAAAAAATTCAAAACCAAAAAAAATTCATTCATAGTTGCATTGTTAATACACGTTTAATTTCTGCTTTGCATTACATCCTAGAATTTTGATCAATAATAACGGTTAGACATTGATAACACTTAATTGTATATTGACAATTTGTCTTCTTTGAACAATTTAATTTCTTGGTGTCTAGGCTACGGCAGAGTAATAACCATTTACAAATATTACGATGATTCGTAAATATTATAGTGGTTGTTCCTCTGAAGGTACTTAAACCTTCGGCTGCATTGCTACGGTGATTCGTGGTGCACCGATAAATCCTGTCCGTTACCTGGCCGAGAATTATCTTGTTTATCTAAGACAATTTGTGATCATACAATTTTGGGTTAACTTAGGATAAATCATTTGTAATTAAACCCTTGCATTCATTTCGTTGCATTAGTTCATGCATATTTAAAAAAAAAATTCAAAATCCAAAACTAAAAAGATTGTAAATATTTCTTAACTTAGTTTTTTTTTCCTTTTTTGAAATCAAAATTCCAAAAATTCGAAAAAAAAATTAAAATCAAAAGTCCAAAAAAAAAAATTTAAAAAAAAGTTGAAATCCAAAAACAAAACAAAAATCAATTTTCCATTTTGAAAAATAAATTCTTCTTGTAAATATTTTTTTATAAAAAAAAGCCAAAAAAAAAAAATTCTTGAACATGTCCGAGTTTCCTTTTTCTTACTTACTTGAATTTAGTTGTGAAAATCAATATAATCCATATGAGTTCACTCCAAATTCGTATGGATATTTTAACAACAACTTTTGTTTAGACAATTCGAATTTTGAACCATAAAATTTCCAAAATAATGGTCAACCCTCAACTCTTGAAAATAGCATTTCGTCGTTACTTGAACTCTCTACGCAACAAAATCAAGAGATAAATGAGTTGTGCAATTCATATTTGTGCTATAACTCGAATCAAGGTTTTCAAAATAATCAAAATATGAATTCACTTCAAAATTCAAATGATTTCGTGTGTAACCCATGCCAATTCAATTTCGAGTTTCAAGATGAATTTCAAAATCAAGACGAAAATGTGAACCAATTTTCAAATAATTTTGGCAATGGGAATAGTTTCAATAATGATACGGTTGAAACCTTTGGTTGTCAACAAATTCAAAATGAAAATTTTCAAATTAATAATCATGAATTTGATTTTGTTGACCAAATGGAAAAAGATAACGGGGATTTATTACTTGAAAAATACAAAACTGTTCGTGAAAATCATAATCAAATCTCAACTTGCGAAAAATCAAATAATAATCTACCGTTTATCGAAATTGACAATTTTTGTTCTCAACAAATCCAAATTGAAAATTCTCAAGTTAATAACTATAAATTGGATTTTGTTGAGCAAATGAATGAAATTTACGATGATCACACGGATTTGTTTTTTGAAACATACATGAAACAACGTGAAAAACAAAATCAAATTTCAGCGTGTGACGAGTCAAGTGATAATCCATTTTTTACCCAAATCGATGATTTTCAAACAACAACTTTTGAAACTGAAAATGATGATCTTAACGAAGTTGTTGAAAAGACGGTAATTGTGTTGGATTTCAATTCTTTTGAGGGTGAGAAATTCGATTTAAATTTCGATCTTCCTTTTTCTGAAAATTTGAATACAACTACTTTGGATTTTGAAATGGATATATGCGATGAAGTTGTTGGTAATCCAATGAAGGAAGATGAATTTAACAAACACGAGTTTTATGGACTTTTCGAAAATGAGTCATTAAATTCTGATAGGGAAGATTTCGATCATCATTTTGACTTTTAAATCGATAATTTGGAAGAAGTTTTCAGTGACAAACTTGAATTTCAATTTGGTGAAAATAAATGTTAATTTCAATCAATTGTTTTATCAACCCCAAAAATCATTGAAAACAAAATAACTCGTTCAATTTTTAATAAAACAAAATTCGTTTTTCCGAATCGACAATCAACTTCAAAATCTTTTACGATTTGGTTTTTCGTTCTTAAGCCGTGTCTCACACATTTGACGAGACAAATGAATTGGTCTTTGGAAGACCGTTTCATTTACTTTTTGACTATATACTTTCTCATCTCTTGTAAATAATAATCTTTCATACAAATATAGGATTTTTATTTTATTTTTCTCCTTCCATTTGGGTTGACTGTGGGGACACAGTCAAAATCAAGTGTGGGGAGGGGGAGACTCATCTTCATTTTTTTTCATGGTTTATTTTTGCTTTAAAATAAACAAAAAAAATCCCAAAAACAAATTTTCTTTTGATTTATTTTTAAAAGAAACACTATAAGATAAATATATGGCTTTGGTTTATTAAATTGAAATTTTTGAAAATTTATTGGTCTTAACAAAAATAAAAATGAAGTTTGATTACAAATAATAATGGTTTAACTGGTATATAAGAAGATTCGTATGTGTTAATTATGAAGTACATCCTAATTGAAAATCTTTGTTTTAAAAAGTGGTTGATTTAAAGTAAAGGATATAACATTTTTTTTGTCTTCTAAGTTAAATGGTGCTAAGATGATTTTGCAAAACTCCCTCTCAAAAAAATAAAAAAATAAAAAATAATAACATCCAAGTATTCACTCTCATTTAAAAGTCCTCACGGTTATGCATGGGTGATTACTTGGAATTTTTGATTATGTGATTTCATACTCATTTAAAAGTCTTCACAGTTATGATGTATGAAACACATGTAAAAAAAAGACTTAATAAAAACCACCTACGGTCGATAGTGTATGCATGAAAGTGTGTACACTCACCATGCTCTGTACTCCCCTCACATGAGCCCGAAAGGCAGTGCATGGGTGGTATATCTGGCCTCAATTTATCTGAGCTAGGTGTGTAATTTTTCTTGCAAATAATGAGAGAGCAAGCAATTGAAATCCTAGCACTATTTTTACTTATTTGATTTGTTATTGAAAAGAAATGAAAATACCATCTTAATAAACTATGATAATCATCTAAGGATCCATTTTATAATTACACTTTGTTATCAACCGAAACAACAAATTAAACTATTGTCTATTTGTTATGATAACTTGATTTTTGTTGGAAATTTGACAAGTAAATGACTTTAATTTTCAAGATAACGACCAAAACCAATATTTAACTTATTTGTGTCGATTTAAAAATAAATCCTAAATTTTGTAAATATTTCAAAAACTTGCATTCATCTCTTTGTAAATAAATCTTGCATTTTATAAATATTTTCATCCTGCATTTGGATTTTGTGGGTAGTATCCGCTGAAAACCCTCACGAGACAACACTCGTCCTACTGGGGACACCCAAAGGTTTAACGGCTTGTTGCATACGCTCAATGCAATCGTGCTCCCTACGAAAACGGATTTATCTTGGTTTTTCTTTATTCGAGGACGAATAAAAAGATAAGTGTGGGGGTATTTGATGTGCACGTAAATGTGCATATTTTTACCACCATATTTATTCTATTTAAATTAAATAAATGATCATATTGGGTATTTTAACTTGTTTTAACCAAAATTGATATTAATTCCAAATTTTCACATATTCATCTTCATGTAGGGGCAAAACGGTCATTTAAGTGCATATATTTCTTTGAGAAAAATAGATAGTGGTTTCATGAAGGAATATGCATGCACAAAGAATATAAAGGAATGAAGATGGAAATAATTCAAAGTGAAGATCATGGAGGACCCCACCTACCCACCTACCTTAATGTACAAATTAAAGGCTAATGCACATGCTTATGGAGTTAATGGTTTCATGTACACTTAATGGAGGATTAAGACATGTTAATGGTTACTTGGCCTCCACACTTTCTCAAGGGTGTTTGGGCATTCCCCAAAAATATGGATTAGGGTTTCATGCTTTTATAAATAACCCCTTATGCTTCATGTAACCTCATCTCTTCTCTTAGTCTCTCTTAGGCATCCTTCTCTTTAGTTTAGTTTAGATCAAAAATAAAATGAAAGCTCCTCTTTCTCTTTTCATGGCGACTTAGCCATTTTTATTTTTTGTAATCTTTTTTTTATGCAATTTAATACATGCTCTTTCCTTTTCATGTTTATTTACTTTCATGTTGTAGTGTAGATCTCTTCTCTTTTATGCAAGTAGAATAATTGTTCCTTTATTTTGCTCTCTTTTTCCTCTTCTTTTTAGTCAATGTTGCTTGCTACATTTGTTCATATGATGACAAATATGAGAGGATAAACCCCTTCAATTTAGGGGGTAATGAAGCTCTCTAATTATGTAGCTCCAACTATTTGTTAATTAATGCTCTCTTTTTGTGCTTAATGATGATCAATGAAGTGTTTTATTTGTTGTTTTTGTGTTGAATTTGATAGCCTATATTGTTGACACCAAATAGGCTATGCTTAAATAATCACTAACACAAATGTCTCTTCATGAATATATGATTATGGCATAAGAAGTGATTTGAAATTAAAATTTGATGGTATATGTTTCTAATCAATAGTTAATAGGCCATACTTAAGATAGATTTCATTTTCTTTGTCAAGTTTCATAAAAGATAGTAAGTGTTTTAAGGGGTGTGTTATAGTTTGATGGCTTATGTTGGCTAATCAATAGCTCAAATATGTCATACTTATGATAAACACATCAATTAAAACACTAATGACCATAAAAGAGAGATCATGATTTCATGTGTTGAACTACATGATTTAGAGAGTGGATTTATTCTCTAAATTGTCATTTAACTCTCATATTTGCATTTCTTTTCTTTTTGTTAGTTAGTTCATTTCCTCATTTTCTAGCCTACACACACTCTCGACTTTGGTATAATTTGATTGAGTAGGAAATTTAAATCAACAATTCCCTGTGGATCGACCCGTATTCGCCACGTGCTACATTCGTACACCGTGCGCTTGCGGTTATTTTTAATTTAAATTCGTTCGACGGTTTTCTAAACCGATAGAATTTCCGTCGACGAACATGTAACGACCTAAAAGTATGAAGATCATGCGACCTATCGGTTTAAGAGGCGAGCGACCTAAGTGTTACGACCTAAGAGTCGAACGACTTAGCGTGGAAGCGACCTAAAAGCCATAGGACCTAACGACTTAGCGACCTAAAGGGGTTAAGCAACCCAAACGTGGCCGAAAGGAATAAGGTCGTGAACGACCTAACTACTGTACGACCTAGCCATACTGAACGACCTAACACCGAGAGCCTTATCCAACAGAGGGAGCGCCCAACGAGTTACGACCCAACGACCTACGACCCAACACCCAACTGACCTAACACCGGACGACCTAAGGGCGAACGAAAATTTGTAGGCCGAGGGTTTCGAGGCAGTGCGACCTAAATGCAGTTTTTCACCAAAAACACTAGAAATTGGAATTTATCGCCAATCCAATCCAAACCAAATGCAAGTGTACATGGAAAAGTGATAGGGAACCATTTCCAACAGTCCAAGATAGTTATAGGCTAGAATTGTGAGATAAAAATCTCACCTTTGGGCCAAAAATGAATGAAAATGAAGCTTTGAAGCAAAGCAAGAATCAATCCACTTTAATCTCAACACAAGAAGCTTGAATCCAATATCTTCTCTTTGAATTTGGAGTTGAAAGATGGATTTGAAGTAGAAGCCTAGGTTTGGAGTTTTAGTTTCCCTTTCCACTCACCATTAATGCTTGAGCTAGAGTTTGGTAGGAATTTATGAAGAGTGAGGAGAAGGAGAGAAGTGGGCTTGAGTTATAATGGCTAGACTAACCCAAAGTCCGAAACGGGAAAATTTAGTGAAATTTCACTAACTCCAAACCTGTCAATGCTTATACTTAGAAAAATTGTAAACGGCATTTCGAACTCAATGGAAGTGGTCTCGAGTCCTAATTCGACCGTTTGCAAAAAGTAGCTTTTCGGACCAATATCCGAATAACGATAAAATATTTAAACAAAATATTTAAATATATAATCGATAAATATGCGGGTTGTTACAGACTCCCCTCCTTAAAGAAATTGCGTCCACGCAATATATAAGATGGAAATAAAAAGTAACAACCATAAAAGCATATTATCACAAAAGAAATTTGAAATAAGAAGTTCACCTCATTGAGCACTAGAAAGTAAGTCCGGATGTCTTTGCTCGATGAATTCTCTAGATTCCCAAAAGCAATCTTTAGGGTTTGAGGACCATTGAACCTTCACAAGCGGAACATCTTTATTTCGAAGTCGTTTGACCTCCGAAGCAATAATTCAAATAGGTTGCTGCTCATAAGTTAAATTTGGCGAAACTTCAATTTCTTCCATAATACCAGGCTCAAGAATAGAATCGGAATCTCGAAGGCATTTCCGTAATTGAGAAACGCGAAACACGTCATGCATGGTAGAAAACTGAGCCGGTAATGAAAGGCGATAAGCCATGGAACTAATACGTTCAGTGATAGGAAATGGCCCAATATATCGAGGCGCTAACTTTCCCGATCGACTAAATCGTACAACACCTTTCATAGGTGAAACACGAATAAAAACAAGATCTCCAACAGAAAATTCTAATTTCCTTCTTCGATTATCGGCATAGGATTTTTGTCTACTTTGGGCTTCTTTCATCCTATGTCGAATAAGTTCAATCTTTTCTGTGGAATCTCGAATAAAGTCTGGACCTAAAACCAGCCTCTCACCGGCCTCAAGACAACAAGAAGGAGATCGGCATTGCCTTCCGTAGAGTGCCTCGAAAGGTGCCATACCAATACTAGATTGGAAGCTATTATTATAGGAAAATTCGACAAGTGAAATATAATCTTCCCGACTTCCACCAAAATTAAGCACACAAGCTCGAAGAAGATCTTCAAGAGTTTGATTCACACGCTCGGTTTGTCCATCGGACTGGGGGTGATAAGCGGTGCTAAAATTAAGCTTCGTTCCCAAAGCTTTTTGAAGACTCTTCCAAAATCCACTAGTAAACAATGGATCACGATCGCTAACAATAGAAGTAGGAACTCCATGCAATTTAACAATTTCTTTGATAAAAAGTTTGGCTAAAAGAGGAACGGTTCGGTTAGACCGAACGGGAATAAAATGGGCAGATTTAGTAAGTCTATCAACAATCACCCATAAGCTATCATGACCCGAACGAGAACGGGAAAGGCCATCAATAAAATCCATGGAAATTTGGTCCCACTTCCACATTGTAATTTCTAAAGGTTGCAATAACCCACCAGGCCTTTGATGTTCAGCCTTAACAAGTTGGCATGTCATGCAACACTTAATAAAGTTAGCGATGTCGGATTTCATTCCCTCCCAATAATAAAGTCGCTTCATATCAGCGTACATTTTACTGCTACCGGAATGAATGGTAAATTTAGAACGATAAGAATCTTCTAAAATATCTTTATGACGATTTCCAATATTTGGTACGATAAGTCTACCAAATTTCTGAATGCCGCCCCGAGAATCAATATCAAAGTCTTTTAAACCTTCAATATTAATTCTATCCTTAATATTTTGGCCAAGAAGAACCAGTTCAGGATCTAGCCTTTGAGCTTCAAGAATGCGGTCTAAGAGAGAAGGATGAGCCTCAAGGCTACATAAAACAAATGATGAGCATAAATCGGATACGCGCTCTCGAATCTCACAAGTGGATAAGATCTCGAGATCGTTCCATTCGGATATCATCATAGAAACCACTGCTTGTTGCTTACGGCTAAGAGCATCGGCGACACGATTACCCTTACTAGGGGTATAAAGAATATCAAGATCATAAGGAGCAAGGAACTCGAGCCAACGTTGTTGACGTAAATTAAGTTCCTTTTGAGAAAATAAATATTTCAAAGACTTATGGTCCGTGTAAAGAATAAATTTCTCTCCCAATAGATAATGATGCCAAATTCGAAGGGCGAAAACAATAGCCGCGAGTTCTAAATCATGTGTGGCATATCTAGTCTCGGCCGGCTTCAATTGCCTAGAAGCATAAGCAATAACACGTTCTTTTTGCATAAGAACGACACCCAAACCAACTCGACCAGCATCGGTATAAACAACAAAATCTTGATTCCCTTCGGGAATAACAAGAATAGGAGCATCGGAAAGGAGTTCTTTCAATTTCTGAAAAGAGGCTTCACATTTGTCCGACCAAATGTATTTAACTCCCTTCTTAGTCAAGCCAGTGAGAGGCATGACAATCTTAGAAAAGTCTTTAATAAAACGACGGTAATAGCCCGCCAATCCGAGAAAGCTATGGATTTCAGTCACACTCTCAGGTCTTTTCCAATCTTGAATCGCTTCAATCTTTGAAGGATCCACGGAAATTCCGGATTCGGAAATAATATGACCGAGAAACTTCACACGAGATTGCCAAAAGTGGCATTTAGAAAATTTCACGTTTAATTGATTACTCCTAAGAGTTTCCAATACAACCCGAAGATGTTTCTCATGTTCCTCCTCGGTTTTTGAATACACAAGAATATCATCAATGAATATGAGGACAAACCGATCGAGGAAATCTTTGAAAACTCGATTCATGAGGTCAACGAAATAAGCTGGAGCATTCGTTAACCCAAATGGCATAACAAGCCATTCATAAGATCCATATCGAGTACGGAATGATGTCAAAGGAATGCTATCCTCTGCGATACGAAGCTGATGGAAACCGGTAGCCAAGTCCAATTGTGAAAAGACCTTAGCACCACTAAGCTGATCAAATAGATCATCAATCCGAGGTAAAGGATATTTATTTTTAATAGTAAGATCGTTAAGCTTGCGATAATCAACGCAGAGCCTAAGAGTACCATCGGATTTCTTTACGAAAATAGCCGAAGCTCCCCAAGGCGAGGAACTAGAGCGAATAAATTGCTTCATCTCCAATTCGGATAATTGTTTGCGCATCTCTTCATTTTCCTTATTGGACATGCGATAAGGAGGACGAGTAATAGGTTGAGCTTCAGAGGTAAGATTAATTCTGAACTCAATTGCTCGCTTAGGTGGTAAACCTAAAACGGGCTCGAATATGTCGAAAAATTTACGGACAACGTGAATTCAAGAAATGACGTCTTCCTCATCATCATCGTCATCATCTCGAGGATTTAAAAAATATAAAGATGCAGTCACAGAAGAATCTGAATCTTTAAGAATAATAGAAATCTGATTTACAGATTGCGGATGTCGGAGATAAATAGTCCGCTTAGGACATAGGATATGAGCTTCATAACGGTTAAGCCAGTCCATACCCAATATCATTCCAAAGCCTAAGTAACGCATAACATGCAAATCGGCTAGGAAGGAAAAATCGCATAAAATAATCTCCACATCTTTACAAAGCAAACTAAGAGTTGCGGATCCACCAACAGGATTCACAATTTTTAAAGAAGTCATTAATGCAGTAACACTTAAGGAAATAGTGTCTACCAGTTCCTTTGATATAAAAGAATGGGATGCACCCGTATCAAAGAGAACTCTAATAGGTTGATCATGAAATAAAATAATACCATCAAGAACGGAATGAGAATTACCTTGGCCACGAGATGTGTTGCTAGAGGCTTGAGCCACATTCAGCTTTCCTTCCTTCTTGTCTTCACGTTTGAGGCATTGATGTATGTAATGATCCGGGATCTTACAATAGCGACAAGATTTAGGCTTAGAGCACTTATTCGCAAAATGATCCCCAGATCCACAATTGAAGCATCTCGCACCACTATGAGAAGGAGACTTTGCCGCGGGGGTTGCTCGCTTACCCTTTTTCTTGGGATAAGGGCCTTTGAATTTACTGGGCCTCTTTTTGTTGTTGAAGTTGGGTTTGGAAGCTACTACTTCAACATCACTTTCTTTATCAGCCTCTTCCAAACGAAGAGCGCTATCTATAAGTTGGTCGAAAGGAACTTCTAACTTTAGAAGTAATGGCTTCTTGAGGCTTTTTTTAAGCCATAAACGAACCTCTGGTTCTTCTTCAGTGGGGTGTTGATGTATTCAACCCCATATTTGGAAAGCGACTCAAAGGCTGTGACGTAATCAGTCACAGAGGACTCACCTTGAACAAGGTCTATAAAGCGTCGAGCCAGAGTTACCTTCTCTGCTTCTGGTACAAATTTTAACTCGAAGCGTGTCCGGAATTGCTCCCAGGTAAGGTCCGCTTCGTTGACTTTAGAAATAAGAAGTTCATACCAGTCCAATGCTCTCTCTTGGAGCATACTGGAAGCCACCTGAATACGGTGAAGATCGACGAGATTCATGCGAATGAAGATTCGATCGCAGGTCCTCAACCAAGCCTGGACCTCGATGATAGTTTCAGAACCTTTAAATGGCTTCCCACCCAGGTTGGTGTAATCATTGCACAAAAGTGCAAACCCATATTTAGGGTGAGTAGGTTTCGAATTAGGACCAACTGCTTGAGCATTCCTGACAAGGTCAAGAAGTTGCTGGGTAGTCATAAAAACTCCATCTTGGGGTGGAGCACTAGATGGTCCAGCTCTGGGACGACCAGGTCTAACCATTTCTCTTCCGTAAGAAAGAAAGAAGAGAAAGAAGAAGATTATTCACTAATGAATATCAAGCTATCTTGCTAGATAAAACAAGGAATCATAAAGGATATAGGATGAATCGGTACGACGACTCGAATTAATCCTAAGACATAACTCCTAAGGTGGACTTAGGACGATGATCCTTGTTAAGATATTCTACATTGTTCCGAAGTTTGGCTCTGATACCAAGCTGTGACGCCCCACCTCTATACCCATGCTAGCCAAGAACACTACGGTGTAGTGCTGTCAACTAGCACGGAGAATAAGGCTGTTGAGGAGCGACCATCCATGTGATTTCTTATCACACGGTGGCTATAAATAATCTTCGGAAACAAACATAGAAATAAGCATAACACAAATCAGTCACAGACATCCATATCACAAAGGCGGAAGAAGATATGAATATATAACTAACACATGAAAGTGTACAGTAGAGTAGTGGTCAAAAAGATCCACAATAATACAAAATAATAGCAACACGTGCTATACAAAAGAATACAACTATGAGTCTATATCTCAAGTGTATACAACAAAAACTGCTAATCTAAATAGTTAGCCAAAAGTCAGAGTAGCAAATCCCGGGAAGAAGTCAAGCAGAAGCACCTGTAACATCTCGGTCTGACCCGAGTATTATTTAAGAAAATAATAAACGGATTAGTCTAGCTATAAATATCAGATGACATGGTATAAAATAAAAGATATGGCATAAACATAAAATATCCATACTGACCTACTACTATAAGTATGCAAATGATGATCAACAGAAGATCAATCAATAAGAGATAAATCAATATCACAAGAATATCTCAAAGATCCAAAGAGGGCATCATACCCTAAACTTGTACTCATAACAAGTCAATGACATAAATTCCAGAAATCAACACAAGAACACAGAAAAAGGAAAAGAGGCCTATCACATGACGGTCCAAAGACCATGGGGAGCTACCCCATATGGGTGAGTCGGAATCACCCAGATGAGGTCTAGGATAACCAAAAGCAAAAAGGAATGTGTGAGTGGAATCACACAAATGGTGTCTAGCCTAACCTCGCAACAAAAAGGTATGTGTGAGTGGAATCACACAAATGGTGTCTAGACTAACCTTGCGGACAAAGAGATATGTGTGAGTCGGAATCACACCCATAAGGTATAGTCTAACCTTGCAAACAAAGAGACATCGCACAATTGCTAGTCTAAATCATAAAATGATCGTCATGATCAACGAGAAGTGTCAATTACACTAAGCGAGTAAATATAAAAGTTTATCTTCGTGTCCCATAACCACTTGATTAACTTAAATATTTATGAACAAAATGTAAATCTTCACTAGAAAATTGTCACAAGAGGTTCAATCGAACAAGTCCAAGAATTAACTGACGAAGTGAACGCCAGCGTTTCATACCACTTATTTTACTAAGCCGTTTAATTAGATTTCTCATCCAAGTGAGGTAAAGGTTTGTATATACTAGTAGATTGGAAAATGGTTTAAGAAAAGAGCTTTGTTATTGAAAATAGAGTTGAAATCATTTTGTTGAAAGAGTTTTGATATTTACTACTAGTATTGAAACCTTCATATTTCTAAAGTTGTTATCCCGCCTTTTTAGCAAGGCCGTGATACCATAAAATCGACCGAGAAGCCAAAGATAGTTTGTCTCGAAGAATGGTCAACTCAGCATCTCAACAAAGCAAGTTTTGTTGAATGTTTTTCAGATAAGATCCCCTACGGAGGGGGGTCCAGGGGGGTGGCAACACCCCAAGGTGGGGGTGCGGGGGCAACACCCCCGCTATGGGGTTCGACCTGCCCGGTCAGGTCACGGGGGTCCAGGGGGCAGCGCCCCGTCCAAAACGGTACGACCTAGTGAAGACCTAAGGAAGGATAGGATCGAGCGACTTAAGAAGCTCACGACCTATCATTAGCACGGTCGAGCGACCTAAATAGAACGGCCTAAGGTTGAAGGCCTAGCGACCTACGACCTAATGGGCTCAAGCAGGGTCAGGGTGGAACGACCCAACGACACGCGACCTAAGGGGTTTATCACTCGAGCGACCTAACGGTTTAACCCTCAAGCGACCTAACGGCATATAAAGGTCAACCGACCTAGTGAAGACCTAAGGGAGGATAGGATCGAGCGACTTAAGAAGCTCACGACCTATCATTAGCACGGTCGAGCGACCTAAATAGAACGGCCTACGGTTGAAGGCCTAGCGACCTAATGTCCAGCGACCTACGACCTAACGGGCTCAAGCAGGGTCAAGGTGGAACGACCCAACGGCACGCGACCTATGGGGTTTATCACTCGAGCGACCTAACGGTTTAACCCTCAAGCGACCTAATGGCATATAAAGGTCAACCGACCTAGTGAAAGCAAACAGGTCATGCGACCTAAGGAGTAGACGACCTAAGGTCTTAACGACCTAACGATTTAAAGGTTTAACGACCTAAAAGTATAAAGGTCATGCAACCTATCGGTTTAAGAGGCGAGCGACCTAAGTGTTACGACCTAAGAGTCGAACGACTTAGCATGGAAGCGACCTAAAAGACATAGGACCTAACGACCTAAGGTCATACGACCTAACGACCTAAAGGGGTTAAGCAACCCAAACGTGGCCGAAAGGAATAAGGTCGTGAACGACCTAACTAATGTACGACCTAGCCATACTGAACGACCTAACACCGAGAGCCTTATCCAACAGAGGGAACGACCAACGAGTTACGACCCAACGACCTACGACCCAACACCCAACCGACCTAACACCGGACGACCTAAGGGCGAACGAAAATTGGCAGGCCGAGGGTTTCGAGGCAGTGCGACCTAAATGCAGTTTTTCACCAAAAACACTAGAAATTGGAATTTTTCGCCAATCCAATCCAAACCAAATGCAAGTGTACATGGAAAAGCGATAGGGAATCATTCCCAACAGTCTAAGATAGTTATAGGCTAGAATTGTGAGATAAAAATCTCACCTTTGGGCCAAAAATGAATGAAAATGAAGCTTTGAAGCAAAGCAAGAATCAATCCACTTTAATCTCAACACAAGAAGCTTGAATCCAATATCTTCTCTTTGAATTTGGAGTTGAAAGATGGATTTGAAGTAGAAGCCTAGGTTTGGAGTTTTAGTTTCCCTTTCCACTCACCATTAATGCTTGAGCTAGAGTTTGGTAGGAATTTATGAAGAGTGAGGAGAAGGAGAGAAGTGGGCTTGAGTTATAATGGCTAGACTAACCCAAAGTCCAAAGAGGGAAAAGTTAGTGAAATTTCACTAACTCCAAACCTATCAATGTTAATACTTAAAAAAATTGTAAACGGCATTTCGAACTCGATGGAAGTGGTCTCAAGTCCTAATTCGACCGTTTGCAAAAAGTAGCTTTTCGGAACAATATCCGAATAACGATAAAATATTTAAACAAAATATTTAAATATATAATCGATAAATATGCGGGTTGTTACAAAAATATTTTTATTAAAGACCATTATTACTTTAACTAACTTTCCAAAATCTTCCACAGGTTTCAAACAATATTGCTTTCTTAACAATTCAAATTTAAATTCAAATTCAAATTTTAAATTTTCATAATTTGTCAAAAATTTTCTAAGTCCATAAGTTTTTGAAAAATTTCGCCAGCGTCACCTTTGCGCGGCTAGCTCGATACGACTACAAAATGCCACAACGGACCGCAGATTCAAAAAGAAAACAAAAAGCCAAGTGGCTAGACAACAAAATTATCAAATTTCATACTGAAATTCAAATACATACCTTTTGTCGAGTAATTTAAATTTTATCTTCAAAATCAAATCCTAATTCCTTTTCCTTTATAATACCTGTATGCTATTTGTCAATCATATCCAATCTCTACATCCAAAATCATTTTTGCACATTCCATTACAAAAGTTCGAATACTTACTTCTTATACCATTTTTGGTTCTTGAAGTTATATATCCATTTTCATTCAATCTTACATTTTCAATTTGGTTTGAATTCAATTTACAATTACAATTTTATTTGGATTCAATTTACCTTTTGAATTTTGAATTTTATCAATTATCTTTTATTCACAACTGATTCATATCACTATTTTAAAGTATCTCCAATTACTAATTGATTACAAATTCCAATTCATTTTATCTCAACCCATTTTTTATTTCCACCTTTATTATCTTTAATTCACTTCGAACTAATTTTACCACTTCATTTTATTTCACACAATTTAAATTGGTTTTCAATATTCAGTTTCAATTACAGTTTTATTCTTTTGTTCATTCCCAAAAATTTATTTTCAATTCACCATTTTGGTTTATAACCATATTTAAACTGGATTTCAAAGTCCATACGAATTTAATTTACCTTTTTATTTATAAATATTGAATTTAATTCATTTCAAACCATATTTATTTTATTGTTCCAATTTGTTTCACTTACTAATTATAATCCCAATACTTTGCTTTATTTGTCACAAATCAATTTCAATTTCAATTTCAATTCTATTTACTTACAAATTCGAAATGAATTTCAACATTCAGTTTTGATTTCGTTCAAATGAAATTGTAAATTTATTTATTCATTCACAACTATATTTTCCACGCTAATAAATTTTATTCCATAACTATTTTTATCAGATTCCAGAGTCTTTCCAACATTTCAAAATCAGCTTTGAAATCAATTCAAATTATCTTTTAAATTCCCAAAACCAACTCAGTTTTTGCAATCAATTTCAATTTTTTAAATAATTTGGCAGCAATTCCTCTTTTGGAAACTCGAAAATGAACACCGATAATGTCACGGTCATCATCAGAATTATTTTCCAGCGACCGAAAAGAGTTTAGAGCTTTTTATCCCTTTATAAAAAAATTCCAAACCTTTGAAAATTATTTTCAAACCAAAAAGGAATTTAATTTCCAAATTTTCCAAATTTCAAATTCTTTCAAAACACTTCTCTGGAATTCTATTTCAAATTATAAATCACATTTACAATTTATAAATCTCGTTTGTATATAAATTTTATTTCTCAGCTTTAAATTATGATTTCAATTTTCGAATCACTTCCTAATCAAACAATCAATCATATACTATAATAATTTGTGGAAAATCATTCCTTTTATATACAAAATAGTTTTGGGTAAAATTATTTCATTTACCCTATTTTAAAACAATATCGTGCCGAATTGTTCTTTACAAGTGTTTAGAGATCCCTATCGATAGAGTTGTACAGACTATACCGACCAGAATCCATATACCACTCAACAAACCTATCATCACAATATAAAACAATTTTTATATTCACTAACAAATACGCACTCATATCTATTATTACACTCAAACTCATTATAGAATACTACTGACTCTATCTCTAATGAGTAATACCCAACAGAGCCAAGGTTGTCGCTTAACCAAATGCTCTGATACCAAATTTGTAATGACCCGATTTTTTCGAAGCCTGAAAGTCGACATCAATACGTCCACTGTATCAAATGCCGCACAATCGAATGCCTGAAAACCAAACCGTTAGGGTTAAAGAAGAAGAAGATAAAATAAGAACATAAAACAATCAACAGAATATCACATTTTGCAGCTGAACAATATATAATAAATAAATGAATATCTTTAAAACAAAAGCACTATATCGGTTTATACATCAAGATATCGGAAAAAAACAATGACACCATTCAACACTAGGCATTTACAACAACTAATCCATATTAAAACTAAACTTTCAGCAATCCCAACGCAGCGGACACTATATAGTATAATTAATACGTCTCGCCATCCAGCTTCAACTCCTGATTTCCACAGCAACTTCTTGACTTCGCTCCTGAATAACTGATAACTGACTCTAGGCTGCCCGTGTGGAAAATTATGGGCACCCAGAGTTTAGAAAGAAAACAATAAACTCTAGGTCAGTCATGGGACTTGTGTGAGATGTTAAAAACAGTTACTCTTTTACAAAAGAAAACAAAAGAATTTAAAAGAAATCCGCAATGCTTTTTGGAAAATGAAACTACCATAAGGCCTTCCGGCATACACATAATGCAATCGCACACTTGGGGGAGATTTCTCCTTATGATAGTCAAACATGCCTGATACGCAAAATCTTTTTAATATTATCATTAGTGCATAGTGCAGAAAACATTTGCAAGTATAATATTAATCTTAGTCAGCATACGTACCATTATAGTATGCCTACTATAACTAGCATATTAGATGGCAGGTTCTACAACTAAAACCGTACAAGGCGCATATTGATAATTGGATTCCCAACAAACGGTCGGGCTAAGGAACTTCCTGGGCCACATAGGTATGCCTCTGGAGGGACGCCCCGAGAACCTAATCGGATCTCTGCCAACACAATGCCGGGTTACCTCTGTAACTAGGTAACTACTGACACGAGTATGCCATCCTCCGGTCGTAACCGACCTTTATCCGAGGATCCTCAACACCAACAACCACAAAGTAATAAATTTGCAGCATTCACATAGATTAAATATCTGGGCTCCATACCATGATACCATCTCTTTCCAGAAGGAAATGACATACCCTCAGGGGGCGCTACCCCCAAATAACCTTGCTGCATTCTTTCTGTTTCGACCATTTTCGGGTTGTGAGGTCCGACGAAGTCTCGTCCACAAAGCTACGCTTTTCACAAAAGTCATGCTTCGATCAATAAATGATCAGCAGCACTTCATATGCCACATTACCAAATTGGGAGTGTATCACTAGTAATCATCAACTACATAACCTCTGAGCTCGTACGTCTCAGAGAAGGGTGTTAAGCTAAGAGAATAAATTCTCCGCCACCAACAGAAATATATTTAATAGAAACCATCTTTACATCTCAAAGTGTAACGTCAGACACACATCCATACAAGTCTGTTCCGGGATCGAACGGAACCGAAGGCACTTCAAAAGAAGCCCTTACAATCCGGATATTCACTAATCATGTCCGGAATCCCCATCACAAAGGGTGATAAAATCTCTATACTGAAGCAATCCAGTGCAGAGACATTCGACAGGTAATCCTTTCGCTTTCGAAAATACCCGGTCTTTAACACCATCTTCAAATGCAATCCCATTTCGTCGTATCATTATTCAGAATGGGTTTTATGACACAAGGTCCTCTCCAGGCTAATCCGAATAACGAGCGCTTATTTTAAAAATAAGTGTTACATTCAGATTTCAAACAAATCACAACAATTTCCATTTTGATCTTTTAAACAAAAGATCCATCACAATCACAAAGGTTCGATGCGATTTTCGAATATCCATTTGGAATCCGACCACCGGTCGCATCGTCAAATGCCATTTAAAGGCCAATATTGATAGTCGGTTATTTAACTATCAATCAATACTCACAACAATCACTGGTTTTCAAATAATTTTCCCCCAATTATTATTTTCAAAATATCTTTGCAAGATATAATTTTAGCACTTCAACTATTCGAAAACAAATTTCAGATCACTTTTCACCTTTCAATCTTTTGAAAACAAACTTCGAATCACTTCCTCACGTGGAATAAATTTCCAAATATTTATTTAATTCCACTGAAAATTTGCCGAGTTCAAATAATTTAAAAATAATTTAAAATATTTATCCAAAATATACTTGAAAATATTCAGAATAAAACTATTTTAAAACAGTTGCTTAAATTTTAGTTATGAAAATATTATATTAATATCTCGTATAAAAAAATTCAAGTCAAATTAATTTCAAAATAAAATTAGTAGATAGGATATAACTACTTAAATATCCAATTTCTAAAACGAATATCAATTTAAAACTTTAAATAGTCACTTCTATAATAATTTAAAAAAAATATTTTTACTTTAAAGATTTTCAAAATACCCTAAGTAAATAATTTTTCCAAAATATTCTTTCCTTAAAACCATCTTTACAACTTCAATTTATATTTATAAACTATATTGGAAACATTCTCAGCTTCAGGGAAAGTACACATTCCATTCTAAAATGGTTCATTCAAATCAATTAATAAATCCTTCTGGATTTATTTTAAATTTACGTTCCAAATCCATAAATTCCTTTCCACGCTTTTTAAACATAAAAAAATATTTATTTTTAAAATAAATTTCCCTTTCTTTATAAAATTCCCATTTTGGATTTAAAATTTTAAATATCCACTAATTTACGATTTTCAATTCGATTCTCAAGTATTCACTTTCAACACCAAATCAATTTTCAAATTGATTTTCAAATTTATTTCAATTACCAAATCCAATTTCAAATTGGTTTCAAAATTTATTTCAATCAACAAATCAATTTTCATATCAATTTCCCAAAGGTTTATTTTTGAACACCAATTTAATTTTCAAATTGATTTCTAAAATCTTTTCAAACACTAAATTAAATTCCAAATTTAATTTCTAAAATTTATTTCCCTTTATCTCTATCAAACTATTTAATCCACATTTTAAATAAATTCTTCAACTTTTGAATAATATTACTCGAAATCCGTTGATTAAGACTTTTTCCCATATTTTGGAATTTATGCAATAGGATTCAAAAATAAAACTTTATTCTTTTTAAAATTCCTTCCTTTAAATTTATCCAATTTTCAAAAATAAATTTTTACTATAACTTTTCAACTTGAATTTCAAAAATCAGATTTTATTTATTTTCGGTATCCTACGATACCAAAAATAAATTCGGCTAAAGTATAGCCTTCAACGATTTCAATCACAATATATTCACATACAGATTATAAACAATCAACACAAATTATTAAAACAAATTCAATCATTTATGGTATCTAGTTGGATCCCTCCAACCTGTTTACCTGCATCCGTAGATGTTAGCACAACAACTAATACCTATTCCACTTCGAGGTGGAATATCACGGTATATGGGATTTATATAATATCATCCACTACTATGCGACACATAGGGTCTCATCTGCTATATAATGCGGGAAATCAATCACTCCAAATACATATATAATACCAATTCCACTTCGAGGTGGAATATCGCGGTATATGGGTTTAATATAATATCATCCGCTATAATGTGGGGCATAAGGTCT
This sequence comes from Allium cepa, assembly GCA_030765085.1. Taxonomy (NCBI): domain Eukaryota; kingdom Viridiplantae; phylum Streptophyta; class Magnoliopsida; order Asparagales; family Amaryllidaceae; genus Allium; species Allium cepa. The sequence goes on from CM060939.1 coordinate 561,206,832, forward strand.
AAACTAATATGACTAATACTAAATTAATTATCCCAGCACACAATCAACAATTTTAAATTTAACTATTTAAAATTTAAATCAGAAAAATATTTGATTGAGTGAGAAGATCTCACCTTTTCTTTGCATACAATCCATTTTCCTTTCCAGATTGTTTTTCACGATCTTTAAACCTTGTATAAACAATTATACAATTTACTAATATTCGAAATAAGTCAAACAATCAATTTTCGATTTGGCAGTTTAACTAACTAATAGTTTTATTTAAAAACTAATACTTTTAATTTTAAGTAAATTTTTTTAATAAATTTATGTATCTACAAATTTTAAATTTAAAACTAAATTACCTTTGATAAATTTTCTTTAGTAACCAAAAGAATTAAATAAGTTAATTAAACACCTTAATGATTTACTCTTAAACCATTTTTTCCAATAGTAAATTTAATTAATTAACGATTTTGGTTTTGAACTAATATTTTTAATTTTAAACAAATTCCTTTTAAATAAATTTATTTAGCTAAAAAATAAATTAAAAAAATTACTTTAATAAATTATTTTTAGCAACTAGATAGGTTAAATAAGTTAATAAAACAAATCAATCTCCTAAATATATTATTTTAAATCAAACTAGCGGATGAAAATAGTTATATATGTATTATTATTATTATTATTTATTTTTCCTCTGCATGCACATGAATTTTAAAAAAAAACTACACACACACATATATATATTTTCACTGTATAGATTTTTCTATTTTAAAACTTAAATAAAATTTCAAATCTGAATTTTAAACTAAATTTAAATCGAAAGAAGAGAGGCAGATACCTTCACTGCCAGACTCGACCCCGACGCACGCTCCTCCACTTGAACGACTCAACATCCCCACGCACGCCCCCAAATTGCTGAGCACCATCGCGACATTGCCTACTTCACGCCGTATCTCGAAATCGCGACTTTAAATCCATCTGAACGAAGCCTAACCCCACCGAGCTAGGAGTTGCCGACGCCACTAACATCCATCGTGAAGCCCTAGCCTACGTCGCCTACTTCTGTCAGCACTTCGAACGCGAGCGCCGTGCTCAATTGACATCCTTTGTCGATACACTCTGCCCTCGTTCGCCATGAAATTGCGAACCCTAGGCCACCTTGACCTACCCTAAAGCGCCGCGATCCTCCATCGCGAATTTGCTCGCCTCCCTGACTCGAGGTTGTTCCACCTCGATCGAGTTACTCTACCGCGTGAAGTCGCGATATCCTTCTGCCATTTTTTTTATTGTGGATGAATCAATTTCAACCTGTGCTCGGTTATTGATTTCGAACTGGGAGGTAAAGGAGGAAGACGCGAATTACTTTCTCGTTTTGATTTCGTTTTATTTTCCTTACCATTTATCTTTCGTGTTTTTTTTCATCTGAGAAAAATGTTACGCGACAAGTATATTTTTTATTTTAAACTGAGCGAACGTGTGTAAACTTTTACGGAGAAAGTGGAACACGTGGTTGAAATTTTCTTCAATGTGTCAATGCTACAGTATCCGTTTTTATTTTATTAAAATTTAAATTCAAATTTAAATTGTTTTTGAATTGTGCAATTCAAAACTACGAACTCCAATCAAGGCATGTCGCCAGGCGTTCATATGGTTATACTCCTATTCCGAACGCAATGGAAAAGGTTTCGAGTCCAAATTCGATCGTATGGAGAAGATAGCTTTTTGGACCAGTTAAAATATCGAATTTTCGATTTAAATTTCAGCGTGTTTATCAACCGTATGGCCAAACAACAACTCCGAATGCTACAAAAATTGAAATCCGATAATAACACAATATTACGGATCCAATGGAACTGGTTTCGTCAAATTCCAAAACTGTGCCTCGGAAGGCTATGTTTAAATATCGATTTAAACAATAAAATTTCAAACTGAACAAACAGTTTCAGATTCAACTTTTAAAAGTTCTATTATCTTCAGTATGATCAATATGAATTTTCTAAGCCATCAATTATTTTTTAATCAGCTTAAAAATCAAGATTCAAATTTTACCCAAATCTTCTATAATTAAATTTGATAATTAAATTGCTAAATTCATAGTTTAAATTGAAACTCAAGCTTAAATTAACAATTCAGATATTTGAAATCAATTAAATATTTCAATTTCAAACGTTGAAAATTCTGGGTCGTCACAACACATCTATTTTGATATATGGGTTGACTTATTTTCGTTCCGGAGTCAGAACGGGCTTTTCGGGCCATTTTATCGTTCAACGTGTAGATAAATCTTATCCATCCATTCTAATATCAGCTTTGCATATATATACCTCGTTATAAACCTTAGCCTATTTCTTATGTTCATTTTTCTGTATGTACAATTCTAATTGCTCCTCTTTCTCAATGGCAGACAAACTCTAAATTTTACAGTCAATTGCAAATCAAAAATTTCTACTTCAAATTTCAAACTCCTCGATACATATCAAATTTTATGGATTCGAAGCCCTCGATGTATGCATCTCAGATCTACAATTCGTTTTTGGTTCCGAATCACCATTTGTCCAGAAATCGAGGTTGAACCTCGGCCGTCCATATTGGATTTTGACGATCCAACGGTTGATCGTCGTCCGATCGACGATCGAGAAGCGCCGTTGCGTAGAGCATGGATAGCAGGCCCTGTAGTTGTAATAGTTTGTCGTATCACAGCCCTTATTCGCCAGAATCTAGCTTGGAAGTCGTTCGGCTTTTCATTGATTTCGTGCAAACGGCGGAGGTAAGAGGGGCGCGACTTTTGGCGTAGGCGGAGATAGTCACGGCGCACCCGATGGATATCCTCGATCGGGCTTAAGATGGAAGATGGTGCGTGCGTTTTTGATGGAGGCGTGTAGATGTTGGGTTCGGTGCATCCGATTGCTGCTTGGAGAAGTTATGTGAATTAGATGATGACGACCTGGCGGCTTCATTTTGGTACTCTTTTTTCTATTTTTTATTTCAACTCGTTCTAATCGTGATAACTTTCGGACATTTTGGCGCTGGTTTGGATGGATTCTGAGACTGTTCAAATTTTGGGTTTAAATTGGATTTAAATTCAATTTAAATTCAAAAGGTGAGTGTTTTAACCCACTCACAACTTCTAAAATTTCTTATGTTTGTTAAATTGATTTATGATTTATGACTGTTTGGCATATTTTAATTATCATCCCATTTAAATTGAATTAATTTGAATTAAATTGTTGTTTAATTTAATATCGCATATAAACTGCCAGTTAAAAAGTTATTTAATTTATTATTGAATATAAACTGTCGGTAAATGCCTGTTATTTATTATTTGTTCTATATTGATGTTATTGATTGAATTGAATGATGATTGTGATAAATATTTGGTGATTGATATTGGATGAATGGATGTTGTATTTTATGTTGTTATAAACTGCAAGTTGTTATGGATTTTATTTCATTCGGGATTGCGGTTTGAAATGATATATAGCCGTATTTATATTTTAAATTACGGATTGAAATGATAAACATCCGTATCACTTGACCATAGGATAGAAAATTATATACAGACACCATGGTCTATATATTAAAATATTTTGAAAATGATTTCTATGGTTTTGTAAAGAAATATATGTTTTTATATAAATATTGATTTTTGATGTTATATAAATGTTATTTTATTATAAATTTTAAGCTATATGTAAATTGTTTTAATATAGAATAAGTTTAATAATAAGTTTGATTTTATTGAGGATAATATGGTTAAGTATCTGTTTAAATTATAGTATATAGAATTTATAATGACTTAAATAAAATTAAGGTTGAAAGAAAAATATGAAATTGATTTGAATTAAATTATTTAAGAATTATACTTGAATAAATTTGATTTGAAATATAAATAAAATTGAGATTTAAAGGGTATGATTTTTATAACTTGATTTTGGTTTAAGAGTGATTTAAATGAATATCAAGTTGATTTAAATGAATATCTCAAGTTAAAAAAATTGAAGAATATCCAGTTATTTGAAGTTTAAAAGTCTTTCTTAAATGATATTAGATTTATCGAGTAAACATTCAAATCTAAATAATAGTAATTGAATTTGATATATATGGAATTATAAAGAATTAGTTTGAAATGGTGGAATATTTAAGCTTTGAAATATATGGAAATTGAAATGGTTTATTCGGGGGTTCAAATCTGTATTTGGAATTTATTTGTGAAATTGAAGAGGCTATTTTATTTATATAGTAATTTAATATTTAAGCCGTTTAAGTGGTGTAGTTATGTTTCAAGGTTATGAGTTCAAAGTATTATGATTTGAAAGTGTTATACTTACTTCGATTTCGAAGTGTTAAAACTTTGAAAGTGCTATGATTTAGGAAAAAAGATATACTTGGAATAAAAATGATATTATATTGATTTGGGTCTTTATAAAAATGATATCATATTGATTTGGGTTTTAAAACGGAAATGATATCGTATTTATATGGTTTTGAAATGGATATTATATTCTGGTTTTGAAGTATAAACTATTTTGAAAAGACCGTGGTGTTATAATAACGTTTGGTTGTTAAAGAGACCGGGATCGGAAGTTGTCATACTCTCTGCCAACTCCTAAAACCACTTTAACAACCGTGTACGTGGTGGAGATTCCAAAATGAAGTAGCATGGGAGGGGCGTTCCTTTGAGGTAAATACATGGACTCGACTCCCGTGAGTTGGCATAAGGTGGCTAAAACAGAAGTGATTGACGGGCTAAGAAGGCAGCACCTTTTATCGAACACACTCCTTCGATACCATTCTATTACTTTGTGATTGATTTGGGCCCTTTTGATTTTGAGGGTGTGGCTCGAGGTGGGCGGTAGTAGCTTCTACGCATTACCACCGGTTCAGAAGCGTAATTAGTATATCCACCCTGGCATTGCCTAGTCGTGCCGTGTCACCTACCCTAACGCGCCTTGTACGAGTTTGATTTGTGTCGTACCTATGGAGTATCCTCTGGTAGCCTCCCGATCAGGAGGTATTACGGTACTGTATAGACTATTGGCACTATTTATGTGTTAAGGGGAATATTAGGTCACTCCTTAACGCTATTTTAAAGTAAGTTTATTTTACTATAGACACTATTATAACAGCGAAATATTACAACATAGTAAATAGTTTAACTGATCCTTAGGACATGTGAATCCCAAGCATCTCTTAAGTTACTACTCTCACGTTATACACTGGATAAGAGATGTCAAATCCCGTAAACATCTCTGACGCCGTTCCACTCATATTTTACCTTTGATTTAACTTACATAAGATCTTTTAGTTCTGACTCAAGTGTTTTGTCTTTTCAATTCGCTCGGGTCAGCCTGAGCATTTCAGGATTCGAAGACTTTATTTCTGGAGGACGAAGACGAAGATTGTATTACTATTATTTATTATATTGTTCCACTGGATCACTTTGTTCCGTTGCATTATTTATTATTCTCTGGTATGTGTAACTCTGACATGTATTGTATAAGTATAATCGAATATTTTGTAAAACAGCTTCATGAACTGTTTATTTGATTATTATATTTTATCGTGCCACTGCAAGATTCTGTTTGTTTTGTTTCTTTCTTTCCTTTTTTCTTATGCACCCCAATAACAATTCGCCCTTTGTATGGTTTAAGTCTGACGTGTGTGGTTTATCGTCGATTTTAAAACATACAAAAAGGCAGGATGTTACATGCACTTAAATATACACACACACACATATATATATATTCAATAAGTTTAGCTATTGTCTAAACAAATTACATTCAAGCAACCATTATCTCACACATCAGTATGAGATTGTATCGTAAGCATCAGATTAATCTTTCTAAAAGTTGAAGTTTGCTCATAGTTTTAGAAAACAGAGAAGCCTGATGATAGTTTAGAAACGGGATTCTAATCTTGCTACTAGACTTGAAATTGAGCGTGAATCTGATGTTGAATCCACTTGAATTTGAGTTGAATCAAAAACTTGATCTTTGTTTTATCTTGATTCAGGTTTTCAAATCTTACTGTTGAATTTTCTTTGGTTTGTTTCAGCTGGTTTATGTACAGTTTTGGTTTTCTTTGAAAAATGAAATAAAGAGATGAGAAAAAGAGAGTAGTGATACTATATAGTTTCATTTACTTTTATCTATTATTTTATAAAAAAGAAAAATTGGAATAAATGACACTTATCGTTAACATTAGTTAATCACCCTACATTTGTTATTGTATGCATTAATCTCCTTACACTGGTGAAATGCATGTAAATAATATCTTTATATTATTTAAATTACTTTGTATGAGGTTTATGTTTACATTACATAAAGAAAAATATATATCTCCTATTAAGTAAATACATTATTTTAATTCATATAAATAAATTATTTTAATGAAAATAACATAAAACCAATTATATCAAAGAACTAAAATCATATATAATATATTTTCAAATCCAAAATATTTTAAGATATTTACTCTTTTGAATTTCCAATTAAATTCAATTTCAATTAAAATCAACCCATATATATAGATATATGTTTAACAACACATTATTTGTTCTAGAGGAATAATTTGCCAATGATAAATAATTATTTAGTAGATTATCAAAAAATATTTATCCATATATTTATAATTCAGCTTCTATTATATTTTCAAATTCATTTATATATCCAGATATCTTTTATTATCGGAATTTTATCTGTCCAATCTATAAATCAGTATTTTCGATACTTAAGGCAAATAATTATCCAATTATCTGATGCCCAAAAATCCAAGTTATCACAAAATATAACATAAACATAAAAGATGTATAATTAAATCCACTGACATGTCGTCCTTAGCTTCAATCTCTATCCCTTTTAATTTGCTACGCTTTCTTCGCTTTTTCTCCATTTTCTTTCGCTGTAAATTCTCTGATTTGTTTGCGAATTCTCTGATTTTCTTGTGCAATTCTCTGATTTGCTTGTATGTATTTCCTTGCTTAATTTTTTTAGTTTGGGGAAAATTTGACTGACAGAGGGGAAAGGAAGGGGGAGAAGAGAAGAGGAGTTTTCTGTGAACAATAGTAGCTGATTCAGAGAAAATAGTGTGGGTTGGGGTTAAGTTACATTCAATTTATAAGTGTACCAAACAACTACTGGCGTTTTCTTCTAACTAATTAATTTACATTATTAGCTATTGTAATAATGGAATATTCTTTGATTAATTGACACACTTTTTAAAATGCTCAACCAATTGCCAGTTAATTAATTGACACATTTTCCCATCTTAATTGAAATCCAAATTAATTCTTATGCGCAACTGAATCACACATTTATTAGTTGTACGTATTTAAACCGCCAGTTCATCACCCAATTAATTGAAATATTAGTTTCCCTCTTTTATTAATTGATGCTTACTTAACGCCTTTAATTAATTTCTTAATTAATTAATTGCATGAATTATAAATTAATATACATATGTTGTGATTTAATTTATTCACCATATACATTTTTTTCCTCTTACATCTAATTCTCTTAGTAATTTACATTTATTACAAACATAATAAATTTGTTACTACTTTTATAAATATCCTATGAATTAATTGCAAATGTTTATAATTTATGAAATTTCCATTTGACCAATTAATGTAAATTAATTTCCTCCAATAGCTGATTTGATTACATTGCCAGCTGATGTTAAATAATTAACTTTAATTGCTGATATCCATTAATTTCCTTTATGATGGAAATGTTAATTAATTACCTTTTTGGCATGCATCTATTTTAAAATTCAAATGTGCGTTACTTCTAGAATTTCATACGCACATATATTTGTTTATAATAAATATATTTACGTAAATTAACATGTATAATTATTTCTCAATATAAAACTTCGAACAACAATAGCATTTTCATACGAACTCCATTCGAGACATATTATATATGTAAATTGATCAGAAAATCACCACGAACAAAACGGTATGAGTTTCGAAGCCATAATCTGATAACTACATAGATGTTTATTTTCACTATTCATCATTATTTGATTATTTAATAATATAAAAATGCGGGGTGTTACATTCTCCCACCCTTTAGGAAATTTCATCCCCGAAATCCGATAAGGGTAAAGTTACGTAATTCCTCGCATCAATCACATCCATTTTGTGTGCATCCAATTTTTCAACCATCCGTACTCTTGTGCAACAGTGTTATTCAATACAAAATATATGCATGTACATGAATTTCTATGTACTACCTCCTATATGAATGCTTTGCTTCTTTAAAAATTTATTTTTGAAACATGATGCACACATCCTAAATATACTTGCAATTTCTATATGAATGCAATCTTTTGAAAAGTTAAAACACTTTCCATCCTTTTTTCCCACATTCCTACTGAATAGGAGCACAGTTCAACAAATTTTACATCCAAAACTACCACCCAACTTTTAATTTTTAGAAAATTCTAGTTTTTCAAATTTGATATTTTATGTCAAAAAGAAGGTAGAAAACGGAAAAATTCACATTTCTCCATTTTACTTTTCCGTACCTCTCACTCCATACTTGGAACTTATGCCGCTATCCTACAAAATCTCTATTTTCTTTCCCTAGCACGGTTTACATAAAAAAGAATTTGCTTTTCAAACTTTTTCATTTACAGTTCTCATTTTTTTTAGTTGTCGTCTTTGTTTGCTTTCTTTAAATTTATTGTTTTCCTTTTAGTTAAACTCTCTTATTTTATTTTCTTATTTTATTGGTCACTTATTTGCAGCTCTAGCATATCCAAGCAATATTCCTAGGCTCCATAGTGCTTTACACACTCTACGGGAATTCCTTATTACTCTCTAAAAAGAATTCTGGATATCTTCATCATAGCCTCAAACATTTTCTGTCTTACCTAGGTATACTCCAAATTTTAAAACTTGGTTTGGCTTTTATTTTATTTCTTTCTTTTCACAATTCAAAGTTTCAAACGTTTGTTTATCTATTTATTTACTTTGAAATGTCAATTCCCAAGATTCTAACTTTCAAAAAGTGTTACTTAGAATTTTCCAAAAATGCCTAGTGCCATAATCATTTCTGCTTTAATATATATATATATATATATATATATATATATATATATAGTTTTTGACTTTAAGCCATCCTCTAAAATCTAGAGGGGAACATGCAATAATTCTAAGTTTAAAATTTAACATTTTTTTCCTTTTTGAAGCATTTTTTTCAATAAATTTTTAGGATCCTTAATTTAATTTTTTTTCCATTAAAACTTGTTTTTCACCAAACCATTTCTAGAGGAAACAAAATGTCACCTCATTATTTCAAAACAACTTTTCTTTCATAAGTTCAAATCAAAAAAACTAGAGCAGATAAGAACAACTTATTCTTCTATTATCTTCATAGCAGCTCATACTCTTCGTTCAAGCTGGGTTTTTTAAAGACATGCAATTAATTGTGCATAATAAGGGAAAACGTTTATTTTCCCTCGCTTAGCCTCTCTAATTATATTTTCCATAGTATAACTATTATTACCCAACAATACGGTCTCTTTTTTTTTCTCAAACTAGTTTTTTTTTTCAAAACCAAATATGTACTTTTCAAATATGTTACTTACATTTTTTCTTTTCAATTTTTCAAATCTCAAAAATGTCTCTTTTTCTTTGAAAAATTAGTTTCACGCAATTTTCCTTGTTTAAACTTGTACAAATATAAAGTTGTAAACTTTTAAGTTTAAAACATGAAAACCTTCTGAAAAATTTCAAATTCTTAAAAGTTTGATTATTAGGCTAGACTCAAAGTGTGTTCTTAACTTCCTTATACTTTTCCAAACATTCCCACGAAGTAATTCTTCTTAATCCAATTATAAATGATCCTAATCCATTTCCTCTCTTGTGCTTCTTTTTATTCTAAGGCACTACTGCCGCACCCACTAATCTAAAACAACTATCAATTTCCAGATATTAACATATGGGCTTCCATTTTTATACTAAATTTATTGTACATCTCATACATTGTCACTCTAGGGCCTATAACTCTTGGACTCCCACAATCCTAATATTGATGTACAAAACTATTACTCAAAATCTTCTCATATATCATTTCTCTTAAAAGTGAGTTTTTCTATGGATCTAGGTATATATAATATATTTATATTTAATAAAAAAAATCAAATACATTCACTCTCTATTTATTTAGGAACCCTAAACCTAGGCTTTGAAACCAAAGGTAACTACTCGAATTCCAATGTGTCTGGATTTGTACAAAAAGGCTAAATCCCAAATCCGCTGAAGCTCGAGTTGGGTATCTGGTATCCTACAAATATGAAAAGAAAAATATATAAGAGCTCAATTAAATATCTTACAGCAGAATTGACTGAAATATAATATTAAGTAAATACTAACCAATATAATAACACTTTCTAAACAAGTGTCTTAAAGTTGGAAAGTCTCTGCCATCTACCTAACCTGTAGGATGTTATAAGGAAGGGGTTAGAACTAAAGTTCTGGTGAATGGATAAATTATACACTTCTAAGCTTAATTCTACATATATTATTTTATTTCCATTTACTGTTGTATTAGGTTCATTAGGTTTATAATACTCTCGCCTCTGTGCGAGAATCGTAACCATCTACTTCTTAGTAGATTAAAACCTAATAACTGATATTCATGTAGCTATATGCCCAATGACCATATTGGTCCTAGGTTCTACCTAGAGTACCTTCCATATCCTTCTCGCAAAGGATTCATTCGTCTTAGTTCCACAACGTTCTATGACTACATTTATAAAGGAAGGCCCCATGAGGCCTACAATATAGATAATCCGTCATTTACTATGAAAATATAAAACTGTGTTTGCACTAGTCTATACTAATTCTCGGACATCCATAATGTACCACCCAGTGCATACCTTGAGAACTATATGTAATCATTCTGTCTACTCCTTGAATCCCGCCAACAAGGTCTACCTTGTATGGAACTCAGTTGGGTATTTTCTATATCTGTAAAGGACAGCTTCGTTAGGCCTACAATAGAGATATTCTACTTGGTTTGTCCCTTTTCTCATCATGGCTATGGCCCTACACAGCCACCCCTTAATCAATCGAAAGACCTCCAAAGAGTATAATGACCATGCCCTAATGGAAACAATCTAACATCCAATTGGCGGTTCTCTTCATCCAATGTCTCGATAGTGAAAGTATCATTAGACTATTGGTTTAACTCTAGTCTTTTCCGAAGTCGCTCTTGGTTTTATGCTGGCCGATATCCATATGTGAATAACCTTCTGGGTACTGTGCACTAAACTTACATGCAAATACCAGGACATATGAATATACTACCCCAAACCCCAACCCCTTCTGACGGCCTACAATGGTCCTGCCGTGCAAAAAGCAGTCAAGGCATATTCTTTTGATGGAACACCTATAGACCTGTATCTGGAGGACCGCATCATTACGCTTACACTAGAGGGCCATCCTAATGTATCCTCACGTCTCGTTGAAGTCTCGTACTTCCTTCTATCCCAAAATAACTAAGTTGGACGTGCTTCTTTTATGCTAAAATCTTTGATGAACTCCTTCGTTAGGCTTTTCATCCTTTGGGCTGCTCAAAATGCATCTTACTCTTTTATTAGACCCTAAGTTTAATCTTTTTTGTTTGCTTTTAGTTTACTTTTCTTATTCTGTTGGTTACTTATTTACCCTAATTAGCATAATCTTGTCCCAGCTCACCTAACTGTTGTGAGAGCATCAGTTCCTGACTGAAAGGGAATGATGTTGGTATGAGCCACTTCTATTATCTTCCTTATTAACTCAGTTTAAGTCATAAGTTTAATAAAATAAAACTCTTTTATTATTTCTTCCCTATTTGCTTATTTACTTTATTTTGGTCTTAAATAAGCCTTTCTGTTCTTTCTACTTAATTATAACCTATGTTATAATTTTACTTGTAATTGTCACTTTTATTTTCTTTTATATTCTTTATATAGTTACAAGTGTCTCTTTTCTATTCTAATCTGTCTTCTTTTATTTTGATATTGAATTCTTTTTATTTCTCTTATATTATATAATTTACTTATCATAATAACTATCTTATTTTATCGTCCCCGCAGTAAATACAGATCTAGGTTCTTTACCATTTATAACTTCTATTTTTAGTCAATAATTAACTCGATGCCTTTAATTATTTTCTTTGTTTTCTTTTATTCTAAGAAGTAGTTCTATTCTATTTGGTTGGTTATGAAAACTATATTAAAAATTCATTTCCATATTTTAATACTAAATTAAACAAAAAGTCGTAACTGTGAAATATCTCTTTTATTATTTCTTTACTTTTTGGATAGTGTAAAATACAGTGATTTCTCTATTTTACACAAATTTCCTTTTTCTTTCTTTTATTCTTATAGTTACGTTTATCATTAACTTTTTAAATATTGGACTATAGAAATGTATCCTATTTTTGAAACCAATCAATTAATCTATCACTTACTCCCAAATCAATTAATTTGATTTTTCTCTAATTTATTATTCCCGTTTCAACATAATTTATTGCAGAATTCTTATTTTTCTTGCTTTATTCCAGCTATTCTTAATTTACATCTAATTTCCTAAACTCTAGTATTTTCCCATTTTAATTCATAATTGTGAATTCTCTTTTTTTAACTATATCATTCGTGTAAAAAGGGAATAAAAAGAAACTAGCATTTAGGCTAAATTTTAATTTTAAAATAGATGTAAATAACTGTAAATTTCTTACAGTTTCAGCTTAACTAATTGACAGATTAACTACATAAATTATTTGATGGGAACTAACAATAATATATCATAAACATAAAAGATATATAATTAAATAAACTCATATATCGTCCTTAGCTTCAATCTCTATCCCTTTTAATTTGCTACACTTTTCTTCGTTTTTTCCCATTTTCTTTCGCTGTAAATTCTCCGATTTGTTCGCGCAATTGTCCGATTTGCTCGTATGTATTTCCTTGCTTATTTTTTTAGTTTGGGGAAAGATTTGATTTCCTGAAGAGAAAAGAAGAGGGAGAAGAGAAAAGAAGTTTCTGTGAACGATAGTAGCTAATTCAAAGAAAATAGTGGGGTTAGGGTTAAGTTACGTTCAATTTGTAGATGTAGTGAACAACTATGAACCATCCAATTAACCCTAAAAACAATCTTCACTATCATTTATTGATTTGTTTATGTTAGATTATAATATATAAATCTCCAATGTTATTCATTTATTCCTTTGTTATACAGCCCTATTAATTCATGTTTCCTTCTAAATAAAATTCTCTCATTAGTTATCCATAATTAGATCATATGTGTGTATATATATATATATATATATATATATATATATATATATAAATATATATATATACACACACACACTAAATGATTCTTATACGTTATAATTTACCTATTTGAATACGTCAATTAATACCTCTATTATTTGAATGCATATAAAAGTTATACTTTTTAATTTATTTTTATTAACTTACCTTCATCATAAACCTAATTACTCCGTTTGATGTTTGTATGCATTCCAATTTTTGTTTCTTTTTAACTTGGAAACAAATAATATTATAAATAGCATTTTCTTCTAGCTAATTAATTTACATTATTAGCTATCGTAAAAATGACATATTCTTTGATTAATTGACACCTTTTTTAAAACGCTTAACTAATTGCCAATTAATTAATTGATATGTTTTCCCATATTAATTGATATCCAAATTAATTCCTCTAAGCAACTAAATCACACATTTATTAGTTGTACATATTTAAACCGCCAATTCATTACCCAATTAATTAACATATAAGTTTCCCTCATTTATTAATTGAAGCTTACTTAATGTCTTCAATTAATTTCTTAATTAATTGATTGCATCAATTATAAATATATATATATATATATATATATATATATATACACATATATATTATTTGATTTATTATCCATATACATTTTTCCCTCTTACATTTAATTCTCTTAATAATTTACATTCATGACAAACAAAATAAATTCGTTACTACTTTTGTAAATATCCTATGAATTTATTGCAAATGTTTATAATTTATAAAATTTCCATATGACCAATTAATGTAAATTAATTAACTTTAATTACTGATATCCATTAATTTCCTTTATGATGGCAATGTTAATTAATTACCTTTTTGGCGCACATCTATTTTAACATTCGCGTTATTTCTAGAATTTCATACGCACATATATTTATTCATAACAAAAATATTTATGTACATTTACATTATAATTATTTCTCAATACAAAACTTGGAACGTCAACATCTTTTTTATACGAACTCCGTTCAAGACATATTATATATGTAAATTGATCAGAAAATCGCCACGAACACAATGATATAAGTTTCGAGGCCATATTCTAAAAATTACAAAAATATTTATTTTCACTATTCATCGTTATTCGATTATTTAATTATATAAAAATGAGGGGTGTTACAGAGATGCGTTAGTAGAATGTCAATTAAATTATAAATTATAAAGCCATATATAGGTGTCATCAGTCTTTATAGTTAAAATTGATTGACTAGCGTTAACACTACGAAGAGCCCGCTTCGGGAACATGAGGTATTAAATGGTTGTTGGTTATGCCTCCTCCATATTTAACAAGTATTAAGTGGCCAGGATTTTGGGTAGTATAAGTTAGATATATGTGTGTATAGGCATATATATGTATGTATGTATGTATGTATAAGTATACCTTGAAGAAGATTATGTTAAGCATATTGTATGTGCACATAAGAATTAATGAATTAGTTGTACATAATAGACATAACACTTAAATGAAAATCAATCGGCATAAATTAATGAAATGGGTAAAGTATGTAATTTTCCAATCAATAGAACATTTTCTGACCCTTCTTCTTATAATAACCCACATGTTAGGTTTAGAAGGATTGGATACTAGAGCAAGATGGAAATAGTAGGTGGTGAAGTGTTCTTATTCATGCTTAATTGACACTGACAAGGTAAGGAATGATATTCCAAGTAGTAGCCTTAGTCAATACGTATGTTATATTATATTTCTCAATTCTGCTGTGAGCTTATATTGATCACACTCTGGTATACTTGTGTTTATTACATGTTACCAAAACCAATGGTTTGTGCCCTAATGGACTTAGGTTTCGATTTAGTCGAAATTTGGACCCATTAAAATGTGGGTTTTTACATTTGATATCAGAGTTTAGGTTAGTCAACTTTAGGATTTAGGATATACTGGGAGAGTGTATTTTTATTTCATATATATATGTATGTATGTATATGTGTGTATATATACATAATAAGTCGGATTTAACGAAGTAAGTTAACGGAAGACAAACAAAATATAAAGAATAGTTCTGATCTAATATCATTAAGATATCAAGTGGCCTAAAATGGACCATACCTTTTAAGACCATTAAACAACTTCACTATTTCATCTTCTAACTCACTTTCTGCTTATCCCACGTCCCTCCACTACTTATGAAACCACTTCCCCTCATTTTCGCATGCTCCTACAACACTTGCTAATTATCTACTTATCTACTTGCCTTTCATTGTCTCCTTCAATAACTGCAATTTAATCCGTCGGGTGATTCTCCCTTCTTTAACCATTTTTACATCTTTTTTGCATTTCACTTTCTCCCTCCAATTATTATAGTTAACTCTCCCCTTTTGCTAAATTTGATATATATGCAAATAATATCTTAGTAACTATGTTTTCCTTTGTTTCTTAACTTTCTCTAGTGTTCCAATAAACATCACGAAATTAATCGGGTATTCATTTGCCCTTTAATATATCTAAAACATGCTTGGTCATTTACACTGATTCTGCTTCTAAAACATTCTCATTATTTTTCATTAACTTCTATAATTACAGAATAGCAAAGTAGAGCAACAGTTCAAAAGAAAGGAAAGTCCAAAAGCAAAAACCGTGCATCCACCATTGTATTTAAACTTGAAGTGGATGAGATAGTTAATTATGTAGAGGTATGGTCAATGGTTCTGCTAAAGATTTTCGAACTTAGAGTGGTTAATCATTCCACAACGGTTAAGTCGATCAATGGTGTAAAAATTGAGAAAAATGAAAATCGTGAAAATCATTTATCACTGTTTGTTCTTGATGATTTAGATAACGATACATTTGTATACAAGTGTTAGTATATAACCATTATGATATCTGTTCCAATGTTAACTAATTCATTAGGTTTCAATATGCAAATTGAGTGGATGGAGAAAAACAGGTACCGACGATATGCAGTAGACTAGCTTAATAATTTCTTTGTTTTCCATTCCCGATTCATGTACTTTTTACTTCACCTAATTTAAACCAATTTTAGTCTTCTTATTTCTTTGTATTTTTTGTTGTATCTATTATTTACATGGTCAAACTGTAATCTGTTGTATGTTGTTATTCCAAATCCTTTGTTTTTTTCAACAATTTAAATCCTTTATTTTTAATTGCATTTTGTGTGAAATGTGCTTGCATTGTTTGTATTCTATGGTCCATTCTACATTATTTGTGTATGTTATGACATATTGATGCAGCCAAGGAAGCGAATTCGACGAGGTAGATCGAATCCGTCTAGGATCTCACACGATTAGCGGAAATAATCGGTGAATCGATGATAAATCGATGGATTTAAGAATATCCAAATTCCCAAATCTGTTGATCACGAAGATACCAGATTCTAGCAATCTTCGACACGTTGATCGTGCACGATACCATGAAAGAAGATCTACAATTCTTCGAACGTTGATCAAGCGCACTTGATTCCATGAATTAGCTTCAACAGTCGTTGATTTGAGCGCACTCGAATGTCGAAGGTGGAGATAGGAGTTAACACTCAACTACCCATTTCAATGGACGCACAAAGCACAAACCAAATTTTATTAAAAATTCAACAACCACTTTACAATGACACAACACGCCTATTTGTAGGCTTACAACTCTCCCTAGGTCGTTACGCGACCTACGACTTAACCAAGGTCGTTCACGACCTAAAAACAACACAACACAAGAATTACAGTGCACGACATAACATATTTACATCACACGACCTAAAATACAACTCACGCGACTTAACAGAAACACAGAACAACATCACAAACGACCTACAAGTTTCAGTATAACATTCATGCGCGACTTAGCGACTTAACACAACGTGACTCAACACTCAGAGCGACCTATCTTTCATGCGGCTTAAGATATTAGCGGCATCAGCGAATTAGGCTTCTGGAATCCTCCACGCGATCTAAGCTTGAGTGATATAACCTCGGTAAGCGACCTACATGATCGGCGACCTTAATGAATCTTCGTTTAAGGCATTCACGACCTAAGGTGGAAGGTCGTTCGCGACATAATGATTCTCGCGACCTAAAGGCAGCTGCTCGCGACCTAAAGAAGGTCGTTCGCGCCTTAGGAAATCTTGGCGTGGGTTCGTCCACGGGATTTAGGAGAAGCGATCTAGGGTTTCGGCGCCGATCTGAGGTATGCGCTGCATCATCCTCCCCTTGTTGGAAAGAATTCGACCTCGAATTCACGCCTTCCTATTCTTCGACAAGCTTTTCCCCATAATACGGAATTAAGTGTTTGACATTGAAAACATCAGAAGTATGAACCTCTTCCGGCAACCTTAACTGATATGCATTATCATTGATCTTCTTTATGATTTTTAGAGGACCAATCTTTCTAGCAGCTAGTTTGTTGTAAGTAGCAACAGGAAATCGATCCTTGGTCAATACTGCATATACAAAATCTCCTTCTTTGAAGACAACATATCGTCGTTTAATATCCGCGGATTTCTTATATTTCTCATTCGATGCAAGTAATCGTTCATGAACAGTTCTATGACACTCTTGCAACTCATTAACAAAATCACAAGCTCGTTTAACAACTCCTTTCCGAATTGGCACTGTAGTCAAATCTAACGGACCCTTTGGGATTGCTGAATAAACAACTTGAAACGGACTAAACCCCGTACTTCGATTAACAACATGATTATGTGCAAATTCCGCTTGACACAATTTCATATCCCAACTCTTCAAATTATCCTGCAAAAGACATCTCAGCAAGTTTCCTAATGATCTATTCACTACCTCTGTTTGACCATCTGTTTGCGGATGATAAACGCTACTAAAATTCAGTTTCGTTCCAACCATCTTCCACAAACTCAACCAAAAATGACTCAGAAATCGTGTATCCCTGTCAGAAACAATAGATTTTGGTAAGCCATGCAAGCGATAGATCTCTCTAAAGAACAACTGTGCCACATGGACCGCATCTGTCTTTTTTTACAAGCAACAAAATGTACCATCTTCGAGAAACGGTCCACCACAACGTATATAGAGTCATTTCCCGTTGAGTCCTTCGCAAGCCCAACACGAAATACCTACGGTTTTGTAGGAACAGGTAAAGGCATATACAA
The DNA here is from genome assembly GCA_030765085.1 of Allium cepa. NCBI lineage: Eukaryota > Viridiplantae > Streptophyta > Magnoliopsida > Asparagales > Amaryllidaceae > Allium > Allium cepa. The sequence continues at coordinate 561,225,243 of CM060939.1, forward strand.
TCCCGCATTTGTAGCTGTCCCTTTCGAAACTTGACAAACATGACATCTACGCACAAACTTTTCAACTTCCTGCCTCATCGAGGGCCAATAATAAGACTGAGAAATCAACTGCAATGTGCGATCCTTTCCAACATGTCCTTCTTCATGCAACTCTTTTACAATTTTCATTCTCAAGCTGCAATCTGGCACGCATAATCGATTATCTTTGAATAAGAATCCATCTACCAACACAAACTCACCAGTACTCCCATCCTTGACTTTCTCAACAATCTTTGCAAAGTAAGGATCTCCTTCAATCAACTTTGGCAATAATTCAAATCATGTCACTTCAACCTTCATCGTTGTCAACAAATGATTCCTCCTGCTCAAAGCATCAGCTACACGATTCGTCGCCCCTGATTTGTGCTTGGCAACAAAAGTAAACTGCTGTAGATACGCGACCCATGAAGCGTGTCTGGCTGAAATTTTGTCCTGCCCTTGCAAATGTTTCAAAGCTTCGTGATCCATATAAAGAACAAACTCCTTCTGAAACAGATAATGTCTCCAGTGCTTCACAGCTTGAACAACTGCGTAAAACTCCACATCAAAAGTGCTATATCTCAATTTGGCTCCAGACAACTTCTCACTGAAATAAGCAACTGGTCTTCCATTCTGACTCAATACTCCACCAATCTCAACCTTCGATGCATCAGTATGTAACTCAAACAACAACTGAAAATCCGGCAGTACCAGGATTGGTGTTGTCGTCAAAAGTTTCTTGATCTTCTTAAAAGCTAACTCTGCTTCCTCTGCCCACACAAACTTCTTTCCTTTCATGCAATCGGTCACAGGTGCCATCACACTGCTAAAATATGGAATGAATCTTCGATAAAAAGATACCAACCCATGAAAGCTCCTCACTTCAGCAATTGTCTTGGGTTGTGGTCAACTCCTGACAGCTTCCACTTTGCTTTCATCCACTTGTATACCCTCCTTCGGCAGAATGTACCCCAGAAACAAAATAATGTGCGTCATAAACACGCACTTCTTTGTAGAAGCATAAAATTGCTCCTGTCGTAGAATCATCAGCACTTCTCGCAAATGCTGGATATGCTCTTCCATACTCCCACTATAGATCAAAATATCGTCAAAGTAAACTACTACGAACTTCCCAATGAATGGTCTGAAAATCTGGTTCATCACTCTCATAAAAGTACTAGGAGCATTTGACAAGCCAAACGGCATAACCAGCCATTCGTATAGACCTTCTCTATTTTTAAAAGCAGTCTTCCACTCATCACCCGGTCTAATACGAATCTGATGGTATCCACTCTTCAAGTCAATCTTTGAGAACACAACAGCCCCACTCAACTGATCAATCAAATCATCGAACCTCGGCATAGGAAACCTGTATCTCACAGTGATCTTGTTTAGAGCCCGACTGTCCGTACACATTCGCCAAGTCCCATCCTTCTTCGGTACCAATAAGGCTGGCACTGCACATGGACTCAAGCTCTCCTGAACATGCCCTTGTTCTAACTAACTCCTCCACCTGCCTTCTCAGTTCCTCATGCTCCTTAGGACTCATCCTGTAATGTGGCATGTGAGGTAGTACAACTCCTGGAACAAGATCTATTTGATGTTGAATGTCCCTCAACGGTGGTAACTCTGTTGGCAACTCTTCAGGAAACACATCTCTGAATTCTTCCAATACCGGCTTTATTTCCTCTGGAACTTCAGCAGATTCAGTAGCTTCATGTCCAATCAACAAAAATACCTCTGGACTCTCCTCTACTTCTTCAACAAACTCCTTCAAAGTCAACAAAGTCTTCAGCTCCTCAATCTCTTCTGATTTGCTCTCTCCTTGCTGTCTCTTCTTCGGAACTAAAATGATCTTAGTACCTTCAAACATAAAGCTGTAGCTATTGGTTCGACCGTCATGTTGCACTGCTCGGTCATACTGTCATGGTCTTTCCAAAGGCAAGTGACAAACATCCATCTCCACCACATCATACCAGATCTCGTCTTTATACTTCTTCCCAATAGAAAATGGAACATGAACTCGCCTGTCCACCTTCACCTCTCCTCCTTTCCTTAACCATGCTAACTTGTAAGGATTTGGATGCTTCTCTGTCTTCAACGTCAACTTTCTCACAGCTTCGGTAGAAATGATATTGTCACAACTTCCCGCGTCAGTCACAAATTTACACACCTTCCCCAGTATAGTGCATGTCGATTGAAAGATATTACTCCTCAACCAACTAGACTCATTCTCTTGCTTTGGTATTAAACAAGATCTCCTCATCATTAAATTACAACCCTCATCTCCCGACAATTCTTCTTCCTCCTCAACTTGTGGTGAATTTGAATGACCTACTTCTTCATCCTCATCCTCAACCTCAGCAACCATTGTTCGCTTCTTAAGCTTTGGACATTCATTACTCTTGTGGCCAAATTCTTGACAATTAAAGCACTTGATACTATTGTTGACCTTGGTCTTTGCTACCACATTGACAACCGGTTTAGTAACAGCCTTTGTAACAGTAGTATTGCTACTATCTCCCTTCACTTGATTGTTGGAATTTGTAAACACACCACATCCTCGTCTTCCTTGCTTCTCCCAAGCCAACGCTTTCTGGTGCGCTTCAGCCACAGATCTAGGGTCAAATATATTTACCATGTCCTGGATCTGGATCCTCAACCCCCCAACGAATCTAGCGGTCAACTGTTCTTCCGTCTCCATGATGTCATTTCGAGCAATCAATTGATAAAACTCATCAGCATAATCATTAACAGTCTTTATCCCCTACCTCAGGTTCTGCAAACGTTGGCACATTAGAGATTGATAATTGTAAGGTAAGATAGTAGCTTTCATTAACTTCTACATTTTCTCCCATGAAACAATTTTGACTTCCCCGTTCTCTCTCATGTAAGTTTAGTCTGCTGCCACCACGCCATATCTCTCCCTCTCAATCTCGTAGCAACCAACATAACCCTGCGATTCTCGGGAACTTCTTTGAAGTCAAAAATTTCCTCAACATTTGAAACCCAATCCAAAAATTCCTCCGCAACCATACCACCCTTGAATTCCGGAAGCTCCATTTTCATCCCAGATTCCCATCTACGGTCATCTTCATATTCTCTAGCTCGACTCCACACTTGACCTCGATCTCGGTAATGAACACTTCCTCTATCACCATCAAACTCCTCATCGAAATCTGACGCATAACGTTGTCGATCATGACCGCCAACATCTCTACCACCTCCATTTCTTCGATCTACATTCCTCTGGTCATGATAATCCACATCTCTCCGATTTCGTTCATCAACATTCCTTTCACGAGCGTCAACATTCCTACGATCATGATCTCCTCTTCTCTCCCGATCTGACTGTGGTGAAACTCTGTTTCCCTCATGACTCGATTCAGGTGAAACCCTTCTTCTACTTTGATTCATTTCAAGCATCATTCTCTCTAATCGACCAATCCCCTCATTCAACTTCTCATTGAAACTCTCGTTGATTCGTTGCTCCATTTCATCGGCCTCTTCTCTTCCATACAAAGCATTAATATTGCGATGACGTTGAGCTCGTCTCGGTGGCATGATTGAACGTCAAACAAATTCAAAAATTTCAAACACTTTCCGAACTTTGACTCAAAATGATATGGATCGAAACTCCCAACTTGTTGCAACTTCACGATGAACACGATGAACACCAAACTTCTCAACAATTGCAAATCCGATCTCCAAACTTCAAATAACGCAAACTCCTTGCAATCTAGCTTGGATACCAAACTGATACAGCAAAGGAAGCGAATTCGACGAGGTAGATCGAATCCGTCCAGGATCTCACACGATTAGCGGAAATAATCGGTGAATCGATGATAAATCGATGGTTTTAAGAATACTCAAATGCCCAAATCCGTTGATCACGAAGATACCGGATTCTAGCAATTTTCGACACGTTGATCGCGCATGATACCGTGAAAGAAGATCTACAATTCTTCAAACGTTGATCAAGCGCACTTGATTCCGTGAATTGGCTTCAACAGTCGTTGATTCGAGCGCACTCGAATGCCGAAGGTGGAGATAGAAGTTAACACTCAACTACCAATTTCAATGGAGGCACAAAGCACAAACCAAATTTTATTAAAAATTCAACAACCACTTTACAATGACACAACACGCCTATTTATAGGCTTACAACTCTCTCTAGGTCGTTACGCGACCTACGACATAACCCAGGTCGTTCACGACCTAAAAACAACACAACACAAGCATTACAGTACACGACATAACATATTTACATCACACGACCTAAAATGCAACTCACGCGACTTAACAGAAACACCGAACAACATCACAAACGACCTACAAGTTTCAGTATAACATTCATGCGCGACTTAGCGACTTAACACAACGCGACTCAACACTCAGAGCGACCTATCTTTCATGCGGCTTAAGATATTAGTGGCATCAGCGAATTAGGCTTCCGGAATCCTCCACGCGATCTAAGCTTGAGTGATATAACCTCGGTAAGCGACCTACATGATCAGCGACCTTAATGAATCTTCGTTTAAGGCATTCGCGACCTAAGGTGGAAGGTCGTTCGCGACATAATGATTCTCGCGACCTAAAGGCAGCTGCTCGCGACCTAAAGAAGGTCGTTCGCGCCTTAGGAAATCTTGACGCGGCTTCGTCCACGCGATTTAGGAGAAGCGATCTAGGGTTTCGGTGCCGATCTGAGGTATGTGCTGCATCACATATCCATTCTGTGTTATTTGTATATGTTATGACACATAGATAGTGAACCTAAGATTATTGTCTATATTGTGAATTATAGTTGGCAACTGCTTGCTTACCTTTGGCACAGTTTTTGACAAAACTTTGTGCGAAGGAAAAAGGTTTAAATAGAGATAACCAATAACTCAAATATACCGATTACATAAAATTTTCACTTTTCACAAAAAATATTGAAGAAGTTTACTTTTGTGCTCACTTTGTTTAAATTCTTAGTTTAATTACATGGAAATATGATTTACATCATCCTCTATGTCCCTCACTATCGTACTAAAAACCATGCACACGGCTCTTGCCCACTATAAGTTTATGTTCTCTAATACCACGATAAGTTTTAGAAATAAGGTATATAATGTGAAATATTGTTCTTTCCCACATCAGCTATCATCAATTCATTTTGAAATGTGGAGTTATGATTCCCCTTTTCTTTCTGTTAACATTAGTATACCCATTACATTTATTGCAATATCGTGTAATTTTAGAACTTGGAAAACTTGCCTTTCATCTTCCTCTTGATTATTATTGCCTTATCCATGAATACTTGCTTGATTCACATATGCTACAACTTGAATACTGTTAAAACAATACATTCCAAACATGAAAAATACATATATAAAAATATTACGCATACTCCACTAATTTTGTGTCACTAATAACACTACATGCTCTCAGTATTTAACATATTACCTCAATTTATGTTAATCATTCATTCACTAATCATGTTGTAGTACATATTATTTAACAATCTGGAAAATAGTTGAAAATTGGTCCATATCATCTTCACTTTTGATATAAACTTATATCATAAACAATCAAAAAATGCAAATTTTACTTCCATAATATAAAGACGCAAATTTTAAAATGAATAAAGGAAAATTGTATATTTAGTTTCACAATACAAATATAAGCATAATTACTTCCATCACACAATGGTACAATTATTGTACTTCTATTTTTAGAATCAAATTGTGTCAAAAACAGTACACAAACCCTGCTTCCCTTAATAAACTACAAAATCCAGGGTCACTCAGCCAATTACCGACTACCCAACTCTATAACTGCATTGGTTGTGCACTAGGCGTATAACTTACCCCACCTCCAACCTTCAATAACTCATTTATTTTTATTCCTTACGCGCAATCTGATAAAATAAGTTTCCTTTTTGCTCCCAGACTGTCATTAATTACCATATGCATGCAAAAATTTATAATTACAATTCTTAGACGCATGCTTTATTTATCCTATATATGTAACAGCTTGAAAAAAATATAAGGCGTTGAAAAAAAATTATCATTTCCCTCCCATAATAACGTATATGAAAAAGAGAAGAAAATAAAAATAAAAATCTGTACATAAATGAACATCGTCATGTAAATATATAATGTAATAAAGTAAACTTTCATCTTTCTCATTGATTATTATTTCTATATATACATAAATAGTGCTATAATTGCTTAGCTCCTTCAACAAACTGGTATCTGTTATAGCTTGAAATAAGATATTTAGAAAACCACATCGTTCCTAGAACACGAATTTTTTTTATAATTGCCTCATTCTATGTCACTATTAATAATGCATGGCCTCACTTATTTCCATATCAACTCAAATTTGTTAACTATATATGTGCAATACCCTATGTATTAGTGCTTGAGAATAAGGAAAGTAATTGAAAACTGTACTTATCATCTTATCTTTAGGAATAGGTTACACCATAAACAATACAAATTACAAAATTTACTTCTATACCATAATGATATAAATTTTAAAATGAGAAAACTTACAGTTGAAAAATGTATATTTTGTTTCACAACTAAAAAATAACAAAAGTTACTTACATAACACAATGGTTCAAATATTGTACTTCCACCTCTGGAATATATAATTTTACCAAAAAAATACGCAAAAACCATATGCTTCGAGATAAACCGCTATATTAAAACAGAACAACCAATTTAGACTCCACTCTCCTTGATAAGCTATAAAATGAATGGACACTTAGTCACCATCCCACTACCCAATCCAATAATTGCAGTGGTCATTAGCAACTTCAGTTTTTCCGCCCTAACATCAAAAATGACTAACAACTTCAGTTTTTTGTTTTAATTATTGATGCCCTATGTCATTGTTGAGATAGTTTGATTATTGTGAAGCAGTGAATTGATCGAAATGTTGATATACTTTGTTTCTTCAAATGAACATAATAGAAATCTTTTTATCGATTACAAAAGAGATTACAACATATTGTATACAAGCTGTTGTATTTATACACAAAGTTGTAAAAATGGGCTAAGCAGTAAACCGGCCCATATAATTGTCGTTACAGTAAGCAATGATTGAGATTTGCTCTGAGATGGTAATCCAAAATATGCATATGCACGTATCGGTTGCTGTGAGAATTCATTAAACACTTGTCTTCATTGTCCCCCCCACCCCTCCCCCTCCGAACCCTAGCTCCAGAATTAGGGTTAGGGTTTGAATCAAATTTCTGATTTCGAAGAAAATTGAGAGGAAACTCATGAGTCTCAATAGCTCTAATGTGCTTTCTTCTATACCTCCTCTTTTTTTAAGTTCGAGACTGAGATTCTGAATCGTGTCAAGTTGAGTTGCAAGAAAGTTGATGCCTTTCTGATCTGCTTTGACTCTCTATTTCTGAAGTGTAATTTGGTTTGAGCTTAGATTTGTTCAGATCTGAGTTATCTTTGAGGTTTAGCTTTGTCATAATTGAACGAGGTTTGAGCTTTCTCTGCTGTATTAACTTGATGGAGATGTGTCTGGCTTTGCTCGATTGAAGCTTGATTCTCTACAACTCTAAGATCATTTCTAAACTGCAGAAAGTTTCTCTTTGATAGAGATTTGGTTAGGGTATCTGCTATCTGGTACGTGGCCGGTAAGTGATTTACTTGTAGATTTCCTTTGAGTACTTGATCTCGAACGAAATGCAAGTCTATTTCGATGTGTTTGGTTCTTGAATGCATTATAGGGTTTGCTGTCATGTAGACTGCACTTTGATTGTCGCACCATAAAGTTGCTTTGATGTTTGCGTCTAGTTTTAATTCCTTTATGATTGATTGTAACCACATTACTTCTGTTGCTGCACTTGCTATGCTTCTGTATTCGGCTTCGGTGCTGGATCGAGAGATAGTTGATTGTTTTTTTGAACTTCATGATATTAAGTTGCCCCCAACAAATATGCAGTGTCCAATAATTGACTTCCTGTCATCTGGATTTGTATCCCAGTCCGAGTCTGCATAACTTGTGATGTTGAGATTTCTGCTTGCTCTGAATATTAGTCCATCATTGATTGTCCCTTTTAGATATCTCAGAATCCTTTTTACTCCCTTCCAGTGTTCATCCAGTGGATTCTGCATAAATTGAGAAAGTTTGTTGCCACTGAAAGCAATATCTGGTCGTGTTACAGTGACATACTGTAATGCCCCTATAACACTTCTATATTGCTTTGTATTATCTATGGCTTCTCCTCTATTTTTTGAAAAGATTTGATGACTGATCATGGGAGTGATCATAGATTTTGCATCTTCCATTTTTGTTTTAGCAAGCAATTCTGATATGTATCTTCTTTGGCATAAGATAATTTCTGAGTTTGATGTCTGATGTACTTCAATTCCTAGGAAGTAATTGAGATGTCCCAGATCTTTAATTGAGAACTCTTTGTTCAGATAGCATATAACCTTCTTGATCTCATCCTGATCATTACCTGTAACAATTAGATCATCGACATAGATTAGTATGTAAATGATCGAGGATAAACTATTCTTAATGAATAATGAAGTGTCTGATTTGATAGATTGATATCCTATTGATATTAGAGCTGATTTCAATCTATCAAACCATACTCTTGGGGCTTGTTTTAACCCATATATTGCCTTATTTAGTTTGCATACAAGACTTGGGTCTTGTTCATATCCTGGTGGTTGTATCATATAAATTTCTTCTTCTAATTTTCCATTTAAAAAGGCATTGTTAACATCCAATTGTCTTATATTCCATCCTTTGTATAAGGCAATTGTGATGATAAGCCTTATAGTTGTGGGTTTGACTACTAGACTAAATGTCTCAGTAAAATCAAATCCATATTGCTGAGTATATCCCTTGGCAACTAATCTTGCTTTGTATTTATTGATGGATCCATTACGATTCCTTTTTATCTTATATGTCCATCTGCAGCCTACAATATTCTTACGTGCAGGTGGACATACAAGATTCCATGTTTTGTTTTTCATAAGAGCATTATATTCCTCATCCATTGCTGCTTTCCAGTTTTTGTCTTTTGCAGCTTGAACAAATGTGCATGGTTCATTATAGTTTATGTTGACCATGTATGCCTTGGGTTTAAAGATCCCACTTTTGGCTCTGGTGATCATAGGATGAATGGGCCTGACAAGAGCTTCAGTTTGAGGTAAGTCAATGCTTCTATTTTGATTAGTATTGTCTTCTGAACTACAATGTTGATCTTCTTCATTTGCTGAGTGTGTAGGTGAGTAGATGGCATGACTGTGATCATCTTCCCATTCTGAATTTTGTTGAACAGATGAAGGAGAATGTGTTTGATGATCAGCAGTAGTCCTCCTTATCTCAACTGAGCTCTGGTCTTCAGATATCAATGGTAATTCAGGTATAGATGTACTTGGATTGTACACTTTTGCTGTTGTTTTTACTTCAGAATTTCTAAAGGGAAAAACTTTTTCATTAAATACAACATGTTTACTAATAAAGATTTTCCCACTATCATCAAGACATTTGTACCCTTTTTGATTAGAAGCATATCCCAGGAATGTGCATTGTTTTGATCTAAAGTTTAATTTATTACTATTATAAGGCCTTAAACATGGAAAACATAAGCAACCAAATACTTTTAAGCCATGGTAATCTGGTTTTACCCCTTGTAATCTTTCAATAGGAGTTATACCATCTAAAATTTTTGGTTGGCAATCTATTAATAAGATAGGCAGCAATACTAAAGGCTTCTGGCCAAAACTTTAGTGGTAGATTTGCATGACTAAGTAAACTACCTGATTCAACTACATACCTATGTTTTCTCTCTACTAAGCCATTTTGTTCTGAAGTATAAGGACAAGTTAATCTATGAACTATTCGTTTTTCCTTAAAATAGTCTTTAAGTGACATATATTCAGATCCTCCATCTGATTGTATAGTTTTGACATATGTACCAAGCTGTATTTCAATCATTATAATGAAGTTTATCACAACATCATGTGTGTCTGATTTATTTTTCAAAAAATATATCCAAGTGTGTCTTGTGTGTGCATCTACAAATGATATATAATACTTATATCCATAATCTGAATACATTGGGGCAGGTCCCCAGAGATCAGTAGCAATAAGTTCAAGTGGCTTAGTATATTCAGTTGTGGATTCACTAAATGGTAATTTGTGACTTTTTCCCATTTGGTAGTGAGTGCATATGTAAGGAACAGATATACTATTATAAATTATGTTATTCTCAGTGAGAATTTGCTTAACAATTCTTGTATTAGGATGGCCAAGCCTATAATGCCACAAATCAAAAACATTGTCATTGTTTTCTATTTCACAATGATTACAACAATTTTTATCATCTCTATGATGACCACAGTTCACAGATTTAAATCTGTATAATCCTCCTTCAGCATCACCCTACAACAAGATATCTTTAGTTAGTATATCTCTAACAACACAATGTTTAGGGAAGAATTCAAAGTAAACTTTATTATCACTAGCAAATTGAGACACACTCATGAGATTTTTTTAATCTTTGGAACTCTTAGTAAGTTGTGTAAGAATAACTATTTCTTTCCTTTAATAACAATATTTCCTATATGTGAGATATTGATACACTTACCATTGCCCATACAAATAGATTTTTTACCTTTGTACTCTCTATTGCCAAGGTTTAAATTTTCAAGATTATTTGTTATATGATTAGTAGCTCCTGAGTCTGGATACCAGCAGTCATCATTCATTGATTGATTGTTTTCATTGGAGTTATGTTCTTTATTATCTGGTTGATTGCTGGAACTGGCTTGAGCTATGTTGACACTGTAATTTTCACCTTTTTTATTGTTGTTCTGATTAGAATATCTCAGATAACATTTTATTGCAGTGTGTCCAATCTTTTCACAGATTTGATATTTTGGTCTATTATTGTTGTTGTATCTTCCCCTTCCTATTGATCTGTTTGAGTATCCTCCTCTCTGTGTTCCTCCTCTTTGTATGTTTTGATCTGACTTGTTGTAGCTTTGAGCTTTGTTTCTTGAAGTGGCTGTGTAATTGACAGTAAGCTCTGATTCTTGTGGTCTTTTATTATCAATTTTGGCCTCATGAGAGAGCAGTATAGAGTAAACATCATCAAGTGATGGTAAATCCTTCTGTGATGCTATAACAGCAATAACAGATTCATACTCCTCACTCAATCCATTAAGAATGATTAGAATGTGTTCAGAATCTAAGATCTTGTGATTTGCTGCTTCTAGTGAATCACATATTGCTTTAATTTTGAAAGTGTATTCCCTTATAGTGTTGTTGTCTTTCCTTATGCTATGTAGCTGTCTCTTAAAGTACATCAATTTGGCAGCTGACTCTGTATTGAATACTTTCTCAATAGTAGTCCATATATCATTTGCAGTTTTGCATCTAATGACATGAGATAGTAAATTTGTGCTTATTGATGATAGAAGCCAAGAACAGATTAACCTGTCTTGTCTATGATATCTGATGTAATCCTCATTGCTTATTATCTTTTTTTCTTGATCAGTTATGCATTTGGGAGGAATTGGAATGGTTCCAAGAACGTGGCCTTCAAGCCCATATCCTTGGACTGCAGTTTCTATTTGCAGTTTCCAGAGGAGAAAATTGTCTTCATTCAATTGAACAGTGATAAGATTACTTTATGGGCTAATTACAGTTTTGATAAGCCTTTCTACAACAATATTGGATTCACTGTTACTGCTTCCATTTGCAGAACTAGTAATACTGGGTCGATTATTTGATTCATCGCCCATGATGAATTTCAACACACAAGAATATACAGAAAAACAATCCAGAAAGACAAAGTAATAGAGAAATCAATCAATCTTATGCAGAAATCAAAGGTACTGAGTCAAGAATTTCTCACAGTAGATTTTGTGCAACCATATGACATATATGATGATCTATCCTTTCTTTGATCTGATATGTTGTGTAGGAAGGCACTTTTTTTGATTTTGAAATGATTCTTGATTTCTTGTTTTCTTTCTTTTCTGGCTTTCTTGATTGATTTGATTTTTCTTTTTTTGAGGTTGAGTGAATGAATTTTGATGCAGCCTCAACAGATTGACATGGCACTGAATTGTATCACTAACTTCAATAAACCCTTCAGATGATGAAATGCAATTTCTGATGAAGGTTATCACCAAATGATGATAATTCACTGATGGTGATTGATCAAATAAACAGATGGATGCTAAGCCTTTAACTGCTCTGATACCATGTTGAGATAGTTTGATTATTGTGAAGCAGTGAATTGATCGAAATGTTGATATACTTTGTTTCTTCAGATGAACAAAATAGAAATCTTTTTATTGATTACAAAAGAGATTACAACGTATTGTATACAAGCTGTTGTATTTATACACAAAGTTGTAAAAATGGGCTAAGCAGTAAACCGGCCTATATAATTGTCATTACAGTAAGCAATGGTTGAGATTTGCTTTGAGAAATGCATGGCTGAGATGGTAATCCAAAATATACATATGCACGGATTGGTTGCTATGAGAATTCATTTAACACTTGTCTTCATTGTTTGTCACTAGCAAGCTTATTTTCTTAGTTTATATTTTTAATCTGTAATCGAACAAAGTGGTTACTTTGGTCCTAAAATAACTTACATATTTTGAATCTGTAATCGTATGATATGTATGTATTGCACATATGTAGTTTATCTAGTACTCGGTCTTAATTAAATTGCCATGAAGGTACAATTATTTTTACATGGTTTTAGGCTTTTAGCTAAACAAGTGTTAAAAATGATTGAACGTCAAAATAAAAGGTTGCATCTTTTCCTACTTGAGCATTACTACCAGCTTAATGCACATGTTGTTTTGGTTCAATGGCTGAAAAAGCTAAACTAAAATTTGCCCTTATGATTTCATGAATTATTCATGACAACATTTGGGTACACAACATAATTTATATAGAATATACATTAGTAGGCATTTATGAAAACGATGATCGAATTTGGAGAAATATACTATGATATTGGAAAATCCTAAATTAAATGCTATAATTTGTTAGTCTAGCATTTCTTTCTCTTCTCTCTTTCGCAATCGGTAAGACTATGTGTTATTGATTTAAATACAAACATTTGCTAAAATTATATTTTATTGACTGCGCTAGATTTCTTTAAGTTATTGCTAAGATCAAATTATGTAATGTATAAAAGTAGGTGGTTCTTTTATTAGGTTGTCTTTTCTGAATATGGTCAGAGTTTTCTTATTAACTCTTTCATCCAATGAATAACTGAATTGCATATTATAAGTTGTCAATTAATATATAACATGCTCCTGCATAGATTTCCTTAATAATATAACTTTTACAATTATATTTCCTTGAATATAATTGTTTAAGTTTCCTAAGATATAAGTCAAAATTAATTTGTAACTAAATAATACTAATTATTCCTTGCCATGTTAGATACGTGAAGTACTTGAAATTTTAAAAATAATGCATTAATTTCACATTTATAAAGATGAAAGAAAGTATTTGGTACACATAATATAAGTATTATTATTTTCTAAATTAAATGCATGATTTTTGGATGCAGATACCATCATGTTGCCCCTTTTTAAACATTAGTGACCAATTATTACTTGTAATAGACATTTATTAGACATTAGACATTACAAGGAAACCAAAGCCTTAGCGTATAAATTAGAAATAATAGGGTAGTGAATAAGTAAGTGTTAAAACTATTGATTATACGTAGAAGGCAATATAATATTTATAGTAGGAAATTATATAACATCAATTATGTGTTTAGGAAAAATGTGAATTAGTGGGATTCGCCCAACACTTAGCCTTTGGGTGGTAGGTTTGTTTTAGAATGTGTTGGAAAACAAGGTCAATAGAGTTACACAATAGAAGTCTTCCTTTGCCTAGAGGCTACCATCAGTTGTGCAAACTTATTAATGGTGTGCGACATCTCCAAAAATAGGACCCATAGGGAATGGATATGCGTTACAAATAGGTAGAGGAAAATATACCGAGTGTTCGACATTGGATTCGAAGTATTAAATGGTCCAGTGCCTTTAACGAAATGTGGTTTATTTTATATCCAATAAGAGGTAGAAAGTAATTGAAAGGGACATTTTACTTGACTTGCTTTGTTTATTCTAAATGGGGTGTCAGCTTAGATGGTTGGCAGGCTATGTTAGTATTTTAGTATGATATTTAACAATGGGTTTGGCATATAGGCTATGATCATCAGCGGTCCCAAGCGAGCAGCAGCAAAAACTTAGGTTGTGCCCTGACGGATTTCACTTCCTGCTAATGTAGAATCCATATAGTAGACGCATAGACCTCAAAATAGTTAGTTAGATGTAATTTGTTTATCGAAGGTGGGATAATTAACCTTTAGACGAGTCTTTGAAATGCATTAGTAGAACGACAATTAAATTTTAAATTATAAAACTGTATATTGGAGTTATCGATCTTTGTAGCTAAAGTGGATTAACTAGCGTTTACGTTGCGGAGGGACCGCTTCAGGGACTTGATGTATTGAATGGCCATAAGGTTTACCGTCTCCCTATTTAACAAGTGTTAAGTGGATGGGTTTTTGGGTAGTATAAGTTAGATATATGTGTGTATAGGCATATATGTATATGTATAAGTACACCTTAGAGAAGGTTAGGTTAGGCATACCTTACATGCGCAAAAGAATTAATAGATTAGCCGTAAATAATAGACATAACACTTAAACGAAAATCAATTGGAACAAATTATGAGTAAAATATGTAATTTTCCAATCACTAGAATATTGTTCTGATCCTCCTCCTCTTAACAACCCATAAAATAGGTTTAGAAGGACTAAATACTGGAGCAAGACGAGAACAGTAGATGGTGGAGCCTTCTTATTCATGCTCGACACCGACAAGGCAATTAAATATCTAAGAAATGATATTCCAAGGTAGTAGCCTTAGTCAATTCGTATGTTATATTATATTTTTCAATTCCGTTGTGAGTTTATATTGATCACACTCTGGCATAATTGTGTTTAGTATATGTTACCAAAACTAACGGCCTATGCCCTAGTGGACTTGGGAGTCGATGTAATCAAAATTCGGGCATATTATGATGTGGAGTGTTACAAGTACTCATCTCAATGGTTGCTCTTATGGGTAGATCGACCATTTTGAAGTTTGACAAAGAAGGATGAAAATAGGTATGAGATTTCATTATTTTTCCTCGTTGTACGGGGCTACTACACTTCCAATCCTATAAATTACGCCTCCAAAAGGATGTAAGATTGTAATATTCTTTGCATCCTTCAATTTTCCAATGGTTTAGTTGAAATCCATTGAGAAACAGAGAAGTTATAAATTTTCAAAGTTTGCTAGATGAGAGGAAAGAGGAAGAAGAAATGAAACAGTTCAAAAATGAGATTTTAATCTTGAATTTTCTTAGGATTTGATAGAAATTAGAGGCAAGATATTTAGACTAAAACATGATTGGAAAATAGTGTTTGCACTTCTATTTGTAGGTTGAAAATAACACATATTTTTCCTAAAATCTCATAACTATTATATTATGAAAATGTCACTAGGTTTGACTTCTTCTAATTTATTGCTCCTTTAACCAAATTCAATAAGTAATATATGTTTTCTAACTATAAATTGCATTCCAAACACTGGGATATATATCAGAGCATAATTCTAGCTTCTACAAAATTTATTATTTTACCATTACAAAAAATTACAATTTTTTCCTTTTTAATTTAATTATTTATTTTGGTAAAATTATGGGGCATCGTATTTAGTGTTTTGAACGATTCAATATCATGCAGGGATGATCATGTTTATACATAGAAAAATCAAAAAAAATTCAGTTCGATTCTTTTTTTGCACAAAAAAAGGAAAGGGAGATGAGAGAGGGATATATAAGAAGGGTAATTATGATCCTCCCTATACATATAATAGTATTTATAAGAGACAGATTATTAAATTTTTGTATTCACCTTAGACATTATGAGATTATTATTTATGGAAATATGATATTCATTATTTTGTATTACACACAATATTATATTAAATAATTTAGTAAAAATTAAGTGTTAATTAAAAAATGTCTCATCATACCAAACTAATATTAAATATGATTAAATGTAACTAAATTATTCAAGATACAAAAAGTGGAGTTGTGGTAATTTGCAAAGTTTTTTTTTTCAAATTTGGCCTAAATTATTCATTGCCTAATACATATGATCCAACAGAGCTTAACTTAAGATGCTTGACATTGGTGATGCTCAAGCAATCTTGGTCTGAAGCATACTTTTGGTGTATTTCGGGGTCGAGTTGCCTCTTGCTTAGGAGCTAGGGTCTATGTCTACCCCAAAGCTTGCTAGTAATCAATAAGTCGATTCAAATACTACTTGTCTTAAACAATTTTATGAAATTGGATATCTGCATCTATGGATACAGACAGATATCTAATAATTATCCTATCAGAATAACTGTTGTACTTGTTAGTAATCAATAAGTCAAGAAACATAAGTAGAAAATTTTAATTTAGTGTATTTTTTTTCAATTGCACTATTTATAAGAGTATGTAAAATCAAAAATATAATGATAATAAATAGTTTTGAGTGGTTGATATGAATTAAATGAATATAATATAAGTTATTTACTTAGTAATATAATAAATACATATCTAATATTGTATTAAAATATACATAATATAAACTGCATCCGCATCCATTTTTCTAGATATAGATATTTATCTGATTTTGGAATACGGATGCGGACAAAATCATGTTCTGGGGATATCCATTGACAAACTTAATTTTTATTTTAAAATTCTGACACACAAATAGCATCTATAAAAATGATTTATAGAAACCCTAGAATAATTCAACAAGTTTGAATTTAAATTAGTCACTAATCTATCGGTCTCAAGTCGATAAAAAATGACTTATTGTCTCTTAGGGATCTATCCATCTAAAAAAAATCCAAACACCCCAAGATAATATAGCTCTAAGTGTTAATTACTTTCACTCAAGTAATTACAAGAATTTAGCTAACTATCCCATACTAGATAGTAAATTCAAGTATTTACTAAAAGGTAGTAAATTCCACTCGAACTCTATTTAATAAATTATAATAATAAGAGAAAGAATTGTATGAAATGTCCCATACCAATTCGACAATTCAATTGTTTATTAAAATCTTTTGTTTCGTAGAAAAGCATGAAATCTCATTAAAATTTAAAATCCATAATAAATAAATTAAAAGATTTTTAAATTAATTTTATACACACAAAGATATAATATCCCAAAATCACTTTTAAATCCATAAACTCATTTTAAAGAAGAGTTGCTTACTTACAACGGCTCTTTTATACCTCTTTTATAACTAAAATCAATTGAAATTGAAATTATTACTTTCATAACAGATTTTATAAAATAATTCTATATTTTATCTTTTGCCTCTAAAACAATTCCAAACTTATATACTTAAATTAGTATACTTAAAAACATTTTATAATTAAATATTACTTATTTTTAAAAGTTTTGAATAGAAATTTTGAAATAAAAATAAGTTAAAGAATGTAATAAAATTTGAACTATATTTCATAAATTAAATTCCATAAGGATCAAAAAAGAAAAAAAAATATCATTTTTAAAATTCTTTTAAAACATTTAAACAATTCAACAATACATCAATCATAAATTTAACATTTAGAGCCAACATTGCTCTATAAAATATAATTCCACAATATGGAATTATTTATCAACCTAAGTTGTTTCTTGACAACTTCGGTCACACAAACAATGTATGTACTTCTATATAAGTTAGAAGAATTTAATTTCCAAATGATTGGAACTTCATTTGCAAAGTAGCCTCTTTCAATCCACATACAATCCATGTAATATCAAATAATTAAATCTACTTTATATCACTCGATGAATTAGATAAACTACAAAATGCATCCAATCGAACCAATAGCATGCAAATTTCAAATAATTCCATTCAATCGCTACTAATGATTTATGCAATTCATAATCCAAAAAAGGAACTCAAATATAATATAATTATATAAATATAGATGTGTGATTTAATAGAATAACTCACTAATGATGTGAAGAAGAATGAGTTTCTTAGGAGAAACCATCATCGTACCCGATGGCCATTCGCATGCCTTTATTCCAGCGACAATCGTGCCATCACTCGCTGTCAGTTCCACCCGAAATCACATCAACTAAGCTTCAATGACCCAAAAAAGCACCGCACCTCATCACCCTGCGAGCTACTCTCACAGCTATCGTTTGCCGCCATGTCTCTAATTCGAGGCATCGAGTCACTACTAGCCCAGGAAAATGCCTCCAAACTAGGTCGCGCACTCGTCCCATCACCAAGCGTCAATTCTGATCTCTCTTTTTTTCTGAATTTTTTAAGGATATGAGTTAGGGAAAAATAGGGTTACATGTTGAAGCCTAGGGATTAGGAGATCAATGAAGAGCAGGGTTGGTTTTAGGTTTTTGTTAAGTAGGATTTGAAAACAAAATAAGAATGGAATTTTCTTAGCTTGGGCTATAAATTTTTTTGGGCTTCAAATTGATTTTGAGCCATTAGTAAATTCTTTTATTTTCATTCTCTTCCTCCGAATAACACTTTTTAGTTGTGTATAATTATATTTCTGTTTAGTTAAACTGATTTTCACCTCCTTCTATTAAATATAATTCGATAACTATACAACTCCACTTAATTAAATATTAGTTCACTCTATTTAATTACATAATATATTAACACAAAATGAATTTTTATTTTCAACTATTTCAGTCATATAAACTTATTTATACTTTAAAATACTTTATATTTAATGAGACATTCTATTTGAATTTTAATTATTATCTAAAAAGGAAATTATAAACCAACTCAATTTTATTATAATAAAATGCTTTACTAAATAAACTTTAATTGAATAATAAATTAATCCTAAAAATAATAAATATAAAAATCGAATTAAAAAAATTCTATGTTAATCAATTTGTATTAATATTATAGTTCTCAAACAGGGTTGGGACAAACCTCCCCCTTATGAAAATTGCGTCCTCATAATTTCTTATTAGGAGATGTAACACTAAACTCTAATATTAACTCTTTTCGTATTCTACTATCTGGTCGAAACTTATTCACTTCTCTAATTGAAAAATATTGAAATTAAACTTATCATAAGTTATAAACTTAAACAGACTTATTTGTCAACCTGTATTTGTTTGCACACAAAATTTATTGAAAACAAAATTTCTAAGTATTTAGAATTTCCAAAAAAAATCGATAGAGTCTCCTTTGTATGGAGAGCCATTTGTAATTTCACAAATATAACATATATGATATACATCGTCCACACGGTCGAAAACACAATATATAATAATATTTCTAACACTTATGTATTTAGTCCGAAAGTGTACCTTTACTTTAGCATTTAGAGCAACTTATGTATCGACCCGTAATTTTACCACTTTGAAAATAGAATATTTAATTAATTTTAAATATTCAAATATAGAATTTTGAAACTTAATAATCATGTTTTATGTGATAAATAAGAATGATGAAATTATTTTTAGAATTAAATAGAGATTTTGAAGTTTTGTTGTAAAACTAACAAAAACGGGTTTTCGATAAAATTGAATTTTAATTTTATTAGTTAGGGTTTCATAAATCAAATGAACTTGTTTTAATTATTTAAAACATGATAGGAAACTCAGTTTCAAATTGGTTTACATCAATAAATAGTTTAACAAAAAGGTCATAATGTGATCGTAAAATATTTTGTCGAAAATAAACATTACGTTCAAAATAAATTGTCACAGCGTTGTTGCACCTTTATTAGCATATTTTAACATATATATTATACATTTTAGTAAATAAAAAAGTTTACTTTTACTGATTATGATTAGGAAACTTCTAGAATATAATTAAGAAAAGTAAGGAAAAAGTTAAAAAAGTAAACTCAAATATAATCACATCAAAAAATCTAAACAAGTCTTCTTTTTAATTCACTTGAACATCCAAATACATTTACTTAAGCCTTTAGTGACCATGACATAAAGTAAGACGTGAAGCGTGATGGTAAGTGTTGAAACAGTAAGGTTCCTTTAAAGTTAAGCAAGGATATTTTGGAAATTTCGTGAAATGATGGTTTGGTAACTTACCACTTCATTTTTTCTATAAATACCCATCCATTCTTCTCATTTTCTCACACAAATTATTCTCATCTTCCTCCTCCTTGAAGCTCTTTTTAATAGCTTCTTTCTTAATAAAATAATGAAAAAATATTAGCAAAAAAAGAAAGTAAATATACATATACATATATGTTATCAATTTTCTCCAAAACTAGTGCAAACTCCACTTCTCCACCTCCTAAACTCATGGCCACCACCTCCATAAGCCAGCGCCGATCTACTCCAAACCCCCAAGGCAAGGTCGAACCCACATAAGAAGGAAGGAAACTAGTCGGAGGGCTTCGATGCAAGAAAAAGAAGAGGAAGCGCTATCGAAATTAATTTGGGATGCTAGGGAAAAAATTGGTGGAATGGAGCCATAGGTGAGTGCTCACGTTTTACTAATTAATCTTTAAAAATATTTCAAGAATAATGATGTGAAAGTTTAAACATATTAGACGATTATATGTTTGTTAACTTGGATGATAATATCTTTGCTTTTATGGATGTTATGATGGTTGATAACTTGGTTGTGAAATTCTATAACCAATTGATGTGAAAATAATACTCAAGTTAGGTAATGGTTAGTAAACTAACCATAGTTAGTTAATAAACCTAAACGAAAAGTGCATGAAGTTGTTTAGCCTTCTTAATGATTAAAAAATAAAATATTATTTTAAATAAGCTAAAATTGTTTTAATATGGTTTCAAAACCTATTTGAAGTGTTTCGGATAAGTTTCGGAACAATTCACCAAATGGTCAAAATCGAGTTCATCGCATAGCGGCAGTTCGAAATATTCGACCTATTACTTTAAATCAACGTGTAGGATGAAAAATAAGTTAAAAGTGGAAATTAGCCACAAGGGCCTCTTTAGTAAGTGGAATTAGTTTCTGGGACACGCAAGTGAAATAATTACTTTTAAGGACAAAACACAAAATAATTAGTTTTTAGGGCCCAAAAACATATGAAATTATGTCCTTGAAAGTAATTGGACTGCTGACTTTGTTCTTGAAAGTAATTATTCTACTGATTTTGGCCTTGAAAGTAATTTCTTTGAATGTGTGTCCTAGAAACTAATTGGACTGCAAAGTTTGTCCTTCTGTTAAAATGCCGCTAAGTAAAATATCATTGAAATAAGAAATTTACAGATTCTTGTAACCATATTTTCCAAATGGAAATGTAAAATCAAGATTTCATTTGATAGATTTTGAGTTATGACCAAAACAAATTTTTAGAAAAATCTAGTTTTGGTCGCTTAACAACCAAAGTAAAAAATTGTTTGAAAAGTCGTTTTCAATTCTTTAAAAATATGAAACAAATTTTACAAATCTTTTAATTTTTTTTAAAAAAGATTTGGGTTATATAAATCAATTTGTAAATGATAGAAAATTATTTTATCAAATAAGCCATTAAAGCACTATTTGTAGCACTTTTTGCAGCAGTTTTAAATAACTTGTGAAACGTGATTTTAAACTTAACCATTCGTTTTCATGTCTTTGAATAAAAAAGTGTTTTAAATAATAATTTGGAAGTTTTATAAATCGTTTCTAAAAATGAAAGGAGTGTGCGGAAACGACTGGTACATTTGTCCCACCTATGAGATTTAGAAAGGTAAAACGAGGTGTGTAACTAAGGTTAGGGATGTAGCAACTAGTGCCTTGAACTTACATGGCCTCTGTTTTCTCTTTATAGGGGAGCAGTGGAAAAGATCAAAGGGAATGCTTGGATGCTCTAAAGTAATGGTTTCCAATATGAGCTTTAAATAAATGATTTGGAATTATTTTAATTCCTATACTTGAAATTATGTGTTTTGGGTTTGTAGTAACCATGTCTTAAATAACATCGTTTTTGGCCCATGTAAAAGTTATATTTTGAGTATAAAAATCATTGATTAAGATTTAATAAATGATTTGGAAATGTATTTCTAAGTAAAGGGGTGAAATGATTTAGTATTATTTTAAAGTTTAAAAGGTTTTAGTTAACCAAAGTATCTGATAAAATGAGGCTTAGTGATTCCTATACTCTAAAAAAGATAAAGGAATAATTTAATCTGTCTCCAAGAACAACGTAAATTTGAATAAAAGGATTAATTGATTGGATGTTGTTTGACATACACCTACATAACCAATATCTTTTAATCGATGATTGGTGCAAAGGAACTGCAGTCGGATTTGGGTATTTCCTATCCGAAAACCACTTCGAACCAATGTATACGTTCAAAATGAAGACATCTTGATAAGAAGACATGTTGAAATTGATTATTGAAGACCAAAGATCTTCGAAGCGGAAGAACTGCTTGTTGAGATTCTCTGGGTGTCTCCTAATATAGAGATATTTATTATAGTAGTGGTTTGTCGTGTTTTGAAATCTTCAGATTACAAGGACTAATCGCTGCTGGTCCTAGGGGTGATTCCTAAAGATGTGGTAAGAGGAGTGCCTTTGTCGATCCCAGAATGAACTTGTGTGGGTGAGTGTCTGACATTGCATTTATACGTCACGAACGTTGATTTTTACAAACGTACATCTGTTGGTGGCGTAGGAGGCAACTCCTATTAGCTTAACCACCTTCTTTGAGACATACGAGCTAAGAGGTTTTATTTTTATGGATGTAAATTCGTGATAAACCGAAATGGCAATGTGGCATTCTTAGTGGAATGTGCTTCATGGAAGAATAAAGCATAGCTTTGTAAAAAAAAGCATGGATTTATGAAAAAAAGAGCGTAGCCTCTCTAGCCTCACAACTCGGTAATGATACAGGATACTATATGGTCCGCAAGACAAAATTACGGGCTATCAGATGAAATGCAGTGTAACGGCTCAGAATTTTGGTCGTTAGATTTTGAACATTTAATTCATTTTAAATGTTGAATGTGAATTATAATTTGATTTGAAATAAGAAAATTATGGTTTAATCAGTTAAATTTAGTTATAATTTCAAATATGGCAATTCAATTGGATTAGATAAATAATAATTTTATATTTGAAATTGGGATAATTGGTGAATCTGGTTGTATATAGATATGAAAATGGTTTTTAAAAATTTATTTTAAGTCTAGATGGATTTGAATTATAACATTGGACTTTTGGATGGAATCAAAAGTCAATAAGTTAAATTCGGAATTTTTATATTAATTCAATAATGGAAATTAATATATAATAATAATGCAAATAATCATATTTTGATTCGAAATGAATTAGAATAATTTCTAATGTGATTATAAATTCTATATGATTTATAATTAAGTTAGTAAAATTTTAAAAGTGAAATTTTAAGTGATTTCGACAATTTTGAAAATCGCTCGAATTAATCGACGAGTTAAAATAGCCTTCCGGGGCATAGTCTCGGAATTCGACGAAACCAGTTCCATTGGATCCGTAATAGTGTATTATTATCGGATTTCAAATTTCGTACCGTTTACTCGGATGGGTAAGAAACGCGTTGAAATTAACTCGAGAATTTAATATTTTAAATCGATTTAAAAATCTATCTTCCATATATGATTGAATTGGACCCCAAAACATGTTCCATTGTGTTCGGAATACAGGTAAAACCTTACAAACGCCTATCGGCACGTTTCAGTTGAAATCCGTTTAAAAAGTTAAGAAGTTTGTGAATATATTATTATATTAAAATATAAATCGTATATATATATATCACATATTCAACGAAACCCTAGTCTATATTTCGGTCGCCACTAGAGGAATTTTCAATGGTCGAAATGCATCAAAGTTTATCTCTAATTTGTGATCAATCCATCGCGTAATAGCAATATCTTCCAACATGAAAAGTGTATAGCTCGGTGAGCTCATGAGATCCTATGGTTAGGATCTAGTATGGCGGCGAGGATCGGCGGCAAACCAGAAGGGAAAGTCACGCATTCTGCTCAAATCTTGGAGCCATGGGTGAACGGAGCTTCACCTCGCTCTGGCCGTAGGTGAAGTTTTCGATGGGCTTAAGCGTCGAGGCGTTGGATCATTGCCGATCACAACGAAGAAGGGAGCATCATCGGTCAACTTTGGACGAGATGGGTTTCTGGTTCCTGGAACGAACGAAGAGTTACGGCCTAGATTTGAGTTGCGTTATCGACGTCCTGATCTCGCTTTGGTATAATGTAATTATAAAAAAGAAATTGTTTATAGAAATTATATTCAAAAGTTTAAAATACCATAGCTTTTGCATGCATGGTCAGATTTCGGTGAAACAGAAAGCGTCAGAATCGTAGTGGCGAGTAGCCCGCTATGGTGTAGATCCGAGATCATTTTGAGGAAATAAAAATTTAGGTTAAATCGAACGTTGTTCGATTTAATTTAAAATTGACAGGCTCATCGGAATTCAAGGTGAGTTAATCTCACTTTGAATCTGGATGCCTTTTAATTTAAATAGTTAATAATTAAACGATTGATTGATTGGTTGAATATGAAAATTATTATCAAATTGGATCGATATTTATTTGTGTGCTAACATCTATGGATATAGGGAAACATGTTGGAGGGATCCAACTGGATTCCTCACAATATAGAAATTATCTTAATAATTTGTGATGTATTTTATTGATATCCTGTGATAGATTAATTTGGGAATTTTGTTGTGCTGTGTTATGGCTGGATAAGTATAATCCGGTATTTTAAAATATAAATAGAATGAATTGGGATTAAAAGGGAAATGAAAAGGAATTTTTAAGTAATGAATTTTAAGGGAATTAAATTTGAAAAATTGGTTTGGAATTTGTTAAGTGTTTTTGAAAATGTGGTTGGGAAGGAAATGAGGAATGAAAATTTATAAACTAGGTTTATAAATGAAGTGGAATATTTATCAGTGGATAATTTTGAAAGTATAAATTTCCGAAGGGAATTTCTATAAGAAGCTACAAATCGTTTAAAAAATAAATGTGAGGTTATTTTTAAAAGATGGGAAGTGTAGGGTCTGTTTGGTTTCATTTTGTATTTTGAGTTTTGTGTTTTCTACCTGCAAGAAGAAATAGCAAGAAATAAGAGAAGATGATTTATAATTCTTAGCCATTGCGATGACCGACGGATAACGAAGGAGTTGGATTGTTCTCCGTGCTTTTGTTATCCCTCGAAACACGAAAAACAAAACAAAATTGTTTCCTATTTTACATGTTTGTCTCATTTTTCAAAATTGTTTGTTTTTCAACGATACGTACAACGGTCTCATTTTTGCGTAGACGAAAACACAAAACTAAAAATGACAAGCTAAACGGGGTGGTACAATTTGGTTTGTTATTTTTAATTTTGGGTTTTCATTTATACAAAAATGCATACGACGCATGTATATTGCCGAAAACAACCAATTTTGAAAACAAAGTTGACATACAAAATAGAAAACAACATTCTTTTTTTTCGTGTTTTGAAAAATAACACAGGCACGTGAAACAATTCATTCTTCTATCATTCCTCTATCCCCTTCGTTCTCCGATCCATCTTTATTTCGTCTCCTCCGTCGTTTCTCCGTTCTTCTCATGGACTTTGAAAATCAGAAAACACAAAATTCGTTTTTAAACCAAACACTACCGTATTTTTCCTAGAAAACTAAGTATGTTTTCAAAGAAAAGCTTTCGAAGTATAAACTAGAAGTTTAAAAATGAGTTTTTAGAATGTTCTAGAAGAATCGTTATTTTTAATTATTTTTAAGTGAAAAGTAAATATTGTATTTGAGTAATTATGGTATTTAAGTATTTCAAAGGTAAATTACTATTACGTTTTCTAAAGGAAATTTTAACATGCATTTTTGATATAGTAACTTTATTTTAAAAAGAAATTTTTGATTTAAGTTACTCAGGGAACTCTTATAGATTTTCAAAAGTATATTTTGAATAAATAATTTAGTAACTTATTATAAATAAGTTAAGTATATATTTTGGAAGTGATTTCCAGGAGATGAGAACTGTGTTTAAAAATAAAAGGTGTTTTATTTTTAAAGTGTTGAAAGAAATTTATGGGATTAAGACGTAAATTTGGATTGAGATAAATCGAGCAGGATTTATAAAGTATTAGTTGGGTTATTCTGAAATGCAAGTGTATTTACTTGAAAGCCAAGTATATTTTTTAAAGGAATTTTTATGTATAAGTTTAAGTTTTAAAAAGAATGTTTTAGAAAAATTTACTATTTTTAATTGTTTTAAAATTTTAAAGTAAATCTATTCAAATTAATTTTGGTAGCAATTATTTTAAAGATTAAATTAGCATTATGTTTTTAAAAGATTTTTTTTAATATTTTTACTTTATATAAACTTTATTTTAAAGTAGTTTGTGGCTAAAATTTTACTTGGAAATTTATTAAAGAATTTCATAACTATTATTTTGGGTAAAGTGATTTAAATTAGTTTTATTTTTAAATATTTAAGAATAATTTTGAAGATGATTTAAATTATATGTAAAAATCTAAATTTTTAAAAGACTTAGTGTTTTTAGTTGAAATAAAGTAATTGGTTGATTGTTTGTTATTTGATAGCTAAAAAACCGACTATCAAATCTGGAAATATAACCTTGGATATATCTAGAAGAGGTATGAGAATTATATGGTACAGTTACCGTTTGGTGTGCTATACTGTATGTATAAACTCGTTCATTCTTCTAGGACGTTGGTAAGAAAATCCGTCCATTAACGATTAGGAGGTGAACTCCGATCTTATTTTCGTCTATGTATTTCCTAAAGAACCGGGGTTGAGTTAACCGAGAAGTAGCGAACGTTGTTTCGAAGTGACCGGGATCAGATTTGTGATCTGAAAACCACTTTGATCCAACAAGTACGTTTTCGTGATGAAGACAAGAGCTTGGAGTCGAAGATGGAGCAGCGAAGTGCAAGGGATAATCGCTACAAATCCTGAGGGTGATTCCAAAATTTTGAACATTTAATTCATTTTAAATGTTTAATGTTAATTATAATTTGATTTGAAATAAGAAAATTTTGGTTTAATCAATAAAATTAAGTTATAATTTCAAATATGGCAATTCAATTGGATTTGGATAAATAATAATTTTATATTTGAAATTGGGATAATTGGTGAATCTGTTGTATATAGATATGAAAATGGTTTCTAAAAATTTATTTTAAGTCATGATGGATTTGAATTATAACATTGGACTTTTGGATGGAATCAAAAGTCGATAAGTTAAATTTGAAAATTTAATATTAATTTAATAATAGAAATTAATATATAATAATAATGCAAATAATCATATTTTGATTCAAAATGAATCATAATAATTTCTAATGTGATTATAAATTCCATATGATTTATAATTAAGTTAGTAAAATTTTAAGTGATTTCGACGATTTTGAAAATCGCTCGAATTAATCGACCAGTTAAAATAGCCTTCCCGGGCACAGTCTCGGAATTCGACGAAACTAGTTCCATTGGATCCTTAATAGTGTATTATTATCGAATTTCATAGCGTTTGGAGTTATCATTTTTTCGAACGGGCGAGAAACGCATTGAAATTAAATCGAGAATTTAATATTTTAAATCGATTTAAAAAGCTATCTTCCATATATAACTGAATTGGACCTCGAAACACGTTTCATTGTGTTCGGAATACAGGTAAAACCTTATAAACGCCTGTTGGCATGTTTCAATTGAATTCGCTTAAAAAGTTAAGAAATTTGTGAATATATTATTATATTAAAATATAAATCGTATATATATATATATATATATATATATATATATATATTGACATATTCAACGAAAACCTAGTCTATATTTTGACCGCCACTAGAGGCATTTTCAATGGCCGAAATGCATCGAAGTTCATCTCTAATTTGCGATCAATCCATCGCGTAATAGCAATATCTTCCAACATAAAAAGGGTAGAGCTCGGTGAGCTCGTGAGATCCAACGATTAGGATCTAGTATGGCGGCGGTGACCGAAGGCAAACCAGAAGGGAAGGTCGTGCGTTCATGCTCAAATCTTGAAGCTATGGGTGAACGGAGCTTCACCTCGCTCTGGCCGTAGGTGGAGTTTTCGATGGGCTTCAGCGTCGAGGCGTTGGATCGTCGCCAATCGCAACGAAGATGGGAGAATCACCGGTCAACTTTGGAGGAGACGGGGTTCTGGTTCCTGGAATGAACGAAGAAGATAGTTAGTTGCAGCCTGGGTTTGAGTAGCGTTATCGACGGCCTGATCTCGTTTTGGTATAATATAATTATAAAAAAGAATTTTTTTATAGAAATTATATTCAATTATAACTTTTGCATGCTTGGTCAGATTTTGACGAAACAGGAAGCGTCGGAATCGCAGTGACGAGCAGCCCGATGTGATATTGATCTGGGATCGTTTTGAGCAAGTATAAATTTAGGTTAAATTGAATGCTCTTCGTTTAATTTAAAATTGAAACGCTCGTCGGAATTCAAGGTGAGTTAATCTCACTCACATCTGGATGCCATTTAATTTAAATAGTTAATATTTAAAGGATTGATTGATTGGTTGAATGTGAAAATTATTCTCAGATTGGATCAATATTTATTTGTGTGCTAACATCTATGGATGCAAGGAAATAGGTTGGAGGGATCCAACTAGATTCCTCACAATATAGAATTACCTTCATAATCTGTGATGTATTTTATTGAAATCCCGTGAAAGATTAATTTGGGAATTTGTTGTGTTGTGTTATGGTTGGATAAGTATAATCTAGTATTTTAAAATATAAATAGAATGAATTAGGATTAAAAGGGAAATGAAAAGGAATTTTTAAGTAATGAATTCATGGGAATTAAATTTGGAAAATTGGTTTGGAATTTGTTAAGTGTTTTTGAAACTGTGATTTGGAAGGAAATGAGGAATGAAAATTTATAAACTGAGTTTATGAATAAAGTGGAATATTTATCAGTGGATAATATGAAAGTATAAATTTTCGGAGGGAATTTCTATAAGAAGGTACAAATCGTTTAAAAAATGAAAGTGAGGTTATTTTTAAAAGATGGGAAGTGTATTTTTCCTGGAAACTAAGTATGTTTTCAAAGAAAAGCTTTCGAAGTATAAACTAGATGTTTAAAAATGAGTTTTTAGAATGTTTTAGAAGAATCATTATTTTTAATTATTTTTAAGTGAAAAGTAAATATTTATTTAAGTAATTATGGTATTTAAGTATTTTAAAGGTAAATCAGTATTATGTTTTCTAAAGGAAATTTTAACATACATTTTTGATATAGTAACTTTATTTTAAAAAGAAACTTTTGATTTAAGTTACTCAAGGAACTCTTATAGATTTTCAAAAGTTTATTTTGAACAACGAATTTAGTAACTTATTTTAAATAAGTTAAGTATATATTTTGGAAGTGAGTTCCAAGAGATGGGAAATGTGTTTAAAAATAAAAGGTGTTTTATTTTTAAAGTGTTGAAAGAAATTTACGTCAAGAAATTTATGGGATTGAGACGCAAATTTGGATTGAGATAAATCGAGCAGGATTTATAAAGGATTATTTGGGTTATTCTAAAATGGAAGTGTATTTACTTGAAAGCCAAGTATATTTTTCAAAGGAATTTTTATGTATAAGTTTAAGTTTTAAAAATTGTTTTAAAAAGAATGTTTTAGAAAAATTTACTATTTTTAATTGTTTTAAAATTTTAAAGTAAATCTATTCAAATTAATTTTGGTAGTAATTATTTTAAAGATTAAATTAGCATTATGTTTTTAAAAGAAATTTTCTAATATTTTTACTTTATATAAACTTTATTTTAAAAGTAGTTTGTCGCTAAAATTTTACTTGGGAATTTATTAAAAAATTTCATAACTATTATTTTGAGTAAAGTGATTTAAAGTAGTTTTATTTTTAAATATTTAAGAATATTTTTGAGGATGATTTAAATTATATATAAAAATCTAAATTTTTAAAAGACTTAGTGTTTTCAGTTGAAATAAAGTAATTGGTTGATTGTTTGTTATTTGATAGTTAATTAACCGACTGTCAAATCTGGACCCAAATATAACTGTGGAAATATCTAGAAATGGTATGAGAATTATATGATACAGTTACCATTTGGGTGTTATACTGTACGTATAAACTCATTCATTCTTCTAGGAAGTTGGTAAGGAAATCCGTCCACTAACGGTTAGGAGGTGAACTTCGATCTTATTTTCGTCTTTGTATTTCTTAAAGAACCGAGGTTGAGTTAACCGGGAAGTAGCGAACATTGGTTCGAAGAGACAAGTACATTTTCCTGATGAAGACAAGAGCTTGGAGTCGAAGATGGAGCAGTGAAGTGCAAGGTCTAATAGCTACTAATCCTGAGGGTGATTCCAAAGTGGATGTAGTAGAAGTAGTGCCTTCGGTTCCGTTCGAATCCAGAACAGACTTGTATGGATGAATGCTTTCAAGACATCGTCAGGAGGACGATGCACATTCTAAATGAAATGTTTTAAAAAGGTAACACTTAGCCTCGAGCCTCATCAACCGGGAATGACTGAAAATTAGGTGTTATGCAGCAATGCTAAGTGGATCGCGCCCATTAGGGTAAGGTCATCCCTGTATAGATGTCCCTTTTATTTCGGCTTTGTGGTGCGATTGCTGATCCCAACCGCGGGGTGATCTTATTCAAGATTATCCTGTAAGGGGTAGTCCTGGTCTTGCGTTGCAGGGGATTTAGGATGGATCCTCAGTACACTGATCTAGACCTGATACTGTGAAAGGTGCTACCTCAGTGCCTAATCATTCATTGGAAATCCATTTTCCCTACGTGCCTTTTACAGTTTTGATTGTAGAACCCACTTTCTGGCTAGTGTGCTAAAATTTAATAATGTTACAATTTCAGCTATTTGAATAAGTATTGGTTTATAGACACTGTTATAATATTAGAGGATTTAATAAGATTGGCTACGTAAGGTAAAAACCCGACATGTTTATTTGTGGCATGGTCTTACGAGGTGCTTTTGATTTTCAAAGGATTTTTGAACTTTAATAATCAATTTGAGTGTATTTTCTCACGCTAGTATTCTGGACTGACTCGGGTGTTATTATTTGTTAATAATGCTTGGGTCAGACCGAGTATTATAAATACAGGATAGGATGCTTGGGAGCTCAGGAGAGTAGCTGAAGTCCGAGACGTATTACCTATACTTGTATATTTTCGCTGTTGAGTTTGTTGAATTGCCAGCAAGTTGTGAGGCAGGCTGTTATAACAGTCAGGCTGGTACTTGTTGTTTTGTCTTTGTGTTATTCTGATGATGTATATAAAACAGTTACAGTTTCTTTTGAGTAAAGATCTGTTATTATCTATTACATTTTGGCTGCGATTGTGAGGATTCTATTACTTGTTTAGTTCATTCTTTCTTCTATCTCTTTCTTTTCCTCAACGATCTGTCTTTTTCTAGCACTCGATCGTTGACATATTATACAGTGGCATATTTTGTGTCAATTTTCGAGGGTCGAGATGGACGGGTTGTGACATGCAGAAAAGGCTACAGCCTTCCATGGGTAGAATAAATTGCATCTTAGTCCTTGGATGAGTAGCTATTGATATTAATTCCCATCGACTGTTGATAGCATGATATAGTGACGTCTTTAGATGTGTAGCCATTGGATATATGTTTATTGCAACCAAACACCTCAAAAAAAGGCCATTTGTTCCTTGTCATGTTGGAAATCCAATCCCAATACGCGCTTACAGTTTTGATTGTAGTCCCAAACTAGCTGTAATGCTTTGCAAATATTTCAACCACCCCTTTTGTATCATATATTACGTCCCTGTATATTGTAACGACCCGAAATTTTCGATCCCGAAAATTCTAGATAGTTATGAAAAAGAAGAAAGAGATAGAAGAAGAAGAACAGAAACACCAAACATCTCACATCCGCAGTGGATAAAATATAATAATAACTAATAATAGTTTACAAAAGA
Source organism: Allium cepa (assembly GCA_030765085.1). Taxonomy (NCBI): domain Eukaryota; kingdom Viridiplantae; phylum Streptophyta; class Magnoliopsida; order Asparagales; family Amaryllidaceae; genus Allium; species Allium cepa. Next base: position 561,257,316 of record CM060939.1, read on the forward strand.
ATACTATATCTGTCGATTACATTTAATATACATCAGAGTTTCACATTATATACAGCCACTAAATATATAAAATTATCATGTCTCGGATTAACAATAATATAAATACAACGGAAATACTCTATACGCTTCTGCCATCCAGCTCGCCTCCTGAGCTCCAGAACATACCTACCTGGAAATCTGTAATACTCGGTCTGACCCGAGCATTACACCAATGTAACACCCGGGTCAGGCTGGAAACCAACGTGAGTAAACCCAATTAACACGGAATACCAAAGCAAACAACTTATATAAACCCGGGGTAACTCAAACCAATTTTACAAGTGCACAAAATGTTATAGACATAACTAATTTCTCACATCCATTGCCTAAGTACCAAAGCTTAGATTTAAATAGTCCACTTTCCTTTAATCACTTCATTCCAATATATGAATTTCACAAACCAATCTATAGTCGAAGTGGTTTCGGGTATTGCCTAATACCCGACCCAAGTCTCTTCGAGACTCGTGTCTTTCAACCCAAATTATCAAAATGAAATACTCAACATTTCATATCAGGAATATCATCTCATTAAAGCATCCAATACCATTCCATCATTCATATCAAATTTGATCATTTCCAAATTAACTCAATTTATTCTACTGGAATTTCTAACCCAACCATTAGATTACTTCATTTAACATTAATTAGTTTCAAATCAATTAATCAACCATTCCTTAATGATTCATCTTAATTAATCTTCCTGGATTAATTTTTTTTCAATTTTCATTCAAGTAATAACTTTAATTAATTTCACGATATTAATTCTTCTTAACCAAGATCACTAAGTAATCTTAATTATTTCATGAATTAATTAGCTATTTAAAATTACATTAATCCTCAATTACTTATATTAATTAACTCCTCATAAGTCCCATATTATGGTTTAATTAATCTTAATTAATCGAATCTTTAATTACTTTCTTAATTATATAAGTTATTGATTCCAATTATATTTCAATTTATCTAAATCTGAACTGATTATATCAATTAATCCACAGTATAAAACATACTTGATTTATCTCCACCTGAAATTATCACCTTTTTATTTACTTCATTAAATAAATTCGTTCTCCTTGATTTATTATCTTAATTTATCTCTCGATTAATTACACCAAGTAATTATATTATTAATTGCACTAAGTAATTACTTATTAAACCACCCAATGATCACTCTAATTAATTTAAACTTAATTAGTTAACCCAAATTCATTAATTGATTTAATTAATTAAGTAATTATTCTAATTACCTGCTAATTTAATGAACCACAAATCGTTACCTTTATTATCTTTGGAGACATTTACTTATTTATGATTTAAGTTTAAACAATTTAAAACCCGAATATTCAGAGTCAAGCAACAATCAACTCAAAAATCAACCAAAACCAAAGTCATCAGATCGTCAGTTCACAGTGCACATCAATCAGGTCAATCATTCAACCAAATATTTAAATTTAACCATTTAAATTTAAATAAAAATCCAACAGAGTGGGATTTACTCACTTTTGCCTTTGCTTTGCAATCCAATCCAGATCTCGACTTGATTTTCCATGATTTAGACCTTGTAACTGTCATTATATAATTTATTAACATTTGAATTAATTGAACAATTACACTCTCATTTATAAATTTACTAACCGATGAACTTATTATAAACAAAAAAAAATTCAACTAATTTCCCTCCAAAAAAAATATTTTTAGGACAATAATCTATATACATTCTAAAAATCTAAATTATATAAATTCCATAATCCTTAAAAATTCCTATATTCTGTTCTTTTCAAAATCATATTTACTAAATTAAAATAAAACAAACTGTTTTAATCTAATTGCCTAATTCTTATATGTATATAAATATTTTTTTATATATATAAAAAAAACTACATATATATATATTTCTAGTAAATAACCAAATAAATATGCTCTACTGTAATTATTTTCCTTACGGTAATTATTTCTTTTTCCATTTTCGGCTTACCTAAAAACATTCATGTGTACAATCGAATAAAAGTCAAAACACTACCGTACAGCCCTGCGACCCCGAGAATTTGACATGACCTCCCTTTCAGATCCACCATGATGCCTTAACTAGTCGCTGCATCCCCTCTGCCTCCCACCTTGCTCGAAACATGACCGCCATCTTCTACCAAAACAACATCGCATCTCGGCCACAAAATCGTGACTTCGAGCTTCCCACTCGACCTTCCACGCCTTCGCGAGTACACCCCATCACACGCGAGCCACCACCTTCGCGGTCGTCGAACTCCACTTCACCCTAATCGATCAGTCCATGCTCAAATTGTCGCGCAACCTGATCGCGCGCGAACCCTAAATTGATTGCAGACTTTAATTCGATTCGAGAAAAAGGCAGCCATTTTTTTTACTGGGTTTCGATTTGATATGAGTTTGAACAGAGAGGAGAAGAGCGGTACTTGATGTAAATAGGAGAGAAGGTGGAGATAAAATAGATATTTGGTGAAACTTCCTGCATACGCTTGTGTTAACAAAATATCTTTGACCTGTTGATTTTATTATATTATAAAACTTTCAAACGTCTCGTCTGTTACCATTTTAAAATTCCGAACTCCTCTTAAGGAATGCCGTGAGGCGATTATAAGGTTTTACCTGCATTCCGAACACAATGGAACGTGCTTCGGAGACTAACTTGCTCATATGCGCGAGTTACGAAAGTAAACGACAAATTTAAATTAAATCGATTAAATAGTTTCTAAGCGTTTCGAGCTGCCAGGGTCAAACGACAACTCCGATTGCTACGAGAATTGAAATCCAATAATAACTAACTATTACGGATCCAATGAAACTGGTTTCGTCGAATTCCGAGACTGTGCCTCGGAAGGCTATTTTTAAATATCGATTTAAACGATATAATCTCAAAACTAAACAAATCACCTTTAAATTAAATTTCAACCATTCTATTATCTCCAGTATTATCATTATAAGTTGTATAAGCCTTCAAATTATTTAAACAGGCTTAGAAATTTCAGATTCAACAATTTACCCAATTTTCAATTATTAAATTCAATATTTATACTATATAATTCAATGATTTAATTATCAAGTAAATATTGATATCTTGAATTCAAGCTAAAATTAACTTTTTAAATATTTAAAATCAATTAATTATTCCAATTTACATAGTTAGAAATTCCGGTTTGTCACATATATTTTGTTTGACCTAGCCCGGTTATATAACCATTGACTTAGTCTAGGAATTGATACTTGTTTTATATATATTTACTTGGAAAATATTTACGAAGCCAATGTCATTAAAGGTAATATCAAAATGTATTCAGTATAAAATATTTTGGTTATCATAAGGTAAAAATCTGTCCATATTTATGTGGGGACGAGGTCTTATGAGCTACCCTTATTTCCAAAGGTTTTGATTGACATCCGCACGATCTGTACATTTAAAATTTCAAGTGCCTCACACTGGTCTATCAAGCCGGATCTGGGTTTATTAATACTCAGGTCAGATTCAAGTAGTTTCAGGTTTATCTGAAGATGCTCGGAGTTTCCAAAGGAGAGCTGGAAATCTTCATTTATGCATGGACGTATTTTATTATCTGTTGCATCTATTGCACTTTTTTTACATTTATAAGGACAGAGGGTTTATAACCGTCCAGGCTAAATCCAGGTTAGCCTATGATAATGTATTCAAAATTTTCTACTGTAAAGATTATATATTGAAATAATATATGTTATTCCATTCTTGTTTAGATTCTATTTTCTGTTTTGTTCTATCTTCTTTTCATTTTCACCCCTAATGTTTGGGCTTTCCGTCACTTGGATTTATGACATGTGAAAACCGAGAATGTATTAATGTCGATTTTTGAGGGTCGAAAATCCCAATTCATTACATTTGGTATCAGGCTTAGGCTGAGCGAACACCTAGGCTTTGGTGTGGTAAAACTCATTATAGATAGGGTTAGTAATACCCTAAAATGAGTAACTCGTTAGAGATAGGGTTAGTAACCCCCTAGAATGAGTTTATGAGTTATATATATATATATATATATATATATATATATATATATATATATGAGCGTGTATTTTTTATTTGATATAAATGTTTTGTGTTGATTGGTCTGATGAACGATGTATGAATTTTGGTCAATGCATGGTGGCCACATGCTTTCGAGAGGGATTTTTAAATACTTAAACAAGGCGAATCATTACACCATTTTAAAATAAGTATATTTTATATATACAAAAATATAAATATTTGTGTGATTAGGAAAATTTATAAGATGTTTTCCCTTTGGGATGTTCCAAGAATAAAGTCTTGATCTGTTTGGTGATGGTGGGAATAATGTTCTAAGTACTGATCATATGTTGGCTTGGGGAATGGTATCGAATACTTGATAAATTATTCTCCTTATCATTGTATAATCAAGGCAATTTCAAATATCAAAAAGTATGAATCAAGTATTTGGATAGGCCAAGAAATTAATAGAATGAAACCTCCTATATAAATTAGTATATCATTTAGGTAAAGATGTCTTATTATATGTCGGGTGATGAGTTATAAGCTATTTCAACGCAAGCACGAAGAATACATGCACAAAAAGAGGGAGAAGAAAAATTAAAATAAGGATCTTCTACCAGCATCTTCTGTTATAGATGCAGTAAAGAAGGGCATTATGTAGTTCTATGTAAGGATAGGAAAATAAAGGAAATAGATAAAAGGAAAGCATAGAAAAAGAAGGAAGAAAAATCTTTTAGGGTTGATATATTCTGTTTCAAGTGTAAAAGATATATGTTTAATAAATAGGAATTTTAAGAACTCCTATCCTAACCTTTTGAAAATTTAAAAGGGTTATATTTCAAGTATAAAGGAATATCTTTTGAAAGATATAGATATTTATGTGTATCAGTTTATGGTTAAAGGAATAATAATATTTAGTTATTACCATTTGTTGATTGAACGAACATCTTATGTATCAAGTTTCATGATTTAACTATAAGATGTTTGATACTAATATGAGGTTAAAGTTAATGAATTTACATAAGATAATAAAAAAAGCATGTAGTATAAAAATGTATTTTACACAAAATAATTTTTTTTAAGTTTGATATGAAAGATATGTTATATAAATTTTAAGAAACTAAATTTTAGGTATTTTGGAAAAGAATTATGAAATTTTAAAAGGAAGTAAGTTAATATATATTGATTTTGTGAAAGGAATTTATAAAATGGGTTTTATAAACAAAATAATCTCTAGTAGATCTTTGAAAAGAAATTTCAAATAAGAAATTTGAAAAGTAAAAAAGTCTTAAACGATAACTAGTTTGAGTGGCTCGAAATTAACTATAAATGGGCAAGAGATATGTTCGGAAGGTAAACATTTCTCTTAAGTATTACCCTTCATGTTAAAGGGATATAGAATATTATTGGTAATAGTCAGTTCCTTGGTATTATTTTTGAGTTACTTGATATACATAATTTTCCTTAAGTTAAAAACATAATTGTGAATTATTATTTGATAAGTTAATATCGAGATTGATTAAAAAGGAATATAATGAGAGAAGTTGATTGTTATTTTGGAAAATAAAAGGTAAATTATCTTTTAAAATTGAAATGATTCCTTTGGGATGAAACATTTTCCTTCAAGAAAAATATTTAGAATTAAATATTTAGAATGGTTATATATAAAGAAGCATTTTTGAAAGATAAAAGTTACATGAAAATTTTTCATAAAGATTTTTGAATGTTAATAAGTACATATGAGATACATAGATTATTTCATCATACGATTTTGATCTAAATTCGAATACGGAATTTTGAGTATTTACACCAATCCGAAAAAAGAAATATCACTTGATTATTGACGACGGACATTGGTGAGAGTTTATGATTGGGTAATTAAGTTTTCTATCATAGTTTAGAGCTATGTAAGGGAAATGAAGGTTTCTGATCAAAGAGCCTGATTAAAGTATGCACTAGAGAATCGAGGGATGAATACTAGTTCAGAAGTAAAGTTGTGGATTCAAATGAAGATCGAATCAGCCTTTGTGTATGGATGATCTATATACATCATATGGGTATAAGATTAAAAAATAAGTATATAGAGCAAAAAACTATGGGTTTTGCGTTATAATTTCGGGGAAAAAATTCTTTTAAGTGGGAAGTATGCAACAACCCGTGATTTTACCAATTTGAAAATGGAATTTTTAATTAATTTTAAACTTTCAAATATTGAATTTTCAAACTTAATAATCATGTTTTATGTGATAAATAAGAATGATGAACTTATTTTTAGAATTATATAAATATTTTGAAGTTTTTTCATAAAATTGACAAAAGCGGGTTTTCGATAAAATTGAATTTTAATATTATTAATTATGGTTTTGTAACTCAAATGAACTTGTTTTAATTATTTAAAACATGATAAGAACCTTATTTTCAAGTTGGTTTACATCAATAAATAGTTTAACGAAAACGTCAAAATGTGACTGTAAAACATTTTGTCGAAAATCAATGTTCTCTTTAAAATAAGTTGCCGCAACATTGTTGCACCTTTATTAGCATTGTTTAATATATATATATTAAAAAAATTGATAACTAAACAAGTTTACTTTTATTAATTATGATTATGAAACTTCTAGAATATAATTAAGAAAGGTAAGTAAGGAAAAAAGTTAAAAAGGTAATATCAAATTAAATCACACCAAAAAATCTAAACAAGTCTTCTTTTTAATCCACATTTCCATCTAAATACATTTACTTAAGCCTTATGTGATCAAGACATAATGTAAGATGTGAAAGGTGACGGTAAGTGTTGAAAAAGTAAGGTTACTTTAAAGTTAAGTAAGGATATTTTGGTAATTTCCTAAAGGGAAGGTTTGGTAACTTACCACTTCATTTTTTTCTATAAATACCCATCCGTTCTTCTCATTTTTCAAACAAATCTTTCTCTTGTTCTTCTTCCTTCTTAAAGCTCACTTCAATGGCTTCTTCCATAGTAAAATAATGAAAAAATATTAGCAAAAAGAAAGTAAATATACATATACATATATCTTATCAATTTTGCCTCAAAACTAGTATAAACTCCTCCTAAACTCACGGCCGCCACCTCCACAAGCTAGGGCCGATCCTTCAACCTCCCAAGGCATGGCCAAACCCATATAAGAAGGAAGGATACAAGTTGGATCTGGTCCAAGAAAAAGAAGAGAAAGTGCTGCCGAAATTAATTTGGAAAGCTATGGAAAAGATTGGTGGAGTGGAGTCATAGGTGAGTACACACATTTTAATAATTACTCTCTAAAAATATTTCAAGAATAATGATGTGAAAGTTTAAACATGTTGGATAATTATATTTTTGTTAACTTGGATGATAATGTTGTTTCTTTTATGGATTTTAAGATGCTTGATAACTTGGTTGTGAAATTCTATAACCAATCGATGTGAAAATAATACTCAAGTTAAGTGATGGTTGGTAAACTAACCATAGTTAGTTAATAAACCCAAATGAAAAGTGTATGAATTTGTTTAGCCTCTTTAATGATTAAAAATAAAATGTTGTTTTAAATAAGTTTAAATAGTTTTAATCTGGTTTCAAATCATATTTGAAGTGTTTCGGATAAGTTTCGTAACAGTTCACCAAATGGACAAAATCGAACTTGTCGCGTAGCAGCAGTTCGTAATATTCGATCCGTAACTTTAAATCAATGTGTATGATGAAAACTAAGTCGAAAATCTTTGAAATAAGAAATTTACAGATCCTTGTAACCATAGTTTTCAAATTAAAATGGAAAATCAAGATTTTGTTGGATAGAATTTGAGTTATGTCCAGAACAAGTTTTTAGAAAAATCCAGTTTAGATCACTTTACAACCAAAATAAGAAATTTTTTGAAACATCATTGTTAATTCTTTAAAAGTATGAAATAAATTTTATAAATCTTTTAAAATGATTTAAAAGAGATTTGAGTTATGTAAATCAATATCTAAATGATAGAAAAGTTATCTTTTATCAAATAAGCCTTTAAAGCACTGTTCGCGGCACTTTTTGCAGCAGTTTTAAATAACTTTTGAAATATGATTTTAAATTTAACCGTTACTTTTCATATCTTTTATAAATTGTTTTTAAAATAAAAAATAAGTGTTTTAAATAATGATTTGGATGTTTTATAAATCATTTCTAAAAATGAAAGGAGTGTGTGAAAATGACTAGTACATTTGTAGTGCCTATGAGATCTAAAAAGGTAAAACGAGGTGTGTAACTAAGATAAGGGATGGAGCAACCAATGCCCTGAACTTAAATGGCCTCCATTTTCTCTTTGTACGTGAGGGTGGAACAGATCGAAGGGAAAGACCGAATGCTCTAAAATAATGTTTTTCAATATGAGATTTAAATAAATTATTTGGAATAATTTTAATTCCCAAACTAGAAATTAATTGTTTTGGGTTTGTAGTAAACCATGTCTTAAATAACATCGTTTTTGACCCATTTAAAAGTTATATTTTGAAAATAAGAAATCTTTGATTAAGATTTAATAAATGATTTGGGAATGTTTTCCTAAATAAAAGGGTGAAATGATTTAGAATTATTCCACAGTTTAAACGGTTTTAGTTAGCTAAAGTATTTGATAAAATGAGGCTTAATGATTTCATATACTTTGAAAAAGATAAAGGAATAATTTAATCTATCTCTAAGAGAAATTTAAATTTGAATAAAAAGATTAATTGATTGGATATTGTTTGATAAACACCTATATACCTGATATTTTTTATCGATGAATGGTGCGAAGGAACCGGGGTCGAATTTGGGTGATTCCTATCCGAAAACCACTTCAAACCAATGTACGCTTTCGGAGATGAATACATCTTCATAATGAAGACACATTAAAGATTATGACTTTTGAAGAACAAAGATCTTCATAGCGAAAGGACTGCTTGTTGACATTCTCTGGGTCGCTCCTAACATAGAGATATTTACTACAGCAGTGGTCTTGTCGTGTTTTGAAATCTTCGAATTGCAATGACTACTTGCTACTTATCCTAGGGCCGATTCCTAAAGATGTGGTAGAAGGAGTGCCTTTGGTTTCTTACGGTCCCAGAATAAACTTATATGGATGAGTGCCTAACATTACATTTCTAAGTCACAAACGTTGATTTTTACAAACAAGCAACTGTTGGTGGCATAGGTGCCAACTCCTATTAGCTTAATAGCCTTCTTTGAGACATATGAGCTCAGAGTCTGTATCTTTGTGAAAGTCAATTAGTGATAAACGGAAATGGCAATGTGGAATTTTAAGTGGAATGTGCTTTATGGAACAATAAAGCATGGATTTGTAAAAATAAGCATGGCTTTATGAAAAGAAGAGCGTAGCCTTTCTAGCCTCACAACCTGGTAATGATACGAGATACTATGTGATCAGCAAGACACAATTATGGGTTATCAAATGAAATGCGGAAAAGGCAACGGCCTTTTATGTGTAGAATAAGTGGCGTTTGAGTCCATGGATTAGTAGCTATTGATATTGATACCCATTGGTTGTTGATAGCATGATATAGTGAGGTCTAAGTCCTTAGATGTGTAGCCATTGGATATATGTTTATTGCAACCAAAACACTATAAAAAAAGGCCACTAGTTCCCTGTTATGTTGGAAATCCAATCCCAATATGAGCTTTACGGTTTTGATTGTAGTCCCAAATTAGCTGTAATGCTTTGCAAACATTTCAACTACCCATTTGGTATCATATATTCCATCCAGGTATATTCCATTTGACACAGTCCGAATATATTACCATAGACCCAATCTAGGTATTGATACCTGTTTTATATATATATATATATATACTTGGAAAATGTTTTCGAAACCAATGTCATTAAAGGTAATATCATAGTGCTTTCAAAATAAAGTATTTTGGTTATCATAAGATAAATGCGTGTCCATATTTAGGTGTGGACGAGGTCTTATGAGATAACTTTCTTTCCAAAAGTTTTTATTGACAAGATAGGGATCATTTTGGGTATGGATTTGTTAGATAGATATGATACTAGGATATTTTGACAAGATAGAGAAATATTGCTAAGACACCTTAATAGTCATAACCGAATTATATAAACTCAATGGAGATTCAGATCTGAGTGCTCATGCATTGTTGGGGAATAAGTACCCATCAAATATATGTTTTTTGTTATAATACTAACCATACATTCTATAATATAAGTAATTTAATGTTTAACCATTCTTCTTCTTTTTTTCTCATAAGTTAAAGAGTTGGCACTATTTTTTTGACAACTAAACTCTCTATTTTACATATTTCACATCCTTACATTAATCACATTTATGATTACTTTGTAACCTGCTCACTTCATTTTATCTTCCTATCTCTTTCCTAATATATTTTTATTACATATTATCAAAAGTGCATTTATCCTTTTCATATTCATCCTTCTTTTTATTTTCCTATACTTTATGAATTAATATCTATTTTATTAATCTAAGTATTCCTTTTACATCCTTTTAAATGCACTTCTTCATTATTTTAATTTTATATCTTCCCCATACATCTTCATTCTATATTATTATGATATCCTTCTTTACGTTCTCATTTATCTACTTTTATTATCTTCCAATTTATTTATCCAGTATATGATCTGTAGGAAAGGATTTTTTCTAATTATGTTGTTGATTGCTTAACATCTATTTAGACACTCTAATCATTTTTTTGTTGATCCTACTAATATTACAAAATTATTACTTATTAGTATGTTTCTACTTCATGATAAAAAATTACTTCATCTTTCATAAGAGCTAATCCTATATTATTTGCTTCTAAATTTTTTATCGCATCTATATAGTAATTGTCTATGGTGGTTCGATTTTCTCTATCTTTCTTTCAATGTGACGACCCGCCCTTCTACGCCCAGAAAGACGTATCGTCTTTAAGAAAGAAAGGGATGAGAAAGTAGAAAAGATAGAGAAGAAAGAACAACAACATCAGAATCTCACAGCGGAATGGAACAAAATATAATAGAACACATGGATATTACATAATTTTACATATATCAGAGTTATACAAATCATACAACACATACTAGATAGTTATAAACACCTGTCTAGTTAATACATCACAACTCAAACAAATAACCCAAAGATACCAACACAGCGGAACTATACTTATATCTATAACGCTGAAGCCTCCTGCTCCATTGCTCCTCCAGAATTCGTCAAAGCTGACCTGAATCCCTTGGCTACCCGTAAAAATTTGGGTACCCGAGAGTTTATGAGAAACAAAAATAAACTCCGGGTCAGACATGGGTCTGGTATGAGTAACAGGTTTAAGTTGCTTAACTTTGAAAATCTTTTGAAAACAAAAGGTATCACGTAAGACTCCCCACAAATAAAAACGGGTATGTTTTTACCTTACGCTAACCAAAACATTTGATAGGAAATTCTGTGATATTATAATAGGTCTGGGGTTTTCAAGTAAATAGAAAATAGCCGAAATTGTTACATCTATTAAATTCCAGCTACTAGCCACAAAAGTGGGTAATACAATCAAAACCGTCGGCACTTATTGGATTTTGGATATCATACAATGGCAGAGCTACCGGGGTACCGCCCGTCACAGTACGTGGCCTAGATCAATGTACCAAGGATCACTACCGACCCCCTGTAACACAAGGCCGGAACCATTCCTTACTGAACAGTCCTGAACAAGACAACCCCGACAGTTGGAGCTCACAACTGTCCACACAGCCGAATAAAAAGGGACATCTAGACAGGGGAAAATCTTGTCCTGTTTGGGCATGACCCACCTAACCTTGCTGCACCTCCCCTGTTTTAGCCATTCCCGGTTGATGAGGATTAAGGCTACGATTACCTTTATAGAACATATTTCTTAGAATACTCATCGTCCACCTGACGATGTGTTGAAAGCATTCAATCCATACAAGTTCGTTCCGAGTTCAAACGAAACCGAAGGCATTATCCCGTTACACTTATTTTGGAATCACCCTCAGAGTTAACGACGATAACCCTTGCAGAATCTTCATCTTCACTTCAAATTCACGACCTAATGTTAATTTGGAATCGATGTGGTTTTCGTATGTTCCAAGTAAGGAATCCCGATCCCGGTCTCATCGAAATCCAAACGTGTCTTTTAAGGCCAAGTTGTCTATTTAGTCTTAACAGTTTAATTCAAAATAATTCAATACACACACAGATAGATAATTCACAATATCATAATAGATAGTCAACATCAACATAAATAGATAATCAATATTATCACTACAAACAGATAATGCATATTATCATCATAACACATAATTCATACTTTCATCATACTTAAATCAAGCATCCATATTACACAGCATAAATATCACATATCCGAGATCTCAAATCATTCAAGGTAAATGATATCATCAATCCATACATAAACGATCATATCAACTATAATCAACTTAAAATGAATTAAATTAATTACTTACATCTCTAATTAATTTAAAGTAAATTAAATTAATTACTTCACCATTTAAAACTTGCTTATACAATTATTAATCAATTTCCAATCAATTAATAAATCATTCACTAATTATTCGTTTCAATTAATCATACTAGATTTATTAACATTTAATTATATTCAAGTAATCATTCTTTAATTATTTTCACCAATTAATTATCTTATCCAAATATATAAATTAACCTTAAATTACAAACATTACATTACTTCTTAATTCCACTAATTAATTACTCTTTAATTACTTATTATTGGTTAATTAATCTAAATTTATCATCCCATCATTAATTATATCAATTAATGTCTAATTACATTTTAACTAATTCCCTGTTTAAATAATTACCTTAAGTAATTAAACTTGACTTAAACCACATTTATTAATCACCTCTGATTAATACCATTAATAATTAACTATCTTTAATTACTCATCAAATAAATTAATTACTCCTTAATTAATTTCTCTAATTAATCCCCTGATTAATTATACAAGTAATTATATTCCAATTACTTTCATTATTAAATCACCCTCAGTTAATTACATCCAGTAATTATCATCCATTACTTTCCTAAGTAATTATACTTATCACATCCTCAAATTGTTATTTAAATTAATTAAATTTAATTAACTTAAACAATTCATAGAATTAATTACAATGAGTAATTAATTTCTTAATTACTTCCGTTAAGTAATTATACTTAACAATTCACAATTGCTTATCTTAAATAAATAATTTAATTAATTATTAAAAATAATCCCATTAATTGATTATTTCATAATTTTAGTTAATGACCTTCATTAACTAATTATAATCCTTTAATTACTTTCCTAAAGTAATTAACTACGATTTATTATCAATTACATTTTAAGTTAGTCTTAATAACTCATTAATTAATCCTTTATTAATTCATTAATTGATTACTAATCATTAATTAAACCAATGATTTCTTAATTACCTATTAATTTACCTTTAACTTATATCTTATTTAAATAAATTTAAACTCTTAACTTCTAAGTTAATTAATTCTAGTCATTCATTATCCATTTAGTTAATTTGATAATTACAATCCTTAAGTTCTTAAAACTCTTTTTCTATTTAATAACCAATATATAATTTATAAGCTATTTAATCAATTTAATTTAAATTTACTTTTAAATTCATTTTAAATTTAAGATTTAAAATGAAAACAAATTAATCTTATCAATTCCAAACTCTTTTTTTTACAACTTAAAGAATATTTATCTTAAAATAGAAGATTAAAAGAATTTACACATGGTTTCATTTTGAATTCAAATTAAATTTAAAAATTCTCTTTATCATTCAAATTTGTTTAAAACAAATTTTAAATTTAAAAATCTTATTTATTTAAAAACTGAGATTCAAACTACGTTTTAAATCCAAACTTATCTTGATTTAAACTTTGTTTAAATACCTTTTTTTTTTCCATTTTAAAAGCCCGGTTTTAAAAATGAAATAAACTTACAGGTTTAAAACCTGTAGCTAAAAATATCCGAGATAAACAAATATTTCTACGAGCAAAACCCCACATTTCTTCGAGTCCGACACTCGAATCACTCGAGTGAAACTCGAGCAACAATTCCCCTTTTTAAAGTGGTTACAAATAATTTTAAAATTTTAAAACTTTCTTTTACCTTAAACTGAAATTCAAACTTCATTTTTAATCCAGGTTTAAAGAAATTTAAACTTGACAGGTTTTTAAAACCCTGTTACTAACTTTCCAGACCCCCTACATTTCTTCGAGCCAAATTTGAACATACCCGAGACCCCCCCTGATAACGCTCGAGTGCTACTTCGAGTAGCTTGTCCAATTCACCCGAGTCACAACCCATGTACACAAACTTCTTCCTCTTCTTCTTCTTCTTTATCAGTAAATTTAAGTTCAAAACTTAAGTTGATAGTATTAGGTTCATTCTTACGCTTCGATCAAAACTCCGAAGTAACCAACCTCATCACTTGAGCACGACTCGATAGCAACCTGCCAACGACACTAATACCCATCACCTCCACGCCGTACACGTGTACGGCGACACCCTCCAGCTCCGGCGAACATCAAAGGCGTTGGAAAATCACAAATCTTCCAAGGGTTCGAAATCCAAACCCAATTCGTCTTCGAAAATTCGAAAACAAAATTTAGCAGTTCGACCCAAAAACTGCAAGCACCACTACTGACAAATACCTCTCGCCACCGCCGCACACGTCACCGAGGTTGCCAAAAATACAGCCACACTACGACAACGCAACTAGCTTCCATTTCCCAAAACCCTGCTACACTCGGTCGATCGTGTAAACCGTGGCGATCAATCTTATCAAACCTAGTTAAATTAGGTTTCCAAACGAAAATCACCTGCCGCGATTCCCCTGATGAACTTCCCACCACCGCCGTATTTTTCCAAGCATCTACACTCACCCCTCCATCACCAGACACGATCCTAAACTCTACCAACCCAAGGATCACTAGAGATCACTCAATGGAAGAAAAACCTACAAACACGAAATGCTCTCGAACCATAAATCGAAAAATTAAAATTTTTGCTTTAAAAATCATGTTTTTGTTTTAGCTTTTGATTCATATGCTTGAATCCATGATTCATGAAAATTAAATTTTGACTTACTTAAAATTCTTACTGTTGTTCATTTGTTCCAGAGGCTATTCACACTATTAAAACTTACATAAATTTTTAAACTAAAATAAGTGCTATAACAAACATTTTTGGTTTAAGACCCATGTTCTACAAAGATTTGATCATGAGAGGTTCATTCAAGATTAGTTTTAGAACCTGGGTACATAAAACTTAACAGAGCACATATATTTTACAACATGTTCACATCCATAATTACACAGGAATTTTCCAACATATATACACAAATACAAACTTATATTAGGCATTGATCAAGCAACCATATTTGTACTTGAGTTTTAAAAAAAAATTGTTACTCACAGTTTTGAGAGGATGAACAGAGCACCAAAATTTGAAGTGGCCTTTGGAAACTTTCAAAACTGAAATGCCTTATCCTTTTTAATTTTGATTTAAAACTTGAGTGCTTGCTGTTTAAATTTGCATGCAGGCTTGATTTAAAACTTGGGTTGAGGATGAATGCATCAAGTTTTTGATTTAACTTTGCTTGCAGGCTTTGGAAAATGCAGGCAAGTTTTATTGTTGATAAATTTTGTAAAAATGGAAAAGCTTACTTATGTTCAGGTTTGCTAAGTTTTTGAGAACAAACCGAAATAAGAACACGTATATATATAGAAAGATAAGTTTGTAAAGGTGTAGGCTTTTACTGGTGCAAGCTCTTCTTTATTTTGTTTTATCAGGCAAGATATTTTATTTGTTTTGGAGGCTGCACAATTCGAATTGACTTAAGTTTGTATGCTGAGATGATGGTATTAAATGTTTATAAGCACTTATGTTTACAACTTATCCTTTTTGTGTAAGTAAATGTTTCCTTTGCTTGCCTGCATATCTATTTGCAGGCTACATACATTATATATATTACCTAATCTTGCATTTATTACTTGCAGGCAACATAATCATCACTTTGCCTGGTTATGTTTTCAAACTTTATCTTACTTTGTTCTTGCCTGCATACTTATCTTTAATTTCTTTACATGTATACTTATATTGTTGTCTTGTTCATGAATGTATTTATACTTATCCAATTCACATAACTGAATGTGCATTTCTGTTCTTTTACTTTGTCTCACAGCTTGTTCACAACTTGAATGTATTATATTTTTGTTTTTTATTTGTTGTACATGAATATACTTTGTAATATAAATGAATTTCTATAATTATTATGTGGTTAGATTTTACCTAAATGTGTTATTTAATATTATAGAATTTATCTTATATGTATGTATTTCTATTTCTAACTTAAATACTTATTTCTAACTTAACTACTTATTATCTTGCATTTTTACATGTACATATAATTATTCTATTAATTTTATAAGTGTAGTTTGGGTGTATTTTATTTTTACTTCTGATATTGATTCTTACTTAAATATTTTTATTTTTATTATTATCAAGCTATATTTAGAAGAAAATAGAATAAATCTTTTTGTTAATAAATTCTAAATTTAAACTTAAGCTAAAATAAGTTTTAAACTATTAAACATTAATCTTGAGTATTTTAAAGTCATATAGTTATTTATTTAATAGCTTAATATTAAATCAAATTTCCAGAAATATTAGAATTAGAAAACATGCCTTTATTTATTAAATTTATAACAAAGTTTATTTATTTACAATATATACAAATATATATATATATACATTATAAATAGAAAACAATTTAATTAGTTTTTAAACGAAAGAACCACACATTTATATATTTATCAAAGGACATTCAAATTTATCATTAATAATATTGTCAAATCAATTTAATTTTAACAATGATTATTAAATTGATATTGCCAAAAATTCCGGGATATCACATTCTTCCCCCCTTAAAATAATTTCGTCCCCGAAATTTAAAACGACGGTAATTTAATAATCTAATTAAAGATTTAATTTTAAAACACAAACATATATCAATCTTATGCTAACAACCATAGCAACCAATTCATCCAAACAAACAAATCTAATTGTCCAGATAAAAATTCTAAATAGAATTTTCTCGAGTTTCCCCAAATATAAATATTGGGATACTCTCTCTACAGAATCCAAACAAAACAATATTACTAAGCTACTGAGTTTCTACTCATCTGGATCTACAAAACAAACAGGATATCGGACTACAGATTAGTCTGTCTCAACAACCAAAACTCTCTGAACTGCTGACTCTACAATCAAAGATAGCTCTTACACGTACTCCCTCAGAGATACGTGAAACACACCGAATTCATTTATCCAAACTGGCAATTCAATCCTGAAACTAAACACTTATCCACAAAACTCTTCGGACGATCCTGGGCTGCCTACAGCCTTACTGATCAGCTCAACACTTGCCGATTCTTCTTAGAAACAAATTGATCCAAAAACAATCCAGAATGATCTTTCCAAGATCGACCAAAACTCAAAACACAAACTCCATTCCAAAATCAAGAGACTGGTCTTCTTCTTCTCCTATGGAAAGATAGTACAGATGCATTCCAATCTGATCTTAAGATCCTGAAAAATTTCCAGTAGAAACTCTCTAATCCAAAATACTGCAAATTCTAGTTGTTTCCACACCTAACAGCTGCCACCTTGCTTCCACTGTGCAACTCTGACAAGAGCAGGTGAAAATGCTGATGATGATCTCGAGGACAAACTGGACAACATATTCTAGAACTATGGTTCAACAGATCCTTAAAAGAAACTCAGAAGTTCCTCCAAAACTCTAACTGCTTCACCAGACTCATTCTCATAAAATCATCTTACAACTGAGCTGAACCATCGGTACCCCTCCTGGAGTCCAGTCGATACCAAACTCAATCTCTAAACACGGAAAAAATTCTGACTTCCTGAAGACATCCAGAAAAATCAAATAGCCCAAGAGAAACTCAAACAATCGCAAGTCACTTTTGCGATCAATCTAGCCCACTACCGAAGAAAAACTATTCTCTCTTTACCGAGCAGAACAGCCTATGCTTAATTGGCCAATTCATTGAAGAAACGGAACCACCCTGCTGTTTTTGAAATCCACTGCTGATGCAGAAGTAAAAAAACTTCCTTGTCAACACACCAATGCCAAGAAATTTCTAACCCAGAGCTCTTCGAGAAACTCGGACCGCAAACCAACAGAAACATTCTACTGCTCAGCCCAAACACTGAAACAGATACACTTCCTTAACTGATTCCAAAGAAACATCTTCAGAGACTTCCATAGTCACTGTGTCTCATCATACAGCTACTACATCCAGAGGTAAGATATCTGGACTTGCTCATACCAAACCAATAGGTCCAAACTCTAGCTCATCCAAACTTACGCTTCAAGAATGAACTCCGAACCTTAACAGGTTTCCTTCAGAGATCAATGAAATCCTTACTCCATTCAAAGCTCACTCGAGACAGTAATAGGTCTACAGTCTCGACAGATACACTTTCAAGCTCAAGTATTCATACTTCAACCATTGGTAGTCGTGTTACACACACCACTACTCTATCTACCTTTATAACTTATATTGGATAACCCGGACAGGTAACCCAACAAATAGGTAGAAATAAATAAATATATTTATATATTAAAATTACAAATACTCTCTCTCAAGATAGAAATCACTCAAGAGCCTAGGTATTCACTCAACCTAGCGCTCTGATACCAACTGTGACGACCCGCCCTTCTACGCCCAGAAAGACGTATCGTCTTTAAGAAAGAAAGGGATGAGAAAGTAGAAAAGATAGAGAAGAAAGAACAACAACATCAAAATCTCACAGCGGAATGGAACAAAATATAATAGAACACATGGTTATTACATAATTTTACATATATCAGAGTTATACAGATCATACAACACATACTAGACAGTTATAAACACCTGTCTAGTTAATACATCACAACTCAAACAAATAACCCAAAGATACCAACACAGCGGAACTATACTTATATCTATAACGCTGAAGCCTCCTGCTCCATTGCTCCTCCAGAATTCGTCAAAGCTGACCTGAATCCCTTGGCTACCCGTAAAAATTTGGGTACCCGAGAGTTTATGAAAAACAAAAATAAACTCCGGGTCAGACATGGGTCTGGTATGAGTAACAGGTTTAAGTTGCTTAACTTTGAAAATCTTTTGAAAACAAAAGGTATCACCTAAGACTCCCACAAATAAACACGGGTAAGTTTTTACCTTACGCTAACCAAAACATTTGATAGGAAATTCTATGATATTATAATAGGTCTAGGGTTTTCAAGTAAATAGAAAATAGCCGAAATTGTTACATCTATTAAATTCCAGCTACTAGCCACAAAAGTGGGTATTACAATCAAAACCGTCGGCACTTATTGGATTTTGGATTCCATACAATGGCAGGGCTACTTGGGTACCGCCCGTCACAATACGTGGCCTAGATCAACGTACCGAGGATCACTCCCGACCCCCTGCAACACAAGGCCGGAACCATTCCTTTATTGAACAGTCCCGAACAAGACAACCCCGACAGTTGGAGCTCACAATTGTCCACACAGCCGAATAAAAAGGGACATCTAGACAGGGGAAAATCTTGTCCTGCTTGGGCATGACCCACCTAACCTTGCTGCACCTCCCCTGTGTTAGCCATTCCCAGTTGATGAGGCTTGAGGCTACGATTAACTTTATAGAACATATTTCTTAGAATGCTCATCGTCCACTTGACGATGTGTTGAAAGCATTCAATCCATACAAGTTCGTTCCGGGTTCGAACGAAACCGAAGGCATTATCTCGTTACACTCATTTTGGAATCACCCTCAGAGTTAACGACGATAACCCTTGCAGAATCTTCATCTTCACTTCAGATTCACGACCTAATGTTAATTTGGAATCGATGTGGTTTTCGGATGTTCCAAGTAAGGAATCCCGATCCCCGTCTCATCGAAATCCAAACGTGTCTTTTAAGGCCAAGTTGTCTATTTAGTCCTAATAGTTTAATTCAAAATAATTCAATACACACACAGATAGATAATTCACAATATCATAATAGATAGTCAACATCAACATAAACAGATAATCAATATTATCACTACAAACAGATAATGCATATTATCATCATAACAGATAATTCATACTTTCATCATACTTAAATCAAGCATCCATATTACATAGCATAAATATCACATATCTGAGATCTCAAATCATTCAAGGTAAATGATATCATCCATACATACATAAACGATCATATCAGCTATAATTAATTCAAAATGAATTAAATTAATTACTTACATCTCTAATTAATTTAAAGTAAATTAAATTAATTACTTCACCATTTAAAACTTGCTTATACAATTATTAATCAATTTCCAATCAATTAATAAATCATTCACTAATTATTCGTTTCAATTAATCATACTAGATTTATTAACATTTAATTATATTCAAGTAATCATTCTTTAATTATTTTCACCAATTAATTATCTTATCCAAATATATAAATTAACCTTAAATTACAAACATTACATTACTTCATAATTCCACTAATTAATTACTCTTTAATTACTTATTATTGGTTAATTAATCTAAATTTATCATCCCATCATTAATTATATCAATTAATGATTTCTAATTACATTTTAACTAATTCCCTGTTTAAATAATTACCTTAAGTAATTAAACTTGACTTAAACCACATTTATTAATCACCTTTGATTAATACCATTAGTAATTAACTATCTTTAATTACTCATCAAATAAATTAATTACTCCTTAATTAATTTCTCTAATTAATCCCCTGATTAATTATACAAGTAATTATATTCCAATTACTTTCATTATTAAATCACCCTCAGTTAATTACATCCAGTAATTATCATCCATTACTTTCCTAAGTAATTATACTTATCACATCCTCAAATTGTTATTTAAATTAATTAAATTTAATTAACTTAAACAATTCATAGAATTAATTACAATGAGTAATTAATTTCGTAATTACTTCCGTTAAGTAATTATACTTAACAATTCACAATTGCTTATCTTAAATAAATAATTTAATTAATTATTGAAAATAATCCCATTAATTGATTATTTCATAATTTTTGTTAATGACCTTCATTAACTAATTATAATCCTTTAATTACTTTCCTAAAGTAATTAACTACGATTTATTATCAATTACATTTTAAGTTAGTCTTAATAACTCATTAATTAATCCTTTATTAATTCATTAATTGATTACTAATCATTAATTAAACCAATGATTTCTTAATTACCAATTAATTTACCTTTAACTTATATCTTATTTAGATAAATTTAAACTCTTAACTTCTAAGTTAATTAATTCTAGTCATTCATTATCCATTTAGTTAATTTGATAACTACAATCCTTAAGTTCTTAAAACTCTTTTTCTATTTAATGACCAATTTATCATTTATAAGCTATTTAATCAATTTAATTTAAATTTACTTTTAATTCATTTTAAATTTAAGATTTAAAATGAAAAGAAATTAATCTTATCAATTCCAAACTCTTTTTTTTTACAACTTAAAGAATATTTATCTTAAAATAGAAGATTAAAAGAATTTACACATGGTTTCATTTTGAATTCAAATCAAATTTAAAAATTCTCTTTATCATTCAAATTTGTTTAAAACAAATTTTAAATTTTAAAATCTTATTTATTTAAAAACTGAGATTCAAACTACGTTTTAAATCCAAACTTATCTTGATTTAAATTTTGTTTAAATACCTTTTTTTTTTTCATTTTAAAAGCCCGGTTTTAAAAATGAAATAAACTTACAGGTTTAAAACCTGTAGCTAAAAATATCCGAGATAAACAAATATTTCTATGAGCAAAACCCCACATTTCTTTGAGTCCGACACTCGAATCACTCGAGTGAAACTCGAGCAACAATTCCCCTTTTTAAAGTGGTTACAAATAATTTTAAAATTTTAAAACTTTCTTTTACCTTAAACTAAAATTCAAACTTCATTTTTAATCCAGGTTTAAAGAAATTTAAACTTGACAGGTTTTTAAAACCCTGTTACTAACTTTCCAGACCCCCTACAATTCTTCGAGCCAAATTTGAACATACCTGAGACCCCCCCTGATAACACTCGTGTGCTACTTCGAGTAGCTCGTCCAATTCACCCGAGTCACAACCCATGTACACAAACTTCTTCCTCTTCTTCTTCTTTTTTTTTATCAGTAAATTTAAGTTCAAAACTTAAGTTGATAGTATCAGGTTCATTCTTACGCTTCGATCAAAACTCCGAAGTAAACAACCTCATCACTCGAGCACGACTCGATAGCAACCTGCCAACGACACTAATACCCATCACCACCACGCCGTACACGTGTACGGCGACACCCTCCAGCTCCGGCGAACATCAAAGGCGTAGGAAAATCACAAATCTTCCAAGGGTTCGAAATCCAAACCCAATTCATCTTCAAAAATTCGAAAACAAAATTTAGCAGTTCGACCCAAAAACTGCAAGCACCACTACTGACAAATACCTCTCGCCACTGCCGCACACGTCACCGAGATTGCCAAAAATACAGCCACACTACGACAACGCAACTAGCTTCCATTTCCCAAAACCCTGCTACACTCGGTCGATCGTGTAAACCGTGGCGATCGATCTTATCAAACCTAGTTAAATTAGGTTTCCAAACGAAAATCACCCGCCGCGATTCCCCTGATGAACTTCCCACCACCGCCGTATTTTTCCAAGCATCTACACTCACCCCTCCATCACCAGACACGATCCCAAACTCTACCAACCCAAGGATCACCAGAGATCACTCAAAGGAAGAAAAACCCACAAACACGAACTGCTCTCGAACCATAAATCGAAAAATTAAAATTTTTGCTTTAAAAATCATGTTTTTTTTAGCTTTTGATTCATATGCTTGAATCCATGATTCATGAAAATTAAATTTTGACTTACTTAAAATTCTTACTGTTGTTCATTTGTTCCAGAGGCTATTCACACTATTATAACTTACATAAATTTTTAAACTAAAATAAGTGCTATAACAAAATTTTTGGTTTAAGACCCAAGTTCTACAAAGATTTGATCATGAGAGGTTCATTCAAGATTAGTTTTAGAACCTGGGTACATAAAACTTAACAGAGCACATATATTTAACAGCATGTTCACATCCATAATTACATAGGAATTTTCCAACATGTATACACAGATACAAACTTATATTAGGCATTGATCAAGCAACCATATTTGTACTTGAGTTTTTAAAAAAAATTGTTACTCACAGTTTTGAGAGGATGAACAGAGCACCAAAATTTGAAGTGGCCCTTGGAAACTTTCAAAACTGAAATGCCTTATCCTTTTTAATTTTGATTTAAAACTTGAGTGCTTGCTGTTTAAATTTGCATGCAGGCTTGATTTAAAACTTGGGTTGAGGATGAATGCATCAAGTTTTTGATTTAAGTTTGCTTGCAGGCTTTGGAAAATGCAGGCAAGTTTTATTGTTGATAAAATTTGTAAAAAAGGAAAAGCTTACTTATGTTCAGGTTTGCTAAGTTTTTGAGAACAAACCGAAATAAGAACATGTATATATATAGAAAGATAAGTTTGTAAAGGTGTAGGCTTTTACTGGTGCAAGCTCTTCTTTATTTTGTTTTATCAGGCAAGATATTTTATTTATTTTGGAGGCTACACAATTCGAATTGACTTAAGTTTGTATGCTGAGATGATGGTATTAAATGCTTATAAGTACTTATGTTTACAACTTATCCTTTTTGTGTAAGTAAATGTTTCCTTTGCTTGCCTGCATATCTATTTGCAGGCTACATACATTATATATATATATATATATATATATATATATTACCTATTCTTGCATTTATTACTTACAGGCAACATAATCATCACTTTGCCTGGTTATGTTTTCAAACTTTATCTTACTTTGTTCTTGCCTGCATACTTATCTTTAATTTCTTTACATGTATACTTATATTGTTGTCTTGTTCATGAATGTATTTATACTTATCCAATTCACATAACTGAATGTGCATTTCTGTTCTTTTACTTTGTCTCACAGCTTGTTCACAACTTGAATGTATTATATTTTTGTTTTTTATTTGTTGTACATGAATATACTTTGTAATATAACTGAATTTCTATAATTATTATGTGGTTAGATTTTACCTAAATGTGTTATTTAATATTATAGAATTTATCTTATATGTATGTATTTCTATTTCTAACTTAAATACTTATTTCTAACTTAACTACTTATTATCTTGCATTTTTACATGTACATATAATTATTCTATTAATTTTATAAGTGTAGTTTGGGTGTATTTTATTTTTACTTCTTATATTGATTCTTACTTAAATATTTTTATTTTTATTATTATCAAGCTATATTTAGAAGAAAATAGAACAAATCTTTTTGTTAATAAATTCTAAATTTAAACTTAAGCTAGAATAAGTTTTAAACTATTAAACATTTATCTTGAGTATTTTAAAGTCATATAGTTATTTATTTAATAGCTTAATATTAAATCAAATTTCCAGAAATATTAGAATTAGAAAACATTCCTTTATTTATTAAATTTATAACAAAGTTTATCTATTTACAATATATACAAATATATATATACATTATAAATAGAAAACAATTTAATTAGTTTTTAAAAGAAAGAACCACACATTTAAATATTTATCAAAGGACATTCAAATTTATCATTAATAATATTGTCAAATCAATTTAATTTTAACAAAGATTATTAAATTGATATTCCAAAATTTCCGGGATATCACATTCAAGGTATTTAATTTCAAGACTATCCATGGTGGTTCAGTGTTTCACAAAATGTACACAGCATATGAGCATGGTTGGTTGATATAACTTATTCCAATCATGGATTTCAAAATTATCTATGGTGATTGAATGTTGTGCTAAAGATAAAAAATTGCATGCATTATTAACATTTGGTAAGGATTCATATCCCCATTTTTTATTTATGAGTTGATTTAATTGTAATTTTACTGAACAAGATTAATACAAGTAATAATTCCTTATGTTGGTAGAGGGAGCAACAATTATTTATAGTGAATCGTTAAATTATGAATCATTTTGACTAAGGGGAATGGAAAGAATCAATTTTAAAATTCAAATTAAAAAGGTTTGTAGGAGGGAAGAATCAAACAACACATTCTCCTCTTTTAAAATCTTAT
This sequence comes from Allium cepa, assembly GCA_030765085.1. Lineage (NCBI taxonomy): Eukaryota > Viridiplantae > Streptophyta > Magnoliopsida > Asparagales > Amaryllidaceae > Allium > Allium cepa. Next base: position 561,282,632 of record CM060939.1, read on the forward strand.
TAAAATTACTAAATTGTCATTTATGTAACCTAATTTTCTCTTTCTTCTTATACATTATTGCGACATAAGATTTTTCTTTTCATCTCCAATCCCTAAACCTTAAATATTTAATTGTATGTCTATGGTGGAAAACTTATCTTAATTTTCTCAATCTTCGTCAAAATTCGAAATAGACAGAATAAAATGTATATTAATTTCTTTCCTTCTATTCAAGATCCTAATTATGTTTTTTGAGGAGTTTTAGCATATTTCGTTTTGATTAAATATCACATTAAGATATAATATTTTAAATTAAATTAAGGTATGTGGTTTTGAAATGGTAGAGGGGTATTATTGATATAAAGAGCTATAACTTGACACAAAAAATGACTATAGGTTTGAAGATTCTCCATTTGACTATTCCATTTTTATTTATTTTATTTTTATAGGATAATATGTCAAAAGAAATTTATTTGGTAAAGTAGTTAAATTCAGTAAATGAATCAAAGTAATTGGTACATATTTTTTCTAAGAAGAAAGGAAAGGATCTATGTCTTATTCTTTTTTGGTAATGTTACTACTTTAGCAGATGATTATATAAAAGCTATCGAATGAAAATAGGATTATTATTTGAGAAAATTAAGCATAATCTTAAATATTTTAACTAAAATTGATTTACTATGAGTTGTTACTACTTCCAATTCAATCAAACTGCATTTATCCATAAATGCAATTGATAAATTCATTAATAAGTGTAATTTATATAGTAACTAATTGGGAAATTAATGTCAAAATGAGTTACTTCTCCACTTATTTTTATTTAACTTGATATTTTACAAAGTATATTGAATAAAAACAATAAAAGAAGTAAAATACATAAATTTACGGTCCTCTACAGTAAAACATGATGGATGCTCAGGAAGATAACAAGCATAGAAGAGATGTCGAGTTCCTTAGTGGTGTCAAGCCTCTACAACACAGAGTATTGTAGAGCATATAACGGAGGAGAGATGCTGCATCAATATAGGGTGCCAGTTTGTTAAGAAAAGATAGTGTGTGTATACGATCCAATGGGATGGCAATTATCAATTAACTAAAGGATATCAAATATCTACACTATAGAGGATTGTGGATATCAACAATATAAATAAGGTCGAATATTTACAATAAGTAATGAAATAATGAATATCTATAGTATACTATGGGATGTCGAATGGCCATAATGTACAAGGAGATGTCGAATATATACAATATGCAAAACCATAGCAGGCATCTACAATATCAAGGGTATCGAACAACTACCATATGAATGATGCCAAGAATCCATAATGAAAATGAAGATGTTGTATTTCATCAATGTAACAAACAATACCATAAATCATCAATATAGAAAACATGCCGTAAATCATCAATATGGCAAGGATTACATAAATCATCAATAGGGCAGGATCTCACATTTCAACAATATACAAAAGGTTTCTGCATATTATCAATGCAATGAATGATGCCGAAAATCAAGGATTCCAAAGGACACGTGGCGGCCAGGCCGCCTACCTCCATCCCTATAAAATATGGATTCAATGGCAACTAGGGAGGGGGAATTCTTCTCTTTTGTCTTCTTACATTTTAAAGTTGTAAACCCTAAATTGAATACGGGATTTAGAGCTGATTGTACTTTATATACTCTTTTCCTCATAAGGACTTGAACAACAAACATTGCATAACATACTCCAGTTGAAATGAATACACTTTTCCAACTATTGGACCTATAGCATGCATATGAATTCTAGTATTTGTTTATGAACATGTATACTTCATTCTATTGGACTTAGATTTGGATTTTATCTTCCATACTTCTCTCAAGCTTTGTATAAGGCCACTTAAGCCCTTATTCCAAACTAGACTTGCTTCATCTTGCATATTTAGGGTTAACATAGAAATTTGTTAACATTTTGGTGCTAAAAGAGGGCTTGAACCTCCGTCTCCCTACATATTATGATAAAGGAATTTCCCTAGCTTGCATATAAAGGATATAAAGGATTTTCCCAACTTGCATATTTTCTTAAAGGACTTTCTATATGTTCTATATCCCAAAAAAGAACATTAAAAACTTTTTCTTCCCGTGGAGGACTTACCACATCTAGCATAGCCTATTAAGTTGCGTAATGACTATCTCTGAACAAGGATCTTCCGAGCCTTGCTTAGCCAAACTAGCTTACCAAATCACCATCACTCTCGGCATCATAATGAACAACTGTTGAGCTTATTGGAACTACAAATTATGAAAGAAAAGAAACAATTGGATCCTTATAATATTGATAATGGAGCATAAATCCATTCCATATAGGCTCTACCTGATCCACTGTTATTGTCTCATTTCGGGAAAGGAGACCCCAGAAATGGATAGCTTGTTCTTAAAAATGAGGAGGGCCATACAATTCCAATCTATGGGAACAATTTTTTTGAAAAATAAATAACAAGAGATTTCAACAACTTTACCCAAAGGTGGAAAGAAATAATTGATCATTCCCCTGCACCAATCGAAGCCTGAGAATCTTTAAAGAGGAAACTTATGGATATGCTAATGTACTAATTTAGTGCTATAAGAAAGTTAAAAGGGAACAAAAGCACAATGCATAAGAAATTCCCAATCTTTTAAGATTCACTCTCTTATCATTTCTTATGAGAATATCTACTTTCTAACTAAGGAGAGGCTAAACTATTCGCCTTCTAAGAAGAGACAACCAAGAAATAAGTGGAACCATGGAGGTGCTTGTTGCCAAGATCATCGAAAAAATAGGCATGATACTGATTAATGTCGAGCCTTAAAAGGAATGATTGAAAGCTTCATGGTAAAGGGAAAACTTAACGAGTTTGTAAGCCAAGTGTAAGAAAATCCATAATAAAGTGAAATTTTACATGAAATGGAATCATGAAATAAAGGAAAAGCCTAAATCATACCTATAAGTTAATAAGGGGCGAAAGAAAAGCCTTTGATCCCACCATAAAGGCCTGGTCAAAGCACCTCCTTAAGGGAGGTCAGAGTATGCCTTTGGTCTTACCAGAGATGGGCTTGGCCAAAGCCTGCAAGCCTTCGGTCCCGCCAGAGATGGCATGGCCAAAGCCTGCAAGCCTTTGGTCCCACCAGAGATGGCCTGGCCGAAGCCTACAAGCCTTCGGTCCCGCCTATGTATCCTGGCCAGAGCACCTCCTAGAATGATGATGTAGTTAGCCTTTGGACTTGCCTAAGATAGCCTAGCTAAATCATTGAACCAGCCTTCAGTTCTACCAACAAGGTCCAAATTGTCCGTCTTCTAGAGGGAGGACAGGTAAGGCTTTAGTTCTGCTTATGATAGCTAACCAAACACATCAAACAGCCTCAATCATTATGTATAAGGTAATAATGGGCTCAATCATCGCCAATAAGGTGATAAAGAGCAAAAGTGCTCAATCAAAGCCTAAATCATCACCACATATGGTGACAAGGGCTTCAATCGAAGACTAAATTATTGCCTAGTAATGGTAATAAAGGGTTTGATCAATGTATAAATCATTACCTAAGTCGGTAATAAGGGGCAAAAGAGGCCAATCAAAAAAGTTTAAATTTACCCTAAAGATGTGTCGAAAAAATCTTCTAAAGGAAGAAAAGTCAAACACATTTAGTTCTACATCAAAGTTGAAGCAACCTTCCAAGAAAGGATCAAAACTATCTATTGCAAAGAATCGAGAATTTTGATGATAGATATTGACATCTGAGGAACTATGACTTATTACTCGAGCCCGGGGCTTCATTCTTTGAAATATTGAATTAACCGTTAATCCATGATTCCAAGATAGGAATTCAAATTATGAAATAATGAAAACTTCCATTAATGATCAGATTTCTAGTTGTCAGATAACAGGAATCTCCATTGATAGTCAAATTTATCCTCTTACCAAATATAATTCTGCTATTATCATCGGATGGATTTTCGATCTTCTTACCAAAGGGAGTTTGGACCTATTATGTGACGATCTGCCTGTCTTACACCCAAAGATGATACTTTCATATGCCAATCATCTAAGTGTCCAAAAGACAGGTCATGGGGTAAAGAAAAAAATGACAAGGAAACAAACATAGATTTTTCTCTCAATGTTAGAGTTACATATACATCATCACAGAATAGTACACATGGTTACTCCAAAGTGATACATCAAAGTAACAACTAGTACTGTTCCTAACAAGGATGGCTATATCATCCTACCCAAACTACTAATACATAACATATAGTCACAACGGAAATATAGACAACTACAAGATGATGATGAAAGCTCCTACTCCATACTACTTCTCAAGATGCTCCAAAGAAACTTGACCACTTAGCTACTCATAAAAATTTGAGTACCCAAGAGTTTAAGGGAAAGAAATAAAAATCTGGGTCACACATGGGTTGGGTATGAGTAAAGCATAAGTTTAACTTTATAAAAACCTTCAAACCATATGTATCTCGTAAGACCACGCTGCATAGAATAGTACATTTGGTTACTTTATAACTTATATGAAGTTTGTAAACCAAATAAATGTAAAGTCAATATTTTATGGAAACTTTTCCAAAATCGCATAAGAAAAGCAAGTTTAAGCAATGGATCTCCGATGTAACATGTGATTTTAAGTGCTAATTTCTTTTGTACAACACATATAATAGCATAACATTATCTCAATATAAGCAAGATTTATAACATAGACATATTTCATAATTTAACACATACAAGCAAATATTACAACTTGTATACTAACTTAACTTTTCACTTCCGTATTAAAAACTATATGTCCTCTCTACCAAGCACATATACATACATCCAAGTCAACACCATATATAACCAAACAAATATCATATTTTATAACATGTGAAGAATATATGTAATTTTTAGAAACTTAGCTAATGGCTAGATCTTTAGTCACCAAAAGTTGGCTTAATCAGGGCAACATTTTCTAGAACTCGAATACAACCTAAGTCTTTTCTTGTAGCTTAGAAAAGTGAAGTCCTGGGTGGCTTAGGCAAGTAAAAGGCCTTGGCCTTAAGGAATATGAATTTATCAAGGTGGTGGAAGGGTTGTGTGGCCTTGATTTGGAGAAGAGGAGGTGTATGAATGGATGGAAGTGGTTCTAGGTTTTATAAAGTTTAATGTGAATGAACTAAGCTTTTTAAACTTTTAGAAGTAATTGGAAGCCACGAAATAGTTTAAGAGCATGGAGAGGTTTTTATAAAATGAGGATGATGTGATAAAATGAGGAAAAAATATGAAAATTTGTTCTTATGCACATACAAAGTGCATAAGCTAAATCACTAAACTATCCGTAAGGTACATAACCTCCACTACATGCTTTCTACCTCAACACCCTGTCCCCTCCTTCTCTTTTTGCTCATGTGACAAGTCCCTCTCTCCTACATTTTGATAAGCCAACATACATTTATGACTTAAGTACCTTGTGTTTCTAAGGAAATGACATGTTATGACAACTTATTATTTCATTTTAATTTGTTTTAAAATTTACATACTATGTCACATCATAACATATTATATTTCCTAAGTTAAAATGTGTGTATATCAAAATGTATATGCAGATTTAAGTGTTTTAAGATCCATTTATCATGGCGATTCATCGCCATCTTAGAGCATGCCTAGGGACCGGCCTCGATCCTGTACAAAATTAAGTGACTATGCTTTATTATGGAGTTTATTATTTATTTAATTTATGTCATCTCGATTAAGCGATGGCGATCTATGCCCTCGAGCTGGGCCCACTTTGATTTGTAGCGGATGATGGTTACTCCTATTACATCCTTGCTGTCCGATTCCTACAAAAGGAACAGGGTCAATCCCTCTTCCTTGGTCGAGGTTTTACCCCGGTCGCTCCAATCTATGTCAAAGCCTTCTATTTTCCGCTTCAAGTCCTGGATTTCAATTTCCAGTCGTTCTAGTGTCCATGCCAGCCTACCTCCTGACTCCACGAGGGAATTTCGGCATGTACTCCTTTAGTGGGCATCAACATTCTGATCCGCACCAAACCGCACAATATCGACCACTTGCCTACCACGAACTGATCCAGTTAGACCTGAGGGCATGCCCCGTTGCCATAGGCGATTTGTTTTGATCCCTATAGGAGGATCAGTGTCGATACCTCCTTGTTGGACGAGGACTACCCTCAGCTGCCCTGTTCCATTCTCCCGCTTACTGGTTTCGAATCCATGCTCCTGGTTCTGATTTCCTGTAGCTCTTGGTGCTCCAATTTCTTGATCCAGATCACCACTGCTCCAAATCCTTGGTTTTATGCTCCGTTTTTGACAACATGGTCACATTTTCTATTTTTCTTTAGACTAGTTACTTTTGTAAACAAACTTTGAAAACTATTTCATCATCATTAATTATTATTTAAAAGAGCTTTATTTTAGTTACAAAATCCATTAATTAATTATTAAAGTATATTTAAATATCCATATTTAAAGTATTTAATTCTAGGTTGTTACATATTATTAGATGAATTTCTAATCTTGCTCTAAGATGGAATTCAAGATTCACTATCAAATTGACTCCTAGTCTTCTCACTAGGTAAAATTCTGGTTTTCTTATCAATTGAGTTTATGATCTTTTGCCAGATAATATTCTAGTCTTATTATTAAGTGATTTTCTAATTTTTCTACAAAATGAAATTTTGGTCTTATTATTAAGTGGATCTTTGATTTTCCTACCAAATAGAACTCTGAACCTATTGTCAGATGGATTTTAGATTTATGATCTTCTTACCAGATGATTTTTTTATATTTAAAGCAACAATGATTACTATAAAAGAAAGATGAGAAAGCTAAATTGATGTAGCTTATTTAAGTTTCGCTTATAATTATTCTGAAAAATGAATTTCAAAATCAAACTTCTGGAATTTCAAAAATCAATAAGATAATTATTTCATAAATAATCTTTAGCATTCACAAAGAAAAATGATCAATTTGAGAAAGGAATAACTTCTTGAAAGTATGAAAATCATCATCATTACTAATTTTATTTTTTTCCCTAAAAGGAAAAACCAAAAAGCCTAGTCTAAAAGCATTCTGCAAAGGGAATAAAAAGCAAGCAAATATACAATTAATCAAAGATCATAGATCATATGGAATTGGACTAAAGCACTAAAGTAAGTTACAAATCTCAAACAATTCAGCAAGTTCAAATACAAGACAAAAATAAGGAAAGAAAATACAAGGTTAATTCAGAATGTCTATCATTCAGGTATCAATTTATTTACCATAATTACTATTGACATATCACATACAAAAATTACATATAGTAAAGAAAGCTAAATCTTCCCAAGGAGGTGGGGGAGGTTGAGGTAGTGTATGATGTTAGTACACTTTCTCTTTTCCATTTCCCTCAACCTCAAGGAGACATGTGGTAGTTTCCACTTGAAGAAGGTCCGCATATAAGCAAGAGTTGAGGGCCCTCAATTTCTTTGAGGTGATCGGAACACTTGTAAAGAAAGAAATAACGATAGCATCTATATCCTACTTCAATCGCTCTACTCAATCTTGAATTCATATATGGACCTAAGAAGGAATAATCAATTTCTAATCGAAGGCAACTATTAGTTTAAGTAAATAATCTACAAGATAATCTAAGCAAGATTTCTCAAGCGACATCAATTTAGTTACTGTAGCTAAGATTTAAGGTCATTACTTTCTCCATCAGAATTTCAATAGCAGAGGAAGGTTCGACAATAGGGAAAATTGCCATGTCCAAGAGTTCTTTAAGCTTCTTTTCTTTCTTTTAAATAATGTTTATATTATCAATAGAGTCGACCTGAATCTCCAACGTGCGTTTGAGCGTTTGTTGTCTTCCAAAAGGGTTTTGACTTTGTTCTCTAAATTCTTGATTGCTTGGATAAATGGGCATTTTTCACGATCCGGACCTAAAGATGGGTTCAATAAAGAGGGGAATTAATCTTTGGTGGCTAAAGATCGAGGTCTAGTCACTCTCATAGGAGTGGAGTGGGAAGAATGGATTAACCACTACTAGCAATAAGTTCCAAAGATTGCAAAGATACTTGAATTTTCAGCAAATCTATTTCAAGGTTCTCTATTTTTTGATATAGCCAAGCAATTTTTACATCAGCCTCGGTTTTTTGGTCTAAGATATCAAAATGGTTCATCGCATCTATGTTCTCCTTCATCTTCTAAATCCCTTCATCTGTCTTATTAATTTTCTCCCCGATGCTTGAAGTCATCTCTTTCAGACCACTTAATGTTGATTTTAGTTTATAATACTTGGCATACAATTTCCGAGCTTCTAGGTTATCTAAAAATGAGCAGACTAAAACGTCTTGATAAGAATGTTTCTTCTCAATATTCAACATCAATTCAATTCTGGCATTTCCTAGATGGGAAAAGAGATATAGATCACAAGACGCGAGCTTTAACTGACTTTCCTATCAAAAATAATTAAAGGAAAAGAAATCAATATAAATTGTTATGATCTTAGATCGGCTATTTAACTTCTCTGTTCAGTCGTAGCACTTCCCTCTCACTCTTCTAATGTAAAATCTCAAAGTGAAATTATTTCTTAACTAGAAAAGTAGACTTATTCCTAATAAGTGGTTGAGGAAACGGATGCGTAGTGCAAGGCTACGTAGCCAGAAAGTAATAAATAAAAATAAAGTAATCTTCTGATCAACAAGCCTGATTGGTGACATCAAAATAATGGAGTACTAATTATGCAAGCAATACAATCCATAAGTACCGATCAAAACATAGAACCAGCATAATATATACAACTAAATAAAGCAGCACTAAACAAACACCAAAACAAAGCACAATGCACAAACAACATATAACATAGAGTAGGAAGAGAAAGCAATCAGTCAATATCAAAGGGATCAATGCCAGCATAGGACTGTGGTAGAGGAGTGTCACAACTATTCGCTTATCTATAGTCTTGCGCAATGCTGCCTAACCTAAATTGCAGAAGAGGGAAGAGCATCCTCCTGTTTAAAGAGAAAAATAATGAGCAACCTTATAACATATGTACATAGGATAACAAATAATTTTTAAGTACTAAAAAGTAGTAATCTCTATACTCAAACTGTAAGAGCTTGTGAAGAAGGAACTTGAGTTTCTTTCTTATCCGATTATTTGCCAGAGACTTGAGCGTATTTTGCTGGGGCATCTTCTTGAGAAGCATTGTAAAGATGAAGGAGTTAGGGAAGATCCATATCACAAGCAGAAGTGCCTAAATCCTGACCGCCCAATCCACTACGATTATCTTCTGATCTTTTCAAATCCTCATCATCGTCACTCTTATCTTCATCATTGTCATCGTCGTCATCATTGTCTTTGTCGTCATCCGTCCCTCATCAGAATCTTCATCTCCTCCAAATAGAGGATCATTGAAAGATAAAACTCCTTTGGTTAATGGTTTCTTTTTTAGGAAATTCATCTTGAAGCGATCCCTAAACTCTTCTCAACAAAAGATCGAACTTCCTCTTGAATTTGTTAGTTAATTCTAGGAGGGAAGAAAAGTCCAACTTGGGGCATTTTCCAATGTTATCATTATAAGCAAAAAAAGGAGCGTCTTCATAGACTCTATGATTTTGGTAAGGTCTTGATCTAGAAAGATGGTAACTTTCTTCTTGGCAATTTTTATCAGCATAGACCAAGGTGACATCTTTAGTTTCAAGCTGGCTCTCTAGAGACTTTATCTTATCAGCCATTTCGGCCTTTTCTTTCTTAAAAGTCTTAACACTCTATTCAAGCAATAGTTTGACTTTCTTCTCCTCATCAAGGAAGGAGGTAAATCTGCTTTTCTCAAGAATAACCTCATTCCATTCCACCGCAACATCAACCATTTTGCCTTGCAAAAACCTGACCTTGGTCGTTAATAAAGAAACTTGCCCTTTATGTTCTACAACTTGACCAATGGGTCCTTGGGATGCCTGTTGAAGGAAAAACATACGCTTGGCCGCCTAAAACATACGGTAGATATAAATTAAGTAAGGGTGTACCAAACTAAGACCTTAATTAGCCAAAATACTAAAAGACACGTACCAGTAAGAGCTGCTAATAAAGAAGATAAAGATGGTCCATTGAGAAATTTGATGGCTATAGTGGCATGAGAGAAGCCGTAGTGGAAGATTGGACAGCTGAACTAATAAGATCTTTAAAGCCTATATAAACGGTTTGAGCTTGGGCCTTTGAAGGAAGAGATTCAATAAGAAGGGGAGTCTGACCTAACTCCTTGAACAAACGTTGGAATCCAAAAGCTAAGGTGGGAAGTGAGATGATTAGTAAAGAATTTGAGGTATGAACATTCTCTATTTGTTCTTTTGCACCCTTGTTTGGGGAAATTAAATTAATTATGTCAGGATCGTGAGTGGCCAAAGTAGCATCCACATTCAACTCTTTAAAATATGGAAGTCTAGACTTCCCTAAGCTTAGTCCATTTGCTCTGAGGAGAGATCAAAGCGTTAATTGGAGTGCCAAAGCTCGCCTTCCTTTTCATAGCGGCGATAGCTTTGGCAATAGAACCCCCAACAAGGGAAGGCTAGTTTCTTTAGAAAAAGAAAAGAAATGAGCTTTAGCCTTCTTAGGCCTAGAAGCAACAACAACGACAAATGAACCTAAATTAAACGGAAATCCTAAGACACTAATGCAAGAAACTTTATTTAAAATATGATATAAACCCACCGAAAGAATCATGCTGAACAGGTGAAGAGTTAGAAAAGGCATTTTGATTGCCAATCACTAGGAATCGTTTCCCATGAGCATCCTTCTTTACCATGGGAGGGTTCCCTAAGCACTTGGTGGCACTCCATAATCAGGGAGTAGTTTTTGAGATTGGTCTCAGTTAGAAGTTTACATCCGTCTCCTAAAGTTTGCGATGTTGAGTTTAATTCTCCAACTGTTTTAGCTATTGAAGAATTGGTCCCTTAGGGACTACTTCTAAAAAAGAATAATAATTGTAAGGCAACAATAGAAGGTAGAATAAATAATAAAGAAAAAGAGACGAAGCTTATTAGGAGTAGAGAAACACCCTCTAGTTTTGGGGGTATGACTCTTAACATAGAGGAACTGATTTTTCCGCTCTTTAGATTTGTTTATCGGATTGCTAATCAAACTTTTATGAGGTAGAAGGCGGTACATCATGCACTCTGGCTGGTTCGCCATATTAACAGGAGTTACTAATGGGTAAAGGGCATCTACATCAAGAGATGAAAGCTCAGCTTCACTGGCTAAAATTTCACGGCAGCTTAAGTAGGTATAAGAATTAGGTAGCAATTGTATTGGAGCGATGTCTAAATGGTCCAAGTATCAAACGAAAAAGCCAAAAAGAGGAAGATAAATAGAATACCAAGTCTAAATTCATTAAATTGGAATAAAGGCAAATAAATCTTCTGGAGGATTTTCTATCCTTCCAAACGGGCTTGATGTTATGGCATCAGCAATAACAAATTGGCGAAGGGTGGTGTTGACTTCATCCTAAGAGGCAGTAAGAGATGGAACAAGTATGTAGTCTCCTTCCTCAGAAGAAGGAGAAAGTTTAGGGCCCTTATCAAATTTGTTGCCAGCCATTTATCTGACAAATAATATTGCCTAAGGTCAGCGGAGTATATATATTTTATAAAAAGGCCTAAAATGTTAAGAATAAGTAGGATTCCCAAGATAAAGATGCAAAGGTGAGTAATTAAACGCTCAACCAGTGAATAAAAAAACTAAAACTGACTATTTAGTTCATGACAAAACCAAGGCTAACCATAAAACTTATATTAGTTCGAAAAATCCACTAAGAAGACTATTCATAAGTATCAAACCTATAACAAGATATCATGTAAATATTTAATGTATAGAAAACCAATTGAAAATTACTTAACAATTATTGGATTTATGACCAGATGTCGAGTTCATAGTTGATTAGTAAGGTTCAAATAAAGTACCATACTAATATCTTTTATAATAGGATTTCGAATCAGTAACCTGATATCAATCCATAAAAGGCTGTCAAATTCATAAATAATGAGTGGGTTAGACTTATTAGAAAGAATCTAACCTATTGTTGAATTTGTAAGGTGTCGAATACATAAATAGTTTATGAATCTACAATATGATAACTACATTCCGAACTCATGACGTCATAACAAACTTAAAAGGGATATCAAATTTGTAGCCTATATGTTAACTCTTTAAGCAGTTGTCAAATTTGTAAAGGAAAAGCGGCTCACTATGGGTTATCGGGCTTATAACTAATAAGAACATCCCCCGAAACAGCTTTCAAACTCCTAAATAGATATCGAACCCCTAATTGGTTGCCGACATTATAAAAAAGTTTTGAATTTCAAGTTGGATGTCAAATTTCAAAAGATTGATCAACTACAGAACTAGGCAAGTTATCGAATTTTAAGGTTGTCGAGTTTTTAACAATCAATCAAATTTTTATTTGAATGTCGGCGTCTTAAAGAGTACTGATTATAATCATCATAGCTCTAGAAAGATGACTTTCGAGAAGGATTTTGAATTTGTAACAGCAATTATAAAACTTCAATCAACAAGGTGAAATACCATAATCTACGCTTGAATGCAAATGTTAAGTTTCTGAGATCAAAATAAAATATTACTTCAATAAAACTTGTCAAAGCACCTAATTAGTTAAACCCTAATTTGTTGAAAACCCCCATTTTTTTCTTTACCTCACGTCTAAATCAATTAAAGATGAAGGTCAAACCTTAAGATTGAGCTTGAATGTCGAAGAAAGTTGAAATTTAGTTAAAGATTTGCAAGTAAAAAATAAGAGGAAGAAGAAGGATGGGTATTTATAGGGAGAAAGAGAGCAATAAGAGCCCTTGATCTCAATTTGAATGAACGAGCAAGATCTGAAAGGAATGCCAATGGCGGCAATGTGGTTATCAAGGCAGCAAGCATTAATATAGAGGTGTTAACTTAAGAAGTCAGAATTTCTTCTACACTAGAGGGGTAAATGTTACTACAAATAAAGGACTTGAGCATCATGGAAGAACATATCGAAATTCAAGGTGTCGGGTGTGAAAAAGGAAGAGAAATCAAGCACTCAATAAGGGATATCGAACTTCAAGCTACCATAGAGATGTCGAACATCTGTAACCAAAGGTATCAAATGTATAAAATGGAATGACGAACCTCTATAGTAAAAGATGATGAATACTTAAGGAGATAACAAGCATAGAAGAGATATCGGTTCCTAAGGGTTGTTGAGCCTCTACAACACAGTGTGTTGTAGAGCATGAAAAGAGGAGAGATGTCGCATCACTATAGGACGCCGACTAGTTAAGAAAGATAGGGTGTGTGTATACGATCCTAAGAGATGGCACTTATCAATGAGCTGAAGATTATCATATATCTACACCGCAGAGGATTGTAGATATCAACAACATAAAAGATGTCAAATATTTACAATAAGCAATAAAATAATGAATATCTACAGTATACTATGGGATGTCGAATAGTTATAACATACAAGGAGATGACATAGACCTACAGTATGAAAAGGGATAGCAGGTATCTACAATATAAAGTGTATTGAACTACTACCATATGAAGAATGTCGAGAATCCACAATGAAAATGAAGATGTCGTATTTCGTCTGTGTAGCAAACAATGCTGTAAATCATCAGTATGACAAGGATGTCGTAAATCATTAATATGGCAAGGATATCGTAAATCATCATTAGGGCACGATGTTGTATTTCAAAAATATACAGAAGGTTGCCACATATTATCAATGCAATGAATGATGCTAAAAATAAAAGATGTTGAAGGACAAATGGCGGTCAGGCCGCCTACTTGAACCTCTATAATACAGACCCAATGGAAACTTGGGAGGGGGAATTCTTCTTTACTCTCTTCTTACGTTTTAAAGTTGTAAATCTTTAATCGAATTCGGGATTTTAGAGCCGATTGTACTTTGTGGACTTTTTGCACATAAGAACTTGAACAACAAACATTGCATAACATACTCCAATCGAAATAAAATTAATTTTCCAATTATTGGACTTGTGGCATATATATGAATTCTTGTACTTAACTATGAACATGCATACTTCATTCTATTCGACTTGGATTTGGATTTTATCTTGCATGCTTCTCTCAAACTTTGACATGGCCACTTATGCTCTTATTCCGAATTAGACTTACTTCATCTTGTATATTTAGGATTAAAAAAGAACTTTGTTAACAATTTCCATAATTCTATAAAGAAACTAATTTATTCTTTATTAAATTGCCTTTTACAAGGTATGTGTGTGTATAACTCAAAATATTATTTGATTTTATTTTATGCTTTTGTACCTGTAGCATGTGCTCAAAGTGATTTTTAAGCTCAAATATATTATATAATTATAAAATAAAATAACTTAATATTCTCCTTTTAATTCTCTCGTAATATTTTAATTTACATCATCCATATTTTCAAAAAATTTGTATGTTTTTTTGGTCCACTCATTAATTTCTTTAAACTGAATTCTTCGTATTCTAAATTCTTATTCAATCACCTCAAAATCATTATAGATATTTTCACTTAAGCATTTTCAAATTTAAAACATTAGAAACATGAATCAACTATAAATGTGTCATTCGTGTATCCAAACAAATTTGTTATGCATAACTAAGAAAGCTGAAATTTATAAAAAAAAAATATTCACTTCAGCAAAAATTAATAATTTTTAGATTCAAATTAAACAATAACACGATAACATTCATGTAACGAATAAAAGCTTTATAAAAATAATAAAAAATTCAAACAATACTTTACTTACCTAATAGAATTTATTTCACATACACAATCTTAACAAAAATTAAACCAATAGATATATACAAAAATTTTAGATTATATTCTACATTCTAGCCATGTTAAACCTTAGCTAGACATGGACGTTCCTCAAAAACCTATATAGTACATCAAGTTTATTACTTACATACTTTTGTTTTAGACTTTACTATAAGATTGTGATGAATTTTATAACTTTTGAATATTGAACAACTTTCGATCAGTTTCACTTGATCCGACAACTGTTTTTCTAATTCTTTTATTGCTTATTTGATGCGAATAAAGACAAGGAAGATGTAAATTGAGAAATGGGAGAATGGTCAAATTTTAAGGATTTTGGAGTTTCTAATGTCGTTACTTCATACTAAATTTGTTCTTTCATATTTTAATGTTTTCAACTCTTGATATAATAATATCAATCTTTGTATTGTAGTTTTATCTTGGCTACGAGCAATATTAGTTTTCTTAGTAAATGGATATGAAATAATGCTTGGAAGATTAAACTAGGTAATTATGTATTATTATTGGACATTCCTAAGATTTTTATTTTTGTTGTAATATGTTTCATAGGTCAAACTTTTTGAATGTTTGACATTATTCCTTTTACATATACTAATAACATGTAAACTATTTTTTTATATAGTGGATGTGTATGCGTCATGCAATTCTTTTTTATGTTTTTTATATGTGCACATAGTTACTTGAATTGAGCCATTATATATAAGTTATTATATTAATAATGATATCTCAAATCAGTGTTTTAACCTTATATCTCAAATGTAATTATTTTTGTCTTCTTTTGTATGATGCATAAATGTACTTATACAGGTGTGCACAATGACATGCAAATATGTTTTCTGAACAATTAATTTTGAATATTCAAAATATAAATAATTTTTAAACATATAATATATCAAGGAAATAATGGTTTACTTGAGTCAATCATAAAAAATAAACTCGGTTGTATTTGCAAAAAATATAGTTGCAATCCGTATACGTTGCAAGTGTTCACATTATTCGGTGTTAAATTTATAATGTGAGAATGTTAAGAGTCAAACCACAATTTTTTTCTTATATTTGAAGAACCAGATGGTATAAAGATGTTGGTTTAGAGATTTTTTCTAATGTTTTGAGACTAGACAATGGATTCATGTACATGCAAAATATTTCATATCCAAAAAAGACAGATTGGATTGCGTCTTTATAACATTGATTTCAGGTATGTTCCAAAAACAATATCTTCAAATGTGGGTACACGTAGTTATAGAGAAAAATGATCTATGTAGTCACAGTTACCATCATCGTCATTGTAATAAACTTATTACGCTAAACAAGTTAATTTCAAGTCACCACCGATTAAATAATCCGCCATATACAGCTATGTATACCATTGACGTTTTATATTTTCATGCTACAACAAATAAAATAAAAATTCAAAATCCACACATCTGTACAAAGTACATACTACAAACTGCTACCAAGTTTCTGATTCAATCTTCTAAGCCAAAGAGAATGCAAAATCATATGAAACACATCGAACCTTTTCACAGGTTGATTCAACATAAAATGTCTTCTAACAGCCCTCAACCCCATCCTCAACCCCTCCATCTCCACCTCCGTCACTGCCTCCAGTATCTCCTTCAACTTTGGTATATTCTCCACCTCCATTTTTATCGAAAACTCCTCCCATTTCAATACATCGCTAAAAGGCGCATAATATCCTTGCGATATCAACACAGGAACACACTCTGCTAAAATGGCCTCCACAACTCTTGGGCTGGCAACCTCGTACCCGCTTGGGCAGAGGCAGAACTTAGACTTCAACATGTAGTCGTTGAAGTAGTCCACTCCTTTGGGTAAATAACTATGGACCTGGATCAACGGGTCATGCTTAATGTTCCATCCCCAGGTTTGTTGGAGGATGGACCTGATTGGGCCATGGTCACCTCCTGCAAAAAAGGCAAGGTAGGGCCGGCCCAACGGAGATGGTGGACGATTCAGAAGTTGGTGTGGGTATCCACCGTCGTATAGGTGGATTTCTGGAATGCTTACATCCTTTTGTGGCTTGAATCCTTCTGTTATATTGGCATTGCATAGCGCCCTAATTGAATTCTTGTATAAGTCTGAGTTTGCTCTACTCACATGCGGACCCTGCGTTTTATTTTTTCTTATGAGTACTATGCACGTGACATATATGAAACATCATTGACATTTACAAAACTTGTTTTTGAACTAATTTTTTGGGTGTGGTTTAGCTACGTAATTAGAGAACAACAATGCATGTAAAAGACAAGGCAAATATTAGGTGGCAACAGTTAAATAAGAATAATTTCTGCTGCAAAACTGTTTAATAGTTGTTACATAATGCATTTTTGATGAAGACGGTCGCGGAGTAAGTATCAACTGCATTTCACTAAACTGGTAAAAACTGCATATTTGATAAATTTCATCAGAGAAAATGATTTTCCTTTTAATCCCATCTTCGTTTGAATACATATTTAAATGGCATTTAAGCATTTTAACTAGATGAAGAAATTTTAACTACTGAAATAAATAAATGAATATAGGAAAATGTAGATAAAAAGAGAACCCAATCATGGCAAGAAAGCATGAAATGATCAGCTCCAGCAGTCTGGTTCCAAAATGGATGTCTGGAAGCGATGACATTGATATAATCAGCAACAAATGTAAGCAATTCAGACATATTGTGAGTGTTTTGATCGTAGATATACTGAACCATCCATGTTACGCTAAACGGTAGAAAATACAAACTAGCTTTTGAAGGATTTTTTGTTCTAAATCTACCCTTCATCATTTCTAGTTCTTGGATGAATCTTCCCTCAATCGAATATATATTCTTGCAAGGTCCATCGTGTAGAAGAGGAGGTTCGCCTTCTTCATACACATATATCTTTAATCTCCTCTCCATCTCTATATAGCTCCTGCATTTTTTTTTGGTTCTATTTTATCAGTGAAAAATTTGGACACGTTCTAAATGTTGAAATAAAATTATACTCATAAAGAAAAACCCAGAACATCAAACTTCATTATCAAGCATTATGATAACGCATATTAAATTGCAATCAATAATCAGTCACAGTCGGTTCTCTTTTATCTACAGTTTCTATATCCATTACAGCGGCACTCGATCATAATTATGAAGAAAAAAGGTGCCAGTTTTAAAAGCATGAAATTTTACAGTAAACATGCGGTGGAAATGTACATTACTAAGGTTCTTGGATATAAGTTTGCTAACCTGTAAAATGCAGCAGGGTTGCGATAAATTCTTGGAAGTGGCAGCATCTCTTGTAAATAGGAAGAAGATTCATTTTTAAAAACTTTTCCAGTAACTGCAGCTCTTTTAATTGCTGCTCTAGCTCTTGCCAACCCTTCTTCCATAGGTCCCAATGATGTACCAATATTCTTCTTCTGCAAATTTCCATTTATTTCTTTGATAAAATAGTCACTTTCTGGAATATGTGAACCCTATTGTAAGTACGAGCAGTCGAAACTTGTTACCTTGCAAGAATTCTTCGGGGAAGAAAGAAGATCGTGAGGGGCATCCACATTTTTGGATATGGGTTTCATGTCAAAATAAGTGCTTGAAGGACTTTTGGAGGAAGATGGGGAAGAAAAATAGGAAGAGTTACGGTCTGCTAAGAATTTCAGAAGAGTAGGGAAGAACAGGAGAAGAATTGGCGATATAATTTTCAGCCATGACGCAAAACTAAAGCAACTCATGGTTCGAAATTTGATCAGAATGTTTTGTGTGAAAGTTTGTAAACTTAAGGAATGAAAAGATACTGATATTAATCGTTTTTCTTTTTATTTCGTTTATACATATTCCTTTCTTGATTTGAGTTTCCTGGGAAAGAAATGATTATGTGTAATATCCTGAGTATGTAATCTTATACTATCTTATACTGCATATTGCTATATATAAGTCGGATCACACACAATATTTCCTCTTTTTCCTCTTAATTTTAGAATTAAAATACTTATATTTCCTTGATTGAGTATAATTTGAAGAAAATCACAAGGTTAAATCCCTCTAGACCCTTATATCTAATATATCTTAGAATAACCTCACTTGCCATGATTCAGTTTAAAGTCATCCAAGTTCGAATCCAACTGACATCATTTTATCCAATATATTTTTGAATACGTAGTTCATTTAAAATCTTAATTTTTTTCTATCAAATCTCTTGTCCAAAATATTTTAGAGTACATAGTTCATTTAAAATCTTAATTTTTTCTCTCTGTCAAATCTCTTATACAATGTATTTTAGGATACATAGTTCATTTAAAATCTTAATTTTTTTTCTATCAAATCTCCTATACAGTGTATTTTAGAATACATAGTTCATTTAGAATCTTAATTTTTTTTTTTTATCTAATCTCTTATCCAGTATATTTTAGAATACATAGTTCATTTAGAATCTTAATTTTTTTTAATCAAATCTCTTCCTACTTATAAATAACATTCAAAATACAATCTCTAATCATACGGTCTTATATTATTTTGAATAAACATGATCTTTGTTTGAAATTTGTTGGTTCTAATCGTTGAAATATAAAGTTTATTGAAAAGTGCCTTTTTTTTAAACACTTATGATAACATTAATACGAATGCAGGAAAATCAAAAGTACAACAACAAAGAATTCTATATGCATATTATTTGGTTTGAGAGCTATAATTCTGTCTTAAGCATTTTTGTTAACTCAACCATTGAACTCATGTAATATATTAGTTATAAAATGAAACCCTTAGTTCAATCATTAAAATTATCTTATATACCTTTTGTAGTTAGTTTAAAGAATAACCATGATTTATGTTTGAATTTTATTATAACTAAATAAATTATGCATAAAATATGATCAGTACTAAGACTAAAACATAATAAACAAGAAATTTGCATCTAACTTGGTTTGGATCAACAATTTCTATTTTGAGCTCTTTTCTTTATTCGCTATATATATATATATATATATATATATATATATTATACTATAGAGAAAAACTCTTGGTCAAAAGGGCAAAGTGAAGTTTTTTTTTCTAACTTCCTAAAACGTCCATTACTATAACTCAACGGAGAAAATAACATGAGGGCGCTTCTGACATTTTAATTTCCCACTACAGTCTTGCCATTCCTTTCTTTCTACGTTCCAACTACGTCTTTAGACTATCAACTGCAACATATTTCATGCCATCATTCAGCCTTCTTTCTCCTACAATGCCTAGAACCCATTACCTTCCAACAAAATTCTCATTCTATTATAATAATTAAATACCGAGGGCAACTATTTCCTTTGAATCATTCCACGTTCTGTAGTCATGAAACCACAACCCGCAATATCATTTAGCCCAAATTGTATTTCCCCGTGTCTCCAACTTCTCTTCCATTTGCCTTCTTCATTTTTTTCTCAGGTTGACCTTCATTTAGATCAAGTGTTGAGAGATATTTAAAATTTTCGCAGAGACTATAACTCCATTCAGCGAAGCCCTAGCCTCTGATTGCTAATGAAAAGCACTTTTATTTTGAGGATCAAAGAAGCATAATTCGATGACTCAAATATATCGCAACTATTTTTCGTAATTACATAAACTACAATTTTAATTCTCAAGTTTGTCAACTGAATTTTTTCTATAAATTTTTGCTCAAATTCATAATAAGCACCACTATTGGGGTTGCATTCATTAATAAAGGATAAATGTGCGGGCAAAAAACGAGGTGTATTTATTGATTGGATTGTTACGCTTGGGAATTCAAAGATTGTCGAGGTGCTGCAACTTCTGAATATCTATGCATTATTTGGCGGAGTATGGTAACTTTGGTTGTTGATGATGTGACATTATTTATTTAGGGATTGGAAGAAAGTAGAAGAGGATTTTTGATAAAGTCAATAAACTCTTTTGTGCGAAAATACCTTTTCTGTAATGTAAGTATGAAAACTTGAATAATTTTTTGTCTAAAAAATTATTCTTCGCTATTGCAGTACATTTTATACTTTGTTAAGAATATGAATATATAATGTTAGCATTTGTACAATGTTATGCACTAAAATTGTTATTTTTCAAAGCAAGAAAATAAAGCAGATCAAGATAATAGAACAATTTTTCCTGTTATATTTAATTATGGTACTATATAGAAGTTTAATTTACGTAATAAAGTTATTAAGACCACCCAATTATTAAACTATACAAATATTGCTTCTATAGATGTTATTCACTGCTTCTGAAATAGGATCATCTATCCTGGGAATAACCATTTGCGAGTATGTGATTTCAATTTCCAAAAATACAGTTTAAGGGCTACTCGGTCCTTCTATAGTTATAATGATGCTTTCTAATTTTTGTAGAACCGATGGTTCCAAAGAAACGTTTGACATCACATATCAGTGCGTTGATAATGCCACTGTTTATTTGGCAATGAAGGTGTAACTATAACATTCATCCTAATAACAACTTACACTGCAAAATTCCAAATAGCAGTGTATTGGGGTAATTATCATAACTAACATTCATTTTGGATGATATTCTGAAACACATTTTTGTAGAAGTAATAATTCAAAATATGGCATTATGATGATGTACATAACTATACTATTTCAAAATCAATATATAAGTTCATGAACATATAGGAGGAACAATAACCATGACAATGAAGTTTTTCATGAAAAAATATTCAAAACTTAGTATCCATAATGATGATTATTCAACTACCATTAACAAAATTCATGTTTGTTTCCATGTTTGTTTTATAAAATAATATCCGAGTCTCGATAATTGAAATTACATTAGTATGAGCAATTGAAAAGTTTAGTCCTTCTTACTGATATGATTACCTTAGCATATTACAACTACTTGAATAACAAACAGATATTTGAACATTGCATATCTTATGCCTATTAAATTTTGGTTGTGTTTACTAAACATATTTACCATAATGTTCATTTGTAAGATATTTGTTTTAATATTTCCTTTCTTTTTTTGCACAGGTTCATAACCAAACTTCAATTGTTTTACGGACTATTTTAGAAGATTACTAATTTTTAATTTAGACCAGTTCTTTACCTTTTTGTGTGTTATGTGAATATATATATATATATATATATATATATATATATATATATATATTTGTGGTGCAATATCTACTTTCCTAATTTTTTTTATTTCATATAGGCCATAATTCCTACGGAAATCATCAAAATCTACCTTAACATTGGTGAAGCCAATACCAAAACAATGGGCCCTTAACCATCTCCATCAAAGTAGGCCTTCACCATATGCTACAAGGTAGTGTCATGAGGCTGTAAACATCATACGTGCCCAGTATGGTAGAAGCTTTAGCTTGAGATGTTAGGGTATCAAAACATGACGGGGCCAGAGATAGCCTGATAAGGATGAATGGTGAGCTAGGGATTGAAAATGTTATAGAGCTACTTGTTTAATGGTTGTGGAAAAGACAATGTTGGCTTCGATAAGGAGGAAAGCAACAAAGATTGCTTAGACCAATGAGAATCATATTCTATTTGAATATCAAAGAAAATATTATTTACATGTCATGCCAATTCTCAATTTGATTATGGAAATGCGTATCGTGTAAGCATGAGTGCAGTTTGTTTAACTTACTAAAGTAAGGCTCCATCGCATGTAAAAGTCATGCATCATTAGTATGTTTAATGATTAAAAGGTTTTGCACTAAAGGAAGAACCACCTTTTCTATTTATTTTTACTGGCAACCAAGATGGTTTGGTTCATCTTAAATAAATTTTGTACATTTACTAATTACTGTAAGTTTAGAGGGAGTGCAACATGCATACCATAAAAAATTACGTTTGCAATAAACAACAAGTGCAATAAAGTTTTGCTGGCGCAATAACCTCTTTTTAGAATTTTCTTTGCCTCCGTCCGTCGGATGTGCCTTCAACTGGTGTTTTTATACATACATACATACATACATACATACATACATATATAAATGTATGTATATATATATATAAACCATGAACTTTATTTTCATTTACAACTACCAAATATGAAAAATAAAAGGATGATAGGTTAATGTAATGTTATACGGTCTATTAATTAAATCAAGCCTAATTTGTATACTTTCACACTATTTTCCAGAAAATAAAATAATACATTCTTCTCCAACTTCGACAAAATATAATAGGTCATTTCTTTTCCCAAATAAAAAAGTTAACATAAAGGTAAATCAAGTGTCATGAACTCCTTTTATCTATCGACCGATAAATTTCTTTAACGTCTATTTTTTTAAATTTCCATCCAAATCTAATATTTGAACTTCTATTTTTCGTTCTCTCATCCTTATTTTTCAAATAGCAATGAAAATTAAATATAGATACCCTAGAGGATAATTTTCATTTTTTTATGAAAAATAAGTATTGATCCATCATCATTTTTCGTTACCTACCTATGATTCTTCTTCTTTTAATGTTGATAAAATTGTAATGATGATTCCAGATGTTTTCACAGTATATAACTCCTTTTTTCATTTGCTTGTGACCCTTGTTAAGTCAATAATATGTAGTTCACATTTGTCATCTTAATCAAGTGTCCACTAACCTTTGGCAAGTTCACTATTTTTACTTATTTTCTATTCATTTCTAAAATATTCCATTAGACCTGAAATACTTCCCTCTTTCGGTTGTACCTTCATGGAAAATTTCCCAATAATCTTCTCTCTTTTATTCTCTCTATTCTCAAGAAATATCCAAGTTTGAATCTCAATGTCCTCATTTTTCCTAATGTAATTTGTAGCTACACATTTTTTTCCTTTATCACTCTATTCTATAACAGGTCCTAAGTTTGAATACGTTGGCTAAATTTTCATACATATGCTAGAATCCTTTTATTCCATGTTTTTAAGATGTAAATACTTGTTACGACCCGCAAATTTGTACCCTCTGAATCGACAATAAACCACACATGTCCGATCCAAAAAGCACAGATTGAAGGAAAGTCAAGAGAAAGAAGAGAGAGGGTGATAAGAAAGAAAGAAGAAAGAAGAAGAGAAGAGAAGAAGAAGAGAGAAAAGCAGAGCCAAAAGAATATAGAATCTCATATCGCAGCAGAATAACATATAATGTAGGTCAACAATCTTTACAAACAGAAACTGTAATATACATAAATCAACATCATAGTACACAATTAGAAATTCTCTCACAATTTATCAAATAATCAAAAAAATTGTATTGTTATTATTTAGGATTCACTACTGTGGTCTAATTTTACTTTACATACTAATGATCGATCTATATCTTGTATTCTTCATAATGCTTTTGGTGTTAGTATTCTAGTTACCACAGTATATGCCTATATTGATGAGACAAAAAGGAAAGATCTTTGGAATTATCTTATGGAAGTCTCCTCTATTTTCAAGCTACCATGGATAATTACACGGGATTTAAACTCTATTCTCTCGAACAAGGACAAAATTAACAATGGTTTACATAATTCGATAGGAGATCAAGATTTCATTTCTCTATCAAAACTCATAAAGCAAAATTTTACCGGGAATTATTTTACTTGGAGAGGAGGTACTAATTTTTCTATCCATAGCAAAATAGATCGTGTGTTTGTAAACAAGCTTTGGATTGATAGTTTCTCTCTATTTGGTATTCATTTAGGTTATCATTCTATCAGTGATCATACTACTATTAATATTAATCTCATGATCCAAATTCATAAAAAAAATAGAATACCTTTTAGATACAACAATTCTTGGCATCGTCAGGCTAGATACTCTTAGGCCATACAAGAAGCTCTCTTAAAATCTTTCCACGGCAGCCCTCTTTATTCCCTCCTGTGCAGGCTGAAAGAGATTAAAAAATGCATTGAAAAGTTGGAGAAATAATGTCACGATCCAAAATTCAATGTTCGAAAATTGACACCAAATACCTCACTTGTATTCGACTGCCGAAAATTCAAACATCGAACTCCAGTCGGATGGAGCTTATAACAGCAATAGATGAATATAAAACAGCGGAAATAAAATGAATATCATGCATTACATCACAGATACAACATCATCATAATATCCAATAAAGAAAGAAGCCCTTGCAAATCCAGGTATCCACAATCCCGATCGGACTCCCCATCACATGTGGAGATCTCCATACCGAAGCAACTCAGTGCAGAGACATTCGATAGGTTATCCTATCGTTTTCGAAGACACTCGGTCTTCACCGCCGTCTTCAAATGCTATTCATTTCGACGTGTCACTATTCGGAATGGGTTATATGACACAAAGGTCCCCTGCCGACTAAACCTAATAGTGAGCGCTTAATCTTAAAACACGTGGATGTATCAATTACAAAGATTCACATTCAGGGTTCGATGTGCGTTTCGGATAACCAACTGGAATCCGACTCCCTGTCGCATCGAAGTTTAAATGTCGTTTTATGGGCAAAGGGGTTTTCACATAAATATAGGAACAAATCACAAATCACAGTTCAGCACAAAATAACTCACATCACATAGTATTACAACCACAACAGAATTATCAATCTAGTGCACAACAATAGTTAATTGTTTTCAATCAAGGAGAATGTGATTTAAGTGAATTAACGACATAACTATTTTTATTGATTATTTTAAATCAATGATTAATTATTCTTAATGATAAATAAATTAAATCTTGATCAACTTAATTAATAAATTATTCCTTAATCAATTAACTTAATTAACTACTAATTATAAATTAATTAACTTTAATTATCTAATTAACAATTCTTAATTACAAATAAATTAGACACTTAATCATTAATTAACCAATTTTTGAGAACAAATTGATAAATCTCTAATTCCTTAGTTAATTACAATTATAAATTGATTAACCATTCTTAATTACCCTTTTTAAACAATTAACATTTAAAAATCTTCCTTAAACCTTCAAATCAATTTATTACTAACTTGAAAACTTTAATGGTAATTAAATTTAATACTTAACTTAAGTTAATTAGTTAATTAAAATATTAATTAAGGTTTAAAAACATTCTTACGTATTCACTTAAGTAATTAAAACTTGAAATAATTTCTTAACTTAAAATAGTCAACATTAGTTACTTCATAAATACTAAAATTTGCTTAACATTATAAACTTGAAATTTATTGGGCTTAACCCATTTTTTGAAAACAACCTGAGCAAAACCCCAGTTTTTACTCGAGTAAACACTCGAGTTTCACCCTATGTTTCCCCAAGACTTTCTCTCTTCCTCACGTACTCCTTCTTCTTCTCTATTTTTTATTTCCAGTAAGCTAAGATTTTGTTTAAGTTTAAATTAAAGTATCAGGAAACATGCTCTCGTACTCGATTACTAACCCGAAGCAATCACCTCGTTTACTCGAGTAACAACTCGAGATTGCTCACCATAAACAACGCTGACACAAATCCACGTCGTACACATGCACGGCGTCGCGCCACTGCTCCGGCGAACTCCACCACCTCAGGCAAGTCGCGAGTCATCCCAATACTCGAAATCGAAACTCGATTCAACACCAAACATTTCAAATCGAAATTTAGTAGTTCGTTTGAAAAAACTGCACTCAACTCCCCTCAGCAAAACACCTCGCCGCAGTTGCTCAGGCCACCGTGACGCTCCAATTCCGTCCACACAACGTCAACACCCTATGCTACCATTCTCCAGAGTTTCGAGAAGCTCGATCAAGCATAGGAGACGAACTCGTCTCGTTTCTTAACCACAACAAAAAACGAACATCAAACCCTAAATTGATCTCGACCCATCAATTTATGCAATAGAAAAATTATCTGACAATTTTTCTGAAATCACCGATGTTCAAACATGCTTCAAACAAAATCTTAACATTTAAAATTGATTCAATCATCAGGAAATGGTAAAAATGCTTATTTTGTTCAAATACGAACTACTCTTAGAATACTAAACTAAAAATCTTCATTTTTGTTTTAAAAATCTTATTTTGCAGTGAGGATTCAAGTTATGAACTTGAATTAGCTTTTTACAACAATCAAATTTATCAAAATATTTCTTATTTACCTGTAAAACATGATTCCAGTGGTGATATCTCATCAACATGTTTAAAACAGCTATTAAAATCCTAAATTTGAGTTTAAACATCTTGTTTTGGTAGAAAACCCTAAGCTTAACCACGATAAGTTGAAAATATTTTGAGTTTGAATAAATATTTAACTCTGTAACAATAAACAGAGAAGTACAGTTTATTCAATATTTCACAGAACAATCTATATATAAACACAAACTATATTCAAAAATAAACATATACAACACATGTTATCAATGAATCGCTTGTACTGTTTTAAATTAAACTTAAAACTTTAAAATTTATGTTTACTCACCTGAAAGCAAGTTTGAACAGAACACTTTTTTTTTGTTTTTGAAAGCCTGCAGTTGATCTGCCTTTAAACCTTTTCTATTTTGTTTTTTTTTTAGTTGAATGAATTGCTTAAGTTTGTAAGATAATGATGTTTACTTCTTTTCTCTGATTTGCTAAGTTATGTTTGAACGAAATGGAATAGATATATATATATATATATAGAAGACAGTTTGTATAAGGGTAGGTATTATCTAGTACAGCTTATTTCTATTCGGTCAGGTTTTTTTAATCCTCTTCCTTTGACTGAGCAAGATTTGTTTTCAGCTGAAATGATTTTTTTTGCATTTTGAATGACCCTATTTTTATGCTGAGAAGAAAGCATTTAATGCAATGTTTCCTTTCTTGTTTACATGTAATCCTTTTTTTTATATGTACATTTTTGTTTTATACATAGATATTTATTTTAGCCTTGCATACATTTTTTTTGTTTTTGTTTTATCTTCTTGCATACACCAAATTCACATACATCAACTTGTCTGATTTTGCCTTGCTTATACATGTATTTCATAGGTTATATTACTAGAATTATCTTATGTATCCACGTGTCTTTGTTATATTTAATATTAATAATATTTTATTTGTTTTGAAACTTTTCAAATTAAATTTCAAAAGTTCAAATAAGTTACCAAATTTGAATTAATAATTTTGGGATGTTACAGATATCCCCCCTTAAGAAAATTTCGTCCTCGAAATTTGAAAGAGAGAGAAAAGCAAACAAAGAATATATGAATTCAGAAAAGGATAGAGAAATGGCTTACCAGTTTAAGCCGAGATATCCACTCTGCAATTGGGATATGATTTCCGCATATTTTCTTCAGTTTCCCAAGTGCAGTCCATTGGATTGCCACTCCACTGAACTTTAACTAGTTTCACATCTTTGTTTCTCAATTGCTTTTCATCACTATCTACAATCTTCATCGGTTCTCTTTTAACTATTAAGTTGGGAGTGGTTTCGAGATCCTGTTGAGAAGCTTCTTCAATAATACTATCTGGATCGTGCACATACTTCTGAAGATTAGAAATGTGGAACACATCATGCATGCCAGATAACCAGTTGGGCAACTGCACTCGATAGGCTAAAGAACCGATCCTCTCCAGAATAGGAAAACGACCAATATACCGTGATACTAGCTTACCGGTCTTCCCAAACCTTAATACACCTCGCATTGGAGATACTTTGAGAAAGACAGAGTCTCCAATTTGGAATTCTAAATCCCTTCTTCTACAATCATAATAACTCTTTTGACGACTCTGAGCTGTCTTCAATTTCTTCCGTATAAAATCTACTTTCTCTGTGACTTCTTTAATCATATCCGGTCCAAGGACGAGTCTATCACCTACCTTAATCCAGCATGCGGGTGATCGACACGGACGACATATAAAGCTTCAAAAGGATCCATCTCTATACTGGCCTGATAGCTATTGTTATATGAGAATTCGACCAGATTTAAATGGTCCTCCCAAGAACCACCAAAATCAAGTATACAAGCACGCAATAGGTCTTCTAAAATTCGATTAAACCTCTCAGTATGTCCATTAGACTGTGGGTGGTAAGCAGTGCTGAAATTCAGTTTTGTTCCCAATGCGTCTTGAAATGCCTCCCAAAATCTACTAGCGAAGATCGGATCACGATCACTCACTATACTGCTAGGAATACCATGGAGATGGACAATTTCTTTCACATATAACTCGGCTAAACTTGCTACCGTGCGGGAAGATTTCACTGGCTAAAAGTGGGCTGTCTTAGTCAAACGGTCCATAATAACCCAAATTGCTTCGTTGCCTTTCAGAGTACGAGGCAAACCGTCGATGAAATCCATCAATACTTGGTCCCGTTTTTACTTGGGTACCTCTAAAGGCTGAAGTAAACCCGTCATTTTCTTTTGATCACATTTAATTAGTTGGCAAGTAGCACGGCGACTCACATATATAGATATGTCCCTTTTCATTGTCTTCCACCAAAAAGTTCTTTTGATATCACGATACATCTTGTTAACTCCTGGATGGATGCAAAGCTTAGATTTGCGACATTCGTCCAAAACTTCGCGTTTCAGATCGGGGATGTCGAGGACACAAATCCTTCCTTTTAATCTTATAACTTTATTGTCGTCGACTTCAAAACAAGTATTTTCACCACGACGCATTTTCTCATAAATTTGATGAAGGAACTCATCTTCTTTTTGTTTACTGGCGACTTTCTCAAGAAGAGTAGGAGTAATGACAAGGTGAGCAAGAATAGCACGCTTTCCACTCAAGGCGTCGACAACTACATTGGCCTTTCCGGGCGTATGTAGAATGTCTATGTCATAAGATGCCAGAAATTCCAACCAACGTTGCTGTTGAAGATTCAGATCTTTCTGGGTGAAGAGATATTTCAAAGATTTATGGTCCGTGAATACTTCGAATTTTTCACCTATAGAAAGAGAGTTCATTAGGTATATTGTTAAGTTAAGTTAAATTCGTAAATTGTTAGGAAAGCTGAAAAGTTTTTACCCAGAAGATAATGTCACCATATTTTCAAAGCGAAGATAACAGCTAAGAGTTCCAAATCATGGGTTGGATAATTTCTTTCGTGAGGACGTAATTGTCTATTCGCGTAGGCAATTACCTTCCCATTCTGCATTAATACCGCACCCAAACCATCACCACAAGTGTCGGTATAAACAGGTAATCCCTGATTCCTATTGATAATAGCGAGAACAGGAGCGGTGGTTAATCTCTTCTTCAACTCCTGAAAAGCTTCGTCACATTTCGGAGTCCAATTGAATTTTGCATTCTTCATTGTTAGCTTAGTCAACGGACTAGCTATCTTAGAAAAGTCCTGAACAAACTTCCGATAATAACCAGCTAAACCCAAAAACTTAGAATTTCTTTTGGGGTAGTGGGCTTCTTCCAATCAAGAATAGCGGAAATTTTGCTAGGATCAACATAAATTCCTTCTTCAGTGACAATATGGCCGAGAAATTTAACTTCTTTGACCCAGAATTGGCATTTGAATTTTTTTGCGAATAGAATATTTCTCCTTAATGTCTCTAAAACGATTCTAAGTTGCTCGGCATGCTCCTCTTCGGTCTTGGAATAGACCGAAATATCATCAATAAATACAAGCACAAATTTATTCAATACTTCCAGGAATACACGAGTCATAAGATCTACGAAGTATGCTAGAGCATAGGTTAGCCCAAAAGGCATGACTAACCATTCGTAGAACATATTAGGACCCCTGAAAGCGGTCAAATGAACACAATCTTCGGCGATTCGTAGTTGATGGAATCCCTAGGCTAGATCCATCTTTGAAAAGAAACGAGCGTTGTGCAATTGATCAAACATATCATCAATTCTAGCTAGTGGAAATTTATTCTTGAGAGTCAGCTTATTGAGATCGCGGTAATCTACAACAATCTCAAAGATCCATCCGATTTAGCAACAAACACAACGGCTGAACCCCATTCAGAAACACTATGACGAATTAACCCTTTATTTAGCAAATCATCGGTTTGCTTGACTATTTCAACCCTTTCCCTGGGTGCCATCCTACGACTTGCGTGAACGACAGGACGAGCATTGGGTACTAGGTCAATCCTGAATTCTATTTCTCGCTGTGGAGGTAAGGATTTCACTTCTTCGAACACGTCCGGAAAATTTCTAACAATGGGTATGGACTCCAGACTGGGTTCGGATAACCCAAGTTATACATCAACCCATCTATTTTAGGACTAGGGCCCTCACAAGAAATCTCAATAAAATCTCCAAATTTGGTTTTAATCGAAATAAATCGATCATTGCAATCCAATTTGGCTTCGTAACTAACTAGCCAATCCATTCCGAGTAAGACTTCAAACTCGTCAAAATCAAGGGTAAAGAGACTGATAGGGAATTGGTAACAAGAATATCAGATAGGAACGTCTCTACATCGAAGACAAAGATTCACGGGACCTCCAACTGGATTCTTTACGTATATAGGCTCATCAACAAAATCAGGTTCAAGATTTAATTCATTAATAGCTTGCTGAGAGATAAAACTGTGTGTAGCGCCCGTGTCAAACAGAACTCTAACAATGCTATCATAAATAGTAAGATTACCTTCCAGGACTCCTTTCCCTTTTTCTGCTTTGGATGATGCGGATATGTCTTTGACTGTGTACACCTTGGCTATCTGAGCTTGCCTTACGACTGGGCAGTCTTTAACTTCGTGTCACAATTTCTGACAATAATAACATTTCCTGGGTTTTGCTTGTACGGATTGATCTCTCTTTGGCTTCTTGCAGCTGTTTGAGCAATGGCCTTTTTCTAGACAATTGAAGCAAGTGACATTTTCCGCCATGCTTCCCTGATTACTCTTCTTTTTCTCCTTACCCTGTCATGGTTTCTTTCCTCCAAATTTCCTCTTCTTCCAATTTTGATTGCTCGAATTTCCTTTCTCCACCGGGGCTTCTTGCATGTCATGTGTAGCATATTTTTATCCCATATCAACCAAATCTGAAAAGGATTCTTTGACGTGGCCAGTCATCCTTTCGTGGAACTTCTTATTCATCCCACGAATGAACCTTTCATTCTTCTTTAAAGGTGTGTTTACCAATTCTGGACCGAACGAGACAATTCACTGAATCTATTTAGATACTCCTCGAATGACAAACACCCCTGCTTTAAGTCCATGAATTCCTGGTACATTCGAGAAATTCCAACCGATGGCATATAGCGCTTCTCAAATACTTCTTTAAATCTCTCCCAAGTAAACTCGTCTTCTGGCTTATCTACAGTAACTGTCTCCCACCATGCTGAAGCTTCTTCTTGAAGTTGCCAAGAAGCTATGATCGCATCTGATCGTCTTGCAACTTTAGCCCTCTAAAGATTCTTTCACATAATCTAATCCATGCTTGGGACTCAACAATCGACTCCTTGCCAGTGAACGGCTTACCACCAAGCCTTGAAAAATTCTTATATAAATACGCCAGATTTGGCTGATGCCGAATAGATAAAGCTTCTTCTGCTGTTGGGGGAACTTGACTAGGTGCTGTGGCATTTCCTCGCCCCTCAGCTCTTCCTCTTCGTCCGCTCATTCTTATTATCTGTAATTAGTAAGAAAATTGGTTTAGATATTCGGACGAGATATCTTAAGGAATACCAGCAGTTAAAGGAAATAGACTAAGAGAATTTTGGGATTCAATCTCGGTCATACTCATTCTAGGGTATACTTCACCCTATCTCTAATGAGCCATCTAATGTGTTATACTCTGTAGCCAAAGTTCTTACTCAACCTTCAACTCTGATACCACTTTGTCACGATCCGAAATTCAATGTTCGAAAACTGACACTAAATACCTCACTTGTAATCGACTGCCGAAAATTCAAACATCGAAATCTAGTCGGATGGAGCTTATAACAGCATTAAATGAATATAAAACAGCGGAAACAAAATGAATATCATGCATTACATCACAGATACAACATCATCATAATATCCATTACTACATCAGAGTATCATAATACATATACCACAACTCCAAATAGAACAACAAGTGATCATATGCCAAAAAAGTCTTCAAAGAAATGAAGCGATAGCGAACTTTCAAAAACTAAGCACTTTGATATCCAAAGCTTCCAAATTACTGATAGCCTCCAAACCAAAATGTCTCCAAAATACTCTCTAACACCAGAACACAGAAACCTGCTACTAGGCTGCCTGTGTGGAAATGATGGGCACTCAGAGTTTAGAAAAGAAACAATAAATTCCGGGTCAGTCATGGGACTGGTATGAGTAAACAAAAACAGTTGCTTTTAAATAAAAAAGATTTATACAAGAAAAATCGTTATGCTTTTGGAAAATGAAACTACCATAAGGCCTCCCGGCACACACACAATGCAATCGCACACTTGGGGGAGATTTCCCCTTAAGATAGTCAAATATGCTTAATACGAGAAAAGTCTTTGATATTATTACTAGTGCATAGTGTGAAACCATTTCGAAAATATAATATTAACCTTAGCCAACATAGGTACCATTATACTATGCCTACTATAGCTGTCACCTAAGGTGGCAGGTTATACAGATTGTAATCATAAAGGGTTCGTATTGTTTCTTTGGATTTCCAACAAATGGTCAGGCTAAGGAACTTCCTACTGCCACATGGGTACGCCTCTGGAGGGACGTCCCAAGAACCTACCCGGCTCTCTGCCAACACAAGACCGGGTTACCTCTATAACTAGGTAACTACTACTCGAATATGCCACCCCCCGGTCGTTTGCGACCTTTATCCAAGGGCTTTCTACCACAAAGCAACAACCACACAGTAAATGAGATTACAACAACCACACAGGTAAAGTATCCGGGCTCCATACCATGATACCGCCTTTTTCCCCAAAGAAATGACATACCCTAAAGGGTGCGACCCTCATAACCTTGCCGCATCTTTCCTGTTTCGACCATTTCTGGGGTGTGAGGTCTGATGAGGTCTCATCCACAAAGCTACGCTTTACACGAAAACCATGCTTTGATCACAAATGATCAACAAATGATCATCAACACACAGCAGCACTTAGCAGGTCACACTACCAAATTGGTAGTATATCACTGATAACCTTCAACCACATAACCTCTGAGCTCGTACGTCTCAGAGAAGGGTGTTAAGCTAAGAGAATAAATTCTCCGCCACCAACAGATATGTATTTGAAAGAAATCTATTTTATATCTCAAAGTGTAGTGTCAGACACACAATGATACAAGTCTGTTCCGGGTTCGAACAAAACCGAAGGCACTTCGTCCAATAAAGAAAGAAGCCCTTGCAAATCCGGGTATCCACAATCCCGATCGGACTCCCCATCGCATGTGGAGATCTCCATACCGAAGCAACTCAGTGCAGAGACATTCGATAGGTTATCCTATCGTTTTCGAAGACACTCGGTCTTCACCGCTGTCTTCAAATGCTATTCATTTTGACGTATCACTATTCGGAATGGGTTATATGACACAAAGGTCCTCTCCCGGCTAAACCGAATAGTGAGCGCTTAATTTTAAAACACATGGATGTATCAATTACAAAGATTCACATTCAGGGTTCGATGTGGGTTTCGGATAACTAACTGGAATCCGACTCCCTATCGCATCGAAGTTTAAATGCCTTTTTACGGGCACAGGGGTTTTCACATAAATACAGGAACAAATCACAAATCATAGTTTAGCACAAAACAACTCACATCACACAGTATTACAACCACAACAAAATTATCAATCTAGTGCACAACAATAGTTAATTGTTTTCAATCAAGGTGAATGTGATTTAAGTGAATTAACCATATATCTATTTTTATTGATTATTTTAAATTAATGACTAATTATTCTTAGTGATAAATAAATTAAATCTTGATCAACTTAATTAATAAATTATTCCTTAATCAATTAATTTAATTAACTATTAATTATAAATTAATTAACTTTAATTATCTAATTAACAATTCTTAATTACAAATAAATTAGACACTTAATTATTAATTAACCAATTTTTGAGTACAAATTGATAAATCTCTAATTCCTTAGTTAATTACAATTATAAGTTGATTAACCATTCGTAATTACCCTTTTTAAACAATTAACGTTTAAAAATCTTCCTTAAACCTTGAAATCAATTTACTATTAACTTGAAAACTTTAATGGTGATTAAATTTAATACTTAACTTAAGTTAATTACTTATTTAAATATTAATTAAGGTTTAAAAACATTCTTACATATTCACTTAATTAATTAAAACTTAAAATAATTTCTTAACTTAAAATAGTCAACGTTAGTTACTTCATAAATATTAAAATTTTCTTAACATTATAAACTTGAAATTTATTGGGCTTAGCCCAATTTTTGAAAACAACACGAGCAAAACGCCAGTTTTTACTCGAGTAAACACTCGAGTTTCACCCTAAGTTTCCCCGAGACTTTCTCTCTTCCTCACGTACTCCTTCCTTTTTTTATTTCCAGTAAGTTGAGATTTTGTTTGAGTTTAAATTAAAGTATCAGGAAACATGCTCTCGTACTCGATTACTAACCCGAAGCAATCACCTCGTTTACTCAAGTAACAACTCGAGATTGCCCACACCAAACAACGCTGACACAAATCCACGCCATACACGTGCACAGCATCGCGCCATTTCTCCGGCGAACTCCACCACCTCAGGAAAGTCGCGAATCATCCCGATACTCGAAATCGAAACTCGATTCAACACCAAACATTTCAAA
Source organism: Allium cepa (assembly GCA_030765085.1). Taxonomy (NCBI): domain Eukaryota; kingdom Viridiplantae; phylum Streptophyta; class Magnoliopsida; order Asparagales; family Amaryllidaceae; genus Allium; species Allium cepa. The sequence goes on from CM060939.1 coordinate 561,318,053, forward strand.
TCGAAATTTAGTAGTTCGTTCGAAAAAACTACACTCAACTCCCCTCAGCAAAACACCTTGCGGCAGTTGCTCAGGCCACCGGCGATGCTCCAATTCCGTCCACACCACGTCAAAACCCTATGCTACCATTCTCTACAGTTTTGAGAAGCTCGATCAAGCATAGGAGACGAATTCGTCTCGTTTGTTAACCACAACAAAAACGAACATTAAATCCTAAATTGATCTCGACCCATCAATTTATGCAATAGAAAAATTATCTCACAATTTTCCTGAAATCATCGATGTTCAAACATGCTTCAAACAAAATCTTAACATTTAAAATTGATTCGATCATCAGGAAATGGTAAAAATGCTTATTTTGTTCAAATACGAACTGCTCTTAGAATACTAAACTAAAAATCTTCATTTTTGTTTTAAAAATCTTATTTTGCGGTGAGGATTCAAGTTATGAACTTGAATTAGCTTATTACAACAATCAAATTTATCAAAATATTTCTTGTTTACCTGTAAAACATGATTCCAGTGGTGATATCTCATCAACATGTTTAAAACAGCTATTAAAATCTTAATTTGAGTTTAAACATCTTGTTCTGGTTGAAAAGCCTAAGCTTAACCATGATCAATTGAAAATATTTTGAGTTTGAATAAATATTCAACTCTGTAACAATAAACAGAGAAGTAAAGTTTATTCAATATTTCACAGAACAATCTATATATAAACACAAACTATATTCAAAAATAAACATATACAACACATGTTATCAATGAATCACCTATACTGTTTTAAATTAAACTTAAAACTTTAAAATTTATGTTTACTCAACTGAAAGCAAGTTTGAACAGAACACTTTTTTTTGTTTTTGAAAGCCTTCTTTGATCTTCCTTTAAACCTTTTCTGTTTTGTTTTTGTTTTAGTTGAATGAATTGCTTATGTTTGTAAGATAATGATGTTTACTTCTTTTCTCTGATTTGCTAAGTTATGTTTGAACGAAATGGAATAGATAGATATATATATATATATATATATATATATATATATATATAGAGAGAGAGAGAGAGAGAAGACAGTTTGTATAAGGGTAGGTATTATCTAGTACAGCTTATTTCTTTTTGGTCAGATTTTTTTATCTTCTTGCTTTGACTAAGCAAGATTTGTTTTCAGTTGAAATGGTTTTTTTCACATTTTGAATGACCCTATTTTTATGCTGAGAAGAAAGAATTTATTGCCATGTTTCCTTTCTTATTTACATGTAATCCTTTTTTTATATGTATATTTTTGTTTTATACATAGATATTTATTTTAGCCTTGCATACATTTTTTTTGTTTTTGTTTTATCTTCTTGCATACACCAAATTCACATACATCAACTTGTCTGATTTTGCCTTGCTGATGCATGTATTTCATAGGTTATATTACTAGAATTATCTTATGTATCCATATGTCTTTGTAATATTTAATATTAATAATATTTTATTTGTTTAGAAACTTTTCAAATTAAATTTCAAAAGTTCAAATAAATTACCAAATTTAAATTAATAATTATGGGATGTTACAAATAATAAGCCTAACACATATAGAACTTTATCACAATTATAGGAGGAGGTGGATCAAATATATAATCTCATGATTCACAACCTCCATGAGGACTAGCCGATAAAGCGTACAACATGAAAACAGACCTGATGTATGATATTATGAGAAAAACAACAGAAGAAAGGGATCAAAGAATGAAACTTAATTGGCTTATCAAAAGGGATAGACCAACTAATTTCTTTTATAACAAAATCAATATGACTGAACCTAACCAGAGAAGCAGCTCTATCCTCTACTCTAATGGTACTTGGACATTAGCATCAGAAAAAATTGCAAATGAAGCTGTTAATTATTTTTCTGATCTTTTTTCTACATCTAAGGCTACACATCAACTCCCAGACATTATTTGTAAGAGAATTCTTTCTTTAAATGCTAGAGAAAACATAGGCAAGCCTTTTTACTTGGAGGAGATTAAAACTATAGTCTTTCAAATCAATGACAATAGCTCCCCGGGACTAGATGGCATTAATTCAAAAAAAATTCAAATTGCATTGGGAACAAATTAAAGAAGATACATGGGATGCTATGAATGGGATCCTACAATCAGGTAGAATCATTAAAGAAATAAATCACACATTTATTTGCTTAATCCCCAAAAAGCAAGAAGCTCTTGAAATAACAGATTCCAGACCTATTTCATTATGCAATGTCATTTATAAGATTTTAACCAATCTTATATGTAATCGATTAAAACCATGTTTAAATGACCTCATCTCATATAATCAGAATGTTTTTATCCCGGGGAGAGTAATATCTTATAACTCTCTACTTGCCTATGAGATGCTTAGAGGCTTTAATAGGGAAAACTCTAACAACTTTTGTTTGAAAATTGACCTGCATAAAGCCTATGACAAGATTAGCAGAGAATTTATTCATCATATGCTAATGTCCATGGGTTTTCCAAATCATTTTACTAATCTTATATATGAGTGCATATCAACTCTCATATTTTCTGTGCTAGCAGATGGTAATCCTTATGGATTTATTGGAATTTCTAAGGCACTGAGACAAGAAGATCCCTTATAGCCATACTTGTTTGCCAAAGCTATGGAGTATCTCACAATTAACCTAGATTTGGAGCAGTTAAAAGGCAATTTTACCCCAATATACAATATAGAGTCAGTAATTACACATCTGATTTATGCTGACGATGTACTGGTTCTGGCTAAAGCCACAAAAGAAAATGTAGTTGGTATCAAGCACATTTTTTAGAAGTTAAGTAATTCAGTAGGGCTTGTATTAAACGAGAATAAGTCCACTCTATATTTTAGTAAAGGAGCTAACAATAAACAAGCCAAAGCAGATATCTTAAACATTAATACTGGGAGTCTTCCTGTGACCTGCGTAGGAATCCCTCTCTCAAATAATAAACTCAAAGATAGGAATTTTGGAGCTTTAATAGACAAAATAAATAAAAGTTCAGTCATTGGAAAAACAAAATGCTCAATATTAGTGGAAGAGTGGAATTGGTAAAAACAGCCATATCCCTTATGATACAGTCCTAGTTACAATTTACCAACTTTCCAGCCTCCGTTATTCAGAGAACTAACTCAAATTGTGCTAATTTCATTTGGACAACTAAGGCACATATCCTAAAATGGGATTATGTTTGTAAAACAAAAATGGAAGGAGGGCTTGGAATCAGGAAAATAGAGGACATTGCAAAAACTGTATCTCTTAAAATGATTCGGAATTTTCTACAAGGTGATTCAGTGTGGGCAAAATGGATGAAACAAAGAACTGCAAAAATATAAATTTTGGAATGCAACTTTTAATATTAATGCATCACACATTTGGAAGCTATATTTAATGCTAGAAAATGGTGCACGGTTATTGACAGAAAAATTGTTAATGGAGATCTCACTGATATATGTCATGATCCTTGGATCAATGGTTATTCTTTATCAGATTTATATGGAAACAATTACACGAATGCTAATAGTGAGCATCATGGAAAAGTATCTACTCTTATATCTAATAATTCTTGAAAAATCACATGAATGGTATGACCTTTCATGTGACGACCCGTAAATGGTAATAGTTTTAATGATATATTTAACTGATGTTTGTGAAATTTTAAATAATAAAATTTGGAAATTAATATTTGGAATAAGTTTAATTAAGCATAGCAAATGGTAAATTTTCACCGAATAATACAGACGTTCTATCAGTCGCTAGAAGTTCAGTTTGAATCAGTTAATAAAAGTTGAATTTAAAAGTTTTCCGAAACCTAAATGTGTCAACATGACAAAATTTATTTCGAACAATCTGAATTAAACTGCCTAATTCATTTCACAAATTTCGGATGTTTCTGGTTCCGTTTGGATTTTTTCGTACGGAATAACAACGTATATCAGTGTCCGTATTCGACTTTTGATTGGATGATCGTACCACTAATATCTGTATATCGTTTTGATCGTCTCATTGTGCTGATCTCTATGGTGTATTCATTGCTGTATTTTGAGGTCCGGTGTGCGACGAAATTGATGAAACAACTCATCGTAGAGGTGTACCATCTTTGATGTCCATTCATATTTCAAATGGCTGGAGACGGTTGTAATCTTTCCATCTTTTCAATGCATTGATGATGCCTTTATTCCCATCAGTTTTGAACTATAAAAATTGTTATACGATGCAATTATTATTTTTAAACGGTTCAGTTTTATTTTATTTTTCCTTTATATATAAGATTTTGTATTTGCTTCCTTACGCCTGCGAACATGTAAAGCCTATTCAGCTCCTACATCTTTTACAACCTGAAGTTTTTCACGTCACTTCAATATATTATAAAATAGTGAAAGAGAATATGTGTTTGCCTATAACTTTACCAAGCTCCTCTCACCTTCTTTTACTCCTCACCCTCTTTTCTCCCTCTCTCCTGTTTTCGCCCATTCCTGCATAAAAGAAAAATAATAATATTACAAAGCTTATTTGTCTCTCGTGACCTCATCGGCTTCGGCCTCAAGCCAACATCTCCTCCTTCCGCCATGACCCGACATCACCGAGTCTCACCACTCTAGCCTCCCTCCACCATCCGCCCTTATCCCCTCCACTTTTTGGTCGGCCGTCTCACCCTCCGCCACCTAATTTTGCTGAGCCCAGGCAGTGCTGCCTCCTCCTTGATCCACAAACCCATAGCAAAAATAAACCCCGCACTAGATCCACGCAACCGAGTCCACCATCCCAAATTCGACCACCCTCTCTTCGTCAGCCTCAGCCCTCTTCTGCATCCCCTGGATGAGAAACTAGCAGCTCATTTCCCATTCCAACCCAACCGAACCATCATCTTCCTCCCGTACTTCCCTGAACTGGTGCTCGACCCGCATTCCTACGATCTATGCATGTTGCTCCCTTTTCCTAAATATAAGCATGCATATTTCTTTGCTTCCTTCTGTTCGCCTGAGAAGACTTCCCTTCCTTCTATATAAAACTAGGTAAGTTATGTAATGGATAATATGCCGGTCGTGCATATATTAGCGTTTATGCCAGTATACAAGTTATGTTTGTTCTCTCATAACAGTATATGTATTTGGATGTTAAAATTTGTTAGCTTGTATTTATGTAGTTTTGCATATGTAAAACTAAACTAAGATTTTATATAATATGTTGCAGATTGAGTCTATATTACTGTATATATAAGTACTGTATATATATATATATATATATATATATATATATATATATATATATATATATATATATATATATATATATATATATATATATATATACACAGTACTTATATATACAGTAATATAGACTCTATATATATATATATATATATATGTATATATATATGTATATATGTATATATATGTGTATATATATATATATATATATGTATATGATCTTTTTTATGTATAATCTGTAAAGTTTTAATGTTTGAATTTATAAAAGTTTATATTTTATGCCGTGTATATAGGTTATGTCTTTTGTTTTGTTTGTTGTATGAAATAGTATGTAATATGATAGCAAGGTATTTACAAAGTTGCCTGCAGCATGCTTGAGTCTAGATTTTGTATCGGTATATAGTAATAACGGGGTTATTTAATTATATAAGATATGATATATAGTTTATGTTGCGTCCAATATATATAGTGTATTTTGGTTATACGATTTGTACTTTAATTTAGATTTGTACTAACTGTAAATAATATACACTTTTAAAAGTATAATTTAAAGGTGTATTTGTTATATACCGTGTATGTTTATGTGAAAAGAAAATATATGCTACAATGCAATTTTAATATGTTATAAAATATAAAGGTTGTTATATGTAATATGATATACAAGTATATTGATTTAAAGTTCTGATTTTTAAAGTCCCATTATATGTAATATTATAAATGAAGATATACGTTTCGGTTTGAAAGCTTACAATATAATTTTGGGTTTATATATATATATATATATATATATATATATATATATATATATAGTTATATTATAATTATTGATTTTAAAATATAGTACATATATCTGCCTTTTATATTAAGTTGATCTGACCCACTGTCACCGGTTTCTCATTTATCAGCTTTTTCCGTCGTGCTTGTTTGCTACATTGAATCATGTCCGTCTAACGTTGTTTTAGAATTTGTGTTTGGATCCACAATTCGCTTCCATTTCCATTCATATCTCTAGCCTTGAAAGGTGAGAAATCACTCACGATTAACTGTATTTATTAAATTTGATTTCAATTGAAACGACAATTGAAATATGCTGATGTAGTAATTTAATTTGTTACATATGCTATTATCTGTAACTGTTCACCTGTGGGATATGACACCATATCCTGTTGTTTATATTATTTTGTTATGGATGATATGTGCCTGTTATTATTGTCATATCTGTTATCACTCTGCAAGTTTCCTATAGTATAGAATTCACTATAGGTTGAAATGATACATACCTGAACGACTGGTAGAATAGGAGGAAATCGTTATTGGTTGAAATGATAGACCCAAGCGATTTTCATTTAATTGAATTTGGGATTGTGGATTGAAATGATATATACCCGTATATATATTTAAATTATGGATTGAAATGATAAATATCCGTATCACTTGACCATAGGATAGAGAATTTTATACAGACACCGTGGTCTACATATAATTATTTTGAAAATAAATTCTATTGTTTTGGAAAGAAATTTATGGTTTTAATAAATATTGATTCTTAGAACAATATACATAAATTATATTTAATTAATAATAATATTTAATTTAATTAAGATTGATTTAATTAATATATAAGATGTTTAAGTATTTATTTAAATTTATAGTTCAAAGATAGATTTTTTGTAATAATTTGAACAAGTTAAGATTGGAAGGGTAAATTTGGACTTATTTAAAATTGTATGTAATTAAGAATTTTATTTAATATATCAATTTGAAACTTATTGTGATCTAAGATATAATTTTATAACTTGATTTTGATTTAAGTAATATAATGAATATTTCACGTTTAAATAAATTAAAGGAAATACTTAGTAAAATGTAATTTGAGTTGAATAATATTAAATTTATTAAGTGAATATTTCAAGACTAAATAATAAGGAAGTTAAATCAAGATCTATATGGAACTGTTAAATTTAACCTTTGAAATGTTAAATATTTAAAGCTTCAAGATATTTTTATTTTGAATTAAATTGAAGTTTAAATGGTTTATTTGTGGTCCAAATCTATATTTGAAACCGTTAAAATTTGAATTTGTTTAGTCAGAAACTGAATCAAATGGAAATTGATAAATTGGGATTGAATTAAATTTGAATGGAAAGTCGAGTTGATTTTGAAGCGATTTGTGAAGTTTGGGAAAATTGCAAATACTTTACTTGATAAATTATTTAATATATAAATATATATACACACACTATTTTGGAAAATAGATATATTTGAAATGAAATGTTATTTGGTTTTGAAGTATGAATTAAATTGAAATAACCACGGTGTTATAGTGTATACTTCAACATTGTAGATAGTTCCACGGGCCCTTAGAGAATGGTTATCCCAAACATCCTTTAAGTTACTTGTATTTCAGTTGATATTTCACTTGAGTTGGATTTATTGATATAAGAATGTTAATCCTGACTCGAGTGTTTTGTGTTTTGCTTTACGCTCGATTCAGGCTGATCGATACAACATTTGAGACTCACCTTTGGAGTTCGGAGCTTCTTTTGGAGATCCAACTATAGATTCAGCCTTCTGCTTTCCAGTTGATTTTTTCATAGAGCTCATCTGTTTGTATTCGAGACTTCAGCTTATTTGAGATATCTGCTATATTTTGTTTCTAACTCTGATGTTTATATAGTAGCTTCATTAACTATTATTTATCTATTCTACCGCATTATTGTTATATTACTCTACGTCTGTGATTCTGTGATTGATTTATTTACTGTATATATTGAGTTTTTTCGAATATAAATTAACAATCTAATATTTTGAGAAATTCAAGTCTGACATGTGCGGATGCGAATGGTTGAAAATAACAGGTCGTTACAGTTGGTATCAGAGCTTTGGCTCTAGGCAAACTTAGCATAAATAGTAAATTTATTTGCAGAACCACTTTTGTTCGAGCTTGAATTTCTTCCTCTTGGATTTGGTTTTCCTTTGGACTACGGAACGTTCCAAACGGTTCCGAAATCCATTATCTTCTCTCCCTATTAGTGTTTTTGATTCTGGAGTATCCCATAACTCCACTTCGATCGATCTTATTTTGAAATCACGGTTGAATGGTTAAGGTCGCCACAATTTATATTAATATATTCATCTCCTATTTTGGTAATTTAATTATCTCATCTTCATTCGAGTCTATCTTCGAATTAGAATCTTATTTGCTTAGAAGTTCCTCTAATTTGAATCTCTATCCTTGTTTTGAAATCCATTATTGAATCATCCTTTGAAAATCAGGTTTGTTTGTATTTTAGAAATTATTTTATATACCGAAATTATTATTTTGGTAAGTATGATTATATTCTATATATAAAAGTGAAAATGTTTTCGACAAGGATTATATACCTTTTAAAATCGAAGTTTCGGAGGATTTGAAATTTTGAAAATTATATAAGAAATTTGATTTATATAAAAATTATTCATAACTGAAGGGTTTTAAATTGGAAATTCGAGGAGTTGAATTCTGGTGTTTTGAAATTGGTTTTAAGATTTTGGAAATATATAATAATACGATTTGAAAGTATTTTCCAAATATGAAATGTTTCAAATGACTTCAAATGAGTTCCAATTGTTTCAAAGAAATTTCAAGGAAGTTTTAAGGAAATAGAAGTCCAGAACTCACTTACGTCGCTGGAGAATAATTTCGACGATTAGTGCACGCATCATAGACATTGATTTTCGAGTTTCAGAGTGGGGGAGAGGCCACTTTAGTAGCTTTGCTATGCGATTGACTTTGTGAAACCAATTTTGATTTCAAATTTTAAAGTATGATTTGATATTCGAAAAGATATATGTATGTGTGTGTGTATATATATATTTGAAACCATTTAAAGTGAACTCGATGTGCAATCCTCGAGTTTCGGATTTGATATAACCGTATGTATTGAAATTGATTTACTGATTTGTTGCTGATTTCCAACTCTTGGATTTGAGATTTGATTTCTCCGACTATTTTAAATGTTCGAACACTTCCAAATCAAGGTTTAATGTTTAAAGCTTGGTAATTTCAAAAAGTACAAATTATTTGATAAAGTATATAAGTTTAGTTTTGAATGTTTTAGTATGAAGTAATATGATTTAAACAAGTTTGAAACTGTTCGTTAAGTAAATGAATAAGACTATTTTGAATTATACTAATATGAAATGTTTTGAATAAAATTTAGTTTTAAATAATTTGCAAAAGGTAAATTGGACCTTTTAAATAGAAATCGTACATGATTTTGAAACTGAAATGATATTGAAACGAATTGAAATTGAGGACCTTGTTTTACTAAATACTTTGATTTGGGAGTTATCGAACTTATATAGAATTGACTTGTATAAGTATGAAGTTGATTCAAAAACTATTGATTTGGAAAGTTATTCAATTTGAAAAGAGAAATCTTGTATGATCGAAGTCTATATATGTGTGATTTGGTACACTATTGATTTTGGAAAGTATTTGATTTGAAAATGGAATCATATATATAATGGACTTTCTATAAGCATGGTATTTGAAAGTGATTTGAAAAGGTACTATATGATACATATTTTCGAAGTAAAGATATGGAAAGTGCCTTCTGCTTGGTATCCGCTTTGTGGCCACATTATGGATTCATTCTATTAATATTATTCTCTCTGATTTTTGGTTTTTCAGATGTGATACTCGAGTGTCCTTCCATGGCGTTACCCATGGTCGTTTTGTTGTGGTATCGTAATCCGCAAGGCAGAGATTGTTTAAAGGGTATGGACGTTTTTGGTGATCCAGGCGTAACCATTGTGTATCCTATGGTCTACCGGTTTTGTTATCGTGGTGTAATCCGCAAGGCAGAGATAGCTTAAAGGGTACGGATGTTTCCTGGGGGATCCAGGCGTAACCATTATGTATTCTTTGGTCCGCTGGTTTTGGTTATCATGGCCAAATTTGCAAGCTAGTGATTGCTTAAAGGTATGGTTGTTTCCTGGGGGATCTAGGTGTAACCATTGTGTATCTGCGATCCATGATTCGGTTGATTTATTTGGATTGTGCTTTCTATATCGGTTTTGAAGGTTTTTCAAGTATTTTCACTGGATATTGAAACAGGTCTACTATGCACTTGAAGAATTCTAGCTTTGCGCCTGATCAACACATGGCCAGAGTCAGCAAGAACGAGGATAAACGTGTTGAAACATCGAGTTATAAAAATATTTTTGAAAGGAAATTTTGTTTCGATATGAAGGTATTTTATTATAAAGGTATTTCCAACAAAAATTTTTTGTATTAATAATTGAAATTGAAATTTGTATGGTTTGAATTATTTATTCATGCCCGGTACTATTCTTTTGAATATACCTTATCTGCTCAGCTTTATTAATTCACCTATATTCTGTTTTTTCCAAATCCACCTTCTTTTCCTTGTCGACTATATCCTTTTTAAATATTGTTTATTTATATACTACATAGTGTAATAGAAAATTTTAGTGTTATAAATAATTTAGGAGTTATTAATTAAATAAAATAGATTTAAAGTAAAAGATTATTGATTTATCAATAATATTTGAAAAGTATCTTGAGATAAAATTAATAAATTTATGAATTATAGATTTAATGTTTTCAATATCCTCTTTGTATATATAACTAATGATGTAAATAATTGTTAAATAGCTTTCATATATTTATAATTATGTCATTTAAACATATAAATGGTATTTATAAAGGAAGCAAGAAATTTTACAAACGGGTTTTGAAAAGTATTAAGTATTAAAGATAATTGAATTGCAAATGAAGTTTTCAAGTAAAATTTGTACAGTCTTAAATTAATTGTTTATCCTTGTCTTTCAATCTATTCTTCTTTCTAGTTGTTTCTATTTTCCTACCTTCTTCCTTTTCGGGGACGAAAAGTTTTGAGTGGGGGAGAGTGTGACGACCTGTAAATTTTAGTTGTTTTAATAATATATTTAACTGGAATTTTGTGAAATTTTAAATAATAAAATTTGAAAATAAAAATTTAATATTTGGAATACGTCTAATTAAACATAGCAAACAGTAAATTTTCGTCAAATAATATAGATGTTCTATCAATCGCTAAAAGTTCAGTTTGAATCAGTTAATAACAGTTGAATTTAAAAGTTTTCCAAAACCTAAATGTGTCAACATGAGAAAATTTATTTAGAACACTCTGAATCAGACTGCCTAATTCGTTTCGAAAATTTCGAATGGTTCCAGCTCCGTTTGGATTTTTCCGTACGGAATAACAACGTATATTAGTGTCTGTATTCGACTTTTGATTGGATGATCGTACCACTAATATCGGTATACCGTTTTGATCGTCTCGTCGTACTGATCTCTATGGTGTATTCGTTTCTATATTTTGAGGCCCGGTGTGCGACGGAAATGATGAAACAACTCGTCGTAGCGATATCACTTTTGGTGTCCATTCGAATTTCAAACGGCTAGAGTTGGCTATAAGCTTTGCATCTTTTCAATGCATTGATGAATGCCTTTATGTAACATCCCCAAAATTATCAATCAAAATAAATAATATATTTGAACTCTTGGGGTTTGATTTGAGAATAAATTTGAAAAAAATCTAAAAAAAATAAAATAAGAGAAAATATATGAAATAAATTCCTAATTTATTTTAGGTTTAAAATATTGAGATGATAAATGTTTTCAAAAGTCATTTGGATTTAGAATGTTTATATTTCAAGTGTAAGATTTAAGTTTGAATTTAAATTTGGAATAAATGTTTTAAAATGGAGAAGCATTTAAAAATCATTGAGGAACAAGTACACAATGGTCAAGACAACTTTTCTTTTAAAAACATTGTACATATGCATATATACAACAAATGAATAAAAGTATGTATATTGGTTTATAAAAGTATATGCATATAATATAGGAAATAAAATCTATAAAATTTCTTTTGCTTTGTCACATCAAAAGCTGAAAAACTTACATTCACAATAAAATGAATAATTAACAAAATCTATGTTTTAAGATATCTTCTTACAAATGGTACAAACCATCATCTCCTCAATAAAATAATCAAATAGAAAATTCAGGAAAATCTTCACCTTCTAAAACTCGAATTTTTAAATCCCCTAGCAGCTGATGTTCAGTGATCAAAAAATATTTGTAAGTGTTACTTCAAACATTTAGAAAAAAAAAAAGTTCAAAAGAAAACCAAACTGTCTTCTTCCATTCAAGCTAAAAAAAAAAATCTGAAAATACTTTCTCATGCTTCATGACAGTAGTGTGGTACTTTCAGGTAAGCTTTGTTTTAAAAAATTTATAGTTATGAAATTTTGATTTTTGAATCAAGTGTTGACAATCAATTCAAAACGAAAATTCAGATTTATGAAGGCAAGAAGTTTCTGGTTTCAAAGGCAGTGCATAGTTTTCTTTTCTGGAAATAAGTTTAAAAGGCAAGTGACTTTTCTTTTTAAAGTTTGAACCTGAAGTTATAACTTCTTATAAAGAAAGAGTTTAATCCAGTAATCTTTAATCAAATCATTTGCAGGGGGGGTCAAGGATTAAAAGCTACCTTTTTGGTTTTGGTTTTCAAGTTCTGTTTTTATAAGTGCAGAGAAAAGAAGCTTCTCTGATTTTGTTTCAAAACTGTAAGTAATCTGGGAATTTTTTATTGTTAATGATTAAGATAAAAGAAAGCAACATGGGATTAAATACCACAATATCTATATTTTATTACAGGAAAAAAATCAAGGGGGTTAAAAGCTTTAATCTATTTTGGTTTCAAGTTTCAGAAAATAGAAGAAAAAAAGTGTCTTCTCTGCTAGGGATCTCAACTGTAAGTAAATAAATTTTTTTGTTAGCAATGAATAAGTAGATGAACATAACAAACATTAATCACAAATCTATAACTATAAATTTGCAGATCTAAAACCCCAAGAGAATTAAAGTAGGAAAGAATAAAATTTGCCAGCTTCGTCTCTCTGTTTGAAAACTGTCAACATCCTCTGGAAACAAGTGAGTAAACCTTGATTCTCAATCTTTTTGATTGCTTTGTATGCTTGGGTGATATAGGAAAATTAAACTTGTTTGCATGCAAGGATTTTGGAATGTGATTGTAGTTGACTGTGCATGTTGATGTTTTCAAAATACTAGTTACTGTAAAACTATAGGGAAAATTAGAATTTTAAAATTATGGACTGCAAAATAAGTTTAAGCGTAGTTCAAAACTTACACAGTGCTTTAGAGTTTAAGCAAAACTTCAGTAATTAAAGCTATGAGTAGATCCATACTTGTTCAAATTTTGTGTGTGCTTGAATCCCTGTATGAATGTGTTGGCTTTGAATTGAATGAATGATAGGCTTGGTTTTGATTTTCTGGAAACATTGTTCCTGTTTTTCTTTCTTATGTTTTTTTTATTCTCTGTATACAATTTGAGTTACAGGTAATGATGTTTAACAAAAAAATAAAATAAAGAAACCCTCTTCCCAGTTCTTTTGAAAAGAAATCAAATTGTAAAGATAGGTAGAATAATAGGCACATAAAAATCAACCCAATCCTTCTTTTCTCGTTTCTTCTGAAATAAAATTGCAACAAGTTGAAGTTTATGTTTGGACTGGCACCATGCTTCAGAAAACAAATCTAAACAGAGTTGTAATTTTACTGGGAATTAAAGGAGTTTTTTTTACATCTGAGTTACAGGTTTGGAAAAAGGTAACTCACATCAAATTTGGAATCCTTCTCATCCTCTTTACTTTTGAAAAAGGTTGTAACAAGTAAACTTTGGTTGGAAACCTGTTTTACATTTTCAGAAATGAATTAAAGTAAGTGTAAGCTTTGGTTTAAAAAAAAAAACCTGTTAAATTCTGGAAACAATGGAGCACTGTCACAATGCAATTTTTCCAAGAAAAATTCGAACTTCATGCATTTCAGTTTCAATAATACCAGGTGAATCTACTATAACAATGGTGATTTTAAAAACAAAAATCATAATTTTTCATTCACTCTTCACTTAGAAAATGAGGGTTGGATTGAAAATGAATTTTTGAGTAATTCTAGTGATCTATGGAATATTGGGCGTTGAGATTGTTGTGGCAGCATGATTTCATGTTCGCAATCATCAGAAAAATACTGAATTAATTTATAAACGTTTAGATTTTTGATTTGAATCCAAAGTAGGTTTAAAAACCCACGTTTTTGTTCACGAGAAAAATGGGTCGCTGGTGATTTCTCGACGCATCGAGTTGTACGAGGGTATGGGGTTTAGCTTTGTGGATCATAGGTGGTGATGTGGTCGCGGTGGTGCGAGGTCAGGTGGTCGGCGTCGCGTGGTCGGGGTGGTTTTTGGCGAGCTGTTGCCTTTCCAGTTCGAGGCAGATAGCTCGATTTTGGTTCGAGTGGAGATGGGACGCATCGATGGTCAGAGAGGGTTACTGGGTTGGTGGTTGACGAGCGGCGATGTTCACCTGAGGGAGGAGTTGCCTCCGGTGGCCGTGCACGTGCACATGGTTGGTGGTGTGTCAGCGTGAGGCGTTGGGGAAGACGAGTGGTGCCTCGAAGCACAACGCGGGTAGGTCGAGTGAAAACTCGAAGAGAGACCCGGGGGGTTTTGGGTGTTCATCGTGTCGTTTTTAAACTTAACAAATTTCAAAAAAAAAAAAGTAAGGCACATGTCACTTTAGGGGAAAACCCGAAGTAAAGGGGTGATTTTCGCGAGTACGACCCGAAGCAAGCCTGGGGTTTGCAAATGAACAACAAACCCAGGTTTAACAATAAATTGAAAACACAAATTTATTTATTTTCTGGATAAATTAATAATGATAGTTGTTAATAGAATGTGAAAGTAATAGTATTTAAAATTTTATGAAGTTGAAAATATTTTAAAATTTATAAAAGTTGTTTAAAAAAAAAGGTTTAACTTTATAAGAAGTTTGAATATAAACTAAACATACAAGTATAAATTTCAAACCAAGTTTACAATGATGAAGTAGTGATCAACAATTGATGTTTCGTAACGATTTTTAAAATTTAAAAGAAAATTTTAATAAATTAAAGAATAGAAAGTTTATAAAATTAATTAAACTTAATAAATTAACGACTAAGAATTTATGATTTAAAAATAATTAACTAAAGAATAATAAATTAACTTAACCAATTAAATTAATTAAAAATTAAGTAAAATTTACCATCAATTTAAAATGATTAATAAAGACAATCATTTGGTTAATTCATTTTAATTACAATCATCTTAATCAACGATGATTGACCATCATCAAATACTCTATACTGGATTGACATTTTTGTTGTGATGCTGTGATTGCTTTGTGATGAGCTATGATTTGTGATTTGTTTCTATATGCATGTGAAACCCTTTTGCCCGTAAAACGGAATTTAACTTCGATGCGACAGGGAGTCGGATTTTCAGTTTGTTATCCGAAACCCACTTCGAACCTTGAATGTGAACCTTTGTGATTGATACACCCACATGTTTTAAATTTGAGCGCTCACTAATCGGATTAGCCGGGAGAGGACCTTTGTGTCATATAACCCATTCCGAATAGTGATTCGACGAATGGATTGCATTTGAAGACCGCTGGTGAAGACCGGGTGTCTTCGAAAATGATAGGATAACCTATCGATTGTCTCTGCACCGAGTTGCTCCGGTATAGGGATTCCCTAAGTGATGGGAAGTCCGATCGGGATGGTGGATGCCCGGATTTGCAAGGGCTTCTTCCTTTATTGGACGAAGTGCCTTCGGTTCTGTTCGAACCCGGAACAGACTTGTATGGTCGTGTGTCTGACACTACACCTTGAGATATAGAGCCGATTTCTTTCAAATACATATCTGTTGGTGGCGGAGAATTTATTTCTTAGCTTAACACCCTTCTCTGAGACGTACGAACTCAGAGGTTATGTAGTTGAAGGTTATCAGCGATGTACTCCCAATTTGGTAGTGTGGCATACTAAGTGCTGCTGTATAGTGATGATCATTTGTTGATCACCTGTGATCAAAGCATGGCTTTCGTGTAAAGCGTAGCTTTGAGGACGAGACCTCATCGGACCTCACACCCCGGAAATGGTCGAAACAGGAAAGATGCGGCAAGGTTATGAGGGTCGCGCCCTTTAGGATATGTCATTTCCTTCTGGAAAAAGGTAGTGTCATGGTATGGAGCCCAGATACTTACCTATGTGGTTGCTTCAATCTCATTATTCTGTGTGGTTGTTGCTTTGTGATGAAGGGCCCTCGGATAAAGGTCCCAAAGGACCGGGGAGTGGCATATTCGTGTAGTAGTTACCTAGTTACAGAGGTAACCCGGCCTTGTGTTGGCAGAGATCTAACCGTAACGTTAGTTCTCGGGACGTCCCGCCAGAGGCGTACCCATGTGGCATAGGAAGTTCCTTAGCCTGACCATTTGTTGGAAAACCAATTCCCAATACGAACCCAGTACGGTTTTAGTTGTAGAACCTGCCATTTAACATGGCAGCTATAGTAGGCATAGTATCATGGTACCTATGTCGGCTACGATTAATATTCTACTTTTGAAATGGCTTTCTACACTATGCACTAGTAATAATATCAAAGAATTTTTCCGTATCAAGCATATTTGACGATCATGAGAAGAAATCTCCTCCAATTCTGCGATTGCATTGTGTGTGTGGCGGGAGGTCTTATGGTAGTTTCATTTTCCAAAAGCATACCGGTTTTCCTTGTATATATCTGTTTTACTTGAAAGCAATTATCTTTGTTTACTCATGCTAGTCCCATGACTGACCCGGAGTTTATTGTTTCCTTTCTAAACTCTGGGTGCCCACCATTTCTACACGGGCAGCCTAGTAGCAGGTTTTTTGTAATTTGGGTCTAGCTACATTTTGGAGTATTTTGGTTTGGAGATTTGTGGTTTTTGGAGGCTCATACCTTAGAGACATTTTGGAAGCCTTTGGATCTCGAGGTGCTTAGTTTGGTGTTCACTATCATTCTCTATCCTTTTGAAGACTCTTGGCATATGATATGTAGTTGTTCTATTATGTCATTCTATTTGGAGATGTTATTCATGTATTATGTACTCTGATGTTGTAACAGATATTATTGTGGTGTTGTATCTGTGATGTGATGCATGTTATTCATTTTATTTCCGCTGTTATATACTCATCTAATATTGTTATAAGCTCCATCCGACTGGAGTTCGATGTTTGAAGCATTGACAGTCGAGTACAAGTGAGGTATTTGATGTCAATTTTCGAACGTTGAATTTCAGGTCGTGACATGTGGTATCAGAGCTATAGGTTGAGTAAGAACTTTAGCTACGGATTTTTCTTAGTCTACTTCCTTTAATGAGTATAATCAATTGACACCTCAAATTTTTCTTAGTCTACTTCCTTTAATTGCCGATATTTCTTAAGATATCTCTTCCAAATATCTGAGCCAATTTTCTTACTAATTACAGATAGTAAGGATGAGGGGAAGAAGAGGCAGAGTTAGGGGGCGAGGAAATGCCACAACACCTAGCCAAGTTCCCCCTACAACCGAGGCAGCTTTACCTATTCAGAATCAGCCGAATCTGGCTGACTTATATAAGAACTTTTCAAGGCTTGGGGGTAAGCAATTCACCGGCAAAGAGACGATTATTGAAGCCCTGGCATGGATTAGGTCTTGTGAAAAAATCTTTAAGGGGCTCAAGCTACATGATGATCAGATGCGTCTCATAGCTACTTGGCAACTTCAAGGTGAAGCCTTAGCTTGGTGGGAGACCGTCACTATTGATGAGCCTGAGGATGAGTTCACATGGAGCAGATTCAAAGAAGCATTTGAGAAGCGTTATTTGCCATCATCCGGGATTTCCGTATGTACCAGGAATTCATGGACTTGAAGCAAGGAAGTTTATCATTCGAAGAGTATCTCAACAAATTCAATGAATTGTCACGTTTTGGTCCAGAATTAGTGAACACACCGTTGAAGAAGAATGAGAGATTCATTCGTGGGATGAATAAAAAGTTCCACGAAAGGATGACTGGCCACGTCAAAGAATCCTTCTCAGATTTGGTTGATATGGGATACCATTATGCTACACTAGACATGCAAGAAGCACCGAGGGAGCAAGGAAACTCAAGCAATCAGAACTGGAAGAAGAGAAAATTTGGAGGCAAGAAACCTTGGCACGGCAAGGAGAAGAAGAAAAGCAATCAAGGGAGCACTATGGAGAATGTCACTTGCTATAATTGCTCGGAGAAAGGCCACTATTCTACCACCTGCAAAAAGCCTAAGAGAAATCAATCCGCTCAAGGAAAGCCTAGGAAGTGCTATTATTGTCAGAAGGAAGGACATGAAGTTAAGAATTTCCCAATTATGAAGCAAGCCCAAACTGCTAAAGTATACTCAGTCAAGGACAAGCCTACATCTTCCAAATCAGAAAAGGGAAAGGGAGTTCTGGAAGGTAATCTTACCATTTATGATAGCATTGTTAGAGTTCTTTTTGATACTGGCGCTACACACAGTTTTATCTCTCAACAAGCTATTAATGAATTGAATATTGAACCTGATTTTGTCGATGAGCCTATATGTGTAAGGAATCCAGTTGGAGGTCCTGCAAACCTATGCCTTCGATGTAGAGATGTTCCTATCTCATATTCTTGCCATCAATTCCCTATTAGTCCTTTTGTTCTAGACTTCAACGAGTTTGAAGTCTTACTCGGGATGGATTGGCTAGCAAAATATGAAGCCAAATTGGATTGCAATAATCGATTAATTTCAATCAAAACCGAATTTGGGGATTTTATCGAAATTTCTTGTCAGGACCCTAGTCCAAAAAGGGAAGGGTTGATGTATAATTTGGGTTATCCTGAACCCAGCTTGCAGTCTATTCCTATTGTTAGAGATTTTCCAGATGTGTTTGATGAAGTGAAATCTCTACCTCCTCACCAAGAAATAGAATTCAGAATCGACCTTATGCCTAATGCTCGTCCTGTCGTTCATCCAAGTCGCAGGATGGCACCTAGAGAAAGGGTTGAATTAGTCGAGCAAACTAGAGATTTACTAAAAAAAGGGTTGATTCGACCCAGTGTTTCTGAATGGGGCTCAGCCATCGTATTTGTTGCTAAGTCAGACGGATCTTTGAGGTTGTGCGTGGATTACCGCGATCTCAATAAGCAGACTCTCAAGAATAAATTCCCACTGCCCAGAATTGATGATTTATTTGATCAGTTGCACGGCGCTTGCTTTTTTTCGAAGATGGATCTAGCCCAAGGATTCCATCAATTACGAATCGCCGAAGACTGTATCCATTTGACAGCTTTTAGGGGTCCCAATATGTTCTATGAATGGTTAGTCATGCCTTTTGGGCTAACCAATGCCCCAGCATACTTTGTGGACCTTATGACTCGTGTGTTTCGGGATGTATTGAATAAATTTGTGCTCATATTCATTGATGACATTTTGGTCTATTCCAAGACCGAAGAGGAGCATGCCAAACACCTTAGAATCGTCTTGGAGATATTGAGGAGTAATATTCTATATGCTAAATTTTCCAAATGCCACTTTTGGGTCAAAGAAGTTAAATTTCTTGGCCATATTGTTAATGAAGAGGGGATTTCTGTAGATCCTAGAAAATTTCCGCCATTCTTGATTGGAGGAGACCTACTACCCCAAAGGAAGTTCGAAGCTTTTTGGGCCTAGCAGGTTATTATCGAAAGTTTGTGCAGGACTTTTCGAAGTTAGCTAGTCCATTGACCAAGCTAACAATGAAGAATGCAAAGTTTATATGGACTCCAAGATGTGAAGAAGCTTTTGAGGAGTTGAAGAAGAGATTAACCACCGCTCCTATTCTTGCTATTATCAACGGGAACCAGGGTTTATCTGTTTATACTGATGCTTGCGGTGAAGGCTTGGGTGCAGTATTGATGCAAAATGGAAAGGTGATTGCCTACGCGAGTAGACAATTACGTCCTCATGAAAGAAATTATCCAACCCATGATTTGGAGCTTCTAGCTGTTATCTTCGCTTTAAAAATATGGCGACATTATCTTTTGGGTAAGAATCTTTTCAGCTTTCTTATCAATCTGTGAATTTAATTTAATTCAATATACTTATCGAACTCTCCTTATTTCTAGGTGAAAAATTCGAATTATTCACCGATCACAAATCCTTGAAATACCTCTTCACCTAGAAAGATCTGAATTTGCAACAACAGCGTTGGCTGGAATTTCTGGCATCTTATGACCTAGACATTCTATATACGCCAGGAAAAGCCAATGTGGTTGCAGACGCCTTGAGTAGAAAGCATGCTATTCTTTCTCATCTTGTCATTGCTCCTACTCTTCTTGAGACAATCGCCAACAAGCAAAAAGAGGACAAGTTTCTTAAGGGGATATATGGGAGAATTCGTCGAGGTGAAGATTCTAGTTTTATAATTGATGATAATGGGATTATAAGATTGAAGGGTAGAATATGTGTCCCGGATTTTCCTGATTTGAAATGAGAAGTTCTAGACGAATGTCACAAATCTAAGCTTTGCATCCATCCAGGAGTTAACAAGATGTATAGAGATATCAAAAGAACTTTCTGGTGGAAGACGATGAAGAGAGATATATCTATTTATGTGAGTCGCTGTGCTACTTGCCAACAAGTCAAGAGCGACCAAAGGAAGATAGTGGGTCTACTTCAGCCTTTAGAGGTGCCCAAGTGGAAATGGGACCAAGTGTCGATGGATTTCGTCGACGGTTTGCCTCGCTCTCGGAAGGGCAATGAAGCGATTTGGGTCATTGTAGATCGTTTGACTAAGTCAGCCCACTTCTTGCCAGTAAAAGCTACCCGCACAGCTGCAAGTCTAGCTAATTTATATGTGAAAGAGATTGTCCGTCTCCATGGCATTCCTAGCAGCATAGTGAGTGATCGTGACCCGATCTTCACTAGTAGATTTTGGGAGGCGTTTCAGGACGCATTGGGAACCAAGCTGCATTTCAGTACTGCTTATCACCCGTAGTCCGATGGGCAGACAGAAAGGATCAATCGAATCTTGGAGGACCTACTGCGAGCTTGTATACTTGATTTTGGTGGTTCTTGGGAGGACCATTTGCACCTGGTCGAATTCTCTTATAACAACAGCTATCAGGCCAGTATTGAGATGACTCCTTTCGAGGCTTTATATGGCCGACCGTGTCGATCACCGGCATGCTGGATTGAGGCAGGTGATAGACTCATTCTTGGTCCGGACATGATTAAAGAAGGCACCGAAAAAGTTGATTTTATTCGGAAGAAATTGAAGACAGCTCAGAGTCGTCAAAAGAGCTATTACGATCGTAGAAGACGGGATTTGGAATTCCAGGTTGGGGACTCTGTTTTCCTTAAAGTATCTCCTATGAGAGGTGTATTGAGATTTGGAAAGACCGGTAAGCTAGCACCACGATATATTGGTCCTTTTCCTATTCTGGAGATGATTGGTTCTCTTGCCTACCGTGTGCAGTTGCCTAGCTGGTTGTCGGGTGTGCATGATGTATTTCACATTTCTAGCCTTCGGAAGTATGTGCACGATCCGGACAGCATTATTGAAGAAGCTGCCCAACAGGATCTCGACATCACTCCCAACCTAACCGTTAAAAGAGAACCGATAAAGATTGTGGATCGTGAGGAGAAGCAATCAAGGAACAAGGTTGTAGAGCTAGTAAAAGTTCAATGGAGTGGCGATCCAGAGGACTGCACTTGGGAAACTGAAGATAATATGCAGAAATCTTATCCCAAATGCAGAGTGGATATCTCGGCTTAGCCGGTAAGCCATTTCCTTATTCTTTATGAATTCGTATATTCTTTGTCTATTTTTCTCTCTCTTTCAATTTCGAGGACGAAATTTTCTTAAGGAGGGGGTATTTGTAACATCCCCAAAATTATCAATCAAACTAAATAATATATTTGAACTCTTGGGGTTTGATTTGAGAATAAATTTGAAAAAAATCTAAAACAAATAAAATAAGAGAAAATATATGAAATAAATTCCTAATTTATTTTGGGTTTAAAATATTGAGATGATAAATGTTTTCAAAAGTCATTTGGATTTAGAATGTTTATATTTCAAGTGTAAGATTTAAGTTTGAATTTAAATTTGGAATAAATGTTTTAAAATGAAGAAGCATTTAAAAATCATTGAGGAACAAGTACACAATGGTCAAGACAACTTTTCTTTTAAAAACATTGTACATATGCATATATACAACAAATGAATAAAAGTATGTATATTGGTTTATAGAAGTATATGCATATAATATAGGAAATAAAATCTATAAAATTTCTTTTGCTTTGTCACATCAAAAGCTAAAAAACTTACATTCACAATAAAATGAATAATTAACAAAATCTATGTTTTAAGATATCTTCTTACAAATGGCACAAACCATCATCTCCTCAATAAAATAATCAAATAGAAAATTCAGGAAAATCTTCACCTTCTAAAACTCTAATTTTTAAATGCCCTAGCAGTTGATGTTCAGTAATCAAAAAATATTTGCAAGTGTTACTTCAAACATTCAGAAGAAAAAAAAAGTTCAAAAGAAAACCAAACTGTCTTCTTCCATTCAAGCTAAAAAAAAATAATCTGAAAATACTTTCTCATGCTTCATGACAGTAGTGTGGTACTTTCAGGTAAGCTTTGTTTTAAAAAATTTATAGTTATGAAATTTTAATTTTTGAATCAAGTGTTGACAATCAATTCAAAACGAAAATTCAGATTTGTGAAGGCAAGAAGTTTCTGGTTTCAAAGGCAGTGCATAGTTTTCTTTTCTGGAAATAAGTTTAAAAGGCAAGTGACTTTTCTTTTTAAAGTTTGAACCTGAAGTTATAACTTCTTATAAAGAAAGAGTTTAATCCAGTAATCTTTAATCAAATCATTTGCAGTGGGGGTCAAGGATTAAAAGCTACCTTTTTGGTTTTGGTTTTCAAGTTCTGTTTTTATAAGTGCAGAGAAAAGAAGCTTCTCTGATTTTGTTTCAAAACTGTAAGTAATCTGGGAATTTGTTATTGTTAATGATTAAGATAAAAGAAAGCAACATGGGATTTAATACCAAAATATCTATATTTTATTGCAGGAAAAAAATCAAGGGGGTTAAAAGCTTTAATCTATTTTGGTTTCAAGTTTCAGAAAATAGAAAAAAAAAGTGTCTTCTCTGCTAGGGATCTCAACTGTAAGTAAATAATTTTTTTTATTAGCAATGAATAAGTAGATGAACATAACAAACATTAATCACAAATCTATAACTATAAATTTGCAGATCTAAAACCCCAAGAGAATTAAAGTAGGAAAGAAGAAAATTTGCCAGCTTCATCTCTCTGTTTGAAAACTGTCAACATCCTCTGGAAACAAGTGAGTAAACCTTGATTCTCAATCTTTTTGATTGCTTTGTATGCTTGGGTGATATAGGAAAATTAAACTTGTTTGCATGCAAGGATTTTGGAATGTGATTGTAGTTGACTGTGCATGTTGATGTTTTCAAAATATTAGTTACTGTAAAACTATAGGGAAAATTAGAATTTTAAAATTATGAACTGCAAAATAAGTTTAAGCGTAGTTCAAAACTTACACAGTGCTTTAGAGTTTAAGCAAAACTTCAGTAATTAAAGCTATGAGTAGATCCATACTTGTTCAAATTTTGTGTGTGCTTGAATCCCTGTATGAATGTGTTGGCTTTGAATTGAATGAATGATAGGCTTGGTTTTGATTTTCTGGAAACATTGTTCCTGTTTTTCTTTCTTATGTTTTTGTTATTCTCTGTATACAATTTGAGTTACAGGGAATGATGTTTAACAAAAAATAAAAATAAAGAAACCCTCTTCCCAGTTCTTTTGAAAAGAAATCAAATTGTAAAGATAGGTAGAATAATAGGCACATCAAAATCAACCCAATCCTTCTTTTCTCGTTTCTTCTGAAATAAAATTGTAACAAGTTGAAGTTTATGTTTGGACTGGCACCATGCTTTAGAAAACAAATCTAAACAGAGTTGTAATTTTACTGGGAATTAAAGGAATTTTTTTTTTACATCTGAGTTACAGGTTTGGAAAAAGGTAACTCACATCAAATTTAGAATCCTTCTCATCCTCTTTACTTTTGAAAAAGGTTGTAACAAGTAAACTTTGGTTGGAAACCTATTTTACATTTTCAGAAATGAATTAAAGTAAGTGTAAGCTTTGGTTTAAAAAAAAAACCTGTTAAATTCTGGAAACAATGGAGCTATGATTAATAAAGACAATCATTTGGTTAATAAAGACAATCATTTGGTTAATTCATTTTAATTACAATCATCTTAATCAACGATGATTGACCATCATCAAATACTCTATACTGGATTGACATTTTTGTTGTGATGCTGTGATTGCTTTGTGATGAGCTATGATTTGTGATTTGTTTCTATATGTATGTGAAACCCTTTTGCCCGTAAAACGGCATTTTAACTTCGATGCGACAGGGAGTCGGATTTTCAGTTTGTTATCCGAAACCCACATCGAACCTTGAATGTGAACCTTTGTGATTGATACACCCACATGTTTTAAATTTGAGCGCTCACTATTCGGATTAGCTGGGAGAGGACCTTTGTGTCATATAACCCATTCCGAATAGTGATTCGACGAATGGATTGCATTTGAAGACCGCTGGTGAAGACCGGGTGTCTTCGAAAATGATAGGATAACCTATCGATTGTCTCTGCACCGAACTGCTCCGGTATAGGGATTCCCTAAGTGATGGGAAGTCCGATCGGGATGGTGGATGCCCGGATTTGCAAGGGCTTCTTCCTTTATTGGACGAAGTGCCTTCGGTTCTGTTCGAACCCAGAACAGACTTGTATGGTCGTGTGTCTGACACTACACCTTGAGATATAGAGCCGATTTCTTTCAAATACATATCTGTTGGTGGCGGAGAATTTATTCTCTTAGCTTAACACCCTTCTATGAGACGTACGAACTCAGAGGTTATGTAGTTGAAGGTTATCAGCGATGTACTCCCAATTTGGTAGTGTGGCATACTAAGTGCTGCTGTATAGTGTTGATCATTTGTTGATCATCTGTGATCAAAGCATGGCTTTCGTGTAAAGCGTAGCTTTGAGGACGAGACCTCATCGGACCTCACACCTCGAAAATGGTCGAAACAGGAAAGATGCGGCAAGGTTATGAGGGTCGCGCCCTTTAGGATATGTCATTTCCTTCTGGAAAAAGGTAGTGTCATGGTATGGAGCCCAGATGC
Source organism: Allium cepa (assembly GCA_030765085.1). Taxonomy (NCBI): domain Eukaryota; kingdom Viridiplantae; phylum Streptophyta; class Magnoliopsida; order Asparagales; family Amaryllidaceae; genus Allium; species Allium cepa. Next base: position 561,343,460 of record CM060939.1, read on the forward strand.
TTACCTATGTGGTTGCTTCAATCTCATTATTCTGTGTGGTTGTTGCTTTATGATGGAGGGCCCTCGGATAAAGGTCCCAAAGGACCGGGGAGTGGCATATTCGTGTAGTAGTTACCTAGTTACAGAGGTAACCCGGCCTTGTGTTGGTAGAGATCTAACCGTAACGTTAGTTCTCGGGACGTCCCGCCAGAGGCGTACCCATGTGGCATAGGAAGTTCTTTAGCCTGACCATTTATTGGAAAACCAATTCCCAATACGAACCCAGTACGGTTTTAGTTGTAGAACCTGCCATTTAACATGGCAGCTATAGTAGGCATAGCATCATGGTACCTATGTCGGCTACGATTAATATTCTACTTTTGAAATGGCTTTCTACACTATGCACTATTAATAATATCAAATAATTTTTCCGTATCAAGCATATTTGACTATCATAAGAAGAAATCTCCTCCAATTCTGCGATTGCATTGTGTGTGTGGCGGGAGGTCTTATGGTAGTTTCATTTTCCAAAAGCATACCGGTTTTCCTTGTATATATCTGTTTTACTTGAAAGCAATTATCTTTCTTTACTCATACCAGTCCCATGACTGACCCGGAGTTTATTGTTTCCTTTCTAAACTCTGGGTGCCCACCATTTCTACACGGGCAGCCTAGTAGCAGGTTTTTTGTAATTTGGCTCTAGCTACATTTTGGAGTATTTTGGTTTGGAGATTTGTGGTTTTTGGAGGCTCATACCTTAGAGACATTTTGGAAGCCTTTGGATCTCGAGGTGCTTAGTTTGGTGTTCATTATCATTCTCTATCCTTTTGAAGACTCTTGGCATATGATATGTAGTTGTTCTATTATGTCATTCTATTTGGAGATGTTATTCATGTATTATGTACTCTGATGTTGTAACAGATATTATTGTGGTGTTGTATCTGTGATGTGATGCATGTTATTCATTTTATTTCCGCTGTTATATATTCATCTAATGTTGTTATAAGCTCCATCCGACTGGAGTTCGATGTTTGAAGCATTGACAGTCGAGTACAAGTGAGGTATTTGATGTCAATTTTCGAACGTTGAATTTCGGGTCGTGACACTTTATTCCCATCAGTTTTGAAATATGAAAATATTTATACGCTGCAATTATTATTTTTAAACAGTTTAGTTTTATTTTATTTCCTTTATATACAAGATTTTGTATTTGCTTCCTTACGCCTGCGAACATGTAAAGCCTATTCACCTCCTACATCTTTTATAACCTGAAGTTTTTCACGTCACTTTAATATATTATAAAATAGTGAAAGAGAATATGTGCTTGCCTGTAACTTTACCAAGCTCCTCTCACCTTCTTTTTCTCCTCACCCTCTTTTCTCCCGCTCTCCTGTTTTTGCCCATGCCTGCATAAAAGAAATAAAAATTACAAAGCTTATTTGTCTCTCGTGACCTCATCAGCTTCGGCCTCAAGCCAACATCTCCTCGTTCCTCCACGACTAGACATCACCGAGTCTCACCACTCCAGTCTCCCTCCACCGCTCAATCCGAGCCCACCAATCGACAACAAACCTCCGCCTTTTTCCCTCCGCCTTCCGCTCGGCCGTCTCACCCTCCGCCACCTAATTTTGCCAAGCCCAAGCAGTGCCGCCTCCTCCTTGAACCACAAACCCACAGTAAAAAAAAACCCCACGCTAGATCCGCGCAACCGAGCCCACCTTCCTAGATTCGACCACCCTCCCCCTCGTCGGCCTCATCCCTCTTTCGCATCCCCTAGTCGAGGAGCTAGCAGCTCGTTTCACATTCCAAGCCAACCGAACCACCATCTTCCTCCCGTACTTCCCCGAGCTGGCGCTCGACCCGCCTTCCTAGTCCTTGCATGCGGCTCCCCTTTCCTATAAATAAGCATGCATATTTCTTTGCTTCCTTCTGTTCGCCTGAGGAGATTTCCCTACCTTTTATATAAAATTAGGTAAGTTATGTAATGGATAATATGCCAGTCGTGCATATGTTAGTGTTTATGCCAGTATACAAGTTATGTTTGTTCTCTCATAACAGTATATGTATTTGGATGTTAAAATTTGTTAGCTTATATTTATGTAGTATTGCATATACAAAACTAAACTAAGATTTTATATAATATGTTGTAGATGTGAGTCTATATTACTGTATATATAAGTACTGTAAATATATACATGATTTTTTTATGTATAGTCTGTAAAGTTTTAATGTTTGAATTTATAAAAGTTTATATTTTATATTGTGTATAGAGGTTATCATCTGTTGTTTTGTTTGTTGTATGAAATAGTATGTAATATGATAGGAAGGTATTTACAATGTTGCTTGCATCATGCGTGAGTCTAGATTTTGTATCGGTATATAGTAATAACGGGGTTATTTAAAAATATGAGATATGATATATATTTTATGTTGCGTCCAGTATATATAGTGTATTTTGGTTATATGATTTGTACTTTAATTTAGATTTGTAATAACTGTAAATAATATATACTTTTAAAAGTATAATTTAAAGGTGTATTTTTTTATACCGTGTATGTTTATATGAAAAGAAAATATATGCTACAGTGTAATTTTAATACGTTATAAAATATAAAGGTTGTTATATGTAATATGATTAACAAGTATATTGATTTAAAGTTCTGATTTTTAAAGTCCCGTTATATATAATATTATAAATGAAGATATACGTTTCGGTTTAAAGCTTACAATATAATTTTGGGTTTATATATCTATATATATAGTTATATTGATCTTCTACAATTATTGATTTTAAAATATAGTATATATATCTACCTTTTATATTAAGTTTATTTAACCCGCTCTCATCGATTTTTCATTTATCAGCTTTGTCCGTCGTGCCTGTTTGCTACACGAAATCATGTCCGTCTAACGTTGTTTTGGTATTCGTGTTTGGATCCACAATTCGCTTCCATTTCCGTTCATATCTCTAGCCTCGAAAGGTGACACGATTAACGTTCTTGTATTTACTAAATTTGATTTCAATTGAAACGACAATTGAAATATGCTACTGTAGTTATTTAATTTGTTATATATATGCTATTATCTGTAACTGTTCACCTGTGGGATATGACACCATATCCTGTTGTTTATATTATTTTGTTATTGATGATATGTGCCTCTTATTATTATCATATATGTTATCACTCTGCAAGTTCCCTGTAGTATAGAATTCACTATGGGTTGAAATGATACATACCCGAACGATCTGTAGAATAAGGGGAAATCGTTATGGGTTGAAATGATAGACCCAAGCGATTTTGATTTAATTGAATTTGGGATTGCGGGTTGAAATGATATATACCCGTATATATATATATATATATATATATATATATATATATATATATATATATATATATATATATATATATATATATATTAAATTACGGATTGAAATGATAAATATCCGCATCACTTGACCACAGGATAGAGAATTTTATACAGACACCGTGGTCTATATATAATTATTTTGAAAATAAATTATATGGTTTTGGAAAGAAATATATGGTTTTAATAAATATTGATTCTTAGAATAATATGCATAAATGATATTTAATTAATAATAATATTTAATTTAATCAAGATTGATTTAACTAATACATAATATGTTTAAGTATTTATTTAAATTTATAGTTCAAAGATAGATTTTGTAATAATTTGAACAAGTTAAGATTGGAAGGCTAAATTTGAACTTATTTAAAATTGTATGTAATTAAGAATTTTATTTAATAAATCAATTTGAAACTTATTGTGATCTAAGATATAATTTTATAACTTGATTTTGATTTAAGTAATATAATGAATATTTCACGTTTAAATAAATCAAAGGAAATACTTGGTAAAATGTAATTTAAGTTATTTGAATAATATTGAATTTATTAAGTAAATATTTCAAAACTAAATAATAAGGAAGTTAAATCAAGATCTATATGGAATTGTTAAATATAATCTTTGAAATGTTAAATATTTAAAGCTTCGAGATTTTTGACTTTGAATTACATTGAAGTTTAAATGGTTTATTTTTGGTCCAAATAGGTATTTGAAAGCGATAAAACATGAATTAGTTTAGTCAAAAACTGAATCGAATGGAAATTGATAAATTCGGATTGAATTAAATTTGAATGGAAAGTCGAGTTGATTTTGAAGCGATTTGTGAAGTTTGGGAAAATTGCAAATACTTTACTTAATAAATTATTTATATATATATATGCACTATTTTAGGAAATAGATATATTTGAAATGAAATGATATTTTATTTTGAAGTATGAGTTAAATTGAAATGGCCATGGTGTTATAGTGTATATTTCTACATTGTAGATAGTTCCACGGACCCTTAAAGGATGGCTATCCCAAACATTCTTTAAGTTACCTGTAATTCAGTTGATATTTCACTTGAGTTGGATTTATTGATATAAGCTTGTTAATCCTGACTCGAGTATTTTGTGTTTTGCTTTACGCTCGGGTCGGACTGAGTGATACAGCATTTGAGACTCACCTTTGGAGTTTGGAGCTTCTTTTGGAGATCCAACTATAGATTCATCCTTCAACTTTCCAGTTGATTTGTTCATAGAGGTCATTTGTTTGTATTCAAGACTTCAGCTTATTTGAGTTATTCTGTTGTATTTTATTTCTAACTCTGATATTCATATAGTAGCTTCATGAACTACTATTTATCTATTCCGCTGCATTATTGTTATGTTACTCTGTGTCTGTGATTCTGTGATTGATTTATTTACTGTATATGTTGATTTTTGCCAAATATAAATTAACAATTTGATATTTTGAGCAATTGAAGTCTGATATGTGCGGATGCAAATGGTTGAAAATAAAAGGTCGTCGCATTTCAAATGCAGAATACCATTAAAAACATCAAGATTCAAAATAACATGCAATCTCACTACTGGCATTGGATCCCTAACAACAGTGGGAAGTTCAGCACTAAATCAGCTTGGAATCATATTAGGTCTAAAGAAAATGAAGTTAACTAGGCTACTATTATTTGGGGCAGTAAATGCGCACCCAAAATGACTATCTGCACTCTATTAGCAAAGTAAAACAGACTTCATACCAAAGACAGAGTCAGTAATTGGAACAGTGCAGTTGACAAGCGTTGTGTTCTATGCAACAACCAAATTGAAGATAGGGACCGCCTATTTTTCAAATGCAATTATTCCAAAATTTTGCTTGAAGAAACTATGCACAAGGCTAAGATTAATCTCAACAATTCATTGGAATTTAATTAATCCTTACATACGATTTGCATGAATCAATCCAGTAACAAGTTTATTAATCGGATAAAAAACATGGTTTTCACTTCTATTATGTGGAACATTTGCTGCGAAAGGAATAATTGTCAATTTATGGGAATTGAACTCCCAGTTCAAGTTAAATTAGCTCATATATTCTAGGATTGCAAGCAGTTAAAGCACAATAATTTCAACATAGAAAAATTAAATAGAGATGCAAAAACTATCCTTGTTAACTTTAGAGTTATTAAGGAAAATCAACTAGACTTCCACCCTCCGTGAAGTTGAAGATGTTTCCAGAATCTGAAGCTGCTCCTTCTACTTTATTTTTGTTGTCGATTGACTCAAGTTTTGGAAATTTTTCGTCTTCAATTCGGCCATTATTGAAGTGGATGTATTCATTTTTTTTGGTAAAGTTGGTTTTCGGTTTCGCTACTTCTAGAAGATTTGGAGTTTGGTGTGACCGGTGAAGACTTAATTTTTTATTTGTTCTGCTGTTTGATGGTCACATGTCTTGTATGCGTCTTTCAACTCTTTGTAGTGTTTTTTTGTTTTTTAGACCCTACGAAGCTCGTATAGATGGTTTTGAGTGTACCCGTATCTATTTTCACTCCTCCATCTATTTGACTTTTTAGGTGTGGTCTATCGGTCTTATTGTACTATTAACATATGGAAATGGTATGCACTCTTTTTCCTTGCAAGACATCCATTTAGGTTGGGGAGTTGCAAGGTTTTTATGAGGCATATCATGGAAGTATATGATTTTTTTATCAATTATAAAGTACCTTTCTTCCAAAAACCAACAATGCAAAGCAGCTGAAAAATAAAAAAATATGTGTATACGACATGAACATCTCCAGCTCGCCTGCTGAAGCTCCAAAAGCACCAAATCTAAACCTGTAAATATACTTGGTCTGACCCGAGCATTGAAAGGGTAGAACGCTTGGGTCAGTCTGGTAAACGAGCATGAGAAAAACACATCTCAACTGAATTTTAAAGTTTTAAGATTGCCAAACTTTCTTTATCAAAACAAAGGGTATCTCGTAAGACCATGCCCACACATAAACACTGACGGATTTTTACCTTACGATAACCAAAACATTTCATATCAAATTCTCTTATATTATGATAGTATTTATTGCATAAATAATAATTAACCATAGCTGAAATTGTTACATTATTAAATTCCAGCATAATAGGTTTGCAAACAAAATGGTAGGCATGTAGTGGATATGGGATTCCACACAAATGACCAGGTAAGGGACTACCTTCCATATAGTACACCTCTAGAGGGATGCACCTAGGGAGCGGATATTGACTGCCTAAAGCAACACAAGATTGGCCTACCATTTTCTGGATAGTACCGATTATGTCGTCACCTTGGTTGTTACCAACCTTTAACGGGTACCCGAGTCATATATTCAGCACATGCTTAGACATGTGTAGAGTAAATCTTGAAGGATATGACATCTCCTAACGGGAGCGACCCACTTTGCCTTGCTGCTTCTACCGTGTTTTAGTCATTTCCTGGGTGTGAGGCCAAAAGAGAGATCGAATAACTTTCAAATATCACATCGTTTTTGAATGCTACACTTCCATTTCCGTTGAATACTAATTGCCTTTCACAAAAATACAACCCTTGAGCTCGTACGTCTTATGGTGTGTGTTAAACTAAGAGAGTTGCCTTCTCCGCCACCACAAATGTAAGCTTGTAAAAACAAATGTATGTAATCTTAGAAAATGCACTGTCAGACCATACAAGTTGTCCAGGAATAAGACAAACCAAAGGTACTTTCCTATTATATCCTATCGGGAAATCCCTAGGATTAGTAGCGAATAGTCCTTGCATTGGATATTTCATAACGAATAGTCTACCGTTACTATATGTATATTGGGATCTTAACCCCAAACGATTAACAATAAGTCCTTCACTACGAAAATCATAAATATCAATATCATCGAAAAACCTACACAATCGTCGCGTATAGGTTAGTCCGAAGTGGTTTTTATACAAAATGATCCCAGTCTGTTCGCACCAACAATGCAAAAGCGTTACTCAACCTCATAAAGAAATCAAGTCTCGTAGACTTATCACGTTTCCAACTTTCAATTTGTTACCCTTCGGCCAAGAAGGAAGCTCGTTAGATTAGAGTTATCACTCCACACTACTCGAATTAACATCCTTTACACCAAAAGATAATCAAGCCTACATTGATAGTTATGTATTAAGTGTACGACTAAATAGTTTCCACATCAAGCCGAGAAACTAAAATTGCCAAAAATATAATTTTGCACTTAAATGGTCATTGGGCCTGATTTTTTAATCTTTTATTAATTAAATCACTTCTCCAAATTAATTACTTCAAATTATCTTTAAAAGGATATATTCTCAAAACCATTTCAATATTCAATACTGGGAAAACGTTTCACAAACTTATTTTAATAATAAGTGAATTCACAATTTATTTTATTTTAAAACCATTTAAACTGCATTTTATAATATCACTTTCCAAAACATTTATTTAAGGAAATATTCTCTTTAAAGACGCAAATATATTTCCTTTTATAAAAATCCATATTTAGCTTATCAAATTAAATTGATTTCATATTTATAAAACGGTTTTTATAATTCACATTTCTATTTTATAAAAAACTTTCATTTATAAAATTCATTTATTAACCAATTTCCTGCTCGTCTCACTTATATATCAAAATCACATTATAAGCTTATTTACGTATAAATCTCTTTATTTACAAATTCATTCTTTTCTAATCTTATTATTTATAAAGTCCATTATAAATTCATTTCTAAATTTCAACTGCAAATCCATTTACAACTTTGATTATAAATCCATTTTCAATATTTATAAAACACAATTTATAAAAATTCTTTTCATTAAATCTCTTTATTAATAGCATTCCTTTATAAACTTTCATTTTAACACTTATAAAACTCGTTTATAATCCTATTACTTATATATATATATAAAATATCAAATTTAATTTATAATAAGTTCAAAATTCTCAGTTTAACTTATTTTACAATATAGTTAACTTCATATTTCAAAAATCATATTTAAGTATATTTCACAAAGCCATAATTTTTATAACACAAAAATTGAAACTTTTTATTCATTTAAAATAAATTTATTTCTTAAACAATTTAAAAATTAATAGAATGTATACATTTTCGAAATCACTTTGAACTCCGTTTTAAATTGAAATCATCATTTTAATATTTTAAATTTCTAAAAATGTGGCCCAATGCTACAAAAGTACTAAATAAGGGGTTCACATCAATAATAACAAACATGGCATCCATCACATCAAACATCACATAATACAGCATATATAACAATATATGTAAATAAAAATCAACAAAGGTAAGGAATCCAGTTGGATCTATCCAACCTATAACCTGTAACAAATATACATATGAGAAAATATGTACAATGTCTGCTTCAAGTCAGACGCACGTACAAAGGGTCATCTGCTCATACACGGGAACGTATAAGGTCCCATCTGCTCCAATAGGCAGGAATATATCCAACTACTAATAATATAGTATAACATCTAAACAATCATTAACTATCATATAATAAATTTATTCCCACTTATATAAAAATATAAGCGGGACAGAGAGAGTGAGTTTTACTCACTTTGATTGAAGTTGTCGTTGCAACATTTTATTTGGAATAAAACTAAACGAGCGTTTCATTTTACACAAAAATCCTATGATCTCCAAATCACCCTAATCCAATTCCTATGAGTAGTATTTTCAGTAACGAGTACAACACAACTCGTTTCGTCCGATTCTGACCTCATACGAAGAAGTTATGATTTTTATAAGTTAATGATTTCATAGTTAAATTAGTTATCCTAATTACAAATTAATTTTTTTATAATTAACCTAACCAACGATATGTCCATTCATTTTAGTACATCGAATATCTGGGCCATTGCTATCTTCATCGCGCCTTCTTCTTCGCAGCCGAGACAAACCTAACATCACCATGCTTTGATCGGTCACCACGCCATTCTCCGATCACCGGAGTCCATTTCATTGATGTTAGCTTGCCCCTAATGCCACGCATCCCCAACCAACCCATGTGACCCCCAATGCCTTGCCATCGCCGAGATCCCGCCCTAAAAATAGAAAATCAATGGAGGGAGATTGCCATATATCCGCTTTGCCATATCCAATCACGACCGTTGGATGTGTAGAGCTAGATGAGATCTACACTTTTCGTATAGAAGTCGAGACATGATGTTGCTTAGATTGTGCGTAATAGAGGGAGAAAGGTGGACATGTTTCTGGCCATTGACAGAAATGTGGCGGCTGGAGTTTTCAAATTAGGGTTCAGTGAATTATGGGGAGTTACGCTCCTTATACAGTTGATTAAACGACACTATTCACTCTATAAATTTTCGAACACCAAAAGAAAAGTGCCGCCTGGCGTTCATAACGTTTTACAAATATTCCGAACACAATGGAATATATACTGAGAGCCAATTCCATCATATTAGGAAGATAGATTTTCGAATCGAGTTATTTTAATTAAAATTTCTTTAATTAATTTCTACGCATTTCAAGCTCGCACGGTCAAACGATAAGTCCAATCACTACGATACTTGAAATCCTATATAGCTCACTATTATGGATCCAATGAAACTGGTTTCATCGAAATCTAAGACAGTGTAAAAATGACTACTTTTGGACGTTAATTAAATTGATAAATTTCCAATTTTTGCCAAATCGCTTTCACTTCAATTTTAAAACTTCACTAACTCCATTCGAATTCAAATAGCATTTAAAACAACTTTAGGAATCATTTTCATCTCTATTTAAACCCAAGATTCAATTACTTACACAATCTAATTGTTCAAATATCATTTATATTTGAAATTAAATTAATTTAACTAACAAATTATATTTTTCAATATTTAAAATCAATGAAATAACCTGAATTCAACGACCAAAAAATCTAGGTCGTTACATACTTCCCCCCTTAAAAGAATTTCGTCCCCGAAATTACTAAGTAAGAAAATTTCTACAACTTTATTAACTTTTCAAAACAAATTTAGTTGAAATAGATTTTCAAATTCTTTGAAGTGTTTAACTTTCCCAAAATCAATTAGTTACAACTTTTTATAAAAAAAATTCCTAAGTCTTCAAATCCATTCATAGTTATTAACTAATACCATTTCAAAAATCAACTATTATCATTCCAAATTATAACTCAAAATTAAATTTTTGTTGTCAAAATTTTTCCAAAAATCTTCAAAAAATTTCTATTGCCTTAAATTTACGAAAATTTTCGCCAGCGTCTCGCTTGTGCAATTCGATCATAGTAAAATCACAATACATATATAATCACAAATATACATTTCATTTTTAAGGTTGATGCATCACGTAGGGAAAAAAATATAAAAGTACAATATGTATTCCGAGAGATGTACCTTATATATTATTTAGTAAGCATATATAAGAAATATAGTGCGAAAGCGAGCTCCAAATGTGAAGCGTACACGATCCGTACCTACTAAACACTCAACAAACCATAATAACATGTATATAGAAATAATATCAAATATAACATAACTATACAATAATCATATGCAAATGAAATGCATGCAACAAAAGAAACCATCCAATCAAGTAACATCCATTAAATGTCCTAACCAAGTTAATATACATTTCAATATTAATGGTTTTAATTTTTATTAACTTCCCTTCTTATTAACATTCATTTGATTTGTTTTCAACTTATTCACTTTCTTTTTATAAACATTCTTATTCATATTCAACTAGTTTTCATTCAACCAATTTACATTCCTTTTATTTATATCCAAATCATTAATATTCAATTTTATTCATGCTCACTTTCAAATTTATTAGCATTCATTCTATCAATATTTGGTTGACTTGCATTCAATTATAATCATATTCAGTTACATTCACATTCATTCTTCCTTAGTATATTCCTTTTAATACTAATATTACTTAAGCATCATTACATACAATTCTTACTTAAGTTCATTTCAACATTTTTATACAACACTTCTTATTTTTTTTATCACTTCTTAACTCAAGTTATATTCAATTCTAACAAATAACATTACAGCTTTTATTTCATTCACTAATTTATTTCATTAATCCAATTCTATTCATCTCATTAATTCAATTAATTAATTCACATAATTAGCTCCTCTCAATTCATTATCAATTTTATTTAACTTATTTCATTCATTTTACAACTTAAGCTGAATTTCATTTTATAACTCAAGTTCATAATTCATTCCATTAGCTTCATTTTATTAATTCATTTTGAATATCAAAATCGACTTCATCTTAATTTTACTTAAGTTAAATTCCTTTTTAAACATCATTTTATTCCATTTAACTTAATTTAAAATTCAACTTGTAATTCAAATTCAGATTTTATTTCTTAACATTCATATTCAAAAAATAGAAAAATTCTTTTAATTTACTATCCTCAAATTTATAATTTATACAAACTTTGTTGCCTAAAATTTCAGGATTATTTACTTAAGTTTACTTACATTCTATAATTTTAGTTCATGGTTATATAATCACTTTACAGCTTAAGTTTATATTCACTTTTATTTGATTCATTTCAAAAATATCTATCTAATTCAATTCAAATTAAGTTCACTTTATTTAACTTTTCCTTAGTTAAACTTCGATTCATATAATTCATTTCACCAGCCCAATTTATTTAATTTTACTTAAGTTAAAATTTTAATTTCATGTCTTAATTTAAAATCTCATTTTCTTATACATACCATCTTCAATTTATAAGTTCAAAAACTTATTTTCCCATATTTATCAAATCATACTTTGGATTTAAAAATCAAAATCTGTTTTATCAAAACTAAACTTCATTAGTAAATTACTAAGGCAGCAAATCCATCACTTAGAAACTCAAAAATGAATACTGATGACGCTGTAGTCACCACCCTTCTTATTTCCCAACGACTGTAATGAATTCAGTGCTTTTATTTCTTTTAAATCTTTTTTTGTTATTTAAAAATCACATTTATAATTTTATACTTATATAATTTCACTTAATTTCACTTTGCTTATATAATTTCATTTCAATTTCATTTATTTTTGTTTAGATTATGTTTACAACAACTTTTATTTTACTTATGAATTTATCATTGCATAAACAACAAAAAAATCCATATAACTATAATAGTTTCTGAAAATAAATTATTCCTTTATATATAAAATATATTTAAGGTAAAATTATTTCATTTTTCCAATTTAAAAACAATATCATGTTAGTTTGCTTGCTCAAGTGTTTTGGAATCCAGATCAATGACGTTAGCTAGAAGCATCGACCAGAACCCAAAATTCAAACTTAACAAATCAAACACCCATTATAAAATATTTTTATATCACTAACAAATACACACTCTCATATACATATATACACTCAGACTCATTCTATGGTATTACTAACCATATTTATAATGAATACCCATCAAAACCTAAGTTTATCGCTAAACCCAAATCTCTGATACCACCTGGGACGACCTACAAATCTGTACCCTTTGAATCAACAATAAACCATATATGTTTGACCCAAAAAGTATAGAATGACAAAAAGTCAGGAAAAAGATGAGAGAAGAAGAGAAGAGAAGAAGAAGAGAGAAAAGCAGAGCCAAAACAATACAGAATCTAACATCATAGCCGAATAACATATAGTATAGATCAATAATCTTTAAAAGAGAAACTATAATATGCATAAATCAATATCAGAATATGCAATAAGTAATCATCAGTTTAGACGGTTATAACAACCCGTCCTAACAAATGTTGATAATTTACAACAACAACAACAATGCAAAGCATTAGAAAAATAAACAGATACGTGTATACGACATGAACATCTCCAACTCGAATGCTGAAGCTCCAAAAGCACCAAATCTAAACCTGCAAATATACTTGGTCTGACTTGAGCATTGAGAGGGAAGGACTCCCAGATCAGTATGGTAAACCAATGTGGGAAAAACACATCTCAACTGAATTTTAAATTTTTAAGATTACCAAACTTTCTTTATCAAAACAAAGGGCATCCCGTAAGTCCACGCCCATACATAAACAGGACGGATTTTTACCTTACGATAACCAAAAAAATTTATATCAAATTCTCTTCAATTATAATAGTGTCTATTGTACAAATAATAATTAATCATAGCAGAGCAATTTTTACATTATCAAATTCTAGCATAATAGGTTTACAAACAAAATGACATGCACATAGTGGATATGGGATTCCATACAAATGACTATGTAAGGGACTACTTCCCGTATGGTACAACTATAGAGGGATGCACCTAGGGAGCAGATACTGCCCGCCTAAAGCAACACAAGACGGCATACCCCTTCCTGGATAGTAATGCCTAGGTCATTACCCCGGTCGTTATCGACCTAAAACGGGTACCCGAGTCATACATTTACTACATACTTAGACATGTGTAGAGTAAATCTAGAAGGATGATGACATCTCCTAACGGGAGCGACCCACTTAGCATTGCTGCATCTACCCTGTTTTAGTCAATTCCTGGGTGTGAGGCCAAAAGAGGTATCAAATACCTTTCACATATCACATCATCTTTGAATGCCACATTTCCATTTCCGTTGACTACTAATTGTTTTCACAAAAGTACAACCCTTGAGCTTATACGTCTCAAGGAGGGTGTTAAGCTAAGTGAAGTTGCCTTCTCTGCCATGACAGATGTATGTTTGTAAAAACCAATATACATAATCTCAGAAAATGCACTTTTAGACATCCATCCATACAAGCTATCTAGGAACAGGACAAACCAAAGGTATTTTCCTACCACATCCTATCTGGAAATCCATAGAATTAGTAGGCATAGTCCTTGCATTGGATATTTCATAATGAAGAGACTATTGCTACTGTGACGACCCGACTTTCTCACCATAGAAAATCGCATCGTCTTGAAGAAAGAAAGGGATAGAAAAGAGAAAAGAAAGAGAAGGAAGAAGAAACAACATCCGAATCTCAACAGCGGAACGAATAAATTATATTAATAACATAAATATTTCATAGTATACAACACTAATAAGAGTTACACAGAATTTACATCACATACTAGACAGTTATAAACACCTGTCTAGTTATTACAACTTAATACAAATCAAATAAGAGTTATCAACATAGAGAACACACAGTGGAACTATATATCTACAACGCAGAAGCCTCCTGCTCCATTGCTCCTCCATAACTCGTCAAAAGCTATCCTGAATTCCCTTGGCTACTTGTAAAAATTTGAGTACCCAAGAGTTTAAGAAAATAGAAGATAAACTATGGGTCAGACATGCGTCTGGTGTGAGTAACAGGTTAAAGTTGCTTAATTTTTAAAAACCTTTGAAAAGAAAGGTATCACGTAAGACTTCCCACACATAAACATGGAAAAGTTTTTACCTTACGCTAATCAAAACATTTGATAGGAAATCCAGTGATATTATAATAGGTCTAGGGCTTTCAAGTAAATATGAAATAGCCGAAATTGTTACATCTATTAAATTCCACATACTAGCCATAAAAGTGGGTAATACAATCAAAACCGTTGGCACTTATTGGATTTTGGATTCCATCAATGGCAGGGCTACCGGGGTACCGCTCGTCACAGTACGTGGCCTAGATCAATATACCGAGGATCACCCCCAATCCCCTACAACACAAGACCGGAACCATCCCTTACTAGACAGTCCCGAACAAGACAACCCCGCAGTTGGCGTACGTTCCAACCGCCCACTAAGCCGAATAAAAAGGGACCTCTAGACAAGGGAAAATCTCGTCCTACTTGGGCATGACCTACTTAGCCTAGCTGCGCCTCCCCTGTTTTAGCCATTCCCGGTTGATGAGGCTTGAGGCTACGATTACCTTTAGAGAACACATCTCTTAGAATGCTCATCGTCCACCGACGATGTTCTGAAAGCATTCAATCCATACAAGTTCGTTCCGGGTTCGAACGAAACCGAAGGCATTATCTCATTACACTCATTTTGGAATCACCCTCAGAGTTAACGACGATAACCCTTGCACTCCGAATCTTTATCTCGAATCTGAAAGTACTACACCATCAAACTCATCTCGGAATCACCCTCAGAGTTATACTGACGAATATTCCTTACACCTCGAGTCTTCACTCTTCACAAGAGATTCACGACCTATCGTTAATTTGGATCGATGTGGTTTTCGAATATCCAAATCTGGAAACCCGATCTCGGTCTCATCGAAATCCAATGCGTGTCTTTTAAGGCCAAGTTGTTTTAAAGGTTTAAAACAATTCAATTATCTATATACACAAATAGATAATACACAAATCACAATAGATAATCAACATTATCATCACAACAGATAATCCATATTATCATTATCAAAAGGTAATCCAAATCTTCATCACAATGCAACCAATGCATCCATATCACTCAACATTACCTATCTCGTATCTAAGATCAAACCATTCAAGGCAAACAATATTATGCATCCATATAAGCAAGGATTAATAATCACATCAAATATAATTAATTTAAAATGAATTAAATTAATTACATCATCTCTAATTAATTTAAAATGAATTAAATTAATTACTTCATCATTACCAAACTTGCTTATATCACTATTAATTAATTATCAATCAATTAATTAATCATCAATCAGTTATTCATTTTAATTAATCATCCCTGATTAATTAATCTTTAATTACATTCAAGTAATTATCCATTAATTAATTTCTCAAATTAATTATACTTAACCAAATACAGTAGTTAATCTTTAATTACTTTCTTAAATAATTAACTATAAATTAATTACATTACTTCTTAATTAATCACATTAATTAATTCCTTCATTTATTAATTATTTCTAATTAAATCCATTTTTAATTACATCATTAATTATAATAATTTATGATTTCTAATTACATTTTCTGTTTAAATTAATTACATTAAGTAATTAATCTTTATTTAATCCATAATTGTTAATCACCCTTGATTAACTCCATTTAGTAATTAACTACCCTTAATTACTTCACCAAATAAATTACTTACTCATTAATTAATTATCTCAAATTAATCCCTTGATTAATTTACAAAGTAATTATACTCAAATTACTTCCATCAACAAATCACCTTCAATTAATCACATCCAGTAATTACCCATTAATTACTTTCCTAAGTAATTTCTCTTCATTTAATTACATTAAGTAATTATACTTCACAAATCATCAATTGATTATTTTAAATTAGTTAAACCGAATTAATTAACTTATCTAATCAACTTAACCTCAATTAATTACAATTAGTAAATAATTCTTTAATTACTTCCATAAGTAATTATACTTAACAATTTACACAAATGATTAACTTTAAATTAATTAATCTAATTAAATATTAAAAATTAATCACATTAATTAACTGTTAAATAATCCTTAGTTAATGACCTTCATTAACTATTTAGCAATTCGTTAATTATTTTTCTAAAGTAATTAACTTATTTTAATCATTACTAATTACAAATTAATTTATCATTAATAACCCATTTAATTAACCCCTAATCATTTAATTAATTAAGTGTTAACTGTAACTTAATTAATCCTTTATTACTTGATTAATTAATTACTAATCATTAATTAAAAGTCAAATCTTATTCAATTAATGATTTATAAATTACAAGTTAATTATTCTAAGAATAATTAATCTTAAACCTTTAAGATTAAATCTTTAATTACTTTGAGTAATTATCCATTTCACTAATTTATTAAATAAATTAATTATTCATTTAATTACCCTAATAATTAAATGAATTACAATCATTAAATTATAATTTAACTTCAACAATTTTTAAAATCAATTTGAAACCTTTAAATGATAAATATTACTTTTCTTATAAAAGAAATTTTACAAGATTTAAAACAAATTCCTTTTTAAATTCAAAACATTTAAAGTTTTCTTTATCATTCAAAATTTGTTAAAATCCTTAAATTTACAAAACTTAAATTTATTTTAAACCAAAGATTCAAATTGAGATTTAAATTAGTTTAAACTTTGTTTATTCCTTTATGTTTCAATTTCCAATTTAAATTCAAATGTCTTTAAAAACATTTTTAAACAATAACCCCTTTAAAGTATTTTAAACAAATTTGAATTTAATAACTTATTCATTTGCAACTATGATTCAAATTAAAACTTGAATTCATAATTTAAAATTAGATTTAAAACTCATTTTAAATCTTTCCTTAATAATTTAAATTTCAGTTTAAATTTGAAAACAGAACACGTTTTCTAACCTGAATAAAACTAACTCGATTCATACAGAAACCACTTGAGTAACTCGAGTATCATTTCATTTGAATTTATTCAAATTCTCCAGTACTGACAGGTTTAAACAAAAACCTGCAACAACCAAAAATACCCGAGCCCATACATCCCGGACTTCGAGTCAAATAACCTAAAACTTCGAGCAACCCACGAATTTACCCGAAACAAACACGAGTACCCCTTCTCCCCCAAAACAATCAGCTGACACACCAAGATCGCCGTGCACCTACACCAACCCCACTGTCACCTCCGACCACTTGCGACCTCACGCGCAAGTCAGCGACCACCTTCCAACTAATTCCCGACCATCAATCAAACTGCAGAACCCCAAAATAAAAAATAAGGCTTGAGCTCCAAAAACTGTTGCATTGTCGCAACCTGGAAACGGCTCAAAACCCAAACTCCGATCACCAGAGAAACTTTCCCTCCGGCCTCGCCTTCATCCATACTCCATCAATCACCTACTAGAATTTGGACGAACTCGATCACTGCTAGAGTTTGCGGCGATCAATTTTCAGATGAACAGAAAACTTAGGGTTAAAATACTTAATCCCAAATCACCACTGCCTCACTGCATTAATCCATTTAATAATAATTTTCCTTGAATCTTCGTTCACCAATCCATCACCAAAAAAGATACTGGCCACCCCAACCTCCCAGATCGACAGCTCCAACTCAAAATAGGATTTCTGGTTAAACCAGAAATACTCAACCAATTTCAAGCTAAAAATTCTAATTTTAGTTTTAAAATTCATGTTTTTGTTTATGCAACTTGTTTATATTCTTGAATCAAAGAATCTGAATGATCAAATTCTTATTTTCAAAAGTTGTTTTATTGTACTTTGCATTTTCCAAAGACACTACAGGTTTTTCTTTTATTTTTTTCATATTAAATAAAATTAAAATTTTAACTTATATTCGCAGCCACATTTTGATTGAATGTTAAATTTTAAAATCTTAACACAGCTTAGATTGAATGAAATAGAACTTCAAGAAATTCTAAAATCTGGAAACTTAAGTACAAAAAATAAATTATACTACAGCAAGCACTTCTACATACAATCATATATTTTCCAGTAATGAACTTGTAAATTTCATGCAAACACACTAATTTTTAGAGTAAACAAGAAACTAACTTATACTTTTTTATTTAGTATAAAATGTTACTCACCAGCAATTTTATATGAGCATAGCACATGTCAGAAAATGCTTGAAACCTGAATTTCTTTGATTTCAAAAACTTTGAGTTGCTTCCTTATTTTTTTGTAAACTTCAATCTTGATTTTACTGCAATGCTTTGCTTTTTAAACTTTAATCTTGTTTTTGCTGAAATGTTCTGCTCCTTGATGCATGCTTCCAGATTTTCAATTGCATGCTTGATGAAGTTTTCTAAACAAAAAAGGAGTGATTTTCAGATGCATGTAGGTTTTGGAATGCAGAATGATTTCAGGTTTATGAATTGCAGAGTGATTTTCTGGTTAATGTATTTGAAGAGACTACTGGATTAAGATTTGCATTTCAGGTTTTGAAGATGGTTTTGGTTTAGAGGAAACATGGGTTTCAGTTGGATTTTTGAGAGGAAATTACAGATTTTGGTTTGAACAGATTTTGTTTTGATCAAAATTTCTGTTTTGAAGAAAGATGCAGATTTTTATTTTTTTTAGCTGAAAATCTCTCACGTTTGAAAAAAAAAAGAATAGAAAAGAATAAATTTGAGAAGAGATGTGTTAATATAAGTAAATTTTGATTTAGTTAAAATAAAAGAAAAAGAAAATTAATAGGACACTTGTTCTAATTTTCCAACATTTGTCACTTTGTTTTATTTTATGACTAACACATGTCAATTAGGGTGTTAAGAGGCTCACGCATGTAATTTAAGTATTTTATTTTATTTTAAATTATTTATAAAAGATTTAACTTATTTTATTTCTTTCTTATGTATGTATATAAATTTCTTCCCTTTTTAATTTTAGAAAAACAAAAAAAAACAATTTATAATTAAAAGCTTATTCAAATATTTTTAAGTATTTATTCTTTTAAATTTCACAACATCAAATTCAAATTTAAATTAAATTATAAACCTAATTTAAAAATCAAGTTATATATATATATATGCATATATAACACTTATTAAATTTAAAAATAACAAATCCTATTTCTTACAAAATTTATTTATGTTCATAAGAACTAAGTATTATCATTATTATTTGAAAATAACTAATTTAACAAATTTTAAATAATTTATAAAAGAGATTATAATTTACTTCTATTACTCAATAAATTAAAATCATTTGTAATTTGTATTTTATATCCTTACATATAATTTCAAGCAATATTTTAAAAAGAAAATACAAAAAAGCTTTTATGTTAATCTAATTTAAATTCATATTTAAGTTAATTAAAAATAATTTGAAAACAAATAAGATATACCTTAAGTATAAATCATATAATTATTTATTGAATTGTTTTGAAAAGTTAAATGTTAAATTTAAATCAAATTTCCAATTTACCAAATATAAATTAAAATTATAAAATAGAAAATTGATTCATTTATTAAGTTCCAAATCAGTTTATCAATTTACAATATATACAATTATATATATTATAAATAGAAAACAATTTATTAGCTTTAAAAGGATAAAATCTGCCAATTTA
This sequence comes from Allium cepa, assembly GCA_030765085.1. Taxonomy (NCBI): domain Eukaryota; kingdom Viridiplantae; phylum Streptophyta; class Magnoliopsida; order Asparagales; family Amaryllidaceae; genus Allium; species Allium cepa. The sequence continues at coordinate 561,363,764 of CM060939.1, forward strand.
AATTTTTATTAAAAGATGATTATTAGATCAATTCAAAATTTATTATCAAAAATTATCAAATCAAATTAATTTTTAACACAGATTATTAAATTTATATTGCCAAATTTCCAGGATATCACAGCTACTATATATATATTTGGATTTTAACCCAAATAACCAATAAGTAGTCCTTCACTATGAAAATCCCAAATATCAGTATCACCAACAAACCTGCACAATCGTCATATATAGATTGGTCCGAAGTGGTTTTCGGATAAACCTATCCCGGTTTCTTCGCCCCAATAATGCAAAAGCGTTACTCAACTTTATATAGAAACCAAGGCTCGTAGACTTATCATATTTCCTACTTTCAACTTGCTATCCTTCGGCCAAGAAAGAAGCTCGGTAGATTAGAGTAATCTCTCCGCACTACTCAAATCAAAATCCTTTACACTAAACGATAATCAAGCCTACACAAAAGGCTATGTATGTACTAAGTGTATGACTAAATAGTTTCCATATCAAGTCGAGAAACAAAAATGGCTAAAAATATAATTTTGCAATTAAACAGTCACTAGGCCTGGTTTAATTAATCTTTTATTAATTAAATCACTTTTCCAAATTTAGTACTTCAAATTATCTTTAAAAAGATATATTCTTAAAAACATTTCAATATTCAATATTTGGAAAACATTTCATAAACTTATTTTAATAATAAGTGAATTCATAATTTATTTTATTTCCAAACCATTTAAACTCCATTTTATAATATCACTTTCTAAAACATTCATTTAAGAAATTATTCTCTTTGAAAAGGTGAATATGTTTGCTTTTATAAAATTCCATATTTATCTTATCAAACTAAATTGATTTCACATTTATAAAACGGTGTTTATAATTCACATTTCTATTTTATAAAAACTTCCATTTATAGAATTCCTTTATTAACCAATTTCCCGTTCATCTCACTTATATATCAAAATCTTATTATAAGCTTATTTACTTATAAATCTCTTTATTTACAAATTCATTCTTTTCTAATCTTATTATTTATGAAGTCCATTATAAATTCATTTCTAAATTTTAATTGCAAATCCATTTACAAATTTGAGAAAAACCCATTTCTAATATTCGCAAAACACTGTTTATAAAAATCCATTACATTAAATCTCTTTATTAGCAACATTCCTATATAAACTTTCATTTTAACACTTATAAAACACGTTTGTAATCCTATTATTTTTATTTATAAAATATCTATTTTATAAATCTTATATATAAACCATTTATAATAGGTTCAAAATTTTCAATTTAACTTATTTTACAAAATAGTTAACTTCATATTTCAAAAATCATATTTAAGTATATTTCACAAAGCCATAATTTTTATAACATAAAAATTATAACTATTTGTTCATTTAAAATAAATTCATTTCTTAAACAATTCAAATATTAGTAAAACATATATATTTTCAAAATCACTTTGAAGTCCTTTTTAAATTGAAATCATCATTTTAATATTTTAAATTTTCAAAAATATGGCCCAATGCCGCATAACTGCTAAGTAAGGGGATTTACATCAATAATAGCAAATATTTTATCTCACATAAAACATCACATAATATAGCATATATAACAATATGTGTACATAAAAATCAACAATGGTGAGGAATCCAGTTGGATCCCTCCGACCTGTAAAATGCAGCAAATGTACATATGAAAAAATGTGTATAATGTCTGTCTCAAGGCAGATGCACATACAAAGGGTCATCCGCTCATACATAGGAACATATATGGTCTCATTTTTTCCAATAGGCAGGAATATATCCAACTACTAATAATATATGATAACATCCGAACAATCATCAAACGTTATATAATAGATTTATTCCCACTTATATAAAAATATAAGCTGGCCAGCGAGAGTGGGTTTTACCCACTTTGATTGAAGTCGTCGTTGCTGCGTTTTATTTGGATAAAATTAAACGAGCGTTTAAATTTACCCAAAAATCCAGCAAGCTCCAAATCACTCCAATACATTCCTATGTGTAGTATTTTCAATAACGAGTGCAACGCATTTCGTTTCATCCGATTACGACCTCGTATGAAGAAGTTGTGATTTTTATAAGTTAATGATTTCATAATTAAATTGATTTTCCATAATTATAATTTTTTTTTATATAATTAACCTAATCAAGATCTAGCCGTTCATTTTAGCACATCAAACATCTAGGTTGTTGCTATCTTCATCGTGCCATCTTTTTCCCCACCGAGACAAACCCAACATTACCATGCTTTGATCGATTACCATGCCGTTCTTTGATCACCGGAGTCCATCTCATTGACACCATAGCTTGCCCCTAACGCCACACATCCCCAGCCACCCATATGACCCCCCAACACCTTGCCATCGCCATCACCTAGTTCCTGCCCTACAAATAGCTGATGAACAGAGGGAGATTGCTATGAATCTGCTTCGCTATATCCAATCACGACCGTTGGATGTGTAGAGCTCGATGAGATCTACACTTTTCATGTCGAAGTCGAGACGTGATGTTGCTTAGATTATGAGTAATAGAGGGAGAAAGTTGGACACATTTTCAGCCATTGACGAAATGTGGAGGCTAGGGTTTATAGATTAGGGTTCAGCGAATTATGGGGGAGTTAAGGTCCTTGTATAGCTAATTAAATGACATTATTCACTCAACAAATTTTCGAACTTCAAACGAAGCATACCGCCTGGCGTTCATAATTTTTTACCCCTATTCCGAACACAATGGAATATAAATAAGAGTCAATTCCATCGTATTTGGAAGATAGGTTTTCGAATCGAGTTATTTTAATTCAAATTCCTTAAATTTATTTCTATGCATTTCAAGCACGCATGGTCAAACGATAAGTTCGATCGCCACGAAACTTGAAATCGTACAATAACTCACTATTACGGATCCAATGAAACCAATTTCGTCAAAATCCAAGACAGTGTCCAAATTGTCTATTTTTACACGTTAATTAAATTAATAAATTTCCAATTTTCGCCAAATCACTTTCAATTCAATTTTAAAACTTCACTAACTCCATCCAAATTCAAATAGCTTTTAAATCAATGTTAGAAATCATTTTCATCTCTGTTAAACCCCAGATTCAATTATTTCACAATCTAATTATTCAAATATTACTTATATTTGAATTAAATTAATTTATCTACCAAATTGTATTTTTCAATATTCAAAATAAATTAAATATCTTTAATTCAAATAACCAAAAAATCTAGGTCGTTACAATACTAGTAAAACAATAACATATTTACAAAACTATCGGTGATGTTAATAAGAATTTTTCTAGAATAGGAGGGTTATTATTCAAAAGATGAGTGTTATTTTGATGTCTTCGAAGTCCAAAACCATCAACAAGAAAGAAATTAAAATAATTATAAACTAATATAAACATATGTTCTAATTAATCTAAATAAATAAGCATATTCTATTTTCGAATCATATTAGTTCTCTTTTTTTGAAATTTAATATTTTATGAATGAAAATAATTTATTTCCAAACATTCATGATAAGAATAATAAGATTAAAAGATTCAAATAAATAATTAAACTCTTACTCAAACAATAATAGATATTGATACGAAAATATATATGTATATATATACATACATTCACACACACATGTGTGTGTGTGTATTCGAAGAGAGCTATTATTTTTATTTCAAACTCACATCTTTATTTATCCTATCTCAAGAAGTACATAAGTGGAATTGATCTAATTGCTTCAAATGTAATATCGAACCAAAAAAGTTTATACCCTATGATCTTTATTTATCTTTTATAGACCTCAATTTTATAAATGAAAAAGTTGAACTGACTAATCTAAGTACTATATTTTATATAAATTTGAAACTAACTTATTTAATTTTCTTATAATTATCAAGAAAAAATGTTAAAGCTTCTATTAGATAGTAAGATCAACATACAAGTAAATAAACAGTCACACATTTTTTCAAATTAGTTTTGGCCTTTTCTTCTCATTTTCTCTAAACTCTTATATGATAATTTAATATTAAATTATTTTGAGAATTGTACTTTTATTTTGGTTTCTTTTGTTATTTTCCCTATTTTTAAGATATATAAAGATTCAGTGGTGATCTTATTTTCTGTAATATATAAGGTAGAAAGTGAACTTAATTTTTGCATATTTTATACTTATATTATCTTTTGTGTAGTTATTTTAAGTAAGTATTGAATTAAATCAAGTAGTTCTATTTTTCTAAAAAATTTAAAATTTATTGATAAAAGTAACCCTTCAAACAGTAATAATTACTAATAAGAGGGGAAAAAATCCAACTAACAAATAAATTATTATATAAATAAGTAAAAGTTAATAGCCGTTATCCGGCATTTTAACCCAGCTATATTCGAATTGGTTGGACAAGATGGATTTGGCTGTCGTCAAGGCCAGTGAATTCAGGACAATGATTGTGGGGTCCAGAAGTCAAGTATAGATAGTAATATGAAGTCATGATTGAATGAAATTGAAAGATATGTAGTGTAGAACGTTTAAAGTATGGAGTATGGGTCAACATGTTAGAGGGATTGGCTATAATCAACCTCTAACATAGAGATCGGTATGTTTCAAGAAACTAGTGCAAACGAAAAGAAAACGATCAGCATCTCAAGATCCAAAAATCCAATGCATATAAAAAATTTTAAGCAAGATGTGGGCACCCTAGGGAGCCTACCCTAGGGAACGCATCTCAAAACGATGAAATAATAGGGACCGACTAAAAACATAAGACAATCCACATTGAAGCAAAAATCGAGTAATAACTCAAGTTCTACTAATCCAATTGGCATGAAACTTTGAGGCTAAGCATATTTCAACATGAGGAAGCTACCATAGGGATCGCACTCCCAAATTCCTCAAAAAGGAGGATCGGTACCGATCCCTATTCTTTTGGATTTGGACCATGCGATCCCTCTTACGGGTCTATATGGTTTTGAGGATCCTTCTGCCGAATTTTCAGGAAGATATTTTGTCATCTTCGTTTATAAATACATGCTTAGTTATTCATTTTAGTGAATTTTATGCTACTGGTTATTTTGTATTATATTGTAACTAAGGATTTTCATCCGATCTCTATTGTATTCAGACTACAAAGTGATTAATAAAGTTTTCAAACTATAGTGGACGCAGGAAAATAACGCCAAACCACTATAAATTGATGTGTTTGTGTTATTGCTTTGATTTACAGCTATTTCAATACTTTTTTCCTCTGTTTTTCTTTGATATTCTTTCTTTATTTATCTTCAAAACTTCTATTGGGTATTTGTGCCAATTTTTGGTGCAAAGATTTTGGTGTTTTCACTAATAACTTGATTTCAACTTATTCAGATCCCTTTATTGCTACGAGATTGCATAAATATCCAAAGGAGATCCATAATTATCTTCAAGAAATTTGTTTACTCTATTTAGATTTGCAAAAGTGTAGGTAAATCTATCAACAATGGTTAGGACTACCATATCTACTTCTTAGAACGCAGAAGAAAACGAGAGTGCTAGCATCCAACAAGGAGGCCTAAGCAATCAACCAGTGGATGTGAATGCTACCAATTCAATTGATTTCCAGAATCCAGTTGATTCCATTATAAGAGCTGAATTCCAAAATCTGGTGAAAGAGCTAGTCTACCGCCGTCGATAATTGAATTAGCAAATTAAAGCCAATATCAATCTAATGAACCAACACTGTCAGTAATAGTGCAGGAAAGCTAGGAAGGAACCTGCCCCTTATTTGGCATCGGAGAGTTCTAGCTCATCGGACGATTATCATAGGCGCTGGCATCACAGAATTGACGAATATCGCACAAAAGCATCAGGTGATCAACAGGAAAATTTATCTGGTCGATCAAGATCAATCGGTGCAGATCCTTCCATAGGGATAGATACCGATCCCTCCTCTAGAAGAGGGAACCTACCATTCCATGCTCGAACCCAAGCCGGAGCTACTATGACTAATGTGGTTGCTTGAGTTTAGATGGACGCTGACCAGTTACTTCCCTAGAATGATGATGAAATGAATGTATGTGATATATATCGAGGAGATGTTGAACCAAGAATGCATGGAATGACCTGTAGACATTGACCATACCATCATGCAAGGTGGAACATGACCGCCGCTTGGCTCCAACTATCCAAACGTCGGACTTGTCGGCTTTGGTTAGACAGCTTGTGAAAGAGAGAAAGCTGAGGATTGACCAATGATGATTGGGGGATCTCAAGGAGCCACACCCGTTCACTGATAATATATTACATGACGAGTATCCAAGGAGCTTCAGCATGCCGTCAATGCCGGCCTATGAGGGAAAAACCGACCCCAGGTAAGCATATCGTGAGATATGAATGGCTGATGGATTTCACATGAGCAGATGATGCAACCATTTTCTATTACTCTCTCTAGAATATCAACGATGTGGTTTATGAGATTACTCCCACTGTCAATCTCTAGATTTGACAATTTAGCAAAAAAGTTTATGGAGCTGTTCCATATGCACGCAACTCGCACTAAAAATGTAATGTCCCTATCCAACATGATCCAGACTCTGGGAGAATCGCTGAAATATTATTTGAAGCGATCCCATACAACTATCATGGAAATCAATAATTTGAATGACCATGCAATACTGATGGCAATAACAAGAGGGATTGATCCAGGGTCTGATTTTGGCAATTGGTTAGCTAGCAAGCCACCTGCAATATTGGAATGCTTTTGCGCAAAGGCATCTTAGTATTTGAAGAAAGGGGAAGCTAGATGCTCTAGGAAGAAGAATGTTGTGGGATCAAGTGGAGAAGAAGTGCAGAGTAACATTACAGTGAAGCAATCTAGTGATAGTTCTGGAAAAGTTCAAGTGAATGTCCAAAATAAACCAAATCAACAAAAGAAAGGTGGAGATAGGAGCCGAGAACAAAAGAAGGATTTTGGAAGAGGAAAGTCTAGGATTTCGATGTACGATACCTACATACCACTGAATACATCTCCAGAGAATGTCTGTTTGTCTACCTGCAATACCATGTAGTACAGGAAGCCACCTCAGAAAAAATCAATGGAGATGCAGAATCAAACCGAAAAGCATTATTGGTTTCATGAATGTTATGGTCATAACAGAAATCAGTGCAGACATCTCCAGGATATTATCGAAAAAATGGTTCGAGGGAGAAAGTTACAACATTTTGTAAAAGCCCCATTAGATGGCGGGAAAGGGACATTTGACCCCAACAGAGGACAAGCATCGCACAGGGCTGAGGAGGCTGGGTGGACTAGTGGAATATTAGTAATCAATACAATAGTCAGAGGACTGCATCCAGCTGATAAGACTTCGCATGAGATGGAGCGCTATGCTAGCGCAATCAAGCTTGTGATTTTTTAACGTTATTAGAATATAGAAGATGGAGCTCCAACAAAGCAGTAGCATATGATGATAGATGACATTGTGTTTAGAAATAAAGATGTCGATAAGATGGAGGCACCGACGATCGACCCATTATAATTTCGACCATGATCGCCCCGCCTTAGTGAGGAGGATTTTGGTTGATTGTGGAAGCTTGAATATAATTTTTTAAATATCTTATGATCAAATGAGGATAGACGCCAAGGACTTGAAACCATCTAAAGGCCGCATTTATGGCTTTAACGATGCTGCAACCGAAGTTGTTGGTTATGTTGAATTTCCCTTCGAGTTGGGAGAAGGTAACGATAGGAGAGTGTGGATTTTACCATTCATTGTTTTGGATGCTAACTCTTCATACAATGCTTTTCTGGGCCGACCGGCCCTAGCAGAGTTTCGGGCAACTCTTTCCCCAGGGTGTTTGATGTTCAAGTTCCCGACAATTAATGGTATTGGAGTTGTTAATGGTGATCAGGCGACCTGACGTGCCTTCTATGTAGCCGAATTAAGGTACGCTTAACGAAAGGAGAAAGGTAAGGGTGTGCACAAGTCTCTCCGCACCCAAGCCACTAGAGATTGACAACCAGCGCGTGGGCCTTGGCTCGGGTGCCCTAGTCTATCCTATCGAGATATAGATCCGAAGAATAATGAGGAGGAGCCCAAAGAGACCAAGGCTGCACCGGTTGAGCTGATGATTGATATCACGATCGGCCATGACGACTCATCACGGGTCATAAAGATCGGACCATAGCACATCCTCATGGCGATGAAGGAACTTGCTAGTTTTCTCCGAGCGAATATCTACATGTTCGCTTGTACTCACTCTGATATGTGTGGGATCTCGCCTGACATTACAAGCCATCCATTGAATATCCACCCGAGGCATGTCCCAGTGAAATAGAATAGGCATGGCATGGATCCGAAGAGATCTGCCATTCTTAAAGAGGAGGTGGATATGCTCAAAGACAATGAGTTTATTTGCAATGCCCTCTATCCTAAGTGGGTATCTACTCCTATACTTGTGAAAAAGACGAACGGGAAATGACAAACATGCGTTAATTACTTGAAGGCATACCCGAAAGACAGTTTCCCCCTTTCAAGTATCGGCTAGCTCGTAGACTCAATCATAGGAATGAATTGCTATCTTTCATGGATGCATACTCAGGATATAACCAAATCCCGATGCACATTCCCTATCAAAAGCACACTAGCTTTATTACTGACGTTGGATTGTATTGCTATGTCGTGAATCCATTTAGACTAAAGAATGCCAATAAAACCTAACAATGCCTAATCAACAGAATGTTTAAATGTCATATTGGAAAGACGATGAAGGTATATGTGCATGATATGCTCATGAAGTCATGACTATCTAGCCACCACATTAGAAACTTGGTAGAAATGTTCGATATCCTCCGATATTACAAAATGAAGATCAATCCTTTGATGTGCTCTTTTGGCGTTGCATCATGAAAGCTCTTGGATTTTATCTTCAATACCCATGGATCGAAGAAAATCCCAAGAAAATCAAAGCTCTTTGTAACATCCAAGCACCAAATATCACTAAACAAGTATAGAGCCTGAATGGGAAGGTTGCCGCCTTGAGTTGATTTATTTCCAGATTTATCGATAAATGCATTCCTCTCTTTGACTTGATTAAAAGAGGGAAAAGGAATTTTGAATGGACGTAGGATTGTAAGGATGCATTCTAAGCTTTGGTGAACCACTTAGAGAGACCTCTCATCATATCAATGCCGGTAGATTATGAAGATTTGTATATCTACTTCGCCATGTCGGTATATGCTATAAGTGCCTTACTCTTTCGCAAAGAGAATCAAGTCCAGGGACCAGTCTATTATGTTAGCAAGCAATTAACAAAAGCTTAGAGGAATTATCTAAAGATAGAGAAATTGGCATAATACGTGTTAATTGCCTCACGAAAGCTCCGATCCTATTTTCAGGCTTATCCTATCAGTGTTTACATTGACCAGCCATTACGACAGATTCTACAACGACCTGAGACGTCTGGAAGGTTGCTCAAGTGAAATATCGAATTAAGCCAATTTCCGCATCACTTATCTTCCTCAGAGGTGTATTCCAGGACAGGCACTGGCGGACTTTATAGTAGAATTTACTTCATAGAATGATTTCACAAAGAGCGGTAGAACCCCTACCATATAGTGGAAGTTGTATACGGATGGAGCATCCAATTAACGTTATTCTAGAGCTGGAATTATGCTATTAATTCTAGAAGATCAGCCAATTTGTTATGGTTTAAAGCTTGATTTTTCATACAACAAACAACAAAGCTAAGTATAAAGCTCTGATTGCTGTACTTAAACTCACTAGAGAACTGGTGATAAGATCTTTCAAAATCTTTTAGGACTCACAATTGGTAGTATACCAAGGAGAATACCAGGCTAATGGGCAATCACTTACTCTGTACCATACCTGAGTCCAAGAGTTATTGAATGACTTAAATACTACGATATTACGCACATTCCTCGAGATCGAAACAAAGAGGCCAACTCATTGGTAAAGTTTGCTAGCATCGGAGATGCACAACGAATGGACTTGGTCCCAATTAAAGTACAAAAAGCTTCGAGTATAAACCTGATGGAAATTGACCGGGTGCTAGAGATGGAGCATGAGAAGGAATGGATGACTCTGATTAAAGAATAGTTGTTACTGGGTGTTCTTTTTGAATAGAGAAATGAAAAATAACATGTCCTTTGCAAAGCTTCACGATATATCATTCAGGAAGGAAATAGGTATAGAAAGGGTGTTTCCATCCCCAAATTTCGATGTATCACTCATGATGAAATAAAATGAGTCCTAAAGGAAGTTCATGAAGGGGAATATGGCAATCACATTGGAGGGCAAACTATAGCAAAGAAAATACTCCGTTATGGGTATTTTTAGCTGACTATCAATCGAGACACTATTAACTATGGAAGGTGATACGACAAGTACCAGATGTACCATGGCCATTTTCCATATGGGGCATAGATATTATCAATTCATTACCCATCTCTAAAGGTGGTACGAAGTACGCCATCGTCGTAGTTGATTACTTCACCAAATGGGCCGAAGCAGAACAGATAGCCACGATTACGACAAAAAATGTAATCAACTTCATCGTTTGGAACATCATCTATCATTTTTGATCTTCCACGAGCTATCATAACTTATAATGGGACTCAACTTGACAGTGCTGGATTCAAAATCATCTACCATCGGCATTATATTGAAAAGAGATTTGAGACTGTTGCTCGCCCTTAAGCAAATGGACAAGTTGAAGCTGTGAACAAAATCATAAAATCCATTCTGAAGAAGCATTTAGAAAAGACTAGAAGCAAGTGAGTGGATGAACTCCCGATAGCACTATGGGCTTATAGGGGCAAACAAATCCATGATTAGCCATATTCTATTTTTCTTTGCTTACGGCTCTAAAGCCATAATTCCTGTTGAACTTGAAGTTCCTTCTCATCGAGTAATCTACTACTATCCCAAAATAAATAAAGATCTCCTCTTGGAATCTCTCGACTTTGCAGATGAGAAGCATGAAGAAGCTGATTTCAGAGCAGCTACACACCAACAACGAGTTGCCCGATACTACAATAACAAAGTTCGACCTAGAACATTTGAAATCAATGATCTCATCTTGAAATGGGTTTTTTGGCCCCGTCGCATATGAATTCTACTTGGGAAGGACCATATGTCATTGAATAGGGGCTTGGAGAAGGAACTTTCAAGCAAGAGACTGTTGATGGCATCATGCTCCCAAAAGCATGGAATAGTGACCATTTACGATGCTTCTTCACTTAGTTTATTCTTTTTCATTCATTATATGCAATTTTTGAATTTTCTTTAGCATTTGATTTTCCAAGATATGTATTAAGACAAATAAAGTTTGAAAGCTCATTTATGTCTGCAATTGCTATAACACTACATATTAGTTACAATACTCGATTAATTAACATTGTTATGTTCGAATAGGTTCCCAGAGTTTGGAGTCAGCTGATTACATAAGTTCACGATTGAACTAAACAAAATGAGAATCGTCCGACCATTCATTTGATGATTCTCGCTTACAACCCAATGGAAGGAATACCTAACGTGGAATGGATGCGATTTGCTCATCCGATAACAAAACTAATCCTATCAAGTGATGGGACAAATATGAATCAAAAATCCATTGGGATACAATCGATCGTTCGCTAAGTTTAACCCAAGGCTTGGGGGTAAATCAATCAGTGAAAGAAAGTACAATTCGATTATTTTTCAAAATAACTCTAAGTCCCTAAAGCCTTAACTGGAGTATAAAATGAATGGTTGTGATCCGACTGCCCGCTAACTAACTTTTATCCCTAGAGTGCGGATATGAGTATAAATAAATAGATGAGTGTTGTTCGACTACTCACTATACCGTAAACTCCAGCTTGAAACCGATAGAGTATAAACTCATTAAGGATGGAGTTCGACCATCCATTGTCTAACTCCACTAACGCAAGACTAGGGGCAAGAGTATAATTACTCAGAACATCCAAATTCAACGACATAACACTAGTACTCGAGCCTATTGTTTGATAAAACTTAAAGTCATGGCTTCATGGAGGCATTGAGTAAAAATTAATGGATGATTGTCTGAAATTACTTAGACAAAATTCACATAAGAGTTTGACAGAAAACAAAGAACTTTCATTTGCATGCTAAAATTCAAAATTGTGATACAAATTTATTTAAAAATAGGGGCCGTACCCACACATTCATGGCCAACAAAAGAGAAAAACAGCTATGCAAACTATATGCAAACTAAGCCGAAGTGATGACTATTTCTTCTACCCTTTCTCATTCTGGATTTCTTAAGAGTCCCACCACCCGAACTTCCGCCTGTTCTTTTCCTTGATCCTCTACCACCCTTAGCTAGATAGCTTTTAGCGATTGGAGGGCGTTCTTGGGGAACCGACCCGTCAGGTGGAATGACTTGTGATGGAATGAGATTTGGATCGTCAATGTCTGCATGGACGGGTTAAACCTTATCCTTTTTCTTTAGCAACTCCTCTCTCTCGATGCATTCTTTTAAGCTAAGCTTATTGGTATGTTCAATGGTACCAATGATCACAACATCATTTGATTCATCTGGCAACGAAGGATCAACCGTTTCTTTATCATCAAGTGCCCCGATAATCTGAGCATTGGGCCCTGAATTGTCGATGGCCGATTGAATTTCAGTAGATGTCGATTGTTGCTCCATGGTGATACTATTGCCTATAATTTGGATAGGACCCGGAAGACCTCCAGATTCACGAAAACAAAAGGATAAGCCCATGACTAGGATATAAGGAACAAAATCTCTCAAATAATGGAGAGTAAAGAGGGATACCTACATCCGACTAAATATCATTTTTCGCCTGACTGCACCCCTCTAGAATAGGAGTCATCGCCTTAGATTGATAACCAATTCTGTCTGGATAGTAGCTTAGATCCTGTCCCAGGCTAAGAGAAACTGATGCTCCGGCTATTTGAGAAAAGGTTGGGCCTTTGGGATCGGATTTTGAATATCCAGCAATGTTTTTCCTATTACTAGAGGGTGTTAGGATGTCAAAGTATCAGAATCTTGCAGCAACAGAGTCTAAAGGTTCATCCCCATGAAAAATCTCCCATACTAGCTTCTCTACATCTAAATCAGCTTCACCGAGGGTTTTCATTTTCATTTCGACAATGTATTCCCAGGCCTCGACACACGTAGCTAGCCCTCTCCAAGTAAACTCAAATTATGATGGAAAAGGACTTTAGCATTGTATTCAATGATCAGTGGATCGAACATGTCCTTAATTTAATTTCGATCAGCTTCTTTGGCACCTTCTAATCGGGCCACGATACATTCTTGAATCTTACTACAGCCCGCTTCCCTTGCCTCTCCCTTGAGGATTTCAATTAGAGTGAGTTGCTTGTCAAGCTTAATTCCCAAGCTTCAACAGCCTCTTCGCAATATATTTGCGACTCCTCTTGAGCTTCGATTTTCTCTTCCCTCTCTTTTTTAAGGAGCTCTTCAAGTTCCTTAAAGTATTTTTCTCTTTTTGGAAGGTATCCTTTTCCAAAGCAAGCACACCACTATGGTTAAGGGCGGCATCTAGCTCCCTTTTGTGGGTAGCTTCCAGAAGATTCACCACCTCAAATGTTTCTTTGGCACTGTTTCTACATCGGTTAGCTTCACTATCAACTTTGAGATCTCATTATCATGAAGTTTGATTATATCTTTACCATGGATCACCTTTAGCTTGAGACGATCGATTTCATGATGTATCTTTATAGACACTTCGAAGATCTTTTCAGCAAGGTGTTGGAACGATTCGTGTTGTACAAAAATGGTATTGATGTATGTGAGGGAACTCGTTTTAGCAGTCCCAAGGATACTATGAATGGAAGGAAAGAACTTAAGCCCGTTGAAGAAAATATTTAGGAAATTGACATTAAGTTCGACCAATATTTCTACTGTGGAAGCCTCAAAAGCCGTAGTCGACAAAGAGGGATCAAAAGTGATGACTAGGCGTTTGCTCGACCTACGGTTATGGGACTGTTTGGAGCTAGATGAATCAGAATACTGCTCGGTTGGTACAACAACTTATGGACCATGAAAAGAAGTCTGATCGCCACTGCATGTAGGAAGATTAGGCTGAACTTCCTGATAAGATGATCGAGACTAGGACTTATTTTTAAAAGATGAAGATTAACTCGCATGATGATTTCTTTCCTAGCTACCATCTCTCTCTCTCTACGCCTACCGATTATGAACCACGGTTAGATCCATACTGCATAGAGGAGCCCCTCAAATAATCAAAAGCAAGTGATTGAGACATCACATCTACCAACCAGCCAAAGTATATCATGACCATTGAACAAAAGATAGGCGAAAATCGTGCGGTGAAGTGCATGTGATTGTGAGTGTTCTAGTGTACCCCCAACGTACCAGCTACTAAGCCTTGCTCATAGGAGTTTTCTCCTATTTGCCGGTGAGAACAATGTTGTCACCACTTCTGGTATGAGAATTGAGCCCTCCAACACTGATGTTAAGGAAGTCATAAGTCATGATATCATCAGGAATTTGATGATTCAAGAACCCTTCCATTGAGCTTTCTGAATGTTGAGAGGAAGACTCTTCGTCGATGGAAGTGATAACAAACTCAGGCTCTTTAGTAGTTTTTCTCTTACGAAGTTTATATGCAATCTTTTCTCCTCTCCTTGCTGGCAAGTGAAGTGGTGCACCTTGTGATGATTTGACCATAGGCGCATTGCCTAATCCTATGTTAGCATCACCAGGCTTGTTGACTTCGGCACCCCTAATTTCAGCCTCTTCGGCATTATCCTGAGTCCCTTAGACTGGGGGCCCACTACTACAAAACAGGCCTTTTGCATCGGTTGTTTACCCCCATTTTGCATCAGTTCAACAACCGGTGCATATGCAATCGATGCAACATGCTTAACACTTTTGCATCAGTTCTGAAACCGATGCAAAAAAGTCCTTTTTGCATCGGTTGTTACTAACAACTGATGCAAAATATCATGGTTGGTTGCTTGAACACAGCCCTCAATTGCATCGGTTGTAATGAAAACCGATGCGACAAAGTAACTTGTTGCATCGGTTTTTTATAACAACCAATGCAAACTAATCCCTCTATTGCATCAGTTTTTTAGAACAACTGATGCAAAATAATCCCTCTATTGCGTCAGCTATTTATACCTGATGCAAAAAAGCCATTCTCAGAAACCATTATTACAGTACTCAAATAGACTGTATATATTATTGATTATAACAAACAATTATTGCATGCAATATTACAATCATTCACAATAAAATTTGATGGCAAATACATAATCAGATTTAATAATTCGACAAAAGAATGAAAAACATAAATAAATTCCACAGTACATAATCAAACAGTCAGTAGTAAAAAATAAATGCAGCGTGTTATTGTAACGTCCCGAAAATTTTCGACTTTCGAAAATTGAACGTCGATACTCACTTTATCGACTACCGAGCAATCGAAGGCCGAAAACCCGAAATGTTATGGTTTTAAGAAAAAGAAAAAGTAGAATAGAAGAGGGAAAGGATAGAAAATAGAGAGGAAAGAAAATAGAAAATAGAACGGGACAGAAAGAAAACAGCAGAACAACATCAGAATCTCACAATTCGCAGCGGAACAACATATAATAGATAAATGAATAATCTTTAAACAAGAACTATATCAGTTATTACATTACATTACATCATATCATCAGAGTGTACAACAACAACAAACAGCGGGAAAGAAATACTATATACTAGTAATACGCCATGCCATCCAGCTTGCCTCCTGCAACTCCAGAATATCCTGATAAACCTTAACTCTTGACTGCCCGTGTGGAAATTGGTGGGCACCCAGAGTTTAGGAAGGAAAACAATAAACTCCGAGTCAGTCATGTGACTGGTGTGAGAACTCAAAACAGTTTATTTATCTTTAAAATCAAAATAGAAGAATATTTTTAAAGTCAATTCGCAATGCTTTTAAAAATGAGACTACCATAAGACCTCCCGCCACACACACAATGCAAACGCAGACTTGGAGGAGATTTCTCCTTATGATAGTCAAAGATGCTTGATACGCATTTAAAAAGAACATTTCATATTATTATTAGTGCATAGTGTAGAGAAAATCATTTCGAAAGTAGAATATAAATCTTAGCCAGCATAGGTACCATTATATTATGCCTACTATAGCTACCTCCTGAGGAAGCAGGTTCTACAACTAAAACCGTACAAGTCTCGTAATGTTTCTTTGGATTTCCAACGAATGATCAGGCCAAGGAACTTCCCATTGCCACATGAGAATGCCTCTGGATGGACATCCCCGAGAACCAAACCGGATCTCTACCAACACAAGGCCGGGTTACCCCTAACTGAGTAACAACTGACCGAATATTCCATCCCCCGGTCCTTTGGGACCTTTCACCGAGCGCTCGCAATCAATTCACACAATCATAAAGTGTTTTCAACATGAGTAAGTATCTGGGCTCCATACCATGATACCACCCTTTTCCAGAAGGAAATGCACATATCCTAAAGGGCGCTACCCCTCATAACCTTGCTGCATCTTTCCTGTTTTGACCATTCCCGAGGTGTGAGGCTCGACGAAGTCACGTCCACAAAAACATACTTTATACAAAAGCCATGCTTTGGGTCAACAAATGATCATAGAAATGATCACCAAGATAGACGATCAAATAAACGATCCTATCACAAATAATCAACACAATGATCATTTCACATCAACATTCAGCATGTCACATTACCAAATTGGGAATATATTGCTGATAACCTTCAACTACATAACCTCTGAGCTCGTACGTCTCAGAGAAGGGTGTTAAGCTAAAAGAATAAATTCTCCGCCACCAACAGAAATATATTTGAAAGAAATCGGCTTTATATCTCAATTTGTAATGTCAGACATACAATCCATACAAGTCTGTTTCGGGCTCGAACAAAACCGAAGGCACTTACAAAGAAGTCCTTGCAATCCGGATATCCACAATCCTGATCGGATTCACCATCACATATGGAGAACTCAATACCGGAGCAACTCGGTGCAGAGTCAATCGACAGGTCATCCTATCGCTCTCGCAAATATCCGGTCTTCAACACCGATCTTCAAATGCAATTCATAACGACGTATCACATATTCGGAATGGGTTATACGACCCCATGGTCCTTTCCCGGTTAACCCGAATAGTGAGCGCTTATTCAAAAATAAGTGTGGCATTCAGATTCAAACAAATCACAACAAATACCCATTCATAGGTAATTATTGATATCGGTTATTGAACTATCAATGGATATGCACAACATCACCAGATTCCAAATAATTTTCCAAATTATTTATTTTCCAAAATATCTTTACAAGATATATAATTTCAATACTTCAAAAATAAATCAATATTTATTTTTAAACAAATTCCACTTTCTTTTATAAATTCCATAATGAATTTATATTTCACAATATCTACTGATATACGATTTTCCATAGGTTTCAATATTCATTTTCAATTTATCTTCAAAAAGATAAATTCAAAATATTCACTTTATATTGGAAAACATTTCCATACTTATTTAATAAATAATTCACAAATCTTTTTATTTTCTACACTTGGAAAATATTCAATATACTTAAATCGAAATTAAGTATATATTTCAATCTTTAAGGAAATCATTCTCTTAAACATATTTATTTGGGCCAAAACGAATGTTGCGTAAAACATCGTTACGACAACCCAAAATCACTAGTATAGGGATTCGAAGTTAAAATAGATATATAAATCCCAATACTATACAAAACATTTCCTTTCGGAAGTCATTTACTATAACAACAGTGTTATAGTCCACCATTTCCTTCTATTTCTCGAGAACGTTTATTTCAACAATGAATGTTGAAATCTATGGTTTCGAATCTCAACACATTTTAAAACATGGTTAGATCGTTTTAATTTCTATTTAAGACATCAAATCTAAACATTTTTTTTAACATATTATTCACTATTCAAAAACGTGAATATACTACGTTAACACATTTCATCCTTTTATACATTTCATTTTAAAGGATATTCACAGTCAAAAATGTGAATATAACTCCATTAATAGGTTTCAACAATTTGCTTATCAAAATAAGTCATTGCGAATTTATAAAACAAGGTTTATAAATTCCTTTTCTATTTATTTTACCACAACTTCCTTTATAAATTCCTTTATTAACCTATCTCAATTCATATCTCAATGATATACTAAAAGTTCATATTATAAGTGAAATACTTATAATTTATTTGTTTGCAAAAATCGTTCCTTTGAACTTCATAATTATAAATCTTATAACTTATAAGATTCAATTATTTATCCAAAACCATTATTTTAATAACTTTACAAATTTTATAAACCTACTGCTTATAAAATTCCATTTATAACTTCACCGTTTATAATTCTATAAATTTCATTCACTTCCAAATTTCATTCATAGTTCATTCTAACACTTATAAAAACTCGTTTTATAATTCAAAATATTCTAATTTATAAATATCCATTTTATAAATCTTTTATACAAATCAATTTGTATTATTATTCTAAAACGTCTTTAAACTTCTTTATAATTTCATCCTTTTGATTTATAAAATAATTAAATTTTATAAATCCTATTTTTTTAAAGTTTTTATAATAAATTCAGAAATCCCAGTTTAAACTATTTTATAAAAATCATTAATCCCATATTTTCAAAAATCAACCTTTAACTATATTTCTCAAAAACCATAATTTTTATAACATTAAAATTATAACGTTTATTTATTTATAATGGATCAATTTCAAACATATAGTACATTTTCAAAAATCACTTTAAAAATCATTTTAAAATTTCAAAATTGGTCCAATGATGCTACACACCAAATAGTCAATCACGACAACAACGATATCATATATCGATATGATAATCCATCAAATATCAAAATATCTGAAATCAAATAAATACTGTTGAGGAATCCAGTTGGATCCCTCCAACCTGTTTTCCTGCATCCACAAACATTAGCACAATACCAATTCCGCTCCAGTACGGAATTATCGCGGTATATGGGATTTAAAATATTATCCGCTTAATAGACGGCGCAATAGGGTCTCATCCGCTAAAAAAACGCGGGAAATCAACAACTCCAATATATACATATGCCAATATATATATATTGCTATTATATATAATACCAATTTCACTGTTTATGAAATATTCGCACTATATGTTTTTAATAAATTACATCCGCTTACTAACGGTGCATAATGTCTATTTTAACAATCAATAGATAATAATCATCATTCAAACATGCATTCAAATATTTTAAATCTAACTATTTAAAATAAAATCGAAACCGATTCGATTGAGTGAGAAGTTCTCACCTTGATTTCAATTTCGTTTTAGCGATTTATTTCGAATAAAATTAAACGGACGTTTAATTTTACACGAAATTTTCACTAACTCCAAACGACTCCAATCCAATTCCTTAGCGTAGTGCTCGTCCATACGATTCTAACGCAACTGGTTTCGCGCGTTTTCGACCTCGTATGAAAAAGATATGAATATTTGAAGTTTACACGAATTTATTTATAATATTTACAACATAAATTTTATTTTTTTAAACCTACATCACTACAGGCCGTTGGATCATCTCCTCTCCATCATAGCCGTGCGCGCCCCTCCCCCTCTTCCTCTAACTCACGCATTTCTACCTGTATTGAAGCCGAACCCAACTTTGAATTTAGGGTTAGATTTGTCGCCCACCACACCACGCTACAACACGATCAACAAGTGCCATCTGGAAGCCCCCAACCTCCTCTACCCTCGCTTGAGATGCGGCCAAGCTCGGCTCCCCATACGCCTCGAAAACCATGCACGACTTCCGGTCGTTCAAACTCGATTTCCCCTCAATCCGCTTCGTTAAATACGATCTCCACCGTTGATATGATAGATCTTGATGCCCTCTTCATTTCTCTAGTTGAAAGTTTTTGGTAAATGTCAATGGACGAGGAGATAAACGAGGGGGAAGATCGAACGTTTCTGGCCGTTCATAGATAGGGAGGCGGCGGCCTGAATTAGGGTTAGGGTTTATAATTTTTTTTTATTTTTTTGAGAATAATGGGCTATTTATAGGAAATCGTTGAACACTATTCATCCGGGAATTCCGAACTCCGATTCACGCGCCGTAACCAGCGTTTCTAGGGTTTACCCCGTGTTCCGGACACAATGGAACAGGTTTCGGAAGCTAATTCGAACATCTGTGCGAGTTATGGCTATAAACGTTCAATTTAAATTAAACCGATTTAAACGATTTTCTAGGCGTTTTGATTTGTACCGGACAAACGGTAAATCCAATTGACACGAAATTTGAAACCTTACAATAGTATCACATTACGGATCCGATGAAACTGGTTTCTTTGAAATCTGAGACTTTTTGAAAAATGGCTATTTTAACTCGCCAAATTAAAATTAAAAATAATCCGATGCGTTTCGAGCTGCCACGATCAAACGATAACTCCGATTGACACGAAAATTGAAATCCGATAATAACTGACTATTACGGATCCAATGGAACTGGTTTCGTTCAATTCTGAGACTGTTCAAAAATTGACTATTTTCACTAGTCGATTTTAATATTAAAATATTCAATTTTCACAAACAAACTTTTAATTCGATTTTAAAAGTTCTAAAATATCATTCTAACTTCAACATGATAAAATAAAATTTTACAAATCATTTTCAATCATGTTTAACCCAATTTTCAATTATTTCCATAATTTAACCTATTAAATTATCGATTTAATTATTCAATTAAATCCAATTATTCAAATTAAAATTTAATCGACTAATAAATTCACTTATTAATTTTTTGAAAATTAATTAAATATTCAAATTTTAATTACTAAAAATTCTGGGTCGTTACAGTTATATTTAAACACATAAAAATACATATATACAGAGAAGAGAATGTATCATTGACAGCGGATAAATTAAGCAAAAGATGGTCTTCAAATGCACAAACCTTAATCCCATTTTGTACTTGAGCTACCTGAAGTTGAGCTGTGCAATCTGCATATGCATATGATCCTGCAGAATACAAACCTGTGGTTAGCCATTCGTTTGTTTGTTTATGATCCTGCATTTGCATTTGTTTGTTTCATACTACGGTTGAAAATTCTATCTATCATGGGATGCTACAATAATATAAAAAGAATAGCCTAAGAGATGAACTGAATAAAACTAAACATTACACATCATCAGATGAATTGAAGAAGTAGATGTAATTTATAATTGAAAGAAGACTATTTTTCTGTTATCAATTTTTTATTTTGAAGAAAAAGCGACATATTTGTGTATGTCAAACAAGAGAATTTAACAAGCTTAAGTCTTTTGAAATTCACATTTTCACATTTGCGAGCAACTTAGTAATCCACCTTATTTATTATATTCACCATGCCAGTGTGTGATGGTAGAACATTGCTGCTCCACCCCTGCCAAGCAACTGCTGCCCACATATATCGGTGCTTACTTGAACTTCTTCCTTCATACATACTTCTAGCATCTGAAAACTTCTTGCCTGTCTTCACCATTGACAGTGCACCATCAAAGTGCATTTCCATTACCACTGTCACACCACTCTTGTGTGCAGCCTACTTCTATGCACACTACTTCACATACTCCTCATTACCACACTTCATCAACTTCTGATCAAACTGCAACTCACCAAGCCATCTGTCCACCACCATACACACTACAATAGTACATTTCACAACAGCACTCCAAACCATAGCATAACTTTTCTTCCATCACCATACATCCTCTCCCCTCTGCCTGCCCTGCACACCTCTTCCACAACCACAGTTCAACTGACCAACTTATCTGCCTCACCACTGCACTAACCATACCACTTCATCCTACAAGCCATCAACCCTTTGACTATTAACCACCAGAACAACCAACAGCACAGCTACGAATCACCCCTCCACTGTGATACACAACCATTCAACCATCATTTTCCTACGATCACCAACATCATATACAAGCAGTAACCATGCCACTGCCATTCCCTGTCCAGTAATACAACTACTGCTCTTCATTATAGACTCTGCAATCAACATCCCACATTTTTTCACATTATCAATCAGTAATCAACTACTGCTCTTCATCCTTAACACTTGACAACACCGACAGTATCCATTCCACAACAGCCACTTTACAATAAAACTGTTACACTGTCGTGCCTTCAACCCACTTTACAAAACAGCAGCAGCCTTGATCCTCAACTTCAAACCAAAACCATCTTCATTTGTAAATATATTACCCTACATACAACTGTTCTAGCAAACTTCCTCATCATCATTGCACCACCGTTAACATACATTTCTACCGATCACCAATTGCACTATCATCATATACAACCTCATCTCTTCATACAGTACATACTATATTTCAAACATTTAGTCAAACATACAACTTCCATTAACACTCCTCCTACCCAATTGTAGTTCACGTCACCTTTTACTTTGCCCAAACAGTGACAAAAACCACAACACCTGTTCAACATCTACCAGTCTTCAGTTCACTTCAACAATAAATTCACCTCCTACATCAACCACTATCAACAGCCACTGCAATCAAAATTCCACACGATCCTACACACTATCACACCCCCCATCATACTTCATCAAACCTCATCTGCTCCTCTATACTAATTCGGTGTCCCTGAATTTGAGCTGCAACAATTCATTTATTGGTGACATTGTCAACCAAGGAAGATGTCAGACAATAATCAAAATCTAATTGGTGATTTTACTCAGCTCAGTATGCTCACTTCTTTCAAAACTTTACATATTTATGTATTTACCATGAGACTAGGTCGTTACTAGAAAAAAAATTAAAATCAAGGAAAATATCAATATCATTCTGCCCGTAGCCCTTTGTTCCCTCCCACTCTCGCACTCAGATCACAAGGCACCATAAAACTGTCTATATGTCATAATATTTTTTAACCGAGTTCTTTTGTTTTTTATTAAATTTTTTTATCTCTTTCTTTTTTTTTCCTTTTTTGAAAAAAGAGGGAAAAAAACTTGAAGCACACAAAAAAATTTAATTCGCATAAGAAATTGATTATTACTTTCTTTCCTACACAACTTTTATCTACTATATAATACGAATATTTAGATATGTACTACCCAAACTACATATTTACCTTATTATAATAGATAGATAGAGCAACAGAATCAGAAAACTGATGGATAACCAGAAGATAGTGAGTGATTACAGGTAAGCGGGTGGTTAGCGAGGATTATAACACAAGTGCACCACCTTCAGCACTTAACCGCCTAATAGCATTTGTAAATGCCAATTTTAAACCTAAACACGCTACTTTTCATCATCATTACACAAAACCACCACCACACCATCATACATAGACATTCAACCTCCTCCATACAACTGAAGAAACAATCACGCAATTCCCACATTACCAATAAACAACAACTACACAGCTTCCTTGTCAACACACAACTACAACTCATAACCATCACAACATCTTGTGCCTGTGCACATAAACATATCATATCACTACTTCACTTCCTACATTGCCTCACATCCTCCCTATCATACAACTTCGACCACATCAAACTTCTCCACAAAATTAACAGTTCTACCATCACAATCTGCAACCATTTTGCCCCACTGCTAACATCTTCAGGCATCCTTTCCACAACTATTTTGCACTATTTTTTGTAGGCTGCTCGAAATAACGTCCTTTTAGCCGTTCCTTTTAGCCAGTAAAACTGAAGTGGAAAGATAGCTTGAATGATAAAACAAACTAGCATATAGGACTATTGTTATAAAGATAAAACAAACTGCAATATGGATGAGAATTACATCTCACTTCATATTCCAACTTATGCACCCAATATATATCTGGATCATGAACACTTGAGCTTGAAAATTGAAGGAGCCAAAAAGAAAGAAGAAATGTATTGAGTCAATGCTAATAAATAAATAATCAAACCTGATACTTTGAGCATCCACCAACTCTACCGTTCCATTTGCAGATTCCTCTTTGACTTTGGCAAGTGGAGAAAAAAATAATGATACAAAGTTACCAAAATTTAAATAGTGTTAACTTACTGTACTGCACTACCATGTTATATATAATCACGGTTACCTGATGCATAGAAATAAAAACTATTGAAATTCACAACATGAAGTTTATAGTCAGAGAATGGCCAAATAGTGCAATAGAAGCAAATCCAGTAAATATAGTGGCAACAGTTGATGAATATTTCTTCCAAATTGTATCTGTGTACATCAATTACATTGAAATAAACGATCGACATCATGTATGTATTAGACCCACACCAAGGAAGAAAAAAAGGAAAAATTAACTACATAATTACCTGCATATTTGAAAAAGAACGATGATAGTATGCCTTGCGCTGCATTATTTAATATGAGTAGCATTGTAGCCTTCGAGTGGCCTTGAAGAATAGCTAGACTGCCCGGACCTGTTTAACATCATGACAGTGTTGTTACACACTAAAGAAAAGAAATAACCTATGTTTGACTACAATCATTTATATTCCATACAGATATCATCAATATATTTTTCAACCCCAAAATAATAAATATTTTTAATTATTAAAATGATTATTTAGAGAACGGTGTGTACCTTTATATATTGCGATCCCAACAATGGCTAGTAAGTTGAATATGGCACCATATCCATATAAAAATATATTCTGTATATGTTGAAATAGAAACCATATTGTAAATAGTAAGCACCGAAAAATCAATTTCAAGATTTCTAATAGAGGTTAAGATCTATAATAAAAACAGTCAAATCATGCAACTACAAGTCGAAGGGTCACCTGAAGATAAATACTTATATCAAACTGGCTTTTTAATGCATGTTCATTGAAGATGGAAGCTAGTGGTGGAACGGTTATCTGAAATATCATAATTCAAATAGGATCACATGATTCAGATAGTGTGAAGCAAGGGAATAGTTAAACATAATTCAGATATTAGTTCTTAAGGATGTTTAATCTAATATATACCGATGTAATGTAAATATTAGTTTTGCATATGTCAAGGCAGTGTATCTAGTCATGTTTTTATGGGCCATTAACAAAAGACAAAAAAAACTTACAAAACTCAGTGTGTAGAAGTATGCAATTGTTGCAAGTGGAAGGTCGAGTGTAGTAGTGCCACTAGGTTGCGACTTGAGTTGATTAACACTGATTCCAATAAGTAACAGAGCAAGAGCCTCCCACTACATTTATGCACTCATCAAGAAACACAATAATTAGAGCACAATGAAAAATGAATAGCCTCAACACTCTATATTATAGGCACGATATACACAAAAAGTAGTGAATGTGAATAAATCTCAATTCTTACTATTATTTGTTTACATAACTTGCAGTAGAATAGTAGTTCTTCCAAAATGTGACCAAATTAAGGACACCGACACTGTTTTTAAGATAATTTATCAAACTGAATACAGAAAGAACTTATTCCAAAGCTCGAAGCATACCTGAATTATGGAAAAACGTCTTCTCATGATTAACTTTAAAAGGACAGCAATAACCAAAACCTACAAAGGTGTGAAAGAAAAATGCAAAATAAAGCAGCAGTGCTAGTTAAACTTAATAGAAATTTCAAAGGGAGCTCCCATAATGTCAATAAAAAAATGATGTCATCCAGAGAAGGAGTGCGCTCATACGCACACCACAAACAAACCCAAAAAAAGGAAAGCATTGAAGAAAGAAATTCACAAAAGTTGACGTTATTTTATTCAAGCTTTCAAAACAACAGAGAAAAATAACTGATTATCGATATTTTTGGTAAAGGTAAAGAGGATAATACCTTCAGATTGCTTAACATTTTTACGGTTGCAGGATTGAAATATAGCTGCATGGGAGAAAGAGAAAATAAAACACATGTCAGCTCTATTACTGTGCATTAAATAAAAATGGAATAACATATCTAAGTATCATAAGCTTGCTCACCTGCATAATAAACTTTAAATAGTTATTGATGTCGTATAAAAGTGCAGAAACGGCTAAAAGGACGTTATTTCGAGCAGCCTACAAAAAATAGTGCAAAATAGTTACAAACCACCATCATCTCACCTCCCACTCCCACTACCAAATACCTTCAACAACTTCACACATCAAACCAGACCAGCATCAACTCGACAACCCCCGCAATTCAACAACACTGCTACCATAATACACCTCTACCAATACTATATTCATGACCACCACTGTCGTGCCATATCAAACCACCATCATATAGTATTATCTGCAAACTTTCCCTATCCAGAACCACCACCGCACAAAACCACGAACAAAGTCGCGACTCCCCAATAACAGCCATGCAAGCATCACCGCAACCCTCCTCTTTGAACAACTCCATCACCATCCAAAACTTCCACTTCTCCACAAGAATTTTCAACGCAGTCTCCACAGCAAACTCAAAATTGATCGCTTTTATGTTTTCGGTAGGCCAAATCTAATCGCGAAATAATGTACGGTGATAATCAATTTAGGTTTTTTTTTTTCGTTTCAAGGCAGGAAAAATATTTGGGAAAAAGAATGGGAGCGGCGAAAAAAATTGGAAACGCAGGAAGTTAAAGGTGAGCAACGAAAAACCTAAAAATTGAAATTGCATCGCCTGGCTATGGAACCGATGCGAAATTTTTTATTTGGGATGCAAATTAAGGTGTTGCATCGTTAACTTTAAAACTGATGCGACTAAAACTATTTGCATCGACGTATTTGCATCGGCTTTTGGTGACAACTATGCAAATATGCATTTTTTATTACCTATTGCTTTCTACATACCAGTTGCATCAGTTATTAAGATAGAACTGATGCAAATGGTTCTATTTGCATCAGTTTTTACTTCAACCGATTCAAATGAGGCGATGCAAATGGCATGTTTTGTAGTAGTGGGGCATGGCAGGGTTATTGGCATTGCTTTCTTATTCTGAAACATTTCTTGGTGGTGCATCGCTTTCTGGAAGCCCAATGCTGCGACCTTCTTGTAGCAGCCCAAATAGATATAGCCATTCATCGGTTACAAGGGATATAATGTCCCTGTCTTTAACTGGGGTGGCACGAATTGTAGAAATTGCCCTTGAGAAACTACCGCTCTCTAGACGTAAATGAACACCTATAGATTTTTAAAATATTAGTTGGTTCAAGATATGACTTGGACTAAAGGGCATCGGACCACTCTCGCCCTCTGATCACAAGGCACCATAAAACTGTCTATATGTCATAATATTTTTTAACCGAGTTCTTTTGTTTTTTATTAAATTTTTTTTCTCTCTTTCTTTTTTTTCATTTTTTTGAAAAAAGAGGGAAAAAATCTTGAAGCACAGGAAATTTTTTAATTCGCATAAGAAATTGATTATTACATTCTTTCCTACACAACTTTTATCTACTGTATAATACAAATATTTAGATATGTACTACCCAAACTACATATTTACCTTATTATAATAGATAGATAGAGCAACATAATCAGAAAACTGATTGATAACCAGAAGATAGTGAGTGATTACAGGTAAGCGGGTAGTTAGCGAGGATTATAACACAAGTGCACAACCTTCAGCACTTAACCGCCTAATAGCATTTGTAAATGCCAATTTTAAACCTAAACAAGCTACTTTTCTTCATCATTACACAAAACCACCACCACACCATCATACATAGACATTCAACCTCCTCCATACAACTGAAGTAACAATCACGCAATTCCCACATTACCAATAAACAACAACTACACAGCTTCCTTGTGTACACACTGCTACAACTCATAGCCATCACAACATCTTGTGCCTGTGCACATAAACATATCATATCACTACTTCACTTCCTCCATTACCTCACATCCTCCCTGTCATACAACTTCGACCACATCAAACTTCTCCACAAAATTAACAGTTCTACCATCACAATCTGCAACCATTTTGCCCCACTGCTAACATCTTCAGGCATCCTTTCCACAACTATTTTGCACTATTTTTGTAGGCTGCTCGAAATAACGTCCTTTTAGCCATTCCTTTTAGCCAGTAAAACTGAAGTGGTAAGATAGCTTGCATGATAAAACAAACTAGCATATAGGACTACTGTTATAAAGATAAAACAGACTGCAATATGGATGATAATTACATCTCACTTCATATTCCAACTTATGCACCCAATATATATCTGGATCATGAACACTTGAGCTTGAAAAATGAAGGAGCCAAAAAGAAAGAAGAAATGTATTGAGTCAATGCTAATAAATAAATAATCAAACCTGATACTTTGAGCATCCACCAACTCTAGCGTTCCATTTGCAGATTCCTCTTTGACTTTGGCAAGTGGAGAAAAAAATAATGATACAAAAGTTACCAAAATTTAAATAGTGTTAACTTATTATACTGCACTGCCATGTTATATATAATCACAATTACCTGATGCATAGAAATAAAAACTATTGAAATTCCCAACATGAAGTTTATATTCAGAGAATGGCCAAATAGTGCAACAGAAGCAAATCCAGTAAATATAGTGACAACAGTTGATGAATATTTCTTCAAAATTGTATTTGTGAACATCAATTACATTGAAATAAACGATCGACATCATGTATGTATTAGACCCACACCAAGGAAGAAAAAAAGGAAAAATTAACTACATAATTACCTGCATATTTGAAAAAGAACGATGATAGTATGCCTTGCGCTGCATTATTTAATATGAGTAGCATTGTAGCCTTCGAGTGGCCTTGAAGAATATCTAGACTACCCAGACCTTTTTAACATCATGACAGTGTTGTTACACACTAAAGAATAGAAATAACCTATGTTTGACTACAATCATTTATATTCCATACAGATATCATCAATATATTTTTCAACCCCAAAATAATAAATATTTTTAATTATTAAAATGATTATTTGGAAAAGGGTGTGTACCTTTAAATATTACGATCCCAACAATGGCTAGTAAGTTGAATATGGCACCATATCCATATAAAAATATATTCTGTATATGTTGAAATAGGAACCATATAGTAAATAGTAAGCACCGAGAAATCAAATTCAAGATTTCTAATAGAGGTTAAGATCTATAATAAAAACAGTCAAATCATGCAACTACAAGTCGAAGGGTCACCTGAAGATAAATACTTGTATCAAACTGGCTTTTTAATGCATATTCATTAAAGACGGAAGCTAGTGATGGCACGGTTATCTGAAATATCATAATTGAAATGGGATCACATGATTCAGATCGTGTGAAGCAAGGGAATAGTTAAACATAATTCAGATATTAGTTCTTAAGGATGTTTAATCTAATATATACCGATGTAATGTAAATATTAGTTTTGCATATGTCAAGGCAGTGTATCTAGTCTTGTTTTTATGGGCCATTAATAAAAGACAAAAAAACTTACAAAACTCAGTGTGTAGAAGTATGCAATTGTTGCAAGTGGAAGGTCGAGTGTAGTAGTGCCACTAGGTTGCGACTTGAGTTGATTAACACTGATTCGAATAAGTAACAGAGCAAGAGCCTCCCACTACATTTATGCAATCATCAAGAAACACAATAATTAGAGCATAATGAAAAATGAATAGCCTCAACACTCTATATTATAGGCACGATATACACAAAAAGTAGTGAATGTGAATAAATCTCAATTCTTACTATTATTTGTTTACATAACTTGCAGTAGAATAGTAGTTCTTCCAAAATGTGACCAAATTAAGGACACCGACACTGTTTTTAAGATAATTTATCAAACTGAATACAGAAAGAACTTATTCCAAAGCTCGAAGCATACTTGAATTATGGAAAAATGTCTTCCCATGATTAACTTTAAAAGGACAGCAATAACCAAAACCTACAAAGGTGCGAAAGAAAAATGCAAAATAAAGCAACAGTGCTAGTTAAACTTAATAGAAATTTCAAAGGGAGCTCCCATAATGTCAATAAAAAAATGATGTCATCCAGAGCAGGAGTGCGCTCATACGCACACCACAAACAAACCCAAAAAAGGAAAGCATTGAAGAAAGAAATTCATAAAAGTTGACGTTATTTTATTCAAGCTTTCAAAACAACAGAGAAAAATAACTGATTATCGATATTCTGGTAAGGGTAAAGAGGATAGTACCTTCAGATTGCTTAACATTTTTACGGTTGCAGGATTGAAATATAGCTGCATGGGAGAAAGAGAAAATAAAACACATGTCAACTTTATTACTGTACATTAAATAGAAATGGAATAACATATCTAAGTATCATAAGCTTGCTCACCTGCATAATAAACTTTAAATAGTTATTGATGTCATATAAAAGTGCAGGAACGACTAAAAGGACGTTATTTCGAGCAGCCTACAAAAAATAATGCAAAATAGTTACAAACCACCATCATCTCACCTCCCACTCCCACTACCAAATACCTACAACAACTTCACACATCAAATCAGACCAGCATCAACTCGACAACCCCTGCAATTCAACAACACTGCTACCATAATACACCTCTACCAATACTATATTCATGACCACCACTGCCGTGCCATATCAAACCACCATCATATAGTATTATCTGCAAACTTTCACTATCCAGAACCACCACCGCACAAAACCACGAACAGAGTCGTGACTCCCCAATAACAGCCATGCAAGCATCACCGCAACCCTTCTCTTTGAACAACTCCATCACCATCCAAAACTTCCACTTCTCCACAAGAATTTTCAACGCAGTCTCTACGGTAAACTCAAAATTGATCGCTTTTATGGTTTCGGTAGGCCAAATCTAATCGCGAAATAACGTACGGTGACAATCAATTTAGGGTTTTTTTTGTTTCAAGGCAGGCAAAATATTTGGGAAAAAGAATGGGAGCGGCGAAAAAAATTGGAAACGCAGGAAGTTAAAGGTGAGCAACGAAAAACCTAAAAATTGAAATTGCATCGCCTGGCTATGGAACCGATGCGAAATTTTTTATTTGGGATGCAAATTAAGGTGTTGCATCGGTTAACTTTAAAACCGATGCGACTAAAACTATTTGCATCGACGTATTTGCATCGGCTTTTGGTGACAACTGATGCAAATATGCATTTTTTACTACCTATTGCTTTCTACATACCAGTTGCATCGGTTATTAAGATAGAACTGATGCAAATGGTTCTATTTGCATCAGTTTTTACTTCAACCGATTCAAATGAGTCGATGCAAATGGCCTGTTTTGTAGTAGTGGGGCATGGCAGGGTTATTGGCATTGCTTTCTTATTCTGAAACATTTCTTGGTGGTGCAGCGCTTCGTGGAAGCCCAATGCTGCGACCTTCTTGTAGCAGCCTAAATAGATATAGCCATTCATCGGTTACAAGGGATATAATGTCCCTGTCTTTAACTGGGGTGGCACGAATTGTAGAAATTGCCCTTGAGAAACTACCGCTCTCTAGACGTAAATGAACACCTATAGATTTTTAAAATATTAGTTGGTCCGACGCCCTTTAGTTGGTCCTAAATGAACACTTAGAACCATTCATGTTTAAAGAGGCTGAGTTTGTTCCACGCAACAGTTGGGTGATGGCTCGAGGAAAGTGTAGGGAAGGCTTCGTATCCATCGTTTGAAGTTGTAGATAAACCTGATGTCCTCAAGAGATAGCGAGCGGAACAGATTGTTCATGAATAGCAAGAAAGTGCCATAAAGAATGGTGTAGCTGTTTAGGTATAGTTGAGTGGGAACTATTCAAAGATATTTTATCATCTCTCGAATAAAAGATTTAAAAGGCGGCATGCATTGGGCCTAGCACATGAACTTATTGCATGTTGTATACCCCTTCGTGGGAATGTGAAACTTTTCATTCTCCAAACAGAATCCTATGTCTAGAGCCTAGTCAGCGAAGAGTGGCCTCGTCGATCCTAAAGGCTTGGGAATCCATCAAATTATCTAAAAATATAACAACACTACAACATCGGGGGCTTGATTTATATCTTCTATCGAGAGGAGGAGAACATTAAAGAAAAAGTCGGTTGATGGGCCAGAAATCTTCGGTTGTTCAGTTCGGCAATCAAGGGAAAGTCCATTAGATACAGTTACAGAACTAGACTCAGCTCTAAGGTTGCTATATTGTGAAGTTGGTCCAGAGGACATTATAGATAGACGCTCTGAATGTCTGAAGTCCATATAAACTAAACTTAGTAGATAATCGAGATTAGAAAATTTTACTTGTCCCCACATGCTAAGTGTAAGTTGGTGTGGTCAGCGTCATGCAGTGTAGAGATAAGTAGTTTAAAAACAAAAGGCAAAAATAAATAACGAGATTTTGGATTCCGACTAGAGTGACCATCATCATTGACCGTCTCAACTGGCGACTAGATTGATCAGTTTTGTAAGCTTCAGAGTCGATCGTTGTCATATAGAAATCCTATTGTTTATTATTGCCATATATTCAAGTTTATTGGGATGGGATTGGTCCTGTTCTTCTAACAAGTGCTAATGGGCTGGTTTTCATGTCCAATTCAAGGCTTAGGTTCGGCCAAGTACAAATAACCGACCTTTATAAATGTCGATCCCTAATCCAAAGAGATAACCGATCTCTCTCTCTAAATTATTCATGCCAATCTCTTTCCCTTGATAGCGACCGATACATCCATCTACGGCACGCCAACTAAACAACCGATCCCTTTACTTCACCGTACTACCGACCTCTCCATGCAAACAAGAAATAACCAAACCCTTTACTTCAATGTTTTCAAGCTTTCCCTTAAGTATTCTGACCGATCTCTTTGTCTCCTTTATCCTACTATGCTTTCTTCTACCTTCTATCCTACTTTGCCAAACCCTACTCCATTATAGGTCTCGTCTCCCCCAAATAACTTGGATCATCACTTCTCCATCACGACAAACTCCAAACCATCCACCAACATGATAGAAACCATCGTACCATCACAAAATTAAAGGTTGAAGTCGAGCAAATCTAACTAAATATATGGAGAAAATGGGCTGTTCAAGGATAAATATTGGATTACAACTCAAATTGAAGACGCATTGATGATCAAAGGCAAAATTGAAAGGCGAGTTTGTGGATGAAGATGGTGTTTGATTTGTAAGGTAGGGATCGAGTTTTCAAATTGACATAGGAGGGTTTGGGACAGAACTTTGAGGAAGAAGGAAAGTAAAACGAAATTGAGAGGAGATGAATAAGTGAGGGTTGAAGGAAAAAGAGCTAGTTTATATATGTGGATAAGGGTTCGGCCTGTGTCTTCGTTCTCGACGAGGTCAAAACAAAGGAAGGAGGGATCGGCTAGGAAAATGCTAATCTCTATATGTGTATAAAAGACGAAGGAGGGAGGCGTCACCCATGAAAATTCCGATCTCTATATATTAATAAAAAAGAAGGTGGGAAGGATCGGCCAGGAGCCGATCTCTATGCGTGTATAAAAAAAGGAGGGAGGGATCGACCGGGAAAATGCCTATCTCTATATGCAGAAAAAAGTAAGAAAAAAGGGATCGGCTATAGGCTTTTGTACATACAAATGTAGGCATCAAAATTATACAAAGCATGTATATGCAAAATGCAATGAAATCGCATCTAACTTAATTGAAATTGGTGACGGTCGGTGAGTGTACGAACACGTCTAGGAGCCAACAACCAGAATGTGTACCTAAACGTGCACATATATATTCTAAAGGTTCAATTTTTGAAATCGATAGAAATTAAATTAAAACCTCAAGCTTTCAAGTTAGAAACTGGATCAGATAGCAAAAGCTTACTAGTCTCGTAGGACTGGACCAAGCTATCACTTGACGAAATATAATACTGGATTTATACTATTGGGAATCAACCCAACATCATGACGATCAAAGAGAGATACAACGATTTGGGAAATAATTCGACGGAAGGATAGCGACTATAAAATAGGATGAATTTCTTTGCGATGACTCTAACCTGCTTCCAGTTCAAAGCACTTCATGTTCATTACAAGATGTACTTTAGGGGGCAAGTGTTATCCGGCATTTTGACCTGGCTATATTCGAACTGTTTGGACAAGTTAAATTCGACTGTCGTCAAGGTCAGTTTATCCAAGGCGGTGATTATGGGGTCCAGAAGTCAAGTAAAGATTGTAATATGAATATGTGATTGAATGGAATTGAGAGATACGTAGTGTAGAACGTTTGAAGTACGAAATATGGGTCAACATGTAGAAGGGATCGGCTATAACCAACCTCTAAAATAGAGATTGCTATGTTTCAGGAAGCTAGTGCAGTTCAAAAGAAAACGATCAACATCTCAAGATCCATAAGTTCAATGCATATGAAATTTTGTGAGCAAGATGTGCGGGTCATAAGGAGCCTACCTGTAACATCCCCTATTTGGAGGTCCGAAGCTAAGCACTGCATTCATCCATAGTATTAACTTCCAGTGACCATACGGTATCGCTAATGGTATCCATAATATCAGAAGCACATTGATATGAAACAAAATCACGGATTTCAAAAACTACATTTCTGATCAATTTCATAAAACATGTCTCATATCCAGTTACATAATCCCAACATTTTCCAGGCTCAGATCAAACATAATTATTACATAAGTATGCCAAGATCGGTAGATGAAGATGTCCCCTTGGTTGACCAAAGTACTAGATAGTCATAACTAAATTAATACAATACAGCGGAATAAAACAAAAAAACAACTCCTAAATAGCTATCCATCATCCTCCTGCTCATCTTCGTAAGCTTATTCGTCAACCTACTAAAACCTATAAATCTTCAACCCTTAGCTTACTCAAATCAGTTTTGAACAGCTGAGAGTTTAAGGGGAAAAACCTAAACTTCGAGTCATACATAAAGCCTGGTGTGAATAATATTATGCATCTTGGTTATTTGGTATTAAGTGAGACCACTCTGCTTAACGGAATGGGTTTTCCCTCACTAATATCCTTTTAAAACATATCTTTTGCAAATCTGAATCCTGCAACCAAAACTAGTTTAAACAATAAAGCGATTTTATGTATGAATATGAATCTGGTAACAAATGGACTATCTGTCTGAACACTATAGTTTTTTTGGCTAATTACTAACATTTGGCTGACTCGGGCCTACCGGACAAAACAAACAAATAATCTAACTTCTGGTAGATACTCCTCTTTTGAACGGTCTGTCCAACTTAGTTCTCCTAGGGTCAATCGATCCTAATGGTTTTGCGGGCTCACCAATAACCTATCTCTCCACTATAGATTCCTTTCTGCGTGAAACATCATTTTAGTCTTACCCGTGACAAAGCCCTGCACACTAGAATTTTGGACTTATATTAGCTAGGGGCTACTAGCTAAAGTATAGGGCTCGACCTCATACCAGTCCCATTGGTATTCTAATATCTGAGTCATTTTACTTAGAGTCATCTACCCATAAAATTTTTCTTGAAAACATTTTCTCCCAAATTGATTTAAACCTTTAAATCATACTTTGAACAAGAAAAATATACTCTATGCTTTACTCAAATCACCTTGCCATGTTATATATACTTTACATAAAACTTTGTTGATGAAAAGATTTAAACTTTGAGAGTACCCCTTTCAAAACCTTGCTGGGCGCATTGGTTTCGATGGTGACGGAGGCCGAAGTACTTAGTCGAAAGGTGAGTGCCGAAAGTGGCGAAACATATAAAAGGCATGTATAAATTATTTTTAACCTTTTAAAGCAATTCTTTTCAACATGCTGCCTTGTCTGTCAAAACATTATTGGTTGCTAATTTCTTTTCTAAAAGTTTTGCCAAAATTTCTGAAATAAACAAATTAAACTATTTACAAAATGCCCTTCTCATTTTATAAATATAAAAAATTAGTCCCATACCTTAAATAATTTTATATACTTGTTAAAACACTTAGAAGAAAACTATAAAAATCCTCATAAATCATATTAATATGTTTTCTAACATATATTAATTTCGGACTTAAAACATACATATATCATCCGTAATTAATTTTAAACCCAAATAACCATTTTCTTCTTCACTAGAAAATTAATATTAAATCCACATTAATTTAGCAAATTAAGAATATCGAAACCCATCTCTAAAATATCATTTTGATCTTATTCTAAAATCGTAAGACATTTAAATGTCATTTAATTGGGTTTTCACATTAAAACATATCATAAAATTCATATGAATTGGCATAAATTATCAACAAGCTTATATATCCAATTTGATAATAAAAAACATGGCAAAACCTTGCATAATAGTTTCGATTTAATCTAAAACCGAAAGCAATCAAAAAAATTAATGGTAGTCATTATTCACTTTACCATTGTGATTAAGGAGTTAAAATTTGAGAATGTTCTGAATTGATTAAGCATCCTTCTTTTGATTGCTTTATCTTCTGCTTGTTCTTCCTTAATGGTGGCTGGCCTCTTAGATTTATTTTTTGCAAATGAACGTGTAGAATGAATGGCCTAAGGGTTTAGGGCATAAAATGTATCTTTTCCTAATCTACCCTTGTCATCTACCCTAACTTATTTTTTTTCATTTCCTTTAGTTCATTGGTTCAATAGGAACGTCTGCCTTGTAATTTCACAAACCTCAATCCCTTAACCATTTTACATTATTTTTATTTAATTTGACTAACTAAATATCCTAAATAATGTTACTAAAAAATACGGTCGTTACTAACTCCCCTCCTTAAAGAATTTCGTCCTCAAGATTATGATAAGGTACATAACAAATCAATCATAAAAGGTAAAACATACCGTTAAACAAATCAGGATAAGCATCTCTAATCCTGCTCTCAGTCTCCCAAGTACAGTCTCTCTCATTGTCACTCTACTGGACTTTAACTAATATGACTATCTTGATCCTTAGTGTCTTTTCATCTCTCATGACTATACGAACTGACTTTCTAACTATAGTTAAGTTCGGTTGCACTGCTAAGTCATCTGACACAATCGGTGCTGTAGTAGTCTCCTGGTCTCTAATACACTTTTTTAGACGAGAAATATGAAAAATATCGTGGACTCCTGCCAAACTATTCAGTAATTCTACTCTATATGCGAGTTTTCTGATCCTTTCTATAATAGGAAATGGCCCAACAAATCTCAGTGCTAGTTTCCCTAATTTATCAAATCAAATTGCCCCTTTCATCGGTGATACCTTAACGAAAACATGATCTCCTATTGAGAACTCTAAGTCTTTCCATCTTCTATCTACATAACTCTTCTGCGTAGACTGAGCTTCCTTCATCCTAGCTCGAGTCAACTCAATCTTCTCTACAGCTTCTCTAACTAAATCCGGACGAAGAACCGACCTATCCTCGGTCACTAACCAACAAACGGGAGATTTACATGGCCTTTCGTACAAAGCTTCAAATCGTGCCATCTCAACACTAGCCTGATAGCTATTATCATACGAAAACTCGACTAAGTATAGATGGTCTTCCCATGATCCTCCAAACTCTAACATACAAGCTCGTAACAAATCTTACAAGACTTTGCTAAGTCTTTCTGTTTGTCTATCGGTCTACGGATGGTAAGCGATGCTCTTGTTGAGCTTGGTTCCTAAAATTTTCCGTAGACTTCTTTAGAACTCACTAATGAATAATGAATCTCTATTGCTTACTATACTACTAGGAATCCTATGCAGTCTAACTACATTCTTCATATATAACTTAGCCAAAACATGTGTTTTCTTAGTTGACTTAATTGGAATGAAATGGGCAGTTTTGGTCAAACTGTCCACTATGACCCATAGACGTTCATTTCCTCTATTAGATATTGGCAACGTGTCTATAAAATTCATAGAAATAGAATCCCACTTCCATACTAGAATATCTAATGGCTAAAGTAACCCACTTGGCTTCTGATGTTCGGCCTTTACCACTTGGCGGTTCAGACACTGCTTTACCCATAAGCCTGCATTCCTCTTCATTCCTTCCCAGAAGAAACTCCTTTTCATGTCCTGATACACCTTAGTTCCTCCACGATGAATAGTGAACTCCGAGCGATGGAATTCCTCTAAAACTTCCTTCCTAATGTCTCCCACATTTGGAACACACAATCTTCTTTTCTTTCTCAACCATCCATTTTGGTCAAGACTAAAATCCTCTAGGTCATCGCTCTGGGTTCCATTCTTTAACTTCCTGTCCGTTCAAGTAATACTAGATCCTCAATCTATTTAAAAGCAATCTTTTCGATCATTGTCGGTCGAACTTATAAACATGATATCACTACATTTCCTCCACTATATCCAACTTCAGATCTCCATTGTATCCTACATGTCATCAGTGCTTCCAAATCTCTCCAATCAGCTGTCATTTCTAACATTGCATTCTGATGTCTTCTGCTAAGTGCATCTGCAACTTTGTTGCCTTTTCCTAGTGTATACTCAATTCCAAAGTCATAAGCAGCTATAAATTTTAATCATATCTGCTGTCTCATATTCAGCTCCTTTTGAGAGAATAAATACTTCAATGACTTATGATTCATATATAACTTAAATCTTGCTCCCAAAAGGTAATGCCTCCACACCTGAAGTGCAAAAATCACCATAGCCAATTCCAAATCATGCATCAGGTATCTCACCTCATACGTTCTAAGCTGTCGAGAAGCATAGGTAATCACTTTACCTCTTTGCATTAACACAGCTCCTAAGCATGTTCTACAAACATATGTATACACTACTAAAGTCCTGATTCCCTTTCGGAACAACTAACACACATGCATTAGTCAATAAGTGTTTCAAGCTCTTGAATGCTTCCTTACACTTAAAGATCCAAACAAACTTCACATCTTTTCGCGTTAGCTTGGTCATCGGTGCTGCTATCACGAGCAATCCTTTACGAATCTTCGATAACACCAAGCTAATCCAGGAAAACTTTTTATCTCAGTCACTATCTCGGGTCTCTTTCAATTATTCACCGCTTCAATCTTTGTCGGATTTATTGACAACCCTTTCTCCGAAACTACATGACTAAGAAACTTCACTTCCTTCTTTCAGAAATGACACTTCGAAAACTTTGCCATCAATTAATGTTGCCTCAACGTCTCAAGCACCACTCTAAGTTGAACTTCTTGCTTCCTTTCACCCTTAAACTATATAAAAACGTCGTCTATAAATACCAACACAAACCTATCCAAGTGCTCTTGGAAAACTCGGTTCATCAAATCCACAAAGAATACTGGCACATTAGTTAGTCCGAACGGCATCACTAACCATTCGTACGATCCATATCTAATTCCAAATGCCATCAAAGGAATACTACACTCTGCTACTCTAAGTTGATGGAAACCTGTTTCTAAATCCAACTGAGAAAATAACTTGTCTCCACTCAACTGATCAAATAAATCGTCAATTCTAGGCAAGGGATATCGAATCTTTATCGTCTTCTCATTCAACTTACGATAATCGATACATAACCTTAATGATCCATTCGGCATTTTACCAAACACTACAGCCGCTCCCCAAGGTGAACTACTTAGCTTAATAAAATTCTTGCCTTCAAAATCCACCAACTGCACATTCAACTCTGTCATCTCGATTGTTGTCATCCTACATGGTGGTCTACTCACTAGTTCTACTCCCAGCACCTAATCTATCTGAAACTCTACGGCTCGTTTCGGTGGCAATCCTACTACGGGTTCAAAAACATCTGCTAATTCTCTAACGAGAAAACTCGTTTTAATTCGTCTTCTACCTCCACAATATCCAATAAAGCATTCACCTCATAGCGCTGGCTTTATATGGTATATACAATCCAATTACTATAGTCCACGTGTCTAAGAATTGGCAAATATCCTAG
This sequence comes from Allium cepa, assembly GCA_030765085.1. NCBI lineage: Eukaryota > Viridiplantae > Streptophyta > Magnoliopsida > Asparagales > Amaryllidaceae > Allium > Allium cepa. The sequence goes on from CM060939.1 coordinate 561,403,590, forward strand.
CATCATACTTAAACAATCCATGCCCAAAATAATTCCGAATCCTACAAAATCAAACACATGCAAACTGCAAACAAAGGTATGACCTAACAAATCAAACTTTAGGTGGTCAATACCCTTCTAAAGGATTTGCACCCCTTAAGGAAGTAACTAAGTATGAGGGTTCTAGGTTAAGCTTATCTACCAAACAATGAGATATAAAAGAATGCAATGCACCAGTATCAAATACAACGCTAACTGACATACCATGAATCAGAAGCGTACCTCCCAACACAGCTTTACATTTTTCCTCTGCTGTTAGCCTTGAGGTAGCTGGCTCCAATGCTTATACTTTGCCCTCCCATCCTTAGCAGGCTCTCGCATTGGTTCTTGTAATGTCCAATTTGATCGCAATTGAAGCACCTAATATTTTTCTTCTCGATCACCTTCTTTCCCTCTCTAGAACGACATTCATTAGCAAAATGCCATTTCTTATCACACTTAAAGCATACAATTTCTGACTTTCCCTTCTTTGCAACTCTAACCTTTTATGCTCCTTTCTTATGGAAGAACTTTCTTTTCTGACTCTGCCCTACTTGGACTTCCTTTGCCTTATTTCTCTCTAGAAAAGTAAGTATCTCCACATGTCTTAAAGCCATCTCTACTACAACATCACAAGGATCCCTGACAGAGCTAATGTAGCACTAGCCAATTTAGGTTACAGCCCCCTAAAGAACTTCTCATTTCTCTTAATCACAATATCAACATCAGCATACCCATACCTTGCCAACTCCTCAAACCTTGTAGCATACTCCAACACAGTCATCTCCCTCTGCTCCAACTCAACAAACTTTTTGAACAGAGTGGACTTCATAATCTCAGACATAAACGTCTCCTCAAACCTCCTCTTAAACTCAGCCTATGTCATTGTCTCATCATTCACTCCAATCGTCACACTACACCACCAACACAACGCTGCACCCTAAAGCTGTCTAGAAGCAAGCCTTCTCTTCTGCTCATTATTGAGCCCCAAATCCGCAAAGATTCTCTTAAAATGCATTAACCAATTCTCTACTTCAATGGCGTCTTCAGTTCCGATGAATGGCTTTCCTCCTAAATCAGCATAATCCCTACTCAAAACAATATAGTTATTCACCACTAGAGTTTCTTGGTTTTCTCCTCCCATTACACCAACATCAACACCCTCCTGCATCATGTTGACAAATTACTAATACATTGCTTCCATGTCAACCCACGGGACTCCAGCACCCACATTTCTGGCTTGTACCCGATCTTGGTTCCTTCTTGTATTTTGTCTGGCATTTCCTTCTTGTATTTGGTCTGGCATTTCCATTTATAGTGGTGCTTCCCCATCCAAGGTTAACTCTTCCACTTCTAGCATCCATATCTGTATTCAAGCCTTGTAAGATACAAAAGAATAGCCTAAGAGAGGTAGGAGAATAGAGACATAGCATATACTTGTATATAGCAAATACAAGTACGTTACTATAGCATTATCCATACCTTGACCTTATCTCTAATTCCAATGGGTTATGTTTTCAAAAATCATTTTTTGTTTAAGTTCGTTCGTAAACCTATGCTCCGATACCAAGTTGTAACATCCTGTATTTGGAGGCCCAAAGCTAAGCGCTACAGATGCTACAGTCATGCATAGTATTATCTTCTGGTGATCAAATACGGTAATGCTATTGGTATCCATAATATCAGAAGCATATGAATATGAAAATAAATCATAGATTTTAAAAACACCATTTCTAATCACATTTCATAAAACATGTTTCATATCCAGATTACATAATCCTAATGTTTCCTAGGTTCAGTTCAAATATAATTATTGCATAAATATGCCAAGAGCGACATATGAAGATGCCTTATTGGTTGACCAGAGTATTAGATAGTCATAACTGACTTAATACAACACAACATAATAAAACAACCAAAACAACTCCTAAATAATTATCCATCTGCCTCCTGCTCATCTTTGGAAGCTTTATTGGTTAACCTACTAAAACTTGTAAATCCTCAACCCTTAGCCTACTTGAATCAATTTTGAGCACCCGAGAGTTTAAAGGGAAAAATAAAACTTTGAGTTAGACATAAAGCCTGGTGTACATAATACTATACATCTAGGTTATTTGATATTAAGTGTGATCATGCTACTTTGCAGAACAGGTTTCCCTTCTCTAATATCTTTTTAAAATATATCTTTTGTAAATCTTAATACTACAACCAAAACTCGTTAAAACAATAAACCAATACAACATATGCATATACTCAGGTACTAAATGGACTATCTGTCTATACAGCATAATTTGGTTTGGCTAACTGTTCAACCTTGGCTGACTCGGGCCTACCAGAAAAAATAAACAAATAATCTAACTTCTATTGGATACTCCTCTTCTGCATGGTCTGTCCATAACTTAGTTCTCCCAGGGTCAACTGATCCTAATGGTTTTGCATGCTCACCAAACCTATCTCTCCTCTATAAATTCCTTTCTCTGTGTAACATCATTTTAATATTACTTGTGACAAAGCCCTACATAGAATTTTTGACTTATATTAGCTAAGGGCTACTAGCTAAAGTATAGGGCGTGACCCCATACCAGTCCCATCTGGTACTCTAATATTTGAGATATTTGCTTAGGGTCATCTATTCGTAAAATTTTCCTTGAATTTTTTCTCAAATTGATTTAAACCTTTAAATCATACTTTAAACAAGGAAAATATACTCTATGCTTCACTCAAATCACCGTGCTATGTTATATATACTTTACATAAAACTTTGTTGATGAAAACATTTAAACCTTTGAAAGTACCCCTTTCGAAACCATTGAAAATATCCTTTTCGAAACCAAGTAACTACTTTGCTTTATGACCTTAGGCCGAAAGGCCAAAACATACCTGTCGAAACCATTCTTAATATACCTTTCTTTTGAAAGCTAAAAAACCTTAGACATCCTCTTATCAAAACACTATAGACACTGCCTTTCGAAAACATTGGAAGCTTCCATTTAAAATCTTTCGAAACCATTGGAGAACCACCCGTTCGAAACTTTTATCTTAAACCTTTTGAAAGCACTAAATCCTTTACATAAATCAAACCTTTCGAAAGCATTTGGTTCAAGTAAAACATGTGGAATAACCTTTCGAAACCGTTTAAAACTATTCCTTTTGAAACCGCCGGGTTTAACTTTCAATAGAATAAAGGGTCTTAGAACAACAAAGTCGAAACCATTCTTTCGAAAGCAATTTCCTAAGAAAAAGAAGTGATGGTATCAAAACTAACCATTCAAAAGCATTGGAGAAGTGGCTAAGTGTTAAAAACAATGTTATCCTTTTGAAACCATTTACTTTAAAAGGTTGAAAGCGGCAGCAAGGGGGTTTGACTCCTTTGAAAGCGTTTACTTAAAACAAAAAGCGCAACATCTTTCGGAACCGTTCCTTATTAACCAAGTTGAAAGCTATCTAAGTCAAAAGCAATCCTTTTGAAAGCAAAGCAGGCACATTTTCTTCTAAAAGCGAAGTAAGGCTTCGACACCTTTGGAACCCCTTATTTCGACTTCCTACCTTTTGCCACAGTCCAATTCGCTACGAACCAAGTCCTTGATACTTTGCGCATTGGTTTCAATGGTGATGAAGGTCGAAGTATTTAGTTGAAAGCTGGGTACTGAAAGTGGCGAAATATGTAAAAAACATGTATACACTGATTTTTAACTTTTAAAAAAATTCTTTTAAACTAACCTGCATTGTTTGTCAAAACATGATTGGTTCCTAATTTCTTTTCTAAAAGTACTACCGAAATTTCTGAAATAAACAAATTAATTATTTACAAAATGCCTCTTCTCTTTTTATAAATATATAAAACATTTAAGTCACATACCTTAAATAATTTTGTATACTTATCAAAACAGTTAGGAAAAATCTATTAAAATTCGCATAAATCAAATTTAACTTGTTTTCTAACATATATTAATTTCAGATCCAAGTAACCATTTTCTTCAGAAGAAAATTAGTATTAAATCCACATTAATTCAAAAAATTATGAAATTGAAACCCATCTCTAAAATATCATTTCTGACCTTATTCTAAAATCGCAAGCCATTTGGATGTCATTTAACAGGGATTTCACATTAAAACATGTCATAAAATTCATATGAATTAGCATAAATCATCAACAAGCACATATATCTAATTTAGCAATAAAAAACATGGCAAAACCTTGCATAATAGTTCGGATTTAATCTAAACCTGAAAACAATCAAAAACATAAGATTTAGTCATCACTCACCTTAGCTTTGTCATTAAGAAGTTAAGATTTGAGAATGGTTTTGAATGGATTAAGCTTCCTACCTTTGATTGCATTATCTTCTTCTTATTCTTCCTTAATGGTGACTAGCCTCTTAGGTTTAGTTTTTGCAAACGAATGTGTAAAATGAATGTCCCAAGGGTTTAGGGTATAAGAATGTATCTTTTCCTAATTTACCCTTGTCATCTACCCTAACTTATTTTATTTCATTTCACTTAGTTCATTGGTTTTATAGGCACGACTACCTTCTAATTTCACAAACCTTAATCCCTTAGCCATTTTGCATTATTTTTATTTAATTTGACTGATTAAATGTCCTAAATAACGTTACTAAAAATTAGGGTCGTTACACTACCCTGGGGAACACACCTCAAAAAGATGAAATAAGAGGGATCAACCCTTTTCCCTTAGTACGGATCAGCTAAAAAGAGAAAACAATCCATATTGAAGCAAAGATCGAGTAAAAACTCAAGTTATACTAATTCAATTGGCATGAAACTTGAAGGCTAAGCATAATTCAACATTGGGAAGCTAACACATGGATCGTACCCTTAAATTCCTTAAAAAGAAGGATCGGCACCGATCCCTCTTCTTTAGGATTTGGGCCATGCGATCTCTCTTATGGGTCTATATGGTTTTGGTGATGCTTCTGCCAAATTTTCAGGAAGATATTTTGCCATCTTTATCTATAAATACAGACTTGGTTATTCATATTGGAGACTTTATACTACTGGCTACATTGTATTCTATTGTAACTAAGGATTTTCATCTGATCCCTATTGTATTCAGATTACAAGGTGATGAATAACGTAATCTATTAGAAGTGGACATAGGCAAACTACGTCGAACCATTATAAATCACTGGGTTTGTGTTATTGTTTTGATTTGCAGCTGTTTCATTATTTTTTTCCCTCTATTTTCATTTGATATTCTTCGTTTATTTCTCTTCAAAACTTCTTTTAGATGTTTGTGTCAATTTTTGGTGCAAACAAAATATGATTATTTAGAAACCCATTCAGTTTGAGAGCTATAATTTTCGTCTTAAAATCATTTCTTAGTTCACTCTATTTTGAGAAGGATATAAGTTTCATTGATTTCATCTGTCCTAACATAGGAAGTTGAGTTGACTCACTAAGTTTATCCTATGAGCACTAATTTTCACTTAAGTTAAATAAACAAATATAATTTTATATTTAATATGAAATGGAAACTAAAGTCTTTGATTATTTTTCGTACATTCTTCAGTAAGATAATCTTTTTTTGTATAGTATGATAGTTTAGTGAATTTATTTCCTCTCAACAAATTTCTTTCTTCTTGGTCTCTCTCTTCTTATGTTCTTCAAGCTCTTATAAGCGAATTTCAAATTTAATAGAATTTCACTTCAAAATATCTAATAACATAAATTAGATCCTCACTTGATTAATTTATTATTATTAGTTATAGTGTACTACTATTGGCATCTAGAAAAATGCTTTTGGCTCCCAAAACTAAAGGCCGCCATAAAATTTTTGTTCCTTGCTTCTTAACGCCAACTATTATTTTATTTTAAGTAAAAATGCACCCAAATATTTCAAAACACAACAGTTATCCCTCTTATTCCCTAAACCAAATTTACCTCTTTTCAAAACACGATAAAAGTTGCATATCACACAAAAGATCAAAAATAAAATTTATTTTTTCGACCGTATTTAAGATGATGAAATTGTAAATAAATACTTACTTGACCGGTTGAAAAATGGTTTGTCAAATCAACTTGCATGCCTTTTGTAGCAGTTGATTGATAATCTTATTTCATATTTTCACTATCAAACACATTTTCGTTCAAAGTAAAATGTGGGTATTCAATTTTATTATGATTAGTATCCTCTATCTAACAAATAGAAAAATGAAAACGATATAAGGGAAATATGACATAAATGTTATATGATAAAACGTTACAATTCAATAATTTACTCTGAGGTTTCCATTACAACGTTGTTAGAATTTATTTCTCCAAATTTGTATTAGCCCATGTGATTACTAAATACATCCTAAAATAACAACCTAGAACCCTAACCAACAAATCTAGATTTACATGTAGTAGAAAAATAGACTGTAATAACTAAAAAGTAAACTAATCTCTTTATTCATGGAAATTAGAATCGTCTACTAAATCTTCACTTTGCTTCATCCATTAGAAAAAATATATTTTTTGTTTTAAGGTTTGAAAATTTTGTTTTCTGGTGATGTTTTGTGGCGACGCACGTGCATTTTTTCGACGGAGATAAAGAGGCTATGGTTGTTTATGGCTAAATGAGAAAATAGATTTTGGTGGGCATAATCATATGAAATGAATTGATAGGTAATAAAATTTTAATGGTAGCCAAAGTATTTTCCTCGGTGCCATTAGTAGCACACTAATTATTAATCTACGATTTATGAAATTTACATTGTTGATGCTTTGTTATGTCAAACATTGAGATAAACTAGAATTTTTACAAGAAAATTCAACAAGAACAAAATATAATAGCATGAAACACATTAACTCAATAAAATCATTAAATGCATATGCACTACATGATGACAGTAGAATGAAAGTATTAGTTATCTTCTAATGAAGATACACATCTTTGTAGGAGATATAATTTACCCACAAATACTAAAAACTAAATCTCTTACTGGAGTTAAACAAATGTGAATGTAAAATTATCATTTTACATGTTTTTGATAATGCTTAGAGTTATATATCATATTATTTGGTGAAAATTTAACAAATCACATGATGTGATGCTCTATAAGACGTGTTTTCCATATTATGTTTTTTCATTATCTTGCAGTTTTGATATCTCATTCATGGAAGAAGAATGTAACTTGAGATATTTATAAATAAATTTAAATTATAAAGGAAAAGTATGCCATACTTATAACTTTATTGATTCGCAACATATAATTATTCAGGATTTGTTTTTTATTCTACACTTTCAATGCGAAAAATTTAGTATATGTTATTCAATATTTTTTCAAACATTGCCTCAAAATCTCCCATTGCACTATCCCAAGATGTTTTGATTTCAGTCACTAATATATACACGACATGTGCATAGCACGTAATACTTAAAAGTCAGATCTTGTGACGACCTGGATTCTAGTGCTCAAAAATCAACATCCATACATCACCCGTATTCGAATGCGGTAGATTCAAACGTTGAAATCCGATTCGCCGAAGCATATAACAACATTAGATGATAACAACACAGCGGAAACAGAAATGAAATTTTATTGATACACAACAATTGATACAACAATCTGATACAAATGAAGTGATTAGCAATATCAGAGATAGATACAACAATGGAAAACACAACAGCGGAAAGATGACATCTCCAATGCCAAAGCTCCAAAGACTCCAAATCAATAAGCTTGAACCACCATCAAGCTGAACTTAAGCAAACTCGGTGCACAATGTTAAAGTGAAATAAATGCGATCCGAATCCACAGACTCCAAGATTGCCAAATCTACACCTACTATCTGACTATCTGAAAACCTGACTCTAGGCTGCCCGTGTGGAAAATTTTGGGCACCCAGAGTTTAGAAAGAGAACAATAAACTTCAAGTCAGTCAGGGACTGGTGTGAGCAAACAAATTTCTTTTATCTTGAACAAAAAGAAATAACAAAAGAAATAAAAGAAATCTACTATGCTTTTTGAAAAATGAAACTACCGTAAGGCCTCCCGCCACACACACAATGCAATCGCACACTTGGAGGAGATTTCTCCTTATGATAGTTAAACATGCTTGATACGCGAAAATCCCTTTTATATAATATTAGTGCATAGTGTAGAAAACATTGCGAAAGTATAATATTAATCTTAGCCAGCATACTACCATTATAGTATACCTACTATAGCTACCATGTTTTATGGCAGGTTACCACCACGCTGCATGGCAGGTTATACAACTAAAACCATACAAGGCTCGTATTGTTTTGTTTGGATTTCCAACAAATGGCCAGGCCAAGGAACTTCCTTTATCCGAACGGGTACACCTTTGGAGAGACGCCCCGAGAACCTAACCGACTCTCTACCACCACAAGACCGAATTACCTCTGTAACTCGGTTACAACCGACATGAGTATGCCATCCCCCAGTCGTAACTGACCTTTATCCCGGGATTCACCAACAAATTGCAACAATCACATAAGTTAAATATCTCGGCCCCATACCATGATATATTTTTATCCAGAAGGAAATGCACATACCCTAAGGGGCGCGACCCCTGTAACCTTACTGCATCCTTCCTATTTTGACCATTTCCAAGGTGTGAGGTTCGATGAAGTCTCGTCTTACAAAGTGATGCTTTTCACAAAAGCCATGCTTCGATCAACCAATGATCAGCACTTTGCATGCCACATTACCAAATTGGGAATATATCATTAGTAACCATCAACTGCATACCTTCTGAGCTTGTACATCTCAAAGAATGGTGTTAAGCTAAGAGAATAAATTCACCGCCACCAAACAGAAATGTATTTGATAGAAACCAGCTTTACATCTCAAAGTGTAACATCAAACATACGTCTATCCAACTACATCCTGGGTCTGAATGGAACCGAAGGCACTTCAAAGAAGCCCTAGCAAATCCTGGTATTCACAATCCCGATAGGATTCCCCATCACATATGGAGATCTCTATACCGGAGCAACTCAGTGCAGAGATAATCGATAGGTAATCCTTTCGTTCTTGAAAATACCCAGTCTTCACTACCATCTTCAATTGCTATCCATTTCGTCGTATCATTTATTCGGAATGGGTTTTATGACATAAAGATCTCTTCCGGCTAAACCGAATAATGAACGCTTATTTTAAAAACATATGGATATATTAGGATCTTAGTTAAGTCACAACTTTAAGCCCAAAACCTTTCTTTTTGAATGGTTTAAACAAATTTCCACTTTAATCTTTTAAACAAAAGATTCACCCTTTAAGATCCTCTCCAATTTAAAACAAGGTTTACCAATATTTAATAAAGATTTATTCACAGCTTTCAAAACAATTTCCATTTCAAACTTGAAATCCTTTCAACAAAAACTGGGATTTCTTCCTTTATATGAAAGCTATTATCATTTAAAAACAAAGGTTTTCATTTCGGAGAAAATCGGATTAAATTTACTCAAGTTATAGCCTTTTAAAGTATAAAACGGAAAATCAACGAACTGCCGTATTCTGGGCAAGTTCTATTTGAATTAAATTCAAAATCCCAAAATAATTCATGTAATATACTTTAAAAATGGTTTAAAATCCATATATATATATATATATATATATATATTGTATAACTTGTATAAACCTTTCAAATCATATTATAATTTTAATTTCCAAACTTTAACAAAACATGTTATATTCAAACTAAATTTTAATTTCCAAACTTCCTTTTTAAAAGCTTTTCATATTCAACTCAATTTCACTTCCAAATCATTTGGAGTCAAAATTCAACTTTTAAACTTTTAACCATTTTGAATAAAATAATTTTAAATTCTAAATACCTGTGACTTAACCAATTTCCCATGAATATCCATATTTGTGTGTGTATAGTGTTGTCCAGGGGTTTTGCACACAACCATCACCAATTCAAGCACAACAATATCGATAAGCGGTATAATCCTATAACGCTTATCTTTTATTCAAAGATAAACAAGTAAATGCATCACAGTTCATAGCTCAATCCAAAACAATCGTATCACAAAACATCACACATCAGAGATATCAAATAACTCAAGGCATTCAATATAATCCAATCATCCATAAGCAATATTAATTTAACCACCTGATTATAATTAATCATATAGATTAATTACCTATGAATTAATTACCAAACCCTACTTAATTAATATTAATTAATTAGCCTTTGATTAATTAAAACCTCAAACTAATCACATTGATTAATTAACCCTTAATTAATTAACAAATTAAACCTTAGTTAATTATCATTTAATTAGTTAATTATCCTTCATTAATCACATAAATTAATTAACCTTAAGTTAATTACATAATTAATTAACCCTTAATTAATTACGTTAAGTAATTATCTTTTAGACCCGAGACTAACTCGAGTCCCCACGCAAGCCCAAACCAGTTTTCCCTAAGCAAACCTTCGAGTCACCTCTCTCATCATTTATTTTTAACTTTGTTTTATTCTCAAAGTTTGAAAACCTGTTAACACACTCACGTATACTCGGGCCTGACCCGATCCTTTTTCGAATTCAACTCCGAGTTTTCTCCTTCTTCCCCAATCATCTCCAAAACACCCAGATACACAAACACGCGTCACTACACCAGAATCCTCATTTTGCAACGGCTTTAAGCCGTTGCAATATGATTTCGCAATGGCTTTGAGCCGTTGCGAAATGGGCAGTGGTAAAAATTTCGCAACGACTCTTGTCCGTTGCTAAATATAGTTTTGCAACGGCTAAGGGCCGTTGCAGAATCTTATTTAGCAACGGCTCATAGCCGTTTCAGATTTAATTTCGCAACGGCTTAAATCCGTTGTTAAATGTCTACCAATAATTGTTGTTTTACCTATTAGCAACGGCTTTAATCCGTAGCTAATTACTAATTTTTTTTTAAAAAAAAATCTAAATTTTTTCTCTGTACCAGTGGCAGTCTTTTCATTATCATAATTAATAAAAAAAATTGCAAATTTAACACTATCACAGAAGAAAGATTATTAAACCATATTTTTTCATACATTCAACACAAACCAAACATAAAAAATATTTAAATGATAATGTTCAACGTCAACACATACCACTATATAGTACAACAGCGAAATCATTACATAATACTACATTGCAATCTTATGTTTAACCTGCCTTGGTTGATTAGTCTTATGTCGCACAAATACAAATTATGAGTGCTCGCACAAATACAAATACAAATATTAACCTCTTCTCAAGCAGGACAAAACAACAAATCAGATATGTCATATGAGGAGTCCCTCCACTGAGCACATAATCTCTTCAACTACAAGTGCTGGAAAACCAATATTATCTGCGCATAACAAAAATCAACCAGAAGGATATTAATATGAAACAGGGTTTGAATACAGATAGTAAATCAGATATGTCATAGCTGTGATGGTGGACCATAGCTGAAATATTAATGCACAAAATATTAATGGGTGAGAACCCCATATTATGGTAAGACAAATGTAACGCATGCATATGCGATTGCTATAGGTGGTGAAAAGAGTAAAAATATTCACTAAGGATAAGCTAAAATAATATAAATGTTTTTACTCCTTGTTGTATTTTAAAATTTGTACAACCAAACTGCTTATAACCATATCACTTCCTCGTTCTCCATACTTCTGTTTCACCACCTTCAAAGTGCACACGACACTGTTGTGCACACAATCACTTCATCACCACACAACTGATACAACTTCCATTCTGCCCTGCTCATCCCCACACATCCATTTCAACAGCCCACTTCTCCAACATAACCACCCAGAAGCTCCTTCGCTTGCTACTTCAATCATCAACATTCATCCATACATTCACTGCACTTCCATCCACCCTGTTCTGCCATCAAAACAACAGTACATCAAACATCACAATCAAAACCACCTTCTAGAATATTGCCAGCTGATCAACATATCACTATAGCAACCCCTGACCATCCCTATAGCAACTGGTCCTCCCTCATCGACAACAACCAGCAACCATACTCGTCAACCACATTCAGCAGTTTCATCCTCCACAAACCAATACTGTGCATTCACACTGCCACTCTACTCATCATACCCCTAACTTCATCAACTTCATCACAAGAACCTCCTCACATTTTTCAACTAACCACTACTTCTCCCCTGTTATCTCTTCAACGCACAAGTAACAGCCTCTAGCCATTCTTCCCCTCTGGTACCAGTCCTCTTCAACAAACATGCACCAGTGACCAACCAGTTCTGCAACAGACTTCCTCGAACACTACTACAAAACACACAACAATCCATTGCGCCACATAATTTTTCTGCCATCACCATACTACCAACACTCCAGTCATTCCATTTTCTTTATACACTGCTCTGGCAATACAACAAACCCACATCCGTTGTCAACTACTTCCTGCCTTCAAATACAACCATCAACATCAGGTAATCAACTACTTCATTACCTAACAGTCTTCAACCAATACACACTGCCTTGTATATATCATCTGCTTGCCTCACAACAAATCAATTGCCAACGTCATACCAGAGCTCCCCCACTACACTTGCCACCAGTACAACTACATAACTCAGTATTGTCTGTACAACTTCCCCCTACCACATATCCAAACCACCCATCCTCTTCATTTATCACTGCCATCTACATCTACATAACTCAATATCGTCTTTACAACATCCTAACCTACACATCAGTATGCACATATTCATTAACAATTGTGCATCAGTATCCCATTGCCATCAACAGTCACTGAACTCAACAAAACTGTGCACGTTCTCCTTCATCACCATTTAGACCAAAACTACCACCGGAACCTCCCAACATATCACTAAAACAGCCATCACCCCATACGTAAACACCTACACCTCACCACTATAAACATAAAACTGCTCGACCACATCATACCCACTGTCAAGACCACTCTGCAACAGTTCACCTCCACAACACTACCTATGCCATTCACCATATCACCTACTTGCACCCATCAATACATCAACATACATATTCACACACAACTGCATTCAAATACACATTACTTCTGAGAAAACACTACCAACTTCTTCCACTCCACCCTTTTGAGCAGTGCACTGACATTCCCATCATTTCAACATTCCATTTATCTTCCTACTGCTACACAAAGCAACAATACTTCATTACTACCTATCACCACCTATCAACTATCAATAACCACCTGAACTTCATATAAATCTCACAGCAATGCACATCACTGCATCAAATTTCACGAACCCACTATCTTGCAACTTCATACAACACTATTGTGACATCAACTATCACACACCTTCTATACCATGCAGGAACATTCTCAACTTCGTCTTCATCGGTTTTCTATACTTGAAGACATATTGATCTGCCAACAAAAATATATACAACATTTTAGTAAAAAAACCTTAAACTTGACATAAAACACATTTAAAGAAAAAAAATTAATTACTCCGTGCGCTTGCGGTAATTTTTAATTCATCCAACTTATAACCGGGGTTTACTGAACTTTTTATTAACATTTGTGTTGATTGTCAAAACATTCTGCTTACACTACAAAACTTTACATTTCACCGTTCTTAACATTTCAATTCATTTCTACATCTTGCCGAACAACCTCCCTGCTCCTCCTTTCATCCTTCTCCATTGCCTACAGTGCAATCTTCTTGTTTACATTAAAAAGTTGTGTGTGCGCTTGTTATTTGAATTTTTTTTTGCATTGTGATTGTGTGCATTTCTTGTTTTCTAGTTTCATTTTGCATTTGCATTTCTATTTAGAAAAACAAAAAAACATACAATTTCAAAAACTATATATATATGTATGTATGTATTACATTTGCATTTCAAATTTACATTTACATTTGTTTTCTTTCCTATTTTGTTTTTACAAATTTTTACATACCCCCATCTCTGTTCACTTCCTTTGGACCACAAACCATATTTCACTGCACATGTGTACCTCTCTGGCCACAAACCATATTTTTACATACTCCCATCACCGAGCTCTGTGTACCTCTCTGGCCACAACATCCACCATCACTTCATTGCCAAACCAACCTTACATATCAACTATCTCCTACCCACATATTCACACTTCTGACTGTAACATCCCATACACCCTGCACACAAACTCCACCTCCTTGCTGCACAATAGAGTACAACTCCCTGCATACCCCATACACCCTTGCCATCAACATCCACAAACTGTCTCCACATACTCCTGTCTACATACACTACTGCACAACAACAACACCATAGTAATCAGTTGCCAGAAACCCAACTATACAAATACAGTATTGAAATTGGGTTCATTTATTAAACTAAATAATGTACACGCATTGCATACAATACCCAACTATACAAATACAGTATCCATACAAAACAGATTGCCTAATACCACCGCATCTAACCAGCCCAGCCATATACCTACAAAAATAAACTAAAAGCCTAATTCCTAAGTTTAAGACTCAAACGTTACAATCCAACATCAAGTTTGACACTCAAATTCAGACCCATATATGAATCAGATCATTCCAGTGCAACTGCAAATGCTCGTTCTCATGCCCAATCAAACCGCTGTTCATTTGATGCACAACGCAATAATTTGGTAGCCGCTTAGGAACTGCTACTGTCTTGGTAACCGCCACTTCAAACTGCAACGAGAAACCCATCGACTATGGCTTACATCAAACTATCTGCCACCACTAACCAAAACATCCGCCTTTTCTGCTCCTCTAATGCTATCGTCGATAATACATGATGCTGCAGATGTGATACTTGGTCGTATTCTAACTACCACATCCCCTTGCCTTTCTACCCTGATTCACAAACCACAGACAATTACCAAAACTCAAACCCCACTGTCTACACAATCAAACTTCCTCACTCCCTGTTAAACAAGACCACTTTATACCACTCATACCACTTCAATTGTTGCCTCGACAGTCCACCACAAACAAACAAGCCTGCTAAAGGATTTTTAGTTTACTAGGGATGCAACAATGAGATATTCTAATAAAAGAAAATGTTTTGCAATATATATATATATATATATATATATATATATATATATATATCACTATCAAATGCGCAAATAAAGAGAGTAGGGAATACGTGCAACTTCGTTCGTATTTATTTACACCAAATTTACATGATTACATGTCCTAACCAATTAATAGACTGGTGTATCAACTACAATGATTAAATCTATTTCTACTACTGATGGTCATGATGAGGGATTGTTTCTTCAAAATAGATTCAGCATATTAGCATATTTGATGGAAGAAGTTAACTGTTCCTCTTGTGGGCATGAAATCACTATTATTGACATGGGTATTGACAGAGTTAAGGTTGTTAAAGATATAGGTTCAATTCTTGATGTTAATAATTCAAGCATATTTGCAAAGATAGATGGAACTGAGTTGCGCAGGTCAGCTACTATGAATGGTTATTGAAAAGGGCTTAAAAGAATAAATTGAAAATCAATTTTCCGTATGGTTGTGATCTATGTATTGGTGATGGCATGGATAAAAATGTGACTGGAGATGTTGTAGAGACTGTTATAAAGGGTACATCTAACACTGTTGTAGTAGTTGAGTTTGAGCATAATAAAGATAACAGGGTAAATAGTGCATTTGGTATGCATGAAACTCATCTGATATGGATATTTACAGTGTGTAGGATGTAATGGATAAAGGATTTAACTCTTTTCTTTAAATTAATAGACTGGTGTTTTTTAACAATAAGAATAAAATCAAGAATTAAATCAACTACTTCTACCAAATAACAGAACAGGATGAAAAATGGAAATTGGATCTGAATTGCACTAGGCATATAATTAGCAAGTAGTCAGATCTATACAGAGGAATATATGGAGTTCACTCCCATAACATACATATCTCTATATAATTGATTTTTTTTACTGTTTTTGTAAAAATAAATTGTTATAGTTTGAATTGTTGTCAAAAAATAAAATCATTCATGGATATAAATGCATTTACAAGCAAACGCTGTTTTTATAAAAATACTCTGTTACAGGACAGTTACCATTAAAATCAAATTTGAACTATTAAAGTTAAAAGAAAAGTTAAAGTGTATATGAAAAGTAGAATTTGGAATTTGAATTTCACGCATACGTAGCTTATAATAATGAGCAGGATATGAATCAGAACCTAAATACTTCAATTGGCTAGGTCCAGACACAGTGAGGGTCAATGATAGTAAGTATTCATTAAATTATTGATGTCTATTGATGTGTTTAAAAATGGAACTAGGAAACTCATTGGGACAACAAATAAAGGAAACTGCAGAACTTAAAAATAATGCAAAAATCAACAACACTTAAAATTAGTACAAAACATAGTTTACCGTTCAAATTTCTCAATCCTTCAAGGTAAAATTCAAAAGCGTGCTATTAAATAACCCGAGATCGATTGTGTGAGAATTCATTCAGTTTTACTTTTCAATTCAACAGCTAAAATTATCACTTCAACCAAAAAGTTCAAACCAGAAAACCCAAGATAATTCTCAAACAAAATAAATGCAAAACCTCATTTTAATCTACTGTAAAGCCGAGTTACAAGAATCTGTTGAGCTGTAAATGGAATTGAGATGATTACCTACAATTTATTAGCTTCGTAAGATGTGGTAAGCTAAAGTTCGTGCTAAATCCACAAGGCAACAGGCGCGAATTTATTCCAGCACTAGGGTTTAGTATTGGGGAGGAGGAAGGTAGCGATGAAGAGAAGTGGAAAGATCGTGGAGCTAGGGTTTTGTGGGATTTGGGGAAATCGCCCGGTTGGCAGAAGAAAATAGGAAGGAGGCGCGGGACCAAAAAAAATTGAAGGGTACGGGGCGTTTTTTTAGGGCGTGCTATTATTCGAATACCACACGCATAAAACCCTAGCCCGTTGTAATATAGAAACGGCTCAAAGCCGTTGCCAAAGGGTTCGCAACGGCTCAAAGCCGTTGCTATATTGCAACGGCCCAAGTCCGTTGTGAATTTACCGCACAATGGTGTTGCGAAATTGCTTATATGGTGTAGTGCGTGCACGATCGCAACGGTCACCTCCGGCCATCGCCGCGATCACCTCCACGTCGCTGACAACCCACGCAAGCATCACGACCACCCAGAACCTATGTTAATCACCAGAATCGAAATCGAGACATCGAGCACATCAAGTACCCAAACTCGATCGTCGAAAACTATCACGTACCGCCACCACAGGCCATCAGAGGCATTGTGATCACGTCCAAGCATGCATCACGACTTCATGCTTTTATCCCCCCACCATCGGTTGACTTCGATGTATTGACGACGGCATGCCAGCTCGAATTCCCTCATCAACCAAATCAGATAATAAACCCTATTTCGACTTCGACCAACCACTCCGATCATCTATAAGATTCCCTACCATTTTTCTATTGATCGCTACCACCTGAACTTCCTCCAGCACCAGACCCGAAGCCCGATTCTTTGTTGATCATCGGGAAGTGATGAATTTGCGTTTCCCGTTCAACCCAAAATCTCTCGATATATACTTGTTTAAAAATCTTTATATTATCATTAAAAATCATTATTTTCTAGCACAAATGAGAACATATAAATGAAACTTGGAATTATAATACTTGATTTTTCTGATTTAAAATGTTTATTACTGTAATTTCCAATTATAAAATATTTATTCAATAAATATACTTGAAACCATTTTTAAAATTGGTATTACATTGTTATAATCACTTTTCATTTAGAGATTGAAACCTAAAATCATTTAGATGGGATGATTTGAATTTTTGATCAGGTTTTTAAAACCTGTAACTTATAACAGAGCATCAATATACATATACACAAGCATGCACAAACATATATACATATTTATATGTATACGCAACACAATTTCATCACTTCACTTCACATGCATCAAGTTTATAAACAGATTCAAGCTTTAATAGGTTAGTTTGCTCACCTAGATTGGAAGACATAGAACATAAGCCTGGAAATGATCTTAATTTGAAAACTGAAGCTTGTATTATGATCTGTAGTTGATGTTTTTGAGTTGAATCTTGCTTATATATTGAGTTGAGCTTTGATTTGAACTTGCTCTTGATCATATTTGAAGTTTAATCTGCACTTGTTGTTTGATCTAGTTTTGATTTCCAGGTTTGTAATTTGCCTTTGATTTGTTTTACTGAGTTGAACTTGCTTGAATTGTATCAGGTTGAAGATTTGTTTGATCCGGATCTTGTTTTTAAACTGAAATGATTTGTTTTAGGTTGAAATTAATTGAACAGAGGTTGTTTGTTGTAATACTGAGTTGAATTTGAATTGCTTCAGGTCTTTAGATTTTCTCATGGCTTTGCTTTCAAATTTTGATTTTATTTCTCTTCTCTGTTTTGATTTTAATTTGTTGGTTTGTAATTTTCTTTAGTTTGGTTTTGATAGATTTTTGTAATTTTGAATAAAAGTGAAAGAGAAGGGGAAGTAGTATATTTATAACCTTGATTTCTCATTTTTAAAAATGAAAAGAAATTTTAAAACTTGACATTTCTAAATTTGCATGATATATTAGATAACAAATGTTAATCTCATGTATTAAAATGCCCACACATGTTTATTTTGCATATTAATATTGTTACAAATGTTTAAATTATGTTAAATGGTTTACACTTCTAATGTGCATGTATTAATAATAATTTTATATAATATATATTAGTTTATATTTAGTTATATATATATTTATATTTATATTCTATTTTTAATTTTAATGAATGCTTTTCTTTTTATAAATATTTATATAAAATCTTAAAGAAAAAGATTTTAAAATTCTACTTAATCATAAATAAACATATATATATACACACATATCAGTTCTTAAAATATAAATTTTAACCCTTAAATATCTTTTTGAAAAACTATTATTTTTAGTTCAAAATATAATTTCCAAATATATATACATATAATTATAATTTTAAAACAAAATTTTTATTAGTTTTAAATTATAAAGTTTTCAAATTCAAATTATTTCTTAAAATTATTTATTTTTGAATTTCAATTCCAAAATTCAACCTACAATCAATTTATATATATAAATAACAAACACATATCTTATTTATTTGGAAAATTTCAAATTAATTCACAATTAAATCCAAAAATTTATATTAATTACCAATTTAACTTTGATTTTAAAGCGGGATCGTTACAGATTCCCCCGTTAAGAAAATTTCATCATCGAAATTTTCTAGACAGGGAGACAAACAAGGAATAGATGAACATATCAAAGATGGAGAATTAGTTTACTAGATCAAGCTGAATATCTATTCTATATTTGGCATACCAAATCAGAATATCATCAATAAATATGAGAACAAATTTTTTCAATACTTTACAAAATACTCAGGTCATCATGTCTACGAAATATGAAGGGGCATTGGTTAGTCCGAAGGGCAACTAACCATTTGTAGAATGTATCCGGAACCCAAAAGAGCAGACAAATGGATTCTAAATTTAGGTCGGAATATCCTAAAATATACACTAACTTGTCCCTCTTCGGACTTGGATCCTTACAAGAAATCACAACAAAATTTCCAAATTTGGTTTTGACCAAAATCATTTTATTAATACAATCTAATTTAGCTTCATATTTTTGTTAACATATTTATTTCAATTAAAATATCAAATTCATTAAAATCAAAAACGAAGAGCTGATAGAAAACCGATGAAGAGAATACGAGATAGGACTTTTTTTCTATAACGTAAACAAAGATTCGCAAGGCCACCACCAAGCCAAAGCTTCTTCTTGTAGCTGCCAGGAAGCAATCAAAGAATTGAAATTGGATGATGATCAAAAGAGATTGATGGAAAAAGCCGTTCCTTGTGGTTACAGGGTATCGACCATTTGTAGTGGTACTCCCCTGTCCTCTACCTCGTCCTCTTCTTGCACTCGTTCTCACTACGAGTGAATAGTAAGAGAATTGACTGAGGCGTATGGATGTATATCTTAGGGTTTCTTATTCTAGGGCATTTATAACCCTATCTCTAATGAGTCACCTAATGTGTTACACTCCAAAGTTAAAGTTCTTACTCAACGTTTAGCTCTGATATCAGATGTGAGGACCCAGATTTCAACGCTCGAAAATCGACATCCATACATCACCCGTATTCGAATGCTGTAGATTCAAATGTTGAAATCCGATTCGCCGGAGCTTATAACAACATTAGGTGATAACAACACAACGGAAACAGAAATGAAATTTTATTGATACACAATAATTGATACAACAATCAGATACAAATGAAGTGATCAGCAATATCAGAGATAGATACAATAGGGGAAAACACAACAGCAGAAAGATGACATCTCCAATGGCAAAGCTCCAAAGACTTCAAACTAATAAGCTCGAACCACCACCAAGCTGAACTTAGGCAAACTCGGTGCATAATGTTGAAGAAAAACGAATGCGATCCGAATCCACAGACTCCAAAGATTGCCAAATCTATAACTACTATATGACTATCTAAAAACCTGACTCTAGGCTGCCCGTGTGGAAAATTGTGGACACCCAGAGTTTAGAAGGGAACAATAAACTCCAGTCAGTCATGGGACTGGTGTGAGCAAACAAAAACAGTTTATCTTGAACAAAAAGAAATAACAAAAGAAATAAAAGAAATCCGCTATGTTTTTGGAAAATGAAACTACCATAAGGCCTCCCGCCACACACACAATGCAATTGCACATTTAGAGGAGATTTCTCCTTATGATAGTCAAACATGCTTGATACGCGAAAATCCTTTTGGTACTATTATTAGTGCATAGTGTAGAAAACATTTCCAAAGTATAATATTAATCTTAGCTAGCATACTACCATTATAATATACCTCCTACAGCTACCACGTTTTATGGCAGGTTACCACGACGCTGCATGGCACGTTAAACAACTAAAACCGTACAGGGCTCATACTGTTTTGTTTAGATTTCCAACAAATTGCTAGACTAAGGAACTTCCTTTATCCGAATGGGTACGCCTCTGGAGGGACGTCCAGGGACCCTAACCGGCTCTTTGCCAACACAAGGTCGGGTTATCTCTATAACAAGGTAATTACTGACACGAGTATGCCATCCCCTGGTCGTAACCGACCTTTATCTAGAGATTCACCAACAAATTACAACAACCACATAAGTTAAATATCTGGGCTCCATACCATGATACCACTTTTTATCCAGAAGGAAAATGCACATACCCTAAGGGGCGTGACCCCCGCAACCTTGCTGCATCCTTCCTGTTTCGACCATTTTCGAGGTGTGATGTTCAATGAAGTCTCGTCCCACAAAGCTACGCTTTTCACAAAAGACATGCTTCGATCAACCAATGATCAGCACTTAGCATGCCGCATTACTAAATTGGGAATATATCACTAGTAACCATCAACTACATAACCTCTGAGCTCGTACGTCTCAAAGAAGGGTGTTAAGCTAAGAGAATAAATTCTCCGCCACCAACCAGAAATGTATTTGATAGAAATCAGCTTTACACCGCAAAGTGTAAGGTCAGATATACGTCCATACAAGTCCATCCTGGGTCTAAATGGAACCGAAGGCACTTCAAAAAGGCCTTACAAATCCAGGTATTTATAATCCCGACCGGACTCCCCATGACATATGGAGATCTCTATACCGGAGAAACTCAATGTAGAGACAATTGACAGGTAATCCTTTCGTTCTCGAAAATACCTGCTCTTCACCACCGTCTTCAATTGCTGTCCATTTCGTCGTATCATTTATTCGGTATAGTTTTATGACATAAAGTCCTCTCCCGGCTAAACCTAATAACGAGTGCTTGTTTTAAAAATAAATGGATATATTGGGATCTTAGTTAAGTCATAATTTTTAGTCCAAAACCTTTCTTTTTGAATGGTTTAAACAAATTTTCACTTTAATCTTTTTAACAAAAGATCCACCCTTTAAGATTCTCTTAAATTTGAAACAAGGTTTACCAATCTTTAACAAAGATTTATTCACAGCTTCAAACAATTTCCATTTGAAACTTGAAATCCTTTCAACAAAAACTGGGAATTCTCCTTTATATGAAAGCTATTATCCTTTAAAAACAAAGTTTTTCGTTTCGGAGAAAATCCGATCAAATTTACTCAAGTTATAGCCTTTTAAAGTATAAAACGGAAAATCAACGAACTGTTGTAGTCTCGGTAGGTTCTATTTGAATTAAATTCAAAATCCCAAAATAATTCGTTTAATATACTTTAAAACTGGTTTAAAATCCACATATATATTGTATAACTTGTATAACCCTCTCAAACCATATTATAATTTTATTTTCCAAACTTTGACAAAACATATTATATTCAAACTAAATTTTAATTTCAAAACTTCCTTTTTAAAAGCTTTTCATATTCAACTTAATTTCACTTCCAAATCATTTGGATTCAAAATTCAACTTTTAAACTTTTCACCATTTTGAATAAAATAATTTTAAATTCAAAATACCTGTGACTTAACCAATTTCCTATGAATATCCATATTTGTGTGTGTATAGTGTTGTCTAGGGGTTTTGCACACAAAAATAAAATATCACAACCATCATCAATTCAAGCACAACAATATCGATAAGCCTTATAATCCTATAACGCTTATCTTTTATTCACAGATAAACAAGTAAATTCATCACAGTTCACAGCTCAATCCAAAACAATTATATTACAAAACATCACACATCAGAGATATCAAACAACTCAAGACATTCAATATAATCTAAGCAAGATTAATTAAATCACCTGATTATAATTAATCAAATAAATTAATTACTTATGAATTAATTACCAAACCCTACTTAATTAATATTAATTAATTAGCCTTTAATTAATTAATTAACCTTAAACTAATCACATTAATTAATTAACCCTTAATTACATTAACAAATTAACCCTTAATTAATTATCATTTAATTAATTAATTATCCTTAATTAATCACATAAATTAATTAACCTTAATTTAATTACATAATTAATTAACCCTTAATTAATTACATTATGTAATTATCTTTTAATTATATAATTAATTAACCTTTAATTACTTACATTATGTAATTATCTTTTAAGTAATTAATTCTACCTTAATCACATTAAGTAATAATCTTTTATTCATTACATTATGTAATTATACTTAATTAATTTTCATTATGTAATTGCCCTTTAATTACTTACCATTAATTAATCAGCCTTTAATTAAATAATTAACCTATAAACAATTGATTAATTAACCTTTAATTAATCGCATTAATTAATCAACCATTAATTAATTACATTAAGTAATTATCATCATCTTTTAAAAAATTACTCAAGACCCTCATAAATCAAAAATAAACCATTTATCTTAAAAATCTTATATAAATAACCTTTGAAATTAGTTAATTAACACAAGAATTAACCTAAGACCTCAAAGTTAATTAATAATAATAATCATTTCACCTTCTTTTTAACCATTTAATTATATATTTTTTTAACTTCTTTAAATAACTTAAGAATAAATTTAAAAAAAGATATATAATAAAATACCTTAAATTTTAATTAACTTAAACTAATTTATTTTAAACCTTTAATTAATTCCAAAACTAGAATAAAACATTTATTGTTTTAAAAGAATTAACAAGAAGTGTTTTAAACTTTTTTAATTTAAATTCGGAAAAACTTGTTTATTTAAAATTTCAAAAACCAAGACCCGAGACTAACTCGAGTCCCTACCCAAGCCCAAACTAGTTTTCCCCAAGCAAACCTTCGAGTCACCCCTCTCATCATTTATTTTTAACTTTGTTTTATTTTTGAAGTTTAAAAACCTGTTAACACACTCACGTATACTCGAGCCTGACTCGATCCTTTTTCGAATTCAACTCCGAGTATACTCCTTCTTCCCCAATCATCTCCAAAACACCCAGATACACACATACACGTGCACGTGCGCGGTCGCATCGGTCACCTCCAGCCATCGCCGCGATCACCTCCACGTCGTTGACAACCCATGAAAACATCATGACCACCCAGAACCCATGTAAATCACCAGAATCAAAATCTAGACATCGAGCACATCAGGTACCCAAACTCGATCGTCGAAAACTATCACGTACCGCCACAACAGGCCATCATAGGCCTCGCGATCACGTCCAAGGATGCATCACGACTTCTCGCTTTTATCCCCCCACCACCGGTTGACTCCGACGAGTTGACGACGACACGACAGCTCGAATTCCCTCATCAACCAAATCAGGTCATAAACCCTATTTCGACTTCGACCAACCACTCCTATCATCTATAAAATTCCCCACCATTTTTCTATTGATCTTTACCACCTGAACTTCCTCCAGCACCAGACCCGAAGCCCGATTTTTCGTTGATCATCGGGAATCGATGAATTTGCATTTCCCGTACAACCCAAAATCTCTCGATTAATACTTGTTTAAAAATATATATGTTATCATTAAAAATCATTATTTTCTTGCACGGAGCAGAACATATAAATGAAACTTGGAATTATAATACTTTATTTTTCTGATTTAAAATGTTTATTACTGTAGTTTCCAATTATAAAATATTTATTCAATAAATATACTTGAAACCATTTTTAAAATTGGTATCACATCATTATAATCACTTTTCATTAAGAGATCGAAACCTAAAATCATTTAGATGGGATGATTTGAATTTTTGATCAGGTTTTTAAAACCTGTAACTTATAACAGAGCATCAATATACATATGCACAAGCATGCACAGACATATATACATATTTATATGTATATGCAACACAATTTCATCACTTCACTTCACATACATCAAGTTTATAAACAGATTCAAGCTTTAATAGGTTAGTTGCTCACCTGGATTGGAAGACAGGGAACACAAGCCTGGAAATGATTTGATTTGAAAATTAAAGCTTGTTTTATGATTTATAGTTGATGTTTTTGAGTTGAATCTTGCTTATATATTGAGTTGAGCTTCGATTTGAACTTGCTCTTGATCAGATTTGAAGCTTAATCTGCACTTGTTGTTTAATCTAGTTTTGATTTCCAGGTTTGTAATTTGCCTTTGATTTGTTTTACTGAGTTGAACCTGCTTGTGTTATATCAGGTTGAAGATTTGTTTGATTTGGATCTTGTTTTTAAATTGAAATGCTTTTTTCAGGTTGAAATGAATTGAACAAAGGTCGTTTGTTGTAATACCAAGTTGAATTTTAATTGCTTCAGGCCTTTAGATTTTTTCATGGCTTTGCTTTTAGGTTTTGATTTTATTTCTCTTCCATGTTTTGATTTTAATTTGCTGGTTTGTAATTTTCTTCAGTTTGGTTTTGATAGATTTTTGAAATTATGAAGAAAAGTGGAAGAGAAGGGGAAGTAGTATATTTATAGCCTTGATTTTTCATTTTCAAAAATGAAAAGAAATTTAAAAACATGACATTTGTAAATTTGCATGATATATTAGATAACACTTGTTAATCTCATGTATTAAAATGCCTACACATGTTTATTTTGCATATTAATATTGTTACAAATGTTTAAATGAATGTTAAATGGTTTACACTTGTAATATGCATGTATTAATAATAATTTTATATAATATATATTAGTTTATATTTAGTTGTATATATATTTATATTCTATTTTCAATTTTAATGAATACTTTTCCTTTTATAAATATTTATATAAAATCTTAAAGAAAAAGATTTTAAAATTCTAATTAATCATAAATAAATAAACATACATATATATATATATATATATATGAGTTTTTAAAATATGAATTTTAATGCTTAAATAGCTTTTTGAAAAACTATTATTTTTAATTCAAACTATAACTTCCAAATATACATACATATAATTATAATTAGAAAACAAAATTTTTATTAATTTTAAATTATAGAGTTTTCAAATTCAAATCATTTCTCAAACATATTTATTTTGAATTTCAATTCCAAAATTCAATTTACAATCAATTTATATATATATATATAACAAACATATATCTTATTTATTTTGGAAAATTTCAAGTTAATTCACAATTAAATCCAAAATTTTATATTAATTACCGATTTAACTTTGACTTTAAAATGGGATCGTTACAGATCTCACTCAAATTTTCCTTTTCTCTCGTAAATTTAGAAATAAAATACTCATCTCTCCTTGATTGTGCATATTTAGTGGAGATCACAAGTTTGAATCTCGCTATCCACTTTTATATTTAATATATATTAGAATAACCTCACTTATCTTGATTCAATTTAAACTCAAACACATATGTTCAAATACAATTAACCTCATTCAATCGTATATATATTGGAACTACTAACTCCCTTTGAAAATATTATCATTTTTCCTATTAAGTCTTTTCCTACTTATCATTTACATTCAAAATCCAAGCTCTAATCATACAATATTATATTATATGGATGTTGTGGGCATTCTCATCCAAAGCACGGTGAATACGAAAAGACGTTAAGGAGCATAGAAATGGCCAAAAGGTGCATAATAAAAGTGCCATCAGGTAACCACTAGGGCAAAGAAAAGTGTTAAGGGAAAATTTGGCATAGTTATAAAATATAGTCAAAGCTCTTGGAAAATGTTCATAAGGTCAAGACATGCATATAAGTCGAAACCGATTCTTAATCCGAGCTATGGATTGGAAGACATGATCATCTTAAAATATATTGCTGCCAAACCAACTCGGGCCCCACCTTGGAGAGCTACTGACAAATTTAGGTAAATGGAACATTCAGTAGTATTGGAATACTCTACTCAACGATATGAAGGTGCTGTTCCAAGTTTCATTCAATTCTAAGTTGAAATGAAAGAGCTATAGCATAAAAGCATATGTAGCACAGTGGTATAGACTTGTGCCTATCACCCAACACATCCGGGTTCGACTCCTGGCAAGCACATTATTTTTAAGGAACATGTGAAATGCTCCAAGAGGGAATCTAACTGTTGAATGCCTAACCATTTCCAACATAAGGAAGGAAGAGTGCATAGGAATGACCGAGTGAAGCGGCTTAGAGTGCAAGGTTAAGGACAGGGGAAGCAAGGAAACGAAAGAAACTTAAAAGAGAAAGGAAATAGCTGGCTTCCCTTCCCCTGTTCGGTGGTCCTAGCACAGAATAGAGTTTTCTGTTTGGTACCTATGGTGCCGAATAGGGAATAATGTTTGGTATCCTAGGCACCAAACAGGAATTTCTGTTTAGTGGTTAGTACCCACCAAACCAAAACTAGAGAGGACCACTAAACCAAAGGCTAACGAGCCTACCAAATTATGAGTGTAGGTGCATGTCAAACCATGAAGAATGGAGCCTATGGAACCCTTTGCATATCGGGCTAAGCATGAAGTGCCAACCAACAATATTAAGACATGAACTTCTCTAGAAAGGTGTCCATGCGCATACCACTGTACCAACTACCTCAGATAGTGCTCCCAACTGAACCAGACAGTGCGTATATACATATATCAGGAAACTATCTATTACATATGGAATATTTATGAATATTCCTTCTGCGTAAGATATACATAAAAACTTTCTAACTTTTCGAATTAACCACATCATATCTTTACTCATATAAATATCAGAGCATCCAACAGCAATAAAGGACAGTTCTAGAGAGCCAACCCTACAGTAGTAATGGGATCGGCTGTAGGAGCAACCTAGAAGGAGAAGGCTATTAGGAATAGCTTATCAGGAATAGATAGCCAAAATAGCCTAGTAAGGACATTCTAGCAAGAATCGTTTAACTAAGATTACCTAATAGAGATAACTAAACAGGGATAGGCAGCCAACAATAGCCAAATAGGAGTAACCGAACAAAATTCCTTGAGATATATCTTATTTTCTATTAAGTTTCAAACCATTATATTTTAGAAATTATATCAAAGATCTATAAGAAGAATAACGAAAATAGATAGTGGTTGTAAGCACATTTTGGTCTAACCACATTCTGGTTGAACCACTACAAATCTTTGTGTTCTTTACTTTACTACAACTTACCTTTTGCATAACCTATATGTGATCTCCTATCAAAAAATCAATCAAAATACAAATACAATAACTGTGTTATACACCCCATATTCACAAGTCTGCAACTAATTAATTAGAGGTGTTTTGCTCCTTTTTTGTGCAAACAATATTGGTGCTTTCACCGAAAAAAGAAGTTTTCAACTTTTCTTAATATGCCTCCTAAGTCTAAGGGCAAATCAAGCAATTTAAGCAGATTTGTCAACCCTGGAACTATAGAGCAGAATAACCATTCTTCCAGCACTCTAGCTCTAGACACCATTACTATGGGTGACTTAGAAAAAGTTATGGTGGATCTTAATACTCGCTTCGCTGTCGAACAACAACCATTGTGGATCAAATCATAACAAACTTGGGGCAGACACAGCCATCTGCACACAACACTGAAACTAGAGGAAGGATCCAATCCCAATGGTCCAGGAGGTAAAGGAGGACACTATCTAGTAGCAAGTCAGATAAGGAAAATCAAGGAGCTGGGCTAGCAAATGCCAAGGAAATAGGTCGGCATGAAGATTGGCTACGTGCCACAACCAAGGACCGGTTCAGCACCGAACCAAATAAGGGAGGCCATGAACCAAGGGTGGCTGCCATTGCACCTCCCAAACCTAGGCAACGCTCTCCAGTTTTTCTAGAAGTTGTAGGTTATGGAAGGCATGCTCATCGCCGCGAACGATCCCAAAGCAGGATTCGGAGCTAGGATCATGAATTTGGTCATTAAAAGAGGAATGAATGATGCCTCTCTCCTCTACGAGGGAGGTCGATGCAGCTCCACTCATCCCTTAAGCCGAAGGATTGCATGGCTTGACTTATAAGGGAGTGTGTCCACTGTAAACATGCCGAATTTGGAAAATGGAGCAGTCAAACAGTGGAGCATAAACATCCTAGTCCTAGAGTCAGAGTACAACTCCATCAAAGACAATGGCCAACTGGGTTCAGCTCTTTCATAAATAGTGAAGTGTAATTCTAACCCATTCCATTGGCTGAGCCAGACATCCCTAGAGATGATAGAGCATTATTGAAACGACCCGACTTTCTTACCACAGAAAATCGCATCATTTTTAAGAAAGAAAGGGATAGAAAAGAGAATAGAAAGAAGAGAAGAAAGAAACAACATCAGAATCTAAACAGTGGAACGAATAAATTATATTAATAACATAAATATTACATAGTTTACAACCATTATCAGAGTTACACAGATATACATCTCATACTAGACAGTTACAAACACCTGTCTAGTTATACAAGTCAATATAGTACAAGAAACAACTCAGAGAAAACTACACAGCGGAAACTATATATATATATCTACACGCAGAAGCCTCCTGCTCCATTGCTCCTCCACAATCGTCAAAGCTAACCTGAATCCTAACCTGAATCCCTTGGCTACTCGTAAAAATTTGATTACCCAAGAGTTTATGAAAAACAAAAGTAAACTCCGGGTCAGACATGGGTCTGGTGTGAGTAATAGGTTAAAGTTGCTTAACTTTCAAAAACCTTTTGAAAAGAAAGGTATCACGTAAGACTTCCCACACATAAACATGGAAAAGTTTTTACCTTACGCTAACCAAAACATTTGATAGGAAATCCGATGCTATTATAATAGTGTCTAGGGTTTTCAAATAAATAAGAAATAGCCGAAATTGTTACATACATTAAATTCCAACTACTAGCCACAAAAGTGGGTAATACAATCAAAACCGTTAGGACTTATTGGATTCTGGATTCCATACAATGGCAGGGCTACTGGGGTACTGTCCGTCACAGTACGTGTCCTAGATCAACGTACCGAGGAGTACGCCCGCTCCGCTGCAACACAAGGCCGGACTCGTTCCTTACTAAACAGTTCCGAACAAGACAACCCCGTGGTTGTAGCTAGCAACCACCCACACAGCCGAATATAAAGGGACTTCTAGACAGGGGTAAATCTTGCTCTCAAGTGGGGGCTACACACGAAGCCTTGCTGCACCTCCCCTGTTTTAGCCATTCCCGATTGATGAGGCTTGAGGCTTCGATTACCTTTATAGGACATATCATCTTAGAATGCTTATCGTCCACCTGAGGATGTTCTGAAAACATTCAATCCATACAAGTTCGTTCCGGGTTCGAACGAAACTGAAGGCATTATCTCGTTACACTCATTTTGGAATCACCCTCAGAGTTAATGACAATAACCCTTGCACACTGATCCACCATCTCGAATTTATAAGTACTATTCCGTCAACTCATTACGGAATCATCCACAGAGTTATACTGACGTGTAGTTCTTACACCTCGAGTCTTCACAAAGCTCCATGTTGATTCACGACCTAACGTTAATTTGGATCGATGTGGGTTTCGGATATCCAAATATGGAAACCCGATCCCGGTCTCATCGAAATCCAAAGCGTGTCTTTTAGGTCCAAGTTGTTTTAAAGTTTAAAACAATTCAATACAGTATCTATATACACATAGATAGATAACTCACAAATCACAATTGATCACCAACATTATCAAATAATAGGTAATCCACATTATCAATATCATAATAGATAATCCATATATCACCATCACAATAGATAACCTATGTTATCATCACAATGCAACCAAGCATTCATACCACACAACAATACTTATCTAATTTCTGAGATCACAAAGCGTCCAAGACAATCAATGCCATCCATTCATACATAAGCAATGATTTACCACAATGTAATTAATTTAAAAATGAATTAAATTAACTACCTCTATCTCTAATTAATTTAAATTGAATTAAATTAATCACTTCATCTATAATTAATTTGAAATAAATTAAATTAATTACTTCATCAATATAAATCTTGCTTACCCAATCATTTAATTAATTACAATCAATCATTCATTATTAATCACCTTAATTAATCACCTTAATTAATCACCCTTGATTAATTACTCTTAATTACATTCATGTAATTACCCTTAATTAATTTCACAAACTAATTATTCTCAACCAAACAGTAATTAACCTTTAATTACTTCAATTAATTAATTACCCTAATCCTTAATTAATTACATTAATTAATTTCCTTTAATTATTTATCATTGATTAATTAATCATAATTAATCATTTTTAATTACATCATTAATTATAATAATTAATGATCCCCTTTTTATTAATTACCTTATGTAATTAACTTATAATTATTAATCATCCCAGATTAATTACATTTAGTAATTAACTAACTTAACAAATTAATTATCCTTTAATTAATTTCTTAATTAATTCCTTGATTAATTACTAAATAATTTAATCCAGATTACTTCATTCTTAAACATCTCCACTTAATTACAACCTGTACTTATTAATCAATTACTTAACTAAGTAATTTTCAATCCATTAATTACATACAGTAATTATCCTTAACCCAAGTGTTTAAAATTAATTAAACTAAATTAATTAAAATAAACAATCATATTTGACTAAATTAATTACATTAAGTAGTTAATTTCTTAATTACTTCATTAAGTAATTACACTCAACAATTCACAAATGATTATTATTAAATTAATTAATCTAATTAATTATAAAAATTAACTACATTAGTCAATTATTAAATAATCCTGGTTAATGATCTTCATTAACCATTCTTTAATATTTTTATTAAGTAATTAACTTAGATAATCACAAATTTAATTATCCATTAATTAAAGTCTAATTATTTAATAAATCAACCTTGATATAAAAATTAATTACATAATTAATAATTCATAAATCATTAATTTTAAAAAAAATCTAATTAATGATCTTAACTATGAATTGATTAATCATTAATCAATTATTAATTCCAAATTCAATTAATTAATTAAATTAATTAATTAATCTTAATTACCTTATTTAATAATTCTAAAACATTAATCTTAATTTAATTTCAAGATAAAACATAACTTAATTGTGTTTAAAACAATTTATTTGAAACAAAGTACTTTTTGAACTACTTTTAAATTTTCATTTTAAATACAAGTTTTAAAATAGAATAATTTAAACTTCTCAAAGTTTAAATAATTTAAACTTTTTAAATTGCAAATCAAACAAGTGCTATGAAAATTTTAAAGTTAAATTCATTTCAAAATTTTGATAACTTAAATTTACATTTAATTTAAAACTTCAAAATTAAACCTTCTTTAAAATTTAAAGCTGAAATTCAAATTTAACTTTTAAATTTCCAGATTTAAATAAAACTTCAATTCTTTCTCAAATTTTAAAAACCTCATATTTAAAAGGTTTAAACTATTTACCAAAATAAAATAGTTAATTAAGTCAATTTTTTGAAACTTTTATTTTTATTTAAAAACTGGAATTTAAATTTGAATCTAAATCCAAAAATTCAAACTTGAAGTGAATTTAAACTTAAACCTTACTTTAAAAATAAAACTACAGATTTTAAAATTTTAAAACCCAGATTTAAAACAGGTTTCAGAAACCTGGAAATTACAGTGTAACCCAAGAACCGACAAAACTGCTTCGAGGCAAAACCACCTCTACTCCAAGTCACCCATCCATCTTCTTCGAGTAACTCACCAATCCTTCCCTGCAACACACCCAAACCCAAAATACATCACCAGGAAACTCATCGCCGTGCATATGCACGGCGACCACCGCCTACTCTGATCATCAGACATGATCGAACCTCAACCAGAAACTCATCAATGCCCTGACATCATCACCAGATCGAACAAATAATCAAAGAATCAAAGTTCAACCCTCAATTCAAAACCTGGAAACAGAAAACCAGGTTTTCTGTCAAAACCTGTCAATGGTGACTGTTCGCCACTCCGATCATCTGACATTCAACCTCTCCGGCCACGAACTCTTCTACACACCCTCTACCCATTCCCCAAACATCACAACACTCGATCCATCCTTCACCTCAAACTGAACCTATGCTTAAACCCATTCAAAACTAGGGTTTAAACAAAGATTTTCAAACTGCATCCAATCTAACAAATTTTAAACCTATTTATGATTTTTCTGAGCATTTCCTATACTTCCTCTATTACTCAGGAGAATCCCAAAGCTTCTCAAGTCATATATCACCATGATTTGATTAAAACCCATTTTCAGTTCAATTTTACACCGTCACTTGAATTAACACCCTAAAATACAAATTATTAATTTAAAAATCATGTTTTTGTAATTACTTTTGTTTTATGATGTTGCATTACAAGTTTAACATGTTTAAGTTTTGTTAAAGATCACATGATGTTACCTGTGTTTACAGAGATAACATCCTGTATATTTCTTTTTACTTACTTAAGTTCTAATGAAAACTTCAGGCAGCCAAACACTTCACTTCATAACTTTTAAATTCTAATCTATGACAAGCAAACCTTTTTTTTTTATTTTAAAACCCAGATATTATCTCAAATTAAATCAATTGTAGGAGATTCTTTTAAATAGGATGATGAATCTGGGAACACAACAAAGCAAAATCAACATGCATACACAATGATAATTACATCTGACTTTTTATAAGCACACAAACATATTTTTATCTCAAACATTTAACATGCAACCTAATTACAGTTTAAGATTTAAATGTTACTCGCCTTATTTAAATGCAGGGCTCTGTTGTTCTTGCTTTTGAATTTTGCAGAAAAGAAAATGCAGGCATGCTCTTTGTGTTTAAAATCTGAGTTGCAATTATGTTGAAATCTGAATGATCATGATCCCTATCTAAAATGCTTGCATGCAGATGCTTTTGACAAGCTTCACATCTGAAGTTGTGTAGATAGAAGAAAATGCAGGCAGATTTGTTCATCTCCATGCTTAAAAACAGAATGCAGGCTTCATTTCCAGGTTTATAACAGAATGCAGGCTCTTCTTGAATTTTGCAGATTTTGGTGAACCAATGCAGATTAATGTTTGAATGTGAGGAAGTGCAGACCATTTTGATAAAGGAGTTTTGATTTTGAGGAAGTGGAATATGCAGATTTGAACATGGTTTTGAATATGCAGGCTTGATTGTTAATATGAAGATATTTTTGATTCTAGAATTTTGAAGATTTCTTTGATTAAGGAAATGGAAAAAGAATATGCATGAATGAAGATGCAAATTTATATATATGAATTTTCAGATTTATCAAATACAAGAAAAATTAAAACTAAATTTTACACTTGTACAAATTTTACACATTTGTCAATTTGTATATTAGTTTTTGACCACTTGTCAAAAGAAGGAAACACTTGATTCTTTAAAAAATGATTAGTACTAGATTTACAAACTAATGTATGTGTATTAAGCCTAAATTTTAATTTGATATTTTTATTTAAATATGTGTATAAATTTACAAAAGAAATAAAAACAAACCATGTTTATAAATAAACTTATACATATAGAAATTAAAACAATTGAGATTTATACTTGGAATTTTAAATTCAAATTAAATTCAAAATCAAATATTTTCAAATTCAAGTTATATATATAAATTCAAATTCAAATAACAAATTGCAAATTTAATTCAAAATCTATTTATAAAGACAATATACTATTAATATTGTTTTTCATAAATATCTTATTATTAAATTAAGAATCATTTTAAAAGAAATAATATTTTTATCAATAAATTATCTATTTTATTAAGCCATAAAACCTTTTTGTTAAATCATTCTAAATTTAAGACTCAAGCCAAATTATTTTAAACATTTAATATTTTTCCTTATCACTTTAAAAATCATATATTTATTTATGAAATAGTTTTAAAAACTCAATACTAATTTAAATCAAAATTTCCAAATAATAATGTATATTAGAAATTTAAAACATGATTCATTTATTAAGTTTAAACCAATATTTATTTATTTATCTTTGGAAAGCTAATATTAAATAAAAACAAAATTTCAAAATTACTACAAATATTAAAACTAGAAAATATGCTTTACTTATTAAAATTAAAACAATGCCAATCTACTAAGAATATAAACCATATATTTATTTATAAATAGAAATCAATTTATTATTTTTAAAAGATAAATTAACCAATTTAAATAATTATTGAAGAAGATTATTTAATCAGATTTGAATTATTATTAACAAAATAACAATATCAGTTTAATTTTTAATACAGATTATTAAATTGATATTGTTAAAAATTCCGGGATATTACAATCCTTCCCCCTTAAAAGAATTTCGTCCTCGAAATTTAAAACAAAGGTGATTTAATAACCTTATCAAAGATTTTAAAACACAAGCATATATCAAACATATGCTAACAATCATAACAACCAATTCAACCAATCAAACAAATCTAATTATACAGACAAAATTCTGGATAAATGTGTATATGTATACTGGGATACTCGCTCTAGAGAATCAAACAATCAATACTATGAAGCTATAAAAGCTCCTATTCAACTACATCTATAACACTAGACAAGATATCAGACTACAGACGAGTCTGACTCAACAACCAAAACTCCAGAATTGCTGGTTCCACAATCAGAGATAAATCATACGCGTACTCCCTCAGAGATACGTGAAACTCATCGAATCCCAATTATCCAAACTGGCAATCCAATCCTGTGGATCAATCACTTATTCTCTAAGATCACAGAAAAAAAATCCAAAACTCTTCAGAGCTAGCCTTCCAGCCTTACTCAAACTTATAGCTCCTTTTCGATCGGAGAAAACTTATCCAAAATCAAATCTCCGACTTCAGAGTCCAAATTCCTCCGACTCTTATCCACAAAACTCTTCAGACGATCCTGGGTTGTCCACAACCTTACTGATCAGCTCAACCTTCGCTGATGCTTCTAGAAACAAACTAGACCAATCAACACAACAAAATGATCTCCTCAAGATCAACCAGAACCAAGAACTCAAATCCTACTCCTCAATATCAGAAGTAAACAACTCACTTCTCCTGTCCGGGAAAAAGAAAAGCAAATGCACTTCCAAACTGCTTTCGTCGCTCAACTCTAATCCGAAATAGAAGAGAATGCTTGAAGAAGAACACAAGCACAAACAGGACAACACGCCCCAGAGATATGGTTCAACAAATCCATAAGAAACTTTCAGAAGTTCCTCCAAAACTCCGAGATGCTACACCAAATCAAACTCTTGGAACCTTCCTACTATAAAGCTGAACCACCGGTACCACTCCTGGAATCCTAGTCGATAAGAAAACTTAATCTCCAGATGCGGACAAAACTCTGACTCCCTGAAGACATCCAGAAAAAACTCAGATAACCCAAGAGAACACTAAAACAATCGCAAGTCACTTTTGTGAACCACCCAAACCAAATCCAAGGAAAACTGTTCTCCCTTAACCAAATAGAACAGCTTACACTTAACTAGCCAACCCATCGAAGAAACGGGTCCACTTAACTGCTTCTGAACTCCTCTTCAGAAAAACTGCTAAGCTAAAAGATCTCTTGCCAACACCGAGAACACTCTAAGCTGCACTGCTGCCGCACATGCCAAAGAATTCCAAAACAAAGCTCTCCAAGAAACTCGGACTTCAAAGCAACAGAAACACCGGCTGAACACAGCCACAACACCGAAGCAGACTCACCTCCTTAACTTGTTCCAAAGAAAATATCTTCGGAAACATCCATAGTCACTACATCTTATCACGCAGCTACTACTTCTTGGGGTATCCAAATACCATCGCTCACTTATGCCCAACCGACAGATCCAAACTCTACTCATCCAACTTCAGAGAATTAACTCCGAACCTTAACAGGTTTCCTTCAGAGATCAATGAAGTTCTTCATCACTACAGAACTTACTCGAGACGGTATTAGGTCTACAGTCTCGACAGATACACTTCCAACCTCAAACATTCAAACTCCAACCAATGGTAGTTGTGTTACATACACTACTACCCCATCTACCTTTATAACTTATATTGGAAAACCTGAACAGGTAACCCAACAGATAGGTAGAAATAAATATATTTATATATTTAAAATTACAAATACACTCTATCAAGAAAGACACTACTACAGAGCCTAGGCATTCACTCAATCTAATGCTCTGATACCAAATGAAACGACACGACTTTCTTACCACAGAAAATCGCATCATTTTTAAGAAAGAAAGGGATAGAAAAGAGAAGAAAGAAACAACATCAGAATCTAAACAGCGGAACGAATAAATTATATTAATAACATAAACATTACATAGTTTACCACCATTATCAGAGTTACACAGATATACATCTCATACTAGACAGTTATAAACACATGTCTAGTTATACAACTCAATATAGTACAAGAAACAACTCAGAGAAAACTATATATATATATACACGCAGAAGCCTCCTGCTCCATTGCTCCTCCACAATCGTCAAAGCTAACCTGAATCCTAACCTAAATCCCTTGGCTACTCGTAAAAATTTGAGCACCCAAGAGTTTATGAAAAACAAAAATAAACTTCGGGTCAGACATGGGTCTGGTGTGAGTAACAGGTTAAAGTTGCTTAACTTTTAAAAACCTTTTGAAAAGAAAGGTATCACGTAAGACTTCCCACACATAAACATGGAAAAGTTTTTACCTTACGCTAACCAAAACGTTTGATGGGAAATCCGATGATATTATAATAGTGTCTAGGTTTTCAAATAAATAAGAAATAGCCGAAATTGTTACATTCATTAAATTCCAGCTGCTAGCCACAAAAGTAGGTAATACAATCAAAACCGTTAGCACTTATTGGATTTTGGATTCCATACAATGGCAAGGCTACTGGGGTACCGCCCGTCACATTACGTGGCCTAGATCAACGTACCGAGGAGTACGCCCGCTCCCCTGCAACACAAGGCCGGACCCATTCCTTACTGAACAGTTTCGAACATGACAACCCTGTGATTGTAGCTAGCAACCACCCACACAGCCGAATATAAAGGGACTTCTAGATAGGGTAAATCTTGCTCTCAAGTGGGGGCTACCTACGAAGCCTTGCTGCACCTCCCCTATTTTAGCCATTCCCGGTTGATGAGGCTTGAGGCCACGATTACCTTTATAGGACATATCATCTTTGAATGCTCATCGTCCACCTGACGATGTTCTGAAAGCATTCAATCCATACAAGTTCGTTCCGGGTTCGAACGAAACCGAAGGCATTATCTCGTTACACTCATTTTGGAATCACCCTCAGAGTTAACGACAATAACCCTTGCACTCTGATCCACCATCTCGAATCTATAAGTACTATTCCGTCAACTTATTACGGAATCACCCACAGAGTTATACTGACGTATAGTTCTTACACCTCGAGTCTTCACAAAGCTCCACTTTGATTCACGACCTAACGTTAATTTGGATCGATGTGGTTTTCGAATATCCAAATATGGAAACCCGATCCCGATCTCATCGAAATCCAAAGCGTGTCTTTTAGGTCCAAGTTGTTTTAAAGTTTAAAACAATTCAATACCGTATTTATATACACATAGATAGATAACTCACAAATCACAATTGATAACCAACATTATCAAATAACAGGTAATCCACATTATCAATATCATAATAGATAATCTATATATCACCATCACAATAGATAACCTATGTTATCATCACAATGCAACCAAGCATTCATACCACACAACAATACTTATCTCATTTCTGAGATCACAAAGCATCCAAGACAATCAATGTCATCCATTCATACATAAGCAATGATTTACCACAATGTAATTAATTTAAAAATGAATTAAATTAACTACCTCTATCTCTAATTAATTTAAAATGAATTAAATTAATCACTTCATCTATAATTGATTTGAAATAAATTAAATTAATTACTTCATCAATATAAATCTTGCTTACCCAATCATTTAATCGATTACAATCAATCATTCATTATTAATCACCTTAATTAATCACCCTTGATTAATTACTCTTAATTACATTCATGTAATTACCCTTAATTAATTTCACAAATTAATTATTCTCAGCCATACAATAATTAACCTTTAATTACTTCAATTAATTAATTAACTTTAAATTAATTACCCTAATCCTTAATCAATTACATTAATTAATTTTCTTTAATTATTTATCATTGATTAATTAATCATAATTAATCATTTTTAATTACATCATTAATTATAATAATTAATGATCCCCTTTTATTAATTACCTTAAGTAATTAACTTATAATTATTAATAATCCCAGATTAATTACATTTAGTAATTAACTAACTTAACAAATTAATTATCCTTTAATTAATTTCTTAATTAATTCCTTGATTAATTAATAAATAATTTAATCCAGATTACTTCATTCTTAAACATCTCCACTTAATTACAACCTGTAATTACTAATCAATTACTTAACTAATTAATTTTTAATCCATTAATTACATACAGTAATTATCCTTGACCCAAGTGTTTAAAATTAATTAAAGTAATTTATTAAAATAAACAATCATATTTAACTAAATTTATTACATTAAGTAATTAATTTCTTAATTACTTCATTAAGTAATTACACTCAACAATTCACAAATGATTATTATTAAATTAATTAATCTAATTAATTATAAATATTAACTACATTAATCAATTATTAAATAATCCTGGTTAATGATCTTCATTAACCATTCTTTAATTATTTTTATTAAGTAATTAACTTAGATAATCATAAATTTAATTATCCATTAATTAAAGTCTAATTATTTAATATATCAACCTTGATTTAAAACTTAATTACATAATTAATAATTCATAAATCATTAATTTTAAAAAAAACTAATTAATGATCTTAACTATGAATTGATTAATCATTAATCAATTATTGATTCCAGATTCAATTAATTAATTAATCTTAATTACCTTATTAATTAAATTAATTCTAAAACATTAATCTTAATTTAATTTCAAGATAAAACATAACTTAATTATGTTTAAAACAATTTATTTGAAACAAAGTACTTTTTGAACTACTTTTAAATTTTCATTTTAAATACAAGTTTTAAAACAAAATAATTTAAACTTATCAAAGTTTAAATAATTTAAACTTTTTAAATTGCAAATCAAACAAGTACTATGAAAATTTTAAAGTTAAATTCATTTCAAAATTTTGATAACTTAAATTTACATTTAATTTAAAACTTCAAAATTAAACCTTTTTTAAAATTTAAAACTGAAATTCAAATTTAACTTTTAATTTTCCAGATTTAAATAAAACTTCAATTCTTTCTCAAATTTTAAAAACCTCATATTTAAAAGGTTTAAACTATTTACCAAAATAAAACAGTTAATTAAGTCAGTTTTTTTGAAACTTTTATTTTTATTTAAAAATTGGGATTTAAATTTGAATCTAAATCCAAAAATTCAAACTTGAATTTGAATTTAAACTTAAACCTTACTTTAAAAACAATACTACAGATTTTAAAATTTTAAAACCCAGATTTAAAACAGGTTTCAGAAACCTGGAAATTACAGTGTAACCCGAGAAACAACAAAACTGCTTCGAGGCAAAACCACCTCTACTCCGAGTCACCCATCCATCTTCTTCGAGTAACTCACCAATCCTTCCCTACAACACACCCAAACCCAAAATACATCACCAGGAAACTCATCATCGTGCATATGCACGGCGACCACCGCCTACTTTGATAATTAGAGATGATCGAACCTCAACCAGAAACTCATCAATGCCCTGACATCATCACCAGATCGAACAAATAATCAAAGAATCAAAGTTCAACCCTCAATTCAAAACCTGGAAATAGAAAACCAGGTTTTCTGTCAAAACCTGTCAACGGCGACTGTTCGCCACTCCGATCTTCTGACATTCAACCTCTCCGGTCACGAACTCTTCTACACACCCTCTACCCATTCCCTAAACATCACAACACTCGATCCATCCTTCACCTCAAACTGACCCAATGCTTAAACCCATTCAAAACTAGGGTTTAAACAAAGATTTTCAAACTGCATCCAATCTAACAATTTTTAAACCCATTCATGATTTTTCTGAGCATCTCCTATACTTCCTCTATTACTCAGAAGAATCCCAAAGCTTCTCAAGTCATATATCACCATGATTTGATTAAAACCCATTTTTAGTTCAATTTTAAACTGTCACTTGAATTAACACCCTAAAATATAAATTATTAATTTAGAAATCATGTTTTTGTAATTACTTTTGTTTTATGATGTTGCATTACAAGTTTAACATGTTTAAGTTTTGTTAAAGATCACATGATGTTACCTGTGTTTATAGAGATAACATCCTGTATATTTCTTTTTACTTACTTAAGTTTTAATGAAAACTTCAGGCAGCCAAACACTTCACTTCATAACTTTTAAATTCTAATCTATGATAAGCAAACCTTTTTTTTTATATTTTAAAACCCAGATACTATCTCATATTAAATCAATTGTAGGAGATTCTTTTAAATAGGATGATGAATCTGGGAACACAGCAAAGCAAAATCAACATGCATACACAATCATA
This sequence comes from Allium cepa, assembly GCA_030765085.1. Lineage (NCBI taxonomy): Eukaryota > Viridiplantae > Streptophyta > Magnoliopsida > Asparagales > Amaryllidaceae > Allium > Allium cepa. The sequence continues at coordinate 561,445,069 of CM060939.1, forward strand.
ATTACATCAGACTTTTTATAAGCACACAAACATATTTTTATCTCAAACATTTAACATGCAACCTAATTACAGTTTAAGATTTAAATGTTACTCGCCTTATTTAAATGCAGAGCTCTGTTGTTCTTGCTTTTGAATTTTGCAGAAAAGAAAATGCAGGCATGCTCTTTGTGTTTAAAATCTGAGTTGCAATTATGTTGAAATCTGAATGCTCATGATCCCTAGCTAAAATGCTTGCATGCAGATGCTTTTGACAAGCTTCACATCTGAAGTTGTATGGATAGAAGAAATTGCAGACAGATTTGTTCATCTCCATGCTTAAAAACAGAATGCAGGCTTCATTTCCAGGTTTAAAACAGAATGCAGGCTCTTCTTGAATTTTGCAGATTTTGGTGAATCAATGCAGATTAATGTTTGAATGTGAGGAAGTGCAGACCATTTTGATAAAGGAGTTTCGATTTTGAGGAAGTGGAATATGTAGATTTGAACATGGTTTTGAATATGCAGGCTTGATTGTTAATATGAAGATGTTTTTTATTCTAGAATTTTGAAGATTTTTTTGATTAAGGAAATGGAAAAAGAATATGCATGAATGAAGATGCATGTTTATATATATGAATTTTCATATTTACCAAATACAAGAAAAATTAAAACTAAATTTTACACTTGTACAAATTATACACATTTGTCAATTTGTATATTAGTTTTTGAACACTTGTCAAAAGAAGGAAACACTTGTTTCTTTAAAAAATGATTAGTACTAGATTTACAAACTAATGTATGTGTATTAAGCCTAAATTTTAATTTGTTAGTTTTATTTAAATATGTGTATAAATTTACAAAAGAAATAAAAATAAACCATGTTTATAAATAAACTTATACTTATAGAAATTAAAACAATTGAGATTTATACTTGGAATTTTAAATTCAAATTAAATTCAAAATCGAATATTTTCAAACTCAAGTTATATATATAAATTTAATTTCAAATAACAAATTGCAAATTTAATTCAAAATCAATTTATAAAGACAATATACTATTAGTATTGTTTTTCATAAATATCTTATTATTAAATTAAGAAACATTTTAAAAGAAATAATATTTTTATCAATAAATTATCTATTTTATTAAGCCATAAAACCTTTTTGTTAATTCATTTTAAATTTAAGACTCAAGCCAAATTATTTTAAACATTTAATATTTTTCCTTATCAATTTAAAAATCATATATTTATTTATGAAATAGTTTTAAAAACTCAATACTAATTTAAATCGAAATTTCCAAATTATAATGTATATTAGAAATTTAAAACATGATTCATTTATTAAGTTTAAACCAATATTTTTTATTTATCTTTGGAAAGCTAATATTAAATAAAAACAAATTTTCAAAATTACTACAAATATTAGAACTAGAAAATATGCTTTACTTATTAAAATTAAAACAATGCTAATCTACTTAGAATATAAACCATATATTTATTTATAAATAGAAATCAATTTATTATTTTTAAAAGATAAAATAACCAATTTAAATAATTATTGAAGAAGATTATTAAATCAAAATTTAATTATTATTAGCAAAATATAAATATCAGTTTAATTTTTAATACAGATTATTAAATTGATATTGTTAAAAGTTCCGGCATATTACAATTATCGTTCCAAAAAACCATAGAGATAGAGTCAACTTTATATGAACATGATACTAAAGAAAATGAATACCTCCATAGAGCGCAAGAATAGAAATGCAAAGGTATAAATTATTTTAATGTATAAATTTCAAATGATATTTAATAAAAATACTTAAGGAATAAGTAAAACCATGCCACACAACTAAGCGACACTTGTGGAAGTGAGGAAAAATACTAATGGCTGGGCAAGAGTGAATGTTCTTGACCACTACGGGTTGGATAGACCTCTTACCTTCCAAGCTAAATCGAATGACAGAGCACGGTACACTAATAACACGATTGGAAATAGCAAAGGAACTCAGAATCAAGATACAATGTATCCAGAATGACTTGTAAATGGCTTATAAATAAAGCACTTTGGGAGTTCCAAGTCAAATGGCTATGAATCAATCGCTTTGGGAGTTCCAAGTCAAAGGAGGACGATTAGCGGCTTTATCCACCATATAGGATGACATCCTATATATAAGAGTTTTAACTAGCCCATTACTAAGGAGCATGGCTGCAAGAGAAGAAAAGGAAATATTGGATAATGAACATCAAGGTAGCAGAAGAGACCACACTGAGGGGGAAAACCCTAAAAAGGTAAATCTGATGGGCATTGATCTAAAATGGAGAACTTTTAACAGCTATGGATGGAACTAAGTATGAAATATTGGTTGCAAACTACTTTATCGAGCATGGAGCTCTGCTATAGATGATCTCAAATAATGCATGGCAGTTTGGAAGTAAGGAATTTGCCAACTTTTAACAATGAGATGGAATTAGGATAAGCTTTCCTATAATGTCGCACCTGTAGGCCAATAGACAGGTTGAAGAGGCCAACAAGGTTCTCAAAAATCACATAAAGGAGCATTTGGAAAATGACAAAGGAGCACGGATGGATGAGCTTCCATTTGATTGTACGCCTATTGCACTTCCCACGAGACTACAATGGGATATAATCTTTTCTTCGGCCTACGGTTTATTTGTTATGATTCCCATCAAAACTATAATCTCATCTCATAGGAGAATCTACTATAACTCATAGGAGAATGAGGAATTGCCAAGCATATCCCTATATTTGATCAAGGAGAAGAGGGATAACATTGCTTTGAAAATCACGACGCTTTATCTGAAAGCAGTAAATGATACAACCCTCTGATAGAGCATCGCCCACTCAAGGAAGGAAACACCATCCTGAAGTAAATTGCCTCTAGCCTAGGGAACCAATCTGATTTGGGAAGGATTATATTTTATCAGCAGGAATCAAGTGAATGGAACCTACATCCTCAATATCGTGGATGGAGCAGTATCCCTGAAAACCAAGAATGCTCAAAACCTTTGTTTCGAAGACTGACTACTGCAACTGCATGGATTATCGATATGTTTGTTGGTCAATCATCGTGGTCCTACCAAACCCCATGGATGGGGTGTAACGACCCAGAATTTTTATTTATTAAAATTTGGATATTTAATTAATTTTAAGTATTAATAAGTGAATTTATAAGTCAAATAAATTTTTATTTGAATTATTGGATTTAATTGGATTATTAAATCGATAATTTAATATGTTAAATTATGGAAATAATTGAAAATTGAGTTAAATATGATTGAAAATGATTTGTAAAATTTTATTTTATCATATGGAAGATAGAATAATATTTTATAACTTTTAAAATCGAATTAAAAGTTTATTTGTGAAAATTGAATATTTTAATATTAAAATCGACTAGTGAAAATAGCCAATTTTTGAACAGTCTCAGAATTGAACGAAACCAGTTCCATTGGATCCGTAATAGTTAGTTATTACCGGATTTCAAATTTCGTGTCAATCAGAGTTATCGTTTGATCGTGGCAGCTCGAAACGCATCGAATTATTTTTAATTTTAATTTAGCGAGTTAAAATAGCCATTTTTCAAAAAGTCTCGGATTTCGACGAAACCAGTTTCATCGGATCCGTAATGTGATATTATTGTAAGGTTTCAAATTTCAAGTCAATTGGATTTACCGTTTGTCCGGTACAAATTAAAACGCCTAGAAAATCGTTTAAATCGGTTTAAATTAAATTGAGCGTTTATAGCCATAACTCGCACAGATGTCCGAATTAGCTTTCGAAACCTGTTCCATTATGTCCGAAACGCGGGGTAAACCCTAGAAACGCTGGTTACGGCGCGTAAATCGGAGTTCGGAATTTCCGTATGAATAGTGTTCGATTTTCTTCTATAAATAGCACCAACATTTCACAAAATTTGAGAAAAATATAAACCCTAGCCCTAGTTTTTGCTCAGCCGCCTCTAACATATCAATGGCCAGAAAGTGACAGTCTACTTCCTCTATAATCTCTCAATCTACAAACATTCACGCGAAATCACCAACTAAGAAGTTGTAGAGGGGAGTGTGTTCTACAGATCCATACGGATATGATCGTAAATGGAGCATCGTAGTGGGAGAAAAAGGAGGCCAATTGCAGTAACTTGCGCACGCCATACGAGGGTGATGGTGAGGCCGAGTTTCATGGCCTTGGGGCCGAGCATGGAGGTTGGGGAGGCGCACGTGGGGGAGTATCTTGATCGAGTTCAAGTGCAACGCAAAGGTCGAAAATTTAAACCCTAAATTTTGTATATGGGTTCGGCTATGATACTGGGTGCATATGCATGAAGGAGGAGAAGGTAAGGAGCGGTCTTGATGGGTTTGCAGGAAATCCAATGGCTAGGAATAGAGAAGGTTGAAAATTAATTAAAGTTGTTGTAAATTATATAGTTTAAATCGTGTACAAACTTCAAAAATTCATAACTTTTTCATACGAGGTCGAAAACGCGCGGAACCAGTTGCGTTGGAATCGTATGGACGAGCACTACGCGATGAAATTGGATTGGAGTCGTTTGGAGTTAGTGAGAATTTTGGGTAAAATTAAACGTTCGTTTAATTTTATTCGAAATAAATCGCTAAAAAAGAAATTGAAATCAAGGTGAGAACTTTTCACTCAATCGAATCAGTTTCGATTTTATTTTAAATAGTTAGATTTAAAATATTTGAATGCATGTTTGAATGTTGATTGATATCTATTGATTGTTAAAATAGACATTATACGCCGTTAGTAAGCGGATGTTATTTATTAAAAACATATACCGCGAATATTTCATAAACAGTGAAATTGGTATTATATATAATAGCAATATATATATATTGGCATATGTATATATTGGAGTTATTGATTTCCCGCATTTTTTGTTTAGCGGATGAGACCCTATTGCGCCGTTATTAAGCGGATAATATTTAATAAGAACATATACCGCGATAATTTCGTACTGGAACGGAATTGGTATTGTGCTAATGTTTGTGGATGTAGGAAAACAGGTTGGAGGGATCCAACTAGATTCCTCAACAGTTTTTATTTGATTTCAGATATTTTGATATTTGATGGATTTTCATATTGATATATGATATCGTTGTAGTCGTGATTGACTATTTGGTGTGTAGCATCATTGGACCAAATTTGGAATTTTAAAATGATTTTAAAAGTGATTTTTGAAAATATACTTTATTTTTGGAATTGATCCATTTTAAATAAATAAACGTTATAATTTTTAATGTTATAAAAATTATGATTTTTGAGAAATATAGTTAAAAAGTTGATTTTGAGAAATATGGACTAAAGATCTTATAAAGTAATTTAAATTGGGATTTTTGAATTTATTATGAAAAGTTTAAATATAGGATTTATAAAATTTGATTATTTTATCAATCAAAATGATGAAGTTTTAAAGGAATTTAAAGACGTTTTAAAGAATAATATAAATTGAATTATATTAAGATATTTATAAATGGATATTTATAAATTGAAATATGACATTATAAAACGAGTTTTTATAAGGGTTTGAATGAAGTGAAAATGAATTTCATTAAAGAATGAAATTTATAGAATTATAAACGGTGAAGTTATAAATGAAATTTATAAATAGTAAGAATTATAAATTTGTGAAGTTATTTGAAGAATAGATTTGGTTAAATAAATGAATCTTATAAGTTATAAGATTTATGGGTTGGAAAGTCTTTAGAGGAACGATTTTGTAAAATAATCGTTTTATAAGTATTTAACTTATAATATGAACTTTTAGTTTATAATTGAGTTATAAACTGGAATAGGTTAATAAAAGAATTTATAAAAAGGAAGTTTTTATAAATAAATAGAAATGGAATTTATAAACGTTGTTTTATAAATTCGCAATGACTTATTTTGATAAGTAAATTGTTGTAACCTATTAATGGAGTTATATTCACGTTTTGACTGTGAATAATCCTTTGAAATAAAATGAATAAAAGAATGAAATTTATTAACGTAGTATATTCACGTTTTTGAATAGTGAATAATTCTTTTAAATAAAATGTATAAAAGGATGAAATGTGTTAACGTAGTATATTCACGTTTTTGAATAGTGAATAAGATGTTAAAGAAATTGTTTTGAGTGTGATATTTGAAATAGAATTAAAACGATCTAACAAAGTTTTAATTGTGTTGAGATTCGAAACCATAGATTTCAACATTAATTGTTGAAATAGACGTTTTCGAGAAATGAAAAGGAAATAGTAGACTATAACACTGTTGTTATAGTAAATGATTTTAGAAAGGAAATGTTTTGTATAGTATTGGGATTTATATATCTATTTTAATTTCGAATCCCTATACTAGTGGTTTGGGTTGTCGTAACGATGTTTTACGCAACATTCGTTTTGTCCCAAATAAATATGTTGAAGAGAATGATTTCCTTAATAGAATGAAATATATACTAAATTTCGGTTTAAGTATATTGAATATTTTCCAAGGGTGAAAATAAATAAAATTTGTGAATTACTTATGAATAAATAAGTATGGAAATGTTTTTCCAATGTGAAATGAAACGTTTAGAGAATTTATCTTTTTGAAGATAAATTGAAATGAATTATTGAAATCATATGCATGGATATTTTGAAATGTAAATTCACTAAGGAATTTATAAAAGAAAGTGGGATTGGTTTAGAAAAATAAATATTGATTTATTTTTGAAGTATGAAATAATATATCTTGTAAAGATATTTTTGGAAAATAAATAATTTGGAAAATTATTTGGAATCTGGTGATGTGTGCATATCCAGTGATAGTTCAATAACCGACTATCAATATTTCCCTTTGAATGGGTAATTGATGTGATTTGATTGAATGTGAATGCCACACTTATTTTGAATAAGCGCTCACTATTCGGGTTAACCGGGAAAGGACCATGGGGTCGTATAACCCATTCCGAATATGTGATACGTCGTTGTGAATTGCATTGAAGATCGGTGTTGAAGACCCGGTATTTGCGAGAGCGATAGGATGACCTGTCGATTTACTCTGCACCGAGTTGCTCCGGTATAGAGTTCTCCATATGTGATGGTGAATCCGATCAGGATTGTGGATATCCGGATTGCAAGGACTTCTTTGTAAGTGCCTTCGGTTTTGTTCGATCCTGGAACAGACTTGTATGGATTGCATGTCTGACATTACAAGTTGAGATATAAAGCCGATTTCATTCAGATATATTTCTGTTGGTGGCGGAGAATTTATTCTTTTAGCTTAACACCCTTCTCTGAGACGTACGAGCTCAGAGGTTATGTAGTTGAATGTTATCAGCGATATATTCCCAATTTGGTAATGTGACATGCTGAGTGTTGCTGTAAATGATCATTGTGTTGATTATTGTGATAGGATCGTTTATTTGATCGTCTATCTTGGTGATCATTGTGTTGATCATTTATTGACCCAAAGCATGGCTTTTGTATAAAGTATGTTTTTGTGGACGTGACTTCGTCGAGCCTCACACCCCGGAAATGGTCAAAACAGGAAAGATGCGGCAAGGTTATGAGGGGTAGCTCCCTTTAGGGTATGTACATTTCCTTCTGGATAGAGGTGGTATCATGGTATGGAGCCCAGATATTTAACCTATGTGGTTACTGCGAATTTAATACTTTGTGGTTGTTGGTTATCGGGATCCCGTGAGAAAGGTCGTTTACGATCGGGGAATGGCGTGCTCGTGTCAGTAGTTACCCAGTTAGGGGTAACCCGGCCTTGTGTTGGCAGAGTTCCGGTTTGGTTCTCGGGGATGTCTTTCCAGAGGCATTCTCATGTGGCAATGGGAAGTTCCTTGGCCTGACCATTTGTTGGAAATCCAAAGAAACAATACGAAACTTGTACGGTTTTAGTTGTATAACCTGCTATGGAATGTGGCGGTAACCTGCTATTGAACATAGTTAGCTATAGTAGGCATAGTTCGAAATGTCTATGCTGGCTAAGATTTATATTCTACTTTCGAAATGATTTTCCCTACACTATACACTAATAATAATATGAAATGTTCTTTTAATGCGTATCAAGCATCTTTGACTATCATAAGGAGAAATCTCCTTCGATTCTGCGTTTGCATTGTGTGTTTGTGCGGGAGGCCTTATGGTAGTCTCATTTTTAAAAGCATTGCGAATTGAATTTAAAAATATTCCTCTATTTTGATTTTAAAGATAAATAAACTGTTTTGAGTTCTCACACCAGTCACATGACTGACTCGGAGTTTATTGTTTTCCTTCCTAAACTCTGGGTGCCCACCAATTTCCACACGGGCAGTCAAGAGTTAAGGTTTATCAGGATATTCTGGATATTCAGGAATTGCTGGAGGCAAGCTGGATGGCATGGCGTATTACTAGTTTATATAGTATTTCATTTTCCGCTGCATTGTTTGATGTTGATTGTTGTTGTACACTCTGATGATATGATGTAATGAAATGTATAAAATGTAATAACTGATATAGTTCTTTGTTTAAAGATTATTCATTTATTATTATATGTTGTTCTGCTGCGAATTGTGAGATTCTGATGTTGTTCTGTTATTTTCCTTCTGTTCCGTTCTATTCTCTTTTCTTTCTATTTTAAAATGATCTATTTTCTTTCTATTCTATTTTTCTTTCCCCTCCATTTTCTATTCTCTCTATCTTCTACCTTTTTCTCTTCTCTTTTCTTCTTTTCTTTTTCTTAAACCCATAACATTTCGGGTTTTCGGCCTTCGATTTCTCGGCAGTCGATAAAGTGAGTGTCGATGTTGAATTTTCGAAAGTCGAAAATTTCTGTTTGTTACAGTTGGTATCAGAGCATATGGTTAAGCGACAACCATGGTTCTGTTGGGTATTACTCATTAGAGATAGAGTCAGGAGTGCTCTAGATTGAGTTTGAGTGTAATAATAGCTATGAGAGCGTATTTGATAGTGAATATAAAATTGTTTTATATTGTGTTGACTTATCGGTTGATTGTTTATAGATTCCAGTCGATGTAGTCTAGCTAACTATCGTAGATAGGAGTTTCTAAACTCTTAAACAAGATAAACCGACATAATATTGTTTTAAATTGGGTAAATAAAATAATTTTTGCCTTGAGTATATTTTATATATAAAAGAAATAATTTTTCAGAATTATTAAAGTGTATATAAGTTGATTGTTTAGTTGTTTGAATAATCTAAGTAAAAGAAGAATTGTATAAGCAAATGAATTATAAGAAATGAATTATAATTGAAGTGATTTACAATTGAGAAATAAACATATATATATATATAAGAAGTGAAACTATATGAATGTATTTATGAATATGAGTGTAAATGAAAATGAATTTAAAGTTAAATGGAAGTATAACTTAAAAGATGTTGAATGAAGTTGATATTGGTGTCAAAGTAAATTCATAAAGTGAAGTAATAAATGTGAACTTGAGTTATATGAAATGAAATTCAACGTTGTAATTGAATTGAATAAATTGATATGAAATAATGAATATAAGTGTTAATTCATTAAAATCTAATGTTATTGGAAGTTGAATAAAAATCAATTAATTAAACCAATTGTAAGCAAAGGAATTTGGTTGTAATTAATATAAATTGATTGTTATATGATTGTTAGTTGATTGTATATAATTCATTAAGTATTAATGAAAGTGAATTAGTGAAATTTAAATCTATGTAATTGAATTCAAATTAAAGGTAAATAAATTTAAATAGAATTGAATTTAATTTGGAAGTGAACCAACTTGAATATGAATTAGTGAATATAAACTAATTGAGAATGAATGATAGTAAGAACATCCACTGTATATGAATCAAATGTGATTAAATTGAAAACCCAATTCATTGAATATTAATAAGAATATGAATGAATATTGATTTGGTTATGGATGATAGTTGGTTGATGGTTGAATATATATTGCTAATGAATGCATTTGCTATGTTGGCATATATAGTTATTATGTTGCTATAGGTTGTATATCGATACTATGGTCTATATACATGTTCTCATGTTGTTTGTTGAGTGTTTAGTAGGTGCGGATCGCGTTTGCTTCGCATTTGGAGTTCGCTTTTGCGCTATATTAGCCATATATGCTTGCTAATAAAATATAAGGTACATATCTCGGATTACATACCGTACTTTTATACTTTTTCCCTTCGGGATGCCTCATTACTTGATGAGATGTATATTTGTGATATATATACTGTCATTTTTTTTCGGATCGAGCCGCGCAAAGGAGACTATGGCGAATTTTTTCGAAAATTTAAGGCGTTAGAAAAAATTTGGGAATTTATGTGAAAATTTTGAAAAGTTTAACTTTGATTTGGAATGGAAAGTTAAACAATAGTAATTGTTTTTGAAAAGATAACTAAGTGTGATTTGAAAACTTAGTAAAGTATGGTGAGAAATTTAACTATGGATTTTGGAAAATTAATAAATACTATAACTTTTCTTACTTGTAATTTCGAGGACGAAATTCTTTTAAGGGGGGAAGATTGTAACGACCCAGAATTTTTATTTATTAAAATTTGGATATTTAATTAATTTTAAGTATTAATAAGTGAATTTATAAGTCAAATAAATTTTTATTTGAATTATTGGATTTAATTGGATTATTAAATCGATAATTTAATATGTTAAATTATGGAAATAATTGAAAATTGAGTTAAATATGATTGAAAATGATTTGTAAAATTTTATTTTATCATATGGAAGTTAGAACAATATTTTAGAACTTTTAAAATCGAATTAAAAGTTTATTTGTGAAAATTGAATATTTTAATATTAAAATCGACTAGTGAAAATAGCCAATTTTTGAACAGTCTCAGAATTGAACGAAACCAGTTCCATTGAATCCGTAATAGTTAGTTATTACCGGATTTCAAATTTCGTGTCAATCGGAGTTATCGTTTGATCGTGGCAGCTCGAAACGCATCGAATTATTTTTAATTTTAATTTAGCGAGTTAAAATAGCCATTTTTCAAAAAGTCTCGGATTTCGACGAAACCAGTTTCATCGGATCCGTAATGTGATATTATTGTAAGGTTTCAAATTTCAAGTCAATTGGATTTACCGTTTGTCCGGTACAAATTAAAACGCCTAGAAAATCGTTTAAATCGGTTTAAATTAAATTGAGCGTTTATAGCCATAACTCGCACAGATGTCTGAATTAGCTTTCGAAACCTGTTCCATTGTGTCCGGAACGCGGGGTAAACCCTAGAAACGCTGGTTACGGCACGTAAATCGGAGTTCGGAATTTTCGGATGAATAGTGTTCGATTTTCTTCTATAAATAGCACCAACATTTCACAAAATTTGAGAAAAATATAAACCCTAGCCCTAGTTTTTGCTCAGCCGCCTCTAACATATCAATGGCCAGAAAGTGACAGTCTTCTTCTTCTATAATCTCTCAATCTACAAACATTCACGCGAAATCACCAACTAAGAAGTTGTAGAGGGGAGTGTGTTCTACAGATCCATACGGATATGATCGTAAATGGAGCATCGTAGTGGGAGAAAAAGGGGGCCGATTGCAGTAACTTGCGCACGCCATACGAGGGTGATGGTGAGGCCGAGTTTCATGGCCTTGGGGCCGAGCATGGAGGTTGGGGAGGCGCACGTGGGGGAGTATCTTGATCGAGTTCAAGTGCAACGCAAAGGTCGAAAATTTAAACCCTAAATTTTGTATATGGGTTCGGCTATGATACTGGGTGCGTACGCATGAAGGAGGAGAAGGTAGGGAGCGGTCTTGATGGGTTTGCAGGAAATCCAATGGCTAGGAATAGAGAAGGTTGAAAATTAATTAAAGTTGTTGTAAATTATATAGTTTAAATCGTGTACAAACTTCAAAAATTCATAACTTTTTCATACGAGGTCGAAAACGCGCGGAACCAGTTGCGTTGGAATCGTATGGACGAGCACTACGCGATGAAATTAGATTGGAGTCGTTTGGAGTTAGTGAGAATTTTGGGTAAAATTAAACGTCCGTTTAATTTTATTCGAAATAAATCGCTAAAAAAGAAATTGAAATCAAGGTGAGAACTTCTCACTCAATCGAATCAGTTTCGATTTTATTTTAAATAGTTAGATTTAAAATATTTGAATGCATGTTTGAATGTTGATTGATATCTATTGATTGTTAAAATAGACATTATACGCCGTTAGTAAGCGGATGTTATTTATTAAAAACATATACCGCGAATATTTCATAAACAGTGAAATTGGTATTATATATAATAGCAATATATATATATTGGCATATGTATATATTGGAGTTATTGATTTCCCGCATTTTTTGTTTAGCGGATGAGACCCTATTGCGCCGTTATTAAGCGTATAATATTTAATAAGAACATATACCGCGATAATTTCGTACTGGAACGGAATTGGTATTGTGCTAATGTTTGTGGATGCAGGAAAACAGGTTGGAGGGATCCAACTGGATTCCTCAACAGTTTTTATTTGATTTCAGATATTTTGATATTTGATGGATTTTCATATTGATATATGATATCGTTGTAGTCGTGATTGACTATTTGGTGTGTAGCATCATTGGACCAAATTTGGAATTTTAAAATGATTTTAAAAGTGATTTTTGAAAATATACTTTATTTTTGGAATTGATCCATTTTAAATAAATAAACGTTATAATTTTTAATGTTATAAAAATTATGATTTTTGAGAAATATAGTTAAAAAGTTGATTTTGAGAAATATGGACTAAAGATCTTATAAAGTAATTTAAATTGGGATTTTTGAATTTATTATGAAAAGTTTAAATATAGGATTTATAAAATTTGATTATTTTATAAATCAAAATGATGAAGTTTTAAAGGAATTTAAAGACGTTTTAAAGAATAATATAAATTGAATTATATTAAGATATTTATAAATGGATATTTATAAATTGAAATATGGACATTATAAAACGAGTTTTTATAAGTGTTTGAATGAAGTGAAAATGAATTTCATTAAAGAATGAAATTTATAGAATTATAAACGGTGAAGTTATAAATGAAATTTATAAATAGTAAGAATTATAAATTTGTGAAGTTATTTAAAGAATAGATTTGGTTAAATAAATGAATCTTATAAGTTATAAGATTTATGGGTTGGAAAGTCTTTAGAGGAACGATTTTGTAAAATAATCGTTTTATAAGTATTTAACTTATAATATGAACTTTTAGTTTATAATTGAGTTATAAACTGGAATAGGTTAATAAAAGAATTTATAAAAAGGAAGTTTTTATAAATAAATAGAAATGGAATTTATAAACGTTGTTTTATAAATTCGCAATGACTTATTTTGATAAGTAAATTGTTGTAACCTATTAATGGAGTTATATTCACGTTTTGACTGTGAATAATCCTTTGAAATAAAATGAATAAAAGAATGAAATTTATTAACGTAGTATATTCACGTTTTTGAATAGTGAATAATTCTTTTAAATAAAATGTATAAAAGGATGAAATGTGTTAACGTAGTATATTCACGTTTTTGAATAGTGAATAAGATGTTAAAGAAATTGTTTTGAATGTGATATTTGAAATAGAATTAAAACGATCTAACGAAGTTTTAATTGTGTTGAGATTCGAAACCATAGATTTCAACATTAATTGTTGAAATAGACGTTTTCGAGAAATGAAAAGGAAATAGTAGACTATAACACTGTTGTTATAGTAAATGATTTCCGAAAGGAAATGTTTTGTATAGTATTGGGATTTATATATCTATTTTAATTTCGAATCCCTATACTAGTGGTTTTGGGTTGTCGTAACGATGTTTTACGCAACATTCGTTTTGGCCCAAATAAATATGTTGAAGAGAATGATTTCCTTAATAGAATGAAATATATACTAAATTTCGATTTAAGTATATTGAATATTTTCCAAGGGTGAAAATAAATAAAATTTGTGAATTACTTATGAATAAATAAGTATGGAAATGTTTTTCCAATGTGAAATGAAACGTTTAGAGAATTTATCTTTTTGAAGATAAATTGAAATGAATTATTGAAATCATATGCATGGATATTTTGAAATGTAAATTCACTAAGGAATTTATAAAAGAAAGTGGGATTGGTTTAGAAAAATAAATATTGATTTATTTTTGAAGTATGAAATAATATATCTTGTAAAGATATTTTTGGAAAATAAATAATTTGGAAAGTTATTTGGAATCTGGTGATGTGTGCATATCCAGTGATAGTTCAATAACCGACTATCAATATTTCCCTTTGAATGGGTAATTGATGTGATTTGATTGAATGTGAATGCCACACTTATTTTGAATAAGCGCTCACTATTCGGGTTAACCGGGAAAGGACCATGGGGTTGTATAACCCATTCCGAATATGTGATACGTCGTTGTGAATTGCATTGAAGATCGGTGTTGAAGACCCGGTATTTGCGAGAGCGATAGGATGACCTGTCGATTTACTCTGCACCGAGTTGCTCCGGTATAGAGTTCTCCATATGTGATGGTGAATCCGATCAGGATTGTGGATATCCGGATTGCAAGGACTTCTTTGTAAGTGCCTTCGGTTTTGTTCGATCCCGGAACAGACTTGTATGGATTGTATGTCTGACATTACAAGTTGAGATATAAAGCCGATTTCATTCAAATATATTTCTGTTGGTGGCGGAGAATTTATTCTTTTAGCTTAACACCCTTCTCTGAGACGTACGAGCTCAGAGGTTATGTAGTTGAATGTTATCAGCGATATATTCCCAATTTGGTAATGTGACATGCTGAGTGTTGCTGTAAATGATCATTGTGTTGATTATTGTGATAGGATCGTTTATTTGATCGTCTATCTTGGTGATCATTGTGTTGATCATTTGTTGACCCAAAGCATGGCTTTTGTATAAAGTATGTTTTTGTGGACGTGACTTCGTCGAGCCTCACACCCCGGAAATGGTCAAAACAGGAAAGATGCGGCAAGGTTATGAGGGGTAGCTCCCTTTAGGGTATGTACATTTCCTTCTGGATAGAGGTGGTATCATGGTATGGAGCCCAGGTATTTAACCTATGTGGTTACTGCGAATTTATTACTTTGTGGTTGTTGGTTATCGGTATCCAAGGTCGTTTACGATCGGGGAATGGCGTGCTCGTGTCAGTAGTTACCCAGTTAGGGGTAACCCGGCCTTGTGTTGGCAGAGTTCCGGTTTGGTTCTCGGGGATGTCTTTCCAGAGGCATTCTCATGTGGCAATGGGAAGTTCCTTGGCCTGACCATTTGTTGAAAATCCAAAGAAATAATACGAAACTTGTACGGTTTTAGTTGTATAACCTGCTATGGAATGTGGCGGTAACCTGCTATTGAACATAGTTAGCTATAGTAGGCATAGTTCGAAATGTCTATGCTGGCTAAGATTTATATTCTACTTTCGAAATGATTTTCCCTACACTATACACTAATAATAATATGAAATGTTCTTTTAAGGCGTATCAAGCATCTTTGACTATCATAAGGAGAAATCTCCTCCGATTCTGCGTTTGCATTGTGTGTGTGTGCGGGAGGCCTTATGGTAGTCTCATTTTTAAAAGCATTGCGAATTGAATTTAAAAATATTCCTCTATTTTGATTTTAAAGATAAATAAACTGTTTTGAGTTCTCACACCAGTCACATGACTGACTCGGAGTTTATTGTTTTCCTTCCTAAACTCTGGGTGCCCACCAATTTCCACACGGGCAGTCAAGAGTTAAGGTTTATCAGGATATTCTGGATATTCAGGAATTGCTGGAGGCAAGCTGGACGGCATGGCGTATTACTAGTTTATATAGTATTTCTTTTTCCGCTGCATTGTTTGATGTTGATTGTTGTTGTACACTCTGATGATATGATGTAATGAAATGTATAAAATGTAATAACTGATATAGTTCTTTGTTTAAAGATTTTTCATTTATTATTATATGTTGTTCCGCTGTGAATTGTGAGATTCTGATGTTGTTCTGTTATTTTCCTTCTGTTCCGTTCTATTCTCTTTTCTTTCTATTTTAAAATGATCTATTTTCTTTCTGTTCTATTTTTCTTTCCCCTCCATTTTCTATTCTCTCTATCTTCTACCTTTTTCTCTTCTCTTTTCTTCTTTTCTTTTTCTTAAACCCATAACATTTCGGGTTTTCGACCTTCGATTTCTCGGCAGTCGATAAAGTGAGTGTCGATGTTGAATTTTCGAAAGTCGAAAATTTTCGTTTATTACATGGGGTATCGAGACCATGGTAGGTGGTTAGCGCTACCAAAAAACCACAAGAAGAACCATTACATGCCAAATCAAGCTTCGATTCCTACGACTATATGGGCAAGATTGTTGCATACTAAGTGCACCCAACCCTATGCAATTGATCAGAACCTTGAAGACACAACATTCATGCTAGAAACTATTGATCGAATCCCTATCTCATATGCATTGGAAAGCGATCTGCTACAACACTACTATATTTAGCTTCTTTCAGTCTATTTTCACAAATAAGCCACCCAAGGACCACAAAGGTGGAACGATAAGGCAGGATCTACCAGGTTTCTCATTCATGAATAAAGTCATATTCTTAAACAAATGGAACAATGTTCTTGAAAGCCAGATTCATGTACGATGCGATTAGCAGTATGATTTGGAATGAGCTCCTCATGCCTAAGATTATGTTGGGGAATGTGGCTTCGGGTCGATCGAATAATTGACCCAACATACCGCGCCGATTGTATGATTCAGCCCCATCCTTTTAGGGTCAATTAGATAATTCGATGCAACATTTCAGGCTGATCGGATAATTCAGCCCATCCTCTTAGGGTTGATCGGATAGTTCGACCCAACATTCTGAGCAAACAGGATGATTCATCCCTATCCTCTTCAGGTCGATCTGATAGTCCGAACCAACATCCCGAGCTGATCGGATAATTCAGCTCCATCCTTTTCGGGTCGATTGGATAATTCGACCATGTCTATATGGGTTGATCGGATAATTCAACCCCATCATCTTCGTTTCAATCAGATAATTCGACCCAACATTTCAGGTTGACCGGATAAGTTAGCCCAATCCTTTTAGAGTTAATCAGATAATTCGACCCAATCTGTCGGGCTGATTGGATAATTCAGCCCAATCATTTCAGGGCCAAACGAATAATTCAGCCCCAAACTCTTGGCTGCAATAGTGAATCAGATTTACCTAGATTTGGACATAATCGAGGAATGGGCAGTCCGTTGTTGACAATTGACCCCAAACTCCTGGTCGGCAAAAGTGAATCAGATTTACCCTGATCAAGACATGATCGAGGAATAAGTAGTCCATTGTTGATGATCGGCCCCAAACTTCTAGCCGGTAACAGGGAATCATATTTACCTAGATCAAGATACGATTGAGGAATGGTTGTCCTTATTGACGATCGGCCCTAAACTCATGGCCAACAATAGTGAATCAAATAACCAAGATCAGGACATGATCAAGGAACAGGTAGTCCATTGTTGACGATCAGCCTCAAACTTCTGGCTGGCAACAATGAATCAGATTTCTCTAGATCAGGTTATAATCGAGGAATGGGTAGTCCATTGTTGACAGTCATCCCCAAACTCCTGGCTGGCAATAATGAATCGGATTCACCAAGATTAGGACATATTGAGGAACTGATCATCCATGGTTGACGATCGGCCCTAAACTCGTTGCAGGTAATAGTGAATTAGATTAACCCAGATCAGGATGACCTAGGAATTGGTAGTCCATTGATGACGATTGGCTCAAAACTCCTGGCAGGCGACATTGAATACAATTTACCTAGATTAGGACGTGATTGAGGAACAACTAGTCCATTTTTGATGGTTGGCCCCAAAATCCTAACCTACAACAGCAAATCGGATTTACCATTGATCAGGGCATGATCGAGGAACATGTAGTCCACTGTTGACGATGGGCACCAAACTCTTGTCTAGTAGTGGTGGACCGGAGTGATCCCTATTTAGGTGTACATAGTTGACGATCGAACCCTAACCTCTCGTCAACTATAGTAAGCTAGAGCAACATTACTCAAGTGTTCCTCATTTTTAATGGCTCGGACCTATGGAAGTACAAGGAGAACTGACTTAGGTGTGCAGATAGGATCGGCAACATCAAATAGCGACCAATGGTTAAATTTGCAGGAGGCGCATGAGAATTGCATTATGTTAAATAAAGTGGCAAACAAAGACACTAGAAAATAACATAGACCCACGGGACAGGATTTCCATGGCAATCCGCCAAAGATCGCTCGCCTTAGCGCAAGGTAGTGATGAGAACGCATTCCATCAAAGGTCGCTCACCTTACCGAACTTGTTAGTGATTGAGCCCACATAAATATGCACGATGGCAACGTGGAAGGTTGTTAATGGATCAAACAAACGTAACAATCATATTGAACAAACATATCATGATAACTGTCCAGAAAAATGAGAATACGGGCATGAATATATATTAGCCACAATAGCATGTAAACATTCAAAAGAAGATTAGTTTCATAGCACAAGCGCATGACCAACCCACATTCAAAACTTCATAAGCAACCACTTACCTAGCTAAACATCTTAGTGATTAACCCATATGAGTATGCACAGCGGTGATGAAGAAATCACAGGTGGAATAGCTTGGCAATCATGCAAGGAAAACACATCGCAACCACCAGTCTAGATTGGCCCAAACTATGATTAATGTAATGAAATACACGTGATCAAATCCATATGCCATGGAACCACTATATACTACTATCATTAGAGCACCTCGACATATTTGGAACATTCAAATGATGAAGCATGGCCCACAAGGCATGGGGGTAAGGGGGTTAAATCAAAGGGAGCAAAATCCTACTGGACAAAGATGGAAATCAATGCGAGATCATAATAGATGACTACACTATAAGGAAAGAATGAACTACGATCATCACATTGATAAAGGATGTCCAAGAACGATCAATAAGCTTTCTGGGAATGAATAAGGCTCTGCAACATAATATTTACAGTGGAAAACCTACCAAGAGGGCAAGAATGAAGATATAGATGTTTAGGGTTCGAGATAACCGTCGCATGAGAACGAAACACAAGCTAGGATGAACAAAGCACAATTTATATTCTACGAAAGTTTGCTTTAGGGGGCAATTATTGTGGGCATTTTCATCCATACCATGATGAATAAGAAAAGATGTTAAGGAACACAGAAACAGCAGGAAGGTGCATAATATAAGTGCTATTAAGTAATCACAAGGGCAAGAAAAAGCGCTAAGGGCTAATTTGGCATAGTCAGAAAGTATAGTGAAAGCTCTTAATAAACATTCCTAAGGTCAGGACATGCATATAGGTTGAAATTATGTCTCAATCAGAGCTATAGATTAGAAGATATGAACATCTTAAGATGTTCCTACCATCTAACCAAATCGAGCCCCACATTTGAGAGTTGTTGTTTAATTTAGGTAAATGAAACATTCAAAGGCATTGAAATACTCTACTCAATGATATGAAACTATAAGTCCAAGTTTCAATCAATTCTGACTTGAAATAAGGAGTTATTGCATAAAAGCATATGTAGCATAGTGGTAAGGACTTGTGCCTTTCGGCCAACCCACCCGAATTCGAATCTTTGCAAGAAAATTATTTTTATGGAACATGTGAAATACTCCAAGAGGGAATATAACTACTGAACGCCTAACCATTTCCAGCATAAGAGAGGAAGAGTGCCTAGGAATGGCCGAGTGAAGGCAGCTCAGAGTGCAAGGCTAAGGACAGGGAAGTAAGGCAAGGAAGGAAGCTCAAAAATGAAAGGAGATAGAATGCTTCCCTTCACCTGTTCGGTGGTTCTAGCACCGAACATAGTTTTCTATTCGGTGCCTAGGGTGCCGAATGAAGAATCCTATTTGGTACCCTAGGCACCAAACAGAAATTTTTGTTTGGTGATTAGGACCCCATAGAACCAAGACCAGGGAGGCCCACGAAACTGAAGGTGGAGAAGCTCAGCGAGCTTTGAGTGTAGGTGCATACCAAACCAAGGAGAATAGAGCTTACCGAACTGCGTGCATATCGGGACAAACATGGGAGGATAAACCAACGAGATAGAGGCATGAACTTCTCCAACAAGGCATCCACGTGCACACCACCATACCAACCTACATCGAACAGTGCTCCCAACCAAACCAGACAGTGCACATATGGAATGAAATCTACATATATCGAGAAACTATCAATTGCATAAGGAATATTTAGGAATATTCCTTCAGGATGGGGTATACATTGAAACTTCCTAACTTCCCGGATTAGTCATACCATATCTTCACTCTTATAAATACTAGAGCATCCAACAACAATAAAAGACAATTCTAGAGAGCCAAGCTTACAACAGTAATTTTAGACAATTCAGGGAAAGCTGGCAGGAGCAGCCTAGCTAGATCAGCTAGAAGGATCGGCCTAGTAGGATCAGCTAGCGGGATCAGTTGGTAGGAACTGCCTAGGAGGATCAGCTTGTAGGAGCAGCCTAGCAGGAGTAGCCTAACATGAATAGCTTATTAGGAATCGCTAGCCAGAACAGCCTAGTAGGAACATTCTTGCAAAAATCTTTTAACAAGAATTACCTAACAGAGACAACCAATAGGAAAGGCAACCAACAGTAGCCAAATCGGAATAACCGAACAGACTTCCTTAATTTATATCTTACTTTCTATTAAGCTTCAAACCATTGTATCTTGTATCTCAGACATCATATCAAAGATCTATAAGAAGAATAATAAAAATGGACAGTGGTTGTAGGCACATTCTAGCCAAACCACTATAAATCTTTGTGTTCGTTACTTTACCATAACTTACCTTTTGCATAACCTATATGTGATCTGCTATCTGAAAATCAATCAAAATACATACAATACCTGTGTTATACACCCCATATACACAACTCTACAACTAATTGATTGGAGGTGTTTGCTTATTTTTTGTGCAAACAATGGCTATTATGAATAAGTATGATCTTTATTTAAATTTTATTGGTTCTAATTTTAAAATATATGAAATATAAAGTTTACTAAAGAGTACCATTTTTTAAATTATGATACCATTAATAAGAATAAAAGAAGATAAAAAAATATATAACAAAGAATTCGATATGCATATTATTCGGTTTGCATCTATAATTTTATCTTAATTTTTTTTGTTAATTCCACCGTTTAACTCATGTAATGTAAGTTATAAAATGAAATACTCAGTTTATCTAGATTCAGTAACTAAATTGACATTACATACTTTTTTAGTTAGTTTAAAAAATTAAGGTCGACTTATATTTGAATTTATTTATTACTAATTAAATTATAACGTAAAATATAACCCGTATGAACATCAATGCGTAATGACACACATACAAATATGTGTGTCTGTGTATTCAACAATGAACTTTTATTTTCATTTATTACTATCTAAACTGTAAAAGAAAACGTAGAAAGAGCTAATGTAATGCTATATACTCTATGAATTAAATGAAGCATAATTTTCATTTTCACATGATTTTTAATAAAACCTAATGTTCTCAGTCTTTGAAAAAAAAAATCAAGTGTTCTGTTTTTCCAAAATAAAAAGGTTAACATAAAGGTAATTCAAATGTCACCAATTCTTTTGTCTACTTATGGATAATTTTATTCTTGATCTTTTTTTCCCTTATTTCCATCTAGCTCTTATTTTTCAACTTCTATTCTCTTTTTTCAACCTTATTTTTCATAGAACATTGCAACAAAAATTGAGTGTAAATATTTTAAGCGAATTATTTAAGCGTTTTTCTCTATAAACTAAGTATTGGTCGATCATTGTTTTTTATTAACAACTTGTGGTTTTTCTTCTTTTATTACTGTTAACTTTGAAATAATGACTTTCTATATATTTTAATATATAGTCCCTTTTTTCCATGCATTTTTCCATTTAAGTCAACCATATGTACTTCTCCTTCTTCATCTTAATCAAGCATCTACCAATCTTTGGTAATTTTATTTATTATCTATTTATTTTATAAGATATTGCATGAAATTTGATATATATCCCCTTTTCGGTTGCACCTTCATGAAAAATTGTCTCATTACTATTCTCTCATTAGTTCGCTCTATTCTTAAGAAACACCCAAGTTTGAATTCGAAAGACCACATTTTACCTAATGTATTTTCTACCTACTATGTTTTCCTTAATCACTCTTTTCTATAGCAAGTTCCAAGTTCGAATATGTTAACTACATAGTTTATAACACACAGATTAGGAGGAAATCCATTCTCGAGAAGGGAGAATGCCATTAAAGTGGAGGATTGGCTTCTTCAGTGTGAAAGGATTTTTGCTAATCTAGGTTGAACGAAAATCGAAAAAGGAGACTGGAACCAAGGCATTTTCGAGTAGGTTGTCTCTACTGCTGGGATAGTGTTACCATAGGAGTTTTGAAGGAGGAACTTACTTAAGCTAACTTCAGGGAAATATTAGAGGAGCAATTTTGTCTGAAGCAGCCAAGTTAATGTTGTTTAGAAAGTTCTTAGAGTTAGAGCATGGTGAAATGACTGTTTTAGAGTATGCGACGAAGTATGAGCTGTTTAGGTATGTGAAAGCTAACATTCTGCTTAAGAAGAACAAGAAGTTTATCAAAGAACTGAAGCCGGAGATTACTAGGGCGACCATGCCACATCTCAGAGATTCGTTTAATGTTGTTGTGGACATGACTTTATGACTTGCGGAGTTGCTTTCATCTTTGGAGGAGAACAAGCCTTGGGAGACTAAACATTTCTAAGGTAAAAAGCAGAAGTTCTTTAGCAAGAAGGGAGCTCAAAAGAAAAGAGTTATTAAAAAGGGAAAAGCAGGAGTGACTTTCTATAAGTGTGACAAGAAAGGGCGCTATGCTAGCAAGTGTCATTCCGGAGATAGCAGGCTGTCAATAAGAAAGGAGTGAAGTGCTTTAATTGTGATAAGACAAGGCATTTCCAAAGGGAATGTCCTGATCAAGTCAATGCTCAGAATGGAAAAGATTTTGCATTGGAACTTGGTGCTTCTAGACCATCTGCATAGGAGAAAGGAAAGGCCGTGTTAGGAAGTAAACTTCTTATTCATAGCATTCCTGTTAGTGTGGTGTTCAACATGGGATCATCGTATTCTTTTGACCCTAAATGTTTCGTAAATAAGTTAAAACTAGAACCGGCATACCTTATTACTTCTTTAAGGGTGGAAAACCCGATAGACAGCTCTTAAAATAAGATGTGATTAACTTGTCAGGTTGTATGTTTGCCTGCAATTTGTATGTATTTATTTTTGTGGGTTTAGGGATAATTCTTGGTATGAATTGGTTGAGTCAATTTGTCACCAGGGTATTTTGTCGAGATCGTGTAATATCCTTAATACATCGCGATTGTCGTGAGAATTATGTACTCATTTGAAGAGGCGAGTTTTGAAGCCTATGTAATTTTGAGTGCCATAGTAGTCATGGAGGATGAAATCAATCCTGTTTCCATAGTAAGGGAGTATGCTGATATTTTTGAGCTTGTTACCGGACTGGCACCAAAACTTGCCATAATGTTTCGAATGGATCTCATACCTAGAGCATAACTCGTAAGTAGATGGCTTATGGTAATGACACTTACCGAGTTGAAGGAGTTAAAGGTGAAGCTAATGGATCTGGAAGGGAAGAATGTATTAGACCAAGAAGTTACCTTGGGGAGTTGTAGCAGTGATTGTGAAGAAACTAGTTTGGTCATTGAGGTTATGTATCGAAAATAGAAAATAGAATGAGAAGATAAAGAATCAATATCCTTTGCTAGAATAGAAGGTTTGTTCGACCAATTAAAAGGAGCCAAGGTGTTCCCACAACTAGATTTAGCAATGGGTTTAGATCAATTGAGAGTGGTAGAGGAAGTTTACCATTAACGGCATTACAAACAAGATATGGTTTGTATGAATGGTTTGTCATGCTTTTTGGACTGACCAATGCACCTTCTCTCTTTGTGGATCTGATGAACCAAAACTTCCATGAGAATTTGGATAGATTCGCGTTGGCATTTGTAGATGACATTTTGATATATTCAAATAGTGAACATGACCATGAAGTTTATCTCAGAATAGTGCTAGATATGATGAGGCATCATTATGTAAAAGTGAAGTTTCCAAAATATCATTTCTGAAAAATAGAAGTGATGTTTCTTGGGATTTTAGTTTTGGAGAATGGGTTATCTGTGGATCTAAGGTTGAAGCTATTAATAACTGGAAAAGACCTAAGAACATGATTGAGATTAGATGTTTTTAGGTTGGCTGGCTATTACCGGACATTTATTAAAGTTTTCTCTTGTATAGAAACATTGATGACTAAACTAACAAGGAAGGACGTAAAGTATGTTTTGACTGATAAATGTGAAGAAGCATTTCATAGCATTTATTGACCAACAAGCCCGTTTTAACTGTTCCAGATGGGAATCAAGAATTAATGGTGTATACCAATGTATGCGGATCAAAGTTAGGAGCTGTATTGATGCAAAGAGTAAAGTTATATCCTTTGCTTCTCAATAGCTTTGGCAACATGAAGTTAGATATTTAAGCATGAATTAGAGTTTGCAGCTGTGACCTTTGTGCTGAAGGCGTGGAGACATTATTTGTTAGGAGAATAATTCGAGTTGTTTATAGATCATAAGTTCTTGAAGTATTTATTCTCACAAAAGAAGTTGAATATGAGATAGCAAACACTACCAGAAAAGTTAGTTATAATAGCAAAATATTTCAACATTTTTCATACCAGTGCCATCCTTCATTCAATTAAACAAAAATATATACTATAAAAATGTTATCTTTTGTCAGAATTTTTTTTGTATGGGCAAGCTCTAATATTATTTTGGCAGCTGCTACTTTTTCCCATTTTTTCATCCCTCCCGTCTCAAAGCAAAAGGAAATAAAAGTAAAAGAATTTCTCCTCCCTTTCTCTTCGTCTCTTCAAAGCAATATTCATCCTCCGCCTACGCAATAAACCATTCCTTTTATCATCATACCAGATTGTCTAACCCTAAAATGAATTCTAGGTTAATCGATAACACCATTGCTTTCACTAAAAGTGACAATTTAGGATGTGGACGGACAATTTTGGATTGTTGTGGTTTATTAAGGGTTGTAGCGATCGATTTAGGGGATGCTTCTAATAGGTTTTGGGTAGCAAGGATCATTAACTGGTTTTGGGATGTTTGATTCTAGGTGGTTGTGGTTGGTTTGAGGGTGACTGTGGTTGATTTGTGGGACGGCTTTAGTAGATTTTAGGGAAGCATGGGTGATTGCATGTACCCCATGCATCTTATCTTGTCTTCCCTTCATTATGTAACTTTTACCACGTATTTTTGTTTTTTTTTTTCATTTTTCATTCTTCATTATACTTCATATTTGGTATTAAACCGAACCTGTCATTAAATCTATGTACTATAGTGAATCTTCCCATGTCCATCTACAATCTAGACATTAGAAATTTGAATTCTTGCAAATTAAATGCAATAATTTAGATGAATCTTTAACCTTTAAGCACAATAAGATGTTAACATTCATTTATCATATAATTATTTCTTGAATGCAAGCGTTTAGTGGATAA
Organism: Allium cepa; assembly: GCA_030765085.1. Lineage (NCBI taxonomy): Eukaryota > Viridiplantae > Streptophyta > Magnoliopsida > Asparagales > Amaryllidaceae > Allium > Allium cepa. Next base: position 561,470,643 of record CM060939.1, read on the forward strand.
TGAATGTGAGATGAGTGCTTAAGTATCATTGTATGTAAGTTATTTGTTTAGTATGATTATATTCACATTTACATCGATTATCTTCCATGATCAATATGTTTCTTAACTAATCGTTCAACTAAGATGTTGATCTCTTAATTTTCTTGTTAATAAACAGATTAGAATTTTACTAATTTACATTTTGTACCAGTAATATATTGTATGGTCATAATCTTACTATATGAAATTAATAACGTACTTGAACTTGTTACATGTGTTATAGATATGCATACATATGGTAATATAATGTCATGTACATTAGTTACACTCATAGATTAGTGAATAAGGATATTAGCAGATTCAGCACATAAAACATGCCGAAGTGGTGATTTAAGACATCAAAATTAATAACTTTTTCTCAAAATATTAATCATATTGTACTAATGTTATGTTGGCATTAAAATTTGTTACAGGACAAAGAAATTGAGTCATATGGCATAGAAATTTGTTACTTATGTGCTTAAGCCACAATTATATAATTTTGGTCTCCTGATTCAAAGAAGTATATAGTAGAGTCCACAATTTTACTCCACAATTCTGTGGCTTAACATTGTCTTTCAACATATATTGCATTTACAAAAATTTGGATAACGTTATTTAAGTTAGGTATTTGAAAGAAAAAACAACAGATTTTATATGGGTCAAAATTTCTAGCATAGTCTTAAGTGTTTCGTCTGACTTAAATTAAATTCAATATTAATTCTAGCTATATTATGTGCCTTTTTCAGCTTTTCAATACTTAGGAGTATTCATTTGGTAATCCAAATATATTATAATTACAATTGACTGAGGTCCAATATTGTTCTGAAATTTATTTAATTTCCTAAGGTGCATTTGAATCTGATTTAAACTTAACAATAGATTTTCTTAAAATATGAATTCATTTTCAACTATGAAATGAATGAGTACCTTATTTCATCATAAATTGTTTCATGTGTGTTTTAATAACCATTTTAAGTAGTTTAAATATATTAGTTCAATAGGTATTTCAAGTTCAAATGGTGAAATAAGCTTTTTTTCCTAGAAGAGACAAGTGATTCTTTTTGTGTACTTAACATTTGTTTTCTACTTTATGTTTTATATTTTAGGAGGATAAAATTGTAGGAAGTGGTTTCGTATTTAAGTCATATTGCTTTTGTTTTAGCAGCTTTATCTCCTTTGTAGGTGCTCAAATGAATTCAAAACTTTATAAAATAAGTTGTTGATTTTTAGGATACACAATTGATGTTATTTAGAAATTTATTCCACTTTTCAATATGTAATATGTAATTGACGTAGTAAGTAAATGTGAAAGAGTAATTTTGAAAAGTTACAATGTAAGCATACATTTTCTTAGTCAAAAAAGACTAACTGATTGTTAGAGTGATATGCAGATGGTGAGAATTGGAGAGTAAAACCAAAGATTTCAATATCGCACATATTATTAGACTTAAAATATGACAGTTTTTCACCATTTATTGCTTTGACCAGAAATAAAATTACCTAAGATTGAACTATGTGTTGTTAACTTTTAAAATAAACTTTCTTAGACTATACTTCATAATAATTATCGGTCATCCACTTGGTCTTTCAATTTTCCTTTATTGGTGCTGCTTATCATGAAATGGCTAAAATCATTTTTTTTCTCATATAGTTTGCCTAAAATCGTGATTTTCAAGTAGTCACCCGCTACCATTAATTTCATAATAAATTTTCTTTCATGCTTGAATCTCCCTTCAATAGAATTTGTATCTTACAATTAATTCGTTTATCTATATATCATATTTGTATGGTATATCCATATGCTTATATTTGCTCAACAACCTATTGACTTCACTGGCATATTATTGAAAACCTTAGATAATATTATGCAACATCCATCTATGAATAAATGTTGTGATCTAACTTTACCGCGAGAGAACAAAATGAGAATAAATATTGCATCATGATCAACCTTTTAACGTTAGTTTATTTCTTTTAACTGTTACAATGGACAAAGAGAACTATTGTTATATTGGTAACATGATAAATTTGTTTATAGTCATCATGTAAATGAACAGATTATCTGAATGTTTAAGCATTAACAAAAACTACACTTTAATTTGATTTTCGTGAATGTTATATCATTTTCTTAATAGAGTATCTTGTTTCATCATTTCAAACTTAAGACAATTTTGGTTTTATTATGTGAAGTGAAATATTGGTACGTAGTAATTACTTGAATATGTTTGAGACTTAATGTTTCAATCTATAGCTTAAATTTAAATAAGAAACTCATCCCTACATACGGGTCGCTACTGTTTGATTTAATTTCAAATTTCTCCACTCTTGTTACACTCCTTATTTGTTTAAAACAGGCCACCCTATCTATTCATCCATATTCCTCTCCATTTTTCACAGTTCGACAATTGAATTCTTTGAAACTCTCAGAAATTAATTTCTCCCCTTCTCATATACTCTCAATTTTTCCACACCGATCATCAATTGATTTGAGCTCCTTCATTGAGTTACAATCGGTTATCAACTGATTTTACCTCCTTCCGGGAGATGCAATGTATCGATCAAATCCCACTACCAGTTCAAAAGAATGGAATAGATTATACTTTGGTTTTGAAAATGATTTCACATGACAGAAAATGATATTATATTTTCAATTAAAACGATCCAAATATATGTCTTCAATTTTTGAAATTTCAACGTAGATGTTAACGAGTTTGTAATATCCCTATACTTAGGGGCCCAAAACTAACAGCTACAAATGCTGCAGTCATCCATAGTATTAATCCTCGACAGCCAAATACTACAGCGTTAAATACATTGATATGCAGAAACACTTGAATATGAAAATTTTAAACAACAAACAATTTCCACTTTCCATTTCAAAGTACTCCAAATTGATTACATAATCCCGTATGCAGACCACGTAAAGAAAACATATAGTTAGTACAAAATACGTCAAGAGCGACATATGAAGATGCCCTCTTGATATATCAGAGTATATAATAAGGCACTAAAACAAATTTCCCTTTACAAACAAAACATACAACGGAAATAAAAGAAATCCAATAACAAGTTTGCCTCCTGCATGTCTTTGGAAGCTTTATTTGTCTAAAAGAACACCTGAAAACCTTAAATCTCGGACTACTCAAAATCAATTGAGTACCCGAGTATTTAAGGGGAAAACAAAAACTTTGAGCAGGCATAAAACCTGGTATGAATAATAATCAACCATCTTAAATCATTAAGATATCTATTGAGATCATGCCGCTTCACGGAATGGGTTTTTCCCTCACTAGTATCCTAAATCATTTGTAAAACTATATACTGTGCTCCTGCATCCATAATGGTTAAAACATTGTATTTCAAAACATTATGATGATATGCAAAACAAATCAAATCTGGATTACGCATCCACCTTCATTCTGACTATCTATCTCAATTATAGTTTCTAGGGTTACTATTACCCTATTAAATGTTTATGGACTATATGTCCAATTTTATAGTTTTCATAGGATCACTATGAACCTATTGGTAACTCCAATATCTTTACTATTATCCCAATTTTCATGCGCTAACGAGAAACTAATTGACTAACTATCAATATCTTAATCTAGATATAGTTTTCATGCACTGACTATAAACCTATTGGCCCCTACCAATATCAAATCATAGTTTCCATGGGATGACTATGAACCTATTAGCCCCTGCTAATATCTTTCCCTTTACATGGTTTTGGGCTTACTATGAACCTATTGGCCTCTGCCTGTATCTTAAATTAAGATCTTATCATCCCTTAAGTTATATTCACTGCTGGGTCAACCTAGCTGGTTATTCTTCTCTTTCCCAAACTATTGCTATAGGTTAATTACAATGTGCATAAACATGAAGAAGTAATACTTCCAAAATCTTTATCTATGCCATGGTATTTCATTTTAAAAATGAGAGTGGTTCAATTGTTTTGAAACTTAAAACATTACTTCCGAAAACACTGGATATCCTCCCTTGAAAGCATAGAAAACCTCTTTTCAAAACTCTAAGTTACTTAATAATCTTTAGGAAAATAGCTTCGAAACTAATGAAAGTACCCCTTTCGAAAACATTAGGTTTTACTCTTTAAAACATCCTTTAGGTCAAAATGGTTATATACGGAAGTATCTCTTTCGAAAACCCTTAGAGAATCATTTAAGGAAAAGTAAAAGTGTCAGAACTATCTGTTCATAAGCTTAAAACCTTTAAGTTAAAACTTCGAAGGGTTGTGTCGATACCCTCTTTCGACCTCATTCCCTTCGGAACCCTCAACCCCTTTCGAAAGCCTTTAGGAAGTAGGTTAGCTAAATTAAAATAAAGACAATCCTTCGAAAGTATTGATGGCTTCAATACCATTGGAAAGTAAAATAGTAGCAAGGTTTTGACTTGGTCGGAACCACTGCTTTCGAAAGCACTTATTTAAAGATAAAGGTACCCCTTTGAAAGCTAATATTTTAAATATAATATAGCAACCTTCTTCAAAAGCTATTTACAAAACTCCTTTCGAAAACATACGTTTTAACTAGGTCAAAAGCTATAAGTAAAGCAAAGAAAAATACATAACTTTTAAAACCAAACAGGGTTTCGACGCCATTAGGAGCATTCCCTTCGACACTATTGCTTTCGCTTTTCCTCCAATCCACTAGGTACCATCTAAGTGATACCTTGTGTATTGGTTTCAACTATTTGGGTTTTAGCTGAGACGCTTTCAATTGAGATGGAGCGAAGTCAACGGAGTCGAAAGGTACTCCTATTTGAGGCGGATCCAACTTTTCTGAGTTAAAGGTTGAAATCAAGCCTATTTTTAGTAAATGCTTTAACTAACCTACTTATGTGTAATGTTTTAATTAGTTGCCATAAAACTTTTCAAATACTTTACAAAATAACTGCCGCATTTATCAAATCTAAATCTAAGGAAAATTAACATTTAAGCCCTTCCATTAAGCAAAACCCATGTTACTAATAGGTCGCCCTTTTAAAATAATTTATTTTCCTTAGTAAATCTATTGGAAAAAATCCTCAAAAATCATAGAAATTAAATTTCATCATGTTATCTAACATATGAAAATTTCAGACTCAATTCCTTCTTGAAATAATCTAAATAAATTTTAAACCCAAATATAGCATATTTTCCTTTAGAAATTCATAATAAATTATCCATAGCTTAGAAAATTATGAAAAATCAAACCCATCTCTAAAATCTTGTTTTACATAACATATAATTTTTCCATTGCATTCTAAATCCAATAACAATCATTTTTTTCCCTAAAACCGTGAAATTTCATATGTAAATGAATTTGTTTAAATTTAAACATATAATAACCCAAGCATATCATCATCCAAAGCATCATAAAATGAATTTAATCTTAAATTCGAAAATACATAGTTATAAAAAAAATAAAGATGGAATGAATTATTATTCACCTTAGATATGATAGGGAATTTGAGACTTGTTGTTGATTAATCCTTCTTAGCTTTAAATTAAATTCTTCCCCTTTGATAATGGCCGGCTCATTAGGGTTTTAAGTTTGTTTAATATTTAAGAAAAATGGACACGAATAGACAAGAATGAGAAGTGTATACGCGTGTATGAGGAGGTGCGGCTATTTACTAATATGCCCTTGTGTATGTTAATTAGCTTACAAACCAAATTATGTCCGTTGTTATTGTAAGCACGGCCCTATATGATTTATTCAAATCTCTATCCCCTTATCATCATTATTCTGTTTATTTTATCTAATTAAATTTCCTGAATAATGTTATCAAAAATTAGGGATGTTACAGGTTCCCCCCTTAAAGAATTTCATCCACAAAATTCAGTAAGGGCTAAATAGTAAACATAAAAATCATCTATAACAACTCCTAACAAACATACTAGCCTATTTGACTAGTAACTATCTATATAAATCTAATATAAACATACGCTCAAAGTAGTTCAGGATAAGTATCCTAGTCCTGTCGTCTGTCTCTGAAGTGAATTCCTTCTCGTTATCGCTCCACTGAACTTTTACTAACTTGACTGTCATGTTCCTTAATCTTTTATCATCCCTTTCTACAACCCGAACTGGTTGTCTAACAAAAGTCAAATTGGGCTCTATTATCAAGTCTTTCAACCCTATCGGAGGAATAGTAGTCTCTAGATCAGGCACATACTTGCAAAGATGAGATACATGAAATACATTATGGACGCCTACCATACTGCCCGGTAACTCTACTTTGTATGCTAGCTTCCCAATCCTTTTTATAATCTGGAATGGACCTACATATCCGAGGCTAATTTCTCGGACTTTCTAAATCGCACGACACCCTTCATAGGCAATACCTTAAAGAAAACCCTTATCTCCAACTGAGAACTCTAGGTCAGTAACGACCCAGAATTTCTGTCAATTAAAATTCGTATATTTAATTTATTTTAAATATTAATAAGTGAAATTAAACGGTCGAATAAATTTTATTTCGAATATCTGGATTTAAATTGCATAATTAAATCGATAATTTATATTGGAAATTTCAGAAATAATTGGAAATTGGGTTAAATATGATTGAAAATGATTTGTAAAATTTTATTTTTTCATATTGGAGTTAGAATGATGTTATAGAACTTTTAAATTTTAATTTAAAGATAATTTGTGAAAGTTGAATATTTTAATATTTAATTGACGAGTTAAAATAGACATTTTTCAAACAGTCCCCGATTTCGACGAAACCAGTTTCATCGGATCCGTAATGTTATATTATTGAATGGTTTCAAATTTCGTGTCAATCGGATTTACCGTTTGTCCGGGGCAAGCCAAAACGCATAGAAATTGGTTTAAATCGATTTAATTTAAATCTGATCGTTTATTTCGGTAACTCGCACATATGATCGAACTAGCCTCCGAAACATGCTCCATTGTGTTCGGAACGCGGGGTAAACCTTAGAAACGCCAACCGGCATGCTTCGTTTGGAGTTCGGAAAATTTCGGGATGAATAGTGTCGCGTAATTTTCTATAAAAGGACCTCCACTCTCACAATTTGCTCAAAACCCTAACCCTAATGCTTCAGCCGCCACTTACATTTTAGTGGCTGAAAATTTCGAAACTTCTCCTCTTAATATTTCTCAATCCGTAAAGAATTAGCAAATACTTTCAACTAGAAACTTGAAGAGGATCGTGAGGGCTACAAATCCATAAGGTGATGATCGTGATCGACGCAACGATCGAGAGGCAGGGGGGCCGCGTCCTCCTACAGGTCATGCACGGTTTTTGGGGCATGGGGGTGTCCGAGTTCATCAATATGCTGGCCGTTGGTAGCTCAGGTGGCGGGCATGCGAGTGGAGTTCGCCGATCGTCTTCAACTTCAACGAAGTGGTCGTGAAAATTGCTTGATTGGAGGCGGCTATGGGTTAGTTTGTACGTGCTTTTCACGTATGGAGAAGAAAGATGTGGGGCGGCCAGATCTAAAGCAAAAAAAATGGACGGCCTGGATTGCATTTAGGGTTAGAAATTAAAATAACTTGTAAGTTCTATTATATAAATTCGTGTAATATTAAAATTGCTGTAACTTTCTCATATGAGGTCGGAATTACGCGAAACAAGTTGCGTTGGAATCGTATGGACGAGCACTATGCTATGGACTGGATTGGAATCGTTCGGAGCTAGTGAAAATTTCGGAAAAAATTAAACGCGCGTTTAATTTTATTCGAAATACAACGCGAAAACTGAATTGAAAGAAAGGCGAGAACTTCTCACTCAATCGAATTGTTTCGATTTAAATTTTAAATAGTTAGATTTAAAATTATTGATTGTATGCCTGAATGATAAATTATTATCTTTTGATTGTTGAAATAGACATTATACGCTGTTATTAAGCGGAGGTTATTTATTAAAAACATATACCGCGAATATTTCACTGTAAAGTGAAATTAATATTATTTATGTACTTGGAGTTGATTTTCCCGCATTATATAGCGAATGAGACCCTATTGCGCCGCAGAATGGCGGATAATGTTTTATGAATCCCATATACCGCGATATTCCGTATTGGAACGGAATGGGTATTGTGCTAACATCTGTGGATGCAGGGAAACGGGTTGGAGGGATCCAACGGGATTCCTCACCAGTATTTATTTGATTACAGATATTGTGATGTTTGTTGATTATCATATCGATATATGATATTTGGATGTCGTGATTGACTATTTGGTGTGTTGCATCATTGGGCCAATTTGGAATTTTAAAGTGATTTCGAAAGTATACGTTTCATTAAATTTTGAATTGTTAAAATAAATAAACATTATAATTTTATTGTTATAAAAGTTATATTTTTGGAAAATAGTACTTAAGTATGATTTTGGAGTTATATAAGTTTTAAATAACGTTTTTTAAATTATTAAAAGGATTGGTTTATTTAAATTGAGATTTTTGAATTATTATAAACGGTTTATATAAAAGGATTTATAAAAATTGATATTTATAAATTAAAATATAGGAATTGTGAAACGAGTTTTATTAAGTGTTAAAATGAAGTATAAATGGATTTCACAAGTGAATAAAATTTATAGATTTATAAATTGTGAAGTTATGAAATGAATAGATTTTGTAAAATAAAGGATTATAAGTAATTAACTTATAAATCGGATTTTGGGTATAAAGTTGAGTTATAAATTGAATTGATTTATAAAAAGGGATTTTTTTTAATTGAAGTTTTTAAAATAGAAATGGAATTTATAAACATTGTTTATAAATCTGAAATCAATTGAATTTGATAAATTTAATATAAAATGCTATTAAAGGAGATATATTCGCGATTTCGGATAGCGAATTATCCTTGAAATAAAATGTGTAGAAAATATTGAATTTGGTTAGTGAAGTATATTCACGATTTTGGACAGTGAATATATTATTAAATAAAACAGATATGTTTTGGAAAATGAATATTATCAAATGAAGTTAATTGTTTTAAAGATGTATTAAAATGTATTAACTATCGAAACCATAGATTTCAACATTTATTGTTGAAATAGACGTTTTCGAGAAATAAGGAAATAGTGGACCATAACACTGTTGTTATAGTAAATGATTTTCGAAAGGAAAAGTTTTGTATAGTATTGGGATTTATATATCTATCTTAATTTCGAATCCCTATACTAGTGATTTTGGATTGTCGTAATGATGTTTTACGCAACATTCGTTTTGGCCCAAATAAATGTGTTTAAGTGAATGTTTTCCTTAAAGAATGAAATATATACTTAATTTTGATTTAAGTATATTGAATATTTTCCAAGTGTTGAAAATAAATGGATTTGTGAATTACTTATTATTAAATAAGTATGAAAATGTTTTTCCAATATGAAGTGAATATTTTGATATTTTATCTTTTAAAGATAAATCGAAAATGAATATTAGAAATCGATTTGGAAATCGTATATTCATAAATATGTTGGAATTGTAAATTCACTATGGAATTTATAAAAGAAAGGGGAATTTTTTAAAAATAAACGTTGATTTATTTTTGAAGTATGGAAATAAATTTACGGATTCGGAACGTAAATATAAAGTAAATCGGTAAGGATTTATTTAATTGGTTTAAATGAACCATTTTGAAATGAAAGTATTTCCGCGTAAGGAAAATGATGGAAATTTGCTTTCAAAAGTGGTAAAGGTGGAAAGTGATTTGAAAATTTGTTTTCAAATGTTGAAGTGTGGAAAATATATATCTTGTAAAGATATTTTAGAAAGTAAATAGTTTGGAAAATTATTTGGAATCTGGTGATGTTGAGCATACCTACTGATAGTTAAATAACCGACTATCAATATTTACCTTTGAATGGGTATTTGTTGTGATTTGCTTAAACTTGAATGCCACACTTATTTTCAAAATAAGCGCTCACTATTCGGGTTAGCCGGGAAAGGACCTTGGGGTCGTATAACCCATTCCGAATATGTGATACGTCATTATGGACTGCATTTGAAGACCGGTGTTGAATACCGGATATTTTTGAAAACGGAAGGATTACCGTCGAATGAATCTGCATCGGTAGATCTCCGATATAGAGGTTTTATCACCCTTAGTGACGGGAAGTCCGATCGTGATTAGTGAATATCCGGATTGCAAGGACTTCTTTGGAAGCGCCTTTGGTTCCGTTCGATCCCAGAACGGACATGTATGGATTGTGTGTCTGACATTACAATTTGAAATGTAAAGCTAGTTTCTATCAAATATATTTCTGTTGGTGGCGGAGAATTTATTCTCTTAGCTTAACACCCTTCTCTGAGACGTACGAGCTCAGAGGTTATGTAGTTGATGGTTACTAGTGATACATTCCCAAATTGGTAATGTGGCATACGAAGCGATGTTGAGCATTTGATGATCAAAGCACAGCTTTTGTATAAAGCGTGGCTTTGTAGACGAGACTACGTCGGACCTCACACCCCAGAAATAGTCAAAACAGGAAGGATGCAGCAAGGTTATTAGGAGGTAGCGCCCCTTTAGTGTATGTCATTCCTTCTGGATAGAGGTGGTATCATGGTATGGAGCCCAGATACTAAACCTATGTTGTTGCTGCAAATTTATTACTTTGTGGTTGTTGGAATCGAGGATCCTCGGATATAGATTGGTTACGATCGGGGAATGACATATTCGTGTCAGTAGTTACCTAATTTGAAAGGTAACCCGGCCTTGTGTTGGCAGAGATCCGGTTAGGTTCTCGGGTCGCCTTTCCAGAGGCGTACCCATGTGGCAATGGAAAGTTCCTTAGCCTGACCATTTGTTGGAAATCCTAAGAAACAATACGATCTTGTACGGTTTTAGTTGTAGAACCTATCATTCACTTATGGTGGTCACCACTGTTTGGATGGTAGCTATAGTATGCATAAGTACGAAATGCCTATGCTGGCTAAGATTTATATCTTTACTTTCGAAATATTTTCCTACACTATGCACTAGTAATAATATCAAATGTTTCTTTTTAATGCGTATCAAGCATCTTTGACTATCATAAGGATAAATCTCCTCCGATTCTGCGTTTGCATTATGTGTGTGTGCGGGAGGCCTTATGGTAGTATCATTTTCTAAAAAGCATTGCAAATCTATTTTAAAATTATCCTGTTCTTTGTTTAAAGATAAACTGTTTTAGTTCTCACAACAGTCACATGACTGACTCGGAGTTTATTGTTTTCCTTCCTAAACTCTGGGTGCCCATGAATTTCCACACGGGCAGCCAAAAGTCAGGTTTATCAGGATATTCTGGAATTCAGGAGTTGCTGGAGGCAAGCTGGATGGCATGGCTATTCACTAGTATACAGTATTTCTTTTCCGCTATTTGTTGTTGTTTGTTGTTGTACGCTCTGATGATGTAATGTAATGTAATGTGATGTAATGTAATAACTGATATAGTTCTTTGTTTAAAGATTATTCATTTATCTATTATATGTTGTTCCGCGGCGATTGTGAGATTCTAATATTGTTCTGTTGTTTCTTTCTGTTTTGTTCTACCTTTTTCTCTCTTCTTCTGTCTTTTTCTTCTTCTTTAACCATAACGGTACGGTTTTCCGGCATTCGATTGCTCGGCAGTTGATACAGTGGACGTATTGATGTCGGTTTTCGAGCGTCGAAAAGTAGCGTCGTTACATTTGGTTCAGAGCATATGGTTAAGCGACAACCATGGCTCTGTTGGGTGTTACACATTAGAGATAGAGTCAGTAGTACTCTAGAATGAGTTTGAGTGTAATAATAGATACGATAGTGAATATAAATTGTTTTATGTTGTGATAATTGGTTTGTTGAGTGGTATATGGATTCTGATCAACACGAGTAATTAACGTTGTTGATAGGGATCTCTAAATACTTGTGCAGAACAATTTGACATGATATTGTTTTAAACTGGGTAAATGAAATAATTTTACCTTGATTATATTTTATATATAAAGAAATAATTTTTCAGAATTGTTAAAGTGTATATGAATTGATTGTTTGGTTGTTGAATAAGTTAAATGAAACATATTGTAAAAGAATAAATTTTATAACCGAAGAATTATAAGTATGGAAGTTATAATTAAAATGATTTACACTTGTGAAATAATCTTATATATAATAAGTGAAATTATATAAGAAAATGATTTATAAATGTGATTATAATCTGAAAATAAAATTCCAGAGAAGTGTTTTGAAAGGATTTGATATTTTGAAAAATTATTTTGGAGAAATTAAAGCTCTAAACTCTTTTCGGTCGTTGGAAAATAATTCCGATGATGATCGCGACATCATCGGTGTTCATTTTCGGGTTTCCAAAAGAGGAATTGCTGCCAGATTATTTTAAATGAAAGTTGTTTGGAAAATTTGGATTTGCTTTTGAAAATTCAGAAGATAATTTGAATTGGGTTCAAAAATGGTTTCGAAAGATTGAAAAGACTTTGGAATCCTACTTAAAATATTTATGGGAATGATAAATGAGTTGATAACTTATACAATTTGAATTTTGATAGAACAGATTTGACTTAAAGGATGGAGTTAAATTAAAGGAAGTATAAGTGAATCAATAATAAAAAAATCCAAGTGGTAATTGTTGAATATAAGTTGTATAACTTATGAAATGAGAAAATGAAAGTGAAACAAATTGTTAAAAATGGTTAAACAATTTGGTTAAGCAAAACAAAATCTGAATTTGATAGTGATATGAGATAATAAATTTGACTTGCTAAAGGTTAAATAAAATTTTCTTCAGAAATGAAATCTGAATTGAATTTATAAGTGGAAACTTAAGTTAAGTTAAACAAATGATAGTTGAAAGAGAATATAACTTATGTGAAGTTGAATAAAGTTGACTTTGGTATCGAAGTAAATTAATCAAGAGAACTGATGAATTTGAACTTGAATTATATAAATGAAATTCAACTTTATATTATTAAAGGAATTAGCAACTGAATAAATTAATGGATTGAATGTTAATCAATTGAATGTTAATAAATTGAATGTAAAATAAATTGATATGGAATATATGAAAGTGTTAATTCATTAGAAGCTAATGAAGTTGAGAAATTGATTAATTGAATGAAAATCAATTTAATATAAACCAATTGAAAGTAAAGTGTTGGACCAAATTGAATGTAAATTAAATAATTTGATTATGTTGAATATACATTGGTTGTTATATGGTTATTAATTGATTGTGTATAATTCATAAAGTGTTAATGAAATTGAATTAGCGAAACTAAAAGCTATGTATCTAAATTCTGATTGAAAGTGAACTAATGTGAATTTATTAGTGAATGTAAACTAATTGGAAACGAATGAATGCATGCTAATTAAATCCAACGTAAATGAATCAAATGTGATTTAAATTGGAAAGCCAATTCATTGAATATTAATGAGAAATGAAAGAATATTGATTTGATTATGGATTTGTTGGATTTTATTGGATGTTAGTTGTTTGATGGTTGCATTTGTTGCTTTTGTTGCATTTGTTGCTTTTGTTGCATTTGCTATGTTGGCATATGTAGTTGTTATGTTGCTGTATGATGTATCTTGATATCATTTTCATATATACATGTTTCTCATTTGTTTGTTGAGTGTTTAGTAGGTGCGGATTGCGCTTGCTTCACATTTGGAGCTTGCTTTCGCGCTATATTAGCCGTATATGCTCGCTAATAAAATATATGGTACATATCTCGGATTAAATATCGTACTTTTACACTTTTTTACCTGCGGGATGCCTCATCACTTGATGAGATATATATTTGTAATATATATACTGTCAATTTTTTTTCGGATCGAGCCGCGCAAAGTAAACTCTGGCGAATTTTTCCGAAAATTTAAGGCATTAGAATATTTTTGAGAAAATTGCGAAATTTTTGAAAACTAAGTTTGGATTTGGAAACTTAGTAAAGATTTTGTAAGAGGTTTAACTATGAATTTTGGAAAAGTTAAACACTTAAGGGATTTGAAAAATCCAATTTGAATGGTTTGTTTTGGAAAGTTAATGGATTCTGTAACTTTTTCTTACTTGGTAATTTCGAGGACGAAATTCTTTTAAGGGGGGAAGTTTGTAACGACCAAGAATTTTTGTCAATTAAAATTCTTATATTTAATTGATTTTAAATATTAATAAGTGAAATTAAACAGTCGAATAAATTTTATTTTGAATATCTGGATTTAAATTGCATAACTAAATCGATAATTTAATATTGGAAATTTCAGAAATAATTGGAAATTGGGTTAAATATGATTGAAAATGATTTGTAAAATTTTAGTTTTTCATATTGGAGTTAGAATGATGTAATAGAACTTTTAAAATTTAATTTAAAGATAATTTGTGAAAATTGAATATTTTAATATTTAATTGACGAGTTAAAATAGCCATTTTTCAAACAGTCTCGGATTTTGACGAAACTAGTTTCATCGGATCCGTAATGTTATATTATTGAATGGTTTCAAATTTCGTGTCAATCGGATTTACCATTTGTACGAGGCAAGCCAAAACGCATAGAAATTGGTTTAAATCGATTTAATTTAAATCTGATTGTTTATTTTCGTAACTCGCACATATGATCGAACTAGCCTCCGAAACATGCTCCGTTGTGTTCGGAACGCGGGGTAAACCTTAGAAACGCCAACCGGCATGCTTCATTTGGAGTTCGGAAAATTTCGGGATGAATAGTGTCGCGTAATTTTCAATAAAAGGACCTCCACTCTCACAATTTGCTCAAAACCCTAACCCTAATGCTTCAGCCGCCACTTACATTTTAATGGCTGAAAATTTTGAAACTTCTCCTCTTAATCTCTCTCAATCCATAAAGAATTAGCAAATACTTTCAACTAGGAACTTGTAGAGGATCGTGAGGGCTACAAATCCATAAGGTGATGATCGTGATCGACGCAACGATCGAGAGGCAGGGGGGCCGCGTCCTCCTACAGGTCATGCACGGTTTTTGAGGCATGGGGGTGGCTGAGTTCATCAATATGCTGGCCGTTGGTAGCTCACGTGGCGGGCATGCAAGTGGAGTTCGCCGATCGTCTTCAACTTCAACGAAGTGGTCGTGAAAATTGCTTGATTGGAGACGGCTATGGGTTAGTTTGTACGTGCTTTTCATGTATGGAGAAGAAAGATGTGGGACGGTCAGATCTGAAGCAAAGAAAATGGACGGCCTGGATTGCATTTAGGGTTTGAAATTAAAATAACTTGTAAATTCTATTATATAAATTCGTGTAATATTAAAATTGCTGTAACTTTCTCATACGAGGTCGGAATTACGCGAAACAATTGCTTTGGAATCGTATGGACGAGCATTACGCTATAGAGCTGGATTGGAATCGTTTGGAGCTAGTGAAAATTTTGGGGAAAATTAAACGCGCGTTTAATTTTATTCGAAATACAACGCGAAAACTGAATTGAAAGCAAGGTGAGAACTACTCACTCAATCGAATTGTTTCGATTTAAATTTTGAATAGTTAGATATAAAATTATTGATTGTATGCCTGAATGATAAATTATTATCTATTGATTGTTGAAATAGACATTATACGCCGTTATTAAGCGGATGTTATTTATTAAAAACATATACCGCGAATATTTTACTGTAAAGTGAAATTGGTATTATTTATGTACTTGGAGTTGATTTTCCCGCACTATATAGCGGATGAGACCCTATTGCGCCGCATAATAGCGGATAATATTTTATGAATCCCATATACCGCGATATTCCGTATTGGAACGGAATGGGTATTGTGCTAACATCTGTGATGCAGGGAAACAGGTTGGAGGGATCCAACTGGATTCCTCACCTGTATTTATTTGATTACAGATATTGTGATGTTTGTTGATTATCATATCGATATATGATATTTGGATGTCGTGATTGACTATTTGGTGTGTTGCATCATTGGGCCAATTTGGAATTTTAAAAGGATTTTAAAGTGATTTCGAAAGTATACGTTTTAATAAATTTTGAATTGTTAAAATAAATAAACATTATAATTTTATTGTTATAAAAGTTATATTTTTGGAAAATAGGACTTAAGTATGATTTTGAAGTTATATAAGTTTTAAATAACGTTTTGTAAATTATTAAAAGGATTGGTTTATTTAAATTGAGATTTTTGAATTATTATAAACGGTTTATATAAAAGGATTTATAAAAATTGATATTTATAAATTAAAATATAGGAATTGTGAAACGAGTTTTATTAAGTGTTAAAATGAAGTATAAATGGATTTCACAAGTGAATAAAATTTATAGATTTATAAATTGTGAAGTTATGAAATGAATAGATTTTGTAAAATAAAGGATTATAAGTAATTAACTTATAAATCGGATTTTGGGTATAAAGTTGAGTTATAAATTGAATTGATTTATAAAAAGGGATTTTTTTAATTGAAGTTTTTAAAATAAAAATGGAATTTATGAACATTGTTTATAAATCTGAAATCAATTGAATTTGATAAATTTAATATAGAAGGCTATTAAAGGAGATATATTCGCGATTTCGGATAGCGAATTATCCTTAAAACAAAATGTGTAGAAAATATTGAATTTGGTTTGTGAAGTATATTCACGATTTTGGACAGTTAATATATTATTAAATAAAATAGATATGTTTTGGAAAATGAATATTATCAAATGAAGTTAATTGTTTTAAAGATGTATTAAAATGGATTAACTATCGAAACCATAGATTTCAACATTTATTGTTGAAATAGACATTTTCGAGAAATAAGGAAATAGTGGACCATAACACTGTTGTTATAGTAAATGATTTCCGAAAGGAAAAGTTTTGTATAGTATTGGGATTTATATATCTATCTTAATTTCGAATCCCTATACTAGTGATTTTGGGTTGTCGTAATGATGTTTTACGCAGCATTCGTTTTGGCCCAAAAAAATGTGTTTAAGTGAATGTTTTCCTTAAAAAATGAAATATATACTTAATTTCGATTAAAGTATATTGAATATTTTCCAAGTGTTGAAAATAAATGGATTTGTGAATTACTTATTATTAAATAATTATGGAAATGTTTTTCCAATATGAAGTGAATATTTTGATATTTTATCTTTTGAAGATAAATCGAAAATGAATATTAGAAATCGATTTGAAAATCATATATTCATAAATATGTTGGAATTGTAAATTCACTATGGAATTTATAAAAGAAAGGGGAATTTGTGTAAAAATAAACGTTGATTTATTTTTGAAGTATGGAAATAAATTTACGGATTCGGAACGTAAATATAATGTAAATCGGTAAGGATTTATTTAATTGGTTTAAATGAACCATTTTGAAATGAAAGTATTTCCGCGTAAGGAAAATGTTTGAAATTTGTTTTCAAAAGTGGTAAAGGTGAAAAGTGATTTGAAAATTTGTTTTCAAATGTTGAAGTGTGGAAAATATATATATCTTGTAAAGATATTTTGGAAAGTAAATTATTTAGAAAATTATTTGGAATCTGGTGATGTTGAGCATACCTATTGATAGTTAAATAACCGACTATCAATATTTATCTTTGAATGGTTATTTGTTGCGATTTGCTTAAATTTGAATGCCACACTTATTTGCAAAATAAGCGCTCACTATTCGGGTTAGCCGGGAAATGACCTTGGGGTCGTATAACCCATTCCGAATATGTGATAAGTCATTATGGACTGCATTTGAAGACCGGTGTTGAAGACCGAATATTTTTGAAAACGGAAGGATTACCGTCGAATGACTCTGCATCGGTAGATCTCCGATATAGAGGTTTTATCACCCTTAGTGACGGGAAGTCCGGTCGTGATTAGTGAATATCCGGATTGCAAGGACTTCTTTGGAAGTGCCTTCGGTTCCGTTCGATCCCGAAACGGACTTGTATGGATTGTGTGTCTGACATTACAATTTGAGATGTAAAGCTGGTTTCTATCAAATATATTTCTGTTGGTGGCGGAGAATTTATTCTCTTAGCTTAACACCCTTCTCTGAGATGTACGAGCTCAATGGTTATGTAGTTGATGGTTACTAGTGACACATTCCCAAATTGGTAATGTGGCATACGAAGCGCTGTTGAGCATTTGATGATCAAAGCACAGCTTTTGTATAAAGCGTGGCTTTGTGGACGAGACTACGTCGGACCTCACACCCCGAAAATGGTCAAAACAGGAAGGATGCAGCAAGGTTATTAGGGGGTTGCACCCCTTTAGTGTATGTCATTCCTTCTGGATAGAGGTGCTATCATGGTATAGAGCCTAGATACTTAACCTATGTTGTTGCTGCAAATTTATTACTTTGTGGTTGTTGGAATCGAGGATCCTCGGATATAGATTGGTTACGATCGGGGAATGACATATTCGTGTCAGTAGTTACCTAGTTTGAAAGGTAACCCGGCCTTTTGTTGGCAGAGATCCGGTTAGGTTCTCGGGTCGCCTTTCCAGAGGCGTACCCATGTGGCAATGGGAGGTTCCTTGGCCTGACCATTTGTTGGAAATCCAAAGAAACAATACGATCTTGTACGGTTTTAGTTATAGAACCTATCATTCACTTATGGTGGTCACCACTGTTTGGATGGTAGCTATAGCAGGCATAAGTGCGAAATGCCTATGCTGGCTAAGATTTATATCTTTACTTTCAAAATGTTTTCCTACACTATGCACTAGTAATAATATCAAATGTTTCTTTTTAATGCGTATCAAGCATCTTTGACTATCATAAGGAGAAATCTCCTCCGATTCTGTGTTTGCATTGTGTGTGTGTGCGGGAGGCCTTATGGTAGTATCATTTTCTAAAAAGCATTGCGAATCTATTTTAAAATTATCCTGTTCTTTGTTTTAAGGATAAACTTTTTTAGTTCTCACACTAGTCACATGACTGACTCGGAGTTTATTGTTTTCCTTCCAAAACTCTGGGTGCCCATGAATTTCCACACGGGCAGTCAAGAGTCAGGTTATCATGATATTCTGGAATTCAGGAGTTGCTGGAGGCAAGCTGGATGGCATGGCTATTCACTGGTATATAGTATTTCTTTTCCGCTGTTTGTTGTTGTTTGTTGTTGTACACTCTGATGATGTAATGTAATGTAATGTAATGTAATGTAATGTAATAACTGATATAGTTCTTTGTTTAAAGATTATTCATTTATCTATTATATGTTGTTCCGCGACAATTGTGAGATTCTGGTATTGTTCTGTTGTTTCTTTCTGTTTTGTTCTACCTTTTTCTCTCTTCTTCTGTCGTTTTCTTCTTCTTAAACCATAACGGTACAGTTTTTCGGCATTCGATTGCTCGGCAGTTGATACAGTGGACGTATTGTTGTCGGTTTTCGAGCGTCGAAAAGTCGCGTCGTTACATTTGGTATCAGAGCATATGGTTAAGCGACAACCATGTCTCTGTTGGGTGTTACACATTAGAGATAGAGTCAGTAGTACTCTAGAATGAGTTTGAGTGCAATAATAGATACGAGCACGTATTTGTTAGTGAATAAAAATTGTTTTATATTGTGATGATTGGTTTGTTGAGTGGTATATGGATTCTGGTCAACATGAGTAATTAACGTTGTTGATAGGGATCTCTAAATACTTGTGCAGAACAATTTGACACGGTATTGTTTTAAACTGGGTAAATGAAATAATTTTACCTTGATTATATTTTATATATAAAGGAATAATTTTTCAGAATTGTTAAAGTGTATATGAATTGATTATTTGGTTGTTGAATAAATTAAATGAAACATATTGTAAAAGAATAAATTTTATAAGCGAAGAATTATAAGTATGGAAGTTATAATTAAAATGATTTACACTTGTGAAATAATATTAAATATAATAAGTGAAATTATATAAGAAAAGGATTTATAAATGTGATTTATAATCTGAAAATAAAATTCCAGAGAAGTGTTTTGAAAGGATTTGATATTTTGGAAAATTGTTTTGGACAAATTAAAGCTCTAAACTCTTTTCGGTCGCTGGAAAATAATTCCGATGATGATCGCGACATCATCGGTGTTCATTTTCGGGTTTCCAAAAGAGGAATTGCTGCCAGATTATTTTAAATGAAAGTTGTTTGGAAAATTTGGATTTGGTTTTGGAAATTCAGAAGATAATTTGAATTGGATTCAAAAATGGTTTTGAAAGATTGAAAAGACTCTGGAATCCTACTTAAAATATTTATGGGAATGATAAATGAGTTGATAACTTGTACAATTTGAATTTTGATAGAACAGATTTGACTTAAAGGATGGAGTTAAATTAAAGGAAGTATAAATGAATCAATAAAAAAAAATCCAAGTGGTAATTGTTGAATATAAGTTGTATAACTTATGAAATGAGAAAATGAAAGTGAAACAAATTGTTGAAAATGGTTAAACAATTTGGTTAAGCAAAACAAAACCTGAATTTGATAGTGATATGAGATAATAAATTTGACTTGCTAAAGGTTAAATAAAATCTTCTTCAGAAATGAAATCTGAATTGAATTTATAAGTGGAAACTTAAGTTAAGTTAAACAAATGATAGTTGAAAGAGAATATAACTTATGTGAAGTTGAATAAAGTTGACTTTGGTATCAAAGTAAATTAATCAAGAGAACTGATGAATTTGAACTTGAGTTATATAAATGAAATTCAACTATATATTATTAAAGGAATTAGCAATTGAATAAATTAACGGATTGAATTTTAATCAATTGAATGTTAATCAAGTAAAATTAATTGATATGGAATAATGGATGAAAGTGTTAATTCATTAGAAGCTAATGAAGTTGAGAAATTGATTAATTGAATGAAAATCAATTTAATATAAACCAATTGAAAGTAAAGTGTTGGACCAAATTGAATGTAAAATAAATAATTTGATTATGTTGAATATACATTGGTTGTTATATGGTTATTAATTGATTGTGTATAATTCATTAAGTGTTAATGAAATTTAATTAGCGAAATTAAAAGCTATGTAACTAAATTCTGATTGAAAGTGAACTAATGTGAATTTAATTAGTGAATGTACACTAATTGAAAACGAATGAATGAATGCTAATTAAATCCAATGTAAATGAATCAAAAGTGATTTAAATTGGAAAGCCAATTCATTGAATATTAATGAGAAATGAAAGAATATTGATTTGGTTATGGACTTGTTGGATTTTATTGGATGATAGTTATTTGATGGTTGCATTTGTTGCTTTTGTTGCTTTTGTTGCATTTGTTGCTTTTGTTGCATTTGCTATGTTGGCATATGTAGTTGTTATGTTGCTATATGATGTATATTGATATTATTTTCATATATACATGTTTCTCATTTGTTTGTTGAGTGTTTAGTAGGTGCGGATTGCGCTTGCTTCGTATTTGGAGCTCGCTTTCGCGCTATATTTGCCGTATATGCTCGCTAATAAAATATAAGGTACATATCTCGGATTAAATATAGTACTTTTACACTTTTTACCCTGCGGGATGCCTCATCACTTGATGAGATGTATATTTGTGATATATATACTGTCAATTTTTTTTCGGATCGAGCCGCGAAAAGTAGACTCTGGCGAATTTTTCCGAAAATTTAAGGCGTTAGAATATTTTTGAGAAAATTGCGAAATTTTTGAAAACTAAGTTTGGATTTGGAAACTTAGTAAAGATTTTGTAAGAAGTTTAACTCTGAATTTTGGAAAAGTTAAACACTTAAGAGATTTGAAAAATCCAATTTGAATGGTTTGTTTTGGAAAGTTAATGGATTCTGTAACTTTTTCTTACTTGGTAATTTCGAGGACGAAATTCTTTTAAGGGGGGAAGTTTGTAACGACCCAGAATTTTTGTCAATTAAAATTCGTATATTTAATTGATTTTAAATATTAATAAGTGAAACTAAACAGACGAATAAATTTTATTTCGAATATCTGGATTTTTAAATCGATAATTTAATATTGGAAATTTCAGAAATAATTGGAAATTGGGTTAAACATGATTGAAAATGATTTGTAAAATTTTATTTTTTTCATATTGGAGTTAGAATGATGTTATAGAACTTTTAAAATTTAATTTAAAGATAATTTGTGAAAATTGAATATTTTAATATTTAATTGACGAGTTAAAATAGCCATTTTTCAAACAGTCTCGGATTTCGATGAAACTAGTTTCATCGGATCCGTAATGTTATATTATTGAATGGTTTCAAATTTCCTGTCAATCAAATTTACCGTTTGTCCGGGGTAAGCCAAAACGCATAGAAATTGGTTTAAATTGATTTAATTTAAATTTGATCGTTTATTTCCGTAACTCGCACATATGATCGAACTAGCCTCCGAAACATGCTCCATTGTGTACGGAACGCGGGGTAAACCTTAGAAACGCCAACCGGCATTCTTCGTTTGGAGTTCGAAAAATTTCGGGATGAATAGTGTCGCGTAATTTTCTATAAAAGGACCTCCACTCTCACAATTTGCTCAAAACCCTAACCCTAATGCTTCAGCCGCCACTTACATTTTAATGGCTGAAAATTTCGAAACTTCTCCTCTTAATCTCTCTCAATCCGTAAAGAATTAGCAAACACTTTCAACTAGGAATTTGTAGAGGATCGTGAGGGCTACAAATCCATAAGGTGATGATCGTGATCGACGCAACGATCGAGAGGCAGGGGGCCGCGTCCTCCTACAGGTCATGTACGATTTTTGAGGCATGGGGGTGGCGGAGTTCATCAATATGCTGGCCGTTGGTAGCTCACGTGGCGGGCATGCGAGTGGAGTTCGCCGATCGTCTTCAACTTCAACGAAGTGGTCGTGAAAATTGCTTGATTGAAGACGGCTATGGGTTAGTTTGTACGTGCTTTTCACGTATGGAGAAGAAAGATGTGGGGCGGCCAGATCTGAAGCAAAGAAAATGGATGGCCTGGATTGCATTTAGGGTTAGAAATTAAAATAACTTGTAAATTCTTTTATTTAAATTCGTATAATATTAAAATTGCTGTAACTTTCTCATACGAGGTCGGAATTATGCGAAACAAGTTGCGTTGGAATCGTATGGACGAGCATTACACTATAAAGCTGGATTGGAATCGTTTGGAGCTAGTGAAAATTTCGGAAAAAATTAAACGCGCGTTTAATTTTATTCGAAATACAACGCGAAAACTGAATTGAAAGCAAGTTGAGAACTTCTCACTCAATTGAATTGTTTCGATTTAAATTTTAAATAGTTAGATTTAAAATTATTGATTGTATGTCTAAATGATAAATTATTATCTGTTGATTGTTGAAATAGACATTATACGCCGTAATTAAGCGGAGGTTATTTATTAAAAACATATACCGCGAATATTTCACTGTAAAGTGAAATTGGTATTATTTATGTACTTGGAGTTGATTTTCCCGCATTATATAGCGGATGAGTCCCTATTGCGCCGCATAATAGCGGGTAATATTTTATGAATCCCATATACCGCGATATTCCGTATTGGAACGGAATGGGTATTGTGCTAACATTTGTGATGCAGGGAAACAAGTTGGAGGGATCTAACTGGATTCCTCACCGGTATTTATTTGATTACAGATATTGTGATGTTTGTTGATTATCATATCGATATATGATATTTGGATGTCGTGATTGACTATTTGGTGCGTTGCATCATTGGGACAATTTGGAATTTTCAAAGGATTTTAAAGTGATTTCGAAAATATATGTTTTATTAAATTTTGAATTGTTAAAATAAATAAACATTATAATTTTATTGTTATAAATGTTATATTTTTGGAAAATAGTACTTAAGTATGATTTTGGAGTTATATAAGTTTTAAATAACATTTTGTAAATTATTAAAAGGATTGGCTTATTTAAATTGAGATTTTTGAATTGTTATAAACAGTTTATATAAAAGGATTTATAAAAATTGACATTTATAAATTAAAATGAATTGTGAAACGAGTTTTATTAAGTGTTAAAATGAAGTATAAATGGATTTCACAAGTGAATAAAATTTATAGATTTATAAATTGTGAAGTTATGAAATGAACATATTTTGTAAAATAAAGATTTATAAGTAATTAACTTATAAATCAGATTTTGGGTATAAAGTTGAGTTATAAATTGAATTGATTTATAAAAAGGGATCTTTTTTTTAATTGAAGTTTTTATAAATAGAAATGGAATTTATAAACATTGTTTATAAATCCGAAATCAATTGAATTTTATAAATTTAATATAGAAGGTTATTAAAGGAGATATATTCGCGATTTCAGATAGCGAATTATCCCTGAAATAAAATGTGTAGAAAATATTGAATTTGGTTAGTGAAGTATATTCATGATTTTGGACAGTGAATATATTATTAAATAAAATGGATATGTTTTGGAAAAATGAATATTATCAAATGAAGTTAATTGTTTTAAAGATGTATTAAAATGGATTAACTATCGAAACCATAGATTTCAACATTTATTGTTGAAATAGACGTTTTCGAGAAATAAGGAAATAGTGGACCATAACACTGTTGTTATAGTAAATGATTTTCGAAAGGAAATTTTTTGTATAGTATTGGGATTTAAATATCTATCTTAATTTCAAATCCCTATACTAGTGATTTTGGGTTGTCGTAACGATGTTTTATGCAACATTCATTTTGACCCAAATAAATGTGTTTAAGTGAATGTTTTCCTTAAAGAATGAAATATATACTTAATTTCGATTTAAGTATATTGAATATTTTCCAAGTGTTGAAAATAAATGGATTTGTGAATTACTTATTGTTAAATAAGTATGGAAATATTTTTCCAATATGAAGTGAATATTTTGATATTTTATCTTTTAAAGATAAATCGAAAATGAATATTAGAAATCGATTTGAAAATCGTATATTCATAAATATTTTGGAATTGTAAATTCACTATGGAATTTATAAAAGAAAGGGGAATTTGTTTAAAAATAAACGTTGATTTATTTTTGAAGTATGAAAATAAATTTACGGATTCGTAACGTAAATATAAAGTAAATCGGTAAGGATTTATTTAATTGGTTTAAATGAACCATTTTGAAATGAAAGTATTTCCGCGTATGGAAAATGATTGAAATTTGTTTTCAAAAGTGGTAACGGTGAAAAGTGATTTGAAAATTTGTTTTCAAATGTTGAAGTGTGGAAAATATATATCTTGTAAAGATATTTTGGAAAGTAAATAATTTGGAAAATTATACAGAATCTGGTAATGTTGAGCATACCTATTGATAGTTAAATAACTGACTATCAATATTTACCTTTGAATGGGTATTTGTTGTGATTTGCTTGAATTTGAATGCCATGCTTATTTTCAAAATAAGCGCTCACTATTCGGGTTAGCCAGGAAAGGACCTTGGGGTCGTATAACCCATTATGAATATGTGATACATCGTTATTGACTGCATTTGAAGACCGGTGTTGAAGACCGGATATTTTTGAAAATGGAAGGATTACCATCGAATGACTCTGCATCGGCTGATATCCGATATAGAGGTTTTATTACCCTTAGTGACGGGAAGTCCGGTCGTGATTAGTGAATATCCGGATTGCAAGGACTTCTTTGGAAGTGCCTTCCGTTCTGTTCGATCCCAAAACGGACTTGTATGGATTGTGTGTCTGACATTACAATTTGAGATGTAAAGCTGGTTTCTATCAAATATATTTCTGTTGGTGGCGGAGAATTTATTCTCTTAGCTTAACACCCTTCTCTGAGACGTACGAGCTCAGAGGTTATGTAGTTGATGGTTACTAGTGATACATTCCCAAATTGGTAATGTGGCATACGAAGTGCTGTTGAGCATTTGATGATCAAAGCACAACTTTTGGATAAAGCGTGGCTTTGTGGACGAGACTTCGTCGAACCTCACACCCCGAAAATGGTCAAAACAGGAAGGATGCAGCAAGGTTATTAGGGGGTAGCGCCCCTTTAGTGTATGTCATTCCTTCTGGATAGAGGTGGTATCATGGTATGGAGCCCAGATACTTAACCTATGTTGTTGCTGCAAATTTATTACTTTGTGGTTGTTGGAATCGAGGATCCACGGATATAGATCGGTTACGATCGGGGAATGTCATATTCGTGTCAATAGTTACCTAGTTTGAAATGTAACCCGGCCTTGTGTTGGCAGAGATTCGGTTAGGTTCTCGGGTCATCTTTCCAGAGGCGTACCCATGTGGCAATGGGAAGTTCCTTGGCCTGACCATTCGTTGGAAATCCAAAGAAACAATACGATCTTGTACGGTTTTTGTTGTAGAACCTATCGTTCACTTATGGTGGTCACCACTGTTTGGATAGTGGCTATAGTAGGCATAAGTGCGAAATGCCTCTGCTGACTAAGATTTATATCTTTACTTTTGAAATGTTTTCCTACACTATGCACTAGTAATAATATCAAATGTTTCTTTTTAATGCGTATCAAGCATCTTTGACTATCATAAGGAGAAATCTCCTTCGATTCTGCGTTTGCATTGTGTGTGTGTGCGGGAGGCCTTATGGTAGTCTCATTTTCAAAAAAGCATTGCGAATCTATTTTAAAATTATTCTGTTCTTTGTTTTAAAGATAAACTGTTTTAGTTCTCACACTAGTCACATGACTGACTCGGAGTTTATTGTTTTCCTTCCTAAACTCTGGGTGCCCACCAATTTCCACACGGGCAGTCAAGAGTTAGGTTTATCAGGATATTATGGAATTCAGGAGTTGCTGGAGGCAAGCTGGATGGCATGGCGTATTCACTAGTATATAGTATTTCTTTTCTGCTGCTTTTTGTTGTTCGTTGTTGTACACTCTGATGATGTATTGTAATGTGATGTAATGTAATAACTGATATAGTTCTATGTTTAAAGATTATTCATTTATCTATTATATGTTGTTCTGCTGCGATTGTGAGATTCTGATATTGTTCTGTTGTTTCTTTCTATTCTGTTCTACCTTTTTCTCTCTTCTTATGTCTTTTTCTTCTTCTTTAACCATAACGGTATGGTTTTCCGGCATTCGATTGCTCGGCAGTTGATACAGTGGATGTATTGATGTCGGTTTTCGAGCGTCGAAAAGTCGCGTCGTTACAAGGTCTTTACACCTCTTATCCGCGTAACTCTTCGGTTTGGACCGAGCTTCCTTCATCCTTTCTCAGATTAACTCAATCTTTTCTGATGCCCCTCTAACCAGATCTTGACCTAAGACTAGTCCGTCTCCAGTTTCCAACCAAAATTATGGGGATTTGCGTGGTCTACCATATAAAGCTTCAAATGGCGCAATTACCATACTAATTCGATAACTATTATTATAGGAAAACTCAACCAAATGTAGGTGATCCTCCCAAGATTCACCAAAGTCTAATACACAAGCTCGCATTAGTTCCTTGAGTACCTTGTTGACTCTATCCATCTACCCGTTTGTCTCAAGGTGATTTTCCATACTCATATTAAGCTTGGTACCTGATACTTCCTATAGACTTTTCTAGAATTCACTAGTAAAGAAGGAATCTCTATCATTGATTATACTACTAGGAACACCATGTAGTCTAAGTATGTTCTTCATGAACAACTTAGCTAAAACATGTGTCGTTCTGATTGACTTAATTGGAATGAAATAGGCACTCTTGTTCAGTCTATCCACTGTAACCCATATACTTTCATTAGCTCTATTTGAGCTTGGCAACCCGCCTATAAATTCATGGATATCGAATCCCATTTCCGAACTGGAATCTCTAAAGGTTAAAGCAAACCACTGGCTTCTGATGTTTAGCTTTCACTGGTTGACAGTTTGCACACTGCCTAACCCATAAGCCAACATCCCTCTTCATACCTTCCCAATAGAAGCTTCTCTTCATATCCTGATACATGCTAGTTCCTCCAGGATGAATCTTAAACTTGGATCGATGACATTCTCCAAGAACTTCCTTCATCAAGTCCTCCATAATCGGAACACACAATCTTCCTTTCTTTCTTAACTATCCTCTTTGGTCAAGACTAAAGTCTTTTAGATTGGAGATCTCATCTCCTATCTCGACCTCTTAATCCTCTCGGCTAACAATAGATCCTCTTTCTGCTTAGAAGAAATCGTCTGAATTAACATTGGTCGGACTTCTAAGAAATACAACATGGTGGTCCTTAGACTCAAACTAGTAGTCGATCTTAAGTGTACTCCATAACTAGCCAAAGCTTCTAATTCCTTTCATTCTTCCGACATGGCTAATACTACATTCTGATGTTTTCTACTAAAAGCATTCGCTACTTTATTATCTTTTCTTGGTGTATAATTTATACCAAGATCATAAGCAGCCAAAAACTCCAGCCACCTCTGCTGTCTCATATTCAACTCATGTTGAGAAAATAAATACTGTAAAGACTTATGGTTGGTATAAAGCTCAAACGTCTCCCTTAAGAGATAATGTCTCCAAATCGTCAATGTGAAGACTACTACTACCAACTCCAAATCATGAGTAGGGTATCTAACTTCATGCGGTCTAAGTTTTCGTGAAGTGTAGGCAATAACTTTACCATTTTGCATTAACACTGCTCCTAATCTAGTTCCACATGCATCAATATATACCACCATCCCTTGGTTTCCGTCTAGAGCTACTAACACTAGTACATTGGTCAACAAATGCTTTAATTTAAGTAATGCTTCCTCACATTTGTCGGACCAGATAAACTTCGCCTCCTACTTGGTCAAGTTAGTCAAAGGTGCTGCTATCTGCGGGACGTCCTTAATGAATCTCCAGTAACAGTCAGCAAGTCCAAGAAAACTTCTAGGCCCGGTCACGGTATCTAGTCTCCTCCAATTATTAACAGCTTCGATCTTATCTAGATCGACCGATAATCCTTTCTTTGAAACCATGCGACCAAGAAACTTAACCTCTTTCTTCCAAAAATGACGCTTGGAAAACTTCGCCTCCAGCTGATTCTGCCTCATCGTCTCGAGCACCATTCTAAGATGAACTTCATGGTCCCTTTCATCCTTAGAGTATATTAAATGTCATCTGTAAACACCAGCATAAACCTATCCAAGTACTCTTGGAAAACATGACTCATCAAATCTACGAAGAAAGCAGGTGCATTCGTCAATCCAAACGGCATCACCAACCACTCATAAGAATCATACCTAGTTCGGAATGATGTTAAAGGAATGCTGTCCTCCGCCACTCTTAACTAATGGAAACCTGTTGCCAAATCCAACCGTGAAAACACTCTGGCTCCATTCAACTAACCAAATGAATGGTCTATTCTCGACAAAGGATACTTATTCTTAATCATCCTTATTTTCCACTTACGATAGTCGATACACAATCTCAGCGACCCATTTGGTTTCTTCACAAATACCGCGGCCGCTCCCCAAGGCAAACTGGTTAGCCTGATAAAATTTCTTCCTTCAAGATCCACTAGCTACACCTCCAATTCCTTCATCTCGATGGGTGTTATCCTTGTAGGTGGTCTACTAACAGGTTTAGCTCCGGGCAAAAGATCTATACGAAACTCAACTGCTCGTTTAGGTGGTAATCTTTTGACTGGCTCAAAGACATCTACAAACTCTATTGCTACTCAAACTTGACATAACTCATCTCCTATCTCCATAGTATTAAACAAAGTACTAACACTTCGGTCAAAATTTTCAACTGGAAATATTATTCGGTTATGACTATCAGCGTGCCTCTGTGATATCTCCCTATCCTGGTAAAATATTCTAGCCTTATACCGACCCAACAAATCCATACCCAAAATGATTACGAAATCTACGAAGTCAATAACATCAAAATGCATGCAAACTTATGTCCTAACAAATCAAGTTCTAACTGGTCACATCTCAACCCTAGAGTTGCATACCCTCCTATTGGATTCACAAACCATAAGGAAGTAACAAGGTAGGTGGGTTCTAAGCATAACTTATCAACTAAACACTGAGATATAAATGAATGTGATGCACCGGTATCATAAAGTAACCTAACTGATTTACTCTGAATCAAAAACATACCTTCCGTTATAGTCCTTCCTTTATCAGCTGTAGTAGGCCTAGCTGGTGCAATAGAAAAACCTTTCCTTTGTCCTACCCAGCTGGCTCTAGACACTGGTTCTTTTAGTGCCCAACTTGATTCCAGTTAATGCACTTCACATTCTTCTTACTTGAATCTTTCTTCCCATTTTATGACCGGCACTCATTCACAAAGTGGCCCTTCTTGTCAAACTTATAGCAAACTATCTCAACCTTTGACTTTTTAGCAGTATATCCCTTCTGGGCTCCCTTCTTTTTAAAGAAATTTCTCTTCTTCCCCCGAGAACCCTGAGTTTCCACTAGCTTCTCTTTAGCATAATCAACAAGGAACTCCTCATGGCGAATGGCCATCTACCCACTACATTACCAGGATCACGAACACGTGTCATGGTTGCTCTAGCGAGCTCGGGCATCATCCCTGAATGAACCTCTCATTTCTTCTGATTTCACTATCTACGGTAGTAGATCCATATCGAGACAACTCTTCAAACTTAGTGGCGTACTTAACTACCAAAATCTCTCCTTAAACTAGATCCATAAACTTCCTCATCAGCTCTAATTAGCACAAACTTCTGCTCAAATCTTCTTTTAAATTCATCCAAGTCAATTGCTATTTAGCAACTCCGGCAGTAGCACTGTTCCACAAGTGTAGCGCTTCCCTTGCAACTATCTAGAGGCCATTCTTCTCTTTTGCCCATCATTCAGACCCAAATCAGCAAATATATGCTATCAATGCAACAACCTATTCACAACCTTTATGGCACTCTTTGTCCCTAAGAATGGCTTCCCACCAAGACTGGTGTAGTCTCTATTCGACTTAACGTAATTATTACAACTGGAGCCACAAGATTAGCTCCTCCAACATTTTCAGCAGCAACTCCTGCTTGCATCATATTGACGAACAACTAATACATTGGCCCCATATCTACTAGTGGATTTCCATTACCCCACATTGGCATCAGCATTTTGGTTAGTAGCATTTGCCGATCGACTCGGGTTCCTCTTGGTAGTAGGTTATGAATTTCATTAGTTGTAGCGCTTCCTCCACTGAGATTTCCTCTTCCGTTTCCTGCTTCCATATCTTCTTTCCTGTAAATCTATATACAAGCCTTAGTAAGATATAAAAGAACGGTCAAAGAGAGAGGGGCATATGTACTTATATATAAATAACTATATCAAATACAAGTACGTTACCGTAGCGTTAACCCAAACCCTGATCTTATTTCCGATTCATTGGATTATGTTTCTAAAAGCCTTTAGGTTTAACTTTTCTTTTAAGTTTTCATAAACCTATGCTCTGATACCAACTTGTAACATCTCTCTACTTGAAGGCCCAAAACTAACAGCTATAGATGTTACAATCATCCACAGATATTAATCCTCGATGACCAAATATGACAGTATTAGATACATCATACATAGAAACACATGAATATGGAAATTTTTAAATAGCAATCAAATTCCACCTTCCACTTCAAAATATTCAAAATTGATTATATAATCCCATTACGCAGACCACGTAAAGATAAAATATAATTAATACAAACTACGCAAAGAGCGACATATGAAGATGCCCCTTGGTAGATCAGAGTATATAATATAAGTCACTAAAACTAATTTTCCTTTACAAACAAAACACACAACGAAAATAAAAGAACTCTAATAACAAGCTTACCTCCTGCACGTCTTTGGAAACTTTATTCGTCTAAAAGAACATCTGGAAACCTTCAATCTCAAACTACTCAAAATCAATTGAGTACCTGAGAGTTTAAGGGGAAAACAAAAACTTCAATTCAGACATAAAGCCTGGTATGAATAATAATCAACCATCTCAAATCATTTAGATATCTAGTGAGACCATGTCGCTTCGTGGAACAGGTTTTCCTCTTACTAATATCATAAAACATTTATAAAACCATATATTGTGCTCCTGCATCCACAATGGTTAAAACATAGTATTTCAAAACATTACGATGATATGCAAAACAAGTAAATCAAATCTGGATTGCCCATCCCCTTTCATTCTAACTATCAGTCTCAATTATAGTTTCTAGGGTTACTACTACTCTGTTAAATGTTTATGGACCATCTGTCCAATTTCATAGTTTTCATGGGATCACTATGAACCTATTGGTAACTCTTAATTTATTTTCTACTATTCTAGTTTTCATGGGCTAACTAGGAACCATTTGAATAACTGTGAATATCGTCTTAATCCGGATATAGTGCATGGGCTGACTATAAACCTATTGGCCCCTCTTAATACAAATCATGGTTTTTATGGGCTGACTATGAACCTATTAGACGCTTCCAATATCTTTCTTTTTACACATTTTTCATGGGCTTACTATGAATCTATTGGCCCCTACCAATATCTTAAATTAAGATTTTATCATTTCTTAAGTTATATTCACTGCTGGGTCAACCTAGCTAGTTATTCTGCCCTTTCCAAAACTATTGTTATGGGTTAATTACAATATGGATAAACATATGAAGAAGTAATACTTTCAAAATCTTTATTTATGTCATGGTATTTCCTTTTAAAATATGAGAGTGCGTTATTTTTTTTGAAACTTCGAAACCACTGGATGACCTCCATCGAAAGCATAGAAAACCTCTTTTCAAAACTCTAAGTATATACCTTTGAAATACCTTGAAACCTTACTTAATAATCTTTAGGAAAATAGCTTCGAAACTAATGAAAGTGCCCCTTTCGAAAACATTAGGTTTTACTCTTTGAAACATCCTTTGGGTCAAGATGGTTATATACGAAAGTATATCTTTCGAAACCCTTTAGAGAATTATTTGAGGAAAAGTAGAAGGTGTCGGAATCGCCTGTTCGTAAGCTCAAAACCTTTATGTTAAAACTTCAAAGGGTAGTGTCGAAACCCCCTTTCGACCCCATTACCTTCGGAACCCTCAACCCATTTCGAAAGCCTATAGAAAGTAGCTTAGCTTAATTTAAAACAAAGACAGCCCTTTGAAAGTATTGATGGCTTCAATACCCTCGGAAAGTAAAATAACAACAAGGTTTCGACTTGGTCAGAACCGGGGATTTCAAAAGCACTTATTTAAAGATAAAGGTCCCCCTTCGAAGCTAATATTTTAAATATAATACAGCAACCTTCTTCGAAAGCTATTTATAAAACTCCTTTCGAAACATAAATTTCGACAAGGTCGAAAGCTCTAAGCAAAACAAAGTAAAATACTTAACTTTTAAAACCAAACAGGTTTTCGACCCCTTCCGGAGTATTCCCTTCGACGCCATTGCTTCCGTCTTTCCTCCAATCCACTGCATACCATCTAAGTGATACCTTGTGTATTGGTTTCGACTATGTGGGTTTCAACAAAGATGGTTTTGGCGGAGATGGAACGAAGTCAATGGAGTCGAAAGGTACTGCTATTTGAGGCGGAACCAACTTTTCCTAGTTAAAGGCTGAAATCGTGCCCATTTGTAGAAAATGCATTAACTAATCTGCTTATGTGTAATGTTTTAATTTGTTGCGATAAATTTTTTCAAATACTTTACAAAATAACTACCATATTATCAGATCTAATTCAAAGGAAAATTAACATTTAAGCGCTTCCATTAAGCAAAACCAACATTACAAGTAAGTCCCTCTTTTAAAATAATTTATTTTCACTATTAAACCAATTGGGAAAAATCCCCAAAAATCATATAAATTACAATTTCATTATGTTATCTAACATATTAAAATTTTAGACCCAATTCCTTCTTGAAATAATTAAAATAAATTTTAAACCCGATGTAGCATATTTTCCTTTAGAAATTCATAATAAACTCTTCATAGATTTAAAAATCATGAAAAATTAAAACCATCTCTTAAATGATGTTTTACCTAACATATAATTTTTCCATGGCATTCTATATCCAATAACAATCAGTTTTTCCCTAAAATCATGCAGTTTCATATGTAAATGAATTGGTTTAAATTTAAACATATAATAACCTAAGCATATCATCATCCAAAGCATCATAAAATGAATTTAATCGAAAATCCAAAAACATAAGATTATAAAAAATAGAGATGGAATGAATTATTATTCACCTTAGATTTGATAAGGAATTTGAGACATGTTGTTGCTTAATCCTTCCTAGCTTTAAATCGAACTCTTCCTCTTTGATAACGGCTGGCTCCTTAGGGTTTTACATTTTTTTATTTGAGAAAAATGAATGTGACTGGACAAGAATGATAAGTGTATAGCCATGTATGAGGAGGTGCGCTATTTACTAATATGCCCATGTATACATTAATTAGCTTACAAACAAGATTAAGCCCACTGTTATTGTTAAGCATGTCCCTATATGATTTATTAAAATCTCTATCCCCTTATCATCATTATTCTATTTATTTTATCTAATTAAATTTCTTGAACAATGTTAAAAAAAACTAGGGACGTTATCGAGTTACTCGATGTGGATTCAAATATCTGGTTGGTAAGTTTCTCAAGCAATTTGTTTTTCTCTTTTCATATTCTAACTGCCTTTCAATGCTAGGAGTGTTTATTTATTTTTACTATTGTTAAAGGACATTTGAAAAATTGCAAGCTGAATTATTCCCCTTTATTTACTTGTTACAAAGAAATATATGTCATATTTTCTATTCAAATTGTCTTATAAACTAAGTCAATAGTGTTTTAAATGGTTTGCAATTGTGGTTGCAATCCTTAGAATAGGTGAATTTGTTATTTTAGGAGAGTTTGACAAGGTTGGTAAAGAGATTCTATCTTGATTGCTTGAAAAACCTTTTATGCTCATGTTATACGATGCTTAAAGCTTTATAGTTACATGTTCAGCAAATTTTGGTGATCATGTTTTAGTGGGTTATGTCTTGTTAGTGAGTATATGAGTTATTACAAATGAAACATATATAAATTCCTTTGTAAACAAGAATGAGGGAAATGAATATGAATATGAAGTGAGTTTGTTGCATATTGAGTTATTGATGTTACTTTCATGCACAATGGTGGGAGATATGTTGATAGTGGATACCACTGATCCTATATGCTCATTATTTTTAAGCTTTAATCAAATTTTAAAAGCAATTTTTAAGGTAAAATTAACCTTGGGTTGAGGAATTTTCCTCAAATGCACACCAACAAATTTATTAGATATATTTTTATTACATGACCAATTGTAAATTTTG
Organism: Allium cepa; assembly: GCA_030765085.1. Taxonomy (NCBI): domain Eukaryota; kingdom Viridiplantae; phylum Streptophyta; class Magnoliopsida; order Asparagales; family Amaryllidaceae; genus Allium; species Allium cepa. Next base: position 561,505,751 of record CM060939.1, read on the forward strand.
TTTCTAAAATCAGTACCCCTTACATCATGAACTTTTAATGCTTGAAAATCAGAGCAAGAAATTTCCAAAAGAGATCCACAAATGCTCGACTCTGGGCTTCATCTCTTTCTTCACAACTATATTCGAGTCTGGGCTTCATCTCGAGTTATATTTGATTGCAGATACTTCAATGTCTATGTATTTATATGTACATGTGTTTTGTATCATTTACATTGAGTGCAAGCTTTTCAAACTTTTGCAGTGAGTAGTTGGTGGAGTTTCCAGATTAAAACTAATCTTAATTTCTAAACATTCTTTGGTTTTTGAATTAATATTCACAACACTTTTTATGTTTTCATTTTCATATAAGTTACTTTTTGAATAGTATTTCCAATGATAGGATATGGAATTTCTAATGTTCTGAATAAAAATTTCTTTACTTGAGTGTTACATGTACATACATAATTAATAAAGTATATTGACTTGGTAAAATCGTAAGCGTAGTTCCAAATTTTTTAATGAATATCTTACATTAAGGGTTGACAACATTATATAAAATTTATATTGAATAGAATTTAATTATCACAAAATGCATATGTATTGTGCAATCTTACTATAATACAAAATAGTCATGGCATCTTTGTGGTTAGACAAAACAAGTTTAGTAGATGACTCTATAATGAAGAATAATGTTCAATAACTTCTAATGGTCATCAAATCAACATCCATTTAAATATTCAAAGAACTAAATATAAATAAATAAAATAGGCATATTTACTCTTGTTTAATTTGTTTGATTCCAAGATCATTCAGCTTTGATTCCACGCTTGTAACAAAACTATATATATTGCCATCAGAATTCCACTGATCAAAGATATATTCATAAGGTGTGCATATGAGTAATGTACCACCCCTAATTTTTTATAACATTATTCAGGAGATTTAATTTGGCAAATAAAATAAAGTAATGTAAATGTTAAGTGATAAGAGGACTGAGACTTGAATTAATTAATTAACCATATGCCTAATAAACTAATTAATGGTGTTAAGAATGGTTTTAGATTAAACAAATTACATAAGGGTATATTTGGAATTTCCATGCAATGACCCCTACCCATATATTTGTTTGTTCCTACCTTATTCTTCCCATTCACGTCACTTTTGAAAATGCAAATTAAAAGATAAAGGAATGGCCAGCCGTTAAGAGGAAGAAGAATTCAAAAATTAAAGCTAGAAAATCAAGCTTAGGGGAAATCAATCTTGATCCAATCTCCTTATCTAGATAAAGGTGAATAATAATTCTATCTCTACTTTGTTTTGAATGATATATTTTTTATTTAAGGGTAAATTCATTTTTATGATATATTGGATGATGATATGCTTGATGTAAAATTTATATGGATTAAAAATGATTGTTTAAATGAAGAAAAGCATAATTTTAGGTCAAAACCGAGATTCAAAGATGTTTAAATGTCGTGGGAAAATTTTATGTTATGAGAAACATGATTTTGGTGTTGGGTTTCAATTTTGGTAATTTTCTCTCTATGGAAAGATTATTATGAATTTTCAAAGAAAAATATGTTTATTTGGGTTTATAATTTATTTTGGGAAATATATTGAGAATTTGGGTTTGAAATTTTGACATGTAAGAAAACATGATTAAATTGAATTTTTGGATTTTTTGGGGATTTTACCAAAGTGGTTTTCTATGCAAAATAATTTTTTTTAGAAAAGGGACTTCTTTGCAAAAATTGGAGGGCTTAATTGATCAACGTAACCATGGTTTAGATTTGGATTAGCGGCTGTTATTTTTGAAAAAGAAATTGAAAAGTTAAAGCAACCATTCTGGTGTTGACATGTGATAAGTTAGTTAGAGAAAATTTTACTCTATAAAGAACTAAAAACCAGGTTTACTTAGAAAATAGGTTCCTACTACTTTTGAAAGCACCTCTAGACACAAATGCCTACCCCTTTGTCTTAGTCAAAACCTAACCATGTCAAAACCAATACACAAGGTACCATAAAGATGATATGCAGTGGATTGGAGGAAGGTGGAGGGTAAGGTGTCGAAAGCATAGCTTCTGAAGGAATTGAAACCTTAGTTTGTTTTTAAAAGAAAAGCACCTGCCTTTGTTTTTTTAAACTTCGACAGAGTCGAAGCGTTTTCACAAAAGGATTTAAAATGGTTTCGAAAGGGTTGCCATTAACTTATAATTGCTTGTGACTAGGTTCCTCTACTTATGAAAGATTGTTTTGAAAGAAGGGTTTCCGACTTAGTCGAAACCCTGCTGCTGTTCTTTAACCTTTCGATGGTATTGAAGATATAAATAGTGTCGAAAATGTATTTTGTTTTATAAGTTTAACCCATTTCCTATAGCTTTCAAAAGGGTTTAGGGGTTTTTGTAATGATCCCGAATTTTAATTTATTTTAAATTGATAATTTAATTTATTTTTGATTTAAAATTGTGAAATTAAATGATAAATTGATTTGAGTTTATCTAAATCCAAATTTAACTATGTTATTTATTAAGAAAGAGATAGTTTCTTTTATAAAATTGTTTTAAATTAATATTGAGTTATTTTTAAAAAAACGATATTAATAATAAAATGTCTTTACAAATGAATTCTTATTTTAAATAGAAATTATAGCTTTAAATTTATTTATAAGTAATAGATATGTGTGTTTTGAAAGAAACTATGATTTATAAAATTCGAAAAGGAAGTCTTTCAAAAATGTTCAATAAAATAAACTTTATAAATATATAAGTATGCACACTTGTAATATGAAACAAGTAAACAAGGAAAATGTAAATATATTCAATACCTTGCAAAAGAAAGAATATAAAATATGAAACTAAACAGTGAATTAAAATGGAACTTCACTTCTATTCAAAAGCAAACAAAACAAATAAAGTATACACACATAAAGTAAGAACAGAAAAAAATAACAACATAAATAAATGCACATACAATTGAAATAGTATGAACTTATAAAATAAAGCACCAAAAACAAGAAATCATCTCAGCCAAGACAAGTAGGTATGGCTGAAGTAAAACAAGCCTTGACATATTTTTTTTTCAGCCGAGTAAAAAAAAAATGAAAGCATCTTCAACCATGCTTATAGTACAAAGAGAAGGTAACATCACCTTGTATAAATAATATAATCAACTTGTACAAATAAAATACATCAACCAGTAAACTTGTTTTAATAAATATCAGTCTTCACCTTAGTTTTGTTTATTCATGCCAAGAAAAATATCATCAAAAATCTGAAAAACAAAACTTCAACTTATACAAGCTCAAATTCGATTCAACAAGGAACAAAACCAGATCAAACAATCAAGTGAAGTTCCAGAGCAAACCTGGAAACAGGGATAAAATAATTGAATCAAAGGCAACAATTTAAATTAGTGTGTAGGCAAGACAACATGCCTCTGTTTCAGGTTTCAAACCCTACTTGAAAATTTAAAATCATCACAATACAAAACATATGGGGTTTGGATTGCTAAATGAATGATATTTGTATGGGTATAACATTATTTATAAAGTTGTAATTAAGCCAAATGGACAGATAGTTCATTGGGAATTAAGGAATACACAGTAATGCCTTCTTAAATGATAAAAATCAAGTGATTTAATTTATGTTTGTGATTATACAATCTGATTAGTGTTTGGGAGTATTGAATTTTAAAAATAAAATTTTGATTTTTAGTTTCAAATTTAAGTGGGAACATGGGTTTGGATGGAAAACACGTATTGGCCAAATCCCAGCGATTTGAATCGAATTGAGCGCCGAGATCAATGGTGAGGGAAGCTTTCATGTTAATGATCACTAGAAAAATATTCGAAACATTTATAACAGGGCATGGTGGCGTCACGAGGGATCGGTAGGGTTTAAGGGGTGTATTGGTTCGATTCGAGGTTTGGGGTTTGTGTGTCGTCAGGGGATCATCGGAGGGGATCGCGAGTGGGGGAATGGGTTCTGGAAGGTGTGTCGCTGCTTCGGTGAAGGTGGCCGGTGGTTTCGAGAATGAAGGCGATGGGGAGGGGTGAAGTTCTGGCCATGACTATGCTGTTTGGTCGAGATTTTATCTCAATTTCGGCTCAGTTTGTTTTCGTGAAAACTGGGTGCGATTTCGTGTTCGAGGGAGATCGTGGGGTCGTGGAGCATCGTCGCGATGATCGCCGGTGGTCGGCGGCGCTCGTGCACGTGAACGTGTATCACTGTGTATCAGTGTGGTTTTTGTTTTGGGAAGGAGGAGTTAAAGTGAAACGTGAAGAAGCCTTTGAGCTGTCTTCCAGGTTTAAACAGAAACTTGTTCTGTTTATTTTGAAATTTCAAAACTGAATTTTGAATGATCAAACAAGTTTAAGAATTCAAATTTGTTTAATAACTTAAAAGTGTTAAATATTTAAGTGTATTTTAAAAAGGATTTGAGTTTCAAATGGAATTTGGAAAGGGAAGTAAGAACTTTATAAGTTGAACCAAAATGTGAAACTTGGGTTTAAATCTAATCCTGAAAATCAAGATTTTGAAAATAAATGAAGCTTATAAATTTAAACGTTCAAATCAATTTAAACATTAAAGCATATTTTGAATTCCTTTATAACAAAAGTATCACATTAACTTGTGAATTTAAAAGTTTTAAAGGATAGTTTTAAGATTTATTTAAAGATCGATTGGTATTCATTTTAAAACTTGAAAATTAAAAATGAAATTCAAAATAAAATTTGAAATATATAGTATTAAACATATTTGTAAGTGAAAAATTTAACCATCAATAAGAATGAGTTTTGCTTTAAAGTTAATGAAAAACTTAAAGATTTAAAGTTTATTAATTTTTGAGATAATTAGAATGGAATAATTAATGTTTTGTATTAATTGAATTAGTAAACAGAAGTTTAAATTTATAAATTAAGGTTTAAGTTAATTAATTAAGAGATAGCTAATGTGTAATTAAGAATCATAGATTCGAGTAGAAAATTTATGATAAAAAAATTAATTAGTTGTAATTAAGAACTAATTAAGTTGCAATTAACACCTAATTAAATAATTAAGAATTATTAATGGATTATTAATGGTTAATCAATTTTTATAAATAATGATTAAAGTTAATTAATCAAGTGATTAAGATGTAATTACATTTAATATAATTAAATGTTGATTTATTTATAAAGGTAAGTGATCACTTAAAGATAATTATTTAATGAAATTAACTAAGGTTAAATGATTGTGTAATTAACTTAAAGATAATCTAATTGATTTATTAATTAATAATAATTTAATTAAAATGTTTGATTAATTAATTTATATCAAATGATTTGTAATTAACTTATCAGGATTGGATAATTAATTCATAAGTAATTAATTTACTTGGGAATAGATTGAATTGATTAGGATTAAACGATTAATTTATCCTGCTTATAAATGACCATTAAATGCTTGACCTTACTTATGAATGATTATATTGCATTGTATTTTATGAGAAACCTTGAATTGACTGTCTTATCTGATCGGTAATATTTTGTTCTGTGACTGTGTATGATTTATCCATTTATTTACATTGTTATATTTCTGTGTTTTAATCTGTGATGATTGAATAATGCTTCACTATTGTGTTGAACCCCTGGACCACACCATACACACACAAAATATGGATTTCACGAGGAAATCAATTAAGTCACAGTTTTTGAAATGATATTTAAAAGTTGAATATTTGAATTCAAATGTTTTGAAAATGGATTGGGTTTAAAGTGAAAAGCAATTGAAATGGAATTTCAAAGATGAAATTTATTTTGAATAACTCGTTGAGTTTGAAATTTAAATATTTTGATTTGAATTTGAATTCAATACTTGAAATTGAATTCTATGATTTGAAACTAGAGTTTAACGATATTATACTAGTTATATATGGGTCAAACCATTTTTAAAGTATTGTTCTTTTGAGAATTTGAATTAACCCAAAGATTATAACTTGTATAAATGAAATAAGGTTTTTCCGAAATAGCACTGTTGTCTCTAAATGATACAAAGCTTTCATAGGAAAAATGAATTTCAAATTGTATTAAAAGGATTTCAAGTTTAAACTGAAATAATCTTCCAAGTTATAGATGAATATCTGGAAATGAATTTTGAAAGAAATATTTGGGAACGAACTTTGAAATATATAAGTTAAATCTTAATTTAAAGATTTAATGAATTAAATCCAATTGAATTGGAATTGTTTTGAAATCCAGGAATGAATCTTTGAGAAACTAGGTGAACTTTATGAAATAAATCTTATGCTTAAAAGATTTAAAATGGTAATTTGTTTAAACCATTTGAAAGAAAGTTTTGAATTATTAAGTTGTGACTTAATTGAAATCCCATATCCATATGTTGTAAATGTTGCGTTCACTATTCGGTTTAGCCGGGAAAGGACCTTTGTGTCGTATAACCCATTTCGAATATGTGATTCGACGTTATGAATAACATTTGAAGACCGGTGTTGAAGACCGGGTATTTGCGAGAACGATAGGATAACCTATCGATTGTCTCTGCACTGAGTTGCAGCGGTATAGAGACTCCTTAAGTGATGGGAAATCCGATCAGGATTGTGGATATCCGGATTGCAAGGACTTCTTTGTAAGTGCCTTCGGTTCTGTTCGAGCCCGTAACAGACTTGTATGGGTAGTATGTCTGACATTACAAATTGAGATATAAAGCTGATTTCTTTCAAATATATTTCTGTTGGTGGCGGAGAATTTATTCTCTTAGCTTAACACCCTTCTCTGAGACGTACGAGCTCAGAGGTTATGTAGTTGAAGGTTATCAGCGATATATTCCCAATTTGGTAATGTGACATGCTGAGTGTTGCTGCGAAATGATCATTGTGTTGATCATTTGTGATATGATCATTTGTTTGATCGTTTATCTTTGTGATCATTTCTATGATCATTTGTTGACCCAAAGCACAACTTTTGTATAAAGCGTGGCTTTGTGGACGAGACTTCGTCGAGCCTCACACCCCGAAATGGTCAAAACAGGAAAGATGCGGCAAGGTTATGAGGGGTAGCTCCCTTTAGGGTATGTGCATTTCCTTCTGGAAAAGGGTGGTATCATGGTATGGAGCCCAGATGCTTACTCATGTTGAAACACTTATTGTTATGGTGTGATGTTGATTACGAGCGCTCGGTTAAAGGTCCCAAAGGACCGGGGGATGGCATACTCGTGTCAGTAGTTACCCAGTTAGGGGTAACCCGGCCTTGTGTTGGCCGAGATCTGGTTAGGTTCTCGGGGACGTCCTTCCAGAGGCGTTCTCATGTGGCAATGGGAAGTTCCTTGGCCTGACCATTTGTTGGAAATCCAAAGAAACAATACGAGATTTGTACGGTTTTAGTTGTATAACCTGCCATGGAATGTGGCGATAACCTTCTATTGAACATGGTAGCTATAGTAGGCATATGATAATGGTCGTATGTTGGCTAAGATTTATATTCTACTTTCGAAATGTTTTCTGCACTTTGCACTTATAATAATAATATTAAGGAAATTGCGTATCAAGCATCTTTGACTATCATAAGGAGAAATCTCCTTTGATTCTGCGTTTCCATTGTGTGTGTGTGCGGGAGGCCTTATGGTAGTCTCATTTCTAAAAAGCATTGCGAATTGATTTTTAGATATTTCGTTGTTTGTTTTTAAAGATAAACTGTTTTTGTTGCTCACACCTGTCCCACGACTGATTCGGAGTTTATTGTTTCTTTCCTAAACTCTGGGTGCTCATTATTTTCTACACGAGCAGTCTAGAGTTGGGTTTTTCAGATAGTCAGGTTTAGTAGATTATCTGGAGTTAGTTCAGCCTTTGGATCACACCAGTCTTGCTCAGCTTGGTGCATCGTTATTGGGAGTTCGAGCTATTGTTGGATTGGTTCTTGGAAATGGAGTTGCAGTTCTAGGAGTTCTCTTTTGAAGACTATCTTAGAGTTATATTGTTCCGCTACTAGATATCATCTATTTTCTTTCCGCTGCTATTTTCTTGTATCTCTGATGTATATTGATATCTATTGTATCATCTGTTGTATCAGATATTGTATCAATGTTGTATATCAATGTATTATTCTTATTATTCCACTGTGTTATTTACTTAGTGTTGTTATAAGCTCCGGCGAATCGGATTTGAACGGTCGAATCTATGGCATTCGAATACGATATGAAGTATGGATGTCGATTTTCGAGCGCGAAAAATCATGTTCGTCACAGTTTTGAAGGAAGATGTTTTGAAATGGTTTCGATGCCAACCTTCCAATATTTTACCTAAATGTTTTATGCTTTCGAAAGAGATAGTGCTCACGCCATCAAATTTTCCCCAATATTTTTATATGTAAAATGATGGTTTCGAAAGAGCTGCTTTTTCCTATATTCTCTTTGACCTAAATAATTTTTACGTATAAACCCAATGCTTTCGAAAGGGGTACTTTCAAAGAATTCAGAAGGGTTACTCCCATTTGTGTCGAAATGCGTACTTTCTATTGGTTTCAAATCTAAGCTTCTATAGTTAAATGCTAATACTTTAATGTATTCGAAAGGTAGATCTTAAAATATTAAAAGGCAGGAGCCTAATGTTTTGAAGATAGATTTTAAGGCTTTCGAATGAGGCTTTCCTACGAAGTCGAAGTCTAGGTTTTAAAGGCATATAAAGGTTTTATGACCCAAGCTCTATTTTTAAAGGAAAAAACTATGGCAATATTAAAGGAATTTTTATAATGCTTTTAAGAAGATTCTATCTTTGATAAATTAATAGGTTAAAGGGATTAAACATGTTTTATATTAAACCCAAAGGAGTGGTATTGCTATATTATTATCTCGCTTCTTTTAATATGAATATATTCACTTTATAATGGACCCATTACTGTATTTTGGGGATAAAGGGTAGAAGAACCAGTTAGGTTAACCCAGTAGTGAATATAAATTGAACAAACTCTTGAATGAGTAGAATTATATCCAGAAGGTCTGGAAGACCAGAATATAGGATGTTAAAATATAAAGAAAGATATCGGCAAGGGCCAATACGTTCTCCATAAGCCCATGAAAACTCTGTAAAAGAAAAGATATTGGCAGGGGCCAATAGGTTCATAGTTAGCCCATGAAAACTATGTATAAAGGAAGATGTTAGAAAGACAGGTTCATGGTTAGCCCATGAAAACTATGTAAAAAGGAAGATGGCAATAAGACAGGTTCACAGTAAGCCCATTAAAACTATGACTGGACATTGGAAAGGGCTAGTAGGTTTGTAGTTATCCCATGAAAACTATATCTGAATGAAATATTGACAGATGTTAATATGTTCTTAATCAACCGATGAAAACTAGGGTAAGATAAAGGATATTGAAGTCACCAATAAGTTCCTAGTCAACCCATGAAGACTAGGATAAAACTAAGATATTGGAGTTACCATTAGTTTCATAGTAAACCCATGAAAACTATGTAATTGGACAGGGAGTCCTTAATTGTTTAATCGGTTATTAGTCAGCCCATGAAACGTAATAGGTCAATAATAATCCTAGAATTATAATTGAGATAGACAGTCTAAAACGAATGGGATGGGTAGTACAGAATTGATTCATTCGTTTTGCATATCATGATATTATACTATATTGAATCGATTTAACCATTGTGGATGCAGAAGCACGATATATGGTTTTGTAAAAGTTTTGAGATGCTAGTGAGGGGAACCCCGTTCTGCTAAGCGGCGTGATCTCACTAAATATCTAATTGATTTGAGATGATAGATTATTATTCATACCAGGCATTATATCTGACTTGAAGTTTATGATTTCCCCTTAAACTCTCGGGCACTCAATTGATTTTGAGCAGTTTGAGGGTTGAGGTTTTCAGGTTCCTCTTAAGACAAATAAGCTTTCGGAGATGTACATGAGGCATGATAACTATTTAGAGTCCTCTTTTCTTTGGATTCCGATGTGTTGATTGTAATGGCAAAGTTGATATATGCCTGTATCTACTTTGATCATCCAAGGGGGCATTTTCATATGTCACTCTTGGCGTATGTTATAATAAATATATTTTCTCTGAACGTGATTTGCAAATTGGGGAGTATGTAATGAATTGGAAATATTGTGAAATGAAATGTGGTTTTGTTTGAAGTTTAAATTTTTTTTCCATAATTATGTGTTTCTGTGTATCAATGAATCTAACTTCGCCGTATTTGGTCGCATAGGATTAATAACTATGGATGACTGCAGCATCCGTAGTCGTTAGGCCTCCAAGTAGGGGGATGTTACATTGGTATTAGAGCAAAGGTTTATGAAACTTTAAAAGAAAGTTAAACTAAAAGATTTTCAAGAATAATCCAATAAATTTGAAAATATGATCGGGGTTTGGGTTATCGCTATAGTAACGTAATTGTATTTGATACATATATATATATATATATATATATATATATATAAGAGTATGTGTTCCCTTCTCTCTTAGATCATTCTTTTGCATCTTACTAAGGCTCGTATGCAGATTTATGAGAAAGAAGATATGGAAGCAGGAAATGGAAGAGGAAATCTAGGTGGAGGAAAACCATATCAAACAGAAATGCTCGATCTAATACCAAGAGGAACATAAGTCGATGGGCTAATGCTAACCCAGATGCTGAAGCCAATGTAGGTGCTGGAAATCCGCAAGTAGATGCGAGGATGGTGTATCATTTATTAGCCAATCTTTTGCAAGTTGGAGTTGCTGGTAATGTCGGAGGAGTTAATCCCATGGCTCTAGTTTGGAATAACTATGCTAAGTTGAGCTGAGACTACACCAGTCTGGGTGGAAAGCCATTTTTTCGAACGGATGATGTTGTTGAAGCTGAGAATTGGATACCGAGTTGTGAAAGGATTTGTACCGATCTAGACTTGGATGATGGGCAAAAGAGAAAGCTAGCCTCTAGGCAGTTGCAAGGGGGAGCGCTTAGCTGGTGGAATAGTGTAACCGTCGGAGTTTTGGAGGATGAGCTAACATAGGCTAATTTCAGAAGAAGGTTTGAGCAGAGGTTTCTGTCTGAGGTTGCTAAGATGGCATTGAAAAGGAAGTTCATGGATCTAGTTCAAGGAGATATGTCTGTTGTGACGATACGAATTTTTCACGCTCAAAAATCGACATCCATACTTTACATCGTACTCGAATGCCGTAGATTCGACCGTTCAAATCCGAGTCGCCGGAGCTTATAACAACATTAAGTAAACAACATAGCGGAAAAGAAGAATAATACATTGATATACGACACAGATACAATATCTGATACAATAGAGTGATACAATGAATATCAATATACATCATAGATATGATACAAGAAATAGCAGCGCAAAAGGAAAATAGATAACATCTAGCAGTGGAACAATATAACTCTAAGATAGTCTTCAAAAGAGAACTCTAGCAGCAGCAGCTCGTTCAACATCACAATACGCAAAGACAAGCAAGTCTCGTCCACATCCAAAGACTGAACTAGCTATCTGAAAAACCCAACTCTGAACTGCTCGTGTAGAAAATTTTGAGCACCCAGAGTTTCAGAAAGAAATAATAAACTCCAGATCAGTCATGGGACTGGTGTGAGCAACAAAAAGAACAGTTGTCTTTTAAAACAATCAACAAAAGATTTTAAAGTCAATCTGTAATGCTTTAAGAAATGAAACTACCATAAGACCTCCCGCCACACACACAATGCAAACACAGAATTGGAGGAGATTTCTTCTTATGATAGTCAAACATGCTTGATACGCAATTTCCTTGATATTATTACAATATGTGCAAAGTGCAGAAAACATTTCGAAAGTAGAATATAAATCTAAGCCAACATACGACCATTATCGTATGCCTACTACAGCTACCATCTAAACAGTGGGGCGCCACCATAAGTAAATGGCAGGTTCTACAACTAAAACCGTACAGGGTTTCGTATTGGGAATTGTATTTCCAACAAATGGTCAGGCCAAGGAACTTCCCAATGCCACATGAGAACGCCTCTGGAAGGACGTCCCCGAGAACCAAACCGGATCTCTGCCAACACAAGGTCGGGTTACCCCTAACTGGGTAACTACTGACACGAGTATGCCATCTCCCGGTTGTAAACAACCTTTAATCGGGGCCCCGACAACGAATCACAAAGTAATATATATATATATATATATATATATATATATATATATATATATATATCTGCGATATCAACATAAGTTAAGTATCTGGACTCCATACCATGATACCACTTCTATCCAGAAGGAAATGCACATACCCTAAGGGGTGCTACCCCCAATAACCTTGCTGCATCTTTTCCTGTTTTGACCATTCCAGGGTGTGAGGCTCGACGAAGTCTCGTCCACAAAGCTAAGCTTTGGTACAAAGCCATGCTTTGGGTCAACAAATGATCAAAGTAACGATCACAAAGATAAATGATCAAACAAATGATCACATCATAAATAATCAAACAATGATCATCACACAGCAACACTCAGCATGCCACGCTACCAAATTGGGAATATATCGCTGATAACCTTCAACTACATAACCTCTGAGCTCGTACGTCTCAAAGAAGGGTATTGAGCTAAGAGAATAAATTCTCCGCCACCAACAGGAATGTATTTGAAAGAAATCCGGTTTATATCTCAATTTGTAATGTTAGACATACAATCCATACAAGTATGTTCTGGGTTCGAACAGAATGGAAGGCACTTCCAAAGAAGTCCTTGCAATCCGAATAATCCCTAATCACGTCCGGACTTCCCATCACATATGGAGTCTCTATACGGGGGACCAGTCAATGCAAAGACATTCGACGAGTCGTCCTTTCGTTTTTGAAAATATCCGGTCTTCACCACCGGTCTTCAAATTCAATCTATAACGACGTATCATTATTCGGAATGGGATATATGACACAAGGTCCTCTCCCGGCTAAACCGAATAAATGAGCGTAATATTTCAAAACACATGAATATTGGGATTTCAATTAAGCCACAACTTAATAATTCAAAACTTTCTTTCAAATGGTTTAAACCAATTATCATTTTAAATCCTTTAAACAAAATATTTATTTCACAAAGATCAATTCATAGATTTCCAAAACAATTTCTATTTCAATTGGATTAATTCATTTAAATCTTTAAATCAAAGATTTAACTTATAGCTTTCAAATCATTTTCATAACTTGGAAATTATCTTCATTTCAAATTAGAGATCATTTTAACTCAAATTGGAAGTTCATTTCTTATGTGAAAGCTTTAATTATTTGAAAACAAATAGTCTTTCGTTTCAGAAAAATCCAATTATATTTGCTCGAGTTAAAGCCTTAATTTATATTCATATTCCCAAATTAATACATTTTAAAATAGTTTAACCCATATATAACTGGTATAACATCTTTAATCTCTAGTTTCAAATCATAGTATTCAGTTTCAAATTTCAAATTTAAATTTAAATCAAATTATTTTAATTTCAAATTTTATCAAGTTATTCAAAATAAATTTCATCTTTGAAATTCCGTTTCTAAAGCTTTTCACTTTAAACCCAATCCATTTCAAACATTTGAATTTAAAAATTCAAATTCAAAACTATTTTCAAAAATTTGTGACTTAATCGATTTCCTCGTGAAATCCATACTTGTGTGTGTATGGTGTGGTCCAGGGGTTTAACACAATAGTGCAACATCATTCAATCATCACCGATAAAAAGACAGAAATATAGTTGATAAGCGATATAAACTATAATGCTTATCGTCCATTCACAGATTCACAGATAGTATAAAGATGTAAATAAATGAATAAAATACACCGCACAATCCACAGAACAAAATATCACAGATCCGATAGGACAATCAATTTAAGGCATTTCATATAATACAATCATCCATAAGTAAGGTTAAGCATTTAATAATCATTCGTAAACAGGATTAATTAATTGTTTAATCTTAATCAACTCAATCTAGTTCCAATTAAATTTATTTACTTATGAATTAATCATCCAATTCTGATTTATTAATTCCAAATCATTTGTTACCAATTTATCTAATGATTTTCTTAAATTAATTAAACTAAATTAATTAACTTTAATTAATCAAAATATCCAAATTTAATTACAATAAGTGATTAATCCTTAATTACTTTCATTAAGTAATTACATTTAACAATTTACAAATGATTATCTTAATTAATTAATCTAATTAATTCATAATGTTTATCACATTAATTAATTATGAAATAATCCTTAGTTAATTATCTTCATTTTCTAATAACATTTCTTAAATTACTTTCTTAAGAAATTATCTTAGATTAATTTATTATTAATCATTTCTAATTATAAATTAATCTAATTTATTTATTTATAAAATTAAATAAATCATTCTTTAATTTCCTTATTAGTTAAATCATATATTTTTTTCTTAATTATCTCTAAGATAATTAATTTCTGCATTAATGATTTCATTCACATTTAAGTGTATTTTAAACATTACACTTTAAATTTTAGTTTAAATTGCATTTGGGATTTAAAATTCAAAAATGATTATTCTTTTAAACATAAGTTCCATTTTAAAGTTCACTTTATAATTTTTAAAAATAAATTTAAATAACATTTATTACTTATATAAGAAAAGTTTTTAAACCAATCTACTTAGTTTTATCATTTGAATCTATTAAATTTAAATACTTGGAATCATTTCCATACTAGAACATTGATTAATTAAAGTTTAATACTAAATTATTTCAAAACATTTGTTAGTTAATTAATTGAATACTAAAACAATTTATATTAAAAACATTTAACTTTAAATATCTAAAAGTTGAACTCGTTCGAGATCTTGTTTAATAATCTTTACTTTGGAAAATCTAGTTTACAAGCTTTGAAAAACTTATTTATTCAATTAAACTAAAAAAAAATCTTGTCTAACAAAATTTATTTGAAATCTGTTAAGTCATAAATTCCAGAAAAACAGAACAGGTCTTGTTGAAAACCTGTTCAACATATACACTCGAAACCTTCCCACCTTGCTTCGTGTCAAACTGAAGATTGCTCGAGTAAATACATATCTTTCTCGAGTTTGGACCTCGGAGTTCTTCTTCCCCAAAACTTCGAACAACAGCTGATACTCATATACATAAGTGCACGTGCACAGTGGCGCCGAGCCACTCAGATCATCATCGACGATCTTCCCATATCAACCATCACTCCCAAACTCCAACTCGATCATCAAATCTCCCTCCAAACCTCGAAATTGAATTCGAGCCTTCCAACCAACCTGGAACACCAACAGGAAACGCACGCCAAACGCGACTTCGACCATCTGCGAGCTTCCACCTCCGACCTCGACTTCAACATCACCCAAACTTCTACCACCCGAAGTATCAAAACACTCGATCCATCATTGAGGCCGAGGTGATCAAATTTCCATCATAGCTAAAAACCAGGTTTACGGATTTTAAATCCAAATCCCAAAATCCACATAGCTTAAATCCTTGATCCAATGTTTTTCCTAGCTTTAATGATCACTCCTCTAACCACCGAACCAATTCCGACCTCCCCAGGTTCAAAGAACTGCAGATATACCCAAAAATCCCATTTCTGTTCAACACAGAAATGCACATTCCACTCTCCACTAAAAATTCCCATTTTAGTTTTAAAAATCAAATTTTGATTTATGCAATTGATTCATGATCCTGACATTATAAATTTTGACCATTAAATTTTGATCATTTCACACTTTATTTACTGCTTGATGTAAACAGAGTCTATCCATATAGATTTTGATCTAATTATACTTTTAAATTTTGAATCCATAGAATAAAAGATACCTTTTATCTATACTTAAGATTTTATACATACTTGTTAAAGAGAAATTTGATTTATTGTTCAGGGTTGGATCTGTGAATTTTAATCAGACAGGGTAAATCTGTAACAAACAGGCATCTCAATATTCATATATACATACATACATCCTCACATTGATAACAGATCATAAGCAACATGTATACAAAGCAATCATCAAGTTTTGGACCGTTATCTCTATTTTTAGAAGTTAAGTTACTCACAGATTCAAGAAGATGAACAAAGCTTGCTTTGTTGTTTAGATTTGCTTGCAGTTTTGAAACAGGCTTGTAAAACAAAATAAGCTGAAACCCCTTCTTTGATTCTTATGGTTTAAGTTGATTATTTGTAATCTTTGTTTAAGTTTAAGTTGACATTATTTTCTTGAGGTATCCATTTCAAATGAACGAACTGATGAAGATTGCTATATGTAGAGTGAGTTCACAGGGATATCACTTTGTACAGGGTATTTTATATTGTTTGTACAGGTGATAGATATGTTATGGTGGCTGATGTATAACATTCTAGTGGCTAAGGACATGGCATTAACTGCATAGGTCCTTCATGTTTTCATTTGCAAGCATATACTTACATTTTTCTTTTGCCTACATACTACTTTACTAGGCTGATGTACAGGAAAGTGTACTTAGAGATGATGGCATTAAGAGCTGATGTACTTTATGTCTCTATAGTTGCCTTATTCTATTATTTTGTTCATAGATTTACTTTAGTCTTATGGCTTTGTATTGCCTTATATTTCGGCTGCATACTTCTTCTACTTGCTTTGTTTATGTTCATGCAGTATTGTACTTTGCTTTAGTTTTGTTTTACTTTGCATATTTACTCCTACTTTATGTACATTTTATTGCCTACATATATTTTATTACTTTGTATATTCTAGTTAAGGTGTTGTTTTAAATTTTAGCAATACGTATTTATTTTATTTTATACATTTTCCCATATATCTTAAACTTGTATTTCTTATTTTACATTTGTAATTAAAATACCCACATTTTTATTTGAATTTAGAGTAAATTTCACAAACTTTTATTCAAAAAATTAAATTAATTATCATTTTAAAATTAATTAAAATTCGAGATCGTTACAGACTTCCCCCCCTTAAAAAGAATTTCGTCCTTGAAATTCGCCAAAGAGGGATAACGAAGATAGATGAAAGATAGAGAAATATCTTTTCAGATCAAACTGGATATCAATTCTGCATTTGGCTTATCAAATCAGAATATCAACAATAGATACAAGAAATTATAATAGAATTTCAAATTTTTAAACAAAATCGTTTTATCGATTTAATTTAAATTGTCCTTCATAGTCTATTAATCAATTTAACTCAATTTAAAATTTCCAATTTATTCAAAATTCCTAATTTCAAATTTCAAATTCGTATTCATTAAGGCTTAAATCCAAAACTGATAAGAAACCGATGAAAATACGAAGAAAAGATTTTCTATAACGATATGTAGAGCCACCATCACACCGAAAACTTCTTCTGGAGCTGTCACGAAGAAATCAAAAGAATTTGAAAAGACGAAACAAAGAAAGTTATTTCCACTGTTGTAGGGTATTGACCATTTATAGTCGTATTTCCCTGTCCCCTATCTCATTCTCTTCTTACACTCATACTCACTATCAGTGGATAGTAAGAGAATTTACTGAGACATTCGAACAGATATCTTAGGGATTACACATTCTAGGGTATACTTCACCCTATCTCTAATGAGCTACTTAATGTGTTATACTCCTGATCTAAAGTTTAAACTTAGCCCTGATACCAAATGTGACGATACGAATTTTTCACGCTCGAAAATCGACATCCATACTTTACATCGTACTCGCATGCCGGAGCTTATAACAACATTAAGTAAACAACACAGCGGAAAAGAAGAATAATACATTGATATACGACAAAGATACAATATCTGATACAACAGAGTGATACAATGAATATCAATATACATCAGAGATATGATACAAGAAATAGCAGCGCAAAAGGGAAATAGATAACATCTAGCAGCGGAACAATATAACTCTAAGATAGTCTTTAAAAGAGAACTCCAGCAGCAGCAGCCCGTTCAACATCACGATAGGTAAAGAAAGCAAGTCTCGTCCACATCCAAAGACTGAACTAGCTATCTGAAAAACCCAACTCTGAACTGCTCGTGTAGAAAATTTTGAGCACCCAGAGTTTAGGAAAGAAACAATAAACTCCAGATCAGTCATGGGACTGGTGTGAGCAACAAAAAGAACAGTTGTCTTTTAAAACAATCAACAAAAGATTTTAAAGTCAATCCGCAATGCTTTTAGAAATGAAACTACCATAAGACCTCCCGCCACACACACAATGCAAACGCAGAATTGGAGGAGATTTCTTCTTATGATAGTCAAACATGCTTGATACGCAATTTCCTTGATATTATTACTATAAGTGCAAAGTGCAGAAAACATTTCGAAAGTAGAATATAAATCTTAGCCAACATACGACCATTATCGTATGCCTACTATAGCTACCATTTAAACAGTGGGGCGCCACCATAAGTAAATGGCAGGTTCTACAACTAAAACCGTACAGGGTTTCGTATTGGGAATTGGATTTTCAACAAATGGTCAGGCCAAGGAACTTCCCATTGCCACATGAGAACGCCCCTGGAAGGACGTCCCCGAGAACCAAACCGGATCTCTGCCAACACAAGGCCGGGTTACCCCTAACTGGGTAACTACTGACACGAGTATGCCATCTCCTGGTTGTAAACAACCTTTAATCGGGGGCCCAGCAACGAATCACAAAGTAATATATATATATATATATATATATATATATATCTGCGATATCAACATAAGTTAAGTATTTGGGCTCCATACCATGATACCACTTCTATCCAGAAGGAAATGCACATACCCTAAGGGGTGCTACCCCCAATAACCTTGCTGCATCTTTTCCTGTTTTGACTATTTCGGGGTGTGAGGCTCGACGAAGTCTCGTCCACAAAGCTATGCTTTGGTACAAAGCCATGCTTTGGGTCAACAACTGATCAAAGTAATGATCGCAAAGATAAATGATCAAACAAATGATCACATCACAAATGATCAAACAATGATCATCACACAGCAACACTCAGCATGCCACGCTACCAAATTGGGAATATATCGCTGATAACCTTCAACTACATAACCTCTGAGCTCGTACGTCTCATAGAAGGGTGTTGAGCTAAGAGAATAAATTCTCCGCCACCAACAGGAATGTATTTGAAAGAAATCTGCTTTATATCTCAATTTGTAATGTCAGATATACAATCCATACAAGTCTATTCTGGGTTCGAACAGAACTGAAGGCACTTCCAAAGAAGTCCTTGCAATCCGGATAATCCCTAATCACGTCCGGACTTCCCATCACATATGGAGTCTCTATACCGGGGACCAGTCGATGCAAAGACATTCGACGAGTTGTCCTTTCGTTTTTGAAAATATCCGGTCTTCACCACCGGTCTTCAAATTCTATCCATAACGACGTATCATTATTCGGAATAAGATATATGACACAAGGTCCTCTCCCGGCTAAACCGAATAAATGAGCGTAATATTTCAAAACACATGAATATTGGGATTTCAATTAAGCCACAACTTAATAATTCAAAACTTTCTTTCAAATGGTTTAAACCAATTATCATTTTAAATCCTTTAAACACAAGATTTATTTCACAAAGATCAATTCATAGATTTCCAAAACAATTTCTATTTCAATTGGATTAATTCATTTAAATCTTTAAATCAAAGATTTAACTTATAGCTTTAAAATCGTTTTCATAACTTGGAAATTATCTTCATTTCAAATTAGAGATCATTTTAACTCAAATTGGAAGTTCATTTCTTATGTGAAAGCTTTAATTATTTGAAAACAAATAGTCTTTCGTTTCAGAAAAATCCAATTATATTTGCTCGAGTTAAAGCCTTAATTTATATTCATATTCCCAAATTAATACATTTTAAAATAGTTTAACCCATATATAACTGGTATAATATCTTTAATCTCTAGTTTCAAATCATAGTATTCAGTTTCAAATTTTGAATTTAAATTTAAATCAAATTATTTAAATTTCAAATTTTATCAAGTTATTCAAAATAAATTTCATCTTTGAAATTCCGTTTCTAAAGCTTTTCACTTTAAACCCAATCCATTTCAAACCATTTGAATTTAAAAATTCAAATTCAAAACTATTTTCAAAAATCCGTGACTTAATCCATTTCCTCGTGAAATCCATATTTGTGTGTGTATGGTGTGGTCCAGGGGTTTAACACAATAGTGCAACATCATTCAATCATCACAGATTAAAACACAGAAATATAGTTGATAAGCGATATAAACTATAATGCTTATCGTCCATTCACAGATTCACAGATAGTATAAAGATGTAAATAAATGAATAAAATACACCACACAATCGACAGAACAAAATATCACAGATCCGATAGGACAATCAATTTAAGGCATTTCATATAATACAATCATCCATAAGTAAGGTTAAGCATTTAATAATCATTCATAAATAGGATTAATTAATTGTTTAATCTTAATCAACTCAATCTAGTTCCAATTAAATTTATTTACTTATGAATTAATCATCCAATTCTGATTTATTAATTCCAAATCATTTGTTACCAATTTATCTAATGATTTTCTTAAATTAATTAAACTAAATTAATTAACTTTAATTAATCAAAATATCCAAATTTAATTACAATAAGTGATTAATCCTTAATTACTTTCATTAAGTAATTACATTTAACAATTTACAAATGATTATCTTAATTAATTAATCTAATTAATTCATAATGTTTATCACATTAATTAATTATGAAATAATCCTTAGTTAATTATCTTCATTTTCTAATAACATTTCTTAAATTACTTTCTAAGAAATTATCTTAGATTAATTTATTATTAATCATTTCTAATTATAAATTAATCTAATTATTTATTTATAAAATTAAATAAATCATTCTTTAATTTCCTTATTGGTTAAATCATATATATTTTTTTCTTAATTATCTCTAAGATAATTAATTTCTGCATTAATGATTACATTCACATTTAAGTGTATTTTAAACATTACACTTTAAATTTTGGTTTAAATTGCATTTGGGATTTAAAATTCAAAAATGATTATTCTTTTAAACATAAGTTCCATTTTAAAGTTCACTTTATAATTCTTAAAAATAAATGTAAATAACATTTATTACTTATATAAGAAAAGTTTTTAAACCAATCTACTTAGTTTTATCATTTGAATCTATTAAATTTAAACACTTGGAATCATTTCCATACTAGAACATTGATTAATTAAAGTTTAATACTAAATTATTTCAAAACATTTGTTAGTTAATTAATTGAGTACTAAAACAATTTATATTAAAAACATTTAACTTTAAATGTCTAAAAGTTGAACTCGTTCGAGATCTTGTTTAATAATCTTTACTTTGGAAAATCTAGTTTACAAGCTTTGAAAAACTTATTTATTCAATTAAACTAAAAAAAAAATCTTGTCTAACAAAATTTATTTGAAATCTGTTAAGTCATAAATTCCAGAAAAACAGAACAGGTCTTGTTGAAAACCTGTTCAACATATACATTCGAAACCTTCCCACCTTGCTTCGAGTCAAACTGAAGATTGCTAGAGTAAATACATATCTTTCTCGAGTTTGGACCTCGGAGTTCTTCTTCCCCAAAACCTCGAACAGCAGCTGATACTCATATACATAAGTGCACGTGCACAGTGGCGCCGAGCCACTCAGATCATCATCGACGATCTTCCCATATCAACCATCACTCCCAAACTCCAACTCGATCATCAAATCTCCCTCCAAATCTCGAAATTGAATTCGAGCCTTCCAACCAACCTGGAACACCAACAGGAAACGCACGCCAAACCTGGAAAAGTGCCTCGTCTTCGAGACGTCGACCATCTGCGAGCTTCCACCTCCGGCCTCGACTTCGACATCACCCAAACTTCTACCACCCGAAGTATCAAAACACTCGATCCATCATTGAGGCCGAGGTGATCAAATTTCCATCATAGCTAAAAACTAGGTTTACGGATTTTAAATCCAAATCCCAAAATCCACATAGCTTAAATCCTTGATCCAATGTTTTTCCTAGCTTCAATGATCACTCCTCTAACCACCGAACCAATTCCGACCTCCCCAGGTTCAAAGAACTGCAGATATACCCAAAAATCCCATTTCTGTTCAACACAGAAATGCACATTCCACTCCCCACTAAAATTTCCCATTTTAGTTTTAAAAATCAAATTTTGATTTATGCAATTGATTCATGATCCTAACATTATAAATTTTGACCATTAAATTTTGTTCATTTCACACTTTATTTACTGCTTGATGTAAACAGAGTCTATCCATATAGATTTTGATCTAATTATACTTCTAAATTTTGAATCCATAGAATAACAGATACCTTTTATCTATACTTAAGATTTTATACATACTTGTTAAAGAGAAATTTGATTTATTGATCAGGGTTGGATCTGTGAATTTTAAACAGACAGGGTAAATCTGTAACAAACAAGCATCTCAATATTCATATATACATACATACATCCTCACATTGATAACAGATCATAAGCAACATGTATACAAAGCAATCATCAAGTTATGGACCGTTATCTCTATTTTTATAAGTTAAGTTACTCACAGATTCAAGAAGATGAACAAAGCTTGCTTTGTTGTTTAGATTTGCTTGCAGTTTTGAAACAGGCTTGTAAAACAAAATAAGCTGAAACCCCTTCTTTGATTCTTCTGGTTTTAGTTGATTGTTTGTAATCTTTGTTTAAGTTTAAGTTGACATTATTTTCTTGAGGTATCCAGTTCAAATGAACGAACTGATGAAGATTGCTATATGTAGAGTGAGTTCACAGGGATATCACTTTGTACAGGGTATTTTATATTGTTTGTACAGGTGATAGATATGTTATGGTGGCTGATGTATAACATTCTAGTGGCTAAGGACATGGAATTAATTGCATAGGTCCTTCATGTTTTCATTTGCAAGCTATTTCATATACTTACATTTTTCTTTTGCCTACATACTACTTTACTCGGCCGATGTGCAGGAAAGTGTACTTAGAGATAATGGCATTAAGGGCTGATGTACTTTATGTCTCTATAGTTGCCTTATTCTATTCTTTTGTTCATAGATTTACTTTAGTCTTATGGCTTTGTATTGCCTTATATTTTGGCTGCATACTTCTTCTACTTGCTTTATTTATGTTCATGCAGTATTGTACTTTGCTTTAGTTTTGTTTTACTTTGCATATTTACTCCTACTTTATGTACATTTTATTGCCTACATATATTTTATTACTTTGTATATTCTAGTTAAGGTGTTGTTTTAAATTTTAGCTATACGTATTTATTTTATTTTATACATTTTCCCATATATCTTAAACTTGTATTTCTTATTTTACATTTGCAATTAAAATACCAACATTTTTATTTGAATTTAGAGTAAATTTCACAAACTTTTATTCAAAAAATTAAATTAATTATCATTTTAAAATTAATTAAAATTCGAGATCGTTACATCTGTAGTCTAGTACGCTGGTAAGTTTGATGAGCTGTCTCGATAAGTATATGCTTTAGTTAAAACTGATGTTAGAAGGAATGAAAGGTTCATTCAAGGACTGAGACATGATCTTGCTAGAATGACCATGAATCATATCTGAGAAACTAGTAATGTGGTGATGGAGATAGCTATCACCATGTAGAGATGTGTGTTATTTTTACTAGAGAGAAGCCAATAGAATCCTAGGGTCCTCAGGAAAGAAAACGAAATTCTTTAAGAAGAAGGGAGCCCAGAAAGGGGATGCTGCCAAGAAGGCAAAGGCTGATTTGGTTTGCTACAAATGTGACAAGAAGGGTCAATATGCAAATGAGTGTCGGTCGGGCAAGGGAAAGAAGGCTGCAGATAAGAAGAATGTGAAATGCTTTAACTGTGATCAAGTTAGGCATTACAAGGACCAATGTCCAGAGCTAACCAAGGTGGACAAAGGGAAGGTTTTTGCTATTGGATTTTTCAGCTAAGCCCACTACAGTTGATAATGGGAAACTGTGATGAAATGTACGTTTTTGATTAAGAGTACACGAGTTAGGATACTTTTTGGTACTGGTGCATCACATTCATTTATATCCCAGTGTTTGGTTGATGGGTTATGCTTATGACCCACATACCTTGCTACTTACTTAAGAGTATCGAATCCAATAGGAGGGTATGCAACTTTGAGGATGAGATGTAACTAGTTAGAACTTGATTTGTAAGGTCATAAGTTTGCATACAGTTTATATGTTTATGATTTTGTATATTTCGGAGTCATTTTGGGTATGGATTAGCTGAGAAGGTATGAGGTCAGGATATTCTGCCAAGATGGGGAGATATCTTTGAGACACTCTAATGGTCATAACCGAATTATATTCTCGGTAGAGAATTCTGACCGGAGCAGTTGTGCTTTGTTAAGTGCAATGGAAGTGGAAGAAGAGCTAAGTCAGGTTCGAATAGCAAGAGAATTTGCAGATGTCTTTAAGCAAGTCACAGGACTACCATCGAAACGAGTTGTTAAGTTTCGAATAGATCTTGTGACAGGAGCTGAACTTGTAGGTAGACTACCTAGCAAGATGACACCGACTGAGATGAAGGAATTGAAAGTGTAGTTAGTGGATCTAGAAGGAAGGAATTTTATTAGACCAAGCAGTTATCCTTGGGGAGCGGCTGTGGTATTCATGAAGAAACCAAATGGATTGTTGAGGATATGCATCGACTATCATAAGTTGCATGTAACGACGATAAAGAATAAGCATCATTTGTCGAGAATTGATGATTTGTTTGATAACTTGAGTGAAGTCACAGTGTTTTCCCTATTAGATTTGGCAATGTGGTTCCATAAGTTAAGAGTTGTAGAGGATAGTATTCCTTTGACTGCATTTTGGACTAGATATGGTTTGTATGAGTGCTTAGCAATGTCATTCGGGTTGACGAATGCACCAACTTTCTTTATGGATTTGATGAACCAAGTCTTCCAAGAGTATTTGGATGGATTCATGTTGGTTTTCAAAGATGACTTTTTGGTGTACTCTAAGGATGAGAGAGCATGAACATCATCTTAGAGTTGTGCTAGAGATGCTAAGGCGGAATTAGCCAAAGGCGAAGTATTCTAAGTGTCATTTTTGGAAGAAAGAGGTTAAGTTTCTTGGTCATGTGGTTTCAGAGAAAGGATTGTCAGTCAATCCAGATAAGATCGAAGCTGTAAATAATTGAAAGAGACCAGAGATGGTGATCGAGATCAGAAGTTTTCTTTGACTTGCTAGCTACTACCGGAGATTCATCATGGATTTCTCGCAGATAACAGTTCCTTTGACTAAGCTTATTAGGAAGGAAGTGAAGTTTGTTTGGTCCAACAAATGTGAGGAAGCATTTGTTGACCAATGCTTCAGTGTTAGTAGTTCCAGATAGATACCAAGGGTGGGTGGTATATATAGATGCGTGTGGGACTGGATTGGGAGCAATGTTGACGAAGAAGGGTATTAGTCCTTGAGATGATGATTTTGATGGCAACGACCTTAGAATAAGATTATAAAATATAAATACTAACATTATAGTTTAGATATATATGTATATGCAGGATTTAACCATGCAGGTACCAAGAATGAAGACTGTAAAGTATAAAGATTCAAGATATCAAGATCGAAGACTCAAGAGTATCAAGTTATCAAGAGTTCAAGATTTCAATAATAAGCAATTTAATTAGGAATTTTGTTAAAACTCCTAGAAAAGCACTGGCATCTTAAAATCCAATTTATTCGTGGAATGGAATCCACTTCGAGCCCGTTAAATGGATGGAACCCTAAGTAGGATGGAACCTACGAAAAATCTAGTGGAACATTGTTTTGTATCCACTAACTTTTATTCAAAATATTTTACAAAATTATATTTTGTTTTCAACATGTTTTCAAAATCTTCCTTTTAAAAGAATCAAAAACATCTATCCCGATTTTTAATTCTTTTAGCCTCAAAATAATCTTTATTTTTAAAATCAAAATTATCCCTGGTTTTAAACTATCTTTTAATAATAAATGTATTTAATATTCATACTTAGATTTAAATATAAAATAATAGTAAAATTTTATATATATACCAAAATATTATTCTCAATATATACCTATATATTTTAACTATAGTTAAGTATACTTATAAAGTTTAAAATAGTTTTAATATAAGATAGAAGTTATTTTCAAAGAAAAACAAATCACCAAAATTTCCTTTGGCATGTTGACATCCTCAAGTACCCCATGTCGATGTGGTAGCAGTTTATTTCAAAATTTTGAATTTCAAAGGAAGTATCTATTCGTCATATCCTTTCACGAATTAACATGGCTGTTGTTCTACTATAATTTGGGGTGGTTTTGACCGAATTTGTATTCATATTTTTTCTGGTTTTCACTCCTCTTCTTCTTCCATATTTCTTTACACACATTCTTACCATTACTCTGTCGAAATCAACATTGAATCTAACTAGATCATTTTTGGTTTGATTCTCTATCACTATCTCAACAAGATCTCAGTGCTATTCAGAGTTATAGACTTCTTTGTAATCAATTTAGCGAGAAAAGGTGCGATTGTAGCCTTGGAAATCAATCAAGTGGGAAAAGGTGTGATTATAGCCTTGGAAATCAATTGTGTGAACTTGTTGCCCCTGAAATCAAGTATCTCTACCCAGAGGATTGTGAATCTGGAGAGGTGTACCTCGTGGCCTTGAAATCGAGGGTGTAATCGTACAATTGCTTTTGAAAGGAAATTTGTACTTGTGTATGGGACTGGATGTAAAGTAACTCCGAACCAGTATAAAATCCGGTGTGTTCTTCCCTTTATTGCTTTTACTTTATTTCTGCATCTGTGTTTGATTCTATGATCTTATCTTTGTCTGAATATTGCATACATTTGTGTTCAAATTAACAAAAATTGAAAAAGATTTAGTAATTCCTTAAACACTACTCACCCCCTCTAGTGTATCCTAGCCTTAAGATCTGTATTCCGCATTTCTCACATTTGGTATCAGAGCGAGGTTTTCAAAGTTTCATAATCTGATTTTTGAAAAGTTTTTAAAATGGCTATGTTTAAAAAACTTGTTAATACTAGTTTAGAAATATTCAGATCATCATTGTCTCATGAATCTGCGTATAATCAATATTCAAATTCAAGTTGTCTACTAAGATTGCTTGATGTGCAGGAAACAAGCTTTATGGAAGTTGAGGAATCAATCCACAACGGATAAATTGTGCAGATCAAAAAAATAAATGGATGCTCGATAGTGGATGCTCTAGACACATGACTGGCAATCCAGATATGTTGAATGATATAATATACAATGACGGAGGACTGGTTAACTTTGGAGACAACTCAAAAGGATATGTGATTGGCATCGGCAAAGTCGTTAACTCTGAAACTCCTATTATTACTAATGTTCTGCTAGCTAAGAATCTGAAACATAATCTGCTAAGTATAAGTCAACTTTGCGATAAAGGATATAAAATTAAATTTGAAAAAGATAAATGTCACATTGAAGATAATAATTCAACCATAATATTTGATGAAATCAGGAAAAATAATATTTATATTCTTTGTATAAAAGTCTCAAATTATGTCTTTTGGAAAATACAAGTGAACCTTGGATTTGGCATAAGAGATTTGGACATTTGAATTTCAAACTCTTATCTAGACTGTCAAAACATAATCTAGTAAGATATCTCCCAAAAATGAATTCTAAAGTAGTTAGTTTTTGTGATGCATTTCAATTAGGAAAACTTAGAAATGTTCCTTTAAATTAAAAGATATGATTTCAACTTCAAAACCTCTTGAATTACTTCACCTTGATTTATTTGGTCCATCTCAGATTCTGTCAATAAATCATAGTAAATATGTTTTTGTAATTATAGATGATTATTCTATATTTACATGGACAATATTTTTGAAACATAAAGGTGATACTTTTAAATGTTTTAAGAACTAAGGATTCAAAATCAACTTTCTCTAAAAATTATAACCATTCATAGTCACGATGGTGAATTTGAAAATGAAAAATTTGTGGAACTCTGCAATAAAAAGGGAATAACTCACAATTTTTCATTTTCGAGAACTCCACAACAAAACGGAGTAGTAGAACGTAAAAATAGGACGATTCAAGAGTGTGCGAGAATTTTGCTTTCATATAGTAAATTACCAAAGTATTTTTGGGCAGAAGTAGTTACTACCGCCTGTTATATTTTAAATAGAATCTTAATTAGAACTTTAACTGATAAGACATCTTATGAACTTCTTTACTCAAAGAAACCTAAGGTATCTTATTTTAGATTTTTTGACGTAAATGTTTTAAATACAAAAGATAACGTAGATAAATTTGATCCTAAGTCCGACAAAGGTATCTTTATCGGATATTCTAATAGAAGTAAAGCGTACAGAGTTTTTAATTTAAGAACTAACACCATCGAAGAAATAATGCATATTTCATTCGATGAAAATCTCAAAAATTTTGAAGATACAAATGATGAAGAGGATTTAATCACTCAAAATCAAGAGTCAACTTAAACTAATAGTGAAATTAATCATCCTAATAAAAGGACTAAACTTTTAAATGATCATCCTATAGAAAATATATTAGGAGATATGCAATCTGTTGTTAAAACTAGAAATCAACTAAGTAAAATGAGCAAAGTAGCCTTTATATCAACTATTGAACCCAAAAATCCAAAAGAAGCATCAACTGATGATTCATGGATTTTTGCTATGCAAGAAGAACTAAATCAATTCACTAGAAATGATGTTTGAGAACTTGTTCCTTGACCTGAAAATAAAACTATAATTGAAACTAAATGGGATTATAAAAATAAAATGAATGAACAAGGAGAGGTTGTTAGAAATAAAACCTGGTTAGTCGCTGAAGGTTATTGTCAAGAAGAAGGAATAGATTTTGATGAAACATTTTCTCCCGTAGTAAGATTAGAAGCCATTAGGATTCTACTTGCTTTCGCAAATCATAATAATTTTAAATTATTTCAAATAGATGTTAAAAGTGCCTTTTTAAATGGATTTGTAAAAGAGGAAGTATATGTTCAATAACCACCATCATTTAAAAATGAAAAATTACCAAATCATGTTTACAAACTTAAGAAAGCTCTATATGGTCTAAAACAAGCTCCTAGAGCCTGGTATGATAGACTAAGATCTTACTTATTAGAATCAAATTTTGAAATTGGTAAAGTAGATAATACTCTTTTTATTAAAAGAAATAAAATGATATTCAACTAGTACACATCTACGTAGATGTTATCATTTTTGGATCAACTAATTTTGAAATGAATAAAGAATTTTCTGAAATAACGACAAAAGCGTTTGAGATGAGTCATATTGGTGAATTAAACTTCTTTCTAGGATTACAAATAAAACAATTAGATAATGGTATCTTTATTAGTCAAGAAAAATATGCTAAAGACGTAGTTAGTTAATATGGTTTGACTACTGCAAGTGGAAAACCCACTCCCATGGCAACCAATGAGTACCTAAATAAAGAAGATCCCTCGAAAGATGTGGATCAAAAATTATATAGAGGAACGATTTGATCACTACTCTATATCACTGCTAGGAGACCTGATATCATGCATAGTGTTTGTCTCTATGCAAGATATCAATCTTAACCTAAAGAGATCCACTTAAAAGCCGTAAAACGTATCATAATATATGTTAAACACACCTTTGATTATGGCTTATTTTACCCTAAAAATGATTCTTTTGACTTAATATCTAACTGTGATGTTGATTATGCAGGTTGTAAATCAGACCGAAAAAGTACAAGTGGAACTTTTCACTTTTAGGGGCATTCTCTGATTTCTTGGTTTGGTAAAAAGCAAAACACAGTTTCTTTATCAACAACTGAAGCAGAGTATATTTCTGCTACATTAGTCTATTCTCAAGTAATATATATGCAACAAACTTGGACCATTCTTTCTGTTCTTTCTATGTTATATCTTCTGAAAATATTTAAACAATGGCCTCCTCTTCCAAATCAAACAAAAATTCAACCTTTTCGCTCCCTTCTCCTACTTCTGGACCGTTTCAACGAACTACGCTTGCACGAGTAACGAAAATGGAGGATTCTTTGAAGGATGCAGTGCAACTAATGACTGAAATTCAAGTGGTGCAACTTAAAATGGCCGAAACAAGAACGGTAAGGCAAAATCCTTAGAAATTTGCAAAAATTTCTAATGGACAATCACGCTAATCCAATCTTGATTGATGAAGAGTCTTCAGAAGATCAAGTGAAAGAGGACAGCGAGGAAGAAGAAGAAGAAGCATTCATGGAGAAGTGCACGCTGAAGATGACGACAAAGTCGTTTGCGTTGGCGAAGTGTGCTTTGACAAGGATGGAAATCTTGTCGAACAACGTGGAAATTTCTGTTTCCACTATCCAGATTGTTCGGTTCATAGATCTCTCATTTCAAAGACACACATTAGTTTCTTTTCTCTCTTTCCTATTGTTGTATACGTTCTTTACGCACATGTAAATATAACTATATAATTAATAAACAATTTGTGTTCTTATATATGTTCTATTAAAGGTATTATTATATGGATACTTAGTTAGGATAGTTAGTAGTTTAGGACTAAGTTTTAGTTTTAGAATTAAGTGTTGATTATTTATGATAATGGTATCATTATAATCACATGTCATAGAGTATTAGATTTAGGGGGAGTTATATAGTTTGGAGTTAGTTTTAGTTGATGACAAAAGGGGAGAGGTATATAATAGGATAGTTAGGCATAGATTAAGGGGGAATTATTAGTTTTAAGGGGATTTATTAGGATAGAAGTATTATTTTATAAAAAAAGGTTGTCATCATCAAAAAGGGGGAGGTTGTCAGTCCTTGAGATGATGGTTTTGATGACAGCAACATTAGAATAAGATTATAAAATATAAATACTAACATTGTAGTTTAGATATCTATGTATATGCAGGATTTAACCTTGCAGGTACCAAGAATGAAGACTGTACAGTATAGAGATTCAAGATATCAAGATTGAAGACTCATGAGTATCAAGATTATCAAGAGTTCAAGATTTCAATAATAAGTAATTTAATTAGTAATTTTTTTAAAACTCCTAGAAAAGCACTGGCATCTTAAAATCCAATTTATTCGTGCAATGGAATCCACTTCGAGCCCATTAAAGGGATGGAACCTACGAAAAATCTAGTAAAACATTGTTTTGTATCCACTAACTTTTATTCAAAATGTTTTACAAAATTATATCTTGTTTTCAAAATGTTTTCAAAATCTTCCTTTTAAAAGAATCGAAAACATCTATCCTAATTTTTAATTCTTTTAGCCTCAATATAATCTTTATTTTTAAAGTCAAAATTATCCTTGGTTTTAAACTATCTTTTAACAATAAATAAATTTAATATTTATACTTAGATTTAAATATAAAATTATAGTAAAATTTTATATATATACCAAAATATTTTTCTCTATATTTACTTATGTATTTTAACTATAGTTAAGTATACTTATAAAGTTTAAAATAGTTTAATATAAGATAGAAGTTATTTTCAAAGAAAAAACAAATCACCAAAATTTCCTTTGGCATGTCGACATCCTTAAGTACCCCATGTCGACTTAGTTGCAGTTTATTTCAAAAATTTGAATTTCATAGGAAGTGTCTATTCGTCATATCCTTTCACGAATGGACATGGCTGTTGTTCTACTATAAATAGGGGTGGTTTTGAACGAATTTGTATTCATATTTTTTCTGGTTTACACTCATCTTCTTCTTCCACATTTCTTTATACACATTCTTACCAATACTCTGTCGAAATCAACATTAAATCTAACTAGATCATTTCTGGTTTGATTCTCTATCACTATCTCAACAAGATCTCAGTGCTATTCAGAGTTATAGACTTCTTTGTAATCAATTTAGCGAGAAAAGGTGTGATTATAGCCTTGGAAATCAATCAAGTGAGAAAAGTTGTGATTGTAACCTTGGAAATCAATTGGTTGAACTTGTTGCACCTGAAATCAAGTATCTCTATTCAGAGAGTTGTGAATCTGGAGAGGTGTACCTCATGGCCTTGAAATCGAGGGTGTAATTGTACAATTGCTTTTGAAAGGAAATCTGTACTTGTGTGCGGGACTGGATGTAGGGTAACTCCGAACCAGTATAAAATCCGGTGGTTCTTTCCTTTATTGCTTTTACTTTATTTCTGCATCTATGTTTGATTCTGTGATCATATCTGTGTCTGAATATTGCATACATTTGTGTTCAAATTAACAAAAACTCAAAAAGATTTAGTAATTCCTTAAAGCACTTTTCACCCCCCCCCTTAGTGTTAATCCTAGCATTAAGATTCGTATTCCTCGTTTCTCACAAAGGGAAAAATCATTACTTATGCATTTGGATAGCTTAGACTACACGAAGTAGGATATCCTACTAATGATTTGGAGTTGGCTGCGGTGACGTTGGCCTTGAAGATTTGGAGGCATTATCTCTTAAGGGAGAGATTTCAATTGTATACCGACCATAAGTCGTTAAGATATCTATTCTCTCGGAAAGAGTTGCATATGAGACAGCAAAGGTGGCTAGAGTTTTTGGCTACTTATGATTTTAGTATAGAGCATACCCCAGGGAAAGGTAATAAAGTAGAAGATGCTCTTAGCATAAGACATCAAAATGTGGTATTGGCTATGTTGGCAGAATGGAAAGATCTAGAAGCCTTGGCCAATTGTGGTGTGCAGTTAAGATCGACTGCTAGTTCAAGTTAGAGTACTACCATGTTATCCTATTTAGAAGTTTGACCAGTGTTGATCGAGAGAATTGCTTCTAAGCAGAAGTAGGATCCATTATTAGATGAGAGGATCAAAAGGCTTGAGGTTGGAACTAAGTTCGATGATGTGAAAGATTTCTGTCTTGATTAGAGAGGATGGTTGAGAAAGAATGGACAATTATGTGTTCCAGATGTGGAGAACTTGAGAAGAGAAGTTCTTGAGGAATGTCATCGATCCAAGTTTACGATTCATCCTGGAGGGACCAAGATGTATCAAGATATAAAGAGGAGCTTCTATTGGAAAGGCATGAGGAGGGATGTTGGCTTGTGGGTTAGGCAGTGTGTATACTGTCAATAAGTGAAGGCCGAACACTAGAAGCTGAATGGGTTGCTTTGGCCTTTAGGGATTCCAATATGGAAATGGGATATGATATCTATGGATTTTATAGATGGGTTGCCAAGTTCAAGGAGAGGAAATGAGAGTATATGGGTTACTGTAGGCAGGTTGACCAAGAGTGCCAATTTCATTCCAGTGTAGTCGACCAGTGTTTTGGTGAAGTTGTTCATGAAGAACATTGTTAGACTTCATGGAGTTCCTACTAGCATAGTCAGCAACAGAGATTCTTTATTCAATAGTGAATTTTGGAAGAGTCTACAGTATGTGTTAGGCACTAATCTCAAGATGACTACCGCATATGGATGGGCGGACAGAGAGAGTCAATAAGGTACTCGAGGATTTGTTGAGAGCTTGTGTGTTGGATTTTGGTGGATGTTGGGAGGATCACCTGCATTTGGTTGAGCTTTCCTATAGTAATAGTTTCTAGACTAGTATAAGAATGACACCTTTTGAAACTATTTATGGAAGGCAATGCAAATCCCCAATATGTTGGTTGAGACAAATTGGTCTTAGGTCCAGATTTGGTAAGGGAGGCGTTAGAAGATTGAGTTAATCCAAGAATGGATGAAGGAAGCTCAGTCCAGACAGAAGATGCAGATAAGAGGTTTAAAGACCTAGAGTTCTCTGTGGGAAATAGGGTTTTCATTAAAGTATCAGCAATGAAGGGTGTGGTACGATTTGGGAAGTCAGGGAAAATGGCACCGAGATATGGTGGTCCATTCCAGATTATAGAAAGGATTGGAAAGCTCACATACAGAGTAGAGTTGCCGAGCAATATGGCAGTTGTCTATAATGTGTTTCATGTATCTCATCTTCGCAAGTATGTGCATGACCAAGAGGCTACTATTCGTCAGACAGAGTTGGAGGATTTGGTAGTAGAGCCTGATTTGACTTTTATGAGACAAAAAATTAGGGCTGTTGCGAGAGATGAGAAAAGATTGAGGAACAAGATAGTCACGTTGGTGAAAGGTCAGTAGAGCGACAACGAGAACTGTACTTTAGAGACAAAGGACAAGATTCAAGATGCTTATCTTGATCTGTTTTAAGGGTATATCTATTTTAGAGTTATACAGATATTTCCTATTCAGGTAGACTAGTATGGTTGTTAGGAGCCGTTACGGATGATTGCTATGTTTAGCATTTAGTCTTTACTGAATTTCAAGGATGAAATTCATTAAGGAGGGGAGCCTATAACAACCCTAATTATTTATAACATTTTTCAAGTGATTTAATTTGATAAATTAAATAGAATAATGTAAACGTTAAATGGTACGGGGATTGAGACTTGAATTAATTAATTAAGGCCACACCTAATTAACTAATTAATGGGCTTAAAGAATGGTTTTGTGTTAAACAAATTACATATGGGTAAAATTGGAATTGCCACCCAATGACCCTACCAAGATATATGTTCGTTCCTACCTTATTCTTCCCATTCATGTCATTTTGAAAAAGCAAATTAAAAGATAGAGGAACGATCGGCCATTAAGAGGAAGTAGAATTCAAAATTTAAAGCTTGAAAATCAAGTTTAGGGGAAAAAATCTCAACACAATCTCCTTATCTAGATCAAAGTGAATAATAATTCCATCTCTATTTTGTTTTGAATCGTATATTTTCAGATTTAAGGGTAAATTCAATTTTATGATATGTTGGTTGATGACATGCTTGATTTAATATTTATATGGATTAAACATGTCTGTTTAAATGAAGAAAAGCATGGTTTTAGGTCAAAACCGAGATTTTAAGATGTTTAAATGCCATGGGAAAATTTTATGTTATGAGAAACATGATTTTGGAGTTGGGTTTCAATTTTTATAATTTTCCAAGCTATGGAAATATTATTATGAATTTTCAAAAGAAAATATGGTTATTTGGGTTTATAATTTATTTTGGAAAATATAATGAGAAATTGGGTCTGGAATTTTGATATGTTAGATAACATGATTAAAGTTAATTTCTGGAATTTTCGGAGAATTTTCCAAAGTGGTTTTCTATGCAAAATAAATTATTTAGTAAATGGAATTCTTGGCAATAATTGAAGGGATTAATTGATTAACTTAACCATCGTTTAGATCTGGATTATTGGCATTTATTATTGAAAAAAAAATTAAAAAAGTTAAGGCAACCTATCTGGTGTTGACACGTGACTGGTTAGTTAGAGAAAAGTTTACTCTATAAAGAACTAAAAACAGGTTTACTTAGAAAATAGGTTCCGCCTGCTTTAGAAAGCACTTTTAGACACAAATGCCTCCACCTTTATCTTAGTCGAAACCTAACCATGTCGAAACCAGTACACAAGGTATTACAAAGATGGTACGTAGTGGATTGGAGGAAGGTGGAAGGTAAGGTGTCGAATGCATAACTTATGAAGGAGTCGAAACCTTGGTTTGTTTTTAAAAGAAAAGCGCCAGCCTTTATTTTGTTTTAAGCCTTCGACAGAGTCGAAGAGTTTGGTTTCGAAAGAGGATTTAAAATGGATTTGAAAGGGTTGCCATTAATTTATAATTGCTTTCGACCGGGTTCCTTTACTTATGAAAGAATGTTTTGATAGAAGGGTTTCTGACCTAGTCGAAACCCTGCCGCCATTCTTTAACCTTTCAATAGTATTATAGTATCGAAAGGGTATTTTTTTGGAAATATACTGAGAATTTGGGTCTGGAATTTTGATATGTTAGATAACATGATTAAAGTTAATTTCTGGAATTTTCGAAGAATTTTCCAAAGTGGTTTCCTATGCAAAATAAATTGTTTAGTAAATGGACTTCTTTGCAATAATTGGAAGGGCTTAATTGATTAACTTAACCGTCGTTTAGATCTGGATTAGTGGTAGTTATCTTTGGAAAAAAAATTTAAAAAGTTAAGGCAGCCAATCTAGTGTCGACATGTGACAAGTTAGTTAGAGAAAAGTTAGCTCTATAAATAACTAAAAACAGGTTTACTCAAAAAATAGGTTATGCCTGCTTTAGAAAGCACCTATAGACACAAATGTGTGAGAAATACGGATTAAGGATCTTAAGGCTAGGATAAACACTAGAGGGGGTGAATAGTGTTTTAGAGAATTGTTAAATCTTTTTAAGTTTTTGTTAATTTGAACACAAATGTATGCAATATTCAGACATGGATATGATCATAGAATCAAACACAGATGCAAATATAAAGTAAAAGCAGTAAAGGAAAGAACACAATGGATTTTATACTGGTTCGGAGTTACCCTACATCCAGTCCCGTACACAAGTACAGATTTCCTTTCAAAAAAAAATCTTTACAATTAGACCCTCGATTTCAAGGCAACGGGGTACACCCTCCAGATTCACAATCCTCTGGGTAGAGAAACTTGATTTCCCGGGCAACAATTTCACCCAATTGATTTCCATGGCTACAATCACACCTTATCTCGCTTGATTGATTTCCAATGCCACAATCACACCTTTTCTCGTTTAATTGATTGCAAAGATGCCTATAATTCTGAAAAGCACTGAGAATCTTGTTGATAGAGTGATAGAGAATCAAACCAGAGATAATCTAGTTAGATTCAATGTTGATTTCGACAGAGTAATTGTAGGAATATGTATAAGAAATATGGAAGAAGAAGAAGAGGAGTGAAAAACCAGAAAATCTGTGTTAAAATTCATTGAAAACATCCCCTATTTATAGAAGAACAACAGCCATGTCCATTTGTGAAGAGATGTGACGAATAGACACTTCTTTTAAAATTTAAATTTTGAATTTATAGGTTGAGCATGTCGACATCCCAAAGGAATTTTTGGTGATTTGTTTTTCTTTGAAAATAACTACTATTTTATATTAAAACTATTTTAAACTTTATAAATATACTTGTTTATATTTAAAAATACATAAGTAAATATATAGAATAATATATACAAAATTTTACAATAATTTTATATTTAAATCTAGATATAAAAATTAAAAAATTAAAAAATATTATTATTAAAGATAGTTAAAACTATGGATAATTTTGATTTTGAAATTAAAGATTATTTTGATGCTAAAAGTATTTGAAATCAGGATAGAAGTTTTTGATGTTTTAAAAGGAAGGTTTTGAAAACATTTTGAAAACAAGATATAATTATGTAAAAATCATTTTGAATAAAAATTAGCGGATACAAAACAATGTTCCATTAGATTTTTCGTAGGTTCCATCCTACTTAGGGTTCCATCCCTTTAACGGGCTCGAAATGGATTCCATTCCACGAATAAATTGGATTTTAAGATGCCGGTGCTTTTCTAGGAGTTTGAACAAAATTTCTAATTAAATTAAAAGATAAATTACTTGAACTCTTGATAATCTTGATACTCATGAGTCTTCAATCTTGATATCTTGTATCTCTATACTGTACAGTCTTCATTCTTGGTACCTGCATGGTTAAATCCTACATATACATATATATCTAAACTTATA
This sequence comes from Allium cepa, assembly GCA_030765085.1. Taxonomy (NCBI): domain Eukaryota; kingdom Viridiplantae; phylum Streptophyta; class Magnoliopsida; order Asparagales; family Amaryllidaceae; genus Allium; species Allium cepa. Next base: position 561,543,270 of record CM060939.1, read on the forward strand.
CTGTTAGTATTTATATTTTATAATCTATTCTAAGGTTGTTGTCATCAAAACAGTCATCTCAAGGACTAACAATCTCCCACTTTTTGATGATGACAACCTTTTCATAAAATATTACTTCTATCCTAATAACTCCCCCTCAACTATACCTAACTACTTTATTTTATATTTCTCCCCCTTTGTCATTAACAAAAACTAACTCCAAATATATCAACAAAAACTATATCACTTCCCCTAAATCTAATACTCTATGACATGTGATTATAATAATAGTGTTATCATAAATAATCAACACTTAGATCTAAAACTAGAACTTAGTCCTAAACTATAACTATCATAACTAAGTATCCATATAATAACACATATAAGAACACAAATTATTCATTAATTATATTGTATTTACATTTTCATGGGAAACGTAAGAAAGAACATACACTAAAAGGAAAAAGAGAAAAGAAACTAATGAGTGTCTTTGAAAATGGGAGATCTATGAATCGAACAGTTTGGATAGTGGAAACAGAAATTTCCACGTTGTTCGACAAGATTTCCATCTTTGTCAAAACGCACTTCTCTAATGCAAATGACTTTGTCCTCATCTTTCGTGTGCACTTCTTCCATATGGACTTCTTCTTCTTATTTTTCTTCTTCTTCTTCTTCTTCGCCGGCCTCTTGTATTTGATCTCCTGAAGAATCTCTGTCAATCAAGATTGGGTTAGCATGATTGTCCATTAATTTTTTTTGCAAATTCCGAAGGATTTTGCCTTGCCTCACTTGTTCCTTGGCCATTCGAAGTCGCACTACTTGGATTTCAGTCATTAACTGAAGTGCATCCTTCAGAGAATCCTCCATTTTCGTCACACGAGCGAAAGTAGTACGTTTAAATGGACCAGAGTGGGAGAAGGAAACGAAAAGGTAGAATTTTTGTTTGATTTGGGAGTGGAGGCCATTAATTATTTGATTTCAGATGATAGAACAGAGAAATAACAGAAAGAATGAATAAAATTTCGAAAATGAGAAGAATATATAACCAATTATTTTGAATTTTGGTGGAAATTTTTTTAAAATAAAAAACGTTATATGTCGACATGGGTTTGGGGGGGGGGGGTATGTCGACATGGTCCTTTAAATTTTTATTAATTGATTTATTTTGATTTAATTTTTAATTATACTTTGTTACTTATATTTTAAATTTCAGTTATTGAACAAATACCTAATTCTCTTCTTAATTTAGTAAATATAGATTCATTTATTGGTTTTGTTAATATATCAGCAATTTGATTCTCGGAATTAATATAATCTAGAGTAATTACTTCCTTATTTATATTATCTCTGAGAAAATGATGTCTTATATCAATATGTTTAGTTCGAGCATGTTGAGTAGTATTTTTGGATAAATTTATCGCACTAGTATTATCACAATAAATTGGCGACTTTGAAAAGTTTAAACCATAATCTTTTAATGTTTGTTGCATATATATTACTTGAGAACAAGCCAAAGCAGCAGAAATATATTCTGCTTCAGTTGTTGATAAAGAAACCGTGTTTTTCTTTTTACTAAACCAGGAAATCAGAGAATTCCCCAAAAAGTGACAAGTTCCACTTGTACTTTTTCGGTCTGATTTACAACGAGCATAATCAGTATCACAGTAAGATATTAAGTCAAAAGAATCATTTTTAGGGTAAAATAAGTCATAGTCAGAAGTGTGTTTAACATATCTTATGATACGTTTTACGGCTTTTAAGTGGGTCTCTTTTGGTTGGGATTGGTATCTTGCACAGAGACAAACACTATGCATGATATCAGGTCTACTAGCAGTAATATAGAGTAGTGATCCAATCATTCCTCTATATAACTTTTGATCTTCATCTTTCGAGAGATCTTCTTTACTAAGGTACTCATTGGTTGCCATGGGAGTGGATTTTCCGCTCGCAGTAGTCAAACCAAATTTATTGATTAGGTCTTTAGCATATTTTTCATGACTAATAAAGATACTATTGTCTAATTGTTTTATTTGTAATCCTAAAAGGAAGTTTAATTCACCCATATGACTCATCTCAAACTCTTTTGTCATTATTTCAGAAAATTATTTATTCATTTCAAAGTTTGTTGATCCAAAAATGATATCATCTACGTGAACTTGTACTAATTGAATATCATTTTTATTTCTTTTAATATAAAGAGTATTATCTACTTTACCAATTTCAAAATTTGATTGTAATAAGTAAGATCTTAGTCTATCATACCAGGCTCTAGGAGCTTGTTTTAGACCATATAAAGTTTTCTTAAGTTTGTAAACATGATTTGGTAATTTTTCATTTTCAGAAAGTGGTGGTTTTTCAACATATACTTCCTCTTTTACAAATCCATTTAATAAGGCACTTTTAACATCCATTTGAAATAGTTTGAAATTATTATGATTTGCGAAAGCAAGTAGAATCCTAATGGCTTCTAATCTTACTACGGAAGAAAAGGTTTCATCAAATTCTAACCTTTTTCTTGACAAAAATCTTGAGCGTCTAATCGGGCTTTATTTCTAACTACCTCTCCTTGTTCATTCATTTTATTTTTATAAACCCTTTTATTTCCAATTATAGTGTTATTCTCAGGTCTAGGAACAAGTTCCCAAACGTCATTTCTAGTGAATTGATTTAATTCTTCTTGCATAGCCAAAATCCATGAATCATCAATTGATTCTTCTTTTGGATTCTTAGGTTCAATAGTTGAAATAAAAGCTACATTACTCATTTGACTTAGTTGATTTCTAGTTTTAACAACAGATTGCATATCTCCTAGTATATTTTCAATAGGGTGATCTTTTAAAAGTTTAGTCCTTTTATCAGGATGATTAATTTCATTATAAGTTTCAGCAGACTCTTGATTTTGAATGATTGAATCCTCTTCATCATTTGTATCTTCAAAAATTTTGAGATTTTTATCGAACGAAACATGCATTGTTTCTTCGATGTTGTTAGTTCTTAAATTAAATACTCTGTACGCTTTACTTTTATTAGAATATTCGATAAAGATACCTTTGTCGGATTTAGGATCAAATTTATCTAAGTTATCTTTGGTATTTAAAATAAAACATTTACTTCCAAAAATTCTAAAATAAGATACTTTAGGTTTCTTTCTATGAAGAAGTTCATAAGATGTCTTATCAGTTAAAGGTCTAATTAAAATTCTATTTAAAATATAACAAGCAGTAGCAACTGCTTCTGCCCAAAAATACTTTGGTAATTTACTATCTGAAAGCATGGTTCTCGTACACTCTTGAATCGTCCTATTTTTACGTTCTGCTACTCCGTTTTGTTGTGGAGTTCTTGGAAATGAAAAATTATGAGTTATTCCTTTTTTATTGCAGAATTCCTTAAACTTTTCATTTTCAAATTCACCACCGTGATCACTACGAATGGTTATAATTTTTAGAAAAAGTTGATTTTGAATCCTTTTTGTAAAGTTCTTAAAACATTCAAAAGTATCACTTTTATGTTTCAAAAATATTGTCCATGTAAATCTAGAATAATCACCTACAATTACAAAAACATATTTACTATGATTTATTGACAGAATTTGAGATGGACCAAATAAATCAAGGTGAAGTAATTTAAGAGGTTTTGAAGTTGAAATCATATCTTTTAATTTAAAAGAACTTTTTCTAGGTTTTCCTAATTGACATGCATTACATAGACTATCTACTTTAAAATTGATTTTAGGGAGACCTCTGACTAGATCATGTTTTGACAGTATAGATAAGAGTTTGAAATTCAAATGCCCAAATCTCTTATGCCAAATCCAAGGGTCACTTGTATTTGCCAAAAGACACAAGTTATCATTTGAAACTTTCATACTAAGAATATATATATTCTTTTTCCTGATTCCCTCAAATATTATGGTTGAATTATTATCTTCAATGTGGCACTTATCTTTTTCAAATTTAATTTTATATCCTTTATCACAGAGTTGACTTATACTTAGCAGATTATGTTTCAGATTCTTAACTAGCAAAACATTAGTAATAATAGGAGTTTCAGAGTTACCGACTTTGCCGATGCCAATCACATATCCTTTTGAGTTGTCTCCAAAGTTAACTAGTCCTCCGTCTTTGTATATTACATCATTCAACATATCTGGATTGCCAGTCATGTGTCTAGAACATCCACTATCGAGTATCCATTTGTTCTTCTTGATCTGCACAATATGTCCATTGTGGATTGATTCCTCAATTCCCATAAAGCATGTTTCCTGCACATCAAAAAATTTTAGTAGACAACTTGAATTTGAACATTGATTATATGCAGACTCAAGAGACAATGACGATCTGAATATTTCTAAACTAGTACTAACAAACATAGCCATTTAAAACTTTTTCAAAATTCAGATTATGAAACTTTAAAAACCTTTCTCTGATACCAAATGTGAGAAATGCGGATTAAGGATCTTAAGGTTAGGATAAAAACTAGAGGAGGGTGAGTAGTGTTTTAGAGAATTGTTAAATCTTTTTGAGTTTTTGTTAATTTGAACACAAATGTATGAAATATTCAGACACAGATATGATCACAGAATCAAACACAGATGCAAATATAAAGTAAAACATTAAAGGAAAGAACACACCGGATTTTATACTAGTTCCGAGTTACCCTGCATCCAGTCCCGCACACAAGTATGGATTTCCTTTCAAAAAACAATCTTTACAATTACACCCTCGATTTCAAGGCAACGAGGTACAACCTCCAGATTCACAATCCTCTGGGTAGAGATACTTGACTTCCCGGGCAATAAGTTCACCCAATTGATTTCCAAGGCTACAATCAAACCTTATCTCGCTTGATTGATTTCCAAGGCCACAATCACACTATTCTCGTTAATTGATTACAAAGAAGTCTATAACTCTGAATAGCACTGATAATCTTGTTGAGATAGTGATAGAAAATCAAACCAGAGATAATCTAGTTAGATTCAATGTTGATTTCGGCAGAGTAATGGTAGGAGTATGTATAAGAAATGTGAAAGAAGAAGAGAAGTGAAAAAAACCAGAAAATATGTGTTAAAATTCGTTGAAAACATCCCATATTTATAGAAGAACAACAGCCATGTCCATTCGTGAAGAGATATGACGAATAGACACTTCTTTTGAAATTTAAATTTTGAAACCAACTGACACTATGTCGACATGGGTAGGTTGAGCATGTCGACATCCCAAAGGAATTTTTGGTGATTTGTTTTTCTTTGAAAATAACTTCTATTTTATATTAAAACTATTTTAAACTTTATAAATATACCTGTCTATAGTTAAAATACATAAGTAAATATATAAAATAATATATACAAAATTTTACTATAATTTTATATTTAAATCTAAATATAAATATTTAAAAATTAAATATATTATTATTAAAGATAGTTAAAGCTACGGATAATTTTGATTTTGAAAATAAAGATTATTTTGAGGCTAAAAGTGTTTGAAATCAGGATAGATATTTTTGATGCTTTTAAAAGGAAGGTTTTGAAAACATTTTGAAAACAAGGTATAATTTTGTAAAAATCATTTTGAATAAAAATTAGCGGATACAAAACAATGTTCCACTAGATTTTTCGTAGGTTACATCCTACTTAGGGTTCCATCCCTTTAACAGGCTCGAAGTGGATTCCATTCCACGAATAAATTGGATCTTAAGATGCCAGTGCTTTTCTAGGAGTTTTAACAAAATTTCTAATTAAATTAAACTCTTGAACTCTTGATAATCTTGATACTCATGAGTCTTCAATCTTGATATCTTGAATCTCTATACTGTACAGTCTTCATACTTGGTACCTATATGATTAAATCCTGCATATTCATATATATCTAAACTTATACTGTTAGTATTTATATTTTATATTCTATTCTAAAGTTATTGTCATCAAAACCATCATCTCAAGGACTAATAAAATGCCTCCACCTTTATCTTAGTCGAAATCAAACCATGTCGAAATCAGTACACAAGGTATTACACAGATGGTACGCAGTGGATTGGAGGAAGGCGGGAGGTAAGTGTCGAATGCATAAATTCTGAAGGAGTCGAAACATTGGTTTGTTTTTAAAAGGAAAGTGCCAGCCTTTATTTTGTTTTAAGCCTTCGATAGAGTCGAACCGTTTGGTTTCGAAAGAGGATTTAAAATGGTTTTGAAAGGGTTGCCATTATCTTATAATTGCTTTCGACTGGGTTCCTTTACTTATGAAAGAATGTTTTGATAGAAGGGGTTCTGACCTAGTCGAAACTCTACTGCCATTCTTTAACCTTTCAATAGTATTGTAGCATCGAAAGGGTATATTTTTATAAGTTCAAGCAATTTCCTATAGCTTTCGAAAGGCGTTAAGGGTTTCGAGTTGGATGTTTCGAAAGGGGTTTCGACGCCAACCGTTCAATTTTTACCCAGATGTTTTATGCTTTCGAATGAGATAGTGTCGATGCCATCAAGTTTTCCCTAATATTTCTATATGATAAAGGATGGTTTCGAAAGAGTTGCTTTCAACTCTATTCACTTTAACCCAAATAATGTTTGACGTACAAACCTAATGCTTTCGAAAGGGGTATTTTCAAAGATTTCGAAAGAGTTACTTCCATTAGTGTCGAAAGGGGTACTTTCTACTGGTTTCAAAGCTAAGCTTTTATAGTTAAATGCTAATACTTTAATGTATTCAAAAGGTTTTGGATGCTAGATTTTAAAGTATTAAAAGCAGTGTTTTGAAGATGGATTTTATAGCTTTCGAAGGAGGCTATCCTATGAAATCGAAAGCTAGGTTTTAAAGGTATCACAAGATTTTTATAAACCAAACTCTATTTTTAAAGGAAAAATCCATGGAAATATTAAAGGATTATTTTTATTGGTTTTAAGAAGAAGCTATCTTTGAAAAAGTAATAGGTTAAATGGATTAACCATGTTTTATATTAAACCTACAAGAATATTATTACAATGTTGTTATCATGCTTCTTCTAATATGAATATATTCACTTTATAATGGACCCATTACTACATTTTGGCGATAAACAGTTGAAGAACCAGTTTGGTTAACGCAGTAGTGAATATAAATTGAATAAACTCTTGAATAAGTAGAATTTCTCTAGGAGGTCAGGAAGACCAGAATATAGGATGCTAAAATATGAAAAAAGATATTGGCAGAGGCCAATAGGTTCTCAGTAAGATCATGAAAACTGTGTAAAGAAAAAGATATTGGTCGGGGTCAATAGGTCATAATTAGCCATGAAAACTATGTATAAAGGAAGATGTCAAAAAGACAAGTTCATAATTAGCCCATGAAAACTATGTAAAAAGGAAGATGTCGGTAAGAGAGATTCATATTAAGCCCACGAAAACTATGATTGGATACTGGCAGGGGCTAGTAAGTTTATAATTGGCCCATGAAAACTATATCTGGATGAAAAATTAATAGATGTCGATAGGTTCATAGTCAACCAATGAAAACTAGGATAAGATAAAGGATATTGGAGTCACCAATAGGTTTCTAGTCAACTCTTGAAAACTAGGATAAAAGTAAGATTGCCAATAGGTTCATAGTAAATCTATGAAAACTATATAATTGGACAGAGAGTCCTTAAATGTTTAACCGGTTATTAGTCTGCCCATGAAAACTATAGCTTAATAGTAATCCTAAAAACTATAATTGAGACAGATAGTCTAAAATGAATAAGGATTGGTAATCCAGAATTGGTTCATTTGTTTTGCATATCATCATATTGTATTGTTTTGAATCGATTTAACCATTGTGGATGCAGGAGCATCCCATATGGTTTTGTAAAGGTTTTGAGATACGAGTAAGGGGAAAACCCATTCTGCTAAGCGGCGTGGTCTCACAAGGTATCTAAATGATTTGAGAAGGTAGATTATTATTCATACCAGGCTTTATGTCTAAATCAAAGTTTATATTTTCCTCTTAAGATCTCGGGCACTCAATCGATTTTGAGTAGCTTGAGAGTTGAGGTTGTCAGGTACCTCTTAAGACAAATAAGCTTTTGAAGACGTGCATTAGGCATGATAGCTATTTAGAGTCCTCTTTTCTTTTGATTTACTGTGTTAATTGTGATGACAAAGTTGATATATTGCCTGTATATACTCTAATCATCTAAGGGGACATCTTTATATTCGCTCTTGGCGTTTGTTGTAATAAATATATTTTCTCTAAACGCGATTTGCGAATTTGGGAATATGTAATGAATTGGAAATATTATGAGATGAAATGTGATTTTGTTTGAAGTTTAAAATCTTTCTATATTCAAGTGTTTCTGTATATCAATGAATCTAACTTTTCCATATTTGATAGCTGAAGATTAATAAGTATGAATGACTGCAGTATCCGTAGCCGTTAGTTTTAGGCCTCCAAGTAGGGGGATGTTATAAGTTACTGTTTTTTCTTCTTCGATTGCAATAACCATGAACAGTCTGCTTGATTCACACAGATTCCATCTGAATCACAAGTTTCCTCATCATCAATAATTATTTGTAAAATAATAACCCATCTATTCGGAATTATGTGCTTACGAAGACACTTGAAACAATGACAGCTCACATCATGGATGATCACCAAAATGTCACTTTTGGGTAAGCCACAATTGTTTATTACATTAGCACAAAACTTATGTCTTGGTAGTAATGAACACATTCATATAACATTTGTCCACCTTAGTTGTAGTAACTCTTATTATATATCATCTGTAACCTTTCATTAAATTTATGGAAAAATATGTCTAGTAGATGTTACCATCATGAAACTTAGAACATCGACATGATGGAGCTATCCATCCTGTGATTTTTTTTTAAATCAACTGTCCATAAGGAGGACATAAATTTTATTTTGCTTAAAATGTCATAATTCACAAACACTTATATTAACCGATATGGACCATAAAATCTTCATGCAAATTTTGTTTAACTAACTGAAATATTGTTTATATCTTTCAGATATAGTGTTCATGTGAACATCAATATACTAGATGACACAATGTCGACAACTATCACTCCTTTTGATAAGTAAGCTCAAGCAATCGTAGGTGGAAACGTAGATCAACTGCTTAAGATTTAAAACATATTTAGTTCCTAACCATACTGCTATAATTATCTATCATTCATATATATATAATCATTGAGACATACACATACTACCTTTTGCAGCACATTATACCTCAGTTACATCACACTTTGACATATCCTAACATCTTAAATTGAACTCACACTACACAACTATCCAACTACCTTACAATTTTAAAAATGTTGACTTATAGGAAAATGGAGGAACGAAGATTTAAAACACATTTGAAAAACTTGTGGGCGCTGATGCAATATGTGAGTTCGAGCTAACTGTCTACAAAATGGATAATAATGCCGAGTTCCTAACTGCAAGAAGAGTGCCTACAGATAAGTATTGTCCTTTCCAAAGCACGACAACTATGCTAATACACTTGGGTACCCAAGTAAAATACAGAACTGCATTAGAAGTGACCACTTGCCACATTTCAAATAATCAGTGTGCACCTCCAAGTTCCCAAAGAGCAACTATGCTTATACACACATGTGGCATGTGCCTCTTCATCATTGTCTTCTTAGTCTAAATCGTAGTTAGTTGGAGTCGGCTATGCCATAGAATCATGAATAGTCATTCGTGTTGGGTCCTACTATGGAATGTTGTCCATTACTAGGTTTTCACATCTCACAATCTAAATTCACCATTTTACTAAGATAAAACTATACGCGGCTCTTATAAGTTCTATTTATAATTCTTAGGTCTTCGTCTCACTGTTTTATGTTTTTAAATTTCATAGTCTCCATGTTCAGTTCATTATAGCAGGTGATGTTTAACTAAGTTTACATGCGATGGTTCGTATGTTAATGAAAAATCAACTAATATAATTTCAACGATTTATTTATTTTTTATTCTCTTCTCATGTTTCTCGGATTAGAAATATTAATTAGAAGCGGGAAACGACAAGGATTTCAAATACTATAAGAACTTCAACAAATAAAATTTATGACGAGAAAACCCTTCTACATGATAACATAAAGAAATACCTTTTCATAATGACAGTGCAAACTGGGACAGTGAAAGCGCAAAGTTTGACAATTGCCATAGTAATATGAGTACATCAATGTTGAAGCTGTAGAGATGTTGATGGAACAGCAGTTCACACAATGACCATTATTTAGTGACTAATGATGTGTGCGTGAAGGTGGTAGAAGAGTTCAAATTTAAGTGGACACTACTGAGACCTTTGGAAAAGTTGGTATAAAAAGCATACTTAATTAGTTTTAACAAATATGAACGTCTTCCCTATATGGAATATGGATCAGTTATTTTTGTTGAAAATCAAAGTAAATGTTCATTGTTATATTTGAGATATAATGGTAGTCCATACCGACTTATGTATTTTAGCAATTTATTGAGTTGTTAAATATGCTAAAGTTTATCAATTAAGCTTATATACACCTCACGCAAGCTTATGTACATCCCAAGTAAGCTACAGTACTACCCCTTTAGTATGTCACACTATTAGTCATACATGTTCCAGTCCTCCCTTAGGAATGCAATCATCTTCATCCACTTTTAATAAAGCTGAAAATTAAGGTAACTTTATTGTATCTTTTTTTAAATGGCAGCCAAAGATAATGCATGTACTAGAATGTATTATTGGGAATCAAAGTTTGCACCCAAATGATGTGACCTGTACTTTTACTTCAATAAAACACATCCATCGTGTATCGTAGTTGATGATTAGATCAAAGGAGTGATATGGGAAATTACACAATGGTAACTTCCGGTTGTGCCTACTCAACCTTAGCTTTCTCCTCTACCATTGAGCTGCTGCTACTGTTTCTGGCACTACTACTTCCGTTTTCTCTTCTCCAGCCTCCTCCAAAACTTATTTCTCAGTTTCTACTCCTTTCACTTCATCTTCTACTGTTGTAGCAGCAGGCGCTTCTTCCTCTCTACTGTTTTTTCAGCTGGTGTTGTCCCTTTTGTTGTAACTGGTACCTCTAACTCTTTTGCCTCTGCTATGCTTCTTCTGCTTCTTTTACTGCTTCTATAACAATTCTTCTTCTACAACTGGAACTATAGTAACAACAGGTGCCTTAGATTCGGTTCTCGCTTCCTCTACTATCGTTGGTGCTAACTTTCAACTGCTACCAGACACTACAACAAAAATACTCTATTACAACGCCCTTTTTACAACGGGCATTGGCTGCCGTTGTAATAGTAGGCTATTACAACGGTTTATTCAGGCCCGTTGTAATAGATGCCCTATACAACGTTTTTTTTACAATGGGCAATGACTGCCCGTTGTAATAGAATGCTATTACAACGGTCCTTTCATGCCCGTTGTAATAGATGTCAATTTTACGACGTTAAAAAAATGCCCGTTGTAATAGATACCAATTTTACAACGGTCACAAAATGCCCGTTGTAAAAGGTGCCAATTTTACAACGGGTTAAAAACGCCCGTTGTAATAGGTGCCAATTTTACGACGGACTAAAAATGCCCGTTGTAATAGGTGCCAATTTTACAACGGGCTAAAAATGCTCGTTGTAATAGGTGCCAATCCTACAAATTAATAATAATTAATATTTAATATTTAATAAAAATCCTACAAATTAATAATTATTATTAGTAAATATTCAGTAATTTATAATTAATAACTTGTGACTTATAATTAATGACAAATAATTAATACTTAATTATTCACAAATAAATGGTAATTTATAATTAATAATTATGAATGACATGTTATATTTAACATTAAATACTAATTATTAAAATTTAACTATTAATTATTTGATAGCAACTATTTAATATTAATTATTAATTATTATTAATTATTAAATTACAAATTAATTTAACAATAATACGATTAAGCAAAAGCTTTTTTTTGGATTGGACTAAAAACAATTTGAAAAGACAAAATTAAAAAAAATGAAAGAAAATTAAAAAAAATTCACCCAGGCCCTCATTCCAAACCCGACCCACTTTTTACTGTGAAAAACATTCGTAAACAACTCCTTTTATGAACGACATCAAAATTTCTCAAATTCGCGACTTCCTTTTCACGGCTACAAGAAAGATTTGCAATCGAATTCAAGTTCTCAAATCGATGCTCTTTTCAAATTTCTCAAATCAACTTTAATTTCTCAATCGGATGAAGTCCGGGGAGGATCACGGTTGTAGATTTCAGTCGTGGTCGAGGTGAGCCTGCGGCTTGAGTTCGAGTGACGATGGGTTGGCGATTACAAAATTAAGGATTGAGCGGGAGTTTGTAGGTCGGTCAGACATGGATCCAGACGAGGGCGGAGATTGGGGATTTGGGAGTTTGTCGCAGTCGTTCGAATCGATGTTCGTTTTGGGGCGATTGGGGTTTTGAGTTGCTGTTGGTTGATGTATGGAGAAGTCAGTAGTTCTGTTGCAAGCGACGAAGCAGGTTGGTTGTGACGAAGACTACATGTGGTAGTTGACAGTAGACGTTGGATGTGGTTGTTCGGTTGTTGTATAGTGCAAGTTGTGATCATAGAAGTGGTTGGTTGTCACTATTATGGTTTGTATGGTGAGGGTTGTATTGATGGTAGAGTGGTTGTTTTTTCACTGTATATGGTGGAGAAGTTTGCGTATAGGTTGCGGTGATTTGAAGGGAGGTCGTTGATTTCAAGGTAAGGTTGTTTGAGGCAGTTGCAGAAGTGAAGAGCTAGAGTTTGACTATGGTCAGCTGGTTCGGTATTAGGATTGTGCACGGCAGAGACCTATTGCTATGATGAATTTAGTTTGTGACATAAAGTTTGTATTGGAATTTGAATGAGGTGGTGAGAATGCAGGGAAGTTGTTGTAGAGTTGTAAGTGGTTTTGGCAGTTCGAAGGGTGAACTGGGGGGCAGAAATGAAGTGGTGGTGGATAGTCAGTGAATGCTGGTTGAAGTAGTGTGATCTGATCAGGTATGTTTCTGAAGGGCAGTGGTAATTGAATGTGTGAAGGTGGAGTTTACTTGTGGCTTGCAAGATGGTTTAGTAGGAGTTGTTGTGATGGAGTGTTGTAATGGCAGGGATGATGGTAGCAATTGTATGGAGTGTTGTACAATGGAGAGGATGTATTGTGAATTCGGCGCAGTGAACAGTTAGTAGTGTAGCGGTGAAGTATTGATGGCAATGTGATGGTCAGCCTGTGATCGGGGAAGATAAGGCAGTTGACAGTTGATAGAGAACTGTCCCGCCAGCTGGACGAAACACAACAGAGTTGGCTCTTAGCAGGTCCAGGCAATAATGGAAAGAAGAAGAAGAAATATGTAGATTAAGGTTGTATAGTCGTCAGTGGAAAACTGGTTAAGTGGACAGTTGGGTTGATTATCGGAGCTTGGTTGCTTGTTGGATTAATAATGTTCATCATCAAGACTTTGCCTCATCATCATGAGAAACCTCATCCTTTGGATGATTATACAATCGCCTTGAAGAAGGCTCTTATGTTCTTCAATGCTCAGCGATGTAAGTGGTTTTATATTATTATTATTTTGCTTCAGATTTATCATGTTATAAATCATGAAAAAACTTTTCGGATTATCCATTATAGTTTGTGAATTTTATTTTGCTTTTCAGCTGGACCAATACCGAAGCACAATAATGTAAGCTGGAGGGGAAATTCAGGCATGAGAGATGGATTATCAGATGATATGAGTAAGAAAAACTTGGTTGGAGGTTACTATGATGTAGGAGATTGATTACATTACTAATTCATTTACATTACTGAGCTGGAGTGTGATTGAGTATAGAGATAAGTATGAGGCAGCAGGTGAGCTTAACCATGTTAAGGAGATTATTAAATGGGGCACTGATTACTTCCTCAAGACTTTCAACAGTTCTGCTAATACTATTGATAAAATTGTTTCTCAGGTTTTCTATTCTTATATATAAGAATGAATTTTTGTCATAGACCTATGTTTTTTTTAAATTTAATTAGTAGGATTTCTGATATTTAATGATTTTATTCATCCCATGCCATGCCATGTGCTTGATGTTCAAAATTTAGTACTCAACACTTGGATTGATTCTAGCTCACATGAATTCAGCATATCTGTTTTTTGTTTATAGTTTATACTTTATATATCATTTTTAAAATGTAAATGAATCTAGATCATGTTAGAAATCAAAACAAAATTTCATCCATTGTTCAGATTTTAAATCAATAAAAGCATTATGGGCAAGTAATATGTTCTCTCCTATATTCCTTTGGTAGATAAATGTTGATTGGTTTGGCGATATCAAATGGGGTATAAATTTCTTGATTCTATCATATAAAACTTACTTAGAACCTTATTGTACATGTTACAAGAAGAGATAGGTCTATAATTTCATATGTTAGTTGGTTCATTTTAGGGACTAACAAAGTGAAAGCTATTTAATAGATGATTTGTAGGATGATTGCAATGTGATGGTTGATCAGTGAGTGATGGTTGATGAAGGTTGCACTAATCCATGAGTGATGTTCTTAGTGATGAGTTGTAGCAGGGCAGAGGGTGTAGTTGCAATGTGATGGCTGTCGCAGAGGCTGTTTTGATGTGGTATATATGGTTCAAGAAGAAAAGTAGCAGTTTTGTTGTAGTTTGTGCAGTCAGGTGATGAAGTGTTATAGAGGAAATGTTGAAATGGCACTAGATGTTGCGGTTATGTAAGTTGTATATTGGGGGAGACAAAGGCAGAAAGCAAGTTGATGGCAGGGGAACATAAGGCAAGTCAGTGGCAAGATGAAGTTGAGCGCAACAGTGGTATGTGAGTTGGTTGAACAGAAGTATTTGACAGTTTGAAGTGAACTGTGGTGAGGAGTCGAGATTGACAGAGGAGTAAGTTTGAAATGACAGGGTTGTATATGGTATGGTGATGAGGAAGTGAGAAGTGGTATATGTTGACAGAGTTGTAAATGCAGTAAATGTTTGTGAATAGATGACAGAAGTATGTATGGTTGATGGCTGCTGAATAGAAGTGCACAAAGATATTGACAGTTTGGGTTGTGTTGAAGATAGTTGAGTATTTGATTGGTTGGCAGCAGTTTTTTGATATGAATGGTACTATGGTTTTAGGCAATAACTGGAATGAATTTAAAGGCAGTTGTAAGTTGATGGCCCGCAGTCTTGTTGTGATGTGAGGGTGGTTTGGGTGGTCAGAGTCATAGTTTGGCTTATCCAATATGAAGTGACATGGGTAGGTTACGATGTTTTTGAATTTAGTTTCCATTCCAACTCTAGACCACTGTATAATTTTATATGAATCCGCTGTATGTTTGTTCTAGTTCCATGTTTTCATGATTTTATGAATAAATAACAATTGCTTTTGTATTACTCGTTCAACTATTCATTATTGGTATAGATGTATGCTGCTATAATTTTTTTTAAAATTTGCATTTATTTTGCAACGGTCAGAAACCGTTGCAACATCATGTATTACAACGGGCATTGCCCGTTGTGAAAAGGTGTATTACAACGGGCATTGCCCGTTGTAAAATATGGTCGACCTATTACAACGATGCCTAATACAACGGGCTCATGCCCGTTGCGAAATCCATATTGCAACGGGCATTGCCCATTGTAAAATGGCTGTTTTGTTGTAGTGTAGAGTTGCGTCTACCTGATTGGTTCATTCCTTTCATTAGCATTGTGTGATATAATCATGTCATAACGTTTATATTACGTGTTCCGCTCACATTTTATCGGCTCAATACATTTCATTATGTACCAATTTGGCTACTATCACACTGTCAATAAAATATATACATGAAGGCCGCTAAATGTTTCTCTGATTCCTTGAATAAGGAATTTGATTAAAATTTTATAAGGTACGTATACAACAAAAAAATACTTTTTTATAACGTATGATTTATATATTAGATAACGTATGACTGTATTTATTGTATTTTTAATTTACTTTGCAAAATTTTAAACTTTTACTTTATAAGTAGATAGATATCTGTGTTGCAAAAAAGTAGTAACATGCCATAATAGGTTATTTTTGGTGCTAGAACTATTTTTTGGTTTGTATGCTTGTATGCATTACTACTTTTGGTCACTAGACATTACTTGTTCTATATTGTTTATGAAATATTATAGACGTATCATGTAGGTTTTAGTGTAAGAATATTGCCTATGTTGATTTTAACTGTGTTATATATTTGGTATATAAATTGTGAATGATGTATAGAATTGGAAACAACTAAATGTCAACGGCGTTTCAAAAACGCTATGTTAAATTTCAACTGCGCTCTACGAGTGTTTTAAAAAGAGTTCTTAAAAACACAGTTCTGCCGCTTCCAATCCCATTCCCCCACGCGCGCAGACATCTAATCGCCCCACAGCTAGACCTACACTCAACCCCACTATATCCAATCCATCCAATCACCATAACTTCCCCTCTCCTAAACAAAACATATCTCCTACACCTTCCCTTTATCCTTTTCTGCCTTCTCCTCACTTCCCAATGGCAGACTTCTCACATTATATCACCGCAACCATCATCAATGGCATCTGGAGTGTGGAGAGCCTCAATGCAGTCCTGTCCTCCACCTTCGGCCGAGAAGAATGGGCAATCTGGTTACTAGACAGCAATCGGTTCCTGATCTACTGCCCCTCCATTCACTCGAAAACAGCCGCGCTCAACTGCTAGATACTTTCCAAAGGGAGTGGTTCGATTTATCTAGAAGCTTGGCCTGACTACGAACCGCCGCCATCCATCAAACTGGAACCGCCTAGCTGGGCATCCATCAAAGGTTTTACGGAACCCCTGCGAAATAATCGAGATGCCGTCCGGTCCGCACTTAATCCTGTAGGGCGTCTCATAGACTTCGACAGATGCGAGTGGTCTGAGTTTGACCGTCGCCAACTCTATGTTAAGATGCAATTTCTGAAGGGAGTCCCAGCCACCACTTCATACCGGATTCGCCTCAACAACGCTGATTACCTCATATCGGTCTCTCGATGGGATCATTCACACCCCCGCTTCAGACCGGAGACCTACCCGCTAGGAATTGACGTAGAAAGAGCGTTTAAATGCTTCGATGATCCCCTTGGCATCCCCTCTGATGAACTCGACTCTGATGAACGTTTCGTCGCCATGAATTACGAGCCAACCTCTCCCACCCCACCTTTGAACTTTGACGACTGTGTTTTACCCCATAACCCCGATCCAGCCCCTCCATGATGGGACCCCCTCCTTGACCTAGACCTCTCTACCCCCCTCTACCTCCAGGTCCCACCTTCGGATCCAACCCCAGCACCGGTTTTTAGCCCAGCTATCCCGCCTTCTTCAGCTCCCGCCCAGCCTGGTACACATGGTCTTTCCCCAACGGTCATACGGCAAAGCTCGAGGACCACTAGAGCCATGTCTCCACCTGGAGCTATAGGTAGCTTCTATGAACCTGTAGTTTTTTCTTCTGCTAATTCTAGATTAAACAGGAAATTAGCCCGTTGCATGGGAGTGACTATGCTGGACGAGCATTATTCTGCCATGCAAACCCTAGAACAAGAGCGTCTTTCCTCTCCCCAATGAAAATTGTCTCCTGGAACATTCGTGGGCTAGGGGACCCATCAAAAAGAATCTCAGTGTGCTCGTCCCTGTCCCCCCTACATACCGACATCCTCCTGCTCCAAGAATCTAAACTCTCTGACCCATCTCCAGCCCTTTTTCGACAAATTGGTGGCCTACGACTCTCGGGGTGGGCCCACACAAATGCTATTGGCTCCAGGGTGGCCTTATTACCAAGTGGAATGAATCTGTATGGTCCCTTAGCCAAACCATTCACCAGCCGTTTGCCCTCCACGTTGCCCTTACCCACCTTTAGACCAACACCATTGTCTTTTTCTCAAACATTTACGGCCCCCAATCCTCCCAAGAACGGACAGAACTTTGGAATTTATGCTTGGAATTTGCATCTCATATTAATGGACCTTGGGTACTCGGGGGTGATTTCAACACAATCAGGCACCCCGATGAAAGAAACTCAAGGAATTTCTCGTCTGACTCAGATGTCTTCAATGCTTTCATCAACTCATGCTCTCTAATTGAACCCCCAATCAACAACCGCCTTTTCACATGGTCTAATAGACGTCAAGCTCCCTCTTTAGCCAAACTAGATCGATATCTCTTCAACTCTGCATGGGAGGATATTCACCCCTATCAACTTGCCTTGGCCTAGCATCGGTCCTCTCAGACCATTGTCCCCTGGTGCTAGATTCGGGCTCCCACACCGACCATAATCGACCATTCAGGTTTGAAAGACTCTGGCTCCTTGAACCTTCCTTTGACGAATTTATCAAAACAGCTTGGACCCAACCCTTCAACTCCACCTCAGCCTCTGCACGGGTAGTTGGCAAACTCAGATCGCTTAGAAGACTCCTCAAACCTTGGGCCAGTTCCATCTGGGGTTCACTCAGGAACCGTATTGCCTCCACCCAAGATGAAATCCTCAAGCTAAACATCCTGGAGGAATCTCGCCCACTCGATGAGTCTGAGTCACACAAACTTAAAAGCTTTGAAGCAGAACTTGGAAGACTATTGAAGCTGGAGGAAATTGGTTGGAAACAACGTTCAAAGGATAGGTGGTTAGCGGACGGCGACAAAAACACGGCCTACTTCCACAGACTGGCTAACGGCCGTCGTCGATCACTGTTCATCCCCAAAATAATTCATAATGATGTGCCAATCAACGATCATCCATAAATTCTAAACCTTTTCACTGACTTTCACCATTCCATCCTTGGCCAACCCTCCTCCCCCTCCCCCCCAATCGACTAGAACCTCCTCTACCCCAATCCACCCCCCATCCAAATTGACTCTCCCTTCACCGAAGAAGAAATCTTAGCGGCCCTAAAAGATATGGATGACAACAAATTGCCAGGTCCTGATGGCTTTGGCCCTTCCTTCTTCAAGCATATCTGGGACGTCTTCAAGTTCGATCTTCTGGATCTGTGTTCCGAATTCCACTCCAACCCAATGACCATTTCCCCTCTCAACTACGCCACTATTGTTCTTATCCCGAAATCCAAGGGTGCCAATTCTCTGACTGCCTTCCGTCCCATCAGTCTTCTCAACACCTCCCTCAAGCTGATCCCTAAAGTCCTAGCTAATTGTCTCCAACCACATATGAACCAGTTGATTGGCAAGGAGCAATCTGCATTTATTCAGGGCCACAATAGATTAGACTGTGTGGCGGCAACACAAGAAGCCATCTCCTTTTGCCACACAAACAGACTGCCAGGAGTCCTCCTCAAACTAGACTTTTCAAAGGCATTCGACTCAGTTAATTGGAACTTCATTCTTCAACTCTTGTCCCACAGAGGCTTCTCCGTGAAATGGTGTGATTGGATAAAATGCATCCTAACCTCAAGTCTTTCTTCGATCCAGATCAATGGTTCTTCAGGGGGTCTTATCAAATCCGCTCGCGGCCTCAAACAGGGTGACCTCCTCTCGCCGCCCCTCTTTGTTCTAGTGGCAAATGTTTTCAACCGTATGTCTAAACTAGCAACCGCTAACAATTACCTCACTGGTATTGGCTCCCCGAACTCCAACTCATCCATCTCTAACCTCCAATTCGCTGACGACACTATTCTCTTTGTCTCACCCTCGCCCAATCATATCCACTGTCTGAAGGTTCTCCTATACGTCTTCGAGCTTTTCTCCGGACTTGCCATCAATTTCCAGAAAAGCTCCATCATCATGCTTGGTAGATCCGATCACCTTGGCCCCTCCGTCGCTTCCGTCCTCAACTGTACTATCGCTCAATTCCCAATCTCCTACCTCGGTATCCCCTTACGACCAACCAAACTTCATCGTGCCGACTGGACTCCACTCATTTCCAAAATTGAATCCAGACTTTCGGGCTGGAAAGCAGACGCTCTCTCGGCTGCTGGTCGTCTAGTGCCGATCAAATCTGTCCTTTCCTCCATCCCCCTGTATTGGCTTTCGTTCCATAAACTTCCGATCTGGGTTTCCAATAAGTTAGACTCCATTAGAAGGTCCTTTCTATGTAATGGGGGGAAGGCTAAATGCCTTGTCAGTTGGACAATAGCCTGGTTAAGCAAAGATCATGGTGGCCTAGGTATTGTCAACCTTAGAACCTTTAATCTTTCCCTCTTGGGGAAATGGCTTTGGCATACCTTGACACCTGGATCCTTCATCTGGAAAGACTGGATCCTTTCTGTTCACTACCTTAACAATCCATCCCGCCACCTAGCTCCCATTAATAAACCCTCCCCCTTTTGGTCTGGCGTCCTATCCTCCATCAGTCGTATTAAATCCCTTTTTCACCGATTCCTAGGTAACGGCTCCAATTGCCTTTTCTGGCTTGATCACTGGTCCGGACACTCCCCATTACACCTCAGATTCCCCAACCTTTTCGCCTCCACAGCACACAAGCTTCTCACACTCAACGACGCAGTTTCCATTAACGCTCAATCTCTCTGCCCCCCTTCCTTCCTCAACAACAATCTGCTACGTGAATACCTTGCTGTCATCAACATACTCCAAACCATCAACCTGACCCCATCTTCTCCTGACCTTTACATTTGGTCCTTATCTCCCTCCAATCACTATTCCGTGTCTCAGTGCTACCTCTTCCTGAACCACTCGGGAAGACTTTTCTCCTTCGCTCGCCTGTGGAAATGTCACCTCCCTTCCCCCCCCCCCCCGAATCTTATTTTTCCAATGGTGTCTGATCCATGGCAGTATCAACACCAAAGACCGCCTCGCCCGCCTCAACATCCCTACGGACCCGACCTGCCCCCTCTGCAAACTGGAACACGAATCAATAGACCACCTTTTCTTCGACTACGACTTTTCTTACTACATTTGGCCCTCTTCCTGTGCTCATATTCTCGGTCTCATCCCAGTAGTCTCCAACTTCTATGATTTCTGGCAGTATAACGCTCCAGACCCTAATACGGACTCGGTACTAGCCATTTTTTGTTGGGTGATATGGAAAGAGCGAAATGCCCGTGTCTTTAACAAACCCAATAGTTCGACGATCTAAATTTGCAATAGAATAATCACTGTTTTCAATATTTGGTCAGGTTCCAGCTTCTCCGCCCCAGCCAGGCTCCGCCTCCGCATCCCTAGATCCCCCCAAGCAGAATCGATGGGTAGCTCCTCCTCGGCCGCGCCTCCGCGCCAGAACCCTCACTCCTAACGCAGCTGCAACGACTTCCTCTGGAATGTTTTTTTGTGCTACTTGATTGCTGCACTAACGGACTCAACCTTAGGTTCATACTGATCTAGAATGCAAGTTATGTTTTTTTGGTTTGTTTTGTCTAATGTAGTCGCTTCATAAACTTTCTTCAGCCAGTGATCAGGCGTGTTGATCACTATATATTATGTTAATATTAAGCTTAATCGGCTGTGTAGTTCCACGCTACACACCCGTTTCTTCAAAAAACAATGAAAAAAAGGAAAACACTCGTAGCAACATAAAAACGTTGTACGGTGACCAAAAGGTTGTAAAAAGAACTCACA
Source organism: Allium cepa (assembly GCA_030765085.1). Taxonomy (NCBI): domain Eukaryota; kingdom Viridiplantae; phylum Streptophyta; class Magnoliopsida; order Asparagales; family Amaryllidaceae; genus Allium; species Allium cepa. The sequence goes on from CM060939.1 coordinate 561,564,782, forward strand.
ACAATGATAGCAACGCTGTTAAAAAGTTTCCATAGCCAAGCTTAACGCTGTATATATTTAACACGACATAATGTTAACGATGTAAAAGGTTATCTCACAAGGACAAACTGTTACTAAATATTTTTGATATAGAAGTTGAACATTATGAAAAGTGTTTATGATGATAAGCATAAAAGCTATAAAATGTATTAACAATATAAAAAAAAGCTATTAAATACAGACTTTTTATAGCATTTGCTTTATTGTTGTGGTATGTTTCTGATATATAATGGCATGTCGTTATACAGCATAGTCAAAAACAATGTTAAGTCCTTTGATGTGATTTTTAAAAGCTGTTAAAGGTCTGGTTTGTTGTAGTGAAAGATGACTAGAATTTTTAATAAGACACGAAAACGTCGATGTAACGACTCGGAATTTTATCATTTTAATTTATTAATATTTAGTTTAATTTAAATATTCAGTTATTGGTTTTTATTAATTTTATAACCCTCTTTTAATTTATGACTAATGATAGAATTTTTTTAATTTGTTTTACATAAATAGATAGCTCGATGGAAAACTGAAAATATGACCGAAATACAATTTTCGAATTTTCAGCTTTTATTGAACTATAAGTTATTATAAGTCGCAATATCTTTGATTTGGCTATAAACTACATTTAAAATGCAAACATTTGTATTTTAAATAATAATAATACAATAAATATTTAAATATAAAATCTTTTCCAAATTCAAAATAAAATGGATTTGACATGAAAAGTGTAAAATTGGATTTAATACATAAAAGTACCCTTATACCCAACAGAAATGGAACAAGTACATGGAAACACCCTATTGTCCATTTTATTTTTAAAAATTTGTCTTTTTTGATGGTTTTGAAGTGGTTTAAGAGTTGAAAAGCATATTTTTTATTTTTTTATTCTTTTAAAAATCCTCTTTATATACATATACTTCTTTCATTCTTACAATTTCATTTTTATTTCGTTTTCTAAATCTTCTTTCTTTATCTTCTCCTCTTTTTAAATTTTTAAAATTTTAAAATCTCATCTCTTAGTTCAAAAATCATTGTTTCACTCTAAACGTTTAATGCTTAAAGTATTTCAAAAAACAATGGAAAAGAGAAAGTTAGTTATTCATCTCGTTAAGAATTTTGGTAAATAGAAATTACTTGGTTAGCTTGCTTTGGATCTTATGAGTTATTCATTTGTATAATCTATGTTTAATTTCATAATTTTTTTTTATTTTTCTTGAGAATACAATTCTAACTAATTGTAATACCATAAAAGTAGTTACAGTTCTTTTCTGGTTCTCTGTTCTTTGTAAAATAAAGCTCATTCACACCTTCTAAATTCAATATCTCTCAAACTGCAACGAATTAACACTTTCCATCAACTACAAATTTGTGTATTTCGATCCATAGTATATTTTAAAAAGGGTTTTTGAGTTTTCATTGAATATATTTTTGAGAAAAATTTAAAATACAGTAAGAAGTCAATATTTGTCGGTTTTCCATCGAACACGAATCGATGATCGACCTTTGTAAACATGACCGTAATAGAAAATCATGATTTTAGTGTAGTGTCAGAATTTTTAGTGCTATGGTTCGTTCAAATTTGATGGTCGATCATTTTTGGATTAAATATCAAATTCTGATGAACCGGTGGTCGATAGGTTCGACGAAGGATACCAGGACAAAGATTAGAGGGAGATGGACCTTTTTCGTGTTGGAGGTGAGAGCTCTAGTAGTTTGGGTTGTTGGGTACGATTCAAACTAGGGTTTAAGGATTGGTTTCGGGAAACTTGAATTTTCTTGACACGTGGCATGGTAGAGGCCATCGTGCTTGGCCAGAGTGGGTCCAAAATGTGCGTCGGTATGTGGTGATGTGGTGGGACAAGAAGTAGTGGCTAGAGGTTGTCATGGTAGCAGTGGAAGGTGGCTTAGTGTCGCATTCTTTTTTGCCGGGTTCGAGCATGGCTCTTGGCAATAGGGTCGTTTGGAGCTTGAGGAAGTTGGGGCTAGTGACGACAGGGGTTGGGGGATGTGAAGGGTAAGGGGTGTTTGGTGGTGGGGTTAGTAAAGTGGTGGCAGGCCTGGCATGAATGTACATGTGCATGTGTGCGCATGTGCGCATACCTTGGTGGTAATTAGTTTAATTTATTTAAGTTAAACTTAATAAAACTATAACTCCTTCGTACTGAACCCGTTGGACATGAGGTTTTTGGAGTTGGAGTTGTAATGACTTATAGAACACACTCGTGAAATCATTTGTCCCATATGTTTGAGTATATATTAATGGTAAATTAACACTGGCTATGTATAATTATGTTGTTTAGTAATTGTAATTTATCCTCGATATCCTATTAGCATAATTAAACGTCGTTCTTCTATATTTAAGTTGGGTAGATCATATTGGACACTTATTTAGCAGAATTAGTTACCGTTCTACTAGTATGTTACCTTGGATATTTATTTATCCGCCAGTTGATTGTTAATGATTATTATCCATAGATGGATCTTACGGAATTTATTTACATAGCCATTGTTCATGTAAATATTTATGTATCATCTTGAATGTCGATTTGAGTATAATGGTAGCATGTTTAAGTACCATTGAGATTGTTGAGCCTCTTTCCAAACTGGACAAGTTATGGATTCAAAATCAATTTAAGTTTCATAACAATTTTAAGTAAATTGGTAAAGTAATTAATAATATTTAATTGTTAATTTTATAATAAAATTTTGAAGTTAATTTAAATTAATAATGTTTGAAGATAATTATTGTTTAAATAAAAATTATTTTAAATTTAATTGTTGTCTAATTAAATAATGTTTTAAAGTAATTATTATTTTAATTAATTATGTTTTGAAGTTAATTATTATTTTAGTTAATAATGATTTAGCTAATTATCATTTAAAATTAAGGGTTGTCTTAAGTTACTTAATCTTTTAATTAATGATATTTATAAGCTATTTAATTATTCTATTAACAAGGTTTAAATTAATTAATTACTTTAATAAAAGATATTTAAAGCTGATTAATTATTTGATAATGATGTTTAAATTTAATAATTTAATACGTTATTTGGGTTTAAAGTTAACTAATTTATTTGGTAGTGGAGTTTTAGTTAATTTAATTAACTTAAGAATATGCTTTAATAAGAATATTATTGTACAAAAGGGATTTAAGAAAATGATTTTTTTTTATGAAAAGGGGTTTTACTTAGTAAAAAGGCCTAAGTAAAAGAGTTATATCTTGGTAAGAGATCTTGGATTTTGAAAAGAAAGATTGGGTTTGTAAAACTTTGATTGGATCAATTATATTAATCAAGTTATGAATCAAATAAATAAGTAGTTCTTAATTTTGGTGTTTGGGAAGCATTTCCCTACTTAATACCGAAGGATTAGTTGTTTGGGATTCATAATAAACTATGTTTTCAAAGATATATGTTTTGATCTTTAAAATGAATTTGACGTAACAAATCCTCTAAAAGGGTTTGGGAATATACTTATACTAGTGATATAAGTTTATCAATTATTTTGGGTAAATAATTAAAGAGATTTAATTAATTAGAGATTTATTAAATGAGGCTTAGTGGTTTCCATTGGAAATTAAATCCGCGATTGATGTGTGTTTATTCGATAGTTAAATAGACGACGATCAAATCTTGGCCAGTTTTTAACTCTGGAAATATGGTAATTTTAGAGTACATTTATCTTAGATGATACTACTGAACATATAAACTTGTTGTATTCTTTAAGGACAAGCGATAAGGAGATCCATCCAATTAAACGGTTAGGGCGTGATCCCCACTCTTATGCATTATTGATTTATTTCCATAAGAACCAAAGTTGAGTTTCCCAAAAACAATCGAATATTGGTTCGAAGAGACCAGGGTCGAAGAAGTCTGGATCATATGAAAACCATTTCGAACTAAGCATTTGAATTGAAGATATCCTGAACATAGTCGAAGGTAGAGCTTTTTGAAGTGCAGAGGCCACTTGTTACTAATCCCGAGGGTGATTCTAAAATGGACGTAGTAGAAGTAGTCCCTTCGGTTTGTTCATATCCTAAGAAACATGTATGGACGAATGCTAGCATTGCACCGTACCTGAAGGGTAGTGTTTGCATTCTAAGTGGGACTGCTATCATAAAGGTAAAACCTAGCCTCTAGACTCATCAATCGATAATGACTAAAATAGAGGGTGTGCGGTAGGGTTAAGTAGGTCGCACCCATTTAGGTATTGTTATCACCCTTCTAGTTATATATTTATGGATTCGATTGTGTATGAGGGCTCTCGAGATAGGCTGCAAAAGCAACCATGGTGATGAAATATTTGATACTATCCAGTAAGGGGTAGGTCGGTCCTGTGTTGGCCAGGGATCTATGCGAGGCCCTTGGCACATTTCTTTAGAGGTGTAATATGGCAAGCAGTAACCGGTGCCCTGTCATTGTAAGGAATCGATTCTTCAATACGTGTCTTTACATACTTAGTTTTATACTTATTATGGTGGAATTTATTTAATGTAAAAATTTCGGCTAACCCTAGACATTATTTTAATAATGCTGGTTTTGCAATAAATTGGTTTGGTTATTGGAAGGTTAAAACCCATCCTTGTTTATGTGGAACACGATTTAATGAGATAACATTATTTTCAAATATTTTCATAACGTTAATAATCCATATGATTATGTTTCTTGCGCTGGTTTTACCAGACTGATCTAGGCATTGTTTTCCTATAATGATTGGGGTCTGATTGAGCATGTTTTTCATATTTAGCTTTGGATGTTTTGGAGCTCAAGAGATGAGTTGGATGCCCAAGACGTATCTCTCGTATGTTCCTTTTTATTTCCACAACATTGTTTTGTTGTGTTTATCAGTATTTGTAAGGACATGTAGTTATAATTGTCTAGTTGTAGGATATTTTCTCTAACTTTGTATATAAAACTTTCGCTATGTAAAGATCATTTTATATTATATATTTTCCATTGCATTATGAGATTCTATTCTTTTCTTCCTTTTTTTGTCCATTTATTTGTCATTCCGACACTCAGATGCTCGACATTGAGTAACGTGGATATATTAACATCAGCGTCTGAGTATCAAAAAGGCAGATTGTTACAACATGGTATCAGAGCTTAGATTGAGCGAATAACTAGGCTTCGGTGGGGTTGACTCATTTGTGATAGGGTAAGTGAGACCCTAGGATGAGTTTCAGTATACTATATATGAGAGCGCGTATTTGTTAATGCTATAAAAATGTTTTATATTATGGTAATTTACAAGTTAAGTGGTTTATGAATTATGGTCGAGGCGTTGGATGCCACTTTGTCAATAGGGGTTTCTAAATACTTAAACCAGGAAAATCGACACGGTATTGTTTTGAAATTGGGTAAATGAAATATTTTTACCTAGGAATATATTTTATATCTAAATGAATAATTTTCTTATGATAATTATAGTTATTTTGTGGTAATTGTTACTTACGAAATATTAATATTTATTTATCATCTATTGCATGTGCTCAGTTATTTTATGAGCATTATTTGGTTGATTTTAATTGTAATTAGATATTAATACCTTGTGAATTCAGTTTCATGATTTGACCATAAACATTCGATGTTAATATGGGTTAGAATTTAATTTGAATAAGAGATCTTTATTATAATAAACAAGGATATACATTTGTGAAATTAAATTTTATAAGTATGGTTTATAAATATGGGTTATAAATGAAAATTGATTTAAACCAAGAATTTGAGAATTTAAATATCGTTGCTTTAAAAAATGGTTTCCAAAATTTTAAGAAAATACTAGTGGTATTATTTGACGGTATTTATGATAATAAATATTTTAAAGGATTTTAAAGGAACCAAAAGCACTAAACGCACTTCGGTCGTTGGTCGTTGGAAAATAATTCTGATAATGACTACAACATCAACGGTATTTATTTTCGAGTTTCTATGTATGGGAATGCAACCATAATATTTTTGTTTCCAAATGGTTTTCAAAAACAAATCTTGATTAAGTAATCCGAAGATATGATCTGATATACTGAAGTATAAGAATATATATATATATATATATATATATATATATATATATATATATATATATATATATTTTAAATTTATTTGAAATAAAACCTAGCAGTTTAGTTCTCAAATTATTGGTTAAATTATTATATAGACTAATGAAACATATGAATTAGGTAGCTTAGCCGTGCATCTTATTATTATATGTTGTTTGATAGTTTCCATTTGTTTAAAGAGCGTAAAGGAGTAGGAGCTTGAGTTAGAAATTGTTAATAAACTCAAGTTTAAGTTTATAAATATTTCCATAAATAATTTTAACAAAAGAAGAATTGGTATTAGTAAGGTCCAATAAAAAAAGAATGTAGTGTGAACATAGCTCAGCTCTTTTTCAAGTAGTTATTGATCCAAGATTCAAGTACGTGACTTTGAGAGATTTCATATCGTTTCCAAATTAAGATTTATTGCATGATTCTTGACGACGAACATTTAGTGAGAATTCTTGATATGGAACCAAAATTTTCTACCATAGTACATGACTATGTAAGGAGAACGGAGGTTCTTAATCGAGGAGCCTAATCGGAGTCCAAGCTAGGGAATCTGGTCAGTGATACTAGTTTGGAAGTGAAGTTATGTATTCGAGTAGAGATCGAATCAGATTTTGCATTTGGATGATAAATGAACAGCAGCGGACTTATGAATAATATTAGGTATTCTTGTGGTGAAATTTCGGGGTTGAAATTCTTCTGAGGAAAAGAGATAACGACCCAGAATTTTATCATTTTAATTATAAATATTTAATTTAATTTAAATATTCAGTTATTGATTTTTGTTAATTAATAACCCTCTTTTAATTTATAACTGATGATAGAAAATTTATTTTTAAATTTGGCTTATATAAATAAATAGGTCAATAGAAAACTCAAAATGAGACCGAAGCGCAATTTTCGAATTTTTAGCTTTATCGAAATACAAGTTAATATAAGTTGTAATATCTTTGATTTGGATTTAAACAACAGTTAAAATGTAAATACTTATATTTTAAATAATAATTCAATAGTAAGTATTTAAATATAAAATCTTATTTAAATTCAAAATAAGATGAATTTGGCATGAAAAGTGTAAAAATGGATTTAGTACATAAAGAATCTTTATACCCAATAGAAATGGACTAAGTGCATGGAAACACCTTATCGTCTATTTGTTTTAAAGTGTTTGTCCTTTTTGATGTTTATGAAGTGATTTTGAAAAGCATATATTTATTATTTCCTTATTCTTTTGAAATTCCTGTTTACATACATATACTTCTTTCATTCTTGCATTTTCATTTTTACTTTGTTTTCTAAATTTTCTTTCTCCATCTTCTCTTCTTTTTAAAATTTTAAATTTTAAAAATCTCATCCTTTAGTACAATAACCATTTCTTCACTCAAAAAGTTTAAAGCTTAAAGTATTTCAAAAAATAATGGAAAAGAGAAAGTGAGTTATTTATTTCATTAAAAAATTTGGTAAATAGAAAATGTAGAAATTATTTGATTAGCTTGCTTTTGGATCTTATGAGTTATTCATGTTGTATGATATATGTTTAATTTCCTAATTTGATTTTTATTTTGCTTGAAATTAAAAATATAGCTTGCTGTAAAACCACAAAAGTGGTTACTGTTCTTTTCCGGTTCTCTTTTGTTTGTAAAACAAAGCTCATTCACACCTTCTAAATTCAGTATCTCTCAAACAGTAATGAATTTGCATTTGCCCTCAACTATAATGTTGTGTGTTTTCATCCGTAGTATATTTTAAAAATGGTTTGTTGAATTTTTGTCGAATATATTTTTGAGAAAATTTTAAAGTACAACAACAAGTCAATATTTTTCGAATTTTCATCAAACACGAATCGACGAACGACCCTTATGATCATGATCATCATAGAATTCATGATTTTTAGTCATAGTTTCTAGATTTTTAGTGTTGTGGTTCATTCATATTTATTTGATTATTGATCTTTTTTGGGTCAAAAATCTAATTGCGGTGAATCGGTGGTTAAGAGGTTCGACGAAAGAAACTAGGGCGAAGGTTGAAAGGGATGGAACTTTTCCGTGTTGGAGGCTAGAGCTCTCTTGGTTCTGTTTGTCAGGTATGATTCAAACTAGGGTTTAAGGATTTGGTTTCGAGAAACTTGGATTTTATTGGCGCAGGGAGTGGTGGAGGGTGTCACATTTAGTCGGAGTAGGTTCAGTGTGTGCATTGGTGTATGGAGATGTGGTGGGCCAAGGAGCAGTGGCAAGATTTCGTCATGGCTGCAGTGGAAGGTGGTTTAGTATCGTGTTCATTTTTCTATGTTCGAGTATGGCTCTTGGCCATGGGGTCGTTTGGAGTTTGGGGAAGCTAGGGCTAGTGGCGAAAGGGGCTAGGAGACGTATAGGGTGATGGTCGTTTAGTAGTGGTGTCGGCGAAGTGGTGGCGGGCCTGGGATGCGTGTACACATGCATGCATGCATATGTGTGTGCACCTTTTTGTTGTTTCCAGGTTTTGAAGAAATTGGAAGTTGCTTGTGTTGGAGAAGGAAGCAAGTGCAGGATGTAGAGAGATAGGTTTAGTAGTTATGGCTTAGGCCAACAGGGTGTGGTAGTAGAATATAATGGTGGGTGATAATTAGTTTCATTTATTTAAGTTAAACATAATTAAACCATAACTCCTTCGTACGAAAACCATTCGGCACGCGGATTTCAACATTGGAATTGTATTGACTTATAGAACACATTCACGAAATCGTTTCTCCTAAACGACGGAGTATATATTTATGGTAAATTAATATTGGATACGTATAATTACGTTGTTTAGTAGTTATAATTTACTCCTGACTTCCTATTAGCAGAATTAAACATTATTCTATTATATTTAAGTTGAGTAGATCATACTGGCATTTATTTAGTAGAATTAATCATCGTTCTGCTATTATGTTAACTTGATCATTTATTAATCTGCCGGTTGATTTTTATTTATTATTATCCATCGATGGAACGTATGGAATTATTTACATAGTCGTTGTTTATGTAAATATTTATGTGTTGATTTGAATGTTGATTTGAGTATAATAGTAGCTTGTTTAAGTACCATTGAGATTGCTATACCTCTTTCCAAATTGTACAATGTTAACCCGCCTTTTGGCAAGGCCGTGGACAGACGGATTTAACTAAATCGACTACTCATTTGTCGAGACTAGAATACAATGAGTTTGAGTCAACTGGATGGAAAGATGATCAGTCATGGAGGATTCATTATCGGCTGTTCGGCCTGGGAGGCGAGATTCGGTCGAGGAGAGTTGGTCAAGCATGGTTCGATATGTTTGGAGTTCGACCATGTAGCTCGACCGTTCGGCCATGCATGTCTCGGTCGAGGAGATGTGGTCAAGCATGGTTGGTATGTTTGGAGTTCGACCATGTGGCTCGACCGTTCGGTCATGCATGGCTCGGTCGAGGAGAGGTGGTCGAGCATGGTTCGATTATTTGTGGTTTGGCCATGTGGTCCGGGCGTTCGGCCTAGGTGGTTCGGTCATACTGGAGTGGTTCATCCTTGGTAGGTCGGTCATGCAGGGTCGGTCGGGGTAAGTAGGTCAGTGAATCGGTACGTGGAGATCAGTTCGGCATATAATCGAAAATGGGATCAGCCTTAGAGTCATGTGGCTCGGCCGTTTGTGGCTCGGATTTGGAGGGGTTATGATAGGAGGTTCGGCCTCTAGTGGTTCGGCCGTGCATAATCGGTCAGCATAGTCGGGAGTTAGGAGTGGAAGAGTGGGTCGACATAAGTATAAGAGAAAGTTACTTCAAGTCGAGCGAAGAAGTTTCTTCAAGTCGTGAAGCACATTGCTTCGAGTCACAAGCGAGTTTGCTCCGTGTAATCTTCGAGTCATTCCTGAGGCAATATTAGTTCGGTGTGTCTTAGCTCAAGGTCAACATATGTGGGTCGGTAGATGTGGATCGGCTTACCTTGGTCGATCGTAGTGTTGAGTGTGGTTCGACTATGACCTTGTTGGGCCCGGATTACTCAGGAAGCGCAACAACTTCGGTTTTGCCTATAAAACCAACATGTGGAGCTTCAGAAAAAGGATCTTCATTCTATTGCCCTTCTTCTTCCTCATTAAGGCTACTCTGCCATAAATATTTTGAAAACTCTAGATTGTAACTGTAATTTATTCTCATATTAATAAAAAGGAAAATTATGGAGTGGATGTAGGCTAGAGTCAGCCGAACCACTAAAAATCCATTGTTCTTTCTGCTTTCTTTTTAATTTTTACCACTCTTCATATTTATACTCTATATATATACTCTATCTGTTATTTGTGACTGTTAGTTGGTGCTTTCATTTACGTTTGGGTGTTAGTAACCAATTTTGGCGCTAACATTTTGTGCTTTCACTCAGAGACCTAGCACTCAGTGATTCAAAAGCGTGAATTTTGGATCTAAAGGCTTGAGAACTTGGATTCTGGAGACAATGGAAAAGTAATCAACCAGGAGACAGAGGGCAAAAAGGAGTCAGCATGAAGGGAGTCAGGAGGCTCCTTCGGGAGCTAATCAGGCCTCGATTTTCATCACCAGAGACGAGATGGAAACGATGCTGAAAAAACAAGAGGACATGATGCAGAACCTACTTCAAAAATTTGCACAATTTAGACAATAGGAGATGCTAAAACAATGGATTAGGAGCGCGAAACAACCAAAATTCGTAACGGAGAAGAGCCATCAGGAGCAGCACCAGGACTAGGGGCACTCCCCCAGAGCATGTTGATCCAATCCCGGGCGGAGTACCAAGTGGAGCTGTACAACATGGTGTCGATAGAGGAATGATGCTCATCTAGGAGAGCAGGTCCCAAGATTCCCTCGTGAACTTGGGGGGAGGGGGCAGATTGGTGGCAACGAACAAGGACTACAGCTCGATGACAGTGATAGGTTGGCAGAGATGGTTAGGCGAGCCATAAGAGGTGGATTGGTAAATAGAGACTTGGAAGATGTGAAAAGGAGTCGCTTTGCTCCTGCGATCAGGCAAGCTAGAAACCCGCCAGATTTCAAACTACTGATGTTGGAGATGTATGGCTGAAGAATGGATCCCACTATTCACATGATGAGGTACATGAGGCATCTGGAAGTGCTGGGGGACATCGGAGTAGGTCATGGCATGATGCTTCCCTTTGTATTTGACAGATATTTCTGCATTATGGTTCAGACAGCTAGAGAGTGGCTCTATTGGCACATGGATGGAGCTGATTGTAAGGTTTATAAGACAGTTTTGGGTCCACATAGTCGGACCCAAGAACGTGATGACTTTAATCGATGAAACAATGGAAAGGAGAGTCTCTTAAGGATTTCTTAACCAGATTCAATGCAGCGGTGGCTTCAGTAGATTGGCCCGATCCATCGATAGTTTTGATGGAAGCAGTTTTAGAAATGCAGATAATTTGGATTTCAAGGTATCATTGGAACGAGACCCACCGAGGGATCTCAGGGAGTTCTACAATGAGGTGGAAAGGTTCTTGAGGCAGGAAGATGCGCAGGCTGAGAGAGAAGGGAGAGAGGCTGAAGCTTATGCAGTAAGTGGTGGAGGTCCACCCAGGGAGGATCCAAATAAAGATGACAAAGGAAAAAGAGAAATGAATGACAATGGTAGCACTTTGAAAAGGCCTCGGAGGGAGTCAAGGTTTTCTTCTTACACTGATTTAACTGAGACTCTAGAAATGATTTACTTGGATACTCGAGGGCGCCTCCAGTATCAAAGGCCGGTAAGGAGGGAACCTTCTTAATACGAGCAGGCATCGGGAAAGCATTGTCTATTTCATGACTAGATGGGGACAACACATATGACTGTAAGAATTTGAAAGATATCGTTGAGGAGCATGTAATAAATGGTCATCTACAGCAGTATGTAAGGACTCGAGCTATGGCAGCGGGACAGAAGCAGCCACCGCCCACCTTCAACGAAGACGGATCTGGACCTAGGCAACGTCAAGTTGTTATCAACTGAATAGATTTATGGTTTTGAATAAGTAATAGGACTCAAAGTGATATGACTAAATCACTTGCACATGTATGGGATCGAGGATGACCCTTAGGCATGCTCTAAGAGGATGATAAACCGTGTTGCTCGAGTCTGTAAAATCCTGTTTTTCCTTTTCGTTTTCTTGAAAACTTTGGTTTCTTCCTTGGATGTATAGAAGTGTATTTGGTTTTCCCTAGCTATAAAAACTAATATTTTGAATGATTGGATTTGGACCAATGTAATAAATATTACAGGTCCTGTGATCACGGTCCCGACTGGAGAGATGGGGCAGTGCTCGAGTCCCTTGGATGGAGAGCGTTGGAATGAACTCGAACATAATATAAAAGTCCTTGACCGAAGAGCCGAGGCCGGAGAATATAAAGTGCTCGACCGGAGATCCGAGACCGATGAATATAAAATTCTTCGACCGAAGAGCCTCGGAGAATATAAAAGTCCTCGACCGGAGAGCCGAGGCTGAAGAATATAAAAGCCCTCGACGGGAGAGCCGAGACCGGAGAATATAAAAGTCCTCGACCGGAGAGACGAGGCCAAAGAATATAAAAGTCCTCTACCCGAGAGCCGAGGCCGTAGAATATAAAAGTTCTTGGCCGGAGAGCAAAGGCCAGAGAATATAAAAGTCCTCGACCGAAGAGCCGAGTCCAGAGAATATAAAAGTCCTTGGCCAAAGAGCCGAGGCCTGAGAATATAAAGTCCTCGACCGGAGAGTCAAGGCAGGAGAATATAAAAGTCCTCGACCGAAGAGCCGAGGCTGGAGAATATAAAAGTCCTCTACTAGTGAGTCGAGGCCGGAGAATATAAAAACTTTGGTTGGAGAGCTGAGGTCGAAGAACACAAAATTCCTTGACTAGAGAGTCGAGGCCAAAATAGGATAAAACAACCCGACGTGGTCTATGGATTTGAATTTAAACCCGAAAAGGTCAAGGATTTGGTTACTGGACTCAGAATCAGATGTCGACTATGATCAGTCACGGATTCGGATAAGGATACGGCAATGGCACTTGGATAAAATGGATTGGATCATGAATTGGAAGATATGGCTATGGATAACATGTGGACTGGGGATATCAGATCAAAAGCTATTCAAAACACACCTTCCTACCGCAAGGCATGTTATGGGTGGAAAATGTTAACCCGCCTTTTGGCAAGGCCATGGACAGGCAGATTTAACTAAATCGACTACTCATTTGTGGAGATTGGAATGTGATGGGTTTGAGTCAGCTAGATGGAAAGACGATCAGTCATGGAGGGTTCGTTGTCGGGCGTTTGGTCTGGGCGGCGTGGTTCGGCCAAGGAGAGGTGGTCAAGCGTAGTTTGGTATGTTTGGAGTTCGGCCACGTGGCTCCACCGTTTGACCATGCATGGCTCGGTCAAGGAGAGGTGGTCAAGCATGGTTCGGTATGTTTGGAGTTCGGCCAAGTGGCTCGGTCATGCATGGCTCAGTCGAGGAGAGATGGTCGAGCATGGTACAGTTATTGGTGGTTCGGCCATGCGGCCCGGCTATTCGGCCGAGGTGGTTTGGCCATACTAAAGTGGTTCAACCTTGATGGGTCGTTCTTGTAGGGTCGGTCAGGGTAGGTAAGTCAGTGGGTCGACACACGGAGATTGGTTCGGCATATATTCAAAAATGGGATCGACTTTAGAGTCATGTGGCTTGGCCCTTTGTGGTTCGTCTTTGGAGGGGTTATGATAGGAGGTTCGACCCCTAGTGGTTCGGCCGTACAGGTTCGGTCGGCATAGTTGGGAGTTAGGAATGGAATAGTGGGTCGACATAAGTATAAGAGCAAGTTACTTCGGGTTAAGTGAAGGAGTTTCTTCGAGTAGTGAAGTGCATTGCTCCGAGTCACGAGCATGTTTGCTCCAGGTCATCTTTGAGTCGTTCTCGAGGCAATATTCGATCAGTGTGTCTTAGCTCAGGGTCGGCATATATGGGTCGGTAGATGTGGATTGGCTTGCCTGGGTCGATCGTGGTGTTGAGTGTGGTTTGGCTATGGCCTTGATGGGCACGGATTACTCAGGAAGCGCAACAACTCAGGTTTTGCCTATAAATACAGCATGTGGGGCTTTAGAAAAAAGATCTTCATTCTGTTTCCCTTCTTCTTCCTCATTAAGGCTACTCTGCCAGAATTGTTTTGAAAACTCTAGATTGTAACTGTAATTGACTCTCATATCAATAAAAAGGAAAATTTTGGAGTGGATGTAGGCCAGAGTCAGCCAAACCACTATAAATCCACTGTTCTTTATGCTTTCTTTTTAATTTTTACTGCTCTTCATATTTATACTCTCTACATACACTCTATCTGTTATCTATGACTGTTAGTTGGTGCTTTCATTTACATTCGGGTGTTAGTGACCAATTTTGGCGCTAATAGACAAGTTATGGATTTGAAATCAGTTAAGTTTTACAACATTTTTATGTAAATTGATAAGTAATTAATAACGTTTAATTGCTAATTTCAATAATAAAGGTTTAAATTAAATTTAAATTAATAATTTTTTATTACAATTATTATTTAAATTAAAATGCTTTAAATTTAATTTTACTTAATTAATAATATGTGTAAGTAATTATTATTTTAATTATTTATGTTTTGAAGTTAATTATTGTTTTAATTAATAATGATTTAGTTGATCATCATTTAAAATTAAGGGTTTGTCTTTAGTTAATTAATCTTTTAATTAATGATGTTTATCATTTAATTAATTTTTAGTTAATTACTTATTTTATTGACAGGGTTTAGAAGATATTAACTTCTTTACTAAAATGTATTTAAAGCTGATTAATTATTTAATAATGATGTTTAAACTTAATTAATCATTTGTTATTGTATTTAAAGTCAATTAATTTATTTGATAATGGATTATCAGTTAATTTAATTAACTTAAGAATATGCTTTAGATAATAATATTGTTTTATAAAACAAATTTAAAGCTATAATTTTTTTATATAAAGTTGTTTTACTTAGTAAAAACGACTAAGTAAAAGAGTTATATTTTAGTAAGAGATCTTGGATTTTGGAAATAAAGATTAGGTTCGTAAAGCTTTGATTGGATCAGTTTATATTAACTAAGTTATGAATCAAATAAATATGTAGTCCTTCTTAATTTTGGTGCTAGGAAAGCATTTCCCTACATTACACCGAAGTATTAGCTGTCAGGGATTTATAATAAATTATGGTTCCAAAGATAATGTTTGATCCGTTTAAAATAAATTTGAAATAAGAAATCCTCTAAACGGCTTTAGGAATATTCTTATACCTGTGATATAAATGTGTAAATTATTTTGGGTAAATAAATAAAGAGATTTAATTAATAAGAGATTAATTAAATGAGGCTTAGTAGTTTCTAAGGGAAATTAAATCGACGATTGATGTATGTTTATTTGATAGTTAAATAAACGACTATCAAACCTTGGCCAGTTTTTAACTTTGGAAATATCTAAAAGAAACACGAGAATTATAGAGTAAAGTTATCTTAGACGATACTATTGTATATATAAACTCGTTGTGTTCTTCTAGGAAAAGTGATAAGGAGATCCGTCCACTTAAACGGCTAGGGGGTGATCCCCGCTCTTATGCATTGTCGGTTAATTTCCAAAAGATTTGGAGTTGAGTTTACTGAAAACTAACGTACGTTAGTTCGAAATGACCAAGATCGGATAGTATGGATTATTTGAAAACTATTTCAAACCAACACTAGCGTTCGAATTGAAGAAATCTTGAAGATAATCGAAGACAATGCTCTTTGAAGCGCAAGGCTACTTGCTACTAATCCTAGGGGTGATTCTAAAATGTTGTAGTAGAAGTAGTATCTTTGGTTTTTTTATGTCCCGAACAACTTGTATGGACAAATGCTGCCATTACATTATTTCTTGGAGGGCAGTGTTAGCGTTGGAAGTGCGAATGCTATCATAAAGGTAAAACGTAGTTTCAAGATTCATCAACGGGGAATGATTAAAATAGGGGATATGTGGAAAGCCTAAGGAGGTTGCACCCATTAGGGTATTGTCGTCACCCTTGTAGCTATATATATTTATGGATTTGGTTGTGCATGAGAGCTCTCGGAATAGGTTGTAAAACAACCGGGTGATGAAATATTCGGTATTATCCAGTATAGGTTTGGCCGGTCATGTTTTGTCAAGGGGTCCATGTAAGACCCTCGGTATATTTTTCTAGAGGTATTCTGTAGTAGGTGGTACCTCGGTGCCTTGTCATTAATTGGAATCTGTTCTCTAATATGTGCCTTTACGGACTCAGTTGTATACGTATTATGATGAAATTTAATTAACGTTACAATTTCGGCTATATTCAATATTTATTTTAAACATTAGACATCGTTATGATATAGCCGAATTTTCTATAAAATGGTTTGGTTATGATAAGGTAAAAACCCATCTGTATTTATGTAGGGCTTGGTCTTACCAAATGCCTTTATTTTCAAAGGTTTTAATAACATTAATAGTCGATATGATTGTGTATCTCACGCTAGTTTTACCACACCTATTTGGGTGTTGTTTTGTTACAATGCTCGGGTGGACCGAGCATTTTTTGTAATTTATCTTTGGATGCTTTAGAGCTCAGTAGACGAGTTGGAAGCCTAAGACGTATCTCTCGTATATTCCTTTTTATTTCTATTGCATTGTTTTATTGTAGTTATCTGCATTTGTAAGGACAAGCTATTATAACTCTCCAGGCTGATTGTAGGATAGTTTACTCTGATTTTGTATATAAAACTTACCTTTTTGTAAAGGTCATTTTATATTATAGATTTTCTATTACGTTATGAGATTCTATTCTTCTTTCACTTTTCTTTTTCCCAACTATCTAACTTTTCGAAACTCAAGTGCTCGGCACATGAACACCATGCATGTATTAGTGTCGAGGTCTGAGAATCGTAAAGGTGGGTCGTTACATCCGAAGAAAGGAAATAAAGTGGTAGGCGTACTTAGTGGAAAACATCAGAATGTGGTGTTAGCAGTGTTATCTAAATGGAATTATTTAGAGGTGCTAGCTTCGTGCGGAGCAAGAATGAGGTTGATGGCTAGTTATTGTAAGGGTACCATAATGGTTTCTTGTCTAGAAGTTCAATCAGTATTGATCAAAAGAACTGCAGCAAAGCAAAAAATGATGATGAAATAATAGGCAATTGAATTAAGAGACTAGAAGTAGAAAGTGAAACTGATGATTTGAAAGAAAAAAATTACTTGACCAAAGAAGATGGTTAAGAAAGTAAGGAAGCTTATGTGTTCCCAACGTAGATAATCCGAAAAAGGGATTTCCTAGGGAATGCCATCAATCAAAGTCTACTACTCTTCCTGGAGATATGAAGATGTACCAGGATAGGAAGAAGAGCTTCTTCTAGGAAGGAATGAAATGAGACGTAGGCTTATGGCCACAGCAATATGGGATTTGCCAATAAGCCAAGCATCAAAAACCAAATGGACTTTCAAACATTGAAAGTGCCACTATGGAAACATGATTATATCTATGGATTTTGTAGATGGGTTACCATTGTTGAATAGGGAAAATGAAAGCACTTGGGTCGTGGTTGATAAACTAACCAATAGTGTACACTTTTTCCCTGTTAAATCGATAAGAACGGCACCTAGTCTGGCGAAGTTAGTAATGAAGAATGTTGTGAGACTTCAGGGAATGCCGAGAATCATTATAGGTGGCAAAGATTCTTTGTTCAAGAGCGAGTTTTAGAAGAGTTTGCAGAATGAATTAGGTATACGTCGAAGATGGGTATCACTTACCATTCGTAGACTAATGGGCAAACGGAAAGGATTAATAAGGCACTCGAAGATTTATTAAGAGCTTATGTATTACACTTTGGGGGGTCAGGGGAAGACCATTTTAACTTAGTCAAATTTTCCTACAATAATAGTTAGTAGACTAGTATAGGGGTGGCACCTTTCGAAGCACTTGACAATAGGTCATGCAAATCACCTGATGTTGGCTGGAGACAGGTGATAGACCAATACTTCGTCTAGGTATAATGAAAGAAGAAACCAAAAAGATTGAGTTAATCTCAACAAGAATGAAGGAAGCTCAATGAAAGGAGAAAAATTATGAAGATAGAAAGCGTAAGGACTTAGAATTATCAGCTGGGGTTTTTGTTTTCATAAAGTTTAGATATGTTGGTCGTTTCCAATCGTTGATAGAATTTAGAAAATCACTTATCATATCGAGTTACCTAGATGTTTGGTAGGAGCCCATAATTTTTTCATGTATCTTATCTAAAGAAGTACGTGCATGATCCAGAGACTAGTACAAAGACAACGATTTTAGAAGATTTAGTAGTGGATCTCGAAATGACTATCAATAGAAGATCTATTCGTGTAGTTGATGTAGATACGAAGGAGTTAAGAAATAATACAGTCAAGCTAGTGGTGGTCCAATGGAGTATCGATGGACGTGACTATAATGGGAAATAGAAGATAAGATTATGAAAGTATATCCTGAATAATTTTAATTGTATAATCTATTATTGTATACCGAATCTGAGAGTTATGCTAGTATTATTGTTTTTATATGCTTGTTGTTGTTTCCTTATCGCAATTTGAGGACAAAATTCTTTAAGGAGGGGAGTCTGTATACCCCTAATTTTTATATAGCACATAATTTAAATATTCAATTATGGGATGATTAAATGAAAAATTAAAATTATGGAATTTGCTAAATCAATTAATTAACCGATTAGTATGGGTTGGCCTTAGTAAATATAATAAATAGAATAATTTAAAGGAATTAATAAACATAAATAAGGAATGATAAAAGAGGGAAATAAATAACATACCACTCTCTCCTCTCCTCCATTCACCGTCATTTTTCATCAAAACAAAACAAATAAAGGGAATCCATCCATAACTAAACCAAGGAAGAAAAAGAGAATTCTAGAGAAAAAGAAGAATAAAAGAAAGCTTAAGGAAAAGTCCATCATCTCAACAAGGTTAAGATGAATAATATACATCCATCTTATCATTTTTTTATGTTTTAATTAGGGTTTGGTGTATATCCAAATTCTAGGTATTAAATATCTTTCATTTAGATAATGATCATTAATATGAATTTTTGGATGATTGGATATTAATTATATAATATTTAGAAATTTTTCTAAAGGGTTTTATCTGAAAAGCTAAGTTTTTGATTTCAAAGTGATCTAAAATTTTGATATGATGTTCGAGTTATTATTTAAGATATTAGTTTAGAATTTCATAATTTTTGGATGAAATGTGAATTTGTTATGAATTTTCCAAGTGAGAAAATGGTTAAAATTTGGATATTAATTAATAAATTATGAAAAATAATTTTTGCTCGATATTTTTACAGGAGGTAGAAAATAATAAAAGAGATTTTTAGTTAATTTTTTGAATTCTTCCCATCAATTTTTCATTTTATATGAATTATCTAGTTAAGGAAAACATTAATTGATTATGAAGAAAATTAATTGATTAATTAACTAACTGTGTTTATTGTTAGGTTAAATTTTTTTGGAAAGATATCTGAAAAGAATGAATTTGGCCAAAATAAATTCAATATCAAATCGGGTTACATAAAAAGTTGTTTAAGAGGCTAATTAATCAATCTTAATTTAATAACAAAACTATAGTTGAACTATTTTTGACCAAGTAAAATATAACACGTAAAGCTCAACTTTACGTTGGTTCTCGAAAAACTGTCCTAGAAGCTAAAATAGAAAAGCGAATACACACGGCGACCTAGTATTTTAATTCACTAGGGCATATATTAATGCATAAGGGAAAAGGAACTATACGCACATTATTCGCGATTGTACATTGCTCTTGAAGGCTCTTTTATACATGAAGGCAATTAAGCATGAAAGTATCACATAAATCAGCACATGAGGGTATAAATGAACACACGCATGTAAGGGATCATGAAATGAATACGTGCGAAGGGACATGTAGTAGCTCATGGATTTTTCACATTGACTCCATATAGTACACAATGACAACATGACTACTTATATACATGCGAAAGCATACGAATGCAAAGAAATACATGCGAAGCAGCATGCTATTTCAAATGATTCCATTCATTAGTAAGTAAAACATGAAAGCTTCCTAATGCAAAGAAACTCATGCGAAGGCAGCATGTTATTTCAAATGTTTCCATTCATTGGTAAAGAAATGATGAAAAATATGTATAATATTAAAATATAAAATATAAAAACAGAAGTAAGTAGAAAGAGGACATTCAAAAACCAGTTCACATGGTAGCATGTTATTTCAAATTTTTCCAGCTAATGGAAGTTCGTATTAGGGCTCTCAATGGGTACTCGAAAAATCCGATATTCGTCTGAATCCGTTATCCGAAAAGTGGATACGGATATCCGATATCCAAAAAGCATTTCAGATATGGATATGGTTATTATGGTATCGTATCCTAAACATATCTGTCTGATTAATGTATGCATATATATATAATTAAAATTATATTTAATTAATATATGATTTTCCAGCTATTTCCTAACCATTGGATGTACGGTTTGGTTTTTTGCTAATTTTTAGTGAATACAGACAATTTTAGTGTTTAATTTTTGAATATTTTTGGATACGCATACGAATATTAGTATAAAACAATCTTTTATCATCACATTTTTGATTCCTTGGTTTTTTTTATCAACATAGTACAAAACTGTTTATATTTATCCAAACCTTTTCATTTATACTTTTAAATTTATTGATTATGGGCGGAGCAGATAAATATCCGATATCCGTCTATATCCAAAAATTAGGCGGATACAGATATCTGATATCCGAAAATTAAGCGGATATGCATATCTGATATTCGATAACAATTTCAGATACAGATATAGATATGTCACTATCCGCATCCGAAACTATCCGTTGACAGCCCTAGTTCGTATGGATGTTTATACACGAAGGCCTAAAGAGAAAAATTATATCACGATGACCCATGTATGTTTATACACAGTGACTCTTTATTAATTAATACATGCGAAGGCAAAGGCATGCAAAGTTAAAATGTAGGCGATGGCGTCGACTGAAATTTGAATGCGATGAATGTAAAACATGCGACGGCCCTTATTTTTAGCGTGCGATGACCATAAAGATTATTACCGTGCGATGGCCTATAATTTAACAAGTGAAAGTAAGTTAATTTTTAAGGCATGACATTCTATGAATTTAAATAGTGTGGGAAAGCTACTTTATAACACGTGAAGATTTTCGCTCTATTTTAAGGCTAAATTTTACATTAAAAAAAGATGATTTTGTTATGTATTTTTATAAGATTTCAAAAGAGAGGAAAAATGTATTAGCCTATTTTTGAAAGATTTATTGAGGAGGAAGCTATTACTTTGGAAAAGTAATTTGTGTTTAAGTTGGCTACAATATTGGACTTATATTTAGTTGATTGTTCAAATGTTGTATATTCGTCTTTATATCGTAAGAAGTTATTATTGCATATATTGAATTAGTGACATGCTCACTTATATGTTATATGATATCATCCAACGTTATGACATCGAGGATTTGAGGAATAGATGACTAGTTGGGGTTGTTCCAATAATGGATATGGTTTGACATAAACTCCATAGTGAGTAGAATTACATTCAGGAGGCCGTGAAGATAAAAACTATGTTAGGATGCCCAAACTGATCGAAAGACATGACTCAACGACATTTTGGAAACCAAATTTAAGATTTAGGGGTGGAGATCGGGATAGGGTCACGTTCTATCCTCCAACCACTTAGCCTCTGGTTAGTCAGATCTGCAATTCCATTATGTATGACCTAGCCAAAGGATAAGAAAATTTGAGATTACGTAAAGCAAAGAACTCGTAGCAGTGACGATCACCATTATATTTTTCTATTGGAAAGAAGCCAAGGTTATTTACTCACGCTGGATGAGCGATTTTAGATTATCTACTTATATTTTTGGCCTGGTCAACCGATGGGTTTCTAATTAGCCTGCAAACTACTATATGTTTCTAGACATCCTGAGAAAACTATTATAAGTTCGTAGTGACCCTAAGAAAACTACGCCATGAACTATTTTAGGATTGGGTAAGTATGGGAATATGTAATCCCTTGACCTTAGTAAACGCTATACTATTCCTTTTACCATTATTGCATGATTACATATGATTACGTTCTAATCATTTTAGCTGCAGATGCGATACAGTTTTAATGGTGGTAGTTAGGGGAAATCTCGTCCCACTCAATGACGTGGTATCATTCTGTATCTATTTTAGTTCGAGATGGAATAATTTTATTCACACCATAACTTTTACCTAAGCCAAAGGTTTTTTTGTAAACTCATGGCTGCTCAATTTGGAATTGAGTAGGCTAAGTGTAGGGCTTCTCAGGTTTAGAGAAATAAGCTTCCAAAGATGTGAAGAAGGAAAATTACTATATAAAAGACTATATTTCCACTACGCGGTAGTTTAACTACTTTTTATTTAGTTGAACGTATGTAATGATGGGTACTATAGTCGTCTATGTAGTTAAGACTCTGATCAGCCAATGAGGCATTTTCATATGTTATTCTTGAAACAATACATAATTATTATATTTTGTCTAAACGACGTATCCGTGGGGTTATGGAAATGAAATGTAATGAATTTGAAAATAAGTGAAAAGTTTTGTTAAAATTTTGTAAATTATAGTGCTCTTGATATTAATGCTATAATAACTAATCTCATTTTTCAAGAGGAAATAATGCTAAGGTTTACTATAGTATCATTAGTATCTATTTTCGAGCCTCGAAATGGGGATGTTATAAAGATGGCCAGAAAAGCGTTGTTTCAGGCACTGGAATGCGCAAAATCGTATGCAACAATTGGTCAACCCCTTATGTATCAACCATTCGACCACTACCGATCAACTAGCGGTAGTGACTGTTCAACACATGTGTATTTAAAAAAAATTTAAATAAAATATAACCATAACATATTGCAACATACTTATATTGTTATATTGTACACTTAGTTATAAATATTATTTAAGTAGTTTAATCATCAGTTGAAGTAATTTAATAATCTTATTAAAATGCAAAGCTATAAAGAAATAGAAAATTCTTGTTTTAAATTATCTAATAGCCAAAAATATGTGTTAAGGGTTTTATATTTACATTTTAGACTTGTGGAAAATAATCTAAGATGTTTTTTTATATATTTGAATATCAATATATATATATAATGTAACTTTGTTATAGAAAATATTATTTGTACTTCCACCTATGTATATGTTCATATAATTAGTGTATATGTGTTTTCATTTCAATGCAATGAAAAATTTGAATAAGTGAATTAGCAATGCTGTTAGGTATAAGACTTTTGGCAATAATTTTCTAGCAATTCATTGGACTTGTTGCATTAAGATATTGTGTGGTTTGAGTGTAGTTTATGGGCATTGAATAAATGGATTAGTAACACATAATGGTATGAGATTCTGAAGTAATACTTATTGGTTAATCAGTGTAAGTAGATGACACTCATAAAATAGGAATAAAGATAATGATGTATACTTAAGTGAGGTGATGCTCATGGGTATTGAGTAAACTCATGGTTGTTGAGTTAGGGGTACACCAACGTGTATTCATAAATATTATCTACTTATCTATCATGATGAACTCCTGGATGTGTGTCTGGAGTTAGGGGAACCAGATTAGGCTAGTATCCAACCTAGCAGCTTATGGAGTGGCGCCCAAGATCTATGATACCTTTTTGATGAGTACGATAAGGTGGCGAGCGTGGCTCCTTTTGTCAAATACGCCAGTAATTTGTTACCATATAAAGGGCAAGATCAACTCATGACAGGAAGTCCTTGCATTGACGATCACACCGGTGGATAGTATCATGGTTACAGTGGAATTAACAGAAGACTATAGGAGTAGATCCAATTGGGTAACACTTGGGCTCCTATTGTTTGCAAAAAAAATGGGCAAACACCTCCAAGTCGTATGATTTAGTTGATTATATGTTGTTCTTAGTGATTTGGATGATTTATGCAAATATATAAAATAGATGGACTAAACTGTAAAAGACACACACATTTATAGTGGTTCGGCCAGAATGTGCGTACGTCCACTTTATATGTTATTCTCCTTTTCTGTTCAGATTACAAGTACAAAGCTTTGATTACAAGTATCTGAAAGTTGTTTGAAAGTTATATCCGTGCTTGAGCTCTCAAACTTGTCTGCCATTATTGTATCCCTGCCATTCTAATTATAGAGTGAGGCTGGGGGCAGGGGTCTTGGATGTATATAGCTGCTGGTGGGCCTGGGCTGAAGTGATCTGGCCTGGCAACGTTGGTTCCGTAGTAGATGGGTGGACTAGCGTTTTGGTCCCGTGGTAGAGGAGATGGGGTTGGTTCGGTGTGGTTGATTCGGTGGAGGTTGGCCCAGTGAGGCCTTGGATCGGTGGAGGTTGATTCGGTGGTGAGTTGGTCCTGTGAGGCCTTGGATCGGTGGGGGTTGATTCGGTAGTGCTACTTTGGTTTTGGTCCGGAAGATAGTGGAGCAAGGGTTGGTTCGGCTATGTAGGGGGAGTTGAGTTGGACCGGTAGTAGGTGGAAATGAGGTTGGTTCGGTGATGGTTGGAGCGGTAGAAACACACCCAACACTTGCCCCCCAAAGTAGGGCATGTGCATGCATATGGCGTGCTTTGTTTTAGGTTATTCATCCCGGACACTCTCATCCGGTCTCGCATGCCGAATGAATTGGTCCGGTCGTCGATATTTGCCTATAAGTATGGACCTTATGCTTTTTCTATTCCCTACCAAGTGAGATAGCCGAATAAGATTTTCCTGCCGAATCATCTATATTGTCGAATTACGTTTGACTACCGAATCAGGTGATTGCCGAATGACCTTTATATTTTGAACTGCCGAATGAATCGTGGTGTGTGAGTGCCGAATGATCCTTCGAGCCTTGAGCTACCGGATGAACCTGAGAAGTATGAGTGCCGAATGGCTATCGAGCCTTTAACTACCGAATGGGCTTGAGTGTCGAATGAACCTTATGCCTTTTATGTTTTAACTTATAAATGAAATTCTAGACTTCATGCACTTGCTTGTTTACTTCCCTCATTCTAAC
Source organism: Allium cepa (assembly GCA_030765085.1). Lineage (NCBI taxonomy): Eukaryota > Viridiplantae > Streptophyta > Magnoliopsida > Asparagales > Amaryllidaceae > Allium > Allium cepa. The sequence continues at coordinate 561,589,942 of CM060939.1, forward strand.
GACGCACTTTTTGTGTTTGTAGATAAATGTCTCGTAAAGTAGAAACTCGATCAGATAAGAAGAAATCCACGGACAGAGAAGAGTCCTCCACCGTGCCTCCAGCTCAGTCAGGATCGGGATGTCATGGACCTCCCCCGAGATCACTAGTAGATGGGTACGGCCCTTAGGAGCTCCTGAACTCGCCACCTGATTGCTTTCCTAGCTCCCTTAAAGAGGAGCAGCTTGATGTTATATCTCGTTCTTTCGGGATTGACAGAGCACACATGGTGCTGCCAGGGAATGGAGTTATGCCGTATGACCCTCCTGAAGGATATTTCGCTTATAGTATGTACCATTGCATGTGCGGGGCCATTCCCCCGATCAATGCTTGGATAGTCAGCTTCATTACCTATCTGAAGGTGGCCCCTTTCCAGCTTCAGCCCAATTCTTATGCTATCTTGGTGAGTCTATTCTTCATTTTCCAGAGAAAATACGGGCGTCCCCTTCCAACCGGGAGATCCGGTATTTGTACAACTTGAGGGGCTATAAGAAGGGGACTCCATACATCAGCTTGGAATCGACCGTGTCCTTCAAGCCAGTCCTGGACTTATATTCGAAGTTCAGCATGTTCAAGAAAGAATGGTTTTTCGTCAAGGATGACTCTGTTTCTATCCGTCGCTTCACCTCTGGCTGTAAGTTGAAGCTTATTTATAATTTCCGTTCTGACTGCAATGCTTCTCCTTATGTGTTTTTATTTCTTGCTAGCGACAGGTGGCTTTGCGGTCGTGGAGAACGATCGCCTGGTTCAGATGGATGCAGAGATAGAAGCCATTTCGAGAAGGGAGAGGTCAGCTTCTTACCTGATCAGGAATGCTACTCTTCTGTAGCACAACTTGATTCTACCACGTCACTCTGTGGTCAAGCAGAGAGATACAGCTGATGAGAGGGTTGTCAAAGCTAAAGGAGGGGCCACGACGAAGAGCAGCAAGAGGAAACCCTTCTCGATACCTCCAGTCGTCGGGGGGAAGAAGCTCAAGAAATCCGATGGACCCTCCCCTAGCACATGTCCAGATGTTTCGAAGGAGGAAAATGTAGAGGAAGAAAGAGGCAAGGAGGAGAGCGGAGGTGATGGAGAAGGTGATGGTGGTGATGGTGCGAAGGACAAAGCGGTAATGGCGTCGGGGCTTTGTCTTCTAGGCAAGCAGGGGAGATCCAAGAGTGGACAGATGATGCTTTCCGCCAGGCTTTCGAGGGGTTGGAGGAAGGATCGACCTTGGTGGAGAAGCCAGATAAAACTGATAAGGCCGGGACTGGTTCCAGTTCATCTTCCAAGAGCATTTCATCTAGGGCAACTTCGGCGATTCAAGGTGAATTTTTGACTTCTCTTTTAACTTCACATGTTTCTTGGATTATAGTCCCATGCATGCTTGTAACACTTGGTTTTTATTCCAGGAACGGGTAAGGTGGCCAAGACATCAGACATTCGGCACCGTCTCGAACAATTCAAACTCCTCAAAGCTTCCGCTAAACCAAAGCCTCCGACCAACCGTTGCGGGGACGTAGTCGGCTACCGTCCTCTTCTTGGAGTTATTGAAGAGGATATTCAAAAGAAAAGGAGGAGGCGCTCCTTATTCGAACCTTCACCTGGTCCTCAGCCCCCAACCCATCCTATTCATGATATCACAGGGGAGGATACTGAGTTCATACCCTCTCCGCATCCATCTGAGAATCCTACCGTTACTCAGATTGATCGTCCCGGCTTGGCTCGTAATCCATTTGCGGGTCATCCAGATCTGGATCCGGGTTCTCACGATATTTCCTTTGACGAGTTTACTGGTGAGCACCTTCTCCCTCGCAATCCTATGGTAAGGGTGCTTGATGAGGCCAAGTCCCTGGACCTTGATTTGCTTACTACTGGGATTTTAACTATGGGGGACGAAGCTAAGGCAAATATCGACCGGGTTGCTAAGGAGACTAGGAAGTTGATGGGGCATCATGCCCGACTGGTCAAGGCCGGGGAGGAAATTGGGAGTGCCAACGTAAGATTGCGGTTAGTGGTTTCCGACCAGGCCAAGAAACTCGTCGATCAGGCCATCCAGATCTCTCAGCACGAGGCTGCCTCCAGACGGCTAAAGAAAACCATGGAAGAGGCTAGCAATGCCGAGCTGCGGAAAATGGAGGCCATCTACAAGGAACGAATCGATATGGCCATTGCAATGGTGGATGAGGTTCGAAAAGCGGATCTCGAGCGGGTAGAGGAGTTATCTAGGAAGCTAGAAGCCGCGGAGCTTGCTCAAGCCATGCTGAAGGAGGAGATGGAGGCGATGAGGAAATCCCTTCAGGCCGATCGCTCGCGATACCGATCGGAGAGGGATGCTGCCGTTGGAAAGCTATTGGCTTCTGAGGTTCGAATGGGGGAGTTTGAGGAGAACGAGGGGATGATGGATGAGATGCTCCAGGACATGTATTTCCGTACTTGGAAGCAGGGCAACTTATCCTGGATGGATGATTATCCCCGGATCATGGCCATGATTTATCTTCGGGCTCTGGAGGAGGCCAAGGCTGATGCAGATAAGGAGGGTGGCATGGCCTTCAGAATGGATATGGTTACGGCCCAATTCACTAAGGAGGAGAAAGTGGCGGTGAAGGAGGGCATGCGGCTGGTCGCTGCTGAGGAGGTAGGTGTGCAGTTGGGGGATGATGACCAAGGAACAAATGCTGGTAAGTCTTCCCTTTTAGCCATTTCATAGCTTGGTTGCTTATTGTTTATTCAATGAATTCTTCTCCTGAATTGGACAGGAGGGACCTCTGAAGGGCCAACTACCTCTGGTCAACATGCTGGGAGTTTTGAACCGGCAGTTAAGTAGACCTCGGAGGGCCAGCAGGATAGAGGCGAAGCCCAGATGCAGTCGGCTCCTTGGCTTGATCTGGACATTTTTCAGTTTACTTGACATTGCTATCTATGTTAGTCTTAAAACATTAATGTAATTTTCAGGCTGTAATTATGTAACGAACAACTTGATTTTTGGCATGTAACGTTATAACATAAGATGATTTTGTCGTGTTTGAATGCTGTCGTTATTTTGATGTGTTGCATAAAATATAGATGTGCATGTGTTAGTGATTCAATTGTGTTTGACGTTAAGTTCTTGCTTAAAATATAATTTCATGTCTTGCAATGTTAGTGTGATGTGCGAATAAATTATAGTTACATATTATGTACAAGAGAAGAAAGTACCGCACTTCAAATTTTAGCTATAGACGGTAGCTTTGAACGCCTTGTGTAATCGAATATGGAATGCAGCTGAGTGACCTGCCATCCAGCTGTGAGTTCTTATTCCCATTAGCGAGTGTCTCCTATTTTGTGTCCTGTACTTTAGTGATCGTTATAGAGGATAGGAGGAAAGTTTTTATAAATAAAATGGAAATATAAGAAATAGTAAAACTTCCAATCACGGAAGGCCTTCTAGGTGCTCAAGTTTGTGGCAAACGGGCTTTGTAGTCACTTTCCCTAGTTGTGGGTCTTGGAGACATTTGTCATCCATCTTACGCCTCCACAGGGAGTTTTCTTTTTTACCACAGCCGTACTTAAGACACATCGAAGCCGAAATCGCGCATGGTAACTACCCGGGCCATTATGGACCGTAATCGTGGGTATTATTCGATTTACCGTGGCCGGCTAGCGCGGGTGCCGATCGTCAACTGTGAACTGCCCCTGGCTGGACACACCTTATGTTGGGGCTTATAATCGGTTCAAGGTTGCCGGCGAGCTGAACGCCGTAATGAGCTGCCTAGGCTATGGTTGGCCTTCTCGGTAGCTTATAATCGGCTCATTACAGTTGGCTTTAAGGGACGTCACGAACAATGAGTTAACCCGCAGCAGAGGGATGCTGGAGAAAAAGCGTCTCATTGGCGAGGGCATAGATTCGTATAATACCTGTTAGGTTTTGTCCAGGTGAAGTTGTGCTGTGATGCCCTGAATGGAGATGCCGTTTACACAAGATTTTATTCAACAGAAAAGGATAAATCTCAGCAAGTAGCCAAGTTATAAAGGAACAAGTTAAAAAAGAGACAAGTTTTTAAAGTGGTTCGGCACGAAAATGCCTACGTCCACTGATTCTCTTTGTTAATTCACTTTATATGGGCAGTACAAGTTAAGAAAAGTATCGACGAAGGTGTTGGATGTTCCATGCCCTCTAGAACACCTCTCCGTCCACTGTTGACAAAATATAAGCTCCGTTGTGGAGATCTTTATGAATTACATATGGTCCGTCCCAAGTGGGATCTAGCGCTCCGGGGCGTGGGAAGATTCGCTTGAGGACAAGACCTCCTTCTTGTAAGCTACGATGCTTGACTTTGGAGTTGTATTGTGCTGCCACTTTTTGCTTGTGAGCTGCTGCTTTGAGTGCTGCATCATTTCTTCTTTCTTCGATTAGATCCAAAGACATGTGGAGGAGTTCTTCGTTCTCTTCTGGGTTGTAGTGGATCCTACGGTGGGATGGCACTATAGTTTCAACTGGGAGCATGACCTCCGATCCGTATGCCAAAGAGAAAGGAGTATGCTCTGTTGATGTTCTGAAAGACGTGCGGTAGGCCCAATGTGCCGTAGGAAGTTCATCCACCCAAGCGCCTTTTGACTTTTCAAGCTTCTTCTTGATTAGTGTTTTAAGAATTTTGTTGACAGCTTCGACTTGTCCATTTGCCTGGGGATAAGCCACAGATGAGAAGCTTTTGTGAATTCCGTGCTCTTGGGACCAGTCGGCGAACTCCTCGTTGTCAAATTGAAGTCCACTGTCCGATATGATTTTGAGTGGAACCCCGCACCTGCATAGAACATTTTTGATCAAGAAGTTAATAACTTTTGCCGAAGATATTTTATTTAGAGGTTCCGCTTCCACCCATTTGGTAAAATAGTCGACTGCCACTATAGCATATTTGGCTCCGCCTCGGCCCATCGGCAGTTTGCCAATCAAGTCAATTCCCCATACTTCAAAGGGCCAAGGACTGGTCATTAGAGTAATATCATTTGTTGGTAGTCGAGTAATCTTAGCAAATTTCTGACATCTGTCACATCTTTTGACGAATTCTAAGGCGTCTTTGTTTAAAGTGGTCCAGTAATATCCATATCGGAGCGTCTTCTTTGCCAGAGTCTGCCCAGCAGTGTGATCTCCGCAGCTCCCTTGATGGATGTTGGATAAGATTTTCTTGGCTTCCCTTCCAGCAACACACCTTAATAAGGGGTTAGAGAAGCCGCGTCGATAGAGGATGCCTTCTTGTATTATGTAGGGGGAAGCTCTCCTCAAAATTTTCCTGACCTCGTCACGCTCGTTGGGTAGTGTGCCATCTTTTAAGCATTTTCGGATAGGAGTCATCCAAGTTTCTTCTTCGATTGCGGCTATCAGATCCACTTTTTCGAAACTTGGGGCTAGTTGTTTTGAGATGGCTACTGTTCCGGGAATGTGCTGTTCTTCATGCTAGCTTGCTTTGCCAGTTCGTCAGCCTCTCGGTTCTCCTCTCGAGGAATGTGTTTAATTAAATAGTGGTCCGACTGATCGAGTAGCGGCTTGGTTTTCTTTAGATATGCCGTGAGTCGTTCTCCTCGAGTCTGGAAATCTCCTAGTACTTGTTTTACGATAAGTTGAGAATCACTATGAAGACATAAAGAACTGAATCCAATTTCTAAGGCAAGTTCTAATCCTGCTATTACTGCTTCATATTCTGCATCGTTGTTGGTGGCAGCGAATTCCAACCTTAGGGCATAGTGCAGCTTCCTTCCCCTGGAGGTGATTATCACAATACCTGCCCCCGAGCCTTGTTCGTTTGATGCTCCATCTACATCGTTGTTGGAACAGGACGATTCTCTTGATCTCTGATCACTGGATCTGGGATACTGCTAGTTGCGATGTTCTTTCCTTTGCTAGTATCTTTCCTCTGCCTGGGAGGCATGTTTTCTAAGCAATGAGCGATGTTGTTGGGAAGAAGGTTGAGTGGGAGAAGCTGAAGCTTCTAGCTCGAGTTCTCAGTAAAAGCACCAAAAATGTTTGCACAAAAAATGGTCAAACACCTCCAAGTCGTATGATTTAGTTGATTATATGTTGTTCTTAGTGATTTGGGTGGTTTATGCAAATATATAAAATAGATGGACTAAACTGTAAAAGACACACATATTTATAGTGGTTCGGCCAGAATGTGCCTACGTCCACTTTATATGTTATTCTCCTTTTCTGTTCAGATTACAAGTACAAAGCTTTGATTACAAGTATCTGAAAGTTGTTTGAAAGTTCTATCCGTGCTTGAGCTCCCAAACTTGTCTGCCATTGTTGTACCCCTGCCCTTCTATTTATAGAGTGAGGCCGGGGGCAGGGGTCTTGGATGTATATAGCTGCTGGTGGGCCTGGGCTGAAGTGATCTGGCCTGGCAATGTTGGTTCGGTAGTAGATGGGTGGACTAGCGTTTTAGTCCGGTGGTAGAGGAGATGGGGTTGGTTCGGTGTGGTTGATTCGGTGGAGGTTGGTCCGGTGAGGCCTTGGATCGGTGGAGGTTGATTCGATGGTGAGTTGGTCCGGTGAGGCCTTGGATCGGTAGGGGTTGATTCGGTAGTGATACTTTGGTTTTGGTCCGGCAGGTAGTGGAGCAAGGGTTGGTTCGGCTATGTTGGGGGAGTGGAGTTGGACCGGTAGTAGATGGAAATGAGGTTGGTTCGGTGATGGTTGGAGTGGTAGAAACACAACCAACACCTATAGTAGGCAGATAGCTATCAGATTCTCATCTGGTTCTACATAGAGTGGTAGATAAGTACACACTATTTATACACCTTATTCGAACATTGGATATGATGATATGACTCTACTTGGGACCTTGCTTCTGTCATACAGTCGATTCCCAACACCACTTGATTTGAATTATATTTATATATACGATATATATATATGATTTGGATTCTTAGACAGATTGATGGATGTTTATTATATTACATTGCTATGTGATTTGTTTGGATGATTGATTTATACACCTATCTATGGGTTAATTATTATGATTTATCATCTCAATACGTCATTATAGACATATTGTAACTCATGTGTTATTTATAATAATTGGGTCAGTCTGAGAAATTTCAGGAGGTTCTCAATGATTCCAGAGCTTGGTGGAACTTTTCTGGAGGCTACAAGTAGTAGTTATAGGATGGCACATTCCATGTACTTTTGTAGCCTCATTGTATCTATTATGTGATGTTTAATGATGTATTGTATATTAGGCTAGAGACTATCATTTTGTAGCCCTCTAGACTATGTATTATGTTGTATATTATATTTTATCACCTATGTTCTGACTCTGTGTTCTCTGATTTATTATATGTTATTATGTATTGTACCGTCCTAGAGGCAAACATGTTTACTGCCTTTTTACTTTGGCCATGTACATTTATGCATAGTAGTATATGATATTAGATATGTACCGGTGTTAGTCCAAGGTAATATTCACATGTGTACACCATATCACATCATTCTCCATATTATCTAATAGTATTTCTCAGCAATACCCTTGGGTAGTATGTGAATAATGGTAGAGGTGTCACAAATATTTTCAATACATTTCCATATTTAAATTGTTAATTAACACTAAAAAGTGATAATGAAAACTAATGTGAAGAAAGGAATGTGAAATTAGCTGAAATGATAATTTAAATAATCAAATATATTTTACAACAAATTGAATAAAGGACTGTTCAATAGTACATTAATCGTAATGAAATAAAGTTGAATAATTAAAGACTGAAAATATATTTTGTGAAATGTATGATAAATCAATCTTCATTGAATGAAATTTTACTATAAAAATAGTAAACTATTAAAATACCAAAATGTGAATAAAAATAGTTAAAATAGAATACAAATATGTACATCATTTTGAATTAGCTAAAGCTACGGACTTAAGTGGAAAAACTTTATTAACAAAAAACCTTAACCACCTTCCTTTCTTTTATTTTCCACATTATCAAACTCGATGTCCACTTCCCTAAATCCCCGAATCCTATTGAAAACTCAACGTAGAAGAAGAAGCGTTATGCATCAAAGAAGCATGATTATAGGAGAGAACGTGGAAAGGAGAAAAATAGCTCGAGTTATTGCAGGTCGAGCGTGGCTTGGACACATGATATGTAAAGTGAATCTAGATGCAAATGTAGGAAACGGAGATACAAGTGATTTCAAGTAAAGATGCACAGCCTAGGGTCATGTTAAAGTCAAGGTACTGTGCTAGTGGTACTGGATGAGGAGGAGGAATTCAAATAAGGGGTACACGGCCCTATGGGTCATGGGTTTAGCCGATAATGGAAAAGTTATGTTTTGAACAAAAAGTTAGCACAATACCCTCAATCCAATTCATTTTCACAAGCGCAAGAGCTTTACAATTCGTTTTCAGATCTGGAAAAGCAAAAATAGACTCAAAGTGATAAGGTTTGTGTAGTGAATAGAAGATGAAGAAGGTGGAGGGCAAAGAGAACCTCAAAAGTCCTTTCTAAGTAACCATAGTGCTTCTGTTCATAGTAAAATCGTCCACCATAGTCGCCAGATCGTAAATGACCATGTAAAATTATAGATCCAAGAAAGTAAGAGGAAAGAATGAGTCATCCTAGAATCAAAATCGAATCGCTATCGATCATAATTTAAATCTGTATCATGATAATTTTCCTTATGTGATTTTAGACCCTTCTTATAATTAGCTCATATATCCAAGTCTTCAAGGTTCGTTTAAGAGTTTCAAATCAAACCATATTTGCACTGAGACGACTTCTCCATATAGGACTTGTCCTTTTTCTACAGCTTTAGAGTTGTTCACCTACTCCTTCAGAGATGGACCCTTCACATATAGTCAACTTGGCATATTACTTCATTTCTGGATAAGATGACAAGGTAATAAAGAAAAGATAGATTCCACATGGAAATCACAGTGGTACCAATCTCTTTAACGATCGACACTGATAAATTTTCTTTTTACTACTCCCATTCCAATTTCTTTGAGCAATCTACCTAACTATAATGAGCTTGCTTCCAAGTTCTTAAAACATTCTGTCTTCTACCCGACACCCTAATTCACTTGAAAGCTTCTTAGTTTAAATGATGGATAATACTTCCCCCAACGTATGCTTCTACTGAAGACAAGGCATGCTTATAATCAAGATAAGTGTTATAGAGTCGTCTGCACTCATATCATTAATTGACCAACAATCGTTTTGAAGCACTACCTATAACTAAGACATCCATTTAATTGCTTCAAATAGTTGGTGCACCACTCTCTAGCTAAGGTCTAGATCCATATCATTTTGAAGATCTTTCTATGCCTTGGCCAATATACTTTTCTATAGTTTTCCTTCTTATTTTTACAAATTATGCTAGTACCAATCAAAATAGTGATTGGTATTGAGATGGTTTCTAAGTGTCAATTCATTGCTATATATTTTCGGACATAGAATTTCTACCTCTCACTTCCATTTTCTCGTCCCCGATCTAATTTCTCTCGCAACCTAAAGCCTTCCATTATCGTCGTTCATCTCAATTTCAACACCGTGTCATCATTGCCACTTCTTATTCACCCGCATGCATCACTTACACCGTCACAGCTGATCTAATCATCATTCTAGCCAATTCGGCCCAACTTCTTCTTCTTCTTTAACCATTTTCTAATTCTACTAAAGTTCAAGGTAGGTTAATGGGTCATGTTGTCACCAAAGCCACCGTAAGAAGATGTCATTACTGTTGCCACCATGCTCTTGCCGCCATTCGTCTATATATAGGCTGGAGTAGGGTGATTATGGCTTTAATTCTTTGTTACTCACTTGCCGACACCTTTTACTACATGGTTAACACAAAACTCGCATTGATTCAGGGAATTATTTACATCATACCCAAAGCAAGCAGCAACGGTCCTCTAGCCTTCTTCAATTTCCTTCATCGCTTGGTGTCGGCTCCGAGTTCTCATAACCTATACATCAGGTTTCCTATGATTGAATTCAATTTTTTGATAGTATTAATCTTTTACATAAGCAAGGTGTTGTAGTCGAGTAGAGATTGACCGCTCAATTTTAGTGAGACGGTTCTGGGGAACGGTCACATCGAATGCTCTTTGGCATTCAAATAGATTATTCAAATGAACATTTCAAGTGAAACTATAGTCCTAGGTTCCTATCAAGAAGGCTCCATGTTGCTTTGTATAAAGGTTGTGTTATCGTTCATTCCACGATAATGGGTATAATCCAACAATAGTTCCATCGGCGATGGTGCTCATTACCAGCTTATGTGGGCTATCTACACAGAGTGTTCCATACATACTGATTTGGACAGAGGATGCATAATGCATAGATTGACACTTCACATTGTCTTAGTTGATGCCTAGAATATGATTGGTCAACACATGTTCACATCCATTGGATCCTACACATTGGCCACAAAAGCTTTAATTCAAGTAAATCCTTGAAGTAAAATATACTTGATCGTGCTCGCTATTAAGCTTTATGTTTAGAATGATCTGGCAAACTCCTCACTTTAAAATTAGTTCTGATTCTTCTACTCCTTTCGAGGCTGGTTTGTCTACCATTCAAGCATCCACGTCTATTCAGTTTGGAGCGGGTCATTCTAAAAACAGCCGAACTTTAAGGCTAAATCATTCTAGCAATGTCGCCTCTTGATCAGCCTCCTCTATCAGATAAGCAACGCAATCCAATAGCCTTACATAACCCTTCTGATCAAGCACTGTCATTATTGATAGCATTATCACTTTAAACTATCTGCCTCCGAGATGGAATCCAAAAGACTGATGTTCTACTGCCAAAATTCAATCATTGGGCCCAAATCCACCCTAAGGGTACACTACATGCAACAAGTTCTTGTGTTTAGGTGGAGCTGTCCTACTCCGTAATCTTTCTACAAGAGATCGATTTGACTCCAACACAAGTGCACCCAATGGCTATGCTCTACTCAATTCTCTGTACGTCCTGATTCATGATGTAGCTAAATTGTCCTCCATGATTTGGGGAGCTAACTTACCACTTAAGCTTCAAGAAGAGGGCTAACTCACCTTCCTTTATAATTGTTGAGGCTTAAAATCACTACAAGGTCATTGAAGCGCTTCACAACAAGTGGAGCTATTTCAGAAAAGAATACTTCTTTATCGATTTCCCGTTTCGTTTCAATCGCCACTAATAGTCCGGACTTAAGTTTTCTTCTCTAATGTCCTTTCCATACATAGATTTTTTTTTCATCCAAGTTCTAACTTCTTTCCCACACTCTTCACATATCTTTCTGACCAAGATTCCAGCTATGTACATCTTAAGACTTTAGAGAATTCAAACGGTGTGGACTTTGAATTCCACACCACCACCTTCCTTCTTACAAATGAGAGGCTTCGCCTGTGATCCCCTACTATTTACACTACTCTGAATCAATTCCCAAGGGTAACATATAACTCGCGAATAATATAAATAATTCATGAGGAAAAAAAGATTATCTAAAGATAAATAATCTCACAAGAAACAACAGTACAATCTCACATCATAGGAATGACATATAATAATTGGAACATGCATGAATAGAATAACCTTAGTATATATATAAAAACATGCGACATTATATGTGGAAGCAACTGATATGGAATCAATACATAAATCAGAATACAATATCTAGTAGTACAAGTCTCATATACAATATACAAAGCTGTCATGTAATGAAATAAAACATAGTGCATCATATATAAATTTAGCAATCCACCTCCATCCTCCAAATTGCTAGCCTATGAGCCCATCCTTAAAGAATAACCAACTCCTAGCCTACTCAAATGAGTAGCTGAGAGATTTCATACAAAATAAAAGGAAAACTCGAGGTTAGACGTAAGTCTAATGAGGGAAGTAAACTCTTAATACCATATAAAATGTTATTTAGACATATCAGTAAATATGAATGAGGTCTATGGAGAATATATATATCATATACCTCATGTTACCTTGCTCCAACATCCAACGAGCTAGCACAGCCATAATATAGTACTAAATACCACCAAAAGCCAATATTATGAACTCCATGCGCTACAAACCATGCATTACGATATCAGCCCGTAACGTAGGAAAGGAGGAAAGTCTATTATGTGCTACAAGCCATGCCATATGCTACCTCCCTGTAATACAAGAAAGGAGGAATCCATATTGCTTCGAATGGCATCTCAATCGGACCTCTACTAAGTGTGGTATGATCCTATGCATCCTTAAGAGAGTAACAAAGAAGCATGTCCATCTACATCCTACGATTTACCGAGCATCCTTTTGCGGATTCCATGGGTCCATCAAGTTCCCACTCTCTAAGAATCCACTTAGGTGAGTATCCCCACCTCTTATGCACATGGCCCTAGCATTCGACACCTATGCCTAGTCTCTCCTTCATACTATGGACCGTAATTTACCACTTATGCATCACAATTGCCTGTTGTAACCATCCATACTGCCATGTCACTTCGTGATCTGCATAGGAGAGTCAACACCCATTAGTTATCATCACCGAGTGGCTTAAAGTCTTCCCTAAGCCATGCCAGGGCCCCATGAAGAACCATACTCGAACGGGGAAGAAATCCCCAGCTATTCCCCTGCCCAGGCATTCAGTCGACTGGGAAGGCTATTCGGTCGACTAAGCGAGCTCCCTTAGTCTTCTATTTAGGTTTTTCCCTTTGGGAATTGTTATCCCACCTTTTGGCAAGGCCATGACACCAAGAACTTGACTCAAAACCGAGAATAGTTCGTCCTGGAAATGTTAATACAAAAGTCTACTATGGATATCGAAAATTTTTGTTCGAGTTCGAATTGAGCTATAATTGATATGACAGGAACAGAAAAGCTATAAAAGCTAACATTTCAAATTTCAAGTCAATCGAAGTTCGTATGCTCAAGATATGATTGTTGCAATTTTAACAATCACCTTGTTCGTATCCATCTACTAAAAAGCCTTGTTTGTATCCATCAAGCCTCGACTGTTCATATCCATCCACTAAATGGCCTTGTTCATATCCATCATGCATCTATCTATTCATATCCATCATTTTGCATCCATCTGTTCGTATCCATCACGCATCCATCTGTTCGTATCCATCACGCATCCATCTGTTCGTATCCATCATTTTGCATCCATATGTTCGTATCCATTGCCATGCAACGGTCCTGTTCGTATCCATCGAAAACATAGCACAAACATTGCAACAATAATCGATACGAACAGTGCAATCGATCGATATAAATAGTGCAACAACGATCGATACGAACAGTGCAACAACGATCGATGCTAACAGTGCAATCGATCGATACGAATAGTGCAGTCGATCGATATGAACAGTGCAACAACAATCGTTGCAAACAGTGTAATCGATCAATACGAACAGCACAATAGATCGATACGAACTAACTAGCCTATATAAAATCCAAACTTGCATTGTTCATAACTTACAATCTACAAGTCCAAATTCCACCATATTTTCACAGGAGCTTGCGTACAACCTAAAGAATGTTTGTGATCGATCTCAGCTCAATTCGGCAAGATTTGGATCGATACGAATTTCGTTCGTATCGATCACGGACAGAGTGAAATCACGTGGGATCGATCATGTAGGCCCACACATGTGCCATAAGAGGTCTCTTAAGATCTGGGTGAGATATTTGCAGCCTATGCCTATAAATATCGTCTCAAAGCCAATAGAAAAGGGACTTTTGATTCTACGATGCCCATACTCTGCCGAAATCACCATTATACTCAAACTTCACAACTTTACTCAAAAATTACTGTTGTAATCCATATTAACCAGCGAGCAAAGTCAATAAAAGATTATCTTTTGAAGTGGATGTAGGCCAAAAATAGCCGAACCACTATAAATCTTGTGTCTCTGTCTGCTTCTTTCCGTTTTAAGTTTGTTATTCTTCATTTGTATCCTCTACATTTTTAGATCTGTAATATGTAATCACATACTGTTGATCTGTATTCATACAGTGGTGCTTTCATGATATTTGGGTTTTATGACCAATTTTGGCGCAACACTTCGATGCTTTCACTGGGAATTGAACTCAGGGATCTACCGCTTGGATATTGGATTTGAGGGCTTAAGGATTCAGATCAAAAAAATTATGACAAGGAAATTAAGTAGAAGACAGAGAGCAGAAAGGAGCCAACAAAGGGAAAGTCAAGAGGCCTCTTCTGGAGCTGGAGAAGGACAAGCTTCGATCTACATCACCAGGGACGAGATGGAGGCTATGATGGATTCAATGCATGAAAGATTGCTGACGAGATAACAAGAAAAGATGTAGAGCTTCTTTGAGCAGATGAGAGCAACTGGAGCATAGAACCTTGGACTGGCTACAACGGCTGCAGGCATAGGACAAGGAGCTAGAGTTACAAAGGCCATTGGAAGTCAAATCTAAGATCAAAACACAGAGCATGGAGGCAATCAACAAGGACCTAGGGGCAGACCCTTGGGATTTGATATTGGAAGACCCATAGATGGAGCTCAGTAGGTTAGAGCTGACGCCAATGTGAATGAGCGACATGAAGAATATTACCCAGAATACCCTTCGAGACATGAGGGGAGGGATGGAAACATGCTAAGGAGACAACCCCTTGGATGGAGACGAACGAATGGATGGACTAGTGCGACGTATTATGAGGGGAGGATTGTCGAGCGGAGGCTTAGAGGAAGTTATCGGTGTCCGTTCACTCCGAATATCAGAAATGCAAGGAATCCTTCGGAATTCAAGTTACCCACATTGGAAGCTTACGATGGGAAGTCAGATCCGACCATGCATATTACCAGATATATCAGGCATATGGAAGTGCTGGGGGCATCCGAGGAAGTGATGGCACGATGTTTCCCTCCATATTTGATAGATTTGGTTGCGCTTTGGTTTAGGCACCTAGAGAATGGATCAATTAGAATATGGGGCGTGCTAGTAGAACGCTTCATGAAGCAGTTTAGGGTCCATGTGACGCGACCCAAGAGTGTGATGACCTTAGCATCGATGAAATAGATGATCGGAGAGTCCATAAAGGATTTTCCATTATGATTCAATGCAATGGTCGCTTCAATTGATCGCCCGGATCCATCGATGATTTTGACGGCGGAAGTAGTAGGGGTCGTAGGAGGCACAGATTTCACGGATTCGTTGGCAAGAGACCTGCCACAAGACATTGGATAGTTCTATCATGACGCTGAAAGATTCATTCGGCTAGAGGATTCACGCGCTGAGAGGCAGGAAACAAATGCTGTGAAAGGCGAAGGAACCTCCAAAGAACAATCTGGAACAGACAAAGGAAAGCGAAAGCAAGATACAGATACGATATTCCTGACAAACGGAAGAAATTCCAAGAACCTAGATTCAAACAGTATGCTGAATTGATGGAAAAGCTGGAATGGATTTATATGGAGACTTGGGGCGGCTTCCCTATCGGAAACCATCCAGGAGAGATCCTACAGAATGGGAAGATAGAAGTGGAAAGTATTGCCTATTCCATAAGCTAGAAGGGCATACTACCAATGAGTGCCGCTATTTGAAGGATGAGGTGGAAGAGCATGTCAGAAGTGGTAGATTGCCAAAATACATGAGCGATCAGATAGTGGCCGTAGGACCTGAGAAACTACTGCCTGCATCCAACAAAACTTATCCTGGATCGGGATCACGACTCGTCATCAATTGATCATGATGACAAGGATCAAATTCAGGACTTAAACTTTGGTCGATTACATAAATTTGTTAGATTTGATTTCAAAATAAAACGGCTATTCCACTTACACATGTACAGGAATGGGAGAAATCCCTAAGCATGCTCTAAGATGGCAATAGACCGCTCTGCCCGGTGAGGCTCTGTAACGATCCCAGTTTTAAAGACGAATTTAAATTTATAATTTGATTGAATTTTTGGATTAAATTATGGATTTGTTTAAAATTTTCAAATTTTAATAAGAAAAGTATACTTATTGGCTTTTGAAATAGGATTGAAACTCAAAGCGAATGAATTGAATTATAAATAAAATGTTTAAAGTATAAAATAAAATAAAACTACGTATCAATATTGAAAATAAGTGATAAGTGTAAAATATAAAATAAAATATACGTTATAAATTTAATACTTAAGTTAGAAATATAATTATAAGATAAATTACAAAATAAAAAGTATATTACAAAGTAAAACTATAACAACATATTAATATAGAATGTCATTATATTACAAAGTAAGTGAGACAAAGAAGAAATAATATCTACAAAGCAAATAAAAACAAACAAAACATAAAACAGCAAATACAAGAAATAATCAAACTATAAAAGATAACAAATGAAACACATATAAAATAAAAGCAATACAGGTAAACTAAAATGATATTACATTTAAACAATGCAAGAGGGCTGAAAACACAAAGCTGCAAATCAATAAAACCAAATGGATTTTATATAAGCACAAGTACACATGAGCATGCTTATACAAAGCAAGAAGTATACATACATAACAAATAGTAAGTTGTAAACAAATAGGACATTGCATTTAATGCAACATACCAAGGCAATTAATGCAAGCCTCTACAGCATGCTTTTTGTACAAATAATATACTGCATACTCCTTTGTATATGCATTTATTCTCACCTTAGTTCGTTCATAAGTAAGCAAACCAGAAGAAAAAAAATATAAGCAATATCATTCAAGTTCAAAGGAAACAAAGCAAGTAAAAAGAAATAGAAAAAGGAAAAATCAAAAATGCAGGCCTTAAAAGAAACAGAATTATTCTCTGTTTCAAAACCTTTCAAGGTGAGCAAACCCCTTCTTTTAAGATCTTACACTTGCATATCTTGATTGTCTGGGCTTGATACTCAAAATATGCCATGATTACTGTTTGTTCGGTTGATAAGTATGCATGTATATATATAGATATGGGAATGATTGTGTGTGATTTTGTTTGTTCCTCTGTTTTAATAACAGGCTTGATCAATTAATATAAATTCATATCTCCCCTTACAATCAGAATTAAGCTATGATATTTGAATGAGAAATGATTGCTACAGTGAAGTATTAATTATAAAAATGGTTTCGAGATTTTATATTAAGTAATCATCTCAAAAATTTAAAGTTTGCAGTGATAATTTAAACTTTGTTCAAAATCATGCATCTAGATTTCAAATTCTAATTACATAAATGGATTCGTATTTCAAACTCATGATTTTTGATAATAAATTCACGATTTTCAAGTTGGGAAATTTCTAGCATTCGTGAGTTGAACAAAAATTGCTTTTTCATCAAATTCCTACAATCGGTGAAATTGAATTCTTCGAATTTTGGTCAGAAGAAGGATTCAGCGTCAAGTTTCATGGGAAAAATATTGAAAAAATTTTCTCTTGAGTAAATTGATGAATCGAGACGAATTTAGGGTTTGACTACTGCTTTCGATCAACGTTGGAAATGAGACAATGGGGTGGCCATCGACGAACTGGAAGCGATCGCACCCCAGGGGATCGACGCATAGTGGTGTGACGGAGGTTGTGGCGAAGGGGCTTTGCCTCTGGTGGACCATGCGGCGGTGTGAGGTGGTTTTATGATGAAGGTTGAACTGCAGGTTTCGAACGAAGCACTAAATTTCGTTTTAATTTTTCTGGAGGCGAGGCGAGTTTTGTTTTTGAATTATTGAACGATTTGTGACTAGTCTATGATGAAGGAGTTCGCCAGAGTGGCGTCGCCGCCGTGTGCACGTACACCCACGTAGGCGTGTATCAGCTGCAGTGCGAGTGTTTTGGGAAGACGAAGCAATCTCGGGGGATAGCTCGAGGTGGTTCCAGGACTTGCTCGAGTGCGTTATCGTGGGCGCGCAAAAATTCGATGGTTCAGGATTTATAAAAAAAAATTTAGAAGTTAAGACAAGTTTGAGAAAAATAAAAGAATGAAAGGGGGAGCTCGGGTGTTTCTCGGAGTTGAGATCGAGAATTTAGTTGATGGGCTCGGGTTTTCCTGTGTAAGCTGATAAGCTTTTCAAAAGCCAAAGGAAACTAGGTTTTAAAGTAAATACAATACAAGTTTATATGAGTTTTAAATCATTTTAAAAGTGTTGTTTTGGAACTTTGAATGAATAAAAGTTCTTAAGGATTTTGTATAACAAAATCTATTTTTAAATTTAGGAAAAATTTAAAGAACATGATTAGGTAATTAATTTAAGAACTACCTAATTAAAGGTTAATTAGTTATGGAGTAAGGTGATTAAATGGATCATTAATTAATTTATTGAATTAAGAAATTAAGGGTTTTAATTAAGGTTAAGGTAATTGAATTGGAAATTAATAATAGTTAACTTGAGTTAATTACATAAGAGACGTAATTAATAAATTGTTAATGAAGATCATTAACAAAGATTATTTAATAATTAATAAATTTTTAATAATTAATTTAGATAAATTAATTTAATAATAATCATTTGGGAAATAGTTAAGTGTAATTACCTTATGGAAGTAATTAAGAAATTAAGTAGTTATCGTAATAATAAGTTAAGGATTAATTATTAATTAAGAGTTAATTAATGACTAATTAAAGGATAATTTATTAAATGTTTTGAAATTAATAAAATTTTAATTTACCATGCCTAGTAAATTTATTCATAGAAATAAATCTAATTTAAATTAATCAGATAATTAAATTGACCCTATTTATGGATGTTTGGATTATATTGGATGATGAATTGTTTGATATCCCTGACATGTGATGCTTTGTGTTATATCCTGATTCGTATTGTGACCTGTAATGTAATTAATTATCTACGATGTAATTCATTACCTGTGATATGTATATCTGTGATCTGTGAATGAAGACAAGCGTTATAGTTTATATCGCTTATCGGATATATTGTCGTATTTGATCTGTGATGATTGAATTATGTTGCACTATTGTGTTAAACCCTTGGACCACACTTATACACACACAAATATGGATTTCACGCGGAAATCGGTTAAGTCACAGATTTTTAAATAAGTTTGAATTTGAATTTTTAATTCAAATATTTTTGGAAATAAATTAAGTTTAATATGAAAAGCTTTTGAAAAGCTGTTTTAAGAATAACAATTATTTTTGAATTACTAATAAAGATTTGGAATTTGAATAATTGGATTTAGATTGAAATTCAAAAAAAAATCTGAAATTGAATTCTATATTCAGTATTTATGATTTAAAAAGGACTTTACAAGTTATATGGGTTTAAACCGTTTTTAAAGCGTTATTTTGGGAATTTGAATTAACTCAAAGTTTTTAACTTGTATAAATAAAATCGAATTTTTTCGAAATAACACTGTTGTTTTTAAATGATAAAAAGCTTTCATATGAGAAATGAATTTCAAATTGTATTTAAGGGATTTCAAGTTAAACAGAAAATAGTTTTCCAAGTTATGAATGAAGCTTTGGAAACAGTTTTGAAAGCTATGAGATAAATCTTTGATTTAAAGATTTAAATGAGTTAATCTAATTGAAATGAAAATTTCTTTGAAATCCGTAAATGGATCTTTGTGAAACTGAGTAAACTTTGTGAAATAAATCTTTTTGTTTAAAAGATTTGAAATGGTAATTGGTTTAAACCATTTGAAAGAAAGTTTGGAATTATTAAGTTGTGACTTAATCGAAATCCCATATCCATATGTTTTAAATGTTGCGCTCACTATTCGGGTTAGCCGGGAAAGGACATTTGGGTCGTATAACCCATTCCGAATATGTGATATGTCGTTATGGATAGCATTTGAAGACTGGTGGTGAAGACCGGGTATTTGCGAGAACGATAGGATGACCTATCGATTGTCTCTGCACCGAGTAGCTACGGTATAAAGATTCCCTAAGTGATGGGAAGTTCGATCGGAATTGTGAATACCCGGATTGCAAGGGCTTCTTTGAAAGTGCCTTCGGTTCTGTTCGAACCCAGAACAGACTTGTATGGATAGTATGTCTGACATTACAAATTGAGATATAAAGCCGATTTCTTTCAAATATATTTCTGTTGGTGGCGGAGAATTTATTCTTTTGGCTTAACACCCTTCTCTGAGACGTACGAGCTCAGAGGTTATGTAGTTCATGGTTATCAGCGATATATTCCCAATTTGGTAATGTGATATGCTGAGTGTTGCTGTGAAATGATCATTGTGTTGATCATTTGTGATATGATCATTTGTTTGACCTTTTATCTTTGTGATCATTTCTATGATCATTTGTTGACCCAAAGCACAGCTTTTGTATAAAGCGTGGCTTTGTGGATGAGACTTCGTCGAGCCTCACAAACCGGTAACGGTCGAAATAGGAATTGTGCGGCAAGTTTCAGGGATAGCTTCCCTAGGGTATGACCATTCCTTCTGGAAAAGGGTAGTATCATGGAATGGAGCCCAGATACTTACTCATGTGGACACACTATATTATTTACTGTGTGATGTTGTTGGTTAGAGAGCTCTCATTAAAGGTCCCAAAGGACCGGGAGTGGCATATCTGAGGTTTTGTATATTCCCCCGGGAAGGGGGGTAGCCGGCCTTGTTTGGCAGAGATCCAGTTGGGTTCTCGGGGCGTCCTTCCAGAGGCGTTTCCATGTGGCGATGGGAAGTTCCTTGGCCCGACCATTTGTTGGAAATCCATTCATCCAATACGAACATTTACAATTGCAATTGTATAACCTGCCATGGAATGTGGCGGTAACCTGCTATTGAACATGGTAGCTATAGTAGGCATAAGTGCGAAATGTCTATGCTGGCTAAGATTTATATCTTTACTTTCGAAATGATTTTTCATACACTATGCACTAGTAATAATATCAAATGTTTCTTTTTAAATGCGTATCAAGCATCTTTGACTATCATAAGGAGAAATCTCCTCCGATTCTGCGTTTGCATTGTGTGTGTGCAGGAGGCCTTATGGTAGTCTCATTTCTAAAAAGCATTACGAATTGATTTTAAAATATTTCTTTGTCTGTTTTTAAAGATAAAGTTTTTGTTTGCTCACACCAGTCCCACGACTGATCCAGAGTTTATTGTTTCTTTCCTAAACTCTGGGTGCTCAAAATTTTTCCACACGGGCAGTCTAGAGTTTGGTTTTTCAGATAATTAGGTTCAGTAGATCATCTGGAGCTAGTTCAGTTTCTTTGGATATGGATGAGACTTGCTTAGCTTGGTGCAATCTTGATGGTGGATCGAGATAGGAGTTTTGGAGCTCTGTATTTGGAGCTTTTTGGATCAGAGTTGCAGTATTATATTATGAGAAGACTTATTTCATATTGTTTCGTGTTCCGCTGTATTCTATGTTGTATATTCTCTGATGTTGATGATTATCATTGTATCAAATTGATGTATCGGATATTGTATTCATGTTATATCAGTGATATCATCTTTTATTTCCACTGTGTTATTTATCATTTAATGGTGTTGCAAGCTCCCGCGAAACGAATTTGATGTTGTTTGTCGGACATCGAGTTCGGGTCGTGACAGGCAATATTTAACTTTTCCTTTGTTTGTGATTGAACATTTGGAACTTGAATTTAATAAATGAACTTGAAGTTCATAAGATAAACCTTTGACCGGAAAGTTAAAGGATGAATATTGAAAGTCAATTTGAAATTGATCGCTTTATGACCTTACCCGGAGAGATATGGTCCAAAGTAAAAGAAGTGAGTTGCTTCGTCAGAGAGCGACATGATCAACTCACTTAAAGTCGTTCCCCTTTCATCGGAGAGTGATTGGATCGGGGTTCGATAAGAGCCTGGAGTGGTTACAATCGGCCTGGAATTTAGGCCACGGCATCACTTAATGTTCAGGGACACTGAACTAGAGTACGGGGGGTGCCGCCGCTTTGCCAGAGAGCGATAGGATTGGCTCACTCGACGATGTTTCCCCTTCACCGGAGAGTGACAGGATGGGTTCCAACAAGAGCCCGAAGAGGCTATGATAAGGACCAAGATATCTCTATATTCCCTCGCTGGGGCCAGAGTGCAAGAGATAGAAAGCGACGCCGAAGCACAACAGGATCTTTCTATTTGATCAATAAGTTTGGACTGGCCTTAGCAAGGGTCCGTGGTGGCCGTCAATAGTCGAAAGAGGCCATAGGATTTGATTATTGACTTCCACACGTTTAAATGGATACTGATTCGGCTTCAAGCAGCCACGAACTTGATTGAGGATACTACAGCTATGGATAAAACATGGACTCATGACATTGGATTTGAAGCTATTCAAAACACGCCTTTTACCAAAAGACATGTTTTGGGGGGAAAATGTTATCCCACCTTTTGGCAAGGCCGTGACACCAAGAACTTGGTTAGAAACCGAGGATAGTTCGTCCTGGAGATCGTTAATACACAAGTCTACTATGGATATCGATAAATTTTATCCGAGTCCGGATTGAGCTACAATTGATATGACAGGCCTAGAAAAGCTATAAAAGCCAGCAATCTGAATTTCAAGTTAATCGAAGTTCGCATGCTCAAGTATGATCGATGCAATTTCAGCAATCACCTTGTTCGTGTCCATCCACTGAAAGGCCTTGTTCGTATCCATCAAGCCTCGACTGTTCATATCCATCTACAAAAAGGCTTTGTTCGTATCCAACACACATACATCTGTTCGTATCTATCATTTCGCATCCATTTGTTTGTATCCATCTTGCATCCATCTGTTTGTATCCCTCATTTCGCATCCATCTGTTCATATCCATCGCCATGCAACCGTCCTGTTTGTATCCATCGAAAACACAGCACGAACAGTGCAACAACAATCGATACGAACAGTGCAACAATGATCGATATGAACAGTGCAACAATGATCGATACAAATAGTACAATCGATTGATACGAACAGTGCAACAACGACCGATATAAATAGTGCGACAACGATCGATACGAACTGTGCACTCGATCGATATGAATAGTGCAATCAATCGATATGAACAGTGCAACAACGGTCGATAGAAATAGTGCAATCGATCGATACGAACAAAACAATAGATTGATACAAAGAGGATCGATATGAACTAAACAGCCTACATAAAACCCAAACTTGCATCGATCATAACTCACAATCTACAAGTCCAAATGCCACCAAATTTTCATAGGAGCTTGCATACAACCTAAAGAATGTTTGTGATCGATCCTGGCTCAATTGGGCAAGATTTGGATTGATACGAATTTCATTCGTATCGAATACGGAACGAGTGCGAATTACGTGGGATTGATCGCGTGGGTCCATACACATGCCAGAAGAGGTCTCCTAAGATCTAAGCAAGATATTTGTAGCCTACGCCTACAAATAGCATCCCAAAGCCTACAAAAAAGGGACTTTTGATTCTACTATGCCCAGACTCTATCGAAATCACCATTGCACTCAAACTTCACTGCTTTACTCAAAAATTACTGATGTAATCCACTGTAACCCGCAAGAAAAGTCAATAAAAGATTATTTTTTGAAGTGGACGTAGGCCGGAGATAGCCGAACCATTATAAATCTTATGTCTCTGTGTACTTCTTTCCGTTTTAAGTTTGTTATTCTTCATTTTTATCCTCTACATTATTTAGATCTGTAATCTGTAATCATATACTGCTGATCTGTATTCATACACTGGTGCTTTCACGATATTTGAGGTTTGTGACCAATTTTGGCGCAAACAGGATTATTTTTAAAGCACGTTCAGTCGGCAAAATCTCTCCCTCGGTCAACTCAAAGTGCTAGATTCCTAAAAATGAACCTAGGGCAGGGGCTGAAAAACTCCAAGATTCTGATTCTCTCGCCATTCACTTTGCCTGATCTTGCAGCCTTTGGTTCAACGTCAACTCTAGTCCCATTAATGACGGTTCATTGTGTAAATATGGTTCCAAATCGAATAGATTCGCAAAATGCAAATAATCATTATCTATGCCCAACTAATCAAAAGTAAGAAACATTACAAGCCATATTTCAACAATTCAAAGCAATATAAAAATCTAAAATGAACTACATCTAGTCCTAACATAGCCTAGGGGTATTACGAACAATATAAGTTACATACTACATGTCTTACTACAGCTTATAGTGCAAAACCTGAAATGTACTTGCACTTATCATTCTTTACAATTTTTTAAGCTAACTATCTATTTAATAACCCTGTCATGTTTTCATTTATTTCATATCATTTGCTTACATTCTTTCTACTTCCTTCATGTCGTTTGTTATTTATTTAACAATATCACTAGTAATTAAATTATACTAACAACCAATTAATTAACCTAAGCAATCAACCATAAACAATTAACTATCATCCAAGGAAAGTAAACAACCAATTATACATCGAACAATTTACATAACTAAATAACTATTCATATTTTAGTTAAAAGTCTGGTGATCGCATATCCCTCTAAGTTAAATTAATTAACTTATTTGAACATACGCTATTACCTTAAACTCATTCTTTAGGCTTCTTACTTTCATTCGAAAATTACTAACTATGAAACCAGTCGCATACATTATCTCTTTTTAGAAAATATATCTATCATACTAAAATGATCTTCTATCTTACAAAATAGCATTTAATATCTTCTAAACATTTATTGTGTAAAATATACTTTTATTTCACATTTATTATTTTATATCGCCATTCACACTATGGATATATTAACAAGCGTTAACTATTACATGCAAGTGGCATGCAAAAACTACTTCTGTTAAAACTACTTCTATTTTAAAACTTGCTTGTTAGAAAATCATCATTGTCATGCTTAAATTGTTGTGAAAATTTGCATTTACTGAAGTCCATGTTAAAACCATTAAAATAGCTTTCACATTTTTAATTACACATAACTTACCTTATACATTTTCTTTCGATATAATCAAAATAGCTATCCTTTTTACAAAACATACTTTTATTCAAATAAAATAGCTTTCATGTTTTTAACTACGTATAATGTACATCCTACATTATTTCATATAATTTAAAGTAAGCTAATTCCTTCTTAATTCCACAAATTAAGATATTCCACTTCATCTTATCTCAATGTCTTGTTCCCTTTTATTTTGCAAGCCTATAGATATCTCATATACCATTTTATAACTCTAAAAAACTAAGAATAAGTTTACTAACAATTTTGCTTCATATATATTAACATGCACAAAAAAATATTCATAATTATACAACATCATATGTAAGAGTAAGTTCATACTCACCAAAGCAAGCTAATGCATCCAAACTCCTAACCTCTAGCTCTATGGAAAAAGAGGCATTTTCCAAATACTTTGTTGTTGGCTCCCAAACTTTCAACAAAAATTCTCCTTTGCCTAGCTTGAATTTAAGTTATTTTTCCTAGATTTCATGAAATTTATTTGAGTGCATAGATTGGACTTTAATTATTTTGAGCTTTAGGGAAAAGCTTTTGAGATGGAAGAAGAAGGGTATGTGAAAATGAAAAAAAGATGAAAGCTAGTGTCTCAAGCCTGTACCTTATTCGTATAGCGGCCCATTATTTTTACCCACACTAATTTACGCTTTTACCCCTCAATTCCCATTTTGCCCCTAAATTCAATGTTTCCAAACATATCAATACCTTGTATCAAACTACAGGCATTGATATATTCCAGATGCAACAGAATAGGTCTCAATGCCTAATTTATTTGTATGTAAAAACTCATCTATCAAACTATTACATTAATATTTGAATTACGATTTAAATACATGCACATCGAAAATGCAGGTATTACATTCTCTCCGCCTTAAAAGGATTTCATCGGCTAAATCTCAAAAAGTGTTGTAACTCGCCCTATTACGAAAACATATGTGATAATATCCAAAAATTATCACTAATCATTATACCTTATCAATAAATGAAAACTATATTTAAATTGATCACTACTATGGGAAAATGCTTGGACTATGCTTATGGTCGTCATTCTCATCCTCGAGTATCACTAATCATCCCAAGTCAATTTGGCTTAATTTCAATGCCTAAACTAGGAAAATGTTTCTAAAGAAGTGGTTATGGAAAACTTAGTGTGCACTTGCTAATCAAAAGGCAAGTCAACTAAATATACATGATGACCGGTAAATACATCTTGTTTAGAGCTGACAATAAACCGCACATATCCAAACTAAATCGAACGGAAAGACGGATAATCATGAGAAAGAAAGAACATAGAAGAATAGAAGAGAAGAAAAGGAGAGAGGAAGAAAAAAAAGAAACTAAAACAATCAAAAAATCTCAAAAACGCAGAGAACAACATATATAATATAATATCAATGATCTTTACGAAACGGAAACTATAAATTAACATCCATCATAGTATAACAATTAATCACTAATCATCAGCCTAGATAGTTATAATAACACGTCCTCACAGATGTTGACAATTTAGACAACCATACAGCGAAAAAATAAACATATACGTGAATACGACCAGAAGAGTTCTAGCTCAAGCTTCAAAGCATCCAAATTTACATATGTAAATATGCTCGGTCTAACCTAAATATTGAAAGGGAAGAACGCCTGGATCAAGCTGGTAAACCATCGTGAGAAAACACATCTCAATTAAATTTATTTTAAAGTTATAAAAAACGTTCCTTTATCAAAACAAAGGTATCTCGTAAGACAATGCCCACACATAAACCCAGACGAGTATTTACGTTATGATAACTAAAAAATTACATATCAAATCTTGTTATATTATACTAGTGTCTAGTATACAAATAATATGAATCATAGCCAATATTGTTACATTGATTAAATTCCAGCATACTAGCCACAATCGTTGGTTCTACAAACAAAATAGCATGCATGTAGTGGAGAATGAATTTCCTTATAAATGACCAAGTGAAGGGACTACCTTTCGGCAGTACATCTTTATAGGAATGTACCGAGGTCCAACTACCAACACAAGACTAGACTACCTATAACTAGATAGTACCGAATATGTCATCATCCCGGTCGTTACCGATCTATTCGAGGGCCCTCATAGCATACATCCATAATAATTTAAAACTCGAACATCATAGTAGGAATAAATATATCTAGAAAGGGATGATCGTATCCTAATGGTTGCGAACCAGATAACATTGCCACATCTATCCTACTTTGGTCATTTCCGGGTGTGGGGCCTGATGTTAGTTTACCTCTCACATAGCACATCACCTTTCTTCTTTGAATGCCACTTTACCATTCCTTCGATCACTATTGACTTTCACAAATATTCAACCATTGAGATCGTACATCTCAGAGAAGGGTGTTAAGCTAAGAGAAGTTGCCTTCTCCACCACCAAATAGATGTACGTTTATAAAAGTCAACGATGTAATCTCAAAAGTGCAATGTCAGACTTCCATCCATACCATTTGTCCAGGAATAGGACAAACCAAAGGCACTCTCTTACTGCATCCTATCAGGAATCACCTCTAGAATTATAGAGATTAGTCCTTGCATTTGATATTTCATAACGAAGCGACCATTGCTACTTTAGGTATATTGGGAGTTTATCCCCAAATGATCAACAAGTAGTCCCTCATTACGAAAACCCCAAATATTAATGTCTTCCAAACATGCACATTCGAATGCATATACTTTATTTCGAAGTGGCTTTCAAATAAATCTGACCCCGGTCTCTTCGGATCAACAACGATAAAGAGGCCAAATTTAAGCAATCAAACTATATTTAGCACGATAAGCAATCACTAGGCCCATTTAATTAATTTATTAAATCAATCTCCAATATCTGATTCAAATTTTCTATAAAAATATATATTCTCAAAACCATTTCAAATCTTCGATAATGAAAAACATTTCGATATACTTATATTAATGATATAAGCATATTCACAAATCATTTCATTTTCAAATCCTAGATAAATATTTCCATATACTTATCTCAATGGTATAAGTATATTCAATAACACTACCATTTGAAGACACGCCAAATAGATTTCTATAACCGTACAACTCCAAAGTCCGTACGCCTTCAGATGGGTGTTAAGTATAAGAAGCAATGCTCCTCCACCACCAAGCCTTTAGTACGATCATAAAATCAAATTTGTATATTTCACAATGGAAGGTTAAAACATATTATGTTGGATCAAAATGAACGTTGTGTAAAACATAGTTAAGACAACTCAAAAAACATTAGTATAGGATTCGATTAATCAATATATGTATAAAATCCCGTATATTATATACAACATTTCCTTTCGGAAATCATTTACTATAACAACAGTGTTATAGTCCATGCTTCCATACTTCCTCGAAAACGTCTATTACAATAATGAATGTAGAAATCTAAGTTTTCGTTAATTATCACATTTTATGTCATTTTTCAAACCATTTAAATGCCATTTGGAATTATTATTTCTAAAATCTTTCCTTTAATCTCAAGATAAGTCATTCCATATTTATAAAACTATTTTTACAAATCTTCTTTCGATTTTTATAAAACTTCTATTTCATGAAATTCCATTATTTACAAAAATATATTTATAAATCCATTCTTTTATGAAAACCAATTTTACTATCGAAATCCATTTATAAATCACTTTCTTTATAAATCAATCATATTTAAAAAATCCATTTATAACTCTATTTCAAATCCATTTATGAAATATGTAAAAAAATATCACTTTATATAAATCCATTTTATAAACTTATTCCAAAATCTCTAAATCAAAGTATTTCTCAAAACTATATTTTTATAACCTAAAAAACCATAACTTTTTATTTATTTAAAACAAATTCCTTTCCTTTTAAAAGTCTAAAAATCATTAAAATATATTTATACATCCAAAGTCACCTCGAAATCCTTTTCAAATCAAATTCATCATTTTTATTATTTCTAAATGCAAAAAATAAGTCCCAGTGCTACTAAAGCACTAAATAAGTCAAGTCATATCAAAGACATCAACTTGACATCCAGAACCTCATACATCAGCATATATACGAAAATAAATCATAATTGTGAGGAACCCTATCAGATCCCTCCAACTTGTCCTCCTGCATCACAAACATCATATGATCATAAAAATTTAAATCAACCACTTCGAGGAGGGATTCATATAAAAAGGTTCATCCGCTCTTACATGGGAATGTAATAGGGTCTCATCCGCTCCAATAGGCAGGATGTTCGAACCAACTAATATATATAGTATAACATCCAAACAAGCAATAGTCATCATAAATAATATTAGTTCCACTTTTATAAAAATATAAGCAGGCCAGAGAGGTGGGTTCACTCAAAAAGGGCCAGAAATCGCCTAAGCGCTTCGATTTGAAATAAAATTGAACGGACGTTCAATTTTACTCAAAATTCCTACATGCTTCGAATTCTCTAATCTAACTCCATAGTGTAATACTCGCTGATACAAACGCAACGCAGCTTATCACGCTCGAAACTGACCTCGTATGAGAAAGATACGTATTAATTAACATTCGAGATAATTAAAATTTAATTAATTTAATTTACCTTTAATTTAGACTTAACCTTCCTCTTTTC
Source organism: Allium cepa (assembly GCA_030765085.1). Taxonomy (NCBI): domain Eukaryota; kingdom Viridiplantae; phylum Streptophyta; class Magnoliopsida; order Asparagales; family Amaryllidaceae; genus Allium; species Allium cepa. The sequence continues at coordinate 561,619,410 of CM060939.1, forward strand.
CCACTCCCTTCTCATGCACGCTTCTTCCCAAGCCATGCTGGTTTTTTTAAATTCGATCGCCGCTCCCCAAAACCTCGCCCAACCGCCGCCACCTGACTGCCTCAATCCCCAGCGTCGCCACGCCGCCTACCTACTCAAGCACGTGAGATACATCTCGCTCGACCCCATGAAATTGCCGCGAACATCGGTAAAATTCCACCACCATCGTCGACCAATCAACGATTCGACCATTGGTTAAGCTCACATGGTTGTTCTCTATATTTCTCTGATTAAAGTCGTTGGCTAATTTGGCTCCTAGAGGCTCCAATCGTTATCGATCGTTGGATGGAAATGTTTTTAATGGCGGCTGAAAACATTTTAAGGTTAGGGTTTGCAAATGGAGGAAAGTTAAGGGTTATTTATAGAAAAAAATTTCAAAGTACTATTCATCCATGAAAATTTTGAACTCCAAACGAAGCGTGCCACCTAGTGTTCTATATGTTATATCCTTATTTCGAACACAATGGAATGTATATCGAGAGAAAATTCCATCATTTCAAAAGATAGCTATTCAAAATTGAATTATTTTAATGTAATTTCCTTTAATAAATTTCTACACGTTTTGAACTATCGAAGGATACGTCCAATTACTATGAAATTCGACATCATATAATAATTCACTATTATGGATCCAATGAAACTGGTTTCATCGAAATCCAAGATAGTGCCCAAAAGACTATTTTTACATGTTAATTAAAATGAGTAATTTCCAATTTCAGTTTATTCACTTTTAAATCCAAATTAAAAGTTTGCTAACTTCATTCTTATTCAAATATATTTTAAATCGACTTTAGAAATCATTTTTCATTCATATTAAATTCAAGATCAATTATTTCCACAATTTCAAATATTAAATTTAACAATTTAATTATCATATTAATCGCTATATTTGAAATATAAGTTATCTAACTTATACATTTATTTTACAATATTTAAAATCAACTAAGTATTCCAAATTTGGATGACTGAAATTCGAGATTGTTATAATATACTACATTACCGACACTTTCAATTATCGATTGTGTCTAATAACTTTTGTTTTAATTTTTCTTTCAGTTTTGGTTTAGGTCACAGAAAATTTCAGCAGCACCCTCTTTGCGTGGCTTTTTCCAAAAAATCACAACAACCCTAACAACAGAAATATACATCCAATAATAAGGGAGCCCATATAAAGACACAAACATCAAATAAGTCATCTATATCTATTACACACCTCATTTGCATTTGTTTTTAGCAAGCAACTTACCAATTTGATGCGATTTTAAGCGAGAAAGCTTGAAAAATCTTCAAACAGCTTTCACGTTGTTTACATGTACCTATCTTGTACTTACATAAATAAAAGAGAGTTATGCACATGCAAAAGGGGACAAATTCCCTAACCTTTCTACTATAAGCATAATCGTACATAACAACATAAGCAATATGTATACAAAAACAACATGGCAACAATATATTTAACTTAAACGTGTCCACAAAATTGCAGTTCTAACATGAATGCAACTTGAAATTCTAACATGAAGATACCTTGTAGTTCTAACATGAATGCGACTTGCAATTCTAACATGAATGTTCTTTGCAATTCTAACATGAATGCGACTTGAAGTTCTACTATAAATATAACTTTCAATTCCAACATAAATGTAAACATTAGCAATTCTAAAATGAATGAAAGTAATAGCATGATGTGAATCCAGATGCAAATTTCAAAATTAGATGAACAATTCTCTACACTATCATGCAACTCAACAAATCAGCACATTAATTAATCAAAACGATGCAATGCATCATGCAAGTAATCAACCAATCAAATGTCGCAATAAACCAATTACATGCAAAACAATGCATGATTAGCAACAAAACAATCACGAAATTATTAAATTAACAAAAATCCACATTAATGGCCTAATCGAGTATCGCACAATGATAACCAGGATATTTAGCAAGTATACCCAAACATCCTTAGACATTAGGCTGTCACTTAGAAAATTATCTGAGCTACCACAAACAACTGAGTAGCTCTTTTCTCGAATCATCCTAAGCCAACAAGTTTGCACGATGTGCATGGATCATTGCATAATTTCCAATTTAGTCCTTCATTTAGCCACACAGATTTCCCTTCCAAGCTAGGGTCAACCACCCGACTTCTCTAGTGTGGGCTTCGATCAGATTTCTTGATTAGATCTCTCTGTCTCCCTCGCGTGACTACAGTCCATGCACGAATAACCTTAAGGATCTTCCTAGGAATCCATATCAAATGTTTACCATTGAGAAGGAAGTGCAAATGCCTAAGTTTGACTAGTGTAAATCACCTTGAAACCTATATCCGAAATCCAGACTAAAAACTAACATATTAATAGTTGAATCTCTAATACACATGTGCACTGCCCTTTGGATTTTACCCTAAATTCCTATAATCTATTATTTGAATTGGAAAGGAGAAACCAAACAATTGCTAATAAGACACGTGTCTTCATGTACTCTTCAATGCATGATTAGTTATCTTGAAATGAATTTTGTATTACCAGTAAAAGCAGTTTCTTATCGTTTCATTCACAACTGCATCTAACACTTTCTTCCCCAAATCAACATCATCCACTATGAAATTAACATTTTTTTAGTATGGACAAATTAAATACTACTTCTTTCATCCTTCTTTATCAAATCAACATCATGGACGATGAAATCGAATAATGAATTTGATACTATATCTTTTATTCAGCGTTTTCATGACTGTAATTTTGTGCATTGTCTGAGCGACATGAATTGGTGGCAAGTCTGGAATACAATTTTGATGCTAACGATTTCTGAAATTGCAGTAGTCCTTTGGTCCCTTCTGTTGGTAAGATTTTCATTTTTACCTTTCCCCAAATTTACTATGTTCCACTCTTAATTTGAGTATATTCCAATCTTTTCTTCCTCATTTTCTTTTATGTTGATATTCTCATTCGATTACATTGTACTACGATGGTGATGTAGTTGACATGTCTGTTTGGTTTATTGTATGGATTTTGAGTGGTATATTTAAGCATCATTTCGAAAGTGTGAGATTTGGAGAAAAATTGAAGAGGGAACAACGCATTAACATTTTTTTTTGTGCTCAAAGAAACACTTATATTGATAAGGATGCTACCATAATTCTCAATTACAGAAAGATTCTTAAGCACATGTTGGTTTAACATTTATCCTTTACTTTTCTTTTGAATGTTAATTAGTATTTATTGTGAGCTTCCATATTTTCCTTTGGGAATAGTTTTTACACAATTAGAGATATTATTTTATGTGGCAATTCCTTAACATATATTGATTTATTTATCCACTTTGTATCAAAGCTCGTATTCTGTCTAGTTACTTATGGATCTTGGGCAGACAGATATAAGGATATAGTTTAATGAACTGTTTTACGGACCGGACCGGGTCGCGGTCCGACCACAAAAAACCATGAACCATGCACTATGGTGGTTCGGAGAGGAGTTGGGCAGCTGGCAATCTCAGACCGTGGGAAGGTAAGGGATCGGTAGCATGAAAACAAGATAAACTAATGGTACGAATTTTTTGCCTTCAACGATTCACTAATCATTCATAATTTATGAGTATTGTTTCCATTTGTTTATCATATTTTTATCAGGTTTTCTATAATTATTTATGTAGTTTAAAACTTATGCTAAAAAATTGGATCTCAGTTTTAATTTTATTTCAAAGTAATGGTAAATCCATTGTGTCAATGCTGCTTTTTTTTGCATAATATATTATAACATCCTATGTTTCACTATTCACACATGTTGAACTTGGACCTTTGAAAACATCATTAGCGTTGGTTCTTCAATTCAAATAGTCGTCAGAGTTTATTATTTTTATATTCATTATTTTCATCCTATAAAACTGAAGCCTTTTAAGGATTACTTTAATGAAAATTATACGTTTTTCTACGGTTGGTACTCCTAGTTACATAAAAATTTAGTTATTGAAAACGAGTATTGTTAGGTTAATTTAAATAGTCGATCCCTGATTCCTTTCTCTTTTATATATTATTTCCAATAGTGGATGTAATCTCCCTAGCAGCCTCACATCTTCTATTAGTTTACTAGATTGAATTTGTGATATTAATGTAGAGATGGAAGACAGACGATTTTGCAGTTATAAAAAGAACAATAATTTATAATTAACAACAAAATTTATCTTCTTTCCCAACTTTGAGAAATGATATTTTTTTTGCAGTGTGCTGCCACTATCACCAAAAAGTTCCTTTTAGGTACAATGAAATTTGTAATAGATATCAATATTTTTTTACGATGCTTCAGATCAAATTCAATTTTTCCATTCGGCCATAAACAACTTTGTATCTTTGATTTTCAACGGCTGTTAATTGTCGTACGGTGATAACTAATCATGTGTCTTTGATTTTCAATGATGGTTCATTATCGTACGGTGGTAAACAACTGAACAGTATTTTTGTACTGGAAGCATAAACACTAATAATGTATGGTTTTATTCACTAATTCAATCTAACAACATCAATTATTATTTGCAATTTACTCCATGTTGTTGTACTTAATTACTATTCGGTGAATTATTTACTAATTCTGAAAGGACCAGGACCATCTTCTATTTATAACTGTTTTAGCTATTGTTATTTCTAAATTAACAATTCTAAGCTTGCAAATTATAGGTATTAATCCACATTGTTGGATCCATTGAGGGTGAGGCCTCTGAGCTCTTATACAAAAGAACTACCATTTTATTCCATTTAGCATTTTAATCCTTGGCCGGGACTCATGATTTGCTCAAGGGTAGAGTAAGAAGCCTACTTACACAATCTTTGGATATGGATTATTATTATCATATTAAATTTTTGTGCTAAAACAGTAATGCGTCAGTTTTGACTTTTGTTAAAATGCCATAAAACTATGTGTGTACTGTGGTTGAATCCGGTTCTTTAAATGCTAGGCACTTGGGAGGTTTTGATTGCACTATTTTTAGATATGTTTGTTTTCTGAAGTACATGCAAATTTTGTTAGGTTTTGTCTTGATAAAGATAATCAAATGCTTAGAAATATACGTGTTTTGTTTTTTGATAGTGGTTGAAGGTACAAATATTTATTTTTTGATATTTACTGATTTTAGGTGGATACAAATTCTAACTCTATTTCATCATAAACCTCAAAGAACACTGATAACTAAATTGTAAGTCAACAAATAGCAATAAAGCTTCACTACTGTAGTATGATGCATTTATATATTATTTCTAGAGGGGCTTGGAACCCAATCTCATCAGTGTCAATTCATCATTAAAAAATAATCGTTATATTAGGACATTAATGTACAAAATTAAATGGTATTACCTTCACATAACATGAGCTCAGTGGCATAATGTACTGTTAGTCTTTATTTAATGTTCACTTATCAAACAAATATATAATATAGACCTAAAAAATAATACGTTGAATAAAATAAACAATATATAAAAATAAATAAATAAATAAATAAAATTTAAGATTAAATTTTAACATAAGTTGCATTAGCCAAGTTAGCTATATGGTGGGCAATACTGCCAACATGTTTTGGGCTATGCATGACTTGAGACCAATACATGATGTTGCTCGAACTTTTTCTGCTCTACTGTAGCTGATGAATTTCCCTTTTCTATAATTCACCTCATTTATCGTTAAAATTTTTTAATACATATTTGTATTTCTGAAACATGCTCGCTCACTTTGGTTGTAGAAATCATATAAAAGAATTTAAACCTTAAACTTCAAGTAATATGCTCCAGTTTGATGGTTGTAACGATTGACATTAAACTGATCTGACTGTTTATTACTGAACACTTTTAAGAATGTTTTTTATGAGTATAACTTAAATGCAATAAATCTGTATAAAACCATAACTGTTAAGAAGTTCAATAAATCTGTATAAAACACTTAAATGCAGTATGTGCTTAACTGTTTTATGTGATATTCCTGTTCCACCACCCCTTCCCCATTTTTTTAATAAAAGGGAATATGTTTTTCATTTTTGTTAAGCATTAAGCGAGTTTTGAACTTATAAGCATCTAATATCACACATTTCTCTTTTACCCAGGTGAACAATGGAGATGTTACCCTTAAAAAAGCACCTCCAAGTAAAGAGCTAATGTGCTATACATCTAAAAATCCATTTAGAGTCAAACTTCCCCACCAAAACAGAAAAAAAGAAATGACATGAAAATGCCATCAGCAAGGAAAAGAGCCACCATCTCACTCACTCATCCGTTTCTCACAAGCTGAGCCCATGGGTGCGACAATATATATAAACCCACCCTCATCTGGTCACTCAACCTGCCTTTTCATCCTGCTCTCTCTAGCACTTCACTTCACCCTGCATCCAATCTATTAGATGCGTATACAATAAGTCACTCAAATAGCACACAAGCTCATAATCCTGCATCTCTGAGCAACTTGAGCATGCACACCACAGTACTTGATCCCATCTCTTGCAGGCTTGCAACTCGCGACGTCTTTCAGTCCAAACTTCCTAGCGTTTTTCAGCACCATCATATGCACACAATACATCTTCCAGACCGACATGTTACAAAATCTTGCAGTATCATCCCTTCAGGCCTATCATTGCAGCAACCGGTAGAACATAATCATTCAGCACATATTTGCAACTGTAGGTTTGTTACAGTGCATGCACCATTAGCACTTTCGACCCTTGCAACTCCTTGCCTGACCTCTCACAATAGCATCTTATCCGTACCTGGCATGCATCAGCAGCTCCTCATTCCCTGTCATGCAGCAACAGCAGTTCATAAGGCTCTCTCATCGCCTCGGCTTCACAAACTCATGCCTATCCTTTTCAGCTAGGCTGCACAACCCATGTTATATTCATTCACAAAGTTAGTGCAGTATTATCAATGTCAATATGTATATAGTGTAGTATTATTAGTTTCATTGCATTTAATTGTAAACTTATTTTTTTGTTTTACTTTTACCTATCATATTCCGTTGATCATTATAGTGATGATCCCTAATATTTGTAATAGTTATTTCCCAACAAACTATTGTGCAGAATTTGATTTTTTTGCTTAATAAATAATGAGTGCTCTATATAAGGGCCATCCTTTCATTAAAAAATAAAATAAACAATAAAGTTTTGCTATTTATGCTGCACGAATATAGCGATTATATTTTTAAAACTAATGTGTTTTAGTGATAACTGTCAATCGTAACACATATTTTTCTTTCAATAAAGGCAAAGAAGAAACATTTTTAATATTAATTTATAATTGAAAATATTTCAAAGATATATAGAACTATGCATGAATTTATAAACAATTTACAATCATATTATACCTTATCGTAACATTACTAACCATTCATCTTCATGACGTACAAACCTCAACACAATCCTCTGAAAGTGACGTTGTAAGATACAGAAATAATATATGTAATTGTGCTTCATGCAAATAGTCAATATAAGGAAGAAAGAAAAAGAATCACAACACTACACATGTTATTGCTCAAAAACTCATAACTTTCCTTGTGCGTAGCACGGGCCACTCACAAGTTTGTAATTAAATACTAGTCCCTTTTTTGACACAAATGACTTCATTCAAGCTGAAGTGCTCATGCACTAGGTTCGAACAATTTACTTCTTTTCTTTAAACTTTGGCTTTCATATGAAGTGTATACTTGTAACGACCTTAATTTTGATTAACGTTATTTAGGACATTTAAATGGATAAATTAAATGGAATAACGTAAATGGTTAAGGGATTATAATAAAGAGGAGCCATGCCTATTTGAACTAAATGGAATTAAAAATGAAATGGGTTAGGGAATTAGATAAGGGGAAAAATAGGAATAAGTCATATTCTTATTACCCTAAATCCTTACCCTACTTCATTTTACATGTTCACAATCAAAAATAAAACATAGAGAGATCGGCCACCATTAAGGGAAACTAGAAGAAGATAGCAAGAATCAAAGGAAGAAGCTTAACCCACTTAATCCATGATCACTCTCAACTCCCTAACAACAAAGCGAAGGTGAATAATAGGATACATCTCATATTTTTGATGTTTTGGTTTCTAGATCAGATCCGAATATTTTTGCAAAGTATATTTCCATGTTTTGATTGTTAAAATGGATATATATGCTTATTGATGATTTACTCTATTTCATATGGATAGTATGATAATTTTTAATGTGAAAACCCTATTAGATGACATACAAATGCTTGGCCATTTTTATGTAAGGTCAGAAATGATATTTTACAGATAGGTTTCAAAATTCATATTTTTTTTAATTAATATGGACTTATTATTAATTTTCTAGTGAAGAAAATGGTTAATTGGGTTTAAAATTAATTATGGCTATTTTATTTTATTTTTGGGTCGAAAATTAATATATGTTATAAAACATATTGAAAGTGATTTATAGGAAATTTTATAGAATTTTCCGAAGTGTTTAAATAAGTGTAGAAAATTATTTGAGGCATGGGACATAAATGTTTTATATATTTATTAAAGGAGAAGGGGCATTTTGTAAACATTTTAAATTTCTTATCTCTGAAATTTCGGCAAACATTTAATGAAAGAATTTAGAAAATAAATTAGAAACCAATTATATGCTGATAAACAAAGCAGGGTAGTTGAAAAGGAATTACTTTTTAAAGTTAAAAAATCAGTTTTAGAATGTTTTCTTTTTCTTCACTTTCGGCACCAACCTTTCGACTAGGTACTTCCGCCTCCATCTTCATCGAAACCAATGTGCGTGGTATCAAAGACTTGGTATGTAGAATTGGACAACAACGGAAGGTATTTGGTCGAAATAAGGGGTTCCGAAAGAGTTGAAGCGTTACTTTTCTTTTGAAAGGAAATGCACCTGCTTTGCTTCCGAAAGGAATGCTTTCGACGTAGATACCTTTCGACATGGTTAAATGGTTTTAAAGAATGGTTTCGAAAGCGTTTGCGCCCTTTTTTATAACGAAGCTTTCGTAGGGGTCGAAACTCCTTGTTGTCGCATCCTACCATTCAAAGCAATGCTTTCGAAAGGGTTTCTTTGTTTTAAAACCTAAGCCGCTTATGCAATGCTTTTGAAGATATTGGTTTTGACACCATCCACTTCTTTACTTAGGAAATGGCTTTCGAAAGAGTGCCTCAGACTTAGTTTTTTACGATCCTTTATGCTATTGATAGTTAAACCAAAATGGTTTCGAAAGGAATAGGTTTGAATGGTTCCGAAGGTACTCCATATGTTTACTTGAACCCAAATGCTTTCAAAAGGTTTAATTTATGTAAAGAACCTAATGCTTTCGAAAGGTTTAAGTTAAAGGTTTCGAAGGGGCGGTTCCCTAATGTTTCGAAAGGATTTAGATGGAAGATTTCCAATGGTTTCCAAAGGCATGTTTAAAGTGTTTAAAAGAGGATGTTTTAAGGTTTTATAAAGTTTTCAAAAGAGTTGTTTTCAATGTTTTCGAAAGGGCTACGGTAAATGGTTACGAAAGGTAACTTTTGGCTTTTTGGCATAAGATTGTAAAGTAAAGTAGTTTACTTGTGTTGAAAATGGTACTTTTAATGGTTTCGAAAGAGATTATTTAAAAGTTTAAACAAAGGTTTTGAAAATTTTCATCAACAATATTATGAGGAAAGCATATATCATGGCAAAGAGATTTGAGTAAAGAAAATAGTATGTTTTCCTTATTTAGGATGATTTAAAGAGTTAAATCAATTTGGAAAGGTTTCCAAGGAAAATTTAAAGGGTAATTAACCCTAAGTATAATGACTCGGATATTTGTATACCAGATGGGACTAGTATAGGGTCATGCCCTATACGTTAGCTATTAGCCTCTAGCAAACTTAGTCTAAAATTCCAATGTGTAGGGCTTAGTCACAGGTAAGACTTAAATGATGGTTACACACAGAAAGGAATATATATTACAGAGAAGAAGGATAATTATTGGTAAACCCGAAAAACCATTAGGATAAAGTGACCCTTGGAGAAGTAAGTTAAGGAAAGACCATCCAGAAGTATGTCTAAAAGTTGTTAGATAATTTGTTTAGTTTGTCCGGTAGGCCTGAGTCAACCAAAGGTTAGTAGTTAACGAAATAAAACTACATTGTTCCGGACAGACGGTCCATTTATTACCTTTTATGAGCATATATGATATTTGCTACTGTTGATATAATCGGTTTAATTAACCGGTTTGGTTGTGAGGTTTTGATTTGCAAAAAGATATGTTTTAAAGGTATATTAGTAAGGGAAAACCCGTTCCGCTAAATGGCGTGGTCTCACTTAATATCTGCAAACCGTGATGTAATAGTATTATTTACATCAGGATTTATGTCTGATTCGAAGTTTATGTTTTTCCCCTTAAACTCTCGAGTGCTCAGAATTAATTTGAGTAGATTGAGAGTTTGTATTTATAGGTTTAATAGGTGAACGGATAAAACTTCCGGAGACGAGCGAGGCTGATGCTAGCTATATTTAGGAGCTATTTAATTTTATTTCCGCTGTGTTGTATTAAGTCCAATATTATTATTTAGTATTCTGATCAACCAAGATGGCATCTTCATACCTCGCTCTTGACGTATTTATGTAATAATTATAGTTGGTATGAACCTGGAAAACGTTTGGGATTATGTAATTGGATATAAAAAATGTTTTGAGAAATGTAATTAAAAAAATTCTTTTTGAATCTGTGATTTTGTTTCATATTCATGTGCTTCTGATATTATGGATACCATTAACATTATCGTATTTTTTTGCCAGAAGTTAATATTATAGATGACTGCAGCATCTGTAGCGCTTAGCTTTGGGCCTCAAGATAAGGGATGATACACTAATCCATTCCCCAAAGGTTTAAAAGCATTGGCTAGTCTTGCATCTTGCCTTTAAATAGCCTTATGGCAATTCAACAAATTAGATTTATTTCATAACAATATGAACATAAGTAGACAAAAGCATCTCGTGCCTTCCTTTGGTTCCAGACAAACTGAAGTACCGACATGGACACTTGTCGTTGGCAATTCAAAGCTAGTGGAGATTAATAATCATACCATCACAAAACAACTTCACTGCGCTACTATGATCGAACAATCTTTCAGTGTGAAAGTAGGTGTCCTTTCCTCCCTCATAAATCACATTATAATTAACGTGAAGTCTTTGTAATCCGTTACTTTTATAGAAACGCTAAGGGTGGGTCTCGCTTTGAGGTACTCACTCCTGACGAGTCTTTCCTTTAATAGCTTCCAAACACCCAACCCAAATTCGTAACCATTCCCTTTAGTGTCTTCTTCTTTTATACCTCCAAACAACGGGCTATCATCATACTCAAGATCAGTACATGGCTCCATCTTGAGAAAAGGACATAAATCAAAAATTTGACATACAATTTTGAATACTTTGAAAAAATCGATATTGAACTAGCACATACAAAGAGATAAGTGTACATATAGAGTGATCCTCGTAAAGTCCTCATGCTTATGAGATAGACTCTGCTTACCACTCTTACTGTCTCCCATTATCATTAGTCATCTCATATTATCAAGTATCCCTCGATGTTCTCCATCCAACATCCAACACAACATCCTAGTATAGGGAACAATCTTGCCATAACCACCTTGCTAAGGTGAACGCAACAATAATTGATCAAGAAACATTAATTAAACACACTTTCTGGAGTGAAATAGATATCTCACAGGAGCTACAATGAACCACCTTGCTTAGACAGGCAGCACTATTAGAAGGTGTAATGTGTCGAATGCTCTACAAAACCTAAATGACAAAACCGCAGTCCAACATCCATATCCATTAACCAGATGGTACCGGACCACGACAAAGAGAAAGCGAAGTCGATAATAGTTAACTTCCCTAAAAGTAAAAATACCGCTAGATTGCTCGATCTCTCGTGAGATTCGACTTTCCTTAGGGTTTCTCAAAAGTGATAATAATAGCGTTACCAATTCAAGATACGTTAAGAGTCATGCAAATAGTTTCCTCTCATGTATGCCTCTTTTCAAGCCCAATTATATAAAAACATCGCAACAGAATCCCAAGAGATCTTAAGTGTAAATATGAGACTATACTACTAAATAAGGCTCACTAATAGGACTCGAAGAGCTTCCTTAACAACTTCATCAAACGGCTCAAGGTAAGAGACCCAAACCTTTCATCCTTTTATCCTAGTGTCCTTCGGCACATTCTTCGTAGGGTATATCACATTATTCCATCCAAAAGGATCAAATAATGCTCGTATGTCAATGACTCCTCACTTAGGGTTGAGTCTTCAACCGTTGTATTCCTACTTTAATGTTCTTTGACCCCACTTCCTGGATACCATTCCATCAGCTTCTCTTCCACACATTTTAGAGAACCAGCAGCAGTTCTGAATAGCGGATCGAGAATAGTAGGGAATGTATTCATATATTATATAGTAAAATATAACAAAATACAAATATGTTCTCTCAACGTTCCATCTCTCAAGAGTACGTACTCTTAAGTGACTCTCAAAACCCTAAGTGCCTTCTTATCCTCTCCAATTACTTATACATCCCTATTAAAAAGCAAACATCTGCATTAGGGTATAAAATTCACTCGGGTACTCCTAAGATAAATACTAATCCTATTTACCTAATCGGTAAGTTATGTAGGCCCATTACAGTCTTGACTAATGAACCTCGCTCTGATACAAAATGTAATACCCACTATTTAGACTACTTTAAATCAATGCCCAAGGGTGGCATCTAACTCTTGAAATATAATTAATAGTTTGTTTGGGAAAAAAACAGGATTATCTAAAACTAAGTTATCTTAAAAGAAACAATGGGAATATTTCACATCACAGTGATGAAAAATAATAACCATAATATGCATGAATATAATAGCCTTAGTGTGTGTGTATAGAAATATGAGATGTTACATGTGGAAGCAAACGATATGGAATCAATACATAAACTAGAATACACTATTTAGTGGTAAAAATCTTATACACAACATAAAAAGCTATCATGTAATGAAATACAACATAGTGCATCATAGTACAAATCTAGCAAGCCATCTCCCTACCCCCAAATTGCTAGCCTATAAGCATGTCCTCAAAGAATACCTAACTCCTAGCGTACTTGAATGAGTAGCCAAGAGTTATCGAACAAAATAAAGAGACAAACTCGAGATCAAAAAAAAGTTTGGTGGGGGAACTAAACTCTAAACTACTATATAAAATGTTACTTAGACATATAAGTAAATATAAGTAAGGTCTATGGGTAATATCCATCATATACCTTATTTTACCTTGCTCCCGCATCCAATGAGTTAGCACAGTGATAATATAGTGCTAAATACAGCCAAAAGCCAATGCTATGAACTCCATGCACTATGAACCATGCAATAGGATATCTGCCCGTAATGTAAGAAAGGTGAAAAGTCTATTAAGCACTATAAGCCACGCCAAACGTTGCCTACCTTTAATGTAAGAAAGGAGGAATCTGTATTCGAATAGAGTCTCAATCGGACGTCTACCAAGCGTGTTATGATCCCATGCATCCATAAGAGAGCAACAAAGAAGCATGTTCGTCTGCATCCTACGATGTCATATGCATCCTTCCGCATATTCCATGGGTCCAACATGTTCGCACTATCGAAAATCCACTTAGGTGGTATCCTTACCTTATCCGTACATGGCCCTACCATTCAGTGCCCATGCTGAGTCTCTCCTTCATACTTTGGACCATAATTACCATTATTGCATCACAACCGCATGTTACAATCATTCACGCACTCGAACAGGGAAGAAATTCCTAAAGTCATTTCCCTGCCCAAGCATATAGTCGATTGGGGAGGCCATTCAATCGACTGAGCCGACTTCACCAGTCTTCTATTTAGGGTTTCCCTCTTGGGAATATTTTTAACGCACATTTAGTGGATTAAATCTCTCCCTCAATCAACTGAAAGTGTCAGTTTCCTGATAATGAACCTAGAGCAGGTCTGAAAAGATCCGACATTCCAATTCTCTCATCATTCTCTTTGCCTGAACTTCTATTGTAACACCCCTAATTTTATTTTAACATTATTCAGAAATAATAATTGGATAGATTAAAAATAATAATGAAGTGAGACATGGGATAAGATTTGATAATGAACAAGGTTAGGCATTAACTAATTAGTTAATAAGATTGTTTTAAACTTAATATAGAAGGGAAGAAATGAGATGGGAAAATAGGAATAGCCATCCTTCTATCTCTTAAACCATCACCCTCCCCCATTTCACTCTCATTTTCCACAAACATGGACAATCAAAGAATAAGAGAAGTGGCCAACCATTAAGAAGCTATTAACGATTAAAATTAAAATAGAAACTTAAGAAAGAGCTTAGGGAAACTAAAGCAACATCAAATCTCAACTCCAACCTCAAATTTTAAGGCGAATAATAAGTATACCATCTCTATTTCTTGTTCTAGAATTTGGCTATGGGCAGTATTCGATTTTTTTTTATAGTTTTTACTAAGTCATGTATGTATAATCATTGTATGGAACGAATAACGATTTATGGAATTTTTATGAAATTAGTTGAATGGTTTATAAGGATAAAATCTAATTTTTTAATCTCCAATTGCTTTGATTTTATGATATGTTATGTGTAATGATATTTTAGAGATTGGTTTAATTTTATAATTTTCTAAGTTAAAATAAATATTTTATGAATTTCCTAAGGTTGAAATTGGGTTTATTTTGATTTTTAATTATCAAAAACAATTAAATACTTTTGGACGTCGAAAGTACTTATAGTAAAAAATACGAAACCTTTTTTGGGATTTTTAAGGATTTTTCTTAAGTGATTTTGAAGTAATATGAATTTATTATGCTAGATAGCATTTAGATTAATAATTAATTAAGGATATTAATTAATTATTTTTGTATATGTTCTGGGATGGAAAAAGGGGTTATGGCGGTTTTTTGAAAAAGTTTAGGTAACATATCCTTATCCAACAAGAATTTGACATGAGTTAAGATTTAACGAAAAGTAATTGTTTTTAGTAGTAATAAATTTGTTTTAACGATAATTACGATAATGATATATCGCACTTATCCAAACCGAAGCTAAGATAACGCCGCAACTATGGGAGTCGGGGCTGACATGGAGGGGAACTCATGATAACTACTTAGGTAGTGATGGAGTGATTCTAACCATGCCAAAGTAGATCTCGTCGGTAACCTATTATCGGTAGCATTGCAATAAGGTAAATCATTTAAGTGTTTAAAGTTTTAATACCATAATCATTGATACCATATGTTTTCACTCTTATTTTAAAAGGATGTTGCATAACCTCTATTTTGATTATTTTCAATATCATTTATACAGAGGCAGTGATGCTGTGACGACCTGTCTCCTCGACCCTTAGAAATCGACACAAATACATCCACGACATTCACGTGCCGTAAATCCAAGTGCCAGGGAGGCAGATTATCAGGGACGTAAAAGAAAATAAAGATAGAAGATAACAGAATAATAGAATCTCACATCGCATTCAACATTTATAATTGTACATAATGATCATAGTCAAATACAAATCTAGCACAATAGTTATAACTGTCTATCCGTACATACGCTAGAAATACATACTACATAACCCAGCGGAAAATGGGTAGACAACTACATAAGGTGCTTTAGCTTCATAGCTCCAAAAGATTTGCCCAAAATGCTCCCCAACATGCTCCAAAATGCTCCTAAGGTATCATGACTACACGGCGCCCGAAAAATAGGGCACTCAGAGTTTAAAGGGAAAAACAAACTCCGGGTCAGTCATGGGACTGGTGTGAGAACTCAAAGTATGATGTTTCGAAAACAAAAAGGTATCTCATAAGACCACGCCGCACATAAACACGGAACGGGTTTTTACCTTATGATAACCAAAACTCTTTATTACGCAAAATTTAGGGATATTATTTTTAATGACATTTTTTTGAAAACATTTGCAAATAAACTTATTAATCTTAGCCGAAATTGTTACATTGATTAAATTCCAGCATAATAGGTTTACAATCAAGTCCGAAGGTTCTTATTGGAAAGTGGGTTTCCATACAAATGACTAGGTGAAGTGACTACCTTTCGATGGGTACACCTCTAGATGGATGTCCCAAGGACCATCACAAAGGATCCTCTACCAACACAAGACCGGCCTATCTCTATAACTAGATAATACCGAATAAATCATCCCCCGGTCGTTATCGACCTTTATCCGAGAGCTCTCTTCGCATATATCCACTTTAATTTACATCCCGAATGTCATAGCGGGAAGAAATATATCTAGAAGGGGATGATCATACCCTAATTCGAAATGACCCACGTAGCCTTGCTGCATCTAACCTTGTTTCGGTCATTTTCTGTTGATGAGGCTCGAGGCTACGATTAACTTTTCACGTAGCACATCTTCTTTCACTTTGAATGCTACATTGCCATTCCACGTTCACATGACTGACTTCTACAAACGTATAACTTCCAGAGCTCGTATGCCTTGGGAAAGGGTATTAAGCTAAGAGAAGGTGTCTTCTCCACCACCGACTCATATACTTTTATAGAAACCACTCATTATGATTTGGAATGCAAGGTCAGACATTCATCCATACAAGTTTGTTCTAGGACCGAACGAAATCGAAGGCACTTTCCTCGGCTATTACTAGGCGAGAAGCCCATGTGGTTTTGAGGTTTTTCATAACAAAGAGACCGCTGCTACAATATAGTGAATCAGAAGTTTATCCCCAATAATCAACAAGTAGTCCATCGTTATTATTCGTCTCAATATCTCCGTCTTCAAACATCTTCATTCTTCGAACACATAAACTGGTTCGAAGTGGTTTTCAGATAGGAATTAACCAAATCTTAACCCGGTTCCTTTGAAATCCAATCGTCGATAAAAATGATGTAATTAGGTGATTTTTTCGATCCATTCATTTTCCCTTACTAAAATATCTTCGAGAGATATATATTTTCAAAATATTCTTTTAGTGAGTACGGAATCATTTAAACCCCTATTTGAATATTTCTCAAATCATTTTTAAAGAGTATCTTTTGAGAAAATAGAGTTATAGAAATCATTCTACTTTTATCCAAAATCAACTTCCGTATTCAACAAGTTCTATGGACGGAATAATGGTGAGATCACCTTTTAAATTCCATGAATAGGACAAGTTCCCTCTTCGGATTTTAATAATGAGTATAAGAAGATTATTTCTATAAAATCCAAGTTGAGCATCCGGGCTTTCCTTTCAATATGTTCCACCCCTCGCCTAAAAGAGAAAACTTAGGCCAGGTAAGTTCAGGACACTGGTTGCTCCATTCCTAACCTTTGTTACACATCTTATTTTCACTTTTAGATCTCACGGGTGGGACAAATATATTAGTTGTTTCCGCATACTCATTTTCCCTTTTTAAATCACTTAACTTCTTGTTTAAACATTCTTGAAATAATGTTAAATTGTTCAAAATTCTTTTGAAATGCTTTATTACTTACTTAAAAATATTTACTAAGGATTTGGAAAAAAATTGTTAAGTTTCAATCTTTATTTCAAAAGTTATTGAAAAGCGTTGCGAATAGTGTTACAAAAAGTACTTTCAAAGCTATATTCTTCAAAACAACTTTTATATCATTTAGAAAACCATCTTTCCAACTTAAATCACTTTTAAAACATTTTAAAATATTTTTAGAATTTATTTCATGTTTTTAAAATGATTATTTTATCAATTTTCAACTTTGGTCATTTAGTGCAAAAACAAGAATTTTCTTGAAAATGGATTTTGCCATATTTCAAAATATACAAGTTGATATCTTGATTTTCTTTTTTTTTATGAAAGATATAGATATAAGAATTCGAAAAATTCTTACTTCGAAGAATTCCGAACTATAGTCCACTTCATATGTTCGTTTGAACTTTTGACGCGAAAATGCGAACTACCGTTACCCGACACGTCAAATTTTTGGCGTACTTTGGGATTCATATTCAAACTTTTTCGAAACAAGTTTAAACACTTCGGAATCATTTCTAAAGTATTTTCAAACATTTGTCAAAGGTATAAATGATTCCATATCACATTTCATTTCTTTTGGAAAGTGATTTCCATGTGATTATACGTCATGTAAATCCGTGACTTGTTTCAACATATATATTCAATATACAACTAATAAACATCCAAAACAATATTCATAATCATTTTAAAATATTCTAATATTTCATATGGACTTGCATATCAATTTAACAATATTTTTATTACAATGTCATATAAGTGTCATTTATGTACATATTTGCTTAACAACTTTTGCAAATGACTTAAAGGTGATTGCTTTCTTTTTCAAACACTTATCAAACATCATTATTAACATCCAAAAAAATATATCACAATATTATAACCAAATATATACATATAAATTAGGAGTTCTCACTTTTTTTGGTTTTGACGAACATAAAATCGGCTATAGCTTCGCTACTCGACGTTTTTAGCTTACGATCCCTTGAACGCTTCGACTTAGATGGCTCACCTTGGCTTGTGAAAGGCTATGAATGGTCAGCCAAATGGAGAAAGAGGGGGCGTGAGCAATGTGAGGAAGAAGGAGGAGTTTGAAGTGGTTCAGACGGTGTTTTGTCGATATTTTCTTTATTTTATATTTGGGAATATTTTGGAATAACTTTGTTAAGGTTGGAAGCCATTAAAGGAGGTAAGAAGAAGCTTGAAATTTTGAGAAGAAGAAGTGTGAAAGGAAGTGAGAAAGTGGGTATGTATTTATAGAAAATATTTGAGAATAAAATATAGATTTGTGTATTTACTTAAATAAACTTTCTTAAGAATTAAGTAAACTTATTTAATTCAAAACTTACCATCCATATCACATCACACTTTTAAAATTCAAATACTTTAGAGTTAAGTAAAGAATAAGAATGATTATTTTACTTTATGTCACTTTCGTTACTTTATGTCACTTTCTTTATTTTATGTCACTTTTGATGTGACATATGTTTTGCCTTTTTTAGTTTACTTTTGCTAATTACTTTCTAGAATTTTCTAAGTGTGATTACTAAAGTAACATTGTTTAGCTAATTGTTAACTATCTTTATATGTTATCATACTTATTAAATTGTATACATAAAGGTGGAACAATGTTGCGGCAACTTTAAATGTGATTATACGTCGTGTAAATCCGTGATTTGTTTCAACATATATATTCAATATCACATTTCATTTCTTTTGAAAAGGGATTTTCATGTGATTATACGCCGTGTAAATCCGTGATTTGTTTCAACATATATATTCAATATACAACTAATAAACATCCAAAACAATATTAATAATCATTTTAACATATTTTAATATGTCATATGAACTTGCATATTAATTTAACAATATTTTTATTACAATGTCATGTAAGTGTCATTTATGTACATATTTGCTTACTAACTTTTGCAAATGACTTAAAGGTGATTGTTTTCTTTTTCAAATACTTATCAAACATCATTATTAACATTTAAAAAAACATATCACAACATCATAACCAAATATATACATATAAATTAGGAGTTCTCACTTTGTTTGGTTTTGGCGAACGTAAAATCGGCTATAGCTTCACTGCTCGACGTTTTTAGCTTACGATCCCATGAACACTTCGACTTAGATGGCTCGCCTTGGCTTGTGGGAGTCTAGGAACGCTCGGCCAAATGGAGAAAGAAGGCGCGTGAGCAATATGAGGAAGTATGAGGAGTTTGAAGTGGTTCGGACGGTGTTTTGTCGATATTTTCTTTATTTTATTTTTGGAAATATTTTGGCATAACTTTGTTAAGGTTGGAGCTATTAAAGGAGGTAAGAAGAAGCTTGAAATTTTGGGAAGAAGAAGTGTGAAAGGAAGTGAGAAAGTGGGTATGTATTTATAGAAAATATTTAAGAATAAAATATAGATTTGTGTTTTTACTTAAATAACCTTCCTTAAGAATTAAGTAAACTTATTTAATTCAAAACTTACCATCCACATCACATCATACTTTTAAAATTCAAATACTTTAGAGTTAAGTAAAGAATAAGAATGATTACTTTACTTTATGTCACTTTCTTTACTTTATGTCACTTTTGATGTGACATATGTTTTGTCTTTTTTAGTCTACTTTTGCTAATTACTTTCTAGAATTTTATAAGTGTGACTATTAAAAGTAACATTATTTAGTTAATTGTTAACTATCTTTATATGTTATCATACTTATTAAATTGTATACATAAAGGTGCAACAACGTTGCGGCAACTTTAAATCGACAAAACGTTGATTTTTGGCAAAATGTTTTACGGTCATATTTTGACGTTTTACTTAAACTATTTATTTATGTAAACCAAATTTAAAAATAAATTTGTATAATGTCATTAAAAAATATAAACACTCATAGATTAATTAAAACAATTTATTTAACCATTGAGACTTACTTTTCTGAAATCACGATTTTGTCACTTTTGTCGATATAAGCAAATGCTACTATTTTTATGTATATTTCTATTTTCAAATCCCATCTAATATTATTTGAATCATAAAACCATTTGTATTTTATATTTAAAAATATCTTTAAATACTATATTTTAAAGTGGTTAAATTTTGGGTCGTTACAGATGCCGCCAGTTTTAATATCGACTTTATATATTAGATGACATAGTGGCCGAAGTATGATAAGCCATTTTTTTGATAATGTGTCATGAAGTATCATTGTCACTTTTCTTCAATGTCGTCAATAAGGCTTTATAGGCCAAGATGATATGTTTTATGTAAATTCTAAGCTATGTTTTTAAAGGCGAGATTGCTATATCTTATGTATGTCGACAACTTCGTTATCGACATAAGGGTTCTATACTTAAAAGAAATTTAAGTTATGTCTTCTGACCATGAATAGAGGTTCGTTATGCTCTTATATGAGGCATTGATGCCGCATCTATTCATTTTAGTGATGGCGAGGCTAGGTTTTGTACAAATTAAAACTATGTTTTAAAAGGGTGAGATAGTTAATATTTAAGAAGGCCGATAACATTATGATTTTGGAAATTAACCGCATGGTTTATAAATATCTAATCCTTGGATAGAGTTTCAACATTATATGGTGCGGCATGAATGCTGCATATTTTTTGTATTAACAACGATAGCCTAATGTTTTCATTTTGACATTGTTCATTGGGGATACTAATGTATTTTTATAATGTCAACACCAACCATTAGGGATATCAATGTATTCTATTTATAATTCCGACATAGATCATTTGGGATGCTAATACATATCATTTTGAAATGTTATAAGTTTTAGGGGTGACAATCTAATTAGGCATATCAATAGACATAGGTTGAACATTTGGGTTAAACATGATTTAAATTTATAAGTGATGGGTCCTTAGTTATCCTAAGAAAACAATGGAATGTGAGATGGATAGTTTACATCATTCCAGTGATGGATAATCTCTATATGGTTAATGAAGGTTCATAGTTACTCAAGAAAAATTACGATGTGTATGACGGATAGTCCACATAATTTTAAATAAATGGAACATATGTGACGGATAGTGTACATAACTTTGCTGATGAAACTATATGTGATGGGTAGTCCACATGGTTGGGGATGCATAATCTAAATAATTATTATAGTAATTATATGTGAGATGGGTAGTCCACATCAGAAAAATACAGTCAGTCATTTGAAATTAAGATGGATAGTTAGATGAATTAAGATAGATAGTCTAATAAATTGGGATGGGTAATCTAGTATGTGTTGCATGGTAGCAAGTATTTATTTTCTATATTATGGATGTAGGAGCATGTTATATGGATAATGTGTTTTGGTCAAGATACTAATGAAGGGAAAACCCATTCCATTTAGTGACGTGGTCTCACTAGATACCTATTATTGGTTTGAGATGGTAGATTATTATTCACATTTGTATGATCCGAAGTTTTTTCCTCTTAAACTCTAGGATATTCATTTGAGTAGGTCGGAAGTATGGAATTTCAAGTTTATGGTAAGACGAATAAGCTTTTCGAGATGTGCAGAAGGCAATCTAGTTATTTATGAGTTCTTATCTAATCTGCTATGTCGTTTGATTGGTCTGTATGGATGTAATGGCAAGTTATATAATTGCCAAGAGTTGGACTCTGATTCATCAAGGAAGCATCATCATATGTCGCTCTTGGAGTATTTTATAGTAATTATATATTCTCTAAATGAGATATTGTGATTGGTTCTATGCAATGAATATGGAATATTATTTGTGAAATGAAATGTGATGGTTTGCTCTTAAATTGGTTTTAAAAAATTTCATATCCGTGTGCTTCTGATGTTACTGATATGATTAGCTTATTTGCATATTATCACCAGAAATTAATATTATGGATGACTGCAACATCTGTAGCACTAAATATCGGGCGTCAAAGTGGGGGGATGTTGCATTCATGCCCTTATTTCACTATCCAGTCTAATTTCATGAGTCGTGATCCTCTGAATATACGTGGTTCCAAATCAATAGATGTGCAAAACTCTACTAATCGTTATATATGCCTAACTTAACCAGAAAAGTAAGAAATGCTTCTAGCCAAATTTCAACACTTCAAAGCAACATAAAAATCGAAAATGAATTACATATGGTGCTAACATAGCCTAGGGGTCATTGTGAATAATATAAGTTACATACTACATGTCTTACTACCGGTTATAATGTCGAAACATGAAAAGTGCATACACGTAGCATTGTTTACAATTTTCTAAGCTAATTATCTATTTAATAAATCCTATCATGTTGTCATTTATTTCATATCAATCGGCAACATTCTTGCCTTCTTTCTTCATATCGTTTGTTATTTATTTAACAATGTCACTAGCAATCAAATTATATTAACAACCGATAAATTAACCTAAGCAATCAACAATAGAAAATTAACTATCATCCCAGGAAAGTAAACAACCAAGTATCCATCAAAAAATTTACATAACTATTCCTATTTGAATTAAAATACCATGTCGTTGCATATCCCTCTAAGTTAAATTAACTTAATTCTTTGAACATATGTGATTACCTTATACTCATTCTTTGAGCTTCTTACTTTCATTCCAAAATTACTTTGAAACCAGTCACTTACATCATCTCTTTTTAGAAAATTGGTCTATCTTACTAAGAATCATCTTCTTCCTTATAAAATGGCATGTAGTACCTTTTGAACATTGTATAATGTAAAATATACTTTTTATTCGTCTATATTAGCTTGTATCTTCATTCGCACTATAAGTACGTTAACAAGCGTTAGCTTTTACATGGAAGTGGCACACATAAACTACTTTTATTCAAACTACCTCTTTTATTGTAAAGCATGACTTTTTAGAAAATCATCGTCTTAATGCTTACATTCTTATGAAAACTTGTATTTACCAAAGTCCATGTTAAAACCTTTAGAATAGCTTTCACAATTTTAATTACACATAATATACCTTCTACATTTTCTTTCTATATTAACAAAATAGCTATTTTTTTATAAAACATAATTTTATTCAAAATGAAATAGCTTTCAAGTTTTTAATTACATATGGTTTACATCCTACATTATTTCACACAATTTAAAGTAAGCTAATTCCACAAAGTATGATATTCACCTTCATCTTATCTCAATGTCTTGTTCTGTTTTATTGTGCAAGCCTATAAATGTCTCATATATCATTTCATAACTCTGACAAACCATGAATAAGGTTACTAACAATTTTTTTTATATAAATTAACATGCTTTGTTGTTGGCTCCTAAACTTCCAGTGAAGATGCTCCTTTGCCTAAATTGAAATTCAGGTATTTTTACTAGATTTTACGAATTTATTTGAGTGCATAGATTGGGGATTTATTTTTTTGAGCTTTAGGGAAAAGCTTTTGAGATGGAAGAAGGGTATGTGAAAAAAATGAGATGAAAGCTAGTGTCTCAAGCTCGTACCTTATTTGTACAGCAGCCTATTATTTTTACCTACACCTATTTACACTTTCACCACATAATTCCCATTTTCCCCTAAATTCAATGTTTCTAAATATATCAATGCCTTATATTCAAACTATAGGTTTTAATGTATTCCGAACATAATGGAATAGGTCTCGGAGCATAATATATTTGTTTGTAAAATTCCATTTTCGAACTCCTATGTATTTTGATGTTAATTTTTAACTTACGATTTAAATATATGCACATCCAAAGTGCAAGATATTACATCATTAATATGTCCTTCTTCATCCTGATATATATGTCATTCTCCTTCTTCTTTCATCCAAGAAATCTTTGGGTTGTTGTTGAGTCTTTTGCCTCTACTCATGACTCCAACGATGGTAATAAAGGGGACGATGAAGGCCCAAATGACAAGCTAAATGTCGGTGAAGAAGATAGGAGAGTAGTATAGGAAAATGTGGTCAACAAAGAAGAAAAGGGAAGAGCATAGGGAAGAAGAAAGGAGAAAATAAGAGAGGGTAAGGAAGAAGAAAAAAGGGAAGAAGGCGAAGGAGAGGACGAGGACAAAGACGAAGACGATGACAATGATAACAAAGATTTCAATATAGGAGTGACCGAATTATATAAGGAGACATCCCTCGAAGGCACTATGTTCCCTTTCCTTCCCATCCAAAGAGAATAATCGTCAAGTAGTCCCAACAACAACCCGGTCCATGTCTAACACTGGCATATAGCAACTCCTCTCACAAGTTCCTCGGAAAATATTTTTAGCACTCTAAGCAATCTGGACATCCCAATCGAGAAATTTTTTAACGAGAGTCCCGAAGAGTACAACTTTTCCTCTAGTAATCTCTTAGTTAAGGGAGATAAATCCTATCTTTATATATCATGGAGCATGGGCACTTGGTTGAACTAGTAGCTCAACAACACTTGTCCTTGCATGGGCCCTGTCTCCCATTGGTGCTCCAGAGAAGGTTCTTTCTGTATCTTCGGCTTCTTACTCGTCTTCTTCTTGAAACACTCACTATTTCGCTTCCTTGTACGTGTTGGCAACCACCTTTCTCTTCCCGTAGCCAAATGCTTAGACTGGGTCCTCGTAGAGTCAAAGGAACCTTCCACGAGATTGATACCAGTCTATGAGACGAAGCGCTTCCTCCCCCAAGTTAGCTATCGCTTCCTACATGAAAAAACACTTAGGGAAATATCGACATTTTGCACATTTTTAGGATCATGAATACTGATGTTCTGTACTCGTCCTTAATTCAGTGCTTTAGTTTTGATATATCCTCCCTTTCTTCATTTTAGGAGGAATGGCAAGGGTTCAAATGGACTATATCCACTCAGGCGTCAGTCACGCCCATACATCTACTTTGGGAACTTTGTCACAGTGACCCAGTACATACCAAGAGGCAAAGGAGGAAATAAGAAGAAGAAAGAATATACTGCATCAGAAGGAAGAAGACAGAAGGAGACGCCGGATAGAGGAAAAAAGAACAGCGTGATTTGAGGAAGAAGCCTTGCGATTCTTACAATAGCCTAGGGCCAGTCTCTAGCTCTTCTTAGCTATGTACTCAACCCCAAACTCTTCTACAACAACTGTTGGTGACTCAACCTTCGGTCACCACCATGTTATCCTCTCATAAATCCAAAGAGGTTTCAATCCATGCTGCTCCGCCACCACCCCCTTTAGTTCATCCACTACTATCGACACTAAGATGCAGGCCACTTTACTCAACTATTGCCTAACAATGGTAATGTTCGATCATGGCATCGAATAAATCTTCCGTTGGAGTGCTAATCGCTTGGTCCAAAGAGTTGATGTAATAGTCAGCCAATACTTTGAATGGAAAAGGCTAACCAAAGCTCTCTCTAACCTTAACCAAATGAATTAGATAACTATGAAGTTATTCAAGTTAGAAAGAAGAAGTCATGACAACATTGTGGTAGGTTACAAATCTAAGTAGGAGGGAGTCAGAAAGCAAAGAGATGAATAGCTCAAGAAAGATCATTTAAAAGTTAAACATTGTGCTAGTAACGATATGCTTAAGCCCTTAATATCATAAATGACTAGCTCAAGAAATTTCATCAAGAGAGTAACATGCTTATGTAACGACCCGCAAATCCATACCACTTGAGTCAACACTATTCTACCTAAATCAACTCAAGTTGTACAGAAATATGAACCATTTGGGTTAAAGAAGAAGAGGTAGAAGAAGAAAATAGAAAACAACATCAGAATCTAACCATCGCAGCGGAATAAAATATAATAGATAATGATCTTTACTATAAATCAAATATCTCAGTTTATATATATTACATCATCATAGTACATCAATCACAATTCAACATCAATAACATACAACTGGATACACAGCTACTCAACACAGTGGAATATATATATATATATATATATATATATATATATATATATATATAAAAATAAGTACGAAAGTACGTATCGTCATCCATCTCGTCTCCTGAGCTCCACGGCATCATATCTTGTATCCTATAATACTCAGTCTGACCCGAGCATTATAGTTAAATAACACCCGAGTCAGTCTGGAATACCAGCGTGAGAAATCCACACTCAATTGATTATTAAAGTTTCAAAAATTCTTTGAAAACAAAGCATCTCATAAGACCACGCCACAAATAAACATGTCGGGTTTTTACCTTACGATAGCTAAAACACTTTCTTATAAAATCCTCTGATATTATAATAGGGTCTATATACAAATACTTATAAAATAGCCGAAATTGTTACATCTATTAAATTCCAGCTACTAGCCACAGAGTGGGTAATACAAACAAAACTCGTACAAGGCTCGTAGGGAGAATGGATTTCCAACTAATGACTAGGCACTGGGGTACCACCTGTCACAGTACGTGGCCTAGATCATAGTACCGAGGAGTACGCCCGCTCCCCTGCAACACAAGACCGGGACTACCCCTTACTGGATAATCCCGAGTGAGATCACCCCACGGTTGGGATCAGCAACCGCCCACTAAGCCGAAATAAAAAGGGACATCTAGACAGGGATGACCTCACACTGCTTGGGTGCTACCCACCTAGCCTTGCTGCATAACCCCTGATTTTCAGTCATTCTCGGTTGATGAGGCTTGAGGCTAAGAGTTACCTTTTTAGAACATATCCCTTAGAATGCCCATCGTCCACCTAACAATGTTCCGAAAGCATTCATCCATACAAGTCCGTCCCGGGTTCGAACGGAACCGAAGGCACTATTCATACTACATCCATTTTGGAAATATACTCAGGGTTAGTAGCGACTAGCCCTTGCACTTCACTGCTCCATCTCCGCATCGAGACTCGTTTTCCCACGAAAACGTACAAACCGGATCGAAGTGGTTTTCGAGAAATAAATCTCGATCCCGGTCTCTTCGAAACGATCAACGCATTTGGCCAATATTGATAGTCGGTGATTTAACTATCAATTAATATTCACAACATCCATCACAAAATAAATAATTTCCCAAATTATTTATTATTCCCAAAAATATTTTCACAAGATATATTTCCACTTTTCAAACCCTTTTGAAAACAGTTTTCAAACTATCTTTCTTTTCTGAATAAATTTCCCAAACATTTTTTTTATTTCTTCTGAAATCACCAAGTACAACACTTAGTTTTAAAATGATTTAAAACACCTTATTATAAAATATACTTTTAAATATTTAAATTAAAAACTACTTTAATGCTTTATTAAAAATTTATATATACTTTAAAAATAATTAAAATAAAGCTCTTTATACAATATAGAACTAAAATTTCTCCTTTTAAAACAAAATACCAAGTTACCTTAAATAATTACTACGACAATAGATTTGAAAAATATTTACTTTATAATTTAAACATTTAGAAATAATAAATTTTCTAAAACATACCTTTTAAAACAACATTAAAACCTTTATTTTACATTTAAAAATTTACTTTGAAAACGTACTTGCCTATCCAGAGAAATATACTTCTCTTCACATTCTTCTTTAAATTTCCAATTTCAACACTTGAATCAATTTCCAAATTGATTTCCAATTCAATCCCTTTTATTCTAAAATCCATTAATTTCGGATTTTATTCCTTACTTATGATTTAAAATATTTTTAACTAAAAATACCAATTTTATATTTCTCAATCTACTTCTTAATCCTTTTAATAAGTTTAAACTTTTAATTTTAACAATAATTCTTTATTCCATTAGAATAATATCACTTGATTTTACAATTAATTAATTTCTGTTTATTTCAAAATCTTGTTTCTTTCATACTCGAAGTTATTTATTAGTATTTTAATATCACTTCCATTTCGTTTTCAATTCATTCAAATTTACTATAATTATTTCGCTTACAAATTTACTTCTTTATTTTCTTTCAAAAATTCAATATATATATATTTTTTGTAGCTCATTATACCCAAATATATTCAATCAAGCCAAAGCATTTAATATTCCAAGTAATTCATCACAGAATATCAACAATCACAACAGAGAAAATTAAATAATTTAAATAAATGTTGAGGGGTCCAGCTGGATCCCTCCAACCTATTTTTCCTGCATCCACAGACGTTAGAACAACATAAATATCTCCGCTATATAATGCGGGAAATCAATCATTCCAAGGTGTAGTATATACTACTATATATAATATAACACTCCAAAGTAAATCGATCAATCAATTATTTAAATTTAACCCATTAAATTTAAATTATAATTCAGCTGAGTGAGATTAACTCACCTTTGACTATGCATTTGCCATCCACTTCAATATTCCCATGTTTTCTCGATTTTTGACCTTAAATAAATATTATATGATTTATTAATATTTGAATTGTTCGAACAGTTAATTACTACTTACTTATTTAATTTAAACTAATGATTTAGTTTTAACAAGTAATTAAATTTTAAACTAATTTTCCTTCTGAAAATCATTTAGCAACTAAAGTAATTAAACAAGCTTATTTAACAAACTAATTCCCTTACTCCATTATTTTATAATAACTTAGTAAACTAAATATATAAATATATGTATGTATATCTGTTTTAGGTTTAGTTTTTGAAACTACATGTATATTTATAAAATAACTTACATAGGTTTCATAAAAACTAATTTATATAAACTTTCACATTTTTTTTTCAAAATTCCTCTTTTTTTGTCCAATCTTTATCTATATATAATAATTTTCTGTTTTACTGTAAATAAAAATAATTTCCTCTTTTCACCTCACTGTTTATCTACCTATGTTTCAATTAATTTAAGATTTGCTTCATCACCATTTGTTTTTTTTAAGATTTCAAAATCTATTTACATTAATATCTATAAACGAAATGACTTATATTGTTATCTGCAATTTCTATTCATAAACCTTATATATATACACATGTGCCTTTTATTTATGTTTTCCTGTGTATTTATATATATTAAATTAGATTTAAATCTGAAAATGATTCTTTAATATATATATATATATACCTTACAGAGGAATCCTCTATGCTTCATGTTCACACGCGTGCTGCCTTGAACAGACCCTGACCCTATGCTTCGACCTCGGCCCTTAGGAAAACCACCACCGCCCCCTCGAGCTCTCGAATCCACAACTCGATGCCACACCATTTGTTCACCCCTGCCCTCGTCTCTGCCCTTCTGAGACGACTCGACTTTTTCTCCACAAAAAGTCGTATCATCCTTAAGAAAGAAAGGGATAGAAAAGAGAAAAGAAAGAAGAGAAAGGAGAAACAACATTAGAATCTTAACAGCGGAACGAACAAATTATATTAATAACATAGATATTACATAATATACAACAATTATCAGAGTTACACAAACAATACAACACATACTAGACAGTTATAAACACCTGTCTAGTTATTACAACTCAATACACAAACAGAAAACACTCAGAGATCCCAACACAGTGGAAAACTATATATCTACACGCAGAAGCCTCCTGCTTCATTTGCTCCTCCACAATTCATCAAAGGTAAACAGAATCCCTTGACTACTCATAAAAATTTGAGTACCCAAGAGTTTAAGAAAACAGAAATAAACTCCGGGTCAGACATGGGTCTAGTGTGAGTAACAGGTTAAAGTTGCTTAACTTTGAAAAACCTTTGGAAGAAAAGGTATCACGTAAGACTTCTCACAAATAAACATGGAAAAGTTTTTACCTTACGCTAACCAAAACATTTGATAGGAAATCCGATGATATTATAATAAGTCTAAGGTTTTCAAGTAAATATAAAATAGCCGAAATTGTTACATTTATTAAATTCCTGCTACTAGCCACAAAAGTGGGTAATACAATCAAAACTGTGGGCACTTATTGGATTTTGGATTCCATACAATGGCAGGGCTACTGGGGTACCGCCCGTCACAGTACGTGGCCTAGATCACCGTACCGAGGAGTACGCCCGCTCCCCTGCAACACAAAGCCGGAATCATTCCTTACTGAACAGTTCCGAACAAGACCACCCCGCAATTGTGATCAACAACCGCACCACTAAGCCGAAATAAGGGACATCTAGATAGGGGTAAATCTCGTCCTACTTGGGCATGACCCACTTAGCCTTACTGCACCTCCCCTGTTTTAGCCATTCCCGGTTGATGAGGCTTGAGGCTACGATTACCTTTATAGGACATATCACTTAGAATGCTCATCGTCCACCTGACGATGTTCTGAAAGCATTCAATCCATACAAGTTCGTTCCGGGTTCGAACGAAACCGAAGGTATTATCTCGTTACACTCATTTCGAAATCACCCTCAGAGTTAACGACGATAACCCTTGCACTCTGAATCTTCATCTTCACTTCAAATTCACGACCTAACGTTAATTTGGATCGATGTGGTTTTCGGATATCCAAATATGGAAAACCGAGACCTGTCTCATTGAAATCCAAAACGTGTCATTTAAGGCCAAGTTGTTTTAGAGTTTTAAAACAATTCAATTCATTATCTATATACACACAGATAGATAATTCACATCACAATCAACATTATCATTACCGACAGATAATCCATATCAGCATCACAATGTAACCAATGCATTCATATCATATAACATAACTCATCTCATAGCTGAGATTACAAACCATACAAGGCAACCAATACCAATCATCAAACATAAGCAATGATCTAATGATCACTTCATCTATAATTAATTTAAAATGAATTAAATTAATTACTTAATCTCTAATTAATTTAAAATGAATTAAATTAATTACTTCATCATTATAATCCTGCTTAACTTAACCATCAATTGATTACAAATCAATTAAATAATCGCCATCTCATTATTTTATTCAATTAATCATTTTTGATTAATAATTCCCTAATTACAATAAGTAATTAGCTTTTAAATTAATTACACAAGTTAATTATACTTAACTCTTACAATAATTAACTTCTTAATTACTTAAGTAATTAATTAACTAAAGTTAATCACATTAATCCTTTATTACTTAATTACTCCATTTATTAATTATTCCTTAATTAATCAATTCCAAATTTAATTAATTAATTAATTAATGATTTCTAATTACAATTTAATTAATCTCACTATTCAAAATTAATTACAAAAAGTAATTAATCTGCAATTATACCATAAATATTAATCACCCAAAGTTTTTTCAGAAGTACATTTTTCTTTTCTTTTTCCATGGCAGCTCCCGCCCATCCCTCAACCCATACCCCATCTTTTCAAACTGTTCATCCATCTTCTTCATCTGTCCTCCCGCTTCCTCCCCGTACAGCTCCACTACCCAACTCTCCTCCAACCTTACCTCCTCCTGTTCCTCCTCCTCTTACTCAAACTTTTCTTCCTCCTCTTGCTCCAATTCCTCCAACTGAACGACCTACCTCTTCCTGGTCCTCCCTATTCAAATCCAAGCCGCGTAATGCAGGTCAGTATTGCCCCATCGATATTCCACTTGAGTTCAATGGGCCTGCCTTTGTCCCACCTAGTTCTGTCATTCAAGCTAGCAATGTTGTTTGGGGTGACTGGTTGGTTGGATTCTTTCTCGATAAGTCACTTTCATACTTAACTGTAATCAATCATTTAAAGAAATTATGGAAGCTTAAAGGAGAAATAACAGTGAAATCTAATGGAATCTTGTTCCTTATCCATCTGTCTTGTACTGAAGATAGAAGGAGAATTCTTGAATCTGACCCAATTTTCATCCGGAACAAGATCTTCATTGTGAAGGCGTGGGATCCATCTATTGGGAACAGCTGCAGTACGATTCGAACTGTCCCTGTTTGGTTAAAATTAACAAATATTCCAATCTTTGCCTGGTCTTTGGTGGGCATTAATTGGCTGGCATCGAGAATTGGTAGGCTCTTATGTTTAGATTCTTCAACTGAAAGAATGGAGAGGATAGTGTTTGCCAAATGCTTGGTTGATGTGGCGCCGAATGTGGATTTGGTGGAGGAGTTCCCTGTTCAGCTCCTTGATGGGTCAACGCAAATGGTACGGGTAAGCTACCTTTGGAGACCTGATATTTGCACTGTTTGCAAGGAGTTTGGCCATACTACTAGTTCCTATCTGTTGCATACAGAAGATAGTGGGGGAAATAATGTTGTTGTAGCATTAGTGGAGGGAAATCAGGAAGAGGTGGCTAATAACATTGGGATTGGTAGGGAGAAGAGGAATAACAACCAGGCATGGAGGAAGGTTCCAAAAAGAAAAAAAAATTGGTGGAAGGAAAAACACAGATAATGGCAGAGCATGTTGAGGTTGGTGTTTATGTTGGGAATGAGGGACTAACCAATTCTCATCAGCACCAAGATATAAATGGGAATAAAGACGGTAGGAGACTTAATGAAATTAATGAGGTTGTTGGTTTGGTTGTGAATCAACAGCACCCAGATCTGTCATATAATAGATATGATGTACTTCAACACATGAATGGTGCTTTAGCTGAGGGGAGGGAAAAAATAATTATTGACAGTGATACTGATGTCGTGGATGAAATGCATATACAGGGAGGCACATTGATTAATGGTTGCATGAATGAAAAGCAAACTGGAGAAATGATAGTACAATATGCAAATGAGGTTAGTCTGGGTTTGTGTCATCAAACAGAGGATTATGCAAATAAATTATTGCCTGAAACTGAAAATCAGCAGTTGCATGGAAGCAAAACTGATACAAATCTCCAAATGCATGCACAACACCCATGCAATGCACACACCTTTCAAACTTCACATACTACCCCTCTGGATCCAAATTGTGAGGATAGCGCAAATAAAATATTGCTCGAAACTGAAAAACAACAGTTGCATGGAAACAAAACTGATACAAATCAAAAAATGCATGCACAGCTCCCATGCAATGCACGCAACTCTCAAACTTCACATGCCTCATTTCAATCTCTTCCCTCTACCCCTCTGGATCCAATTTGTGAAGAATTTTTCTGTGCTCAGCTTCAACAACACATTACGGACCTTATTGTTTCTCATCATAAATCTGCACTCTCTTCTCTTCCTTCTTCAACTCCCCCACCTCAATCTTGTCCATCACTTCAACCCTATGTCTGTGCACGAACTATACCTGGGTAGATAACACCACCTTCCTCTCCCAAGCAATCATCAAATGTTATGATCCCTGCTAGGAATGAAAAACACAAAAATAAAATTAAACCAAAGGTGCAAAAACCTGAAAAATCCAGAACTGAGTCTCCAATCACGAGGAGCATGTCAGAGGCAGCACATTACTCCTTAGTTTAATCCATGTTACACAAATTTGGGGCGTGGAATATAAGGGGAGCCCATAACTTCCTCAAACTTGATCAGGTCAAGCTTTTAATAGCCTCCCATCACCTATCTATCTTTGCAATCCTCGAAACTAAGCTAAATCTTGCATTATCTATCAATGCTGCCAAGTATGTAAACCCAATGTGGATCCTTAATCACAATTTGCCTGAAGCCAGCTATGGCCGCATCATGGTGCTTCACAATCCATCTGAGCTATCCCTTGAACTGCTTCATGCAACGCCTCAAGTTATGCATTTTCATGCTAAGTACCTTAACCCACCCTCCTCCTTCTACATTTCTTTTGTATATGCTTCAAACTCTGCTCCATCAAGGAAATCTCTCTACAATCTTATACCAGCTCTCAGACAGGAAACACATCCCTGGGTTATATTAGGTGACTTCAACAGCTGTGTTAACTTATCTGACAAGCAAGGTGGCCTTCCTCTCACGCTTAGGGATATTCAGCCTATTAATATTGCAATTACTGATTCTTCTTTGATTCCTATCCCAAGATCTGGTGCTCCTTTCTCGTGGAACAATCGGTCGAGGAGAGGAACCAGAACTTTTTGTAACATTGATCACTCCTTTATCAACTTCAAAGCCCTAACCTCTTTGCCCAACATTACCACTTTCCTTCCACATCCTGTCCTTTCTGACCATTCTCCCCTCATCATATCCACCGGGTTGCTGCCACGGAAAAAAAAAGAGGATTCAAATTTTACAACTCTTGGGTTAATGACCCAGATTTCATTTCTTTAGTACAGTCGTCTTGGTTGAACAACTATTTTGGCAATCCTATGTATATTTTTTGCAGAAAGCTTAGGGCCGCTAAGCTTGCTTTGAAGGTGTGGGAAAAGAGCAAGTATGGCAATGGCACTCTAAAATCTACATTACTAAGGGACCAGTTGAGGGAAGCACAGGAAAGGATGATGGTAAATCCTGACAGATCTGATCTTGCTGATGATGAATCTGCTCTATTCAGTGAACTCAATAAAGCTCTAGAGATTGAAAGTGATATGAGGAGGCAACAACTACGAATCAAGTGGGCTGCTGTAGGGGACAGGAATACCTCTTTCTTTCATGCCTCTCTTAAAGTTAAACAATCTAAAAATAACATTGCTTCCATTTTTGATGAGGAAGGAATAATGCACTCTACGCCTGATACGGTTGATAATGCATTTCTGAAGTATTATACTGCTTTGTTTGGAAATCAAAGTAATTTTGACCCTGATCTGGACCAACTCATGAGTATAAATTTACCAAGGCTAAATAATGAAGAAGCTTTAAGATTAGTCGAAAAGGTGAATAATGAGGAAATCAAGACCACCCTTTTTGCTATGAAGAGGAGCTCGTGTGGGGGTCCTGATGGTTTTAATGTGGTGTTCTTCATTACTACCTGGGACATTCTTGGTTCTGATTTCTGCAAAGTTGTTCACAACTTCTTTGATAAATGTAAGCTCCTCAAAACTGTTAATGCAACGAACTTAGTTCTCATTCCGAAGACCATGCCTGCAAATTCAGTCACATCCTTTAGACCCATCTCCTGTTGCAATGTGGTTTACAAATGCATATCAAAAATTATTGCTACAAGACTTGCCTCTGTTCTTCATAGAATAATATCCAGTAACCAGGCTGCTTTCTTGCTTGGTCGAAGCGTTCTTGATAACATTATGCTTGCCTATGAATTGCTGAAGGGCTATAATTGTGTCAATGCTTCCCCTGGTGCAATGATGAAACTTGATTTATGTAAAGCATATGACAGTATTCAGTGGAAGTCTATTGTTAGAGTCATGGCACTTATGGGCTTCCCTAAGGTTTTTGTTGCATGGATTTTTGAGTGCATATCCTCTCCCACATTCTCACTGATTATAAATGGTGCAAACAATGGTTACTTTTCTTCTGAGCAGGGAATACAGCAAGGAGACGCACTTTCTTCCTATGTTTTCCTTTTAATTATGGAAGTCTTTACATGCATGCTAAGGCCTTTGTAACTAAGCAATCAAATTCTCTTTCATCCCAAGTGCAAGAACCTACAGATCTCCTCCCTCCTATTCGCTGATGATATAATGATTTTTACAAAACCTAACCTTCCTTCCATTCAATGCATTTTTGAGGCTCTTCACAAATTCTACCAAATGACAGACCTAAGACTTAATATTTCCAAATCCAGTATTCTTTTTGCTGGGATTACTGACTTGCAACGGAATTGCCTTGCTTCCACTGCTGGATTGCTGGACATGACTCATGACATGACTTACCTGGGGTTGCCTTTATGTACTTCTAGAGTGACGCATGTAGATTTCCTTCCTCTCTATCAAAAAATCACTGATGTTATGGACTGTTGGGCCAATAAATTTCTTTCCCAAGCTGGCAGGCTTGTTCTTGTGAAGGCGGTTAGCTTCTCCATGATGGTCTACTGGGCTAGAGCCTATATACTACCACTCAAACTTTTGAGAATGATAAGAAGGGCTATGATGAGATTTTTCTGGTTTGGTTCCATTCATTCCAAGAAACCAGTTCCCTACTCCTTTTCTATTTTTGAGAAACCAAAGAACAAAGGCGGTTTGGGTCTTTGCAACATTGAAGTTTGGAATAAAGCAGCCTTCAGTTGTCACCTAAATGCTCTGCTGCAAAGGAAAAATTCCTTATGGGTTAAGTGGGTTCTCATCCATAATGTTGGAGATAAGAAATTCTGGTTTATGGTTGCTGCCCAGTCTTCTAGTTGTATTTGGAGGTGCATATTGAAGTTGAGGAGCTCCTTACTTCCTTATGTCCAAATCTTGCTAAGTGCCACTTGCAGCTGTAGCTTTTGAGACGATCCTTGGATAAGAAAAGGTATCATATTAGGGCAGCTGTTCACTCCCCAGCAAATATATCAATCTGGTATTGGTCTGAATACTCATGCTATTGATTACATAAATAATGGTGAACTTATGATGCCATATTCTAGCAACCAGGTGGTTAGGGGCTTCTGGAGACAGTTTGCTGTGAGCAAGGTGGAGATGCATGAAGAAAGCAGTGTGCTTTGGAATGGTTAATGCCATTATGTGGCCAAAATCTACAGTGCTATGATGGGAAATGATGCATTGCCTACTTGCTTTCGAAGCAAGGTTACATGGTCCACTTTCTCTCCTAGTACTGATAATCTAATGCTCTGGAAACTTTTTAACAAAGCCTTGTTAACTAGAGATACATTGAATAATTTTGGGATGACGGAGCTTGCACGGTGTGAATTATGCTATACGCAAAATGAGAGTGTCAAACACTTATTTTTCGAATGTGAGTATGCGATGCAACTATGGAAGAAATTCTTAATCTACAATGGTAGGATGTTGGGTGCGAGCTCTTTTGAGGAACAGTGGGGTTTCATTGCTGAAGCAACTAGGTGGAGGGAGGAGGAATGTCTGCATTTCTTTTTTGGTTTGAAAAAGTTGCTGAAAATTATATGGGAAGAAAGAAATAACAGATGTTTCCAAGGTAAAAGCAGGAGTCACGATGTACTATGGGCTGCCCTGAGGCACAACATATTGGTTGGAATGAGGGAAAGTAAGCATGCATTTCATGATCATCTGATTCAGCCCTGGGTCAGCTAGTTCTTTTGGCTTTCTTTTTCTTTTTCTTTTTCCTTTTTCTCTGATCTCTTGTTTTTCTATGTGTGGTCTTCACTTGTTTAGTTTCTTTGTTTTTAATAAATCTGGTAGGGGTCCAGTTCAGCCCCGCTTGCTCTGCAAAATAAATAAATTAAATAAAGGATTATTATTAATTAATTAATATAATTAATTATCAAAATTAATCACATTAATTAATTGTTAAATAATCTTAAGTTAATGACCTTCATTAACATTTCTTAATTACTTAATTAAGAAATTAACTTATATCAACCATTATTAATTACAAATTAATTTATATTTAATTACAATTCAATTAATCTCTAACTATTAATTAATTAGGTGTTAATTACAATCTTAATTAATCTTTAATCACTTGATTAAATAATCTTAATCATTAATTAAAATTTAATTAACAATCCTTAATTTTAGACTAATTAACCTTAATTAATTAATCTTAAGTCTAATTAATCAATTAAAAATTCTTAATTATTTAATTAACCATCCATATTATTAGTTAATTAAATAATTAATTATTCATCTTAAATTAACTTAAAACAAATTGTTTTAAAATTTATTTTAAATTTCATTCAAACGTCATTTTAAAATTTAAGACTTTAAAATGAATACAAATTTTAATTTAAACAAGATTTTTAAAAAAAATCAAACCTTTATCTCATATGTCAAAGAAACAATACACTCTATAAAATAAGTTTTTAAAAGAATTTAATTCCCAATAAATTTTAATTCAAATCAATTTAAAAATTACTTTTAAATTTCAAAATTGAAATACAGCTTTTAAACTCATTCTACATTTATACATTTCAAAATTGAATTACTTTTAAATTGCAAAACACATATGCTTTTACATTTATAAGTTTTAAACCCAAATTTAAATTTTAAAACTTAAATTATTTCAAAATTTCAGATTTAAACTGGTTTGAATTATATTCATTTTCAGATTTCAAAACTCAGTTTAAATTCAATTTGTATTTTATACTTAATTTTTGAAAAAGTAACAGATTTCCTGCTTTTATTTTAAATCCAAACTAAAATTTAAAAAAAGTCTAATTATTTCAAAACCCAAGATTTAAAAAAAAAATTGAATTCAAATTCAATTCCAGGTTTAAACTTAGTTTCAGATTTTAGTTTGCGTTTTTAAACTCTACTTCTAATATTAAAAACTGTAAACAGGTTTTCTGGTTTTGCTTAAGACCAAACTAAAATTTTCAAAATTTAGATTATTTCAAAACCTAAGATTTAAACTGATTGAATTCAAAATTTAAATTAAGTTTTTAAATCTTAGTTTAAATTTTAGTTTGCATTTAGAAGTTTACTTTTAATTTTTTAAAAACTGGAAACAGCACCTGTTTATTTTTTTGTAAAACCTGATACACTGCATTAACTCGAGCAAACCCAATTTTACTTCGAGTCAACTCAACACCTACTTCGAGTTATAACTCGATTTCCCCGAGATCATCATGAGGCACCAACCCTGAAACCAACATCACCATTACACTGTGCACCTGCACATCAACTCCGGCCATCACTGGCCAACCACACGACCATCCCACGGTCAACAACCCTCCCCTCAGGCCAACGAAACACCAACTCTAACAACACTTACTCGAATTCGAGACCGAGACCCAAATTCCAAACCTGGAAACAAACACAGCAACTTCACTCAAAACCTGTCAACGACACGTTGACGAAACTCCGGCCACCATCACCTTCGAAACTCCTGCAACGTCTTCAACAACCCTTCAGCCTCCATTCCCTAAAACCTTAAGCGACTCAAACTTCAGAAGAGGTCGGATTCAAGAAAAAAAAAGTTACCCAGTAAAACTAGGGTTCGCAACCTTAAATCCCAAATTGCAACATCAAAAATGAATTTCAACTTAAAATAATAAATTTCCTATTATCTCTGATAGCTACACCATCTCCAGAATCAAATTCAACACAAATGAACATAAGGATCATCTGTGTTAACCCAAATTGTAGATTACAGTGAATTTAAAACTTCTCTTTAAATATATCATTGAAAAAATTAATTCTTGATTTAAAATTCATGATTTTGAATGATGTTTTGTTTTATAATCCTGAAAAATTATTTTGTAAGGTTTGAATTTTCCACTTTACGCAACTGTTGCTCTGTTAATCATGGATTACAGTGAATTCCTGTTTAATTTTAACTTGAATAAAATCTTGAGTTCTAATCTTTATATTCAACATATATATCTTGTTTAAATCCTACATTTTAACAGAAACTACTTTAAGCAATCAGGATTCTAATACAAACTTGCATCAGGAAACAAAACAGAACAAGGAAACAGCATACATACTAAAACAATTTACACAGCAGACAGTTTGTTTATAAACATATGCAAAATTTATTCATTTTAGTATACTAACATGCAACAAAATTTTAACCTTTAAATTTTGTTTTAGAAAAGTTACTCACCTTTAAAACAATGCAGAACAAAGCACCATTTTTGAAAAGCTTCTGAATTATCTAAACTCTTGAATGACTGCTTTTAAACTTGTAAGTTGAATGCCTTTAATTTTCATGTAGATTTGCTTTTAAAAGTTTTACGCTTGAATGCTTTTAAAACTTTCTTGTAGTTGCCACTTCCCAGATAAAATGCAGGCTTCTTGCTTTCATGGTTGCATGCAGGTTTTGTTTGCATAATTTCCAGATTTTTTAGAAAATTACATGCATTTGATCAGGATTTTTGAATGTGGATCAGAGATTGATATGCATGATGTTTTTGAAGATGGTTTTTGTTTGGATTATGAGTATGAAGAGTGATTTTCAGGTTTTATTTGATTTAAAATCTGAAAATCTTGAAAATGCTACAGATTTTGATTTACATATTTTCTTTGTTAAGAATAAAAATGAGTAAAAGAAAAAAATGGAAATATGCAAGTTTATATAACTTCTTTATGATTTATTTTTAAAAACAAAGAAAAATAAAATTAAACAAGACACATGTCTCAATTTTTACACTTGTCATTTTAAAATGATATTTAGTTTACATTTGTCCTTTAAGTGGTAAGTATTTTGATTATGTGTTAAAGAAAGTTTAAACATAGTTAATTAGTTTTAATACTTTGTTATGTTTAGATAAATAATTAAATAAATAAAACAATTATAGATATAAATAAAAATAATATACAAATTAATCATTTGAAAACAATATTTTAAATCATTTAAAATAAATTTATAAAGGAGATTACAACTTATTTGTTAATTAAATGAACACATGATTCATATTTTAAATTATATTTTTAATTTCGTATTAAATTTACAAATCACGTTTCATAAATCAATATTTTAAAAAGAAATAAACAAACATTTTAATAACTTACTTTAATATACAAACTTAAGTCAAAATATATTTTAAACAAATAAAACATTTGTCTAATATATTTAAAATCATATAGTTATTTTATTAAACAGTTTTGAAAAGCTTAATTCAAATATAAATCAAAATTTCCCAATTTAAAAATATTAAAATTATAAAATATGCTACATAATTAAATTTAAAACCAAACTTATCTATTTAATATATATATAAATACATATACATATTATAAATAGAAAACAGATTTATTAGCTTATTAAAAATAAATTCTCTAATTAATTATTTAAATAAAGAAGATTATTGAATCAATTCGAATTTATCAACAAAAATTATCAATTCAATTTAAATTTTAAACATAGATTATTAAATTTATATTGTCCAAAATTCCAGGATATTACAATCATTCCCCCTTAACAGAATTTCGTCCTCGAAATTTAAAACAAAGGTAATTTAATAATCTTATTAAAGATTTTAATTTTAAAACACAGCATATGTTAATCATATGCTAACAACCATAGCAATCAATTCGCACAATCAGAACAAGTCTAATTATCTAAAAGAATTTTGGATAAAACTTTCACAAGTTTCCCCGGTATAAATATCGGGATACTCGCTCTATAGAATTCAAACAATCAATACTACTAAGCTATAGAGCTCCTATCAACAACTCTAAACAGAATATCAGACTATAGACGAGTCTGACTCAACAATCCAACCTCCTGAACTGCTGGTTCTACAACCAGAAATATCAAACACGTACTCCCTCAGAGATACGTGAAACACTCTGAATCCCAGTTATCCAAACTGGCAATTCAACTCTTGAAGACCAAACACTTATCTTACCAGAACACAGAAGAAACCCAAAACACTACGGAGCTAGCTTCCCAAACTTATAGCTCCCCAGATCGGAGAAAACTTATCCCAAAACAAATCTCCGACTCCAGAACCCAAATTCCTCTGTCTCTTATCCATAAAAACTCTTCGGACGATCTTGGACTACCAACATCCCTCCTGATCAGCTCAATCCTTAGCTGATGCCTCCAGAAACAACTGGATCAAAACAACCCAACACCAAGATCTCCTCAAGAGCAATCCAAAACCAGGAACACAACTCTACTCCTCAACAACAGAAGACAGAACAAACTTCTCCTTATCCGGGAAAAGAAAAACAGATGCATCCCAAACTACTTCCGCTGCACAACTCTGATCAAACAAAAGAAAATGCTGACGAAGAACATGAGCACAAACTGGATAACCCAGCACAGAAATATGGTTTTATAGATCCATAAGAAAACTCAAAAGTTCCTCCGAACCTGAGCTGCTTCACCAACTTCTATCTCAAGGAACCATTCTTCTATTAAATTGAACCACTAGTACCAATCCTGGAATCCAAATCGATAAGAAAACTCGATCTTCAGATGCAGACAAACTCTGCCTTCCTAGAAGATATTTGGAAAATCTCCAACAACTCAAGAGAACACTCAACTATCGCAAGTCACTTTTGCGATCAACTCAGCCTAACTTCCAAAGAAACTGCGCTCTCTACCAATCAGAACAGCTTACGCTGGCCTAGCCAATTTACCGAAGAAACGGATCCACTCTGCTGCTTCTGAACTCCATTTCAGAAAAACTACTCAGCCAGAAAACTTCCTACCAACACAGAACACTCCGAGTTGCTCCTCTAACACCAATGCCAAAGAATTCTCAATCCAAAGCTCTTTGAGAAACTCGGACTTCAAAGAAAACAGAAACACCTTACTGGTCTTAGCCACATCACCGAGCAGACTCACTTCCTTAATCTTGTTCCAAAGAAACATCTTCGGAAACATCCATAGTCACTGCATCTCATCACGCAGCTACTACTTCCTAAGGTATCAAGATACCATCACTCGCTTGCTTCTTCCCAACCGACGGATCCAAACTCAACTCATCCAACTCTGCACTTCAAAGATGAATTCTGAACCTTAACAGGTTTCCTTCAAGATCGATGTAGTCCTTCATCACTACAGAACTCACTCGAGACGGTATTGGGTCTACAGTCTCGACAGATACACTTCCAACCTCATCAATCAAGCTCCAACCAATGGTAGTTGTGTTACACACACCACTACCTTATCTACCTTTATAACTTATATTGGAAAACCTGAACAGGTAACCCAACAAATAGGTAGAAACATATGTATATATATGTATATATATATATATATATATTAAGAAAAAAAATACGCTCTCTCAAGATAGACACCACTCCAGAGACTAGGTATTCGCTCAACCTAGTGCTTTGATACCAAATGAGACGACCCGAATTTTTCTCCACACAAAGTCGTATCATCCTTAAGAAAGAAAGGGATAGAAAAGAGAAAAGAAAGAAGAGAAAGGAGAAACAACACTAGAATCTTAACAGCGGAACGAATAAATTATATTAATAACATAATTATTACATAATATACAACAATTATCAGAGTTACACTGACAATACAACACATACTAGACAGTTATAAACACCTGTGTAGTTATCACAACTCAATACACAAGCAGAAAACACTCAGAGATCCCAACACAACGGAAAACTATATATCTACACGCAGAAGCCTCCTGCTCCATTTTCCCCTCCATAATTCGTCAAAGCTAACCTGAATCCCATGGCCACTCGTAAAAATTTGAGTACCCAAGAGTTTAAGAAAACAGAAATAAACTCCGGGTCAGACATGGGTCTGGTGTGAGTAACAGGTTAAAGTTGCTCAACTTTGAAAAACCTTTGGAAGAAAAGGTATCACGTAAGACTTCCCACACATAAACATGGAAAAGTTTTTATCATACGCTAACCAAAACATTTGATAGGAAATCCGATGATATTATAATAGGTCTAGGGTTTTCAAGTAAATATAAAATAGCCGAAATTGTTACATTTATTAAA
The DNA here is from genome assembly GCA_030765085.1 of Allium cepa. NCBI lineage: Eukaryota > Viridiplantae > Streptophyta > Magnoliopsida > Asparagales > Amaryllidaceae > Allium > Allium cepa. The sequence goes on from CM060939.1 coordinate 561,663,055, forward strand.
TTCCAGCTACTAGTCACAAAAGTGGGTAATAAAATCAAAACCGTGGTCACTTATTGGATTTTGGATTCCATACAATGGTAGGGCTACTGGGGTACCGTCCGTCACAGTACGTGGCCTAGATCACCGTACCGAGGAGTACGCCCACTCCCCTGCAACACAAAGTCGAAACCATTCCTTACCGAACAGTTCCGAACAAGACCACCCCGCAGTTGTGATCAGCAACCGCACCACTAAGCCGAGACAAGGGACATCTAGACAAGGGTAAATCTCGTCCTACTTGGGCATGACCCACTTAGCCTTGCTGCACCTCCCATGTTTTAGCCATTCCCGGTTGATGAGGATTGAGGCTACGATTACCTTTATAGGACATATCACTTAGAATGCTCATCGTCCACCTGACGATGTTCTAAAAGCATTCAATCCATACAAGTTCGTTCCGGGTTCGAACGAAACCGAAGGTATTATCTCGTTACACTCATTTTGGAATCACCCTCAGAGTTAACGACGATAACCCTTGCACTCTGAATCTTCATCTTCACTTCAGATTCACGACCTAATGTTAATTTGGATTGATGTGGTTTTCGAATATCCAAATATCGAAACCCGATCCCGGTCTCATCGAAATCCAAAGCGTGTCTTTTAAAGCCAAGTTGTTTTAGAGATTTAAAACAATTCAATTCATTATCTATATACACACAGATATATAATTCACATCACAATCAACATTATCATTACCAACAGATAATCCATATCAGCATCACAATGCAACCAATGCATTCATATCATATAACATAACTCATCTCATAGCTGAGATTACAAACCATACAAGGCAACCAATACCAATCATCAAACATAAGCAATGATCTAATGATCACTTCATCTATAATTAATTTAAAATGAATTAAATTAATTACTTAATCTCTAATTAATTTAAAATGAATTAAATTAATTACTTCATCATTATAATCCTGCTTAACTTAACCGTCAATTGATTACAAATCAATTAAATAATCACCATCTCATTATTTTATTCAATTAATCATTTCTGATTAATAATTCCCTAATTACAATAAGTAATTAGCTTTTAAATTAATTACACAAGTTAATTATACTTAGCTCTTACAATAATTAACTTCTTAATTACTTAAGTAATTAATTAACTAATGTTAATCACATTAATCCTTTATTACTTAATTACTCCATTTATTAATTATTCCTTAATTAATCAATTCCAAATTTACTTCATTAATTAATTAATTAATGATTTCTAATTACAATTTAATTAATCTCACTATTCAAAATTAATTACATTAAGTAATTAATTTGCAATTATACCACAAATATTAATCACCCTTGATTAATAACAACCCAGTAATTAACTACCCTTAATTACACATTCCATAAATTAATCCTTAATTTATCATCTCAATTAATCTCTTGATTAATCTCTAAGTAATTTAATCTAAATTACTTCCGTAAATAAACATCTTTAATTACATTCAGTAATTATCAATTAATTACTTCCCTAAGTAATTACAATCCCATTAATTATATAAAGTAATTATTAATAAATCCTCAAGTGTTTAGATTAATTAAACTTAATTAATTAATATAAACTAATCACATTAAACCAATTAATTACATTAAGTAATTAACTCATTAATTACTTCCATTTAGTAATTAAGCATAAAAATTACATAAAGGATTATTATTAATTAATTAATCTGATTAATTATCAAAATTAATCACATTAATTAATTATTAAATAATCTTAAGTTAATGACCTTCATTAACATTTCTTAATTACTTAATTAAGAAATTAACTTATATCAACCATTATTAATTACAAATTAATTTATATATAATTAAAATTCAATTAATCTCTAATTATTAATTAATTAGGTGTTAATTACAATCTTAATTAATCTTTAATCAATTGATTAAATAATCTTAATCATTAATTAAAATTTAATTAACAATCCTTAATTATAGATTAATTAACCTTAATTAATTAATCTTAAGTCTAATTAATCAATTAAAAATTCTTAATTATTTAATTAACCATCCATATTATTAATTAATTAAATAATTAATTAATCATCTTAAATTAACTTAATTATTTAATTAATTCAATTCATCAAATTTCATTTATCCTTTAGATAACATTCTTACTTAATTAAGCATTTTAAAAACAAATTGTTTTAAAATTTATTTTAAATTTCATTTAAACTTCATTTTGAAATTTAAGACTTTAAAATGAATACAAATTTTAATTTAAACAAGATTTAAAAAAAAATTCAAACTTTTATCTCATATGTCAAAGAAAAAATATACTCTATAAAATAAGTTTTTAAAAGAATTTAAATCCCAATCAATTTTAATTCAAATCAATTTAAAAATTACTTTTAAATTTCAAAATTGAAATACAGCTTTTAAACTCATTCTAGATTTAACTTAAATCTTTAAAACTTTTCTTACAGTCTACATCTTCATTTAAATGCAAATCATTTAACCATTTAAACTAATTAAACAATTTAAATTCAAACTCATTTATAAAAAAACTGGAATTAAGATTTAATTCAAGATTTAAAAACCCAGTTTTAAACTTAATTTAAATTTTAAATTTTACAGTTTTAAACTTCCAATTCAATATGCAAAACACATATGCTTTTACACTTATAAGTTTTAAACCCAAATTTAAATTTTAAAACTTAAATTATTTCAAAATTTCAGATTTAAACTGGTTTGAATTGTATTCAGTTTTAGATTTCAAAACTCAGTTTAAATTCAATTTGTATTTTATACTTAATTTTTAAAAACAGTAATAGATTTCCTGCTTTTATTTTAAATCCAAACTAAAATTTAAAAAAAGTCTAATTATTTCAAAACCCGAGATTTGAATTTTTTTTTGAATTCAAATTCAATTCCAGGTTTAAACTTAGTTTCAGATTTTAGTTTGCATTTTTAAACTCTACTTCTAATATTAAAAACTGTAAAAAGGTTTTCAGGTTTTGCTTAAGACCAAACTAAAATTTTCAAAATTTAAATTATTTCAAAACCTAAGATTTAAACTGATTGAATTCAAAATTTAAATTAAGTTTTTAAATCTTAGTTTAAATTTTAGTTTGCATTTAAACCTTTACTTTTAATTTTTTAAAAACTGGAAACAGGTTCTGTTTATTGTTTTGTAAAACCTGATACACTGCATTAACTCGAGCAAACCCAATTTTACTTCGAGTCAACTCAACACCTACTTCGATTTATAACTCGATTTCCCCGAGATCATCACGAGGCACCAACCCTGAAACCAACATCACCATTACACCGTGCACCTGCACATCAACTCCGGCCATCACTGGCCAACCACACGACCATCCCACGTTCAACAACCCTTCCCTCAGGCCAACCAAACACCAACTCCAACAACACTTGCTCGAATTCGAGATCGAGACCTAAATTCCAAACCTGGAAACAAACACAGCAACTTCACTCAAAACCTGTCAACGACACGTTGACGCGACTCCGGCCACCATCACCTTCGAAACTCCAGCGACGTCTTCAATAACCCTTCAACCTCCATTCCCTAAAACCTTAAGCGACTCGAACAACAGAGGAGGTCGGATTCAAGAAACAAAAGTTACCCAGTAAAACTAGGGTTCACAACCTTAAATCCCTAATTACAACATCAAAATGAATTCCAACTTAAACCAATAAATTTCCTATTATCTCTGATAGCTACACCATCTCCAGAATCAAATTCAACACAAACGAACATAAGGATCATCTGTGTTAACCCAAATTGTAGATTACAGTGAATTTAAAACTACTCTTTGAATATATCATTAAAATTTTTAATTCTTGATTTAAAATTCATGATTTTGAATGATGTTTTGTTTTATAATCCTGAAACATTATTTTGTAAGGTTTGAATTTTCCACTTTACGCAACTGTTGCTCTGTTAATCATGGATTACAGTGAATTCCTGTTTAATTTTAACTTGAATAATATCTTGAGTTCTAATCTTTAAAGTCAACATATATATCTTGTTTAAATCCTACATTTTAACAGAAACTAATTTAAGCAATCAGGATTCTAATACAAACTTGCATCAGGAAATAAAACAGAACAAGGAAACAGCATACATACTAAAACAATTTACACAGCAGACAGTTTATTTATAAACATATGCAAAATTATTCATTTTAGTATACTAACATGGAACAAATTTTAACCTTTAAATTTTTTTTAGAAAAGTTACTCACCTTTTAAAACAATTCAGAACAAAGCACCAGTTTTGAAAAGCTTCTGAATTCTTTAAACTCTTAAATGACTGCTTTTAAACTTGTAAGTTGAATTCCTTTAATTTGAATGTAGATTTGCTTTTAAAAGTTTTAAGCTTGAATGCTTTTAAAACTTGCTTGTAGTTGCCACTTCCCAGATAAAATGCATGCTTCTTGCTTTCATGGTTGCATGCAGGTTTTGTTTGCATAATTTCCACATTTTTTAGAAAATTGCATGCATTTGATCAGGATTTTTGAATGTGGATCGAAGATTGATATGCATGATGTTTTTGAAGATGGTTTGTTTTTGTATTATGAGTATGAAGAGTGATTTTCAAGTTTCATTTGATTTAAAATCTAAAAATCTTGAAAATGCTACAGATTTTGATTTACATTTTCTTTGTTAAGAATAAAAATGAGTAAAAGAAAAAAAATGGAAATATGCAAGTTTATATAACTTCTTTATGATTTCCTTTTAAAAACAAAGAAAAATAAAATTAAACAAGACACATGTCTCAATTTTTACACTTGTCATTTTAAAATGATATTTAGTTTACATTTGTCCTTTAAGTGGTAAGAATTTTGATTAAGTGTTAAAGAAAGTTTAAACATAGTTAATTAGTTTTAATACTTTGTTATGTTGAGATAAATAATTAAAGAAATAAACCAATTATAGCTATAAATAAAAACAATATACAAATTAATCATTTGAAAATAATATTTTAAATCATTTAAAATAAATTTATAAAGGAGATTACAACTTATTTGTTAATTAAATGAATACATGATTCATATTTTAAATTGTATTTTAAATTTCATATTAGATTTACAAATCACATTTTATAAATCAATATTTTAAAAAGAAATAAAACAAACATTTTTATAACTTACTTTAATATACAAACTTAAGTCAAAATATATTTTAGACAAATAAAACATTTGTCTAATATATTTAAAATCATATAGTTATTTTATTAAACAGTTTTGAAAAGCTTAATTCAAAAATAAATCAAAGTTTCCCAATTTCAAAATGTTAAAATTAGAATATATGCTACACTAATTAAATTTAAAACCAAACTTATCTATTTAATATATATAGTAATACATATACATATCATAAATAGAAAACAGATTTATTAGCTTATTAAAAATAAATTCTCTAATTAATCATTTAAATAAAGAAGATTATTGAATCAATTCAAATTTATCTACAAAAATTATCAATTCGATTTAAATTTTAAATACAGATTATTAAATTTATATTGTCCAAAATTCCGGGATATTACACCTTCTCCCAGCATCGCGAATCGCCTCGTTACCTCTCGCGCAATCTCCTCCACCCCAGTCGAAATCGCGACTCGAATCGCGAGTCCCCTCGCGATGCCATAGAAGTCCTTACACGTGCCTCCAGTGATGAGCATACGCGAGCGCCCCTCTTTTTTTTCTTTTCTTTTTATGATTCGATTTAAGAAAAAAGGGCAAGCGGCCATTTTTTTCTCGAGAATCGTTCGAATATATCAGAAGAAAAAGGGGCATGATTGAATTAGAAGGGTTCGGCTTGGAAATAAAGGAGAAGGAGGCGTATAAAGGAAGATTTGACTATATGTTTGATTTTTTTTCTTTTATATGAATATTTTATTTTTAAAATATTCTCCTGAACGACAAATTTTCTTTATTAATGATGAAGCGTATTAAAGGAAGTAACACGTGCTTTTTGAATCCAGGTTTTCATATTAGATTCCCGATAAAAATTCCAGTGCGTTTATGTGTCGTACGTTCACACGACAACTCCAAACGCCACGAATATTGGAGTCCGATAATAATTCAATATTACGGATCCAATGGAACTGGTTTCGTCAAATTCCAAGACTGTGCCTCGGAAGGCTATTTTTAAATTCAATTTAAACGATATATTTTCAAACTGAACTAATCACTGTTAGATTCAATTTTAAGACTTCCATTATCCTCAGTATTATCAATATAAATTTTATAAGCCTTCAAATTATTTTTAACAGGCTTAGAATTCAAGATTCAACATTTTACTCAATTACAAATTATTTAATTCAATAATTTAATTATCAAATAAATTGTGATATTTGAATTCGAGTTAAAACTTAACTTTTAAATATCTAAAATAAATTAAATAATCTGATTTTAAATGCTCAAAAATTCCTGGTCGTCACACTTATTGCGGAAGTTAAGGCTAAGGTGGTGGCACTTCAGACAAGCATGTAGAGCTCAAAATACTCCAAGCCAAAACTGATAGACTCAAGGATGCTTTAGAAGCTGAAACAGACTCTAGGATCAGGTCAATCTTGCCATTGCCAAATTCGAAATCAAAGAGTTTATGGGAAATCTAAGAAGAGTAATAAGGTAATGAATGTCAACATCTAACAATATTTTGCAAACGTCACCGAGGATAAGAATTTAAAATGGTTGGGGGAAAATTGTCCCATCACAATTGTCGATGCTTGGGTGGAAATATTTCACCAATCAGTTTAGGCCAATGAAAGCCTGGCTAAAGATGATCTAAAAGAAAAATTCCTAGACCAGGAAGATATATTTGAACTAGAGATAGGAAAGATGTCTTGGCTAAATAGGAAGCGACTATGGGGAAGGCATCTTGCGAGGCTCTTACCTATCCTAGCACATTGGATCGAGCAAAATCATCGACTCCAAATTCTAAAAGCCTAGAGACTACAACTCTATGGTAGCCATCTTTGAGCCGCCCACACTGAAATTCATGTTTCTACCGCTACAACTATCGGTTAGTGTTAACGTAAAAATCAGACGCTAACACCCCGGTGAAGATTAAAGTTGAGCGAAAGCACCACCCGTGAACACTGGAACTAAAAACAAGTAGAAAAGTCACAGAAAAAGCAGAAAAGACAACAGTTTTTATAGTGGTTCGGCTTAGGGTAAGCCTACGTCCACTTTAATTCTCTTTATTGCTGAATCAATTACAACTTTACAACAATCTTCAATTACAATTCTGATGAGACAAACAACTGGAACTTTGATGCAGAAGAATTCTTTGAATCCATGTAGATTGCGTTAGATTTCCTCTCGAAGTTAGTTTAGATGCCTTTCGAACTTGAAGTGTTGAGTGAGTCGAGAATTCAGCAGAGTATTGGCATTTCCGGAATGAGCCAAAAAGATCCCCCTCATGCTTGAGGTAGGTTGGTATTTATAGAGAAATTTCCCCCTTAGGTCGTAAGTCATGACTGGTCTAAGGTAAGTCGTGGCCGACTCATCTGGCCCCTCCATGGTTTCACAAAGGTTCCCTTACATAAGTCCCAGGTCGCCTCCGAGTCAACACAACCTTGTATCAGTAATACGGCATCGGGCTTACACTTAGTAGCATTAGGTCGTGGACGACTCAAGCTAGGTCGTGAGTCGTGAACGAGTTAACTGGCAAGTCGCAAGTCACGGCTTAACTGGTAAGTCCTGGATCGTGTACGAGTTAAGAGGCCACTGTGCCAAGTAGCTGCATTGAACCTGTCTTCCTTTGCTTGGGTCGTGAACGACTTAACATAGGTCATAGGTCGGTTGCGACTTAGGTATAGTTCATGATCTTGTCCCTGTCCTGGGCAGTTAGAGCGGCAAACTCTCTGGATAGTTAGGTCGGCTTCCATCTTAGGTCGGTAGCTATCTTAGGTCGGTAGCTATCTTAGGTCGGCATCCTGTTTTAGGCAGTTGGGTCGGCGATCTTGTTAAGCATTAGGTCGGCAACCTTGCTAAAGCATTAGGTCGGTATCCCTCTTAGGCCTTAGGTCGGTATCCTTTTTAAGCCTGTTAGGTCGGTATCCTTTTGGGTCGGTGAGTCATGGCCGAGGCAGAGTTAACATTTGCCCCTCGAAGTATACGCCTAATGGTTAGGTCGTATGCTTCGACATTCTCTAACCCGTCCACTGTCTAGGTAGGTAGGTCGTGTACGACCTAACAGTTAGGTCACACGCGCCGCTTCAGGTCTCTCTGCTATAAGTCGTATCTTCTTCTTCCTTCTCATTACCTACTCTCTTGCTTTTGCCATTAAAAACTTTCTCAAGCTCCAAAAGGCGATTTCATTCCAAACAATCACCGATAATCTTTGTTATTCATCACGTAAGTAAAACCTGCTTCCTTCTTGATCCCCTACTATCATTGATTCATGAATCCCATTCAAACTTCACCCACCTCCTCGCGCAGTGCTTCATCATGAATCTTATCATACCGATAGTTGATGATCCTGAGATGGCTCAATTCGGATTCAAACGGTTGATGAAACGATGCCGATAGGTCACTGCTTCGGGCTAATCAATCCTGATTTACATTAGGATTGTGGGGTGTTGAATTCGTGAGGGTTTTAATCTGGTTTAATGGATGATCCGATAGCATGAAATAGCATAAATGAAATGAGGGTTTTTTTGGTTGAGGGAGTGGCTAACGGGTTAACGGGTTGAGTGGAGCGAGGTACTGGTCAAGGGGATGACTCGAAATTCTCACGGCCTAGTTAGTTTCTGAATATACCGACTTAAAAATTTCTTGCAACCTCGGCTACACACGATTTAGCTTTTAGGTCGTAATGATTTCCTGACAACTTAGGACTTAGGTTGTACGACCGACTCAACCCTTTGGACTCTTAACTCGACCTATCTTTTAGCCGACTTAATTTGATACGATCTAATCCTTAGATCGTAGCCGAACTAGCACTTAGGAAATTCGCCGACCTAAGCCTTGAATCGTGGCCGAGCTAATACTTGGAGAAATTCGCCGACCTAACCCTTGAACCATGGCCGAGTTAACCCTTAAACCGTGGCCGAGTTAACCCTTGGGGAATTTTACACCACTTTTTGAACCAGAGCCTTCCTCCTTACTACTCCTCACGACCTAAAGAACTGCTGATTTAAGGAACCAGAAACCTAATCTTAACTCGCGAGAGATTCCTTGGGTCGCAGCCGAGTTAACACTTGGATGCCCAACTCGAATTCTCACTTAAAAGCATAGCTCCAATTTGAATTCTTAACTCGATCTACTGGACTGAACTGCTTAAATCCTGGATTGTTTTAACTCTGCTGCCTTTTTTTAGATCACACTAGCCTGTAGGCTAACAACCTGCTGAAAACAACAATCACAGAAAACCAAGGCGAATATACTGCCATTGACTGCCCACATCAAATGACAGATTAGTTGACATAGAGTAATCAACTTAAAAACACTGTATGAAATGTTGTGAACCAATCAATTAAAGTGAAGTATTAATGCAAAGCATCGCTAACTTGAACTGATTTGTTTGCATCAACATTACACTTGCATATTAAAACAACGAACCCTGGACTTTATAACTGACAAGTACTTTCTAGTTTTTATTCCAGTTACATTTGCTTATTATTTGATTGATTTTACACAACACTCCACACACTTTAGGAAATGTGCACCTTCATGTTTGAACATCCAGTTGTTTGTGTAGAATGACTTCCCACCAAGAAGAAGAAGGGGTAGCTCAAGCTGAAGAGACCTTTCCGGTAGCTATTCCCATTAAGAATCCTCCACAGAGAACTTCGACTATCCTAACTCCGAGAGCGTTCATTCAGCTACGTACTCAGTTTGGTTTTGCTGAAATGATGCTCTACTTCCCGGACCAAATGATACTGCCGACAGTCCTCCCCACGGTTTTGTCGCAGTCAATCGTCAAATGTGCCTAAGCGGGGCGATTCCTCCCTTTAACGACTTCCTTCGAACCCTTCTCCTCCGATTGACAATCTCTCCGTTCCAACTTCACCCTAGTGCCGTGGCCGCGGAAGAGAGAAGTATAAAATTTTTGTTGAGGGATGAACTTTTGCATCAGTACGGGCTTTTACACATTTCTCGTTCTACACATCCTCATGAGGTCCCAGATTCCCCGGCTAAAGCATTAGATTCCCCGGTTTCTTCTGACGCACCCATACCAAAAGAGCCTGCTCTTGAGACTTCTCTGGTGAAGTGCTCTACTATTGTCGATGTTGCGGGGTCGTTTGGAAAATTCACACTTGCCCCAGTTATTGAGGAAGAAGAGCCTTAGGGATCTCCCCACGTTCACAGAAGTCTGGCGAAGAAGCCGGGAAATCAAGCCCGGTCAGGCAGAGCGGGGACGATACTTTCGAAGGGTTGAGCGACCTCTTTTCCACCTCACAGGAGATCTTTAAAGACGACCCTGTCACTACTAGGGTTTCTTCTTCAGTAATGGAGGCGACTTCTTCTTTGCAGCAAGCTCCGTCGACCCAAGAGTTGACGTTAACTACTACCCCCACAACTACTCCGCAATCGAAGAGTGGTTCTTAGTTTGATGCGCGTAGTTTGCACATCACACACACTTAGAATCTTTCGGCATTTCCATACACCTAATTCTTTGTACTTTGAAGATTCTACAGTTACACTTCTTTTTATGAAGACTTTTAAGACTTGTCTCTTTTTTATTTCAGATTCTCCGATGGGACGCAGCGGCTCTTACTATGACGACTTTCAGCGCTACGGGAGGCGTTGTCAATATGATTATAGGCGCTACCTTCCCGTTCACAGAGAAACCGATGAAGAGAGAGCTGCCCGAAAGGCTCAGGAGAGGAGGGCTCAAGAAGAGCGTTATGAGAGAAAAGAAAGGGAGGAGCACCATGATTCTTCCCAGAGAGGTGACGACTCTCACAAGAGAAAGCCGCACGATGATCGGGGAAAAAGCCATATAGTTGAGGACCCAAGCAAGCGTGCCCGGCACAGTGAGAAGCATGTATCTTCAACTCCTGAAAAGGCCACTGCTCCCGTTTCACTCGACATCCCTTCTGGCTCTCCTGCTCTTGGGAAGACAGACATTCAGGCAATAGTTAACAGGCCTAAATTTCAAATTGGACCAGGCCCAACCACTCTGCAAAGCCAGTTTCCACAATGGTGCTTGAAGGGGGTTCGTTTCGATCTCGATTTAGTTCCAATTGATAAGCCTGCCATGCTGCGAAATCTCGATGCCGTCAGGCTTGATATTGAAAGGATGTCGAACTGGTAAAAGCTTGTTGACGAGCTTCAAAGGGTAAACCGCGCGAACCTCGAGGCCATGCTTACTATGGAGAATGACAAAGCTGAATGGCAGAAGGTTCTTGAGCAGCATGATACCGAGATGAGGAGCATCACTACTTATAATGAAGAGCTTGAAGCGAAGGTCGAGAAGCTTAAAGAAGAGCTTGCCACTTCTTCTACTTCCTATACTCAAAAAGAAGAAGTGCTTCAAAAACAAGTGAGAGATGCTCATGCCGGCCAAAGAGACGCCGAAGATAGGCTCGAAGTGCAAAAAAGAACCAATGAGGGCTATATTGCTGATATTGCAGAGCTTCGGAAGAAAACTGACTCTCAAGAGGCAGAGATCGAAATGCTTAAGCTTCAACTCTCCAAAGCTGAAAGAGAGCGTGATGAGGCCGTTGCCGGTAAAATTGCAGCTGAGGAATCTCATGAGGCAACGAAGACCCGCACCAGCTCGACATTATTTGACTTCTATCTATATAGCATCTTGGGGCACGGTAGTTTCGCCTTTCTAGGTCCCAAATATGAAATTACTCTGGCTGAAGTGTGGGAGACCGCACTTGACATGCTTGGCGATAAAGGTGCTGGCTATGCCGAATCAGCTCTTGAGGAGCATTACTTGGATGACGATGCTCGCGCCGCTCTCGCCAAGGGAAAAGAACAACTTGCAAAACTAAGAGCCGAAATGGCTGAAGGGGAACGTTTAGGAAAAACTACTTCAACTATTCCAGTCCAGCCTTCACCTTCGGCCGAAATCGACATAGTCGGCTCCAGTTCTCATTCTCCATCCCTGGCTAAAGTTACAACCGAGATCACAAGTACATAGGGTGGAGATGAAGGCGAAGAGAGCGCCAAAGCACAGGCTTATAAGGTTAATATCAGGAAGCCGACTTCTCCAGGTAACTCTACTGTTAATCTTGCCCAAGTAGACTGCTCATTTGCTTCTTATGAGTTCAATGAGCTTCTTGACTATTTCCTGAACCTCAATGAGCCTTTATCTCCTCTCTTTACTGACTTTAACTTCTTTTCTTCTGTAGAGAAAGTGTCGAGCATCGTTCAGACTCCTCCTCCTTCAATTATTCATCCTCCGCCTCTCCAGTCACTCCTTCATCCGCCTCTCAACCCAGGTCGCAAGAGGAGCAAATAGAGGCTCTTCATGGCTTAGATGATCCTATTGCTTCTCAAGAACACGGGGGAGAAGGGCTAGGAGAAGGCAATGAGTTTCCGGAGCGAACCACTTCTGATAACATAAAATTATCTGCTCTTGTTACTCCGAGAAGTGAGTCTTCTTCAATGAGAAGGAGGAAGCGTGTCACTTCCAAGAAGAGAAGGAAAGACATTCTTGTTTCTGAAGAGGAAGCGAAAGTTGATCCGGCAGTAACCCTCTCTCCTTCATCCCCGACTCTCCCAAGCCATCCTGAAAAGCTGCCTATTAGGTCAGTTGAAGGCTCTAAGGGTGGTGGCAAGAAGAAGTAAGGGGTCCTGCTTCGATTTATTTTTACTTTTTGCTTTTTGCATGTACTGGCCGGAGATTGTGCGGGTACCGGCCTCCGCTTTTCTTTTTCTTTTTATTTTGAAACCTGTACCTGTACAAAATTTTGACAGTATTGAATAAAATGATTCTTTTTGTTTGTACAAACTTCTGTCTGTATTTGAGAATGCATTTACTGTTCATTTTTGTACAAGTTTCTTTATATGATATTGCAGTGAGCTTGTGGTATGTTGTTCGAGCGTAATTTTACCAATGTAGTTATACCATGTTGCCCCCATACCATAAGCTTGTTGCAATATTTTATATTTCGAGGGGACTTGTACTCTTATTTTCTGGAGAATAATTATTCCATACTTGTAAGAATATTATTTTGTTCAAAACAGAGTACAACTCCCTCCATATGAGTTTCTACGCTTCAACCTTCGAAGATATCACTTTTCCTTTTGTGCATACACACATTTTTACCAAGTGAATTCTCCTTTGTGGTAAAGCGGGCCTCTAAAGGGCACTTTAACTTCTTTTTGAGGAAGAGTATTTTCCAGAATAGATGAACCATTCTTCCTTTGAGAGCTAAAGTGTGCCTTTGAAGAGGGCCTCTTTTTTTTTGATATATATTACGCCTCAGTAGAGGGCTTTTGATCTTTGTTTTGCATTTCTGATGAAATGCTTCTTTGAAAAGTTGTACCTCTGAGGAGGGCTTTTTCACGTTTCAACACTTGGAAGTTTTATTTCAACCTCGGTGAAACGTGTGCCTCCGAAGAGTTGTGCCTCCGAGGAGGGCTTTCCACGTTTCACCGCGAGGAGGGCTTTCCACGTTTCAACACCTGAAAGTTTATTTCAATCTCGGTGAAACGTGTGCCTCCGAAGAGGTCTTTCTGTTTGATTGCAGCTCTGGGAAGAGGTTTTTTTGTTTGATTGTGCCCCTGGGAAGGGGTCTTTCAGTTTGATCGTGCCTCTGGGAGGAAGTCTTTTAGTTTGATCGTGCCTCTGGGAAGAGGTCTTTTAGTTTGATTGTGCCTCTAGGAAGCGGTCTTTTGTTTCTGCCCCTTGGGAGAGGCTTTTATTTTTCCCTGTTCGCTGGGAAGCGGGCCTCCGAAGAGGGCTTTTCACATTTCGTCTCATGGGAGTGTATCATCGATCACGGTGAAATGTGTGCCTCTGAGTAGGGCTTTTGCCTGGAAGTTTGGAGTTTCTTTCTCTCGGTTGGACGGATTCACGGGAGTGTATCAACCGATCAGTCCGCAACTTTGTATCGAGAAAGATCTCTCTTTTTGTGGTTAGGCCTGCTCGAGGTCTTTTTAGCATTTCAACTGTGGTGAAATGGGCCTCCGAGGAGGGCTTTTCACGTTTCAACACTTGGAAGTTTTATTTCAATCTCGGTGAAACGTGTGCCTCTGAGTAGGACTTTTGCCTGTAAGTTTAGAGTTTCTTTCTCTCGGTTGGACGGATTCACGGGAGTGTATCAACCAATCAGTCCGCAACTTTGTATCGAGAAAGATCTCTCTTTTTCTGGTTAAGCCCGCTCGAGGTCTTTATCCTCCGAAGAGTTGTGCCTCTGAAGAGGGCTTGTGCCTCCGAAGAGGTCTTTTGCTGTTTGATGCTTGCTCGCCCATTTCTCTTTGCCATCTATTCATGTCGGCGAACCCCGTTATCTTTTGCAAGTGTCTTCCCTTTTTAGTTGCAATTAATTTTCCTTATCCAAAGAAATATACTTCATAGTTAAGCAAGTTGGTGGTGGTAGACACAGGCTATTTAACTGGTTGTTTGTTTGTACAAACATTTGCAGTTAGTTAGAAATGGTCCGCTTCCATCCACATCGCTAACTTTTGTTCGAAGCACTTCTTTTGTAGGATTTGAGTATGGAAATTTTGACTGCTTTAGCGTTTGCTTGCTGGGTGATGTAGGAGATCGCTTGGTCTTGTGATGGGTAAGCTTTGTTTTTATGGCCTGCATTGTTAAATCGACATTTTAGTAACACAATTAACATATTTTATATGTCGAAATAAAACAAAGCAGTTTGTAATAGTAGATAACACAAGATTTATAGTGGTTCGGTCAAAAGTTGGGCCTACATCCACTTTATAGCTTTTCATTATTCACTTGCTTTACAATTGCTTTCAATACAAGAATCATATACTCGTAATTCCTTTACAACATTTCAGCAAAGCTTTCAAGTAAAATAAGGACGCAAATGATTGCTGTTCCAAGCTCTTGGGATTGGTTCTCCTTCGACAGTTGTGAGTTTGAATGTGCCATCAAGGAGTTTCGCGCCTATAACATATGGCCCTTCCTAGTTTGGCCCAAACACACCTATGGCTGTCATAATTCTCTTCCGGACTAAGTCCCCAACTTCAAAGCTGCGCTGACGAACTTTGGAATTGAAGTGTCTGGCTATTCTTTGCTGGTGAGCTGCAATTCTAAGTCTAGCCTCTTCTCTTCTTTCATCGAGGAGGTCAAGTGCTTCCAATTGCAATTTTTCATTCTCATTTTGATCAAAATGGATCCTTCTGTGTGAGGGGACTTCAGTTTCCACTGAAATCATCGCTTCTGATCCGTATGCCAATGAAAATGGAGTATGCCCAGTCGCAGTTTTGTGGGTGGTTCTGTATGCCCATAGTGCAAGCGGTAACTTATCGACCCAACCACCTTTTGCTTTTTCCAGCTGCTTTTTGATGGTTGATTTGATGATTTTGTTTACTGCTTCCACTTGCCCGTTTGCCTGCGGATGAGCCACTGCTGAGAAGCTTTTTGGGATCTTGAATCGTTTGTAGAAATCTTGGAACTCCTCACTTTCAAACTGAGTACCATTGTCTGTGATTATCTTCTGAGGCACACCATACCTGCAAATGATATTTTTATTCAGAAAACTTATCATTTTCTTAGAGGTAATAGTAGCCAATGGTTCGGCTTCAGCCCATTTAGTGAAATAATCAACAGCAACGATAGCATATTTAATCCCCGATTTGGCAGTCGGCAAAGTCCCAATGAGATCTATTCCCCAGATGGCAAACGGCCATGGACTGACCATTTGTGTTAGCTCAGTGGAAGGTGCTCTAGGAATTTTAGCGAATCTCTGGCATTTATCACACTTTCGGGAATAGTCAGCAGCATCTTGATTAATTTCTGGCCAAAAGTATCCATAACGGAGGATTTTCTTTGCTAAAGTTTGACCACCTGTATGATCCCCATATTCCCCTCCGTGTACTTCAGTTAGAATTGTCTTAGCTTCTTCCTTTGTCACACATCGGAGTAATTGCATTGAAAATCCTCGTCTGTACAAACGACCATCTTGAACTATATACCTGGAGGCTTTCCTCATCAGCTTCTGTCGTTCTTTTGAACTTTCTGGCGAAGAACCATTGAGTAGATATTCAAGTATCGGAGTCATTCATGATTCTTGTTCTTGGGATACATTCATAATCCAATCAACATCCATTTCATCTGTGCTTGGAGCTGACAAGACTTTGACGGGAACTAATCCCAATAGCTGTGCTTCACCGGTACTCGAATACTTTAGGAGAGAATCCGCCTTGATGTTCTCTTCTCGGGGTATATGGTTTATTGAATAACAGTCAAAATATTGAAGGAGCTCCCAGGCTTTTGATAAATAGGCAGGTAGATTCCCTCCTCTAGCTTGAAATTCCTTCTTGACTTGGCAAACAATAAGTTGAGAATCACTGAAGATCTGCAATGCCTTGATCTTTAGTTCTTTAGCAATCCTTAAACCAGCGATGAGGGCTTCATATTCAGCTTCATTGTTTGTCGAAGGGAACTCTAGTCTCAGCGCATAACATAACGATCGCCCATCTAGGGTTTCAAGGAAAACCCCTGCTCCGGAACAATAATCATTCCTTGCGCCATCGACATACAATTTCCATTGGATTGGGACGCTATCAGTGACTTCTTCCTCACTATCACCCTTATCCGTACATTCTACGATGAAATCTACCAAAGCTTGTCCATTGATTGCTTTTCTGGGATGGTAAGTGATGTCATATTGACTGAGTTCAATATTCCATTTCAAAAGACGACCCGAAGTCTCAGGACGGAATAGGACTTGCTTTAGAGGTTGATCAGTGAGGACTTTGATGGGATGA
Organism: Allium cepa; assembly: GCA_030765085.1. NCBI lineage: Eukaryota > Viridiplantae > Streptophyta > Magnoliopsida > Asparagales > Amaryllidaceae > Allium > Allium cepa. The sequence goes on from CM060939.1 coordinate 561,679,944, forward strand.
GCTTGGAAATACGGCCTTAATTTTCTTGATGCGATCAACAAACAATAGGAGAGCCTTTCTAATCTTGAATAGTTCATCTCTGCCACAGTGAATCTTTTGCTGATATAATAGACTGGGCGTTGAATCCTTGCGTTTGCACGTACCAACACTGCACTGAGAGCATGAGATGAAATTGCCAAATATATGAAGAGATCTTCACCACTGTCGGGCTTTGAAAGTATCGGAGGCACTTCCATATGACGAACCAACTCATTAATTGCTTTTTGACATTCAGGAGTCCACTCAAAGTTTTTTCTTCCTTTCTTCAGAGCATCAAAGAATGGAATGCATTTTCCAGTAGCTTTGGAAATGAACCGACTCAAAGCAGCAACCTTTCCATTGAGACTTTGCAATTCCTTCTTCATTCTGGGATCCTTAACCTCTCTCAGGGCAGTGATCTGAGTTGGATTGGCTTCAATGCCTCTAGCGGTCACAATGAAACCCAAAAACTTTTCGGACTCCACTCCAAATGAACATTTCAGGGGATTAAGCTTCATTCTGTACTTACGGAGTACTGCAAACATCTCTGCCAAGTGATCCATGTGGTCCACTGCTTTCTTAGACTTTACTAGCATATCATAAACATAAACTTCCATTGTCTTGCCAATCTGTGGTTTAAACATGGCATTAACAAGCCTTTGGTAAGTTGCCCCTGCATTCTTGAGTCCGAAAGGCATGACCTTGTAGCAGTAGAGTCCAACATCTGTGATGAAGCTCGTATCCTCTTGATCTGGCTCATGCATCATAATCTGGTTATATCCGGAGTATGCATCCATAAAAGATAACAATTCATGCCCTGCCGTCCCATCCACCAGCTGATCAATCCTGGGCAACGGGAAACAGTCTTTGGGGCAGGCTTTGTTCAGATCAGAGAAGTCAATGCACACTCTCCACTTTCCGTTAGCTTTTTTAACCAGCACTGAATTTGATACCCAATTTGGATAAGTAGATTCTCTGATGAAACCATTCTCCATGAGCCGATCCACTTCTTCTTTTAATGCTGCTGTCCTCTCAGGACCCTGAGTTCTTCTCTTCTGTTTCACAGGTGTAAACTTTGGATCAATGTTCAGATTGTGTACTGCAATCTCTGGGGATATTCCATACATGTCAGCATGAGTCCAAGCGAATACATCCAAATTAGCCTTCAAAAATGAAATCAGAACATTCTGAACTGTTGTGTTGAGTTGTGAACCCACATTAAGCACTTTATTGGGTCCTTTGGGTCAACGGGCACCGGCACTGTTACCTCTACCGGTACTACCCTATTCTCCCCTGCACTCGCTTTCCTTGGATCCATCTCTCTTCGTGCGCCACTACATTCGCCAGTGCAGGGTCCACCTTGTAATTGCTACAAGGTTGGTTCTTTGATGCGGACTGGAGCCGCCACACCTTTTCCCATTTCTCTTTTTCTTGATTCTCGCAATTCTACAAAGTAACATTCTCGCCCCGCATCTTGGTCTTCCTTAATCACACCAACTCCATTATCTGTGGGGAATTTTAGAGCCAGACACCATGGGGCAAGAACAGCTTTGAACGCAGCGAGAGTTGGTCGGCCTAAAAAGGCATTGTAGGCAGAGAATTCTTCAACAATTATAAAGGTTTACGTTCGAGCCACCTTCCTCAATCCTTTTCCAAGTTCTACAAACAAATCTATAGTCCCAATCGGCTGTTTGGGTTCTCCAGCAAACCCAGCGATCTTAAGTGATGAAGCTTGAACGTTAGCCATTGGAATTTTCATTTGATCAAAGGTCTTCTTGAAGAGGATATTGCATGAAGCTCCACAATCAACTAGAACTCTTCTCACAGTTGCCGGCCCAATACCAGCGGATATGACCAAAGGATCTATGGTCGGAGCCTCGATACCCAAAGAATCCCTGGCACTGAATACAATATCATATGTGGAAGTCTTTTGTTGCTTTAAAGGCGCATCATTTTCTTAAAAAAAAACATTCTCTTCAGCTGGTACATGCCTCAAGGCCCGGGCATACCTTTCCATTTCGCCCCAGGTTTTGCCTGCTGGGTGAGGTCCTCCAGTAATTATGTTGATAACAGGTCTTTCTGATTCATGTTCTACGGCCTTCTCACTCGAGCCAGGACGGTGAGCGGGAACTTGTTGTCCTGGAGTTGACGAGGTTGGGGCATTTCTATTTCTTTTCATATACCGCTGGAGTTTGTTTTCCTTCAAGAGTTGTTCAATTACCTCTTTCAACTGACGGCATTCGTTGGTGTCATGGCCGGGTTGGTTGTAGAACCGGCAGAACCTTCCACTTTTTTCCATCTTAATCCCAATTCTCATTTTAGGTGGTGTCGGATAATTGACATCATCCTTGGTTGCAAAGAAGATGTTCTCAGGGGTATCAGTTAAGGGTGTGAAATTGAAAGAACGGCCTTCCTTAGCATCTCCCTATTTCTTTCCACCATCACTTCCCCTTTTTTGAGTGTTAAGTTCTTTCTTGTTCGAAGGAGCACCATTGTTCCCGGCTTCTGCTGATACCACCTTAGCCAGTGTTTGGAGGCTCTCCAAGCGCATGAATTCATCCGCTTTCTTGTAGAATTTGTCAAGCGAGTTTGGTTCTTTCATTTTCAACCATTTTCCAAACTCACTCGATTTGTCAATCGCCCTCATCAAGTATGTTAGGACCATGCGTGGCTCAGCATTATCTACCTCGGCCAATGCTATGTTAAAACGATTTAAAAATGATCTGATTGATTCTCCCGGATTTTGCTCTAGACTTGACAGTGACATTATATCCTTTGCTTTAGAAGCATACAATCGAAATTGCTCCTTGAATTTCCTGGTCAAATTGGAGAATTGATCAATAGACCTGACTGGCAGCTTTGTAAACCACAGTAGAGCCACACCTTCGAGATATACCGAGAAATATCGACATTTAATTTCATCAGACGCCCTGGCACTAGTCATATGCCAGTCGTACTTATACAGAAACTCGTTAGGATCACTCGTCCCCTTGTAAGCCGGAATAGTAGAGGGAACGAATTTCCTTGGGAACTCTGCCTTAAAGATCTTTTCAGTAAATGGAGTTTTGCTTGGAGCAAAACCCCACTCTTTCTCATCTTCATCTCTTCGCATATTTTCCTTCATGATTTGACGAACCATGCCCGAAAAATACTCTTCATCATTTAGAGGCTCTGGGGGGCACACATAAGCCACTCTCTCTGAATTCTGCCTTGACAATCGTTCATGGAGGGTTGGTTGCGGCCCTGATCCTCCAGCTTGAGGAGGAGTCCTTTCTACAGGGTCTGCAGCTCTTTGAGAAATGTTCCCTTCAACATCCTGAACTCCCACAGTAGGGTTCCCATCATTATTAACCGGTTGACGATTTGCCCCTAGCAGATCATTCAACTTACTCAAGATCAGGGCATTCTGGGCATTCTGGGCTTCCAACTGCGCATTCTGAGCATTCAATTGTTGATTCAGCCCCAAAACTACGGCGTCCAATTCTGCTCGCGTAACTCCAACAGTTGGAGCTGCTTGACTTGAAAGAGGAGAGGTAGCAGTATTTTCTTGAACATTGTCGGATCTTACAGAACTTCATTTTCTCCCGGGAGCCATTATTTCCAATAAACTTCTGGTTTTACAAGAAATCCTTTCAACAATCCTTCGCGGAGCAATAGTGGAAGTTTCCTGAGCTGGGTTCTCAGTGAAAGCACCAAAAATGTTAACGTAAAAATAATACGCTAACATCCCGGTGAAGATTAAAGTTGAGCGAAAGCACCATCCGTGAACACGGGAACTAAAAACAAGTAGAAAAGTCACAGAGAAAGCAGAAAAGACAACAGTTTTTATAGTGGTTCGGCTTAGGGTAAGCCTACGTCCACTTTAATTCTCTTTATTGCTGAATCAATTACAACTTTACAACAATCTTCAATTACAATTCTGATGAGACAAACAACTGGAACTTTGATGCAGAAGAATTCTTTGAATCCATGTAGATTGCGTTAGATTTCCTCTCGAAGTTAGTTGAGATGCCTTTTGAACTTGAAGTGTTGAGTGAGTCGAGAATTCAGCAGAGTATCGGCGTTTCCGAAATGAGCCAAGAAGATCCCCCTCATGCTTGAGGTAGGTTGGTATTTATAGAGAAATTTCCCCCTTAGGTCGTAAGTCGTGACCGGTCTAAGGTAAGTCGTGGCCGACTCATCTGGCCCCTCCATGGTTTCACAAAGGTTCCCTTGCATAAGTCCCAGGTCGCCTCCGAGTCAACACAACCTTGTATCAGTAATACGGCATCAGGCTTACACTTAGTAGCTTTAGGTCGTGGACGACTCAAGCTAGGTCGTGAGTCGTGAACGAGTTAACTGGCAAGTCGCAAGTCACAGCTTAACTGGTAAGTCCTGGATCGTGTACGAGTTAAGAGGCCACTGTGCCAAGTAGCAGCATTGAACCTGTCTTCCTTTGCTTGGGTCGTGAACGACTTAACATAGGTCATAGGTCGGTTGCGACTTAGGTATAGTTCATGATCTTGTCCCTGTCCTGCGCAGTTAGAGCGGCAAACTCTCTGGATAGTTAGGTCGGCTTCCATCTTAGGTCGGTAGCTATCTTAGGTCGGTAGCTATCTTAAGTCGGTAGCTATCTTAGGTCGGCATCCTGTTTTAGGCAGTTGGGTCGGCGTCTTGTTAAGCATTAGGTCGGCAACCTTGCTAAAGCATTAGGTCGGTATCCCTCTTAGGCCTTAGGTCGGTATCCCTCTTAGGCCTTAGGTCGGTATCCTTTTTAAGCCTGTTAGGTCGATATCCTTTTGGGTCGGTGAGTCATGGCCGAGGCGGAGTTAACAGTTAGCCTTACATTCCTCCTTTTATCACTCATCCAACTTAGTCCTCTGTTGATGGGGGAAAAATTGCCAAGTGTAACAACCCGCATATTTTACGATTGAATATTTAAATATTTTATTTAAAATAATTCATCATAATTTGGATTAGTGTCCGAAAAGCTACTTTTTGCAACCAGTCGAGTTAGGACTCGAGACCACCCCCATTGAGTTCAAAATGACGTTTGCGACCTTTTTGAGTATAAACTTTGATATGTTTTGGAGTTAGTGGAATTTTACTACTTTTTCACTTAGGGCTTTGGTTTTTGTTTCAGCCCATTAGACCCAAGCTTCACCCCTCTACTCTTCATTACTTCATTTCTATTCCCTAATACTCAAGCTTTAGCAACAATGGAGAGAGGAATGGGAAATTAAAACTTCAAGCCCTAGTTTCCATTTGCAAATCAAGTTCTAGCTCCAAATTTATAGAAGAAGCTTTGGTAAGCCTCCTCCTCTTCTTCTCCAACTCATTCTCTTACCAATTTCAGAAATTCCTAAACCTAATTTAGGAAATGTTTCTCTTTTAAGCTTAGATTCAAGCTCTTTAGGTTGGAATTGAAGAGTGATTGTTCTTGCCATTGCTCTATAGCTTCTTCTTCATAGTTTTGGGTTTAAATGTGAGATTTTTATCTCACATCTTAGTCTATAATTATCTTCGATTGTTAGGTATGAATTTCTAATACTTATTCTTGTGCAATTGATTTTGGTTTGGATTGATTTGGTGTATATTCCAATTTTTGGTGTTTTGAAATCAAAATCTACGAAAATCCTATTATGGATATTTGGACATTGATATTTGAGGCGTATCGAAGAGCCGTTAAGGCTGGGTTGTCGCATGGCGTAAATCCTTAGTCGTCATTTGCTCGTCCGATCGCTTTCGATATTCATTTGGCCATTTTTGGCCTAGGCTCAGGGAATGCCCTGAACCACAGTTTCAGACGTCTGAAACAAGATATTTAGACGTCTGAATATTATACTGGGAATTTTTATTCCCCAGTATTCAGACGTCTGAATATAAAATCCAGACGTCTGAATTTGCTCGTGAGCAACCAGAAAGGAAATAGGTTAAAAATTGCCTATTTTAGACGTCTAAAATATAGGGTTCAGACGTCTGAATTGTGTTTTGGAAAACATTTGTTTTTCCAGATTCAAACGTCTGAATCCTTTATTTCAGACGTCTGAAACTGCTGTCTGGGCTCTATTTTGCCTATTCAGCTTGAGTTTCCAAATTTAATCGATTTTTATTGATTCCCTTTTGTTGTTATCACTTATATCGACTTTGATAACATTTTCTTCGGGATTTTTGGAACATCCACCTTGATGGATTCGGTATCGATTTCTTTAGATTCAATTCACGTCTTCGAATGTGAATTTTGGTGATTGATTGTTTCTACAGTCATTTTTGTGATTTGTCACTTTAAAAATATAAAGGTTTCAATTCTAGTAGTAAATATCAAAACTCTTTTATCAACACTATTTTATTACAAAGCTCGTTTCTTATACCATTTTCCAATCTATTAGTATATCCAAACCTTTACCTCACTCGTATGAGAAATCTAATTAAACGACTTAGTAAAACAAGTGGTATGAAACGCTTGCGTTTACTTCATCGGTTAATTCTTAGACTTGTTCGATTGAATCTCTTTTTATAATTTTCTAGTGGAAATATACAATTTGTTCGTAAATATTTAAGTTAAGCTAGTGGTTATGGGACATGAAGCTAAGCTCGTATATCTACTAGATTAGTGTAATTGACAGTTCTTGATGATCGATGATGATCATTTTGTGATTTAGACTAGCGATATGCTATGTTTCTTTGTCCACGTAGGGGACGATACCTCGTTTTATTGAGTTTCATCTCATTTCTTTTATAGGCTAACAACCTATGTATTATTTGGAGTTCCGACCCAATTTTTGTGGGCTAGCGACCCATGTTCTTTTATGGAGTTTGGTCCATCGAACGTACCTTTGTACTACATTGTTGCACCAGCTTATCAGGATCATCGGGCGTACCGTTGTACTACGTCGTTGTTCCGAATTATTCAAGTCTCAGGTTCCTTGGGCGTACCGATATTGTACTACGTCGTTGCACCGGCTCTATGGTTAGCGACCATGGGATAGCGTCCCGTTTGTGATACATGTGTTGGTTAGTTTTCATGCTCCCGTTTTGTGATAGGCCTCCCCTTTTTTGTGATTTCTGGATTTTTATTGATGATTTCTAGAATTTGTGTTCCACCAGCTTTTATGATTGGCATCGATATGATGTTGATATTTGCGACTTGGTGAATAAAACTAAAGAGAATGACATTCTTTTGATCTTTGAGAAGATTTTTGTGATATTGATTAATCTCTGCTTGATTTTCAATTACATACTTATCATAGTATGGCTTTATGGTTATATCACGTTTTTTGTCATATCTCTTATTCTATATAGTTTTATCTGATATTTATAGTTAGACTGATTCGTTTATTATTTTCTTATTAAATAATACTCGGGTCAGAACGAGATGTTACAGATGCTTCTGCTTGACTTCTCATCAGGGATTATTATCCTGACTTTTGGCTAACTACTCAGATTAGTAGTTTTTGGTTGTATACATTTAAGATATAGACTCATTGATGTATACTTATTCCTTTGCGTAGCACTTGTAACTATTCTTTTGTGATATTGTGGATCTTGTTTGACCACCACTCTGATATACACTTTCATGTGTAATATTCATATTTGTTTCCGCCTTTGGGATATGAACTTCTGTGACTGGTTTGTGTTATGATATTTCTATATTTGTTTCCGAAGATATTATAGCCACTGTGTAGTGACTTTGAGTTTGCATCGGTATGTCGGATTCCCTCTTGAAATAGGTTATATTTTCATCTGGCATATCGGTACTCGCACAAAGAAATTACACGGATGGTCGCTCCTCAACAGCCTTATTCTCCACACTAGTTGACGGCATTACACCGTAGTGTCCTTGGCTAGCGTGGGTATAGAGGTGGGGCGTCACAGCTTGGTATCAGAGCTAAACTTCGGAACAATGTAGAACAATTTAACAAGGATCATCGCCCTAAGTCCATCTTAGGAGTCGTGCCTTAGGATTTTAGTCACGTCTTCGAACCATTCTATCCTATTTTCTTTTATGATTCCTTGTTTTAACAATCATTATTGTTTGATATTCATTTTGTTAATAACTTTTTTCTTCTTCTTTCTTTCTTTCTTAAAGAAGAGAAATGGTTAGACTTGGCCGTCCCAGCACCGGTCAATCTAGTGCTACTCCCCAGGATGGAGTATTTATGTCTGCCCATCAGCTTTTAGATCTCGTGAAGAATGCTCAAGCTGCCGGACCCAATCCAGAGCCTACTCACCCTAAGTCCGGATTTGCACGTTTGTGCAGGGACTATACCAACTTGGGTGGGAAGCCATTTATGGGTTCCAAAAGCGTCATTCAAGTCCAAGCTTGGCTCAAAACGTGCGATCGCATCTTTACTCGCATGAATCTAATTGATCTTCACCGCGTCCAAGTAGCTTCAAGTATGCTCCAAGAAAGAGCATTAGATTGGTATGGGCTTCTTATTTCTGAAATTATTGAAGCGGATCTTACTTGGGAGAAATTCCGGGAACGATTCGAATTGAAATTTATGCCAAAAGCTGAGAATGTGACATTGGCTCGTCGTTTCATAGACCTTGTTCAAGATGAATCCTCCGTGGCAAACTATGTCGCATCATTCGAGTCACTTTCTAAATACGGGGTCGAATATATAAACACCCCATTGAAGAAGAACTAAAGATTTGTCTATGGCTTGAACAAAAATCTCAAGAAGAAGTTTCTTTTGATCAACTCATTGATATCGCTCTTCGACTTGAAGAGGCAGATAAAGAAAGTGATGTTGAAGTTGTGGGTGCCAAACCAAAATTCAACAACAACAAGAAAAGGCCTATTAAATTCAATGGTCCTTATCCCTATAAGAAAGGGAAGCAAGAAACTCTGGTGGCAAAGACTTCTGCCCCTAGTAGTGGGCAATGCTACAATTGTAGTTCTAAAGACCATTATGCCAATAGATGTCCGAAACCTCTCTTATGTCGTTATTGCAAAAGTTCGAGCCTCTTCATGTCCCAAACTTCAAGGCAAGAAGGAGGGAAAGTTAAATGTTGCACAAGCCCCTAGCAACACTTCTCGTGGTCACGGTATTTCTCATTCTATCCTTGATGGCATTATTATATTTCGTGATCAACCTATTCGAGTTCTTTTTGATACGGGAGCGTCCCACTCTTTTATTTCAAAAGAACTCGTTGATACTCTTTCTTTGGATGTTATGTGTTTAATGACTTCTTTGAGAATTGCGAATCCGCTTGGTGGATCCGCAACAATTAGTTTATTGTGGAAAGATGTCGAAATTATTTTGTGTGATTTTTCTTCCCGAGCCGATTTGCATGTTATGCGTCACTTAGGCTTTGGAATGATTTTGGGAATGGATTGGCTTAACCGCTATGAAGCTCAAATCCTTTGTCCTGAGCGGACTATTAATCTTTGACATCCTCAATCTGTTAAGCAGATTTCTATAGATCTTAAAGATTCGGATTCCAACTTGACAGCATCTTTGTATTCTTTAAATCCTCATGATAACGATATGATGATGAGGAAGATGTCATTTTTCCTATTCACGTTGTTCGTGAATTTTCCGACATATGTGATCCCGTTTTAGGATTGCCACCTAAGAGAGCAATTGAGTTTAGAATAAATCTCATTCCTGGAGCTCAACCTATCACTCGTCCTCCTTATCGCATGTCCAATAAAAAGAATGAGGAGATGCGCAAACAATTATCCGAATTGGAGACGAAGCAATTTATTCGCTCTAGTTCCTCGCCTTGGGGAGCTTCGGCTATTTTCGTGAAGAAATCCGATGGTACACTTAAAATTTGCATGGACTACCGCAAGCTTAATAATCTTACTATCAAAAATAAATATCCTTTACCTCGGATTGATGATTTATTTGATCAACTTAGTGGTGCTAGTGTCTTTTCACAATTGGACATGGCAACCGGTTTTCATCAGCTTCGTATTGCAGAGGATAGCACTCCTTTGACATCGTTCCGTACTCGTTATGGATCTTATGAATGGCTTGTTATGCTATTTGGTTTAACGAACGCTCCGGCTTATTTTGTTGACCTTATGAATATAGTTTTCAAAGACTTCCTCGATCGATTTGCTCTCATCTTTATTGATGATATTATTGTGTATTCTAAAACCGAGGAGCAGCATGAAAAGCATCTTCAGATTGTGTTGGAAACTCTTACGAGCAATCAATTGAAAGCAAAATTTTCTAAATGCCACTTTTGGCAATCTCGTTTGAAGTTTCTTGATCATATTATTTCCGAATCCGGAATTTCCGTAGATCCTTCAAAGATTGAAACAATTCAAAATTGGAAGAGACCGGAGAGTGTGACGAGATCTGTAGTTTTCTTCGATTGGCAGGTTATTACCGCCATTTCATAAAAGAATTTTCCAAAATTTCCGTGCCGCTTACTTGTTTGAGAAAGAAGGGAGTTAAATACATTTGGTCAGACAAATGTGAAGCTACTTTTCAGAAATTAAAAGAACTCCTTTCCGATGCTCCTATTCTTGTGATTCCTGAAGGAAACCAAGATTTTATTGTTTATACCGATGCTAGTCGCGTTGGTTTGGGTGACGTTCTTATGTAAAGAGAACGTGTTATTGCTTATGCTTCTAGGAAATTGAAGCCAACCGAGACTAGATATGCCACTCATGATTTAGAGCTCGCGGTTATTGTTTACGCCCTTCGAATTTGGCGTCATTATCTTTTGGGAGAAAAATTTATTCTTTACACCGATCATAAATCTTTGAAGTATCTATTTTCTTAAAAGGAACTTAATTTGCGTCAACAACGTTGGCTCGAGTTCCTTGCATCTTATGATCTTGACATTCTTTATACTCCCGGAAAGGGAAATCGCGTTGCCGATGCCCTTAGCCGAAAGAACCAAGCGGTTGTTTCCATGATGATATCCGAATTGAATGATCTCGGGATTTTATCCACTTGTGAGATTAGAGATCGTGTATCCAATTTATGTTCATCCCTTGTTTTATGTAGCCTTGAGGCTCATCCTTCTCTTTTAGACCGCATCCTTGAAGCTCAAAAGCTAGATCCCGAATTGGCTCTTCTTGGCCAAAGTTTTAGGGATAAAATTGATATTGAAGGTTTGAAAGACTTTGATATTGATTCTCGTGGAGGTATTCGAAAATTTGGTAGACTTATCGTGCCAAATATTGGTGATCTTCGTAAAGACATTTTAGAAGATTCTCATCGTTCTAAATTTACCATTCATCCCGGTAGTACTAAAATGTACGCGGATATGAAGCGATTTTATTATTGGGAGGGAATGAAATCTGATATTGCTAACTTTGTTAAGTGTTACATGACTTGCCAACTTGTCAAGGCCGAGCATCAAAGGCCCGGTGGGCTGTTGCAACCTTTAGAGATCCCAATTTGGAAGTAGGATCCAATTTCCATGGATTTTATTGACGGCCTTCCCCGTTCTCGATCGGGTCATGATAGCTTATGGGTGATAGTTGATAGACTTACTAAATTTACCCATTTTATTCCCGTTCGGTCTAACCGGACCGTTCCTCTTTTGGCCAAACTCTTTATTGAAGAGATTGTTAAATTACATGGAGTTACTACTTCTATTATTAGTGATCGTGATCCATTGTTTACTAGTGGATTTTGGAAGAGTCTTCAAAAAGCTTAGGGTACAAAGCTTAATTTTAGCACCGCTTATCACCCTCAGTCGGATGGACAAACCGAGCGTGTGAATTAAACTCTTGAAGATCTTCTTCGTGCATGTGTTCTTGATTTTGGTGGAAATTGGGAAGAACATATTTCTCTTGTTGAGTTTTCCTACAATAATAGCTTCCAATCTAGTATTGGTATGGCACCTTTCGAGGCACTCTATGGAAGGCCATGCCGATCTTCTTCTTGTTGGCTTGAGACCGGTGAGAAGCTGGTTTTAGTTCCAGATTTCATTCGTGATTCCACAGAAAAGATTGACCTTATTCGTCATAGGATGAAAGAAGCCCAAAGTAGACAAAAATCCTATGCCGATAACCGAAGAAGGAAATTAGAATTTTCTGTGAGAGATTTTGTGTTTGTTCGTGTTTCACCTATAAAGGGTGTTGTGCGTTTTAGTCGATCGGGAAAGTTAGCACCTCGATATATTGGTCCATTTCCCATCACCGAACGTATTGGTTCCGTGGCTTATCGCCTCTTATTACCGGCTCAATTTTCTACTATTCATGACGTGTTTCACGTTTCTCAATTATGGAAATGCCTTAAAGATTCCGATTCTATTCTTGAGCCCGGTGTTGTGGAAGAAATTGAAATTTCGCCTAATTTAACTTATGAGCAACATCCTATTCGAATTATTGCTTCAGAAGTCAAACGTCTTCAAAATAAAGATGTTCCACTTGTGAAAATTCAATGGTCCTCAAATCCTAAGGATTGTTCTTGGGAATCCAGAGAATTCATCGAGCGAACACATCCGGACTTACTTTCTCGTGCTCTTTGAGGTGAACTTTTTATTTTCAAATTTTTTGTGTGTTGGATATGCTTTTATGGTTGTTACTTTTTGGTTCATTTATTCCTTATGATTGCGAGGACGCAATTTCTTTAAGGAGGGGAGTCTGTAACAACCCGCATATTTTACAATTGAATATTTAAATATTTTATTTAAAATAATTCACCGTAAGTCGGATTAGTGTCCGAAAAGCTACTTTTTGCAAACAGTCGAATTAGGACTCGAGACTACCCCCATTGAGTTCAAAATGATGTTTGCGACCTTTTTGAGTATAAACTTTGATATTTTGGAGTTAGTGGAATTTTGCTACTTTTTCACTTAGGGCTTTGGTTTTTGTTTCAGCCCATTAGACCCAAGCTTCACCCCTCTTCTCTTCATTACTTCATTTCTATTCCCTAATACTCAAGCTTTAGCAACAATGGAGAGAGGAATGGGAAATTAAAACTCCAAGCCCTAGTTTCCATTTGCAAATCAAGTTCTAGCTCCAAATTTATAGAAGAAGCTTTGGTAAGCCTCCTCTTCTTCTTCTCCAACTCATTCTCTTACCAATTTCAGAAATTCCTAAACCTAATTTAGGAAATGTTTCTCTTTTGAGCTTAGATTCAAGCTCTTTAGGTTGGAATTGAAGAGTGATTGTTCTTGCCATTGCTTTATAGCTTCTTCTTCATAGTTTTGGGTTTAAAGATGAGATTTTTATCTCACATCTTAGTCTACAATTATCTTCGGTTGTTAGGTATGAATTCCTAACACTTATTCTTGTGCAATTGATTTTGGTTTGGATTGATTTGGTGTATATTCCAATTTTTGGTGTTTTGAAATCAAAATCAATGAAAATCCTATTATGGATATTTGGACATTGATATTTGAGGTGTATCGAAGAGCTGTTAAGGCTGGGTTGTTGCGTGGCGTAAATCCTTAGTCGTCATTTGCTCGTCCGGTCGCTTCCGATATTCATTTGGCCATTTTTGGCCTAGGTTCAGGGAATGCCTGAACCACAGTTTCAGATGTCTGAAACAAGATATTCAAACGTCTGAATATTATACTGGGAATTTTTATTCCCCAGTATTCAGACGTCTGAATTTGCTCGTGAGCAACCAGAAAGGAAATAGGCTAAAAATTGCCTATTTCAGACGTCTGAAATATAGGGTTCAGACGTCTGAATTGTGTTTTGGAAAACATTTATTTTTCTAGATTCAGACGTCTGAATCCTTGATTTCAGACGTCTGAATCTTCTATCTGGGCTCTATTTTGCCTATTTAGCTTGAGTTTCCAAATTTAATCGATTTGTGTTGATTCCCTTTTGTTGTTATCACTTATATCGACTTTGATGACATTTTCTTCGGGATTTTTGGAACATCCACCTTGATGGATTCGGTATCGATTTCTTTGGATTCAGTTCACGTCTTTGAATGTGAATTTTGGTGATTGATTGTTTCTACAATCATTTTTGTGATTTGTCACTTTAAAAATATAAAGGTTTCAATACTAGTAGTAAATATCAAAACTCTTTTATCAACACTATTTTATTACAAAGCTCGTTTCTTAAACCATTTTCCAATCTACTAGTATATACAAACCTTTACCTCACTCGTATGAGAAATTTAATTAAACGATTTAGTAAAACAAGTGGTATGAAACGCTTGCGTTTACTTCGTCGGTTAATTCTTAGACTTGTTCGATTGAATCTCTTGTGATAATTTTCTAGTGGAGATCTACAATTTGTTCGTAAATATTTAAGTTAAGCTATTGGTTATGGGACATGAAGCTAAGCTCATATATTTACTAGCTTAGTGTAATTGAAACTACTTGATGATCGATGATGATCGTTTTGTGATTTAGACTAGCGATATGCTATGTTTCTTTGTCCGCGTAGGGGACGGTACCTCGTTTTATTGAGTTTCATCTCATTTCTTTTATAGGCTAACGACCTATGTATTATTTGGAGTTTCGACTCAATTTTTGTGGGCTAGCGACCCATGTTCTTTTATGGAGTTCGATCCATCGAACGTACCTTTGTACTACATTGTTGCACCAGCTTATTAGGATCATCGGGCGTGCTATTGTACTACATCATTGTTCCGAATCATTCGAGTCTCAAGTTCCTCGGGCGTACCGATATTGTACTACGTTGCTGCACCGGCTCTATGGTTAGCGACCATGGGATAGCGTCCCGTTTGTGATATACGTGTTGGTGAGTTTTCATGCTCCCGTTTTGTGATAGGCCTTCCCCTTTTTGTGATTTCTGGATTTCTATTGATGATTTCTAGAATTTGTGTTCCACTAGCTTTTATGATTGGCATCGATATGATGTCAATATTTGTGACTTGGTGAATAAAACTAAAGAGTATGACATTCTTTTGATCTTTGAGAAGATTCTTGTGATATTGATTAATCTTTGGCTGATTTTCAATTACATACTTATCGTAGTATGGCTTTATGGTTATATCACTTTTTTTGTCATATCTCTTATTCTATCTCGTTTTCTCTGATATTTATAGTTAGATTGGTCTGTTTATTATTTTCTTATTAAATAATACTCGGGTCAGACTGAGATATTACAGGTGCTTCTGCTTGACTTCTCATCTGGGATTATTATCCTGACTTTTGGCTAACTACTCAGATTAGTAGTTTTTGGTTGTATACATTTGAGGTATACATTTGAGATATAGACTCATTGATGTATACTTATTCTTTTGTGTAGCACTTGTAACTATTCTTTTGTGATATTGTGGATCTTGTTTGACCACCACTCTGATATACACTTTCATGTGTAATATTCATATCTGTTTCCGCCTTTGAGATATGAACTTCTGTGACTGATTTGTGTTATGATATTTCTATATTTGTTTCCGAAGATATTATAGCCACTGTGTAGTAACTTTGAGTTTGCATCGGTATTTCGGATTCCCTCTTGAAATGCAGGTTATATTTTCATCTGGCATATCGGTACTCGCACAAAGCAATTACACGGATGGTCTCTCCTTAACAGCCTTATTCTCCGCGCTAGTTGACGGCATTACACCGTAGTGTCCTTGCTAGCGTGGATATAGAGGTGGGGCGTCACACCAAGCCTTTAATTAAAGAAGCTTCACTTAGTGAAGGTATTTCTCTTATCTCCTTAATGTTAGAGAAACTTTAGTTCCCACCTGAGGCAGTCTCGAATCTTTATTTCATTGTTTGTCAACTTACTGGTCGTTCATCGCTTCCTACTCCTCCACGACCAACTCAGTGCTTGGGCATTAATGCTATCTCTACCACATCATACTCCATAATGGAGCCAATTGTTCCAACTCCTCCTTTCGGTTGTAGCATCGGCCCAAATTTACAAAAAATAGGGGCATTGGAAGGATTAGAGGATGTTACTCAATCCCAAAAGGAAGACATTACTAGTATAAGCGAGAAGGAACAAGACGACCATATCACAATGGCAGAGAGGTTGAAAATCAACAATAAGAAAATCAAGGTTAAGATCGAACAAGGGACTAAAAAGCCTGCCACTACCTCTAACAAGCCAAGCCTTATTCCCAATCATCCTCCTTTGAAAATCAAGCCTCCAGAAGATAGTGGTTGTAGCAGTGGAAGGGTCCAAAGAGACCTTGTAACAAGTCTGACAACCAAGGCAGCAAGCACAGGAAGAATAAGTAGGTGCTTAGCTTGGGCTTTTGTTAAAGCAATTTCATTTTCTTGTTTGATGTAATTTATTTTTCTGTTCATATAGCCAGCCATTATTCGAAAGCATCACCCGTAAGGCGAATGTAAATAAATGACTGTTTTCTATACAGTCTTTTTCATATTTACATATTTTCACTTTTACTTTATCTACATGTATACTGTTGCATACATATATACTATAATTATCTATGGTGTTATTATAGTATGCATGCATGTATCTGTGTAATGCTATTACTTACTGTAAATCTATACAATACGTAAATCTCTATGATTGCTTAGTACTATTTTATTATTCAGTATAAATAAGTAACTAAAATATATGATTACTTAAGTAAGGGCCTTATTTATTGTTGCCAAAGTATTTCTTTCTTGGCAGAACAAAACTTATCGGTAATCAGCTAACTCTATAACCTGTCTCGTTTACTCTAGATTATGTTCTGTTGGACCATAAATAAGGTTGTGGTTGGAGAAGCTCTTAGCTTCACATTATTTCCTATCCCTGGGAAATAACAGTCTAGGTTCCTATCTTTGAATATCGAACTTCAATCTTGCCTATCAATGGCATTGACCAAATTCGCACTTTGTCCTTTAACAATTATCATTGGCCCGGTGTGATGACCCAAAATTTTGGGCAATATCTATTTAATAATCTTTATTAATAAATTAAATGGATTTGATAATATTTTTTATAATTATTTTATTTGGCAAGTTTGTTCTTTTAAAAGCTAATAAATACTTAATTTGGAAGAATTTATATTTTTAAAAGCTACTAAAAATATATTCTATTTGTGATATATATGTGTGTGTATGCTGTAAATAGGAACCCTTTGGTCTTAATAAAAGTTATGATTTCAAATTGTAATATATATGTATGTGTATATTGTGATTTGAAGTTATGTTTGAATTTAATACAATACTTTTCAAAAGTTATTTAAAATAAAATTCTATATTTCCAACACATAAGGTAAATGTTTATTCATATACTCTAGCTTGAGTTTAACAATAAGATTTAATTTAAAAATTCATTCCTTTTGTTTTAAATATTCTTTCTTTTAAAATTTAAACATGAGATAATATGGTTTGTGAATACATAAAAGTTTAAAATAAAATCCACAATTATATAAAAACTTATAAAACATATAATACATTAACTGATTCAAAACATAAGTAATTTATAAATAAATATTTACATAAACTCGCATTTGTATATATATACAAATTTAAAAGCTTATTAATAAAAAGGAAACATAATATACATTTAAACATAATACATAAATATATAAAAAAAACTTAAATAATTAAATAAAAAGAAAATTGTAAACATTTTAAGTTAGCATTTGACATTTGTAAAAATAATTTAACATGTGTAAGCTAAGTAATAAGCATAATGATAAATGGCAATAATTCTTCTTAAGTTAATTAAAAACTTATCAATTATTAAATATTAACAAAAAAAATCAGGTTTTCATTTTTCAGTTCAAAATCTTTTCTTTCTTCTTCATCTTTCAAAACCAAATCTAAAAGAAAAATAATAAATGCAAACCTGAAATTGAAAACCAAATAAAAAATCTGATCTAAAGCAAATGCCACAACTTCAGCATTTATTTCATCTTCAACCTGAATTAAGGCATGCAGTAGGATCAAACCAATGTTACATTAATGTGACGACCCGGAATTTTCAAGCATTTAAAATCGGAATATTTAATTGATTTTAAATATTCAATATAATAATTTTAACTGGAATTACAAATATCGCTATTTGTTTGATAATTAAATAATAGAATTTAATTATTAGAAGTTAAGTAAATTGTTGAATCTCGAATTTTAAACCTTTTGAATATAATTTGAAGGCTTGTAAAATTTATATTGATAACACTAAAGATAATAGAAGTTGTAAAATTGAAATTAGCAGTGGTTTGTTCAGTTTTGAAATTTTATCGTTTAAATTGAATTTAAAATATAGCCTTCCGGGGCAAAGTCTCGGAATTCGACGAAACCAGTTCCATTGGATATGTAATATTGTATTATTATTATCGGGTTACAATTTTCGTGGCATTTGGAGTTGTTGTGTGAGCACGGTAAGTAAACACGTTAAATTTATATCGGAAATTTGAATTTAAAATATACATATTTATACCAGTCAGTTTCAGTTGAAATTATTTCACGTCATAGCCTTTTCTTTTCATTTCGAAATTACTGTAGTTGTCAGTACGGTCTCCTCATCCCTTCTTCAACACGCCTCCTTTCTTTAAGCCGAGACTTCATTTTGTTTTTTCTTGGTTTTCGTTTTTTTAAACTATCTTCGGTCAAGCAAAATCATGGCCGATCGAGTAAATCGTTTTCAACTCCCCTTCTTTTTCTTCTTTATAGCAGCCGAACTTCCCCCATTTTCTTCAAAGCAAATCGAAATCGTGTTATCCCTCTTCGGTCGATTTGCGAAATCGAATATAAAAAAAAAGAGGCGCTCGCGTATGCTCATCACCAGAGGCGTCGCGATTTGGGGATGCAACGAACCAACGTTCGAGATCGACGCGAGCATGAAGGCGACGTTGGGGCGCACGACAGCTGCTCGTGATGGGTTTTTGGTGGCCGCATCATGGGCGGAGGCGAGGGTTTCGCGTACTTGTGGATTGCGTGGGCGACAGCGAGTGTGGGAAGAGGACTCGACATGGAAGGGCTTGTGGCGGCTACTCGATGTGGTCGAAAATCTGGATGCGCGAGGCAGAGAGGTTGTTCGATGTAAGGTATTCTCTTTATAAATTTTTTTATAGACATGTTAAATTAGTTAATCAAGTTATTTACTGATAATAGTAAATAGCTAAATTTATTTGTCATAAGAATAAAAATAATAATTAGGTTGTATTGTTTTAAATATATATATATATATATATATATATATAAATAGTTTGGGTTACTAGCATATTACAGTGTCCGTTTTAAAAACAAATATATATACGTACAGGGGTGTTAAAACGTTCAAAGGATTTATAAAAAGTTGTATTTTTGAAATTTGTAACCTATTTCATAAATATGTATGTGTATATGATTTTAGAAAATATAAGAATCCGGAAATAACAGCAAGGTAAAAAGACTTTCGTATGGAGTTTATTTTTAAGATGCTATGGTTACTAAAAGAATTTGTAAAAAGAAAAAAAAATATGTGTAAACAGTTTATGTACTAGGCTATTTTAAATAATATTTGAGAAATTGACTTATTTAATTAAATTTTGGGACGTGAAATTTATTTATTAAAAGAAACAAATTAGTTCCAATAAATTTCGGTTAATTAAATTTACTTAAGAAATTTTTGTAGTTTAAATTTAATCATTGGTTAATTGAAATATTTACCTAGGAAATTGAGTATTAAATTAATTCAAATATTAATAAAAAACTTAATGTTATACAAGGTCTGAAATGTGGAGAAAACAAGTCAGAATGGAAGTGGATTGCAAAACAAATGCAAAGGTGAGTTAATCTCACTCAGTTAAACTTAAATTTAAATGATTAAATTTAAATAATTCTTTGAATGGTTGAATTGATCAATGTGCTATGGTAGATATTTTGGAATTGGAATATTGTATTGTGCTAACGTCTGTGGATGCAGGGAAAACAGGTTGGAGGGATCCAACTGGACCCCTCAACTTTTATTTAAATTATTTAACATTCTCTGTTCTGATTATTTGATATTCTATAATGGATTATGTGGAAGTATTGAATGCTATGGCTTGGTTGATATAATTGGGTATAATGAATTACCAAAAATATAAATTTGATTTTAGGAAATGAAAATAAGAGAAGTGAAATTGCAAGTAAAATAATTATAGAATAAATTTAAGAATGACTTGGAAAAGAAATAAAGTGACTTTAAATTCTAATAAATGAATCCTGAGAATGGAAAGGAAAATTTGAATAAACAGAAAGTTAATGAATTTTAAAATGCAGTATTATTAATTAAAAGAACAAACATTTATTTAGAATTTAAGATTTTAATTATTGAAAGAGTAAAGAAGAAACTGAAAAAAATAAAGTAAAATAAAATAATAACAATAAAGTCCATAACTACTGAATTTGGAAATGAACTGATAAGTAAAAGAATTTATTTCAAATAAAATAAATTGGAAATCAATTTAGGAAAAATTGATTTAAGTGATTGAAGTTGGAATTTTTCTCTGGATAGCCAAGTACATGTTTTTAAAAGTAAATTTTAAAATATAAATTAAATGTTTTAAAGTTGTTTTTAAAGAAGCAGGTTTTGTAAAATTTATTATTATTTCTAATATTCAAAGTCTAAAGTAAGTAATCTCTTTAATTTATTCTAGGAGTAATTAATTAAGAAGTAACCTCGTATTTTGTTTTTAAAAATAGAAATCTAGTTTTATATTTTATTTAGTAACCTTATTTTCAAATATTCATATAGTATGTATTTTTAACAAATTATTAAAGTAATTTTGACTTGAATATTTTAAAGTATATTTTTAAAAGTAAAGTGTTTTAAATTAATTTAGAAAATCTAGTTTTGTGTTTGGTGATTCCAGTGAAAATAGAAATACTTGAAATTTATTCTGAGAAAGGCAGATAGTTTTGAAAACTATTTTCAAAGGAATTTGGAAAGTGAAAATAATACCTTGGGTAGATATTTTGGAGATAAATAAATAATTTGGGAAATTATTTATTGGTTGATGGTTGTTTGTGAATATTAATTGATAGTTAAATAACCGACTATCAATATTGGCCAAATGCGTTGATCGTTTCGAAGAGACCGAGATCGGGATTTATTTCTCGAAAACCACTTCGATCCGGTTTGTACGTTTCATGAAAACGATTTTGGATTCGAAGATGGAGCAGTGAAGTGCAAGGGCTAGTCACTACTAATCCTGAGGATATTTCCAAAATGGATGTAGTAGGAATAGTGCCTTCGGTTCCGTTGGAAACCGGGACGGACATGTATGGATGAATGCTTGCGAAACATCGTCAGATGGACGATGGGCATTCTAAGGGATATTGTTCTAAAAAGGTAACGCTTAGTCTCAAGCCTCATCAAATGGGAATGACTGAAAATCAGGGGTTATGCAGCAAGGCTAGGTGGGTAGCACCCAAGCAGGGTGAGTCATCGCAGTCTAGATGTCCCTTTTTATTTCGGCTTAGTGGGCGGTTGCTGATCCCAACCGCGGGGTGATCTCACTCGCGATTATGCAGTAAGGGGTAGTCCCGGCCTTGTGTTGCAGGGGAGCGGGCGTACTCCTCGGTACGGTGATCTAGGCCCCGTACTGTGACAGGTGGTACCCCAGTGCCTAGTCATTAGTTGGAAATCCATTCTCCCTACGAGCCTTGTACGAGTTTTGTTTGTATTACCCACTCTGTGGCTAGTAGCTGGAATTTAATAGATGTAACAATTTCGGCTATTTTATAAGTATTTGTATATAGACCCTATTATAACATCAGAGGATTTCTATAAAATTTGTTTTAGCTATCATAAGGTAAAAACCCGACATGTTTATTTGTGGCGTGGTCTTACAAGATGCTTTTGTTTTCAAAGGATTTTTGAAACTTTAATAATCAATTGGGTGTGATTTTCTCACGTTGGCATTCCAGACTGACTCGGGTGTTATTTAACTATAATGCTCGGGTCAGACTGAGTATGATAGAATACAGGACATGATGCTGTAGAGCTCAGGAGACGAGCTGGATGACGAGACGTACTCTCGTACTTGTGTGTGTGTGTGTGTGTCTATATATATATATATATATATATATATATATATATATATATATATATTACCGCTGTGTTGAGTTGTTGTGTAACCATTTGTATGATGTTGTTGTTGAGCTGTGATTGATGTACTCTGATGATGTAATATATAAACAGAGATATTTGATTTTGAGTAAAGATTATTTATTATCTATTATATTTTGTTCCGCTGAGATGGTTAGATTCTGATGTTGTTTTCTATTTTCTTCTCCTACCTCTTCTTCTTTAACTCAAATGGTTCGTATTTCTGTGCAACTTGAGTTGATTTAGGTAGAATAGTATTGACTCATGGGGTACGGATTTGCGGGTCGTTTCACTTGGTATCAGAGCTTAGGTTGGTGATAACCTTGGCTCTGGTGGGAATTACTCAATTAAAATAGAGTCCGTAGTACTCTATAATGATTTTGAGCATATTAATAGATATGAGCGCGTATTTTTTAGTGAATATAAATTATTTTAATATTGCGTTGATTGGTTTATTGAGTGGCACATGAACCTTCGTCGACACAGTCTGCGCAACTGTATTGAAGGGGTTTCTAAACACTTGAATAGAACAATCGACACGGTATTGTTTTAAATATGGGTAAATGAAATAATTTTACCCAAAAACATATTTTGATATAAAGAATAGTTTTTGAAAACTATTTAGCTAATATATGGTTGCTTGGATGTTAGAAATGATAATATTAAAGTATTATCATTGTTAAGTGAAAATTTAACTAGAAATTGAAAATATAACCAAAGTTTAAGGCAATAAATTCATTATAAAATGAAATTTATAAATGTGAATTATAAATGTAATTTATGAATTGAAATACAATCAAATGGAAATTTGTATAAGCATAAACTGTACAAATGAATTACAGTTAAAATTTATTTAAGCAAGCATTGGAAATTTAAAATCCCGGAGACTTGGGAAGTGTTTGTCGAAGTGTTTTAAAGATAAATAATAGCCTTATTGTTTTGGAGGTATTTCTGAATGGAAATTTGTTTTAAAGGGATTTTGAAAGTGATATAGCATTGAAATCACATGGATTATTGGAAAATAATTCTGATGATGACGGCCGCATCATCAGTATTCATTTTCGAATTTCTAAATGATGGATTGCTACCAAATTGATTTGTTCAGGAAAATTTGTTTGTTTTTGAAATTTCAAAGGAAATTTGTTGGGAATAAAACCAAGATTGGTTTAATTTTTGAGAAATGTGATTTGAGATGTTGGAGATTACAAAATAATTTGAAACAAAGCCGGGTGTTTAAAAATCCTGAAGAGATAGGTGGTAAGCTCATAAATTGGGATGATTTTCAAATCAGGGAAATATAAGCTTTGGATGTTGGGAATTTAACTTAAAGGGAATAGTGAAAAAAAAAATGAAATTAACTTGGATTGGGGAATAAAAATTTGACTGGATTGAAATAAATTGGATAGGCTGAAAATAATATCCAATTGTATTCGAATTAAGTTGAAATTGAATTGAGTTGAATAAATCTGAGTTAAAATAAATTGAACGGAATTAGACTCTTACTTAAATAAATGGAAACTAAATTGGATATGGATTGGATTAAAATAAATAAATAAATTAGGATAACTTGTAAAGGAATTGAAATCCATGGAAAAAAATTGCTTGGGTTATAAATAAGCATAAGGCTTGAGTTAAAAATAAAGGAAGAATATATTCAAGCCTATAATAAATGGAATTGTGAAAATAATAAGTTGTGACTTATTAAAATTGAAAATGGAATACAAAGTCCAAAATTAATATTATTTGATGAATTGGAAAAATAAAATAAAATGAAGATCCAAACTTGAATTATAAAATAAATTGAACTTAAGAAAATTAAATAAAGTGATATTTGAAATCAAAAATTAATTATTGAACTATAAATAGGAGAGTACTAATTTTATAATAAATTAGTTAATAAAATGTGTAAATGGGAACGTAATGTTGTTTAATTGAAGCTGAATTGTGAATTTATGATGAAGTTTGGAAATAAAACTCAAGTTATAAATTAAATTCGACTTAAATTGTTGGTGAAGTAAAATGAAATTGAAATGTGAGTTCATAAAATTGGGTGGTAAATTGAGAATGGATAGAGGATTCAGAACTTGAGTTGTTAATTTAAATTTAACTTGAAGTGTTAACAAATTAAATATAATTGGAAAGGTATCGAATAAAAATGAAATTGGATTAAAATAATAATGGTTTGTATTGTGAATAAAATCCAAATATGTGGAAATAAATTGGATATAGCCTTGTAGTCAATTGAGTTAAGTTGAGGATAAAAGAGAAAAATATACTTGTAAAATGAAAATGAGCTTAAGTATAAAATGACGTAAATTGATTTAAGCTAAACAAATGGAAGAGTTGAATTAAATTCAACTTAAAACTAAGTGTAATGATATTGGGTTGGATTTGAATCAAGTAAAAATAAATTTGGATCGAAATAGAATTTGGTGGGTTGAAAATAATATTTAAGGTAATGAAAATTCATAATAGATTGAGTGGATAAACTAATTATATTGAATGAATAAATGGATGGGATAAATAAGAACCAAATGAAGTATGGTTTAAATAAGTTGAGAAATGATTATTGAATGAAATAGCTTAGATTGTCTTTGAGCTAAATAAAACAGTTTGGAATGAACAAATATGGAATGCAATGTGTCGAGTTTAATAAATGGTTGTGAATGAATTAAAATAAAAAGGAAATTTAATTGGAAACGAAGATGAACCTAAATTGTTAATGGTTTTGAATGGATTCAGATCTGAAATGCAATGGAAATGAGAATATATGGGTTGTGAATAAATTTAAAAATGGAATAGAATTGAGTATAAATGGAGTTGAAATCAATTTAAATTAGTTATAAAACATAAATACTCGTTTATTCACATAGATCTCGTCAAACTGCATAGAATAAATGGTCATTTGATGTAAATAGAAGTAATTAAAACTCTATGTGTTGACAGAAGTAAAATAAATTGATTTTGAAAGCAATTGAATTAAATATGGGATCAGTTTGCTAAAAAATAAATTAAATGTAAGTGATTGAGTTTTAAACCATTTAAATTGAATGTAAATGGTTTATAAATAAATTGAAACAGTTGAATTAGTATGAAAATTGTATAAATTGCGGAAAATGTTTGATGTGAATTTCTTTTAGAATTCATATGTTTTAATCATTGCAACTAAGTGAAATATAGTTAAACTGCATATATTTGGCACTTACATGTTTAAATTGAGTAAGTACAGGTACCTGGAAGCCGTATGGCTGGATTTGGGTTGCATTAATCGCTAAATAAATAAGCTGCTTGCTTAAAAATGCTAAATAAGGTACGCCTACGCAATAAAAATAGGAAATATGAACTGTTTTTGGTTTTTCCGACCGGGTGGGTCGATGTATATATATTTATCTCTTTTGTCAAATTGCAAAAGCTCCTCTGTACAAAGGAGACTGCCAAAAAATTTTGAAAATTTGGGAGTTAGAAAATTTTTGAAAATTTTTGCAGAATTTTTGTTAATAACAAAACGAATTTAAATTGGCAACTAAAATTAATTAGTAAATGAAACTAACTAAAGTAATGATATTGAATTAGTTATAAATGAAAAATAAAATTTAAAGTATTCAGAGTTGAATTCGTATGGAATGGAGATAAATCAATTTTAATAGAAACAGATATAAACTTAGGTGATAAGATGAAAATAAATATAAGAAGCATATAAAATGCTTATACTAACTTAGGTAAGCAATGATAAATTCTCAATTGGAAATTGATACTACAAATATAATCTAAGATAATATTGGAATGAATAGATATTGACATTTTGCAAGAAAGTCGATAAACTGTTTTGGGAATATTGTGATTGCATATTGGTGCTAAATAGGATATGCAGGTAATATAAAGGAAAAGAGAATTGGATTGATTTCAAAAGATAAAAAGTTGAAATGCTCGACAAAAAGTTATGTATTTAAATTTGGTATGAAATTTGATTGGGATTTGGATTGAGCCACTTGGCCTTTTGTTTTCTTTTTGGATTTGGGAGGCCGTAGAGCCATTTTGTAGTTGTACCGAGTCAGCCGCGCAAAGGAGATGCTGGAAATTTTTTTCGGAAATTTAGAGAGTTAGAAAAATTTTGAGAAAATTTTGATAATTCAAAATTGGTTTTAAGATTAAAAACTTGAATGGTTGGGCAAATAGGATTGTTTGCAAACTAGGGAAAGGTTTGGAGAGTTAATAAGATTGATGATGGTCTTTTGTAAAAGATAGATGGTTGGATATCGAATTGTTTGGTTTTGAGGTTAAGTAAATGAGTAATTGGATCATTCTTCCTAACTAGTAATTTCGGGGACGAAATTCTTTTAAGGGGGGAGGAATGTGATGACCCGGAATTTTCAAGTATTTAAAATCGGAATATTTAATTGATTTTAAATATTCAATATAATAATTTTAATTGGAATTACAAATATCGCTATTTGTTTGATAATTAAATAATAGAATTTAATTATTAGAAGTTAAGTAAATTGTTGAATCTCGAATTTTTAACCTGTTGAATATAATTTGAAGGCTTGTAAAATTTATATTGATAACACTGAAGATAATAGAAGTTGTAAAATTGAAATTAGCAGTGGTTTGTTCAGTTTTGAAATTTTATCGTTTAAATTGAATTTAAAATATAGCCTTCCGAGGCACAGTCTCGGAATTCGACGAAACCAGTTCCATTGGATCTGAATATTGTATTATTATTATCGGGTTTCAATTTTTGTGGCATTTGGAGTTGTTGTGTGAGCACAGTAAGTAAACACGTTAAATTTATATCGTAAATTTGAATTTAAAATATACATATTTATACCAGTCAGTTTCAGTTGAAATTATTTCACGTCATAGCCTTTTCTTTTCATTTCGAAATTACTGTAGTTGTCAGTATGGTCTCCTCATCCCTTCTTCAACACGCCTCCTTTCTTTAAGCCGAGACTTCATTTTGTTTTTTCTTTGTTTTCGTTTTTTTAAACTATCTTCGGTCAAGCAAAATCATGGCCGATCGAGTAAATCGTTTTCAACTCCCCTTCTTTTTCTTCTTTATAGCAGCCGAACCTCCCCCATTTTCTTCAAAGCAAATCAAAATCGTGTTATCCCTCTTCGGTCGATTTGCGAAATCGAATCAAAAAAAAGAGGCGCTCGCGTATGTTGGCGATGCGGATTAAGGATCTTAAGGCAGAAATAACACTAAAGGGGGGGGGGGTGAATAGTGTTTTAAAGAATATATGATCTATATGACTAAATTAAAACTTTCAACACAAATCTAAACAGAATTCTAACACAGAGTGACCACAGAACATATAACAAATGCAAATAGTAAAGTAAAGCAAGTAAAAGGAAAGAACACACCGGATTTTATACTGGTTCGGAATCCTCCTACATCCAGTCCTGCACCAAGGCAATATCCTTGTACAGATTTTTATAAGCCAATATCCAAATTACAATCCTCAATTTCTAAGGCCTTGAGGAACCCTCCTATCTCCGAGTCTGGGGTAAGCTCTCTTGATTTACGGGACACAAGATCACCCTAATACTTTCTAATAACAATCCTTTTGAATGGATAGACTCTATGGTCTTTTTGAATACAAATTAATCCTATAACTCTGAATAGCACTTTGATCTTTAGTAGAATGATGGAGAATCAAATAGAGAGAGTATCTAAATGATTTCCTATTGAGAATTTGGCAGAATGATGGCACGATCTTGAAAATATGAAGTTTTATGAATATGGAATGGTGGAGAAGAAAGAGTGAAGAAAAATAAGAAAGTAGTTGTTAAAAATTTCATTTTGGAAGCCTTTATATAGATGCACACAGTCATAACCATTGGTGAAAGGTTTTTGAACAAATGGACACTTCTTTTGAAATTTGAATTTTGAATCCAACTGTCACCATGTCGACATGGGGTATCCCCATATGTCGACATCCCTCAGTTCAAAATTGTAGAGATGTTTTGTAAAAGCATTTGAATTTAAAACAAGTTGAAACTTCTCTGAAGCAAAATAAAGTGTTTAAACAAAATTTTGAGATAGAGAATGAATATAAAACATTATTTTAAATATATATATATATATATAATTGATATAGACCGTCAATTATATAAGTAATATTTAAAATCAGAATAAGTTTTGATGTTTTAAAAATAGAAGTTTTAAAATCAGAATGGAGGAATATCTTAAGGCTAAAACAAAGTTTGAAAACATTTTTGAAAACATGATTTTGAAAGCTAAAACATTTTGAAAAACATATTTAAAAATATTTTGAAACATCTATTCAAACTGAAATTGCAAGAACCTTCCTACAGAGCTCCTCCATAGGACTCGAGAACTTGTACAAAGTAGTTTAAATGATTTTGATTTTCGTGGGTTTGTGAGCCACTTGTCGTAAGTTTGTAAGCTACTTGTCGTGGGTTTGTAAGCCACTGGTTTCGATAGAAATTGGGTTCCATCCCAAAAGAAAATTGGAAAAAAGATGAGAGTGCTATTATGAAGTTTTAACAAAATACTAGACACTTATCTTGAGATCTTGAAATCTTTATTCTCTAAAGTCTTGAATCTTGAATCTCTAATCTTCATCTTGATGCTTGAGTCTTTATACTGATCAGTCTTCGATAATACCTGCATATACTTCCTATATACATACATACATATATATACATATACATATACATATATATATATATATATATATATATATATATGAAAATGTTAGTATATATTTTATAAAGTAAAGTATAATAACTATATAAGGTTGTTGTCATCAAAACATCATCAACTCAGTTCCTAACAATCTCCCCCTTTTTGATGATGACAACCTTTATTTATAAAATATTCTTACCATACCATAACTCTCCATAACTCCCCCTTACTCCGTGACTTCTTCTTAAAACTACAACTCCCCTTTATTCAATGACTCCCCCTTACACCAAGCACATATTTTTATAACTTTCTCCTATTTTGTCATCAACAAAAACTATTATCTACTTAAGAATTCAAGAATGATTAGTATGAACAAATAATATGTATAGAACAAGCATGAAACAATGAGTATAAGTGAACACATTTTTGTTATTACGACATATATAAGAACATACATAAACACGAACAAACAGAACAATGTAAAACAAAGAATAAAAAAGAAAGTACGCTTTAATGCCGATTCTTAACTATAGGAGACTTATGAATCGAACAATTGCGGTAGTGGAGACAAAAGTTTCCACGTTGTTCAATTATGTTTCCATTAGTATCAACAAGGATCTCACCAACGCAAATAACGCTCTCGTCCTCATTTATAGGGACTTCGGGTTGAGGTAAAGGTTGATCTTCCTCTTGGTATTCTTGTGGTTCTTCCAAAGGTTCTTCTTCCTCAGATTCCATGGCTTGTGAAGAGTCTTCAATATTAATAGGATTTCTACAGTTATCGATAAGGAATTTTTGTACATTCCTAATAATATTCCCTTGCCTTTGTTGTTCTCTAGCCATCCTAAGTTGACTTACTTGAATTTCAGTCAACAATTGAAGGATATCTTTCATCTTCTCTTGCAATTTGATCACTCGAGAGTGCGTAGATCGTTGAAATGGACCAGAATGAGGAGATGTGGGTGAAGTGGGTTCATTAGTAGAAGAGGAGGCCATTATTTTATTGTTTCAGAAGTTATTTATAGAGAATATAATGAAGAAAGAGGAGAGAAAACGAAATAAATAGATAAATAACCAAATAACTAACTTTGGAGGGAAATTCTATTTTCAAATTTTTGTTGGGCATGTCGACATCAGGGGATGGGGCATGTCGATATGTCTTTCAAAAAAAGTGTAATTTTTATTTTGAATTTTTATTGATTATATTTTATATTTCAGATTTTGAACAAATACCTAATTCTCTTCTAAATTTAGTAAAATTCTGTTCGGTTAACGGTTTAGTTAATATATCAGCAATTTGTTTTTCAGTATTTATATAATCTAGAGTTATTATTTCTTTAGTTATATTATCTCTAAGAAAATGGTGTCTTATATCAATATGTTTAGTTCTAGCATGATGAGTTGGATTTTTAGATAGATTTATTGCACTAGTATTATCACAATATATTGGTGATTTACTTATGTTAATTCCAAAATCTTTTAAAGTTTGTTGCATATATATGACTTGTGAACAGGCCAGAGCAGAAGATATATACTCTGCTTCAGTTGTTGACAGGGAAACAATATTTTGTTTCTTACTGAACCAGGAAACCAGTGAATGTCCTAGAAAGTGACAAGTTCCACTTGTACTCTTTCGGTCTGATTTACAACCAGCATAATCAGCATCACAATATGATATTAAATCAAAAGTATTATTTTTAGGATAAAATAAACCATAATCTAAAGTGTATTTTACATATCTTAAAATTCTTTTAACATCTTTTAAGTGAGTTTCTTTAGATTGTGATTGGTATCTTGCACAAAGACAAACACTATGCATAATATCAGGACGACTCGCTGTCATATAGAGTAGCGAACCAATCATTCCCCTATATAAAGTTTGATCAATATCTTTTGATTTATCTTCTTTACTTAAACCTACATTTGTTGACATTAGAGTTGGTTTCCCACTAGAGGTGCTTAAACCAAATTTATTGATTAAGTCTTTAGCATATTTTTCTTGACTTATGAAGATTCCATTTTCTAGTTGTTTAATTTGAAGCCCTAAGAAGAAACTTAATTCTCCCATGTGACTCATTTCAAATTCTTTAGTCATTATATCTGAAAATTCTTTATTCATTATGTTATTAGTTGATCCAAAGATTACATCATCTACATATATTTGAACCAGTTGAATATCTTGATTATTTCTTTTAATAAAAAGTGTTGTATCTACTTTACCAATTTCAAAACCAGATTGAAGTAAATAAGATCTTAGTCTTTCATACCAGGCTCTAGGAGCTTGCTTTAGACCATATAGAGCTTTCTTTATCTTGTATACATGGTTTGGAAATTTATTATCTTCAAAAAGTGGAGGTTGTTCAACATAAACATCTTCTTTTACAAAACCATTTAGAAAAGCACTTTTAACATCCATTTGATGTAATTTGAAATAATTATAATTAGCGAAAGCAAGTAGAATTCTTATAGCTTCTAATCTTGCTACGGGGGCAAAGGTTTCATCATAGTCAATTCCTTCTTCTTGACAATAACCTTGCGCGACTAAACGAGCTTTATTTCTTACGACCTCACCGTGTCCATTCATTTTATTTTTATAAACCCATTTAGTTCCAATTATACTTTTATCCTCAGGTTTAGGAATAATTTCCCATACATCATTTCTGGTAAATTGATTCAATTCTTCTTGCATAGCAAGAATCCATGAATCATCAGACGATGCTTCCTTTGGATTTTTAGGTTCAATTGTTGATATAAAGGCTACATTACACATACTACTTAATTGATTTCTAGTTCTTACTATAGATTCAATATTTCCTAAAACATTTTCTATAGGATGATCTTTTGATATTTTAAATCTCTTATTAGGTTGATTTATTTTACTAATAGTTTCATTAGATTGATTTAAATTTATAAAATCTTCTTCATCATCTATTTGTACAATATCTTTAAGATTTTCATCAAAAGATACATGCATAGTTTCTTCAATAGTATTAGTTTTTAAGTTAAAAACTCTAAATGCTTTGCTTCTATCAGAATAACCAATAAAGAATCCTTTATCAGCTTTTGGTTCAAATTTATCTAAATTATCTTTTGTATTAAGTATCAAACATTTACTCCCAAAGACTTTGAAATAAGCAACTATAGGTTTCTTATTATAAACTAATTCATATGGAGTTTTATTTGTTAATGGTCTAACTAAAATTCTATTTAATATATAACAAGCTGTAGCAACTGCTTCAGCCCAAAAATGTTTAGGTAAATTACTATTAGAAAGCATTGTACGAGCACACTCTTGAATCATTCTATTCTTACGTTCTACTACTCCATTTTGTTGTGGAGTTCTTGGAGATGAAAAGTTGTGAGTAATTCCCTTCTGAGTAGAGAAATTCTCAAAATTTACATTTTCAAATTCACCACCATGATCACTTCGAATAGTTTTAATTTTGAAAGAATGTTGTTTTTGAATTCTTTTAGAAAAGTTTTTAAATATTTCAAAAGCATCACTTTTATGTTTTAAAAAGATTGTCCATGTATATCTTGAATAATCATCTACTATAACAAAAACATATTTACTATGGTTAATTGATTGAACTTGAGATGGACCAAATAAATCTAACTGTAGTAATTCTAGAGGACTAGAGGTAGAAATAGCATCTTTTAATTTAAATGAACTTTTCTTAGGTTTTCCTAATTGACAAGCATCACAAATATATCTATTTTAAAGTTTAACTTGGGTAGACCTCTAACTAAGTCAAGTTTTGATAGCCTAATTAATAATTTGAAATTCAAATGGCCAAATCTTTTATGCCAAATCCAAGGGTCACTTGTATTAGCCAAAAGACATAGGTTATCATTTGAAATTTTAATACTAAGGATATAAATATTTTTCTTCCTAATACCTTCAAAAATTATATTAGACTTATCATCTTCAATGTGACATTTATCTTTTTCAAATTTAATTTTAAAACCTTTATCGCAAAGTTGACTTATACTAAGCAGATTATGTTTTAAGTTCCTAACTAATAAAACATCAGAAATAAGTAAAGTTTTAGAGTTACCGACATTGCCGACGCCAACCACATATCCTTTAGAGTTGTCACCAAAATTGACGAATCCACCATCTTGATAAGTTATGTCCTTGAGTATCTCGGGATTTCCAATCATGTGCCTTGAACAGCCACTATCAAGTATCCATTTGTCTTTCTCAATTTGCACAGTTTGTCCATTGGGTGTTGATTCGTCAAAAGCCATATAACATATCTGTTCCTGCATAACACACCAATTCAGTAGATAACTTGATTTTTCAAAATAACTATATGCAGACTTATGAAACTTTGATGAAATGCATATATTCAAAACAGTTTTAACACAATTTTCCAAAAATGCCATTTTTATATTTTTCAAGTTTCAGATTATGAAAACGATGAAAACCAATGCTCTGATACCAATTGTTGGGGATGCGGATTAAGGATCTTAAGGCAGAAATAACACTAGAGGGGGGGTGAATAGTGTTTTAAAGAATATATGAACTATATGACTAAATTAAAACTTTCAACACAAATCTAAACAGAATTCTAACACAGAGTGACCACAGAACATATAACAAATGCAAATAGTAAAGTAAAGCAAGTAAAAGGAAAGAACACACCGGATTTTATACTGGTTCGGAATCCTCCTACATCCAGTCCTGCACCAAGGCAATATCCTTGTACAGATTTTTATAAGCCAATATCCAAATTACAATCCTCAATTTCTAAGGCCTTGAGGAACCCTCCTATCTCCGAGTCTGGGGTAAGCTCTCTTGATTTACGGGACACAAGATCACCCTAATACTTTCTAATAACAATCCTTTTGAATGGATAGACTCTATGGTCTTTTTGAATACAAATTAATCCTATAACTCTGAATAGCACTTTGATCTTTAGTAGAATGATGGAGAATCAAATAGAGAGAGTATCTAAATGATTTCCTATTGAGAATTTGGCAGAATGATGGCACGATCTTGAAAATATGAAGTTTTATGGATATGGAATGGTGGAGAATAAAGAGTGAAGAAAAATAAGAAAGTAGTTGTTAAAAAATTCGTTTTGGAAGCCTTTATATAGATGCACAACAGTCATAACCATTGGCGAAAGGTTTTTGAACGAATGGACACTTCTTTTGAAATTTGAATTTTGAATCCAACTGTCACCATGTCGACATGGGTATCCCCATATGTCGACATCCCTCAGTTCAAAATTGTAGAGATGTTGTTTTGTAAAACATTTGAATTTAAAACAAGTTGAAACTTCTTTGAAGCAAAATAAAGTGTTTAAACAATATTTTAAGATAGAGAATGAATATAAAACATTATTTTAAATATATATATATATATATATATATATATATAATTGATATAGACCGTCAATTATATAAGTAATATTTAAAATCAGAATAAGTTTTGATGTTTTAAAAATAGAAGTTTTTAAAATCAGAATGGAGGAATATTTTAAGGCTAAAACAAAGTTGAAAACATTTTTGAAAACATGATTTTGAAAGCTAAAACATTTTGAAAAACAGATTTAAAAACATTTTGAAAAATCTATTCAAACTGAAATTGCAAGAACCTTCCTACAGAGCTCCTCCATAGGACTCGACAACTTGTACAAAGTAGTTTAAAAGATTTTGATTTTCGTGGGTTTGTAAGCCACTTGTCGTAGGTTTGTAAGGTACTTGTCGTGGATTTGTAAGCCACTGGTTTCGATAGAAATTGGGTTCCATCCCAAAAGAAAATTGGAAAAAAGATGAGAGTGCTATTATGAAGTTTTAACAAAATATTAGACACTTATCTTGAGATCTTGAAATCCTTATTCTCTAGAGTCTTGAATCTTGAATCTCTAATCTTCATCTTGATGCTTGAGTATTTATACTGATCAGTCTTCGATAATACCTGCATATACTTCTTATATACATATATATCTATCTATATGAAAATGTTAGTATATATTTTATAAAGTAAAGTATAATAACTATATAAGGTTGTTGTCATCAAAACATCATCAACTCAGTTCCTAACAGCGTATGCTCATCACCGGAGGCGTCGCGATTTGGGGATGCAACGAACCAACGTTCGAGATCGGCGCGAGCATGAAGGCGACGTTGGGGCGCACGGCAGCTGCTCGTGATGGGTTTTTGGTGGCCGCATCATGGGCGGAGGCGAGGGTTTCGCGTACTTGTGGATTGCATGGGCAACAGCGAGTGTGGGAAGAGGACTCGACATGGAAGGGCTTGTGGCGGCTACTCGATCTGGTCGAAAATCTAGATGCGCGAGGCAGAGAGGTTGTTCGCTGTAAGGTATTCTCTTTATAAATTTTTTTATACACATGTTAAATTAGTTAATCAAGTTATTTACTGATAATAGTAAATAGCTAAATTTATTTGTCATAAGAATAAAAATAATAATTAGGTTGTATTGTTTTATATATATATATATATATATATATATAAATAGTTTGGGTTACTAGCATATGATAGTGTCCGTTTTAAAAACAAATATATATACGTACAGGGGTGTTAAAACGTTCAAAGGATTTATAGAAAGTTGTATTTTTGAAATCTGTAACCTATTTCATAAATATGTATGTGTATATGATTTTAGAAAATATAGAATCCCAAAATAACAGCAAGATAAAAAGACTTTCGTATGGAGTTTATTTTTAAGATGCTATGGTTACTAAAAGAATTTGTAAAAAGAAAAAAATATATATACGTGTAAACATTTTATGTACTAGGCTATTTTAAATAATATTTGAAAAATTGACTTATTTAATTTAATTTTTGGGACGTGAAATTTATTTATTAAAAGAAACAAATTAGTTCCAATAAATTTCGGCTAATTAAATTTACTTAAGAAATTTTTGTATTTTAAATTTAATCATTGGTTAATTGAAATATTTACCTAGGAAATTGAGTATTAAATTAATTCAAATATTAATAAAACACGTAATGTTATACAAGGTCTGAAATGTGGAGAAAACAAGTCGGAATGGAAGTGGATTGCAAAACAAATGCAAAGGTGAGTTAATCTCACTCAGTTAAACTTAAATTTAAATGATTAAATTTAAATAATTGTTTGAATGGTTGAATTGATCAATGTGCTATGGTATGATATTTTGGAATTGGAATATTGTATTGTGCTAACGTCTGTGGATGCAAGGAAAACAGGTTGGAGGGATCCAACTGGACCCCTTAACTTTTATTTAAATTATTTAACATTCTCTGTTCTGATTATTTGATATTCTATAATGGATTATGTGGAAGTATTGAATGCTATGGCTTCGTTGATATAATTGGGTATAATGAATTACCAAAAATATAAATTTGATTTTAGGAAATGAAAATAAGAGAAGTGAAATTGCAGGTAAAATAATTATAAAATAAATTTAAGAATGACTTGGAAAAGAAATAAAGTGACTTCAAAATTCTAATAAATGAATCCTGAGAATGGAAAGGAAAATTTGAATAAACAGAAAGTTAATGAATTTTAAAATGCAGTATTATTAATTAAAAGAACAAACATTTATTTAGAATTTAAGATTTTAATTATTGAAAGAGTAAAGAAAAATTGAAAAAAATAAAATAAAATAATAACAATAAAGTCCATAACTACTGAATTTGGAAATGAACTGGTAAGTAAAAGAATTTATTTCAAATAAAATAAATTGGAAATCAATTTGGGAAAAATTGATTTAAGTGATTGAAGTTGGAATTTTTCTCTGGATAGCCAAGTACATGTTTTTAATAGTAAATTTTAAAATATAAATTAAATGTTTTAAAGTTTTTTTTAAAGAAATAGGTTTTGTAAAATTTATTATTATTTCTAATATTCAAAGTCTAAAGTAAGTAATTTCTTTAATTTATTCCAGCAGTAATTATTAAGAAGTAACCTCATATTTTGTTTTTAAAAATAGAAATCTAGTTTTATATTTTATGTAGTAACCTTATTTTCAAATATTCATATAGTATGTATTTTTAACAAATTATTAAATTAATTTTAACTTGAATATTTTAAAGTATATTTTTAAAAGTAAAGTGTTTTAAATTAATTTAGAGAATCTAGTTTTGTGTTTGGTGATTCCAGCGAAAATAGAAATACTTGACATTTATTCTGAGAAAGGCAGATAGTTTTGAAAACTGTTTTCAAAGGAATTTGGAAAGTGAAAATAATACCTTGGGAAGATATTTTGGAGATAAATAAATAATTTGGGAAATTATTTATTGGTTGATAGTTGTTTGTGAATATTAATTGATAGTTAAATAACCGACTATCAATATTGGCCAAATGCGTTGATCGTTTCGAAGAGACCGGGATCGGGATTTATTTCTCGAAAACCACTTCGATCCAGTTTGTACATTTCGTGAAAATGATTTTGGATTCGAAGATGGAGCAGTGAAGTGCAAGGGTTAGTCGCTACTAATCCTGAGGATATTTCCAAAATGGACGTAGTAGGAATAGTGCCTTCAGTTCCGTTCGAAACCGGGACGGACTTGTATGGATGAATGCTTGCGAAACATCGTCGGGTGGACGATGGGCATTCTAAGGGATATTGTTCTAAAAAGGTAATGCTTAGCCTCAAGCCTCATCAAATGGGAATGACTGAAAATCAAGGGTTATGCAGCAAGGCTAGGTGGGTAGCACCCAAGCAGGGTCAGGTCATCCCAGTCTAGATGTCCCTTTTTATTTCGGCTTAGTGGGCGGTTGCCGATCCCAACCGCGGGGTGATCTCACTCGGGATTATCCAGTAAGGGGTAGTCCCGGCCTTGTGTTGCAGGGGAGCGGGCGTACTCCTCGGTACGGTGATCTAGGCCCCGTACTGTGACAGGTGGTACCCCAGTGCCTAGTCATTAGTTGGAAATCCATTCTCCCTACGAGGCTTGTACGAGTTTTGTTTGTATTACCCACTCTGTGGCTAGTAGCTGGAATTTAATAGATGTAACATTTTCGGCTATTTTATGAGTATTTGTATATAGACCCTATTATAATATCAGAGGATTTCTATAAAAATTGTTTTAGCTATCGTAAGGTAAAAACCCGAAATGTTTATTTGTGGCGTGGTCTTACAAGATGCTTTTGTTTTCAAAGGATTTTTGAAACTTTAATAATCAATTGGGTGTGATTTTCTCACGCTAGAATTCCAGACTGACTCGGGTGTTATTTAACTGTAATGCTCGAGTCAGACCGAGTATTATAGAATACAGGACATGATGCTGTAGAGCTCAGGAGACGAGCTGGATGAGGAGACTTACTCTCGTACTTGTATATATATATTTCCGCTGTGTTGAGTTGTTGTGTAACCATTTGTATGATGTTGTTGTTGAGCTGTGATTGATGTATTTTGATGATGTAATATATAAACAGAGATATTTGATTTTGAGTAAAGACTATTTATTATCTATTATATTTTGTTCCGCTGAGATGGTTAGATTCTGATGTTGTTTTCTATTTTCTTCTCCTACCTCTTCTTCTTTAACCCAAATGGTTCGTATTTCTGTGCAACTTGAGTTGATTTAGGTAGAATAGTATTGACTCAAGGGGTACGGATTTGCGGGTCGTTTCACTTAACAATCTAGTGAATTCAATCAAGCAAGCTCCAGATCAAATTCAAACTGCAATGAAGAAAATTGTCCTCTGTTTAATAAAATCCGGTGAGTAAATTTTTCTTTAAAAACATATTTAAAACCTATGATTTTACCTGGAGATCTGTGACAATTTATGTAGTAATTTAGTTTGCAAGTGTTTGTGAAGATGAATGCATGTATGTATATAAGGATAACATGCATGTATATTACTGTGTTTATATTTATAGTATGCTCTGCGTGTTTACAGGCTTGATCATTACATAAATTCAATATCTCACATAGAATCAATATTAGATTTTGATTTGTGAATGAAAGATGTTTGAATTTGTACAACATTTTTCCTAAAAATAATTTCGAGATTTATATTTAGCAGTTATCTCAAAACATGATAATATCAGTGAAGACCTTCACATATGTTAAAAGTCAATTAGGTTAATTTCAAATTTTGATTATATAAACT
This sequence comes from Allium cepa, assembly GCA_030765085.1. Classification (NCBI taxonomy): domain Eukaryota; kingdom Viridiplantae; phylum Streptophyta; class Magnoliopsida; order Asparagales; family Amaryllidaceae; genus Allium; species Allium cepa. The sequence goes on from CM060939.1 coordinate 561,718,572, forward strand.
GAAATGTTAAACAAAATTATTAATTTTGGTATTTAAATCTGGATTTTTATGCTTATATGCATTGGGTATTTCTAAGATGAACAATTTGGGCTTTTTCGTCGATTGTAGTCGATCGGCGGTAAGGGGAGAGTCGAAATTAAGGCTGGAGGAGGATATGATGTAGGGGAAGTCGGGAAAAATGGTTAGGAATTTTTTCAGTGGGCAAGGTGATAGATCGGGGATGGATTAGGGCTTAAGGACCGTTTTAAAGCAACGACATTGTCGAGGTTCATGCGGCATTGGTGAAGGACAGGACTCGAACGCGAGTTGTGGCTATGACAAAGGAGTTTGTGACGCTGCTTGGGTCGGAGGGGAGTGGACTCTAGTGGGAGAGGTCGTCGTCGGTGAGTGGTTTTAGCCGGTGGGTTGATTCCAATTTCGATCGAAGTGCTCGATTGCGATTAGAGGAGGAATCGTAGGATCTGGGTGGTCTGGCGAACCATGGGCATCGTAGGTGATTTGTCGAGACCGGTGTAGATGGTCGGAATGCTGGTGATCGCGCATGCACGTGCACGACGTGTCAGATGGTATCGTGGTTTGGGAGAAGCAGGTCGCTTGGGGTCGATCTCATGTTTTGTTTATGAATGACTCGAAGTAGTATTGGAGGTGGGAGCTTCACGAGTTTCCTCGGGATTTTGACGATGAGGCTCGGGTCTGTGATGGTTTAGCTATCCAGTTTTAAGAAAGTACAATTGTTTTTAGGTTTTCATATATGAAGTTTAACATGATCCAGATTTAAGTTTGAAAAAGAGAAAAACATTCCAGGCTAAATTTTTAAAATGAAATTTAGGTTTAAGCTTAAGGGAAGAATACAAGTCTTAAAGCAAAACAAAATCAAGTTTTTAAAAGCTAAAATATTAGTTAAAGTTTCAAGCAAGGTGTTTAAAAAGGTTTTAAAGTTTTAAAGATTTTAAATAATTAGTTTTCAAAGAAGAAGGTTTAACCAAGTTATATATGTTTAAAATTTGAATAAGTTTTAATAGGAAGATGATAATTAAGATCTTAAAAGAGTAATAATTTATCTACTTATTAAATAAGTTTGAAAAAAGTTTCAAAGAAATTAAATGTTATTATAAAATGTTAAATTGATTTGTTTAAGTGGATTATATTTTTAATCATGTAATTAATCTCCAAATATTTTTCCAATGATATAATTAGGAAATTAAGGAAGATAGGGAATATTTTTAGTTAACTAAAGATAATTAATTAGTGAAATTAATTAAAAGTTAATCACTTAATGAGAGAAATAAAGGGTAATTAATTGATAAAAATCATCAATGTATAATTACTTAGTATAAGTAATTAAGGAATAGCTAATAAATGTGTTTAAAAGATCATTAACTAATGTTTATGAGATAATTAATTAAGATAATTAATTTAAGATGATTAATTTAAGATAATTAATTTGATTAATTAATTAAGGATAACCATTTGTGGAAATTGGTTAAATGTAATTACTTAATGTAATTACTTAGTGAAGTAATTAATGGATAATTACTGAATGTCATTAATTGGGGGCCAATTTTTGAATGTAATTAATTAAAGGGAAATCACTTAATAAAGTAATTATAGAATAATTACTTAATGGAAGTAACTAAGGATTAATTACTTAGTGTAATTAATTGAAGAATTGATTAACTAAAATTAATTAATTAATTAATTAATTAGGGTTAATTAATGAATGTGATTAATTACTCGTTAAAGGTAATTCTTAAAAGAGTAATTAATTAATGAAAATAATTGGAGGACTAATTAATTAATGTAGTAATTAATTAATGAAAGTAATTAGAAGTTAATTATTGTGAATAGTTAAGGCTAATTAATCTATGTGGTTAAGTAAGGGTTAACTACTTAATGTAATTAAAGAGTAATTAATCAAGAATGATTAATTAAAATGAATAATTAAAGGACAATTACTTAATGTAATTAAAGGATAATTAATCATGGATGATTAATTAAGATGGAAAATTTAAGAATGATTAATTAATTAATTTGTAATTAATTAATGTTAAGTAACCAAGATTAAGGTAATCCAAGTGATTAAAATTGGTAATTAATTTAATGGGAGATTAATTAAATTAATTAGGAATTGAATCAACTTTGCTTATGAATGATTGAATAATATTGGATAATTTGGATGAGATATCTCTGATATATGTGTTATGTGCTGCTTGGTGATATAAGATGTTTTGATTGAATTGAGATAATATAGATAATCTATCTGTGATATTGTGAATCATCTATCTGTGTGTAAATGTTATTATAAATAATAATTAAATTGTTTAAACCCTTAAACAACTTGGACATTAGCGGCGTTTTGGATTTGGTGAGACCGGGATCGGAATTCCAAATTTGGATATCTGAAAACCACATCGATCCAAATTAAATGTTAGACCGTGAATCTCAAGTGAAGATGACGACTCAAAGTGTAAGGACTATTATCGTTAACTCTGAGGGTGATTTCGAAATGAGTTAACGGAGATAGTACTTTCATATTCGAGATGAAGATTTAAAGTGCCAGGGCTATTGTCGTTAACTCTGAGGGTGATTCCAAAATGAGTGTAACAAGATAGTGCCTTCGGTTCCGTTCGAACCTGGAACGGACTTGTATGGATTGAATGCTTTTAGAACATCGTCAGGAGGGCAATGAGCATTCTAAGATGGATGTGTTCTATAAAGGTAATCGTAGCCTCAAGCCTCATCAACCGGGAATGGCTAAACAGGGGAGGTGCAGCAAGGCTAAGTGGGTCGCGCCTAAGTAGGATGAAATTTTCCTCTATCTAGAGGTCCCTTTTGTTTCGGCTTAGTGGGCAGTTAGTTCACGGCCAACTGCGGGGTTGTCTTGTTGGGAACTATCCAATAAGGGATGGTTCCGGCCTTGTGTTACAGGGGATTTAGGGTGGATCCTCGGTACTCTGATCTAGACCAAGTACTATGATGGGTGGTACCCCAGTAGCCCTGTCATTGTATAGAATCCAATCTCCAATAAGTGCCCTTCGAGTTTTTTTGTATACCTATGTATGCTGGAATTTAATAAATGTAACAACTTCGGATATATTCTATTTTACTTGAAAACCCTAGACACTATTATAATATCACTAGATTTCCTATCAAATGTTTTGGTTATCGTAAGGTAAAAACTTTGCCATTTATATATGTGGGAAGTCTTATGAGGTACCTTTCATTTCAAAGGATTTTTCAAAGTTAAGCAACTTTAACCCGTTTACTCACACCAGACCCATGTCTGACCGTGTTTATCTTTTGTTTTATTAAACTCTTGGGTACTCAAATTTTTACGAGTAGCCATGGGATTACGGTTAGCTTTGACGGATTCTGGAGGAGATTTGGAGCAGGAGGCTTCAGCATGTAGATATATCAACTGTAACAACCCGCGTATTTGGACCATTTAAATTGACAATAATCCACACATGTCAACTTAAATAATACAATACACGAATCATTATGGGATTATAAATACATAAATGTAAATGAGAATCAATACAACATCACAGTCACAGAACAGTCACAGAATAATGCAGCGGAGAATACATCGTCATAATAGCAGTTCATGAAGCTACTACATAAAGTACAACAATGTCTAAACAAAAGGTGACAGAAAGGAAATACATAAATGTCCAACGGACAAGGACATCAATACTGGAATAGAAATAGACTGATAAAGATAAATGCTAAGTCTTCAACATCTTCAACCAACCTTGATTAGCAAGCTGGATAGCTTCAGACTGACCCGAGCATATACAAAAGAAACACTCGAGTCAGGACTCAAAATCTTATACAGTATAATCAAGTGCAGGGAATAAAGTCCATAACTCAAAGATGAATAAAACATCTTTAAGGATCCGATAAACTATCCATATATACAATAGAATACGATATGTAGATAATGCCTAATCAGTAATGTACGATATTAAAATAGCATTAAGGCGTTACCATAATTCCTCTTAACACATTTTATAATGCCATAATCTATACAGCACCGTAAACCCCACCGTAAACTAGTGGTTATCAGAAGGTACCCCATAGGTATAACACAAAACAAAACGTAGTGGTCGCGAATAGGATAATCAATATGACAAGGTACATGAGGCGATACCAACTAGGATACTAGTAGTTGTGTGATCCGGACTGATGTTGAGCATAGTAGCTACTATCTCAACACCGCGAAACAACACTCCGAAATCGAGGGGTGCACCCAAATCGAATCACAAAAGTAATGGATATGGTATCGAAGAAGCATGTCCGCTAGAGGTGGTGATCCTCAACGGCCCGGCGTGGCTCCTGTTTTAGTCATGTCAGGGGTCATCCAATATCGTTCTCTTTCTTCAGTCAACGCGTTCACCAAAACTATCCACTTCATTCAGGATCAACACTTCGCGTATAATAGTTATTAAAGTGGTTTTCGGCATCGACAGAGAGTATGTCCATTCCCGATCCCAGTATCTTTAATAACTACGTATTTATTACCCGATGGTCGGTTAAGTTAACGTTTAAACAAATCAAAGTCCAAAAGTCAAGGTGCAAATTTAACTTCCAAAATTTGACACTTCACGATTCAATTTATTTAGATATTTTAAAACTTATTTCCAAATGCTATTTTTTTAGTTCAAACATTTGAGTTGACAATTTAAAATTAAGTATTCCAGTTCAATTTAATAAGGTCTAAATGTTGCTTATTAAATTTAGTTCATAATCAACGAATTCAATTTAATGGTAACTTAGTTTAAATCATTAAATCAAATTCTATTCATTTCACTTCATGTTTACATCCACTGTTATCATAAATTTGATTAAATCAATTTCATTAACTAAATTCCTTTTATCAAACTTCATTTGATTTATTTACCAATTCAATTAAATTTCTATTTAAAGAAATCCATTTCCATTTATCGGGTTCACCGATCTATACATTACAAATGAGTTATTTCCGAGTTACAAATTTACTTAATCCATATTCTGTTTACAATGTCCTGACTTGACAATTCATTAAATTTAAAATCATTTAAATTTAAATTATCCCTAATTTAAATTAGTAAGTCAAAATTTTCTAAATCTCAAATTTAACTTATAACAAGTTCAAATCTATTTAATTAAAGCCGAGTTTAAATCTAAATCTAACAAATCTAATAAATCTTTAAATTATTAAATTCTGAAACTTACTCGTTTCTAAATCTCATTTCAATTAAATTTTTCAATTCATTTTATCCAATTGGGTAAGTTTATTAATCCGTTTCAATTTAAATCCATTAATTTATTTCAACTTAAATCCCTTAAGTTCGTTATTAAATTTCCAACCAAATTGTTAAGTTCATTCCTTAATTTAAAATATTATTCAATTTCAAAATGATTTTTGTTGACCAATCGGGTTTCTTATTTCTAATTTTCTATCCTAGGCCAAGTTGTTTAACCGGGTATTTATCATTTCAACCCAATATCATTCAATATAAAACAAAGCATAACAAAGGGAACTTGCAGTGTGATAACTGGGATGGTGTCAAAGTAAATAAACAAGCAATAACAACCATACATAACAATTTATTAAATAATCCCGAAATAATCGTATTAATTTACATTTGTCATTTATGTAAATTAATATAATTATTCCTAGAATCCACACTATAGTTTTATGCAGATTAAAGATTATCACATTATGGTTTTCACTTGGTGTCTATTATCAAATTACTACATCAATCATACATTCAATGGTTCAAAGTGTAGTTAACGCTATTTCTACGCGACGATTTATTTAACATTTAAAGGGGTCAAGTTCAACGTATATAATCCATTTTAAATTGTTGACTATCCTATATCAATTTCAAGTTCATATTAAATTTCACTTATATTAACAACCAAATTCAACATCACATAACAATTTTAGTGTCACAATTATTTGTCGTAAACTAACAATATTCAAATTTAACTTGCATAGCGATTTACAATTTTTTTTTATTTCAACAATTTTAACAATCAACATTTTAATATCCAAATTAATATTAACAACAATTATCACTTGATTATCATAGCATAATAGATTGAGTCGTGAATGAAATATTCACCTTGCGTGGTTGAAGAAGATGATGGCGAAGCACGAAGATGGATAGATAAGATAGACCCTAACAAGCACGACGCAAAACGAACACAGCTGCAATCAAACAAATAATTAATCAATAATTTGTTTATTGCATTATATATCGATTGGACATATATATGAATCATACCAAAACAACGAAGCAAGAGAGATTCGACAAGTCAGATGAAGCCTAGGACTGAGATCCCGGATCAGCAGTGGCTGGAACAACCAAATCAAATAACGTGAGCCCCTAGATTATAACCCATCACTGCTTTATAAATTAACATATTATATACTGAACTATAAACGAAAACTATATGAAAGTGGACACTTATATATCTTAATATAAATATGTTTATAACAGAACTGCTTTTTATATTATTATTTTTTTCAACTAAAATCTGTAGCTTATCAACTACATATATACAAACCAACGGTACTGTTTCCATATAATAAATCAAAGTTTCTCATACTTTGCATCTAATACACTATATATTATTATTATTATTATTATTATTATTATTATTATTATTATTATTTTTACTATATATATCTCAGCATATATATGAATCGAAAACAAGGGGGGAGGACTGGAACTGCGGGGAGGGCTGTGGAGGCAAGCTGTGGTGCGCGTGGGAAGGACGTGGAGGGTGTAGATGCGGGCAGAGGGTGGAAGCGGCTGTGTCAGTGGACGTGGGTTGTGGGCTAAGGCGGAGGCGGAACAGTGGGGCGGAGGCGGCAGCCGGTGGGCTGGGCAGTGGGCCGTGCATGGGGTTGTGGTGCGAGCGGGGTGGAGTGGGTGGACGCGGATGGCATGAGGCGGGCGAAGGCGGGGCAGTGGGCCGTGCATGGGGTTGTGGTGCGAGTGGGGTGGAGTGGGTTTCATGAATGGAGTAGGTGGGCTTTAGTGAGTTTCATATTTTTTTTTTCTGGAGGGAAGACACATATAAAGAATTATGAAGAGGAGGGAGAAGAGAGATTACGTACCAGAGAGAAAGGTGAGCAATAAATGAGCTGAGTAATTAATGCAGGGAGAGGATTGCAGAGATATATATACAGAGGGGTTTAGAGTCCCCAGGCCATGCAATGATGTTCTCTGTAAAGGTGACGGTTGTTTGGTTTCTGAAGGGTCAAGGCTTCTAGAATTTTGAACGTTGGAAAGTTGGGTACCGGTTTGTGTGGCGTAACAGACCAGTTTGTACTCCGTTAAACAATTTAAAATTTGCAACGCCGAACTCCGATTGACACAAATAAATATACCGTTTTGATCAGCGCGACGAGGCGGACACAACGGTATAAAAATATTTATGGTTTGACACTGTTTGCGAAGTGGTGATCTTATTTAACCATTTGCTCGAGCGAACATTTTAACTAGCAATTAAAAGCGAAATTTGACGAAACGAAATGCGCCATCAAGTTCAGAATATTTTTCTACATTGCGAAAAATATTTGAGTTCGGACGATAGAAAATTTACACATAACATTTAACTAATATGTAAATGCGTCGAGCGAAATTTACTTCAATATTTTTTGACGAAATTTGGCGTACGCCTATGTCTATCTAGACGCATTCCAAATATGAAGTTTGGATAGCAACGGAAGTTGTTTGTGAAAATTCGAATTTCTACACTAATATACGATTTTTTAAAATTTAAACTGGGACTGAATTTCAGGGTCGCTACATTCTCCCCCACTCAAAACTTTTCGTCCCCGAAAAGGAACAAAGTAAAGAGTGAAAGAAAGATATGATGGATATAGAATAGATTATCGAATAAAGTATAGAATATAGAATGGAATTTACCTTCAACAAACAATTCTGGATTAGAATCTTGGATACTCTCCTCGGTTTTCCAAGTACAATCACGATCATCGGGACTCCATTGGACTTTGACTAGGCTAACAGATTTCCTTCTAAGCTGCTTCGTATCCCTATCAATAATACAAAGTGGTCTCCTCTCTATAGTCAAATCCGGCTCAATATCAACCTCATCTAACTGAGCAATAGGAATGGTCATGGATGGATCGTGTACAACCTTCTGAAGATGTGATACATGGAATACGTTGTGCACGCCCTCAAATTTCTCCGGCAGTGCAACTCTGTAGGCTAGTGTACCAATCCTCTCAGTGATAGTGAATGGTCCCATAAACCTAGGAGCGAGCTTCCCTCTACGACCAAATCGAATAACATTCTTCAAAGGTGATACTTTAAGAAATACCTCATCCCCAACCTGGAATTTTAAATCTCTTCTACGCCTATCTGCATAGCTCTTCTGCCTATCCTGTACGGTTTTCATCTTCCTTCTGATCTCATTAACCTTCTCGGACGCTTCCATAATCATATCCGGGCCAAGAACTAATCGGTCACCGGGCTCAATCCAACAAGCTGGCGATTTGTATGGCCGTCCATATAAAGCTTCGAACGGTGCCATATCGATACTCGCCTGATTATAAAGATAGTTAAATTTCAATTCAATTTTACTTATTCAAATTTGAAAATTTCTGATTACCTGATAACTGTTATTATAAGTGAATTCAACCAAATGGAGATGGTCTTCCCAAGATCCACCGAAATCAATAATGCAGGCTCGGAGCAGATCTTCCAAAATCTGATTTACCCTCTCAGTTTGGCCATCTGTTTGAGGATGATAAGCCGTGCTCAGATTCATTTTAGTGCCCATGACGTCCTGAAATGCCTTCCAAAATTTACTAGTGAACAAGGGATCTCTATCGCATACAATACTAAATGGAACTCCATGAAGTCTAACAATCTATCTCATATAAACCTCGGCCAAACTCGAAGCAGTACGAGTGGTCTTAACAGGAATAAAGTGAGCAGATTTTGTCAACCTATCAACAATCACCCATATACTCTCGTTACCTTTTCTGGTCCTCGGTAATCCGTCAACGAAGTCCATATAAATCTGATCCCATTTCCAACACGGAATCTCTAGGGGTTGAAGTAATCCTATCGTCTTCCGGTGATCGGCCTTGACTTGCTGGCAAGTGGTGCATCGACTGACATATATGGAAATATCTCTCTTCATCCCACTCCACCAATATAAACGCTTCATATTTCGATACATCTTGGTTACACCGGGATGAAACGAAAGTGATGACTGATGGTTCTCTTTAAGTACTTCCTGTCTTAATCCATCAACATTAGGAACACAAATACGGTTGTCAATCTTCAGAACTCCATTACTATCTATCTGTGCTCCCACTTTACTGTCAGCATTTCCCACTCTACCAAGAACTAACTCCTTCATGCGATAGAGTAAGGTGTCCTCATATTGCTTAGCTTTGATGCGATCCAAAAGAGATGGGGAGATAACCAGCTGAAATAGCATGCCTTCTACAAGATTACAACATGACAAAGCTTTGCTACGGCTCAAAGCATCCGCTACAACATTTGCTTTTCCAGGAGTATAATTGATGTCGAGATCATATGCAGCTAAGAATTCGAGCCATCGGACTTGTCTCTGGTTCAAATCCTTCTGAGAGAAAATATACCGCAAGGACTTATGATCTGTAAATAATTCAAATTTTGTCCCTAAAAGATGATCCTCCATAGTTTCAAAGAAAATACAACTGCAAGAAGCTCTAAATCATGGGTTGCATAGTTTACTTCATGGATCTTCAACTGACGACCATCGTAAGCAACAACCTTACCATTTTGCATCAAGACAGCGCCTAAACCCTCTCGACAAGCATCTGTATAGACCGTTAATCCTTCACTTCCGTCAATTACCACAAGAACTGGGGTTGAAGTTAACTTACGCTTCAACTCATTAAAAGCTGATTCGCACTTCTCATTCCAAATAAACTTGACATCCTTTCGAGTTAAAGCAGTAAGTGGGGCAGAAATCCGGGCAAAGTGCTCAATAAATCTGCGATAATAACCGGCTAGGCCCAAGAAAGTACGGATATCAGTAGGAGTTTTGGGAGTCTCCCAATCCTGTAGATAAATTTTCAAATTAGAAAGGAATAAGATGGATCGAATAGAAATAACGAATAGGATAGAACTTACATTGATGACGGCAATCTTAGCCGGATCGACCAAAATCCCGTTTTCGAAACAATATGGCCAAGGAATCGTACTTCGTCTCGCCAGAAGTGGCATTTAGAGAACTTGGCTTTAAGCTGATGATTTCGGAGAGTTTCGAGAACATAAGCAAGATGTGTTTCATGCTCTTTCTCATATTTGGAGAAGACGAGAATATCATCAATGAAGACAAGAACAAACTTATTAAGGACATCACGGAAGACTCGATTCATTAAGTCGATGAAATAAGCAGGTGCGTTGGTCAAATCGAATGGCATAACCAACCATTCATAGAATCCATTCTTCGTACGGAAAGCTGTCGTATAAATACTATCTTCTGCTACTCTGAGTTGGTGGAACCCAGTGGCTAGATCAAGTTGTGAGAAACTTTAGCTCCATGGAGCTGATCGAATAAATCATTGATGCGAGGCATCGGATAGCGGTTCTTGAGAGTGCGCTTGTTTAATTCCCGGTAATCAACACACATGCGAAGAGATCCATCAGATTTGGTGACAAATACGACTGCGGCGCCCCATTCAGAACAACTTCTCCTGATCAAACCCCTAGCAAATAGATCATTAATTTGAGTTTTAAGTTCAGCTTTCTCTTTAGGAGCCATCCTTCTGTGAGGGAGAACTACTTGGGTAGCTCCGGGAATAAGGTCAATGCGGAAATCGATCTCTCGCTTTGGCGGTAGCGAGTTGACCTCTCCAAATACATCAGGAAACTTCTAAACAATAGGAGTGGTACTAAGATCATCCGGGTGAGCATCAAGAGAGAATATGAAGCTTCCGGCATATTTCTGAGGTGGTTTGCATTCAATGACAAGCGGTAGACCCTTATCGTTGACTAGAGAAACAGAAAGAGCTTTGCAGGAAATAACAGCATCGAATTTTCTTAACCTATCAGCACCCAACAAAATGTCAAATGCTACGAAGCCAAGCACATAAAAATCCCAAGTGAATCGATATCTTCCATACAAGAGCACAACCTCTTTACAAATTCTACTGAGGTCGGCAAGTCCTCCAATAGGGTTGGAGACACATAAGGAAGTAGTAGCAAGAGTAGGTTCTAATTTGAGCTTATTACAAAGATCAATAGATATGAAGCTATGAGATGCACCAGTATCGAATAATACCCTAACAGGTAAATCATATAATGAAAAAGTACTTCGTAAGGTACCTCGGTCATCCTGAGCAGGTGGTGGAAGTGGTGCAGGAGTGGTGATAGCATATACTCCAGATGGTGTGCCTTTCTTCCGCAATGGGCAGTCTCTCTTGAAGTGACCTGGCTGGAGGCAGACATGGCATAAATCATTCCTCATCTGAGAAGGTGGTGGAATAGCAGCTCCGATGGATGGACAACTATTAGCATAATGGCCCTTCTTATCGCATTTGAAGCAAGTGATATTGGCAAGGTCGATTGGGCTTTTCTGGGCATATCCCAATCTTGTAGTCTTTTGCCAAGCTTTCTTTTGTTGATCAAAGTTCATCATCCTCTTTCCGAGCTGGCTAGAAAAGGGCTAAGTAGGAGTGGCCTCAGCAGTGGGTCCCCTAGGCTTTGCCTCATATCTAAGAGCATAATCAACAAGCTCTGTGAAGGTGCAGTGAGTGTGGCCAGTAAGCAAGTCATAATACTCTGGTCTAGCTCCCAAAATGAACTTCTCGTTCTTTAGAAGTAGTGTGTCGATCAATCCCGGGCCAAACTTGGACAGTTCATTGAATTTCCTCTCGTACTCAGAAAAAGTCATACTGCCTTGCTTAAGATCCATAAAAGCTCTATAAAGTTGGGTTTTCCTAGCAGCCGGCATCCATTGTGCCGAGAAAGTATCCCTAATCAAAAGATAGACTAGATGAATAACATTTCAAAATTTGAAGGAAGAATTTAGACTACGAAATCCGAACAAATTTATACCTAAACTGGGCCCAAGTAATGTTGTTCTCCTCGATACGAGAAGTAACAGATTCCCACCAATCTTGTGCGGCATCCCTAAGTTGCCAAGCAGCAAGCTGACGCTTCTGAGCATCGGTGATCTCCAATCCAGAAAATATCTTCTCTAAGCCTTTGAGCCATTGCTGAGCTCCGATAATGCCCTCGGATCCGGAAAACTTAATACCCCTTAGCTGGATATACTCTTTACTGAGAGTGGTGAATTTGACTGGAGCTGGGGCGGCAGGTGCAGCCTGGGTAGGACCATGGCCTCTTCCTTCCCTATTGTTTCTTCCGGTACTCATCCTGAAATATCGAAAGAGATTTAGAACCAAGGATAGAAAAATCATCAAGCTTAAAGAAAAATCTAATTAACGAATCAAAAGAAGTTTGAATTGAAAGGATCGGGATACGAATCGATTCTCTTCATTCTAGGGTATTGCTACCCTATCTCTAATGAGTTTATATAACCCCAAACTAAGGTTTTTAGGGAAACCAGAGCTCCGTTACCAACTGTAACGGACCGCGTCAGTAGGGTAACGCCCACCGTAGCATACAGCTGTACCTGTGTTCTGCCTTTACGGCCAGCCTCTCTACTGCACCAACCCCGCGGGACATATAGGAGTAAGAGTCATCCGCTCACTACCAAACCAAATGCGAGAACCCCCTATCATGCTGCACCCTCCAAGTGTATTTGTTCTGCCTTTTCGGATCGAGCCGCGCAAAGGAGACTCTGCCGAATTTTTTCGTAAACGGGTGTTAGAAAATTTTCGAGTTTTAAAATTTTATAACTTGTTTGATAACTAACATTTAAAGATAGAAAGCCATTTGGAGTAACTTAGTGGAAGCGTAGTTATGAATTTATAAATGGAATTTCGTTGTTTTATAAGTTGGTAACTTTGAATAAAATATATCTAATGTTGAATTCTATACGTAGTTCCTTTTCCCTTCTTTTTCCTTTTCGGGGACGAAAAGTTTTGAGTGGGGGAGAGTGTAACGACCCGTAAATTTTCGATAATTAAAATAGCTAATTTAATAAGATTTCGTGATTTAATGTTAGAAAAAAAATTTGTAATTCGTTTGGAATAATAATAACTGGAATAAATTGCAACAATAATTATCCAAGTAATTATTTATAGATTGAATGGAGTTCCAATCTAATTGAATTGACTCAAATGTTATAACTTGGCTATAAGGGAATATATGGAAAAACAAATGTAAATAAGTGAATAAGAATTGTGAATTATTTAGGTAGTAATACAAATTTTAATAGATTGGTTTCGAAGATTTGAATAGTAATAAGTATTGAAAAATAAATGCTACTTAGTGAATGCCTTTGCAATCAATAGTTGGATAGGATAATAAATGTTGAATTCATTGGGTATAATAGAGTAATTGATTGATAAGTAAAATCTATTTAGAATCAAATAATTGAATATTGAACAGGTAAATTGTTTAAAGTAAATATTTAAAACTTATTAAATAATTGAATAACTGTAAATTGGAAATAATGTTCTAAGATGTGAATTGGTTTTAAAAGTTGAATCTTATAAGTTCAATTTCAAATATTTCAAAGGATAATGAATTATTGGATAATCAAAATTGTTTAAATTTAATATTTGGAGTTTATTGAATAATTGAATAACGGGTTTAATATGATTAAAAATTATTTGTAAAATTCTACTTTATCATATTAAAGTTAGAATGATGTTGTAGAACTTTTAAAATCGAATTAAAAGTAAATTTGTGAAAATTGAATATTTTAATATTAAATTGACGAGTTAAAATAGCCATTTTTCAAACAGTCTCGGATTTCGACGAAACCAGTTTCATCGGATCCGTAATGTCATATTATTGTAAGGTTTCAAATTTTGTGTCAATCGGATTTACCGTTTGTCCAGGGCAAGCCAAAACGCCTAGAAATTTAGTTAATCGTTTTAATTTTAAATCGATCATTTATTGCCGTATCTCGCACAGATGATCGAATTAGCTTCCAAAACCTATTCCATTGTGTCCAAAACATGGGGTAAACCTTAGAAATGCCGGTCACCGCGCGAGATTTGGAGTTTGGAAATTCCGGGATGAATAATGTTTGTTATATTTTCTATAAAAGCTCCTACCTAATTCTCATTTGCAAACCAGAAAGAAAACCCTAGGGTTTTCTATTCGTAGCCGCCACTAACAGAACCCACGGCCAGAATTTCGTCCCCTTCTCCTCCAATTTCCCTCCAATCCGTCGACATTTACGCAAAGTCATCAACTACAAAGGTGAAGAGGGCATTGAGATCTTGAAGACCAATGGTGATAATCGAATTTTGTGAGGCGAATCAACGGCAATTGGCTCGAGAAGGCCAGCCGTTCAGCATCATTTTGCGTGCAGTAGGGGGGCCGAGCTCTCTGATATTGCAGCCGAGTATAGAGTGTGAGATGGCGAGTTGAATGAAGGTCTCTGATCGATGTGGTGATGCTCGTTTTGGGTTGCGTGATTAGGGTTTAGGCCGGCTATTTGGGTTAGTACACGCGCGTGAAAGCTGGGAGGAAGATGATGGAAAGCAGCGGCCCGGATCTGATGTTGAGGAGGCAACGGCTGTGATGGAGCTAGTGTATTAAAAAAATAAAATAAATGTTGTAAATTATATATACAAAAATTTGTATAATGTTTAAAAATGTGTATCTTCTTCATACGAGGTCGAAAACGCACGAAACGAATTGCGTTGCAATTGTTTTGTCGAGCATTACGCTATGGAGCTGGATTGGAATCGTTTGGAGCTAGTGGAAATTTCGGGTAAAATTAAACGCTCATTTAATTTTATTCGAAATAAAACGCTGGAACTACATTGATATCAAGGTGAGTGTTTTGTAACGCTCATAATGTACTGAATATCTTTATGGTAGTTAAATTTGATATTATGAAGTGATATGAATTTTATTTATCGTTGTTTGATAAAACTTAATTGTCATATAGATTGTCATTTGAATTCACCGTTGAAAATTAAATTGACAGTCAAATTGAAATTAAAATTTAATTGCGATTAAATTACTCGATATTGATAACTATAAAATTGCCGTGAATTGTATTGTCTATTGGATGATTTATTTCGATATTGCTTATGTATATCCTGTTATGCCTACATATGACACTTTGATTTAATTTAAGTGATATATATTCATCCCTGACATTTAATTGAAATAACTGATCACTTGGCCATAGGATAGAAAATTATATACGGACACCGGATTAGCTAAATTAATAATGTTTAAAATCGTCGATTTGAAATTTATTTAAATGTTTTGATTTAAAAGTTATAAATAGAAATTAATCTATAGAAATCGAATTTATCGGAAAAATGAGTTTGGAATGTTGAAATAAATTTTGGTTAAAGGAAATTGTTAAATAATTTAAGTTGAGACTTTGAGATTAAAAATCGGGATATGATTGAATTTCGAAAATTTATTTGTTTTAAAGATTGAACATTATTTCGAGCTTTGAGTATTACTAAGTAAAAGTGACATAAAAATGATATTTTGAAATTGAGCTTGAAATTGAATCATATTTGAAATTTGGATTTAAATTTGAATATTGAAGGATAATTTTGTTAAGTGTTATAAATTGATATTTTGAAAATCAAGCTCCAAATCGATATAAATTGAAATTGAATTAATTGAAGGTGAATGTAAAACTGAATTAATTTGAAGTCAAAGTTGACATTGATTTGAATTGAAATCGAAATTGAATCGGTAGAATGGAAATTGAAATTGATTTGAATTGGGAAGTTATAATTGAAATGGACTGGTTTTGAAGTTGTTTTATTTTGTTTTCCAAATTACTCAGTTATATAAACCATTTTTGAATACTTGAACTATTTTAATCTATTTTAAATCTACTAAACCCAATTTAAATTATTTTAAACTAATTTATCTATTTTAAATCCATTTTAAGATTTTAAGTATTTTAAATATTTTAATTATTTAAAACTACTTTTAAACTACTTAAAACTATTTTCTAAAAAGTTCAAGCTGGTCAATAAGGTGAAATGTTTATGCTTAAATCTTGAATGTAAATACGAATTGGGTTAAATGAAGTTGCAACCTAAATTGAAATTCGAAATGATTTGGAAATCGAAATGAGATATTGAGGCTAAAAAATGATTTTTGAAACGGAACCTTACATTTTAAATAGATATGATGATATTTGAAATGGATTTGATTTTGAAGCGAATATGATATTTTGATATCAATTATGAATCGATTGAAATGTAAAAGAGCCATCGGTGTAATAGTACGTAGTTATTAAAGAGACCAAGATCGGATATGGACATACTCTCTGTCGATACCGAAAACCACTTTAATTACTATTATATGCGGAGTGTTGATCCAGAATGAAGTGGTGGTTTGGTGAACGCGTTGATTGAAGAAAGAGAATGATATTGGATGACCCCTGACATGACTAAAACAAGAGACGCGCCGGGCCATTGAGGTTCGCCATCTCTAGTGGACACACTTCTTTGATACCATATCTATTACTTTTGTGATTCGATTTGGGTGCACCCCTTGATTTGGGAGTGTTGTTTTGCGGTGTTGGGATAGCTGCTGGCTATGCTCAACATCAGTCCGGATCACGCAACTACTAGTGTCCTAGTTGGTATCGCCTCATGTACCTTGTCATTCTGATTATCCTATTCGCGACCACTACGTTTTGTTTTGTGTTATACCTATGGGGTACCCTCTGATAACCACCAGTTTACGGTGGGGTTTACGGTGCTGTATAGACTATGGCATTATAAAAATGTGTTAAGGGGAATTATGGTAACGCCTTAACGCTATTTTAATACTTTTACTTTACTGTAGACATATTATAATAGCGTATTGTACTACATAGTAGATAGTTTAACGGATCCTTGAGAGATGGAAAATTCCGTAACATCTCTTGAGTTATTGCACGCACGTTGACACTGGATAGGAGATGTAAAACCCCGTAAACATCCCTGATGCCGTTACACTCATATTTATTTACGATTGATTTAACTTTCATAAGGATATTTTAGTCATGACTTGAGTGTTTTGTCTTTTCATGACGCTCGGGTCAGTCCTGAGTTTTTCGATTTTTGAAGATCTATTATGGAGGATGAAGACGAAGATTTGGTATACTATTACTATTATTATCCTTGCATCATGATGTCTGCTGCATCATTTTATTTGTTCTGTTGTATATGTATAACTCTGATAAATGTTGTATAGATAATGATCAAAGTATTGTAAACAGCTTTATGAACTGTTCATTTGACTATTATATTTTATCGTTCCGCTTCGAGATTCTGTGTTGTTTCATTTCCTTTATTTCTCTTTCCTCTTCTTTTATTATTTACCCCAATAACCATCTGCCCTTTTGAATGGTTTGGAACTGGCATATGTATTTGATCGTTGGTTTAAACTGTCCAAAAAGGTGGGTTCTCGCATAGAAATTAGTTGAACCTGTTTAATTTTAAATCCATCGTTTATTGCCGTAACTCACAAGATGATTGAATTAGCTTTCGAAACCTATTCCATTGTGTCCGGAACGCAGGGTAAACCCTGGAAACGCCAGCCAGCACGCTTTGTTTGGAGTTTGGAAAATTTCGGATGAATAGTGTTTGGGGAAATTTTCTATAAAAGGACATGTTATCTTCACTTTTGCAAAATTAAGAAAACCCTAGGGTTTTGTTTTCAGCCGCCGCCTCTTATACAATCGATGGCCAGAAACTTCTCTTCTTCTCCCCTCAATCACTCTCAATCCGTAGACAATTAGCAAGACTTTTCAACTACAATGTTGAAGAGCACGAAGAGAGCTTCAGATCCATACAGATAAATCGACGAATCATCGACCATAGGCGTAGAAAATTGGCCGCGTCCATCCACGTCTCGCGTAGGAATTCCAACATCAGGGGGAGGCCGAGCTCCACCGCCTTCTGACCGATAGTAGCTCGCGTTACGAGCTTCGAGGTGCCGCTCTCCGATCGTCTCCAGCTAGCTCGAGTTGCTCGCGAAAATTCATAGAAAGTGGCGGCTATGGGTTCACGTATGAACGTGATACTGGAAGAAGGAGATAGTGGAAAGTTGCGGCCCAGATCTATTAGGGTTAGAAACTGAAAAGTTAATTGTAAATTAAATTTATTTAAATTTGTATAAACTTTAAAAAGCTGTATCTCTTTCATACGAGGTCTGTTTTGAACGAAACTAATTGCGACGGGTTTGTTTTGTCGAGCACTACGCTATGGAGCTGGATTGGAATCGTTTGGAGCTAGTGGAAATTTCAGGTAAAATTAAAAGCTCGTTTAATTTTATTTGAAATAAAACGCTGGAACAACATTGATATCAAGGTGAGTGTTTATAACACTCACAACGTACTGAATATCTTTATGCTAGTTAAATTTGACATTATGAAGTGCTATGAATTTTATTTGTCATTGTTTGATAAAATTTAATTGTCATTTGAATTCACCGTTGAAAATTTAATTGACAGTCAAATTGAAATTAAAAATTGAATTGCGATTAAATTACCAGATATTGATAACTATAAAATTGCCATGAATTGTACTGTCTATTGGATGATGTATTTCGATGGATGCTATTGGTTGATATTTAAATGTTTGGATGTTTATTTGCTTATATATATATCCAGTTATACATACATATGACACTGTGATTGGTTTAAGTGATATATATTCATCCCTGACATTTAATTGAAATAGAGAGTGTATTTGTTAGTGATATAAAATGTTTTATAATTTGTCGGTTGATTTATTGAGTGGCTTATGGATTCTGGTCAATACGAGTAATTAACGTCATTGATAGGGATCTCTAAACACTTAAACAGAACAATTCGACATAGTATTGTTTTGAAATTGGGTAAATGAAATAATTTTGCTCTAATTATATTTTATATATAAAGAAAATTTCAGAAATTATTGTGACTTATTTAGCTTACCTATTGTAAGGAATGATAATATAGGTTATTATCATTAATTGGATATTGTAATTTAATAAATAAGATGAATTACAAAAGGAACAGTGTTAAAACAACTTGTGGAATATTTTAAGAAAGTAAAATCCTATAAGAATATTTTATAAAGGTGACTTATAAATTAAAAGAGATTTAAATTGGAAAATATTGAATTCAAGACCCGGGGACTTTTAAAATGGTTTTCAAAGCTTTGAAGAAAATATATTGTGATGTTAGTTGGAAAATATTTATAGGAAATATTTTGAAAGGATTTTTAAGAAGGAATGAATTAAGTACTCCACTCTTATGTCGCTGGAAAATAATTTCGGTGATGACTGCACAGCATCATCGACGTTCATTTTCGAGTCTCAAAGTGGGGGAGACTTCTAAGAAGCTTTGCTTTTCTTCGAAATTATTTTGGGCAAATGGGTTTTCGTTTAAACTCCAAAGGTATGATTAGATATATTGAAGATATAAGTGTATATATTTATTTCAAACGATTTGAAAAGAACCGGGCATTTAAATTTCTAAATTATGTTAATTAGTAATTTTCAAATTATTTGAATGAAATGTGAATAACCAGAATTTATAAAATAAGAGGATTAAGATATCTAAGCTTATGTTTTGGGAAAACTTTAGAGTTGTAGTGTACCTTTAAAGTTGAAAGGTAAAGAGGATTTAAATAAATCAAATTTGTGAACATTCTCATTATGTAAAATGAAATTCTATAAATTTGTATAATACCAAATTTGCATTCTAATAACATATAACAAGACTTACCAAATGTTAAAAGTTAAAATGATGTTTTAAATATGTAATGAGATATTGTACAACTAAACCGAACCTGAAAGTAATTGAAATATACAAGTAAGAAAAACTCAAAAGGAATTAAAATGTATATAAATGGAAAATTTGGTTGTGATAAAAAAATTATATATACTTAAATATAACATGAAATGATGAATGGATAAATGGAACAAGTAAGTGAACTTAAGAAAGAAGACAAATGAATTGTATAATATCTTTTGTAAATTGGTTATAGAAAATAAATATAAATTGCATAGAAAAAAAAATTGAATTTGTAACTTTGAGATAACCGTAAACTAAGAAAAGTCATATATAAGAAATTAGACTTTTATAGAATGACTACAAACTAAAGTGATGATTAATAAAATGTTCCACAAATAAATCTGTTTTAACTGAAACTATGAATATGAAGTAAACGTAAACAAAAGAATTTGGTATAGCTAAGAATCAATTGGGAAACGAAATTGATTTTACTTAAATTATATAGAATGTTTAAAATGAACTTGAGTAAGCAAATTCTTTGATATGATGTTTAAGAAAAGATAATGTTAAAGAATATGCTATGTAAAGAAATGAATATACTAACTGAATAATGGATTGTGGGTAATTAAGTGGAAAAAAAATAGAAGTCAATAAAATAATTTATTATAGATAAATTGGATAGAAATCCATTGGAAGGTAATACGTGAGATTGTGCGTATATTATTTTATTCGCATAACGATTTGATCCAAATTCAAGCACAAAATTTCGAGATGATTTATATCGATCAAAGTTAGGATTTTTCACTCGATTTTCGACGGCGAAACCTGGATATGGATTTTTTAATTTGATTCTGGAATTCTCTATCATAGTATATGGCTATGCAAGGAGAGTAACAGTTTCCAATCAAGGAACCAAATCTAAGTCCGCACTAGAGAGTCGTGTGAATGATATTAGCTTGGAAGTGAAATTGTGTGATCGAATAAGCGATTAGATTGATATTGCTCACGGATGATATATGTATGGCTTACGGACTTAATTAAAGTTAATATTGGAAATTTAAGATGCCGAATATAAAATGATTCTTTTAAAATTATATAACAGGATATATATATAAAAGATATAAACCAAATTGAATGTAAAATTAATAATTTGGTTATGTTGGGTATGATTTGGTTGTTATATGATTGTTAGTTGATCGTATATAATTCACTAAGTGTTAATGAAATAGAAAGCTATAAATCATTGAAATCAAATTGGAAGTTAAATGAATTTAAATATAATTTAATTTGATTCAAATTGGAAGTAAACTAATGTAAATATAAATTAGTGAATGTTAACTAATTGAATTGAGAATGAATGTTAGTAAAATCCAACGTTAATGAATCAACTATGATTAAAATTGAAAATCAATTGAATAAATATTAATGAGAAGTGAATTTATATTGATTTATTATGGATTTGTTGGATGATAGTTGGATGATAATTGATTTGGTGGATGCATTTGTTGTTTTGTTGCATTTGCTATGTTGGCACATGTAGTCGTTATGTTGCTATATGGTGTATATTGATATTATTTTCATATATGCATGTTTCTCATGGTTTGTTGAGTGTTTAGTAGGTGCGGATTGTGCTTGCTTCGCATTTGGAGCTCGCTTTCGCGCTATATTAGCCATATATGCTCGCTAATAATATATAAGGTACATATCTCGGATTACATACCGTACTTTTACACTTTTTCCCTACGGGATGCCTCATCACTTGATGAGATGTATATTTGTGATATATATACTGTCATTTTTTTTCGATCGAGCCGCGCAAAGGAGACTCTGCCGAAATTTTCCGTAAGTCCGGGTGTTAGAAAATTTTTCAAGTTTTAAAATTTTATAACTTGTTTGATAACTAACTTTTAAAGTTAGAAAGCCGTTTAGAGTAACTTAGTGGAAGTGCAATATTGACTTTATGAATGGAATTTCATTGTTTTATAAGTTGGTAACTTTGAATAAAATATATCTAATGTTGAATTATATACTTAGTTCCTTTCCCTTCTTTTTCCTTTTCGGGGACGAAAAGTTTTGAGTGGGGGAGAGTGTAACGACCCGTAAATTTTCGATAATTAAAATAGCTAATTAATAAGATTTCGTGATTTAATGTTAGAAAAAATTTTGTAATTCGTTTGGAATAATAATAACTGGAATGAATTGCAACAATAATTATCCAAGTAATTATTTATAGATTGAATGGAGTTCCAATCTAATTGAACTGACTCAAATGTTATAACTTGGTTACAAGGGAATATATGGAAAAACAAATGTAAATAAGTGAATAAGAATTGTGAATTATTTAGGTAGTAATACAAATTTTAATAGATTGGTTTCGAAGATTTGAATAGTAATAAGTATTGGAAAATAAACGCTACTTAGTGAATGCCTTTGAAATCAATAGTTGGATAGGATAATAAATGTTGAATTCATTGGGTATAATAGAGTAATTGATTGATAAGTAAAATCTATTTAAAATCAAATAATTGAATATTGAACAGGTAAATTGTTTAAAGTAAATATTTAAAACTTATTGAATAACTGTAAATTGGAAATAGTGTCCTAAGATGTGAATTGGTTTTAAAAGTTGAATCTTATAAGTTCAATTTTAAATAGTTCAAAGGATAATGAATTATTGGATAATCAAAATTGTTTAAATTTAATATTTGGAATTTATTGAATAATTGAATAACGGTTTAATATGATTAAAAATTATTTGTAAAATTTTATTTTATTATATTAAAGTTAGAATGATGTTGTAGAACTTTTAAAATCGAATTAAAAGTAAATTTGTGAAAATTGAATATTTTAATATTTAATTGACGAGTTAAAATAGCCATTTTTCAAACAGTCTCGGATTTCGACGAAACCAGTTTCGTCAGATCCATAACGTGATATTATTGTAAGATTTCAAATTTCATGTCAATCGGATTTATCGTTTGTCCGGGGCAAGCCGAAACGCCTAGAAATTTAGTTAACCAATTTAATTTAAAATCGATCGTTTATTGCCATAACTCGCACAGATGATCAAATTGGCTTTCGAAACCTATTCCATTGTGTACGGAACGTGGGATAAACCCTAGGAACGCCGATCACCACGCGAGATTGGAGTTCAGAAAATCCGGAATGAATAGTGTTCGCCAGAATTTCTATATAAGCACGATATTATCTTCATTTTGCAAAATTAAGAAAACCCTAGGGTTTGTTTACAGCCGCCGCCTCTTATACGTTCAATGGCCAGAAAACACCGAACTTTCCCCTCAAATATCTCTCAATCCGTAAACATTTATGAAAACTTATCAACTACAAAGTTGTAGAGGGCGATGAGATTGACAAATCCAACGGTCGTGATTGTTTATAGACGCAGGGATCATCGGGAAATCGAGCTAGAGTGGCCGGCGTTCGTGCACGTTTTCACATGCATGGGGACCACCGAGCTGCATGTGAATTGTGGCGGGGGTGCTTGGCGAGTAGGGCTTCGATTAGAAGTCACCTGATCGTTGTCTCGTCGAGTGTGGTGGTCGCGACATCTAGGTTTCGAACGACGGCGTTGGGTTTCCACGTGTTCGACTTTGCCTGTACGTGATGGAGAAGAGAAAGTCATGTGCGGCCACGATCAGGAATTGCAGAATGGACGGCTGTGATGGAGGTTAGGTGAAAATAAATAAAAGAAATGTAAATTAAATTGTAACTTAAATCACGTGATGTTTAAAACGTTGTATCTTTGTCATACGAGATCGAAAAATTGCAAAACAAGTTGCGTTGGAATCGTATGGACGAGCACTGCTATGGAATTGGATTGGAGTCGTTTGGTGCTAGTGAAAATTTCGGGTAAAATTAAACGCTCGTATAATTTTATTCGAAATAAAACGTTGGAACTACATTGAAATCAAGGTGAGTGTTTTATAACGCTCACAACGTACTAAATATCTTTATGCTAGTTAAATTTGACATTATGAAGTGTTATGAATTTTATTTGTCGTTGTTTGATAAAATTTAATTGTCATATAGATTGTCATTTGAATTAACCGTTAAAATTTAAATTGACAGTCAAATCGAAATTGAAATTGAACTGTGATTAAATTACCTGACATTGATAACTATGAAATTGCCATGAATTGTATTGTCTATTGGATGATGTATTTCGATGGATGCTATTGTTTGATATTTAAATGTTTGGATGTTTATTTGCATATATATATATATATCCTGTTAGGCATACATATGAAACTGTGATTTGATTTAAGTGATATATATTCATCCCTGACATTTAATTGAAATAAATAATTACTTGGCCATAGGATAGAAAATTATATACGGACACCGAATTGGCTAAATTAATAATTTTAAAATCGTCGATTTGAAATTTATTTGAATGTTTTGATTTAAAAGTTATAAATAGAAATCAATTTATAAAAATTGAATTTATCGAAAAATTGAGTTTGGAATGTTGAAATAAATTTTGGTTAAAAGAAATTGTTAAATAATTAAAGTGGAGATTTTGGAATTTAAAAATCGGGATATGATTGAATTTCGAAAATTGATTTGTTTAAAGATTTAACCTTAATTCGAGCTTTGAATATTACTAAGTAAAAGTGATATAAAAATGATATTTTGAAATCGAGCTTGGAATTGAATCATATTTGAAATTTGGATTTAAACTTGAATATTGATGGATAATTCTGTTAAGTGTTATAAATGGATATTTTTGAAAAATCAAGCTCCAAATCGATATAAATTGAAATTGAATTAATTGAAAGTGAATATAAAATTGAATAAATTTAAAGTCAAAGTTGACGTTGATTGAACCAAAATCGAAATTGAATCGGTAGAAGGGAAATTGAAATTGTTTTGAATTGGGAAGTTATAATTGAAATGGTTTGGTTTTGAAGCTGTTTTATTTTGTTTTCCAAATTACTCAGTTATATAAACCATTTTTGAATACTTAAACTATTTTAATCTATTTTAAATCTACTTAACGCAATTTAAATTATTTTAAACTAATTTATCTATTTTAAATCCATTTTAAGACTTTAACTATTTTTAACTACTTTAATTATTTAAACTGCTTTTAAACTACTTAAAACTATTTTCTAAAATTCTAAGCTAGTCAATAAGTTGAAATGTTTATATTTAAATCTTGAATTTAAATACGAATTGGGTTAAATGAAGTTGCAACCTAAATTGAAATTCGAAATGATTTTGAAATCGAAATAAGATATCGAGGCGAAAAATGATTTTTGAAACGGAACCTTACATTTTGAATAGATATGATGATATTTGAAATGGATTTGATTTTCGAAGCGAATATGATATTTCGATATCAATTATGAATAGATTTTAAATGTAAAAGAGCCACCGGTGTAATAATACGTATTTATTAAAGAGACCGGGATCGGATATGGACATACTCTCTGTCGATACCGAAAACCACTTTAATAACTATTATATGCGGAGTGTTGATCCAGAATGAAGTGGATGGTTTGGTGAACGCGTTGACTGAAGAAAGAGAACGATATTGGACGACCCCTGACATGACTAAAACAGGAGCTGCGTCGGGCCATTGAGGTTCGCCATCTCTAGCGGACACACTTCTTCGATACCATATCTATTACATTTGTGATTCGATTTGGGTGCACCCCTTGATTTGGGAGTGTTGTTTCGCGGTGTTGGGACAGCCGCTGGCTATGCTCAACATCAGTCCGGATCACGCAACTACTAGTATCCTAGTTGGTATCGCCTCATGTACCTTGTCATACTGATTATCCTATTCGCGACCACTACGTTTTGTTTTGTGTTATACCTATGGGGTACCCTCTGATAACCACCAATATACGGTGGGGTTTACGGTGCTTTATAGACTATGGCATTATAAAAATGTGTTAAGGGGAATTATGGTAACGCCTTAACGCTATTTTAATACTTTTACTTTACTGTAGACATATTATAATAGCGTATTGTACTACATAGTAGATAGTTTAACGGATTCTTGAGAGATGGAAAATCCCGTAACATCTCTTAAGTTATGCACGCACGTTGACACTGGATATGAGATGTCAAATCCCGTAAACATCTCTGACGCCGTTACACTCGTATTCATTTACGAATGATTTAACTTACATGAGGATATTTTAGTCCTGACTCGAGTGTTTTGTCTTTTCATTACTCTCGGGTAAGACCTGAGTTTTTTCAGCTTATTGAAGATCTATTCTGGAGGACGAATACGAAGATTTGGTATACTATTACTCTTATTATCTTTGCATCATGCTGTCTGCTGCATCATTTTATTTGTTCTGTTGTATATGTATAACCCTGATAAATGTTGTATAAATAATGATCAAAGTATTGTAAACAGCTTCAAGAACTGTTTATTTGACTATTATATTTTATCATTCCGCTGCGAGATTCTGCGTTGTTTCATTTCCTTTATTTCTCTTTCCTCTTCTTTTCTTATTTACCCGAATAACCATCTGCACTTTTGAATGATTTGGAACCGGCATATGTATTTGATCGTCGGTTTAAACTATCCAAAAAGGTGGGTCGTTACATTATGGTTCCGCTGTGTTAGTGTTGTGTATGTATCTCTGTGATGTCTTGAGTTGTATGATAGACAAGTGTTTATAACTATCTAATTTTTGATGTATAAGTTGTGTAACTCTGATGTATATGATACTATGTAATATCTTATGTGATGTAATATATTTTATTCATTACGCTGTGAGATTCTGATATTGTTGGGTTTCTTCTTTCCTTTCTTTTCTCTTTCTATCCCTTTCTTTCTTCTTAATGATGCATCTTTCTGTGGAATGAAAGGCAGGTCGTTAAATAGTGGTATCATAGCTCTAGGTTGAGTGAATACCTAGGCTTTGGAGTGATTTCTATCTTGAGAGAGCATACTTGTATTTTATATATATATATATATATATATATATATATATATACACATACACATACACACATATACCTATATCTACCTAATCAATTGGGTTACCTGTCTGGGTTTTCCGACATAAGTTCTAAAGGTAGATGGATAATGGTGTGTGTAGCACGACTGCCATTAATGGTAGAGGCCCTATTGTTGAGGTTGGAGGTGTATCTGTTGAGACTATAGACCCAATATCGTCTCGAGTAAGCTTTATAGCTTGGTGTAAAGATTTCACAAATTTCGGAAGGAAGCCTTTTTGAGATTCAGAGTCCATCATTGAAATGTGAGCTTGGGTGCGCTCGAGTAAGCGGATTATCAAGAGTTTGGATATGTTGGATGAACATAAGCAAGTGATGGTATCTTGACAACTTCAGGAAGATGTAGCGCGTGGTGAGATGCAGTAATCATGGATGTTCCCAAAGATGTTTTCTTTGGAGCAAGTTAAAGAAGTTTTGAGAGGCAGTCTATACCTGCCACAGGAAAGACGCGACTGTATAAGGAGTTTTCTGGATTTCAAGCTAGGGAGTTTGTCTGTATTAGAGTATGAGACTAAGGTCTATGAGTTGCTTCACTTCGGACATGGTCTCATTGTCACCCCCTTAAGAAGAATAAGTTGTTGGTGTTTGGTTTGAGGCCCGAGTTTCTTGACAGTTGGCTGCCCATCTCAATGACTCTTTTGTGGAGTTAGCTGATATGGCTTTGAGGTTCGAGGAGCCTATGGATAAAGAAGTCTTTGGTAAGCTGTGGTAGCGGTGCAGCTTGGAGGTGTCTTGGGTGCCTATTGGAAAGTCATCCGGCTAAGCAGTGTCCTAAGAGATGGAGTTCAAAAGCAGCAGATTGGATCCTTTTCTTTGGTGGTTCAGAAGTCTTTGTATATCTGTTGTTAGCAGTCGGGCATCCGATGAAGCTTGTCCACTTCTTCAGGAAGCTCAGCAGAGCATGGTGCTTGTGGATGAAGGTGGACCATCAGATTCTTCTTCTGGTAGGTAAGGCATTCTTGAAGGATTGACCTTGTTTGGAAAAGTTGTTCTAGTTTATGAAGAGAGAACAATATCTTTGAAATCTGAACTAGGTAGAATCGCAAAAGTGGCTTGCGATAGTTCAGGAGATTATTTGGGTAATCTTTTTCTTGAGATTAAGGCTTCTCACGAGGAAGTAGAAGCTATCGAAGTAGTCAAAGGTTTTCCGGGTGTCTTCAAGGAATCAGAAGTTTACCCGCATTGGAGATTGAGTTTGCGTATCGACTTGGTGCAAGAATCGATACCGGTGGTTGGCCTAGTAGTAGGATGGTTCCTAGAGAGAGAGAGATTCTAGTGAAACAGACTCAGAATTCTTCGGAGAAGGATTGTTCACATCGATTTTTCAAGTTTGGACTCTGATGTAAGTTCTGTGACAAAGTCAGATGGGTTACTAAGATTTTATGGATCTACTGAACCATGTGTAGATCAAGTTTGTGTTCGAGTTCTCCGACGGCATTCTCATCTACTCCAAAACTGAGTTGTGCAGCGGAAGTAAGGTAGCGGCTTTCTAGTGTGGTAGCAACCTGAAGTCTGTGGTTCTCTTGAATTAGAAGGGTTTCTACTGGAATTTCATCTGTGATCAATCTAAGATTCTTCTTACTTGACACTCTGAGTGTGAATAAGTTTTTCAGAATCTAAAGGCGAGGTTGTCAATTGCACCTGTTTGGCTATATCTAGATAGGAGAAGTAAGTTCGAAGTCTACTGATGCTTGTAAAATAGAGTTTGTATTCCAGATGTCGACGTATCTTGGGAGGACCATCTTGATGAGTAGGATCTAGAGATTAGTTTGTTTTTGGTCTAGATTTGTTCCAAGAAGCATCAGCGAAGGTTGAGCTGATCAGAAAGAAGGTAGGCAGCCCAGGATCGTCAGAAAGATTTTTGTGGATAAGATGGATGAATTTGGAATACGAGGATCGAGACTTCGTTGTTGTTAAGGTTTCTCTGGTTAAGGAACAAATAAGATTAGAAAGACTATGAGGTTAGTTCCAAGGTATATTGGATTTTTTCTATGTTTGGGTAGGACAAGTTCATTGGTCTACAGAATTGAATGGCCAGTTCGGATGGCTGGGATTCATAGTGTATTTCACGTATCTCTGAGAGAATACGTGTATGATTCATCACTGGTTTCAGAAGGATCTGAAAGTTGAGCTGGACCTAAGTGCGGTCTGATATGTGGTTCAGATTTGTAAATCAAGATGAGTAGGAGCTCAGGATCAGAGTGGTGTAGTTAGTTGAGATTCAGCAGAGTGAGTATCCCAACGATTGTACTTGGGAAACTCTAGATAGTATTAGGTAGGCCTATCCTGAATTGTGTCAGGATAGTTAGTTAGATTTGGTTGTTTGATTGTATTGGTTGCTATGATTATTAGTATATTAATGATGTATGCTTTGTTGAAAATAAAAATCTTTGTTGGATTATTAAATTATCTTTGCTTTTAAATTTCGAGGACGAAATTCTTTTAAGGGGAAACAATGTGATGACCCGAAATTTTGGGCCATATCAATTTAATACTCTTTATTAATAAAATAAATTGATTTTATAATTTTCTTTTATAATTATTTTATTTGGCAAGTTTGTTCTTTTAAAAGCTAACAAATATTTATTGGCTGAATATATATTTTTAAAAGCTAACAAAAATATATTCTATTTATGATATATATGTATATATGTTGTAAATAGGAAACCTTTGGTATTAATAAAAGTTATG
Organism: Allium cepa; assembly: GCA_030765085.1. Taxonomy (NCBI): domain Eukaryota; kingdom Viridiplantae; phylum Streptophyta; class Magnoliopsida; order Asparagales; family Amaryllidaceae; genus Allium; species Allium cepa. Next base: position 561,748,131 of record CM060939.1, read on the forward strand.
TTTTCAAATTGTAATGTATATGTATATGTATATTATGATTTGAAGTTATGTTTGAATTTAATACAATACTTTTCAAACGTTATTTAAAATAAGATTTCTATATTTTCAACGCATAAGGTAAATGTTTATTCATATATTGAGCTTAAGTTTAAAAATAAGATTAAATTTAAAAATTCATTCCTTTTATTTTAAATATTCTTTCTTTTAAAATTTAAACATGAGATAATATGGTTTGTGAATACATAAAAGTTTAAAATAAAATCCACAAATATATAAAAACATATAATACATTAATTGATTCAAAACATAAGTAATTTATAAATAAATATTTACATAAAATCACATTTGTGTGTATATATATATAAATTTAAAAGCATATTAATAAAAAGATAAACATATTATAAATTTAAACATAATAAGTAGATACATTAAAAAAACTTAAATAATTAAATAAAAAGAAAATTGTAAACATTTTAAGTTAGCATTTGACATTTGTAAAAATAATTTAACATGTGTAAGCTAAGTAATAACTATAATGACAAATGGCAATAATTCTTCTTATGCTAATTAAAAACTTAGAAATTATTAAATATTAATAAAAAATTTGGTTTTCATTTTTCAGTTCTAAATCTTTTCTTTATTCTTCATCTTTCAAAACCAAATCTAAAAGAAAAATAATAAATGCAAACCTGGAATTGAAAACCAAACCAAAATTCTGATCTAAAGCAAATACCACAACTTCATCATTCATTTCATCTTCAACCTGAATCAAGGCATGCAGTAGGATCAAACCAATGATACATTAACAATCTAGTGAATTCAATCAAGCAAGCTCCAGATCAAATTCAAACTGCAATGGAGAAATCTGTCCTATGTTTAATAAAATCTGGTGAGTAAATTTTCTTTAAAAACAGATATAAAACCTGTGATTTTACCTGGAGATCCGTGATGATTTTTGTAGTAATTTGGTTTGCAAATGTTTGTGAAGATGAATGCATGTATGTATATAAGGATGACATGCTTGTATATTACTGTGTTTATATGTATAGTAAGCTCTGTGTGTTTACAGGCTTGATCACTAGATAAATTCAATATCTCACCATAAAATCAATATTAGATTTTGATTTGTGAATGAAAGATGTTTTAATTTGTGCAACATTTTTCCTAAAAATAATTTCGAGAATTTATATTTAGTAGTTATCTCAAAACATGATAATATTAGTGAAGACCTTCACATATGTTAAAAGTCAATTAGGTTAATTTCAAATTTTGATTATATAAACTGAAACGTTAAACAAAATGATGAATTTTGGTATTTAAACCTGGATTTTTAAGCCTGTATGCATTGGGTATTTCTAAGTTGAACAATTTGGGCTTTATGTTCGATTATGGTCGATCGGCGGTAAGGGGAGAGTCAAAATTAAGGCTGGAGGAGGATATGATGTAGGGGAAGTCAGGAAAAATGGTTAGGGATTTTTCCAATGGGCAAGGCGACATATCGGAGATGGATTAGGGCTTAAGGACCGTTTTATAGCGACGACATTGTCGAGGTACATGCGACATTGGTGAAGGACCAGACTCGATCGCGAGGTGTGGCTATGACAAAGGAGTTTTTTATGCTGCTTGGGTTGGAGGGGAGTGGACTCCGGTGGGCGAGGTCGTCATCGGTGAGTGGTTTTAGCCGGTGGGTTGATTCCATTTTCGATCGAAGTGCTCGATTTCGATTAGAGGAGGAATCGTAGGACCTGGGTGGTCTAGCGAACCATGGGTGTCGTCGGTGATTTGTCGAGACCGGTGTAGATGGTCGGAGTGCGAATGATCGCGCGTGCACGTGCACGATGTATCTGATGGTATCGAGGTTTGGAAGAAGCAGGTCGCTCCGGGTCGATCTTGTGTTTCAGTATAAGATACTCGAAGTAGTATTGGAGGTAGGAGATTCGTGTGTTTCCTCTGGATTTTGATGATAAGGCTCGGGTCTGTGTTGGTTTAGCTAACCAGTTTTAAGAAAGTATAATTGTTTCCAGGTTTTCATATATAAAGTTTAACATGATCCAGATTTAAGTTTGAAAAGGAGAAAAACATTTCCAGGCTAAATTTTTAAAAGGAAATTTAGGTTTAAGCTTAAGCGAAGAATTCAAGTTTTAAAGCAAAACAAAATCAAGTTTTTAAAAGCTAAAATATTAGTTAAAGTTTCAAGCAAGGTGTTTAAAAAGGTTTTGAAGTTTTAAAGATTTTAAATAATTAGTTTTCAAAGAAGAAGGTTTAACCAAGTTATATATGTTTAAAATTTGAATAGGTTTTAATAGGAAGATGATAATTAAGTTTTTAAAAGAGTAAGAATTTATCTAATTATTAAATAAGTTTGAACAAAGTTTCAAAGATAATAAATGTTATTATAAAATGTTAAATTGATTTGTTTAAGTGGATTATATTTTTAATCATGTAATTAATCCCCAAATATTTTTCCAATGATATAATTAGGAAATTAAGGAAGATAGGGAATTTTTTTGATTAACTAAAGATAATTAATTAGTGAAATTAATTAAAAGTTAATCACTTAATGAGATAAATAAAGGGTAATTAATTGATGAAAATCATCAAGGTACAATTATTTAGTATAAGTAATTAAGGAATAGTTAATGAATGTGTTTAAAAGATCATTAACTAATGATTATGGGATAATTAATTAAGATAATTAATTTAAGATAATTAATTTGATTAATTAATTAAGGATAATCATTTGTGGAAACTGGTTAAGTATAATTGCTTAAAGTAATTACTTAGTGAAGTAATTAATGGATAATTACAGAATGTGATTAATTGGGGGCTAATTTCTGAATGTAATTAATTAAAGGGAAATCACTTACTAAAGTAATTAAAGAATAATTACGTAATGGAAATTATTAAGTATTAATTACTTAGTGTAATTAATCAAAGAATTGATTAATTAAAGTTAATTAATTAATGTGATTAATTAGGGTTAATTAATGAATGTGATTAATTAGTGATTAAAGGTAATTAATTAAAAGAGCAATTAATTAATGAAAATAATTAGAGGATTCATTAATTAATGTAGTAATTAATTAATGAAACTAATTAGAAGTTAATTATTGTGAATAGTTAAGGCTGATTAATCTATGTGGTTAATTAAGGGTTAATTACTTAATGTAATTAAAGAGTAATTAATCAAGAATGATTAACTAAAATGAAAAATTAAAGGACAATTACTTAATGTAATTAAAGGATAATTAATCATGAATGATTAATTAAGATGGAAAATTTAAGAATGATTAATTAATTAATTTGTAATTAATTAATGTTAAGTAAGCAGGATTAAGGTAATCCAAGTGATTAAAATTGGTAACTAATTTAATGGGAGATTAATTAAATTAATTAGGAATTGAATCAATTTTTCTTATGAATGATTGAATGATATTGGATAATTTGGATGAGATATCTCTGATATATGTGTTATGTGCTGCTTGTTGATATAAGATGTTTTGATTGAATTGAGATAATATGGATTATCTATTTGTGATATTGTGAATCATCTATCTGTGTGTAAATGTTACTCTAAATAATAATTAAATTGTTTATACCCTTAAACAACTTGGACATTAACGCATTTTGGGTTTCGGTGAGACCGGGATCGGATTTCCAAATTTGGATATCCGAAAACCACATCGATCCAAATTAAACGTTAGGTCGTAAATATCAAGTGAAGAAGAAGACTCGAAGTGTAAGGACTATTATCGTTAACTTTGAGGATGATTCCAAAATGAGTTAACGGAGATAGTACTTTCAGATTCGAGATGAAGATTCAGAGTGCAAGGGCTACTGTCGTTAACTCTAAGGGTGATTCCAAAATGAGTGTAACAAGATAGTGCCTTCGGTTCCGTTCGAACCCAGAACGGACTTGTATGGATCGAATGCTTTTAGAACATCGTCAGGAGGGCAATGAGCATTCTAAGATGGATGTGTTCTATAAAGGTAATCGCAGCCTCAAGCTTCATCAACCGGGAATGGCTAAAACAGAGGAGGTACAGTAAGGCTAAGTCGGTCGCGTCCGAGTAGGATGAGATTTTCTCTTGTCTAGATGTCCCTTTTATTTCGGCTTAGTGGGCAGTTGGTTCGCGGCCAACTGCGAGGTTGTCTTGTTCGGAAAAATCCAATAAGGGATGGTTCCGGCCTTGTGTAGTAGGGGATTTAGGGTGGATCCTCGGTACTCTGATCTAGACCAAGTACTGTGACGGGTGGTACCCCAGTAGCCCTGCCATTGTATGGAATCCAATCTCTAATAAGTGCTCTTCGAGTTTGTTTGTATACCTATGTATGTTGGAATTTAATAAATGTAACAATTTCGGCTATATTCTATTTTACTTGAAAATCCTAGACACTATTATAATATCACTGGATTTCCTATCAAATGTTTTGGTTATCGTAAGGTAAAAACTTTTCCATGTTTATGTGTGGGAAGTCTTATGAGATACCTTTCATTTCAAAGGATTTTTCAAATATAAGCAACTTTAACTCGTTTACTCACACCAGACCCATGTTTGACCCAAGTGTTTACTTTCTGTTTTATTAAACTCTTGGGTACTCAAATTTTTTTGAGTAGCCAAGGGATTCAGGTTAGCTTTGACGAATTCTGGAGGAGATTTGAAGCAGGAGGCTTCAGCGTGTAGATATATTATAGTTTCGCTGTGTTAGTGTTGTGTCTGTATCTCTGTGATGTCTTGAATTGTATGATAGACAGATGTTTATAACTATCTAATTTGTGATGTATAAGTTGTGTAACTCTGATGTATATGATACTATGTAATATCTTATGTGATGTAATATATTTTATTCATTCCACTGTGCGATTCTGATATTGTTGGGCTTCTTCTTTCCTTTCTTTTCTCTTTCTATCCCTTTCTTTCTTCTTAAGGATGCTTCTTTCTGTGGAACGAAAGACGGGTCGTTATAAAGCTTGGTTTATTAGGTCGTAAGTGTAGCCATGGTTATTGATAGTTCATTCATCATCAATCCCTATCCTTGAGGATTGATATTTCCAATGCTTGACTTTGAGCATCGACTTCAAATCACGCCTATCTTTAGGCATTGATTGGAACAACTCATCGACCATCATCGTTTATTTACAATTAGGCATGTCTTGTTGGGCCGTAAATATAGTCGTGTGAGTTTTGATTACATAACAATTCCTATCTTTGGGAACTGATGTTTTGGGTTCTAGCTCCAGGCATCCCTATTTGGCTTTGCCCATCTCTGGACATTAGTCAAAGATTAGAGGGATAAGGATGAATCATCCTATCGACCCTTGTGTGGTTATACTCCCCTAACACGATCATGGTCAAAGGAGTTAGTCGGTACCTATCTCCAGGTACCCGATTGCACTACTAATCTCATAGCACCAAGTTTAGCTTACAAGATCTAACACCCTAGAATAAACCGTAATTAATTAAAGAAAATTAATAAATAATTAATGAGGCTCCAAAATGAACTTGAGCAAATATCAAATTTTGACCATGAAACTTGAATCATTATTTTTATGATGATTTGCTTAGCAGCTTCCATATATAAAGTTTTGCTATCGGGGTTCAAATAAAATGTTTATAACATTTAAAGTTTGTGAGTCGAAAATAATTAAAAAGGGAATATGGATGTGCGGACCCTATCGGTCGACAAAAGGGCATGGTCGATCGACCAATAGCGATTGAACTCCTCCTTCCACCAATCGACCTAGGGTCAACATGCCCTAAACCTTGATCAAAAGGGCTAGATTTAATAAAAGTTAATAAAATATAATTGGATGCACATAATTGATTCAAGCGCCTATAAATAAATGCCAAATACCTCACCTATTTCTCATATTTTCTAAATAGAGCAACTGAACTCCGCCTTTTTCTTTCTTCACTATTTCTAGAAATTATAAACATACTGTTACACACACACACACACACACACACACACACACACATATATATAAATCAAAGAAGGGTTAAAAATAAAAGAGGAGAGAATGAGTTAACTAATACTGCAAAAAAGGTAGATTCTATAATTATAAATCTTAATTTCCACTTAACTCAAATCTTCTTTCAGATATGTAATTCTAATAGGTATATATATCTTGTTATACATATTTTTGAGATTGAAAGGAAAAAAGAAGTCAACTAATGGAATGAATTTAGATTTGGGGATATGGAAAGGTAGAAAAGTGAGTAGAAAATTATATGATTTATACATAACACTAAAATTTATATCATCAAATTTTATTTAATTATTATGCATATACAAGATCTGCAGAATTGTAGGCTTAAAACGAATGTATTTAACTAAAATCTTGCCCACATATTCTATAAGTTAGATAATTGTGATGGAATAGCGTATACACCCTAATTTGGAAATTTGGAAATTAATCCCTTAAAAATTTAAAGTATGGTATTGATAAGATTGTGAAGTTAATTCTAGATTTATTTTATAAAAATTGTTTAGCCATCATTTGGAATGCCCTAGTTTGACTTGAAATGAAAATTACTATATTTGAGTTTATTGGGAGCGATGAAAGTACAATTTATTTGTATCTCTTTATATGTAAATTTCCATATGTTGCCTAACTTCACAGCTATATATAAAAATCTGTCACTTGGAATAATAAAGAATATACCAAAATAAAAGAGATATGTAAAGTACAAATGTTCTTTTCCGTACTTTACACCATCTATTTCAATAGAAATAAGAAAAGATAATTCCTTGCAATTTCAAATGGAGCAAAAGTCTCACTTCTAGGTGGTTTGTGGGAAGTTATGATGGTAATAAATTCCTTTTCGGAAAGATATGTAACATATCTCACTCCGAGACCCTAAAAAAGAGGCCGATGATGCAACAATCATCACCGAAATCATTTTCCAACGACAAAGTGAGTTTAGTATTTTTTTCACAACATAAGTAAATAGAGCAGGAAATTTTTTTCATTGCATCAAAATATTTTACATAATCTATTGCATCATTAAACCCAAATCTTTTCCCATTGGGTAACTATATAATAAGAAAATCAGGGCAGTGTGTGCCTAACTTATGAAGATCCCAACACCACACCTAATTAGTTATATATTTTTGTTTTATACAGCGAAAATTTCAAAAATACATTTATGTACATAGCAAGCCACCTACTTCACCTTCGAAATCTTTATTCGTTTTTCCAAAGGATACTTGTCTAATCCATAAATTCAGCCTACTCAAATGAGCACCCATTAATTTGTGAGAAATAGTAAAAGCACAGATCAGAAAATAAGTTTGATGTGAGTAAAACTTTTATCCTAAGCATCTATGGTGGGCCCACGCTATTAACGCAGAATGGGTTATCACCTAACTTTATCATCATTAATATGCATCAATATATATATAAATATATATATATATATATATATATATATCACAGAAAGCAAACATGTGCATAAATTCAATACATAAGTATACCTTCACTTTCAATACGACATAAATATGAAATTTCTTTTCATATAAGCTAGACGATTCATTGTAGTCTTAGTTCAGGTTGCCGCACAGGCCTAACTTTTCCAGTTCTTAACCATTATGGTTTATTCTTTATTTTATTATTAATAGATAAATAGATTGCCAATGGGCCTCACATCAATATTCTTGAGTTTTTTCTAGGACGAACCACTGGATACTACTCAGTCCCTAATCCCATGGTCTCATTTGTTTATTGTAAAAAGATAATTGGATGCCACGCAAGCCTTACTTCACCATACTTGCTTAACTTTCATAAATACACAATTAGATGCTATATAAGCTTTCGATCAACTATGCCAATTTCAATGTCGTGGCTTTGAAACTTAGCACAACACAGGACCTCGATCAACATTACCAATTATAAAGTTGTATGTTTGACATTTGGTATTCACTTAGACCTTAATGATACCATTATTTGGTAGCCACTTAGGCTTTATCTCGCCACTCAGGCCTTCCCTAATAATATTTAGAAATGTGATTGCCGTAAAAGCCTTACATCATTCATCATCAAATAAGGAGTTTGATTTATCCTTCTTATTACCACCGATGCCCTCCATTTGTCTTGATATTCTTACAAATGATTTCATTTATTAACTATATGCACTACACATTGCTCAGATAAAATATTTTTATCTTCTAATTTAAATATACCTTAACATTTGTTAGCTTCTCTAAACTTTCTTCATTTTAGAATAGGTTAACATAATTTTAACTTATAAAATCTTTCCTTAATTTCATCCCCATGAAATAGTTCAATAACACTTGGAATCCGTCTTCTAAAGTGCCCTAAATATTCAATATTTTACATGGAAAAATATAGCATTACATGTCGTCGTGTTTATTCTTAGTCATTGGATACGTGTAGTTCCATAGCCTTTGAACATTTAAGATTAACTATCATGAAATGACTACCCATAGCCATCGGGAGTCAATTTATCCTATGCTATCTTATAGCATAACTATGTAGTTATCGTAGGTTGATTGCTTCCTAAGCTATATCGTATTATACCCCAAAGAGCAGTTGTGGAGAATCTTCCATATAGCGGTAGAGTGCTATTTCTATCGAGTCATCATGCATCATTTTTTTTACGTTGAATTAAAAAAGTCATCAACAATCGCATGCAAATCACAAGCTAACCCGTACGACCATTGTGTTTTATCATCTATCTGGTAAACACGTTCAGTTTCAACAGAGCCACCGTGAATTGTCCGCATATGAGCCTTCGTGTGCTATTATTTAAAACCTTTATGGATAGTTGCCCTTTGCATGCATTAATAAGTCAGCATGTATGCAATTTCATTCGTGAACTAGCCTTCATAAACATGACTATATAACTGTATAATTATAAGGATAAATATGTTCAGTTCTTCACGTGTACTTGCAAATTACATGCTTCGTTCTTCATGATATTTAATGCCTTTATTGATTTTCGTATTTACATGTAGTGTTATTTCATGTGCTATCGCGTGCCTGGGAAATTGTTGATACCGTGCGTGTTATCTCGCTTTTTGGCAAGCCCGTGATACCAAAAGACTGATTGAAAACCAAAGACAGCTTGTCTCAAAGATTGGTTATACATTGCTTCGCTATGAATATCGATGAATTTTGTCAAAGCCCGGATCAGGCAACAATTGATAGAACATGACAAGAAAGACCATAAAAGCCAGCGTTTCAAATTTCAGATTAATCGGAGTTCGTATGAGTGAGGTATGATCGATACAAGTTAGCTAAAATGTGCAATTCGTATCCATCAAAGAATCGAGGTGATGCTCGTTTCGAACCCATCAGATTCGTATCCATCATGTTTTTACATAGTTTGAATCCATCAGGTGTTCATATCCATCGGTCCATCATGTTCGAATCGATGGCATGTGCATCGATCAAACCACACCGCTTCGCATCCATTGATGCATCCTACTTCGAGTCGGTCGGTCTCGTATCCATCCCCAAGCACTACTTCGCATCCATCAACAGTGGCAAGTCACTATTTCGTATCCATGAATCATCTGCCCTATTTGCATCCAACAACCAAGTAACCTTGGTTTGTCTCGCTCCAGTTCGTATCGATCAGTAAAACTACCATTCGTATCCATCGATGCAAACTGGGTGACGTCACTTAATACGAACAAGGCGAGATATATGGATACGACGCGGTCAACTCGGAGTAAAAGGTGGATTAATGTAAGGGGTGCGCGCCACGTCACTAAGAAACCACGTGCATTATCGATGCGCAGGCCATCGATACGAAACCCTGGGTTCGAACAAAGCAGTACTTCGAGAAACTTAAACTCGTATCGATAATATCTCCTAAACCGCTGATCCAAATATAACGAAATTTTCACAGCAGCTTCCATACAAGGTAAAGAATGTTCTTGCCAAGTTTCAGCTCGATTGGATCATTTTTTGATGAATACAAAATCATTTCGTATCGGTCACAGATCGAGTCGAAACTTGGTGGGGTCGGTCGCGTGGGCCCATTCACGTGCTAGAAGAAGTCTCCCGAAGTTTGAGCGCGATCTCATCCTCCTACGCCTATAAATAGCCCCTGAAGCCTACAGAAAAGGGATCTTTTGGCCATGGAACGTCCAGACTCTGCCGGATTCAATTATACATCTTTCTATCACCATTGTATTCTGACATCAGAGTTATTACTCACTGTAATCTACTGTAACAGATTGAAATCATCGAAAGAATCAATAAAGTCATAAAATTCAGAGTGGACGTAGGCAAGATCGCCGAACCACTATAAATCCTGTGTTTCTGTTCGTTATTTCTGAATTGCCGTGCTTGATATTGCTTAGATCTGAGATTTGTGTTTGAATATTGCTGATTTGTATTCATATGCTGGTGCTTTCATGATACTGGGGTTTGTGACCATTTTTGGTGCAAACACTTTGGTGCTTCCATTGAGAAGGCTAACTCAAGGATTCTACCGTTCGGAAGCTGAATTTGAAGATTTGAGAATTCATATCTAAGGAGCTATGACAAGACAAACAAGTAGAAGGAAGAGACCATAAAGAAGTCAACATGAAGGAAGTGAAGAGGCTTCCTCAGGAGCGAATCAGGCATCGATCTTCATCACCAGGGATGAGATGGAGGCAATGATGAAGAGACAAGAAGAGTTGATCCAGAGCTTGTTTCAACAGATTGGGCAACTTGGAGCACTGAATCGAGGAGCAGATGGAGTTCAAAATGGAGCAGGACCATCCGACGTAGCACCTGGATTAGGGGGCGTACACTTGGAGCATGTTGATCCAATCCCAGAGAGAGACAGGGGCATCTAAGCAACCTGGTGGTAGTAGAGGAATGAACGCTTGGCCAGGGGGCAGGTAAAATTCCCTCGTGAACTCGAGGGGCAGGTCGAAAGCGATGAACAAGTCGCAAACCTCTCACTAACACGGTTAATCATTTACACATGTACGAGATCGCGCACGATCCATAGGCATGCTCTGAATGACTACTGACCACATCATAGTAAGAGTTTACGCTTTGACATCCACGTATTGCTTTTGCTTTGATTTTGATTTGGACATTGGTACTTAGTTTGTTTGGACATTTCTGTTGTGGAATTCGTATGATCATTGCTTTAATATTTGCAATTCTGTGAAAAAATTTACTTGTATAACCGTTGGATCGCGAACGGTCCACGAGCACCTCTTGTATGGCGATGAACCGCTAAAGTCTTTGATTCAGAAACTCACCCGAACGTGAAATCTGGCATCGATAATACTAAGTCCCCCCAGGCACACCAATTCGCCTCGAACGGCACCCGACCTCGAACGATCACAGTTCACCTCGAACGACATACGACCTCGAACTGGCATCGATAATACTAAGTCCCCCCCAGGCACACCAATTCGCCTCGAACGGCACCCGACCTCGAACGGTCACAATTCGCCTCGAACGGTCACAATTTACCTCGAACGGCACACGATCACGAACGATCACAATTTGCCTCGAACGGCACCCGACCGCGAACGGTCATGATTCACTTAGTATGATATCCAATCGCGAACGATCACATTTTTCCTCATGCGGCAATCGATCGCAAACGATCACATTCTGCCTCGTGCAGCACCCGACCGCGAACGGTCGCATATCACCTTTTATGACATCCGACCGCGAACGGTCCCATTTCATCATTTGTCGCGAACGGCATCCGACCGCGAGCGGTCCCATTTAACCATTTTCCGCAAACGGCATCCGACCGCGAACGGTCCTGTTTCACCATTTGCCGTGAATGGCATCCGACCGCGAATGGTCCCATCTCATCATTTGCCGCGAACGGCATCGGCCGCGAACGGTCCCGATTCACCTCAAATGGCATACGATCCCGAACGATCGTCATCCGAGGTGATATGAAACTATCGAGTTCGTTGCAGGTTGTTGACAGGATATGAACATCCAGCTTATGGCATTACAAAACACACCTTCCTATCGCAAGGCATGTTTTGGGGGGCAAATGTTATCCCTCTTTTTGGCATGCCCGTGATACCAAAAGACTGATCGAAAACCAAAGACAGCTCATCTCAAAGGTTGGTTATACATTGCTTCGCTATGGATATCGATGAATTTTGTCAATGCCCGGATCAGGCTATAATTGATAGAATATGACAAGCAAGAACATAAAAGCCAGTGTTTCAAATTTCAGGTTAATCAGAGTTCGTATGAGTGAGATACGATCGTTACAAGTTAGATAAAATGTGTAATTCGTATCCATCAAAGAATCGAGGTGATGCTCGTTTCGAACCCATCAGATTCGTATCCATCATGTTTTTACATAGTTCGAATCCATCGGGTGTTTGCATCCATCGGTCCATCATGTTCGAACCGATGGCATGCGCATCGATCTGACCACACCGCTTCGCATCCATTGATGCATCCTACTTCGAGTCGGTCAGTCTCGTATCCAACCCCAAGCACTACTTTGCATCCATTAACAGTGGCAAGTCACTAATTCTTATCCATGAATCATCTGCCCTGTTCGCATCCAACCACCAAGTAACCTTGGTTCGTCTCGATCCAGTTCATATCGATCAGTAAAACTACCATTCGTATCCATCGATGCACACTGGGTGACGTCACTTAATACGAACAAGGCGAGATACATGGATACGACGCGGTCAACTCGGAGTAGAAGGTGGATCAATGCGAGGGGTGCGCGCCATGTAACAACCCGCATATTTATCAATTGTATATTTAAATATTTTATTTAAATATTTCATCATTCGCCGGATTTTGGTCCAAAAAACTACTTTTTGCATACGGTCGAATTAGGACTCGGGACCCCTTCCATTGAGTTCAAAATGCCGTTTGCGACCTTTTTGAGTATAAGCTTCGATATGTTTGGAAAAAGTTGATTTTTGCTACTTTTTCACTTTGGGTTTGGGTTTGGGTTCAGCCCTATGTTTAACTTATACTCAAATCTGAGCCACTCCTCCCATTCACCCTCGCTTTCTCCTCTTTTTAGTTTGAAAACATCATTGGTGGGAGAGACGGGAAATTAAAACTCCAAAACCCTAGTTTCCTTTTGCAAATCAAGCTCTAGCTCCAAACTAATAGAAGAACCCATTAGTAAGCTTCTCTTCTTCTTCTCCAACTTTTTCTCTCTTTGATTTCAGAAAATTCCTAAACCTAATTTGGGAAATTTTTCTCTTTTAAGCTTAGAATCAAGCTTCTTGAGTTGGATTTGAAGAGTGGTTGATTCTCCTTTGCTTTCAAGCATCTTCTTCAATCGTTTGGGTTCAAAGGTGAGATTTTTATCTCACATCTATGACTATAATTATCTTTAGTAGTTGGGTATGAATTCCTAACACTTCTTCATGTGCATTTGCTCTTGATTTGGATTGATTTTGTGAATATTCCTATTTTTGGGTTTTTAAGTCAAATTTGTGTGAAAATCCTTTTATGGATGTTTGATCGTGCTTTTGGTGATGCATCGAGGAGCATATAGGGCCGGGTTGTCGATTGGCATAAACCCTTAGAGCCAATGTTCGTCCGGTTGCATTTTGGAAGAGTTTTCTCTTCATTTGAATAGGCTGAAAAACAGCCCAGGCATGATTCAGTCGACTGAATCCTCTGTTCAGTCGACTGAACCTGAAACCCGAAAGTTTCCAGGCATGATTCAGTCGACTGAATCTTCTGTTCAGTCGACTGAACCTGAAAACAGAAAGTTTCCTGAACCTGGAAAATTTCCACGTACAGGGTCAGTCGACTGAAAACTCTGTTCAGTCGACTGAACCTGCTGTTTCAGTCCAGTTTGCCTTTTTGGATTGAATTTCCAACGTTAATCGATTCGTGTTGATTCCCTTTTGTATTATCACTTATTATCGACTTTGATGACATTTTCTTCGTGATTTTTGGGAATATCCATTTTGATGGATTAAGTATCGATTTCTTTGGATTTGATTCACGTCTTCGAATGTGAATTTTAGTGATTGATTGTTCTTACAATCTTCTTTGTGATTTGTCACTTTAAAAATATAAAGGTTTTCTATACTAGTAGTAAATATCAAAACTCTTTCTTCAAATGATTTCAACACTATTTTATTACAAAGCTCGTTTCTTAAAACCATTTTCCAATCTATTAGTACATACAGACCTTTACCTCACTCATATGAGAAATCTAATTAAACGGCTTAGTAAAACAAGTGGTATAAAACGCTTGCGTTTACTTCGTCGGTTAATTCTTGGACTTGTTCGATTGAAACTCTTGTGACAATTATCTAGTGGAAATCTACAATTTGTTCGTAAATATTTAAGTTAAGCTAGTGGTTATGGGACATGAAGCTAAGCTCATATATTTACTAGCTTACTGTAATTGACACTTCTTGATGATCATGACGATCATTTTTGTGATTTAGACTAGCAATGTGCGATGTCTCTTTGCTTATATGGAGGACTGTACTTCATTTTTATCGAGCTTCGTCTCATTTCTCGCATGGGTCGTACCTATTTAGGTGCGTCGATGTTTATTTACACATGGGTCGTATCTATTTAGGTGCGTCAATGTTTGTTTACTTCGTGGAGCAATCGGCTCAATAAGTCGGGACATGGGGTGTATCTTTCTGGGTGCATCGATGTTCGTTTATGCATGGGACGTATCTTTCTAGGTGCGTCGATGTTCGACTTTGCATGGGGTGTATCTTTCTAGGTGCATCGATGTTCTTTTATGCATGGGACGTATCTTTCTAGGTATGTCGATGTTGATTTATGCATGGGCCGTATCTTTCTAGGTGCGTCGATGCTTATTTATGCATGGGGTGTATCTTTCTAGGTGCATCGATGCTAGACATTACATGGGGCGTACCTATTTAGGTGCGTCGATGTTTGTCTTTGCATGGGTCGTATCTTTCTAGGTGCGTCGACGTTTGACTGTGCATGGGGCGTCTCTATTTAGGTGCGTCGATGCCCGGTCTATGGAATAGCGTTCCGTTTGGGATTGGCCATCCTTTTCTTGTGATTTCTGGATTCTAATTAATGATTTCTAGAATTTTTGTTTCACCAATTTGAAGATTGGCATTTATATGTTGTCAATATTTGTGGCTTGGTGAATGAAATTGGGAGTACGACATTCCTTTTGATCTTTGAGAAGATTTTGTGATATTGATTAATCTCTTGTTGATTTTTCAATTACTTATTTATCACAGCTTGGCATTGTGATTATTATACATTTAGTCATATCTCTTATTCTATATCATCTCATCTGATATTTATAGCTAGACTGATCCGTTTATTATTTTCTTATTAAATAATACTCGGGTCAGACCGAGATGTTACAGGTGCTTCTGCTTGACTTCTCTTCTGGGGTTATCATCCTGACTTTTAACTAACTACTTAGATTAGTAGTTTATTTTGTTGTATACGCTTGAGATATAGACTCATAGTTGTATTCTTTTGTGTAGCACGTGTTGCTATTCTTTTGTATTATTATGGATCTTTTTGACCACTACTCTGATATACACTTTCATGTGTTAGTTATATATTCATATCTTCTTCCGCCTTTGTGATATGAATTATCTGTGATTGATTTGTGTTATGCTTATTTCTATATTTGTTTCCGAATATTATTAGAGCCACTGTGTAGTAGCTTTGTGTTTGTATCGGTATGTCGGATTTCCTCTTGAAATAAAAAGCATGTTAAACTATCTGACATATCGGTGCTCGCGCAAAGCAATTACACGGATGGTCGCTCCTAAATAGCCTTATTCTCCATGCTTTTTGACAGCATTACACCGTAGTGTTCTTGGCTAGCGTGGGTATAGAGGTGGGCGTCACAGCTTGGTATCAGAGCCAAACTTCGGAACAATGTAGAATAATTTAACAAGGATCATCGTCCTAAGTCCATCTTAGGACTCGTGCTTTAGGATTTTATTCGAGTCTTCGTACTGATTCATCCTATTTTCTTTATGATTCCTTATTTTATCTATCAAGATTGCTTGATATTTATTTTGAGAATAACCTTTTCCTCTTATTTCTTTCTTTCTTAAAGAAGAGAAATGGTTAGACAAGCCGTTCCAGTGCCGGTCAATCTAGTGCTACTCCCCAAGATGGAGTTTTTATGTCTGCCCAGCAGCTTCTTGATCTAGTAAAGAACGCTCAAGCAGCCGGACCCAATCCAGAGCCTACTCATCCTAGATCCGGTTTTGCACGCTTGTGCAGAGACTATACCGATTTAGGTGGAAGGCCATTCAGGGGATCCGAGAGTGTTATAGAAATTCAAGCTTGGCTCAAATCATGCGATCGCATCTTTTCTCGCATGAATCTTATTGACCTTCATCGAGTCCAAGTGGCTTCTAGCATGCTCCAAGAAAGAGCATTAGATTGGTATGAGCTTTTAATTTCTGAAATCGTTGAAGCGGATCTCACTTGGGAGAAATTCCGGGAAAGATTCGAATTGAAATTTATGCCGGAGGCTGAAAAAGTAACTTTGGCCTGGCTTTTTATTGACCTTGTTCAAGGTGAATCTTCTGTGACAGACTATGTCGCATCCTTCGAATCTCTTTCCAAATATGGGGTTGAGTACATTAATACCCCATTGAAGAAAAACCAGAGATTTGTCTATGGCTTGAAAAAGATCTTAAGAAGCCATTACTCCTGAAACTTGAAGTTTCTTTTGATCAGCTTATTGATATCGCTCTTCGTCTTGAAGAGGCCGATAGAGAGTGTGATGTTGAAGTTGTGGGTGCCAAACAAAACTTCAACAACAACATGAAGCGGCCTATTATATTCAAAGGCCCCATTCCCAACAAGAAAGGAAGGCAAGAAACCCCGGTAGCAAAAGTTTCTACCTCTAGTCGTGGGCAATGCTACAATTGTGGTTCCACGGACCACTATGCTAGGGAGTGTCCGAAACCTCTTTATTGTCGCTATTGCAAAAATTCGGGTCACCATATAACTGCATGTCCCATACTTCAAAGTAGGAAGGAGGGAAAGCTCAATGTAGTGCAAGCTCCTGGTAACACTTCTCGTGGTCAAGGTATTTCTTATTTATTCCTTGATTACATTTGTTTTGTGATCATCCTTTCGAGTTCTTGTTAATATGGGTTCATCTCATTATTTTTATATCAAAAGAACTTGTTGATTCTTTTTCTTTGAAAATATTTTGGGCTTGTTGACTTCTTTGAGGATTGTGAATCCGGATTAGTGGGTCCGCAACACTCAATTTGCTTTCCATTGATGTCGAAATTATTTTATGTGATTTTTCTTTCCAAGCCGATTTATACTTAGGCTTCGGAATTCATATTTGAAAGGATTGGCTTAATCGTTGTGAATCCCCTATCCTATTTTCCGTGTGGACTATTCATCTTCGACATTTTCTATCTGTTAAGCAGATTTCTATTTTTTTCTTGAGCTTCCGATTTCAAATTTTTGAAGGCATCATTTTATTCTTTAAGCCCTCAAGATGAGAAAAGTGTTATTTCTCTTATCTAAATAATTTGTGAAACTTTTCCGGTATTTTTGAGTTTATCTTAGGATTATCACCTAAGAAATCTTTTGTGTGGTGTTAAGGTCTTTCAACTCGACCTTGCCATCGATTTTCATTTGGCTACGAGTTGCGGGAGTTCGCATTCCACTTACCGCATTCCGCACTCGTTACGGTTCTTATGAATGACTTATTTTGTCATTCAGTTTGTCCAGCTTATTTCATCCATTTTATAGATCGAATATTCTATGAATATCTCGATGACTCCATTCTTGTATTTATTGATTTTGGATGAGAATAGCAATTTAAAATTTTGCAAATCCTTTTCATAAGATTTATTTATAAGTATAATTGGATTTTTGTTCTTAAAACGAACAAAGAATATACTTAAAGGTTTTTAAGAAACATGTTTATCACATAGAAGATGATTTTGTGATTGTGTTGCCCGTTGAGTGCTTTAAGAATTCTGATCGATGCGCTTGATCAACGTTATCGATAAGAATCTCCTAAACGCTTTGATGAGACAATCAGACACGATATATTGACTTGTAAAATGTAAAAAATTTTAGAAATATTTTTACATTGAGATAATTGTGATTTTGAAAGTTTTAGCTTTTCGGGAAAGAAAATTATTTAAAAGAAGTCTTTCTTTTCGATACTCTTATTCTTGTGATTCCCGTGGGGAACCAAGACTTTACCTTTTGTACCAATGCTAATCGTATTGGTTTGGATGCCGCTCTCTTGCAAATGAGAACCTGCTATCACTTGTGCTTCTAAATCGTTATAGCTTATCGAGACTAGATATACCGCTCATGGTCTAGTGCTCGCGGCTATTGTTTTTACTTTTAGAGTTTGGCATCATCATTTTTGGGGAAGAAATTTGTTCCCCACCTCGATCATAAATCTTTGGAATATTTATTTTATCATAAGGAACTTCATGTCAACTCGAGTTCCTGGCATCTTATGATCTTGATATTCTTTTTATTCCCGGAAGGGAAATCGTGTTGCCAATGCGCTTTGTTGTAAGCAACCAGTGGTTGATTCTTTGATGTTGTCTGAATGGAAATTATCTTTTTATCAAGTTCATCGGACGTTCTGATATACTTCGTTTTATTGAGTTTCATCTCATCTCTTTTATGGACTAGCGTCCGATGTTCTTTTATGTTGTTCGGTTCATCGGATGTACTGTTATTATAGTACATCGATGTTCCGTCTTATCTGGATCAATGGATGTAACATTTTTATACTACATCGTTGTTCCGGTTTATCGGTTCATTGGACGTACCGTTTTTGTACTACGTCGGTGTTCCAAATTATTCGAGTTTCCAGTTTCTCGGGCGTACCTTTTCTGTACTACGTCGTTGCACTGGCTCAATCTTCTGCTATTCTTGACGTTTTCTGCGTCTTTTAACTATGGAAATGCTTTAGGTTTCCTATTTTTATTCTTGAGCCCGGTGTTATTGAGGAAATTGAAGTTTCACCAGATTTGATTTATGAGCAACATTCCATTCGCATCGTTGCTTCGAAGGTTGAGCGCCTTCGGAAAAAAGATGTTCTTCTTGTGAGAGTTCAATGGTTCTCAAATCCTAGGGATTGCTCTTGGGAATCTAGAGAATTCATCGAGTGATCACGTTCGTGCTACCTCTTTCGTACTCTTTATGGTGAACTTCTTATTTCAATTTTCTTTTGTGTTGATATGCTTTTATGGTTGTTACTCTTTATTTTCTTCTTAAGTATTGCGAGGACGCAGTTTCTTTAAGGAGGGGAGCCTGTAACAACCCACATATTTACCAATTGTATATTTAAATATTTTATTTAAATATTTCATCATTCGCCGAATTTTGGTCCGAAAAGCTACGTTTTGCATACGGTCGAATTAGGACTCGGGACCCCTTCCATTGAGTTCAAAATGCCGTTTGCGACCTTTTTGAGTATAAGCTTCGATATGTTTGGAGAAAGTTGATTTTTGCTATTTTTTCACTTTGGGTTTGGGTTTGGGTTCAGCCCTATGTTTAACTTATACTCAAATCTGAGCCACTCCTCCCGACTCACCCTCACTTTCTCCTCTTTTCAGTGTTAAAGCATCAATGGTGGGAGAGATGGGAAATTAAAACTCCAAAACCCTAGTTTCCTTTTGCAAATCAAGCTCTAGCTCCAAACTAATAGAAGAACCCATTAGTAAGCTTCTCTTCTTCTTCTCCAACTCTTTCTCTCTTTGATTTTAGAAAATTCCTAAACCTAATTTGGGAAATGTTTCTCTTTTTAGCTTAGAATCAAGCTTCTTGAGTTGGATTTGAAGAGTGGTTGATTCTCCTTTGCTTTCAAGCATCTTCTTTAATCGTTTGGGTTCAAAGGTGAGATTTTTATCTCACATCTATGACTATAATTATCTTTGGTAGTTGGGTATGAATTCCTAACACTTCTTCATGTGCATTTGCTCTTGATTTGGATTGGTTTTGTGAATATTCCAATTTTTGGGTTTTTAAGTCAAATTTGTGTGAAAATCCTTTTATGGATGTTTGATCGTGCTTTTGGTGATGCATCGAGGAGCATATAGGGCCGGGTTGTCGATTGGCATAAACCCTTAGAGCCAATGTTCGTCCGGTTGCATTTTGGAAGAGTTTGCTCTTCATTTGAATAGGCTGAAAAACAGCCCAGGCATGATTCAGTCGACTGAATCCTCTGTTCAGTCGACTGAACCTGGAACCCGAAAGTTTCCAGGCATGATTCAGTCGACTGAATCTTCTGTTCAGTCGACTGAACCTGAAAACAGAAAGTTTCCTGAACCTGGAAAATTTCCAGGTACAGGGTCAGTCGACTGAAAACTCTGTTCAGTCGACTGAACCTGCTATTTCAGTCCATTTTGCCTTTTTGGATTGAATTTCCAACGTTAATCGATTCGTGTTGATTCCCTTTTGTTATTATCACTAATTATCGACTTTGATGACATTTTCTTCATGATTTTTGGGAATATCCATTTTATTGGATTCGGTATCGATTTCTTTGGATTTGATTCACGTCTTCGAATGTGAATTTTAGTGATTGATTGTTCTTACAATCTTCTTTGTGATTTGTCACTTTAAAAATATAAAGGTTTTCTATACTAGTAGTAAATATGAAAACTCTTTCTTCAAATGATTTCAACACTATTTTATTACAAAGCTCGTTTCTTAAAACCGTTTTCCAATCTATTAGTATATACAAACCTTTACCTCACTCGTATGAGAAATCTAATTAAACGGCTTAGTAAAACAAGTGGTATGAAACGCTTGCGTTTACTTCGTCCGTTAATTCTTGGACTTGTTCGATTGAAACTCTTGTGACAATTATCTAGTGAAAATCTACTATTTATTCGTAAATATTTAAGTTAAGCTAGTGGTTATGGGACATGAAGCTAAGCTCATATATTTACTAGCTTACTGTAATTGACACTTCTTGATGATCATGACAATCAATTTTGTGATTTAGACTAGCAATGTGCGATGTCTCTTTGTTTATATGGAGGACTGTACTTCATTTTTATCGAGCTTCATCTCATTTCTCGCATGGGTCTACCTATTTAGGTGCGTCGATGTTTATTTACACATGGGTCGTATCTATTTAGGTGCGTCGATGTTTGTTTACTTCGTAGAGCAATCGGCTCAATAAGTCGGGACATGGGGTGTATCTTTCTAGGTGCATCGATGTTCGTTTATGCATGAGACGTATCTTTCTAGGTGCGTCGATGTTCGACTTTGCATGGGGTGTATCTTTCTAGGAGCATCGATGTTCGTTTATACATGGGACGTATCTTTCTAGGTATGTCGATGTTGATTCATGCATGGGCCGTATCTTTCTAGGTGCGTCGATGCTTATTTATGCATGGGGTGTATCTTTCTAGGTGCATCGATGCTAGACATTACATGGGGCGTATCTATTTAGGTGCGTCGATGTTTGTCTTTGCATGGGTCGTATCTTTCTAGGTGCGTCGACGTTTGACTGTGCATGGGGCGTCTCTATTTAGGTGCGTCGATGCCTGGTCTATGGAATAGCGTTCCGTTTGGGATTGGCCATCCTTTTCTTGTGATTTCTGGATTCTAATTAATGATTTCTAGAATTTGTGTTTCACCAATTTGAAGATTGGCATTTATATGTTGTCAATATTTGTGGCTTGGTGAATGAAATTGGGAGTATGACATTCCTTTTGATCTTTGAGAAGATTTTTTGATATTGATTAATCTCTTGTTGATTTTTCAATTACTTATTTATCACAGCTTGGCATTGTGATTATTATACATTTAGTCATATCTCTTATTCTATATCATCTCATCTGATATTTATAGCTAGACTGATCCGTTTATTATTTTCTTATTAAATAATACTCGGGTCAGACCGAGATGTTACAGGTGCTTCTGCTTGAGTTCTCTTCTGGGGTTATCACCCTGACTTTTGGCTAACTACTTAGATTAGTAGTTTATTTTGTTGTATACACTTGAGATATGGATTCATAGTTGTATTCTTTTGTGTAGCACGTGTTGCTATTCTTTTGTATTATTGTGGATCTTTTTGACCACTACTCTGATATACACTTTCATGTGTTAGTTATATATTCATATCTTCTTCCGCCTTTGTGATATGAATTATCTGTGATTGATTTGTGTTATGCTCATTTCTATATTTGTTTCCGAAGATTATTATAGCCACTGTGTAGTAGTTTTGTGTTTGTATCAGTATGTCGATTTTCCTCTTGAAATAAAATGCATGTTAAACTATCTGACATATCGGTGCTCGCGCAAAGCAATTACACGGATGGTCGCTCCTAAACAGCTTTATTCTCTGTGCTAGTTGACAGCATTACACCGTAGTGTTCTTGGCTAGCGTGGGTATAGAGGTGGGGCGTCGCACGCCACATCACTGCGAAACCATGTGCATTATCGATGCGAAGGCCATCAATACGAAACCCTGGGTTCGAACAAAGCAGTACTTCGAGAAACTTAAACTCCTATCAATCATATCTCCTAAACCGCTGATCCAAATACAACGAAATTTTCACAACAGCTTCCATACGAGGTAAAGAATGTTCCTTCCACGTTTCAGCTTAATTGGATCATTTTTTGATGGATACGAAATCATTTCGTATCGATCACAGATGAAGTCGAAACTTGGTGGGGTTGGTCGCGTGGACCTACTCACGTGCCAGAAGAAGTCTCCCGAAGTTTGAGCGCGATCTCAGCCTCCTGCGCCTATAAATAGCCCCCTGAAGCCTACAGAAAAGGGATCTTTTGGCCATGGAACGTCCAGACTCTGTCGGATTCAATTCTACATCTTTCTATAACCATTGTATTCTGAAATCAGAGTTATAACTCACTGTAATCTGCTGTAACGGATTGAAATCATTGAAAGAATCAATAAAGTCATAAACTTCAGAGTGGACGTAGGCAAGATCGCCGAACCACTATAAATCCTGTGTTTCTATTCGTTATTTCTGAATTGCCGTGCTTGATATTGCTTAGATCTGAGATTGTGTTTGAATATTGCTGATTTGTATTCATATACTGGTGCTTTCGTGATACTAGGGTTTGTGACCATTTTTGGTGCAAACAGTGGGTTATAGACGAGGGGCCTTCGTGGATTGATGTTACTGGCCATCGTGAGATATAAAATTGGACTGTCCTCTTTTGGTCTTCACATGCATTAATAAGGTTAGTTTTTGCATGCATGTTTCACTCATATGCTGCCACCATGAAAATGCTTCTCTTTGTGAGATATAAACATGTTTCATTGTAAACGTGAGATATAAACATAAGTCACTTCATGAGATTAAATTCGTGATTTGTGTGTTGCCATTGTGTTATATTACTAATGAGTCATCGTGAATTATTAATGAGTCGTCGTATTTTACTTAGTTCATGTGAGTTGTACAAGCCTTTTTGTGTAATTATTTTTATGCTTAGCCTTCGTGTAATATGCTTATGCTTAGTCTTAGTGTGCTACTAAATTCATTTACTGTTGTTAAATTTAGTTACACGAGCTATTTCCTTTTCATATATATACTTATTAAATATTTTCCCCCATGCATGCTTTTAGACTTAGGCCGCCGTGTTATATTTCCTAGGCGGGGTTCATCACATACAATATATGCCTTTGCAGATAATATATCCCTTTGCGAATAAAAAGTCATGCCTTTGTAAAATATTGGGTTCCATGTGGTATTCATTTATCTACTTTAGCTTTTGTGCACGGTTTTTCTTGATCCAGTATAAAGTTTATCTTTAAATGTTTAGTTTTACATATTCAACAATAGTTAAATGCCATTTTTGTAATTAAATTAGTAACTGATTTACTGCCACTTAAGCAACATCTTTTTGCTTCACTTTATTTATTGTTGACTTCCTACTGACAAACTTCCTTATCATCTTAGGTTCATTTTAGAAAATGTTAGCCATCCAAATTAACTAATTAATCAATTAATTTTTTTCTTAATTAATTGGCGTTTTTCTTCGCTAAATAATTCATAAAAAATAGGAAGTTGATGGAATATCCCAAAAATTCACCAAAAATCAAATTTGCCATATTTTTCCATATAAAAATTCCATGCCAAAATAATTAGTTTTATTTATTTTAGTAATTTACGAACCAGAAATTAACATGTTTTCTCAACTTAGAAAATTCATAAAACTTTCAAATTAATTCCAAAAATTATGAAATTAAATCACATCTTTATTTCATCACCAGAAGAAGAATTATAGTTTAAATTTGGAAGCTATTAAAAAATCAGGGAAGGCGATTTAGGTTGAAAACAGGGAAGGAGAGAGTATGGGCGGAGAGGTGAAGAAAACGAAAGAAATTATGCGACCCTTCTATTTTACAATTGACGGGGTCTTCTGTGCTAGTGGATTGTAACTCAGTAATAATATAATAGTATAGATTAAGCATATCATATCAAAGTTTCATAGCATTTGGATATGATTACACAATACCCTAAAACATCAACTAATTAATTTTAATTAAATTCTAAAACATAATTAAAATATGTTTAATGTTAGCACCAAAATTGGTCACTAACACCCTTAGAAAGATTGTGTAGAGTGATTAATGAAGAAAGTAAATTAAAATGGAGAATATAGTATAAATTTAAATGTAGAGAACAAGAACACCAAATTTACAGTGGTTCAGCATAATTGCCTACGTCCACTTTAAGGTTAATCTTTATTGCTTTCTCCATTACTTGAGTACAGATACAATCCATAAATCAATCGCTTGAATACAAATTTGAATGAAGAAGAAGAGAGTATAAAAAATGGCAGAGTCTCCCTAGTGTTCTCGAAAAAAGATCCCCCTTTTACTGTGTCCCTGCCCCTCTATTTATAGACGAAAATGGGTTGGACTCCCTGGTGGGCTTGGTATCTAAATATCTTGGTCCAAATGGAATGTGCCATGTGTGCCGACCCAAAAATGTCGAATAGCCAAGTGCTGAACCTCCATCTTTAGGCCGAACGAAGTGAGGCCGGATGCTCTACATGTCGAACACCCCTTGGTGCCGAACGATTCTGTATAACGAACGGTAGGTGACGGCCGAACGAAGTATGTGCCAAATGGGATGTGGTGTTGAGTGAAGGGTGCAGGCCGAACGAGGCGCTTGATGCCGGACGACTCTACCATGCCGAACGCCCAGAGATGCCGGATGTCCTTTGACCGAATGATGCCTTTGGCCGAGCGATGTTTTTGGCCGAGCGCTCCTGGATGCCGAGCATTCCCTGGACGTCGAACGTTTCTAAACGACGGTCGTAAATAGATGTCGATCGAGGGTATGCCGAATACTAAGTTGCCTGGTCAAATCTCCAGGAAACACTTGCCCCCCAAAGTGTATCGCGTGATCGAATGTGATGCGCTTTGGTTTACGTGTCCTCTAGGCTCCTCTTTAATCCTTGGTTCACTTCTCTTGTCAGGGTTATGGCGTGTGCCGAACGTAATTTGTTTGCCGAACAATTTAGCTGAAGACGAGTACTCGGGATGCCGACCGAACCAGAGTAGCCGATGTCGAACAAACCAAGGTAGCCGAACAATATCGCCTTGGCCGGTTCTGCTGGACATAGTCTCTTCAACTTCTTCTTCTCCCCTATAAAACCTGGAGCCTTCCACCTTCTTCTCTTTTCACATTTTTACCACCGTTGCATTGTACTTGCTGACTTTTCCAGTTAACAACCTCCAACGATTCATCAATCGTTTCCACGTTTCGGTCTACTAATTAGGTATCGATCCTTCCATCAAATTCCTTTTCATAACTAGAGAATTTTTTTATGCCCGAGTCCTCAGGCGATAGGATAGGGTCGGGCCTTGATTAAGGTATTCTAAAGGTTTATGGAGTTAAATGATAAGGAGGAAAGGAGGAATGACTAGAGACGGGCGTACGAGGGAGAGATGTTTTGTGGTTCGGCACGGTTTCCATGTGTCGAACGAGGTTGGGAAAAAAGAATAGAGGAGGAGTAGGAGATGGTTAGAATGCCGAACGGTATGTTCTGGCATGACTTGACGAATGATGGCGGAGTGCCGAGCCTTGGGGCTCGGTGTAGCTTTGGTTCAGCATGGCTCGCCACATGCCGAGCAGTGGAACAATGGGTTAAGTAGGAAGTATGAATTGGGTAGGATGTTGAGTGTTGTTTCGGCTGAATACAATCATGGCCAAACGATACTTTGCCGAGCGCTAACTAGTTCGAACGATAGTTAGGCCGAGCTAGAGTTTGGCCGAACAAGTTTCAGGCCGAACGGTAGCTTGGCCGAATGACAGCTTGGCCGAAAAAACATAAATGCCGAACTATATCAAGGCCGAACAATCATAAATGCCGAACCATATCAAGGTCGGACAAACATAGATGTCGAACCATATCAAGGCCAAACAAACGTAGATGCCGAACCATATCAAGGCCGAACAAATATAGATGCCGAACCATATAACAAAATAAGGGAAATGACTCTAGCATATTAGCATATCGAACTGATCCGAGCTATAAACTTCCTAGTTTCAGTAGTCATAAGTCTGAACTTAAATCGACATAAACGGATAATTTCTTCCAACATTTACTGAATCTGAAATTGTGAACACCATAAGGCAGGCTTTTGGAGATGGTCAGCGATGACGGTCTTCAAAGTCAACGATCTGAAGTTCAATTTTGTATTACAAATTCTATGACTTTCAGTTTTTCAATGCTTATATACGATTGATCGCACTAGTTCACACACCACTTAGGGGGAATATTTGTGTTGTTAATTCTAACATCGAACATTTTTCAAGTATAGTTCACACAGGTGCCTAGCCAAATTCACTACTTATTGAAGATGTAGAAAAAATCCATCTCTGCCATGATTTCTGACAAACTAGGACCATCCTCTCGACATGAAATCGCAGTCGTCTCAAATCCATCCACCTCCCCTACACATAACTTAGCCCCTGATACCCTGGAGGCATCGATTTTCTTGGACAACCATGTCGACTCACAGGCTCCAAAAATCAATGAAGTCGCGCTTTGGCGGATATGCTCCATTTATGGAATATCTTTTGACGACGTGTTGATTCCATCGGGACGCGATCGGCCACACCTGCCCTCGATCGGATATACAGCGTGCAATAAATTCATTTTCTAGGTTAGCAGCGTGCCACCATTCAATTTGTTTTTTGGGATGTGCTGCAATACAGCGACATCGCCTCGTCGCAGCTACATCCAAACGGTCATGCCTTCATCTATGGCACCTACATCCTCTTCATGACCGTTTTCTCTAGGCCCCCAACTCCTGGCGACATCAGATGCATATACATGATCAAAAAGCGGGGAGATATCCCCTCTTACATGTTCCTCGAGCCATACCGTAAATACCAAATCTTAACCGGGGCGTGGAGCAAATTTGCCCTGTACAAACAAGAATGGTTCTATGTGCGTTGCCCCTTGGTTTCGTGAGGAGATGGGTCGAAGGAAGTAAGTCTTCTTCTTGGAATTTTACTCATGTTTTGGTCGAAGCTATGCCTATTCTAACTCTTGTTTCATCTTCTCAGGTATCAATCCACATCCCGACGGCCGTGGGTATTCTGAGGCCGTTGAAGCTATTAGTGCTTTTCCCGCCGAAGAACGAGACATCCGAACACTTATCTTAAATGAGTCACTATCGAGGTTTGGATTGTTAGCAGAAGGTTGTCGGGTAAGTCTTCCCGAAGGCGTTACTGTACCCAGGGCGGTCTCTGGCGAAGGGAAAAAATTAGCAGATTCGTCAGCACGCCACACCCCTGATGTACAAGAAGAGGAGGAAATCAAGGAGGGTGAAACACCCGAAGCACAAGGTGAGAATTTGGGTCCAGCCCAAGATCCTATAGTTGAAGTGCATGATATCAAAACGTCATCTTATCCTTCATAGAAGAAAAAGGGATTGACGCACAAGATCAGAAAGGAGAAGGTTGGCGGAACTTCTAAAGTTACGTTTATCCCGACGGAGAAAGAGGCTTCTTCGCAGCACGTAGAAAGTTCTTTAAAGGGCTTATCGAACCTTTCTATTCCGGATGATCTGCTCAATTATGACTTTGACGATCCGGAGGCATTCAAACTTCATTCGCCCATCAGAGACGACGCGGGTGCTCTAACCCAGAGTCAGGGAGAGAAAACTCCTATTAGCAAAGCGACTGGTCCGTTGGGGGGAGACACTAGGACACACACGAACACTTGCAATTCAATTTTCGCTTAGACTTTTGTCGTCACACTACTCTTTGCTAATTCGCTGTTATTTGGATTCTGTACAGGTGTTGTGGGGCGTTCTCATGGATTCGATCGCCTTCGTGGCTCGTCTGTTCTTCACCACTCTAGACGGGACTCGGGTTCCGGAAGACGTCGAGATAGGGATGGTGACGGCGATAAAGACTATCATTCCCGGGACTCGTCATCTCGAAGTAAAACTTATTATCAGCCAAAATACCACAAGGATACCTCTTCTCACGCGGAGCAAAGTAAAGACAAGCGCGGCCATAAGAGGTCGCAACCTGATGCTTCCCGAGACCAACACTCCGACTCCTCTTCCACTCGACAGTCTCGAGATTCTTACAGGAGGGGAAAACTTTCAAAGCCCTATCCTCCCACTCCTACAACAGACCCAACAGTATCAGAGAGGCTGGCCGAGCTTAAAGATAAATTTTCAAAAATTTGCTTCAATGGCCTGAAATTCCTCCCGACGATTCACCTTATTACCGAACATACCAAATAAAGTGCCCTTGCCTGTACGAATGACGTCTATGTTCAACATGACGCGTTTGTTCATCTAGTTGAAAAACTTTCTGAAGTTTCCATGGAGTGCCAGCATGAAATCGACTGCCTGAAGCTTAAGGCTATCCATGACAAGGATATCATTAAAGCTCAGGACGAAGAAATGACCACTTACAAGTCTGAGCTCGAGGTCGCCCGTCAGAGCGTTAAGGACACTGCTGAGGCCGTTACTCATCTGGAGTCAACTCATGTATAGAAAGGATTTTTGCATTCCCTTGCTTCAGTGTATCGCCCATGATGAAATTAAATGATTCTTGAGAAAAGTACATGAAGGAGAATGCAGCGATCGCGTAGGGGGTCAAAACCATGACAAAGAAAATAATCCACGACAGGTATTACTGGACAACTGTCAATTGAGATGCAGCTTATTATGCTAGACGATGCAACAAATGCCAGATGTTTGCAAAAATTCCAAGAGCCTCACTGATTGAAATTACTCAAATGGTCAGTCTGCCATTTTCCACTTAGGGTATTAACATCATCAACTCCTTGCCAATTTCTAAAGGTGGTGCGAAATACGGCATCATAGTAGTTTTTTACTTCACCAAATGAACTGAAGTTGAAGTTGAACCTTTAGCTACGATCATAGCGAAAAAATCAGTAAAATTTGTTGTCTAAAACATCATCTATCATTTTGGTCCTTCCCCAACAATCGTAACTGATAGCGAGACCTAATTCGACAGTGCTAAATTTAAAGACTTCTGTCACCGGCATCATATTGAGAAAAGATTGTTGGCATTTTCTCGCCCATAAGGTAATGGACAAGTCGAAACTGTAAAAAAAGATCATAAAGTCCATTCTGAAGAAGCGTTTGGAAAAGCCTAGAGGCAAGTGGGTAGATGAACTCCTATCGGCATTATGGGAATATAGAACCACCCATAAGTCCGCAACTAGCCATACTCCATCCACCCTTGCTTCCAAGGCCGTCATCCCCATAGAACTTGAAGTCCCTTCTCATTGAGGAATTATTATGACCCCTATTTTGTTATAAAAAAATATAAATAAGGAATTGCAATCCAATTGCAATTAAACTATAAGGAATTGGCAACGACCCTCGAACATACAAACACATCCATGAGCCAATGACAAAGACATATACCTGAACGTGCACGTGTATATTCTAAGAATTCGATATTTGAAATCGATAAAATTTGAATTCTAACACGAAGCTTTCAAAATGAAACTGAATCAGATAGCCAAAGCTTACTAGCTCCATAAAACCGGACATAGATAGCAACTTATGGTATACAATCTTGAATTTATATTATTGGAAATCGACAAAGAGTCATGACGATCAAAGAGAGATATGACACTTTTGGGAAAATAATTCAACGGAAGGATAGACACCGTTCAAAAAACTTGCTTTGATTCAAAGCATTTCATATTCGACAAAAGATTTACTTTGAGGGGCAAGTTTATCTGGCATTTTGACCCAGCTATACCCGAACTGATTGGACAAGTTAGACTCTACTATCATCAAGGCCACTCGCCTAGAGTGATGACTGTGAGGTCCAGAAATCAAGTGCGGGCAATGATATAAAGCGACGATCAATCGATACCAAGAGATAGAATCTCTAGAATATTCTAAATACAGATTAGTACCACTCGCAGGCAGGGGATCAGTGTCTATCCCTTCCCCTTCCCCATGGGGATTGGTACACATCCTCATTTTTTATCCCAAACTAGGAGAGTTCGATATAAAGTGACAAGGAAGGTCCCACGTGGTTACATTTGAAATCTCAAGTCATTTGGAGTTTGAATGCTCAAGTTATGGGCAAATTACTTTACCTATAAAAGGGGTCGTACAAAGGGGATCGTATAAAAGGGATCAGATCGTATTTAGCCCAACAATGGAACTCAATGGAAAATGATCGATATCTCAAAATCAAAAAGTCCTACACACTTGAAATTTAGAAACTAGAAGAATGGACCATAGGGAGTCCACCCTAGGGATCGCACCCCCAAAAAGCACAAGAAAGAGGTATCGGCCCTCTTCTCTCTAGACAGATCGGTCTAAATCAGAAAACATCGCATGTGCAACAAAGATGGATCAATAACTCAAGTTCTACTAATCCAATTGGCACGAAATTTAGAGGCTAAGAATAATACAACATGGAGAAGCTCCTATATGGACCACATCTCCAAAATTATCAATAATAAGGATCGGCCCTGGTCCCTTTTTCTTGGGATTTTGGCCATGCGATCCCTCATGTGGGCTCCTATGGATCTGGAGAGCCTTCTGTCGAATTTTAAAGGAGATATTTTGCCATCATCCTCTATAAATATAGACTTAATGGTTCATTTTTGGGATCTTTATGCTGCTTCTTGCTTTGTACTCTTTTGCAGCTAAGGATTCTAATCAATTCCCTATTGTACTCGGCCCACAAAGTGATTAATAAAGCTATCTCTTCAAAGTAGACATAGGCAAACAATGTCGAACCATTCTAAATTGCAGTGTCTGCGTTATTTGCTTATTTCTTATTGCTTTATGGCAATATTCTCTTTGTTTATATCTAATATTCTTCAATTTATTACTCTACACAATCCCTACTGGATGTTTGTGCCAATTTTTGAAGCAAACACCGATCATCCATAAAATACACTCAACGGCGTATAAATATGTTGTTCAAAATATTTTGAACAACATAATATTTTGAACATGTTTGAATATGATCATATTTTCAAACATGTTGACTAAAACAATATATATTGCTATATGAAGTAATAATATTTTATATAATCTATTTGGAAATATGTTTGAATATGATCATATTTTTCTATATTTAAAATAATATTTTATTTAAAATTATTGATTGATATATAAAGTAATGTATATTGTTTTAGAAAATAAAAAATATTATTTTTTGGATATAAATATTTTAAACAATGTATGTGGCCGTCGGAGGTAGTCAACACACAACCAATTTTATAGGCAGCGCTCTCAACTTCACACTAACATCAAATGGCTGCATATGCTGTTCAAAATATTTATATCTAAAAAATAATATTTTCTATTTTCCAAAATAATATACATTACTTTATATAGCAATGTATAGTTTTAAATAAAATATTTCTTGTACCATTTCCAAAATATTATGTCGGACAACCTTGCATGATGGTTTAGAAATCCCCATCGATAACGCTGATTAGACGTATCGATCAGAATTCTTGAATCACTCTATTAACAAACTAACATCGGAATAAACTACTAAATTATTATCAATCGCTACATAAAATATTATCTCTATTTTATTGAGTCACATGCTTATTTGATATAAAATATTAAATTTCAAAATTCGTATATACATTCAATTCAATAATCGTTAATAACTTATCAATCAAGCGATCAATTTATTTAATTAAAATTTTCTTTCCACATTTTTAATTATATTATATTATTATTATTATTATTTCTTAAACAAATTTTATTATCCATTAGTAGTTTAGATTTAGATAGACCCGATGGCTTCTATTAATATTTGGCTCTGTCCAAATTTAATTGAGTTTAGAATTATTTGTGTGATAAATCTTACTCAATTCTCACATTCTAGACTAGGCTAAATGAAAATAAAAATTATTATAGCCAAACACACATCAAACAAACAAACAAACAATCATCTTCAACGAAAAGCCATGTATTAACATCCTTTTTGCACTGTGATCTCTACTGCATCCTTCTACTCAACTTGCCACAAAGAGTTTTATTCACCTTCACTAATGCTGACATTATTAGTCAAACTAATAGCACTTTATTTCATTATTTCCATCAACAAGATCAATTCCACACTCGAGAAAAATACATCAAAGAGATAGGGACACAAAAAATACATATAGAAAAAACTAACAAGTATGATCCTAGTCGATTGCCCTAGTAATCATTTATACTCCCACTACCAATTTAATATAGTAAAACTACCCAACACACCCAAGGAGATTGGAGCTCACAGTCTCTCTTAGGTCTTGACTTGTGTCTCTTATATATAATGTATTATTCTGAACCTGTTATGATACCAAAATGTAAGCGGCGTTATTCGTAGGTATGGGCTCCACTTGTCCACCACCGGTACCTTAGATGCACTAGTTTTACGGACATCATCTTGATTTCCACAACCAATCCATCTAAATGGGACATGTAGGAGTAAGATCCAATCCTTCACCACCAAGAACCCCCTATCATACACACATAGGAACCAGCTTTGGTACCCATACTATTCAAGAGTATCACAAGTTAATACTGTCAGATAATATGAAGAACGAGGCTATATGAAGGATATAGTGAATATTCCCTTAGGTTGACAATGGTATGTATTTAAACATAGAATAAATAACTCACATACACATACACAATATTGGTACAAAGCAATAAACGTGTGTGCCTCTAGGATATAACAATACATGACATACTATAAATATCAGAGAACACAAAGTCAGAATCGTAGCGATAATTAATATACACTGCAAAAATATACATCACAATGTCGTATGTACAAAAAAATATGTTGCACCCACAAAATAACTAGTCTCCTCCATGCCCAAAACAACACAGGCTGGTCATACTGTCTTTGTACCTTAAAAGTCTCAGTTTGACCGGAGTATTATATAAATAACATACGGGTCAGACTATATATAAATCAACGGTTAATAAACATATAAAAGTTAGTATACATTGGGTACAAATAAAATAATATTATCTCAAACAACCCCAAATATCATATAACATAGGACACCACAAAATAAAAATATCATCACCCATATAAAAGCTCATCGAATAAAGAATCATTAAATAACATCAAATGTGTGAATCGTCTATATCGAGAAATCACCATCTAAATCAAGAAAACATTTGCAAAAGCGATGTCCCTATGTCTAATCAGTCTACATGTAGCTTTGCCCAAATATGTCACCCAGTTGCAATAAATAAAAAACCGTTAATAGCAATATAAATCATTATCTATAAGTAAAAATAGTAATGGTGACACGTAGTAAAGAAAGGCATAATCGGCGACACATGCCTATGAAAATATAGTTGGCGGGACACGCCCTATAAAGAATAATCCATGACACATGCCTAAGGAAGGTAAATTAGCAATAGATGCCGATGAATAGTAGTTAGCAACACATGCCAATGAAAAAGGAACTCGATGACACATGACTAAGAAGGATATGTGGATTGGTTATACATTGGATACAGTCTCAAGTATAAGCGCAGCTCACCATCTCAAATAGTAGCAAATGTTTATGTCTATATCACACACACTTGAATTAGATGGAAGACTGACAGACACACTTGCTCAAGGAGATTACACATGGTTTGGCAAACATGACACACGTATTCTACCAACAAGCATCCTATAGTCTTAGCTATCTCGACAGACATCATGACTTCGACGAACATCATGACCCATGTCCATCTATGTGCTCGACTACGTGAGGACACGATCACGACCGTACACACACCCCTAAATAGTAACATACTACTGGCCTAGGTGATACAAAATGGGCTAACGCATATACCGACACACGGTAATAAGCCGATAAACAACCTCTACTAAATAAGAAAACGTTCACAGATTCGGGGAATGACTATCGCAATTAGACCGGTAGGGTGGATACTAGTCAATCTGGTTCACTCTCGCACCATAAAAAGAGTTAGACAGTGACAGACATAATGTATGTTTGTATATAGTAGCCAACACACACCTATATATGCATGCTGACACATGGCTCTATACATATGCCAACACACGGCTATAAGTATAAAATATTACTCATCTCAATGAGTATCATATCATACACAATGAATTCCCGTATGAGTGTCATTTACGACCAAAGAGTAACTGAATAAATATAACAACACATCCCATACTGCCGCATGTTACTACTCCATTAATTCCGTGCTCACACATCACGATCTCTCCTTCAATATTCTATATTATGAGTCCAAAGAATAATCGGAGAAATATTACCGAAAGTCTCATACTAAATGGTATTAAAACTCTATTTATTCAGATATCTTGTTAAACAGAATATAAAATAATAAAAACATTTCAAATATAATTTAGAAAAGAGATTTTATTTATAAAAATGTAATAAAACTTCTTAAATAATTTTATATTTAGAAAGTGATAAAAAAATTATTACATTTATATGTATTAAATAATATATTCACTTTATTTATTTTATCCCAATATGAAGATTAAAATACGGTAATTCATATCCAAGTCCTTTTATACATATATTCAAAACATCCAAATCACTTTAGAAATCAAAAATAATCATAGATGTTATTTCATAATTTTCTATAACTAAGTAATACTTTAAAATAAATTTATGAACCTCCAAAATAATTTTTTTCATTTTAAACCGTAATTTATAATTCAAACCTTCACTATATACTTATAATATCTAATAGCTTATATTAAAAATCACCCAATATTTCTTTAATTCCATTTCATAGTCTTCTGTAATAAAATAATATTTCAGAATAAAATTTTAAATTACAAAATAAATTATATTTATATCAAACCAGAAAATAAAATTCAAAATTTTCACTTTATACCAAACTATTTAGAATTAAAAATTCCCCTTTATCTTATACCATATTTGAAATTCTCATATTATAAAAGGAGATTTATATTTGTTCAAAACATATCAAAAATCATGTAATTATTTCATAAAAAGAATTCTATATTTTCCAGGGTTTGGAAACTCTTTCAATAATATTTAAATAACCATTTATAATAATCACTTAAAATAACATTATTATTTCCATAATATATTTTATAGAATACCATTATATTCTAGTTTGCCTTTGAAACAACATAGAACTTATAATATATTATAATATTGATTTTAAAAAGAGGGTTTTATAACCAAAAGAAAACTATATCCATATTTATAATTAAAATATATTTATAAGTATGGAAATAGCTAAATTGAATAGTTTTAGTAAAGCAATTATAAAATACTTTTGATAAAATTTCAAATCCCTTAAACAATTTTACAAAACATTTCAACATCTTTTTAAATAAAAGGGTAGATAAATATTTAAAAATATAAATTGTGGATTAAAATTACTACATGAACATTAAAACCAAGCATTACTATAAATATTTATCGGATAACCTGAGTCGAGTTCTCTCGATCTTCGATCATCCATAAAATATACTTATCGACATAGAAATATATATAGTTAATTCAAAAAAGGGCAGAATTTGACTTGAAAATTGACCCTTCCAACCAACACAAACAATTCCATCACTAATATGTCCAACTATCCCAAACATTCAATCAACCCAATCAATCCAACCAAATTATTCAAATGATATGTGGAATAATTATCTGATATGAATAGCTATAGCGATATAGTTATAACCGTAGAAACTCCTCTTCTTTTCCAATGCTGCCTCGCTATCATCATTTCCAGAACATGTCACCACTAGGCTTTGTTGCTACCACAAATTCACCTCACCTCCAACATCACAGCAGCAACCGTCTATCATCATTAACCTTGTACCAAAGTTCATCCATCTTCCCAAAGTCACAGCCAAGCCTTTGCTTCGTCGTTGTCAGTTTATCATTGCTCATGAAACCTCATGCTCAACATGCATAATTTCCCCATCAAGTTGCGACTACACCCAACCATTGCAACATTAATTCGACGTTGCCCCTCTAGATCGCGACCTCCCCCTCTTCAGTTGCATATGAGCATTATGGCCACCTAGTGCCATTTCACCTCCCATCATCAGTCGTGTGGTTGTTTACATGCCAAGTATAGGGATAGTTTTTTTTTTCTTTTCTCGATTTTGAATTTGGAGATTAGGGCACAATATAATGAAGTAGATTTTCAGGTTTTAATAAGAGAAGTCTAGAAAGAAGGGGAATAAAGAAAATAGGTGCTTGAATCCAGATGGGCTTGGGCTTGAGGATTTTTGTTTAGGGCTTAAATTCAAATTTAAATTAGTTTTAATTAATTTCTTTGACACATAAATTTGAATAATTAAAATATATCTCAATCTAGACTAGATTGACTCATATTTCATTCCATAAATTATATTTTAATAATTGAACAATTTCCTTCAATTCCATACCTGTTTATTATTATTTAATTATTATTTGTGTTAATTTAAAATAAAATATATTTACCATTATTCGGATCATTTAAAAAATTATTTGCAATATAAAGCATTTCATATTTATTATAACATTTTATTTGATTTCAATATGTTAACCAAGAAGAATTTATTAATTAAATTTCTAATTTATTAAACAAGATCTTTCATTAAATGGACTTTAATTAAGTAATAATTTATTATCATAAATAACAATTATTAACATCAAACGCAAACATTTTATTTAAATTAAAACTATTTATTATTACTATGTAAAAGCAGGGTTTTTACAATAATGCGAGTAGTTAGAGACTTTCTCGATATATTTGAACTAGTTTCGAGATTGCTACACCTGAGAGCAATTGATTTAGTTTCTGGTTGATACTGGTAGCCAAATCTTTTAGCCGACCATTTAGTATAATGCCACGAAAGGACATGGAGGAGTTGAAGAAGCATCAAGTAGAGTTGGAAAGTAAATGCTCTGTAAGGCCAAGTAGCTCATTGTGAAGAGCTTTAGCCATGTTTTTGAAAAAGTCAGATGGTTCGCTACACTATTTTAACAACCCGCACCTCAATGGACCCGAATTCTAACTAAATCAAAAACCAAGTCCATTCGGTATGGATCGTTGGTATTGGTAATTTGTAATAGACATTAGTATATCATAAAGCAAACTTATAGCGGAATAATAAAATATAATAAAACATATATCCCGACTAAGGATACTACCTTGAAATTAATATTATTCCTTTGGTATCTAGTTACCTTGTCAATGCTGAGCATGAATGAGAAGACCTCTCCATCTACGGTTTTGGTTTTGCACCAGTAGCATGCCCCTCTAAATCTATCATGTGGGTTGTAATGGGGAGGGCGTCAGAACAACGTTATGGTGGTAGGTAAATTACATACTTTATCGATGACACTGGTTTATATCAATTGATTTCTATTGAAGTGTTATTCCTAGATTTATGCATTCAGTTCCACTTGCACGTAAGATATCTCCAACCTTTTCTGAAGTATAACGATAATATGCATTGCACCTGCCAAAAAGGAAACCCTTGGCCACTTAATACTTCTTAAATAGAAAGGAAGCATACCCAACGGTCATTTAATACATCAACCTCAAAGCGGGCCCTCCGTAATGTAATCGATAGTATACCAACCCTAACCACGACGGTTATGACTCCTAGATATGAATTTAATTTAAGTAGCTGTATTAGTGATGCAGCTCAAAGACTTATCTAAGGGTTAACTAGCCCACCTTCCAAACAAACAATAAATTAAATTTTGAGGTCCTTGCGTATCATAAATGAATTTTACACTGGTAGAAAGCAAAATACTTCAAAGAATAACGCAAGTCATTGCTAATGACCACTCGAACCACTAGTGGCCAAGCCTATATGCTAGCACTACTTCTAAATACTAGTTTACCAACAACACTGACATAGCCTGCTGACCCCTGCAACTGAATCTCGTCCAGACTTACCTGATATAAGTCAAGGAAAATGCCTACTGTAGTTACCTAATACCTCTTGTTTAGAAATGAAGCAGACTACATTTCCTACAATGGCACTGTCATAGGTTATTTAATATTTCTTAAATAAAGAGGAGGCAGACCCAACAACTATTTAACATCTCAATCCCCGAAGTAAATCGCTTGACATCTCTAATGGTATTGAACCATTTAATACTTTAAATTTAAGGCGAACCCTTGCTAAATTTTCCTACACCTATACATGAGCGTATATCTCTCTTTTGTGGGTCCTACGGTTAGAGATGTCCTACATCAATAGTACTTATATACAACTGGTGGTAGCTTCTAGGTGAAGGGCTGACTTCCATTGTGTAACTCTATTGACCTCGCATCCCAATCCATACTAAACTAAACCGTTTATCCTTCACCAAAATATTGAGCTAGGCCCACTAATTCATGCTCACCATAAACGTATTATTGAGGCAATATGATTTCCATTATGGAAATTATTATGCTTCTTAAGTCCATTTATTAGTATTCATTTATTTATTGGCTATAAACTTATTCTTATCCTATGCGCTTATTCCCTTCATTCTTTATTTCCAAAATGTCATTTATTTCTACACTTCTAATTAATCGTCCTTTATAAATGGTCACCATTGTTCAAACTGGACAATCACTAATGGTATTTATTTATTTGTTTCAAACCTAATATACTATGCTTATTTCCTTTTCTCTATAAATGTCATGTTTATTTCTACAATCAATCACATTAAACACATTTATATTGTGACGACCCGACTTTCTATCACCAGGAAGACGCATCACTATTTAAGAAAGAAAGAGATGGAAGAAGAAAAGAAAGAGAAGAAAGAACAACAACACATCAGAATCTCACAGCGGAATGAATGAAATATAATATATAACATATACATAGTATCAAATACATCAGAGTACACAACTATACATCTCAATTTAGACAGTTATAACATTTCTGTCTAAGATACAATACAAGAACAACTATACAGAATAACACATAGCAGAAACTTTATCTATATATCTACACGCTGAAGCCTCCTCCTGCAAAGCTCCTCCTGAATTCGTCAAGATACCTGAATCACTTGACTACTCATACATAATATGAGTACCCAAGAGTTTAATAAAACAGAAAATAAACACTCGGGTCAGACAGGGGTCTGGTGTGAGTAAACGGTTTAGAATTGCGTAAATTTAGAAAATCCTTTGAAAAAAAAGGTATCACGTAAGACTTCCTAAACATAAACATGGAAAAGTTTTTACCTGACACTAACCAAAACATTTGATAGGAAATCAAGTGATATTATAATAGTGTCTAGGGTTTTCAAGTAAATATGAAATAGCCGAAATTGTTATATTCATTAAATTCCAACTAGTAGCCAAAAAAGTGGGTAATACAAAAAAAATCATAGGATCTCGTAGGAAGAATGGGTTTCCATCAATGGCAGGGCTACTGGGGTACCGCCCATCACAGTACGTGGCCTGTATCACCGTACCGAGGACCACTCCCGATCCCCTGCAACACAAGGCCGGGACCATTCCTTGCTGAGCAGTCCCGAACAAGATCACCCCGCAGTTGGCTGCAGATCCAACCGCCCACAAAGCCGAAATAAAAAGGAACATCTAGACAGGGGTAAATCTCATCCTACTTGGGCATGACCCACTTAACCTTGCTGCACCTCCCCTGTTTTAGCAATTCCCGGTTGATGAGGCTTGAGGCTGTGATTACCTTTATAGAACACATCTATCTTAGATGCTCATCGTCCACCTGACGATGTTCTGAAAGCATTCAATCCATACAAGTTTGTTCCGGGTTTGAACGAAACGGAAGGCACTATCTCGTTGCACTCATTTTGGAATCACCCTCAGAGTCAACGACCATAGCCCTTACACTCTGAATCACCATCTCGAACCTGTAAGTGCTATCTCCGTCAAACTCATCTCGGAATCAGCCCCAGAGTTATGCTGACGAATAGTTCTTACACCTCGAGTCTTCACTTGCACTCCACTTGGATTCACGACCTAACATTTATTCTGGATCGGTGTGGTTTTTGGATATCCAAATATAGAAACCCGATCCCGTTCTCACCGAAACCAAACGCCATTTTAATGTCCAAGTTGTACTTAAGGGTTTAAACAGTAGATATTCAGAATATCACTTAACATAAATGGATGATTCACATTACACAGATAGATAATCCACTATTATCACATTCATCCAAACATATCACAAAGCAGCATATATATCACATCTCAGATATATCACATTTGTATCATCAATTATCAACCAATGACATACGATATCATCCAGTACCATTAACTCATCCAATGATACTTATCATCCAATCATTAATCATCCATAACAAGTTTGATCCAAACTTGATTAATTTAACTTATCCTTTATTAAATTAATTCCTTACTTAATCACTTGGATTATTATTAATCCAACTTACATATTCATTAATTAATTACAAATTAATTAATAAACATCACTTAATTATCCATTTTGAATTAATCATCCTTGATTAATTATTACTTAATTACTTTAAGTAATTATTCCTTAATTACAAATTTAATTAATCATCTTGACTAATTACTCCTTAATTATACCAAGTGATTATCTCTTAATTACCCTTTAAAATTAATCACACCTGATTAATTATCTCATTAATTAATCATACTTGATTAATTACTTATAATAATCACATTTAATTAATTACTTTTTAATTACATTGAATAATCAAAACTTAATTATAAATTAATTATCCTTTAATTATTAATTAACAATTAATTAATTATTTTCATTAATTAATGATTTCTTCCATTGATTAAATTTGTTTCTTAATTAATTACTTT
This sequence comes from Allium cepa, assembly GCA_030765085.1. Taxonomy (NCBI): domain Eukaryota; kingdom Viridiplantae; phylum Streptophyta; class Magnoliopsida; order Asparagales; family Amaryllidaceae; genus Allium; species Allium cepa. The sequence continues at coordinate 561,789,344 of CM060939.1, forward strand.
AACAAGTAATTAATCACATTATTAAATACTCTTAATCCTTTTATTAATTAACCATTAATTAAATAATTTAAACCTTTAATTAATTGTATTAATTAATTATTTAATTAATAACTCAAGTGATTAACTCTTAATCACTTCCACCTAATTACTTTCATAAAGTAATTAACCTCTAATTACTTTGTTCAATAATTATTCTTTACTTAATTACCTCCAGGAATCAATTACTTAATTACTTCACTCAGTAATTATACTTAATTAACTCCAAAGTGATTATCTTTAATTAATAACTAATTAATTACCTAATTAACTATTTAACTTAATTATTTAAATTTAATTAAATGATTCTTAACTTCTTATATTATATAGATCCTTAATTAAGAAAACCATTATCTTAATTAAATTATTAATATTAACCAATAACACTTGATTATTAATAATAATTGAATTATTTCAATTATCTCCATACACTTCTTTATCCTTAATTAATCAAAATTCTAAATTACTTAAGATAATCTTTATTATAATTGATTACTAAATTCTTAATCAGTAAACTTTATTTAAAATAAAGTATATCAGAAATCAATTATAATTAAAATAATCTAGACATTCAAATTAAAAACTTTTAAATCTTTGAACTTTCCAAAGTTATTAAATAAAATTTAATACAACTTTATTATTAAAAATTTCACTTATTTGCTTTCCAAATTTTATATTTCAAAATATGAGAACTTGTTTAAAACTTGGAAAACAAATTAGTTTATAAGTAAAACTTGTTTTATTTTGCTTTAAACTTGAATCATTTACAAAGTCAAATTTCTTTTGTTTTAAAATCTTTAAAAAACATAGTTGTTAAATTTTAACCCTGAACAACAAAACTGCAAAACAAAACTCGAGCCATCCACTACACTTCCTCGCGTCTACCCCGAGTTACCCCAACCTTATACCTGCTTCGAGCCAAAGCAACAGGTACACGCCATAATCTTCGAGCTCCAACCCTTCTCTTCCATTACCCCAAATCCATTGATACACGATACTATGCATATCAACGTGCACCACCACGCCAATCGACAGCGAACTCCACGCCGGCCTCCAACACGTCGCACTTGACCTCGACAATACTACACACAACCCAAAAATCAAGCACTGATCGAAAATCCAATTTTGACCATCGAACCCATCAGTTCAAAACCACCATCACCAGAAAATCCACCCTCCACGGCAACCACAGCTTCGAAAAAACCCACCATCTCCACCGCAGCTACGCCACAACCCCCAGAATCTACGGCACAAATGCGATCGCCTCCGGTTGTACTTTGACGCCGCGAATACCCAAAAGAATAACCACGACATCCACAGGGTATAAACCCTACTTCCTCGATTTCTGGTCGGCACGATCCACTAAAAATTCCCAAAGCAATTTTCTGATGATCCCCTACATCCCCTCGACCTTCCTGCACAACCATGACGCACAGATCGCCGTTGTTGGCCACCATTTGGTCAAAATGTCCAAAACATTCAATCCGAAAATTCTCTCCAAATACCAATCTAAAAATCACGATTCATACCTCAAAAATCATAATTTTCCAATGGTAATTCAATTATAAAATCAAAATTTAAATTTGAATTCACAAAATTTTGGCCCAATTTAATTTTTTTACTATAATTCGAATATTTCGAGCCAATCATTCATTTTAAAAACTTATAACTATTTTTAGATGGAAAGTTACATGATTTCAAACATCTTTTATTTACAAACCATAAGCAAATTCGAATTCAAAATTTAGTTATTGAATTAATTGTGACAATTGAAATTATTAGTATCATACAGAGCCTAAGTTTTAACTACACAGACAAAATACAAGAAGATAACATGCATCAAATTAATTCAAATATTTCAGAAATCATCATGATATTCATTCATCAGAACAAGTTGAAACCAAGTTTAAAACTTTTTTTAAAATTCATTTACTCACCTTAATATGCAGAAGACAGAAACTTATTCGTTTCCAGGCTTTTGAAATTTCACTGCATGTTGAATTTTAAATCTGAATCTATCCTTGCATGTTGAAAACAAGTCTTCCTGCAGTTGATTACTGAGTTGCTTGATTGTACTTGAAAATCTTGCATGTTGATTGAATTTTCCAGATCATCTTTTTTGTTTTTGTTTTAAATTTCCAGGTTGAAATTCCAGATTTCTTTTGTTTCTTCAGATTTTTGATTTCCTGTTCTTCTTTCTCTTTTTCTTCTTCAGATTCTATAGATTTCCTTTTTCTTTGATCTTTGTTTTTTTAATTTATATTCATTTTTGTTGAAGAGAATAAAGGAATTCTTAGCTGAAAATAAAACTCTTCTTTTATTTTACAATTTAATTTTAAACTAAATTATTAAGAGAATATTGCCCTTTGTCCTATTAAGGCCTTAGTTAACTTACACCTATGCATAATGATTCACAAGTGCCATTAACATACATAAAGAGTTTACAAGTATTTTAACGTTTAATTAATATTTACAAAAGTTATTTTCTAATTTTTTATTAATAATTTACAAATATTACTTCCCTTTTTATAATTTAATTAAGCTATGAATGTAATTATGAAATATTTATACGATTATAAAATGTTCTTATCTTTTAATAAATATTCATGTGAATTAAAATAACTTATATTTTGATCAAATCATATAACATATGTTTATAAATTTGAGAAATGTATTTTAACTCTTTATATAAAAATTTAAAACAAACTTATCTTATGTTGAAATTAAAATGAAAGGATATTAAAAACAATAGAAAGTGAACTTCAAATTTAATTCTTATTTAAAACAAAAGTTTAAAATATATACATAAATAAGAAATTAACTTTGTTATTAAAATTTAAATCTCAAATATCATTTTCAAAAGTATTAAATCAAATTAACATTTCAAATTACAAACTATATATATAATAAAGTTTGAAGACACTTATTAAATTCAAATCAATACTTTTAAAACACAAATACAAACCATAATATATATATATATATATATATTACAAATTTGAATATATAGCTTTTATTACTTAAAGACTTCCTATTTATAATCTATACCTATATATATATATATATATTATAAATAGAAAATATTTTGATTTTCTTTTGAAAAATAAATCTTACCAATTTTAAATTGCTAAAATAAATATTTCCAAATTAAAATATTATTAATTTGCAAAAGAATTAAACTTGCCAATTTTATATTGTCATGAAAAATGTTGATAGATATTATCAAATTTTTTTATTATCTTTTAAAACAATTTTAACTTGTCAATTTATAATGTAAAATGGTCAAATCAAATTAATTATTATCAAAGATTATTAAATTGATATTGCTCAAAATTCCGGGTCGTCACATTCCTCACTCCTTAAAAGAATTTCGTCCCCGAAATTTAAAAGAAAAGATAATTTAATAACCTAGCAAAAGAATTTAAATTTCCATCAGAAACCATAGCAACCAATTCAAACTAATAATTTTATCTATCCAGACAAAATTCTGGATAGATCTTCCTAATATTATTAAAAGGTTTCCAGGTACCTATACTGGAATACTCGCTCTATAGAATCTTAAGTAACTATATTACTATAACCAAGAACTCCTTCATCTGATCATACAAATCTGAGCAAGATATCAGACTAAACTCAAGATCGGCTCAACTACCAGATGCTTTTGAACTGCTGATTCTATCACTCGATGAATCATACACATATTCCTCAGAGATATGTGAAATAAAATGAATTCCAGCTATCCGTATTGGCAATTCAATCCTATAGATCAAAATCTAATCTCCAGAGAACACAGGAAAATCTCAAAATACTTCCGGAATTAGCTCTCCAGTTTTACCACATCTTATATTTCCTTCGATCAGATAAAACTAAAGCAATATCCAAATCCCAACTTCTCATTCCAAATCTTCTCAATTCTTAACTGCATAACTCTTCTGATGCCCCTGAGTCACCTCCAATTTTTCTGGTCAGCTTAACCCTTGCTGATTGCTTCATTAAACAATCTGGACCAAAATCAAACCAAATCTCCAGGTCCTACTCAACAAAATAACTCTCAAAAATTTGCCAAAATCCAAAACACAACTCACTCCACAAGAATTAGTGGACTTCAGACCTACATCTCTTTAACTGGAATAGCCAAACAATTGTATTTGACAATCTTGCCTTCCAAATCCAGAAAATTTCTTCATACTTGAATTTCCTGTAGAAATCCTTTAATCCAAGAAAACTACAACTTCCGGTTGCTACCATTCTAGAATAAATGCTAACTCATTTTCCGCTGCGCAACTCTGATCTAGAGTAGATAAGAATGCTATCGAAGAACTCGAGCACAAACTTTCTCCATACACTGTTCATCCGACCCACTCCACTTGGTCAAAACATCCCAGCAGAATCTCAACTAGAACTAGATGCTCAATCCTTCTTCAAAGAATCCCAATCTGCCTCACCAACCTCTTCTTGCTATAAGAGTCATCCCTCTACTAGGTTGAACCATCAGTATTGCTCCTAGAATCCAAGTCGATAAGAAAACTCAATCTCCGATTCGGGGAGTCTTTTGATTTCCTCCAAAATCATCTGGAAAATCTCTGACTACTTAAATAGCTTTTACCTCCACTTGATATGCCTCAATTCCCAAACCAAAGATTACTCAAAGATTCCCAAACTAATCGCAAGTCACTTTTGCGATCTTACTCAGTTCAGATTCCAAAGAACTATCTTCACCAACTAGAACAGTTTTTTTCCTAATCGAGATCAATCTTCAAGAATGGCTTACCTACCAGAAAAATGATAGATCACTTCCAACAACTATCCTGCTCTGCTGAGCTTCCCGAAGAAAAGGATAAGCCTTCACCATCTGTCAGATCTGTCGATAGTAGAATCCCAAAGATTTCTGATCCATCGAAGAAACGAGTCCACGCTGCTGCTTCCAACTTCACTTCAATGATACTGCTATGCAAAAAGATCATCCTTAACCCCAAGCTTCTTGAAACTCAAAACTATCACCCAATTCCACTTAAAATCCTTGAGACGAGTAGACATCTCCTCAAGAAACTCGGCTCCAGATCAAACACCAACCACTTGTTCTTCTTAAGGAATCAATGAGACCATGTCCGTAATGAGGTAACTCATTGACCTTAGCCTCATACTTCAATATAGGACACCCTTACTTGAGATCCAAAAAATCCCTAAATATCTGAATCTTCCCTGCAGTAGGCATCACCGTTCCTTCAACACCCACTAAATCTTGCTTCAAAAGAACATCTTCAGAACCATCTATGGATATTGTATCCCATCACATAGCTATTCCTTCCTGAATCTATCAAGATACCATCACCTGCTTCTACTCAGCTGACAGATTCAACTCTTAGAAATCCCTGCTCACTCGAGAGCAAATCAACCTCACACTCCAAGAATATACTCCAATCCTTGAAAAGACTTCCTCTGGGATCAAAGAAATCCTTTCACCAATCTACAAAGCTTATTCGAGACGGTATTAGGTCTACAATCTCGACAGATACACCTCCAACCATAACATATGAGCCTCTCCCATTAGTGGTAGTCGTGTCCCACACACTCCTACCTTATCTACCTCTATAACCTATGTTGGAAAAATCCAAAAAGATAACCCAACTAATTACATAGATATATAAATATATACATATATAAAACTTACAAGTACGCTCTCTCAAGATAGACACCACTCCAGAGTCTAGGTATTCGCTCAACCTAGCGCTCTGATACCAACTGTGATGACCCGACTTTCTATCACCAGAATGACGCATCACTATTTAACAAAAAAAGAGATAGAAGAAGAAAAAAAGAGAAGAAAGAACAACAACACATCAGAATCTCACAATGGAACGAATGAAATATAATATATAATATATACATAGTATCATATACATCAGAGTACACAACTATACATCTCAATTTAGACAGTTATAACATTTCTGTCTAATATACAATACAAGAACAACTATACAGAATAACACACAGCGGAAACTTTATCTATATATCTACACGCCGAAGCCTCCTGCTCCAAAGCTCCTCCTGAATTCGTCAAGATACCTGAATCACTTGACTACTCATACATAATATGAGTACCCAAGAGTTTAATAAAATAGAAAATAAACAATCGGGTCAGACAGGGGTCTGGTGTGAGTAAACGATTTAGAATTGCTTAACTTTAGAAAATCCTTTGAAAAGAAAGGTACCACGTAAGACTTCCCACACATAAACATGGAAAAGTTTTTACCTTACGCTAACCAAAACATTTGATAGGAAGTCTAGTGATATTATAATAGTGTCTAGGGTTTTCAAGTAAATATGAAATAGCCGAAATTGTTACAATCATTAAATTCCAGCTACTAGCCACAAAAGTGGGTAGTACAAACAAAACCGTAGGGTCTCGTAGGAAGAATGGGTTTCCATCAATGGCAGGGCTACTGGGGTACCGCCCGTCACAGTACGTGGCCTAGATCACCGTACCGAGGACCACTCTCGATCCCCTGCAACACAAGGCCGGGACCATTCCTTATTGAGCAGTCCCGAACAAGACCACCCCGCAGTTGGCTGCAGATCCAACCGCCCACAAAGCCGAAATAAAAAGGGACATCTAGACAGGGGTAAATCTCGTCCTACTTGGGCATGACCTACTTAACCATGCTGCACCTTCCCTGTTTTAGCCATTCCTGGTTGATGAGGCTTGAGGCTGCGATTACCTTTATAGGACACATCTATCTTAGATGCTCATCGTCCACCTGACGATGTTCTGAAAGCAATCAATCCATACAAGTTCGTTCCGGGTTCGAACGAAACCGAAGGCACTATCTCGTTGCACTCATTTTGGAATCACCCTCAGAGTCAATGACCATAGCCCTTGCACTCTGAATCACCATCTCGAACCTGTAAGTACTACCTCCGTCAAACTCATCTCGGAGTCACCCCCAGAGTTATACTGACGAATAGTTCTTACACCTCGAGTCTTCACTTGCACTCCACTTGGATTCACGACCTAACGTTTATTTTGGATCGGTGTGGTTTTCAGATATCCAAATATGGAAACCCGATCCCGGTCTCACCGAAACCAAACGCCATTTTAATGTCCAAGTTGTACTTAACGATTTAAATAGTAGATATTCAGAATATGACTTAACATAAATGGATGATTCACATTACACAGATAGATAATCCACTATTATCACATTCATCCATACATATCATAAAGCAGCATATATATCATATCTCAGATATATCACATTTATATCATCACATATCAACCAATGACATACGATATCATCCAATATCATTAATTCATCCAATGATACTTATCATCCAGCCATTAATCATCCATAACAAGTTTGATCCAAACTTGATTAATTTAATTTATCCTTTATTGAATTAATTCCTTACTTAATCACTTGGATTATTATTAATCAAACTTACATATTCATTAATTAATTGCAAATTAATTAATAAACATCACTTAATTATCCATTTTGAATTAATCATCCTTGATTAATTATTACTTAATTACTTTAAGTAATTATTCCTTAATTACAAATTTAATTAATCATCTTGACTGATTACTCCTTAATTATACCAAGTGATTATCTCTTAAATACCCTTTAAAATTAATCACACCTGATTAATTATCTCATTAATTAATCATACTTTATTAATTGCTTATAATAATCACATTTAGTTAATTACTTTTTAGTTATATTGAATAATCAAAACTTAATTATAAATTAATTATCCTTTAATTATTAATTAACAATTAATTAATTATTTTCATTAATTAATGATTTCTTCCATTGATTAAATGTCTTTCTTAATTAATTACTTTAACAAGTAATTAATCACATTATTAAATACTCTTAATCCTTTTATTAATTAACCATTAATTAAATAATTTAAACCTTTAATTAATTGTATTAGTTAATTCTTTAATTAATAACTCAAGTGATTAACTCTTAATCACTTCCACCTAATTACTTTCATAAAGTAATTAACCTCCAATTAATTTGTTCAATAATTATTCTTTACTTAATTGCCACCAGTAATCAATTACTTAATTACTTCACTTAGTAATTATACTTAATTAACTCCAAAGTGATTATCTTTAATTAATCACTAATTAATTACCTAATTGATTGTTTAACTTAATTATTTAAATTTAATTAAATGATTCTTAACTTCTTATATTATAAAGATCCTTAATTAAGAAAGCCATTATCTTAATTAAATTATTAATATTAACCAATAACATTTGATTATTAATAATAATTGAATTATTTCAATTATCTCCGTACACTTGTTTATCCTTAATTAATCAAAATTCTAAATTACTTAAGATAATATTTATTATAATTGGTTACTAAATTCTTAATCAGTAAACTTTATTTAAAATAAAATATATTAGAAATCAATTAATCTAAACATTCAAAATAAAAACTTTTAAATCTTTGAACTTTCCAAAGATATTAAATAAAATTTAATACAACTTTATTATTAAAAATTTCACTTATTTACTTTAAAATTTTTATATTTCAAAATATGAGAACTTATTTAAAACTTGGAAAACAAATTAGTTTATAAGTAAAACTTGTTTTATTTTGCTTTAAACATGAATCATTTACAAAGTCAAATTTCTTTTGTTTTAAAATCTTTAAAAAACATAGCTGCTAAATTTTAAAACCCTGAACAACAAAACTGCACAACAAAACTCGAGCCATCCACTACACTTCCTCGCGTCTACCCCGAGTTACCCCAACCTTATACCTGCTTCGAGCCAAAGCAACAGGTACACGCCATAATCTTCGAGCTCCAACCCTTCTCTTCCATTACCCCAAATCCACTGATACACGATATTGTGAACATCAACGTGCACCACCACGCCAATCGACGGCGAACTCCACGCTGACCTCCAACACGTCGCACTTGACCTCGACAATACTACGCACAAACCAGAAATCAAGCATTGATCGAAAATCCAATTTTGACCATCGAACCCATCAGTTCGAAACCACCATCACCAGAAAATCCACCCTCCACGACAACCATAGCTTCAAAAAAACCCACCATCTCCACCGTAGCTACGCCACAACCCCCAGAATCTACGGCACAAATGCGATCGCCTTCGGTTGTACTTTGATGCCTCGAATACCCAAAAGAACAACCACGACATCCACAGGGTATAAACCCTACTTCCTCGATTTCTGGTCAGCACGATCCACTAAAAATTCCCAAAGTAATTTTCTGATGATCCCCTACATTCCCTCGACCTTCCTGCACAACCACGACGCACAGATCGCCGTCGTTCGCTACCATTTGGTAAAAATGTCCAAAACATTCAATCCGAAAATTCTCTCCAAATACCAATCTAAAAATCATAATTCATACCTCAAAATCATGATTTCCCAATCGTAATTCAATTATAAATCAAAACTTAAATTTGAATTCACAAAATTTTGATCCAATTTAATTTTTTTATTGTAATTCGAATATTTCGAGCCAATCATTCATTTTATAAACTTATAACTATTTTTAGATGGAAAGTTACATGATTTCAAACATCTTTTATTTACAAACCATAAGCAAATTCAAATTCAAAATTTAGTTATTGAATTAATTGTGACAATTGAAACTGTTAGTATAATACAGAGCCTAAGTTTTAACTATATAGACAATCAAAATACAAGAAGATAGCGTGCATCAAATTAATTCAAATATTTAAGAAACCATCATGATATTCATTCATCAGAACAAATTGAAACCAAGTTTAAAACTGTTTTTAAAATTCATTTACTCACCTTAATATGCAGAAGACAGAAACTTATTTGTTTCCAGGCTTTTGAAATTTTATTGCATGTTGAATTTTAAATCTGAATATATCCTTGCATGTTGAAAACAAGTCTTCCTACAGTTGATTACTGAGTTGCTTGATTGAACTTGAAAATCTTGCATGTTTATTGAATTTTCCAGATCATCTTCTTTTTTTTTGTTTCAAATTTCCAGGTTGAAATTCCAGATTTCTTTTTTTTTCAGATTTTTGATTTCTTGTTCTCCTTTCTCTCTTTTTTCAGATTCTACAGATTTCCTTTTTCTTTGATCTTTGTTTTTTTATTTGTATTTATTTTTGTTGAAGAGAATAAAGGAATTCTTAGCTGAAAATAAAACTCTTCTTTTAATTTATAATTTAATTTTAAACTAAATTATTAAGAGAATATTGCTATTTGTCCTATTAAGGCCTTAGTTAACTCACACCTATGCATAATGATTCACAAGTGTCATTAACATACATAAAGAGTTTACAAGTGTTTTAATGTTTAATTAATATTTACAAAAGTTATTTTCTAATGTTTTATTAATAATTTACAAATATTACTTCCCCTTTTATAATTTAAATAAGTCATGAATGTAATTATGAAATATTTATATGATTATAAATTGTGCTTATCTTTTAATAAATATACATGTGAATTCAAATAACTTATATTTTGATCAAATCATATAACATATGTTTATAAATTTGAGAAATTTATTTTAACTCTTTATATAAAAATTTTAAAACAAACTTATCTTATGTTAAAATAAAAATGAAAGGATATTAAAAACAATTGAAAGTGAACTGCAAATTTAATTCTTATTTAAAGCAAAAGTTTAAAATATATACATAAATAAGAAATTAACTTTGTTATTAAAATTTAAATCTCAAATATCATTTTCAAAAGTATTAAATCAAATTAACATTTCAAATTACAAACTATATATATAAAGTTTGAAGACACTTACTAAATTCAAATCAATATTTTTAAAACACAAATAAAAACCGTAATATATATTATATATATTACAATTTGAATATATAGCTTTTATTACTTAAAGACTTCCTATTTAAAATCTATACCTATATATATATATATTATAAATAGAAAATATTTTGAATTGCTTTTGAAAAATAAATCTTACCAATTTTAAATTGCTAAAATAAATATTTTCAAATTAAAATATTATTAATTTGCAAAAGAATTAAACTTGCCAATTTTATATTGTTAGGAAAAATGTTGATAGATATTATCAAATTATTTTTATTAGCTTTTAAAAGAATTTTAACTTGTCAATTTATAATGTAAAATGGTCAAATCAATTTAATTATTATCAAAGATTATTAAATTGATATTGCTCAAAATTCTGGGTCGTCACATGTATCCCCATATAATTTTTGTAACTCCTTGTTAGCTACATATATATTACCCATTAATGTTGCAGTCATTGTTCATAAATGTGAGAGTTACTACATCTTTCTCATTGCAACTTCCTAACCCAGTGATTTGTTACGTTATTAATATTTAATCATCCAAATTGTAACTAATACGAGTATCAACGTATATTTATTTATTACACGTTATCATTAACCTTATGTGCGTGTAGTTAATAGGTAGATGCGGTAATATGTATGTATATTTCAATTTTTAGCTTGTTAATTTCTGTGTTTAGTAATCTCGTAATATACACTTATGCATAAATTCTATAAAGAATGTTTGTTTTCATATTTTAATACATTGGAGATATCCTTTCCCAAAAGGAGATTATTACAATTATAACTTTTTATAAACTAGCCAAAAGTGGGACTTTTGCTCCATTTAAAATTACAAGGAATTACCTCTTTTCATTTCTATTGAAATAGATAGTTTAAACTACGGAGAATGACATATGTACTTTATACATCTCTTTCATTTAGGTATATTCCTAATTATTCCAAATGATTCACTTTTTATACATAGTAGTTAAGCTAGATAGTTTAAGGAAATTTACAGGAAAATAGATACAACTAAATAGTACATTCATTGCTCTTAGTAAATTAAAACCTAGAAATTTACATTCTAAGTCAAACTGGGGAATTCCTAATGAATGCTAAACAATTTAGAACAAATTAATGTAAATCTGGAATAACTTCGCAATTTTATCAACATCATACTTCACATTTATGGACTAATTCCACCAATATTTCAATATTAGTGTGTATATGCCCCATTATAGTTACATATTTATAAAATATATAGACGATATTTCAGTTAAATATGTTCATTTTAAACCTACAATTCAACGGATCTCACATAGGCATAATAATCAAATAAAACTAAACGATGTAAATTTTAGTGTGTGTGTGTGTAAATATATATATATATATATATATATATATATATATATATATATATATTCCTACCCATCTTTCTAGCTTTCCACGTCTCTAAATCTGAATTCATTTCTTTAATTGACTCCATTTTCCTTTCCAACCAAAACTATGTATAAAAAGTATATACATAGCTATTAGAATCATAGATCCGAGAGGAGATTTGATTTAAGGGGAAATTTCGATTTATACTTATAGAGTTTACCTTTTTCGAAAAATTGATTCACTCCTCTTATTCTCTTTTATTTTCTTTCCTTCTACGATACATACATACATACATACGTATATATATATAATAGTAGTTTTATAGTTTCTAGAGATAGTGGATAACGGAAAACGGCAGAGCTAGGCTGCTCTATTTAGAAAATATGCAAAGAAAAGTGAGGGGCTAGGCTTTTATTTATAGGCACTCGAATCAATTATGTCTATCCACTTTTATTTTTGTTGGATATTATTAAATCCTTGCCGCTTAACAAAGGTTTATGGTGTGTCGACCCTAAGTCGACCGAATGACCGGTCCTAAGCAGCGGTCAATCGCTGTGCGTCGATCGGCTGTTCCCCTGCTGTTGACCTGTAGGGTCCAAGGGTTAATTATTGTTTATTTCCTTTATTAATTTGATTTTGAATTCCTTTTTAATTATTTTCAATTCGAAAACTTCGAATGCTTATACCTTCTTCATTTGAACTCCGTTTACAAAACTTTATAAATGAAAGTTGCTTAGAAAATCGCCATCAACAAAATAATGTAAGTTTCATGGTCAAATTAAGGCATTTTCAAATACCATTTTTGAGCTTATTATATCATTTATTAATTCCTTTTGATCTAATTATTATTTAGTTTATGGGGTGTTTCATTCTCCTCCTTAAAATAATTTCATCCATAAAATTTCTTAAGGAATGAATCATGTAACAAAGTGCACAACCATTCTAAACTATCCAACTAATAAGTTTACAATAAATTTTGCAGCTAATCGTGTATAATGCATCGTGTATCACAACACATATGATATGTATGATGAATAACTCTAAATCGACGCCTCCTCAATGCTTTCTTTAAAAAAATTAAAAATATGATGCAAACAGTCTACATATATTGGCAGATCTAAATATGTGCAAGTTTCCAAAAATAAATATCCTTATTTTTATACGACAAATTCCAGACATTTGAGTATGGTTCATTCAATTTTGTATCCAGTACCTACCATCCAACATCGAATACAAAAGTTCTAATATCCAAAATTTTGAAAATTCAGTTTTACTTAAATCTTACTCTTATGCCCAAAAAGGAATTTAGATGGAGAATTTTATGTTTCCATCATTCTTTTATATACCAATTTCGTTTTACCTTGGAACTTTCTCTTTCGTCCCTAAATCTTTTCCAGTTTTTCCTCGTACAATTTGCATAAGGAGGTTTGTTCTCAAATTTTAAAATAGAATTTTTTTTAAAAGCAAGTTTTGTTAAGTATCGGGAAGGTACGAAAAAAGAAATTCCAAAGCTACAATGGATTTTTCTCTTGTTATTATATCTGTTTTGTATACTGTCACCCTTGCTAAACAGTTAAATTCATATTCACTAATGCATCGACCCTCCCTACGCTAAGCATATGGTATTTGAAAATCAAAATTTCACTCATTTTCTGTTAAAAATATTTTTCCCCTTTTTATCAAATTTGTAATAATTTGAAAATTAAAATTTTCAAATGCATTTGAACAAATCCTTTTAAAAGTATATGAGCAAAATTTTCAAAAGCATTTTCCTAACATCTTTTTAAAACAAATTAAGCCACATATCTTGACGTGATCATGATTCATTTAATGAGTTAATGCATATGATTGGCCCTAACATTGCACAGTTAATATTAGATTTTAAAAATATTTTCTTTTATTTCCAAAGGGCAAGCAACACACAGGCATATATATGTAGATTAACTTATAAGGAATAGGGATAGTGACCAACCCTTCCCTATCCTTCGCTTGCTAAAATTTATTTTTTTCCAAAATTCTAAAGTTTCTGGGATTCAAGCATTCTTTACTTTTGATTGCCAATTTAATTAATTCCTAATTTATTTTATAAACTTCTAGCCTCAACTTACATTTCACTAGTTAAGTGTCCTTATAAGATTTTCTTATTTACACTATTATATGTATATATAGCGGTCAATGATCATCCACGAAATAAACACAATAATAAAATAGGAACATATCTCATATCATGTCATATACATTTTCAATACTCGAAAAGAGATAACTAGCGATTACAACATAAATAATCCAAAAGAAATAATTGTTGGAAAGTGATCTAAAAGAAGCAGTTGTTCGAAGGTGCCCTTCATCACTACTATTAATGATATTGTGGCTCTATCAGTTCTTACTCAATTATAATGGACACTTTTAGTACGTCATTCTACTATAACCCCTACGTCTTAACTAGCCTTTTTGGCTTCTAAAAAATAAGGTCCATCAATTACTTCTATTATTACAACTCAATATGGAATAAATTGTGCAATCCAACGCTGTAGTGGATAGGAAATATAAACTATGCACATTTGGAATAACTCATTGGAAAATTGGCTTGGTGGAATAATTTTCCTACCACCTATTTTTCCTTCTTCAAACTTTAGGCAACCAGTGTCCTATATGTGTGTTTTCAATCTCATTATCCCCTTCTCCAATTATATTACTATCTTCTTCTAATCCAAATCTCTCGGTAATTATTTCTTTATCTTCGATCTGCCATGCGAGTGTACTCTAGAACTCGTAGAAGTGCACTTTGATATCGTTCTTCATTCCTTTATGGGTTCTCCTTATGGCTTTCACACATGTCTAACAAAACATCCCTAGATTCATAACAATATTCCTTATATTTAACAAGATTTCTTGTTGCTACCCTACGAGCTTTCGTAATTATTTTATTTATAACCAAGATTCATAACAATATTCCTTATACGTCTAATAAAACATCCCTAGATTCATAACAATATTCCTTATATTTAATGAGATTTCTTGTTG
Organism: Allium cepa; assembly: GCA_030765085.1. Classification (NCBI taxonomy): domain Eukaryota; kingdom Viridiplantae; phylum Streptophyta; class Magnoliopsida; order Asparagales; family Amaryllidaceae; genus Allium; species Allium cepa. The sequence goes on from CM060939.1 coordinate 561,804,585, forward strand.
CTACTCTATAGGCTTTAGTAGTTATCTTATTTATAACCTAAAATTTTACCTCCTCTTACCTAAGCGATCAACCTTATCTGCTCCACAGCAAAGTTGGTTTGGTTTTTACTACTCTTTATAAAATTATTTCGATTTGTAGTCATTAAGCATCTAATCAATATTTTTAACTTTGAAAATATAAACATAGAAACCTTTTATTTATATTTTAAAATTTCTTAGTTTCCAAAAGGGGCCATGAAAATTACCTCATTTTAACCAACTTTGACTGCAGGAGTCATAATTTTTAATATTGTAATTTAGGACTTAAGAAGTAAGTTTATTTGTTAAGTTCAAAAGCCAATGTTAGTGGTTTAAAAAGATCCTTTTCCTATAACAACACGTTACTTCATTCCTTTCAAATAGTAAGAGTAAAGCTCTTATTACATGAAAAATAATTAAATCAATTTTCCCTTTTCAAGGACTTTCTACAAAAGAGATCTACTTCTTTAAAAGTAGGATTTTTATCTCAAAATTTTTGTTATGTTTGCACTCAAAACCCCAATTGTTATGCCAAATCATTTTCAAAACATATTCTCTAACTTTAAATAATGAAAATTGGAATAGAAAAGGATTGTTTCCATTCTATAATTTTCCTACCACTCAAACTATTTTCACTTTTAACCATAGCGAAGATTTTAATAGCTATGAAAGGGCCTTTGAAAAATATGTGCAATTACTATATATTTATGGAAACCATCCATTTTTCCTTTTTTCCCTATATTGTTTCTAATTAGATTACTAATCTTATTTTAATATAAATTCCTAACATTATTTGTATTTAAATTTCCTAATATTTCTACTATTTAAATTTATTCCACCTAAGTTGCTTTTATTTTATATGGCTTCTCCCTATATAACTCTTTTGCCACTTTTATTATTTTCTTCATTGGACGATTGCAGTATGTTTGCCTACTGCTCTAGTCGTTGAACTTTTCTTCATTAACATAAAATGAGTTATGTATAAATCTATTTCAGTTGTTTTCTCCGTATTATCCATGCATAGGAATATTCTTCTCCATTATCAGACATTTTGATCCTACCACTCTCTTTCGCCCAATTAAATCAAATACCATTTCTATTTATCCACCCCTGAAAAAGCATTTTAAAACATTAAATCGATAAAAATAAGGAAATCATCATGCCAAACAATGCACTACTTTCCATTTACTTCAAAATCGAAAAATCTCTTTATTAAAAACCTTTAGATTGATATTTTTTAATCTTTCCAGTCTTAAACTCGACTATGAATCTCTAAATAGCTTCTTAATTTAAAATTTCCAAATTTTCTGGCTTTTTTAAAAGAACAATTTTTCGATGATAGAGTCCTTATATTTTTTAACAGATTCTCTTGAAACTACTTTAGATATTTCTGGAAAAATGTAAAATCCTTTATTAAATTCTTTCACATGAGATCGGATTAGAAATAGATTTTATTTATCCTTCCTTCTTGCTTGTCCTTCTTTTCCCTTTATTCTTAGCATCTTCTTGTTAAGAATATATATTAAAAATCTGGCTATCACCTAACAGTGGTTAATGCATACCTCCTAGTACGATTTTGCTCAACTCCTATTTATATTTTACGTCTGCATATTTGCACCATATAGGTTCTTACTTCACATCTATTTAGATGAAATGTACATCTTTAATCGGCAATCCATTGAAATCCACCAACATACGACAACCTAGGCCCAACAAAGGAATCAAGTACCATCCAACTTTAGGGATCCTTCTATATGTACTGCTTATGCTCATCTTGGTTAACACCTCACAGTACGACCTACACCCTATAGGGTAATCGAGGTAAGTGCATCAATTTAACTCTATTTATTGTTCCAACTCATAGTTTCCTTATACATTTTCTCAGGGTAAACGGGATTTATAGAATTTGTCATATAATATAATTATAGGTAAAAATAAAAATACTTTCACTCAGCATACCCTGATCTTATGATCAACTAACCTAAGCTCTGATATTAAACGCAACAACCAGCACCTTAATGGGTGCGAATTTCGAATAAATTGAAACCCAACTCCATTATGGTATAGATCACCGATATTAGTAATCTGTAATAAACATAAGTATATCAGAGAGTGAACTCATAGTGGAATAGTAAAATATAACAAAACATATATACCAACTAAGGCTACAATCTTGGAAAAAATAATATTCCTTGGATATCTAGTTTCCTTGTCAATGCCCAACATAAATGAGAAGACCGCTTCATCAAACATTCCATCTTGCAGCAACCCTCTAAATATATCATGTGGGTTGTAATGAGGAGGGGTTCAAAACAATGTTCTAATAACTAGTAAATTACAGACTTTATCCATAACACTAATTTATGTCGATTGATTTCTATATAAGTGTTCTGTCTACTATTCACCGAATTATTCATTCAATTCCACTTGTATGTACGATATCTCCAAACTTCTCCGAAGTATAACTCTATGTGTGTGTGTGTGTGTGTGTGTGTGTGTCTGTGTGTCTGTTTGTGTGTGTAAGCATTGTACTACCCAAAAAGGAAACCTCTGACCACTTAATACTTCTTAAATAAAGAGAAGGCAGATCTAATGTCCATTTAATACCTCAACCCTAAAGTGGGCCCTCCATAACTTAATCGATAGTCAACTGCCCCCAATTATGAAGGCCAACAACTCTTAGATACGACTTTATAATTTAGTTAGTCGTATCATCAATCCATCTCAAAGAATTATCTAAGGGTTAATTAGTGCCCCTCCGACAAACATACAATAAGTTAAACTCTATGGTCCTTGCATATCCTATATGGATTCTACACTAGTATGAAGCAAAATCCATAAAGGCGTAACTCAATTCTTTACTAAAGACCACTCGAGACTACCAATAGTCAATCCTATATGCCAGCCATACTTCTAAATATCGGTTCAACAACAACATTAATATAGCCCGCCGACATCCGCAGCCTAATCCCGTTTAGACTTACCTAATATAAGTCAAGGAAAATGCCACCGTATTTACTTAATATCTTTTTTTTAGAAATGATGCAGTGCCCATTTCCTAATTTGGCACCATCATATGTTATTTAAGACTTCTTAAATAAGGAGGAGGCAGATCTAGTAGTCATTTAATACCTCAATCCCTAAATTAAGCCCCTTGACATTCCTAAAGGTATTGAGCCATTTAATACTTAAAATCCATGGCAAACTCTTTTATATTTTTCCACACCTATACGCGAATTTATATCCCTCCCTTATGAGTACTATAGTTGGAGATGTCCATCATCAGTAGTACATATATACAAATACTGTTAGCCTCTACGTGAAGGAAAACTTCCATTATGTGGCTCTACTGACCTTGTATCCAAACCCACACTAAACCAAGCCATTTATCGTTAGTCTGATCCAACTAATACATAGTTGTTATAAGTGTATTATTGAGACCATATTATTCCTATTATGAAAATTATTATGCCTCTTAAGTTCATTGATCGGTATTTATTTATTTATCGGATGTGGACTTATTCTTATCTTATATGCTTATTTCCCTTTTTTCTTTATTTCCTAAATGTCGTTTATTTCTTCACTTCTAATGAATCAACCTTCATAAATTGTCATCAGTGTTCAAATTGGGCGATCGCCAATGACATTTATTTGTTTGTTTCAAATCTAACTTATTATTCCTATTCCGTTTTCTACATAAATATCATATTTAATTCTACAATTAATCCCATTAAATACATTTATTAAATGCGCACGTATTTCCCATTAATATTGCAATCATTACCCATAAATGCTAGAGTTACAAGCTCCTTTTCACTATAACCTCCTATTCTTATGATTTACTATATTACTAATATTTAGTCATCCTAATATTAACAAATATGAGTACCGACGGATATTTATTTATTACACTTTATCCGTTACCTTACCTCTGTGTGTATAATTAGTAGATGTTATTATATGTATGTATATTTCAATTTTAACTCTTTAATTTCTACGTTAGGAACATCATAATATACACTTATATATAAATTCTACAAAGAATGTTTGTTTCCACATTTTAATATATTAGAGCTATCATTCACCAAAATGGTGATTATTACCATTATAAATTTCCAGAAACTATCTAAAAGTGCGACTTTTGCTCCATTTAAAATTACAAGAAATTATCTCTTATGATTTTTATTGAAATAGATAGTGAAAATAACGCAGAAGGACATCCATACTTTACACATTTCTTTCTTTTAGGTATATTTCTAAATATTCCAAACAGTGCACCTTTTATACATAGTTGTGAAGTTAGATAGTTTATGTAAATTTACATTCCAGGTCAAACTACCATAATCTTAGTGAATGCTATACAATTTACAACCCAAGCGACAAAAATTTGGAATAAACTTAAGAATCTTATCAACATCATACTTTATAATTTTTAGGGACTTATTTCCTAAAAATTCCAGATTAGGGTGTATATGTCCTTCCATTATATTTACATAACATACAGAATCTATAGGCGAGATTTCAATTAAATTTAATCATTCTAAACCTATAATTCAATGGATCTTGCATGGATATAATAAATAAATAAACTTCAATGACATAAATTTCAATGTTAAATAAATCATATAATTTCCCACTCATCTTTCTAGCTTTCCAAATCTCCAAATTTGATTCTTGGATTTACTCTTTTTGTCATTCCAACCTAAAAATATATATAAAAGATATAAATATATACCCTCTAGAACTACGGATCCGAGAGGAGATTAGAGCTAAGTGTAATTTACCTATATATAATAGGAAAATCCTCAAATGAAGCTTTTGAAATTATGCAATTAACCCTGTAATATTTAGCTATAATGAAGGGATATTTTGGTCAATACATATAACTCTCACCCACGTTTCTATTGTGCAAAGCGTGAAACCGTATCCACAAACTCCTATGTCGTTTCGATTTGGGAAAGTTACCCATGGTGATTCTGCAATCAACTTTGATTTGGGAAAGAAGTATTGGTGGCGACTAGTTTTTATGTAAAATATATGTCGTCCTGCTTCAAACAGAATGACGAATTAGGTAACATCTTACAATCATTTCTTGATTAAGATTTGGCGATTATTATTTCATTTAGGATCTGCAAAACTATCAATGGATGGTTACGTGATTCAGGAATTGGGTAATTTTCCTGAAATCGACTATCTGATAAGTAATAATGATTATTAGGATCTGGAAATCAATTGCCAATTTAGTAAACATCACTTTATGTGTTCACACCATTGGCCAAGTCATGCTTTTTAATACAAAATCAAAGGCCAATTGAAATTACAGTGCCACTTTGGCATTTGTTTCTGGCACCTGGAATACTGCAAACACATCGATTTCTCACCTCGAAATCGCAATAGATTTTTCAATTTAAATGGATTCTTCCTAAGATATGCAAGAAGGATTATAATTTTTTAAACTGAATTGTTTTTCACATGTATTATTTTGTTGTAAAATTGAAATTTATTAGACACTGATCGAAGAATGAAATTTTGTTCTGATGTTCGTTTTGCTGACTGGCAGTGGAAAGAAACATGTTATGGCTGGCACCTGGAATACTACAAACACATCAATTTCTCACCCAGGAGTCGCAGTAGGGTTTTCATTACAATTTTTTAAAGTGATTAGTGATATATTATCAGTGAATATTGTTTTTCACATGTATTAATTTGTTGCTGAATTGAAGTTTATTAGACACTGATCGAAGAATGAAATTTTATTCTAATGTTTGTTTTGTAGACTGGCAGTGTAAGAGATATTGAGAATGGTACTATTTTGTAGACTCCAGACAATGTAAATTGTGGCATGAGTCCTCGAGTATTTGAATTTCTGTTTTCTAGAATACAAAAGGTAAAGTTTTAATGATCTTAATGCTGCTGTGTGAGCTTCCTTAATGAATTATTAACAATTTTATTTGAACACCATTGGCAAATATTAGCATAAATTCAAAATATAGTAACCTTTGCTTCACTACATATCAAGGGAATCATGCATATGTTTCGTAATGTTGCTACAGTTCTTTCCATGGACAACTGAATATGTGTTGGACCCATAAAAGATATCAAGTTATATGCTTTCCTTTCCAAAGCCAACGTGATAGATATGAGCATGTTAAGATCCTAAATAAACGAAAAAACTCTTTTGAGTCAGCAAATTATTTAGTTTATGTCCTGCTTTTTAATCCTTCTTAAAAATGAATATCTTTATTTTTCTTGATCGGTCTACAGCTGCAACACACTACTAGATGATTCAAAAATTATGTCTTAAATCATTATTCTATTATTTTACTGTTTTAGAAACTTTATTTCAAAATTTTCACTGCGCTCTCGATCATATCCTAAGTTACATTTGTATTTTTCTCTCATCAAACTATAGTGCTTAATGCTAGATATAGGATAATAACACTATTAATTCATTATAAATTAAATTAAAAATATTAAGGTAGAGAGTAAGGGATTTACTTTTATATATGGATACTCAGATGCTAATAATCCTAAATCCCTCTTTATTCTATGTATGTATAATACATGTGAGACGACCCGACTTTTTCTCCACAAAAAGTCGTATCATCCTTAAGAAAGAAAGGGATAGAAAAGTGAAGAGAAAGAAGAGAAAGAAGAAACAACACAAGAATCTCAACAGCGGAACGAATAAATTATATTAATAACATAAGTATTACGCAGTATACAACAAATATCAGAGTTATACAGACAATACATCACATACTAGACAGTTATAAACACCTTCTAGTTATTATAACTTAATCACAAAACAGAAACACTCAGAGATACCAACACAGCGGAAAACTATATAACTATACGCAGAAGCCTCCTGCTCCATATGCTCCTTCACAATTCGTCAAAGCTAACCTGAATCCTAACCTGAATTCCCTTGGCTTCTCGTAAAAATTTGAGTACCCAAGAGTTAAGGAAAAACAGAAATAACTCCGGGTAAGACATGGGTCTAGTGTGAGTAACAGGTTAAAGTTGCTTAACTTTGAAAAACCTTTGAAAAGAAAAGGTATCACGTAAGACTTCCCACACATAAACATGGAAAAGTTTTTAAATTACGCTAACCAAAACATTTTATAGAAAATCCGATGATATTATAATAGTGTCTAGGGTTTTCAAGTAAATAAGAAATAGCTGAAATTGTTACATGATTAAATTCCAGCTACTAGCCACAAAAGTGGGTAATACAATCAAAACCATTGGCACTTATTGGATTTTGGATTCCATCAATGGCTGGGCTACCGGGGTACCGCCCGTCACAGTACGTGGCCTAGATCACCGTACCGAGGAGTATGCCCGCTCCCTTGCAACACAAAGCCGGACCCATTCCTTACTAAACAGTTCCAAACAAGACCACCCCGCAGTTGTGATCAGCAACCGCACCACTAAGCCGAAAATAAAGGGACCTCTATACAAGGATAAATCTTGCTCTCAAGTGGGGGCTACCCACGAAGCTTTGCTGCACCTCCCCTGTTTTAGCCATTCCCGGTTGATGAGGCTTGAGGCTACGATTACCTTTATAGGACATATCACTTAGAATGCTCATCGTCCACCTGACGATGTTTTGAAAGCATTCAATCCATACAAGTTTGTTCCGGGTTCGAACGAAACCGAAGGCATTACTCGTTTTGGAATCACCCTCAGAGTTAACGACAATAACCCTTGCACTCTGAATCACCATCTCGAATCTATAAGTACTATTCCGTCAACTCATTACGGAATCACCCACAGAGTTATACTGACGTATAACCCTTACACCTCCAGTCTTCACTCGCTCCACTTGGGTTAACGACCTAACGTAAGTTTGGATCGATGTGGTTTTCGAATCCCAAATATGGAAACCCGATCCCGGTCTCATCAAAATCCAAAGCGTGTCTTTTAAGGTCCAAGTTGTTTTAAGTTTAAAACAATTCAATTTATTATCTATATACATACAGATAGATAATTCACAACACAATAGATAATCAACATTATCATTTACAGATAATCCATATCATAATCAGATAATCTATATTATCATCCAAGAGCAACCAATGCATCCATATCACATAACATTACTCATCTCATAACTGAGATTACAACCAATACATGGCAATCAACACCAATCATCAAACATAAGCAACTATCTAATGATCACACCATTTATAATTAATTTAAAATGAATTAAATTAATTACTTCAACTCTAATTAATTTAAAATAAATTAAATTAATTACTTCATCATTAAAATTCTGCTTAACTTAACCATCAATTGATTACAAATCAATTTAAATAATCACCATCTCAATATTCATTTCAATTAATCCTCATTGATTAACCATATCTAATTACAATAAATAATTAGCCTTTAATATTACTTACACAAGTTAATTATTTTAAACCCTTTGCAAACAATTAACTTGTAATTGCTTAATTAATTAATTAATTAATTAATTAAAATTACATTAATCACTTATTCATTATTAGTTATACCTTAATTAATCAATTCCAAATTACATCATTAATTAACTAATGCTTTCTAATTATATTTAATCAATCTCTATATAAATTAATTACATAAGTAATTAATCTTCAATTTAATCCATATATATATTAATCACCCATGATTAATAATACTAGTAATTAACTACTTTAATTACTCATCCCATAATTAATTTCTCATAATTAATTACTTCCCTTGATTAATTTTCAAGGTAATTTAAATCCAAATTACTTCTAAAATAAATATCTTTAATTACATCCTGTAATTATTAATTAATTACTTCCTTAAGTAATTACAAATCCATAAATTACATAAAGTAATTATTCATCAAGCCATAAATGTTTAAATTAATTTAACTTAATTAATCTAAACTAATCACATAAATCAAATTAATTACACTATGTAATTAATTCATTAATTACTTTCATTAAGTAATTAAACAATTGATTATTATTAATTAATTAATTAATTTAATTAATCATTAAAATTAATCACATTAATTAATTGTTCAAATAATCTTAAGTTAATGACCTTCATTAACATTTCTTAATTACTTAATTAAGAAATTAACTTATATTAATCATTATTAATAATCAATTAATTAATATTTAATTACAATTTAATTAATCTCTAATTATTAATTAATAAAGTGTTAATTAAAATCTAAATTTTCTTTAATTACTTAATTAAATAAATCTTAATCATTAATTAAAATTTAATTAACCATCCTTAATTATAGATTAATTAACCTTAATTAATTAATCTCAAATCTTAATTAATTAACTTAAAAATCATTAATTACTTAATTAAACATCCACATTATTCATTAATTAAATAACTAATGTTCCATTTAAATTAATTAAATAATTTAAATGAAACCAATTTCTTAAGTTCAAAATTAAGAAACATTCTTCTTTATACAAAGTAATTTAAAAAATTTGTTTCAAACAAAATTAAAATTAAAAATTTCTTTTTAAATTTCAAACTGAAACACAATTTTAAATTTTCATTCCAGATTCATACTTAAAAATTTAAAACTTTACTTACACTTCCATCTTCATTTTTAAATTCAAATTATTTAACCTTTCCTAAAATAGTTAAAACAAATTTAAATTTTAAAAAAACTTATTTTATTTTTAAAACTGACATTACAATCAAATTTCATGTTTTAAAACTGAATTTAAACTTATTTTAAATTCTTATTTCATAATTTAAACTCATAGTATAAAATTCAAAACCAATGTTCCTTTATACTTTAAAATGTTTAAAATCTAAATTTAAATTTCCAGTTTAAATTAAATTCAAACTCAGACATACTTGTATTTCATATTTTAGATTCAGATTTAAAAACCCAAGTTCAAATTAAGTTTACATTTTAAATTTTAACTTTTAAATTTAAAAACTGCAAACAGATTTCCATATTATGCTAAGACCAAACTAGATTTTCAAAATTTAAATTATTTTGAAATCTAAGTTTTAATCTAATTGAATTTATATTTAAATCCAATTTAAATCTTAAACTTGGTTCAAATTCAAGTTTATATTTATAAACTTTTACTTCTACTTTTAAAAAAAAACTGTAAACAGTTTCCTGTTTTATTTTAAACATCTTACATTTTTAAAAACTCAAATTATTACAAAAACCAGAATTCAAACTTTTTGAATTCATATTTAAATTTTGGTCTTAACTCAGTTCAGATTTTAGTTTACTTTAAAAAACTTTTATTACTACTTTCAATTTTTTAAACTGTAACAGGTTTCTGTTCTATATTGAAAAACCTGAAACAAAATTAAATCGAGCCTCCCTATACTTACTTCGAGTCAGGGGTTCACTTGCTTCGAGTCATCCTCCAATTTTCCCGAGACCACCGAGACATAAAACCCTGCAACCAAAACCATCACCAACATGCACAACTCCTCCCTGTGCACTCACTCCCCAACTCCGGTCACCTCTGACCAACTTCAACGGCCATATCACATCGACCAGTAACCCCACTACACTCTTCAAACCTCAAATTCCCAAACACTCATCTCGAAATTGAATTCAGGTTTTAAACAAAAACCTGGAAACAACCTTCCCCTTTCAAGCTCGACCTGTCAACGGCGAGATCTTCCAACTCCGGCCACCAACAACTTTGAATCTTCGTCAGCAACTTCATCAACCACTCATCTAACAATACCCTAAATATCTTAGAACTCGATCAATAGATGAAGCCGCAGCACTCAAATTTCTTATACCCAGTAAAACTAGGGTTCTACACTTTAAATCCAAATTACAACCTCAAAATTTAATTTCAATCCACTTTAGTAATTTTCCTACAATCCTTGATGGCTACACTATCTCCAGAAACAATTTCACCCAAATTAAAAGCAGGTATCAACAGTGCTTATCAATTATGTATAACATAGTCAATTCGAAACTGTACCATGATTAAATCATTAAAAATTGTAACATTATTTTTAAAAATCTTAATTTTGTAAGATGTTTGAGTTGAAACCCTGAATCATTGATTTGCATAGTTTCACTTATAAAATTTCTAATGCTCTGTTACTTATTTTCAGTAAGTTTTATTTAAATTTTACCTTAATAAAGTCCTAAAATATAAACTATGAAACTAGCCTACCATCTTATTTAAATCCTAAAATTTAACAAAGACAAATTGAAGATATAAGAATTTAATTAGAAACTTGAACTAGGAAACAAAACAGAACATAGCAATTTAAACAGCATGCATATATATGCAATTCATACATCAGACAGTAAGTATTGAACACATGAACATTTATTTATTTTAGCATGCAATAAATTTTAACCTTAAGTTTTTAAAAGAAAAGTTACTCACTTCTAATTATGCAGGGAGAACTTTAAAAGCTTCCAAATTCCCTTTTAAATTTCTGCTTGAACTTCGCAAATGTTTTAATGCTCTTTGAAATTTGCTTTCAGATCTTACATGCAGGTTGTTTGAATGCAGATGCAACTTGAAATTGCAGTTTCAGATCCCAGATAGTTTTGAAAACATGCAGGCTATAGCTTGCAGGCCCTTTTGTTTCCAAATTGAAGAAACAAAAATGCAGACATCTTGCTTGCTTCATGGTTGCAGATTTGTATTTTTGAGGAGTTTGAATGCAGAAAATATTTGATGAATAGATTTGCTTTTTGAGGAGAATGAATGCAAGTTAATTTTACAGGAATTTGAATTTGTAGATGGTTTAAAATGGAATGTTTTTCAGCTGAAAAGTTCTTTGTTTTGGAATTGAAAAATGAAGAAAAAGAAAAAGAAGAAAGATTATAAGAATGTATATATCTTATTTATGGTTTAATTAAAATCAAAGAAAAATGACACTTGGCTTGTATTGTTAACACTTGTCATTTTAAATGATATTTAGTTTACATTTGTTGGTTTAAGCTTTAAGATATTTACACTTGTATCCCTAAGTGATTAGTATTTTAATTAAAGTGTTAATGAATTTTTAAACCAATAAAACATTTATCTCACATATTAAAAATCATTTAGTATTTTATTAAATATTTTTGAAAAGCTTAAATTAAAAATAAATCACAATTCCTAATTTCAAAACATTAAAATTATGCTATACTAATTTAATTAAAAACAACTTATCTATTAATAATATATAAATACATATACATTATTAAATAGAAAATAAATTCATTAACTTATTAAAAATAATTTCAGAAATTAAATATTTAAATAAAGAAGATTATTAAATCAAATCAAATTTATTAACAAAAATTATCAATTCAATTTAAATTTAAACACAGATTATTAAATTTATATTGCCAAAATTTCGGGATATTACAATCCTTCCCCCTTAAAAGAATTTCGTCCCCGAAATTTAAAACAAATGTAATTTAATAATCTCTTTACAGATTTTATTTTAAAACACAGCATATGTTAATCATATGCTGATAACTATAGCAACCAATTCACACAATCAGAACAAATCTAATTATCCAAAAGAATTTTGGATAAAACTTTCACGAGTTTCCCCGGTATATATATATATATATATATATATATATATATATATATATATATATATATATATATATATATATATATATATATATATATCGGGATACTCGCTCTATAGAATCCAATCAATCAATACTACTAAGCTATAGAGCTTCTATCAATAACTCTAAATAGAATATCAGACTACAAACGAGTCTGACTCAACAACCAATCCATCCTGAACTCCTGGTTCCAAAACCAGAAATATCAAACACGTACTCCCTCAGAGATACGTGAAACATATTGAATCCCAATTATCCAAACTGGCAATTCAACTCTAGAAAACCAAACACTGATCTAACCCATCACAGAAGAAACCAAAACACTTCGGAGCTAGCTTCCCAAACTTATAGCTCCTTGGATTAGAGAAAAACTTATCCCAAATCAAATCTCCGATTCCAGAATCCAAATTTCTCCATCTTTTATCCATAAAAACTCTTCGGACGATCCTGGGCTACCAACATCCATCCTGATCAGCTCAACTCTATGCTGATTCCATTAGAAACAGACTGAATCAAAACAATCCACTGATCTCCTCAAGATCACTCAAAAACCAAGAACACACACCCTGCTTCTCAACAACAGAAGACAAAACAAACTTCTTCTTATCCGGAAAAGAAAACAGAAACACCCCCAAACTGCTTCCGCTGCACAACTCTGATCCGAAGTAGAAGAAAAATGCTGAAGAACAGCACAAGCACAGACTAGACAACCCAGCACAGAAATATGGTTCCACATATCCATAAGAAAACTCAGATGTTTCTCCGAAACCTGAGTTGCTTCAACAACTTCTATCTCATAAAACCATCCATCTACTAACTAAACCACCAGTTCTATTCCTAGAAAGAAAACTCGATCTCCAGATGCGGATAAACTCTGACTTCCTTGTATACATCCAAACAATCTCCAACAACTCAAGAGAACACACTATCGCAAGTCACTTTTGCGATAAACTCAGCCTAAATCCAAAGAAACTGCTCTCCCTCAACCAAACAGAATAGCTTATGCTGACCTAGCCAACTAACCAGAGAAACGAGTCCACTCTGCCGCTTCTGAACTCCACTTCAGAAAAACTACTCAGCCAGAAGACCCCCTACCAACTCAGAACACTCGGCTAAACTCAGCCACACCACCGAGCAAACTCACTTCTTACTCTTGTTCCAAAGAAACATCTTAGGAAATATCCATAGTCACTTCATCTCATCACGCAACTACTACTTCCTGAGATATCAAAATATCATCACTCACTTGCTTCTGCCCAATCGACAGATCAAAACTCAACTCTGCACTTCAAAGATGAACTCCGAACCTATACAGGTTTCCTTCAGAGATCGATGAAGTCCTTCATCACTACCGAACCCGCTCGAGACGGTATTACGTCTACAGTCTCGACAAATACACTTCCAACCTCATCCATCAAACTCCAACCAATGGTAGTCGTGTTACACACACTTCTACCTCATCTACCTTTATAACTTATTTTGGAAAACCTGAACAGGTAACCCAATCAGATAGGTAGAAATATAAATATAAATATATTAAAAATACAAATACGCTCTCTCAAGATAGACACTACTACAGAGCTCTGATACCAACTTAGACGACCCGACTTTTTCTCCACAAAAAGTCGTATCATCCTTAAGAAAGAAAGGGATAGAAAAGAGAAGATAAAGAAGAGAAAGAAGAAACAACACAAGAATCTCAACAGCGGAACGAATAAATTATATTAATAACATAAGTATTACACAGTATACAACAAATATCAGAGTTATACAGACAATACATCACATACTAGACAGTTATAAACACCTGTCTAGTTATTACAACTCAATCACAAAAAAGAAACACTCAGAGATACCAACACAGCGGAAAACTATATAACTATACGCAGAAGCCTCCTGCTCCATATGCTCCTTCACAATTCGTCAAAGCTAACTTGAATCCTAACCTGAATTCCCTTGGCTTCTCGTAAAAATTTGAGTACCCAAGAGTTAAGGAAAAACAGAAATAACTCCGGGTCAGACATGGGTCTGATGTGAGTAACAGGTTAAAGTAGCTTAACTTTGAAAAACCTTTGAAAAGAAAAGGTATCACGTAAGACTTCCCACACATAAACATGGAAAAAAAATTACCTTACGCTAACCAAAACATTTTATAGAAAATCCGATGATATTATAATAGTGTCTAGGGTTTTCAAGTAAATAAGAAATAGCCGAAATTGTTACATGATTAAATTCCAGCTACTAGCCACAAAAGTGGGTAATACAATCAAAACCGTTGGCACTTATTGGATTTTGGATTCCATCAATGGCTGGGCTACTGGGGTACCATCCGTCACAGTACGTGGCCTAGATCACCGTACCGAGGAGTACGCCCGCTCCCCTGCAACACAAAGCCGGACCCATTCCTTACTGAACAGTTCCAAACAAGACCACCCCGCAGTTGTGATCAGCAACCGCACCACTAAGCCGAAAATAAAGGGACCTCTAGACAAGGATAAATCTTGCTCTCAAGTGGGGGCTACCCACGAAGCTTTGCTGCACCTCCCCTGTTTTAGCCATTCCCGGTTGATGAGGCTTGAGGCTACGATTACCTTTATAGGACATATCACTTAGAATGCTCATCGTCCACTTGACGATGTTCTGAAAGCATTCAATCCATACAAGTTTGTTCCGGGTTCGAACGAAACCGAAGGCATTATCTCGTTACACTCGTTTTGGAATCACCCTCAGAGTTAACGACAATAATCCTTGCACTCTGAATCACCATCTCGAATCTATAAGTACTATTCCGTCAACTCATTACGGAATCACCCACGGAGTTATACTGACGTATAGCCCTTACACCTCCAGTCTTCACTCGCTCCACTTGGGTTAACGACCTAACGTAAATTTGGATCGATGTGGTTTTCGGATCCCAAATATGGAAACCCGATCCCGGTCTCATCGAAATCCAAAGCGTGTCTTTTAAGGTCCAAATTGTTTTAAGTTTAAAACAATTCAATTTATTATCTATATACATACAACTAGATAATTCACAACACAACAGATAATCAACATTATCATTTACAGATAATCCATATCATAATCAGATAATCTATATTATCATCCAAGAGCAACCAATGCATCCATATCACATAACATTACTCATCTCATAACTGAGATTACAACCAATACATGGCAATCAATACCAATCATCAAACATAAGAAACTATCTAATGATCACACCATTTATAATTAATTTAAAATGAATTAAATTAATTACTTAAACTCTAATTAATTTAAAATAAATTAAATTAATTACTTCATCATCATAATTCTGCTTAACTTAACCATCAATTGATTACAAACAATTTAAATAATCACCATCTCAATATTCATTTCAATTAATCCTCATTGATTAACCATCTCTAATTACAATAAATAATTAGCCTTTAATACTACTTACACAAGTTAATTATTTTAAACCCTTTGCAAACAATTAACTTGTAATTGCTTAATTAATTAATTAATTAATTAATTAATTAATTAAAATTACATTAATCACTTATTCATTATTAGTTATGCCTTAATTAATCAATTCCAAATTACATCATTAATTAACTAATGCTTTCTAATTATATTTAATCAATCTCTATATAAATTAATCACATAAGTAATTAATCTTCAATTTAATCCATATATATATTAATCACCCATGATTAATAATACTAGTAATTAACTACTTTAATTACTCATCCCATAATTAATTTCTCATAATTAATTACTTCCCTTGATTAATTTTCAAGGTAATTTAAATCCAAATTACTTCTAAAATAAATATCTTTAATTACATCCTGTAATTATTAATTAATTACTTCCTTAAGTAATTACAAATCCATAAATTACGTAAAGTAATTATTCATCAATCCACAAATGTTTAAATTAATTTAACTTAATTAATCTAAACTAATCACATAAATCAAATTAATTACACTATGTAATTAATTCATTAATTACTTTCATTAAGTAATTAAACAATTGATTATTATTAATTAACTAATTAATTTAATTAATTATTTAAATTAATCACATTAATTAATTGTTAAAATAATCTTAAGTTAATGACCTTCATTAACATTTCTTAATTACTTAATTAAGAAATTAACTTATATTAATCATTATTAATAATCAATTAATTAATATTTAATTACAATTTAATTAATCTCTAATTATTGATTAATTAAGTGTTAATTAAAATCTAAATTTTCTTTAATTACTTGATTAAATAAATCTTAATCATTAATTAAAATTTAATTAACCATCCTTAATTATAGATTAATTAACCTTAATTAATTAATCTCAAATCTTAATTAATTAACTTAAAAATCATTAATTACTTAATTAAACATCCACTTTATTCATTAATTAAATAACTAATGTTCCATTTAAATTAATTAAATAATTTAAATGAAACCAATTTCTTAAGTTCAAAATTAAGAAACATTCTTCTTTATACAAAGTAATTTAAACAATTTGTTTCAAACAAAATTCAATTTAAAAATTTCTTTTTAAATTTCAAACTGAAACACAATTTTAAATTTTCATTCCAGATTCATACTTAAAAATTTAAAACTTTACTTACACTTCCATCTTCATTTTTAAATTCAAATTATTTAACCTTTCCTAAAATAGTTAAAACAAATTTAAATTTAAAAAAACTTATTTTATTTTTAAAACTGACATTACAATCAAATTTCATGTTTTAAAACGGAATTTAAACTTATTTTAAATTCTTATTTCATAATTTAAACTCATAGTTTAAAATTCAAAACCAATGTTCCTTTATACTATAAAATGTTTAAAATCTAAATTTAAATTTCCAGTTTAAATTAAATTCAAACTCAGACATACTTGTATTTCATATTTTAGATTCAGGTTTAAAAACCCGAGTTCAAATTAAGTTTACATTTTAAATTTTAACTTTTAAAATTTAAAAATTGCAAACAGATTTCCATATTATGCTAAGACCAAACTAGAGTTTCAAAATTTAAATTATTTTAAAATCTAAGTTTTAATAATTGAATTTATATTTAAATCCAATTTAAATCTTAAACTTGGTTCAGATTCAAGTTTATATTTACAAACTTTTACTTCTACTTTTAAAAAAAACTGTAATCCTGTTTTATTTTAAACATCTTACATTTTTAAAAACTCAAATTATAACAAAAACCAGAATTCAAACTTTTTGATTTCATATTTAAATTTTGGTCTTAACTCAGTTCGGATTTTCGTTTACTTTAAAAAACTTTTATTACTACTTTTAATTTTTTAAACTGTAACAGGTTTCTGTTCTATATTGAAAAACCTGAAACAAAATTAACTCGAGCCTCCCTATACTTACTTCGAGTCAGAGGTTCACTTGCTTCGAGTCACCCTCCAATTTTCCCGAGACCACCGAGACATAAAACCCTGCAACCAAAACCATCACCAACATGCACAACTCCTCCCTGTGCACTCACTCCCCAACTCCGGTCACCTCTGACCAACTTCAACGGCCATATCACATCGACCAGTAACCCCACTACACTCTTCAAACCTCAAATTCCAAAACATTCATCTCGAATTTGAATTCAGGTTTTAAACAAAAACCTGGAAACGACCTTCCCCTTTCAAGCTCGACCTGTCAACGGCGAGATCTTCCAACTCCGGCCACTAACAACTTTGAATCTTCGTCAACAACTTCATCAACCACTCATCTAACAATACCCTAAATATCTTAGAACTCGATCAATAGATGAAGCCGCAGCACTCAAATTTCTTATACCCAGTAAAACTAGGGTTCTACACTTTAAATCCAAATTACAACCTCAAAATTTAATTTCAATCCACTTTAGTAATTTTCCTACAATCCTTGATGGCTACACTATCTCCAGAAACAATTTCACCCAAATTAAAAGCAGGTATCAACAGTGCTTATCAACTATGTATAACACAATCAATTTGAAACTATACCATGATTAAATCATTAAAAATTGTAATATTATTTTTAAAAATCTTAATTTTGTAAGATGTTTGAGTTGAAACCCTGAATCATTGATTTGCATAGTTTCACTTATAAAATTTCTAATGCTATGTTACTTATTTTCAGTAAGTTTTATTTAAATTTTACCTTAATAAAATCCTAAAATATAAACTATGAAACTAGCCTACCATCTTATTTAAATCCTAAAATTTAACAAAGACAAATTGAAGATATAAGAATTTAATTAGAAACTTGAACTAGGAAACAAAACAGAACATAGCAATTTAAACAGCATGCATATATATGCAATTCATACATCAGATAGTAAGTATTGAACACATGAACATTTATTTATTTTAGCATGCAATAAATTTTAACCTTAAGTTTTTAAAAGAAAAGTTACTCACTTCTAATTATGCAGGGAGAACTCTGAAAGCTTCCAAATTCCCTTTTAAATTTCTGCTTGAACTTTGCAAATGTTTTAATGCTCTTTGAAATTTGCTTTCAGATCTTACATGCAGGTTGTTTGAATGCAGATGCAACTTGAAATTGTAGTTTCAGATCCCAGATAGTTTTGAAAACATGCTGGCTATAGCTTGCAGGCCCTTTTGTTTCCAAATTGAAGAAACAAAAATGCAGACATCTTGCTTGCTTCATGGTTGCAGATTTGTATTTTTGAGGAGTTTGAATGCAGAAAATATTTGATGAATAGATTTGCTTTTTGAGGAGAATGAATGCAAGTTAATTTTACAGGAATTTGAATTTGTAGATGGTTTAAAATGGAATGTTTTTCAGCTGAAAAGTTCTTTGGTTTGGAATTGAAAAATGAAGAAAAAGAAAAACAAGAAAGATTATAAGAATGTATATATCTTATTTATGGTTTAATTAAAATCAAAGAAAAATGACACTTGGCTTGTATTGTTAACACTTGTCATTTTAAATGATATTTAGTTTACATTTGTTAGTTTAAGCTTTAAGATATTTACACTTGTATCCCTAAGTGATTAGTATTTTAATTAAAGTGTTAATGAATTTTTAAACCAATAAAACATTTATCTCACATATTAAAAATCATTTAGTATTTTATTAAATATTTTGAAAAGCTTAAATTAAAAATAAATCACAGTTCCTAATTTCAAAACATTAAAATTATGCTATACTAATTTAATTAAAAAAATTATCTATTTATAATATATAAATACATATACATTATTAAATAGAAAATAAATTCATTAACTTATTAAAAATAATTTCACAAATTAAATATTTACATAAAGAAGATTATTAAATCAAATCAAATTTATTAACAAAAATTATCAATTCAATTTAAATTTAAACACAGATTATTAAATTTATATTGCCAAAATTTCAGGATATTACAACATGTGTCAAATATTATCTATATTTATTAATGACAGTAATTATTCATGGTATGGATTCAAAACTTAAATGAAGACAGATGTCATTGTATAAGTCAAAATATGCATGTTTTTGTTTATAGATTAGCGTGTTATTCTTTGGCATTTTTCCAATTAGTGCTAGATGCTAGATATAGGATAATAACACTATTACTTCATTATAAACTAAATTAAAAATGTTAAGGTAGAGAGTAATGGATTTACTTTTACATATGGATACTCAGATGCTAACAAGCCTAATTCCCTCTTTATTCTATGTATCTATAATACATGTGTTAAATATTATCTGTATTTATTAATGACAGTAATTATTCATGATATGGATTCAAAACTTAGCTGTAGACAGATGTCATTGTATAAGTCAAAATATGCATGTTGTTGTTTATAGGTTAACGTGTTATTATTTGACATTTCTCCAATTCTCACTTAGGAATCGCAACAGGGTTTTCATTACAATTTTTTAAAGTGATAAGTGATATATTATTAGTAAATATTGTTTTTCACATGTATTAATTTGTTGCAATATTGAAATTTATTAGATGCTTATCGAAGAATGAAATTTTATTTTGATGTTTTTTTTGCAGACTGACAGTGGAAAGAAACATTCTATGGTAGGAGATATTGAGAATGGTACTATTTTGCAGACTACACACAATGTAAATTATGGCATGAGTCCTCGAGTATTAGAATTTCTGTTTTCTAGAATACATAAGGTAAAGATTTAATAATCTTAATGCCGCTGTGTGTGCTTCCTTAATGAATTATTAACAATATTATTTGGACACCATTGGCAAGTATTAGCATAAATGCAAAATATCGTAACCTTTGTTGTACTACATATCAAAGGAATCATGCATATGTTTCGTAATGTTGCTAGATTTCTTTCCATGGACAACTGAATATGTGTTAGAACCATAAAAGATATCAAGTTATATGCTTTCCTTTCCAAAGCCAACGTGATAGATATGAGCGTGCTAAGGTTCTAAATAAATGAAAAAACTCTTTTGAGTCAGCAAAGTATTTAGTTTATATCCTGCTTTTTAATCCTTCTTAAAAATGAATATCTTTATTTTTCTTGATCGGTTTACAGCTACAACACACTACTAGATGATTCAAAAATTATGTCTAAAACCATTATTCTATTATTTCACTGTTTTAGAAACTTTATTTTAAAATTTTCTCTGCTCCCTCGATCATATCCTAAGTTCCATTTGTATTTTTCTCTCATCAAATTATAGTGCTAGATGCTAGATATGGGATAATAATACTATTACTTCATTATAAATTAAATTAAAATTATTAAGGTAGAAAGTAATGGATTTACTTTTATATGTGGATACTCAGATGCTAACAAGACTAATTCCCTCTTTATTCTAAGTATGTATAACACATGTGTCAAATATTATCTATATTTATTAATGACAATAATTATTCATGATATGGATTCAAAACTTTGCTGAAGACAGATGTCATTGCATAAGTCAAAATATGCATGTTGTTGTTTATAGGATAACGTGTTATTTTTTGACATTTTTCCAAAATTAATAGTTAGTTTTTATAGTAGTGGTTTCAGTATTTGGATGGATAAGTGAATCTACGTTTTCGCACTTACACAACTTACCTTACTTCATTCTGTTTAGTTGTTTTATATTCCTCATATTGTACGTAAAATGATTATAGACTGAACAACATTCTCATTTTACACATACTTCAAAATTTATACATGCACTTTTTGAATTTGCGCGTGCTAAGGTCCTAAATAAATGGAAAAACTCTTTTGAGTCTGCAAAGTATTTAGTTTATGTCCTGCGTTTTAATCCTTATTAAAAATGAATATCTTTATTTTTCTTGATTGGTCTACAGCTACAACACACTACTACATGATTCAAAAATTATGTCTAAAATCATTATCCTGTTATTTTATTGTTTTAGAAACTTTATCTTAAATTTTCTTTGCACCCTCGATCGTATCCTAAGTTCCATTTGTATTTTTCTCCTATCAAATTATAGTGCTAGATGCTAGATATAGGATAATAATACTATTACTTTATTATAAATTGAATTAAAAATATTAAGGTAGAAAGTAATGGATTTACTCTTATATATGGATACTCAAATGCTAACAAGCCTAATTCCCTCTTTATTCTAAGTATGTATAATACATGTGTCAAATATTATCTATATTTGTTAATGATAGTAATTATTCATGATATGGATTCAAAACTTAGCTGAAGACAGATGTCATTGTATAAGTCAAAATATGCATGTTGTTTATAGGTTAACGTGTTATATTTTGACATTTTTCCAAAACTAACAGTTAGTTGTTATAATAGCGGTTTCGGTATTTGGATGGATAAGTGAATCTACGTTTTTGCACTTACACAACTTACCTTACTTCATTATGTTTAGTTGCTCTATATTCCTCATATTGTACATAAAATGTTATAGACTAAACAACATTCTCGTTTTACACATACTTCAAAATTTATACATGCACTTTTTGACTTTGCCAAATTATGGTCAAGAAGATGCAATCCACTAATATGTTATTTTCAATTCCTAACTTACTAACAAATTTTGCTTCCTTTTGGCAGCCTTTGGAATCATTGATGTCCTTCGTCTCAAAATTAGTGCTAGATGATGCCTTCATTTTGGAATCCTTACAAAGAAAACATGAAGGAGGGTCAGTCCAAAATATACATTTGGCATGCTTTGGTACTGTGAGCTTTTGCGGTGTTTTTCACTATGGTTTCATTTATTTGTTGGCGTTCTTTAGTTTTGATGTGAATTGCTCCCTTTATTTGTTTTTTATTGTGATTGGCATCAATCAATGAGCCTCAAGATATATGATTTCAATCTTTAGATATGCACTCATATTGTTTTGATGTGAATTTAATGTTGTCTACTTTGTTTTCCATACTCAATATGTCATTGAACGATTTAACAATGCAAATTTAAGTTGTAAAGCCACTGAAAAAAGTACCATATCATGCATATGTTTCTTCTACTCATGGTTTGGTTCCAGTGGCAGGATCACAAAATGAGTCATGCAGCCGATGATTATATGGATTGGCCTCAAGAACTATTGGACGTTACAAACAAGGAGGTTTTTTTGCAACGTGGTTAGTATTATGTATCTTTTTTGCAGATACAAAAGCCACAATGGATACTATCATCAATTATTACTTCGGTAATAGTCTCTACTCAAGATTAAGAGTAAAGGTTATTTAGAAAGTTAGCATGATTTGTGATAACAATTGGGGGTTTACATTCTAATCCTATTACTTTGACCAATTATATATTCAAATGTCTTTGATATAATACAAGTCATATAACTCATTGCATCTGTTAGTTTATCTGAAGGCATAAAAACAATTGATATCATTCATACTCTTATTTTGTTTCTGTCAAAATATATGAAGAATACATCTGCAAATTTGTCAGTGCCTTTTCTATTGGTTTTGCTACGTGGGTTCAAGTGAATCAGAGGAAAAGAGTGGTATTAGCTAGAAAAATTCAAATGAATGTTGCTGGGTTAATGGATTTCTATGTTCAATGTATAAATATTTAGATGCATAATAGTTTAGCTGCATCGGTTGTCCGTTCAATTCTTTTGTGGCGATGCATATTAAGGTGTAGCTATTTTAAATGTTGGATTTGTAACTTACTCTATTTATTAATAAATTGCTGAATGTTTTTTCAATAGTTTGCTGCAACTATTATGTGTTACAGTTGACATATGCTATTTAAACAAATAATCTTTCAGTTCAAATGATTTAAGCTTCATCGCGACTACTGTGCCTTGCTCTGTCATGTTACAAAAAGGGTTTTAGTGCAGTATTTTGTATCACTGTATTGGTTTTGTCAGTTCAAGGGCTGTGTTGTAACAGGGATAATACATATTCACATAACAATGTGTATTTGCAGTTGTGTTTGGGTAAGTGCGTGGGTTACATGTGTTGCCAGTGCAACGAAGGTTAATGCATATTAGGTGTGTGTATATTATACGCGTACACTTCTGTCAGTTGTCATTGCTAGGGGTTGTGTGGTAACACATGGTTTGGTACAACTTCCATCTGTTTTTTGTTTGTCAGAAAAAACAAAAAAGTTAATGACCGAATTAGCTAATAAACAGTACCCATCATTCCAACCGTCAGACAACATAACCAGGTCATTCTACGTACAACAGCCTTTTGTTTTTAAGCAATTCACAAAAATTGAATAACCCA
Source organism: Allium cepa (assembly GCA_030765085.1). Lineage (NCBI taxonomy): Eukaryota > Viridiplantae > Streptophyta > Magnoliopsida > Asparagales > Amaryllidaceae > Allium > Allium cepa. The sequence goes on from CM060939.1 coordinate 561,828,816, forward strand.
ATACAGCTAATACATACTAGCTATCATGCCGACTGTCAAACATAGCAGGTCCACAAGCTTCTACCTATTAGCCTACTATACATAGCATACTATATTTAAATGGGTCCACAAACTTCTATGTGCAGCAGCCTATTATATTCGAACAAAGCAAAATGTACTTATTCAAGCTATTCTACTATCTAGGCATGTAAGTAGCAAACGGTCCATAAAATATATCAAATGACCCATTATTTTTGCCGATTTTACTGTCCACCTTTATGTTACAAACTTCCACTTCCTATAATTTAATTACCTACGTCTATATAAAGTAACCAGTATCTCTTCTCCGTTGTACACAAAATATTAAGCTATATATTTTTCATTTGTTATCATGCCTAAGGTAATTGATAATTATTTTATTTTTTTCGTTACAACGCTTTTCTATCTTTTTAAATTTAGTTATTATATTATGTACTGTAGGGTAAATCTACAGGTAACAAAACTGATAATTCAATATGCACTCGAAAGCAGCAGCTAAAGTGACCAGGAAAGCAACACTGTGAAGAGTTGGTACAACATTCAAACGCCTTCTCGATTAAAGTAGAACCATTCAATCAGTCATCAGAAACTTCCCTTCCTACTGTAGTTAAAGTGGAAAACGAAGACAGAGCTTTTAGTGAAAATACTATTGTGCAAGAATCAGAAGGAACCATGAATGTTCAAGAATCCAAATTAATTATGGACCAACCATCCATTGTCGATGACTGGGATGGACCTTTTGCAAATGCTGTGGTAAATAACAAACTCACATTTTAACTTAATTATCAATATAACATACATTTATTTCATGATTCTATCTTTTACAGATTGAATGTTGCAAGAAAGTTGACAAGTGAAGATCGATGTTTTAACGTAGCTTTTAACGATTTATGCTGGATGTTTTTGTTTTCATGCATTTTTATTTATTTATGTACTGCAATCCCTTAGGCATAATTGCACAATAAAGTTAGCTTTGTAAGTTTTTTTGTTTTCATTTCATATGACTTTTTCATTGTTAACCTTTGTAATAAAACAAAAGCTTTGTCCATAAGCCCTAATGGTATAATGGAGAGTATGCAGAGACAAAACAATGGGGTAATTGTTACTGTATAGTTTAGTACGAAATTACTGCAAAATGAAAAGGGTTTTAGGGTAAAACGTTGTGTAAAAGGTGCATACTTAATCAACTAAACGTGCTTATTAACTTAAGAAACAGAAGTCGGATTGCAGCAAATTTACACAACTACATAACCGAAGTCAATTATGAATTTACAGCTATACATATATATATATAAACTATAAACATCCCCAGTTTCATTTCGTTTCATTTAAATTTCATATATTTCATTTACAAACACTGCATACAAACACTGTCACATTGCACACAAACTCATACTACACCACACACCATCTTCCCTTCATACTGCAAACTACTTGACCACAGAACAGTAACAAACGCTGCCTTACCATACATTTTCCCTGTTCACACCACCATCCTCTGCCTAAATTACCCCATCATTGCATTTGCAAATGGTTCAGGAACTGATATTTTCATGCAAAGGAGACACAATAACACTAACATTATGTGGCAACTTCTGACCACAAAACTACTTGTCCTGCTCACAAACAAATCATAACTGTTTCATCACACCGACTGCAACCCACTCTCCTTATCGTCACTAATCCACTTCCTCTATCATTACACGTACACACTTCACAACACTGCACAACTTGTTGCATGCCACATTACCCACGCTTCATTACAAAACTTCAACATACAAGCTTCCTCAATCAAACATCATCACCCCTGCACATTCAGTTCATTTCACTGTTGCCACAAACTATCCTCATTGCCAGTACTTTAGATTGACTGAAAGTAAGGCTAAAATGTAATCTATTTTTATAACAAAAAATTGTAGCCTTTTTTAAGACACTAAAACATCTTATTTTTATTCACCAATTCACTTCAACCTGCAAAATTGTAACCATTTTTAACACATAAAAACATCTTAGTTTTATTCACCAATTGACTTCAAGCTGTAACAGGTACATATTGCATACGTGTACCCACACAATAACTGTGGCACACATATTTCTAAATGTTATTTATTAAAAACTAACTCATAGTCAAATACTTGCATTTTATTACTATGAACATATCATATTTGATGGATATTGACATGACTAATATGTCATTGTTCTACACGTGTTACATATAGATGAAAATGGCAACCATACGTACATTAATACACCTAGGCTGCTGTGTACAACCTTACCCTTGAATTGAAATGGTTGATGTAATCCAGTACTAATCGAACAAAGCATATTTTGACGGACTCCAATAATACCTGCTATAGTTTCTCATCTCTTACCCATTCAAAGCATATGTTACTGTTACTCACACGTTGTCTTTCTATATATAAGTAAATTGTTCAGTTTTATATTTTCACAATACAATTATTTTCTAAGCTAACCAAACAACCTCATATTGAACTTTACTAATTGCTTTCATACTGTTCTGTTTATTACTATGGCTGAAATACAAAGAGAAAGACGACGTGAGAGCCAACGGTCTAGATGTGAACATGCAAGAGAGCAAACTATTTCAAATAGAGGGTCCCAATCAATTGAAAGCTCTCATTTGAGTCAACCAGGTATTTATTTTATTATTACAATTTTACCTACAGCTAAATCCAAACGTGTTACACACTAGAATTTTATCGCCATTCTACGATCAATCGCTACCATTTTCTCAACTAATCTTTCTACTAGAGTTAAACATGCAAGCCTTTGTTTCATTACTGTTGTACGTTATCTATATAAGAAAACAACAGTTTTAGATGAATATAAAGTATAAAAAATTAAATGTCAGAAGAAGAAAATTTCACATCTTGAAAATATTGATTTTAATTTACGGTTTACACCTGACATATAAAAGATGTATTAATTCATATTGCATACGAAAATTTCTTATATAAAATAAGATGAAATTGCTTATTATTAACATGGCTGGCGGTGATCATATGACTATTGCAGTCTATGTAAGACTCCAGACAAATTTAATAATTTCAACTTTTGACCTTTCCTATTTTGTACACTAGATCCAAAAAATTCCCAGCTTGCTATAAATACTACCCATTATTCCATTCAACGAATAACAATCATGCTTTAGTTCTCCTACTATATTTCCTTCTCCCTCATTTTCTTCTAACCTGCTTTGTTCTTACTATTTTCAAACCATCATGTCCAAGGCAATTCACTTTTCTCCTCCTTCCCTTGCATATTACTTATGAAATAACACACTTTCCATTTTTTAACTTACTCACAGCATATTCTGTCACTTATTAATACCTTCATTTGAAAATTTTGATTTTACTAACATACCCTTCTTTTGAAATTCATTTGTCGATGCCCACGTTGTAATTAATGAAACAGTTTCGCAATTACGAGTGGACCCATATCAGCATAAAAAATAAAAAGAATAATTAGCACATATGTCTTTATCGCTACTATAACCCACTTTATCATTTTTTTCCCCCATGTTTTGCAAATTGTTCTTTATAACTACTCAAATTTTACATTTTCAATCAATACTTTTTGACCGAAATAAAATAGTAGTGTTAAATTTATTTACCTTCTGAAAGAAAAATAAAACAACAGTGAACTTAGTTATTGCAGCAACTTTCAGCAAAGTTGTTGCAAAGCAGCAAGTTTAGTTGCTGCAATGCAGCAAGTTTAGTTGCTGCTATAAGTAGCAACTTTTAATTGCTGCAACAACTTGCAGCAAAGTTGTGGCAATCACTTGCAGCAATGCGGAACTTTAGGTGCTGCTCTAAGAACAGCTTTTATTTGCTGTAGCCGCAGCAAAGTTGCTATAACTGCTCGTAGAAAGGTTGCTGCAACTTCGAAAACTTAGTTGCTACAGCAACTTGCAGCAAAGTTGTTGCTTTCAGTAACTTATTTGGTATTCTAAGTAACAACTTGGCTGCTATAGCAAAGTTATAAGGCGTCTAATTTTACGAAAAATTGGTTCTACTTAATGCATGTAGCTCAATTTTCCTGTACATTAACTCATTGCTGAGGAAAAAAATATCAGCCTACTATTTGTTTACAAACAAACCGCAACTTAAATTGAGAACATTAACTCATTGATTTTAAGTTCTTTTGCACACAGCAATTTTCAAACTTGCGACTGGCTTAATGAAGTTAAAATTGCACACATCCCACAAAGTCTTAATGAAAAGCATACACGTGAAGACTGCACTCACAGTACACTGCCAGGCACACATACATTTAACCTGTCATGGTGAATTAATGTTAGACTGATTGATATGGATAAATTAAAAATAAAACGACTGATTGATCATGGCTGTAGTTAGGGATACTGCATGAGAACATGGCCACAAAACATTTATAATGTAACAAAATTAAAAACGATATTTTATACAAATCAAAGGCTTCATTTTCTGCTCTCTTTATAATTACTTTCACCTGCATATGGTATAATGGAGTGTATAATGAAACCAAAGAAACAAAAATCAAATTGAAATAAATATAAGTAGCATAAATTAATATTTAACAAAGTTGAAGTTTTTTTTCATTTACTGTTTCAATTGCATATTATATAAAAAAACATGATTCAAACTATACAGAACATTTATTATTTCTTTTAGGACAATCAACCATAGAAGAAAGAGGATAATCAACTCAAACACGTAGAAGGCCAAGGATTCTACCATCTGATGCTCCTGGTAAATTTTTTTAACTTAACTACTCACTTTTTCATTTACATTGTATTTTTGTCATAACTACTCACTTTTTCATTTACATTGTATTTTTGTCATTCTAATCATTCCAATGATGGTAATCATTTAGGATCATCTGAACATGAAGAACACATGATTACTCAATCCGCTTTCATGACAAGCTATAATTGTGGTCGAAATTTTATTGCTACACGGTATTTTCACAACCACATGCTACTTGTTCCTACCTACTGCTCATTTTGTGGCTCAATGAAATTCTTTCATGAGACATTGGAGATTTGCTATAAGAATGGTAAAATTACCATTCAAAGATCAACAACACCTCAACAGCTACTAGATTTGTACATTGATCAAACCAAAGTTTGTATGCATTTTAGAAGTAACATAAGGTCTTATAACAATGCTTTTGCTTTTACATCGATGGGTGCTATAATTGATCATAGCTTAGCAAATGCAACAGATAGAGTTTACTCGTATCGTGGACAAGGCTCCGTATATCATAGCATTGGTAGTTCTTTACTTATAGGTGGAATAAGACCAAGATATTTGCAGTTATATATTTATGATACTGACCACGAGATTAAAGATAGACAACACGATAATGCAGCAATGAGACCAAACCTACTTTTGATATTAAGACATATTTAAGATATCCACAATACTTTTGTACAAGTATTTCAACATTTGAGCCAGTGGGATGATATACAAAATTGTAGAATAAGAATAAAGGAGCTTGCCGTAAATAGACACATTCATGAGTTACCAACCGCGTCACAAGTAGTAGGTATCATTGTAGGAGATGAAGAAGATACCAATTTGAATAATAGGGACATTATTGTTCAAACAAGAAGTTGAAATATACAAAGGGTTCAAGATACTACAGGGTTTTATGAACCATTACGATATCCACTTTTATTACCATATGGTGAACATGGATGGGATCTACACATACATGACAATGGAGCCACAACAATAAGTTGTAGTATTATTCTCATCTTTTGCATGTGATTAACATACCGTTTACCTTAACTTACTTTTATTTTTATAATCACTACTGATTTATTTATGTGTTTAGATATGAACAACGGAGATGTCACTAATTTTGCATGGCGGTCGCCTATTGCAACAGTATGTGGTTGACAATTATGTTAAAATAGAAACTATGAGATTAAGATACCTCTGTAACTATCAAGATACTATTAGAGCTGAATTATATCAAGGTTTACAGGATGCTCTAACTTCTGGAGAGACGGCCGCCGGTTATTAATACTTCATAAGTAATTTATTTATTATGTTTCTTTAAACTTCATATGCAAAAATTATGTATTGTAATTTTTTATCATTTTACTATAAACTTTAGGAAATGTGGTGTTCGAAAAATTCTTCCATCATCTCACACCGGTAGTCCTCGAGATATGCATAATCGATATCAAGATGCAATGACAATAGTGCGAAGGTATGGAAAACATGATTTATTCATTATTATCACATGTAATGTTAAGTGGTTGGAGATTACACAAGGACTACTACCCGGTCAACAAGCACAAGATAGATCCGATTTAACAACAAGGATATTTCATGCAAAATTAGAACAACTAAAACACGACTTATATGAAAAAGGAGTATTAGGTAAAGTCATTGCGCATGTGCACGTCATTGAGTTTCAAAAGAGAGGTCTACCTCATTCACATATATTAATTATTCTACATGAAAATGATAAGATTAACAACCCTGACGATTATGACGCTTTAGTGAGGGCCGAAATCCTAGATAAAGATTTAGAACTAGAGTTACATGCTGCAGTTGTAAAACAAATGGTTCATACTCCATGCGGTCGTTTCAATGCTAATGCCACGTGCATGAAAAATAATCAATGTAAGAAAAGGATTTCCAAAGTCTTTTGCACCTATAGCTTTACAAGGAAGTGATTCATATCTGATTTATAGAAGACGTGATAATGGAATAACAGTACAAAGAGGTGGGCAGGTAATTGACAATCGCTGGGTCGTTCCTTATAATCCTTATTTACTATTAAAATACGATTGTCGTATAAATGTTGAAATATGCTCAAGTATTACATCTGTGAAATATTTATATAAATATGTTTATTAAGGTTCGGATCGTGTTTCTGTAAACGTATCTTCTAACACTAACGATGAGGACGTAATTTCTCAGTTTGTTAATGCTAGATGGATTTGTGCACCTGAGTCAATATGGCGAACATTTAAATTTCCACTAACTTCTATTTCTTCTTCTGTTATAGGACTACAAATACACCTTCCAAATGCACAACAAGTACAATTTAGTGAAAACGAAAACCTAGAAACTATTTTGAGTGATGAACATAGATCTAAAACAATGCTTACTGGATTTTTCACTAAGAATGTTAACGATGTAAATGCACGTCAATACTTATACTACGAATTTCCTGAAAAATATTGGTGGGAATATAAACACAAAGATGGATACGTAGACGAAACAATCGTAAGGTAATTGGTAGAATTTATACATATCTCCTACAGAAGGTGATCGATTTTATTTACGATTACTTTTAAACCATGTTAGAGGTCCTATATCTTTTATGAACTTACTTACTGTTAATGGAACTCGGTATAGCACCTTTAAAGAAGCCGCAAAACATAGAGGTTTGTTCGAAAATGATAATAGTATAAAGGAATGTTTACAAGATGCTTCAAACACACACATGCCCACCGCTTTAAGATTGTTCATCACAATTTTAGTGTATTGTGCGCCTTCCATGGTGCGAGAACTATGGGATGAGTTTTTACCATATTTAATTGAAGATTGTCCTTCTACGCATACCATTAACCAAAATAATATATACTTAATAAACCAATGTCTTTTTGACCTTAATAACCTCCTAAAACAATATAAAAAAACTATTTTCGACTACGACATCCCTCATAACAATTTGGATTTTTCCAGCCACTATAATAGTTCAACCATTATTCAATCTATAGAGGTACCACAAACAGATATGAAGTATATAAATAACTTAAACACAGAACAAAATGAAGCATTTCAACTGATCATGCATTCAGTAAAAGAAAGAAATAACTCAATATATTTCATAGATGGTCCAGGAGGTATAGGAAAAACATATCTTTATAAAACGATTTTAACCCATAACGAATGCAAGGCCTTATTGCTATTGCGGTTGCTACCTCTGGAATTGCTTCTCCAACGTTGCCTGGAGGTCGAACTGCGCACTCTAGATTTAAAATTCCTATCAAATTGGATTCTTTGTCAACATTTCACATTCCTAAACAATCTAATAATGCAAAACTATTGTGTTTGGCCACTATTATACTAAGGGATGAAGCAGCAATGGCTTATCGTTATGCATTTGATGCCTTAGATAGAACGTTACGGGACCTAACATGTATAAATACACCATTTGGTAGGAAGATTATTATATTAGGTGGTGATTTTCGACAAGTACTACCCATTTTCGTACAAGGTACTAGAGCTCAAATAGTCGATTCATATATACTACGATCTTATTTGTGGACAAGTGTACATGTAATTCATTTAACACAAAATATGCGAACGATAAACGATCAATCATATGCCGAATTACTTTTACGTATCGGAAATGAAACAGAACCTTATGTACAAGATGATCTTATTAAACTCCCAGATGATGTTGTTATACCCAACACCAATGCAAGTTCTCTATGTCGTTTATTTGAGGAAGTCTTCCCTACACTCCATGAAAATTTATGTAACACTAGTTATATAACGAATAGAGCAATATTAACACCAAGAAATGAAACAACGGATGAGACAAATAATACAATCATATGTATGTTTCTAGGAGATGAACATGTTTATTATTCTTTTGATAGATTTGAAGATGATACTACTAATTTGTATCAGCCGGAATTTCCAAACTCGCTTGCTTTAAGTGGCTTGCCACCGCATAAACTAACACTTAAAGTAGGATCATCAATAATATAGACCCAAAAATTGGATTATGTAATGGAACAAGATTGATATGTCGTATCTTCCATAGAAATCTCATTGATGTAGAAACTACAGTTGGTCATTATCGTGGTACAAGGGTAGTTATTCCACGTATCCCCCAAAAGCCTTCTGAAAATATTAACATGGCTTTTAATTTAATTCGCAAACATTTCCCAATTAAATTATCATTTGCTTTAACGATTAATAAATCACAAGGACAAAGCATTCCTCATGTTGGAATTTATCTTCCATACCATGTTTTTGGTCACGATTAACTATATGTGGTGTTGTCCAGAGTAGCACGAAACTCAACAAAAAATTTAGTACAAAAAGGAAAAATTCCACGTAGCAGGGGAACTCACACTAGAAATGTTGTCTACAAAGATGTTTTATTGTCGTGTAATAAAACTTAAACTAATTATTATTAAGAATATCTTTTCTGCCAAACTTTTTAAACATACATTATTCATCTTCATAATATCACTGACTAATGTCATTCTACAATTACCAAAGGGACTACATTATTTCACTTATATTTCAGTTACTTTTCTTAACCATGTATTAATTTATGCTCAACTTTGAAACTTTCATTTACATCACAATATACAACAGCAATAATTCTAAATTTTTAACATCAGTATACAAACATTTATTAAATAAGATGATCCCTACAACAAAAATTTTTAACTCCGCCATCACCTATTACTTACTAATGCCGATCTCAAGCCCAGATAAATGAGGAGAGAAAACATTTTATGAATAAATGGTGACATTTTTTTTCGTTCACGTCATCGGACTACAACATTATAGTCATGTTTTGTAGGTTACATTAAACCAAATTTAACTCACGGTTTTCTTTGCACACGTTCAACGGACGTGCCATACATACTGGTGTTTATAATTATAGAGTTTACCATTTTCACGTAATTGATTCACTCCTTCTCTTCTTATTTTCTATTTCCTATCCATTTTTTGATATTCAATAGCAGTTTTATTATTTCTAATAATAAGGAGAAGGGAAAATGGCAAAGTTCCACTGCTGTGTATAGAAAATATGAGAGGAAAAGTTTAGGGCCAGAACTTTATTTTTAGGCATTCGAATGAATTCTGTCTGTCCTCTTATATTCTATTATGTATTATTAAATCTAGACCATTCGACTAAGTTTCAAGGGATGTTGGCACTAGTTCGATCGGTCAACCGGTCCTAGCAATGATTGATCGTTAGGGTCGATCGGTCGTTCCCCTACCTTCGACTGGTAGGGTCCAAGCGTTAGTTATTAATTATTTCCTTAATTAATTTGATTTTGAATTACTTTTCAATTATTATCGATCCAAAAACTTTAAACACCTATAACTTCTTTTTTTGAACTCCGATCGTAAAATTTTATGTATGAATGGTTCTCGGAAAATTGCCACGAACACAATGGTGTACGTTCGGTGGCTAAATTATGATGTTTGTCAAATTCCATTTTTTGAGAGTTATTCAATTATTTATAAATTCCTTTTAATCTGTTTACTATTTATTTTATGGGATGTTACAACCATGAATAGATTATCGAAAGCTGAATGAGAGGATAGTAAATAACAAATATCCCTTACTGAGAATTGATAATTTGTTTGGTCGGTTGAATGGAGCTAAGGTGTTATCATAGCTAGATTTGACTTTGAGTTCCCATCAACTGAAAGTTGAATGTAGAGTGTTCCTTTGACTACTTTTGAACAATATGTTTCATATGAGTGGTTAGTAATGACATTTGGACTATACAATGCACCAGGGTTCTCTATGGATATGATGAATCAGATTTTTCAAGACCAGTTAAAAAGATATGTATTGGTATTTATAGAAGATATCTTCGTATACTTGAAAGATAAGAGAGGCCATGAGATTCACCTAAGGCGCGTGTTGGAAATGTCAAGACAACATAATTTAAAAGAAGAATTTTCCAAGTGTCATTTTTGGAGAAGGGAAGTTTCTAGGCCATGGATTTTCAGAGAAAAATCTGGGCATGTACCCTTCAAAAGTTCAGTCTGCGAGTAGTTGGAAGAGACCCGAGAATTTCATGGAAGTCCATAGTTCTTTGGATCAGCATGTTACTATCAAAGATTCGTTGTGGAATTCTTTCACATACAGTGTTGATGATGAGACTTACTTCGAAAAAAGAAAAAGCATATTTTGGACCAAGGCAAGCAAGACATCATTCAGTGAGCTGAAGTTTTGGTTGATGAATGCTCTTGTTTTTGTTATACCCAAAGGAAATAGAGATATGATTGTGTACATTAGTTCTACGTGTTTGGGTTTTGGAGTATTGTTAATGCAAGAGGGGGAAAAGTAATAATTTATGCATCTAGTTATTTGCAACCCCATGACATTCGACAATTGATACATGACTTAGAGTTAGCAATAAGTATCTTTGCATTGAAGACTTGTAGACATTATGTTTTAGGAGAAAGGTGTGGGTTGTTTATTAACCATAGGTCTTTAAGGTGCTTGTTTTCACAAAAGGAGTTGAACATGAGACAACAAAAGTGGTAAAAAAATTTAGCATCTTATGACTTCAAGATTGAGTATACCCCGAGAAATGAAAATAAGGTTGTCAATGCCTTAAGCCAAAAGCAGAAGAGATGTGTCTTAACTACGGTTGAAGATGGAATGTTTAAGAGATAATAGCTTCTTGCAACATTTGATTTAGGTCTCAAGTTCTAGTTCCAGTAGAATTTCAAAGACAATGTCGTGCCTAGAAGATAGACCGGTTTTCATAGAAAGGAAAGCAATGAGAAGATCCACTTTGTGCGAAAAGGATTATGTGCATAAAATCTAGTTTTGGGACTGAAGAGTTGGGAGGTTTTAGGATTGACGAAAGAGGTTGGCTTCGAATGTGGGGAGGGTTGTATATTCCGAAAATAGGAGATCTTCAGAAGGAAGTTTTGGACGAATGCCATCGTTTGAAGTTCGTTATTCCCTAAGAGGTACTAATATGTACCAAGATATGAACTGAAGCTTCTACTAGGAAGGAATGAAGAGAGACGTGGAAGAATGTGTGGAAAGATGTTTCAAATGCTAGCAAGTTCGTGTTGAACATTAGAAGCCAAGTTGACTTTTGCAGCTTTTGGAAATTCTGACAAGGAAATGGGACCCTTTTTATATAGACTCCATAAATGGCTTACCGAGGTCAAGAGCTATGAATGAAAGTATATGGGACATTGAAGATAGGTTGGCTAATAGTGACCATTTTATTCTAGTGAAATCTACAAGGACGACAATAAAGTTAGTCGAGAATTATGCGAAGAATATAGTGGGACTACATGGAGTTCTAAGTACTATTATTAGTGACTGAAGCCCTTGTTTGCCTACGAGTTTTAGAGGAACCTACAGAGTGCTTTGGGTTTGAAGCTTTGAATGAGTTCATCGTATCATCCTCAGATGGATGGATGGATGGATGGATGGACCTGAAAGGGGGTGTGGATTAAGGATCTTAAGACTTATTTAACACTAGAGGGGGGTGAATAGTGTTTAATAGATTCTAAGACTTATATGGACTAATTTAAAGTTATGATATGAACAAATGAAGAACTTAATAACAGAACAATATAGAATCAAATACAGATGTAGAAAGTAAATAAAAAGTAGTAAAGGGAAAGAACACACCAGATTTTATACTGGTTAGGAGTTACCCTATATCCAGTCTTGTACCAAGGCAAAGCACCTCATGCAGATTTTTATTATACCAATGTCGAGATTACATTTCTTAATTTCTAAAGGCCTTGAGGTACCCTCCTGTCTTACGAGTTTCGAGAAAACTCTCTTGATTTACGGGCCACAAGATTACCCAATTGATTTCTAGGTAAAACCACACCTTATAGAGAGACTCGATAAACTTTTGATTAAAAATTGATCCTATAACTCTAAATAGCACTTTAATCTTCGAGAGAGAGCAGAGAATCAAATAAGAATGAGCTTCTAGTTTGATTCGCTTGAGAATTAGGTAGAATTTCGGCACGATCATAAAAATATGAAAATTATAGAATATGGATTTTGGAGAAGAAAAAGTGAAGAAAATATGAAAATAGATGATTAAAAAATTCGTTTGTGAAACCTATTTATAAAGCACCAACGGTCATAACCATTTGTGAAGAGATTTAAACGAGTAGACACTTCTTTTGAAAATTGAAAATTTTGAATTCAACGACCACCATGTCGACATGGGGTATCCCATGATGTCGACATCCCTATGTAAAAAACAATGTAAAATTTGTTTTTGAAAATGAAGTTTAAAAAAGAGCTTATTTTAAAACAAAAACAAATAATATTTTAAGGCTAAAACATCTTTTTGAAAAATCATTTGAAAAGATAATTTTAAGGCTAAAATATTTTGAAAAGTAGTTTTGAAAATCATTTTTGAAAAACCATTTTGAAGTAGTTTTGCAAGCTTCTTCCTGCAGAATATCTTATCACATCAAGGCTCGAGAACTTGTATAAAACCAGGATGTTCGTGGGTTTGTAAGCCACTTGTCGTAGGTTTGTAAGCTACTAGTCGCAGGTTTGTAAGCCACTAAGAAGGTAAAAATGGGTTCCAACACACATGAAATTCGGAATGAAGATTTCCATGATACTATGACGTTTTAACAAAAACTAGACATACATATTGAAATCTTGATCTCGATACTCTAGAGTGTTTAATCTTGAGTCTTTAAACTGATCAGTCTTTAGTAATCAATACCTGCATATATATATATATATATATATATATATATATATATATATATATCCTGCATACACATATCTATCTAGACAGTAATGTTAGTATATATTTTTTAATAAGATAAGTGAAAAAGGGTGTTGTCATCAAAACCAACATCTCAGTTCCTAACAATCTCCCCCTTTTCGATGATGACAACCTGTATTTATAAAATATACTTATCATACCATAACTCCTATCATTACTTCCCTTACTTCATAACTCCCTCTTACTCCAAGCCAACTATTATTTAATAAATTTTCCCCCTTTGTCATCAACAAAAACTTCTTAAAAAACCCCTGAACTTGTTATGAGATAATCAACCATAATAAAATAGGGTAAACCATATATAAGTGTAATAAGTGCTAAGTGTGATCATAAGTGTAATCCAAAAAGTAAAACAATCATCAAACAATCATATTTACAGTAATTATTCAATCCAAACATATATACAAACCATACCAAATAGGTTAAGTCATTTAAGCTTAAAACACACCAATCAAATCAAATAAATAACATGCAGAATGACTAGACATTCCTTGGTACTTCCACCCGTCCATTTTCTCCAAAGATAGGGTATGCTTTGATGGCATCCCATTCTTCTTTATCTTTGTCGAGAGTGACAAGTGGATTTCCTTCGAGATCGTCCTAGTTAAGAGCTGAGATCATCCAATGAAGGGCATCAAAATGTCCCTCTTTCTCCTTGATCATCTGCATTTGACTCAATTCTAAGTGACGTTGATTACGAAATATGAATGTAAGAATATTCTTGAAGGAAGTGGGAGTTTGTTCAAGATTATCACTTAGATTCTTAATTGGAGAAGCCATAATTCAAGAAATAGGAAGAACTACAAAAGAGAGTGATTAGAGATGAATTTTTACAATTTATTCTGGAAGAAACGGATATAAATAAGGGTAGAAAGTCATTTGAAACGAATGGACACAAGTTAGTTACACGAAAATGAAATTTGAAAGTGTAACTATTTTCTGCCCGTTGGATGATGACATGGGGAGATGATGTATGTCGATATGCCTCTGCTTAAAATGACATTTTGGTTTGTTTTGAATATTAGAACAAATCTATTAAACTAAAATTTGTATAATATAAAAACAAGCAATTACAGAGACAAGTGAAGTTGAATAACAGGAAATGAAAGATTCCATTAATAATTCTAGTCAACATTACATAAGATAATATAATATTAACAAAAATAAAGGAAATACAAAGATAGAACTTAAGATAACATGAACTAAAACTAGTTAGACGAAGACAAAGAAGATGATATTCCAAGCTTTCTACTAATTTTCCCAAAGAACTTGTCGATTTTAGTGGAAATCTTATCCATTTTCTTATTCATTGATCTTTAAGTGTCTTTTGATTTTCCACTATAATTCTTTGATTATTGAGAATGATCTTGTTGAATGGATTAGAGGGATTAGTAGGATTTTCAATACTTCCTAAGGAGGTTTCTTGATCCTCCTCTTCCTCCTCTTCAATTTCCATTCCTTCTTCTTCCTCTTCCTCTTCCTCTTCCTCTTCCTCTTCTTCTTCTTCTTCCTTCATTTCTTTTGTTTCTTCATGAGCAAATCATTCTTTCTTTTCCGTAAGTGTTTTATATGGTTCAAACACTAATGGAATTTGCATAAGGGAAATGTTTCCATGGTTGAACACTTTTCTAGTTATAAATTATTCCCTTTTGAAATCAACTCCAAAGTAATTAAAAATCTAGGTAAGATAAATTCCATGATATAATGTGTTTTCACCCATAGTAAAATTCTTGGGCCTTAGCTCATCCAAAATAACTTGAGCCCAGTTAATATCATAATTTTAAAAAATAGCAAAAGAGCTTTGCAAACTTTTAAAGTCGGGTTGTTGTAGTTTCCCGATCTTGGTATAAGAGTGTGTTGGATAAGAAGATTAGCAATTCTTGCCTTTGGATGAAAACAACGATTTTTGAATTCGAAATTTTCATCCCTTCAAAGATGTGACGAAATGTCTCTCGATCATTTTCATTGTTTTGGAATTCCGAGAGATTCATTCCGGTATACTTATATACCAAAATATTTTTCAAAATTTCATAATCCAAAACAATTTGTGTTCCTTTAACACTACTCCAAATTTTTCCTTTTTCCCCATCATAAAAACCACGATTTAAATTCGCATAAAACATCTTAACAAGATTTGGATAACATACAAAATCATTTTGTTTGTTATCAACTAATCTATGAATAGAACATTGTTGAAAAATATTTCCAATTTCATAAGAAGGAAAATCTTCAAAAATAGCTAATTTTCCCATATGAATTTTACCAAAGTTTACATAGTTGATGTAAGCTTTGATAGCTTCTGGGTCATTGAAAAAAGTTTTTGACGGATTTTGGAAGCCTAATGGTGTTAGGAGTGCTTGAAGGGACCATTGAAGAAGTTTGAGAGGAGTTGAAGATAATGAAGATAGGTTGAAATAAAAGTGAAAAGTGATGATAAAGAGAGTGAAATAAATAGAGATTCTATAGATATGTTCTCTAGTCAAGAGACATCTTTCTAGAGCATTGAAGTTGGTGAAAAGGTGGAGGGAAATTCAAAAGTTTGAATTCAACTTTTGAAATTAAATTCTGAGGGGCATGTCGACATGGGGTATTCGGGTATGTCGACATGTGCCTATTGAATCAAAGGACAAGTTTCTATTCCTAATTCCTAATAAACATATATATACGTATTATATCCTATATTTTAATTATATGATTTCTATGATAACATTAAATATAATAACACTTAAATATTAACAATTTAATATTTAAAATAGTATTAAAATAATATTATTTTTGAATTTAAAATTAAAATTTCAAGGGATAAATTTGAATTTAAAAATTCAAGGAATTTAAAAACAATCAAGCAAACAAACAAGCATCCATTCAAACAAGAAAAATAAAAAATAATGTAAATGCGTACCTATTTTTAGATCCATGCTCGTATCGTCATCTGATTCATGAATCGCAACGAAACACAGATTTGAATTATCCGTCTTCTTTTTGTCGTCACTGGATGATGAGTCTGAGTCATCAAGAGTTGTTGTGAATGCTTTCTTTCTTTTCCTTGATGAGTCATTGTTTGGAAGGAATAACTGTTTGTCTGGATACGGACAATCTTTTCTATAATGCTCGACCTTATTGCAATTGTAGCATCTATCATTGTTGACGTTCTCCGTAGTACTTCTAGAATTCCTTTGATAATTTCTTTTGTAATTATTCATTTTTCTATATTTTAGGAATTTCCAAAAGTTTCTTGTCATGAAGGCAATCTCCTCATCACTGTCTGGCTCTGAATCTTCAGTTGTTGCACTGAATGCTAATGACTTCTTTTCCGAATCCTTGTTTTCTCTTCTTCCTTGTAGTTGAACTTCATAAGACAACCGATTCCCAATTAATTCTTCTATTTTCATGAGACTGATATCATTTGCTTCTTCGATTGCAAGTGTATTTTGATCCTATTTTGGAGTGAGTGAATTTAGAATTTTTATAACTTCGTCTTCCTCTGAAAAGCTTTTTCCCAGTGCAATTAGTGAATGAACAATATCTTGAAATTGACAATACATGTCGGAAATGGACTCATTTGCATGCATTTTTAACAATTGAAACTGATTATTTAATATGGAAATTTTAGTCTGTTTAACTTTGCTTGTTCCTTCATGAGTAACTTACAAAGTTTTACAGATTACAAATGCAGACTTACAAATAAAAACTCTATTAAACTCATTCCTATCTAGTGAACAAAATAATATTTTCATGGCCTTTGAGTTATTTTGTGCAACGCCATTTTTCTCAGCAGTCCATTGGGCAAAATTGGTAGTTGGTTCAATATACTCAGTTTGTGTGATATTCCAAGTGTCTAATCCTACAGATTGTAAATAAATTTTCATTCTACAAGCCCACTATGCATAATTACTACCATTGAAAAATGGTGGTCTGACAGTAGACTGGTCTTCTACAAATGAAATGGTGTTAGTGATAACAGAACAAGTGCCAGAGTTGACATTACCAGTGTTGGTAGCCATTAAAACAATTTTCAAATTTCAGATTATGAAAATTATGAAAACCTATGTACTAATACCGATTGAAAGGGAGTGCGAATTAAGTATCTTAAGGCTAATTTAACATTAGAGAGGGGTGAATAGTGTTTAATGGATTCTAGGACTTATATGGACTAATTTAAAGTCATGATATAAACAAATGCAGAACTTAATCACAAAACAATCATAGAATCAAATTTGGATGCAGAATGTAAATAAAAAGCGGTAAAGGGAAAGAACACACCGGATTTTATACTGGTTTGGAGTTACCCTACATCCAGTCAGGTACCAAGGCAAACCACCTCATACAGATTTTTATTATACCAATGTCGAGATTACATTCCTCAATTTCAAAAGGCCTAGAGGTACCCTCCTATCCCATGAGTCCGGGGAAAACACTCTTGACTTACGGACCATAAGATTACCCAATTGATTTCTAGACACAAACACACCTTATAGAGAGACTTGAAAAACTTTTGATTATAAATTGATCCTATAACTCTGAATAGCACTTTGATCTTCGAGAGAGGGCAGAGAATCAAACAATAATGAGATTCTAATTTGATTCACTTGAGAATTCATCCGAATTTCGACACGATCATAAAAATATGAAAATTATAGAATATTGATTTGTAGAGAAGAAGAAGTGAAGAAAATATGAAAATAGATGATTAAAAAATTAGTTTGTGAAGCCTATTTAAAAAGCACCAACGGTCATAACCATTCGTGAAGAGATTTAAATGAATAGATAATTCTTTTGAAAATTGAAACTTTTGAATTCAACGGCCACCATGTCGACATGGGGTATCCCATAATGTCGACATCCCTATGTAAAAAACAATGTAAAATTTGTTTTTGAAAATGAAGTTCAAAAGAAGAGTTTATTTAAAAAACAAATAATATTTTATGGCTAAAACATCTTTTTGAAAAATGATTTGAAAAGATAATTTTAAGGCTAAAATATTTTGAGAAGCAGTTTTAAAAATCATTTTTGAAAAACCATTTTGATGTAGTTTTGCAAGCTTTTTCCTGTAGAATATCTCATCGCATCAGGACTCGAGAACTTGTACAAAACCAAGATGTTCGTGGGTTTGTAAGCCACTTGTCATAGGTTTGTACGCTACTTGTCATGGGTTTTTAAGCCACTAAGAAGGTAGAAGTGGGTTTCATCCAAAATGAAATTCGGAATGAAGATTTCTGTGCTATTATGAAGTTTTAACAAAAACTAGACACATATCTTGAAATCTTGGTCTCGACACTCTTGAGTCTTCAATCTTGAGTCTTGAGTCTTTATAATGATCGGTCTTCATTAATCAATACCTGCATGTATATATATATATACATACATATACATATCTATCTAGACAATAATGTTAGTATATATTTTATAATAAGATAAGTTAAAAAGGTTGTTGTCATCAAAACCAACATCTCAGTTCCTAACAAGAACTGTTAGAACCACCTTTGTTGTGTTTCGGTGGCAACAACTATATAATTATTGGAAATAATCTGTAAATTAAATTTCAAGTACTATATAACCAAAAAGAAGCTAAAAAAATGTAGATTCAAGCTTTCAACATGACTATGCACAAGAAAATGAAGATTCAAGTATGCACATGCACAAGGACATGCACAAAACATGCACTAGCTCAAAGCAATGCAAACGTTGAGTAAGAGTCATAACTCTAAGTACCAAGTCCCAGATTTATCGTACAATCTCCTATGAATGATTTGGGAATACATAAACACATATAAAAGTTTATCACTTATATTTTAACTAAAAATTATGAGAAATGCGGATTACGAATTTTAAGAATGGAATAACACTAGAGGGGTGAATAGTGTTTTATGGATTTTCTAAATCTTTTTGAAACTTATGTAATTTAATCATCAACTAATGCAATTTACAGACATCATAGGATCATACACAGATGCAAATACTAAACAAAAGCAGTAAAGGAAAGAACACACTAGGATTTTATACTGGTTCGGAGATACCCGACATCCAGTCCCGTACAATCGCATGGATTTCTTATCAAAATAATCTCCCAGATTACAATCTCGGTTTCAAGGCTACGAGGTACACCCTCTTATATTCGAGTCCAGGGCAAACTCTCTTGAATTAACCAGGCTATAAGATCACCTAATTGATTTCTGGGGCTACAATCACACCCAATTGATTTCAAGGCTCAACTGCACCTTTTACTCAATAGTTTGGTTTACATAAGATTCTATGACTCTAAATAGCACTGAGATCTTATGGAGAGAGTGGCAGAGAATCAAACAAGAGATAATCAAGTTTGATTCACTTCGTATTTCAGCAGAGTATAGTTTAAGATTCTTTAGAGTAAATGTGGAAGATGAAGAAGAGAGAAAATAAATGAAGTCTGGTAAAAAAATTCGTTTAGAACTTACTGGTATTTATAGTAGAGCAATAGCCATATCTATCCGTGAAAGGATATGATGAATAGACACTTCTTTTGAAAATTGAAATTTGAAAATAACGGGCACCATGTCGACATGGGAGGTTGAGGGATGTCAACTTGCTCAAGGCAAAATTGATGTCTTGATTTCCTTATTAAAATTGGTTTCTATAATTTGTCAAAATAATTTCTAAACTTTGTAAATATATTTGAATATAGTTTAAACATATAAAAGAGTTTAGAAAGTAATTTTTAATATTTATAATCTTAATCTTTAAAGTGATTTAAAATCTGAGTATATAAATATTTTAAAGCTAAATATTTAAAACAAGAGATGGTTTAAAAACAAATACAATTTTGAAATCAAAACATTAAAAATGATAAAAATAGTTTTGAGGCTAAAATATTTAAAACCAAGGGAGATGTCCTTTTGAAAAGAAAGTTTTGAAAACATTTTAAAAAAAAGATATATATTTTTGAAAAACATTTTTATAAAATTAGCGGATATCAAAATTGGACCACTATATGTTCCACTAGATATTGCCGCGGGTTACATCCAACTAGGGTTCCATTCCTTTAACAGGCTCGAAGTGCATTCCATTCCATGAACAAATTTCGAATAAAGATGTAAGTGCTTTCAAAATTTTTTAACATAATTCTAGACTAACTACATTATCTTGTACTGTTTGAAATATTGAACTCTTGATAACTTGATTTCTTGATACTCATGAGTCTTCAATCTTGATATCTTCGATCTTTAAATTCATTAGTCTTGTATCTCTATATTGTACAGTCTTCATTCTGGGTACCTGCATGTATATATCCTGCATATACATATATATCTAAACTATAATTTTAGTATTTATATTTTATAACAAGTCCTAAGGTTGTTCATCAAAACCATCATCACAAGGACTAACAATCTCCCTTTTTTTGATGTGACAACCTATGTTTATAAAATATACTTCACTTTCACAATAACTCCCCCTAAAACTAATAACTTCTGCTTAATCTAAGCCTAACTGCTCTATCTACTATATTTTATACTTCTCCTCATTTGTCATCAACAAAAACTAATTCTAAACTTATATATAACTCCCCCTTAATCTAATACTATCCAAACTAAATACCAATAAGGAAGTATAATAAGCGAAACAAAAATTTTATTATATACGATGTTATATTTACATACATACATATATATATATATATGGAACATAAACACATAAATTTATTCAAGTACATAAATTATAGAATAACATTACTAGCAGGAGTTTTTGACAATTGGTGATTTGTGAATCGAACAATTTGGATAATGAAAACAAAAGTTTCCATGTTGTTAAACCAAATTCCCATCTTTGTCAAAATAGACTTCGCCTACGTAGACCACGTTGTCGTCTTCTTCCATAGGTGCTTCTTCCTCTTCTTCTTCTTCCTCTTCACTGTGCTCTAAGGGGTTACGCACTTGAATGTTGGAAGAATCTTTGTTAATCATAGTAGGATTTGCATGATTATCCATTAGGAATTTTTTCAAATTCTGAAGAATTTTTCCATGCTTTTCTAGTTCTTTTGCCATCCTTATTTGCACAACTTGTATTTCAGTCAACATTTGCATTGCATCCTTTATAGATTTTTCAATCTTTATCACACGTGCCAGTATAGTGCGTTGGAATGGACCAAAATGAGGAGAAGGGAATGAAATGGTGTCATTTTGGTTTGATTTAGTGGAGGAGGCCATTAATTTTAATTATCAAAAGTTTATTACAAAGAAATAGAAGTGAGAAGACAGAAAATTCGAAATACATAGGTTTATATAACTACCAAACTGATTTTTGAGGGAAAATCAAATTTTCAAAATTTACTGTTGTATGTCGACATGAGCGGTAGGGGTATGTCGACGTCCCTATGAAAAATTTGGGTTTCTTGTATATCTCTGATTATTAAAAATATATGTTACTATATCTATATTCTGTATCTCAGTTATTAAACAAATGCCTAGTTCTCTTCTTAATTTAGTAAATATAGGTTGATTTAAGGGTTTGTTAAAATATCAGCAATTTGATTCTCAAAGTTGATAAATTCAAGAGAAATAATCTCTTTACTTATATTATCTCCGAGAAAAAGATGTCAGTTATCAATATGTTTAGTCCTAGCATGATGGGTAGGATTTTTTGATAAATTTATTACACTAGTATTATCACAATAAATTGGTGATTTTGAAATTGTTAATCCAAAATCTTTTAGGGTTCGTTGCATATAAATGACTTAAGAGCAAGCCAAAGCAGTAGAGATATATACTGCTTCAGTTGTTGATTAAGGAACAATGTTTTGTTTTTTATTAAACCATGCAACCAGAGAATGTCCCAAAAAGTGACACGTTCCACTTGTACTTTTTCGGTCAGATTTGCAACCAGCGTAGTCAGCATCACAATAAGAGATTAAATCAAATGAATCATTTTTAAGGTAAAATAAACCATAGTCAAAAGTATGTTTAACATATCTTATGATACGTTTCATAGCTTTTAAGTGAGTCTCTTTGGGTTGGGATTGGTATCTTGCATAGAGACAAACACTATGCATGATATCAGGTCTACTCGCAGTGATATAGAGTAGTGATCCAATCATTCCCTTATATAGTTTTTGATTTACATCTTTTGAAAGATCTTCTTTATTTAAAGCTTCATTGGTTGCCATGGGAGTGGGTTTTCCACTCGCAGTAGTCATACCACATTTACTAACTCGACCCCTAATATATTTTTCTTGACTAATAAAAATACCATTATCTAATTATTTTATTTATAAACCTAAGAAGAAAGTAAGTTCACCCATATGACTCATCTTAAACTCTTTTATCATTATTTCAGAAAATTCTTTATTCATTTCATGATTAGTTGAACAAAAAATAATATCATCTACATAAACTTGTACTAGTTGGATATTATTTTTAATTCTTTTAATGAAAAGAGTGTTATCTACTTTACCAATTTCAAAATTTAATGGTAAAAAAAGATCTTATTCTGTCATACTATGCTCTAGGAGCGTGTTTCAGACCATATAGAACTTTCTTAAATTTGAAAACATGGTTTGGAAATTTTTCATCTTCAAAGAGTGGAGGTTGTTCAACATAAACTTCTTCTTTAACAAATCCATTTAGAAAAGCACTTTTAACATCCATTTGAAATAATTTTAAATTATTATAATTTGCGAAAGCAAAGTAGAATTCTAATGGCTTCTAATCTTGCTACGGGTGCAAAGGATTCATCAAAATCTATTCCTTCTTCTTGACAATAACCTTGTGCGACTAATCAAGCTTTATTTCTAAGGGCCTCACCTAGTTCATTCATTTTATTTTTATAAACCCATTTAATTCCGATTATAGTTTTATCCTTGCGTCTAGGAACAAGTTCCCAAACATCATTTCTAAAGAATTATTTAAGTTCTTCTTGCATAACCAGAATCCATGAATTGTCAGATGATGCTTCCTTTGGATTTTTAGGTTAAATAGATGATATAAAAGCTACATTACTCATGTTATTTAGTTGATTTCTAGTTCTAACAAAAGATTCAATATCTCCTAGTATACGTTCTATAGGATGATCTTTTGAAAGCTTAACCTTTTTATTTGAATGAATAAGTTCATTATTTGTTTCAATTGATTCATTATTTAAGGTAGCAAAATTTTCTTCATCATTAATTTGTTCAACATCATTGAAATTTTCATCAAACGACACATGCATTGTTTCTTCAACCGTATTAGTTCTTCAATTTAAAACTATGTATACTTTACTTCTATTAGAATATCTGATAAAGATTCCTTTGTCGGATTTAGGATCAAATTTATCCAAATTGTCTTTTGTATTTAGAATAAAACATTTACTTCCAAAGATTCTAAAATAAGATACCATTGGTTTCTTCTTGTAAAGAAGTTCATAAGGTGTTTTATCAGTTAATAGTCTAATTACTATTTTATTCAAAATGTAACAAGCTACAGCGAATGCTTCATCCCAAAAATGTTTTAGTAAATTACTATTTGAAAGCATTGTTCTACCACACTCTTGAATCGTCCTATTTTTATGTTCTATCACTCTGTTTTGTTGTGGAGTTCTTGGAAAAGAGAAATTATGAGTTATTTCCTATTTATTGCATAATCTCTCAAAATTTTCATTTTCAAATTCCCAACGTGATCACTATGAACAGTTATAATTTTTAAAGAAAGTTGGTTTAGAAGTATTTTTGTGAAAAATTTAAATGAATCAAAAGTATCACTTTTATGTCTCATAAAAATTGTCCATGTAAACCTAGAATAATCATCTACAATTACAAAGACATATTTATTGTGATTTATTGATTGAACTTGAGATGGACCAAACAAATCTAGGTAAAGTAAGTTAAGAGATTTTAAAGTTGAAATCATATCTTTTAATTTGAAAGAACTCTTCCTAAGTTTTCCTAATTGACAAGCATCACATATACTATCTATTTTAAAATTCATTCTAGGGAGACCTCTTACTAGATCAAGTTTAGAAAGTCTAGATAAGAGTTTAAAATTCAATGCCCAAATCATTTATGCTAAATCCAAGGGTTATTTGTATTAGCCAAAAGACATAGATCATCATTTGAGATTTTCATACCATCAAAATAAATATTTTTCTTCCTAATTCTTTCAAATATAATATTTGAATTATTATCTTCGGTGTTACACTTATCTTTTTCAAATTTAATTTTGTATCCTTTATCGCAAAGTTGACCAATGCTAAGAAGATTGTGTTTCAGATTCTTAACTAATAAAACATTAGAAAAAGTAGGAGATTTAGAGTTATCGACATTGCCGATGCCAATCACATATCCTATTGAGTTATCTCCAAAATTAACCAATCCTCCATCTTTATAGATAATATCGTTCAGCATATCTGGATTACCAGCCATGTGTCTTGAACACCCATTATCAAGTATCCACTTATTCTTCTTGATTTGCCCAATTTTTTCATTGAGTATTAATTCATCAAAGGCCATATAACATTTTTCTTTCTGCATAGAATACAAACTCGGTGGATAACTTGATGTTCTATACTAACTATATGCAGACTAATGAGACAATGATGATTTGAACAGTTTCAAACTAGTGTTTACAAAATCCCCAAAAAAAGACATTTTAATTTTTTTTCATAATTCAAATTATGAAAACTTTGAAAACCAATGCTCCGATACCAAATATGAGAAATGCGGATTATGGATGTTAAGGCTGGAATAACATTAGAGAGAGGGTGAATAGTGTTTTATGGATTTTCTAAATCTTTTTGAAACTTATGTAATTTAATCACCAATAATGCAATTCACAGGCACAGATATAATCACACATTCAAACAAAGATGCAAATACTAAATAAAAGCAGTAAAGGAAAGAACATACCGGTATTTATACTGGTTTGGAGTTACCCTATATCCAGTCCCGTACAATCGTACGGATTTCTTATCAAAATAATCTCCCAGATTACACCCTCAGTTTCAAGGCAACGAGGTACACCTCCTGTATTCGAGTCTAAGGAAAACTCTCTTGATTTAACCAGGCTATAAGGTCAACTAATTGATTCCTAGGGCTACAATCACACCCAATTGATTTCAAGGCTCAACCGCACCTTTTACTCAACAGTTTGATTTAGAAAAGATTTTATAACTCTGAATAGCACTATGATATTATGGAGAGAGTGGCAGCGAATCAAACAAGAGATAATCAATTTTGATTCACATGGTATATTGGTAGAGTATAGTTTATTATTCTTTAGAGTAAATGTGAAAGATGAAGAGGAGGGAAAATAAATGAAATCTAGTAAAAAATCTCTTAAAACTTACTCGTATTTATAGTAGAGCAACAGCCATATCTATTTGTGAGAGGATACGACGAATAGACACTACTTTGGAAAATTGAGGGATGTCGACATGCTCAAGATAAAATTGATGTTTTGATTTTCTTATTAAAATTGGTTTCTTTAATTTGTCAAAAAAAATTCTAAACTTTGAAAATATATTTAAATATAGAAACATATAAAAGAGTTTAGAAAGTAATTTTTAGTATATATAATCTTAATCTACAAAGTGATTTAAAATCTAAGTATATAAATATTTTAAAGCTAAATGTTTAAAAGAAGAGATGGTATAAAACAAGGACAATTTTGAAATCAAAATATTAAAAATGATAAAAATAGTTTTGTGGCTAAAATATTTAAAAACAAGAGAGATGTCTTTTTGAAAAGAAAGTTTTGAAAACATTTAAAAAAAAGAGATATATTTTTAAAAACATTTTTATAAAATTAGTGGATATCAAAATAGAACCACTATATGTTCCACTAGATACTGTCATGGGTTCCTTCCCTTTAACAAGCACGAAGTGGATTCCATTCCACGAATAAATTTCGAATAAGGATGTAAATGCTTACAAGAAGCTATAACATAATTCTAGACTAACTACATTATCTTGTACTGTTTGAAATCTTGAACTCTTGATAACTTAATTTCTTGATACTCATGAGTCTTCAATCATGATATCTTCGATCTTTAAATTCGTCGGTCTTGTATCACTATACTATGCAGTCTTCATTCTTGGTACGTGCATGTTTATATCCTGCATATACATATATATATATATATATAATATATATATATATATAATTTTAGTATTTATATTTTATAACAAGTTCTATGGTTGTTGTCATCAAAAACATCATCTCAAGGACTAACAAAAATCAAGTTTTCAAAAAAGCATGGGACAAGACTTGAACCCGGGTCTCTAGTTAGAAAGAAAGTGCTCAAACCACTGAACTACAAATGTTGTTGACACAAGGTTTTAGATGTATAAATTTTTAATTTAGATGTCTGAATAACTGGAAATAAAATACACATAAAAAGTATATTTCGGCGATCTGAAATTGAATTTCACATGTCTTAAATAAATTTCAACTGTTTGAAATACAATTTCAGACATTTGAAATCATATTTTTTATACGTGTTTGTTTCTACCTTTCTTTGTATATTTTCAGCTGTCTGAATTTTTATAATTAGCCATCTGAATTTTTAAAATCGGCCATCTGACTTTCATGAATAAAAGTGTCTCTTTATGGAAATTTGAATTTTGGAGAGTCATCTTCTTCCCCAAAGGTTGCAAACCTTCTAATGGATGTAAACATCAATTAGAACTATTCATTACTACAAACAGACCTGAAATTCATCCATTTTTACTAACCTATTCTTACTTGCTTACAAAATCTATACTTCCTATATACTTATGATTTAAAAACCATTCAATTTTTCAATTTCCTATATCAGCACATTCAAATCATTAAATTATGGATAGATATTATAGGATGGGTGTACTATACTGACTCATACATGTTATTCAAAAACACAGAAAGTTAGATTTCTTTTATTCTATTATATCAAGTCCTATTGGAGATCTTCATGCACAAGGTCAAGATAATTTATATTATACATATTCCTTCATATTAAGTAAGGGTGTGACTTGTGAAACTCCTAAGAGGTGCTTAGAGAATAGATGTAAGAGAGGTGCTCTAAACCAGTATAAAATCTTGGTGTTTTTCCTTTATTTACTATACTTTGCATAATTACTATTATTGGCTTGGTGAGTTAACCATACTTCTACACTACGATCCACCAGTACTTTTTAATTGGTATCGGAGCAAGGAATTTTCAAAATCTTAACAAAATTTTGAAAAATTATGGCAAATAGGAGTTTTAACATGTTCAAAGAGGGTCAATCTACTGTTCGTCCCCATTTTTTACCGGTTCTAATTATATATATTGGGCTACACGTATGTAAGTTTATATGGAATCTAGTGGTCTTGATATCACACTGGTTGCTCATACTCAGTATAAACCACCTACTACTGCAATGAGTGCCTGGACAGATGCTTAGAAGGTCGTTGCTTCCAATAATGCTAAAGCAATGAAAGTTTTATACTATTCAGTAGATAAGAACGAATTTTATAGAATTATGATGTGTAAAACTGCGTATGAAATTTTGCAAATTGTACATGTCACCCACGAAGGCACAACCAAGGTTAAACAAAAGAAGATTAGCTTGTTAAAAAATTGATTTCAATTGTTCAAAATGAAACTAAATGAACGTATTATAGAAATTTATTCTAGATTTCAAAGTATACAAAATGGTCTTATGGCATTAGGAGCAACTTTTACTAATTTCGATTTAGTATAACGTATTTTAAGTTCCTTAATAGACGAGTGGGAAAGAAAAGTGCTTGCTATAAGGAGAAAATGATCTTTCTACACTTAAAATAGAAGAATTAATTGTTAATTTAATGTCTTATGAATCAAATTTCCAAGCTAGAAATGATCTATCCCAAGAAAAATAAAGTATTGCTTTTTAGGTAAATAATGATGATGATGATTCAGAGCTTGATGAAGAAGACATTGAGTTCGTCGCCAAGAACTACAAGAAATTTCGAAAATTCAACAAAATGGGTTGAAAGCAGCACAATTCAAATGACGCATCAACCTTCAAATGCTATGGATGTTATAAATTCGGACATATGAAGAAAGGTTGTCCCGAACTAAATAAAGACAAGGAAAGCTTCAAAATTAAATTTAAAAATGATAAAAATCCAAAAAGAAGCGATAGCGATAGTGATGGATAACAAGTGAATGTATGCTTCATGGTTACCAAAGACGAGGTATATTCTGACTTATTCAAATCTAGATCTATACAAACTTCTCCCTCTCTTTCAAAACCATTTAATGAAAATGTTAATAAAACAAGGAAGCAATCAAAGTAAAACAAAATAAAAGGAAGTAAAGGATCCAAACGTAATTAAAAGAGGGAAAGCTAAAAAAGTGAGTTTTTAATTCATGATCTATATATTTTTTATGTAATTAAATTGAAATATTTTTTGGTTTAACTGAATCTGAATTTAATATCATGTCATATTATTAAAACTAATTGAATTTTGGTCTAATGTTGATGTTATAGTATTGAATTGAAATGTTAAAACAAACTTGTAATCTATTTGTTGAAATGGAGATTTGAATTTAGCATTAGAATTATATATAAAAAAGATAAATGAAAATAATATGAAAATAAGATAAATTTCATTGTTTAGAGTTTAGATATGAATTTAAATTTATTGTTTATGGACATTATAATGATGTACTGTACTATTAAATAATTGCTATGGTTGAATTGTGATGTTGTGATTTACTATTTTATGTCTTTCGAATTTATTTCTTATTATGAAATAATATTAACATTATTACATGTTATCATCATTTTAGATTATGGTTGTTATGTTGATTAACTATATTTCTAGATAGTGGAATTTAAATGCCTTTGACATTTAGTATTGAAATATATAAAATTTGAAACTGAAATTTTACTATTTTGGCTTTAGTACAGAAAATCTAAATTTTAATGTTGCTTTGCCTTTAGTTGAATTATTTTACAATTGAATGTATTTAATTATAAATTTTTGATGTGTTATAATAAATGATATTTTGAATAAGATAGCCTAAAATTGGGTTGGAAGTTTACGTATAGATTTATCAGAATAAAATATTTAATTAAATTTGAATAAATAAGCCTTTTTTTTAAAATGGTGTCATTTTAACTTGAAAATTTTTCTGTAACTCCACATCCGCAAAAGAAAATTATTTTGTCAAGAAACCTATACCAAATTCTGTAATCGAATAATTTGTATATTTTATTCTTTGAAAATAGGATTATTGGATTTTTGAAATTTTGTAAAAACATTAAAATAATCTGAAACTTTTTTGTAGCACCTACGTATTGTATTGAAAATATTTAATAAGGAGACCTATATTTAATTCAGCTTTTAATAGTTTTAACGATTTAATCTTTGTAACTAATAGTTTGGAAAATAGGAAAAGTTATTAAATTGATTTGGAAGAAATAGAAAAATCTTATATTTTACTAGAAATTCTATAAACTTGTTTAAGGACTCTGAAATTTAAATTGGAATTTTTTTGCAAATATTTAGGCATTTATCATTTTATTCAATGTAATAACTGATGTATTTTGACTATGAAATATTAAATGCTTTTTAAAAATTTCTACAAAAATTTCTGTAAAATCCTGAAGTAAGATGGAAAATTTTCATGTTTAGCACGTTTTGAAATTCCTAACTGATTTTTCTGTAAAACATAAACTGGACAAAACACCATCATTTATAAAACGAACGATTGGTTGTTAAAGAGACCTTGGGGTGTTTCCTTTATTTATTTTACTTTGTATAATTACTATTATTATCTTCATTTAGTTAGCCATACTTCTACTATATAATCCACTGGTACTTCCAATACCAAGGGGGTTAATAGAGTACTTGAGCATTTATTGCAAGTCTATATATTAGACTTTGTAGGATCTTGAAAAGATCACTTACACTTAATAGTGTTTTCATAAATCAATAATTACTTGTCTAGTATATATTCGGATGTCATCTTTTGAGGAATTGTATGGAAGAACTTGTAACCCACTAGTATGATGGTGCGAGATAGGAGATAAGCTTGTATTGGGTTCGGATCTTGTGAGAGAAGCTTCAAAAAAGCTTGAGCAAAGATGACAAAGGATGAAGGATGATCAATTGAGACAATAGTTTTGCATCGATAAGAGGCAAAGGGAGTTAGAGAGATTGGGCATCATATGTCTGTAAAGGCTTTACTGATGCGAAGCACAATAAGGTTTGGAAAAGCCGAAGCACCAACATATGTTAGCCCATTTCTAATACTTAAGAGGGTTGGTAAAGTAGCCTATATAGTTGAGTTAACGAGTGATTTTGTTGGGGTCCATAATTAGTTTCATGTATCACATCTATGGAAGTGTGTCGAAGACCCTATTGCTACTACAAGTCCTAGATATATGGAAGATTTGGTTATTGAACCAAACCTGACTTATATACGGGAAACCATTTTGGATAGTAGACCGAGATCTGAAGAGCTTTGGAATAAGGTTGTGAAGCTTGTACGCCTCTAGTAGGGTGATGACCAAAATGATTGTACTTGGGAAATAGAGGATGAAGTCAAAGGACTTATTTGGGTTGTTTTTTTGGACTTAACATGTATGTTTTGCTATGTTTTTATGATTTTCTAATATATAATAGCTACACTTCACATTATATTTGTTACACATTTGTAAGGAAGATATGTGTTTATGATAGAGTGAGAATAGGAGGCTAAATTCACCACCATAGCTTATTCGAATTTATGAGATGAAATTTCTGTAAAGGGAAAGCCGGTAACATACTATATTTTACTAAATAGTTAATTAATAATTAATTATGAGATTAAGAATTTAATAATTTAACTACGAAATAAAATGGGGAAACGTGTGAAGAAAATTAGATAATGATAAGGTAAATATTTAGGGGACATTTATTTACTTTTAGTTATTTAAACTAAATAAGTAATGGTTTATCATGATAAGATATTGGATGTACATTTACATATTATATTGCAGTTAAATTTAACATAAAAATGAATTAAATACGAAGAAGCTTAAAAGGGTCAAGGGCCCAAACCATTATTATTATAGGATAATGGAAATAACATATCTCTCAATTCATTCATTCATCATTCACAAAAAACCAAACAAAAGGCTTTGGAACTCATTAATGGCGGTAATGGCCTAGAGAAGAAAAGAGGAAGACGAAGATAAAAGCTAAGAAAACTTAAAAACTATTAAAGATCAAGCAAATCAAAAGGGCTTATGTGAGTAATATCGCTCTTATTTCTACCATTTTCATCCATGTTGAATACCGTTTTAGATAATATGATAGAGGTCATAAGCGTTATAGGTTTGTAGATAATAGATAATTTTTTAATGGATGTTTTGGATTGAAATGGCTTTACTAGAGGGCATTTAGCTATAATTCCCTTCATTAATGATTCTTGAATAATGTGAAAATTGAGTATGAGGTTCTAAAAAAATTCCTTGAAATGACTTTTAATTTAATGAACTTTTCGTTGTCTAAATAATTAGTTGTGCATTTAAAGGATCCATATATCTATTGGAAAATAAGAGAAGAGAGAAAAAATGTTGAATTTCTTGTAAAATATGCACTTAGGAAAATATTTAGAAACTTTCTATATTTTATGATTAGTTCCCAATTTAAATTTACACCGTTGGAACTAAAAGTAGTATTACTAAAAGCTTGAATATGTCTATTGAGACAATTTTATAAATATAAAAATATGTTAAGATTTTAGGGGAAAGATCTTTCAAAGCATTGTAAAAACACTGGAAAAATTACTGGAGCTAACTAAAAGTGGAGGCAAAACGAATGTTGTGGCGATATATCTAAAAGCAGTGGTAAACGCGTTCAGATGGTAGGCTTTGTTACAGGCAATTGAGCAGAGGTGGCAAGGCACGAAAGCATTTTTCGAGAAATTGAACCAGAACCAAAGGCTAAAATGAACTAAGAAAGACCAAGTTAAAGTTCTAAATAAACGCATTACGAAAATGTGAAGCCGAAGTTGATGGCCAAAGGTTCCAAGCGAAGTTGATTATTGAGGGTGATTTTCAAAGGTGCTCCTAATGAGAGTATGATAAAAGAGGCTACCCTGATATGGGCCTGAGGGTAATGATTTGTCAAGACTAGTTATCATTTGATGGAAAGTTAATATCTACACCAATCGACTTTCGGTGGAAAGTCAACGCTAAGACCAACAACTTTTGATGGAGAGACAGTAATAAGACCTTTTAACTTTTAGAGGAGAGTTAATAACGAGACTCAAGGCTTAAGATGGACAAAAGAAGGACATAGAGTTTAAAGAAGCATGATTAACTGCAAATTTAATCCAAGGCTTAAGATGGTTGAAAATAGGTTGGGAACCTAACAAAGGTTAATGAATAGCTAAAGTCGAGACCTAATAAATGAATAGTTTGGTGAAGTATTGAAAATCAAAGATAAATAAAGAGTTAAAGTGAGAACCTTTTATGTAATGTTGGTTCGGAAGGGATATTGATACCAAGTGTGGACAGATACTTGAATATGCCCACTTTAAAGGGGCAGGGTTTGACATTCGACTTATGAAGGGATGAGAGATGTCCAGGCAGGATGTACGTGTAAGAAATGCGGATTACAAATCTTAAGGCAGAATTAACACTGGGGGTGAATAGTGTTTAATGGATTTTATGAAATTTTTGAAGTCTTTTGAAATTAAGGATAGGTAGATGCAATTCACAAACACAGAGACAATCACAGAATCAGACACAGACGCAAATAGTAATAGAAAGCAGTAAAGGAAAGAACACATCGGAATTTTATACTGATTCGGAGTTAACTTACATCCAGTCCCACACAATTTCTTATGCAGATTTCATTTCAAATATAATGTCTATATTACAACCTCGATTTCAAGGCCACGAGATACACCCTCCTGCCTTCGAGTCCAGGGCAAACTCTCTTGATTTAACCAGGCCACAAGATCACCTAATTGATTTTACGAGCTACAATCTCACCCAATTGATTTACGGGTCACAATCACACCGTTTCCAATAACACTTTGATAGAGAGAGACTCGATACACTTCGATCTTTCGATCTTGGATTACAAATGATCCTATAACTCAGAATAGCACTGAGATCTTTAAGAGAGAGTGACAGAGAATCAAACTAGAGATGATAGAGTTTGATTCACTTAGGATTTCGGCAGATTTTTGTTAAAATGTAAGAGAATATTTGAGTGGAGAAGAAGGAGTGAAGAAATGAAGAAAAACTAACTTAAAAGTTCATTGAAAAAAACTGGTATTTATAAAAGAACAACAGTCATGTCCATTTGTGAAAGGTTACGACGAATAGGCACTTCATTTGAAATTTTGAAATTTGAATTTCTATAACTACCATGTCAATTGGGGGGATGGGGTATGTCGACATGCCCTATTAAAATTTGAAAATTGATTTTTGTTTTTAAAAGAGATTTTTTTCTAAAACTTGTTAAAACAATTTCTAAAGTTTGTAAACCATTTTGGATATAGTTTAAACTTATAAAAGGGATAATATTAAAAACTAAGTATAGAATATATTTTTGACATTTAAAGCTTATAATATTAAAACCAGGAGATAGTTTTGAAAACAAGAGATGATTTTGAAATCAAAATATAAAAGATAATAAAAATAGTTTAAGGCTAAAATATGTAAACTAAGAGATAGCTTTTAAAAAAGTTTTTGGAAAAATATTTAAAATAAATCATTTTGAAAATTTCATGGATTCCATTCCACTGGAGAAGGTCGTGGGTTCCATCCTACTATTAAAGGAAGAAGGTGGATTCCATTCCACAATTAAAATTTGAATAAAGATTTTAGTACTATTACGAAGATTTAACATAAATCTAGACACTATTACTTATCTTGATATCGTGAACTCTTGAACTCTTGATACACATGAGTCTTCTGTAACAACCTGATATTTTCAGCCATTCGCATCCACACATGTCGTACTTGAATCTCTCAAAATACTGCATTATAAATAAATTTGGAGCAAATAAAATACAAATCACAGAATCACAGACACCGAAATATCAGAATAGCTCGCAGCGGAAATTTAAAATACCATAGTAGTTCATGAAGCTACTATAATAGAGTCTCAAACCAAATACATAATACAGTCTGAAAACAACATAAAAGAAATCCCAAATACATAGTAGTTCACTAATACATGAGATAAACTAGAATAGCTGAAACAGAAGTAGATATAAATATAGATAAGCAGAAACTCCAACAAAGACCAGCTCCAGAAACGGAATCCAAAGCTGTGAATACTCAAGCTGACCCAAGCATAAAGTAAAACACAAAACACTCGAGTCAGGACATATATACTTGTATAATATAAACCAACTCAAGTGAAATGTAGTAGAAATGCACAATAACTTAAAGGATGTCTGTGGTCGCCCATCCTTTAAGGATCGGTTAAACTACAAATTAAATATATCTCGTGGTTAAAATTTCAAAATGGTATTTTATACTTCAAAATAAAATATCATTTCACAGTTCAATATCATTCAAAAATCCATTTCAAAATATTAAAATATTGCATCTTTCAAACCACATTCATTTATTTAAAATACCATTTCAACACACATTTTAAAACAGTTTATATTTCAAAACAAATTACTTAATTTTTAAATTAAAAAAAAGAAGTTATTATATTTAATAATTAAATTACTAAATTTCCAAAATTTTAAACTTTTCAAAGTTCATTTATTCACTTAATTTATCAAAATAGTGAAAATTAACTTTCACAGCATTTAGAAAACGCTACGGAAAGTTACATTCAAAACAGTTCAATTTAACAAAAGACGGCATTTATAATGCTGTAATAGGGTTACATTAGTTTCAAATAAAACTTAGTTATATTCAACAATTATAGCACTTTACAAAATGCTATAATAGCCTGTAATCTTATTTAGCTTTTTAGTTCATTATCATCAACTACAGCATTTACCAATGTTGTATTATCATTTACATTAGAATTAATAGTATTTTAAAAATGCACTTAATTAACTTCAAATGTTCAATATAATTTCACAAACAATTATACTTTTATTTGAAACATTTTTTGCTTATAAAATCATACAATTTCATATTTATAAACATCATTTAATTTTCCTTAAATTCATGATTCTATAAAGTTCAATTTCCATTCTAAAATCAAGATTTAATAATAATTCACTTATTAAATTCCAATATTCAATTTAAATTCATTAAATTAAATTTTAACTTAACATTTAAGTTTAAATTTCCAAATATAACTTAATTTCATTTTATTTACTCAACTTAAAATTCACTTTTAAGCCAAATTCACAAATTTTCAATTTTAGTTATATTTCAAAATTCCAACTTAAATATTCATTCATTAAACATTTCAACTTTATTCAAAAATCATTAATATATTAAAAAATAATTTTTAAGTTCATATTAATCCAAGTTATCATAATTTTACCATAATTTTATTTAATTTAAATTCCAATTATCACCAAATTAAAATTTTCAAAATAAATTACATTCAGATTTTCTAGCTTTTTCATTTATTTATCTCACTTATAAATTTTTAGAAAATCAATAATACTTTACAAAAACTATTTTTATTTAAGTTTAAATCAAAATATTATAATATTTACATTTCTAAATATTTTTGAAATTTTAGAAAAACATATTTTAACTACAGGTCTGTGTATAATTTTCTACGCTAGGTAAAGTGATACGGGTAATATATCATTTCAACCCGTAATTTACAAGAAAAACCCAGGTTTTATCATTTCAAACCCACAATCCCAAGTAAATAGAAAACAATTTGAAAATCGCTCAGGCCTATCATTTCAACCCATGACGATTTCCCCTATTCTAAAGTACGTTCGGGTATGTATCATTTCAACCCATAGCGATTCTAATCTAAAGGGAACTTGCAGTGTGATAAACTGATATAAATAACAGAACAACGTAATATAATAGTAACATATAATGTGACAGGTGTTTAAGCATTGATGAACATCATATAATCATAGCGTAGCAGATATAATATGGTCATGCATTGTATAGATTCACGAGTGGTCAATTTACTAGTTATATAGGTGCACATTGTCTAGTGAGAATAACTCACAGGTTTGAGCTGGAGACACAACAACGAATGCACAAAAGAGATCCACACAAGCATGATAGCACGACAAGAAATGAGTGAGAGAGCCAAAGTATCAATTCCCTTGAAAACAAATCAAACCAAACAATACGAACAATATAAGCTTTCAATTCAAATACGACTAGATTTTGCTGGAAATAACTGCAAAAATCAAAGCAGAATTCCTTTGCACTTGCTTCCAGCATACCCTAGGTTTGACCATAGGTGAAGTACAAGGCTAAAGGAAGGTTTTTGGATCTGGTTTGAGTTGGATATGGTCGGCCCAACATAGGTTTGTTGAAGTGCAAAAGTGTGCATGCATGAAACAACACAACAAGGCAAACAATGCCACTTCAACATGGATTCAAGGCAATTCAAGGCTCGACCAAGGCTTATGTGGGCATGGCCTTCTCTGGTGGGTTCAAGGTGATGACGTGGTCAGGTGGAGCTGGAGGTGGTGGAGGTGGAGATGGTGGCGGCTATGGTGTGTGGAAGGTGATGGAAGTGGATTGCATGCTCGG
Organism: Allium cepa; assembly: GCA_030765085.1. NCBI lineage: Eukaryota > Viridiplantae > Streptophyta > Magnoliopsida > Asparagales > Amaryllidaceae > Allium > Allium cepa. The sequence continues at coordinate 561,865,985 of CM060939.1, forward strand.
CGAGGCAAAAGGTTGGAGTTTTGGGGAATTTTGTGGTGGATAGCCAATCAGTGGAGGCTCGGCTTGGGGTTGGTCAGAGAAGAGGTGGTGATGGTGATGTGCTCAGGTGGTGGTGGAGGCGGCATGGATGGTAGAGGAGGTAGGCCGACCTAGAGATGAAGGAGAACAAGTGCAAACAATGAATTTCAAGCATAAAAACAAAGGAAAAGAAATAAATTTTTACCAAAAGTTTTCTAAAGCAATGGAGGCCGAATTTTTTCAAAAATGAGAAAAAAATGATTCACGTGAATGAAAAAGAAAAGTAGGCGGCTGAAGAAGTGAAGAGTTATGGGCAATTGAATGAAAAGTTAGGTTGAAATGTGAAAAGGTAGGAATATAAAAGGTCATAGGAAATAAAAAGCCACAAACCTTTCACATTTCTCTATTTCTTTTTATAATTTTTAAAATAACTGAAAATACATATAATTTCAGTTAAAATTCGAAAATATAACAAATATACAAAATATAAATAAATAAGTAATAATTATATATGGTTAAAATAAGAAAATAGCACAAAAATGAAAACTAGTCTAGAAAATTTCAAAATATGAATGAATGAATATTTCAACACACATTTCAAAATAGTTTATATTTCAAAACAAATTACTTCATTTTTAAATTAAAAAAAAAGTTATTATATTTAATAATTAAATTACTAAATTTCCAAAATTTTAAACTTTTCAAAGTTCATTCATTCACTTATTTTATCAAAACAGTGAAAATTCACTTTCACGGCATTTAGAAAACGCTACGGAAAGTTACATTCAAAACAGTTCAATTTAACAAAAGACAGCATTTATAATGTTGTAATAGGGTTACATTAGTTTCAAATAAAACTTAGTTATATTCAACAATTATAGCACTTTACAAAATGCTATAATAGCCTTTAACCTTATTTCGCTTTTTAGTTCATTATCTCAACTACAACATTTACCAATGTTGTATTATCATTTATATTAGAATTAATAGCATTTCAAAAATGCAGTTAATTAACTTCAAATGTTAAATATAATTTCACAAACAATTTTACTTTTATTTAAAACATTTTAACTTATAAAATCATACAATTTCACATTTATAAACATCATTTAATTTTTCTTAAATTCATGATTCTATAAAGTTCAATTTCCATTCAAAAATCAAGATTAAATAATAATTCACTTATTCAATTTCATTATTCAATTTAAATTCATTAAATTACATTTCAACTTAACATTTAAGTTTAAATTTCCAAATATAACTTAAATTCATTTTACTTACTTAACTTAAAATTCATTTTTAAGCCAAATTCATAAATTTTCGATTTTAGTTATATTTCAAAATTCCAACTTAAATATTCATTCATTAAACATTTCAACTTTATTCAAAAATCATTAATATATTAAAAAATCATTTTTAAATTCATTTTAATCCAAATTATCATAAATTTATCATAATTTCATATTTAATTTAAATTCCAATTATCACCAAATTAAAATTTCCAAAATAACTTACATTCGGATTTTCTAGCTTTTTCATTTATTTATCTCACTTATAAATTTTCAGAAAATCAATAATACTTTACAAAAATCATTTTTCTTTAAGTTTATATCAAAATATTATAATATTTACATTTCTAAAATATTTTTAGAATTTTAGAAAAACATATTTTAACTACGGGTCTGTATATATTTTCTACGCTAGGTAAAGTGATACAGGTAATATATCATTTCAACTCGTAATTTACAAGAAAAACCCGAGTTTTATCATTTCAAACCCGTAATCCCAAGTAAATGGAAAACAATATGAAAACCGCTCAGGCCTATCATTTCAACCCATAACGATTTTCCCCTATTCTAAAGTCCGTTCGGGTATGTATCATTTCAACCCATAGTGATTCGAATCTAAAGGGAACTTGCAGTGTGATAAACTGATATAAATAACAGAACATCATAATATAACAGTATCATACTATATAATAGGATTTTAAGCATGGGTGAACATCATATAATCATAGCATAGCAGATATAATATGGTTATGCATTATACAGATTCATGAGTGGCCAATTTACTAGTTATATAGGTACACATTGTCTAGTGAGAATAACTCACAGGTTTGAGCTGGAGACACAGCAACGAATGCACAAAAAAGATCCACACAAGCACGATAGCACGACAAGATACGAGTGAGAGAGCCAAAGTATCAATTCCCTTGAAAACAAATCAAACCAAACAATACAACAAATATAAGCTTTGAATTCAAATACGACTAAATTAAGCTAGAAATAACTGCACAAATCAAAGTAGAATTCCTTTGCAGTTGATTCCAGCATACCCTAGGTTCGGCCATAGGTGAAGTACAAGGCTAAAGGAAGGTTTTTGGATCAGGTTTGGGTTGGATATGGTCGGCCTAACATAGGTTTGTTGAAGTGCAAAAGTGTGCATGCATGAAACAACACAACAAGGCAAACAATGCCACTTCAACATGGATTCAAGGCTCGTCCAAGGCTCATGTCGGCATGGCCTTCTCTGGTGGGTTCAAGGTGATGATGTGGCGGAGAGTTCAGGCGGAGATGGAGGTGGAGATGGTGGCGGCTATGGGGTGTGGAAGGTGATGGAAGTGGATTGCATGCTCGGCGAGGCAAAAGGTTGGAGTTTTGGTGAATTTTGTGGTGGATAGCCAAGCAATGGAGGCTCGGCTTGGGGTTGGCCAGAGAGGAGGTGGTAATGGTGATGCTCAGGTGGTGGTGGTGGAGGCGGCATGGCTGGTAGAGGAGGTAGGCCGACCTAGAGATGAAGAAGAACAAGTGCGAACAATGAATTTCAAGCATAAAAACAAAGGAAAAGAAATAAATTTTTACCAAAATTTTTCCAAAGCAATGGAGGCCAATTTTTTTCAGAAATGAGAAACAAATTGATTCACGTGAATGAGAAAGAAAAGTAGGTGGCTGAAGAAGTTAAGAGTTATGGGCAATTGAATGAAAAGTTAGGTTGAAATGTGAAAAGGTAGGAATATAAAAGGTCATAGGAAATAAAAAGCCACAAACCTTTCACATTTCTCTATTTCTTTTTATAATTTTTAAAATAACTGAAAATACATATAATTTCAGTTAAAATTCGAAAATATAACAAATATAAAAAATATAAATAAATAAATTTTAATTATATATGGTTAAAATAAGAAAATAGCACAAAAATGAAAACTAGTCTAGAAAATTTGAAAATAAACAAAATAAACTTTGAAAAATTTATATGGACTTGGAAAATATTTATAAATAAAGATAAGAACATAAAATAAAATACATTCACAAAAATAAATAAATAAATTTTAATTAAATATAATTTAAATGATGAAAATAGCAGAAAATTAGAAAATAGCCTTTAAAAAATAGGAAATAAATGCAATAAATTTTGGAAAAATTATAACATCACTTCAAAATGTTTTAGAAATAAAATATATATATCTAACATGTCATATTACACATATGATAACATGATAGTACAAATAAAATATTATTTATATAATTTAAAATAGACAGTTTTATTAAATAAATCAATTTACGTACAATATTGTAAAAAGCATAACTTTCACAATACTAATCGGATTTCAACGAAACGAAAAGTAGTATTCTTGAAATTTAATATATTTTAATAATAAATTATAAAATTCAAAAATTCAAATATTTAAATTTTAAATTTAAAAGTCAAAGTTTGACCAGATTGACCAAAATCCACATGTTTTGAAAATATCTTATTTATTCAGGTTTGAAATTATAATTCACACAAAGATCAAAATATACTCTTAAAATATAAAAAAATTATTCATTTTAATAAATATAATAAAGTGTTTAAATCAGGAGTTTCAATTTTAAATAATTAAAGTAAACAATTAAAATAATCACAAAATACTGGGTTGTTACATCTTCAGTCTTAGTTTCTTCGATCTTGAATTTGTCGGTCTTGAATCTCTATACTCGGTCTAGAATCTTTATACAGTGCAGTCTTCATTCTCAGTAGCTGCATAATATATATATATATATATATATATATATATATATATATATATCCTGCATATACATATATATATATATATATATATATATATATATCTAGACAAAGATATTAGTATTTATATTTTATAACAAGTCCTAAGGTTGTTGTCATCAAAACCGTCATCTTAGGAACTAAAAATCTCTTCCCTTTTGATGATGATAAACTTTGTTTAAAAAATCCACTCCAACAAACTTTGATTCTACTCTGACTCCCCCTTATTCCAACAAGTCCCCCTAATCTACTAACCACCCTTTAATCTAAGCCTGTCTAACCTATTTTATAATTCTTCCCATTTGTCATCAACAAAAAACTAAGCCTAAACTACATAACTCCCTCTTAAACTAATACTATGGAACTAAATGCTAAAAATGAAGTATAATAAGCGGAACATAAATCTAATTTTATTATATATGATGTTACATTACACATATGAAACATAACACAAATATATACAAGTACACAAAATATAAAAACTTTAATATAGTAACAATCTAACGAGAGTCGTTCACAATTGGTAACTTGTGAATCGAACATCTAGGGTAAGGGAGACAAAATTTTCCATGTTGTTCGACCAAATTATCATCTTTATCAAAACGGACTTCTCTAGCGTAAATAACATTACCGTTTTCGTCCATTTGCGCTTCTTCTTTGTCATCTTACTTTGATAAAGTATGAATATGAATGTTAGAGAAGTCATCTTCAATCATGATCGGGTCCGTATGATTATCCATTAGAAATTTTTGCAAATTTCTAAGGATCTTGCCTTGTTTCTCTTGTTCCTTTGCCATCTTTATTTGCATGATTTACAACTCAGTCATCATTTACAAAGTGTCCTTCAAAGTTTCCTCTATCTTCATGACTTGGGCCAGCATAGTTCGTTGAAATAGACCAGCATTAGGAGAAGGGAAAGAAAAGGTCACATTTTGGTTTGATTTAGGAGAGGATGAAAGGGAGTGCGGATTAAGGATCTTAAGGCTAATTTAACACTAGAGGGGGGTGAATAGTGTTTAAGGATTCTAAGACTTATATGGACTAAATTAAAATTACGACACAAGCAAATGCAGAACTTTATCACAGAACAATCGCAGAATCAAACACATATGCCAAAAGTAAATAAAAAGCAGTAAATGAAAAGAACACACCGGATTTTATACTAGTTCAAAGTTACGCTACGTCCAGTCCTACACCAAGGCAAACACCTGTACAGATTTTTATTGTTCCAATGTCGAGATTACAATCCACAATTTCTAAAGGCCTTGAGGTACCCTTCTGTCTTCGAATCCGGGGCAAACTCCCTTGATTTACGGGACACAAGATCACCCAGTTGATTTCCAGGCATAACCGCACCTTATAGAGAGACTCGATAAAATTTTGATTACAAATTGATCCTATAGCTCTGAATAGCACTTTGATCTTTGAGAGAGGGAGAGAATCAAACAAGAATGATATTCTAATTTGATTCACTTGAGAATTCGGTAGAATTTTAGAACGATCTTAAAAATATGAAAATTTTAGAATATGGATTTGTGGAGAAGAAGAAGTGAAGAAAATAGTTAGTTAAAAAATTCGTTTGTGAAGGCTATTTACAGACCAGTAATGGTCATAACCATTCGTGAAGAGATTTAAACGAATCGACACTTCTTTTGAAAATTGGAATTTTTAAATTTAACGGCCACCATGTCGACATGGGGTATCCCATGATGTCGACATCCCTTAGTTAAAAACAATGTAAAATTTGTTTTGAAAATGGTATTGAAAGGAAAACAAGATGAAATGATTCTGGAGTAAAATAAACTAATTTTCCTATGTTTTAAAATATAGAAGAGTAGAAAAATATATTTTTAGAATGTATATATAAATTTGATTTTAAATCTCAAGTATATATATTATAAAGAATATTTAAAAATTAGAAGATGGTTTTAAAAACAAATGAAGTTTAAAACAAGAGTTCATTTAAAGAAAAGAATATTTTAAGGCTAAAACATCTTTTTGAAAATCATTTGAAAAGATAATTTTTTAAAGCTAAATTATTTATAAAAAAACTGTTTTTAAAATCATTTTAAAAAAACCATTTTGAAGTAGGTTTGCAAGCTTCTTCCTGCAGTATATTTCATCACATCAGGACTCAAGAACTTATACAAAACCAGGATGTTCGTGGGTTTGTAAGCCACTTGTCATAGATTTGTAAGCTACTTGTCATGGGTTTGTAAGCCACTAAGGAGGTAGAAATGGGTTCCATCCCAAATGAAATTTGGAATGAAGATTTCCATGATATTATGAAGTTTTAACAAAACTAGACACTTATCTTGAAATCTTGATCTTGATAATCAAGAGTCTTAAAACTTGATTTCTTCATTCTTGATCTTTATATTGTACAGTCTTCAATAATCATTGCCTTCCTTATATATATATCCTTCATAATAGCATTCATATATATCTAGACAACAGTGTTAGTATATAAGTTATAATAAAATAAGTTACAAAGGTTGTTGTCATCAAACCACTATCTCCAGTTCCTAACAATCTCCCCCTTTTTGATGGTGACAACATTATAAAATATACTTACCACTTTGATCATACCATAACTCCCCCTTACACCAACAAATACCCCCTAACTCCAAGCCTACTAGTTTATATAACTTCTCCCCATTTGTCATCAACAAAAAAATAACCTATAAACCTTGAACTTAATAGAAAATGAGATGAACAAATATATGACATAAGAATAATAAATATGTATGAGTGAAATATAATATCCTAAGTTAAATGGAATTCAAGATTTTATACACCAAAGATTGTTTTTAAAAGAACATTAATTAAGATAACACTTATGTATAAATTAACAAACCAATATACAATCAAGAAAGAGAAAAATGAAAAATGCTTAACGATTACCCTTAACTATTGGTGATTTATGGACCGAACAATTTGGATAGTGGACACAAAAGTTTCCACGTTGTTTGACAAAGTTACCATTAGTGTCAAAAAGGACCTCTCTAATGCAAATCATGCCATCTTCTTCGTCCATATGAACATCCGGATTTGACAGAGGATGTTCTTCTTCTTGATCTTCTTGTGGTTCATCTAGAGGCTCTTCTTCTTCAGAATCCATGGCTTGTGATGATTCTTCGATGACATTGGGATTGGCATGGTTATCCACACGGAAGCTTTGTAAATTCCTAAGGATTCTGCCTTACCTATCTTGTTCTTTGGCCATTCGCAATTGAGTCTCTTGAATTTCCATCATCTTTTGAAGCAAATCTTTCGTCTTCCCTTGCAATTTGATGACTCATACGTGTGTGGAATGTTGAAAAGGACCAGAATAAGGAGAAGTAGGTGAAGCAGGTTCATTATTAGAAGAGGAAGCCATTAATTTACTATTTTAGAAGTTTATTACAGACAATAGAATAGAGAAAAGGAGTAAAATTGAAATATATAACCAAATAACTTATTTTAGAGGGAAATTTAAATTTGAAAATCTCGGCCTGTATGTCGACATAGGGGATGGGTCATGTCGACATGCCCAATTCAATTTTTGAGATATTTTTATTTATATTAATTATTAACTATACTTGTATTATTTATAATTTATATTTCAGTTAATGAACATATGCCTAATTTTCTTCTAAATTTAGTAAAGTTTTGTACATTTAATGGTTTGGTTAATATTTCAGCAATTGTTTTTCAGTATTAATATATTCAAGAGTTATGACTTCTTTACTTATATTATCTCTAAGAAAATGGTGTCTAATATCAATATATTTTGTTCTAGCATGATGAGTTGAATTTTTAGATAGGTTTATTGCACTAGTATTATCACAATAAATTGGTGATTTAGTTATAGACAATCCAAAATCTTTTAAACTTGTTGCATATATATAATTTGAGAATAAGACAAAGAAGTAGATATATATTCTACTTCGGTTGTGGACAAAAATACTGTGTTTTGCTTCTTACTAAACCAGGAAACCAAAGAATGTCCTAAAAAGTGACAGGTTCCACTTGTACTTTTTCGGCCTGATTTACAACCAGCGTAATCCGCATAACAATATGAAATTAAATTAAATACATCGTTTTTAGAGTAAAACAAACCATAATCTAAAATATGTTTTACATATCTTAAAATTCTTTTAACAGCTTTTAAGTAAGTTTCTTTAGGTTGAAATTGATATCTTGCACAGAGACAGACACTATGCATGATGTCAGGACGACTTGATGTTATATAAAGCAGCAAACCAATCATTCCCCTATATAATTTTTGATCAACATCTTTTGATTTATCTTCTTTACTTAAAGCTACATTAATTTTCATTGGAGTTGGTTTCCCACTAGAAGGGGTCAATCCAAATTTATTAATTAAATCCTTAGCATATTTTTCTTGAATAATGAAAATTCCTTTATCTAATTACTTGACTTGAAGTCCTTAGAAGAAACTTAGTTCTCCCATAAGACTCATTTCAAATTCTTTAATCATTATATCTAAAAATTCTTTATTCATTATGTTATTAGTTGACCTAAATATTTAATCATCTACATATATTTGTACTAATTGATTATCATTTTTGTTTCTTTTAATAAAAAGAGTAGTGTCTATTTTACCAATTTCAAAACCAGATTGTAGTAAATAAGATCTTAGTCTTTCATACCAGCCTCTAGGAGCTTGTTTCAAACCATATAAAGCTTTCTTTAATTTATATACATGATTTGTACATTTATTATCTTCAAAAAGTGGAGGTTGTCCAACATAAACATCTTCTTTTACAAAACCATTTAGAAAAGCACTTTTAACATCCATTTGATATAACTTTAAATTATTATAGTTTGCAAAAGCAAGTAGAATCCTGATAGCTTCTAGTATTTCTACGGGTACAAAGGTTTCATCATAATCAATTCCTGCTTCTTACAATAACCTTGTGCGACTAAAAGAGCTTTATTTCTCACAACCTCACCAAGTTCTTTCGTTTTATTTTTATAAACTCATTTTGTTCCAATTATATTTTTATCCTCAGGTCTAGGAACAAGTTCTCAAACATCATTTCTGGTGAACTGATTCAATTCTTCTTGCATAGCAAGAATCCATGAATCATCAGATGATGCTTTCTTTGGATTTTTAGGTTCAATAGTTGATATAAAATCTACATTAGTCATACTATTTAGTTGATTTCTTATTTTAACTATAGATTCAATATTTCCTAGTCTATTTTCTACAGGATGATCTTTAATAACCTAATTCTTTTATTAGGTTTAGTGATTTCACAATTACTTTTATTAGGTTCATTATTTAAAGTTGCAAAATCTTCTTCATCTTCTATTTGTACAGTGTCTTTAAAATTTTCATCAAAAGATACGTGCATTGTTTCTTCAATAGTGTTAGTTCTTAAATTATAAACTTAAATCTTTACTTCTATTAGAATATCCGACAAAGATACCTTTGTCGAATTTAGGTTCAAATTTATCTAAATTACCTTTTGTATTAAGAATAAAACACTTGCTACCAAAAAAATTAAAATAAGCTACTATGGGTTTCTTATTGTAAAGTAATTCATATGGTGTTTTACTATTTAATGGTCTAATTAAAATCCTATTTAATATATAACAAGTTGTAGTGACTGCTTCAGCCCTAAAGTTTTTAGGTAAGTTACTATCAGAAAGCATTGTTCTAGTACACTCTTGAATCATTCTATTCTTATGTTCTACTACTCCATTTTTTTGTGGAGTTCTTGGAAAGAGAAATTATGAGTAATTCCTTTTTGATTATAGAAATTCTCAAAATTTTCATTTTCAAATCTTCACCGTGATCACTATGTATAGTTTTTATTTTTAAAGAAAGTTGATTTTGAATTCTTTTAGCAAAATTCTTAAATATTTGAAACCATCACTTTTAAGTCTAAAAAAAATTGTCCAAGTATGTCTAGAATAATCATCTACAATTACAAAAACATATTTATTATGATTAATTGATTGAACTTGAGATGGACCAAATAAATCTAAACGAAGTAATTCCAGAGGTTTAGAAGTAGAAATCATATCTTTTAATTTAAATGAACTTTTCTTAAGTTTTCCTAATTGGAAAGCATCACATATACTATCTACTTTAAAGTGTAACTTGAGAAGACCTATAACTAAGTCAAGTTTTGATAACCTGGGTAACCGTTTGAAATTTAAATGACCAATATTTTATGCCAAATCCAAGGGTAACTTGTATTAGCCAAAAGACATAAGTTATCATCTGAAACTTTCATACTAAGGATGTAAATGTTTTTCCTTCTAATTCCTTCAAAGATAATACTTATTATTTGCGATGTGACACTTATCTTTTTCAAATTTAATTTTAAATACTTTATCACATAGTTGACTTATACTAAGCGAATTATGTTTTAAATTCCTAGCTAGCAAAACATCATAAAAAAGAGGAGTTTTAGAATTACCGACATTGATGATGCCAATCACATATCTTTTTGAGTTATCTTCAAAGTTGACCAATCCATCATTGAGTATCTTGGGATTTCCCTTCACATGCCTTGAATAGCCACTATCAACTATCCATTTATCCTTTTTAATTTGCACAGTTTGTCCATTGGTTGTTGATTCTTCAAAAGCCATGTAACATGTCTGTTCCCACATAACAAACCAATTCGGTAGATAACTTGATTTTTCATAAAAACTATATGCGGACTAATGATACTTTGATGAAATGCATAATTCAAACTAGTATTAACAAAATTTCCTAAAATTCCATTTTTAACTTTTCAAGTTTAGATTATGAAACTATGAAAACCTAAGCTCCGATACCAATTGAAAAGGAGTGCGGATTAAGGATCTTAAGGCTAATTGAACACTAGAGAGGGCTGAAGAATGTTTAATGGATTCTTAGACTTATATGGAATAAATTGAAATTATGCCACAAACAAATGCAGAACTTAATCACAGAACAATCACAGAATCAAATACAGATGCAGAAAGTAAATAAAAAGCAGTAAAAGGAAAGAACACACCAGATTTTATACTGGTTCGAAATTACCCAACGTCCAGTCCACCACCAAGGCAAACACCTCGTACATATTTTTATTATACCAATGTCGAGATTACAATCCTCAATTTCTAAAGGCCTTGAGGTACCCTGCTATCTTCGATTCCGGGGGGAAATCTCTTGATTTACGGGACACAAGATTATCTAATTGATTTCCAGGCACAACTATACCTTATAGAGAGGCTCGATAAACTTTTGATTACAAATTAATCCTACTGAATAGCACTTTGATCTTCGAGAGAGGGCATTCTAATTTGATTCACTTGAGAATTCGGCAGAATTTTGGCACGTTCTTAAAAATATGATAATTTTAGAATATGGATTTATGGAGAAGAAGTGAAGAAAATAAGAAAATAATTAATTAAAAAATTCATTTATGAAGGCTATTTATAGACGAGTAATGGTCATAACCATTCGTGAAGAGATTTAAACGAATAGACACTTCTTTTGAAAATTGAAACTTTTGAATTTTACGGCCACCATAACGACATGGGGTATCCCATGCTACATCCCTTAGTTATAAACAATGTAAAAGTTGTTTTAAAAATGGTATTGAAAGGAAAACAAGCTGAAATGATTCTGGAGTAAAATAAACCAATTTTCCTATGTTTTAAAATAAAGAAGAGTAGAAAAAAATATTTTTAGAATGTATATATAAATTTGATTTTAAATCTCAAGTATTTATATCATAAAGAATATTTAAAAATCAAAAGATAGTTTTAAAAACAAAATGAAGTTTAAAACAAGATTTTATTTAAAAACAAAAATAAAGAATATTTTAAGGCTAAAACATCTTTTTGAAAATCATTTGAAAAGATAATTTTTTAAAGCTAAAACATTTAAAAAACGGGTTGAAAATCATTTTAAAAAAACCATTTTGGAGTAGTTTTGCTAGCTTCTTCCTACAAAATATTTCATCACATCAGGACTTGAGAGCCTGTACGAAACCAGGATGTTCGTGGGTTTGTTAGCCACTTGTCGTAGGTTTGTAAGCTACTTGTCGTGGGTTTGTAAGCCACTAAGAAGGTAGAAATGGGTTCCATCCCAAACGAAATTTGGAATGAAGATTTTCATGCTATCATGAAGTTTTTACAAAACTAAACACTTATCTTGAAATCTTGAACTTAATACTCATGAGTCTTCAAACTTGATTTCTTCATTCTTGATCTTTATACTTTACATTCTTTAATAATCAGTACCTGCCTTATACATATCCTGCACAATAACATTCATATATATCTAGACAATGGTGTTAGTATATAAGTTATAAAAAAATAAGTTACAAAGGTTGTTGTCATCAAAACCATTATCTCCAGTTCCTAACAGAGGAGGCCATTATTTTATATTTTCAGAAGTTTATTACAAAGAGAAATGAAGTGGAAGACAAAAGAATTCGAAATATTGTGGTTTATATAACCACCAACTAATTATAGAGGGAGAAATAAAATTTCAAATTTTACCATTGTATGTTTACATGGATGGTAGGGAGATGTCGACATCCTTATAGAAATTTTGACAATTTTATTTCTCTTTATTTATTTAAATATATATTACTATATATATATATATATATTCTATATCTCAGTTATAGAGAAAATACCTAGTTCTCTTCTAAATATAGTAAAGGTTGATTGATTCAAGGGTTTGGTCAGACTATCAGCTTTTTGATTCTCAGTGTTGATAAATTCAAGAGAAATAATCTCCTTACTTATATTATCTTCGAGAAAATGATGTCCGAATCAATATTTTTTGTTCTGGCATGATGATTAGTATTTTTTGATAAATTTATTGCACTTGTATTATCACAATAAATTGGTGATTTTGAAATATTTAATCTAGAATCCTTTTGGGTCTGTTGCATATAGATTACTTGAGAACAAGCCAAAACAGCAGGGATATATTCTGCTTCAGCTGTTGATAGTGAAACAGTATTTTTTTTACTAAACCATAAAACCAAAGAATATCCTAAAAGTGATTATTCCACTTGTACTTTTTTGGTCTGATTTACAACCAGCATATCAGCATCACAATATGAGATTAAATCAAATGAATCATTTTTAGGGTAAAATAGGCCATAGACTAAAGTGTGTTTAACATATCTTAGGATATGTTTAACAGCTTTTAAATGGGTCTCTTTGGGTTAAGATTGGCATCTTGCACAGAGACAAACATTATGCATGATATCTGGCCTACTCGCAGTTATACAGGGCAGGGATCCAATCATTCCTCTGTATAGTTTTCGATCGACATCTTTTGACATGTCTTCTTTATTCGAGGCTTCATTGGTTCCCGTAGGAGTGGGTTTTCCACTTGCATTGGTCGTACCAAATTTATTAATTAGATCCCTAGCATACTTTTCTTGAAAATACCACTATCTACTTGTTTTATTTGCAATCCTAAAAAGAAAGTAAGTTCACCATATGACTCATCTCAAACTCTTTTATCATTATTTCAGAAAACTCCATGTTCATTTCAATTTTGTTGATCCAAAAATTATATCATCTACATGAATATGTACAAATTGGACATCATTTTTGTTTCATTTAATAAAAAGAGTATTCTCTAGTTTACCAATTTCAAAATTTGATTGTAATAGGTAAGATAATAGTCTATCGTACCAGGATTTAGGAGCTTGTTTCAGACCAAATAAAGCTTTCTTTAATTTGTAAACGTGATTTGGAAACTTTTCTTCTTCGAAAAGTGGTAGTTGTTCAACATAAATATCCTCTTTAAAAAAACCATTTAAAAAGTCACTTTTGAGATTCATTTGAAATAATTTGAAATTGTTGTGATTTGCAAAAGCAAGTAGAATTCTAATGGCTTCTAATCTTGCTATGGATGTAAAGGTTTCATCATAATCGATTCCTTCTTCTTAACAGTAACCTAGCACGACTAACCGAGATTTATTTCTAACGACCTCACCTTGTTCATTCATTTTATTTTTATAAACCCATTTAGTTCCGATTATAGTTTTGTCCTCAGGTCTGGGAACAAGTTCCCATACATCATTTCTGGTGAATTGATTCAGTTCTTCATGCATGGCAAGAATCCATGAATCATCAAATAATGCTTCCTTTGGATTGTTGGGTTCAATAGTTGACGTAAAAGCTACATTACTCATCTTGTTTAGTTGATTTATAGTTCTAACAGCAGATTCAATATTTCCTAGTATATTTTCCACAAGATGATCTTTTAAAAGCCCGATCCTTTTATTAGGATGAATAGTTTCATAGTTTATTTCATTTGATTCATTATTCAAAGCAACAAAATAATCTTCATCATTTATTTGAACAAAATCTTTGAAATTTTCATCAAAAGGTACGTGCATTGTTTCTTCAATGGTGTTAGTTTTTAAATTGAACACTCTGTATGCTTTACTTCTATTAGAATATCTTATAAAGATTCCTTTATCGGATTTAGGATCAAATTTATCGAAATTGTCCTTTTTATTTAAAATAAAGCATTTACTTCCAAAAACTTTAAAATAAGACACATTTGATTTCTTTTGAAAAGAAGTTCATATGGTGTTTTATTGGTTGAAGGTCTAATTAAAATCCTATTCAAAATGTAATAAGTTATATCGACTGCTTCAGCCCAAAAATTTCTTGGTAATTTACTATCTGAAAACAAAGTTCTTCCTCACTCTTGAATCATCCTATTTTTACACTCTATCACTCTGTTTTATTGCGGAGTTCTTAGAAAGGAAAAATTATGAGTTATTCCTTTTTTATTACAGAAATTATCAAAATTTTCATTTTCAAATTCTCCACCATGATCACTAGGATATTTTTGATTTTTAAAGAAAGTTTATTTTGAATTCTTTTCGCAAAAGTTTTAAATAAATCAAAAGCATCACTTTTAAGTTTCGAAAAAATTGTCCATGTAAATCTAGAACAATCATCTACAATTAAAAAAAATTACTATGATTTATTGACTGAATTTGAGATGGACCAAACAGATCTAAATGAAGTAACATAAGAGGTTTTGAAGTTGAAATCATATCTTTTAATTTAAATGAACTCTTTATATGTTTTCCTAATTGACAAGCATCACATATACTATCAACTTTAAAATCTATTTTAGGGAGACCAGTTGCTAAATCAATTTTTGAAAGTCTAGTTGAGAGTTTGAAATTCAAATGCCCAAATCTTTTATGCCATATACAAGGGTCACTTGTATTAGCCAAAAGACATAGGTTATCATTTGAGATTTTCATACTGATAATATAAATATTTTTCTTCCTAATTCCTTCAAAGATAATATTTGATTTATTATCTTCGATGTGACACTTATCCTTTTCAAATTTAATTTTGTAGCTCTTATCAATAGTTGACTTATGCTAAGTAAATTGTTTTTTAGATTCCTAACTAACAAAACATCAGAAATAGTAGGAGTTTTAGAGTTACCAACGTTGCTGATGCTAATCACATATCCTTTTGAATTGTCTTCAAAGTTAATCAGTCGTCCAACTTCATAAATTATGTCATTCAGTATCTCTAGATTTCCATTCATGTGTCTCGAATATCCATTATCAAGTATCCATTTATTTTTCTTGATTTGCACCATTTGTCCGTTGAGTGTTGATTCATCAAAAGCCATATAACACACATGTTCCTGCACAACACACCAATTTGGTAGATAACTTGATTTTCTATAATAACGATAAATATGCAGACTTATGAAACAATGATGATATGGACAGTTTGAACTAGTGTTCACAAAATTTCCAAGAATTGCCATTTTAAACTTTTTCGTAATTCAAATTATGATAATTTTGAAAACCAATGCTCTGATACCAAATATAGGAAATGCGGATTATGGATCTTAAGGCAAAATTAACACTAGAAGGGGGTGAATAATGTTTAATAGACTTTATGAAATTTTTGAAATCTTTTGAAATTAAATACAAACAGATGTAATTCACAAACACAAAGACAATCAAAGAATCATACGTAGATGCAAATAGTAAATAAAAAGCAATAAAGTAAAGAACACAGCGGAATTTTATACTAGTTCGGAGCTACCCTACATCCAGTCCCACATAATTTCTTGTGCAGGTTTCTTTTCAAATATAATGTCAATATTACAGCCTCAATATCCAGGCCATGAGATACACCCTCATGTCTTCGAGTCCAGAGCAAACTCTCTTGATTTAACAAGGCTACATGATTAGCTAGTTGATTTATGGGATACAATCACACCCAATTGAATTACAGGCCATAATCACACCATTTCCAATCACACTTTGATAGAGAGAGACTCGATACACTTCGATATTTCGATCTTTGATTGAAAATGATCCTATAACTCTGAATAGCACTGAGATCTTTGAGAGAGTGCAGAGATCAAACTAGAGATGATCGAGTTTGATTCACTTAGGATTTCGGTAGAGTTTTGTTAAAATATAAGAGAATATTCGAGTGGAGAAGGAGTGAAGAAATGAAGAAAAACTAACTTAAAATTCGTTGAAATCAACTAGTATTTATGTAAGAACAACAGTCATGTCCATTCGTGAAAGGTTATGACGAATAGAGACTTCATTTGAAAATTTGAATTTCTACGGCTACCATGTCGACTTGGGGGATAGGGTATGCGGACATGCCCTCGTAAATTTTGAATGATTTTTGTTTTTAAAAGAGATTTTTCTTTCTAAAACTTTTCAAAACAATTTTGAAGTTTATAAACCATTTTGAATATAGTTTAAACTTATAAAAGAGATTCAAAAAATAATCTTAAAAATATATAATCGTTATAAAAGTAATACTAAAACTAAGTATAGAATATATTTTTAGATTTAAAGCTTATAAGATTAAAACCATGAGATAATTTTACAAAAAAGAGATGATTTTAAAATCCAAATATAAAAGATAATAAAAATAGTATAAGGCTAAAATATTTAAACTAAAAGAGATGACTTTTAAAATGTTTTTGGAAAAAAATTTAAAATAAATCATTTTGAAAATTTCGTGGATTCCATTCCATAGAGATGGTCGTGGGTTCCATCCCGCTATTAAAACGAGAAGGTGGGTTCCATTCCACAATTAAAATCAGAATAAAGGTTTTAGTACTATTATGAAGTTTTAACAAAAATCTAGACATCATTACTTATCTTGATATCTTGAACTTTTGATACTCATGAGTCTTCAGTCTTGATTTCTTCAATCTTATATTCATCGGTCTTGAATCTCTATACTCGGTCTTGAATCTCTATACTCCGTCTTGAATCTTTATACTATACAGTCTTCATTTTCAGTACCTATATATACATATATGTATATACATATGTATATACATATATGTATAGATATATGAACTCATGAGTCTTCAGTCTTGATTTCTTCAATCTTATATTCATCGGTCTTGAATCTCTATACTCGGTCTTGAATCTCTATACTCCGTCTTGAATCTTTATACTATACAGTCTTCATTTTCAGTACCTATATATACATATATGTATATACATATGTATATACATATGTATATACATATATGTATATACATATGTATATACATATGTCTATATACATATGTATATACATATGTATATATACATATGTATATACATATGTATATATACATATGTATATACATATGTATATATACATATGTATATACATATATATATATATATATATCTTGCATATACATATATATCTAGACAAAGATATTAGTATTTATATTTTAAACAAGTCCTAAGGTTGTTGTCATCAAAACCATCATCTTAGCAACTAACAGTACGTTTTGATGTGAGTAGATTTAACTCTCTTATTGAATTCAAGTTTAAGGAAATGAGATTTTCTGAATTGCTTAGGGATGTACCTTGTGGTATAAAATGAGGATAAAGTGTCTGCTTGGGGATGTACCTTGCAAAGTAAAATTAAGAATTAAGAGATTGCTTCGGCATTTACCTAACAGTATAAAACTTAACGAACCGAGACTGCTTGGCATGTACCTTTTAGAATAAACTAAAGTCAAAGATTTACCAAGACTGCTTAGGATGTGCCTTGCAGTATAAAAAATAATGAATAGATTATCGAGACCGTAAGAGGACATGCGATACACTATATAGTTAATGAAGGAAGTGTCAAAATTGTTTGGGATGGTACCTTACAGTATAAGAGATATAAAAAATGAAACCAAGGGCGGTCCATAAGTAGCATAATCAAAACATGTATATGATTAAAGGTTGAGTATTGTATTTTTCGAGACCCTATTCCAAAGATAGTTTCAAGAGTAGTCCTATTAAGACATGTTAAATGAACGTATAATTTATTGAGACATATCACTTATGATATTTCTATATGAATTGTGTAACTAGGCTAGTGTGGAGAAAACCCACTTATGTCTGTTGCATGTTTTTATTGACTCATTTGAGTAGGTTGAGTTTATAGTAACTTAGATCACAAATATCCGTTAAAGGTAGTGCAACAAGCCATATTTTTCTAACATTATTTAAGAAATTTAATTAGTTAAATTAAATAAAATAATATGGAGATTAACAGGTTGAGATTTGATGTAGCTAAGGGTAGCCGTGACATATTAAATATAAATCAAATGAAACAACATAAACTAATGTGTTAGGAAATGAGCAAGTGAAATATGGAAATAGGTGAGCTTATACCCTAAACCCTTAGGAAAAGAAACTCACATTCATTTCATTATATCAAATTAAGATACATCAAGGCTGTCTACCATTTCCATTCTCAAGAGAAAATAAAGCCAAGATTCAAGAGAAAGAGTTAATCAACATATTCAACATCAAATCTCACATCTTTTAATCTCAAAGCTAAGGCGAATAACTACTACATCCCATTTTCTCATGGTTTTCAGTTTTAAGTTATATCCAAAATGATTATGCAAGTTTATGCCATGTTTTGAATGACTAAAGTTATGTAATGCTTGTTGATGAATTTCACATGTTCATATTAGCTTCTATGATATGTTTGACATGAGTACCAAATTATATGACATCCAAATGCCTTGAAAATTTAAACACAGATCAAATGATATTTTAGAGATGGGTTTCAATTTTCATAATTTTTTGAATTAATTGGATATTTTATTAGATATCTAGTGAAGAAAATGATTTATTGGGTTATAAATTGTTTACATCTAAAATAATTATTATTTGGGTTTGGAATTTTTATATGTTGGAAAACATATTAAAATAGATTTTTTGGAATTTTTCAAAAATTTTCATAAGTGTTTTTATGAATATATAAAATTATTTAAAGTATGATATTTGAATGTTTTATATATTTAATTAAGGAGAAGGGGCATTTTTATAAAATAAAATCTTTGTTTATTTCTGAAATTATTAGCATCACTTTTCCAAACAGAATTTATTAATCAATAAGAATTTGACAAACAAAGGCAAGTTAGTTGAAAAGTTATCTCTTTTAGGTTAAAAACAATAAAATCCCACTTTTAGCATGTTTCAACCATTTTCGGCATTAAACCTTCCAACACAGACCTTTCGACAAGGTCTAAAGGTATTATAGCTTTCGGCAATGTCAAAAATTAATGTGTATGGTATCAAGCAATTTGGTATGTAACAATTGGACAAGGTCGAAGGGTACTTGGTTGAAGACTTGGTTGAAGCCTTTGTTGTCGAAGAGGTTGGAGTATGTTTATTTTATAAATCAAAACTAACGCCTGCTTTGCTTTCGAAAAGAAGCTTTTGACTTGGTTGCTTTTGACTGGGTCAATTATTCAAAATAAAGGTTTAAACCTTTCAACAACGTTGAAAGGTTAACATGCTTTTAAAGGGGTCAAAATCCCCTAGTTGCTGCCTATCAACCTTTCAAAGTCAAGCTTTCGACAAGGTCAAAAGGTTTACTTGTTTTTAAAACCAGGCGCTTCTTCCATGCTTTTAAAAGGAAGCTTTCAACTTAGATGGTTTACCCTTTTAATTCTAATTGAAGTATAACTCAAGCTGTTGAAGGAGGTGTTTCAAAGTGTTAACAAGGCTGGAGCCTATTGTTTTAAAAGTTATGTTATAAAGTTTTCGAAGGGATCGAAAGCAAAGCTTTCGACAAGGTTTATGTTTTAAGAGTTGAAAGGAAGACCTAGGAGATGATTTAGTTATTGATAGACCGTCCATAAGAGAAGCATTTAACAGATAGTTAAGGACAGATAGTCTAGAAGCAGTAGTGCCTAATAGATGTTATATTATTTTGATATGTTGTCTGATAGGCCCGAGTCAGCCAAAGGTTAAAAGTTAGCCAAACAAAACTTTTGAATTTGAACGGGTAGTTCATTTATTAACTAATATTTATTTATGTTTACATAATGATGCTTTACAATATTTAACCAGTTTTTAGTTGCAGGAAAAAGGTTTCGCAAAGATATATTTTAAAAGATGTTAGTAAGCGGAAACCCATTCCACTAAGTGACATGGTCTCACTTAAAATATCAAACCGGGATAAATAGTATTATCCACACCAGGCTTTATGTCGCCTTGAAGTATATGTTTTCCACCTTAAACTCTCGGGTGCTCAAAATTGATTTGAGTAGGCTGAGGGATTAAGTTCTTTTCAGGGTTTAGTAGGATGACGAATTAGGCTACCGGAGGCATGCAGGAGGCAAATAGATAGCTATTTAGGAGTTGTAGGTCCTTTTGTATGTTTTTTGTATTTCCATTGTGTTTGTATTAAGTCTATTACGACTATATGACTCTGATTATCCAAGAGGGTATCTTCATATACCGCTCTTGGAGT
Source organism: Allium cepa (assembly GCA_030765085.1). Taxonomy (NCBI): domain Eukaryota; kingdom Viridiplantae; phylum Streptophyta; class Magnoliopsida; order Asparagales; family Amaryllidaceae; genus Allium; species Allium cepa. Next base: position 561,886,805 of record CM060939.1, read on the forward strand.
ATTTTGTAATAAGTATATTTTGTCTGTGCCTAGGAACATATTCAGATTATGTAAGATGAATATGGAACATCTTTTTTAAATGTAATGAAGAAAAGTTGTTTTGAAATTTGTGTTTTGTTTCATATTCAGATGCTTCTGATATTATAGATATTATTAATATAGCCGTATTTAGTCGTTGGAAGCTAATACTATAGATGACTGCAACATCTGTAGCACTTAGTTTTGGACCTCTAGATAAGGGATGTTACAGATAGGACATTTACCTAGACTGTCCTGAAAATGAAGATGGACATGAGACCTTACTATTATTATTATTCTCAATTGTAATTTCACGATATATTATAAATATTTGTCAAGTCCAAGAGACTTCAAAGGCAAGACATATTCATATGTCGGATATATGATGTTAATATGTAATCATTATTTTCTTACTCCTATGTGGGAAAGATTGTGGGTATTATATAATGAATTTTGACATGTAATATGGAATTTTTTTTAGTTGCTTTGTTAACTTAAACTATTTAAAAACCAAATCTCATTCTATTATTGAAAGATAATTCCATGATGACTGTAGTATATTTGGGTTTCATCATTTGATTTCATAATGGGGGATATTACAAAACTGTTAGATAATTTCTCTCTAATGGGATTATCACTGTTGACTATGTAAGATCAAAAGATAACATTCCATACCGCTAGCAAAAGGTTTTCCTAGTGAGAAGGTTAATATCCTATCAATGGGAATGGGCATAAGGCATAATAGGAAGAATAAGCTAACTTTAGCTTTCAAACGTATATACTTAGCGATTGAAAAAACCAAGTGTGGTATTATAGAATAATCTCTATAGAATCATGTACATGAGTGCAATGGTGCCACTTCAGGGAGAATTACAAGGACAAATTCTCTTAAGCGCATATAAGACCAAGCAAATGTAAATTGCTGAAATGAACATAAACGTGGAACTAAGAAAGTTAAGTAACAAAATAATGTGTTATCTATTGTCTGGAATTATGCAAAATGTTTACAATTCAAAGACAACTTAGTCTACTGATTCACCAACAAGTCAAATAGGTGATCATTAGAAAAGTTTAAGGTCTACGTGCTACTTTAACCAATATAATAACTTTTTACTGGGCTAAGAACATTTGAGAAAATACTCAATCATGTGGTGTTTTTTTAGAAGAACAATAAATGAAATATTGATGACCTAGGAAATAGGAAAGTCCCGCATCTAGAAATTATTATAACATAAAAGTTTATATATTAGGATGTGGATCTTATAATAATTCCTATGAACAAGTGAAGTATGAACCACTATAGTCACCATAACAGGTAATGCAACGCACCACCCATGCCTACGCTTCTACCTGCACATGCTCCCACTCCTACACTCATGCCTGCATTGCATGGGTGAATAGGCATTTGAGGCATCTTGTAGGCATTTATCATTTTGCAATGGGAAATTAGTTGTTGGTTTTGTTGATCCGGCCCATACATTTTGTGTATTTCTACAACAGTTACAAATAGGTTCATCGTCTAGTTAAAGGGTCGCAAACTTTTCAAATGACATGACAGTTGGACCAAATGGATGGCCAATAATTCCTATAAATAGGCTATAGGAGAAAGATGTCAAATATAAAAAAATCAATCATAAGAAACTTTGATACCGTTAACTCACTTTTTGACCAGGTAGATTTCAACTGAACTTATAGCACCAAAACAAGGACAAAGCAATTCATGAACTTGAAAACACAATCAGAAGGACTAGAGAGTGGAGCTCAAGAATTTTCATATAAGCTAAGTAAAAGACTACGTACCGAGAGGAACATCTTGTACTAAGAGGTTTTACTTCCCATCCACACCCTCTAGACCCCAGCATTTCTTCTACATATTCAACCATTCATCAACAAGCGCTTTTCTCGAAAAGCAAATATGAAATATCAAGGATTGATGTGAAGAGAGCAAAGAAAGCAGAACAAGAAAAGAAATATCAAGAAAATCACTGGAGAGGACTCGATCTTTAGGAAAAGGAGCATAGAATAATTTGAATTAGAGATAGGAGAGCAAAGAAAGAAGGGAAGTTAAGTTTTCATGAGCCAAAAGCTCTCGGTACGGAGAGGTCTTCTTTGATGTTAGGACCAACATGCTCTGCTTTGGACCTTAGGCTTGCATCTAGACTTCGTTCTTCATGGACTTTTGAGACTACTGGCAAGTTTCTCTATAAATACCACCCCTAGTGTAACTAAAGGGGGATCTAGACTCTGCTTCACACTCTACATCTTCTTCTTCCTAAAATACTCTAAAATCTTCATTATAAATCTGAGATGCACTAAATTGTGGTCAGATCTGATATAACTCATTATAATCCAAAGAGATAACAACTCATTATAAGATTAAAGTGGACGTTGGTCGGAGAATTCAACAAACCATTATAAAAATTCTTATTTCCTTTTACTTTCCTGTTGTTTTTGCTTGTTAGATTTAGATCTCTACATTTTGGTAATATGATATTTAAGCATTGGTGCCACTTTTGGCATCAACATTTTGGTGCTTTTATAGAGAAAGAGTTAGATTTCATAACTTAAAGCCTGGATCTGAAGCTTAAAGAAGATGAAGAGACCTAAAACTGGATCTAAGATTTGAGTAAGTCAACCAAAGCATGGGAGAAGCCGGAAGGCGTCCTTGAGTTCTAATCATTCCATCAGCATAACCAAAGAGGAGGTATAAAAAATGATGAAGGAAATGAAAGATGGACTAATAAATTGACAATTGGAAGTGCTGGAGCGATTTTTCCAAAGGATAGGACAACAAGGAATAGCTAGAGCTACTGGAATTTGAAACCAAGGACTAATGGCTAATGTAGGAATGTCTGGAGTTGAAGCGGAGCAAACTAGAACGATGCCTCCACAACCGAGACAACTTGGTACTGGCCAGAATCGTCTTGATACTGAGAGGATTTTACTCGGGGCAATGTTGTATTGGACTTAGGGTAGCTGGGATGTTGAGAATGGACAATGTTGAAGCCAGAACACAAGTTCACAACAACAAGAGGAATATATGCTAGAACTTCCCCATAGAAATGGAGGACAGAATGAAACCAGATGTGCGGATCAATACATAGGCGTGCAACCAAATGAGTGTATTTTAGAATATGTGATGGAGTTCCCCTATAGGTGCGTGGGGGGAGGGGGAGAATGCAACTAGTGGTCAAAGACTTCCTTAGACGACGACAACCAGATGGCTAAGATGATCAAAAAGAAAGTTAGTAGTGGATCCCCATACCAGATTTGGGAGGAAATAAGCAGGAATCCATTTACCACTAACATCCAAAATATGAGGAATCCTTTGGATTTCAAACTTTCAATGTTGGAAATGTACGATGGGTAAGCGGATGCAATAGTTCATCTAATGAGGTACATCTGACACATGGAGGTGTTGAGTGCTTCTGAGGGGGTGATGGGGTGGTGCTTCACGTTATATCTGACTGATTTAGCAGTAGTGTGATTTAGACAGCTGTAGAATGGGTCCGTAAGCACATGGATCGACTTGGTGAATAAGTTCTTGAGATAGTTTAGAGTTCATATCTCTACACCAAAGTCATGATTATGCTATCAAGCGTAAGGAAAAGGAAAAAAGGGGCAATGAGAAGTTATCTAATGAGATTTAACGCGGCAGTTGTTACAGTTAATAAGCTAGATCCGTCGATAATCCTAATGGCTATAGCGTCTGGAGTCGCAAGCAAGAACGACTTCAAAATTGCATTTGGTAGATATCCAGCATTGGATCTCGTGGATTTTTGCCATGAAGTTTAAAGCTATATACATTAAGAGGATGCAGAGGCTGATGATGCTTATATTAATGTCGTAGATGGTGGAGGACTTCCCGAAGCAGGATATGGAAAAGACAAAGGAAAACAAAAGGCTGTAATAATTTCAAGGAACTAAAACGGCAAAGGAGGGAGTTGAAATTCACTTCTTACACTAATCTAACTGAGACCCCAGAGAGGATATACCTATATACTAGGGAGCGGATCCCCTATCAGAGACCTACTAAGACAGAATCCATGGATAAGGAGAGAGATCTAAAAAAAATTCCAAATTCCATGAGTTGGATGGACATGAAACAGACGAGTGTCAAAACCTTCATGATGATCTGATAGAAGAATTAATTCAGAGCAACCAGCTGTAATAATATGTAAGGAACCGAACTACGATGATGCAGCCAAAGCAGCAACCATATGCAGGAAATGCATCAAGATATGACCAAAGATCTGGGTTGAGGATGGTAATCCCATGATCGGGACGAGCAAGAGTTAGGTTTGATTCCCATATTTTACTTTCCATTTTGAATAATTAAGACAATAATACTCCCAACTGCTAACATGTGTACGGGATCTTGATTGGTCTCAGGCATGCTCTGAGTTGGATGAATGAGATGAATATATAAGATCGTAGTAGTCTCAAACCGCTTACACGTGTACAAGAATTATGTTGCACCAAAAATCAACCTTTAGACTAAGTTGAAAGGTTTATCAACAAAGATAAAGGAAATAGAAGCATAGCACAAACCTTTCGAAGGAGTCAAAGGGATGCAGTCATCAGAGTTCAACAGCCTTAAGCCTTTCCAAGGGGTAAAAAGGTTCCATCTCTCAGTATCCAGAGAGTTCCTACCTTTCAAAAAAGATGAAGAAGTCAAAGCAAATGTGAACAGCTCGATGCTGACCTTTTTCAAAGCATAGCAAGCCTTTCGAACTGGTTAAAGTACATCCAGGATACCTATCGACAATGTCGAAAGATTTTATGAAGAAAGCAACACTCATAAGTCAACAAAGAATTAAAGACAACATTCCAACAACATTGAAGGGAAGCACGGCTCTCAACAAACAATTAAGTGAAGAGCAACCTTCCAGTAAGGTCGATGGGTTCATAACAGTATATAGAAGGCAAACCCTTCGACAAAGTCGAAAGGTTCATTAAGGCATAAAGAAAAGCAGACCTTTCGACAATGTTGAAAGGTCCAAAATGGCATATAAAGGGCAACCTTTTGACAAAGTCAAAGGGTTCACAACTGCATATAAAAGGGAGACCTTCCGATCCAGTCGAGAGCATGGAGTTGAAGGGGGGTCGTCTGCATCTATAAATAAGACCCAAGAGGTCATGTTTTGGGGATTCGATTTCTCTCATGCTAATCTTTTATCTTCTTAATCAGTGCATTGCAACCCTAATTGGGTTGTTGATTTGGGGAATTTAATAAAATGTAGATTTTTCTTAGATAAAGAGGGAAGTCTTAAGCTTTGTTGATTACATTACTATTTGTGTAAACCCTTGTTGGATTAACTCCTAATTTAGGTTCAGTCTCATCGAAAGGTTCTTGCCAACAAGGTCGATAACTCTTTTGACACATGTAACTACTGCAGCCTTTCGAAGCCATTAACCTTAAGATTGGAACCTCTCAACAAGGTTGGCAATACATTTGGTCCAAATATTCATTGCAACCTTCCGAAGTGATTAACCTTATATCCTAAACCTTTCAACAAAGTCGACAGTTCTTGTGCTATAATAATACTAGTAACCTTTTGATGCTATAATCCAAGTGGTCTAACCTTTCGACAAGGTTAAAATCTATTCTCTAAACCTGAAAATCTGGACTCATAAGGTTTAATCCAAAGAAGATTATTCCCATACCTTTCGACAAGGTTGAAACCTACTTCATATAAGTTACTTAATCTTTCGACAAGGATGAAAGCTACTACATATCCATCAAGGAATTTGATATCTTGCCCAAACCTTTCGACAAGATTAAAGCCAACCTTAAAAGGATAAATCTAAGGAATTTCAGCTTAATCAAAAGGAAACCCTTGAAGGAAATCCCATTCTAACTCAACAAAGTCAGAAGGTATCATAGCCTAAAACCTATACATTTCGGTCACATTGCAAGGTCTGATCAAAGAATTATCAACAAGTAAAGCCAAAATTAAAGACAATTTTTAAGATAATTTCTCTTGCTGCTCCTAAAAAGGATTTTCATCTTTCTTAGCATTATCTTGGGGTGTTAATAAGAGATGTTGTTAACATTTTTGGCGCTAGAGTGAGGGCTCTAACCTCCAACTTGGTTAACCCCTTAACATTACTATTCTCTAACCCCTCTTGGATCAATCCTATGTCAAGTTTATTTTCTTTGGAAAATCATGGCCAGAAGATTTAAAAGATCTGAATAAGGGTCTTTTGAACCACATTTAACAGGATTCTCCCAAGTAAACATAGAAAGCTCCAATCAAAGTAAAGACCAAAGGCTAAGGACCGAAGCCCTAAACAAAAAGAAAGCAGAATCTTATGATCCTAGGAAATGGAGTCTAAATACTTTTCATATGGATCCTACCCCTATCTTTGCACCTGGAAAAAGAACAAATGGAAGTGATAATATCTTTAATCAAATGAGAAGAACAATCCAATATTATTTTAAAGGCACAATCTTTGAGAGAGAGAGAGAGAGAGATAATGAATGATTACAATGCCTTTGCACACAAATGGCAACCAACTACAACAAGAGTACTTCCAATCCATGAGAATCAAAAGGTAGCAAAATGAAAAATAATTGAAGAGCATAGAACTATAAGGCCAAAAAGTAAAATGCCAATGTGCCATCCTCAACAAGTCTATACTTCCAAAAGATTGCAACTTAACAACATTAATAGAAAATGTCTACTTGTTTACGAAGGATGAACTTAACTATTGGCTATCATAAAGAAAAAGACCAAAACATGACAGGAACTTGGGAAGGTCCTTCTGTCATTATCAGATGAAGAATGGTCATGAAACCAACCACTGCAGAGCCTTGGAGGGGATGATCATCAATTTCATTAGTCAAGGAAAGATCAGTGAATTTGTAAAAATGATTTGAGAAAGAATTAATAAAGATCACCTCTTTGAAAAGAGAAAGTCTACAAGGTTGGAGTGAAATACTCCTTATGCTTGGATACTGGCTAAGATGGTAGTCTACCTAAGATGGTAGAAAAGCCTCAGTTCACACCAAGATAGCTAAGGCAGAGCACCTCCTGAAGGGAGGGAGGGTAAGCCTTTAACCGCATCATGAGATGGCCAGGTTAAAGCACTGACAAGCCCTTGGCTGCGCCTCTGATCAGGTCAAGGCGCCTCCTGGATAGAGGACGGAGTAAGCATCTATTCGCACCATAAGATAGCCAAGGTAGAGCACCGAACAATCCCTTATCCGCTCCATGCTATGGCCAATTTAAGGCACCTTCTAGAGGGAGGACAGAGTAAGCCTATATCCACGCCATAAGATGGCCAAGGTAGAGCCACGAACAAGCCCCTATCTGTGTCGCAAAAGGGCCAAGGCAGGGCGGCTTTTGGAGAGAGGTCGAGTAAGTCCTTGGTTCCAGCTTCTAAGATGAGCCAACCAAGAGCATCGAACAATAATGGACTAAGATGTCTAGGTCCAAGAACAGGCTCAAAAATAATAGACTAAGATGTCCAAGCCTAAGAAGAGGCTCAATCAGCAATGGACTAAGATGTCCAAGCCCAAGGGGAGGCTCAATCATCAAAGGACTAAGATGTCCAAGCCTAGGAAAAGGCTCATCAAATCATGAACTACGATGTTCAAGCTTGAGAAAAAACATATTCGATCAGGTACTGAGACGTCCTAACTCATGAGGCAGCCAATCAAGTTATTTTTATGTATATTCAAAACCTGAAGGATTCATACATGTCATAGAAGACAAAAGTGAAAGAGAAGAATAGATCTCCACTTTCTATTACTCGAATCTAGGTTTTGGGACTTTCATTTCAAAACATCATCTATTAGCATCCAAATATGGGATTTGGGTCTCTTACATCAGAACAGAATTACATCAAGTAATACCCGAATCTAGGTTTTGGGATATTCATTTTAGAATTTCACTATATAATACTCGAATCTAGGTTTTGGGTCTCAATTAACTTCTAGTTATCTTAAAGTACCCGAATCTGGGTTTTAGGTTCTCATTATTAGACATTAGCTTTTAATACCCAAATTAGGGTTTTGGGTCATCTATATAAGAATTTCATCATCTATTACTTGAATCTTGATTTCAGGTATTCATCAATTATTACCTTATTATACCCAAATCTGGATATCAACACTACTACTTATATGAACCCTAATCTGGAAGCAAAATTTTGAATTTCTATTCATTGCAAATGCCCGAATCTGGGCCAAGGAATATTAAAGATCACTATTAAAAGTCTCCGAATGGGGCCTTCGAGTTTCTAAATTTTAAATCCCATTAATGTGAAGGAATGGGTTGGAGAGTTGCTAGATCCGAGTTTCAAACACCGATCTCTTAACTAGGTTCTTTATAAAATAAAGGTTACATCCTAATATTTTTATCTCTATGACGAAGCAGAATTGTCTATTAGCAAATTTCAAACTTTCCAGCTAAGTGGAAGGAGTTAGATTATTGATCATCTCCCATCTTAGTTAAAGATGAGATTTTTAACATTAGTATATGTTGTTTAACGTACAATTAACAGAATGATTTGTTAATCTAAGCAAATGACATACATAGATAAAGATGTCAATTTCAAGCTAATAATTAGGAATATTATTTGCTACAAGATTTTTATGGAAATCAAAACTACAACGTAGAGCAAAAGATTCAACAAATCTGAAATCAATGAGCGAGTGATTCAAACATCGTTACAGAGAAAGATTGCAAATCAGGTGATATTTAAAAAAAATATGTGATTTACATAAGTTATGAAGTCATTCACAAAAGGAAAAAATTATATACAAGATAGATTTGTATAGCTCAAATATATAGAGGAGTTGCAAATTTTTGGTGGCCCTATCGAGAATTTCTACAACTGTAGGATCAACTATATGTCTGATGGTCATGCTAAGAACTTCCTTAAGCTTCTTTTCTTTTCTCCTTATTTGGTTTTCATCATCAACTACATCGATGTTGGTCTTTAGGGAGCGATTAAAAGCTCTATTCGCAGCCCTGGCTGTTTTATTCTATCTTTCTAACTCTGCGACACGCTTGAGGAGCAAGTAATTATCATGCTCCAGCTTTTGGTTTTTGGCAGCATATTCATTAATAGTATGAGAGTACTTCACTTTCTACTGCTTATCAAAATATTTGGCTATTTCGAACTTTACACTTCGACAACAATTCCCCACTAAGTTATCATCTAAACCTAGGGGAGGGTTAAGCATAGTAGGGAAGTTCTGAGCTACAAGAAGCTTTGACCTGGTAGGTTTGACCGTAGGAGGGGTTGCTTAAGGGATTGGGAGATCAATCTTTGAAGTCTTATCGCTCAAAATGAGCTCTAAAGAGGCACACTACACCTGGCTATCTTTCAACTTTAATTCCAAATCACTTATTTACCGAATAAGTTCAGACATCTTTTAATTGAAGTTGATCGTGGGATTTGTCTTCAATTTTCATTTCAGCGTGGTGATCATCACATGTTTCTTCTTAATATCAGCCTCAAGTTAGGCAATGTGGTCATTTTGGCCATTGGCGATGGTTTTCTGAATAACATATCTTTTGTACCATTTCACGACCTCAATACTATTTCTAAAAAACGTCTTAGTAAAGTATCATCGTTAGGCAAGATCGCTCGACTTCTTTGCAACAACCTCTTAAGAGCATCAACATGTGATGATAAATTATGAAGAAGAGGAAGTTGTAGACAATCGTAGCTCCTATTTAAATAAAAGGAGTGAAATTAAAATCAACATAGAGATAAAAGGTATCTTTTTTATCGTAATAGTAGGTTACAACTCAAACAATAACAAAATCAAAAGGGTACAATAAACAGCATGGTTACATTTAAAGTTTAGAAACTTCTTTCCTAACTTTATCCAAAGAGTTGGCTAAAAGCATAACTCTCGAATCAAATGGCATAGTAACTCCTTCAGGGGTTATAACTGGTGGGCATTGGCTGTAGTCCCACTTCCCAACCGGGGGACTATGGCTACCACAAATTAATTTAGAATAAAATGTCCTGATCTCTTTAAGGAATTTTTCCTTCTCGTTGCTGAGGAAGTCAAAACGGAGGCGAGGATATTTGGAATACAATTTTTGTAAATCTCGAAGGAAACAATATCTCGCTAACTTTGAAGTCTTTAGAATTGACGCATATTTATAAAACCTTCTAGATTTAACATACTGGCTTAAGTTGTCTCTAGGGATGAGTCGACCCAAAGAACTATCATTGTGGAATAGTATAGTAAAGAAAAACTAAGCATAAAGAAAATAGAACTAAAAAATATACTTATATATCATTAACTATTACATGTTATATTTACTCATCTAGTTCATACAAAATAGATTTAGAGAAAAAATCAGAAACAAATATATCCTTATAATACTTAAGCTTTTTAGGGGAAAGATCTAGAGGAATCGATCTGACCCACGGTAAGTTCCAGCAAGCACTACGATGTGGGTAAGATCCGAGTTCATCTAAGTATCTTTTATGAAAGCGTCTGAGTAGACCTCCACTGTATTCACCTAAGTACAAAAAATCGATAATAGAATGTCTACAGTAAGCTTTATACAAAAAATTAACTAAAATGTCTCTCTCTTCGATCAGTATCTAGAATAAAGTTATTAACTCTCTATTTTGCTTCAAGAGAGCGTCGTATCGGAGACGCGCTCAGTTTAGTAAAGGGGCAGCCCTTTGATATTTAAAAGATGCTAATATGGAGGTGCTTCTGTCTAGAATGTGATATTTCTCAGATAGAATATTGTGCTCCTTTATTAAATTGTCTAACACCCTATATAACTTGTTAATTTCCACCTGTTTTCTGTCAAGTTTGGTTTTATAAGGGAAAGTAGACTTCTTCTTTATCTAAGACAAATGATTTAGCACTAATTATTATCTTCGAAGTTTAAGACATTTAACAGAGATACCCATACCTTTGAAATTGTAATGGAAGCTTGGGAGACCTTCTCCTTCTTTGTTGGATCCTTAGTTTGGGCGGAGGCAGGCTCACCTTCCATAGCTGCGGAAGGCCCTGGTGAAGCAGGTGGCATATCTTTTGGAGGGGATTTCTCTTTCTTAGGAGCTTCGGTTTGATCACCACTGTCCATCCCTGAAGCTCCGAAAGGCTCCCCTTTGTCTCCACCAAGGCCTTGACCTTCGGAGGGGTTATCGTCATCATCATCATTGCCACTGTCCCAATTAATTTCATCATCATCATTACCTTATTCCTTGGGGTCGTTATCTTTATCACCCTCCTCTTCAGAATCAAATTCAATGTCGAAGGAGGGGATATCAAAAGAAAGAGCTTCCGATACATTAATTATCTCCTCCTCACCTTCATGTCTGGTACTCTCCCTAATATGGTTTATTTTGTCCATTACTCTTTCGGCTAAGGATGGATCGAGAGAAGGGAAGCTGAAGTCAGGACACTTCCCATGATTATTAGCATAGGCAAGCATGAGAGCATCTTCATAATTTTTCAACATCATAGACCCTAGGGTGACATTGGCAAACTCATAGACTTGCTTCTTGACATCGGAGAGGGTGCTAATAGCTTGTTTGAGTGAAGCTCTAATCCTTTTGAATTTGTCTTTCAGTAAAGCATTCTAGGAAAACAAGCGAGCTTTCTCATCTTTTGAGTCTTTCAAAGCTAGCTCTATTACTAATTATCCATCGGTGGTGAGCTGGCGAGCTTGCCTCTTCGTTTCTAGGTCAGCTTCAACTGTGGTGAGGGAAGTCTTGACTCGGACATCAACTCAGAGGAATTGTCATTTTTAGCAGTAGTCAAAGAAGATAATTGATTTTTGAGTTCAAAATCCTCCTCCTTCAGCTTAGAGGATTCAGTCAAAGACTTTGAAACATGATCATTCAGAGCTATCCAGTTCCTGGAAAACTACAATAAGAAGAAGCGTAACATGAGTTAGCGGTTAAATAAATCCAATGATGATAGGATCAATTGGGTGAGAGTTTACTGAAAGTTTTTGCTCCATCAAAGAGTGATAATTTCTACCAAGATTAGACTGAATGTCGGCGAAGAAGAAGAGGTAAAAGATTCAGAATGTAGGATGAGCTCAACTAGTTCATCAAAATTGGTCGATGGAGGAGTAGAAGACGATGACTACGGAGGAATTTGAGACAGAGAAGGAGTCGTCAGTAGAGCAAGCTGCATTTTTGTAACTGCAGTTGGGGAATCATTGATAGTAATATGAGGAAAGGGTGCCAGTGTAGGTGGAGTTTGCTCCGTTTTATCGTTAGAGACTTCAACAGTGGCACTCTTTGAAACATTCTTAAGAGATATAAGCTCTTCCACTTCCTCTACATCAGTAAATTTAGCCACCTTCGCCAAAGGCGTGTCTTCGTAAGGCCCCATTAATTTTCTTTTGGAAGTTCTTTTGGATTTAGCAAAATCATCCAAAATTGTAGGATCGATTTCACCCTAGAGGGGGGGTGAATAGGGTGATGGTATAAATTATAAAAAATTAATTGCGGAAGCTTATAAAATAATTTCAACACAGATCACAGAACAATAGCAGCACAGATAATAGTAGAATAATAAATGCAGAAATAGAACGACACAGAATTTACCCAGCTTCGGCAAAACTCTGCCTACGTGCTGCCACCAAGGTTTCTACTAGAAATTAGATAGTCCCTCGCTTACACGCGTAAACTCGCGACACCCGCTATCGACTAAATCTAACTCTACGCTCAAAACCCTGCCACAACTCAGCCACTGAGTTGCGAATTCTCAAGCTACGCCACGTAGCTTGTCCCCTAGTTACACGACTAGAAAATAAAACGGTTTAAAAAAGTGAAACACAAATTAAAAACAATTTAAATTAAAATAACCCTAATTTAAAACCAAAACCCTTTTTTATTGTTTAACAAGGCCGACCCCCTTTTTTTTTTTAATCGGCCCGTCTCCTTTTGTTTGCTTCGTTCGTTTATGGTGGTCGTTCCTCTTTGCAACTTAACTAGGGCTTCGTCCCTTCGATCTCGTGCTCTTAAATTAGGGCTTTCAAATTGATGTCGCTGCTTTTGATTAGCTCGTTTCTCTGATTAGCTCGTTTCTCTGATTAGCTCTCGGCTCTTCAATTTGGATCGAGTTCGTCTATGATTTCGGTATGTACTTTCTTCTTTTGCTTTGTTGGTTTGATGCTTACTTGAACTCGATGTTCAATTGCCAGTGATGATTCTGGGTTATATATGCGTTCGATCTCCTTTGTTTTCGTTCGTATAAATATATTTGAATTTGTCAATTTCTTTTCTCTGCCGCTTGATGATGCTTGAACAATTGATGATTAATCTGACTTTGTCAAATTCGTGTATTTCACGTTTCTTGGTTGACACGGTTTTGAATTCATTTTCGTGGTGACCACGGCTTCCACTCCGTTCCTTTTTCTGTTGACTTGTTAAAAACACGGCTTTGATACACGGCTATGTACATGAATTTTAGTATCACTGTAACCTGTACTGTATAGTTCGACTCCATTCCTTTTTCTGTTAACTTGTTTGATTAAAAACACGGCTTTGACTTGGTCGGCTCCTTGATTGCTACTGCTTCGGCCTTGACTTGAGAATTGCTACATGACTCCGTCCATTGATTTATTGATTACTTGGTTCTGTTGTTGCTGTAGTCTTCAAGCATTGTTGCATTTGTGTATTCATATATACATTGTGTCTTGTATCACTATGTCACTTAGGTGCATTTGTTTGCACTGTGCATCGACTCGAGCTTCTGGCTAGCACTTGTTGGTACATGAGCAGTTTGCATGTTATTGTATTTGAGTGCATCTTTGCACTGTGTTTTTGATATTGGCATGCATTTTTGAAACTCTGTTTTGTTGCTTGAACTCGAATGAATAATTGCCAGTGATGTTAACACGTGCATTTATTGTTCAATCTGAATATGTGTTCTGATTCTTGAGCTTGTGTTCATCTTATATCATGTGAGCATTTGCTGTTGTACATTGCTGTGTATTTTGATTCATCCTTCGAGTCAGTGAACATTTGTGCCTGCACTTCAGTCATCCCTTCATTTACCTCGGCCATGTGTTCGTCTGAGTGTTGTTAGCTTTGTGCATTGTTGTGAGTAGTTGCTGTTGGCTTTGGTTTTCACTGTCCACATGACACTGGTCTTGATACTTGTACTACCTGGTCTGGTTCTCTTGTGGTCTGGTTGACACTTGATGGCATTTGCTTCACTGGTGTATACTGTGTCATTTGAGTTGCTGTTCATTTGATTGTTGCAGTCCTATATATGATGTTCTAGTTTGAGTCTTGTGAGATTACTTTGCTGACATTACCGGTGTCTTTGTTTATGCTATTTGATACATGTTTGAACAGGCTTGTATTTATAAGCTGGTCTTTTCATGGTTTCAAACATGTGAGTTGTTGTCTGGTTGTTGTTTGATGAAGAGGTTGAACCTGTATCATGCTTGTAGTCGTAGCCTGTACACCTGCCCTGTGTTGAATCCAGCTAATAGTTCGGGTTTGACCTTGTGCGTGTGTTGTGATTTTATTTATGTTGCACCTGAGTTGAACCCGTCTTTTTATTTTGGTTTAACCTTGTGCTCACCTGTCCCTGTAACATTATCAAGTGTATATCGGTGTGCACGGCCTTATGGCATGTACAGTGATACACTGTGCATGTCACATTGTTCGTGTGTGATGAATTCAAATATAAATCATGACGAACAACCCAAATAACTGAGGCAAATAATATTTTCAAAAGCCATATTTTATTTTATATTGCGAAAATATTTCTTTTTCAATTTTACTGCGTTAGTGAATATTTTTGCCGATTTCTCAGATGCTGGATTCTAACTGGAATGAAGTTGAAGATAAATACGAGTGTGAGTGATATGTAGTGAGGTCAACTGTAAATGTAAAATAGTGATGTAATTGAATTTGTATCAAAGTTGTATAGTGAATAGTGAGAGCTTGAGTTTGTACTATTCAAAAATGCAATAAATATTTGTTTGAATAAAATTTCTGTTTGAATTCAAATTCTGTGTTATTTAATTTTATTCAGCAAATATTTATTTAATCTACGAAAAATAAAATAGTACATTAACAAATACATTTAAATGAATATATATATATATATATGTTTATTATCATCAAACAAAAATCATATAAGCGCATATTCAACAATCTCCCCCTTTTGATGATAACAAGCATATACTTAAGATTTTGAATATGTTAAATGTATTTGATCATTCATATGCTCTAATTGCTCCCCCCATTTAAATGCTTCCTCTCTACACAAAGCTCCCTCTACAAACATGCATACAATTAAATAATATGCAAAAGAGTCTAGATGCAAATGGAAAATGTTTGACCTTCGCTTGATTTTATTTGACAAAATCTTAACTTTTCTCTCCCCCTTTTGTTATCAGCAAAAGAATAATAGTGTTAGAGAAAATAGAGATAAGGCGATCGATATTAATTCAACATTAAAACTCAATTGAATATAAATATTAAATTTCAATAAAAATCAATCAAAAATCATAAATATTTTGTTAGGCGCATATTCCACTTTTAGAATGATGGGAATGATGTCATCATATAAAACCATATAGTTGTGTCTATTTTGTATGAATATGCGCTTATATGTTTTTGTTTGATAATAATAAACATATATATTCATTTAAATGTATTTGGTAATGTACTATTTTGTTTTTCATAGATTAAATAAATATTTGTTGAATAAAATAAATTACACAGAATTTGAATTTAAATTCAAACAAAACAAGTTACACAGAATTTGAATTCAAACAGAAATTTTATTCAAACAAATATTTATTACAATCTTGAATAGTACAAATTCAAGCTCTCACTATACATATACATTTTTGATAACATCACAATTCAGTTTACATAATTTCCTCACTACATATCACTCACACTCGTATTTTGTCTTCAACTGCATTCCAGTTTGAATCCAGCATTTGAGCAATCTGCAAAAATATTCACTAACGCGATAAAATTGAAAAAGAAATATGTGACAACATGGATTTTTCACGCTCGAAAATCGACATCCATACTTCACATCGTATTCGAATGCCGCAGATTCGACCGTTCAAATCCGATTCGCCGGAGCTTATAACAACATTAAGTAAATAACACAACGGAATAAAAGAATAATACATTGATATATAATATCTGATACAACAGATGATCCAATAGATATCAATATACATCAGAGATATGATACAATAGAATAGCAACGGAAAAGGAAAATAGATAACATCTAGCAGCGGAAAAATATAACTCTAAGATAGTCTTCAAGGAAGAACTCCAGCAGTAGCACGAACTCCCAATAACGATGCACAAAGATAAGCAAGTCTCGTCCACATCCAAAGACTGAACTAGCTCCAGATAACCTACTAAACCTGACTATCTGAAAAACCCAACTCTAGACTGCTCGTGTAGAAAATTTTGAGCATCCAGAGTTTAGGAAAGAAACAATAAACTCCGGATCAGTCATGGAACTGGTGTGAGTAACAAAGACAGTTTATCTTTAAAAACAAACAACGAAATATTTTAAAATCAATTCGCAATGCTTTTTAGAAAATGAGACTACCATATGGCCTCCCGCACACACACACAATGCAAACGCAGAATCGGAGGAAATTTCTCCTTATGATAGTCAAAGATGCTTGATACGCATTAAAAAGAAACATTTGATATTATTACTAGTGCATAGTGTAGTAAAAATCATTTTCGAAAGTAAAGATATAAATCTTAGCCAACATAGACATTTCGAACTATGCCTACTATAGCTACCATCCAAACAGTGGGGCGCCACCATAAGTAGATGGCAGGTAATACAACTAAAACCGTACAAGGTACGTATTTGAAGAATGGATTTCCAACAAATGGTCGGGCAAAGGAACTTCCCAAACCCCGAAATGGAACGCCTCTGGAAGGACGTCCCCGAGCATCTCAAATGGATCTCTGCCAAACAAGGCCGGCTACCCCTTTCCCAGGGAGTAAGAAACCTAAGATATACCACCCCCGGTCCTTTTGGACCTTTATACGAGGCCTCGATTCCAACAACACCACACAGTAATAGATATACTGTATCCACATGAGTAAGTATCTGGGCTCCATACCATGATACTACCCCTTTCCAGAAGGAATGGTCCTACCCTAAGGAAGCTACCCCTGAAACCTTGCCGCCACGATTCCTGTTTCGACCATTACCGGGTTGTGAGGCTTGACGAAGTCTCGTCCACAAAGCCACGCTTTGGTACAAAGCCATGCTTTGGGTCAACAAATGATCAAAGTAATGATCACAAAGATAAATGATCAAACAAATGATCATATCACAAATGATCAACAATGATCATTTCACAGCAACACTCAGCATGTCACATTACCAAATTGGGAATATATCGCTGATAACCATCAACTACATAACCTCTGAGCTCGTACGTCTAAGAGAAGGGTGTTAATTCTAAGAGAATAAGTTCTCCGCCACCAACAGAAATGCATTTGAAAGAAATCTTCTTTATATCTCAAATTGTAATGTCAGACATACAATCTATACAAGTCTGTTCTGGATTTAGAACAGAAATGAAGGCACTTCCAAAGAAGCCCTTGCAATCCGGGTATTCACATACCCGATCGAACTTCGTATCACTTAGGGAATCTCTATACCGTAGCTACTCGGTGCAGAGACAATCGATAGGTCATCCTATCGTTCTCGCAAATACCCGGTCTTCACCACCGGTCTTCAAATGCTATCCATAACGTCGAATCACATATTCAGAATGGGTTATATGACCCAAAGGTCCTTTCCCGGCTAACCCGAATAGTAAGCGCAACATTTAAAACATATGGATATGGGATTTCAATTAAGTCACAACTTAATAATTCAAAACTTTCTTTCAAATGGTTTAAACCAATTACCATTTCAAATCTTTTAAACAAAAAGATTTATTTCACAAAGCTCACTCAGTTTCCACAAAGATCCATTCACGGATTTCAGAACAATTTCCATTAGGTCTTAAATTTGTAATTAAAACCTTTGTCTTGTATTTATCTTGTATTTATCAAAACCTGTTTATATTTAATGATGTTAAAACCTTGCATTAAAACAAACCCAGGCAAAAACCAAGTTTACCCGTGTCGAACCCGAGTTTCTTGGCCTATTTCCCCGAGCTCCACCTCCATACTTCATCTCTTATTCACTTTTATATACTCACTTTCCTGTTGAGTAAAAACTATTTACCCAAGTACAACCCCAGATGCCAACCGAAGCTACACCTTCCCTTACGCAAGTAAAAATTTCCCTCCATCACTCTCTGATACATCAGTACACGTGTGCACCTGCCTCGATCAACCACGACACTCCGACCATCGTCGCCAATCTCCACGCTCCACTGATGACCCTCGCAACTAAACACTATCACCAGTCCCACTCGATTCGATCGAGAAATGAAATCGACCTCACAACTCACACAGCTTGTACATGCCTTGTCGAAATTTGGCCACCACCGATGATCCCTGCCGCTAGAAACTCCACCACCTTCACCGTAGCTCCGCTACGTCTCCTACCAGCTCCAACACTCCTCGCGTTCAACTTCGTTTTCGTCTCGTCGCTGCGAAACCTGATTTAACTCCAACGACAAACTCAGGGTGTTAAACCCTAGTCCACCCAAATTCCAACACCACAATGATCGATCTCCTCCTTTACCATTTTTCCCAACCTCGCTAGCTGGCATGCTAGCTTCAACAGGAACCCTATCATCAAATACATCGCTGATCGCCAGAAAATGGTCAAGATCCATTTCATGTTCAACAAACAAATACGGCCCTAATTTGAAACTAAAAATCCTGATTTTTATTTTGAAAATCATCATTTTCGAAATGGATTAAGATTATATAAACGAATCTTAAATTCATATAAGTTGAATTTTGAAAAAAAAAAATTGAATTTCCACTGTATTCTTATTTCCAGACAAACCCATTTCATATTACCTTGAAAATGTATTTTTAAAATTAAGCTATGGTGATTCTAAACATACTTTGTTTCAATATCACTGGCTAAAAAAAATCGAGGAAAGTGAGATCGAATTTTTTTGAACCAAATTAGACACTTGTTTTTCTTACAGAAGCAATACATTTCTTCTTGATTCCAGATGCACGCAATATACACATAGGCATAAATACATATACACAGGCATATTTCTATCATCATACAAGCATAGTCGATTCATAACTATCTGGATGATCTCCCGCATCCAGTGATTCAAATGGAACTCAGGTTAAAAAAAAATGAGTTTACTCACTTGGTTTAGAAATGAACAGAGCTTTCTTTGTGTTGAAACAGACTTTGAAATTTCAAGCTTGATTCTTCTGAAATCTTCTTACTTTTTGTTTATTGCTTAAATGATGTTTGAGTTTGTAAAAATAAAAATACTTGCAATACAACTTTTCGGGTTTGTTGTGTAGTGAACGAATGAAGTAAGAAGGATATATATAAAAGAAATGAGTTACAGGGTGATAGGCTGGTAGTTTTCTTGTGTACAAAAGGCATGCTAAGGGTGCTTGCATTAAATACTAGAAGTATGTTGCATTTATTGTTAAGTACTTTATGTTTTCTACTAATATATATTTATGTGCAGTCTTTGCTTTGTATATGTATGTTCATATGTACTTTTGCTTTGTACAATCTACATATACTTTTCTTTGTTTACTTTGGACTTTCTTGCTAAGTTTTGCTCTGACCTGATACTTGATTTGTATCAGCTAACTTCAGGTTTTATAGCTTCCAGGCTACACTTGTTAAATTTTATTTTGTTGTCTGCTGTATGTTTATATTTGTTTGTCTTGTTTACTTGTTTTGTTTTATACTTGCATGTTTATATTTTGTCTTGCCTACACATTTGAAAAAGAAGTGTTTATATTTTTACTTTGCATATTTGCTTTTATTTTAACTTAAATATTGTTTAAAAATAACTCAATACTAAATTAAAATAATTTAGAAAAGAAACTATATCTTTCTTAATAAAAAAACATAATTTATTTGGATTTGGATAAACTCAAATCAATTTATCATTTAATTCCAAAATTTTAAATCAAAAATTAGTTTAATTATCAATTTAAAATAGATTAAAATTCAGGATCGTTACAAAATATTTTTGCAATATAAAATGAAATATGATTTTTGAAAATATTATTTGCCTCAGTTATTTGGGTTGTTCGTCATCATTCACATTTGAATTCATCACACATGAAAAGTATGGCATGCACAGTGTATCACTGTACATGCCACAAGGCCGTGCACATCGATATACACTTGATAATGCTACAGGGACAGGTGAGCACAGGTCAAACCTAAATGAAAAGCCGGGTTCAACTCACGTGCAATATATTTAAAATTACGACACGAGCACAAGGTCAAACCCGAGTTTTAAAACTGGGCTCAACACAAGGCACAATAAACTGAATGCAACGGTCAAGCCATTGTTGTCATGACTTAACTCATATGCAAAGCTTCGACAAATCAAAACTGTATCAGATCACAAATGCAATGCAAATGCAGTAATGGGTGAACAGACCACAAATGTACAACACAGTGAAGATGACAAGTGCATCCAGAAGTTCAAGTCAGACCACTGTAATAAAGCAAACATGACAGGAAACAGATCAATATGAACTGATGAAGCAGTGCAAATGAACAAGTGCAGTTCAAATGGCCGGGCAAGTGCACAACCAACACAATCACAAACAAGTGCACCACTGAGCTATGCAAATGAAACACAGTGGCAACATTAGAAATACAAGCAACATCAATAAACCAAACTACAGACCAACTCCAAATGCTCAATGCACCAATTACAGGGAACAACAAGCATGAATCAAGTTCAGTGCTAATAATGACCAGACAACAAGTAAAGTGCATCAAGAATGCAACAACCAAATGAAGATGCAAGAACAAATAACTGCATAAGTGTAGCCTCGAACTATAGTGATCTCAATATAGTAATGACAGCAAATGCCACAACGACAAGTTCAAGTTGGAGCAACAGTTCACCAGTACAACAAGGCAGACTCAAGTGAATGATACTGTATGCAACATGGTGAACAACTCACATGTTTGAAACCACTCGAGTGCATCAGTGAATAATGCAACATGGTAAAGGAACAGTAATGACCACCGAGATAAATTCAAATGGCCAGAGTCAAAGCTCACAGGGATGAACACAAAGATGGCCGAAGCAGTGGCAATCAACTAAAGTAATTCACAGTGAAAGTCGAAAGATTAACAATGCAGAAAGTCAAAGTCGTAATTCACAGCAAAGCCGAAGTCAGAGTTGACAAAAGATTAGAGATGACCAGGTCAAGAAAATCATGTGCGTACAATTTGAAAAAGTCAAATTCGTATCTTTGAAAAAGTCAAAACAAATTGCCGTATGAATCAAGTCCAAAATTATATTAGGAAAGCCGTGCGTATCAAGCAATTGTAGCATTAGGAAAGTGATGAAGTCGCGTAAGTGAATACGAACGAATCAAGTGTATTCGAATTCATATAAATACAAAACCCAAATCATCATCATTGGCATCGAGTAAAAAGGCAAACAATCAAACCAACAAACAGAGAAATTACATACCGAATCAACAACGAACTTGATCATCAAAGAACGAAAAGGCCCGAGCAACGAAAATCAGATAATCGATCAACAGAGGAGCAACGCAAACCAGGCATACGTTCATCAGAGAAGGAGCGACCAACAGAGCAAGAGAATTTAGCACTTACAGTCGCAACCTCCATATTCAGAAAACCCTAATTTCTGCAACAAAGGATCGGCCGCCATTTTGCAATTGAGAATAAAAGTGGATCGGGTTAAAGAACAAGGGGCCGGCCTTGTTTATTATAAAGGGGGTTTTAGTTTTATTCGTTAATAGGGTTTAAGTTTTAAGTCTAGTTTTATTTTGAGCAAAAATTATGGATTCAAGTTTATATTTTAATTTTTGCTCCTGCTTGTATTTTTGAAGTTGTTTTTTCTTTTCGAGTCAAAAAATTTGTAAATCACCACCTAGGTTGTAGGTAGTGTCAGATTGTCTAATTAGAATTAGTTCAGTGAGCAGGGTATGCGAGTTTGCAAAACTCTATAGGCGGGAGCAGAGTTTGCGAGTAAGCGAAACTCTATAGGCGGAGCAGGGTGTGCGAGTCTAGTAGAGTGTTTATGAGCAGGAGCAAAGGTTTGTGAGTCTAGTAGAGTGTTTGTAAGCGGGATACTGTTTAATTCTAATAGAAATCTGGGAATGCAGCAGTAGGCAGGGGTTGCCGAAGGTGGGTAAATTTTGTGTGTGATTTACTTTTCAGCATATTTATTTATGCAGCTTGTTTTTAAATCGAGAAAATTTGCTATAACCCTATTCACCCCCCCCCCCCTCTAGGGTTAATCTAGATCCTACAAGTGGTATCAGAGCACGGTATTTTTCTTTAACTCTAGAGTCATGAATCCACCAAATAATACTTTTGTTGAGGGTCGTTCCAATATTATTCCTTCTATTTTCGATGGAACAGATTTTTTGAACTGGAAATTGAAAATGAAATTTTATTTAAAATCTGTTAATATTAAATGTTGGGATATTATTGAAAATGGTGTGATATAACAAATAAGGAAATTCTCTCGATTAATGCTCTTGCTATGCATATATTATATTCTCATATTAATAGTGATAATTTTTATTTCGTCTCTCATTGTGAAAATGCATAGAAAATCTGGAATACTCTCGATGCAATATATGGTGCAAAAGTCAACAGTAATGAGATGTCCTCCACAACCGACTCAGTTAAAGAAATGTGCTTAACAGGATTGGTAAATAGCAGTTGTGATGAGGATGATGATGATGGAGCAGTCGAGCTGGCATTACCAATGAAGAAATTCAAAAGGAGGAACCGCAAATACGGAAATCCAGCTCTAAATCAAAAATTAAAAAACAGAGAGCACAATATGAAGCCAAGCGAGGTATCAAAACTCACTCACTCTGAATTACTTATTTATTTCCACGAAGTGAATGGCTGTTTTGAACGATTTATGGAGAAGTATGCCAAACTTGATTCACAAAAAGACACTTTGATAAAATTAAATGAACAATTTGACCAATTAGTTAAAACCTATCAAAGTAGGATCCCTAAGTGTGATAAGTGTCCAACATTCGAAGAAGAAATTAAAAAATCAGAGATTAATATAAAATCACTTGAAAATGAAATTCTGATTTTAAAAGAGAATGAAAATACTAGGAGAGAGAATTCTATTAAAAAGTGCACACAATTGATAAATGAAAATGAATCTCTCAAAACACAAGTCCAATAATTATCAATGACTTTAGATAAATTCTCAAAAAGTGAAAAATCGTTGAATATGCTATTAGGAAAGCAAACTGTTAATACGGTTAGACAAGGACTTGGATATAATAAATCTGAAAATGTTGAAAGCAAGATTAACCAAGAAAATTCAGTGTGCACAATTTGTAGAAAATTTGGACACAATCAAAATAATTGTTGGTATAGACCCAAACACGTGAAAACTATATCAATTTGGGTTCCAAAAGGCACAAATATAAAATCTTTCAAAGTTAAAACAGATTTGGATGCCGAAGGGAGCAATTATAAATAGTTTTGGGTCTCCACAAAAGTATTGTTCAAAATATTCTGCCACCAACAATCATGGACCTATAAAAACAAATAGGTTACATAAATCTTTTTCCGTGTAGGTGTGGTAGCAGGCTAAGGAACAACAACAGTGTTCTTTGGATTTTTGGCTGTTCCAGAAACACAATGGGAGACAAAGCAAAGTTCCTTAGCCTAGTACAAAGGTGACAGAATCACAATGGGCAATCACGAAAAATTATCGTAAAGGTAAAACAGGTGAAGGTATATTTGATCGATATATTAAATGTGATAATATGCACCGTCTTTTTTGAATTAAATCAGCCAATAATGTGATGATGTTGTAAAGAAGATGATTTTGATTCTGACTTGTTCAACATGCTAACTCTATATTCACGGTTTTTTTTTCCTTCTGATTATTTACATGGCTTCGATCCAAATTTAAGAGAAGGTCATTTGAAAGGCTGTTAAAAATTGAGTTTGAGTTTCTGATGCACACTTCATGGTCTGGTTTATCAATTTTAGTTAGTGATATTTTAGAGTGATAAAGAAATTCAAATGCAGATTACTCTGGTAATATAGTTGATAGAAAAATTACTAGTGGATTGTGATTAATTTTTGAAACATTCATTTGCAGCATCGTTTTTCAAAGAAAATATCTGCATATTTTTCACTTGAAACAATTTTCAAATAGCAGAAATTTTTCTAATATAACCCCTTCGATAAAATCATGTTTGACCATATTTTCAGATTAGTCATTTTTATTTGATTTTAAATGACAAATTTTGACTAATCCGACTCCCTACTAATTATCAAAAAGATAAATAGTGGTTGAAAAGGTGATAAGTGTTGATATTTAACATACATTACTCAAAATGGTATATTTGGATAATTTCTTTAGGAATTCAAACAAGAGTTATAACACTTTTTGTTGGGTAAAGATTCCATGACCATTTCTATATCTATCATATTTCTATCGACCATTGTTTTTTTTTTCAAGAATTCATTATAGTTTGTCGATATGTGGCACTATAATCAAGGATCATTTGTTTTTCATTTCACATTTTTTTAAAAAAATAAATAAATATCCGAAGTATTCACTCTCATTTAAAAGTCATCACGGTTATGCATGGGTGAATTACTTGGATTTTTGATTATGTGCTTCCATGCTTATTTAAAAGTCCTCACGGTTATGCATGTATGGAACGCATATCAAAATTAATTGATTAAATAGACAAGTTAATTCTAATCCCATTTAAAAGTCCTCACAGTCATGTGTGGTTAGAAGATACTTGATTTCATTTTTAAAATTAAATTGGAATACTACTAATCTCATTTAAAAGTCCTAACGGTTATGCATGATTAGTAGATATTCAAATTCCTGATATAAATGTACCATAAGTTGATACAATTGTATGATTTTATATTAGAACATCATTTCCATAATTTATAAAAGTGGAATATGCACCTAACAAGGGTAGTTATGATTTTTGTTTGATTTTTATTGAAGTTTAATATTTATATTCAATTTGAGTTTAATGTTGGATTAATATTGATCACTTAATCTCTATTTTTCTCTAACACTATTATTCTTTTGCTGATAACAAAAGGGGGAGAGAAAAGTTAAGATTTTGTCAAATAAAATCAAGCAAATGTCAAATAATTTTCCATTTGCGGCTAGGTTCATTTATATATTTCTATTTGTATGCATATATGTAGGGGGAGCATCATGTAGAGAGGAAGCATTTAAATAGGGGAGCAATTAGAGCATGTCATTGATCAAATACATTTAACACGGTCAAAATCTTAAATATATGTTTGTTATCATCAAAAGGGGGAGATTGTATGAATATGTGCTTATATGTTTTTTCATTTAAATGTATTTGGTAATGTACTATTTTGTTTTTCATAGATTAAATAAATATTTGTTGAATAAAATAAACTACACAGAATTTGAATTTGAATTCAAACAGAACAAGTTACACAGAATTTGAATTCAAACAGAAATTTTATTCAAACAAATATTTATTACAATCTTGAATAGTACAAATTCAAGCTCTCACTATACATATACATTTTTGATAACATCACAATTCAGTTTACATAATTTCCTCACTACATATCACTCACACTCGTATTTTGTCTTTAACTGCATTCCAGTTTGAATCCAGCATTTGAGCAATCTGCAAAAATATTCACTAACGCGGTAAAATTGAAAAAGAAATATTTTTGCAATATAAAATGAAATATGATTTTTGAAAATATTATTTGCCTCAGTTATTTGGGTTGTTCGTCATCATTCACATTTGAATTCATCACACACGAACAGTGTGACATGCACAGTGTATCACTGTACATGCCACAAGGCCGTGCACATCGATATACACTTGATAACGCTACAGGGACAGGTGAGCATAGGTCAAACCCAAATGAAAAGCCGGGTTCAACTCACGTGCAATATATTTAAAATTACGACACGAGCACAAGGTCAAACCCGATTTTTAAAACTGGGCTCAACACAAGGCACAATAAACTGAATGCAACGGTCAAGCCATTGTTGTCATGACTCAACTCATATGCAAAGCTTCGACAAATCAAAACTGTATCAGATCACAAATGCAATGCAAATGCAGTAATGGGTGAACAGACCACAAATGTACAACACAGTGAAGATGACAAGTGCATCCAGAAGTTCAACAAAGATCAAGTTCAAGTCATCAAGTTCAAGTCAGACCACTGTAATAAAGCAAACATGACAGGAAACAGATCAATATGAACTGATGAAGCAGTGCAAATGAACAAGTGCAGTTGAAATGGCCGGGCAAGTGCACAACCAACACAATCACAAACAAGTGCACCACTGAGCTATGCAAATGAAACACAGTGGCAACACTAGAAATATAAGCAACATCAATAAACCAAACTACAGACCAACTCCAAATTCTCAATGCACCAATTACAGGGAACAACAAGCATGAATCAAGTTCAGTGCTAATAATGACCAGACAACAAGTAAAGTGCATCAAGAATGCAACAACCAAATGAAGATGCAAGAACAAAGAACTACATAAGCGTAGCCTCGAACTACAGTGACCTCAGTACAGTAATGACAGCAAATACCACAACGACAAGTTCAAGTTGGAGCAACAGTTCACCAGTACAACAAGGCAGACTCAAGTGAATGAAAACTGTATGCAACATGGTGAACAACTCACATGTTTGAAACCACTCGAGTGCATCAGTGAATAATGCAACATGGTAAAGGAACAGTAATGAACACCGAGATAAATTCAAATGGCCAAAGTCAAAGCTCACAGGGATGAACACAAAGATGGCCGAAGCAGTGGCAATCAACTAAAGTAATTCACAGTGAAAGTCGAAAGATTAACAATGCAGAAAGTCAAAGCCATAATTCACAGCAAAGCCGAAGTCAGAGTTGACAAAAGATTAGAGATGAACAGGTCAAGAAAATCAAGTGCGTACAATTTGAAAAAGTCAAATTCGTATCTTTGAAAAAGTCAAAACAAATTGCCGTATGAATCAAGTCCAAAATTATATCAGGAAAGCCGTGCGTATCAAGCAATTAAAGCATTAGGAAAGTGATGAAGTCGCGCAAGTGAATACGAACGAATCAAGTGTATTTGAATTCATATAAATACAAAACCCAAATCATCATCATTGGCATCGAGTGAAAAAGGCAAACAATCAAAACAACAAACAGAGAAATTACATACCGAATCAACAACGAACTCGATCATCAGAGAACGAAAGGGCCCAAGCAACGAAAATCAGATAATCGATCAATAGAGGAGCAACGCAAACTAGGCATACGTTCATCAGAGAAGGAGCGACCAACAGAGCAAGAGAATCTAGCATTTACAGTCGCAACCTCCATATTCAGAAAACCCTAATTTCTGCAACAAAGGATCGGCCGCCATTTTGCAATTGAGAATAAAAGTGGATCGGGTTAAAGAACAAGGGGCTGGCCTTGTTTATTATAAAGGGGGTTTTAGTTTTATTCGTTAATAGGGTTTAAGTTTTAAGTCTAGTTTTATTTTGAGCAAAAATTATGGATTCAAGTTTATATTTTAATTTTGCTCCTGCTTGTATTTTTGAAGTTGTTTTTTCTTTTCGAGTCAAAGAATTTGTAAATCACCACCTAGGTTGTAGGTAGTGTCAGATTGTCTAGTTAGAATTAGTTCAGTGAGCAGGGTGTACGAGTTTGCAAAACTCTCTAGGCGGGAGCAGAGTTTGCGAGTAAGCGAAACTCTATAGGCGGAGCAGGGTGTGCGAGTCTAGTAGAGTGTTTGTGAGCGGGAGCAAAGGTTTGCGAGTCTAGTAGAGTGTTTGTAAGCGGGATACTGTTTAATTCTAATAGAAATCTGGGAATGCAGCAGTAGGCAGGGGTTGCCGAAGGTGGGTAAATTTTGTGTGTGATTTACTTTTCAGCATATTTATTTCTGCAGTTTGTTTTTAAATCGAGAAAATTTGCTATAACCCTATTCACCCCCCCCCTCTAGGGTTAATCTAGATCCTACATATTTGTGGTATATTTATATCAGGAATTTGAATATCTACTAACCATGCATAACCGTTAGGACTTTTAAATGAGATTAGTAGTATTCCAATTTTATTTTAAAAAAAAATGAATTCAAGTATCTTCTAACCACGCATAACCATGAGGACTTTTAAATGGGATTAGAATCAACTTGTTTATTTTAAAAATCAACTTTTGATATGCGTTCCATACATGCATAACCGTGAGGACTTTTAAATGAGAGTGAATACTTTGGTATTTATTATTATTATTTTTTTATTATTTTTCTTATTTTATTATCTTTAAAAAAAATGTGAAAATGAAAAACGAACTATTCCTGTTTAAAGTACCACATATCGACAAACTATATAGAATTTTGATGAGTGATGGTCGTTAGAAATATGATAGAGATAGAGATGGTCATGGAATTTTTACCAACAAAAAGTTTTATAACTCTTGTTTAAATTTCTAAAGAAATTTACTAATTATACTGTCTCGAGTCATAATATATAATAAATATCAACACTCATCACTTTTTCAATCACTATTCATCTTTTCGATAATCATTAGGGAGTTAGATTAGTCAATGTAATCATTTAAAATCAAATTCAGAAATAATTATAAATCAAATTTTCTAAATGACTAATCTGAAAATATGGTCAAAAATGATTTTCTCGAGGGGGTTATATAAGAAAATTTTCTGCTACTTGAAAATTATTTGAAATGAAAAATATGCAGATATTTTCTTTGAAAAACGATGCAGTTACTAAATGTCTCAAAAAATCACGTTCCACTTGTAATTTTTCTATCAACTAGATTACCAGTGTAATCTACATCTGAATTTCTTTTTCACTCAAAATTATCATTAATTGAATTCGATTGACCAAACCATGAAGTGTGCACCAAAAAATTTCAAACTCAATTTTACAGCAATTTAAATGACATTCTTTTGAATTTGAATTGAAGCCGTGTAAATAATCAAAAACCATGAATATAGAGTTAGCCATATTATAACCAAATGTATTATCGTCCAACAAAACACTATTTTTAATCCGAACATATATATATATGAAGTAATTCAAAGAATCTAGAGATTTTTATAGTGTTTTTGGCATAAGAATATAATTGGCCAACTATTTTGAATAAGTCAGAATCAAAATCATCTTTTTTTTTCATCATCACATTATTGGCTGATTTAATTCAGAATATGGTGCAGATTATCACATTTAATATATCGTAAATATACTTTTACCTGTTTTACCTTTACGATATTTTTCGTTGTTGTCCATTGTGATTTTTCCACCTTTATACTAGGCTAAGGAACTTTGCTTTGTTGCCCGTTGTGTTTCTGGAACAGCCAAAAATCCAGAGAACACTGTTGTTGTTCCTTAGCCTGCCACCACACCTACACGTTGAAAGATTTTTGTGACCTATTTGTTTTTATAGGTCAATGATTGTTAGTGGTAGAATATTTTGAAAAACAATTTTGTAAAGACCCAAAACTATTTATAATTGTTCCCTTCGGCACTCAAATTTGTTTAACTTTGAGAGATTTTATATTTGTGCCTTTTGGAACCTAAATCGGTATAGTTTTCACATGTTTGGGTCTATACCAACAATTATTGTGATCGTGTCCAAATTTTCTACAAATTGTGCACATTAAATTTTCTCGATTAATCTCATTTCTAACATTTTTAGATTGATTATATCCAAGTCCTTGTCTAACTGTATTAACAGTTTGTTTCCCTAATAGCATATTCAACGATTTTCCACTTTTTGAAAATTTATCTAAAGTCATTGACAATTGTTGGACTTGTGTTTTGAGAGATTCATTTTCGTTCAATAATTGTGTGCACTTTTTAAAAGAATTTTCTCTCCTAGTATTTTCATTTTCTTTCAAAATCATAATTTCATTTTCAAGTGATTTTATTTTAATTTCTGATTTTTTAATTTCTTCTTCAAATGTTGGACACTTATCACACTTAGGGATCCTACTTTGATAGGTTTTAACTAATTGGTCAAGTTGTTCATTTAATTCTATCAAAGTAACTTTTTGTGATTCAAGTTTAGCATATTTCTCCCTAAGTCGTTCAAAACAGCCATTTACTTGTGGAAATAAATAAGTAATTCAGAGTGAGTAAGTTTTGATATCTCGCTTGGCTCGTCATCGTCGCTATCAGTTATATTTCCTTGAAGGCACATATCTGCTTTCTCACTCTCACCGCTAGTACTTTTATCATTCTCATCCATTTCATCCCAAGTGGCTGCAAAACTTTTCTTTTTCTGTTTCTTTCCAAAGTCGCGTCGATTTCGAGGACAATTGGGCTTGATGTGTCCGGGTTGGTAGCACTTATGACAGATGATCTCCTGTTCTTCTGATTAGTCAAGTGCTTTGGTTATTCTGCTTTTCGCTTTTTGAATTCGAGCTGAATTTCCATATTTGTAATTCCATCTTTTGAATTTCTTTATTGATAGCTCCAATTATGTTGCTGCATCGTCATCGTCATCACTTTCAGTTGTTCCTTTGAGAGCTATTGATTTCTTTCGAGTATCTCCTCCTTCACGCTCTTCCTTGAATTTCATTTCTAGCTCATAAGTGGTGAGATTTCCGATGGGTTCTTCGACTTTCATTTGTTTCAAATCTTTTGATTCTTGAATGGCAGTCACTTTGGCTTCAAAACTTCGAGGAAGGACTCTGAGGTTTTTTCGGACTATCTCCAACTCTGTATATGATTTTCCAAGAGCTTTTGATTTATATACGATATTGGAAAGTCGTCCATGCATCTCTTTGACATTTTCTTCCTTCGCCATTGTGAAGTTCTCGTATTCGCCGCTTAGCATGGCAAGGCGAGATTCTTTGACTTGAGATGTTCCTTCATGAGTCACTTCTAGAGTGTGCCATATTTCCTGCGTGGTTAGACAATGTGAGACATGATTAAATTCATATTGATCCAATGAACAGATAATAGAATTCATAGCTTTAGCATTAGTATTTTGTAATTTATTTTCTAGTTCTGACTATTGTTCCTTTGGTTTCTCTATTTCCTGATTATCTACAGTTATAGTTGGTATTCTATAACCTGTCTCAACAATATTCCATGCGTCAATGGTTTTCAGGAAAATTTCCATCCTATTTTTCCAGTAAGCATATTCACCATTGAACATTGGTGGTCTAACTATGGATTGACCCTCAGCAAAAGCAGTATTAAAAGAAGCCATTTTAAAAATTCAACTTTTTAAAATAAAAATTGGTTTTTGTAAAATCAAATTTACGGCTTTTGTTCCTAGCTCTGATACCACTTGTAGGATCGATTTCACCCTAGAGGGGGGTGAATAGGGTGATGGTATAAATTATAAAAAATTAATTGCGGAAGCTTATAAAATAATTTCAACACAGATCACAGAACAATAGTAGCACAGATAATAGCAGAATAATAAATGCAGAAATAGAACGACACAGAATTTACCCAGCTTCGGCAAAATTCTGCCTACGTGCTGCCACCAAGGTTTCTACTAGAAATTAGATAGTCCCTCGCTTACACATGTAAACTCGCGACACCCGCTATCGACTAAATCTAACTCTACGCTCAAAACCCTGCCACAACTCAGCCACTTAGTTGCGAATTCTCAAGCTACGCCACGTGGCTTGTCCCCTAGTCACACGACTAGAAAATAAAACGGTTTTAAAAAGTGAAATACAAATTAAAAACAATTTAAATTAAAATAACCCTAATTTAAAACCAAAACCCTTTTTTATTGTTTAACAAGGCCGGCCCCCCCTTTTTTTTATTAATTGGCCCGTCTCCTTTTGTTTGCTTCGTTCGTTTATGGTGGTCGTTCCTCTTTGCAACTTAACTAGGGCTTCGTCCCTTCGATCCCGTGCTCTTAAATTAGGGCTTTCAAATTGATGTCGCCGCTTTTGATTAGCTCGTTTCTCTGATTAGCTCATTTCTCTGATTAGCTCTCGGCTCTTCAATTTGGATCGAGTTCGTCTATGATTTTGGTTTGTACTTTCTTCTTTTGCTTTGCTGGTTTGATGCTTACTTAAACTCGATGATCAATTGCCAGTGATGATTCTGGGTTATATATGCGTTCGATCTCCTTTGTTTTCGTTCGTATAAATATATTTGAATTTGTCAATTTCTTTTCTTTGCCGCTTGATGATGCTTGAACGATTGATGATTAATCTGACTTTGTCAAATTCGTATATTTCACGTTTCTTGGTTGACACGGTTTTGAATTCATTTTCGTGATGACCACGGCTTCCACTCCGTTCCTTTTTCTGTTGACTTGTTAAAAACACGGCTTTGATACACGGCTATGTACATGAATTTTAGTATCACTGTAACCTGTACTGTATAGTTCGACTCCGTTCCTTTTTCTGTTAACTTATTTGATTAAAAACACGGCTTTGACTTGGTCGGCTCCTTGATTGCTACTGCTTCGGCCTTGACTTGAGAATTGCTACATGACTCCGGCCATTGATTTATTGATTGCTTGGTTCTGTTGTTGCTGTAGTCTTCAAGCATTGTTGCATTTTTGTATTCATATATGCACTGTGTCTTGTATCACTATGTCACTTAGGTGCATTTGTTTGCAATGTGCATTGACTATAGCTTCTGGCTAGCACTTGTTGGTACATGAGCAGTTTGCATGTTATTGTATTTGAGTGCATCTTTGCACTGTGTTTTTGATATTGGCCTGCATTTTTGAAACTCTGTTTTGTTGCTTGAACTCGGATGAATAATTGCCAGTGATGTTAACATGTGCATTTGTTGTTCAATCTGAATATGTGTTCTGATTCTTGAGCTTGTGTTCATCTTATATCATGTGAGCATTTGCTGTTGTACATTGCTGTGTATTTTGATTCATCCTTCGAGTCAGTGAACATTTGTGGTTGCACTTCAGTCAACCTTCATTTACCTCAGCCATGTGTTCGTCTGAGTGTTGTTAGCTTTGTGCATTGTTGTGAGTAGTTTGTAGTTGCCGTTGGCTTTGGTTTTCACTGTCCACATGACACTGGTCTTGATACTTGTACTACCTGGTCTGGTTCTCTTGTGGTCTGGTTGACACTTGATGGCATTTTCTTCACTGGTGTATACTGTGTCATTTGAGTTGCTGTTCATTTGATTGTTGCAGTCCTATATATGATGTTCTAGTTTGAGTCTTGTGAGATTGCTTTGCTGACATTACCGGTGTCTTTGTTTATGCTATTTGATACATGTTTGAACTGGCTTGTATTTATAAGCTGGTCTTTGCATGGTTTCAAACATGTGAGTTGTTGTCTAATTGTTGTTTGATGAAGAGGTTGAACCTGTATCATGCTTGAAGTCGTAGCCTGTACACCTGCCCTGTGTTGAATCGAGCTAATAGTTCGGGTTTGACCTTGTGAATGTGTTGTGATTTTATTTATGTTGCACCTGAGTTGAACCCGTCTTTTTATTTGGGTTTGACCTTGTGTTCACCTGTCCCTGTAACATTATCAAGTGTATATCGGTGTGCACGGCCTTGTGGCATGTACAGTGATACACTGTGCATGTCATATTATTCGTGTGTGATGAATTCAAATATAAATCATGACGAAGAACCCAAATAACTGAGGCAAATAATATTTTCAAAAACCATATTTTATTTTATATTGCGAAAATATTTCTTTTTCAATTTTACTGCGTTAGTGAATATTTTTGCCGATTGCTCAGATGCTGGATTCTAACTGGAATGAAGTTGAAGATAAATACGAGTGTGAGTGATATGTAGTGAGGTCAACTGTAAATGTAAAATAGTGATGTAATTGAATTTGTATCAAAGTTGTATAGTGAATAGTGAGAGCTTGAGTTTGTACTATTCAAAAATGCAATAAATATTTGTTTGAATAAAATTTCTGTTTGAATTCAAATTCTGTGTTATTTAATTTTATTCAGCAAATATTTATTTAATATATGAAAAATAAAATAGTACATTAACAAATACATTTAAATGAATATATATATATATATGTTTATTATCATCAAACAAAAATCATATAAGCGCATATTCAACAAAAATCGATGATACTTCAGAAGACGATGAAGGAGGGGCAGCACCATGAGAAGATACGATGGCTTTGGAAGATGCTTAAACAAATTCAAGCGATATAAAATTAGTCAATGTAACTTAAAGGATTCCAAAGACAAAGAGATAAAATACTAAGCTAATAACGTACCTGAAGTGTCAGCACAAATAGGCGACATTGAAGTGAAGTGTTCAAAATCGCCTAAGGAAAGGAAGCGCTTGCCACAAGAGGTGTGCATGATCATGGAGGGAGTTCCTAGGATCCTCTGCCTAGGAAGCAATAAAGAATGTTTTCTTAAATTCGAAGACGTTAAGAGCCTCAGCTTGCTTCCAAGTTTTTCTAAAGATGCGGTTAAACAATCAATGGTTTTCTTGTCAGCATCACTAAGTTTGTTGGAAGAATCGTCTGAAAAAGTCGGACATTAGTTAATAGAAAACATAGAGTAAAGCAAAGACAAAATTAAAATAGACTTACGGGGGAAGAAAAAGTCCCATGAATATTAGCAAAGCACTTGAGCAAGAAAATTTGATTCTCCCCGTCCTTGAACTTATTGATACTATCTGATATTAGCTTCCTATACACATTGACTCTGTAAATATACCTGTTAAGATTACTTAACCCTGCCAACTTGGTCAAGGAGTTTAGAATTTCAGCATTAAGCGAAGAAAGTCGGGATTCCAATGCCAGCATTTAAAGAGACAGAAGATGGGGGTAAACATTTGGGGATAGTTGTATTGGAGAAACTCCAACATGAGACGAGTATGAAATCAAGAACTCGGGAAAGGGAAGGAAACATACGTGGATTGTCGTGCAAGCAAAATATCCTTTTGGAGGGTTGTCAATGGTATCAGTTGGTTCAGGAGGGATAGCTTCGATCTCAGTAATACCAAAGTCTTTAAGGATAGCGTTGACTTCATTCTGAGTTTCGATGGAAGAATGTTTAGCAATGACTTCAATTTTGGGAGAGCTTATGATTCTGCCATGTGAAAAAGTTTTAGTTAATCTCTTTTTTAGAAATGACGCAAGAATTAAACAAATAAGTTTGCTTAGATAGCTTAAGTGTGAAAATATACACAAAGTTTCAAAAAATGGTGCAAAAAGATTCAAGTTGAAAAAAAACTTGATAGTTTAAGCTTTTGACAATGTCGAAAGCTTAAACTATCAAGTTTTTTTTCAGCTTGAATGTCGAAAGGTTCATAGCTCAAAGCTTTCGACAATGTCAAAAGGTTAGCAATTCAATCTCTCGACAATGTCAAAAGGAAAATGACATCAACCTTAACCATTATGTTACAACATTATTGGAAAGCCTAATCAACAAATTATAAAATAAATTCCTTAACCTATCGACAAAGTTGAAAGGAACAAATGGAACATTAACCCATTCATCACCTTTTGACAATGTCGAAAGCTCTATGAAGGCCTGGATACTCTTCAAAGGTAACATAAGCTAGTTGGCAAGACCTTTCGACATGGTCGAAACCAAGACCTAAAATTCTTGAGTTAAAAATATTGATATTGTTGATGTTGTCGAAGGGTCTGGATGAATTTGTCAAAACATGTCCAACCATTGAAGTCGAAAGGTTTCAAGTTTCAAATCATGTGTGCTTTAGACGTTTCGACAAAAATGGGTAGAAACAACTCTAAGGTTGAAGAAGTTCACCTTGTCAAAAGCTAATAGTCGAAAGGTTTGAAACTCTTTAACCTTGTCAAGAGCTAGTTGTCGTAGGGTTAGATTTACTCCATTTAACCACTTACCTTTTCAATAACATTGGAAAGGTTGGCATCACAATACCTTTCGACCTCATCGAAAGGTGCTAAGGGGTAGAAAGGTCATTTTGTGCTATCAAATTGTACACAAGAGTGTTCCAGGTTATCAATCGGGTTTAACCAACCCCAAACCCGATAATAAATGCAGTTTTCAAATTTTTCTTGAAGAACAAGTAAATCAAATCTATTAACAAAGTGGATTTCATCTGAAATTGATCTAATTCGATTTCGAAAAAGGTATAAAAATTGTTAATAAGTCAAGAACCCAGGATTAAAACAAAAGGAAAAAATCAAACATTTTGGGTTAAAAGCTAAACCCGGTAAGGGGATTTTCGACAACAGTCACCACCAACCTCAAAATTCCAAAGCCAAAGATGAATTCTGTGAAAACTAATTTAGAATAAAATGTTTTTCAGCAAACCAAACTAAATTGAATTTCAATTTTGGGATTTTGAAAACTGGAAATTTGATTGAAAACGGATAAGAGCAGAGATTAATCTAAAAATTATGAATCAAATCTTAGAAATTACATTGTTGTTTTAAATCAAAATGTAGGAAGTTTCGGAGAATACACTTACTTTTGCATGATAATTTTATTTGCAGGTAAAAGAGGAAGAAAGAGAAGAAGCGTACTATATAAGAAAAGTCACCCAAATTTTCAACCGTTGGATCAAATTTAAATGGACATCCCAGATTAACGCGGGAAGGCCAAGAGGCGGGAGTTTTTCTCCATCAACAAAGATGACTTTGAAAGTCAAGAGCATCCTTTCGAATGGGTGGGAGGAAAATGTTACAAAAAAATCAACCTTTCAACAAGGTTGAAGGGTTCACAATAGTATATAGTAGGTAAACCCTTCGGTAAAGTTAAAAGGTTCATGAAGGCATAAAGAAAAGTAGACATTTCGACAATGTCGAAAGGTCCAAAATGGCATATGAAGGGCAAAACTTTTGACAAATTCGAAAGATTCTCAGCTGCATATAAAAGGGAGACCTTCCGACCAAGTCGAGAGCATGGATTCGAAAGGCGAGCCGCCTGCATCTATAAACAAGACCCAAGGGGTCATGTTTTAGGTGATCCGATTTCTCTCATTGTAATCTTGTATTTTCTTAATCAATGCATTATAACCCTAATTGGGGTGTTGATTTGGAAAATTTAATAAAATGAAGCTTTTTTGGATAAAGTGGAAGTCCTAAGCTTTGTTGCTTGCTTTACTGTTTTTTCAAACCCTTGTTGGATTAACTCCTAATTTTCAGGTTCAATCTCATCGACAGGTTCTTGCCGACAAGGTCGATAACTCTTTTGATACACATAGCTACTGCAACCTTTCGAAGTCATTGACCTTAAGATTGAACCTTTAGACAAGGTTGGCAATACATTTGGTCCAAACATTCACTGAAACCTTCTGAAGTGATTAACTGTGTGGCCTAAACCTTTCGACAAAGTTGACAGTTCATATGCTATAATAATACCGGTAACCTTTTGAAGCTATTATCCAAGTGGTCTAACCTTTCAACAAGGTCAAA
Source organism: Allium cepa (assembly GCA_030765085.1). Lineage (NCBI taxonomy): Eukaryota > Viridiplantae > Streptophyta > Magnoliopsida > Asparagales > Amaryllidaceae > Allium > Allium cepa. The sequence goes on from CM060939.1 coordinate 561,924,305, forward strand.
ATCTATTCTCTAAACTTGAAAATCTGGACTCGTAAGGTTTAATCCAAAGGAGATTATTCCCATACCTTTCGACAAGGTTGAAACTTCATATAAGTGACTTAATCTTTCGACAAGGACGAAAGCTACTATATATCCACCAAGGAATTTGATATCTTGCCCAAACCTTTCGATAAGTTTAAAACCAACCTTAAAAGGACAAAACCAGGGAATTTCAACTTAATCAAAAGGAAACCCTTGAAGGAAATCCCATACTAACTCAACAAAATTGGAAGGTTTCATAGCCTAAAACCTATACCATTCGACGACATTGGAAGGTCTGATCAAAGAATTATCAACAAATAAAGCCAAAATTAAAGAATTTATAAGGGGGTTTCTTTTTTTACTCCTAAAAAGGATATTCATCTTTCTTAGCATTATCTTGGTGTGTTGACAAGAAATATTGTTAACAATTTATATCAGTTTCTAGGCACGCTGTGAGTTGGATATCTGATATGAATAGTTAGGACTTTTGCTTGGTTGTTTGCTTTAATTTGAATATTTGATTATTTGAAAAATCCAATTGAGCATGATGAATGATATTTGATTGGGTTCAACATGGGTCCGAAGAGATCAAACCCTAGATTGGGTGAAAATCGATCCAAGGAGATCGAACCCTAGATTAGTTGATAAATGATTCGGAGAGATCAAACCCTAGATTTGAAGATAAACGATCCGAAGAGATCAAACAATTGATTGGGAGATAAATGATCGGAGAGATTGAAACCTAGATCGAAAGACAAAAAAATTTGAAAAGATCAAATCCAAGATTGGATGTTAAACGATTTGGAGAAACCAAATGCTGGAATGAAAGTTGACTTGACAAAAGGAGTTGAACGCCTTATGATTGGACAAAGATGGATAAATCCCATGCAAACCCCAGATAATTTTGATATAGAAAATTATGCCTCTGGATAAGAGAACAAACTGATCATGATTCGTGGTGGACACATAAGTAAGGATTGGATTCCAAAGCTATAAGAGGTCTAGAACGACCTTTGGCCTGTAAGAGAATTTGAAGAAGCCGGAAAATCCACCAAGACCAAGATTAATGGATAGCCATAGAGCTCAACTATCAAAGACTGATCACTACTAAGACTTGTTCTTGAACAAAGCACATCTTACATTGGAAAGGCATACTTTGGAAGACAAGTGTTAACCCGCTTTTTGACCGGAAGGTTTCAACTGGACTTAGAAGGCCAAAATGAGGATAAGCAATTCAAAAACTTGAAAACATGATCAGAAAGACTAAAGAGTGGAGCTCAAGAAGTTTTATTGGAAAACAAGCTAAGTAAAGGACTAGGTACCGAGAGGTTTTTCTTCCCATCCACACCTTCTAAACCCCAAGCATTTCATCTACAGCTTCAACCATTCGTCAACAAGTGCTTTTCTTGAAAAGCAACAGCGAATATCAAGGATTGATGTGAAGAAAGCAAAAAAAGCAAAACAAGATAAGAAGTATCAAGTAAAATCACTAGAAAGGACTCGATCTTCATGAAAAAGAGCTTGGAATACTTTGAATCATAGATAGGAGAGTAAAGAAAGAAAGGAAGTTAAGTTTTCGCGAGCCAAAAGCTGTCGGTACCCAGAGGTCTTCGTTAATGTTAGAGTCGACGAGCCCTCCTGTGGGCCCTGAGGCTTACATCTATACTCCGTACTTCATGGACTTTCGAGACTACTTGCAGGTTTCTCTATAAATACCATCCATACTGCAACTAAATGGGGATATGGACTCTGCTTCGCACTATGCATCTTCTTCTTCCTCAAATACTCTAAAACCTTCATTGTAAAGCTGAGATCCACTAGATTGTGGTCAGATCTAATATATCTCATTGTAATCTGAAGAGATAACAACTAATAACAAGATCAAAGTGGACATAGGTCGGAGAATTTGACTGTAAAAATTCACGTATCTCCTTTTCTTTCTTGTCGTTTTTACTTATTTGATTTAGTTCTCTACATTTTGGTGCTTTCATCTGATATTTGGGTGTTAGTGGCACTTTTGGCATCAACGGATACTCTTTCTCTCTCCATTGTTCTTATCACTTACAAAAAAAATTCGATACTCTTTCTCTCCTCTACTGTATTTAATTAATCTTCTATTGTGTTCTTCGTTGCTCTGCAATTGCAAGTGCTACATTGCTGAAATATGTCCACTTTATCATAGTAAAATATTGCTTGTAACCTTTAGTGCCATAGAGGGAGTAATGTTGTTTCAAGGAAACAATGCTTGATTGAACTCGAACATTCCACAATCTACTACTATGGATAATAATTGCGATCTGTTTTTCTATTTTGATTTCGATCTCGTATCTAAACAAACTATAATTTTGTACCCCTAAATAACACTACAAACCTTGAGTTCATCATCTCATCCATCAAAAAATAAAGGATGACAAAATATAAACCATGATTACAAGCTTCAAACTATATAAAAGTACTTTTAAGTTTATGAAACTGGATTCACTTTCCGACACAACGTTGCTTCCGATTAGATTCTATTAATGCCCTATAAATGGATTCCAAATAATGATGTGACAACATGTAGTAGGGCGTAATCTTCGAAATCCAATCTCTTTTAGGTGTGAGCTATATAATATTCAAGGTAATACTCTATTCAATTTAGAAAAGTGATAATATATTTAGTCTTCACCGATGTATTAACATGAATATAATCATAAACAAATAATTTTACATTTTTAGTTGATATCTATGTACGATTAATATCAACAATTGCACCAATTCAACAATGTTGAACTTTAACTTCTTTCCAATTAGATAACATAGCTTATTTAACATAGAAGACACATAAATCCTAAACTTACAAATGGGTCTAAAACACATAGTGATTACTCTTCTTTGGTATTCATGACAAATTTAGTATCATGATCATTTATTATAAAACAGATCACTAGATAAACATGAAACTAGTTTGTAACATCATTAAAAGTTGTTTTCCTACAATGTGTATAAAGAAAAAAAATCAAAATTAAGCTTTTGTAGTTGTTTAATATAACGGTCAAACTTATTACGATAACTGAGAGTACTTCCAAGTTCCACCATCATTACTTAAAATAATTTGACAAACTCTCAATGGTAAAAGAATAAGAAGATGTCGAAAAAATTATTTTTCAAATCCGTACGAATGGAAAGATAATTCAACACTAAGAATAAAAAATACAAGAATAATGTTAGGAAGTGAATTGCAAGAGAAAACAGAACATTTTGCGATATTATGAAAATGTTAAAAACAAAATCAAATCGTAGATATTTTCTTAAAGCCGTTCTAAAGTGAAATTATTATTTATTGTCGAACCACGGTCATCGTAAATTATGTTCAATGCTAAGCCCTAACACAACATAAACTAACATTTTACTTATGAAGACATCCCAAAAACTTGAAAATCAAAATAAATCAACATAACTACATAGGATGAAATCAATAAGTATCCAACTCAAGAATAAACGACCAAATTATGAAAGGCTGCTTCTATTAACACCTCTTGATTTGCCTTCCACCCCAGTAAATTTATAGCTTTCCTATTTTCAATCCTGCACTCTCAATATTTGTAAGAAATAGTAGGTATGAAAAAATTAAAAACATAACAACACAGTGTGAAAATATGATTGTCACAGTAATCTTTCTTGCGCCGACTTTGGTTGTCATAATAATCTCGCTCATATCGAGCTTGGTTAATGTAGTAAGCTCGCTCACGAAGAGCGTGGATACCACAGAAACCGTGCTCATGTAGAGCATTTTTTTTTTTTTTGTACAGGGGTATTTTAAAGCTTAAGCGGGGTGCGTACGAAAAATAATTAGACGATATTTTTTGAAAAAATAGCAAGGCATGAAAGACAAATAAAGTGATTAATAGATAAGGTGATTATGAAAATGTATGTCAACAAACCAATTAATCTATTACATAGAAAAGAAAGGTAAATTAATGAATAAATTCTTCTTCGACGAAGAATGAACATCACAGAGGAAAGAAAGAAAAAGTAATAATAATTGGTAAATAAATAAGGAATAACGTGTTTTAAGCCGAGCCAATCATTTGAAACAAGAAAGAAAAATGCTCCGACCAAATGAAAGAGGAGAACAGAATTAATATATTCGGCTAAGGTATCTTGGTTGATCGGAATAGTAACAAGGACTTTATCGTGATGATGTCCACAATCCATAACACGTTAAACAATAAAAGGTTTTGTACCTCACCATTACTTCCAACTTCCAACTCCAACGTTCAATCTTCTAAGCCAAATCGAATGCAGTATCATATGAAACGCATCAAATCTTTTCACAGGCTGATTCAACATAAAATGCCTTCTAACAGCCCTGATCCCCTCCCTCAACCTCGCCATCTCCACCTCCGTCACCGCCTCCAATATCTCCTTCAACTTCGGTACATTCTCCACCTTCACCTTCATCGAAAACTCCTCCCATTTCAATACATCGCTAAAAGGCGCGATGTACCCTTTCTTAATCAACACCGGAACGCACTCCGCCATAATTGCCTCCACCACCCTTGCGGTTGCCACCTCGTATCCGCTCGGGCACAGGCAGAACCTCGATTTAAGCATGTAGTCTCCGTAATAATCCACATTTTTAGGCAGATACTCGTGCACCTGGATCAATGGGTCCTCATGGGCTCCCCACGCTTCTTGCAGGATGGATCGGATCGGCCCATGCGGGCCACCCGAAAAAAAAGCAAGGTACGGCCGGTCGGAGGTGGATGGAGGCGGCTGGAGTAGCTGTGCCGGTAGATCTCCGTTGAGCAAGTGGATTTCAGGAACGCTCACGTCTGTATGGGGTTTGAAACCTTCAGATGTATTCGCGTTGCATAAAGCTCTAATTGAATTTCTGAACAGATCGCTGTTTCCTCTGCTTATTTTTGGTCCCTGTATTTTTCCAATTTATCAAAATATTGAACATGATAAAATGCTGATCTCTGTACTACTTACCCAGTCATGGCAGGATAACATGAAGTGATCAGCACCAGCAGTTCTATTCCAAAATGGATGCTTGGATGCAATGAAGTTGATGTAGTTGGAAACGAGCATCTGAATGGGAACTTGGTCATGTTCAGTTTCATTGTAGACGTATTGCACCATCCATGCAACGCTAAATGGCAAAAAAAACACATTGGCTTTTGTAGGGTCCTTAGTCCTAAATCTTCCTTTCATCATTTCTAGTTCTTGGATGAATCTGCCTTCGATGGAGTATATGTTCTTGCAAGGTCCATCGTGAACAAGTGGAGCTTCGCCTTCTTCATATATGTATATTTTCAATCTCTTTTCCATTTCCAAATAGCTCCTGCACCATTAAAAATTAATAAAAGGTGATGCATAGGACAGTAATTATTATTGCCATTCTCTAATAACTAACAGGAGTGTGTAGGGTTAAAAATGATAACAAAGAGAGCCCACTACCTTAACTTCATCACAAAGCATCCTCACGCATGTTATAATGCAATGAATAAGCTCGCAATTCTTTAGTTTTTCATTCACTTTTCTTACAAACAAATTTCCCTTTAATTAGTACGTACTTCAATCTTAAAGAAAAGTGTCGTAGCTTTTCTAAAATAAAAGGAAAGGCACTAATCATGTTTGTGCACGTGCACAGTTTTGCAGTTAACTGTGAAATTAATTTATTACTCACCTGTAAAATGCAGCTGGACTTCGAAATACTCTTGGTAGTGGCAATTCATTCAAGTATGAAGTTCCATTTTCAGAAGCTTTTTTTGTAAGTGCAGCTCTTCGAATTGCTGCTCTGGCTATCGACAATGCTTGTTCTATTGGCCCAGGTGATTTTTTCACATTCTTCTTCTACAGTATAGTTTAGAATATGTGCAAATGTTAATCAATTAACTAAACAATTAAGTAGTCTTAAAGAGAACAAGCCATCTACTATATGAATCAGTTAAGGTACGTACAGAATACAGATATTAGAAGTCAATACATATTTTTTTTGTAAGTATCTCATAGAATACTGTCAACTTTGAACAGTTAGTAGTTACCATGACTGATGAAGAAAGATCATTTCGTGAAATGAAAAAAGTGCGAGGTGCATCCACATTTTCTGTACTAAAGATCATCTCTTTTTTGACAATGTCGCTAGCGAGTAGACGTGGAGGATATTTGGCAGAAGAAGAACAAAAAGTTAGGTATCTTAAAAGAGCCGGAAAGAGGAAGAAGAGAATCGGCAGTATAAGTTTGAGCGCTGAAGATGAAGCGAAGTAGCCCATGGTGGACAATTTTATGAAAGATTAATCACAACAGTGCAATTTTATTACAGTAGAAGAAATATTGTTTTTGTTTCACTGGTATATGAATAAGAATATAAGGAAGTATGAAATGAGTAATTTGGGGACTGGGATATAGAGGAGTGATGCAGCAAGGCATATGGGAATTCAAAAGTTAAACCATATTAGGTCGTACACGAGCTTAAGACGTGCATGTTTGATGAGTCGGTTACGAGCTAAGGAGGAGGCCCTAAGTCGTTTCCGAGATAACAAAGGTCGAGTAAGATGGACTTCGGAGTTGAGTCGTCCCCGACTTAGTTTGAGTCGTCTACGACTCAGTTTGAATCGACCACGACTCAACAAGACACGGGAAGAAAAGACACGAGTCACTGGGAAGGAGTTTGGGGCGGCCATGAGTCGGGACCGACCTAAGAAATCAGGGAAGGAGTTTGGGGCGGCCATGAGTCGGGACCGACCTAAGGAATCAAATTTAGGAAAGATACGACCTAACTGCAAGGCCATGAGTCGTCCAGTATTAAGTCGGTTGAAGGGATATGCCACAAGTAAGCTTGAGTCGTTGGAAGCTGTTGAGTCGCATGAAGTGATGAGTCGTGAGTCGCAGTTTCTTGAGTCGGATGTGATGAGGCGGGCCTGTTGAGTCGCGCTGAGTGTTTTTGTGCCATAAGTCGTAGGTCGTTGCCGACCTAGTATGAGTCGCGAGTCGTTCATGTGAATTGTTCTTGAGTCGGAGGCGGACCTTACATGAGTCGTTTGCTTTGTGTTCTGTTGCAAGGGGTTGGAGTTGCGTGTGATTGAGTCGGTAACGACTTATGATGAGTCGGCCAAGATGAGTCGTGTATGTTGAGTCGGTGCCGACTTAGGAGTTGGGTGTTGTATGTTGTGTTGAGTTGTAATGACTATAAATAGCGTGTGTGTTGTAAATTTTGAGGTGGTTGATTTTGAATAAAATTTCTCTTTTGTTAGCTTTGTGCTTTCATACCAATTGGTAGTTGAGTGTAATCTCCTATCTCCACTTACGTCATTCGAGTGCGCTCGAATCCACGTTTGTTGAAGCCGATTCACGGAATCTAGTGCGCTAGATCAACGTGCGAAGAATCGTAGATCTTTGAACACGGTATAGTGCGCTATCAACGTGTTTGAGATAGCTAGAGTTCGGTATCTTTGGATCAACGAACTTGGGCATTTTGGTATCTTCAACTCACCGATTGCTACATTTCATCGATTGAAGTTTTGTTTGATTAATCCGCTGCGTCATTATTGGTATCAGAGCCATACTTAGCCAATCATAGCTAAGTTTGATTCTTGGAGCCAAGTTTTTGAAGTTTTTGAAGTTGGAAGGAGTTCATCGTGTTCATATTGAAGTTGCATCAAGTTTGGAGAGTTTGATCCATTTCATTTTGGATCGAGGAGTTGGATTTTGTTTGGATTTTGAATTGGTGATTTGCGCGCCAAAGTTTTGAAGGTTTGGAGTGAGCCGAGGCAAGTCTTGACCGAGCCAAGCAAAGTTGTGAAGAGTCAAGGCCGAGACAAGCATTGCCGAGACAGTTGAGCCTAGATTGCCTTATCGTGTGAAATTTTGAAGTATTGTGTTCAATTTGTTGAAGTTTGTGAAAATTTTAACCATGCCACCGAGGAGAGCTAACCGACATCAAAACGTTGAAGCTTTGTATCGTAGAGAAGAAGCCGAGCTTATGGAACAACGTATTAATGAGAAATTTGATGAAGGCATTGGTAAATTGGAGAGATTGATGAATGATTTGAATCAAAGAAGGAGATCACCAAACTCGAACCATGGAGGAAACCGAGTTTCGCCATCGGTTACGGAAGCGAGGAGGGTATCGCCACATTCTTGTAGAGATAGAAGAGAAACATCAATTTCATCACGAAGAGATCATCATGACTATGCACATGAAGAGAGAAGAAGTCAACGTGAATTTGACCATGAAGCATATAGAGATGAGGAGAGACATAGTCAAAGAAGCATGCATGAACAAAGGGATGACATTGGTCGAGATCGATGTAGGCGTACTTTTGATTTTGTTGAAGAGGGTGATAGAGCAAGTATTCATTATCGAGATCGAGACCAAGTTCGAAATTCTTACCGTGATGTGGAGGATGACCGTCGTTGGGAGTCGGGTATGAAAATGGAGATTCCGGAGTTTAAAGGCGGGATGGTTGCTGAGGAATTCTTAGATTGGTTGTCTAATGTGGAGGAAATCTTTGATTTCAAGGAGGTGCCGGAGAATAGAAGGGTGAAGTTAGTTGCTACAAGGCTGAGGGGAAGAGCATTGGCATGGTGGCAGCAAACTAAACTTACTCGAGAACGAATGGGGAAGTCAAAGATAGAATCTTGGGAGAAGATGAAAAAGTTGATGAGATCTACTTTCTTACCTTACAACTACCAGTCACTTATGTACCAAAGGTTGCAGAATCTGAGGCAGGGGACGAAGTCTGTTAGTGATTATGCTGATGAATTTTACCAACTCATTGCTAGAAACGATATTATGGAGACAGAAGAACAGCTAACTGCTAGATTCATTGGGGGATTGAGAATGCAGATCCAGGATATGGTTAATATGTTCGATCCTAGATCAGTTGCGGAGGCACATCAAAAAGCGTTAGCTTGGGAGAAACAAGGAAGGCGTGGAGGTGGTGTGTTTACTAATTCCAATAATCAAGCAAGGGGTGTTGGCGGAAGTTCTAATGTTCCTAAACCTGTTGCAAAGCCAGTGGTCAAGGAGGTTGAGAAGGCGAAGGCTAGTAGTGTTTTCAAATGTTATAATTGTCAGGAGTTGGGTCACAAAAGCAACGAATGTCCGAAGCCGAAGAAGAGAACCATGGTTGCAGAGGTTGAAGCAGATGATGGTGAGGAGGCAGAGTATTCAAATGTACCTTATGTTGAGGAGGAAGAAAAAGTGTCGGGTGATGAAGGTTGTAATCTTATGATGAGGAGAAGTTGTTTGACACCTAAGCAAGAGGAGGATTGTAGTTGGCTGAGAAGCAATATTTTTCAATCGACATGTACTATTCTGGGGAAAGTTTGCAAGTTCGTTATTGATGCGGGGAGTTGTGATAATATTATTTCTACAGAGGCAGTTAGGAAGTTGAATTTGAAGACCGAGAAGCATCCTAAACCATACAAGCTAGCATGGTTAAGGAAAGGAGGTGAAGTGAAAGTGTGTCGAAGAGCTTGTGTGAATTTTTCAATCGGAAAGAAGTACAAAGATGAAATCTGGTGTGATGTCGTAGATATGGATGTTTGTCACTTATTGTTGGGCAGACCATGGCAGTTTGATAGAGCAGTTCAGCATGACGGTCGTGCCAACAGTTACAGTTTCATGTTCGAGGGTACTAAAATCACTTTGGTTCCTAAGAAGCAACAGCAGAAGGAGAACAAACTGGAGGAGATTGAAGAATTGAAAACTCTGTTGACTTTGAAGGAGTTTGTTAAAGAAGTGGAGGAAGAACCGGAAGTGTTTTTGTTGATTGGGAGAGAGAGTAGTGAAGAAGTTGAGATTCCCGAAGAAGCAAAGCCAGTTTTGGAAGAGTTTGAAGATGTCTTTCCAGAGGAGTTGCCAAAGGAGTTACCACCACTTAGAGACATTCAACATCAGATTGATCTTGTTCCCGGAGCAGTGTTACCACACCGACCACATTACAGAATGAGTCCGAAGGAACATGAGGAGTTACGAAGGCAGGTGGAAGAATTACTTGAACAGGGACGTATTCAGGAAAGTTTGAGTCCGTGTGCTGTACCTGCATTGTTAGTACCAAAGAAGGACGGAACTTGGAGAATGTGCACTGATAGTAGAGCTTTGAATAAGATCACTGTTCGTTACAGATTTCCTATGCCGAGGTTGGATGATTTGTTGGATCAGTTGAGTGGGGCAACTATATTCTCGAAAATTGATTTGAAGAGTGGTTATCATCAAATTCGTATCAGACCTGGAGACGAATGGAAGACAGCTTTCAAAACTAGAGAGGGGTTGTACGAATGGTTGGTTATGCCATTTGGTTTGTCTAATGCACCTAGTACATTCATGCGGGTGATGAATCAAATTTTTAGACCATTCATTGGAAAGTTCGTCGTGGTTTATTTCGATGATATTTTGATTTATAGCAGGAGTACGGAGGAACATGTTCTACATTTGAGGGAAGTGTTGCTTATTCTTCGTGAAGAACAATTTTATGCTGCTACAAAGAAATGTGTGTTTATGACACCTAGTGTTTTATTCCTGGGTTATGTTGTTTCAGGGAAAGGTATTCAAGTTGACCAGAGCAAAGTTGAAGCAGTCAAGAATTGGCCACAGCCAAAGACAATTACAGAAGTGAGAAGTTTTCATGGGCTAGCGTCATTCTACCGAAGGTTCATACCACACTTCAGTAGCGTGATGGCTCCAGTGACTGATTGCATGAAGGGTAAACAGTTTGTGTGGTCAGAGGAAGCGGGGGTTGCCTTTGAGAAGATTAAGGAATTGTTAACGTCTGCACCAATTCTTGTTCTACCTAATTTTCAGTTATTGTTTGAATTGCATACTGATGCTTCGAAGGTTGGTATTGGAGGAGTTCTGAGCCAGAATGGAAAGCCAGTTGCTTATTTTAGTGAGAAACTGTCAGGGGCAAAGATGAGATACAGTACATATGACGTTGAATTTCATGCTGTTGTTCAGGCTGTTAAGCATTGGAGACATTACTTATTTCAGAAGGAATTTGTTCTTTACACTGATCATGAAGCATTGAAGCATTTACAGGGACAGGATAAAATTTCAGCAAGACATGCATCGTGGATTGCATATTTACAGCAGTTTACTTTTGTCGTTAAGCACAAATCTGGGGTGACGAATCGAGTAGCTGATGCTTTAAGTAGGAGGAGTCATTTGTTGACGACAATGAAGGTTGAAGTGACCGGGTTTGAAATGTTGCCAGAAATTATTGAAGAAGATCCTTACTTTGTGAAATATGTGGAGAAAGTGAAGGATGGGAGTACCGATGAATTCATGTTGGTTGATGGTTTTCTGTTTAAAGGGAATCGTTTATGCATACCGGACTGTAGTTTGAGGATGAAGATTGTGAAGGAATTACATGAAGAAGGACATGTGGGCCGTGATCGTACTTTACAGTTGATTTCACAGTCTTACTTTTGGCCATCGATGAGAAAAGAGGTTGAAAGATTTGTGGAGAGATGTCATATTTGCCAGGTTTCAAAGGGGACAGCAACGAATGCAGGGTTGTATATGCCGTTACCAGTACCATCTAAGCCATGGGTTGATATCAGCATGGATTTCGTTTTGGGTTTGCCGAGAACTCAAAGGGGAAATGATTCGATATTTGTTGTGGTGGACAGGTTTTCAAAGATGGCACATTTTGTTGCTTGCAAGAAGACAGCAGATGCAGTTCGAGTCGCACAGCTATTTTTCAAGGAGATTTATCGACTTCATGGTTTACCAGAATCTATTGTTTCTGACCGAGATAAGTTAGCAGATTCGAAACGACGAAATGTTGAATTTAAAGAAGGAGATTTGGTTTATGCTATATTGACAAAGGATCGTTTTCCGGTGGGAGCTTATAACAAGTTGAAAGCGCGAAAAATTGGTCCAGTTGAAGTTTTAAAGAAAATCAATGAGAATGCTTATCGATTAAAGTTACCAGATGATGTTTATACTTCTGATGTTTTTAACGTCAAACATTTAATTCCATATAATGGCGGTGAGATTGTTGAGAAAGAATTTACAAATTCGAGGTCGAATTTTTCTCAACCAGGGGAGGATGATGCAGCAAGGCATATGGGAATTCAAAAGTTAAACCATATTAGGTCGTACACGAGCTTAAGACGTGCATGTTTGATGAGTCGGTTACGAGCTAAGGAGGAGGCCCTAAGTCGTTTCCGAGATAACAAAGGTCGAGTAAGATGGACTTCGGAGTTGAGTCGTCCCCGACTTAGTTTGAGTCGTCTACGACTCAGTTTGAATCGACCACGACTCAACAAGACACGGGAAGAAAAGACACGAGTCACTGGGAAGGAGTTTGGGGCGGCCATGAGTCGGGACCGACCTAAGAAATCAGGGAAGGAGTTTGGGGCGGCCATGAGTCGGGACCGACCTAAGGAATCAAATTTAGGAAAGATACGACCTAACTGCAAGGCCATGAGTCGTCCAGTATTAAGTCGGTTGAAGGGATATGCCACAAGTAAGCTTGAGTCGTTGGAAGCTGTTGAGTCGCATGAAGTGATGAGTCGTGAGTCGCAGTTTCTTGAGTCGGATGTGATGAGGCGGGCCTGTTGAGTCGCGCTGAGTGTTTTTGTGCCATAAGTCGTAGGTCGTTGCCGACCTAGTATGAGTCGCGAGTCGTTCATGTGAATTGTTCTTGAGTCGGAGGCGGACCTTACATGAGTCGTTTGCTTTGTGTTCTGTTGCAAGGGGTTGGAGTTGCGTGTGATTGAGTCGGTAACGACTTATGATGAGTCGGCCAAGATGAGTCGTGTATGTTGAGTCGGTGCCGACTTAGGAGTTGGGTGTTGTATGTTGTGTTGAGTTGTAATGACTATAAATAGCGTGTGTGTTGTAAATTTTGAGGTGGTTGATTTTGAATAAAATTTCTCTTTTGTTAGCTTTGTGCTTTCATACCAATTGGTAGTTGAGTGTAATCTCCTATCTCCACTTACGTCATTCGAGTGCGCTCGAATCCACGTTTGTTGAAGCCGATTCACGGAATCTAGTGCGCTAGATCAACGTGCGAAGAATCGTAGATCTTTGAACACGGTATAGTGCGCTATCAACGTGTTTGAGATAGCTAGAGTTCGGTATCTTTGGATCAACGAACTTGGGCATTTTGGTATCTTCAACTCACCGATTGCTACATTTCATCGATTGAAGTTTTGTTTGATTAATCCGCTGCGTCAAGGAGGCATATGATGTGCATATATAGGTCAAGCAATAATTACTACTCAATGAAATTTTAATCTTTTTTGATTGAGTTCATATGAAGTGAAAGAATGAATTTTAGGAAGATTGCTTTGATTGATGCCACTTAATTTAAGTGAAGTGCCAGGTTTTCAGTGCTACGTTTTTGGTGCCAAATTTTCAATCAATTGTATATTTATACATTTCTACTGCTATTTATAGAAGAATGATGCTTAAACAGAACGTCTCTACTCAAAACTGCACATAAGTGCTGCTTTCAGCATATGAAATTATGAATTGAACATCATGACTCCCAAGGCGTATGATATGGGGTTTACCGTTTTGGAAACCGAAACAGTGACTCATCTTTACTTGCGAGTTGTTTGCTCAAATAAATTAAGCGGTCGAATTTGAATCAGTACAGCATCACCGGATATGTCGAAAATTTCAGTAAACAAGTAAAAGGTAATATTGGTTGCCTATATTCGTGTTGCGTGGTCCTTAAGGCATGGTTAGCCATATGAAGGGGCCATGAGTATACAGGTTATGCACTTTGATATTGGGAAAGGAGCAGTAGCGGTGTTTTCATGACCATATCCTGCTTCAGTCCGACCTCGAATAAGCCTGAACATTGGACCATCACGGTTCGGAATTCAATCCAATAACTTATCCATGAATCTTGGTCGGACCTTTAAACTAAGGGTTCAACCGTCAATTTTACCTATTGAACCACGGTTCTTTTATTTTTTTTCTTACTTTCTCATCGCGTAATTCTCTCTCATTTTCATATTTTGCATTGCTTCGAAGAAAACGAGTAAATATATATATATATATTTCAAAAATCATAATCATTCTCATATTCTTCTAGTACCACTGTAAGACTCATCAAGTTTGTCGTCACTAAACTTCCACCGTTATGCACTGCTATACTATATACAAAGTTGTAGTTGTGCACTGCAACAACACACAACTTCGGCTGCATAGCTTGAAGACCGTCTGCAGGTTGTGTACATAGCATTATTATTTCAATATTTTTGTGCATAGTTTGTAGTTAAATGTGCAAATTTTTGAAAAAAATAAATCACGATTTCGATGGTTCGACTGATTCAACCATCAATAAACCTTCAATCATCACGGTTCAAGGCACTGTACGGTTATGAAAGCTATGAGTAGAAGTAATCCCAAATTGTTTAATTGTAGCAAATCCCAAATTCCATTTACCGTACTTTATTTACATATGATATTCTCTTATATTAGACCCTTTTAGTTGTCATTTTAATACTTCAACTTCTAAACAATGTTTTTGACTATTATTCTATTATTTGACTTTAAATGACCTTTTAGCATACAAATTAATATGTACTCAACAATAATTTTTATTAATATTTATGAATTTTTCCATAGATTCATAAATATTAGTATAAAAACTTATTTTTTGAATAATCTTATTATAGACGTTATCTATAAATAGTTTTGCTTGTTGATGTAAATAATCTACTACAAGCCATCATTGTGGAGTATGCACTATGCCAACTATCCAACTATATTGTATCTCGACTTTCATATTTAGCCATAAAATTTTATTTATTTAATAATTTAATATGTAAATATCCATCCAATCAATAATGATTAAGTAACAAGCAATAGAGTCAAATCCAATTGAATCATATTTCATAAGCAAAATATCAAAATACAAAAATAATTATATATGTAGAGCTAGGTTCAACAGCCCTTTATTTAGCACAATATGTAGTCCTTGATATCAACACAAGTTTATATTTAAATATTTGATATTCGGCCCATGCAGAAGAGAGAGAGAAAAGAAATATTCAAACAGAAATTTATGACTGATCTTAGGAGCTACAAAATGCTGCTAAATAAAGGATGTTATGTATGTATAATTTTAATATTTAATATTTGGACACTTACGCCATCGAAATCTACTTAGACACTTCCACTAGTATTCTCAAAATCCAATAAATAATACATTGCAATGTTCAGAATCTCGTCATAACCAAAAATAACAAACCGCGTATGAAATGGAAGTCGTATGCAAAAGTTACAACGACTAAAAAAATCTAAGTTTTAAAATGCAAAATATATTTTATAGGGAATGGATTGCAAAATAGCACCTTTTCCTTCTTCCACCGGCCTTCAAAGTCAATACGCTTAGCCAAATTTTGGCTGCTAATTTCTATCGCCATCGGTCATCCTAAAGTCGCTATCACTGACCACCGCCAAACGAAACCCCGCATCGGCCTCTTCTACTACCAGTTTTTCTACCCCCGACGTCCCCTTTGAACCGTCGTTGCCAGCCAAATTCTAAGGTTTTGAAATCCTATTTTAGCAATTTCGTCTGTCTCCAGTTGATTCAGACTATCATTCGATCATATTTATGCTCCCATATTCGGAATCAAAACTCTATGCTTTCAATTTCTTCAATTGATGCACGAATCAAAAAGTCCCAATTTGAAACTTTAATTTGCTGCCATTCATCTTTGACCATGATCCTGCCAATCCGAGCATTGCTATAGGAATGAACTATTTCCCTTTTTATGTTTCGTCGAGAGCTTTGAATTGATAAATAATAAAATGTGATTTGGACATTTTGATGTTTGGATAAATTTATAATTATTTAATTTGGTCTACAGTAAAGTGAGATTAGAGTGATTTCATGATATCCATTTTAATTAATTTAATATTAATTACATCAAGTTTGTGGGTTGTAACATTCTTTCATCCTTAAAAGACTCCACAATTGACCCGAAGAATAAACCATCAAACCAGTACGTAAAATATCATACAATGTCATATGTTCAACCATATCATCATGCACAAAGTACAGGGAATATACTAATCACAAATTTACTATAATTAAAATATTACAAAACTACTGCATGACACAATCATCCATGTCAAAAATCAAGCTCATATCCACAACAAGGAATATAAATTTCATGAACACATACACGTATTTTTCTATAACTATGCAACCAAAACTGTAGCATGTGGAGGCAACATTCATCAAAAAAGAACCGAAACAACCAATTTCAGGTCACGTCTACTAGAATACATTCCATGTATTATAACAATCCATCCATAAGAGTTTATAAAAAAAAAATTCTCAAAAAACCATGCACGTACAAGGAAACATGTTATCCAATATCTCGTATCATCCATTACAATAAAATATGTGGAAGTTAACTAACCTATGATGAATGTGTCATTAAAACATCGTTATAGACTATCGCTACATTTACTATATTTAGAGTTATTCGCTGCTACCAATTTAGTATATCTTTTATGGTATCTCAACATTTATCATTCTCGTGATTATAACACATAACTAAATCATTATGTAACATTAGGATGACGACGAGTATAGACAACATCCCAATGTTGGTCATTGAAGTGATGACAAAGATCGACTGCATCTCCCTATTGATACACTTTACAATATTAACATATCCTAACACCTTTATTTTTGGTTATTATGTGCTCTTAGTAAGATGGACCGGCCATATGCCATACCCTGGCCTTACTACAGCCAACCTACAGAAGAAGAAAAATCTGGTACTGTCACTGTAATGCATTAGATAGACGTCTCTAACTCCTTTGGTCTATACACGTATGTGATAAGACCTAGCCACATTTAGTAGCCATCTCGTCTCAAACCAATCATACCAAATATTCCTTTATCATTAATCTACTGG
Organism: Allium cepa; assembly: GCA_030765085.1. Classification (NCBI taxonomy): domain Eukaryota; kingdom Viridiplantae; phylum Streptophyta; class Magnoliopsida; order Asparagales; family Amaryllidaceae; genus Allium; species Allium cepa. The sequence goes on from CM060939.1 coordinate 561,941,216, forward strand.
TATCATCTCATACCAATCATATCGAATTTTTCTTTACCATCGGTCTACTTGTATATGAACGTTCACAACAATAATTATCTTCAAATATCATTTACACACGTTCAAAACAATCATCTTTGGGTATCATTCACAATCACATCCAAAATAATCATCGAATTAACTTTTCTTTGCATGTACATTACATCCATTTATATAGGTTTTTCATGGTCTAGGTTTATCATGGTCTCAACACAAACATTCAAACATCTGACTCTACTGATTCAACCGTCTTGCTAAATGTTTAGGCATTTGGTTTTCCTAAACTAAACTGCAAGTTTTCGACACTTTATTATATAATTTCATACATCTGAATGATTATATATCTCTACTTTTTCATCATTTTGTAAAATTTTAACCTAGTATATACATCAATCCTCATTTAGTTATGCCTATATTTCAAGGCATATTATTCAAGTGTGTCGTGCACTTTTATCAAAAAATTTCATAAATTTTTTCAAGTTATATCCATATCAAATTCATCCTAATTATAATCACAATATTATCTTCTTTAACTTACACTCTTTTCCTTTGTTTTTCTTTATCACCCTATTATATTCTTTGTTCCAATATAATAATCAGTTTACCTTGAAATTAATTTCAATACCAATCTTCAATTTTTTAAATGTATATAATGTATGTCATCATCAATATTTATTAACAAGACCACTAACTCAGCCTAGGCAATATTGGGTTAATCCAAAGTATATGTTTCTACTTATCTTAGTTAACAATTTTCATACTATTATATAACAACAAATATCAAATCACTAAGTACATTAAATTATTTATATGGAACAAAAACTATCAAGGACCCCTTACTTAATTTAGGTATAGTTTGAAAGTATAAAATCGATCATATAAAATATTCATGATTAAATTTGAAGTTTTATTTATAAACTTATCGAATTTGGTGAAATCAACCATAAGCTTGTTTATTCCTCTTTAGTATAGTGTAAAATATCGTCTTACCAAATAATTCCGATATTGGTATATAGGAAAAAATGTTTCAAATGTCAGATCGACTAACTACTTCAGTTTTTGTGTTCATCGGGGAAAATGTCATATTAATGTAAAATTTTCAACTTGGTAAGTTTATGAATTTATATATGTCAATAAATTATATTATTATTTATCTATATTAATTGAATTTTAGAAATGCTGAACATAGTCGATCAAATTCTAACCAAATTTCCTAAACTACTTTAAATGAACATCAATTGTTGTATAACTTACCTTGTATAACCAAATACACACCAGAATACGATGTTGTATAAAGGAGAGTGTGATAGCATTCAAATTAAAATGCTTTACTAACATATATCTGTACAAGCATGAAGGACAATAATAAATGCATGGTAAATTTTCCACTACTCTTATTGTCTTAATTTGACCCCTTGACTACCCTTACCCATCCTTAAGGAACCGTGTCACAAAACTAGGAAATCTAAATACATAGTGTTGCCCATCTTACGAAACTATGCCATACTATTATGACTTAACCAAATACGTTCCTTACTCCCCTTAGTTTTTCCAATGTATGCCTCACTTATAGTCGACTTTTATAACTATCACATCACAACTCCCATACAAAACAAGAAGATAAATCTAACATAATACAAGGGAAACATCATAATGAGATAAAAACAACCGAAATGGAAACATAATCAACAAGCAACGCATACAAAAAAACTTGCATAAAAAAATAGGTCATAAACTATAAAAACAACCATAGTCAAAGTGTCGAACCAAGGAAAATTATTTTCCTAAACTAACTAATCATTAAACTAACATAAGAACAACGCAATCAACACAAACAAAACAAGCAAATGAAATTGACCAAAATGATTAAATTCTATAGAAAAATATCGCTACCTTATCCATCCAACTGGATAACCATATCATCAATATGGTTCCATATATAAATCAATAATTTTTTTTTTGAACTGGTACTTTATATACAACAAATCATTGGGACAACATATCCCATGTCAAATAAACGTTCGAAAGCAAGTTTCGAACTTGTGACATTCTGCACCAAAGCCGAATCAATTTACCACTTGGACAAAGGTGCTTGTCATAAATCAACAATATTAACTACTTGAAATGAATCTATTCACAATTAGGCAAACATACGGTGTGATATATCAATTAATAATATTTATTATGCATGATTATTATAATATTGTACTGTCCGTCCTTTCTTCCATCGTCCGACTCACTATAATATTTGAAGATTAGCTTGTATTCCAATCTCCATAAGCCCTCATGACTGATCTGGACACATCAATGCCTACCATTACCTGTATTAGTAAATATCTCTACCTCTCTCTGACCTCTATCGAATAGGTCGTGCTCCTTTATAGTAATCATCAGGAACCATTATACACTTTATTTAGGCATACCGCTTATTTCTTTATTTCATTTGGTGTAATCTTCATCTTTGCATTTTAATTAGTTACATTACATCATATCACACTTCATCAAGGCCTATCATGTCATATTACATTGTGATTTCTAAAAAGAGTTATTTACCATGGTAGACTTCTTAATAAAAACATTCTCTAACAATATATATATTTTTACTTGAAAATAATTCCCATCCAAAAATAACATTCAAAATAAAACACACTCTCGTAAAATACTCTTGATGAGATATTTAACAAAACTAGTACCCTTTCTTCTTAAAGTTTCATTTCTTAAATTAAAATGTATTTAAATATTTTTCTAATACGCTAACAAATAAAACAACATTATTTTTTCCCCAGACAAAATAGAAATATTACCTTTTAAAAACTCTTTTAGAACCAACATTTCTCATAAACAACATAGAACTCTTATAAAATTTCCTCAACAAAGGTATTTTCTTTTCAATGGAGTTTCCTACAAGATATTCCTTTGAAAACACTTTAAAACACAGGTGCCAAATTTTATTATTTTTAATAAAATAATTCCTATAAAATGTTTCCAAACTCAAAGATAAACTTAACTAAAATATTTTTTACCAAAATATTCTGAAGTATTATATTTTTATAAAATGTTTTTAAGTAAGATATTTCATTAGCCAAACACTTCTTCTCAAAATAAGTTTGTACCAAAAATATCTTATTCCTCGAATGGAATACTTCTCTTTATTTCAAGTATAAAATTTCTTTTTCATTAACTATTGCTTTAAATCCAAAAATATGTATATGTTTTTGATAAATCACTTTTCACTGCACTTTTTACATGATTTAACGTTATGTCCATATGACTCCAATTATAACTAGTACCATAACCCTTCCTATAAGTGTCAATTCCACCCTACTTCTATTACATCAATTTTCCATAAGTAGGTCGTTACAAGGAAAACTTCATGTAAATGTGGATCAATGAGGTTTATACATATAACTAAAACATACAAAATCAAACAAGTATGGTGTAAATTTATTTATTTTAAATAGTTTAAACCTTATTAAGGCTTAAGAAATCATAACCTAAACTTTGATACTATTAGTGTCATAATTGACCACCAACATCTAGTTGTACACGAAAGCACCAAATTCCAAAACAATATCCAAACAGAAAGACAAAAACACAGATCATAGAATCAATAGCATAAAAAGTAAAGGAATATGCAAGTTTTATAGTGATTCGACTAACTCCGTCATACGTCCACTCTAGAACAATCTTTTTTATTATATTGAAGTTTGATTACAGTTATAATCCAAAATTCCAGAATAAAATTTGCAGAGTTTCCCCTAGGTGGAGGATGAAGAGAAACAAAATGAAAGTCCCCTTTCTGAAGCCAAGCCGGTTGTATTTATAGAGGAAACTTCGAATATAAGGCCTTCTCACATACATGGCCCCACCATAATGATTGGCATGCTTGATTCATCCATGAGTATTGATCGGCTAACATAGTATCGATCCATTTTCCTTCATCCAAGTCAAGACCAAGCGTAGATGAGAGGCCTTCATGTCGATCCCTCCCTTTCCATATTACAATGCCGATCCATCCCCTTCCAATATCCTATACCGATCCATCCTCCACGAAGCATGCTGATCCATCTCCTCCATGAAGATTTGTCGATCCATCCTTCCACATGAAGGTACGCCGAACCTTCCTGATCCATGAAGATATGCCGATCCTTCCCGATGTAGCCTAGAAAGTATGTCGATCCCTCTAAGGCATGTAGATCCATGGCACTTAGGTTGCTACGCTGACCCCTAATGCTTTAGGGCATTACGTTGATCTATGCTTTGCCGACCCAAGCTATGCCGATCCATACTACGCCGATCCATATTATGCCTAACCAAGCTTATCCATCCAAGCTGATACGAGCTAATCCGATCCTCCATATGTCGATCCATATCATGTCGATCCGAGATATGGCAATCCTTTCCTATGCCGATCAATACTTATGCTAATCTAACCTATGATGATTCTTCCTTCTCAAGCATATGTGCATATTTCAAACACACTGCATCATTTTTTCTATCAACTATGTTTGGTCCTAGCTTCATGTTATTATCTATAGCTAACTTTCGGACCTCACAACTATCACTCTGCAATCATCGCCTCAATAATTATGATGTTTTGGGTTAAATCTGCTTGTGTGCGACCTTGCCAAAAGACGAGTTAACACTTTTCTCCCTAAAACATGCCTTGCGATAGAAAGATGTGTTTTGAATTTTCATAGATCCAAAATCTGAAATCCTTATTCCATTAATTGCTATATTATCCAATCCAGAATCCAACCCGTTCCTGATCTATTCCTTAATCTCTCCAGGTCATTAGCGGAATCCATGGCTGTTCTGAGTCGATATCCCAATAAGTTCATTAACCAAATCTACGATCTCTCCGGATCGTTTCATCCAAATCCGGGACCGCTTCGGTTCCAGATCCAAATCCTCGGACCTCAGGGGGTTGTTTTGTCCACATCCTAGACTGTTGCGGTTCCATATCCAAATCCTTAGACCTCTTCGGGTCACTTTATCTAAATGCAAGACCGCTCTAGGTCCATATCCAAATCCTTAGACCTTTTCGGGTCATTTAACCAAATCCGAGACCACTTCGTGTCCATATCCAAATTCGTTGACCTCTCCGGGTCATTTTATCCCAATCCAGCACTGCTCCGGGTCCTTGTTGAGCACAATCCATACTTAATGATCAGAGCAAGCCAATCATGTGACTCTTCGGCAATGCGGCCTACCCCTTGCTAATTATAGTCCATACTCGACGATCTATTATGTTCTATTCTTCGGCCTCGACTCTCCGGTCGAGGGCTTAATCTATGGGGATCCTACTCCGGCCTCGAATCTCTAGTTGAGGACTTATCCATGTCCGAGTCCATCCTATCGCTCTCTATCGAAGGGACTCGTAACTTACGGTTATCGCTCCGTCTCTCCGGTCGGGACCATAACCGTAACCTGTGTTATTTATTACATTAATCCAAATTTAATCATTCCAAAGTCCACTTGGTAAAATATAAATAAAAGTCTATACAACCAAAATACTAAAAATCCATAGTATTAGAACAACTAGAGTTCGTAGTAAACGATAAAAAATAAAATTTCACAGACCCCGAGCACTACGGTTCATCATCATCTCAGAGCATGGCTAGGGACCGTCCTCGATCCGTACATCTGTAAATGACTTAGACATATTACTATGGAGTTTATTACTTATTCCATGCCATAAATCCAGTTAATTAATGATAAGTTAACGATGATGCCTTGATCCAGTGTCATCTTCATTCGAGGTGAATGGAGTTGCTCCCATTCCATCGCTGCAGTCTGATTCGTTATATATTGTTACAACTGACTATTCCTCACATGTTCCTTAATGATATCCTTTAAATTCCTATAGTCATTTGTATTGTGCTCATCCAGCTCATGGAATAGGTAATGCTTTCTTGATGTCCGCTCGTATTCTAAGGTTCCCTTTTCACCACTCTTTGATACTGAATGCGTCCTCGAGTATCAAAATAAATCCTTTCATAAGGTTGGGTCAAATCCGTGTAAGAAGAGAATTACGATTCTCACCATTGCCTTTTTGACATATTACTGTCGTCATTCATTTTTCGTTTTCCTTTATCATTCTTGTTTACATCTTTTGATGATCCTCCACTTTGCATAGCATTCACCTCCAGTTTGTTAGCTCGTGCATCTTCCTATCGCAAGAACCTTTATGCTTTATGGTAAAACTCTCATAGATCCATTGGTGGATGCCATGCAAGTGAATCCTTGAACTCCGTGCCATCAGCAAATCCAGATACAGCCGCCATCAAAACCATGGATGGATCTGGACGATTTACCAATGCCGCTGCAGCATTAAACCGTGTTAGAAAACTCCTCAGGGACTCTCTGGTCCTCTGCTTCAGTGTTTCCAAACTCATCACATTTTTGGGTCTCGAGATGTGAACCCTAAACTGCCTCATGAACCCTTCAACCAATTCCGTCCATGCGTTGATAGAGCCGCTTTCCAACTGTCTAAACCATAGTGTAGCTACATCCATCAAATACAAGGGGAAGCACCATGCCATGACTTCCTATGATGCCTCTAGTACTACCATGTGTCTCATGTATCTTATCAAATGAACAACAGGATCTGTTTTCCCATCATATGTCTGAGTGTTGGTAGTTTAAATTCCGGTGGATTCCTAGATTGCTTGATCCTAGGAGCAAAGAGGCTCCTATTCACATCTTCCATATCCCTATTAACCTATCCTCCTCTCATAATCCATCTAATCACTTTCGCCAGCTTGTTGTTGTCGTCATCAAGTGGTAATCTTCATCCATTGTCTTCGGCCTGCTCCATGAGTCCACGAGGGAATCTTGAAATCTGCTCTTCTAAACGAACACCCATATTTCGATCGGCGCCAAACTGCATAGCATCGCCTAGTATCCTTCCTAACATCAAGCCAACATGACCTAGGGGCCTGCCCCAAGTGTGGAGTGATAGGCACCGATCGTTCTATAACGATCGGATATAGTTCCATTGATTGTTCATGGTCGGTAAGGGGCTGCTCTCGGTGGTTCCACTCCATCTTACATCACTTGCTTGCTTTGTTTATTTGGTTCTGATTCTGGATTTCCTCAGCTCCTGTTGCTCCAACTCCGTGATACATATTTTCAGTATTCCCTACTACTCCATGTCCTTGGTTTTGCACCCCAGCTTGTCCAGTCTGTCGGAGTAGGTTCTGCATCATTTCCTCATGTCTCTTCAACATCCTTTCTTGCATAGCATCCATCATTTGTTTCCACCTCGTCTTTGGTAATGAAGATTGAGGTTTGATTAGCTATTGAGGAAACCTCCTGACTCCCTTTATGATAGCTCATATCTGTTCTTTGTCTCCTTATTGATTTCCTAATCATCGCTTCCTAGATCCAAGTATCCAAGCCTCTAAATCTAAGACCTTAGCTTCCAAATTCGCGAATGTAAGTCCCTCTCAGTGAAAGCACCAAATGTTGGCCTCAAAATTGACCACCAACACCCAGTTTTACATGAAAGCACCAAATTCCCAAAATTTTGTCCAAACAGAAAAACAAACACGCAAATCACAGAATCAATAGTAAAAAAAATAAAGGAATACACAAGTTTTATAGTGGTTCGGCTAACTCAGGCCTACGTCCACTCTAGAACAATCCTTTTTATTATACTAAAGTTTGATTATAGTTACAATCCAAAATTCTAAAATAAAAATGGCAGAGTATTCCTTAGTTGGAGAGAAACAGAATGGAGGTCCCCTTTCGTAAGCCAAGCCTGCTATATGTATAAGTGAAACTTCGACTACAAGGCCTTCTCACCTACATGGGCCCACCATAACGATCGGCATGCATGATTCATCCATGAGTATTGATCGTCTAACATAATACCGATCATTTTTCCTTCACCCAATTCAATGCTGAGCGAGATGAAGAGGCCTTCATGTCGATCCCTCCCTTTCCATATTGCTACGCTGATCCATCTCCTTCCAATATCCTATACTGATCCATCCTCCATGAAGCATGCCGATCCATTCCACCATGAAGATATGTCGATCCATCCTTCCACATGAAGGTACGTCGAACCTTCCTGATCCATGAAGCCATGTTGATCCTTACCAGTGTAGCTTGGAAAATATGTCGATCCCTCTAAGGAATGCCGATCCATGGCACTTAGGTTGTTACACCAATCCCTAATGCTTTAGGGTAATATGTCGATCCATGCTTTGCCGAACCAAGTTATGCCGATCCATGCTTTGTCGAACCAAGTTATGCCGAACCAAGCTTTGTCCATCCAAGCCGATTCAAGCTATGCCGATCCTCCCTATGCTAATCCATATCATGCTAATCCATATCATGCCAATCCATATCATGTCGATCCGGGCTATGCCGATTTGAGCTATGTCGGTCCTTTCCTTTTTCGGTCCATACTTATGCTAATCCAACCTATGTCGATCCTTCCTTTTCAATCATATATCTATATTTCAAACACCATGCGTTGTTTTTCTACAAACTATGTTTAATCCTGGCTTCATGTTATTATCACTCATCGGCCGCGATAATTGCGAAGTTTGTTGGACTAAATCCGCATGTGTACGGCCTTGCCAAAAGGCGGGTTAACAGAAACCAAACGTAACAACCCTAAATTTTTAATGCTCGTATGTTAATAAATAAACTATTCATTCGATAATAGTTCATTTAAGTCATTTAAATCTATTTTACTATTATTTCTCATAATATGCTATTTTCTTATTTTATGCAAACAATTTTTGTTGTCATTCTAGTACTTTATTTTTATGACAACCCTTTCAATTATTATTCTATTTTTTGACTTCAAACAACTTTTTAGCATAAAACATTAATTTATACTCGATAATAATTTATTATACTATGTATAAAGTTCCCAAAAATTCATAAATAATATTAAGAAAACATACTATTTAAATAATTTTATTATAAGCATTATTCATAAATAATTGTATGTAGTTCTTTATGTGATAGTTTTACGCATAGATCTACATAATTTACCACATGCCCTCATTATAGGGTATATACTATACTAGCTAGCCATCTATATCCTATCACATCTACCACTTTTTACTATATAATTTTATTTATTTAATAGTTTAATGTGTAAATATCATCCAACCAATATAGATTAAATAGTAAGCAATACAATTAGATCTAATTTGATTATATTTTTAAAAAAGAATATCAAAGTACACAAACCATCATCAAGTGAATAAAATTATGTATCAATGAAATATATTTATATAAATATTATTATTATTTATTTATTTTTAATATCCTCTATTTAAAGTGTGGATGCTTACGACCTTCGAAATCCAATAACACACTTCCATATCATTCTCAAAGTTCAGCAAATAATATACCAAAATGTCCATTATCGCACCATAAACCCAAAGCCACAAATCGCTCCTAAAAAAAGGCCATGTGCAAAGGTTATAGTGACTAGAAGATCTAAGTTTTAAAATGTAATTCAAATTTTTATAGGGGTTAAATTGCAATATAGCACCTTCTCTATCCTCCAGTCGCTGTCGAAGTAAACCTCCCTAGCCAAATTTTAACTGTCGGTTCTTGTCGCCTTCGATCGTTATACAGTCAATGACTATCGCCAAACGAATCCCCGTACTACCAGAGTCACCATCCCGGATTCCCTTTTAGCGTTGCCATTATTTGATTTATAGGGTTTCAAAACCCTATTTAGTAATGTCGGCCGCCTCCAGTTGAACTAGACCACAATTTGTGAAAGATCACTAGCTCAAGCTATAAGGTCACTAAATTGTATTCTAGAGATTCTAGGCTCGATCCTACAAGATAACAAAATGAGCGCATTGCTTAAAATTCAGTATCACTCTTGTTGTTAAAAATTAAACCAAAATTCGATCATATTTGAGTTCCCCTCTCCGAGATCTACAATTATATGCTTTGGATTTCATCAATTGATGCTCCAATCAAAATGTCCTAATTTGAAACCTTAGTCTACCACCGTTCGTCTTTGGCCCGATTTTTGGCCATCCCATATGTTATGGTTGAAAACGAATTATATTCATCTCTTCATCTCATTGAGAGCTCCAATTTGATATTTGTAAGATGGGGTTTGGACATTTTCAGTTTCGAGACTAATTTGTAATTATTGAATTTAGTGTACTATTAAATTGTGATTAGATGGATTTCAGGATTAGGGAAGAAATTATGAAGTGGAGGCTTCTCCATAGGGATTTCTAACTTCATTCATATATTTAGTTATGTAGGCTAACTGTTAGGTCCAAAATGGTTACATACCATATTTTAGCACTGTAATGGTATTATTTCACAAACGGTAACTCCAAATCTATCAAACTTATATTCTAAACTGATTGGCTCGAAAAGATCTACGTAATTGTTATAAATATAACATCCAAATCATTTTTCCATTAAAAATTCATTAGCTCAATATTGATCGTGTCAAATATGCAAGTTGTTGCATCCATGGTCTCTCTATGCACCATTTACCGGTGCATAAAGCACTCATTAAGGATTTATGCTCCAAACTATAGACTTTATGTCGAGACTGCTTTGGAAAAGATACATTTGGCACTTTTTAATAGATTTAACGGTAGAAGAATGGTAAGCACAAATCATATTAAGGATGTTAAAGAGATAATTAGACAATTATTATCTAGGGAAACAAATCAACACGTGTAACGCACCAATACAATACCAAAATTTTTTGACTATTTTTGCCTAGACAAACATACCTCATCGTGTAACATCCCCCATTTCAAGACCTAAAAATAAATATCGATGATGTTGCAGTCATCACCAGAATTATTTTCAAGCAATCAAATGGATCGGTTATTTTCAACAAGATCAAGTAAAAATTGCAACTAAATAAACTCTATTAAACAAATTATCTTTACATTTTTAATTAACCAAAACATGCCCATGCAAGGGTAAAAATAATAAAATATGGATAATAGTAACATGCCTAGCATGCTAACATGCCAGCAAGTTCACTTTACCAATTAATAACCTAATTTTTCAATAATGGAATTGAAATAAATCTTTATTATCTACTTATCCTAAAGTTTCATCTTTGGATCTTTTTTTCATATTTATGATAACATGGCCGATCCCATAAACTCATCCCGTTTAAATGTGTACCCATGAGTTTATGGAAAAAATCTATTAAATAATAGTAAAGCAGAAGAAATTCTAGCTCTCACATTAATTCTAACATTTCTCTCACCTCTCCTTAATTTTCTCTAGATATTTATTTAAATTTTATTTTAAAGACCTAATACAATGCATTAGTTTTGAATTGTTTATAAGATTTTATTAATTTTACACTATTGTTTTACATTCAAAAATCTACACTTTCTGCTTTTTACAATTATTTTCAAAGTCCTCAATTTTCATGTACAATTTACATTTAAGTCCGTATATTTAAATTAATTAAATAATTTTATTATAAATTATTTAAAAAATTAATTAACCATTATTTATTAATTTTTCTAATAAATAATATAGATAACCATGCCAATAAAATATCACGCTTATTGTAGCAAAACAGTATAAATATGGATCGCATAAAAAGCAATACGAACAACTTTAATGTATAATTATTTATTTTAATAAATTATTAGTTAAAAGATTGAAGTTTAAAGATCACAAATCATCACAATAATTATAAAATTTTCACCCCTACTCATTAATTCTCTTCGTTTTTTTGAATCCATATAAATTATCATTTTATAGTTATCCAAAATATTATGTTAATTTTTTCCATGATTTTATATTCATATATATCGAGATTTTATAATTTCTACAGTCATTTACGAAATTTTCATCAATTTTCTTTTATTATTTTACATTCAAATCTATGTATTTAAATTAACCAAACACTATAAATCTACAGTATATAAATAAATTCAAGTAATTAATACTCATTAAATTCTTTGATAATCTATAAACAAAATGAAAATTTCAATTTATATATCGCATTAGTAGTAACACATGGTAGATATTTCTTTCAAATATAAAAATATTCGAATCACTTAACAAAAATTATAGGCATAAACAATAATAAAACATTTAATTTATGATTGATATATCGAACATTGCATAACAAAATTTTATTGTAACAACATTTAAAGTATGAATACCATGTTTTTACAAAATTAGCGTGTGCAACGCATGAGATACATTCTATTACTTTATTATTATCCACAATTTTAGTAAATTAAAAAAATAGTTTTGCCCTTAATATCTCATGTTACATTTAAAATTCCTATATACAGATTTGCAATTTAACGTCTAAAACTCATCATCATGCATATGTGCGGATGCGCATGCGCATCAAAACATACATGATCACAAATTTACTAAATATTACTTCAAAAAGGAACATATTACATCTATATTTTTCTTTGAAATTTATCGTATACATAAACACTAAAAATTGTTTCACATGCATCGGTATATCGGTCATATTTAACGTATAATTTCTTAATTTCAAAATATAAATTACACTTTTTTAAAATTACATAAAATATTTTAAAATATAAAATTTTGGAAATAACAATAGTATATTTATATATACACATTTTTAAACGTACAAATCTATGATTAACATATAATTTCCTTAAACTTTAGAAATATTATCGTAAAACTAATTTGAAACAAAATGTATCATTTTAAATAGTTAGAATATGAAAATAATGAATATATGATTATTTTTAACTATTCGAAAATAATTTTGAATATATTGTACTATGAAACATAACATTTTAACATGCTAAAATCAAAAAATATATGTTTAACATTAGCATATTACATTGTACATCGACTATTTAACTATGTATATTTGACAATTTTTTTTATAACATTACCGTGTGCAACGCACGGGTTACACACTAGTAATAATAATAACACAAGTCGGACATAATGTCTGGTATGAGTAATACATTTCCTTAATCATAACAAATAGTGAGATCATGCCTCCTAACAGAATGAGTTTTCCCTTCATAAATTATTAACAACAATCTCATCATATCATATAACACCAAAATAACATATATTAAGCATAAGCATATAAGCATCATTTCAAACATAAGTATACCCCATACAGAGTATCAGGTTATGAATCATGTCATACATTCATTAATTTCAACATAAGTGTTAGCCTATACTTGTTAAGAGTTTATAAACCATGTCATATAGTTATTTTTTCGCAAGGCCGGCGGGTTTGAATGAACCCTACCATTTTATTAAAAGCTCATAAAACATAATTACAAGTAGTTAATAAGAGAATTACATAGAGTACAAGGGAAGGGAAAAGTGGAAAAAAAGAAAAAAGATGGAAAGCAAAATTCAGGCTTGATTCCACTTTAACTTGATCTCCCTAGAAAAGTGACACTGAGACAAATTCAAAGCCTTGTGGATACGATTAGTAATATGAAGGTAGAGAAATAATCTACTTTGACTTTTTCCATTGAAAATACGTTCATTCTTTCCTTCATAATTAATAGCAGCTCATAAGATCTCGCTATCTTCCATGATGATTCCATGAATATGCTCTTCCATTCCCTGGAATGGTCCCTATAAGGCAGATGAAATACACCCTTTAATCTGATAATTCTTCATAGGTACTGAACATAAGAACATCCGAAGTATAAATGAAGATTATCTTTAGGATAGGATCAGTAGAAAACACAAGTAGTGTCAACCAAAATGCCCTAAAGAAATAGATTGCATTTTGTGTGATTAAAATTTCTTATAATTCTCCATAGGAAGAAGTTATATTTTTCAGTGGTGGAAGAATTCAAAACCCTCTTAAACCAAATGAATTTATGAACAGAGCCATTATCATTAAGAGATCTATAGATGATACCGGGAGAGTAAAGAAGCCTGCTAGTACCCCCACACATATTTATCACAATCAGCAAATATATATTGATGTTTAGAATATAGTATCCATATATCATTAGCCCTTCTGTTAGAGGAACCAAGAAGGCAAATATAACCATTTCTTATCTAATCAGCAACTTTAGCTTGTAATGGAGTATCAGTTTGCATTATATCAACATATTCTAGTTTATGATATAGAATAACTCCCTTATCAATCCAGGGCACTTTCCAGAAAAGAGCATTGCTTTCATGGGCCACTGACAGAGTAATATGAGAAAGGAGAGCCTATCTTATCTTCAGTATAGCCTTCCATATCCAACTGGAAGCAAGTCTTGACTCCATAAGCTAGAAATCATCATTTTTAAGATTGTAATTTTTAGCCCAAGAAACCTAGACAGATGTAGTGTTGTTAATAAAACCATCAAATAGCTTAGAGAAATGCAGATAAGTTCCATAATGCTAAGTTCATAATTTGTAATCCTCTAAATTCTTTAGGCTTTTCTAGCTTGGCAAAAGGAATAGGAGCAAGCTTCTTAGAGATAATGTATCCAAAGGAAAAATTTTATTGCTGTATGAACCATACCAATTAGCTTAGCAGGATAGAGGAAAGATCTGCCCAAATAACCATTCATGAAGAAAAAGATTGAATTAGTAATAGTTAATCTACATGCATGACTAAGATATTTGTTTTTCCATCTAGTGAGGGTGAATGATAATCCTCTTAAACAAGGGGGGACATTGCCAGGTGGATATTCCTTTAGTAGCGAGAGGAGCACCCTGATAAGACATACCATTTTGAAGAGGCTGCATCTTTGTTATATCTAAGCAATGTTGAACAGAAGTTGCATTAAGCCCAGTGAGAAGAATGTGAGATTTAGAAGGATTGATGTGAAGGACAGAGAAGTTAGCAAAATTCTTTAAGGAGAACATGATAGATTGAAGAGAAGATAGGCTGGTATTAGTAAAAATTATGACGTCATTAGCGAAAGCCAAAGAGCGATGAGATGGTTCCTACACTTTGGATGAAGAGCAAATTGTTTTAAATTAACTCTATAATTCTATTCCTACGACAAAGACTCCATCATGATAATGAACAGGTATAGAGATATGGAATCTCCCTGACGAAGGCCTCTAACACCTTTAACATATACCATGGTATGAAAATTGATGAGCAAGGAGTATGAAATAGTGGATACGCATTCAAATATAAGGCCAGTGAATGGATCGGTGAAATTCATTGCTTTCGTTAACATTCATACACACACACACACACACACACACATATATATATGTATGTATGTATGTATGTATGTATGTATGTATGTATGTATGTATGTATGTTCCGTTTAACTCGTACTTAGGTAATTTATCCTTATTTTTATTTAGTTATTACCACATTAGGTTTATCTGTCAGTAATTTGCCTTTCTCGAGCAACGCCATTGGTGAAATGACCACTCATTCACCTTGGAGACACCCTAATTAGACCTACGGTTACTTTCCTAGGAAATTGTATATAAGTATCTTGAATACATTGTAGCAAGCGTTTTTACTAAGCGTTAACAGCCCCTCTTAGTCTCGGAAACACTTACATTTCACGTTGCCAATTCATTTATTACATTAATTTTGATGATATTCACTCATATTAGAGTAAGATTTCTTACTTGAACCCATTTGACTTTCCAAGTCTTGGCACCCTACGATATGCGCATTCAACTTAGACTTCAATATGCCTTGACATCGTACCATTTAATATCTTAAAAAATGGGCATGTTTTATGACCTTGGCTTCAATCCATTTCTTCATTTTATTAATTTTGTATCCTAAACAATTCCATAGACCCTTTTAATTAAGTCAAAATCCTTCAACCATTTAGGTAAAACATTTTATTTGGACGTTGGTTAAATGAGGACTTATCATTTTAAATATGACCGTAAGCTGTTATCGTCTCCACCTTCATATATGTTATCACATTCTAACTTATCGACAAGTATGTTATAACTTCACATGCCACCGAAGTTCAATTAAACATCCTGGAAACAGAATTCCAAAATGCTTCTAATAATGTCCATGTATTGCATGTATAACAAAAGCTACCAGGCCTATAGCTCTCATCTATATAAGTTTCATATGGAAAAGCTATCGATCCCATATCTATTGGTTCTATGAAAAAGCTATCATCCTTATAATTATCGAGTTTACAAGCCAACGCTATCTAGTCTGTATAATAAAGGCCATTGAACGTAATGTTACTATTAAGTCTATTGGTTTAATGTTATCGAACCAATGGCTATTGGGCCTACAGATTTCTATTGAGTTTATAGACACATGCTATGTAATCAATTGCTACTGAGCTTGTGGATTTCTATTGAATCTATAACTTTTGATATGTTATTAAGTCTATAATTCTTGTATGTTATCGAGTCTACAACTTTTTCTCTTTATCGAGTTTATAATTCTTATTTGCTATCGACCCTATAACTTATGTTGGTATTGATTCTATTAATCCTATTTTCCATCGAGTCTATTATTCTTATTTATTATCGACATTATAATTGCAATTCACTATCACATGTATAACATAAGGCTATGTGTCAATACAATGGCAAATCAATGGTTAAATGGAAACTGTTATATTTCTTAATATAGAAACTATTTTTTTGCCTTAATCTTTACGCATGTCATTTCTATATATTTTTTATTTTAAAATTTAGTAGAAATCAAAGCAATAAACCATGATTCACTCTCGTAATTATACCTTAATTAAGCCCCATAATTAATTCGTTGATATATTTTCTTTCTTACCAACTAAATTTATAATAATTCGAAAAATCATGTGAAATTTCCCAAAAATTCATAAAAAATTAAAAATAATTTATTTTACCTTCTATAAAAATTTTGAATTAAATTTCTAGGGTTTGTTTGGGTTCATTTTGAGAGTTGTGTTTTCAACATTCATTACAACATTTGAAGGGTGCTGAGGTGTGATAACTCGGATTTTTGGACATATGATAATTTGATAATTAACTGATTTTTACTATTGAGACACTAATTTTATTTAGTTGAACAAATAAAATTCTGATAATTAAAAATATCTGGATTTGAAACTATAATAAATGCTGAATTATAATCTCTGGAAATGGTAAATCTTATAGTAAATTAACACACACACACACACATATATATATATGCAAACTTTATAATGTTGAAAATTATAAGTATATACATATACAAGTACATAAATGTGTGTGTGTGTGTGTGTATGCCATGAGAAGTAAAATATAAGGAAGTTTGTAAAAGTGTGGATACATATATATCAAAAATCCACATAAGGTATATATAAATGTATTGTGATTAGGAAGCATTGATTTGAATTCAATATAATAATTTCCAAAAGCTATTTAAAGTTAAATTCTGCATTTTAAAAACTCTAAAAGATAAATATTTATTTATTTAAAAGTATGATAGCTTAAAATAAGATTTAATAAAAAGTTTTTATACTTTCTTTTAAAATTATATATGATTAAATATGGTTTTGTAAATATATATAGATATAAAACATAATACTTAAATTAATAAAAACATAAAGAAAAATAAATTATAGGTCTTGACATTTGCAGCTTTGGTATAACATGCAAAGACAAGTGGCATGGTTTTCTTTTAATTTGAAATATAAATAAAATGTATGAGAAAATCAGGCTATGTATATTCATTTCTCAATCTCGATTTTCTTTCGTCTTCTTCTAAATTAAAACCACAAAAAAGAAATCAAAACAACTTCAATTCAACCTGAGCAAATTCAAAGAACAACTACAAATTCAACTCTTTCAAGTTTCATTTCAACTAAGCCTTAAGCAAATCAAAGCAAAGCAAATTCAAATTCAATTCAAACATCAAGTAGCAGATCAGATCAAATCAAGTCCAGTTTTTCAGAACCTATTCTCTGTTTTTCAAAAATCTGGTGAGTAAACATTTCTTTTAAAAGGCTTAAATCTATTTTTATCCTGATGCATGTGATAAATTGAAAATGTAATGTCGTGAATAATGTTTGCATCGATGAATGGATAAGTTGTATGTATATAAATATGATATAAATCTGTGCATGTTTGGATATATGTATATTCAAGCCTCTGTTTGATTTTTACAGACCAAATCAGGTTCAAAAATCCAATTCTCTTTCTCCAATCTATTCCTGGATATGATCTCTAAGTGAAAAGTGTTTGTATGAATGTAACATCATTTTTAAAAATAGTTTTAAGTGAAAATATTAAGTAAATATTTCGAAAATAAGAAATTATAGTGTAAGTCTTTTCAAACCAGAAAAATCGATCATCTAAATTCTATGTTTGGATTATAGGATTAGACTCGTATTTGGAAATGGTGATTTTTGATAATAGTATCATGATTTTTAAGTTTATAATTGTTGAGAATTCGCGAGTTGAACGGTATTCGAACTTTGCTCAATTTCTCGTTGATCGGTGATGGTGGTGTGTCGTAATTGATGTTGGAGGAAGCCCATGTATCGAGATCAGAGGAAAATTAGTCGATGAATTTTTAGTTCGCTGTGGAGTTGGTACAACTGTGGAGTAGGGTTTAACGGCCTGTTTTAGTCCATGATGATGTCGAGGTGATTGCTTCGTCGTGGATGAACCGGAGTCGATCGGAGTGAGGGGGATCGAAGCGTGGGTCAACGATGAAGCTCTGGACGTGATCGCAAGGTGTCCGGCGATCGAAGGCAGCAACGCAAGGGGTTTTTTGTTGATCAGGTTGGGTTCCAGTAGCATTCGACATGCTCGATTTTGATTTCCGGCATAATCGTTTATGCTGGGTGGTCAGGAGGTTCGAGTAGGTCATCGCGACCTGAAGGCGACGTTGAATGGAGCGGTGGCGAACTCATGTGCACGTGAACGAGTTTTTTCTTGTGTCTGGGTGTTATTGTGGTAGTCGGGGAAGAAAGGTTTTGCTCGAATCTGGCTCGAAGTCGATTGTGAGTTGTCTCGAATGGAAGAGAAGGAAGGAGTGACTCGAGGTTGGCCCGGGGGGTTTTGTAGTTTGTCTCGGGTTTTGTTTAGCAGGTTAACAAGTTTTGAAATTTATAAAAAAATAAATTTTCAAAGGAATATTAACTAAGTTCCAAAGTAAATTTATTTAACAAATTTTCAAACAAGTTTCATGATTAGAATTTTTGAAGTTAAATGTTTAAAGAATAATTGTTTTGGATTTGAGTAATTATATTAGGTTGATTAATTAATTAATTCCTAAGTGTTTTCATATGAAATTTAATGATAATTAAGTAGGTGATTAAGATAAGAGTATTAAACTTTAATTAATCAAAAGGTCTCAGGAGATTTTTTATAAATTAATTTCTAGCATTTAATTTGATAAAGATTTAAATGACAATTAAGTAATTAATTAAGATGAATGGTTTATCTAAATTAATTAAGGACTTAGGTGCTTAAAGGATAATTAATTAAATGGTTTGTAATTAATTAGTATTAATTAAGCAAGATTCAAAAGCAATTAATTTATTTGTGTTAATGAAATTAATTAACTAATTAATCTTGCTTATAGATGATTAAGTTATATCGAATGCTTGGATTGATGAATATCTCTAGTCTGATAATTCGTAATGTGCCGTGGTATGAAATGGCTGGATTGATCTGTTAATAAATGTGAATCATTTATTTAGTTAGATATCTTTGATGGATTTCTGTATGTGTATGTTATTTTGAATTTAATTAAATTGTTTACTTGAATAACTTGGCTTAAAGATGACATTGGATTCGAAGAGACCGGGGTCGGGTATCAGCAAATACCCGAAACCACTTCGATTAGTAATCTACAATAATTCTTTATAGATTTTATTTTAGAATAAAATAGGCTGGAAAGGAATAAATTAAGTAACCTGGCCATTTAAACCGAGTAACAGTTCTTAAATATTGTTTTGTAATAAGTGATTGACTATAACAAGTTAAGAACTCGTAGTGAGGTGCGAGTTCCCCGGGTTTCTGGAAGTTTTATAACTTAGTATTTCAAGTTATATCGGTTTACTCACGTTGGTTTCCAGCCTGACTTGGTGTTACTTTAATGTAATGCTCGGGTCAGACCGAGTATTACAGATTTTCAGGTTAGGATGTTCTGGAGCTCAAGAGGCGAGCAGGATGGTAGGAATGTATGGAATATATTCCGTTGTGTATTGGAGTTGGATTGATTGTTTTTTGGGACGAGTTGTTATAACTGTCCAGTTTGGTTGTACTCTGATATTGTATGTAAATTGACATTTACAGCTTTCTTTGTGTAAATGCTGCTATTTGTATATTATATTTTGATCCGATGCGAATGTAAGATTCTGTGTTTTGTTTTATGTTTCTTCTTCTACCTCTTTCTTCTTAACCCTAACAATCTGGAATTTCAGGCGTTCGAATGCTCGGCATTTCTATAGTGAACGTATTAGTGCCCGAATTTTCGAGGTCGAAAATTCTGGGTCGTTACATTTTGGTATCATATTTGAAGGTTAAGCAAGAACCTTCGCTCTGGTGAGGGTTACTCATTAATGATAGGTTCAGTAGTACCCTAAAATGAGTTGAGTGTATTATATATAAGGGCGTATTTGTTATTTTCTTATATAAAAATTTTTAAACGATTTTAAAATTAGTTTTTATACAAGCTTATATTTTGATATATAAAGCAATAGTTTTTCGAATTATTATATATATTAAACTAATTGGTTGTTGATTTTTGAAATTAAATAAGAATTAAGTGGTAATATATATATACATACATATATATATATATATATATATATATATATATCCAAATAGGAATTGTTTTCAGAATAAGAATCAAGTTACTCCGATTTTATTTTCCAATAAATTGTGAGATAATATATAATGAATTGGTTTCCAGATATGATAATCTTGGTCATTATCATAAAATGGTGGGTGTCTAATAATGGGATGTTTGCTTTCTAATAATAATTAATGATAAGCAAAATGGAATGTTTTAAGGAAGTAACAATTTAGATAAGTATGACTTATAAATTGAAAGGATCTACATTGTGAAGTTTTTAAATCTAAGTCCAGAAAATTTAAACTATTTCAAAGTATTAAAAGATATAATAAATAATATTTTTAATGTAGGAATCTTATTTTAAAACTAGAGTTGCTTTAAAAAAATTAAAGGGATTTGTTTGAATTAAAAACTAAGAATGGTTTAAAATTTAGAAGTATGACTTGGTGTGCAAAGGAAATAAATATGTATATATGTGGGATATACATTATATTAAAGTTGATTGGAAATAAACATTAGGTGTTGAGTTTTGATTTTTCCCTCGAATGTGATGTAAAAAAACTAAAGAGAAATAAGTTTTTGAACTTATAAGTGGGAAAGGATATTGATAAGTAGTTTAAAATTTGAAATGGAGAATTCAAATTGAGTAAGGTTGACTGGATTGATTGAATTGAATTTAACTTTGGGGAAGTTAAATAAGTTTAGAACGAACAGCCTGAATTGGAAATTTCAAGCTAAAATTGAGATTTAACTTAAGGAAGTTAAATGGGTTAATAGGGAGTTATATATGATCTCAAAACGGGTTGAGTTCTAGAAATGGGAACTGTGATTGAAGTTGAAGAAGTTTAAATTAAAATGGGAATTGATTTATAATTTGGAATGGAAATTGAGGTTAAATTAACTTGAAGTGGAATTGAATCAATTTAATGGAAGTGGAGATTAAAAAAATTATTTAGAAATGGGAGATTGGGAATTGAACAGTTTGACTCTAAAATATTTTCAAATAAATTGTTTTAATATAAAATATCTTAAATCTATTTTTCCAAGCTATTTACTATACAATCGTTCTTTTTAAAACCCAAACTATCTTATATTTATTTTATAACTATTTTTGGAACTATTTGACTATTTTACAACAATTTTAGAACTGTTTTATAAACTAATTACTATTTCACAACTACTTTATAACTAATTACTATTTTACAACTACTTTGCAATTATCTAACTATTCTACAATTATATGTGTTTGGCAGGCACATACTTCCCTAAAGTTTACAAGCGAAGCTTGGTTCTCTAGGTAATTCAAAAAAAAACTATTCTACAATTATTTAACTATTTTATAACTACTTAACTATTCTACAGCTATTTTACAACTAATTATTATTTTACAACCACTTAACTATTTTAAACTTTTCAAGCTATTTTCTAAATTCAAGCTGGTTAGAGTGCAAACTGTTTATAATCAAATACCAATTGAGATCATAATTGAAGTGATAACCCAAGTGGAAATTAAAGCAATTGTGAATAATTAAATAGAATCAAAATGAATGGGAGTAAAAAAGGAAATTGATTACCTAATAATCAATGAAGATAAATACGTAAGATGTACGTATATGATTCTATTCGCATAATGTTTTGATCCATATTCGAACACAGAATTTCGAGATAGTATATCCATCCGAGTTGGGATTTTTCACTTGATTTTAGACGGCGAACCCTGGATATGGCTTTTTGATTGGTTTTGGAAATTCTCTATCATAGTTATGGCTATGCAAGGAGAATGACTGCTTCTGATCAAGGAACCAGATCTGTAACGATCCTTTTTTTAAGCCAAATTTAATTTGGTAATTAATATTATTTTTAGAATTAATTTGGGAATTAATTTGATATTTTTCTAAAAACAAATAAGATATGTGTTTGTTTATATATATATATATATATTGCAAATAGAATTTTGATTTGAAATTCAAAAATAAATATCTTAAAAATCAATTGGATATAAAACCCTATATTTTAAAAAAACTAATAAAAAATTGTTTTTTTAATTATAATATATACATGTATATATATTGTGATCTGGAAGTTATATTTTGAATTCAATATAATAATTTTCAAAAGCTAATTAAGGATTAAACTCTATATTTGAAAACAAATATATATAATATATATATATGTGTATGTGTGTGTGTGTGTTTATTTATTAATGATTAATTAGATTTTAAAACAATTTCCTTTAAAAGGTTTATTATACTTTCTTTTAAAATTATTCATGAATAAAAATATAGTATATATATATATAAATATAAAACTGTTTGAAAAATATAATATAAAAGTTGTATAAAAACATAAAAACATTTGTAAGTTAATTATGCCATGCATTATACAAGTGTAAACCATATGGAATGTAATTGAACAAGTGTAACTTTAATCTATTTCATGTAAATACAAGTGTCATTTGTTTCTTTTATTTTTAAAATAATAAATAAAGGGGAAAACAAGATATATATACATCTATATCCCTTTCTTCTCATCTTTTCTTTCATTTATTCAGAACTAAAAGAGCAAAATAGAGACAAACTTGGAAACTTAAAACAAACCAGAGAAAATAAAACCAGAAAAGAAAATCAAACAAGTTCAACTCAGTATTAAAACAAAGCAGACCAGATCATCTCAAACAATCAGATCAAGATCAAGCAATTACAATTTTCAAGTCAAAATCATTTCCAGGCTCAGGCTTCTCTTCTTTTATAAAACTGTGAGTAAACTTCACCTTTAAAAACTTGATCCTCTTTATTTACTCATGCATGTGATGATGGATGAGAATGATGATTTGGAAATGATTTGTATGGATGTAGAAATACATTTTTTTTGGGTATACAAATTGAAAACATTGAATGTATGTATGCATGTCTGTGTATATGCATATACATATCTCTGTTATGTTCTACAGGCTCAAGAAACAACCTATATAAATTTATGTCTTCCAATCTAAACATTTTTAAGTTATGTTCATTAAAGAGAAAATGTTTGCATGGATGTAATCTCATTTTTAAAAATAATTTCAAGTAAATATATTTAGTAATTAGTTCAAAAACAAGAAAATACCATATATAAGTCAGAAAATTAAATGTCTGGATTTCACGTTTTAATTACATAATCTGATTCATATTGAAAAATGATGATTTTGATCATCATATCATGATTTTTAGATTAGTATTTATTGGGAATTCTCGAGTTCAATGGGATTTGCATTTTTGCCAAATTCCAATGATCGGCGAAGAGTTATAGGTTATGTTTGATGCTGGAGGAGGTTGGAGTATTGGGGATCATAGGAAAAATGGGGTATGGATTTATCGGTGGCTGGTCGACGGCGAGTTAGGGTTTTGTAGCCTGTTTTGTTTGGTGGTGCTGTCGACATGATAACATTGACGTGGTTGAACCAGAGACGATCGGAGTAGGGGGAATCGAAGCATGGTGTTATGGCGAAGGTGTGAGCACGAGGCCGTGGACTCCAGTGGCCGGAGGTAGGAGGAACGAGGCATTTTCGTCGATCGGTTTTGGGTTTATGGGTTGCTTGATTGCTTGATTTTGATTCCTGTCGCTATCGAGGGTGTTGGGTGGTCGGCTTCATCAACAAGGTCGTCACCGACATGTGGGTGGTCGGAGCATGGATCGGAGTTGGTCAGATCGTCTGTGCACGTGCACATGCTTCTTCTTATATCTGATGGTATCAGAGCATCGAGGAAGAAGAAGAAGAGATGGCTCGGCTTCAATCTCGAGGAAGTAAAGCAGTGGCTTGAGCGGGTTATCGGGTAGCTCGCGAGTGTTTAACTATGCAACTGGTTTTAAATTTTAAAACATAATAGGTTTTAAAAAGAAAAGGTGACTCGGGTTTGTACTCGGGAAATAAATTGAAATGGCTCGGGTGGGAACTCGAGTTTGTCTCGGGTAAAGGTTGTAACAGTTTTAAATTTTTAAATAAAACAATTTTTTAAAGTTTAAAATAAAACAAGTTTTAAACTATATTCTTAAAACAATTTGTTTTATATAATAAATGTTTATTTAAATATTTGGTTGATAAAAGTTGTACAATTTATTTTTAACTTAAAAATATAATTAAGTTAATTCTTAAGTTTATTTAAATCAAAAATTTAAACAATGTAATTATTTAGTGAATTAAGAAGATGAATTTTTTTTAATTATAAATTAACTTAAAGGTCTTAAGTTAATTCATGTGTTAATAAATTAATTTCAGAGGTTATTTTCAAACAAGTTTTAAAGATAAAATTTTTAAAGATTAAATGTAGTTAAAAGTTAATTGATTTGGTTTTGGAATGATTATATAATAAATTAATCCATAAATATTTTCAAATGGAATCTAATAATGATTAGATTAAGTAGATGATTAAGATAAGTGTATTATCTTTAATTAATTAGGGTCATGATCAATCAAAGGATCATTAATTAATATGAATAATTAAAGGATCATTAATTTACTGATTAAGCAGAATTTAGAGGTAACTAATTTAATATATTTGGTGATTAAATTAAATTAATTAGGAATTAAGATAAATGGTTTATCTTAAAATTAATTAAGATCTTAAGGTAATTGAAGGATCATTAATTAGTAATTTAATGACAATTACTTAATGTAATTACTTAATATAGGATAATAGTAATTAAATGATAATTACTTAACGAAATTAATTTAAAGGAAAATTAATTAATTAAAGGTTAATTAATTAATGTAAAAAATTAAGGGATAATTAATTACTTAAAGGATAATTACTTAATGAAATTAATTAAAGGTTAATTGATTTATAATTAAATGTTAATTAACTAATAATTAAAGGTTAATTAATTAATGATTAAAGGTTAATTACTTAATGTAAGTAATTAAATAGTAATTAAATAATTAAAGGTTAATTATTTAATAATTAAACGTTGATGAATTAATTATTAAAGGTTAATTAATTAATGGTAAAAGGATAATTAAATAATTAAAGGTTGATTAATTAATTATTAAAGAATGATTAAAGGATAATTAATCAATGTAATTAATTATGGATAATTAATTAATTAACGGATAATTAATTAAGAGTTAATTAATTTCAGGTTAATTACTTTATGTGGTTAATTAAGGGATAATTAATTAATGTAAGTAATTAAGGATAATTAATTAAGATGGGTAATAAAGGATGATTAATTAATTAAAATAATAGCCAATGGTTTGTAATTAATTAATGTTAATTATGTAGGGTTAGGTGATTAATTCATAAGTAATTAATTTATTTAGAGTTAATTAAATTAATTACAATCAGGTGGTTAATTAATCTTGCTTATGGATGATTGGATTATATTGCATGTCTTGAATAGTTTGATATCTCTGATATGTAATGTTTTGTGATATGGATTGCTTTGGATTGAGCTGTGATAAATGTAAGTTATTTATCTGTGATGTATTGCTATGTGAATGTGAACTTCTGAATTGAATTAAAATTGTTTTCTTAAACAATTGGCCTTTAATGCGGCATTTGAATTTCGATGAGACCGGGGGTCGGATTCCAAATGGTTACCCGAAAACCACATCGAATCTTAAGGGTGGATCTTTTGTTTAAAATATTAATAAGGGAAATTTGTTGTGCCTGTATCCATATGTTTTTAAAAATAAGCGCTCATAATTCGGATTAGCCGAAAGAGGACATTAAGTCATAAAACCCATTTGGAATAATGATACGACGAAATGGATTGCATTTGAAAACAGTGGCTGAAGACCGTGTATTTTCAAAAACGAAAGGATTACCTGTTGATTGTCTCTGCACCGAGATGCTCCAGTATAGAGATTACCCTAAGTGATGGTGAGTCCGGACATTATTAGGGCATATCCGGATTTGCGAGGACTTTTTCCTTAATTGGACGAAGTGCATTCGGTTCCATTCTGACCCAGAATGGACTTGTATGGATGTATATCTGACGTTACACTTTGAAATATAAAGCTAGTTTCTATAAAATACGTTTCTGCTTGGTGGTGAAGAATTTATTCTCTTAGCTTAACACTCTTCTTTGAGACGTATGAGCTCAGAGGTTATGTAGTTGATGGTTACTAGTGATATATTCCCAATTTGGTAATGTGGTATGTTAAGTGCTGAGCATTGGATGATCGAAGCATGGCTTTTGTGAAAAGCGTAGCTTTGTGGGACGAGACTTCATCGAATCTCACACCCCGAAAATGGTCGAAACAGGAAGGATGTGGCAAGGTTATGGGGGTCGCGTCCCTTAAGTTATGTGCATTTCATTCTGGATAAAATGTGGTATCATGGTATGGAGCCCAGATATTTTACGTATGTGTTGTTGGAATTTGTGTTAGTGCCTCGGTAAAGGTCGGTTATGACCGGGGGATGGCGTACTTGTGACAGTTAGTTACCTAGCTACAAAGGTAATCTGGCCTTCTGTTCGCAGAGATCCGGTTAGGTTCTCGGGGCATCCCTCCAGAGGTGTACCCATTCGGAAAGGAAGTTCATTAGCCTTGACCATTTGTTGGAAATCCAAACAATCAATACGAGCCCTGTATGGTTTTAGTTGTATAACTTGCCATTTAACATGGTAGCTATAGTAGGCATACTATAATGGTACGTATGCTGGCTAAGATTAATATTATACTTTCGAAATATTTTTCCATACTATGCACTAATAATAATATCAAAAGGGATTTTCGCATATCAAGCATGTTTGGCTGGTATAAGGAGAAACCTCGCCCATGTGTGTGATTGCATTGAGTGTGTGCCGGGAGAACTTATGCTAGTTTCATTTTCCAAAAAGCATAACGGGTTTATTTTTGTTGTTTCTTTTTGTACAAACAGTTGTTTTATGTTTGCTCACACCAGTCCTATGACTGACTCGGGGTTTATTGTTCCCTTTCAAAACTCTAGGTGCCCATAATTTTCCACATGGGCAGCCTAGAGTCAGGTTATCAGTAGATGTATATTTTGGAAGTTTTTGAAGTCTTTGGTTTGGAATCACATTTGCTTCACTTCAGCATGATAGTGATTTTGAGCATTTTGGCTTGAGCTTTGGAGCTTTGGCAATGGAGATGTAGTCTGTTGATCTCTCTTTTGGAAGACCCTGTTGATGGTTGTAAAGGTTGAGCGTCACATTTGTTGTTATTCTTCCGTTGCCATGTTGTATTCCACTGCTGTATATTGGCTCTGATGTTCTTGTTATAAATTCTTGTATCCATGTTGTGTATTAATAAATTCTTTTTTGTTTCCGCTGTGTTTTTTTCACCTAATGTGCTATAAGCACCAGCGAGCCGGACTCCAACGTTTGAATCTCCGGCATTCGAATACGGGTGATGTATTGGATGACGATTTTCGGTCGTCGAATCCGGGTCGTCACAAGATCTGAGTCCGCACTAGGAAGTCGGGTGAACGGTACTAGTTATAAGTTAAATTGTGTGATCGAGGAGCGATCGAATTTGATATTGCATATGTATGATATAATACGTGCTTGATTGAAATAGAAATTTTGAAAAGAAATGTAAAAATGATTTTTGGAAAAGAAAAGTACATTTTGAAAAATATATGATAAATAAAAGTGGAAGTTGGATATCTCTATAATTGAAACTCATTTAATAAAAAAGTAAGTAGTGTGGCAAATAATTTTATAAAGAAATCAAACTTGAATATTTGATTTGGCATAAATCAATATATATATATATATATATATATATATATATATATTTGTTATATATGATAAACTCCCCTCGTTGAATCTATAACCAGAAGAAAATATCTTTGAAAATATTTGAAGTATAAAAGGTAATTTATATAAGTATAGTGATCCAAAAATATTTTTATTCTAGTTAAAAGAATAAACTTATATATATTTATATATATAAATGATTTTATGAGAATGATTTTGGGAAAAAGGGTTTTTGGAAACTGATTTTGAAAGGCTTTTGATTTTTGGGAAAAATCAATTTTGGGAAATTTGGAAAGCCAAGTTTGAGAATTATCAGTTTTATGTAAAGGAGATTTATATGTGACACATGTGATTTGAAGAATACTATATTTGTATAGTATAAAATGTTTTGAGAATGGCTGTGGGGAAAAAGGCGCTCCCATTTAAATGAACTTCTAGTAGAAGATCCACGAGGTGGTTCTGCCTTGAGCCCTAAGAGGGGTTCCAAATTTGATCCTGGGAGGAGGTCCGGACAAACTGAGGTTCCTGAGGATTGTGTTGGGGTAGCGAAAGTCAAGGGCGCTGATGCCTACAAAGACATTTGGGCTATGTTATGACGATAGTGTAACTCGATGTCACTGCGATCTACTTCACACCATAGCGAAAGTCGAGGGCAGTGATTGCCTACGGTCTATGTTTGACTTCGCCGTGAGGGCGACGTAACATCGGTAGACTGCGATCTATGAAGACATAGCGAAAGTCGTGTGGTAGTGAGTGCCTACAGGCTATATTAGGACTCGACTGATGTAGTTTGCTATCGATGTGGGAGTGGTGAAGTTTCATTTGGCAGCGAAATTCAAGGGCGTTGATGCCTACAGTTACATAGGTTTTTGTCGTGATGGTGACGTAACCCTGGGTGTAGCTGCGATCTGTGGCGGGTTCCATGGTGAAATCGAGGGGCGCGGAGGCGTACAGTTTTCTATCGTTTTGCCGGGATGACGACGTAATCATCGGGTTAACTGTGACCAGGGAAGGGGTGATGATTTCCAGAGCATTCTCACCAAAAATGTTTTCTATATTTTCAAAAAAAAATTATAAGTATTTTCACTAGATGTTGAAAACGGGTCTGCTAAGTACTTATAGATTTTCAATCCTATGCCTGATCAACGTATGACCGAGTTTCTATGAGAACATGGACTTGTTGGGACATCAAGTTATAAAAAGTAATTTTTATAAAGCTATTTTGATAATATTATATAGATTTTAAACGCATTTTAAAAATTTAAACAAAAAGGGAGCTAAGAGTTAAAATGTTTAAAGGATAATTTAGCTGATAATTAACAGTATAATTAAAATTCTTGCTTTGTTCCTTTTTGAGGACGAAAAGTTTTAAAGTGGGGAGGAATGTGATAACCCGAATTTTTGGACATCTAATAACTGGATAATTAATTGATTTTTACTATTTAGATACTAATTTTATTTAGTTGAACAAATAAAATTCTGATAACTAAACATATCTGGATTTGGAACTATAATAAATGTTGAATTATAATCTCTAGAAATGATAAATCTTATAGCAAATTAATAATGTGTATATATATATATATGCAAACTTTATAATGTCGAAAATTATAAGTATATATATACTGTGATATCCCGGAAATTTTGACAATATCAATTTAATAATCTTTATATAAAATTAAATTGATTTGATGATAATTGATTAATAATATATGAATTGGTTTAATAATCTGATTAAATAAATATTTAATTTGTGATTTTTATCTTTTAAAAGTTAAAATAATTGTTTCTATATAATGTGTGTATATATATATTTGTGTATATATATTATAGATAATCTTTGTTTTGGAATTTAATAAATAAATGAAGTTTTGTTTTTAAATTCTAATAATATATTTAGTAATTGGGAAATTATGTTTTAAATTAATTTTAAGTTTCTCAAAGTCATTTAGATTAATAACTATAGGATTTATAAATACTTAAATAAATGTTAAATTGTTTAAAATTATATCTTAGCTTAATTTTTGTTTAAAATTTAAATAAAAAGTTTGTTTTATTTCTTTTTAAATATTATTTGATATAAATATGATTTGGAAATTGTGTATATAAGTTTAAATATAATGTAAAAAAATGGTTTTAATTCATTTTATAATAAAAGTGATCTATAATCTCTTTATAAATCATTTAAAATTTGTTAAATTAGTTATTTTCAAGTCCTATTTATAATATGTTATTTTTCCAGTAAATATAAAAAAGAATTAAAATAAGAAAATAGAATTTTCATTTTAAATTGAGTAAATTGATTTTAATTTGGAATTCAAAGGTTTAATTTGAATTTGGAATTTTATTTTAAATTCAAATTAATAGATTCTTTAAAAATATTTGAATAAGTTTTAATTTATAATTTGTTTTATTTACAATTTTCTTTAAATAAGAAAATCATATATATTTATATAAGTATAAAATCAATTAAAGAAAAACCCTTTATTAACATTTAATATATATAACTAAATTAATTAAGAGACAAGTGTAACCTATTAAGTAATTTAAATACAAGTGTTAGCTAACAAATTTAATATCATGACAAGTGTCATTGTTTTATTTTTTTTCTTTTTTCTTTGCTTTGATTAAAATAAATTTCAGCCTTATAAACATTTCCATTTTTCCCTCAAACCAAAAGCTTGTTGAAAAAAAAAGATCTGAAACTCAGAATTTCCTCAAAAGAAAAACTGAAAATCATCTCCTCAAAAACATGCAATTCAAAAAAGTGCATTTCTTTACAAACCTGCATTTCATCTCTGAAAAATCAGGCATGTAGATCAACCTGCACTTTTTGTTCCTCTGGAAATTAATCATCAGCATAGCAAATAAAAAGGGCCTGCATGCATGTAGATAGGGATAGGGAGCAGTAGCACTTCAGTTCCATTAGCATAACACTACAACATTAAATCAAAGACAGGACTCAAAAGTCATTGAGGCTCAGTTTTGCTGGTGAGTAACATTTTGTTTAAAATGAATCAAGTAAATGATTGGTTGCCTGATTTGTCTCTGAAAATTTTTGCTTGTGAATAACATCACCTTCCTAAATCTTAAACCATAGATGCATGATAATATTGAAGCAATTTGTTTGTATGTATATGAGTTTTCTGGCAATTACTATGAACTTATATAAGTATGTATACACTGTTTAGTATCAATGTTGCTATTGTTCTTGACTTAAGTTTTTAAATTCAAATTTTAGTAGTCTCTTGACTTAACCATTATTGTGAAAATGAGTTACAAACAAAATTGTTTGTGTGATCATAAATTTAAGTTTAAAATTTTAATTAAGTTAAACAAATACAACTTTCTCTGGAAACCCAAAGGAATCAGGAAACATGAATTTGTTTAAAAACTTGAATTCTTTAATTCATTAATTTAAGATTATGATCTGAAAACCTATATGGAAACAAGATTTTTAAATCAGAAATCATAATATTTAGTTTGGGATTTGAGAAGTAGTGCTGTGATGAACTAAAAAGATGATTTTGGAAAATTTTAATGATCTTGAACATCTGAGGGTTTGAAGTTTCTTCTGTATGCAGTAGAGTTATCAGGCACTTCTGAAAAATTATCAAATTGGTGAATAAATTTTTGGATTAGCAGTACTGAGGTTTTTGGTTCTGTAACCCTAGTTTTTGAACATGTTAGAAAATAGGATCGTTCTCTCTCTCTGTTTGACCAAGTGGGAAGCCACTTTGGGGAAACGTAGCTGGGTCCATGACAAGGTTGTGGCCGGAGTTTCAACTCTAACGATGGTCGGGGGAGTGGGATGTTGCCGTTGACAGGGTTTGGGTTTTGAGTTGCCCTGTGTTTCAGGTTTTGGTTTGGGACTGTTTTTTTTATTCAGGTGAGTGATGATGTTCTGGTGGTCGTAGGTTGGAGCACGGGTGGTTGTCGATGGGTTGAGGCCAGGGTGAGGGGC
This sequence comes from Allium cepa, assembly GCA_030765085.1. Classification (NCBI taxonomy): domain Eukaryota; kingdom Viridiplantae; phylum Streptophyta; class Magnoliopsida; order Asparagales; family Amaryllidaceae; genus Allium; species Allium cepa. Next base: position 561,973,585 of record CM060939.1, read on the forward strand.
CGAAGGTGATCAACGTCACGGTGCACGTGCACCATGCATTTCTTTTGGCTTGTGAAGGTTGTATTGTTTCTGGAAATTTTTGGTTGGAGTGTTCTCGGGGGATGCTCGTGGCACTGGAGAGTTTACCCGAAGTTGTGGGAAGTAAGACTCGAAGCAAGCTTAATACTGGCTCGAGTTTTGGTTGTAGGTTTTTTTAGGGAAAAACCTGACAGTTTTAGGTTTTTGATTTTAAACTAAATTTTAAAAGGAAGCAAAGCAGGATCTAAAGAAAAAAATTAAAACAAGCTTAAATATGAATTCAAAATGAATTTGAATTCTAGTTTTTGAAAATAAATAATTTTATAAAGGATGAAAAGGTTAACAACTTAAACCTGTACAGTTTTTATATAAAGTGTCTTATAAATATGGAAAAATGAGATTTAAAACATGATTTTAAATTTAAGTTTAAAAATCTGAATGGTAAATCTGAATTCGAATTTGAATTTGAATTTGAATTTTAGGATTTGAAAAGAAAATAAGTTTATAAATTCTAATGTTATAATTAAGTTTAAAGATTATAGTACTTTATAACCTATTTTTTTTAAATATGAAATATAGGATTTTAAATTTAAGTTTTTTATTGAGTATGAATTCAAAGCATGAGTTTGAATTCTAGTTTTGAAATTAAATAAGTTTTGAATTTAAATGTTTCAAAATCACTTGGAATATTTAAAGTATAATTTAAATTTATTTAAATTAATTATGGGTTAAACTTATTTTTAAACTTACCTTAGGAGATAAGTAATTATTTAAAGTGAATGAAATTTGAAAGGTTTTAAAATACTTAAACCTTGTTTAAGTTAAAATTTGATTTCATTTTAAATTTTAATTCAAAATGGAATTTAGATGAAAATTTTAAAGCAAATTGTTTTTAATTATTTTGAAAATGATAATTAAATCATGAATAAGATTAATGGTCATCATTAAGTTGATTTGAACTGAATAATTTATAATTCATTAGATGATTAAGGTGATTAAGTTTTGTAAACTATTAATTTAATTAATTAATAATTTGGTTAATTAATTAAATAATTAAGTGTTTTATTTAATTAATTAAAGGATTAATAAGTTAATTAAGATTGATTAAATAGAAATTAAGTAATCAATTAATTAAATAAGATTTGATTTAATTTAATTGATGATTTGAATTTATTAATCAAGTAATTAAAATTAATTTAGTTTTTGATTATCGCTTGATTAATTAAATAATTATAGATTAATAAATGGGTTTTATAAATAAATTAAATTTAAATTAATATTGATTAATTCTGTTAATTACTTTAGAGAAGTAATCAAAGATTTGTTATTGGCTAATGAAGGTCATTAACATAGTATTATTTAACAATTAATTAATGTAATTAATTTAATGATTAATTGGATTAATTAATTTAAAGATAATCATTTGAAATTGTTTAGGTACAATTACTTAATGAAAGTAATTAAGAAAATTAATTACTAATTGTAATTAATTAAGTTTATTTTGATTAATTAAGTTAATTAATTAAGTTTAATTAATTAAACTAATCATTGATTAATTTGAGAAGTAATTGCCCAATGTAATTAAAAATGAATAATTACTTAGCGAAGTAATTAAGAAGATAAATTACTTGATGTAATTTAATTGAAGAATAATTGGGTAATGGAGGAGTTTTTGGAAATTAATTGTTTATGTAATTAGTATGTAATTAGTATGTTGAATAGTTACTTAAAGTAAGTAATTAATAATTAATTACTTAGTATAATTAATTTAGGTTTTGATAATTGAGTTGTTTGAAGATAATTAAGAGATGAAATTGATTAAGTTAATTACTTAATGTGATTGATCAAGAGTGATTAATCAATATGGATAATTGATAATTAATTTAATAGGGTAATTACTAATAAAATAATTTGGGATCATTAATTTAAAGAATTAATGATGTAATTAAGGATTGATTAATAAGAACAATTAATCAATGAAGGAATTAATTAATGTAATTAATTAAGGATTAATGTAATTAATTATAATTAATTAATTAATGCGGTAATTACAGGTTAATTACTGAATTTGGTTGGAATAATTAATTTGTGAAATTAATTAAAGATTAATTACTTGAATGTAATTAAAGAATAATTAACCAAGGATGATTAATTAGAGTAAATTGTTGAGGGTAATTAATTGGTTGATTTATAATTAATTAAGGGATATGTAAGCAAGATTTATATGGATAAATAATTAATTTTAATTAATTTTAAATTAATTAGTGAAGAAGTAATTAATTTAATTCGTTTTAAATTAATTATAGAATGGTGATTTATAAGTCATTGCTTGTGAATGTTGTTTAATAACTGATTACCCTGAATGGTTGAGATCTCAGTTATGAGATAAATGATGTTGTGTGATTTGGATGTTATGGTTGCATTTGAGTTGATAATATGAATTATCTGTTTGGGATGATAATATGGATTATCCGTTGTGATGATAATATTGATTATCTATTGTGATGTGTATTATCTGTGTGTATATAGATAATATTGAATTGAATTGTTTTAAACATTTAAAACAACTTGGACCTAAAAGACACGTTTTGGATTTCGATGAGACCGAGATCGGGTTTCCATGTTTGGATATCCGAAAACCACATCGATCCAAGTTAACGATAGGTCGTGAATCTCAAATGAAGATGAAGATTCTGAGTGCAAGGGTTATTGTCGTTAACTCTGAGGGTGATTTCAAAAATGAGTGTAACAAGATAATGCCTTCGGTTTCGTTCAAACCCGGAACGAACTTGTATGGATTGAATGCTTTCAGAACATCGTTAGGTGGATGATGAGCATTCTAGGAGATGTGTTCTCTAAAGGTAATCGTAGCCTCAAGCCTCATCAACCGGGAATGGCTAAAACAGGGGAGGTGCAGCATGGTTAAGTGGGTCATGCCCAAGTAGGACAAGATTTTCCCCTGGCTAGAAGTCCCTTTATTTTCGACTGTGTGGGCAGTTGGTTGCAAACAACTGTGGGGCTGTCTAGTTTGGGACTGTTCAGTAAGGAATGGTTCCGGCCTTGTGTTGCAGAGGAGCGGGCTTACTCCTCGGTACGGTGATCTAGGCTATGTACTGTGACGGGCGGTACCCCAGTAGCCCTGCCATTGATGGAATCCAAAATCCAATAAGTGATGTACGTATTAATTGTGCCCAACTATGTTGGAACGTGAGATGTAAGCATTCCAGCTATTTCTGGATTTTATTTGGAAACCCTAGACACTATTATAATATCATTGGATTTCCTATCAAATGATTTGGTTAGCGTAAGGTAAAAACTTTTCCATGTTTATGTGTGGGAAGTCTTACGTGATACCTTTCTTTTCAAAAGGTTTTTAAAGTTAAGCAACCTTAACCTGTTACTCACACCAGACCCATGTCTGACTCGGAGTTTATCTTTATTTTCTTAAATTCTTGGGTACTCAAATTTTTACGAGTAGCCAAGGGATTCAGGTTGGCTTTGACGAATATTGGAGGAGCAATGGAGCAGGAGGCTTCTGCGTTATAAATATATAGTTTCTGATGTGTGTTCTCTGTATTGTGTTTGTATTGAGTTGTAAATACTAGACAGGTGTTTATAACTGTCTAGTATATGTTGTGTATGTTGTGTAACTCTGAATGATGTTGTATATTATGTAAATACTTATGTTATTAATATAATTTATTCGTTCCGCTGTTGAGATTATAGTGTTTTTTCTTCTTTTTCTTCTTTCTTTTCTCTTTCTATCCCTTTCTTTCTTCACTAGCGACGCGTCTTCTTGGTGATAGGAAGTCGGGCCGTCACAGTTGGTATCAGAGCGAGGTTGAGTGAATACCTAGGCTCTGGAGTAGTGTCTATCTTAAGAGAGCGTATTTTTAATTTTTAATATATTTATATATATTTATTTCTACCTATCTATTAGGTTTCATGTTCGGGTTTTCCATTATAGGTTATAAAGGTAGATTAAGGTAGTGGTGTGTGTAACGCGACTACCATTGGTTGGAGTTTGTATGTTTTGAGGTTGGAAGTGTATCTGTCAAGGTTGTAGACCTAATACCGTCTCAGTGAGCTTTGCAGTGGTGTAAGGACTTCATCGATCTCTGAAGGTAACCTGTTAAGGTTCGGAGTTCATCTTTGAAGATGGATGAGTAGAGTTTGGATCTGTTGGCTGAGCAGAAGCGAGTGATGGTATCTTGATATCTCAAGAAGTAGTACCTGCGTGATGAGATGCAGTGACTATGGATGTTTCCGAAGATGATTTCTTGGGAACGAATTTAAGGAAGTAGGTCTGCTTTGGTGTTGTAGCTAAGTTCAGCAGGGTGTTTTAGTTTGGTTTCGAGTCCGAGTTTCTCGAAGAGCTTTGGATTGGGAATTCTATGGCATTGGTGTCAGCAGTGCAGCTCGGAGTGTTCTGTGTGTCGGCAGAGTATTCTAGCTTAGCAGTTTTCTGGAGATGGAGTTCAGAAGCAGTAGAGTAGAATCCATTTCTTCGATGGATTGGCAAGTCCAACTTAAGCTGTTCTGATTGGTAAAGGGAGAACAATTTTCTTTGAATTTTAGTTTGGATTGATCGCAAAAGTGACTTGCGATGATTGAGTACTCTCTTGGATTGTTAGAGATTTTTCTGGATGTTTTCAGGGAAGTCAAGGGTTGTCCTCATCTAGAGATTTAGTTTTCTTATCGACCAGGGTTCCAAAGAGTGGTACCGGTGGTTCAGACTAGTTGAAGTTGGTTCATTGCGATGGAGTTTGATGAAACAACTCCGGATTTGAGGAACTTCTGAATTTTCTCTTGGTTATCAGAGATCTTCTTGGTTCTATTGTCTAGATGTGCTTGTGTTCTTCATCAGTATTCTTTTCTACTCCAGATCAGAGTTGCGCAGCGGAAGCAGTTTGGGAGTGCATCTGCTTTTCTTTTCCGGATAGGAGAAGTTTGTTTTCTTCTGATGGTTGTGAGTGGAGTTTGTTCTTGATCTTGGTTGATCGAGGAGGATCATTCTAGTGGATTGAGTTTGGTCCAGTTTGTTTCTGGAGACATCAGCAAGGATTGAGCTGATCAGGTAGGAGGTAGGCAGCCCGAGATCGTTCGAGAGTTTTGTGGATCTGAAGTCGGAGATCTGATTTTGGATAAATTTCTCAGTTTTTAGGAGCTATAAATTTTGGAAAGGTCGGGTAAGCTAGCTCCAAGGTGTTTTGGATTTCTTCTGTGTTCTGTTATGGATAAATGTTGGGTTTTCTGGATTAAATTGCCAGTTTGGACAACTAGAATTCGATGTGTTTCACGTATCTCTGAGGGAGTACGTGTATGATCTATTTCTGGTTTTGGAATCAGCTGTTCTGGGAGATTTGGTTGATGAGTCAGACTTGTCTATAGTCTGATGTCTTGTTCAGCTGTAGATCTGGATGAGTAGGAGTTCTGTAGCTTAGTAAGGTTGATTGTTTGGGTTCTATAAAGCGAGTATCCCGGTATTTACTAGGGAAACTCGAGGAAACTCTATCCAGTATTTTGTCTGAATAGTTAATTTTATTTGATTGGATGAATTGATTGCTATGGTTGTTAGCATATGTTTGATGTATGCTTATGTTTTAAAATTAAAATATTTTTAAATAGGTTATTAAATTACCTTTGTTTTAAATTTCGGGGACGAAATTCCTTTAAGGGGGAGGAAATGTGGTATCCCAGAATTTTTGACAATATCAATTTAAAAATCTTTATATAAAATTAAATTGATTTGATGATAATCGATTAATAATATATGAATTGGTTTAATAATCTAATTAAATAAATATTTAATTTGTGATTTTTATCTTTTAAAAGTTAAAATAAATGTTTCTATATAATGTATATATATATTTGTATATATATATATATATATATATATATATATTTTAGATAATCTTTGTTTTGAAATTTAATAAATAAATGAAGTTTTGTTTTTAAATTCTAATAATATATTTAGTAATTGGGAAATTATGTCTTAAATTAATTTTAAGTTTCTCAAAGTCATTTAAATTAATAGCTATATGATTTATAAATACTTAAATAAATGTTAAATTGTTTAAAATTATAGCTTAGCTTAATTTCTGTTTAAAATTTAAATAAAAAGTTTGTTTTATTTCTTTTTAAATATTACTTGATATAAATATGATTTGGAAATTGTGCATATAAGTTTAAAATATAATGTAAAAAAATGGTTTTAATTCATTTTATAATAAAAGTGATCTATAATCTCTTTATAAATCATTTAAAATTTGTTAAATTTGTTATTTTCAAGTCCTATTTATAATATGTTATTTTTCCCATAATATAAAAAAGAATTAAAATAAGAAAATAGAATTTTCATTTTAAATTGAATAAATTGGTTTTAATTTGGAATTCAAAGGTTTAATTTGAATTTGGAATTTTATTTTAAATTCAAATTAATACATTCTTTAAAAATATTTGAATAAGTTTTAATTTATAATTTGTTTTATTTACAATTTTCTTTAAATAAGAAAATCATATATATTTATATAAGTATAAAATAAATTAAAGAAAAACCCTTTATTAACATTTAATATATATAACTAAATTAATTAAGAGACAAGTGTAACCTATTAAGTAATCTAAATACAAGTGTTAGCTAACAAATTTAATATCATGACAAGTGTCATTGTTTTGTTTTTTTTTCTTTTTTATTTATTTTGATTAAAATAAATTTCAGCCTTATAAACATTTCCATTTTTCCCTCATTCTTTTTCTCTAAACTAAAAGCTTGTTGAAAAAAAAAGATCTGAAACTCAGAATTTCCTCAAAAGGAAAACTGAAAATCATCTCCTCAAAAACTTGCAATTCAAAATTGTGCATTTCTTTACGAACCTGCATTTCATCTCTGAAAAATCAGGCCTGTAGGTCAACCTGCATTTTTTTTGTTCCTCTGGAAATTAATCATCAGCTTAGCAAATAAAAAGGGCCTGCATGCATGTAAACTACACCATAAACGATATTTTGATATGGCTAAAAGCCGTATCTAATACGATTAGATACGGATTTTAGCCATATCAAAATATGGAGAGCTTATTTTTTGATATGATTATTAGCCGCCTCTAATGATACAATTAGATACGGCTAATAGCCGTATCTAATGAGCAAGTTTGATACGGCCTAAGGCCGTACATTTGAGACAATTAATAGCCGTATCTAATATATCAATTAGATACGGCCATTTTAGCTGTATCTAATTGACACATTAGATACGGCTAGAAGCCGTATCTAAGTAGTCAATTACACATACATATACAATATTCCGCACTCAAATGATATTAGAAAACAAATAATATTATAGGTAGTGCACAATCAAATGATTCAATAATCCGCATTGCAGTGCATAATAACTTAACAATATCATTACATAACACGAAAAATAGTACATACTAGCATTTAGTACAAATATGAAGTTAAGCTCAAAACAAGAGCTACACAAGTCACAATATCAATACAAAACCTTAAGATGTTCAATAGAACCCAGAGTATAACATCTGTAACAGTGTCTCTGGCTAAACCTTTTGCAATTGAATTACTCCAAGTCTCTTGCTACACTTTTTGCTAAACCAAATAAAATTAGCTAGCACCAAAGATTGCATAAAGATCATTCCTGATTCAACCTGCAAACATAAAAATGGGTATAAATTATAGTAGTACAAAAGACAGTTTGAGAAGTATGTGTCGTACCAAAAAAATAAACGCTAATGACAGTTTGAGAAGTATATTTGCTGATGTTTGAGAAGTATGTTCTTTCTTTGCATAATAATCTTTCAATTCTACCTGTTACTTTCTGCTTATTTTTTTTCTTTGTTACTTTTCATTTTCTGTATATTGCCATATAGTGTTTAGTACATACACTATAACAAAATATCGTACATGCAGAGCATGAAATTCTTGAAAACAGAGACGATTATATGTTGAGTTAGTCATGAATTGCTAACTCAACATATCTTGTTGTATCATGTATTGACTGGACTAGACTAGCGGTATTGATTTCAGACAGGGTGAATTCCTCCTTGCCAGTATTGAAATTAATTGTTGGGCCTGTAATATTATCACTTGTAGAAGCAAAAGGGACAAAGTGAGAGTGCCTCCTAGATTTACAAGGGTCGTTGCCTCTATTCTCAAATTTTTCTGGAGTTATACTCTTCATGTCTGATACCATGAGTGAACACATTTGCATATCATGTTGGGAAAATAAGAAATATGATTCAATTGTCAAAAACTTTGCAACTAGATGAATGAGGATTTTGAATTCAGCTAAAAGTATTTATATTTGAAAAATGATAGTGCTGATTGCATAACCTTAAGGAACCGCTATCACCATTTAGTACCCTATCTCTATCGGTGAAGAAACAAATAGTTCAGGCATTCCTAGTATTAAATACTGTTAAATACCATAGTTCTCCAAATATTGACATTCAAAACATGAATATATCAATGATTTACCAAACATTCATACTGCATGCATATTCTATAACTAAAGTATATGTTTGATAAAGAATGTACTATAACTATTATCAACCAATATTTACCAAATTTTGAATTGATATCAATAACTTTTGGCAAAAAGAAGTTACTGCCTCTCCCATAGTATTATCAATAAATCCAAGAGCACCCACCATAATTGCAGTTTCATTTTGAGTTATCCCTCCAGCCCCTGCTTACTATTATTAGTAGTAGTATTTTAATGTTAGAGGAATACAGAAATAGAAATAAGGTTTTATTTTATTTTATTTAGAATCTACCATGTCATAAGTCTTTAGCACTAGTGCACAACCAATATACACAAGTGTTTGGCTACTTTACCGAACATCAGTTCACACCAACACATAGTTTATGTACATTACTCAAACCCCATGAAAAGAAACATTTAAAAATAAATAAATAAATAAACTAGCATAGATTGCCACCAGCGATTCCGAACCAATGCTCGCAAAGCGTTAGCACTTGCAACTTAGTCATGTGAGTACCTCGGAGTTATTGAAAATAACAAACAACACTTTAGTCACTGCGAGAGAATCATACTACCCAATATATAGTACGAATAATAGCATCTAATAACTTAGTTATGGATTGAAAGTAACCGACAACTATTCCATACCAATTATCTGGTGTAAATATAAAGCAAGAAAAATGATGAACATTAACCCATACTTGCACTCACTTGTCCTGCATACACAACTCTTAATACATAACATATAAGACTAATATAAGCAATTATGTTACACAAACAAAGCATAAACCATAAGAATCACGATTACTTCAGATCTGATTTGAATCGCCATTGCAACTGATTGCATAATTGCTTCAGGTGCTGTGTTGTTGAGGCAGGTACAATTATGATCCTATGTTGAAACTGTTTTTTGTGTTGTGGCTAAACCAAAATTATAGAATTTGTTAATAAGCTTTTTTAATGTTTAAACTTATATCTTATTTGTTAATTAGAAAGTTTATTACGATTAGCATAGGAATCAGATCGGTACTTTATCCTTCTTTAGTTGAAACTGTGGTTTTAAATGCATTGAATCTCAACATAATTGTGGCCTGGAATGTAGAATAAATATCCCTATTTTTACTATTTTTAATGAGAATATTTATTTCCAAGCCGATCCCAACTCAATGGTATTAAGAGTCCAAGGGATTATAATAATTAACGAATATAGACAGACATGTAATGCCTAATGACTATACATAGAAGCATGCATGGGGGATCTGTTTGAAATGTATGATAGTATGATACATCAAACTTGCATTGTTGATTGTTTCCTAAATTATTTCTCTGAAACAATTTTCAACTATTGTTAGCTCTATAACTCTTTTGGGTATGAATACTGTCAACAAATTGGTAATGAATAAGTGCTTCAAATCACATTTGAAATTCAATATTATCAACCGTATTAATTAATATAATGTTAGAATACAAGAGAAAAGCACTAACCTAAACTACTGATTTTACATCAAATAGTATTATTAGCACATAGCAAATTTTACAATTACGTTCAAGTTAACCAGTGACAAGGATGGCATGAACTGCTATATATAGATACACAAATTAACATGCATTCTGTAGTAGATAGCTAAAGGTTATAATAGGAAAAACTGAGCATGTATGTACTACACGCTCTCATTTGGTTACTGGCTTTTCTTTATATACATACAGAATGCCAATTAGTGCAAAATGAATTACTACTTTGACCATTTATGCTACATAGGCATAAGCTTATTGTTTGATAGCTAAAGATTATGATGGGAGAAATTTTACAAGAAGTTGATGTTTGGAGAGAACTTAATGGATGTAAGAGAACTTTCTCTTCGATTATAGGGAGTGTTAATAAGTAAGCTAATGATGTTGATAGCAGTAGAGTTTAACAGATGGTTACAGTAATGAGAACGAACGTGAATAGGAGTTTGCGACAAATTTGTAAACAAGTTTAGCTTTTGTTTTAGATTATCAGATATTGTAAGAGTTTTTAGTTTTACTATAGTAGTTAAATGTATATTTTAGGTAAATTTATGCAACAAATTAAATTTGACGCATATGACTGAATAACCAAAACAAATCAAGCAACTGCAAACTCATTATATTGTGTTTTGGGTAATGAGATGCTATTTTGACTTTATAATAACTGACCATTGTTTTAAGAGTTTACACGACGAAGTGCAAATGTTACCAAAAGCATAAGCGCATGCAAACATTTTATTGTTAGAACATGAAGAAGGTATGTATTGGAACCCAGCTCAAACTGAATACTTTGGAGAGTATTAGCTAATCATATGATATAATTTGTCAACTTTGCCATTAATAATTAGTCAATTTTCATGTGTGTAAGTTATTCCTACTGTACTTTTGAGCTAGATGTACTTTTTTTGTATTTATTATTTGATTATCAAGTATTACGCTACGATTATGTTATTGTATTTTGCATTTGATTCTTCAATAATAGAGTAAAGGAATATGAGGGTTATTGTGGCAACAACATTTCAGTTGTTATATTTATCGTATATCTGACAAGATGCCTTTAATTGCAATATGTTTATAGCTTACAATGGCTGGCTTCCTTCCTAATTGATATAATAGAGTATGGTGACCGTTCGCCTATCGTTGTTGAGTTACGACATAAAGCAACAATAAAAATGTATCTTTCAGATTTTGAATTCATGGATGCTTTGTGATGGATATAATGAAGCTGTTAGTCAGGCTTTCAAAAATCTCTATGGGCAAAAAGATGGCTCTTTCTATAGCCTTTGTAAACAATAAATATTTATCATTTGTAACATAATATAAAACTATCATTTATCCTATGATGTTTTATCTTAAAAAGTGAATTGAATATGAAATGTTTTTGCAATGACGGCTATTTTTCTACAACTTTTGTTGCTGCATTTCACATCAGTTTATTGTCGCATATTTTACTCAACTTGGTCTGTATGCCATGTAGACAAATATATGTCTGTTGATATCTATGCTGAGTCTATTATGCGTTTGGTTGGAACTTTTACATGTTTTAAATCCTCCAGTGTGAGTGTATTGAGTTGAATGATGATGTATATTGTTAAAAGAAGTTATGAATAACAAGTTCTCATTATTGACTGAAGTAAATTACTATATCATCTAACATTGTAGACTATTATTGTTGTGTTTTTTCATAACTTTTCAACTATTGCTTACGCGGATTGTAGTTGATAAAGGAAAACTTAATGCATGTTTCTTCATTCTACTGTTGGGACTGAAATTCAGAACAATACTTCAAATGTAATAATTCAATTGTTAAATAATTATAATATTTTATAATTAGCAATTAACAATATGGTTCGATCAAATGCAGGTCAATCTGGACGTGCGTATATACTAGTTATTTTGAATATTTTTGTTCTTAAAAAAGTCAATATGAGATTTTTAAGATACTCTTTAAAATCTAAATTGTTATTTAATTTATAAATAGTGTTTGAAAACTAATTAAAATTAATTAAAGAAATTGCATATATAAAATTATTCAATCCTAAAATAATATTATTAAAATCTCGTTGGTTCCTTTCAAGCTAAATATACCAATATGTAATTATATAAATAGTGTCTAGCCAAATATACCTGCTCCATCATCTAGAGATATCGAATAAGACACTTCGAATGGCACACATATCCACCCACTCCAACATCAACAAAGGTCTCTGCAAATTGATGATTCATTTTGCTGGTTCTCTCATCTGGTAGCAGTATACTGTCCAAAACCACTTTTTCATGTGTGGATGGTACAGATTTCCCATGGATGTTGGACAATGTAGAATCTCGGCATATAGTGCATGTTGAAAAGGGAATATTTATTATTATTTAAGTTTTCTACTTATTATGTCATAAATGTTTAAATGTTAAAAATACCCGTTCCTATTAATTCTAAATCAGAGTTGAGGATTTCACATTTTTGATTGTTCGTAACATTGGTCGAATCCTAGAACTGCGAAGCAATGAATTCAGGAGCATTGAATTGTTTGGCGCGTCCTCCATCAGAAGAATTGACCGGTGCACGAATTCCCTGTTCAATATTTCCCACCATGTTGATCAAAACCTCCATTTGCCCAGACAAATTTCCCACCGTACTCTCCAAACTTCCCACCCTCATTTTCAACTCATCCTGCTCGCCATGAACATGTCGGAGTTGTTTCTGTGCAATGGCACAAGCCTTAACTTTAGTCTTTGGTATAACGGTCCCAACACCGCGGCTCCTACCCCTTGCATCCTTACCAAGCACTTGTGATAAGATATCTTCATCCACTGTCAATTTTTCTTCATCACTATCAGTGATCTTTTCCTTCGCTTTTGCAATTTGATCCTGTAATATGATAATACTTACATGAATAAGGAATTTTAAAGAATATGCAAGATAATATTTGTTTAACTTACAAAGTATGGAGAAGTAGCATCTGATATGCTACCATCTTTTTTCCTGTGTGTCTTCTCCCATACTTGACGACGACTGATATTTGTTGATGGACTAGCAACGATCTGCAATACAAGTTGATGCAACGACATGAATATCCAATCACAATGTGTAAATCATTTGAATGAAAATGAATATAAATTACCATTTCTTGTTCTATTTTAGCGTGACTTTTATGTCCTGCATGATGAGAATAACTGAGCAATGCTCTGTTCTTTTTGCCTACCTCCCTTCTTCCGCTCGCTTCAGGCGTTGCTTCATTTTTTACGAACTCTGCCCAATCTTCTTGAGCAACTGTAGGTGGGCAATTTTTCAACCGTTCTTCGTCATTGTTGAAAGAGTCATAATAAACTACTCTCAAGTTTTTCTTGTATCTCCTAAAAGCCTCGGCCATTCTCTTTAAAAACATTTCCTTTGAAAGCGGATCGAGCTCATAAATTTTCTGCAAAAAATATATTAAATTAAATGTTGTGCAAAGAGTTGAAACCATAAGGCTATTGAATGAAATAGTTGTTGTCAAACAGATAAGGATACTTACCACCAATTCGTTCCAAACGTTGTCCTTGTATGTTGCAGGTACTTTATTCCAACTTATATATGATATCGGCACATGAGCTCTTACTAGTTTACCGAGCATAGTAGCGATTTTTCCAGCGTTATCTGAGACCGGAATATCAAGTAAGTTTTGATCAACTTTCTTCGCCTCTGAACATGACGAATGTGAAGATGGTGGATTTTCTGACATAGTTTTTTGCAAAATATAATATTACTAATTATTTTAATAAGTCACGATAATAATTATGGACGTATCAATGTATCAATGTCAACACTCCATAATATAACACACTTGCACATACAAAATTATTAAGTGACAACACCTGGAATTGCATTGGAATGTATAAAATATTCAAAACATACATACACACAATCGTGCAACTAAAAATATACAGACACACAATCATGTGATGTATGAATACTAATAAGTTAACATATGGATTTGGTAAGGTCTTCTAATTTTTCATCGTCTTCAAAAGCTGATTGATAGACGGTAGGGAACTCAATGTCATCCACATTTGTAGTCAACCGTTTTGGTGTACGCAAGACCACAGACCATCCGTTATTTTTTAAATCTTTTGAGTAGAAAACTTGACTCGCTTCTAATGCAAGAATAAATGGCTCGTCATTCACGTTATTTTTGTTCTTCAATTTCTCTAAAATTACCATGATGAGGTTTGAAATGGGATCTATTTTGCAACCATTGACCTTATCCTCGACTTTTACCCAATCACAATAAAAAACCGTTTGTTTGAAGTCAGTGTAATCCAACTCAAGTATCTGTTGAATGACTTTGTAATACGCTGTTTCTGCTTCCTTATAATTTTTATCCTTGCCACTCGCTCTAAATTTTGTAATTGCTCTCATGCATACACCGCTATTTTGTGTTAACATACGGTCTTCGTACTTTTTCGTGGAAAATGAAAATCCATTCACTTGGTACTTCATATAACTACGCGTTATGAACTTCGGCCCGTGCACTAACCGCCACAGAGTTGGATCAACATTGATGGTCTTTAACAGCTCATTACATAACCATAGATTAAAACTTTGAACTACTTCCACCGTGGTAGCCTTGCCTCTAGGTTGAAATCTAGTACTTTTCACATAGGAGTTATACCTCCTACGAAAAACACATATCAAAATGTATATATAAATTGAATTAAAAAAATTAAAATTCCAAACAAGTTCGTGAACTTACTTCTTACATTCATCCAATCCATCGTACTTATTAAGGACCCATCTACGCACCTGTTCAAACTGCACTTGGGTTAACGTTATGTCTTTACCATTATCCAGAGGTATCTCACCAGCAAACTCATCGTCCTCGTCTAAAAACGCTTCGTGGGTATGTTTATGATTTCCATCACCTCCGTTTGGCATATATTCCATGCAGTAAAGACGAACTTCTTGTATGATATATCCTTCTGCAATACACCCTTCATTGTATCTTTTATCACACACATATCCTTTATATGTTTTCATCAACCTATAAATGTGATCAATTATATACTGTAGACGGTAGCTATTTATATGAAATAATGTTGTGCATAACTGAAATTAGAAATTTACCGTTCAAATGGATACATCCATCTATATCTGACAGGGCCACAAATTAACGCTTCATCGGCTAAATGAACCATAAGGTGGACACTGATATCAAAAAATGCAGGTGGAAAATGTTTTTCAAATACACACATTGCTTCTACTAAGCTAGCCTTTGCTTTTAAAAGATGTTCCCTATTGATCACCTTTGAACACAAAATGTTAAAGAATAAACTAATACGATGAACATCATTTCGTAGATCCTTATGTTGTGGATAAGAATGTTGAAGCAATACCGGAAGCAAATGCTGCATTATGACATGGTAATCATGTGACTTCATATTTCTTAGTTCAGGAGAATTGATGCTCACGTTGTTGTGAAAGTTAGAAGAAAATTTGTTAGGCACTTTCAGATTTTTCAAAACGGTGCAAAACCGTATCTTTTCTTCTTTGCTCAAAGCGAAAGTTGTCTTTGGTATGATTGTTTTATTTGTTTCAGGATCTTCCATCACCCACAACTTTTGTTTTATACCCATGATTTCCAAATCCTTGCGTGCATTGATGCCATCTTTTAACTTATCTTTATGGTCCATAATGGTGCTGATGAGATGCTCCGTGACATTCTTCTCCGTATGCATAACATCAATATTATGCCGGACCAAATTTGCTTTCCAATATGGTAAATCAAAAAAGATAGACCTCCTATACCATCCAGAAATATTGTCAACATCTTCATTGGTGGACTTTTTCCGTTTTCGACCAATTTCTTCTTTTTGTTTACCAACTTTCATTTTGATATTCGCTACTTTCTTTTCAACTTGAAAACCAGTCAATGGCCATTTAGGGCGACGAAGTTCTTGTTTGTTGTTGAAATTTGTCTTATCGTATCGAAACTTGTGTTCGTTAGGAAGAAACATTTGATGTCCCATGTAACACATCTTCTTACTTTTAGGAAGATAATAAGAACAAGTGTTTTCCCCACAAACAGGACATGCAAAGTAACCGTGAGTTGTACATCCCGATAAAGTCCCAAAAGCAGGGTGATCATGGATTGCCCACAGCACCCTAGCTCTCATTGTGAACTCGGATTTATTTAGCGAGTTAAATGTAACTACTCCTTCCCATAACTGCTTTAACTCGTGTATCAACGGCTGTAAATAAACATCAATATCCTTTCCTAGTTGTTTTGGCCCAGAAATCAACAACGTTAACATTGAGAACTCCTTTTTCATGCACATAGACGGAGGAATATTATATGGTACTACAATTAGTGGCCAACAACTGTAAGGGTTAGAGAGGGAAGCATGTGGACAGAAACCATCTATTGCTATTCGAAGTGTGATATTTCGTGGCTCGGCAGCAAAAGTTTGATCAAATGAATCTGCGCCTTTCCATTGAGAAGTGTCACATGGATGACGCATTACGGTTGGATCAGACTTGGCACGACCATGCCAGGTCATCGCATCTGCCATCCATGGTACAATATACAGTCTCTTCAATCTAGAAATTAAAGGAAAATGTCTTAATGTCTTTCGAGGTACTTTGATGCATTTTCTCTCTTCGTTTAATGATGTCCTATTTCTTGGTTCATTGCAATTTGTACAAGAAACTTTGTTCGCATCATCTTTCCAGTACAATATGCAATCATTGATGCATGCATCATAAGTTTTGTAATTCATCCCAACTTGCTTAATGATCTTCTTCACGTCGGAGTACATTGTCCGCAGCGTGTTACCTTCGGGGAATAACTCCTTTATTAGTTCGAGATATGCAGTCGTACTATTATCTGAAAAGCTGTACTGGGTCTTCAAGCTATTCAGTTTCACAATGGCATACAGCTTCGTAATCCCTTTTGAACATGAAGGATACAGCGGCTCTTTTACGCTACCAAAAAGCGATTTATACTTCTTACTTTCATTGCCTTCCAATCTGGATAATCAGTAGACTACTCTCCAACATTAGCATGATCAAGCAACGAATTTGTAGGTTGAAAATGATGAAATCTATTTGCATCATTAACCAGATCTTCCATCCTAATATGTTCAGACTCAGCAGTAGTTCTGCCATGAGTAACTGGTTGTTGTTTTTCCATCTCCGCCCTTTTTCCCCATGAAAATACCACGCTGTATACGATTGGATAATACCCCATCTAAGCAAATAAAAATGAATGTAATCTAATTTGATCGTCTTCATATTTTTGCACCGGGTGCAAGGGCATAAATACAATACCACCGTTTTCTTCAACAAAACTAATGAACTTCTGCACCCCGTCTATATAGTATGTAGATCTTAGATCTGATTCATTTATCCATTGTTTGTCTATGCTGAAAGACATACTGCCCTCCTATATCATATTTAACAGAACATGAGACTTGCCCTTTAATGGGTCCTATATCATAACCTCTATTTTCAAGATGTCCCAAGCATAATGTCTTTAAAGTGAACATCAATATCAACAACCATTTCATTTCTACAGTTTGAGATTTTAGGGTGAAACCTAAGATATTATTCAGGTTCATTCATTATACATATTAGAGTTTATGTGAATGAAACAATAAGTGAACCGTGAACGCAAATAATTGATGAAAATTAATTGTATTGACCGATTACCATTGGTTGGGTTGTAGCAGAGTGTAACTTGTTTGGGTAGTTGGATGATCATTTTTCGGTTGGTTATTTATAAATATATGGATATATCAATTCTTTTTTAGTCAATAACAGTTTGATATTATTTTTTATCTTAGTATATTATTATTTTATATATTATATAATGCTAAACATATTACATATGTGATAGTCTCAAGTAATTCCAGAATAGCTAATCTTTACTTCTAACATTCTTTTAGCTTTATTAGATATTACTTTCCAGATCCTAAAGCAGGTAAACATAGTGCATATCTTTAAAGAACAAATTCTTTTCCTTCTGTTTCTTTCAAAATCTTTTGGTTGCTTTGGATTTGTAAAAATGATTTTTGAAGGCCTCATTGTTATAAACAATTATGCTTGTTTTTATATAATGAGCTTACAAGTTAATCGAGAGCACAAATCTAAAAACATGGTAAAAACATGGTAAGCTTGCAGACAACATCATGAACAATTCAATTAGATACAGTTCAAGAACTTCAGAATGAGTATAAGGAAGTTTTTATGCAAATTGATAATAACCTTATCAGTAAAAGTTTATATCTGAGATGGTAAAACAGTAAAAATCACTAAGGTTGTATAATTGTTGTGAAAGCAGATCTTTCATTGCTTGATCAATTAAAAGAGGAAGATTTCTCCCTATGGAGATAACAACTATTATTCCGACTAGGCAACAATGGAAGGAAAACTTGAAACGGTGCTTCCTAGCGGACAACATAGTCACTGAGCCAAATTATTTAGCATAGAGTATCAAAATATACAACTTTCAGGCAAAATTACAAAACCAGAGCATTAAACATAAACAACTATTGATCTTACAAGTAAAATTAAACAAAATCAAAGAAATAGATTGATGTAAAATGTGAAAATTAACTGTAGAAATCTTCAAAGTACAACTTCTACTAATTTGCACGTATCATATCAGAAAATATGAATGAAGCAACAAAAAATGACAAATGAAGAACTGCCATAGACTTGTATCCCTTAAAAGTAACAAGTTGATTAGGAACAGAATTGTCCTACTGATGGAATTAAGCAGAATCATACAAAGCAATTCAGTGCAAACAATAACTGTTGAAAAATTTGTACTTCCACTACCTACAGATCAAATATATTAACAAAGATTCATGGAGGGTTCAAACTATAAAATAAAAAAACCACAACAGCTAAATTAACTTCCTTGTAAGATTTATACGCATGCCTTTTTCATGATCGTTTTGTGTTTTCCTGTATGACCTAGAATTTTGTAGTATGATTTTAAACATTTAATTAATTTTAAATAGTTAAAATATATGGACTATTTAAATTTCAATAAATGGAACTCAAAATATAGGGTTTATTTTAAACATTAGCACCAAACTGTTTCCAAAAAATTTGCCATTACAACGGCGCCATTTTGTAGCATCGGAGTAATTTTTATGCATTACCCCTCTCCTGATACTTGGCTTGCGCCATTAACAACAATTTTATCCACTTATACAACAATGTCAAAACAATATACAACATTAGCACCAAACTGTTTCCCAAAATTTTGCCATTACAACGGCGCTATTTTGTAGCACCGGAGTAATGTCTATGCATTACCTTTCTCCTGATACTTGGCTTGCGCCATCAACAATAATTTTATCCACTTATACAACAATGTCAAAACCATATACAATGTCAGAACCATATACAACATTAGCACCAAGCTGTAAATTATGCAAGGAGATCAAAATAATACAAAATAGCATAAGATTGACTATTGTATTAGACATGGTATTATTGGTTTTTTTAATTAGACATGGGGCTACTCAACAAAAAAATTGGGTTTCTTCATTGCAGCCTAAAAGCTTGTGTATCATCTAAATTTAATAACATTATAACTTGTTTTATTGTTTTGAGATATAAAAATGAAAGGTAACATAAATGTGAGCATGAAACTATCGAGCTCTTACTATTTTCATAAAATCATATAAACTTCATTTTCTGAAAGTTCTACATTGTCAAAATTGCAGCAGATGCAAAAGGATTGAGTCATTACATCTGACTAAGATGATTTATGATCTAATGCAATATAAGATACATGGATAACTCAGTAGGTATGCTAATTCTAAAAGTATAATTAGAGGACCCTGAGGTAGGACTGGGACTAATCTATCATTGAATTAAATTTCTAAGTCATTTATACTACATGGGAAGAATTTAATAAAAAGGTACTATTACCAACTATGCACATGCATTACGTGCCTGAAAAGAAGTAAATAACTTATATGATACAAACTCCTATAAGAAAAATAGTGCAAAATAATAATTCTTTTTGTATGTAAAAAAGAATGAATGGTATACTTTCTATGAGTTTATTCTTAATCAAAAGTATTGTATCTACAATCACATTTTGAGCATATCAAATTAGTCATGGTACACGAATTCATGATTGTATAAATACCCATAAATGACTCTTTATATATAATGTGAGACAACACTTAAACATACATATACTACCTTCATCTAATCCAGTTGTTCTCATATTTATACTTATACATTATTACAAAATGCAATCTAATTTAAGGAAAAAAATTACCAATCAAGACCACGTCTAATTTTCCAACTTGTGGACACCCTTCACAGCACTTCCATCTTACCCATCATCTTCCTATACTTTACTTATCATCTAGCTTACTCATTCTCAATTCTACTAATCAAAAAAGAACTAAAATATTTTTTATATATAAAATAATAATATTTGATGTATTCGTTATTTATTAGTGTTTTTTCGCAGTAGATTAAAGATAGAAATAAAACTGCATCTCATCTATTACCGGCCCTATTTACAAATATAAGATAACAGTCAACATGCTGTTAGCAATCCAGTCAAGCCAATGCAGCTAATTAAGAAATTGGTTTGATTTCTATGCCCATTGCTATTGATTCTTCTTCAGTGATTACTTAGTTTGTACCAAAGAACTACATAGGCTTATTTGTTGTGTATGGCAGATATACCAACCCAAATTTGTATCGACTTAACAACACTTAAAATTACCTAGGACGCTAAGCTGATCAGTAACTGTAATTCTAATAAGATAACAACCGTCATCATGGACAAAATTTTCTTCAAAACATTACACATTGAGTGAAAATATATGAGTAGCAAAGCATACATATAAATATGGCTCATTTCAAACAGTATAACAAATCAGTCTATAATGGAATATAAATTATAGAAAAGTTGCAGAATATTAAAAAAATACCTAAAAGTGGTCAAAGCTCGGTAACTAAGGGGTAGTGCTTGAGGAACAGGAGCAGGGTAAATCAATTAAGTGGAGGAATCACAGTTCAGTCAGTTGACCCTAGTCTACAGAATTGGTTGATTGTTAACTGCGATGCCCGTTCCTTTGGAAGCTGTGCTGCGGTGCAGTAGCTGAAATTTGCAGCAACATAAGTGAAAGGTGTTTGAGAAATATAACTGAATAAGTTTATATGTGATTATAATGTAGTATACTATTATTTATTTATTTAAAGAAATTAATTAATTGAAGAATAATTAAATATTTGACTTTAAAAATCATTTAATAGTTAATATACATTCCGGAAAATAAGATTTCGAGTATTGAAAAGCTTTCGAGTGAAGCAATGGCAGTTGCAGAGGAAACGGAAAAAGCAAAGATGCAACAAAAGATCACTTAAAATCAGCTAAAATTAGGTCCACAGGCGAACTTCCTAGTTGTTGCTGCAAGGATATATTATTTGTATGTGTAGATGGAAGAAAATGTGAAAATACAACCCTCAATGTCAACAGAGTGCATTTTCTGACCCTGGGTAGTGGGTACAAAAATAGATGAATGCAGACAACAGCATGATAGTTTTTTTTTCTTTATTTAATAAATACCAAATATATACTAAGGTTATAATTTCCCAACAGTTGCATGTACAGATGACTATATGAACTTTGGGACTTTATAATTGCAAATAACAACAGTACTTAAAACTAATTATTCTTCAATCACCCTTTAAAGTCATATCGGGTGTAGACTGACATACATAGAATAGTGCGCTTAGCAGAATTTCAATCGAAAATTGCTCTACCAAGCCAATCCAAAGCAGGATAAGCAAAATACAGCACCAAGAAAGAAGGCATAAGAAGGCATAGCCAGCAGTAAGTTACAAGTACGCGCAAAACCAAAATGACTACACTAGCAGGAACAACATAGACGAGTATGAGGGGACTACAAGTGGAAAATTTGAGGTCAATTGAAAAATGAAAATTAATAACTTCTTCACTGTAGAAAAACACTCTCCAAAACTCAAGAACTAGTGCTAATACTTAACTGATCTACACTGCTATCAGAATGATCCGTACCTAATGTACATACCTAATTGCACAAAACCAAAAACATGAAAAAAGAAGTCATGAATTAACAACATCATACTAGATATCAAATTGTACATACCTAATTGTAATTGTAGGTGGTAGGCAGGTCGCTGTAGTAGTTTCTGGGGAGGCGATTTGGCGATTTGTTTCATCTGGATGTGGAAGATTGTGTTGTAGATGGTAGGTAGGTCGCCATAGTAGTTTCTGGGAAGGCTGGAAATAAAAAAAAAGGAGGGAGGGTGTGCGTTTTGGGGAAAAAATTTCCACGAAAAGAGGGACAGATTTTGATACGGCTATAAGCCGTATCAAATGTTAATACGGATTAAAGACATATTAAATGATATAGATACGGCTATAAGCCGTATTAAATTTGATACGGCTTATAGCCGTATCAAATGTGCCGCCTAACGTTGCGCCAAAATACTATCTATGGTGTAGTGAGATAGGGATAGGGAGCAGTAGCACTTCAGTTCCATTAGCATTACACTACAACATTAAATCAAAGACAAGATTCAAAAGTCACCGGGGCTCTGTTTTGCTGGTGAGTAACATTTTGTTTAAATGACTTAAGTAAATGATTGGTTGCCTGATTTGTCTCTGAAAATTTTTGCTAGTGAATAACATCATCATCTTCCTAAATCTTAAACCATAGATGCATGATGATATTGAAGCAATTTGTTTGTATGTATATGAGTTTTCTGGCAATAACTATGAACTTATATAAGTATTTATACACTGTTTAGTATAAGTGTTGCTGTTGTTCTTGACTTAAGTTTTTAAATTCAGATTTTAGTAGTCTCTTAACTTAACCATAATTGTAAAAATGAGTTACAAACAAAATTGTTTGTGTGATCATAAACTTAAGTTTAAAATTTTAATTAAGTTAAACAAATAAAACTTTCTATGGAAACCCAAAGGAATCGGGAAACATGAATTTATTTAAAAACTTGAATTCTTTAATTCATTAAGTTAAGATTATGATCTGAAAACCTATATGGAAACAAGATTTTTAAATCAGAAATCATAATATTTAGTTTGGGATTTGAGAAGTAGTGCTGTGATGAACTAAAAAGATGATTTTGGAAAATTTTGATGATCTTGAACATCTGAGGGTTTGAAGTTTCTTCTGTATGCAGTAGAGTTATCAGGCACTTTTGAAAAATTATCAAATTGGTGAATAAATTTTTGGATTAGCAGAAGTGAGGGTTTTAGTTCTGTAACCCTAGTTTTTGAACATGTAGAAAATAGGATCGTTCTCTCTCTCTGTTTGACCAAGTGGGAAGCCACTTTGGGGAAACGTAGCTGGGTCCATGTGACGACCCAAACTCGATGTCCGATAAACGACATCAAATTCGTATCGCCGGAGCTTATAACAACAATTAGATGAATATAAAACAGCGGAACAGAATCAATATCATAAATATCATCACAGTTACAACATCAACATAATATCCATACTGCAACAGAGTACATAATACATACACCACAACTCCAAATACAACATCATGATAACACAACTGTGAACATATATCCAAAAGTTCTCAAATGAGAGAGATGATAACCACTCCCAAAAGCTAACACCTGAAATCTCCAAAAGCTCCTAAGATATCTCCAAGATAAAAAGCTCCAAAGTATTGCTCCTCCAAAATACAGAAACCTGCTACTAGGCTGCCCGTGTGGAAATAATGGGCACCCAGAGTTTAGGAAAGAAAACAATAAACTCCGGATCAATCATGGGACTGGTATGAGTAAACAAAAACAGTTGCATTTAAATAAAAACAAGATTTATAAAAGAATTTTCGGAATGCTTTTAAAAATGGAACTACCATAAGACCTCCCGCCACACACACAATGCAAACGCAGAATTGGAGGAGATTTCTTCTTATGATAGTTAAATATGCTTGGTACGAGAAAAGAATTCTTTTATATTATTACTAGTGCATAGTGAAGTAAATCATTTCGAAAATAGAATATTAATCTTAGCCAACATACGACCATTATCGTATGCCTACTATAGCTACCATGTTTTGTGGCAGGTTACCGCCACGCTGCATGACAGGTTTTACAACTAAAACCGTACAGGGTTTCGTATTGTTTCTTTGGTCCAACAAATGGTCAGGCCAAGGAACTTCCCATTGCCACATGAGAACGCCTCTGGAAGGACGTCCCCGAGAACCAAACCGGATCTCTGCCAACACAAGGCCGGGTTATCCCTAACTGGGTAACTACTGACACGAGTATGCCATCTCCCGGTTGTAACCAACCTTTAACCGGGGCCCCAGCAACAAATCAAAAAGTAATATATATATCTGCGATATCAACATAAGTTAAGTATCTGGGCTCCATACCATGATACCACTTCTATCCAGAAGGAAATGCACATACCCTAAGGGGTGCTACCCCCAATAACCTTGCAGCATCTTTCCTGTTTTGACCATTTCGGGGTGTGAGGTCCGACGAAGTCTCGTCCACAAAGCCACGCTTTATACAAAAGCTGTGCTTTGGGTCAACAAATGATCATAGAAATGATCACAAGATAAACGATCAAACAAATGATCCTATCACAAATGATCAACACAATGATCATTTCACAGCAACACTCAGCATGTCACATTACCAAATTGGGAATATATCGCTGATAACCTTCAACTACATAACCTCTGAGCTCGTACGTCTCAGAGAAGGGTATTAAGCTAAGAGAATAAATTCTCCGCCACCAACAGAAATATATTTGAAAGAAATCTGCTTTATATCTCAATTTGTAATGTCAGACATACAATCCATACAAGTCAGTTCCGGGCTCGAACAGAACCGAAGGCACTTTCAAAGAAGTCCTTGCAATCCGGATATCCACAATCCTGATCGGATTCCCCATTACATATGGAGAACTCTATACCGGAGCAACTCGGTGCAGAGTCAATCGACAGGTCATCCTATCGCTCTCGCAAATACCCGGTCTTCAACACCGGTCTTCAAATGCTATCCATAACGTCGAATCACATATTCGAAATGGGTTATGCGACCCAAAGGTCCTTTCCCGGCTAATTTGAATAGTGAGTGTCAAATTTTAAAACATGTGGATGTCATTCACAAATATTCACAGGTTCGATGTGGGTTTCGGCTAACCAACTGAAATCCGATTCCCTGTCGCATCGAAGTTTAAATGCCGTTTTACGGACAACAGGGTTTTCACATCAATACAGAATAAATCATAATCACAGTGCATCACATGGCAATTACATCATACAGAATTACAAACAGAACAGAGATATCAATATAAGTTCACAACAATAGTTAATTATTTACCAATCAAAACGAATGAGATAAATTAACCAAATAATTATTTTATTGATTATTCAATCAATGATTTATTATTCTTAATGATAAATAAATTAATCTTAATCATCTTGATACATTGATTTTTTTCCCTTAATTAGTTATTTTAAATTAACTGCTAATTAAATTAATTAACTTGCTTTATCAAATCAATAAATTCTTAATTATAAATTTATTTGAGTACTTAATTGTTTATTAAATCAATTTTAATCACAAACTTTAAATCATTCTAAATTCCTTTTCAAAACTATTGATAAAAATTGTTTACCTTAATTTCCATTTGAAAATCTGTTTTATACTTTAAAAATTAATTTATTGTTACATTGGAATTTTAATGTAAATTAATTTAAAATTCTTCTTTTAAAATTTAATCATTTAATTAAAGGGTTAAATAAATTTTGATTTTAAACTTTCTTTACTTAATTAAAGAATTAACAAATTCTAAAGCATTTGTTAAATAATTTAACTTAACAAAAATCTAAATTGTTTATATTGCAAAACACAAAATTTTCTTAACATTTTTGACTTAAAGATTCGAATGGGCTTAGCCCATATAAAACAACCCGAGTAAAAACATGGTTTCACTCGCGTCCACCCCGGGTCCATCACGTTACCTCCCCGAGACTTTCCATTTCTCTCCTCATCCCAGTTTCTTCTTCTTCTTTTTATTAACGCTTATAAATCAAAACTGGAAATAAGCCTCCACCACGCACTCGAGTTCGACCCCGAGTTTGACCCCCGCTGCTCGATAACATCACCGAGCACCCAGACCATACCCCCTTTACTGACACAGAGGCCAAGTCGTGCACATGTACACGGCAGCGACGCCTCTCTGGCAATCACCAATGACTCCGGCAAGTCACTAACACCCCATACACTCGAAATCAAACATTAAATTGAAAGCATCTGCTCGAATCCAAAATGTAGCCATTTTTTACAAAAACTGCAGCCGTCCCAAAACGCCTCGTCCCCAGGAAATCCACTCGCGCCACCTCCTCTGGCCATCAGAGGTCATGAAAATTTAACTGAAGCTTCATCGAGATGTGACGCCTCGACTGGCATCGGAGACGTGAATTCCGATCACCCATAGGCGGAGCGGCGATCCCGTTTACAACGTGAACCGGAAACAGTTCTTAAACCCTAGTTTAGATTCGAATTCACAATTTATGCAATAGAAAAATTCTTCAACATTTTTCCCGAACTCAACGATGATCAATCTTGCTTTAACCAAAATCCTAGCATTCGATTTCGATTCGATCACCAGATAATGATCAAAATGCTATTTTTGTTCATATTCAAACTGCACGTGAAATACTCAATTAAAAATCACCCAATTTGTTTTAAAAATATTGTTTTTGATTGTTAATCTGAGCTATAAAATTGAATCAAGATTTTGCAACATTTGAAATTACCCAAAAATTTATATCTCTACTGTAAATCAGTTTACAGAGTCCATTGTTTAAATATTAAGCCTAAAATAATTTCCAGGCTTCAAGTTAAGTTTAAATGAATCTATCATATTTGAATTTCCAAGCTAAATATGGTTGGTATGAAGAGATGTTAATTTTTTTTTCCATTTCTTTTACTCTGTAACTAGAAAACAGGAAGAACGGTATATAGGATACCCTGTACATCTACACATATATTTACCAAACCATGTTCAATGATAAACATATTTTCAAGAAACAGAGAATCATTTCAGTTAACTAAAAGATTTCAAGTTTAATGCTTACTCATATGACAAAGGTTTGAAACAGAGACTATGTTGATCTTCTTTGAACTGCAGTTTGTTCCTCTTCTCTTTTCTTTTTAATTCAGTAATTTATTTTCAACTTTGAAATATATAAAGTGATGCCTTTTTCTTTTTAATTTCAGATCTTTGCTAATATTGTTGAATGAATTAAAGAGGTAGGTTGATGTGTATATATATACCAGATTATGCATACTGCATATAGGTATAATACTTCTTTTTATATTGACCAACTCATGCTAGAAAGTAACAGCATTAAATGCAAGCATGTTAACAACAGTCTTTACTTTAGATTCTGTTTGGCAGATCTTGTTTATGGGCTGATGTGATTCTTGTTTATGGGAGAGAGTAGATAACATTTAATGCAAGTATGTTTGGTGAAGCTTCATCCTGTATACTTACAACATAGTGTTGTTTAATTTTTTTTTTTTTTATAAGTACTAAAACTTGTTTCATAAATTTGTTTTATCTTATATTGAGGCTTGCATACTGTTTTGTTTATTCTTTTATATGTATGTGTTGTTTTGTTTAAAAAGGTTTGTTTTTCTTATGTCTACTTATTTGTTTACATAGCTAATTGAAAGTGTTTTCTTTTACAGTTTTATATTTCTTCATTAAAATTTGTTATCTTAGTTTATTTGTTTATTTGTTTACATTGCTTAAATGTTAGATTATTTGTTTATTGGTTCATATGTTTAATTATTTGTTCATTTGTTCATTTGTTTAATTATTTGTTCATTTGTTCATATGTTTAATTATAATTATGTTATTTAAATTTTTATAATTTCATTATAACTTACTTTAACAATTTTTTATTTCTATTAACAGCTCATCTACCACAATTTATTATTTTACTTTGTTAAAAAGAAAAGTTGTTTTAGTTATTAACATTAAATAACTATGAAATTTTATTTCAATATTTTATTTCTTTTGAATTCTCAAATTTACATTTAAAAGTTCCAATAAATTTCCAAATTTTTAAATTCAAAATTCCCGGGATGTTACAAGGTCCATGACAAGGTTGTGGCCGGAGTTTCGACTCTAACGATGGTCGGGGGTGGGATGTTGTCGTTGACAGGGTTTGGGTTTTGAGTTGCCACGTGTTCCAGGTTTTGGTTTGGGACTGTTTTTTTGTTATTCCAGGAAAGTGATGATGTTCTAGTGGTCGTAGGTTGGAGCATGGGTGGTTGTCGATGGGTTGAGGCCAGGGTGAGGGGCCGGAGGTGATCAACGTCACAGTGCACGTGCACCGTGCATTTCTTTTGGCTTGTGAAGGTTGTATTGTTTCTGGAAATTTTTGGGTGGAGTGTTCTCGGGGGATGCTTGTGGCGCTGGAGAGTCTACCTGAAGATGAGGGAAGTAAGACTCGAAGCAAGCTTGATACTGGCTCGAGTTTTGGTTGCAGGTTTTGTTTCAGGGAAAAACCTGATAGTTTCAGGTTTTTGATTTTAAACTAAATTTTAAAAGGAAGTAAAGCAGGATCTAAAGAAAAAAAATTAAAACAAGTTTAAATATGAATTCAAAATGAATTTGAGTTCTAGTTTTTGAAAATAAATAATTTTATAAAAGATGAAATGGTTAACAACTTAAACCTGTATAGTTTTTATATCAAGTGTCTTATAAATCTGGAAAAATGAGATTTGAAACATGATTTTAAATTTAAGTTTAAAAATCTGAATGGTAAACCTGAATTCAAATTTGAATTTGAATTTTAGGATTTGAAAAGAAAATAAGTTTATAAATTCTAATCTTATAATTAAGTTTAAAGATTATAGTATTTTATAACCTGTTTTTTTTAAATCTGGAATATAGGATTTTAAATTTAAGTTTTTTTTAATATGAATTCAAAGCATGATTTTGAATTCTAGTTTTGAAATTAAATAAATTTTGAATTTAAATGTTTCAAAATCACTTGGAATATTTAAAGTATAATTCAAATTTATTTAAATTAATTATGGGTTAAAATTACTTTTAAACTTACCTTAGGAGATAAGTAATTATTTAAAATGAATGAAATTTGAAAGTTTTAAAATACTTAAACCTTGTTTAAGTTAAAATTTGATTTCATTTTAAATTTTAATTTAAAATGGAATTTAGATAAAAAATTTAAAGCAAATTGTTTTTAATTATTTTGAAAATGATAATTAAATCATGAATAAGATTAATTATCATCATTAAGTTGATTTGAACTTAATAATTTATAATTAATTAAATGATTAAGGTGATTAAGTTTTGTAATTAATTAATTTAATTAATTAATAATTTGGTTATAAATAATTAAGTGTTTTATTTAATTAATTAAAGGATTAATAAGTTAATTAAAATTGATTAAATAGAAATTAAGAAATCAATTAATTAAATAAGATTTGATTTAATTTAATTGATGATTTGAATTTATTAATCAAGTTATTAAAATTAATTTAGTTTTTGATTATCACTTGATTAATTAAATAATTAGAGATTAATAAATGGCTTTTATAAATAAATTAAATTGAAATTAATATTGATTAATTCAGTTAATTACTTTAGAAAAGTAATTAAAGATTTGTTATTGGTTAATGAAGGTCATTAACATAGTATTATTTAATAATTAATGTAATTAATTTTTATGATTAATTGGATTAATTAATTTAAAGGTAATCATTTGAAATTGTTTAGGTATAATTACTTAATGAAAGTAATTAAGAAAATTAATTACTAATTGTAATTAATTAAGTTTATTTTGATTAATTAAGTTAATTAATTAAGTTTAATTGATTTAAACTAATCACTGATTAATTTGAGAAGTAATTGCCCAATGTAATTTAAAATGAATAATTACATAGTGAAGTAATTAAGAAGATAAATTACTTGATGTAATTTAATAGAAGAATAATTGGGTAATGGAGGAGTTTTTGGAAATTAATTACTTTATGTAATTAATATGTAATTAGTATGTTGAATAATTACTCAAAGTAAGTAATTAATAATTAATTACTTAGTATAATTAATTTTGGTTTTGATAATTGAGTTGTTTGAAGATAATTAAGAGATGAAATTGATTAAGTTAATTACTTAATGTGATTGATCAAGAGTGATTAATCTATATGGATAATTGATAATTAATTTAATAGGGTAATTATTAATAAAATAATTTGGGATCATTAATTTAAATAATTAATGATGTAATTAAGGATTGATTAATAAGAACAATTAATTAATGAAGGAATTAATTAATGTAATTAATTAAGGATTAATGTAATTAATTATAATTAATTAATAAGGTAATTACAGGTTAATTACTGAATTTGATTGGAATAACTAATTTGTGAAATTAATTAAAGATTAATTACTTGAATGTAATTAAAGAATAATTAATCAAGGATGATTAATTAGAGTAAATTGTTGAGTGTAATTAATTGATTGATTTATAATTAATTAAGGGATATCTAAGCAAGATTTATATGGATAAATAATTAATTTTAATTTATTTTAAATTAATTAGTGAAGAAGTAATTATTTTAATTCATTTTTAATTAATTATAGAATGGTGATTTATAAGTCATTGCTTGTGAATGTTGTTCAATAACCGATTACCCTGAATGGTTGAGATCTCAATTATGAGATAAATGATGGTGTGTGATTTGGATGTTATGGTTGCATTTGAGTTGATAATATGAATTATCTGTTTGGGATGATAATATGGATTATCTGTTGTGATGATAAATATTGATTATCTATTGTGATGTTGTGTATTATCTATCTGTGTGTATATAGATAATATTGAATTGAATTGTTTTAAACATTTAAAACAACTTGGACCTAAAAGACACGTTTTGGATTTCGATGAGACCGGGATCGGGTTTCCATGTTTGGATATCCGAAAACGACATCGATCCAAATTAACGATAGGTCGTGAATCTCAAGTGAAGATGAAGATTCTGAGTGCAAGGGTTATTGTCGTTAACTCTGAGGGTGATTCCAAAATGAGTGTAATGAGATAATGCCTTCGGTTTCGTTCGAACCCGTAACAAACTTGTATGGATTGAATGCTTTCAGAACATTGTTAGGTGGACGATGAGCATTCTAAGAGATGTGTTCTCTAAAGGTAATCATAGCCTCAAGTCTCATCAACTGGGAATGGCTAAAACAGGGGAGGTGCAGCAAGGTTAAGTGGGTCATGCCCAAGTAGGACAAGATTTTCCCCTGTCTAGAAGTCCCTTTCCGGCCTTATGATGCAGAGGAGCGGGCGTACTCCTTGGTACGGTGATCTAGGCCACTTACTGTGACGGGAGGTACCCCAGTAGCCCTTCCATTGATGGAATCCAAAATCCAATAAGTTTGTACGTATTAGTTGTGCCCAACTATGTTGGAACATGAGATGTAAGCATTCCAGCTATTTCTGGATTTTATTTGAAAACCCTAGACACTATTATAATATCATCAGATTTCCTATCAAATGATTTGGTTAGCGTAAGGTAAAAACTTTTCCATGTTTACATGTGGGAAGTCTTATGTGATACCTTTCTTTTCAAAAGGTTTTTAAAGTTAAGCAACCTTAACCTGTTACTCACACCAGACCCATGTCTGACCCGGAGTTTATCTCTGTTTTCTTAAACTCTTGGGTACTCATATTTTTACGAGTAGCCATGGGATTCAGGTTGGCTTTGACGAATATTGGAGGTGCAATGGAGTAGGAGGCTTCTGCGTTATAAATATATAGTTTCCGTTGTGTGTTCTCTGTATTGTGTTTGTATTGAGTTATAAATACTAGACAGGTGTTTATAACTGTCTAGTATATTGTGTATGTTGTGTAACTCTGAATGATGTTGTATTTTGTGTAAATACATATGTTATTAATATAATTTATTCGTTTTGCTGTTGAGATTCTAGTGTTGTTTCTTCTTTCTCTTCTTTCTCTTCTCTTTCTATCCCTTTCTTTCTTCATTAGCGACGCGTCTTCCTAGAGATAGGAAGTCGGGCCGTCACATATACACAAGTATATAAGTGTGTATGTACATGTATTTATATGCCATGAGAATAAAATATAAGGAAGTTTGTAAAAGTGTGGATACATACATATATATATATATATATTAAAAATTTGCATAAGGTATTTCTAATTATAATATATATATATATTATGATTAGGAAGCATTGATTTGAATTCAATATAATAATTTTCAAAAGATATTTAAAGTTAAATTCTACATTTTAAAAACTTTAAAACATAAATATTTATATATTTAAAAGTATGATAGCTTAAAATAAGATTTAATAAAAGGTTTATATACTTTATTTTAAAATTATACATGAATAAATATGGTTTTTAAATATATATAGATATAAAACATAATACTTAAGTTAATAAAAACATAAAGAAAAATAAATAATAGGTTTTGACATTTGTAGCTTTGGTATAACATGCAAAGACAAGTGGCATGGTTTTCTTTTAATTTGAAATATAAATAAAATGTATGAGAAAACCAGGCTGTGTATATTCATTTCTCAATCTTGATTTTCTTTCATCTTCTTCCAAACAAAAACTAAAAAAAAAAGAAATCAAAACAACTTCAAGTTCAACCTAAGCAAATTCAAAGAACAACTACAAATTCAACTCTTTCAAGCTTCATTTCAATTGAGCTTAAGCAAAGCAAATCAAATTCGGATTCAATTCAAACATCAAGTAGCAGATCAGATCAAATCAAGTCTAGTTTTTCAGAACCCGTTCTTTGCTTTTCAAAAACCTGGTGAGTAAACATTTCTTTTAAAAAGCTTAAATCTGTTTTTATCCTGATGCATGTGATATATTGAAAATTTAATGTTGTGAATAATGTTCGCATGGATGATGGATATGTTTTATGCATATGAATATGATATAAATCTGTGCATGTCTGGATATATGTATATTCAAGCCTCTGTTTGATTTTTATAGACCAAATCAGATTCAAAAATCTAATTCTCTTTCTCCATTCTATTCCTAAATATGATCTCTAAATGAAAAGTGTTTGTATGAATGTAACATCATTTTTAAAAATAGTTTCAAGTGAAAATATTTAGTAAACATTTCAAAAATAAGAAATTACAGTAAAAATCTTTACAAACCAGAAAAATTGATCATCTAAATTTTATGTTTAGATTATAGGATTAGATTCGTATTTGGAAATGGTGATTTTTCATAATAGTATCATGATTTTTAAGTTTATAATTGTTGAGAATTCGCGAGTTGAACGGTATTCAAACTTTGCTTGATTTCTCGTCGATCGGTGATGGTGGTGCGTCATAATTGATGCTGGAGGTAGCCCGTGTGTCGAGGATCAGAGGAAAATTAGTCGGTGAATTTTTAGTTCGCAGTGGAGTTGGTACAATGGTGGACTAGGGTTTAACGACCTGTTTTGGTCGATGATGATGTCAAGGTGATTTCTTGGTCGTGGGTGAACCAGAGTCGATCGGAGTGAGGGGGATCGAAGCATGGGTCAACGGCGAAGCTCTAGACGTGATCGCAAGGTGTCGGGCGATCGAAGGCAGCGACGCGAGGGGTTTTTGTTGATCTGGTTGGATTCCAGTAGCATTCGACGTGATCGATTTTGATTTCCAGCGTAATCGTTTGTGTTGGGTGATCGAGAGGTTCGAGTAGGTCATCGCTGACCTGAAGGCGATGGCAAAGTTGAATGGAGTGGCGGCGAACTGTGTGCACATGCACGAGTTTTCTCTAGTGTTTGGGTGTTGTTGTGGTAGTCGGAGAAGAAAGGTTTTGCTCGGGTCTGGCTCGTAGTCAGTTGTGAGTTGTCTCGAAGGGAAGAGAAGGGAGGAGTGACTCGGGTTGGCTCGGGGGGTTTTGTAGTTTGGCCCGGGTTTTCTTTAGCAGGTTAACAAGTTTTAAAGTTTATAAAAAATGAATAAGTTTTCAAAGGAATATTAACTAAGTTCCAAAGTAAGTTTATTTAACAGTTTTCAAACAAGTTTCAAGATGAGAATTTTTAAAGTTAAATGTTTTAAGAATAATGGTTTTGGACTTGAATAATTATATTAGGTTGATGAATTAATTAATTCCTAAGTGTTTTCATATGAAATTAAATGATTTAATTAAGTAGGTGATTAAGATAAGAGTACTAAACTTTAATTAATCAAAAGGTCTCAGGAGATTTTGTATGAATTAATTTCTAGCATTTAACTTAATAAAGATTTAAATGATAATTAAGCAATTAATTAAGATGAATGGTTTATCTTAAATTAATTAAGGACTTAGGTGATTAAAGGATAATTAATTAATTAAAATAATAATAAATGGTTTGTAATTAATTAGTATTAATTAAGCAGGATTCAAAAGTAATTAATTTATTTGTGTTAATGAAATTAATTAACTAATTAATCTTGCTTATGGATGATTAAGTTATATCGAATGCTTGGATTGATGAATATCTCTAGTCTGATAATTCATGATGTGCTGTGATATGAAATGGCTGGATCGATCTGTTAAAAAATGTGAATCATTTATTTAATTAGATATCTGTGATGGATTTCTGTGTGCATATGTTATTCTGAATTTAATTAAATTGTTTACTTAAACAACTTGGCTTAAAGATGACATTGGATTCGAAGAGACCGGGGTCAGGTATTAGTAAATGCCCGAAACCACTTCGATTAGTAATCTACAACAATTCTTATAGATTTGATTTTAGAATCAAATAGGCTGGAAAGGAATAAGTTAAGTAACATGGCCATTTAAACTAAGTAACGGTTCTTAAATATTGTTTTGTAATAAGTGATTGACTATACCAAGTTAAGAGCTTGTAGTGAGGTACAAGTTACCCGGGTTTTTTGGAAGTTTTATAACTTAGTATTTCAAGTTATATGGGTTTACTCACGCTAGTTTCTAGCCTGACTCGGGTGTTACTTTAATGTAATGCTCGAGTCAGACCGAGTATTACAGATTTTCTGGTTAGTATATTCTGGAGCTCAGGAGGCGAGCTGGATGGTAGGAACATAAGGAGTATTTTCCGCTGTGTATTGGAGTTGAATTGATTGTTTTCTGGGACAAGTTGTTACAACTGTCCAGTTTGGTTGTACGCTAATATTGTAGTAAATTAACATTTACTGCTTTCTTTGTGTAAATGCCGCTATTTGTATATTATATTTTGATCCGCTGCGAATGTGAGATTCTGTGTTTTGTTTTCTGTTTCTTTTTCTACCTCTTTTCCTCTTAACCCTAGCTATCTGGAATTTCCAATCTTCGATTTCTCGGCATTTCTACAGTGAACGTATTGGTGCCGAATTTTCAGGGTCGAAAATTTCGGGTTGTTACATAAGGAGAAGATATAAAATTATAAGTTATTACGATGATGGAGGGACGGTGGAGTGGTTGGATTATTTTTCGTGCTTCTGTTATTTCACTAAACATGGAGAGAGAGAAAAAATCTGTTTTCTATTTTATATGTTAACTTGATTTTCCAAATTAGTTGTCTTCCAATAATACATGCGTTGTGAGCATTTTTTTGGATAAAACCTAAAACTAAAATGACAAACTAAATGGGTCTTAAATTATAGTATTTTTAGCATTATTTTACAACCAAAACTCCCTATTTTTATCTTATAAAATCATAACAATTTAATTTCTCCTCCAAAATATATGAAACTAAACCCACCTCTAATTCCGTATTATAAGCATCATAAATTTCAATTCATTTGAAGGGGAGTAACTTAAGTTCAATTCGTAAGCATGTCATTAACTGTGCTATTTAAAAACAGATTTGGATATGCAATATGGTTAGTATTACTCATTTAAGTTAAAGGCTCGATTAAAATCGTCTCTTGTTCTAGAAATTAAATCTTGAATCTTATGTTTGTTTATTTTTCCATCTTTTCTCTTTATCATGGTGGTCTAGCAACTATTTTCATTTTTTAGGTGAAATGAAAAAAGAATAAAGAGGCATATATTTAGAGATATAGGGGTTAATAATTTAGGCTTGGGATAAATTTCTTCCTTGCATAATGTCATCAATTTCTTAACCCTTGATTATA
Organism: Allium cepa; assembly: GCA_030765085.1. Lineage (NCBI taxonomy): Eukaryota > Viridiplantae > Streptophyta > Magnoliopsida > Asparagales > Amaryllidaceae > Allium > Allium cepa. The sequence goes on from CM060939.1 coordinate 562,009,763, forward strand.
AAATTCATTCCTTCAATCCTTATGGCTAAAATTAATTGTAGTAATCACACTTAGTTCAACTCAATCAATCTTTTAAGTATTCTACACTTGATTATTCAAGTTTTCTTGTAAATAATTCCTTCATTAAATCTATTAAATATAATTTAATTAATCTTATTAGCAATTAAGCCTATATTATGGCACTCTAATATACAGGGTATTGCAGCCTCCCTTTTTTATAGGAATTTTTTCTTCGAAATTCGAATAAGGTAAAGTAATGATCAATGCTATCAATAGAAGACACACAAGTATAATAATTGTGCAAGTACCCTAAATGTAAAATCATCAATTATCAATCATAATGCATTAGTGTAACTACTGATACATAAACATACCATAACATAAGATATACTATGCCACTACTAGTTCATACAATAAATAACAGAGCATACTACTATATCCATAAATGTCTGAAATAACTACAGATAGATATTTTTAATCTTGTTCACTACGACCCAGGTACAATCATATTTACCACCATCCCAGTACACACGAACAAGTGTAATAACCTTGTTCCATATCTCCTTCATATAACAAGTTACTATTCCTTTCGTTCGTCATATGTACGTCAAATCTGGTTCTATAGATAAATGTTTAATAACTCTTATTTCCACTACCACATTCGGGTTGTGCACACATTTCCTCAAATGTGAGATATGAAAAGCATTATGAACACCAACCAAACTACTACGTAAATCAACTCGATATGTGAGCTTATCAATCCTTTCTATCATTGGAAATGAGCCTACTTATCTAAGATCTGACTTCCTTACATTCCTAAAGCGCATAACACATCGCATCGGTGGAACTTTCACTAATTGCCTATTATGAACCTTTGCTCTTTACGCCTTTTATTGGCATAGCCCTTCTTCCTTGACTGCGTGAGCGTTATCCCGAGTGAATCAATTCTATCTTTTCAATGGCATCCTTTACCAAGTCAGATCCTAATATGAGTCTATCTCCTATGTCTAATTAAAAAATAAGTGATTTAGATGATCCCCCTTACAACATCTCAAATTTTGTCATTGTGATACTTGACTATTAACTATTATTATAGGCAAACTCTACTAAGTGCAAATGGTTTTCATAAGACCTTCCAAAATCAAGGACACATGCTCTCAGCAAATTCTCTAGAACTCGCTTTACCCTTTCCGTTTGACCATTTGTCAGTGAGTGGTAAGTCATTCTCAAGTCTAGCTCTATGCCCAAAGTGCTCTGCAAACTTCTCCATTACTCACTAGTAAATAATGTGTCTCTATCAACAGCAATGTTGCTTAGAGACTAACAGTGTTTTACAACATTCTTCGCATATATCTTTGCTAAGCTAGCTACTGTTCTTTATCCTTTACTAGCATGAAGTGGGTTCTCTTAGTCAATCTATCAACTATCACTCATATATTATCGTTCCCTGCTATTTATCTTGGCAATTCAATTTAAAAACTCCATAGATACTAAATCTAAGTTCCTATTCGGTACTTCTAATTGTTGAAGTAATCCACTTTGCTTTCGATGCTCAACCTTCACTTGTTGACATGTGAAACAACTCTTCACACATCCATCTTCATCCTTCCTACAAGAACACATGATTCATGTCACCGCATAACTTCGTCCCTCCAGAATGATTCATAAACTTAGATCGATGACTCTCTTCAAAGACATTCTCCTAAATGTTTCCCTTATTTGGGACACATAATCTTCCATTCTTCCGACGACGTCCTCATTGGTCTATCTTAAATCCACTTAGATCTTCCTCATCCACACCTATCTCTGATTGTTTAAGCCTTTCGGTTAACAATGGGTTATCTCATTACATTATTGTATTTTTATCTACAAGTGTTGGACGTACTTCCAATCTTGTTAGTGCACCCGAATCTTGACCAGATCCAGCATTCAGCCTAAAGTGCACTCCACAAGAAGCTAACGCCTCTAAGGCCTTCCATTCTATAATCATTGCTAACACTCAATCTGGTGCTTATTACTTAAAGCATTGGCCATCTTGTTCCCCTTCTTTGGCATATATTTTATATCGAAGTCATACTTCACTAAGAACTTTATCCATCTCTAATGCCATACAACTAACTCCATCTGAGAGAATAAATACTTAGGAGACTTATGGTCCATATATAGGGATGGCAATGGGGAGGGTCTAGGGTCCAAACCCGGTCGAACCGCCTCTGTTTTGGCCCATCTAGACCCATCCCATTGGTTCATTGGGGCGGGTAGACCTGTGACCCGTTCTTGAGTGCTCTGGATCTAGGGTCGGGTCGGGGCTTTGGCTCGGTTGACCCACCCCAACCCGACTCGCACTACTACCATCTCATGAAACTGCTTTATTACTATAAAGATTTATTAATCTTCTTAGATATAAGTGATTCTAGCATGGATAATAAAATGTTCCAATAAATAATCTATATAAAAAATTAGAGTATTAAGTTGCGTCATTGATAATTATACAATAACATATGTATATATTTTCTGAATTGTTATTGTACACATCATTTTTACTAACTTTCCTTAGACACGTTGTTATTTGTATTTCATGTATTTGGTGATAACGAGTATAAACAAATAAATATATGTAAGTTGGTACACAATTTTGAATCAATACATGAGACTCGTCGGATCTTGGGGCGGGTCGGGTCTACCCTGACCCGTACGGGTCCCGGGTACGGGGCAAATTTCCAGACCCGCACCGGGTCTACGGGGTGGGTCTGGGGCGAGGTCTAAAAAATCCAGGACGGGTATGGGGCACTAAAAACCCATCACGTTGCCATTCCTATTCATATATAATTCAGTCCATTCCCAAGAAATAATGTCTCAATATCTTTAACGCAAAGGTCACTGCTGTCAACTCTAAGTAAGGTGTTAGATAGTATACTTCATGCGGTCTTAGCTGTTGAAACGCATATGTTACTTTCTCTTCCATTTGCATCAATACTGCTCCTAACCCAATTCCTTAAGCATTGGTATACATAACCAAGTCCTAGTTTCCGTTAGGTACAATCAAAATAGGAGCATTCATCAATAACCTTTCAACTCCTAAAATGACCTTTCATGTCAATTAGTCCACTTGAACTTCTCGTTTTTTCTGGTCAACCTAGTCAAGGGTGCTACTATACTGAGAAATCCTTAATGAATCTACGATAATATCCCGTAATCCTAAGAAACTCCTCATTTTCATAATCGTCTATGATCTTTTCCAATCACTAATAGTCCCCATCTTTGATGGATCCAATTCTAATCCATTTTCTGAAACAATATCCTCAACAAACTTACTTCTTCTTTCCAAAATTAATACTTAGAAAACTTCGCCATTAACCTATGATGCCTAACACTATCTAAGATAGGCTTTATGGTATGCTTATTCTTAAAATATACTAAAATATTCCACTGAAGACCAGTGCAAATCTATCTAGTTGATCATGGAAGATTTGGTGCATAAGATCCACAAAGAATGTAGAAGTGTTGGTCAGTCAAAAGGGCATGACTAACGGCTCCTATGAATCGTATCTAGATTTAAATGTGGTTAAAAGAATACTATCTTCAACTGCACTCATTTGGTGGAATCCTGTTGCTAAATCTAGCCGCGAGAATACTCTAGCTTCACTTAATTGGTCTAAGTCATCTACCTTAGGAAATGGATAATTATTCATCATAAAAAAACTCATTCAATTTCGGTAATCAATACACATACAAAGTGATCCATCTGATTTATTAACAAATATTATGGATGCTCCCATGGTGAACTCGATACAATGAAACTTTTATGCTCAAGTTTCATAGTTCTTTCTTTAACTCCTACATCTCCTTGAGCGTCATTCTACTAGGTGGTCTACTAACAGGTAGTGTGCTATGTTACATATCTATTTGAAATTCAATTTCTCTTCTACGAAGTAATCCTATCACAAGTTCAAAAACAATTACAAATTCTTGAACTACTGACACTTATTGCACTTATCTTTCTTTGATTCTAATGCAAACAAGGAAGCTTTGATCTTCTCCTTTTATGTAACTAATGCTACCATAATCCTTCCACTTCCTTTTGGAATGTGTAAAGCAATTACTTTATCGACACAATAAATCCCGACATCATTACCTACTAGCCAATTAATACCCAAAATAATCCTGTAACTTACGTAGTCAAACACATATGAATCATAAGAAAAAAAATTCCATACAAAACAAGTTCTATATTAGTGCATTGTAATCCGAGAGTGACATACCCATCGGTTGTATTAGTCACATGTTGGGACATAACTACACAAGTATCACCTAACCTAACCTATTAACTAAATCTTTTAAAATGAACGAATGTGTATCCCTAGTATCCAACCGAACTCTAACTGAAATACTGGAAATTGAAATTGTACGTTCAAGCACTAAATTCTTCCCTTTTCCTCAAAAGATAGTCAAGCTACTGGCCCTTCCTATGCATGCACTTTCACCTATCTAAGTCCGGACAATCTCTCTTCTTATGGCTAAGCTTCATGTAGTTAATGCACTTGGCCTTCCCTTTATTTTTCGACATAGTTACTTGATCGAGTAGTGACTCTTCTGCCTATAATAAAAGATAGTAATATTATCTACCTTCACTTTTTAAGCTCCTCTTCTCGAGGTCTTTCCTCCTTTCTACCGGTTCTTATTCCTCTTTTGATATAGGTTAAATCTCCTCTTATGCTCACTTTTTGGTCTAACATCAGCTTTCCTTTCCTTTTGGTACAATCAACCATACTTCCTTGCCATCTCACTCGAAGGGAAATAACAAATGGGCCATCATATTATGGTTCAATCCTTTTCTTAATCCTTCAGTAAACTTTTCATTCTTGTTTAGCAGAGTACAAATATGCTCCCTTCCATACTTCACAAAGCATTATAACATTGGATATATCCACAAAAACCGTATCTCCTTGCTTTAATTCCAAAAACTCTTGGCATTTGCATTCTTCTACGATTCGAGAATAAACCAAGCCTTGAATCGCTCCATAAATTGATCCTAATTAATCTCCTCTTATCTCAGTAGTCAATGCCTCCCACTGATCCAAAGCATTTTCTTAATGCTAATAGAAAGCAAACATTCTTTTTTGAACGTCATCATACCCTATAACTCCAAAGAAATGCTCATACACCTTCATTCAATTCATATCTTCTAATGTTGGTTTCTTCCCAGTAAACATCTTTCCTCCACTGTTCTTATAGTCTTAATTCATCTTAGATAAATCTCCCCTAACCACCAATTTTGACTCAACAATTGTTGCATAATCATCTCTATCGTATACTGACAAAAGTGAACATTCATATCCATAGCTCCGGCTATGGACAGCATCTAAGCTCTAGCCTTAATATTCACATATAGGGCTCCTCCTCTGTTTGACAATTCATTTACGTAATTGCAGTTCCCTTACTTGTATTCACCCCAGCGCCTCCTAACATCATTCACCCGCTTTATGTTTCCATTCTTTCTTTCTTCGTAAGCCATAAGAAATGGAAGTAGAGAAAGAAAACAAAAGTAGAAGGATATATATATATAGCCACACATATATATCTATATCAAAATTCAAGTACGTCTATATATAGCATATACACTTCCCAGGATGTTCTTTTTCATCTATATAGTTTCTATCTATATTTATTCTAGCTCCATTTTACTTAAATATCCCTTAACCTAAGCTCTGATACCATGTAACATCGTCCATTTCAAGACTCGAAAATGAATGTTGATAATGCTGTAGTCATCACTAGAATTATTTTCAAGTGACCTAATAGGATCGATTTTTTTCTACAATATTAAGTAAACAAAGTAGCTAAATAGATTTCATTAAATAAACTGTCTTAACATTTTTGATTACCCAAAATGTCCTCACTTATGGGTAAATAAAGTAAAACAAAAAATGGTAACATGTCTAGCATAGGAAGAGCATATTCACTTAACCAGCTATATGACCTTATTTTATAACAGTGGAATTAAAATAAAAATTTATTATCTACTAATACCCATGCTTTGTCTATGGAGCTGTTGTTCATCTTCAAGATAGCCTGGCTGATCCCATAAACTCAACTGTTTAAAACTGTTATTGTTTGTTTATAGAGAAAACATTAATAAAAACACATGCCAAACATAAAGGTTGGTATGTAAGATACATCTCCCTAATCAAAATACACAGTGTGAGCCAACTAGCGGAATGTGCTTTCCCCTCACTACATCATTAATAACAATTACATCATCATGTAACATCAAACAACTTATCTTATGTGTAAACATATAAGCATTATTTCAAACATAAGTTTACCATATATTGAATTTCATGTTATGAACCATGTTATGCATTCATTAATTTGAATATAAGTATAGCCTATACTTATCAACAATTTATAAACTATATCATAAAGTTATCGTTCACATGCATCCCCTTGACTCTTATTTAGGTGTCCATTTTACAAGTTATCGTTAACTTTATTTATACCACGGTAGGTTTATTTATCATTAATTCATCTTCTTTGAACAATGTCACAGGTTAAATGGCTACCTATACACCTTAGGAGCCACTCCTACTCTCCTAGGAGGTTGAATGAAAGAAATCTGAATACATTCTAGCAAGCATCCTTTCTAAGCATCAATAGTCCCTCCTAGTCCTAGAAAAAATTTCATTTCACGTTACCGATTCACTCATTCATTACATTCACTTTGATGTTATTTACTCGCACTATAGTTAAATTTTCTTAATTGAGCCCATTTGACTTCCTCAGACTTGGCACTTATTATGCCCATTGAATTTAGACTTACTTGATATCCTGCCATTTAGTATCTCCATGAGTGGGCATGTTTTAAGATCTTGGATTTAATAAATTTCTTTATTTTATTAATTATATGCCTTACACATTCCATAGACTCTCTTAACTAAGTCAAAATCCTTCAATATTTTAGATAAAGAATTTTTATCTACCCATTATTTTATTGATACAACTTATCATTTTAAAGCTTACCTAAGGATTAGTCATCTCCACCTTCATATAAGTTATCAAGTTTTAAATTATTTTCATTTATTTTATTACTCCATGTGCCATAAACATTCAAGTTAAAACATCATGGAAACTAGCTTCCAAAATGCTTCTAATAATGTCCATGTTTGGCTATCGAGTCTATAAAAAATTATTATCCTCATAGCTACAGTCTTTATAAGTTCATATGGAAAAGCTATAGAACCCGTAACCATCGATTCTATAACAAAGCTATCGCCCCTATAGCTATAAATTTATAAGCCAACACTATCAAGTCAATAGAATTAAGGCTATCGAGCCTATAGGTTACTATCGAGTCTGTAGGTTAAATGTTATCGAACCAATTGTGATCAAGCATACAGATTTCCATCGGTTTATGGATTCATGGTACATAACTAGTCGCTACCGAGCCTATGGATTTCTACCGAGTTTATATCCTTTGTATACTATCAAGTCTATAGCTTTTTTTATTATCGAGTTTATAACTATTGCTTGCTATCAAGTTTATAACACTTACTTACTACCGAGTCTATAACTTTTATTTTCTTTTGAGTCTATAACTCTTATTTGCTATTGAGTCTATAACTTTTATTTGCTATCGCATGTATAAATTAAGGCTATTGAGTATGTACAATAGCAAATTGATAATTAAATGAAAAACCAGATATATATTTCCTAACAAACTAACTATTTTTTGACTTAATCTTTACATATGTCATTTCTACATTTGTTATTTTAAAGTTGTAAAAGAAATCTGAGCAATAAATCATGATTTACTCCCTTAATTATTCCTTGATTAATCCTTCCCTTTAATTAATTCATAAACTAGAGATGTTTTCTACCTTACCAATTAACTTATATTAATTTGAAAATCATGGGAAAATTACCAAAATACATAGAAATCAAAAGCACTAACCTTTACTTTCTATAAAAAAATTTAGATAAAACATTAAATTTGGATATTTTTAAACATTGTTTTACAGCCAAAACAATCGATTTTCATATTCAAAAAATCATAATAATTTATTTTCTTGTTCAAAATTTATGAAATTTAATACCTGTCTTTTTTCATATTTTAAATATCAAATCCAAATTTCAGTCCATTTGAAGGGGATTAAATTATATTTCATTCATAAACATGTTATTAGTTTTGTCATTTAACAGCTAAATTTATGTATGATCAATTTATCGTTATTAAAACATGTTTTTCATCGCTTTAGACCATAAAAACATATGGGATACAAATTTAAAAAGATTTGGGGTATGAGATAGGGTTATTATTACCCACCCAAGTTAAAAGCTTGCTTAAAATATTTTCTTCTTTTAGAAATGAATACTTGAATTTTGCCATTGTTTAGTTTCCTCTTATTCTCCTTATAATGGCATCCTAGCTAGCATTTTTTTGTAAAATGAAAGAGAAGGAAGTAAATGACATAAATTTTAGGATAGGTTAAAATACATCTTTGTCTAATCTTATTAATTCCTTAACCCCTTATTTTAAAATTCCCTCCATTCCTTTGATCATTTATGGCCGAAATTAATTATGCAATTACACTTAGTACAACTCAACTAATCTTTTAAGTATCCCATACCTGATTAATCAAATATCCCATTGAATAATTTCTTTATTAACTCTTTTAATAATAATTTGAATAATGTTATGATTAACCAAGCCTATATTATGACATTCCAAAATATGATGCAATAGTAAGCGTATAGTATTCTCAAAACAGAATTTTATTAATTAAATATGAGTCATCATTATAGTTTGAGCTAACATGTCAAGCATCTAGCATCAACATATGCTAAAAATAATTACAATAACATGACTCGCATATACTGTAGGGACAAACGATAAATAGCAAATTTCCCACCATGCTCCATCTGTCTACACCGCATCATCATGTGCCCTCCTATTCTTGTTGTCTTGGTCTACTCTAAAACAAGAGTGTTCCTAGAAATTACATTGCTAAAAATACCTGGGTGAAAACTAAGTATATTGTGTAAATCCTCAAACATCACCTAAAGTATAACATCAATTTATTATACACGCATCTCTTTATATAGGCAGAATAATTTAATATTTGGTTATAATGCAAATCATAATATATAAATTCATATTAACTACTTATCCACTTGTTCACATACAAGACACGATCCAATCTGCACACATCCTCATTTGATGACTCCGCACGATACCATTCATTCCTATTTTCTCACTAACACTGCCCATTTAATACCTTAACACTACCCTTTCATTGCCTTTGTTTTATTCTAAGTGTACACTCTCTTCGTGTTCTTAATCATATCACAACACATAAGACTACTCTTTTTATAAGTACAACCACCTGCATAACCCATAATTAATCACTTATCAAAATAACACTAAGGACCAAGGGATGTTCTCTTATCTCCTCTTTTTGGGTAACATATCCTGTAGTGGTCACAACATATATTTGAAGCCACTCATCAGATAGAGTATAAGATTCTCTCATTTATAACCATTGCAAGATTCGCTCATCTACAATTATTAAACTGTATGATCACTCGTTTACATTATCACTTTGACAATATATGGAGCTAATCTTACCTCTACTTAGATTTAGAGTGATATACCTTTCACTTGCTACCCGTTGTTAGAAAACGACAACCATATTTACTTTAGCATTAGCAGTTTAGCAATAGGGAGCCTTCTCAAATATCACTAATATAACTAATTCATAGAGCTGCAGTGCTTGCCACATGCTAAAGAGCTACAGTGCTCGTTACTTTTATCATTGGAATGGTTTAACACCCACTCACGTAGCCCTTCATGCTTACACACTCATACATGTTCGTATAGCAATACTTAAATCTCACACATTTTCACAAATTATAGTTATTCAAGCAACACTGTCTTACATTGCTGCTTGCTAATTCAATATGAAATAATAAGCATACATGCTTGCCAAGATCCTAGACACTGAGCATGCCTGCTCACATACACCCTACATCTAACTAAGCATTCCACCCACATAGGCAACTATCATCTAAAATATGAGAGAAATTCTCAATGCTACCAACAACCTTCTACATCAATAAATTTCATGCAAATTAATCACGGCAACTAAGAACTGTCATCATATGCTCAAGTGACATCCTCACATATCAACCAATCTTACACTAGGTTAACCACCCACATATTCTATGAAGCCTCTAGTCTTTAACGTCATCTTAAATAAAATAAACATACATCGCACACATAACTCATAACGTATCTCAAATGTAATAGAACGTCTCTATAAATCAGTGATCAATATCATGACTCAATACCATATTCACATGCCCTTTTAATATTTATTCATCAATTATTTCCTAAATATTACTATTTTAGCGTGGAAATTCACATCTACACATCGATCCCCACTGTGTCTAATATATATTCATTATCTAATCAAATCACAACATATCATCAAAAATCAACAGAGGACAATAAACATAAACTCAAACATATAATTAAGCCAAATGTCACTAAAATGTTAGTTCAAAATATAATACCATGGTAATTTAATAGTATGCAATCAAGGAGTTATGAGCGAGAATTACTTATTGATTTCTCCTCCTAATTCACTCTCAAAATACATCGTCCTTGATCTTTGATTCTTTGATACAAAATTTACATTGTTTTATCCACCTCTGTTAGCTCTATTGTCTTCTTCTTCTTTGATTGCCCTCTTGTGCTTGCCAGTTTTTCTCGCTTCTCATTTCTCTTATTTCTTGATTTTGTAAACTTAAAATTTTTAATATTATCCAACTCAAGTGAATATAAGAGGTAGGTATTTAGAGCCTATATTATCCTCATAATTTACTTCAAAAGTTGGCTTTCCTTCCCTTTATTTTGTTTTCCCTCTCTAATCAAATAGGATTAGATCAGTCGTTCATTGAATTTGGTAATCTCAATCCTAGTTCACTCTATTTTAAGCTACACTCGAATTGTTTTCGACTCATGGTTCATCTTTACTTGGCTCCTAAGCTTTTCAAACTCCTTTGAAGCTCGTGTCTTACTAGACAAATGTTCTCGTATTTCAACTTTATACCATGTATTTTTTTAGGTGGCTACATTATCTCTCCTTAAAAAAATGCTTCACCACAAACTCCTATATTGAGGGATTACTTACTTGTACCCACCCATTAAAGCACCAAATGATATATGTTTTAGGATACAAACAAATAAAATATGTCATATACATGTAAAGATTCATTTAATCCACGTCACAATTCTCTTGATATTTGAATATGGTGCAATATATCCTAGCTTAACTAGCCCACTCCGAGGTAACTAGCTTTATTCATCAGGATAATTTTAAAAAAGACTTTATTTGTCATTGGAATTCTAATGCCATCATCTTTCTACCTTTACTGCTTCTCTTTACATTATGTGGTTTGTAGATGAGATCTTATTAAAGAAATATTTTCATTGGATTCGTTAGTAAGTTTTGATTCAAACACAGTATTGTTGCCATCTTTCGTCCCGCGGATTAAAGAACAACATGGCCTTCCATACAAAGCGTTAAATAATAGCATTCTAGTGCTCAATTGGTAACCATTTTTATAAGCAAATTTTGCTACATAGATATAATCCTCCTAGGATCCACCAAAATCAAGTACACGTGTTGGTAACAAGTCCTCTAACACCTAGTTTACCCTCTCTATTTTTTCATTTGTTTGAGGATGATAAGTCATGCTCTAGCTCAATGTGGTCCCCAAAAACTCTTGTAAACTAGTCCAAAAATCAGATGTAAAAATTGGGTCATTTGAAACATTCAACCTTGGAACTCCATTTAAACATACAACATTCTCTATAAACAAATATGCCAACCCAGATGTTGGTTTATATAGACTAACCAGTATAAAATGCTCACGCTTTATCAACTGGTCCACTATCACCCATATGATTTCTTTTTCTATGTTCAACCTTAGTACCCATTCATAAAATCCATACAAAATTAACTCCTATCTCATGTGTGCACCCTTAACATGTTGACAATTAAGAAATTTTGCCACGTAGCGACCATCATTAACCTTCATACCGACCACTAATAATTTCTCCTTGTTTCTTGATACATCTTTGTCCCTCCCGAATGATAATCAATTTTGATTTGTTGAAAACATCGATCACTTCTATTTTCATCCAATTTGATGCTAGGAACACATAATTACTTCTCTCATCCTTACGCATTTATTATAATATATTTCACTTCGTCCTCCTTGCATTCATTGAACTTTCTTTTTATTGCTTCCAAATGTGCGTCGTCCATTGTCTTACCCCTATTCTCTCCAATAATCCTAGTCATAACTCACACATCCTAAAAGCGTTTCAGTTACTCCTCCATTTGGTGTATACTACATGCAACTAACAACTCTAGACACCTCCATTCTCTTTTCGTGAGGCCATGATGGCCTCATACTTTTTACATAGAGCATCTATGACTATATTGTCTTTTCCTAGAGGATAGGCGATCTCTAAATCATAATCAACCATAACTATGTGTTTTGACCTTATTGTTTAACCTTATTTTCTTAGCCAAAGACTTATCACTTTTTATCAAATTCTAATTACAGTGATACTAACTTTCTATATCAAATGAAATAAATTCTCTCGTTAATAGCATTTAAATTCACATGTCTTTACGTATGACCCATTATGGACATAATGCGATCTAATGTCCTGTAGTTATCCGTAGTCAAAGTATCATTTTAGCATATAAGATTCATAGTATCCTCAAGATGAGAGATTATTGCACATCTTCATGTGAAATCTTTGATTTGACTACATGTGAAATCTTTGATTTGACTTAGATAAAATAACTTATAGAATTCTCCTAATTACTCGATAACCTATAGTAGGATTTCAAATGACTATAAGTATGTAAACTAATTGTTCCACAAATAGTCAAGAGTAAATCAGTATCCATTTGGTGGATTGTGTTACATACACTAGTCTAGATGGTGTATCAATATCCCATTAACCAATCACCCTTGACTAATAACATTTGAGGAAAAGTGTTTATTCGTGCAACCCAATGCTTATAGTTGTAAACTCCTTTGTAATTACGATCAATAAGCACTTTGTCCTAGGGACTTTTGTTCACCTGTAGTAATGTTTTCAAAATATTACACACACACACACATATATATATATATATATAATAATAAAAAAACATAAAATATAAATAAAATAAAAAAATTATTTCGAACAAGATTTTTTTTTGCAAAGCAAGCCAGTTTTGTAGTGGACCATCCACTTTTATTACTAAACTCAAGAATACACAAGGAAAAACAAGAATATAAGAAAAAAATAAAGAACAAGAAAAACACAAAAAGTCCAAAAGAAAAAAGGCCCAGCCCAGAATAAATAATTCAACTAATACTCGAGTAAAGGAGAAATACTGTGAATTTAAACCCCAGAACGTACTTTATCTTCTCAAAATTTTCTGATAAATTATTGAAGCAAGGAGTTTAATCCCAGTAAACAATCATTCATTACTTTCATCCCAAATAGCATGGACAACTTTCTTGGAAAGCTTGAGTAGTCGATTAGAATTTCGAGACCTCTAACATGTAGCTTTAAAATTAAAATCCATTCAGTTAAATAATCTCTAGCAGGAATATGCAACTTGTTATGATTAAGGATCCTTCTCCACAGATTTTGAACATATAAGCAATTGAAAAACATACGGCTAATATTCTTAGAAGCACGAGAACAAAACAAGCATTTTGAAGAGTTGATATTAGTCTGTTAAATAGGTTGCCTTGCATGTGCAAAGCGCTGTTAATTATTTTCCGAAGTAATAAATTCTCTTTAGGATTGGATCCAGATTTCCAAATTCTCACGTGCCAAGGAAAGATATTTGGATTTTGAGAGTTTATAAGAGATTTATACATAGAGGATATCGAGAATTTGGACTTGTTATTTCAATTTGTAGGAATGTTTTATCTTGTTATTCCAAAGAAATCGAGAAATCGAGAATTTAGTCTTGTTTCGAACAAGATTCGTTATAAGTTTTAAGTATATATATAATTAAATTACATAATTTCCCACATCGAACACCCCCAAATCTGTCATTTGAATATGAAGTTAAAATAGCTATTATGGACAATTATTATATTGTTAAGTGTGTAACTAATATAGTTGCCAATTCATATGGATTGGGTAGTTAACCTTAGGGTTGTTGCACTTAGATTGTCAATTTGTTTGTAGAGTTTTAGGTTTAGTTTAATATTTGGAATAAACATCATACAAATTTAGTTAATGAGTGCCACTTTCTTGTTTCTAGATATGTTATTATCAGTTGTGATATTACTTGATATTAGTTAGTATTACACCAATTTCACTTAGAAATGATTACCACATGATTATGTACATGTAGTTTTCAAAAAATGAATTAATATTGTATGGAGTGAAACAAGTTGAAGCTATATCATACAGGAACTACATATATTCTATAGATCGCTTAGGAAACCACGAATTCCACATCGTGTTATCCCATGTACGAAGGCCTTATTCTACTAACCAGTGCAGTCCCTAGTTAAGCTACGCCTCAAAAGTCCACCACTAAAATTCTATTAAAATATTATTGAGGTACAATATGCATTCAAAGCATCAACGTAACTTCCCTACCGACACAGAGCAATATAGCGTGTTATCACCAAATGCTATGGAAAATCAAGACACTTCAACAAGTAACATAACAAAGAAAAGCGGCAAGCATCTAGCGGCATCACACAATTTTCAACATTTCAAAATCAAATTATCCAACCTAAACCAAATTATCCCACAAATCCAAAATTATCCTTCCCAAATCAAGTTATCCCACCGAAATCCAAGTCATCAATCCACATCATGTAACCGATGACGCATGGATAAAGGATATTTAGTGAAATCCAATGGTAGGAATTAAATACGATTATAAAAAGAAAGGTATATAACAGAAGAAAGAGATAAAACATTTTTTACTCAGAGAATTTATTACTGTTTGCGCCTAAATTGGTCACAAACCCCAAGTGTCGTGAAAGCACCAGTGTATGAACACAAGTCAGCAATATTCAAACACAAATCACAGATCTAGGCAAGCAACAAGCAGTAACTCAGAAATAATGGATAAGAACACACAATTTATAGTGGTTCGGCTATCTCCGGCCTACGTCCACTTCAAATGTTTATTCTTTTATTGATGTTCTTTGTTGATTACAGCGGATTACAATGGGTTATAACTCTGAAATTTGAGTACAACGGTAGTAGTGAAGTGCAAAGTA
The DNA here is from genome assembly GCA_030765085.1 of Allium cepa. Taxonomy (NCBI): domain Eukaryota; kingdom Viridiplantae; phylum Streptophyta; class Magnoliopsida; order Asparagales; family Amaryllidaceae; genus Allium; species Allium cepa. The sequence continues at coordinate 562,025,093 of CM060939.1, forward strand.
GAGTCTGGCAGAGTCTCGGCGCTTCCGAATTAAGATCCCCTTTTCTGAATGACCTGGGGCTCTATTTATAGGTGTAGGAGGCTGATATTTCGCCTAAATTTAGGGAGATCACTTCTGGTACGTGAGGGGGCCCACATGCCCGGCCTTAGGAAATTTGAGCCCACTTTGGGATCGGTTCGAACTCCCTTCGAATCGATCAAGAAATCATCCAATCGAGATAAAATTTGGTGTGGACATTCCTCAACATGTATGCAAGCTCCTGTGAAAATTTCATGGCATTTGGACTTGTAGATCTCGAGTTATGATCGATTCAAGATTGCATTTCCGGTTAATGTGCTCCGTTCGAATCGATCCCCTTCGAATCGATAGGGTCGAATCGATGGCTTTACGCGTGGTGTTGTTGACGTGGCGCGCGTGTTTCCTGGGTTGATCCAATTTTTGCTCCGAGTTTACCGGGTCGAATCCATGGTTTTAGCCGCCTAGTGGATTCGAAGGCTTCATTCACTCATGGATTCGAACAGAGGCATATTTGTATCGATCGTGATGTGTATTAGTTGATCGACACGAAATTGTCGTAACTGGACGGATTCGAACACATGCTCTTCTATGGATTCGAAGTAAGGATACTGGGTGGACACGAAGCAGAGTGAATTTGCAGATTCGAAGGACTCATCATATTGGATTCGAACAGGGCAGGCGCGAGACCAATTCGCTTCTGATCGATGTGAACGCAAATGGAGGCGAAGCAACCTGATGGAGTCGAACCGATGGATTCGTACAGAGGTTCCATCGATGGATTCGAACAGAACCTCCGCCTATGGATTCGAAGCAGGGGAAACTTGATGGATTCGAACATGTGTTACAGTGATGGATTCGAACTTAGGGCTACTTCCTCCAACTTGGACCGGTGGTAACTTTGGTGTACGAACTCAGATCGACTTGAAACTTGGAATGTTGATTCTCTTGGCTTTGTTGGCCGTGTCCTATCAATTACAGCTTAATCTGGACAGGGACAAAATTCATCGATATCCATGATTATCTTGCAATGCATAGTTGATTTTCATGACTAATTATTATTAATTTTCTGTCAATTTTGGGTATCTCAGCTTTGCTAAAAGTTGGGATAACACTTTGCCCCCAAAGACATGCCTTTTTGTAAAAGGTAGGTTTTGAACAGCCTAAGTCGAGTGTGGTAAATTCATATTTTATTCATAGCTGCAGTATTATCAATCAAGTTTATGGTTGTTCGAAGCCGAATCAGCATTCGTTTTTTTTTCCGTAGAAGTTGAGAATGAAATCCTTAGTCTCTCCAGATTATTAACGGCTACTCTGGACCCTTACTAAGTCCATCCCAGACTTAGCGATTGAATAGAAAGATCCTATTGCACTCTAGCGTTGCCTTCTACCCCGTGCACTCCGGCCCCAGTTAGGATATATAGCGATGTCTTGGTCATTCTGGACGATCATAGCCTCTTCGGGCTCTCGCTGGATCTGATCCTGTCACTCTCCGGTGAAGGGGAAACAGCGCTTAAGTGAGTTGATATTGTCGCTCTCCGACGAAGCGACTCACTTCTTGCACTCCGGTTCAGTGTATCTGAACATTAAGCGATGTCATGGCCTAAATCGTCGGCCGATCATAGCCTCTCCGGGCTCTTGCTGGATCCTATCCTGTCACTCTCCGGTGAAGGGGAAACATCGGTTAAGTGAGTCGATCCTGTCGCTCCCCGGCGAAGCAACTCACTTCTTGCACTCCGGACCCTGCCTCTCCGGGAAGGGTCATAAAGCGATCATTTTTATATTGGTATTTAATGTTCATCCTTTAACTCTCGGGTCAAAGGTTTATTTCAAGAAATTCAAACTTATTTATTAAATCCAGGTCCTAGATGTTCAATCTCAAACATCAGGAAAAAGCTAAACATTGCCTCTCTGGGCATATCGGTTTATCTCCATCTTAGAGCATGCCTAGGGATCTCTCCGGTTCCCGTACATGAGTAAGTGGAGTAACCGTTTATTCTGAAAACAAATCTAAATGAAATTATTCGATCGAAGCCCGAATCTTGGACTCAGCCCTTGCCATCTTTAATCAGTGGATGACGAGTCGTGATCCCGATCCAGGATCGTTCCTGTTAGGTGGAGGCGGTAGTTGTTCAGGCCTTACCGCCACTGTCCGTTCTCTGACATATTGTGGCAATCTACCACTCCTGGCATGTTCTTCCACCTCATCTTTTAAATGGCGGCGTTCATCTGTAATGTGCCCATCCAGCTCATAGAATAGGCAATATTTACCAGTTCTGCGCTCCCGCTCAGTAGGATCTCTCTTGGGTGGCTTTCGATAAGGGAGTTGCCCTCGAGTATCAGTGTAAATTCGTTCCAGGCCTGCAGTCAAATCTGTGTATTGCCTGAATCTAGGTTCTCGGAATTTCTTCCGTTTATCAGGACCATCGTATCTATCATCCTGTTTCCTCTTTCCTTTATCTACTCCGGACTGCTCCCTGGAGGTTCCTTTGCTTTGCGCGGCATTTGTTTCCTGCCTCTCGGCTCGCGATTCTTCTAATCGGATGAACTTTTCAGCTTTATGAAAGAACTCTCCGAGATCTTGCGGTGGATCTTTAATCAGAGAATCTTTGAATTTGGTGCCTTTCCCAACTCCTGCCACCGCCGCCATCAAAATCATTGATGGATCCGGGCGATCTACAGAAGTCACCGTTGCATTGAATCTTAGTAGAAAATCTTTTATGGACTCTCCGGTCCCTTGCTTTATCGAGGCTAAAATCATCACACTCTTGGGTCGCATCACATGGACTCTAAACTGTCTCATGAAGCAATCTACAAGCTCGCCCCATGTCCTGATTGATCCAGTTTCCAGCTGTCTGAACCAAAGGGCAGCTAAATCTGACAAGTATAAAGGGAAGCATCGAGCCATCACTTCCTCGGATGCCCCCAGCACTTCCATGTGCCTAATATATCTGGTAATGTGCATGGTCGGGTCTGACCTCCCGTCATAAGGATCTAGTATTAGTAGTTTGAATTTTGGAGGGTTCCTTGCGTTTCGGATGTTCGGAGTGAACGGACTCCGACTTACTTCTTCCAGCCCTCCACTAGACAATCCTCCTCTCATGATTCGTCGCATTAGACCAATCATTCTTTCGTCTCCGTCCAGGGGTTGACCCCTTGTCAAGTTTCTATCCTGCCCCCCGAGCCTTGAAGGGAATTCTGGTACATACTCTTTGGGTGGCTCCATAGCATAAGCAATGATCCCAGTTTGTTGAGCTCCGTCTATTGGTCTTCCAGTATCGGACCTTGAGGGTATGCCCCCAAGTCCTTGTTAATCACCTTCGGCTCCTGCATTCTGGTCTTGAACCTGACCTTCATTAGCTTCCGTAATCCTGATTCCCTGTCCCGCACTTGCAGTCGTTGTAGTTGGTCCAGGGTTCTGCACATTTGCCGCCCTCATTTGCTCGAGGAAATTCTGCAGCATCTCCTGCTGAGTCTTCACTGTGCTTTCGCGTAATGAATTAGCCATGGCTTCCATCTCATCTCTAGTGATATACATCAAAGCCTGTCCTTCTCCGGCTCCAGAGGATGCTTCTTGGCTCCCTCCTTGTTGGCTCCGATCAACTCTTTGTCTTGTTTGTCAATTCATTGTCTTTGAATCGGGATTCCAAATCTGGTGTAGCGGGTCCTGAGTTCAATTCTCAGTGAAAGCACCAAAGTGTTTGCGCCTAAATTGGTCACAAACCCCAAGTGTCATGAAAGCACCAGTGTATGAACACAAGTCAGCAATATTCAAAGACAAATCACAGATCTAGGCAAGCAACAAGCAGTAATTCAGAAATAATGGATAAGAACACACAATTTATAGTGGTTCGGCTATCTCCGGCCTACGTCCACTTCAAAGGTTTATTCTTTTATTGATGTTCTTCGTTGATTACAGCGGATTACAATGGGTTATAACTCTAAAATTCGAGTACAACGGTAGTAGTGAAGTGCAAAGTAGAGTCTGGTAGAGTCTCGGCGCTTCCGAATTAAGATCCCCTTTTCTGAATGACCTGGGGCTCTATTTATAGGTGTAGGAGGCTGATATTTCGCCTAAATTTAGGGAGATCACTTCTGGCACGTGAGGGGGCCCACATGCCCGGCCTCAGGAAATTTGGGCCCACTTTGGGATCGGTTCGAACTCCCTTCGAATCGATCAAGAAATCATCAAATCGAGATGAAATTTGGTGTGGACATTCCTCAACATGTATGCAAGCTCCTGTGAAAATTTCATGGACTAGATCTCGAGTTATGATCGATTCAAGATTGCATTACCGGTTAATGTGCTCCGTTCGAATCGATCCCCTTCGAATCGATAGGGTCGAATCGATGGCTTTGTGCATGGTGTTGTTGACGTGGCGCGCGTGTTTCCTGGGTTGATCCAATTTTTGCTCCGAGTTTACCGGGTCGAATCCATGGTTTTAGCCGCCTTGACCTAGTGGATTCGAAGGCTTCATTCACTCATGGATTCGAACAGAGGCATATTTGTATCGATCGTGATGTGTATTAGTTGATCGACACGAAATTGTCGTAGCTGGACGGATTCGAACACATGCTCTTCTATGGATTCAAAGTAAGGACACTGGGTGGACACGAAGCAGAGTGAATTTGCAGATTCGAAGGACTCCATCATATTGGATTCAAACGGGGCAGGCGCGAGACCAATTCGCTTCTGATCGATGTGAACGCAAATGGAGGCGAAGCAACCTGATGGAGTCAAACCGATGGATTCGAACAGAGGTTCCATTGATGGATTTGAACAGAACCTCCGCCTATGGATTCGAAGCAGGGGAAACTTGATGGATTCGAATATATGTTACAGTGATGGATTCGAACTTAGGGCTACTTCCTCCAACTTGCACCGATGATAATTTGGGTGTATGAACTCGGATCGACTTGAAATTTGGAATGTTGAATCTCTTGGCTTTGTTGGTCGTGTCCTATCAATTACAGCTTAATCTGGACACGGACAAAATTCATCGATATCCATGGTTATTTTGCAATGCATAGTTGATTTTCATGACTAATTATTATTAATTTTCTGTCAATTTTGGGTATCTCAGCTTTGCCAAAAGTTGGGATAACAATTACCATAAAATCTCTAATAATTTCTACGCTTGTGTATATAGTAAGAGTCTAAAAAAGTGCTTGATTTAACCCATGGATGTTGGATTCCTTATCATCTGAACCGCTTAGTTTCTTGTGCTCTTTACTTTATAACTACTTTTATAGTTTTTCTATGTTTCCTTTGTTAAATTTGTTCATAATCTTTTTAGGTATACTAATAAACGATAAATTTGCTACCATATAATTGTGTAAACATACTGCAACATAATTACTACTTTAACGTCATTTTATATAATTTTGACTTATTAATTACTAGTCATATAAGCATACGACAACATGACTACTTCTCATTGGTGTTATGAGAACAAAAATTCTCATTAACATTTTTGTGCTAGAAGGAGGGCAAATCTAAAGCAAAATTGTTCTATAATTTTTTATCACAAATTAAACCACCACATCCTTACAAACATGCATCCAACGGCTTCACATCAAATCATCAATTCTCTCACTCTTCCTCCCATCAAAGCAAAACATCAAATTGCTAAGCTAATTCTTAAAATGATCCAAACTCCTCTAAGCTAATCGTGGGTCATCAATAAATTCCTTATAAAACCCTATCCCAGAGACCCTACACCAATTCATGGCCTAAATTATTGCCGAACACCCACTTTAAAACAAATCCTTCTCTTATAAGAATTCCACGGCTCATCGCCATAAATTACCATTAGTGCAAATTACATGACTGACTTAAAAATGACAACTTAGTAATGAGAGTGGGAAGAATGGCCAAAAAAACATAGAGATAAAACTCAAAAACCAAATCCAACCCTAACATGAAGTCAAAAAGGGCCAACGTCCACTCACTTCTACTTGAGAAGCACAATAAATAAGCCGTGCGAGGGGAAGATATGGCAAGTTCTATTTCAAAGGGCGGTCATCTAGTAATGAAGTTAAAAACGAGTAGATAAGGGCATTAAAGGCCTAGGTTAAAATTTTGGCACAGTCATCCTAACAAATAAATGAGATAGGGGAGAGATGAACTCCTTTCCATTTAGTGAAGACATCGTTGAACTAAAGTTCCTTGAGAATTTCAAGTTCCTACTATGATAAATACAATGGTTCATCAAACTAAGCTCTATGCACCTTCGAATATCGCATGAATATCTTAATAATAGGAAAGGTTCCACGATATAATTTTTCCCTACATATAACTAATGCAACACTTAGGTGGTTCAAAAGGTATGAATACGGGGAGATCGTTATGGGCTCAACTATCATATGATTTTCATTGATAATTTAACATTCGAAGGTTAGTATCTTTGGATCCAAATACCTTATCTAACATCAAACAAAGAGATAATGAGAGCTTGCATAGCCTTAAAACTAGTTCAAAGCTGAAGCTACGTGAATTTGAATCACCAGCGAAGAAGCATTGATAATGCATTCTGCAATAAAAAACGACACGCATTCTGCAATAAGAATGTAAGAAACTCATGTAAAAGCATGAAAACATTTTACAAGAGATAGTGGATACATTAGGGTTGAAGAAGATAGAAGAGCCAGAATATGAAGATTGACAAAGCTATCTTGATTTTAAAATGAATGAAAGAGGGTCCAGAAGCTTATAATCAGCTAACCAAAAGGAATATGGAGATTAACTTCACTATTTATATTTCACTCACTCATAGTGGAAGATATATCCTTAAAATCACAAACTCTAAAGTAGAGTAAAGTTTTCCCAACAAAGGGAAGAACCTTGAGAAAAATACCATTAGTGACTATTGCCACTTTCAAAAGGTAAATTAGAACCATGAAAACAACTATCTTCGTCTTAAGAATGACATATAAAGACCGATCCATAAGGATCACCTAAGCAGCTTTTACGAAACTGCAAACTCCAAACCAAGTCGTAAACCAATCACTAGATCCATACGTAGATCAAGTCGGGAACCTAGGCATTTTAGTAAGTTCCACCCATGGTGGACCTCAACTCATTGATAAATTTAAAAAATAAATGGAGAGATATGTCCAAGAGGCACATGTTGAAAATCGAACCACGTACCACATCAAGTAGTAACCTACAACAGATATCACCTTTACTGTTGCTGACTCTATAGGAGTCATTTTTCCAAATTAGGACCCATTAGTGATTACTATGCAAATATCAAACCAAATGGTAAAGAAAGTGTGCTAATTCAAGGAGCTCGGTGACTGTTATTTCAACTCTTCTTATAACCGTATGAAGTTACCAGTGGAAACCCTAAAACCAAGTCCATAGCCAATTTATGGGTTCAATAATATTGCAACTATCCGAGTAGGCATAGCTAGAATTATGATGGTAGTCGAAAATTCTCCACTAAAAAAATTATTATATGCTAGCATCTTCACCATGGATCAACCTTCACTATAGAACTCCAACCTTGGAATGCCTACACTCGTCGACATCACGGCAGTTATTTCTAGAAAGGGCTTATCGATGAAGTTCCAAACCCTTGTTGAACTGGAGAGTGTCAGGGAAGAATAGTCTTTGGCTACAAAATTTTATTTTATCACCATTAGTTGTAGTAATAAAACTGTTTTCTAAAACTCCAACCTTGGAATACCCGCATTCATCGACATTGGGGCAATTATTTCTAGAAAGGGTTTACCGATGAAGTTCCAAACCCCTGCTGGAATAGAGAGTATTTGAGGGAACAACCTATAGCTAGAAAATTTTATTCTATAACCATTAGCCATAGTAATAAAATTGTTTTCAATTTCTATTATCTCTTTTACTAGATGTAAAAATGATAAATTAATAAGTGGTAAGAAGTCCGTCGTTGACATTGAAACATATCAATTTATGACATGATGCTAGCATGATTTAAAAATTGGAATTATCTTCAAATGATCAACATAGATAAATATGCTTCAGTTAATGCATAGTATAGTTTGGCTATAAAAATTTCAAGTAGCAGAGGTTCCTTAGAACCTATAGAAGATGAAGTAGATCCAAGCTTAGGAACGAATTCAAAAGAGCTCAAGCAAGTAGATTAGTTGAAAGATGTTCGGTTAGATCCAACAAACCCATCCAAAGTTATGAAAATATGCAAAAAACTAAATAATTTTTTGCTCTTATTTGAATAGTTTCCAAAAGAAGTCCATTGAGGTATTTTCCTGAACTCATTAAAATATAGTTGGAATTGACCACTCAATAATCTGCCATGCCCTAAATATTGACCTAGATGCGCATTAGTAAGACAGAAGAGGTGGTCACATGACTAATAAGGTATAATGGATTGCATAAGGAGGTAAAAAAATGAAGTGGCTTCATCAATGAAGTTTAGTATACCAAATGGATAACCAATCCAGTTCTAGTGAAGCAACCCAATGGGAAACCTACATACATTTCACCAACCTCTAATAATCCTACCCAAAAGACAAGTTCCCTCTATCCATAATAGATCAACTAGTTGAGCAACTAGTGATTATGAACTGCTCATATTCATGATACATAATCAGTCTAAAACCAGTTTTTCATGCTCGAGCTGGATCAGGAGTATACCAGCTTCATAATGGACAAAGGAGTATATTGCTACAAAGTTATGTCATTTGGATTAAAGAATGCTAAAGTGACTTACCAAATTCCAGTGAATAAAATGTTTCTTGAGAAAATAGGAATAAATTTGGAAGTGTACATTGCTAAAGTGCTTGTGAAGTCCAGCAAAGCACCCAGTCATGTGCAGGATATGGAAGAAACTTTTTTAGTTATCGGGAAATCAACACAAATCTCAATCCTTTTAAATGTACCTTTTCCTTTCTATTAAGGAATTTTCTACAGTATATAATAAGAGCCTAAGTAATGGAGGATAATTCAAAAAAGATAGATGTGATCATCAAAATGAAAGCCCTAAAGAAGCCAAAAGATGTAATGAGCTTAAACGGAAAAGTAGTAGTATTAAGCAAGTTTATTTCGAAAGAAACAGACAAACGCATCATACTTATAATCATAAAAAGAAGAAAAGAAACTTTGAATAGACTAAAGAATGCTAAATTACATTTCAAACATCGAAAGATCATCTGGCTATTCCACCCATCCTCTTGAAACAGATCGTAGGTGAGAAATTATTTTTATACTTTTGTAACCGATCAAGTTATCAATGTAGCTAAAGTAAGAGAAGATGATAGAGTGCAACCTCTTTTATATTTCACCAACGAGTGCTTATTTAGCACAGAACTTAACTACAGCTTGATAGAAAAGTTAACATACTATCTTTTACTAATAACTATGAAATTATCACCTTATCTCCAAGATCATGTGATCAAAGTGTTAATTATCAACTGTTGAAGTAGATACTGCACGGACCAAAAACCTTAGTACGTCTACGGAAGTGGGCGATCGAACTTAGTAAATATATACCTTATCCTGCCCAAAAAATGCAATTAAGAGGCATTCCTTGGTCGATTTCATTATTGAATGCACATACCAAGGTGACCAATAATTGAATGGATCAAAGAAAAATATCAATAGTGTCAATTGTACATACATGGAGTATCGAATGCACAGTGTGCAGGAATTTAAAATGTTCGGATGACACTTGATGCACCAAAGCTATATGGTGCAATTTGGTTTTAAGGCTACCAACAACGTAGCTAAATATGAAGCACTCATTGCGGGACTGAAAATGGTGTAGAAGTGAAGGTAAATCATACTCAAATATACAGTGATTCCAATTAGCCATGAATCAAATGCAGGGGGTTACCAACTAATGGATCTAACCCTTGCAAAATATGTCAAGTTATTTAAGTAGTTCATGAGTAAATCGAGCATTGCAACATCGAACATATCCCTCACGAAGAAAATGCATCAGCGGATTCTTAAAAAAGTTGGCTAGTGCACAAGCTGCACAAAAGACGAAAGCTATGCCATTAAGCCTTCTATTTGAACAGAGTATCACCTAAGAAAAACATATCTGGTCTTAACTCATGTTTAACATGCTTAAATTCAAAGGGAAAAGGACCAAAATGAAAATATACCCATGTAGGAAAGTTCATCTATATTGCATATGCAGGAAGACATAATTGAAACCTTGATAACACTTCTAAATTAGTTTTTGTTAAACAAAAAATTGCCATCAAATAAGAACGATGCTAGAAAAATAAGGTATCAAGCTCCATACTTTGCTTTCTTTGATGGTGTGTTATATCAAAGAGGTTATTCAATTCCCAATCTCAGATGTGCCAGAAAAGAAGGAGCTAGGTTATTGAGGGAATTTCATGAGAGATACTATGAAGATTGCTTTGGATGACTAAAGTTTGCAAAGAAAGTGCTGAAGCAGGGCTATTATTAGCCTACCGCACCTTAAGATACACAAGATTTTTCTATAGGTGCGATCGATGCCAAAAGTATGCTAGTATCCTGAGATTGTCATCACATAAAATCATGCTCAGTCTAACCCTTGGGTATTTAACACATGGAGAATGTAACATCCTATATTTTTAGTGAAAATATTTAGAGTATTTAATTAGTTAAATAAAATATAATAATGTAAGATGATTAATAGAGTGATATTTGATTTAATTAAGAGTAGCCATGCCATGTTAAATGTAAATCAAAACGAGATAACATGAATAAAAGTGTTAGGAAATAAGGGAGGGACGAATGAGAAATAGGATGAACTTATACCCTAAACCTTTATGAAATCAAATACACATTCATTTCACTTTTCTCAAGCAAAAATAACCTAAGATAGGCCACCATTTTTAATCCAAAGTGTAACGACCCGTAAATTTCGTGGATTTAATTTGGTTGGATTAATGAGTTTTGTAATTAAATTTAGTAGAAATAAAAATTGTATAAACAAATATTGAAATGAACGCTAAATTAAATCATATAAATGGTGACTTAAAACCTATTTACTAGCAATTTGAATAAATTTCAATAAATGGAATGAGGTAAGTATTATACCTGGATATAAAATTTCATTTAAAGGAAATTAATTTATATGTTAATGTAAATTTAGAAAATATTAGAATAAATGATAATTCCATTCATACTTATAAGCAGTTATTATAAATTGCATATTGAAAGGGTTGATTGAATTGGAATTTATATTTAATTTAAATGAAAATCTTAAAGGTTTACAATAACGAAAATTTAGGTAATAAAGTCGGAACAAGTTGATAAATAATGACCAAAATAAGGGAATAGCATTAATATAATTAAAGTTGGAACAAATTGGATATAGAGAAATAAATGTAAGCATTTAATATATTAATTAATGTTGGTTTGATGATAACGCTACTTGGTGATTTATTATAGAGTAACGGAAGTGTGAACATAAAGTAATAAAAGCGTAGATTTATGTTAAGTAATATTTTGTGGATTTGGGGAATAAGTTGAAATTTTGATAATTAAGAAATTAATACGAAAAAGTATGTAAAGTAAGTAATAGAATGTAGAGTAAGCTATAGAATGTGAAGTATTTGAAGACCGTAATTTATGTGTTCAATATATAGAAATACACATTAAAAACATAATATTCATTCAAATAAAATGTAAATAGGTGTATATTTAGGTAATGAAATAAATTTGCATGGAAGATGAAATGGAGTATATCAATGGAATGAAATGTGAGACAAGTGTTAATTATGGTATAGAGTATAATAGACTCAATTTAAGATATGGAATTAAATCTAATCCGTTTAATTGGAAACTTATTAAAATAAATTGGATTCAATGTATAATAAAGGGATTATTTTAAGAAATTGAAATAAGTTCCATAGTGGATGAATTAAGTTACTTTAAACTAAGATGAGAATTGGTTTAAAGAATTATAAATTTATAAGTAAATCAAGATGATGAAATTTTTGAATTATAGAATTTGAATCTTTAATGACGAGTTAATTTAGTTAATTTATAATAGTTGGTTTATTGCAAATGAATGAAATCAAATATTTAATTATACGTTAAATTAAAAATTAAGTTGAAGTTTGGAAAATATTTATATAATAATTTTAAATCCAATGGTAAACCCTTCTATTCGAAATTATGAATGGAATAATTATGGGTAAATTCAATTTAATGGAAATTTTGGAAAGTTATCTATAATTTTTGAATTCTACGAAATTGAAGATTTCTATTGACTAATCTTTAATAAATTGACTTTTAAATTTTTTTTTAAATCATTATAAATGTTTGAAAATTATAAAGTGATAAAGATTGCAAAGTTCAGAATTTTTAACGCGAAATTTGATTTACTTAATTTATTTTAAATTTATTTATTAATATAAAAATAGCCATATTGGTCACGGACTCGGATTTCGACGAAACTAGTTTCATCGGATCCGTAATAGTGAATTATTGTAGGGTTTCAAGTTTCGTAGCGATCGGACTTGTCGTTTGATCGTATGAACGCGAAACGCCTTAAAATCGATTTAATTGAAATCAATTTGAAATCAATTTGAAAATATTGATTTCAGCATAACTTCTTCATACGATGGAATTTGGACGTGACACTTTTTCCATCGCGTTCAGAATATTTTAAAACACCTATTTCGGTATATGGGTTTACCCAATTTGGTTCCGGGGTCAGAACGGGCTTTTTGGGCCACGTTAGAGGTAACACGTATATCTATCAACGCGATCCATCTACTCAACTTCTAACCGATCTAAGCCTCCATCTATTCTCATTTATTTGTGCATTCATTTCCTCAACTCTTTCTCTTCCTCGATGGCTGCAAACCTTAGATCCAAACACAGTTGCAAAATCAACTCAAAAGCTAAAAATTCAAAGTCCTCAGAAAAATCTCAAAAAAAAAAAATATGTTGATGCTCTCGACGAGCGAAATTCAATGGTGTAATTCGTTTTTCGATTTGGGTTGTGGTTTGACCAAAAATTGGGCGTTTAGTTTCAGCCGTTCATCATCGCCGCAATAAATTTCGTCGGATCGGGAAACGGTTTCTGGGTTTTGGAGAGGAAGCTGAGGGGATCTCATCTGTATGATTTTTGTGTCGATTCAACGGTCAGATCGCCGTATAAAATTGAATTAGGGTTTGGATAGGGGGCAGCGGCCGGCTCTGGGGGCTACGTGGGCATGCCGCATGTGTATGGATGGAAGCGGTGAGTCGAGGGGAGTAAGGAGGTGGTGGTCGGCGAGGCAACGGCGGTCGGTAGGGCACGCAAACGGCGGTCAACGCGGTGGTCAAATAGGTTTGTGCGTTCGGCCGAAGCTTTGTTCGCATGCAGGGTGAAGGAGCGTGGTATCATGTGCGCGCAGGGATAGGATTGTAACGTGGCAATAGTGATGAGAAGAAGGTGTTTCTTTTGTTTATTTTATTTATTTAAATTTTGATTTCAAGTGTTTAAATCGCTATAACTTTTTCATCCGAACTCCGTTTCACGCACGGTTTTTTGCGTTAAGATCATATTTAAATTCCGGAGATTTTGGCATCGGTTTGGACGGGTTTGGACACTGTCAAAATTTTTGGATTTATACTGGATTCAAATTCAATTTAAATCCCAAAGGTGAGTGTTTTAACCCACTCACAACTTCTAAAGTTTCTTATGTTTGTTAAATTGATTTAAGATATGAGTAGAAATTTATTTTTGACTGTTTTGCATATTTTATTCATCATCTCAGTTAAATCCCATTTATTTAATTTGACTGTTAATTAATTTTATATTTGCATAAAAATTGACAATTAAGATTTATTTATTTTGCATATAAACTGCATGTTAAACAGTTATTAATTTATGTTTTGAATATAAACTGTTCGTTGATACTTGTTATATTTTATATGCTCTATATGGATGTTTGTTTAAATTGGATGATGATTGTAATAAATGGTTGATGATTGATATTTGGATGGATCGATGATATATTTTATATTGTATAAACTGCAAGTTAGTATGCATTTTATTACATTCGGGATTGCGGTTTGAAATGATATATTACCGCGATTTTATTTTTAAACTGCAGATTCAAATGATAAATATTCGTATCACTTGACCATAGGATAGAAAATTTTATACAGGCAACGCAGTCTATATATAAAATATTTTAAAGTGATTTCTATGGTTTGGATAGGATACGGTTTAATAAATATTAAATTTTGATATTATATAAATATTATTTTATATATACATACATAGTTAAAATTTTGAATTTAAGCTATGTATAAATCTATTAAATAAAAATAAATAAGTGGAATAATGAGTCTGTTAATTTATATTATATGGTTAAGTACAGGTTTAAGATATGGGGTGTGTGTATAAAGTTTAATGATTTAAATCAATTAAGATTGGAAGGTAAATTGGAAATTTACTTAGAATAGAGATTATTTAAAAATTAAACTCCATAAGTTGATGTAAAACTTATTAAACTTGGAAATTTTAAAGAATGATATTTATAACTGGATTTTATTCAAGACAAATTTAATGAACATTTCTAGTATAAATAAATTGAAGGAAATGTTTAGTAGTTAGTAAATGGAGTTTATTTTAAATGATTATGGATTTATTATGTAAATATTTCAAACTAAATAATAGGACATTAAATTGTTGAATAGAAATTTCCAACCTTAGTTCCAATTGTTTAATATTCAAAGTATGAAATATATTGAAACTGAAATGGTTTATTGAAACTGGAAGTGAATTTAAAATTTATGGATTTAGACATAATTTAAAGAAAATAAAATTCTAAAGTCGTGGAAATTATTTACTTTATAGAGTAATTTTAAATTCAAACCATTTTATTTATATACTGTTGAATATCCAAACCATTTAAGTTGAAGTTATGGTTTTAAAGCTATGGATTCGAAGTATTATGTTTTGAAGAGTTATAATTTAAATGGATGGTTTTGAGATATTATAAATTTTAAAGTGGTAAGGTTTTAGAAAAAGATATATTTGAAATGATATCAATATTGATTTGATTTTTAAAGAGGAATATGATAACATATTTATATGGTTTTAAAAAGGGATATTATATTCTGGTTTTAAGTATAAATTATTTTTAAAAGACTGCGGTGTTATAATAACGTTTGGTTGTTAAAGACACCGGAATCGGAAGTTGTCATACTCTCTGCCAACTCCGAAAACCACTTTAACAACCGTGTACGCGGTGGAGATTCTAGAATGAAGTAGGATGGTGGCGGCGTTTTCCTTTGAGGTAATTACGTGGACCCGACTCCCGTGAGTTGGCATAAGGTGGCTAAAACAGGAGCAATTCTCAGGCCAATGAGGTCATTCCTCTGATCGGATACTCCTCTTCGATATTATACTCTGACTTTGGATTGTTTCGGTGGCCACTTTTGATTTCTTTGATTTTAGGGGGAGTTTGTCCGAGGTGGGCGGTAGTAGCAGCTACGCGTTACCACCAGCCCGGATGTGTAATTGGTATATCTACCATGGCATTGCCTAGTTGTGCCGTGTCACCTACCATATCGCGCCTTGTACGAGTTTGGATTTCTCCTGTTGCCCGTGTGGTATCGTCTAATGGCTTCCCGATCAGGAGGGACTACGATATTGGATGGACTACTGGGACTATTACGTGTTAAGGTGGAAAATGTAAAGCCTTAACGCTATTTAAAAGTATGTTTATTTTACTATAGACACTATTATAATAGCGAAATATACTACATAGTAAATAGTTTAATGGATCCTTAGGAGATGAAAATCCTGAGCATCTCTTAAGTTACTGCACTCATATTTATTTCTTTTAATTTAACTTACATAAGATCTTTTAGTTCTAACTCGAGTGTTTTGTCTTTTCAATTCGCTCGTGTCAGTCCGAGCATTTCAGGATCGAAGATTTTAGCTCTGCAGGACGAAGACGAAGATTTCTATTATTATTATTATATATTATATTCCACTACACTCATATTGTTCCGCTGCATTGATATTTATGGGTATGTGAACTATGATATTTATTGTATAAACAAGAATCAAATGTTTGTAAATAGTTTATGAACTGTATATTTATTATTATATTTTATCCTTCCGCTGTGAGATTCTATTTAGTTTTTTTCTCTTCTCTGTTTTTCTTATTTATCCCATAACAATCCGCCCTTTTGTATATTTTAAGTCTGATGTGTGTGGTTTATCGTCGATTTAAAGCATGCGAAAATGCGGGATGTTACATCTGGTATCAGAGCTTTGGTTTAGCGATAAACCTTAGCTTTGTGGGGTTTGACTCTTTACTAATAGGGTAGTAATAACCTACTGGAGTCGTTGAGTGTATATATATGAGAGAGCGTATTTGTAGTGTTATAAAAAGGTTTTAATATTGTGTTAATCCGTTCCGTTTTGTATTTTAAAATTCTGGTTGACGCATGGGACGCTATGACATCAATAGGGATTTCTAAACACTTAATAGGGCAGACCGACATAATATTTGTTTTTAATATAGGTGAACGAAATAATTTTGCCTATTATATTTTCTATATTTAAAATAAAAAAATTCAAATGACATCTATATTTGGCTGCAATAGATTGGTTGTTAGGTAATAAAGTGTATAAATAATAATAGAAATAAGATTGAAAAATAAAATAAATGAAATTTAGAAATTTAGAACTTAAGTTCTGGGGTTTTGAAATTTCTTTTGAATAAATTTTGGAATATAATAATATTGTTTATATGTATTTTCTAACATAAATATTTCAATATAATTCGAAAGAATTGTTTTAAAGAAGATTTTGAAAAATAAGTTTTGTACTTTCCTCTCTGTCGCTGGAAAATAATTTCGGTGATGGCGACCGCATCATCGACTTTCATTTTCGAGTTTCAAAGGGAAGGCCACTATAGTAGTTTTACTGCAGATTCATTTCGATAAAAAACAAATATAAATTTTTGAGTTATTTTAAATATAAAGGGATATATATAGGTTGTAAGTATATATTTATCTATTATTTAAAATGATTTAAAATTAAACCCGGTATTTGGTTCTTAAGTTTCAGTTAATTAATAGTTCAATTAATGTAGTAAATTGAATTATGACTAATTAACAATTGGAACTTTTAATTAAAGTAAAAATATAATATAATAGAAATGTAAGCATTAAATAAATGAATGGAATTAGAGGTAATTTGAAATTTGTAACTTATAAAACAAAGATGTAATTATTAAACCAATAATAAATTAAAAGAATTGAGAGAAAAAAACTTGTATAACTTTCGATTACATTCTTAAAGGCATATATATAACTTACAAAAGATATAAAAGTTGAAAATGTTAATAAGAAAATGTAATAGATATTGTACAAGTAATTAATTTGAGGTGATATAAACAATTAATGGAATTTTTTAATAAATAAGAATTGATGTGTAGTTGTATAAACTTAAGTATAATTGAATGCTACTAATTAACTATCTTGAAAATTAGGTATTGTAAGTAAGCAATTATAAACTTAAGTGAATAGGTGAAGAATTATGAATAAAATAAGAATAAAAGATGAATGCTGGAAAAGAGAAATTTTGACTATGGACTTAGGTTAATAAATTTACCTACTAAGAAGTTCGGTTAAATATGAATAAAATAAATGAATGAATAAAAAGAAAGAAAGAAAAAAATCAAACAAAAAATGCATGAAATGAAATAAATAATAAATAAATTTGATTTGTTGTTAGAATTGTTGTTGTTTAGTTGATGGTTGTTTGGGCAAGGATACTTTAAAAATTGGATTTGGGTGAATGAATAATCTATTTAGTTTTATCTAAGACTGTTAAGTGAATGATGCGCTAGTAGCTTATTCTTTATTCCGTACAATTTAAAAGTTTTGAACCCGAACAATTATTCGTTTGTTTGATTGAATGGTTGTTTGTATTTGTTGTGTATGCTATTTGTTGAAATTGATGGTTGTTGTATTGATTTGTTGTTAGTAATTGAAACCACTTAAATATTTCACTTTACATAAATTGTTAACCCTTTAGATTTTATAAGTGAAATGCAGGTTATGGAAGCAATTGCTACTGCTTTTGGTTCCATAAATTAAGCGTAAATTGCCCGACAAATAGGTATGTTTCGGATTACGGTTTATAGCGCTATTTTATATATTTTCCCAGGTTGGGATATTATATTTTGGATAATATATGAAATATAATTATTATATTTTAATATTATATTTTCTTTCGGACCTCTCCGTACAAAGGAGACTCTGTCAAAATTTTCTGTAAATTTTGGACTTAGAAAATTTTCAAAACGTTTTACAAACTTTAATAATTTATGTATAAAAGATTTAAATGGGTATAAATTGGTATATTTTATTTTAAATTATTTTATTTTCTAAACTTATTTGTTTATAAATTTAATATTTAAGAAAGATATATTGATTTCTTATTTCTTATTTCTTATTTTCCCTTCTTTTCCTTTTCGGGGACGAAAAGTTTTGAGTAGGGAGAGTGTAACGACCCGTAAATTTCGTGGATTTAATTTGGTTGGATTAATGAGTTTTGTAATTAAATTTAGTAGAAATAAAAACTGTATAAACAAATATTGAAATGAACGCTAAATTAAATCATATAAATGGTGACTTAAAACCTATTTACTAGCAATTTGAATAAATTTCAATAAATGGAATGAGGTAAGTATTATACCTGGATATAAAATTTCATTTAAAGGAAATTAATTTATATGTTAATGTAAATTTAGAAAATATTAGAATAAATGATAATTCCATTCGTACTTGTAAGCAGTTATTATAAATTGCATGTTGAAAGGGTTGATTGAATTGGAATTTATATTTAATTTAAATGAAAACCTTAAAGGTTTACAATAACGGAAATTTAGGTAATAAAGTCCGAACAATTTGATAAATAATAACCAAAATAAGGGAATAGCATTAATATAATTAAAGTTGGAACAAATTGGATATAGAGAAATAAATGTAAGCATTTAATATATTAATTAATGTTGGTTTGATGATAACGTTACTTGGTGATTTATTATAGAGTAACGGAAGTGTGAACGTAAAGTAATAAAAGCGTAGATTGATGTTAAGTAATAATTTGTGGATTTGGGGAATAAGTTGAAATTTTGATAATTAAGAAATTAATACGAAAAAGTATGTAAAGTAAGTTATAGAATGTAGAGTAAGTTATAGAATGTAAAGTATTTGAAGACCGTAATTTATGTGTTCGATATATAGAAATACACATTTAAAAACATAATATTCATTCAAATTTAAAATGTAAATAGGTGTATATTTAGGTAATGAAATAAATTTGCATGGAAGATGAAATGGAGTATATCAATGGAATGAAATGTGAGACAAATGTTAATTGTGGCATAGAGTATAATAGACTCAATTTAAGGTTTGGAATTAAATCTAATCCGTTTAATTGGAAACTTATTAAAATAAATTGGATTCAATGTATAATAAAGGGGTTATTTTAAGAAATTGAAATAAATTCCATAATGGATGAATTAAGTTACTTTAAACTAAGATGAGAATTGGTTTAAAGAATTATAAATTTATAAGTAAATCAAGATGGTGAAATTTTTGAATTATAGAATTTGAATCTTTAATAGTGAGTTAATTTAGTTAATTTATAATAGTTGGATTTATTGCAAATGAATGAAATCAAATATTTAATTATTACTTTAAATTAAAATTAAGTTGAAATTTGGGAAATATTCATATAATAATTTTAAATCCAATGATAAACCCTTCTAGTTGAAATTATGAATGGAATAATTATGGGTAAATTCAATTTAATGGAAATTTTGGAAAGTTGTCTATAATTTTTGAATTATATGAAATTGAAGATTTCTATTGATTAATCTTTAATAAATTGACTTTTAAAATTTTTTAAATCATTGTAAATGTTTGAAAATTATAAAGTGATAATGATTGCAAAGTTCAGAATTTTTAACACGAAATTTGATTTAATTTATTTATTTTATATTTATTTAAGTAATATAAAAATAGTCATATTGATCACGGACTCGGATTTCGACGAAACCCATTTCATTGGATCCATAACAGTGAATTATTATAGGGTTTCAAGTTTCTTAGCGATCGGACTTGTCGTTTGATCGTACGAAGGCGAAACGCCTTGAAATCGATTTAATTGAAATCAATTTGAAATCAATTTGAAAATATTGATTTCAGCATAACTTCTTCATACGATGGAATTTGGACGTGAAACTTTTTCCATCGCATTCATAATATTTTAAAACACCTATTTCGATATATGGGTTTACCCAATTTCTTTCCGGGGTCAGAACGGGCTTTTTGGGCCACGTTAGCGGTAACACGTATATCTATCAACGCGATCCATCTACTCAATTTCTAACCTACCTATATAAACCCAGTTATAAACTCTAGCCTCCATCTATTCTCATTTGTTTATGCGTTCATTTTCTCAACTCTTTCTCTTCCTCAATGGCTGCAAACCTTAGATCCAAACACAATTGCAAAATCAAATCAAAAGCTAAAAATTCAAAGTCTTCAGAAAAATTTCAAAAAAAATAAGTGTTGATGCTTTCGACGAGTGAAATTTAATGGTGTAATTCGTTTTTCGATTCGGGTGGTGGTTTGACCAGAAATTGGACGTTTAGTTTCGGCCGTTCATCATCGCCGCGATAAATTTCGTCGGATCGGAAAATGGTTTCTGGGTTTTGGAGAGAAACCCGAGGGGATCTCATCTGTATGATTTTTGTGTCGATTCAACTGTCAGATCGCCATATAAAATTGAATTAGGGTTTGGATAGGGGGGCGGCGGCCGGCTCTGGGGGCCACGTTGGCATGCTGCATGTGTATGGATGGAAGCGGCGAGTCGAGGGGAGCAAGGAGGTGGTGGTCGGCGAGGCAACGGCGGCCGGTAGGGCATGCAAATGGCGGTCAACGCGGTGGTCAAATGGGTTCGTGCGTTCGGCCGAAGCTTTTTTCGCGTGCAGGGTGAAGGAGCGTGGCATCACGTGCGCGCAGGGATAGGATTGTAATGTGGCAATAGTGATGAGAAGAAGGTGTTTCTTTTGTTTATTTTATTTATTTAAATTTTGATTTCAAGTGTTTAAATCGCTATAACTTTTTCATCTGAACACTGTTTCACGCACGGTTTTTTGCGTTTGATCGTATTTAAATTCCGGAGATGGCATTGGCTTAGATGGATTTGGAGACTATCAAAAATTTTGGGTTAAATTGGATTCAAATTCAATTTAAATCCCAAAGGTGAGTGTTTTAACCCACTCACAACTTCTAAAGTTTCTTATGTTTGTTAATTGATTTAAGATATGAGTAGAAATTTATTTATAACTATTTTGCATATTTTATTCTTCATCTTAGTTAAATCGCATTTATTTAATTTAACTGTTAATTAATTTTATTTTTGCATAAAAATTGACAGTTAAGATTTATTTATTTTGCATGTAGACTGCTTGTTAAACAGTTATTTATTTATTTATATTTTGAATATAACTACTTGTTGATACTTGTTATATTTTATATGCTCTATACGGATGTTTCTTTAAATTGGATGATGATTATAATAAATGGTTGATGATTGATATTTGGATGGATGGATGATATATTTTATATTGTATAAACTGCAAGTTAGTATGCATTTTATTACATTCGGGATTGCGGTTTGAAATGATATATAACCGCAATTTTATTTTTAAATTGCGGATTGAAATGATAAATATCCGTACCACTTGACCATATGATAGAAAATTTTATACAGGCACCGCGGTCTATATATAAAATATTTTAAAGTGATTTCTATGGTTTGGATGGGATACGGTTTAATAAATATTAAATTTTGATATTATATAAATATTATTTTACACATACATATATAGCTTAAATTTTTGAATTTAAGCTATGTATAAATGTGTTAAATAAAACAAATAAGTGGAATAATGGAGTCTATTAATTTATATTATATGGTTAAGTACGGGTTTAAGATATGGGGTGGGGGTGTGTGTGTGTGTGTATAAAGTTTAATGATTTAAATCAATTAAGATTAGAAGGTAAACTGGAAATTTATTTGGAATCGAGCTTATTTAAAAATTAAACTCCATAAGTTGATGTAAAACTTATTAAACTTGGAAATTTTAAAGAATGATATTTATAACTGGGTTTTATTCAAGATAAATTTAATGAACATTTCTAGTATAAATAAATTGAAGGAAATGTTTAGTAGTTAGTAATTGGAGTTTATTTTAAATGATTATGGATTTATTATGTAAATATTTCAAACTAAATAATAGGACATTAAATTGTTGAATAGAAATTTCCAACCTTAGTTCCAATTGTTTAATATTCAAAGTATGAAATATATTGAAACTGAAGTGGTTTATTGAAACTGGAAGTGAATTTAAATTTATGGATTTAGAATTAATTTAAAGAAAATAAAATTCTAAAGTTGTGGAAATTATTTACTTTATAGAGTAATTTTAAATTCAAACCATTTTATTTATATACTGTTGAATATCCAAACCATTTAAGTCGAAGTTATGGTTTTAAAGCTATGGATTCGAAGTATTATGTTTTGAAGAGTTAGAATTTAAATGGATGGTTTCGAGATATTATAAATTTTAAAGTGGTATGGTTTTAGAAAAAGATATATTTGAAATGATATCAATATTGATTTGATTTTTAAAGAGGAAAATGATATCGTATTTATATGGTTTTAAAAAGGGATATTATATTCTGGTTTTAAGTATAAATTATTTTTAAAAGACCGTGGTGTTATAATAACGTTTGGTTGTTAAAGAGACCGGGATCGGAAGTTGTCATACTCTCTGCCAACTTCGAAAACCACTTTAACAACCGTGTGCGCGGTGGAGATTCCAGAATGAAGTAGGATGGTGGCGGCGTTTTCCTTTAAGGTAATTACGTGGACCCGACTCCCGTGAGTTGGCATAAGGTGGCTAAAAGAGGAGCGATTCTCGGGCCAATGAGGTCATTCCTCTGATCGGATACTCCTCTTCGATATTATACTCTGACTTTGGATTGTTTCGATGGCCACTTTTGATTTTTTTGATTTTAGGGGGAGTTTGTTCGAGGTTGGCGGTAGTAGCGGCTATGGGTTACCACCAGCCCGGATGCGTAATTGGTATATCTACCCTGGCATTGCCTAGTTGTGTCGTGTCACCTACCCTATCGCGCCTTGTACGAGTTTGGATTTCTCCCGTAGCCCATGTGATATCCTCTAGTGGCTTCCCGATCAGGATGGACTATGATATTGGATGGACTACTGGGACTATTACGTGTTAAGGTGGAAAATGTAAAGCCTTAACCCTATTTAAAAGTACGTTTATTTTACTATAGACACTATTATAATAGCGAAATATACTACATAGTAAATAGTTTAACGGATCCTTAGGAGATGAAAATTCCGAGCATCTCTTAAATTACTGCACTCATATTTATTTCTTTTAATTTAACTTACATAAGATCTTAGTTCTGACTCGAGTGTTTTGTCTTTTCAATTCGCTCGGGTCAGTCCGATCATTTCAGGATCGAAGATTTTAGCTCTGGAGGACGAAGACTAAGATTTCTATTATTATTATATATTATATTCCCCTACACTCATTTTTTTATGCTGCATTGATATTTATGGGTATATGAACTCTGATATTTATTGTATAAAGAAGAATCAAATTTTTGTAAACAGTTTTATGAACTGTATATTTATTATTACATTTTATCCTTCCGCTGTGAGATTCTGTTTAGTTTTTTTCTCTTCTCTGTTTTTCTTATTTACCCCATAACAATCCGCCCTTTTGTATGTTTTAAGTCTGATGTGTGTGGTTTATCGTCGATTTATAGCATGCGAAAAGGCGGGATGTTACACAAAGAGAAGCTAGGATTTTCAAGTGGAAGAAGTAAATCAACTTATTCAACATCAAATCTTACTTCTTTAATCACAAAGCTAAGGTGAATGATTACTATATCCCATTTTTCTTATAGTTTTCGGTTTTAAGGTGAACCCGAAATGATTTTGCATGATAGTGCCGTGTTTTGGATGATTAAATGTTTATATATACTTGTTGGTGATTTATGCATGTTCATATTGATTTTTATGATATATTTTGGTTTGTAAACCCTATTTAGTGACATCCAGATGCCTTGCGATTTTAAATATAGACCAAAAATGTTATTTTGGAGATGATTTTCAATTTTTAAAATTTTCTAAATTAATGTGGATTTTATGTTAATTTTCTAGTGAAGAAAATGGTTTATTGGGTTATAAATGATTTACCGTTAAATTATAATTAGTTTGGGCCTGAAATTTATACACGTTAGAAAACTTATTGAAAAGGATTTTTTGGAATTTTTGTTGAATTTTCCAAAGCATTTTGATGAATGTATAAAATTATTTAAGGTATGAGACTTATATGTTTTATATATTTAATTAAAGAGAAGGGGTATTTTGAAAATGATTTAAATTAATTAATTCTGAAATTATGCAGTAGTTTTAGAAAAGAAAAATTAGCAGCCAATAAGAGTTTGACAAACAAGGCAAGTCAGTTAAAAGGGTTACTTAAAAAGGTTTAAAATCAGAAATTCATGTTAAAAGTATGTTTCACCACTTTTGATCTCATCTAGGTAGCCTTTGACTAAGACCCTCCTCCTTCCTCAAACTAATGCACATAGTATCAATTTCGATACACAATGAGTTGGAAAAGGACAGAGGGTAAGAGCCGATACCAAGGGGTTCCAAAAAGATCAAAGCGCCTTTATGTTCTAAATGAGAAAAGTGTCTGCTTGCTTTCGACTAAGATGCTTTCAACTTAGTTTGCTTTCAACTAGGTTAATGATTTAAAGAAAGGTTTTAAGGTTATGCCTTTATTCTTAGTAATAACTTTCGCCTTAATTCTTTTGACTAAGTTAATGTTTTAAAAGATTGGTTACGAAATAGTTGCACCTTTGTTTTCAAATGATAGCTTCCGATTATGTCGAAGCCTTACTGCCGCTCTACCTTTCGAAACAGAGCTTTCGAAGGGGATTGTTTTATTTCGTAAAAACCCTACCGCTTCTCCGATGCTTTCGGAAGGGTTGTTTCGACACGATCACTTCCCAACTTAGTTATAGCTTTCGAAAGAGTAAGCTTTCGACCCTGTTCCTTGTGACCCTTAGTGATTTTTAAAGAAAAACTCAATGGTTTCGACTAATTAGTGTTGAATGATTTTGAAGGATTTTTTCCACTTATTTTAAATTGAAACTAAATGCTTTCAAAGGGCTTGAGGTTTTTAATACCTTCGGAAGATTTTAAAGAAGGTTCCGAATAGGATATTTCCCTAATGATTTCGAAAGGTCTAAAGGAAAGGTTTTGGTTTTGAATAAGTTTAAAAGAAAGGTTTTCCCTATGGTTTTGAAAGGCAATGTTCATTGTTTCAAAGAAGGATGTCTAAGGTTTTTAATTTTCGAAGGAAAAGTAATTTTAGTGGTTACGAAAGGTTTATATGAATGGTTTTGAAAGAAGGATTTAGCCATTCGGCCTAGATGAAAGAAAGGGTCTAGCATTGATTCGACAGGGGTACTAAAAGGGGTACTTTCAAATGCTTAAAGGTTTTTGTCTACAAAGATTTGAGTAAAGTATATATAGCATGGCAAGACGATTTGAGTAAAACATAGAGTATAAATATTTTCCTTGTTTAAGTTTGGTTTAAAAGGTTTTAAATCAATTTCATAAGAAAAGGTTTTTAAGGAAAATTTTGGGAAGGTATCCCTACGTAAAATGACTCAGATATTAGAATACCCAATGGGACTGGTACATGGTCGCGCTCTATACATTAGCTATTGGCCCTAACTAATTTAGTCCAAAATTCAAATATGTAGGGCTTTGTCTCCGGTAAGACTAAAATTATGATTACACAAAGAAAGGAATATATATTGTATATAGATACGATATTGGTGGGCCCGCAAAACCATTAGGATCACGTGTCCTGGGAGATGTTAAGTTAGGGATAGACCGTCCAGAAGAGAAGTATTTAACAAATAGTTAAGGACAGACCGTTCAAAAGAGGAATGTTTAACAGATGTTAGATTATTTTATTATATTGTCTGGTAGACCTGAGTTAGCCAAAGGTTAATAGTTACCAAACAAAACTAAAGTTTTTGAACAGATATTCTTTTATTACTGATATGTATGTTTACATAATGATGTTTTAGAGTATTTATCCAGTTTTGGTTGCAGGAAAAGATTTACAAAATATATGTTTTAAAAGAATGTTAGTGAGGGGAAACCTGTTCTGCTAAGCAGCGTGGTCTCACTTAACATTAATAACCGAGATGTATAGTATTATTAACACCAGGCTTTATGTCCGACTCGAAGTTTTTGTTTTTCCCTTAAACTCTCGTGTAGTCAAAATTGATTTAAGTAGGTTAAGGGTTGAGGTTCTTTCTGGTTTTAGTAGGATGACAAATAATAGGCGAGTAGGAGGCTAACGGATAGCTATTTAGGAGTTGCAGTTCTTGTTTTGTTATTTGTTTCTGCTATGTATGTATTAAGTCAATTATGACAATATGAATCCGATCATCCAAGGGGACATCTTCATATGTCTTTTTTGGCGTATTTTGTAATAAATATATTTTATCATTGCCTAAGAAAATGTTTTGCGATTGTGTATTATGAATATGGAACATGTGTTTTGAAATGTAATGGAAAAAGTTGTTTTGAAATCTGTGACTTGTTTCATATTCAAGTGCTTTTGATATTATAGATACCATTAACATAACTATATTTAGTCGCCGAAAGTTAATACTATAGATTACTACAGCATCTGTACCGCTTAGCTTTGGTTCTCTAGATAGGGGATCTTACAACTTGGTATCAGAGCAAAGGTTTATGAAATACTTTAACTAAAAATGATTTTTGAAAACATAATCCATAGGAAATAGAGTAAGGACCGGGTTATGGAATAACGCTATAGTAACGTATTTATATTTGCTATATATAAGTATGCGTTTTATCTCTAGTTTCCTATCTTTGTTAGGTTATTCTTCTGTATCTCACGAAGATTGAATACAGATATGGACGGAAGGAGAGGCAGATTTAATCTAAAAGGACACAACACCACCACAAATGGAAATTCCCAATCAAATGCTAGAAAAGGTCATGCTCAAGCGAAGAATGTCGATGCTAGGGTTCCCCAAGTGAACAAGGGAGCCATGTACCAGTTTTTCATAAACATGATGCAAGCTGGAATCGCAGCTGGAGTTGTTGGAGGAAATGCTGCTAGAGGAGGAGTTCAGGAAGCCCTGGTGGTCAATCAGTATGCTAACTTGAGCGAAGACTATGCTAGGCTTGGAGGAAAACCGTTTATCAAAATGGAGGATGCTATCGAGGTGAAAAACCGGTTGTTACCCTGTGAAAGAATTTTTGCTGAACTATGGCTCAACGACGAGGAGGAAAGAAGACTTGCTTCAAGACAGCTTCAAGGAGTTTTCTTATTTTGGTGGAATACTGTAACTGCTGGTGTGGATGAAGAGATTATGACGTGGGTAGAGTTTTGGATGAGGTTTCAAGAAAGGTTCATGTCAATTATGGAGAAGTCTGTGTTTGGTAGGAAGTTTGTTGAGCTGGAACAAGGGGAGATGACAATTCTGTAGTATGCAAGTAGATTCGAAGAGTTAGCCCATATGGGTATGCCACCATTGACACAGTGATGAAAAGAAATGAAAATTTTATTAAAGGGTCTGAAACCAAAGTTGGCTAGGGCTATTTTACCGCACATCAGAGATCCATGTGACATAGTTGTGGAAATGTCGTTGGGACATGAGGAGATGTTAGCTTGTTTAGAGAAGAAGAAGGAGAAGGGAGTCCAGGTTGTACATGGCCAAAAGAGAAAAAAAAATCCATAAAAAGAATGCTCAAAAAGGAGGTGCGGTAAAGAAATGAAAGTCTGAGATGTTCTGTATAAGCGTGACAAGAATGGACATTATGCTCATGAGTGTTATACTAGAAAAGGGGAAGGGAAGGAGGTGATTGGAAAGAAGAACATCAGGTATTTTAATTGTGATCAGATTGGCCACTATAAGAACCAGTGCAAAGAGCCAACTAAAGGAGAAAAAGGCCAAGTGTTTGCGTTAGCCTACTACTTCAAAGACGACAGTGCAGGAGAAGGGAAGGCTGTGTTAGGAAGTACGCTTCAGATCCATGATACATCTGTTAGCATTTTGTTTGATACCGGTGCATCTTATTCTTTTATATCTCAATGCTTGGTAGCTAAACTTAACCTGGAACAAGCATATTTAGTTACTTCCTTAAAGGTTGCAAATCTGATAGGAAGGTATGCGATGCTTAGGATAAAGTGTAACCATTTAGAGTTTGATTTGCTAGGTTACACCTTTGTATGGAATTTGCACGTATTTGACTTTGTTGGGTATGGATCAATTAAGTAATTACGATACTAGGATATTTTTCTTAGATGGGAAAATATCACTCAGACACCCAGATTGTAGTGGTCAAATAGTTTATACCGTAGAAAACCCCAATTGTGAGGTGAATTCTTTTTTGGGTGTTATGAAGTTAGAAGATGAGTTAAATCGCATTTTTGTAGTTAGAGAATTCGTGGATATGTTTGAACCTGTGGTTAGATTGCCGCCGAAATGAGCTATTGAGTTTCAGATAGATTTGGTACCTGGAGTAGAGCGGGTAAGTACGCTGCCAAGCAGGATGACATCAACAGAGATGAAGGAGTTAAAGGCTCAATTGGTAGATTTGGAAGGCAAGAGTTTTATTATACCAAGTAGTCCGCCTTGGAGAGTAGCCGCTATATTTGCTAAGAAGCCGGACGGATCGTTGAGGCAATGTGTCGATTATCATATGCTGAATGAGAAGATGATAAAGAATAGATATCCACTGCTAAGAATTGACAATTTGTTCGATCTGTTAAGTGGAGCCAGGATATTCTCTTAGTTGGATCCGGCGACAAGATTTCATCAACTTAGGTTGGCAGAAGATAGTATACCTTTGACGGCGTTC
This sequence comes from Allium cepa, assembly GCA_030765085.1. Classification (NCBI taxonomy): domain Eukaryota; kingdom Viridiplantae; phylum Streptophyta; class Magnoliopsida; order Asparagales; family Amaryllidaceae; genus Allium; species Allium cepa. The sequence continues at coordinate 562,054,114 of CM060939.1, forward strand.
AGAATAAGTTATGGGCCATACGAATGGTTAGCTATGCCGTTCGGACTCACTAATGCACCGACATTCTTTGTATATTTTATGAACCAAATTTTTCGAGAGCACTTGGATAGGTTCGTGCTGGTTTTTAACGATATACTCTAAGAATGAGAAGGAGCATGAAATTCATCTTAGAGTTGTGATTGAGATGCTGAAGTAGCATTAGCTAAAGGCCAAATTTTTGAAGTGCCATTTTTGGAAGAAGGAAGTGAAGTTTCTTGGTCATGTAGTTTTGAAAAAGGATTTTCAGTTGATCCATAAAAGATTAAAGCCATTATAAATTAGAAGAGACCAAAAACGATAATTGAGAAAAGAAGTTTGCTTGGATTAGCGGGATATTATCGAAGGTTTACAAAGGATTTCTCGTGAATAGTAGCACTAATGACCAAGCTAACACGAAAGGATGTAAAAGTTTGTATGGACCGACAAGTGTGAGGAAGTATTTAAGAGCTTGAACACTTGTTGACCCATGCACCTGTGTTGGTGGTTCCGGAGGGGAATCAAAATTTAGTTGTGTATACTGATGCGAGTGGTACTGGATTGGAAGTTGTACTAATGCATAGGGGTAAAGTGATTGCATATACATCACGACAGCTCAGACTGCATGAGGTTAGGTATCTGATGTATGACATGGAGTTAGCTGCATTTATATTTGCCTTGAAAATGTGGAGGCGTTGCCTTTTGGGAGAGAGGTTCGAGCTATATATAAATCATATGTCGTTGAAGTACTTGTTCTCTAAAAAGAAGCTGAACATGAGACAACAGAGATATAGGATCGTTTACACCCTAGAAGGGGGTGAATAGAGTGATAATAATAATAACAAAAATTAATGTGGAAATAAAAATAATAACAGAAAGTAAAGTAGAAGAGATCACACACAAATTTACCCGGCTTCTGCAAAACCCTGACTACGTGCTTCCTCTAATGTTTCTACTAGAAATTAAGTAGTCAGACGCTTACACATGTAAACTTGCGACAACCGCTAATGCCTAACTCTACACTCAAAACCCTGCCACAACTCAGCCACTGAGTTGCGAATACTTGAACTACACCACCGTAGTTCGTAACCTAGCCACATGACAAGAAAATTACATAGTTTAAAAAAATAAAATTACAACTGAAAATAAAAATTACAAACATAAAACCATATATATAATTTTATCCTAAAATAAATAAAATAGAGTCGACCCAAAAATGATGATAACAAGAGAAGTCTGATCCTTTTTGTTTTGTTTTATGCCGTCTCTTCCTTTTTCTCTTCGATTTGAAATTTAGGGTTCAGTGATAAATTGAAGTCGCCCATTTGACTCAAAGCGATGAATTTACTTCAATTTTCCTTGTCAATCGATTCTCTCACTTTTATAGGCTTAAGGCTGCTTCAATTCGAATTTGATTCGTGCTTTTAATTGGTATGTGTTTTCCCCTTTTCGATTTGTACTTATACTCAACTTGATTCGACTTCTGGATTGGTTCGTGATTTATTTCAATGCTTGCTCTCTAATTTTGCTTGAACTCGAATGACCATATGACGATGATGATAATTGGGTTATAGGGATGAAAACCCTATATTTACGTTCGTATAAATCTTTTTGAATTTGCCATGTTGATATGCTCGGTCGTTGATTTTTGATTGGATGCTTGTGATAATTCTGACTTGTTCCATCTCTAATATATCAGAACTGCTTTGCGTTATTTATCTTATGACTATGCCGTTTGAATTTTTGGGATAAAATCTGACTTAATCATAAGTTCCATTCTTTGCTGGCAATATTCGAACTATTGTTCCATTCTCTTTTTGAACCACGACTTGTTCATTTGGCTTTATGTAAATTTCTAACACTTGTTTTTCAAACTGCTAAATGCTCTGATTATTTCTTCTTGAAACATGTAAATTGCTTTTCTATAAGTTTTTCTAAAACTGTAAACTGCTTTGCATATCACCGTTCCACTATTTGCTTGGGTTCCAATTTAACTGTTGTCTGTATTGTTTTTGTACATTTATGGTCTTGTTGTATACATTGGTGTGGTTCCACTTACTCTGACATTCATGTGTTACCTCTATCCTCTATTGTATTTTTGTGTGCTGACAATATTCAAAATTTTGAACTCTTCAATGATGTTTTATTTTGATTTAAGTTGAATTGCAGTTCTTATTGTGTGTGTGTCTGCACTTGAATTTGTTCATGCCTCTGTTTTATATGTACAGAACTGATGCTAGTTGCATCGAGTTTCATATCCATTTTCTTATATGCTGCTCTAGTTTCTGTTTATGTCCACTTGTACTTGTATTGATTTGGGACTTCATGTTGCATTGTGTTGTATGTGTGTTCGAGTGGTAGCCGCGGTTTCTTCGAGTCACCTGTGCATGTGTGGGTTTACGTCTTCACACTTTTATTCTCTGGTGGTCTGTTGGTCTTGGTTTACTTGTGTTTTTCTGGTTGCATCTCTTTTGTTCACAACTACTTGTGTTAATATACTTGGTTGTCTGGTTCCTTGTTCGTTTATGTTACTTCATTGACATATTCTTGTACATGTCTTTGCTTTGTTATTCCGGTTGTACTGGTCTCATTACTCTGAGTTATAATGCCTTGGCTCTATTGGCTTGTTTTCATGAACTTAATTGTAGTCTGGTTGAGCTACACATCCATCATGCTGCTTTGTGTTAAATTGTGGTATGCACTTTTGAACATGTCTTGTAGTCATCCTTGAAATGCCTTGTAATCATGTTCATGTTGAAATTTGAATGTCTGGGCGTAGACTGTCTGGTTCAATATTGAATTTCAATCTGCATCTAGTTGCTTTGTACATGGTTCCACTTAAGTCTTGTGTATGTTCTAGTCTGTTATCACTACTTTGAACATGTGAGCATGTTGAGTCATTTGTGCATGAGAACTTTATTTTCATGTTCATGCTGCCTTGTTATCCTTGCTCTGATATGAGTTATTTGCTTCGAGATAAGCTTAGTGTTTTCATGTTTTGAACTAGTGTGGTTTTTTTGTTTTGGTTATGTGTTCATTCTGTCTGGAGCTTTTGTTTCACTGGTGGTTTAGGTTCATTGATGTGTTGAGTCCTAATCTGGTCTGGTCTCATAAGAGCTGGTCTGCACTATGTATTCATGGCTTCGCGAGTATGTTATCATGTGATCTGGTATCACTTTGTGTTAAGTCTTGTTGTTGCATTGTAGCTTTCATTCTCTGACTTGCTTGGTTCACTGGAAGTCTGGTTTTCATGTTATACTGGCCTGCTGCTGACTTAAACTGTAGCTCTTACATTTGTCTTGTACTTGATTCCATTTGACACGTATGGTGGTCTTCATGTTACACCTAACCATTGCATTAAGTCTTGTTCCAACTTGACTCTGATTTATTGTTGCCTCTAGTTGTGATGATCCCTAGTTCACTCGAGTCTGCACCTGAGTTGAATCCAGCTTTGCCTCGGGTTTGACCTCGTGCTCGCCTGTCCCTATAGTTTAACAAGCAAATGTATAACGGTGTGACGACCTGTGGCATGTACAGTGATACACTGTACATGTCACAGTTGTTCGTGTATGATGAATTCAAAAGAAAATGACGACGAACAACCCAAATAACTGAGGCAAATAATATTTTCAAAACACACATTTTTTTTTGCACTGCAAAAATATTTCTTTTTCAATTTTATTGCATCAGTGTTTATTTTGCAGATAGCTCAGATGCTGAATACAGGCTAGAACAAAGTTGAAGATCAAATAAAGTGTTGAGTGACTTATGTAGTGAGGAGAACCATGTACGAAAAAATTGTATATTGAAAATTGTGTGGTAATAGAAGTTGTTTTGTAATTGAAAATGTATAAATGTAGTGAGAGATCAAATTTGTACTATTTGACTTTGTAATAAATATTTGTTTAAACATGAATTCCATGTTATTTATTTTATTCAACAAATATTTATTTAATTATGTGAAAAATAAAATAGTACAACAACAAATACATTTAAACGAATATATATGTTTATTATCATCAAATAACAACCATAGGCTATTATATTTTACAATCTCCCCCTTTTGATGATAACAAACATATATTAAGATTTTGACTCCATTAAATGTATTTGATTTTGATGAGTTCTATAAGATCCCCGCATTTGACTGCTCCCCCTACAACAAAACCCCCTTACACAGATGCATGTAGTTAAAACTGATATCACTCAAAAACACTGTCGGTTATTAGTTAGTAAGGATATCACTCCAAAAATCAAAATCTTGACCTCTCCCCCATTTTGTCATCATCAAAAATAATAATAGTAACTGAAATAGCTATGATTTTGATTAAAAATATAAAATCAAATCAAGACGGAAATATTAATTCCAAATTCTAATTAATCAAACAAAAATCATAATATTTTATTAATTAGAAAGAAACTCCACTTTAGAGAAATGGTAGGATTATGGAAAATTTTATATAGTGACAACAGTTTGATATTTTCAATAAAGGAATAATCTATGCATTTTCTCTTTTCAAATATTATATAAAAAAATGTGAAGCACTTACTAATCATGCATAACCGTTAGGACTTTAAATGAGGTTGGTGGTTACCCTTTTTTTAAATATGTCAAGTATTTTCTAAGCATGCATAACCATGAGGACTTTTAAATGAGATTAGAGTATATTGGATATTTATCCCTTTCTTATATATCTCCAATCTATGCATAACCGTTAGGACTTTTAAATGAGAATGGAAGTCCATATATAGAAATTCAAGTAATTCATCCATGCATAATCGTGAGGACTTTAAAGGAGAGTGAATACTTTAGGATATAATTATTTTACAAAATATATTTCCTTATTTTGAAATACCAAATTCCGCAACTATATTATGATGTATGGATTGACAGAAAGGTGAAAGTGATAGAAATATCATAGAAGAAGTACTAATCCGAAAATATTATAAAATTTGTTTAATTTTCATGAAATTATAGAATTATACTTCCTCTTGTTATGAAATATGTTTTAATCACTATCCATCACTTTTCAAGCACTATAATAATTTTGGAAAGTTCCAAAAGATTCGATTAGTCAATGATTATCTTTTCTAGAGTAAATCTCTTATGGAAATAAACTAGAGTATTTTTATCACGATGAAGACACAAGTTTCAAAAAATTAACATTAGTGAAAATTAATTTTCTGTAAGGGGGTTTTATGAAAATGACTTCTAGTCGAAAATCAATATAAATAATTAAATAATTGCAAAAATGATTTCAATATGAGATAATATTAGATACCACTTGTATTTAAGGTATTCATGGTGGTATATAGTGGTATATAAGAAAAACGTGTACTCCTCAACACTTGAATTGTGTTTTTTTAAATTTTTAGCACGTCCATTTATATCAAGCACAAGTAAAGTAACCTATATCGAGCAAAAACACACATTCAAAAAATTCGTCAAAGCAGTTTTTCATGACATTCCAAAGTGAATCAATAAAAACTAAAAACAGAAAAGTTGTGGCATCATCGGTTAGTTTCTAGAACTTCAAGAATTTCAAAAATCAAAGCTGAGGTGTTCAAGATATGGCAGAAATACATCAACAATGTCGATCAAAACATAGTTAACAATATGTGAACAAAATTGAGTTAAGAGATCATACTTCACTTTCCTTCGATTACGTGATATCCGAAATGCGATCATATCCATCTAGTCTTTATAGGCCAAGGAACATTTAAATTTTATTTTATCAATCACCTAGAACAACTCGAAATCTATCTCCATCAAATTTTTTCCTTAGCCCACTTATGTGTCTAAATTTTGAAGGAGGCAGGTGGTCTAACTAAGGATGTAGGACCACTATTATTATCTATTGAAATCTTTGGTGCCCAAATTTTTTCGATATTACAAACTGTTAGCATCTACAATTGTACCCTTGGGAATCCAGATTTGTTTAAATTTCAAACCATTTATATTCGTACTTTTTGGAATCTATATTTGTTTAACGGTTTGTGTTTGTATATATTTCGACAATTATTCTTGCTATGTCCAATATTTCCATAGTTTATGCATTTGTGTGAATATCACACTTTTCCCTTTAATGGTGTTATTAAGCGTTTGTTTATATTTTGACACTTTCGCAAATCCAAATCCTTTCCATTTATTCACGGAGAGTTGATTTTCAAAGAGCATATTAAATGAGTTTTCTCTAGTGACAAATTTTTGAGTAATCGACTCAAGTTTATTAACTTTGGATTTTAAAAGTCTATTTCATTTATTAGCTTCGAACACAAAATAATGGTACTATCTCCCTTTTTAAAATTATTCATTTTCAAGCCTATATTTTCATTTTCAAGCTCTCTAATTTTAGTCTCAATTTCTAGCATCACAGTTTCAAAGAGTTGGAGTTTTTTAAATTCCGTTTTTTCAAAATCCTTGATTTTTTCAATCTCCTTTTCATGCTCGTGATTAAATCGAATAATTTTAGATTCGCTCAAAATCACGTTTTATTTTTCAAGGGTTTTGAAATTTTCGTTGGTCATTTATTCTTTTCAAAAATCGCACGTTTAGAATTTTTCGACCTTTTAAAACTGTCTACCTCTTTTTGCAAAATATTATTTTTCCAAATCAACTCATTTTTTTCTCCCGAATTAAAATTTCGTTTTCTAACTTTTAAAAGTTTTCTAGAAAACAGGCAAATCATTTTTCATAGTCCTAACACCTTTTGCAATTAGAATTTTTGTTTTTCTTAATATTTTAAGCTCATTTTCCAAATCATTATTTTTCTGGTGCAATTTAGATTGTTCCATTTTCAACTTACTATTTTTCATCTCCAGAGCTTCATTATTTTCAATTAATTTATGGCACAAGAGAAATAAATCATTGAATGAAAGATCACTTATCTCATCGGCTATTAAATCTTCATCCTCGCTAGCTTTTGCATTTCCTGTCAAGTACATTTCTTTAACTGAGTCGATTGTGGAGGATTTCTCACCGTTGTTGGCTTTTGCACCTTATACTGCATCAAAAGTATTCCAAATTTCCTAGGCACTTTCACAATGAGAGATATGGTTTGAATTATCTTGATTAATATGAGAATATAGTACATGCATAGCAAGAGCATTAATCAAAGTATTTTTCTTGTCTACTATATCACACCCATTTTCAATAATATCCCAACATTTAAAATTAACAGATTTTAAATAAAATTCCATTTTCAATATCCAATTTAAAAAATCCATTCCATCAAAAATAGAGGGAATAATACTAGACCGACTCTCACTAGATTTGCAACTAGGGTTGGATATTTATGCTATTAACCTTGCTCTGATACCACTTGTAGGATCGTTTTCACCCTAGAGGGGGTGAATAGGGTGATATTAATAATAATAAAAATTAATGTGGAAATGAAAATAATAACAGAATGTAAAGTAGAAAAGATCACACATAGATTAGCCAGCTTCGGCAAAACCCTGCCTACGTATCGCCCCCAATGTTTCTTCTAGAAATTAAGTAGTCAGACGCTTACACATGTAAACTTGCGACACCCTCTAATGACTAACCTAACTCTACGATCAAAACCCTGCCACAACTCAGCCATTGAGTTGCGAATTCTCAAACTACACCACCGTAGTTCGTAACCTAGCCACACGACTAGAAAGTTACATAGTGTGAAAAAGAAAATTACAACTGAAAATTAAATTAACAAACACAAAACCCTGCATATAATTTTAGCCCAAGTAAATAAAATAGAGCCGGCGCAAAAATGATGATAATAAGAGAAGTTCGTTTCCTTTTATTTTGTTTTGTGTCGTCTCTTCCTTTTTCCATTCGATCTGAAACTTAGGGTTTAGTGATAAATTGAAGTCGCTGATTTGACTCAATCGATTGCAGTGATGAATTTACTTCGATTTGCCTTGTTAATCAATTCTCTAGCTTTGATACGCTTGCGGCTGCTCCAATTGTCGAGTTTGATTCGTGCTTTGAATATGTACGTGTTTTCCCTTTTTCGATTTATAATTATACTCGAGTTGATTCGAGTTCTGGATTGGTTCATGGTTTATTTCAATACCTGCTCTTTGATTTTGCTTGAACTCGAATGCCCTTATGCCAATGATGATAATTGGGTTATATAGGGACCAAAACCCTATATTTACGTTCGCATAAATCTTTTTGAATTTTTCACATTGCTATGCTCGACCAATGATTTTCGATTGGATGCTTGTGATAATTCTGACTTGTTCCATCTCTGATATATTCAAACTGCTTTGCGTTATTTCTCTTATGACTACGGAATTTGAATTTTTGAGATAAAATATGACTTAATCATATGTCCATTCTTTATTGGCAATATTAGAACTATTGTTCCATTCTCTTTTTGAACCATGACTTATTCATTTGAATCACGACCTTATGTAAATTACTAACACTTGTTTTTCGAACTGCTAAATGCTCTGATTGTTTCTTCTTGAAACAAGAAAACTGCTTTTCTGTAAGTTTCTATAAAACTATAAACTTCCTTGCATATTATCGTTTCACTATATGCTTGGTTTCCAATTTAATTGTTGTCTGCATTATTTTTATACATTTATGTTTTTGTTGTATACACTGGTGTGGTTCCACTTGCTCTGACCATTCATATGTTACCTCTATCCTCTGTTGTATTTTTTAATGCTGACAGTATTCGAATTTTTGAACTCTTCAATGATGTTTTATTTTGATTTAAGTTGAATTACATTTCTTGCTGTGTATGTGTCTGCATTTGAATTTGTTCATGTCTCTGTTCATATGTATAGAACTGATGCTAGTTCTTCGAGTTTCATATCCATTTGCTTGTATGCTGCTCTAGTTTATGTTTATGTTCACTTGTACTTGTATTGATTTGGGACTTCATCTTGCATTGTGTTGTATGCGTGTTCGAGTGGTAGTCGCGGTTTCTTCGAGTCACATGTGCATATGTGGGCTCATGTCTTTATACTTTTATTCTCTGGTCGATGGTCTGTTGGTCAGGGTTCACTTGTGTTATTCTGGTCACATCTCTTTTGTTTACAACTGGTCGTGTTGATATACTTGGTTGTCTGGTTCCTTTTTTATTTATGTTACTCCGTTGACATATACATGTGTATGTCTTTGCTTTGTTATTCTAGTTGTACCGGTCTCATTGCTCTGAGTTATAATGCCTTGCCTCCATTGACTTGTTTCCATGAGCTCGCTTGTAATCTAGTTGAGCTACACATCCATCGTGCTTCTTTGTGTTAAATTATGGTCTGCACTTTTGAACATGTCTTGTAGTCATCCCTGAAATGCCTTGTATTCATGTTCATGTTGAAATTTGAATGTCTGGATGTAGAATGGTCTGGTTCAATTTTGAATTTCAGTCTACATCCAGTTGCTTTGTACATGGTTCCACTTGAGTCTTGTGTATGTCCTGGTCTGTTATCACTACTTTGCATATGCGAGCATGTTGAGCCATTGGTGCATAAGAACTTTGTTTTCATGTTCATGCTGTCTTGTTAGCCTTGCTTTGATTTGAGTTATTTGGTTCAGGATAAGCTTGGTGTTTTCATGTTTTGAACTGGTGTGGTTTTCTTTGTTTTAGTTATGTGTTCATTCTGCCTGGAGCTTTTGTTTCACTGGTGGTTTGGGTTCATTGATGTGTTGAGTCCTGATCTGGTCTGGTCTCATAAGAGTTGATATGAACCGTGTATTCATGGCTTCACGAGTCTGTTATCATGTGATCTGGTATCACTTTGTGTTGAGTCTTGTTGTTGCATTATAACTTGCGTTCTTTGACTTGCTTGGTTCAATGGAAATCTTGTTTTCATGTTGGACTGGCCTACTGTGGACTTGAACTATAGCTCTTACATTTGTCTTGTACTTGATTCCATTTAACATGTATGGTGGTCTTCATGTTGCACCTGGCCATTGCATTTGAGTCTTGTTCCAATTGGACTCTAATTTGTTGTTGCCACTGGTTGTGATGGTCTCTGGTTCACTCGAGTCTACACTTGAGTTGAATCCAGCTTTGGCTCGGATTTGACCTTGTGCTCATCTGTCCCTATAGTATTAACAAGCAAGTGTACATCGATGTGTACGGCCTTGTGGCGTGTACAGCGATACACTATGCATGTCACAAGTTGTTCGTGTATGATGAATTCTAAAGAAAATGATGATGAACAACCCAAATAACTAAGACAAATAATATTTTCAAAACACACATCTTATTTTTCACTGCAAAAATATTTCTTTTTCAATTTTACTGTGTCATGTTTATTTTACAGATAGCTCAGATGCTGAATACATGCTGGAACAAAGTTGAAGATCAAATAGAGTGTTGAATGACTTATGTAGTGGGGTGAACCATGTATGAAAAAATTGTATATTGAAAATTGTGTTATAATAGAAGTTGTATTGTAATTGAAAATGTACAAATGTAGTGAGAGCTCAAATTTGTACTATTTGAATTTGTAATAAAATATTTGTTTAAATATGAATTCTATGTTATTTATTTTATTCAACAAATATTTATTTAATTATGTGAAAAATAAAATAGTACAACAACAAATATATTTAAACGAATATATATATGTTTATTATCATCAAAAATCATAGGCTATTGTATTCTACAAAAGATGGTTGGAGATTTTAGCCGCTTATGATTTTAGTATAGAATATACACCGCGGAAAGGAAGCAGGGTTGTAGATGCGCTTAGTAGAAGGCATTAGAATGCAGTGTTAGTTATGATAGTAGAATGGAAAGACTTAGAAGCATTGTCATCCTGTAGAACACTATTGAGATCCGAGGTTAAGTCTAGCGGAGGATCTGCTGGGTTGTCTTATTTAAAAGTCTGACCGATATTGATTGAGAAGATTGCTTCTAAATAGGATAAGGATCCAGTGTTCGCTAAAAGGATCAGAAAGTTAAGGAAGGGAACGGAAAGCGATGACTTGAAGGACTCCAGTCTTGACCAGAACAGGTAGTTGAGAAAGAATGGCAGATTATTTGTTCCAAATTTGGAAGATATAAGAAAGGAAGTCTTGGAAGAATGTCATTGCTAAAGGTTCACTATTCATCTAGTAGAAACAAAGATGTGTCAAGATATGAAGAGAAGTTTCTTCTAGGAAGGCATGAAGAGGGATGTTGGCTTATGCGTGAAACAGTTTTTGAAATGTCAATAAGTAAAAGTCGAACATCAGAAGACGAGTGGATTACTTTAGCCATTGGACATTCCCGTATGGAAATGAGATTCTATTTCTATGGATTTCATTGATGAGTTGCCGAGATCTAACAGATGGAATGACGGTATATGGGTCATAGTGGACAGATTGACCAAGAGTGCCCATTACATTCCGGTGAAGGAAAATAGGACGGCACCTGCATTGGCTAAGTTATTTATGAAGAATATGATTAGACTACACAGAATCCATAGTAGTATTGTTAGTGATAAGAAATCCATAGAAGTATCGTTAGTGATAAGATTGCTTGTTTAGTAGCAAGTTCTAGAAGAGTTCTAGGAACCAAGCTCAACATGATTCTACTTACCATCCGTAAACAGATGGGCAAACAGAAAGAGTTAATAAAATCTTAGAAGACATGTTAAGAGCTTGTGTATTGGACTTTGGAAGATCATGGGAAGACCATCTACATCCAGTCGATTTTTCATATAATAATAGTTATCAGACTAGTTATAGGAATGGCACTGTTTAAGGCTTTGTATAGAAGACCATGCAAATCCACTGCATGTTGGTTAGAGACTGGGGATAGATTGATTCTCGGTCCTGATTTGGTAAAAGAAGCAGAAGAAAGATTGAGCTGATAAGGGCAAGAACGAAAGAAGCTCGATCTAGGCAGAAAAGATATGTAGGTAGAAAACGAAAAATTTAAAGTTCTCTGTCGGAGATTGTGTTTCCGTCAAAGTATCACCAACGAAAGGTGTTATCAGGTTCGGGAAGATGGGGACGTTAGGACCAAGGTTCGTTGGACCTTTTCAATTGTTGAGAGGATCGTGAAATTCGCATATAGAGTAGAGTTACCAAATTATTTGGCGGGTGTCCACGATGTTTTCCATATATCTCATCTGAGGAAGTGTGTTAGGGATCTAAACACTACTATAGCACCGACCATGTTAGAAGATTTAGTAGTGAAACCAAATATGACTATAGTTAGGAATCCTATCCGGATAGTCGAGAGAGATGAGAAGAAATCGAGGAACAAGACAGTTAGATTAGTAAAAGTTCAGTGGAGTGACGATGCTGGAGATAGTACTTGGAAAACTAAGAGCAGTATTAGAGACGCTTATCCTGATTTACTTGATGGTACGTTCTACCTTTGATTGCTTTGTTGTATACCTTATCGTAATTTCAAAGACGAAATTCTTTAAGGATGGGAGATTGTAACACCCCATATTTTTGGTGACATTATTTAGAATATTTAATTAGCTAAATTAAATATAATGATGTAAGATGATTAATAGAGTGAGATTTGATTTAATTAAGGGTAGTCGTGTCATGTTAAATGTAAATCAAAATGATCTAGCATGAATAAAAGTGTTAGGAAGTAAGGGAGGGCAAAATCGGGAATATGATGAGCTTATACCCTAAACCCTTAGGAAATCAAACACATATTCATTTCACTTTTATCAAGCAAAAATACACCAAGGTCGGCCATCATTTCTAATCTCAGGAGAAGATAAATCTAGGATTTTCAAGAGGAAGAAGTAAATCAACTTATCCAACATTAAATCTTACATCTTTAATCACAAAGCTAAGGTGAATGATTACTATATCCATTTTTTTATATTTTTTGGTTTTAAGGTTAACCCAAAATGATTTTGCATGATAATGCCATGTTTTGGATGATCAAATGTTTATATATACTTGTTGGTGACTTATGCATGTTCATATTGAATTTTATGATATGTTTTGGTGTGAAAACTATATTTAATGACATCCAAATGCCTTGCGACTTTAGATACAAACCAGAAATGTTATTTTATAGAAGGGTTTCAATCTTCATAATTTTCTAAATTAATGTGGATTTTATATTAATTTTCTATTGAAGAAAATGATTTATTGGGTTATAAATAATTTACGATTAAATTATAATTGGTTTGCGTTCGATATTTATATATGTTACAAAACATATTGAAAAGGATTTTCTATAATTTTAGTAGAATTTTCCAAAGTGTTTTGATGAATGTATAAAATTATTTAGGTATGGTAAATGTTTTATATATTTAATTAAGGAGAAGGGGTATTTAGCAAATGATTTAAATTAATTAATTTTAAAATTATGGCAATACTTTTAGTAAAGAAAAATTAGCAACTAATAAGAGTTTGACAGACAAGGCAGGTTAGTTAAAAAGTTTACATAAAAATGTTTAAAATCAGAAATTCATGTTAAAAGTATGTTTCGCCACTTTTGGTCTTGCCCATGTAGCGTTTGACTAAGACGCTCCGCCTCCTTCCTCAAACCAATGCAAATAGTATCAATTTCATTACACGGTGATTAGACAAAGGCAGAGGTAAGAGTCCAAACTAAGGGGTTCCGAAAGGGTCGAAGCCCCTTTATGTTTTAAATGAAAAAAATGCTTGCTTGCTTTCGACTAAGATGCTTTCGAGTTAGTTGGTTTCCAACTAGGACAATGGATTTAAAGAAAGGTTTTAAGGTTGCACCTTTGTTCTAAGTAATAACTTTCGACTTAATGCTTTCGACTAAGTCAATGCTTTTAAAAGGTTGGTTACGAAATAGTTGTACCTTTGTTTTTAAATGATAGCTTCTGACTATGTCGAAGCCTTACTACCGCTTTCTACCTCTCGAAACAGAGCTTTCGAAGAGGATTATTTTATTTTATAAAAACCTCACCGCTTCTCCAATGCTTTCGGAAGGGGTGTTTCAACACCATCACCTCCCAACTTAGTTATAGCTTTCGAAAGAATAAGCTTTCGACCCTGTTGCTCGTGACCCTTAGTGATTTTTAAAGAATAACCCAAAGGTTTCGACTAGTTAGTGGTGAATGATTTCGAATGGTGTTTTCCATGTGTTTTAAATTGAGCCCAAATGCTTTCGAAGGTTTTGAGGTTTTTAATATCTCCGAAAGGTTTAAAGAAGGTTTCGAATGGGGTAATTCCCCAATGGTTTCGAAAGATCTAAAGGAAAGGATTTTCCAATGAATTTGAATAAGTTTAAAGGAAAGATTTTCCCTATGGTTTCGAAAGGCAATGTTTATTGGTTTCAAAGAAGGATGTCTAAGATTTTTAGCTTTCGAATGAAAAGGAATTTCAATGATTTCGAAAGGTTTATATGAATGTTTTCAAAAGAAGGATTTGGCCTTTCAGCCTAGATAAAATGAAGGGTTTTGCATGGATTCAAAAGGCGTACTTTCAATAGGATTGAAAGGGGTACTTTCATATGTTTATAAGTTTTCATCAACAAAGATTTGAGTAAAGTATATATAGCATGGCAAAATGATTTGAGTAAACCATAGAATATAAATGCTTCCTTGTTTAAGTTTGGTTTAAAAGGTTTTAAAGCCATTTAAAATGAAAAGGTTTTCAAGGAAAATTTTGGAAAGGTATCCCTAAGTAAAATGACTCAAATATTTAGAATACCAGATGGGACTAGTACATGATCGCGCCCTATATATTAGTTGTTAGTCCCAACTAATTTAGTTTAAAATTCTAATGTGTAGGGCTTTATCTCAAGCAAGACTAAAATTATGATTACACACGGAATGGAATATACATTTGTATATAGATAGGTTATTGGTAGGCCCACAAAACAATTAGGATCAGGAGACACTGGGAGATGTTAAGTTAGGGACATACCGTCCAGAAGAGAAGTATTTAATAGATAGTTAAGAATAGACCATTCAGAAGAGGAGTGCTTAACAGATGTTAGATTATTTTGTTATATTGTCTAGTAGGCCCGAGTCAGCCAAAGGTTAATAGTTAACCAAACAAAACTAAAGTGTTTGAACATATATTCTTTTATTACCTGATATGCATGTTTAAATGATGATACTTTACTGTATTTAACCAGTTTTGGTTGTAGGAATAGATCTGCAAAATATATGTTTTAAAAGAATTTTGGTGAGGGAAAACTCAGTCCGCTAAGCAGCGTGGTCTCACTTAACATTAATAAATGAGCTTTATAATATTATTCACAGTAGAATTTTTGTCTGACTCGAAGTTTATGTTTTTACTTTAAACTCTCGGGTGTCAAAATTGATTTGAGTAGGCTGAGGGTTGAGGTTCTTTCAGGTTTTAGTAGGATAGTGAATAAAGCTACCGAAGGCAAGTTGGAGACTAACGGATAGTTATTTAGGAGTTGCAGTTCTTCATTTTGTTATTTATTTCTGCTGTATATGTATTAAGTCAATTATGACAATATGACTCTGATCATCCAAGGAGGCATCTTCATATGTCGCTATTGCCGTATGTTGTAATAAGTATATTTTATCATTGCCTGAGAAAATGTTTAGGGATTATGTAATATGAATATGGAACATGTGTTTTGATATGTAATGGAAAGAGGTTGTTTTGAAATCTGTGACTTGTTTCATATTCAAGTGCTTCTAATATCATGGATACCAATATAGCCGTATCTGGTCGTTCGGAAGTTAATACTATAGATGGCTGCAACATCTGCATGCTTAACTTTGGGCCTCTAGATAGGAGATGTTACAGGGAATTAACTAAATTGGGCCATTGGTAACATCCAAAGAAGGAGGCAAATATGCGGTTGTAGCTATCGACCATTTTACAAAATGGGTGGAGATAGAACCACTTGCAACCATCACATCGGAAAAGATAGTAAATTTCATGGTAAGAAACATCATCTCTAGATTTGGATTCCTACATAAAATTATATCAGACAACGATACATGGTCTAAAGTTAAGGAATACACTCAACTCAATGAAAGGAATGGCATAGTCAAAAGCTTCTCCTTAGTAGCATATCCTCAAGCAAATGGGAAAGTCGAGGTAGCCACTAAATCCAACAAAAAGCTATTCAAGAAGGACTTGGACAAATTTTGCATGCAGACTCGAGAAAATGACAAATTATGCATCTAAGCTTCAGAAAAAACTAATTAGCAAACTAGGCCTCGTTTGGTTTATATTTGCGCAAATATGGAGTGCGCAAGTTATATATTTTTTTTAAATAACTTGCGCATTCCATATTTGCGCAAGCTTTATTTTAAAGCTTGCGCACTTATGGAATGCGCAAGCTTGTTTTCGGGCATCAAAAAGACCGACAGCTGAATCTATATTTCATTTCTTCTCCAAACTCAAATTTTAACAAAACCCTCCTCATTTCCAACCTTCAACCCATTCCAAATCTACATCTATCAACTCTAAAACATTCCCTTTGATCTATTCCTTCAATCAACCACTAGATTAAGCAAAAAATGGAAGCAAGCTCTTCTTCTTATTTGATTAGAGGTAATTTTATTTTGATTGTAAATTGATTACTGCTTTAAAAATGATTGATGTTGTTAATGAAATTGGTAGTCATGATGATGTCGATGTCAATGTGCTCTAATTGTTGGTTTATTTCTTGAAAATGCAAAAGGATATGTAGTCTTCATATAGCCAAAACCCTAACTTTGTACAAAGTTTTTGTAGTGATAAACGATTGTTGTTGTTTATAAAATTGTCTCCCGGGCCCGAAGATAGAAGTGTTCTCTATCTTCAAGAACAGCATAGAAGCCAAAACGACACATTAATGGAGGTAAATGTTTGATATTGGTAAACCGGAGAAATGCAAATATGAAGCAACAAATTTAATTTCTTTCATACATTTCAGGGTGTTGAAACTGTGAAGATATGCGATCATTCAAGCAAACTCAAGGAGATCAATTTTAAAGGTCCAAGATTGAAGGCGACAAGCTATGAAAATCGACTACATTCGTCTTGATCGTCACCTTATTACCGCTTTATGCGATAGATGGAGGCTGGAAACAAATATGTTTCATATGAGAGTCGGGGAGATGACAGTGACTCTAGCGGATGTGCATTTTCTTTTCGGTCTTAAAGCAGATGGTCGTCCGGTATGTTTGCAAAATTTAGATATCGATTACATCGAATTGGCTCATGACTTTCTTGGTATTTTTCCACCTAGAGAGGCAGTTAAGTCTAAAAGTGAGTTATCAATGACTTGGTTTAAAAGTGAATTTTCCGAACCATTACCCGAAGGGGCGACCGATTTAGATATACTTCATCTCACTCGTGCCGTGATATTGTATTTTTTGAGCTGCCGATTATTTCCCGATCATTCGAAAGGGAGATTAAGTTTGAAATTTTTACCTTTTTTGGACGATTTGGCTAACTGTGGATATCATTCTTGGGGTAGTGCTGTTTTATGCTATTTGTATAGTGAGTTGTCACAGATTGCCTTGCGACGTCGAAAAGTTTTAGGGGGTTCTGCAACGTTGCTGCAACTATGGTCATGGTCGCATATTGCTATTGGACGACCCTCTATTAGAATTCCTACCGACTTAGATCCGTATCTTCCATTCGGCGCTAGGTGGAATTGTGCTAAGAGTTGGCGTGAGACGCCAAGAAATGTACAGTTTTACCTTAATGAGTTGGATTTGTTGGCGGATGATGCGGTTACATGGGAACCTTATTCATTAGTGAATAAGTTTGGACATCTGGAAATTGAACATGCGTTTGCAGGTTGGATTGCTAAGAGCCGACTGATTCTATTTGTAAACTTTGAGTTATATGCACCAGATCGGGTTATGAGACAGTTTTCCTTCGATTATCAGCACATTCCCGATCCTGTCGTCCCTCTTGATCCAGAACCCACTAGCTAGATGGCATTTTTGGAGGAAAGTATTATTATTTGGCAATCAAGAACTGATCGTGCCGAACGAGCACGCGAGCCTCCGACACCTTTGAGCGAGTACGAGTATTGGTATTGACGAATTACTCGTCGTTATATTCTTAAAAAATCGGCAAGAAAGTTGGTTGCGTACACTCCCCGTGTTCCTATAGAACATGATGTGGTAAGTATTGTCATTTCAAAAATTTTATAGTTCAATTTGTATATCATATTGATGCATTGTTATGACTTATGGTTTAGGTAAGCAGAATATACAGCGCTTTGGATGTCGTGGACGAAATAGAAGAAAGTCATATGGAGCCGGACAAGGTCAAAAGTAAGTGTATTGACCTACAACGAATACTTGACACGATTTTGGGTCAGAATAAGCTAAGAAGGCCGGTCAAGCCACTGCGCATTGTAGAAGAGCCATCACGTTGTACAGAGGAGATACATACCATGGTAGCGGGTGGACAAGCCTAATGGGAGGAGGCACACGTGGAGGGGGAGACTTCACAACATCCCGGTGGCGAAACTACAGTTGGATGGCCCGCTTGGCCCGAGGTAGAGCAGCAATACACCGGTGGAGAAACTCAAGCTGACTGGCCCGTTTGGCATGAAGGAGAACAACAATTCAGATATGTTGGACATTCGACATACAAGCATGCGCCAGAGGCGTCGCAATGGGAAATTCAACAAGAAGAACTCATTTTTGGGCCAAGCCAACCACAAGAAACTCCATTACCGACACCCGCTCCTACATTCGAAGAAGGCCAAGGATCGGCTCCCATCGTGTACAAACGGAAGAAGAAGAAAGACGACACCATCACTTGAGCTTGTTGTTGTTGTTTTCTGGGTTGGTAAAGGGGTTATTGTACGACTTGTTCAATCTATTTACTGTAAGACTTGTATGACTTATTCGATCTATATATTTTGTCAGTTGAATCATGCTTTGTTTTGTTTAGAGATGGTATTATTAATGGAATGTTGTGTGCATGTTTTGGGAAGTTGAGAGTTTGCAAATTTTGGTGAAGGAATTGGCATAGAAGCTCACTGTTTTGAACTGCCCCAAGAAACAGCTTGCGCAAATGTGGAATTCGCAAGCTTTATTTCCAATATAGCTTGCGCGCTCCATATTTGCGCAAGCTGTTTTCGGGTTATTTTAAAAACACGCTTGCGCATATATGAAATGCGCAAGCTATATATCATGTGCAATCCATATATGCGCAAGCATGTTTTAGACCCTGTCCAAGACAAAGAAAACTTTCAATAACGTACATTACACACTATCACACAAAAAGTCCTAACAACATTCTACATACCACGCAAACACCATTCGAATGACAACATCATTACATAACAAAGTCAATAACTCATACAATAACATAGACGTTCTACTTCTATTACAATTCATCGTGTACAAGTTTTCTTCTTGTGGCCAATAGTACCACATTTGCTACATCTATTATGGTCGAATGAAGATGGCGGATCCATGAAACCTTTTAGAGGACGACCTGAATTCCTACGTACAGGCGGTTGTTGTATAATTGGACCATTGTAAACGTTCAAATGTCGACTATCTGGTACAAGGTGGAATAAAGGAGCATACGCTGCGGAATACATAGCCTTCGTGTACCACGTGGAGATTAAGTCAAAATACGCTCTATTAGCACCACCCGAACCATGTGAACAAGCCGCTAATACATGGGAGCACGGAAAATGATCTAATGTCGGCATGTTGCACGAACATTTGGCAACATTATCTTCGATATTCACCGTATAGTCAAACATATGCACATCTTTCATCTGCCATTCAACGAAGCTATATCTCTCTATAGACATGAGCCTCGATTCTTCCATTCTTCTCCGCGCTAGTGCTTCCCACCTAGGTGCGAGTTGCGACGTCCACTCTTCCCCTTGAGTTCATCGTTCGACGAAGTAATGGTTCAGTCGATGAAACGTTCGTGCAACCAATGATCTAACGGGTAAATTCCTAGTTCCTTTGAGGACACCGTTAAAGCTTTCGGAAACGTTGGTCATCATCATATTGAACCTTACTCTGCCGTCATGACAAAGAGCCCATCTTGATTCCTGGTCTTTCAAACTTCTTTCAATCCATGCATCGGCATCTCGATTTACATCCTTCAACTGTTTTCGAAAATCATTATATTTTACGATCTCTGATGCCGTGGCACATGCGTGTAATAAATTTTGTAGCTCATCCGTACCAAACCCCGCTTTCTTGAAATTTGCTTTAATATGACGGATACAAAAGCGATGATGATGTTCAATTGGCCAAGCTTCTCTAAGCGCACGTGGAATTCCTTTCATACGGTCCGAGATAAAGGTGATACATCTAGTACGTACGGATGGAATATAATTCCATATGCAACGAATAAACCAACTCCACGTTTGCCACGACTCTGTTTGTACAATAGCAAAAGTTAAAGGAAATAGCCCTTGATTTGCATCCACCCCAGTTACTACTAGTAATGTACCCAGATACTTTCCGTATAAATGAGTGTCATCAATAGACAATATGGGTCGACAGTGGTCGAAGCCTTGAATAGAAGGTCCGAAATCCCAAAAAGCATCATTAAAAACACCACGACTATGAATAACATCATATACGGTTCTGGGGTTGGTATGTTGTAGGGCTCTAAGATATTTCGACAACTCCGCGTAAGACGATTCCCAATCACCATAAATCGTTGCAACAACTTTCTATAGTTCGTGCCAGGCTCGAAAATAACTCACTTTAATATGAAACATGTTGGACATTGTCTTTTGAACAGTTCTTGCAGTCATGTTTGTTTTAGCTTTAATCAACGGAAGTATTTTGCTGCATATAAACTTAGCAGTTGCCTGTCGATGGTTTGAGTTGATGGTTGCATTTAAACAAGTGTGATCGCCACCATATATAGTTATCTTCCACCAATTTGAATTTTTTCTTACCGAAAGGCTTGCATGAACACGCCAAGGGCATGTTTCTTCTACATCACAGCGGACCGTGTATTGATTTGCACGCGATTTCAGAACTTGAAACGAAACTGAACATTTAATCGCTTATTCACATAACTGTTCAACAAGCTTCTGCTTACTTTCAAAAATCAACCCAACTCGTGGACCTTTCTCCACACATTCTCTTCCAAAAACTTCCACGTCTAGTTGACAATTTTCCATTATTGATTTCGCCATCATTGATGCCGTGCATAAATCATCGGCCAGAGCCTCTTCATGTGTAATTTGTTCTTCTTCCGCATTTACATATTCAACCTCCTCAATGTCTGCATATATGATTGCATCATTGTTAACTTCCATTTGATGTATCCAAGTTCTATCCTCATCATCCGCACAAGCAACTTCCATGCTATCCAATTGACCACAAATCTCTTGTGGAGTATCAACATGATAATCGACACCGTCGTCGTCATAACCAGTAAATGCATCTACGCCACTAGGAATACAAAAAACAATCGTCATATATTTTGCATTAACGCAAGTCAAAATACAAGTGCCAACGTATAATAGTACTCAATTTTCAAATGCTTGCGACTGATTTGGATTTATAGCGTTCTGCATCATATTTTGTTCCTGACTAGAAGAGACTCCAGCCATTCCGCTGTACCTGTGAAGTAAGTCTGTAAACTCTCCACCTTGATGGCTTGAAAGATATGATGGATATACCGACCATTGTGTTTCTTGTAACTGTGTGGTATGCATATACTCACCCCCAGAGATTACTGGCGCTTGTGTTTCAACCACATTTTCACGTTCCACTCTCACAACGTAGATTTATATAACTCTCATCCCAACTGAAAAGGTGGAGTTCAAATCATCGTCGTCCTCCAAATCAATAGCGGATGCACCATCATCCCGAACTCATTTGACCGCTAATTTTAAATCATATATCACAGGATTTGCTTTCGTCACTTCATATGCCCTTTGTTTAAGCTCTTCGAAACTACAATGATTTTTTATTGTCGATCCTTTTCGCTTTCCACCCACATATCTAGGTTTACCTTCATCATCAACCAACAATTCGCCATCAAAGTAAAATATAGTCGGAACCTTTGACATTGTCTGCAAAATAAGTTCTAATACCACAGTCTTAGTTTTTGTTCACTTACATAACTATAAACATCAATTTGATGAATTATTACCTATTTTTCTAGGTAGATTTTGCTTCCGCAGGCAATTTTCAACCAAAAGCAGTCAACTCAATCTTTGAAAAAACCCAAACACGCAAATCAATATAACAACGTAACCAATATATTTCATCAACAAAGTCAACAATATCAAATGCATTTCAACAACATAATAAACTATCTACCTTGCACACGTTACGGGTTACAACAAATAGAAACATTTTTACAACAACATATTACTGATACAACGGTTCAACATAAAATCCAAATATGACAACTTAACCAACTCCCAAACATCTACCACATTCTAGGTCTTCCGCTGTTTGTCCTTAATTCTTCATTCACACTTTTCAAACGACTTATTTCAGCTTGCAGTTCATGGGCATACCCAAGTCCCCTTTAGCACATGGGTTGATCAATCCATTTAAAATAATTGCAACAATCATATTCACGAGGATTCAATCTATGTTCGCCGTACGAACTACACCCGAAAAATCTACGTCCAACATTCTTTTCTTTTCTGCAAACAACCACTACACACATATCTCCGCAATAACAGTTTGGAAATGGTCGTTGTCCCCTTGGCACCGATGGACTAACGGAATGTATACGCGTTGGCAAATTTTCGTCAACTGTATGTTGATGACCGGGCATTTCCACAGAAACAACTTCACGTAAACGAGCGTGTAAGGTTGATGATCCTGAATGGAATTTACGCGGTAATGGTTCGAACTGTGTTTCCAAAACATGATCGACATCAAAGTCAATGTGACTTGAACTTGCAACTCCGATTTTCCCTTCAACCTCATCAAAATGTTTCATCAATGTTTCATCGTCTATCTCCCAATCATTAATGTCTAACGTCATAATAAACAATTAAGGTGTAAATTAGGGATTTCAGTTTACTAATACTAAAATTGGGTTTCTAGTTTGTTAAACACTAACAACTACTTCAACAACAACACCATTCTCTAATAATTAACACAACTACCATCAATAACTCTTCATTTTCAATAACATCAACAATAGCAAAATTATATCTTAATTGTCAAAAACATTAATTATTACATTTGTTTTGTAACGATGAAGAAGATGAATCCATATATAGCTTAGCAACTCTTTAGTTAATAAGGTGATTGTGGATTTGGATATTCAAGAGAAATGTGTTTGGATTTGGAAATGGTAAGGGTTTTGTTAAAATTAAGGTTTGGGAAAGAAATGAAATATAGATTCAGCGGTCTGACTTTTTGCTGTCCGAAAACAAGCTTGCGTATTTCATAAGTGCACAAGCTTTAAAATAAAGCTTGCGCAAATATGGAATGCGCAAGTTATTTTTAAAAAAAAATATAACTTGCGCATTCCATATTTGCGCAAATATAAACCAAACGAGACCTATTTTGCTAATTAGTTTTTCTGAAGGCTAGATGCATAATTTGTTATTTCCTCGAGCCTACAAGCAAAATTTGTCCAGAAGGACTTAGCAAAGAAAAAGGAAGATGGGACTTAGCAAAGAAAAAGGAAGATGGGTGGAGGAGTTTTTATTTAGTACTATGGGCCTACCAAACCTCAACCCAATCACTTATAGGTCACACTCCACACTCCTCATACATATGACTATGATGCGATTCTATCATCTGTGAAGCGATTCTATCATTTGAGGTAGAGGTTCCCTCCTACAAACGCATGACTTATGTTGCATGAGAACCAAAATTAAAAGAAACTGCCCTAGACTTTATTAATGAAAGAGGGGATAAAGTTGCAGTTAGAGCCGCAACATACCAGCAGAGAATAGCTAAAAGATGCAACTCTTGATTAAGAGAAAGAGAATTTCATAAAGGTGACTTGATGGTAATAAACAGTAATGTGTAATACCAAAAACCCAATACACAGCGCATTAGGGCCGAACTGAAAAGGACTACTAGTCATTGCTGAAACCTTATCTAATAGCATATATCAACTATCAAGGGCAGATGGGAACTTAGTACCCAAAGCATGGAATTCGGAGCACTTTATGATGTATTCATTTGACCAACTGTAAAAGAAATGTAATGTATCAATATAATTACAAGAATTAATATGGTGACAAACTGTATGGTGACAAACTGGATGTAGAGCTTTTAGATGTCCAAACTAGTATAAAAATGTAGTTTGTCTGTCCACTGTATGCAAAGTAAGTTAGGTCAATGGAAACATAACTCAGCTTTTCTACTAAATTAAATTGGATGTAGGGATATTTGATGATGAGAACTAGTATAATTTGAATTCAAAATTTGAATTTCGGGTTGAGTGGAATTTTGCTTGTTTTTGGTCGTTTTTGAGCATGATTTTCTCCAATTCTTTTTGAAATGATTTTTAAAATTTAAGGGATTTAAAAATAATTATTATGTAATATTTTAAAGTATTTTCAAATATAAAACCTATTTATTCTTGATAATAAGGAAAATTTTCAAATATGGTTTCCAAATGATTTTCGAAAAAGGTTGCGTAGGACATTTGGTAAGATGTGCGTAGGACATTTGGTAAGATGTGCGTCTGTCTTTGAGGTGTGCTGGGTTCAAAAACAAATAAAAATAAGAAGGGTTGTAAACACACAACCTTATTTCTCAGCCAAACGCAATTAAACTAGTCTACTCAAAATGAAGTAGACCTATGTCAGCGCATACACTTCAATGAAAAATTAAGTTGCCAAAAACGACGCCTATGTGACCTAAGTGCTTAGAGCGGAGTTAGGAAACATGTTACAATGAGCTAAACTGAGCATAACAAACGCTGCACGCATAAGTCTAGTAATTGCAAATAAGAATAAATAGACCCATCACTTGCCGAAAGCCAACGATGTTTAGGCTCAAATAGTGCAGTTACCGTCATCTAAATAGTTGTGCATAACAAAATACCGACATCACCTATTGAGTCCTAAAAGCAATGGTTCTGCCTTTCATAAAACCAGAACTACGGTGCATTATGCTAGTATAACCGCACAACGGTGGAGAAACCGACCGTCCGATTGCATAACTTTGAGAACAAATATACATTTAAATTTTTTGTTAATATTACTTAAACATTAAGTGATAATATATTGAAAAAGAATAAATTAAGATTTGAATCTGAAAATATGAACTTCAAATTTAAATATTAATCAAAACATTCAAAATTGTCGATTTGAAATTGAAATTTTAGAATTTGAAAATCATAATAGATTTGAATTTGAAATCTTTGATGCGCGAAGTAAAATGAGGAAGTTAGAGAAATGAGACAAGATCCACGTTTTTAGGAAAACTGCGATGAGACAAGATCCACGTTTTTTTGGTTTCAAAAAAATTGATTTTGGCCCGTGACAGTAAACAAAACTCTTTAACGGTCGGTTTGATAAAATAATAAAATATGTGCAAGAAAAAGACATGAAGATCCATCTGAAGTAAATCAAAGTAATGCATTCAAAGGGGAGACTTCCCAAATCACAAGAATGTAAAAAGAAATATGCTTATTATACTTTTTCACATTTTTTTATACGGTAGAATATATCTATATATATATACAACTTTAATTATACAAATAGCCCTATAAGTCCTATCTTGAGTCGAAGTTAAATTTCTTATTCAGCATTTCTTTTCCCCTACCATAAAAACGTGGAACTGCACAAGAGGTTTGGGGCAGTAGCATCCTCAATCTTTATCCAAGGAAGGATATTACGAATTGACTCACGTAGCGGCCCTATAGCCGCATCCTAGGACTGATCCAAAATTTATTTGATTACTACATAAGACTGGTGAGGTCCACAAACATGCATTTATCTTAAGTCAAAAATATCCCCATCAAATGCTCTCCAACCTTCATTGAAAGGATAGGTTATGAGTTGTTATCCAAAAATTACATATCTAGATCTGGTAAGTAATATCGAATAATATCAATGGAGAAATTTAGCCTGATTTCATCCATGACACATTAAACCTTCTCACTGTGAACCTCATCTATTAAAATGGATAAGTCAGATTGAGGTGGTGTTGTTAAAGTAGGCTGTGCCAGCATAATAGAGGAAGCCAATACGGTAGACTACACCAATGTTTGTAATTTGAGTTTGGCTACTTCTTCTGTGAGGATTTGGATGTAGTTAGATGAAATTCTCCTTGTACGAACCACCATAGACAGTAATTATACTTGGTTTTCTTATACTTCCCTTGAAAGGAGCCAAATAACTCTTCTAGTTCACTGCACTTGTGCCTTGCCCTCGAGAAGATTTGCCAGTTTACCTTCATAAGAGGCCTGTAGCTCCTTAAACTTAGATTAGAAATACCTCGCAGCTTACTCTTCCATTCTTTAGCTAAACTAGGATGCATATTGGTTGGCGGTTCAAGAACTCTGTCTGGCTTCGAAGAGGAGCTGTAGGCACAAGCGGAATTGTAGGAGTTTTATCTTATAACTTCTTGGCCAACTCCAATGAGAAATTTATCTATGGTAGTTCTCCGCCTCTTCTTCTCATCTTCATAAGATGCCGCGTATATGTTCCCATGTCGACCATACTAGCTTCTAGCTCCTTTACCCTTCTCTTGGCCCCTCCAGCTTAGATCTTAACTTGAAATGTATTCATGTTGGGATTTGTTAACTTCCACGGCATGTCATACCTGGTAACCATATTACCAAACTCCCTAAGCATCTTAATCCTCGCCGTAGCCCAATTTCTCTTATTTTTATCCACTGACTGGTCAACCTGCTTCTCTAGCTCTTTAATATTTCTCCCTTGCATGATTGCAACCCATAAGAGCACTTGACCTTCAGCATCAATAGAAACAAGCATAAGGAGAGGGTTGGATGTTACATCTACCTCAGAAATGATTGTGTACTCGTAATAATGGGCAAGGAAGAATCCCGTGGGAGCAGTCGCGATGGTCTATAAAGGCAAACATGAAAAGAAATGAATCATAATGAAAGTTGAGAAAATAATAAACACAGATTTTATTTATCCACCAAATATAACAAAGTTACAAATTTAATATTTGAAATTATAGCAACTGAACAAAGCTAAGAGCATATCACTAAAATACTAGCACCGCACCCACCCACATCTAATTCTTTCTATGAACCAAACTAAGTGAGGATGATTCGAGGGACAAATCTTTACCTAGTGAAGGATGCCACAAGTGCAACATAAACATACAATGGGCTTCTCTCTCTTGAGTAGCTTGAGAATTTATGGTCAAGAGTTCTTGTGTCTTAAGCTGTGCAGTTGTATCCTTAAGCTCTTTTTCTCTCTTACATACAAGGGTAGCATTGACTGTGATCCTATCAATTATTTGTTTCTTAAGGCATTTGATACATTCTTGAAAATATTATACAAAACCGCTCCCCTCGCTTGGCTCCAATAAGGGAAGCTTACCCTTATTTAAGTATTTTTCCTAAAAAGAAGAATAAAAGTTTTTTCTACACTATCAATAACTAAAGAAGTAAACATGACAAGGCATCTATGAATTCCGCAAATAAAGTTAATTCGATAATATAATACTAACAAAAGGCTAAGCTAAAGCTAGTAAAATAAGATCAATCTAAGTCAATAAACAAAATGAAAACAATATATGTATTCATTACATAAGTTCCATTTTAGGTACACAAATCCAATTCAAAGTACAAAAAAGACAATATCCTAGCCTAACCCCTTATCCATAAAACAAAAAAGATAATGAATGAGGTGGAGTTTAAAATGTTACATATTGTTCTACTAGGGCAAGCAGCGTTTGGTCAGTAGCTTGTGACGTTGAAGTGAGAATGCCCTATACATCTTCCTTGGGGGCATTAGAAGCTGCTATAGAGGTGGTCGACTTTTCCTGCTCTTTATTTTTATTCTTCACTCACTAAGTGGGACAATAATCGTGCGTTGCCTCAGCAGAAGTGTCATTATTTAGGAAGGAGACGATCATTTCCGAGCTCTTCTCATCTTCATGTCCTGCAAGAACTGCCTCTTTACCTAAATATAATGTGGTATAGGATCACATAATTAGCTTCTTCCATGGCCTGCTTCCAGTTTCCCTCTGTTTCATCCAACGACTTCCTAACCTCTTCAAGTTCCTTTACCACCCTCTTAGCAATTCTTTAGCCTTCATAGTTAATTAGTTATCCTAATATTACATGGCCTTCTGTGTAGCTTGGTTGTCCTTCTAGGAGACAAGGTTGGTTTTCAACTATGTCTGCTCCTCCTCTAGCTACAAGCACGAAGCTTCAACCACCCATAGTTTTAAGCGGACATAATCAATCTCATTCTGGCACCGTTCGAAACACTAATGCATTCGAAAACAAAGTTGCTATACCAAAA
Source organism: Allium cepa (assembly GCA_030765085.1). NCBI lineage: Eukaryota > Viridiplantae > Streptophyta > Magnoliopsida > Asparagales > Amaryllidaceae > Allium > Allium cepa. Next base: position 562,082,391 of record CM060939.1, read on the forward strand.
CAAAAAATGTTGTAATTAAAAGACACAGTAAAACTAATATGCTATTTATACACTCCATATTACCTAGAAGAAACCGCTATGAAACCCTTCAAGGAGCACAACATTAGAGAAGGATGTGGAGGGGAAAGACGATAGAGAGGAAGGAGCAAGAGTGGAGATATCGAAAACATAAGGTGCCTATCCTCATAATGAGATCCACCACCGCACTCTCTTCGGGCAAGGATAAGGTGCGTGAGAAAATGGGAAGTGAAGCAATAGGTGTAATATGTTAGGGAGGCTCTAAAAGCATGTGCTTCTTAACGGGCATTTGCTTGTTACCCTGCTTACTAGCCTTTTCGCCAAGATGTATTCTGGTTTCTTTATAGGGCATCGCTGAACAAGAAGGAGGCTTGGCGAAGTCGACACTCAACTTAAGTTTGTTTTGCAAAGACATGCTACCGGCAAAGTTTAAACAAAATCATATATATAGGCAAGCCATATCCATATATTGAAATCTATTTTCTACGACTGAAGGAAAACGCAAAATAAATAATATTGGTTAATGTTAAAACAAGTCAAATACCCTGCTTAAAGGTGGAGGACGAACTGCATGCCTCCTCCGTAGAAAAAACAGACACAAAAATAAAATAAATTGTGAGAAGTTATGGAATTCTCATAAAAATTGTGTTTGTGCAGCCACACTTATGTGAATAGACTAAAGCATTTGTAGTGCTAGCATCTAAAGCATAAACCAACTCCCTACGAATTCTACGCTACTCCTTTCTTTTTCAATAAAATTTGGTCGATGGGATGAAGAAGGGGAAGAAAGAAGATTAATATAGAGTAGTAGAGCCGAGAAAGAAAAATAAAAGAAAAAGAAGAGAAATCGTACCTGCATATTAGAAAGTAGAGATGGATCTGTCATAGTTTGATATGAAAAAATACTAACTCGCCCATGGATGAGTCTATCGGGGCGGAGTGTTTGGTTAGTTCTAAGAGCCTGGACATGGTAAAAGTGATCATATCTAAACATAGAGTTCTTTCGCAAAGCATAAAGGACATCGAGCTCATAGAAAGTAGGTGGTGAGGTCAAATGCTCGGTATAACGAAGATAGGTGCACATCAGTAGTTAATATGAAAGAGTCGCAATTTGGATAGTGGAAATTGTCAAACTCTCCGATCAAACCTTGATTATTGGGGTAGGGGTGGGTATAGGGAACAACATAGATGTTAAAAAGTTAAAGAGATATAACCATCTCAAGGAAGGTGAATATGCTTGGACAAGAAAGGAACCTTAAAGGAGTAATCTCTTATTCCAAAATCGTCAAGAATATTGGCAATTTGCTAACGAGTGCAAATGGTGGAAATAATTTCTTTATGGTAAATGGTGACTTGACCAAAAGAACTAGGAGAATCATCGGAGGTCATGGTCGACTAGGATAAAAGGGAAATAAAATGAAATGTAATTACAAGGAGAAGGTAACTAATAAATTCATATGTGGGTAAACTATCTGCAAACATTTACGAATTCTACCCAGGCATTTGATCAAACACATAATCACAATATAGAATTAGACATTTGATCGAACACTTTGTAGGCAGTTCAGATAATTGGGGAAAACCATGATGGGATCCTTCACATAAAAGAAAAACAGAAATAAGGGGAAAACGAAAGAAGTAATCGAGGCTCCTGCTAGAAGAACAAATGGAAAAATACTTACAACACCTGTTGGAAATCAGGAAAGCAAATAGCAATGGCGAGAAGCAAGGAAAAGATTGTTTTGATAAAAATAGCAGCACAAAGGAAGATGGGAGGAGGAAAGTGAATATATACACACATATGTATGTATGAAATGTAAAGGAGGAGGAAAGTGAATATATACACACATATGTATGTATGAAATGTAAAGTAATACTAATCTTCAAAATCAAAATGGTACAAAAAACTAAACCATAAGAAATTAATAATGGAAAAAAGAACTCTCGAAATACAAAGTGTATTACATGGAGTATGAAAGGGTGTAACAAATAATGAAAAGATTTGAAGACTGATCATGGTGTTAATAAGCTTTTCATCTTGAAAACACTCAAGTATATTTTTATATAGTAATCACGACGCTGAACGCTTTTATGATTATAAAATGTTAATGCTTACACAATTATAAGGGGAAAATATTAGAAATTAGGAGCTAGTTTATTATCCCAATTCAAGCACTGACAAATTTAAAGCAGCAAAAATAAAATACTAAAAACGGTATAAGGACAGAGAATTCACATGGTTCAAATGCTAAAGAATCCTATGTCCATAGGTAAAATGTAACTTTCTTCTCTCTTGGTTCTTCGTACAAAAAGAATGGCAGAGAGTATAAATTTCAATTTGTATATCCAAAAAATGTAAAGTAGAATTCCACTATTTTCTGCTACAGTGACATATTCATTTATAATACACAAAGATTCACATTAATTGTCAGCGTCATTCTTCTACCTTCTTGATTTCGGCACTTGGATTATGCCACGTGTTGACCATTCATATTGTTTATTTGACATGCATGGATTGCCAACGTGGTCTTTGGCGGGAAATTGTAATTAGGGTGGTTACACTCTAGACTTAGGCGAGAAGTTTGAAATTGAAGCGGAAAAGCCCAAAATGTGAATAGACTATGACTTTCTGATTTTGTAAAGCAACAGGCTTACATGTGCATAGATGAAGCAGCAATGAGAAACTACCTCCTATTTTAGAAGGACAACACCATTATTAGCACATCAGGACTCCACTTAAGTTTACTGGGAGTTGTGAATTTATTATGCCCAAGGTAGTGATACCACATAGTGTTCGTACTGCATCACCACTGCCAACGCTGTACTGCACTGTTCAATTTAAAATATCAACAAAGTGTAGTGTTGGGGCTGAATTGTAAGGTTTGGTAGAAGAGACTACATTGCTATTTTGTGGAGTAGCCGCCTTGCATGACTCTATTCTGAGCCGTTTTCATTGATAAAGGACTGTGCCACTGCCCGTGTCTTTGAGCTGGGATTAACGGCCTTGGGGACTAAGTTAGGATTTCTTGGTTTGGCTTTGAGGAATTAGTTCGGCTCTTGGTTGTGGAGAAGTCTTTCACATCGCCTCATCCCTCAAGTCTTTATGTTTATGGGCAGTGTCTTTAGAATTGTGACACTGTCCTATCACATCAAGATGGCGGTGTGTTCTTTATTAACTCGATATTGATATAAGATTGTAGTGTAGTTATGTCACTTTAATTGTTAGTTTAATATTGCGTCAAATCCTCATTTGCGTATAGTCGCTTGAGGAGTGGAACGCAGTTCTGTATTATTAGTGTTTGCTATCGGGGTGGCAGCACAGTTTCTACATCTCGTTGTGAATTAAGACTGTAGCAGTCCCAACTTTCTAAGTCTCGCTTTCTTAGAACTGTAGCATAGTCTTTATATTTTAATACCTCTAAGTTATGCCGCAGTTCTACCTATAGATGTGAGTATTAAGATTGCAGACTGGATCCTACACTTTATAGCCATCTTCGATTTTTGGCCCAATGCTATAGTGCCGAGGTTACGTTCAACGGCTGGGTGCTTGTATTAATTTCTTTTTGACAACATTTTGAAAATATGGGTGTAACATTTGCGCCCTAAGTCTGTAGCAATCGTCAATTAATATGGACTTGTCTTTACTTCCATATTTCTCTACAACCTATCACTTCTAGCTTTTCTCTTTCTTCTTTTCGAAATAGAAAAAAGGTCTTTATTATCATTTTGCATTTAATGCTCAAGTACACATGTCGCTCTTTTATTGGCAAATCTTCCCAAAAGCTGTACCTTTGGTCTTTTCGACTTCTAAAAAAATTAGTATTGATTCTTGTGCTAATCTTTCTTGTTATTAATCAACTGACATTTTGGAGTTTTTCATCATTTCGATTATGTGGCTGAGATTCAAATCAAGTAAGTATATATTTTCCTCTTCTTCTTCTCCATTCTTTCATGCGTTTGAATTTGCTAATCTCGCATCTTCCAAGAATCGTTCCTTTTCCGAACTAAAGTAAGGACCTTCTTCCTTTTATAGTTTTCTTTTTCTTGTATTTTAGTAACAGTCGATAATCAACTTAGTAGTTCCGGTGTGGCATGCTCCTCCTCTCCTCTATCTTTGCCATCTGAGATAACCAAACTATGAGAAATAGAGAGCATTCTAGACCATTTCATATTCAAGAGTTATGTAGGTAGAGTAGTAGAGTCTCATGAACGCAGCTGTACTCCTAGCGATTTTATTTCCATTACTTATGAGAAAATCTGGTGTGAACTTTATCTTCCTCCCAACCAAACTCTTCGTGAATGGCCAACTACATTGTTATCGTTCCCATCCAACCCACCCTCCTTTCTTATTCTCTTATAATTGCGATTTTTTATTCTTTATGCTGAGAATTGTATGCCCTTCATGTGAACAACTACAATTTTTATTGATTTCTATAAGAGCACTTCTAGGGATGATCCTAGATTCTATTTTGCCCAAGCAAAAAATCGAATATTGCGGGCTCATGCGGAGAATCATCTACAAAAGGAAATTATTGGATAATTTCCTAGACTAATAATTATTTACAACCATGCCCTTTTATTTGTTAAATTTTAATACCATATTTTCTTTTAAACAATTCTTATTATGATTTGTAAACAAATTCCAATCTATTTTAATTTAATTTAAAACTTCATTCTACAAATTATATTCCAATAGTTGGAAAATTTTAATCTTCTAATACTTGTTTATTTTATTTAATTATTCGTCGTAAAGTAAATTTATTCTTTACTATTTCAATCAAATAGAACTATTAACACTTTAAAAATATCCTATATTGATTAATCATTTTATTCTGTTCTCATACATTCTTCGAAACGAATTTATTAATTTAATTCAATTTATTAAAAAATCTTTTATTAAATATAATTTAATTAAGTAAAAATTCATTTTCAAAAATAATAATTATTAAAAATCAAATATGAACATTTTATTTTTATTAAATTTATTTACTATTATAGCATAGAAAGTAGGATTATTATAGACCCCCCTCCCCTACGAGAATTGCATCTTTGCAATTTGTAATAAGGAGACGTCAAATAAATCATACCATGACTTTCTTTGTATTCAAGAATCTTCTATCAAACCAAACTACTCAATTCTCCACGTAACACTTCTTCAAATTCTCTTATCGTATGCTACAATTTAAATAGATACAATTTACAACTTTCCATTTATGCATACGATAAACGTGTGGTGAAATATTCTAAGTGTCTGATTTTTTGAAAAATTTCGACAGTATCTTTTGTATGGAGAGCGTTTTGAAAAATAAAAACATACTATAATTACATGATATACATCTCTAAAGAGGCATCCCAACACGGGACATCCTAAAACACGAGGAAACAATATATACCAACATAAAATTATATATTTACCAAGGTTTGAGAACTCGGTTTCGGTCATTTGAAATTTTGTTGGTTTCGCTTAATTTCGGAAATTTCACATGTTTCGGTTTCGGTCCTGATATTGGATTTTTGCATTTTTAATGAAAACGTAACGATAAACGATTTAAATTCATATAGAAATATAGTATACAATAAATTAATAACGTTACATACCTCATTACTTCACGTTTAAAAAATAAATGCAAGCTTCACGTTTATTTACAAGCTTCAATTTAAAAGCCCATTACCGCATTAAAAAATAAAAATTACCCTTCTCAGCCCAAGCCCAAATTCATTTTCCTTATTCAATTTACCAACAACAGACATACGAAAGAAAAAAGCGAAAAGATAATGGTCAAACGCGAATTCGAAGGCGGCAAAGCGAAAAAAAAAATTCACCGTTCGAAGTCGATTTCGAAGTCGAAGGCGATTTCGAAGCTCGTCTCCGCTAATTCGAAGCTCGTCTCCGCTAATTGGGATGTTGAAGATTAATTCTAGTAATTTAGTGATTTCGATTGCTGTATTTATACATGAATTTGGATTATTTTTTTCACTGTTCAAACAGATTCAGTAAACTAGGGTTTGTTTTTTAACGATTAATTGATTCCTTGCTTTTTTTCGTGCATATTTTTATCTTCGTAAATTATTCTTCGCACAGTTGCTTTTTTTTTGCACGCTTCTTTGAACGGGACGGGATTTTTCCATAATCCCGTCCCGCCACCTGCCGGAACCAGTACGAGATCGTCGAGATCTCGTGGTTCCGGCCGGAACCTCATACATTGATATTTACCACACTATGCTTAAAAACGTACCTTTTGCATTGCATTTTAAGCAACTTTATTTCATTCTATGCAAGAAAAAGAGCATGCATTAAAAATCAAATACATAATCATCCTCATGTATCTATGCTGGACTCGAACAAGCCATATAAGATCATAATATAAACATAAGGTCACATTACATTCATATAATGAAGGAAATATATTGCATTTTCATTTTTTGACCACATTTCGACTAACTTTATGGAGCCAAATTCTATCTATACTTCGCCAATGATATATTGTCCCAATAATTAATATCTGTGTAAACAAGCCTGTCTTAATTTCATCAAAGATACCATACATTTTAGATCAATTTTGCTTTTCATTAAAAATTTAACATAGATTGCCTTCACTAAACATTGTGACATGCGGTTAATTATTTTCGAATATACCTTGCATAAAACTTCAAAACACACTTCCATCAATCGATATTTTACTAGAACTTTCAAGCAACTTAACTAAAGCCTACTCTTAGCTTCTTCTTTTTCACTTGACTAAGCAAGTTTTACTAGGTCTAGCTAATGACCTTAACAAACAGGAGGCTTAAAAATATAACAAAAGTTATGGGTGGAATGCACAAATCATTTTACAATTAAAAAAAAATTAACTTCACGAGGCCTAATTAACTTATTTACATTTGCTTATAGAAGTTGAGGTACAAATGTACCATGGCTAATCATAAGTAGATAATATTGAGAGAAAAAGAGCCTAAGAAAGTTGTAAACATTTTAAGTTGTGATTAGGTTGTAAATTGATCATATGATTTGCTGCTTTTTATGGATAATTATTTAAAAAAACATAGAAAGGAGAACACTAAGTGCATTTCTATTAAGAAATCTTTTTAGTCAATAGATAATACTTTTTCTCTTTTTTTAATGATGCTGCTGCATATTGCAGCAGCTGTTTTTTCCATATTGCTATTGTATTTTTTTAATGGTTAAGTCTGTACATTATTATGAGTTGCCACTTAAGGTAAGCTATTGGCTATTTGGCATTAACTTACCCAAGTCTTTGAAACTCAAATAAGTGACATTAATTGCCATGATAACATAGAGCATGAACACTGCGCCATGTAGGGGAAGGCGAGCTTCATACCATTTATTGGACGCACTTAGCATTTACATAAAGACTTCAAACTTCAAGTTTCTGATCTACTTACAATTTTCTTATCTCTACTCAATTTTATTCCTAATAATACCATTCTAATCATCCATGCTATAACACTCTCCCTGGCTTTCAATTTTTTTCATCTTTCGCTAGTTCCCATTACCTTTTCTTATCCCAGTACACCTTAATAATTTATTAAAATGCATTATTTGAGTTTTAGCGGTACTAATTCACTTTATGGATTAACATAACAATATAATTTGAATAACATCTTTTATACAATGGATCGATTTCAACTTCAAACAAAGCGACTAACAAGAGAGAACATAAATCATAAAGCAATCAGTAATTTCGACCAAACTTTCTTGTAAAACCAAATTATGAACTAGATTTTATCATCACTACAAAGTCGAATTATAGTATCTACCATCAAGAAAACAACCAAACTTCTATACATTATGAGCTATAGATTTGCATCAAGAATATAATGTCTTTATTAGAAATTAAATAAATCACAATATGTATGAAGAAAATATACGTGTTTCTTCCCATTTGCGTTGGCAGATGTAGTACTAACCCCTCTACTAAATTTGAATAGCAAAATTATCTATTCATATTGAAAAAATTCATTAAAACGTTATTATTTTAAAATCTAGTTGTAAATTATCTCGATGATAAGACTAAACCTAATGCTACCAATGCTAGAAAAATGTTTTGAATCATACAGTAACAAAATTTAGTGTACAATAAATAATATTACCTTTTATGATGTGTATAAATTACTCATTCGATGGGTTCAACTTCTTCAGGAGTAACTGTAATAGATTGTGGCATTGCACCTTCTCAGAATAATTTATTCTTTTCATATAAAAATATCATTCGAACATTTTCAAAATATTATACTCTTTTCTAAATATTATTTATCTAATCTCTAAACATTTTTTTCAAAATATTATTTAACATAATCTCAAAGCGCTATTCTTATTCCCTAGAACATTGAATATAATTTTTTCTCCCAAAACATGGTATTCAATACATTGTATTTCTTTTCAAAAAAAATTATTCTTTACAAAACATTATATTTTTTCCAAACATTGTACTGGAATGCCTCGTCCTAGTGTTTAGGAATCCCTATTCATAATGTTGGTCAGGCGCATCGACCAGAATTCTTATAGCACTTAAAGGACAAATCAACACCAAAATAAATTACCAAAATATTTTCTGACACTTTATAAAATAATATTCATGTTTTACTAATTTATATACATGCTTGTATGAAATATTTTTTATCTTGAACTTTGTACATATATATTCAATTCGTCAACCATTACAACGATAAAAATCATCACATCATCCATCCATAAAATCAAACAAGCACTATTCGACAATACAAACATATTCAAACAAAAAAACAAAAGCCTTCAACGGAAATCAATTAATTCATTTCTGATGTACAACTCTGATCGCTACTATATCCCCCCATTATATTCAAAGCAACACAAAGGTTTATTCACCATCACTAATGCCAACACTACTCGTCGGGTAAACCATTTCTTGCTTCACCGTCTATATTCACAACTTTAATTCCACATGGAGATTGATACTCAAATGTGATAGAGATTAAATAATATATATGTATACAGTAGGAAAATAACAAGTATATCCCCATATGATCACCTCGGTAATCATAATATGCTTCTATTATTTCTTTAATATAGAGTAACCACCCAACTCATCCAGAAGTCGGGGACTCTATGTCTCATCTAAGGTCTCTGTACAAAGCAATAAACATGTGTGCCTCCAGGACAAAATGATCCATAATGTATACAATAAATAACAAGGAGAACACAAAGTCCAACGCAGCGATGATATTTAATAAAATGTATACTAGATTTAAAATATACATCAATTATATACTGACATCAAAACATCCAATACATGAATCAAAACATATTTCAACCGTATACAATGACTCAATATAATAATAACCTAGCCTCCATCTATGCCCAATACCCATAAAACTGGTAATGTCGTCCCTTGAACCTAAAATGCCTCTGACTGACTTGAGTTTTATAAATAACATATCTACAATGTTAGGTGCAATATAGTATAAGGTGATAATATAGAAAATGTAATAGTAATAACATAACAGTCTCATGAGATCTCCAAAACAACATCCACAAGAAACTCATACAGAAAAGCGTCATCGCTCATATAAATTAAACCAATAGAGAAACAGAAATGCGTATCCAACAGGTGAATCATCCATATCCAGAAATCATCGTCCAAATCACATTCAACAAATGAAGGCCATCTCCAAATACCAAATCAAAAAAGCATGAATATAAGTGGACTGACCACACTTTAGACTCACCCAGTCTCTAGTATAGCCAATTTATCATACGAAGGAGACATAAATGCCAATCAACTACACACACACCCTGAACCAGACGAGAGACTGGTGGCCGCTTAACGCAGGTCTGCTCTAGAAACCAAGGCCTACTCGCTAACCGTAGAGTAATCGTCTATTCCTACAGTCTTCAGTTACCTCGATGGACATGAGGACCTCATCCACTAGTGACTCGCCTATGCGTAGCCTTGATCACGACCTTGCTTTGCCCCTAATGGTAACTGACTACTGGCCTCTACGATAAATGGGGCTACTAGCTACCATTCCTGTGATCCACATCAAACATAATAAACAACAACGACATCGCAGATTTGGACACGACCCCACCATCAGGCCGCCAGGGTGGATATTGGCCAATCTGGTTCACTCCTGAAAAATAAAGCAAGCTGGACACAATGTGCACGGTCATATAGTACTCATACCTTATGGCTTCGGGTATCTGTAATGGTAGGCTGATACTCGGCTCCCCTAAGTTAACACCTGACTATATGATACTCCACCTCGAGTACCACATACATATGATTGTAATCCCTGTTTTAGTGGCATTTATACAATGAATAATCAAAAAAATGATATAAAGGCGTCTCATACCATCGCATGTTATTCGAATAATTATTCAAAGCTCATAATCAACAATCTATCCACACTAGATATCTTTAATGACATATCTAATGAATGATCAGAAAAGTGTTACTAAAAGTCCTATAATAGACCGTATCACTAATCCGTTTATTCAAATTTCTCATCAAACAGAAATGAAATCTCACGAATAAAATAAAAGGGTATCATCACTATATTATAATATCAAATCACTAAACAAAATCAACATCAATGTGACTCACTTATATAATTCAATTCATTATACAAGAGAAGAACGATCAAAAAGTAGTATAATTTAAATTATTCAAATAAATAAACATAACAATAAACAACTCATTATTTTATAATGAATCATTTATTAAAAAAATACTTTAAAATAAATTTATAAATCACAAAATAAATTATATCTATTTCAAACTATAGGATATACTTCAAAATCTTCACTTTATACTCTAACTGTTAGAAATAAAATATATTTTTTTCAAAACTAACTTTTGATATCTAAAATAATTTCCAAGAAAATCATTTTATTTACCAACCAATTTTATTTATTTATAAATATACTTCAATTTGATTTAAAAATACCAAAAATAAGCTTTCAAAAATATTTTAAAGTAATTTGAAAAACCGGTAGGGATATGCAACAACAAATTGTTTTTATTGCCCTCTAAGGAATTCCCTGGGGACCTCTATAGTAAACGGAATATATAGAATTATGATCAATCAAATCTTGCAAAGGCCTAGTATTCCATTTGGGTTAGAGGTCCTAGATGGAAATCGCTCAAGATATCGTATCACCGCCTTCGGTGGTAATAGTTAATGCAACACATCATATAGCTAACCTGACAGAACCAATTGATTTGCATACTAGAAAATCAATCGAACGTCTAAAAATATGAGCTAAGGTGCAAAATCCTCCAAGATCATCAACAATCGCCAATATAAATTTCTATCACGTGGTCGAGTTGAGTTACATCGAATTTTGTCCATCGATGCATTGTACAAACAACATAAATAAATTACACAAAATTAAAATGCAAACAGACAGCATCTCCTTTGCATTTTAGACATCCAACAAACACAAAACTTCACTATCACTAACGTCCAAACAATTCAATTTCATTCAATATCACAACAAGCATACAATATCAACCAATAATCCATCTAACTAAACTAACTAGGTAGGGGTGATTACACATAAATAAAATGATGTAGACATAGTTATGAGTGAAAAAACTCGCCGAGATAATGCTTAAGCTATCAAAATAGCAACCGCCTCAACTACCTCTGGCCAACTACAGTTACATCACAGCCACCTACATCTTCACTCACCTATACTGATACCAGCAAAGAGTTAAACACCACCCAAACACTAAGTAAACCTCCACACACGTCGCCAGGACATCATCATCACTAAATTCACCACTGCCTTGCGTCGACATCTGGTCGCACCTTCACTATTGCCAGTTTTCCATCATCGCTTCGAACTGCATGCAACCACACAACCACCAGTCACCATGACTCCACATCACGACCTCCTCCCTATAATACATCATAACAGCTACCACAACTTCCCCTTTTCTCGCGTCGCCAGTCGCCATCTCCCTATCATTGATGCAGCCGCCTCCATTCCATGTTACTTAACAAAAGTCATGATTTTCCTAGGCTGTAACGGCCAGCCTCAATCTTCAACTGTTGTCATGATTTCATCAACATAATTTTATTTTATTTATTATTATTATTTTCTTTTTGATTTGCTGAATTAGGGATTTCAGGGAATGGGGTTAGGTTATGGGCTTAACAAAAAAGGGGCACGTCTATTCTCACCCATAATTTTCTCTTCCCATCACGTGGTTTTTTTTTAAAAATTCACCCCGTTAACTACTCTTCCCACCCCGTTCAATTCCATTAATACCCTCTTCACTCCTTAAACACTCCTTTAACGACGTATTCTTTCTCCAACCCTAATTTGCCGATTAAAACCCTCAACCCTAATTTGCCGATCAAAACACGGTTCAAATCGAGTCGCCGTCGCACCATGGAGAAGGAACGAAGGAACGAAGGAGCAAGCGTCGGCACGGTATGATTTCTGTACTCAAAGTAACGATTCGATGTTGCATTCCATGTTGCTTTCGATTTCTGTATTCGAATTGACCATTCGACCTACGAAATGCAACACGAACGAGGTTGCTTAATCAACCTCGTGTGCGTATAATGTGGTGTTGTCAACACCCACGTTATGATCGGACGAAGTTGATTAAGCAACCTCGTTCGTGTTGCATTTCGTAGGTCGAATGGTGAATTCGAATACAGAAATCGAAAGCAATGTGGTAACACAGTACATATTGTTTGATTATTAATCTAAAGTTGTCCCATTCATGTTATCCCTGTTCAGTCATCATGCATTTACTTTATTATATTAATGTAAGTGTTGAATTCAGTTTCGCAACTGTGCTTGCTCTCTTTTCTTATTATGTTAACTCTGCGTCAATCAAAAAGAAAAAACTCATTTTTTTATCATATATTCATGTAGTGAAAAAGTTGAAGATGAAAATGTGAGTGAATTTTCTAGTATTTTTCATTAATCATGAATCATGATGACTTCATCAAACTTAAAATTTGTTGGAACCAGAATTTGAAAATGAAATTAAAAAGTTTCTCAATCAACAATAACGGTGGCAGTTTGAAGTGAATTTGCCCCAAATTCACATTGTTCTTCTTTAAAATGATATGTGCTACCATTAGGTATGTGTTCCTTTTTTAAAATGATATGTGCTACCATTGTTCTTCTTTAAAAATCATTGTCAAAAATCATTTTAAAAATCATTTTAAAGAAGAACAAAAATCATTGTTCTCGGTCAAAGTTCATCATTTTTGAAGGGGATTTGCATTGCATGGTATTACTGACATTAACATTTGTGAAGTTTGAAATTCTGCAACATTTGATATGGATTGTTGAGTCTTAACAAGTGTTGGTGGTAAACCAAATTTAGGTGTCACTAACATTACTGACATTAACATTTGTGAAGATTTTTTTGATATGGGTTACTTTGTAAACCAAATTTAGTTGTCACTATGTTTATTTTTCTTCTTTTAGTTTCCAGTAAAAACTACAACTTGCTTTGATTTGTTTCTAAACATGGTGCAAGCTTAAACACAAAAATCCAACTTGTTTAGACCTTAATTCCAGAGGAGAATAGAGCGGGAGTTGTTGAGTCTTAACAAGTGTTGGTGGTAAAACTTAGAAATTCATGGTTTTTTTGAAAAAAAAAATTTGACTCCATGGTTTTTTAACTCCTTTTTTTTAAGTTTATCAGTCGTATGGTTTTTTTAACTCCTTTTGAAATTTGTTTTGTTGTTGCAGAAAGTTCAAAAAAACCAACACGCAATCCCCTAACGGCTTCCGACAGAAATCGACGTGTGAAAGCGAGAAATCCAGACAATACAACTCAAATAGAGGAACAAAATCGAGACGAGCATGATATTCAAGAGCGAATTGTTGAGCATGTTGTTCAAGAGCAAAATTTAGAGGAGCAACCTTCACAGCCTGTTCAACAGCAACCTTCACAACATGTTGAAGAGCATCTTACACATGAAGATATCGGTGGTTCTAGTGGCACACGAAATACATCTTCCGGTGGACCGAGAATAACCGATGTGATTAGCAGCTATGATACCCACGTTGCTTCATTGATACGAAATGGCAAGGTATGTCTTACAATATTCTATTAAATAAATTATATATCACAATAACGTAATATACTGTTAAGTTGTCTTTTAGGAACGAGACACACTGTTATGTGTAAACCATGGTACAAAGATTTTAAATTGGAAAATACCAAGTGATGCAACAATTTTTAAAGGATATGTGGAATCTTTCGGATTATTTTCTCTAGTAGAGACATGTTATAGCTCGGTAAATAAAGTACTTATATCTTGTTTTGTTGAGCGTTGGCATCCGGAATCAAATACATTTCACCTACCATTCGGTGAGATGACTATAACATTAGACGATGTTGCCTCCGTACTACATATTCCGGTTGAAGGATTACCAATACAAACATATAATTATTCCCGAAGTGATATTACTAATTTGGTTGTCAATAATTTGGGGATAAGTGATATTGAAGCAAAAAATACCATGAAGGACAGTGTTGGATACAAATTGCCTTATACTAAATTGTACGAAATTTTTGATGGAGTCTGCGATGATTGGGAAGAAGAAAAAATTAAACAAGATGCTCATGCATATCTACTGTATTTAGTGGGCAATACATTATTCGTTGATAAAAGTAAGTCTCATGTGTCTGTACACTATTTAAACCAAATTAGTAATTTGGATGAAGTTCGTAATTATTCTTGGGGTTCGACAACTCTATGTTGGCTATATTTGCAGCTAGGTCTTGCGAGTAGAATAGAAGTGAAACAAGTTGCTGGTTTTCTCAGATTGTTGGAATCATGGATATATGAACATTTCCTACATCTGCATCCATCAACCAAAATGTATAATGAAAGTTCACCAAGAGCGGCCCGTTGGGATCCCGCAAACGATTATCGTGCATCTCGTAAGGAACTTAGGCTGTATCTTGATAACATTCAAGAACATGAGGTGTGTTATTAGGCTTGAATCATTTGAATTTTTTTAATTCAAGTTATAATAACTTCATTTTGTTTACAAATTCATGTAGGTAGTCTTTGACCCTTACATGCATGCAAGACAATTCCATCCTTTTTCGCAAATTGCTTGGTATTCTAGTTGTTTATTATACTTAAATGTAGTAGAACCATATCACCCCACCCGGGTTTTGCGGCAATTCGATAGGGTTCAAAACATTCCGCGGCCTATCATTCAATCAACTAGTAAAAACACTCATCGCGGTGCTACGGCTTCAACGTATAAAGTGCTTTACGAGTTTGTGGAAAATATTTGGAATGAGTAGCCAAATCATGTTGTTAATGCACAATGTCGTTCCATTCTTCTGCGTGAATCCACTGAAACGGCGACAAGTGATTATTTTGACTGGTATTACCCGCGCACCGTGTTAAAAGTTCATCCGGTTAATGAACAAATTATTCACCGTAGCAATCGACCTTCGTACGATCATTTATACATGGTAAAAGTCAATATACTATTCTTTTATATCTGATTTTACAATAATAACTTATTATCGATTTCCACTGCAGAGCTATGAAGAGCTTAATGATGTGATTAGTGAAGGCATAACACTAGCTTCATCACAACCGGAGACTTCCCGTTTGGCTCATCTTGGTCGAATCCGCAAAGCCCTTACTAAAGCTAAAAAGATTTGTGCTCGTTTTGTTACAAAGGATGATTAGTTTTAGTTAGTGATTTTCAGTTAATGTACTTCTTGTTGTGGAACAATTTCAACTCTTTTTGTTGTTTAAGTGGATGGTTATTTTGTACTCTATGGATGGTTAATGTACTTCTTTTCAGTTAATGTACTTCTTGTTTGTTATACTGTGCCTACATGTATGGTTAATTTGTATGTTTGTTATACCGTTGTTTAATTCAGTTTGCTTATTTCAGTTTGCTCTTTCAACTGATCATGGGTTTTCATGCCTGAAACACACTGTTGTTATACTGTTGTTATACAACTGATATGTTTGTTGTATTGTATGTTTGTTATACTTCTTGTAGTTTTCTTGGATGGTTATACTGTTGTTATACTGTATGTTTGTTATACTATTTCAACTGATCATGGGTTTTCATGCCTGAAACTTGTTGTACTATAGCCGAGAACAATACACCTATAAACGAGATCGGTAAGGAAGACAACGTCAAGAAGGAACGAGGGCATTACACCTATCACGTTGATCAATACCGCTACTATTACGTAAACCTCGTTATTGGTCTGGTTCCTATTGGTTGAAACTCTCGGGTAAGGCTGAAAGTTCTTGACCCTGTATAGAACGAGGATAACGTGCTAATAAAGTTCATCGTTAGCTAAACTAACCTTTATACATCGTCATTCACCTACGTTGTCTCCGTAGTTGACCACGTCAATAATGGACGTTGATTGCATGCAATACTCGTTCGCCTTTTTGTGTTTGCTTTGAACAACTCTCGGGTGACATTTGTTGTCAATACCCTGTATGGAACGGGACTTACATAAAGGTAACGTTAAGTATGAACGATATTTGGCAAACTTCATCGTCAATGCCATATGTGGTCAATGTTACCTACAACGTTTACTCAGAATGGTATACCTATGGTAGCCATGTCTCCATTTGACGTACAATAAATGTTGATCTCGTTCACTAGCTATTTTTTGATGAGGAAAACTCTCGGGTTTTGTTGATTTTGAACACCCTGCATACAATGCGGGTAACATGTAATTAACGTTTATCTTAAGCTTTATTTTTTTCAAAGACCTCGTCCGCTTGTAGCGTTATTTTATTTATTGTTAAGTAGTCTATTGACGCGACTTCTTTGTATACCACGTCTGTTGTACTGCAATCAACAAGTTATAACAGGTACTGAAGCAATTTCACAACAATAATTTCAATTTGACAACAACAATTTCAATTTCACAACAACAATTTCAATTCAAAGTTACTTCAACAATGTCAAATCTTGTACAGATGTTTAACAATGATGTTCAACATTTTTGTTTTCAAACTACATTTTAACTTAGAATAACATGGTCACAATTTTCCCACGTAGCCATATTTTCACAATCTTCCATCATCTTCCATTCTTCTCTTCTAGCTCGTAATATATGCTCCCATTATTCCGCTTCAACATGGCGATTATTAAACCAACTGATGTATACTGGTGGCACCGGATGGTTCATTTGTAAGACGGCCTATACAAATAAAAAAAATCATTGTAATTGTAAATCCTTCATCTATTTGTTGAAAGTAAATGAATAATGCATAATACCTGGACAAAATGGTGATTGTTTACATGAACAATCCCTAGTTCATGACGATACAATTGAGATGGAATTTTTCCTCTTAAAGGTGGTATAGTCAAACTCAAACTGTCACTGATACTAAAAACGACAATATTATATTTCGTAGCTATTATGTAACCAATCTCGGGCGTAATCATCCACTTACTTGGTTCGGCACCGCCAAATTCATGATTAAGCACATTTAGCAAATAGGTGGTTCTACCTTTTTCAATAAACACTTGTTCATACATCTCTTGATGTTGTTCAAGTTCTTCCATTAATTCCTTACGGACTTGCCACCATCGATCTTCTCCTAATCCTAAAAAAGAAGCAACACATCTGAATCCACAATTACCATCCGTATCCACGTCTACAATTCCTTCAATGTATGGCTTCCACTCTTTCGGTATGCAATTTTCATACACACCTAAATTTATATTTTTAGGTCTACGAACAATCAGTTTTTCTTTTTGTACCGAAATAAAAGGATCAACTTTTTGTTTCTTAGCTACGCTACATTGGGTTGAAGCACATTCACCAAGTTCAAATGCGGAAGGTAACCTTTTTGTTGAAGTATCAATTTTTTTATGAGACCTTCCACGGGTTTTGACTTTGCTAACCGGAGATGCAAGAGTTGATGTTTGTGGATAAATAATCTCTTTTATTTTCTCATAGACTTGCATTTGATGCGGTAATTCCAATTTCATAACTTCATTTAGCATTTATTCAAGCTTTTTCTTCATATTAAAATCTCTTTTCTCTCCCATTTTTATAATATGCAATCTAGTCTAATGAACATGAATCAAGTCCAAAGGTATTTCAACATTTCGACCGACTTTTGCTAACGCTTGAAAGCATGGAAGTCCGTATGTCTTACGAATGACACATCTGCATAAGTCATCATCTACAATTTCATAAGAGTTTACCTGTAGAAGCTCGGAATGAATTAGCTCCAAAGCCGCAAGTGAAACTACACCACGTAGATTTTTAAGTTCTTTTTTATGATAAACATGGGCTACTTTTAATAGGCTTGTTTCAAATGAAGCTTTTAGTTCGGTTAAAGATAGTTCAAGTAGTGAATGCATACTCTCCCATGCTCTTTCAAAGTTGCATTGACTTGTGGCTAAATGTTTTTTCAATTTAGCATGTGCGGCCTCGGCTCTAGAAGAAAATAGATATTAAATTATTGCTATAAATTTTTTTAAAATAATTAAATAAATATAAAAGCAAGTGTCTTACCTATTTGATATGTAGTTGCCAAAGTGCATAAAATTGTCAATCCAAGCATGGACAAATCGATCTTTTCATGTCTCAAGCCAATTTTCAGTAATGTATTTTATTAACTTTGGGTACTCACCATACTTGAAATGCAAATCTTGTAGATTATTATTATATTGCACAATATTCCCAGACTCACATAAATTGGTCCAATCTTGAAAAAATTGTTTTTTTCCTTCTTTTTCATACCCGTAACTCTTCTTTGAATAAAAGAAAGAATATTTTTTTCGATATGCCACTTGCATAGGATATGAGCTGCTTGGGGAAAAAAATGTTAATGGCATTAATCAATGCTATCTCTCTATCTGTGACAATGACACTTGGCATTTCTATATCACAATCAATCATTACCAACTGAAGACGATTTAAGGCCCAAAGATAGTAATTTTCACATTCACATACGAGATATGCAATAGCAACGCAAAAGGTTTGATTAGTTGATGTGACACCGACAATCTCCAACAACGGCATTCTATGTTTGTTTGTTTTGTAAGTACAATCCATAACAAGAAGATGTGGAAATGTTCTTAGCAAATCTATACTCGTAGGATGAGCCTAAAATATATCAGTAATTACATCACTTCCATCTAAAGTATTATGATGCCATTCGAAGTAATTTTTATCCTTAAGCTTGCTTAAGAGATATTGTATTTGAGAACGACCCGCTCTATCCATTTTCTTGTGCCTAGAAAGAACGTTATATACAGTTTTAATTGTTGTACTATTAGATGGATCGTTTTGTTTTATAGTGTGCAAAATGACTTTTGGCTTCACCATATTTTTGTACATTTCAAAGGCTAATTTTTTTTTCATCCTCCGTTAGTCAACCAAGAAAAGAGTGGCCTTCCGAGCTGTAAAGTGAAGAATGATTATGAACACCGCATATGACTTCTAATCTCCAATTATATGAACTATGAAGTTTAACACCTTTCAAACGAAATGGGCAATTGCACTTTTTTGTACTTGTTAATCTAATACTGTTAGATTTCTTGCCTTTGTACTCTTTATATGCTCCACTTCTCTCACATCCAAATATAATTCTTGGATTTCTATCGCTACCGTTAATATTCGATTTTACGATTACGATTACCATCGCATTCCTTCTAGCAGTTAAATCAATCCATTCTTTCATTTTATATCTATTTGGAAATACCATCATACAATAAAAAAATGAGAAATTTTCAATTTAGAAAAATAAGCTAATTTACATAATAGTAAAATAAATTACATACATCATATGTTGTGAACTCATTACTATAATCCATAACAATTTCTTCATCTTCTTCGGCCACCCATCCAATCTACAAAATAAAAAACGGGCATAGAATGTAACGAACAATGTTCTCATTACTTTCTAGTACATGATAAACTAGGTTTTGAGCAATTCCTAGTGTATATGGCACTATGATTATATAAGTTCCTAGTATAGTAGCAGTCATGAAGGAAGCATAACTGATTTTGTTGTACGTAGTCATCTGTATTGCTCGTATACTCCAAATCAATTTCAGCAAACGGAAGAGAGATGAAGATGAAGATGAAGATGAATAGACATAGTAAAAGTAAATTGAATAACATATCTATTTAACTATTAAAGGGTATAATTGGAAATAAAATTTTAAAATTTTTACCGGGGGGTGGAGAGAAAATATTGGGGGGTTAATAGACAGACCCAATAAAAAATTGAGTATTCTGGGCTCGGGCTAAGAACCATCCAGAGAAGGTAAGTTATTAGAGAATTTTCTAGACTAATAATTGTTTACAACTATACCCTTATATTTATTAAATTTATACACCATATTTTCCTTTAAATAATTCTTACTATTTATTTGTAAACAAATTCCAATCTAATTTAATATACAACTTTATTCTACAAATTATATTTCAATAATTGGATAATTTTATTCATCTAATATTTGTTTATTTTATTTAATTATTCATCATAAATTAAATTTATTCTTAACTATTTCAATCAAATAAGAACTATTAACACTTCAAAAATATCCTATAATGATTAAACATTTTGTTACGTTCTCATACATTCTCTAGAATGAATTTATTAATTTAATTCAATTTATTAAAACAAAATCATTTATTAAATAGAAGTTAGTAAAGAAAAAATTCATTTTCAAACATAATAATTACTTAAAATCAAATTTGAAACATTTTATTTTAATTAAATTTATTTATTAGTACATCATAGAAAGCAGGGTTGTTAAGTTCCAGTCCTGTAATCCCAACACTAAAGAGGTGTTTCTGTTCGGTAGGTGGTACATCGAACAAGAATTCTTGTTCGGTGCAAGATACTATCAGATAACATATTCTGTACACTACTAGATACATCAGACAAAATTTCTTGTCTGGTGCTAGATAATACCAGACAACATATTATATCTGGTGTTGTGTACATCGAGCATAATATCTTGTTCGGTACACAGTTAGGATTGAGCAAGGAAAGAGTTGTGGTATGCCAAAACAAGATGGTGCATTGTGGAACCCAGCCAAGAACGCGACTACATTCACTAAACTAATTGCCCCCGAATAGTTCAACCAAACCAAACATGTTATTTGTGTATTGAAATTTAAGTATATATAGAAATTCCTGATCGTATATTCTATATATGGAAATAACCGAATCAAACAAGTTATATATTGCCTGATTTATCGAAGTGACCTGCCTACCTCTACACTCATATAGATATCAAAGCTTCCAGCAGCCATAAGGATAACTTTTGGAACCTCTAGACTCTGTCGAATAGGAATAGCCGCATAAGCTTTCAAATTCCACTATTTAATAGTAAATCATAATACTTCACATTTAAGTACTTGTAAAAGCTAAAATATAGGAAAGGAAATAAAAAATAAACAATGTCTGTAGGCCCATTTTAGCTAAACCACTATAAATCTACATGTACTTTACATTTATTGCATTCTATTTCGATTGAATTATCTGTTATAAGTTTGATTGGAGGTGTTTGTCCATTTTTCATGTAAACATTTTTGTGCTTTCATTGAGATTAGTATGCCTCCTAAATCTAAAAGCAAGACCGATGGTACTAGCAAGAATGCTAACCAAGCCACTACCGATTTAGACAACCATTCATCCAATACTCTTATACCACATACCATCACCTAGGGTAACTTAGACAGAATTGTGGAGATCTCAATACTCATTTCGCTGCCTAGCAAAAAGCTATTATGGCATATGCAACCAACCGCACAGAATACTGAAGTATGAGAGAGAACCCAATTTTGGGGATTTAAAAGACTAAGGAAGTCATACTCTAACAACGATTCAGATCAAGAAAAATAAGAAGCATGACGAGTGAATGTTGAAGAAATAGATCTAGAAAGGACTCGGCATGACAAGATGTCGAGGACTAGTTTGGAATTGAATAGAACATGAAGGTGATGAACAAGGCCAGCTATGGTTGATCCCTTCTGATTTGGGAAATGCTCTGCTATCTTAGAAAAATGGCAACTGATGGAAGGCGAACTTATCACTATGAGTGATCCCAGAACAGTGAACAGAGCTAAGAGAGCATAGCAAGTCATTATTGAAGAAATAAAAGAAGTTATTACCTCTTCATAGGAGAGGTCTACTCAGCTCCGCTCATCTCCTGAGCCAAAAGACCAAATGGCACAAATTATAAGGGAGTGTTTACGTTGCGGGCTAATAAAGGATAGAACCGGAGCAAGGGTTAGTAGCCCATTTTCGGGGAAATAGAGACTGCTCAAAACCCTATAGGATGAACCACTATGATGCTACTTGACTCGCTTTAACTTTACAACCGCCAATGTTTATAATGCTAATGAATGATTGACTCTTATGGCATGGTGTAGTGGCATTCATCCCAACACGAAGATAGCCTGGAGATTAATTAAGGAGAAATCGACTATCTTATAGGACTTCTTCTATAAAGAAGCAAAGTATATGCATTTGGAAAAAGCCATTATTGGGCGACAGGCTCGAATAACTATCAAACTATCAAAAGCATCCTATAGTGTGAATGCCACGGTTAAAAATAATGAAGGTAGTAGTGCTAAGAAAAAGAAAAACAATAACCAAAGTTACATTAGCAGAATATGGAACAGAAAAGGTTCAGGCTTGGAACGAGGTTGGATACTTACAAAGATTTGAATGATACTACGGGAAACAGCCACTTCCCCATGCAAGCAAAACTCAAATACAACAGACCTTCACTAAAGAAATAAACTGATTCTGAGATGAATATGGGGAGTATTGTAGGTTTAATGAATCCCATGGACATAACACAAATGAATGTCATTATTTAAGGGATATAATAGAAGAATACATCAGGAAGAGAAATTTGTTATGATATATCAAGAATTCAAATGCTCCCTCAGCTCTTGTAAAGCAGGTCCTAAACCAAATCCCACCTGGAAATGGGGGTAAAGGATCCGATGCTAATCATGATAAGGGTAGGAGGTTAATAATCAATAACATAATAAGAGGACCTCAAGTAGGTGACAAAAGCTGGATTGAGATGGTAAGGTATGCAAAATCTTCAAAGAACGGAGAAGCTTTTGTGTACACTATAGGCGAAGAGCGAAAAACCAATGCCCTACGTTGGGAGCTGGATGTGATAATATTCAACGATAATGACTTACGGGGTAAGTAGTACCCGCATACAAATCCCCTAGTAATTTCGAATGCTTGGCCTAATAGAGATACATCGAATTCTAGTAAACAATGGAAGTTTGGTAAACATTCTATTCAAAAATGTGTTTGATAAAATAGGGTTGTCTTTGGAGGATGTCACATTGTGCCACCAAAAATCACATGGCTTTAAGCACAATGCCCATAGGAAGGCTGGATCTATTTGTCGAGATTGGAACCTATCCCTAATCGACCATATAAAAGCAAACTCTCATTTTGGTGGATGGATTCTCATCATACAATGCCTTCCTAGAGCGGCCAACTTTATCCGATTCATTGCAGCAGTGGTCTAGTGGTGCTTGATCATGAAATTCCCTATGGCTAACAGAGTGGGGCAATGGAAGGAAACTATGATACTGCCAGGGATGCTATGTGGTTAAACTTCAAGAAAAAAATGGTGGGAGAAAGAAATGGTATAGAGGTTGCACTCTGTTTCAAAAATTCTATCATATAACAACAAAAGGAAGGCCTCCCATTTGGGTACATAAGTGATCCTTACGACGAACTTGACCTAAGAGATGGAGGAGAGGGGGCAATAGCCACGCACGGAGAGGTGGTAAAATTTGTGAAGCAAATAGAAATGATTTAACGAAACTTATAAAAATCAGATCCAACTTGGACAAGACGGGACCTCAAGATACAGTTGATAGGATTTTTATAGGGCAGCCATGATGTATTTGCCTAGTCCTATATAGATATGTGTGGAATCTCCCCCTCGATTGCATGTCACGCCTTGTATATCGACCGAAGGAAACCCTCAGTGCAACAAAAGAAATGTAGTATGGGTCCAGAACGATCAGCGTCTCTTAATGAGGAAGTGAACCATGTTAGCAAATGAGATCATCAGGGAATACCAGTACCCAACAAGTCCAGTTTTGGTCAGGAAGCCAAATGGAAAGTGGTAGACATATATTGACTTTTCTAACTCAAACGACTCTTATCCTAAAAATTGCTTTCTGCTCCCAAGAATCGATCAACTAGTTTATGGAACTACTAGGCACGAACTTCCATCATTTATGGATGCATACTCTGGATACAATAAGATTGCTATGTATATCCCGGGTTAGGAATACACTATTTTTTTATTGACTTAGGACTCTATTGTTACAAGGTTATGCCATTTGGGCTCTCAGGAGCAACATAGCAACGTTTAGTCAACAAGATGTTTGCTGGGCAAATTAGAAAGACTATAGAGGTATACATTAATGATATGCTAGTGAAGTCAAAAAAGGCCAAAGATCACATCTCACTTCTAGATGAGATGTTTCAAATTTTACGGGATTTTAGGATGAAGATAAACCCACTAAAATGTTCTTTTTGGGGTTTCTTTTGGAAAGTTCTTGTGATTCATCTTGTAGGCTAGGGATTGAAGCCAACCCGAAATAAGTCCAAGCTTTGAAAGATATCAAAATCCCTAAAACTCGAAGGGAGATGCAAAGCTTGAATTGCAAGGTGGCGGCATGTTCATATCCAAGGCTGCTGATAAGCGTTTTTCCATTCTTTGTAGCACTAAAGAAGGAGAATTGCAATTTTACATGGGCAGATGAATGCTTTGCCATGTTCTTTAACTTATTGGAACATTTATAGAAGCCTTCGGTTCTTTCTACACTAGTTGAAGGAGAAGAACTTTGTCTATATTTGGCAATATCATCTCATGCCCTGAGTGTGGTATTGGTCCGAGAAGAAGATTGGATGTAATGTCCGGTATATTATGCGAGTACGCACTTCACCAGGTTGGAGTCTAAAGTTTCAAAGCTATAGAAGTTGGTATACTGCCTGCTAACGATGTCCCAGAAGTGGAGACACTATTTCCAATCGCATTCCATTCGAGTTTTGATAGATCAGCATTTGAGTCAGGCCCTACCTCGACTTGGTGCTTTAGAAGGCTTATAAAGTGGATTATTGGATTGAGTCAATTTGAGATTACCTATCATCCTCGAACAACATGATCCCAGGAGGAAGAGGCTCTTAAATTGAGAAAGTACGTGGATGGAGCTTCGAACAATCACAATTTTAGTGTAGGAATAGTATTGTTGACACCTAGAGGGAAGAGGTTGAGTCACACAATACGATTGGGGTTCAAGGTGGTGAATTAATGAGATGGAATATGAGGCTTTAATAGTAAGATTGGAGATACCAAAGGAGTTGGGAATCAAGTCATCTTCCATGCATAGTGACTCGTAATTAGTCGTAAACAAAGTGCTCGATGAGTTCCAGGCTAAGGGAAAACTCTTGAAGATATTAAAAGAAGGTGAAGGTTTTGCTTAATGAAATGGAACACTACATGATCAAACACTCTCCACATGAAGAGGATCAGGATGTCAATGAGCCGACGAAGGTAGCAAGTTCGGGAGCTGGGCCTCTGCTGGATCGGTACCTGTCAAGACCCTATTTAGTTCCAGCTCTTCAAGGAGGTGAATGTGATTGCAACTATTAATGATGATCAAACCTGGATGTAATTTATAAGATATTTGAGTGAAGGGTTTTACCAAGTAACATGAACGATGGTAGGAAATTTTTGCAGAAGGAGCCTCGCTTTGTTATTCAGGATGGTGTGCTGCATTGTAGAGGATTTTCTAATCCACTGCTGAGGTGAGTCACCAAAAGAGAAGCCAAGGAGGTGTTGGAAGACATACATCAAGGGAGTTGTGGAGATCATATCGGGGGCCCAACTCTGGTAAAGAAGGTGTTGCGATATTGAAATTTATGGACAATATTAAATCACTATGTGATGGAGTACGTAAAAAGTTATGACAAATGCCAGCGATTTACAAATATCCTAAAATTTTCCCTGACTGAACTGACTCACATGGTTAGCCCCTAGCCTTTCGCAGTTTGGGGAATAGATCTAATTAGTGAATTTCCTATGGCTAGGGGTAGAGCGAAGTACGCCATAGTGGTAATTGACTACTTTAGTAAGTGGGTCAAAGCCGAACCACTTATTGAGATACTGATAGCCAAGGTTATAAATATTTTGATTAGGAACATGAAATGCAAGTACAGAGTCCCCTTTCAAATCATCTCGAACAATGGATTGCATTTGACATGGAGGAGTTTGATGATTTCTTTCCTTAGCATGGGATAAAGAAAAGTTTTCCACATTAGCATACCCATAGGCTAATGCATTGGTGGAAGCAGTCGACAAGGTTCTGAAGACACTCACAAAGAAGCGGCTGGAAAAGACGAAATGTGGTTAACTGGACTAGCTTCCTCTGGAACTGTGGACTTATGACACTTCTTTTAAGACGGCATTAGGGCATACTCCTTTCTCATTGGCTTATGGGGAAGAGGCAATATTACCGGAGAAAACCATGATACCATCACATAAGAGGATTTATTATGATCCAAGTGAGAATGAAGAGCTACTGAACATGTCATTGGACTTAATTGATGAAAGGCGTAAAGAAGCTACCTTGAAAGCTGATGTGCATAAACAAAGGATAGCCAATCAATACAATTCTAAAGTTAAACACTACCCACTCAAGGATGGAGACCTGGTGCTAAATAGATATTCCCTAGACTAGGGACACTCGACCCAATCTAGGAAGGACCGTATATTATTCACGAAGACTTAGGTAATGGAGCTTTTACCCTAAGAACGGTAGATGGAGCTATATTCAAAAAAACCTAGAATGCATAGAATCTTCATCATTATTTTACTTAACTTCTATCATTTTACTGATTATATTACACTAATATCATTAAAAAAGTTTTAAAATTAATTTTAATAAAATATGTTTTCCTTGAAATCTTGTTATGAGAGGTAGTGAGTATGAAATGTAACTTTATGTTACAACCCAAACACATCATATTAATGGAGTCAATAAAAGCATGCTGCAAAAAACTTGATGAGATGAGCTCTCTACTTGGGGGAAAACAACATCCTTACGATGAAGGGCGTCTCCACTCCAAAAATCCTTACTAGTGGAACGGAGTGACTCTAATTGTGTGTCCACCATTGACGATCGTCTTAAAGTTCGTGCCGGCAATGGCGGACCGGAGTGACCCTAACTGGGTGTCTACCATTGATGATCAACTAAAAATTATTGCCGGAAATGGTGGACTAGAGTGACCCCCAAGTGTCCATTATTGATGATCGATTAAACTTATTGCCGACAATGGCGGATCAAAGTGACCCTAATCGAGGGTCCACCATTTTCAATCGATCAAAACTTCTTGCCGCAATGATGAACCAGAGTGACCCTAACCGAGTGTCCACCTTTGATGGTCGGCTTAAACTTTTGGCTAGTAATGGCGGGCCAGAGTGACCCTAACCGGAGTCCACCATTGATGATCTTCTTAAACTTCTTGCCAACAATGGCAGACTAGAATGACCATAATCAGGTGTCCACCATTAACGATTGGCTTAAAATTCTTGCTGGCAATGGCAGACCAGAGTGACCTTAACTGGGTGTCCACCATTGACGGTCGACTACTAGATTTTGGAATGGCTAAGGATAATCCAACTTATCCACAGTTAGGACATTATAATCACTGCCTAGTTTGTTCATCCCTAATATTCAGCTATGGATTTCTATTAGCAATGGATAACTGAGCTCGCTTATGGTGAAAAGTGGCTATTGGCTACATGGCTCAATGCAGTCACTCAATATCGAAATTGCCTATGACGGCTATCAACATGTAGACTTTAGATCAAACTTATTCAACATAAGCATGACGTACGTATGCAATAATAAGCAAACAGGAGTGATGAAGGGTAGAAAGAATATTAGGCATGCAAAGATAATAAACATACAGATCATATTGCCAAACACCTAAACATTTAAAATACAAGTTTATAAGAATTAGAAAGTAATACATACTCACCCTCAACAAAGCATCAAAATTTGGCGAACACAAATATAAAGTGTTTATTACAAGCAAAAGACATGGAGTTACCTTTTTAAACACAAAAGAGGTATAATACTACTAGCATCACTTGGATTTAGTTTTGGAGATGTGACTCTTGCTGTGAGGCTTGGGTTTTCCCTCGCTCTCATCCATGTGTCTCCTGGCGGCCGCCGCCTCATTAATTTCTGCTAATTTTTTCTTAGTTAATTTTAAGTCCTCCATTGCTTCTAGCTTGACTCTTATGACCTCCTTAGAAAAAATTTCCATAACATTCTATCTAAGGGCTTTCTCCCTATCAAAATCCTAAGTGGACTCAATGACGCCCAAAATCTCAACATCGCCGTCATCCCTAAAGGCAGCAATTATCTCATCTCGACCATTATCGATTGGAAGGTCTGAAGAACCTTGGGGAATGATTCCTAACACTATGGCATTCAAAGTAATTACAGCTTCAGAAGGATCCATAAAAAGCATGCTACCTATATGGAAATGTGGAGGACTATTAAATACGGTTATGCCAAAGCAGGCTCAAACATACCACAGTAGCCTGGGATAATTTAGAAGAATCCTGCCTCCTTTAGAAGAAACTGAAGCGTCGCCATGTGGATAAGCATGGACGAGGGGGCATGTCCTGCAGCTCGCTCGCAATTGATGCACATGAAGAAATGTGGAACATGGCTAGAGGGACATAATTCATAGAGGCATTAATGACATGTTTTGAAGTTTGATCTTGTGTCCTTGCCTCTGAAGTCAAACCGCCATTCTTTTTCCTATCCTCCTCTTCTTTTTGAGCCTTCTCAACCTTAGCCAACTTAATATGGCTAAGGTGGATGGCTTCTCTTACCTCTGCCATAAAGCGAGCATTTATAGCTTTGAGATTGAAAGGCGGTCCTCCCTGCTTGCTGGCTATCTTTTCCACTCTAACTAACCCTTATAGATGGAAACCATGACCTCATGTTAGTCATCCATTCATGCCAAGATTTTTTTAGTAAACATCATGAAATAGATCTTGTCTTAAAGATCTTCCACCTAGTCTAGCCAGTTGTTCATCTCATCGCACTCCAGTTGCAGCCTCTCAGGCTTAGTCATTTCAGTAGCTTTCACGGCAGCCATAGCTTTGTGCTCATCTCGAAGGGAAACACTTTTAGCTTTCCACTCCTCTACCTCTTTTAAACCGGCGAGGTTAAGCTCCATTTTCATAGCCACTGCCTTGAGCTCATCTAATCTTTTTGTGAACTTGGCTTTAACATTCTTATATTCTTCAAACATCCGACCAGCTTTAATGTTATCAGATTGATCTTTCTTAGATTCTCCAATTCTTTGGTATGAGCAACCTTCAGATTCTAGATCTCTTCCACTTGAGACCTCTCCAATTCATCTAACACTGCCTTGTGACCTAAGTCCTTTTTATGCATCTGTTTCCTCGGCTTAAAAATCTTCAGATTTTGTTCGTTGTTCTTTTTTTTGATCTCCCCTCTAGCCATGACCATTCTGGTGTGAAATTGTAACAAGGCCTTTAAACTTCTTAGCATGTCCCCAAGAAGACCGATCAATCTTGAAAAACAGAGAGGAGGAACATCAGTGAGCAAGCGGGTGAGGGGGTCTCTTGGCCGTTAGGGCTGGTGGAACTCAACATAATTCAGATCTTTAGGGTCAGTAATGACGACTTCTCCTTCCTTATCATCTCCTTTATATTTTCCCTTAGAGGCAGGAATAATCACTCCTCTCTTGTTTGTCCACTCTTATTTCTTGGAAGTTTCCGAGTCTGATATAAGAAAAGGTGAAGCCCAAGGAAATTTAGAAGAACGGACGAGAGTCCTGGACCTTGACTTGCTGCAAGGGAACTAAGATCTCTTTCTAGAACCATCTTTAGAGTCTTGGTTTCTTTTGTCCCCAGCTAGGTGGTAGAATATAGTCTCTCCCATATTAAGCTTCGAAGCTAGCCGCCCTACATTCTCACTCGACCCAAACGATGATGCAGCCTTCTTGATATCTCTGAAAGGTGCATCGGGTTTTAGCTTCTTCATTTTAGATAGCAATTTTCCCCTCTTTGAACTAGTGCTCCCTATAACAGTGTAGAAATAATGAATTAGAATCAAGAAAATGCCAGTGAATGTATCGCTACAGCGTAGAAAGAGAGGTGTGCATGGTGTGACGTCTAAACAAACCCTTAGGGTCCTCATGTGTTGACAACTACCGTTGAATTTCTACAATCGAAGCAGAGTCCTCATTATCAATCCCTAGCAAAGGATCATCGCGATAGTGGGAAAATGCAATATCTCTAGGGATAAGTTATTCCTTGGCTTCGGCATCGAAAAAGTGATGTTTCCGCCATGTCCAAATTAAACAAACTATCAAGGACAATATGCCTAGAGGAGTGAGCTTCACTATGATCCAAGCCGGTGGCCTTATTGTCATGAGAATGAGAAATTATCTATTCTGCTATCTTTGTCTAGATATTTTCATCATCCCACTATGGCTAAAAGTCAGCCCTTTTGCGGGATTCGATACTAAAGGAATCTAATGCTGACTCTTCTATATTCACATGAACTGCGAGATCAGCTCCAAGCGGATCATAAATTGGGATGGCATCAGAAACAAAGGGCTGAGAAGATGGTGCTTCATTGGTCTCGGCGGTTATTGAAGTTTATCCATTCTTTGTCTTTACGGGCTTGTAGACCTACCCTTCTTGGTCAAATGACTGACAAAAAGTAGCCTAAGCTTCCTTAAATTATCATCCATGACCAAACGGAGAACCTCTCTAAGCTCCTCGAGAATTCTTCATAGTCTTCTCAACGTGTCCTCCAGGTCATCTTGATGCATCTCGTAACACCCATAATTCTGATTAACATTATTTAAGGTATTTAGTTAGATAAATTAAATAAAATAATATAAGAGGATAAGAAGATTGAGATTTTATAATTAAGTGGGTCATGCCTTAATTAATAAGTTAATAAGGTTGGTTATAACTTAAATAAGAATGGGGATTTATGAGAAGGGCAAAATAGAAAAAGACCACTTTTCCTTAACGTATACCTTTCCATGCTCATTTCCTCCCTCACATTCATTCATACAAACTAAGGAATAAATAAGGTCGGCCATTCTTAGGAGCTTTAAGAAGAAAAAAAGCTAGGAAATCAAAAAAAAGCTTAAGGAAACCAATCAACACTCAAATCTCAAGTCTCATTATCTAATCAAGGTGAATAATGATTATCAGTCTCAAGTATGATTATTTATTTTCGGTTTTATGATTAAACCCGAATCTTTTGTGTTATTATGCCATGATAATGATTGATGATTATACGCTTATTGATGATTTGTTGGATTTATTTATAAAATTTGTTAACAGGTTTAAGTGCGAAAACCTATCATATGACACCAAATGACTTCATTTGGATATGATGTTAGAAATGTTATTTTAGAAGTAGATTTTCAATTTCATAATTTTCGAAGCAAGTACGAATATTTTATGAATTTCCTAAGTGAGGAAAATGATTTATTTTGGGTTTTAGTTGTTAAAAGTAATTAAATGGCATTTTTAGTCCCAAAATTTATATCTGTTAAATAATATGTTATTTTTGATTTACTGTGATTTTTTAGGATTATTCCCAAGTAAAATTTATGAATTTTTACGAATTTATTAGGCTAGAAAAGCTTAATAATTATATTAAAATATTAATTAAAATTATGGTTAGCAAAAAAATTCTGGGAATGTAATTTCTGGTCCATAGCAGATTTTTAGGAAAAAAACTGTAAAGCATGGTCCGACCAACAAAATTTGATAAAGAATAGAAGTTGGTTAAAAGAAATTAATTTTTATAGCAAATTTATAGTTTTTATGATAATTACGAGAAATGTCATTGCCACCATTGATGCCGCAACCTATCTACATCGCATCTATGCTTTTCAATATCATTCAATGGCAATATATATGATATCAATTCAGGTTGGTATGCAATGAATCAACATTGGTTGAAGTGGGAAGTATAGCCTTAATGAGATGCCTGTGACATTAGCTATCCCGCATGTCTTCTGCAACGCGTGCTTTTATGCTGCATATTTAATACCAACACCTTATACTATGAAGCCACACCTACTTATGTCAGCATTAATGTTTATAGTGGTAATGACGCTGCATATCTTCATTATCACTTTATAAGGCAACAATGCTGCTAATATACAATTGGACTATGCTACGACATTGATGCCGCATAGCTTAGTTCCGACATTGTTTTCTTTAAGGCAGTGATAATACCTATTCTTATTTTTAACATTACTAATTTGCGACACAGAAGCTCAATTTTATAAAAATCAATGTCTATTGTTTTAAGGCATTGATGCCGTAGGCATCAATGTCGGCATTCCCACACTTTCTGGTTTTAAAGCTTTATACTATGCAAAACAAGGTCTATGCCGCTTATATCCGACAGCCTATATATATTTATGATATGCAACATAAATGGTTTTGGCCTTATGGCCTATTGCTTTATTAAATCTGGTGCTTTAATGTAGTTTCGATATAAAGGGATGCGACAATTCCATCGTGGCTATATCAATGCCGCACTTTATCAATTCAATGGCTTTATTATATATGGCTTCATAGCCTATGGTTTTGAGGTACGATAACCTCTAAATGATTTCAAAGTTCATAAATGTTATTTTATAAAAGCATATATCGGTATAGTATTTTGGATAAAGTAAAGGACTATATTTTCCTTGTTTTAAGTATGATTTCAAAGGTTAAATCATTTATGAAGAATTTAGTTTCAAGGAAATGAAAAGGGTAGCCTAGTATTTTACTAGACAGCTATTATTCTTATCACCTCAGATAAATTATGATAGGTTGAATTGAATCAAAGATTAGAAAACCAGCGGGTCCTGGTGTAAGGTAGCGCCCTATACTTCAACCATTAGCCCCTAGTTGATATTAGTCCACAATTCAAATGTGTAAGGCTTTGTTAAGTGTAAAAATAAAAGTAGGTTTACGCACCGAATGGAATATATAACTTAGATAGGTTATTGGTTGGCCTGCAAAACCATTAGGTTCATAGGTCGACCTTAGGGTTGTCCCCCATAGAAGCTTTGTCGACCCGCCTTAGTTAATGAACGTAGATTCATCCAAATCGAAGCGTACACATCATAACTTGATTTTTCTCAAATCCTGTGTGTCCGTGCTTCCATTCGACGGCTCCTAGAGAGCCTATGACGTGGTTGCACCAGATTTAATCTTCAAATCCAACGGCCTAAGATTCCTAAGTCACACTATAAATAGAACCCAAGGCCTAGCTATTTTTCTCATTCAGATTTTCTCCCAATTTGGTTCATTGCCTGAGGATGAACCCTAAATAGAAATTTTTTTCTAGGGAGAAGATCTTTTTGATAAAAATATTCTAGCCCTAGAAGTGGATTTGGAAAGGCCAAGGATAAGAGCTAAGGACCATAGGTGGGTGTTTTGTAATTATTTTAGATTTTTAAGTAATTTAAAATAATAGGGTTCTCAATAGTTGTTGTTTTCTACAATTTTGAGACAGTATTTATATAAGTTATTTATAGTTAATTTTTAAGTAAATTTCAGGAGCTCTTTTCAGTCTATTTTATTTAGGTATTTTTATTCGGTTATTTTATTTAGTTATTTATAGTTATTTACAGTTATTTACATTTGTTTTAAGTTGGAATTTAGTTTGTAAATATTTATATCTTTTTATTCGTTTTTACAGTAATAAAATATTAAAAAGAAGAAGAATTCGCAAATATGGATTAAAATAGAAAAACATTAAATTTACGCAAATTAGATGTAAAATGAGAAAAACTGAAATAATAATAGAGATGAACTGAAATAGGCAAATTTAAGATATTTGCAAGCATAATTATGACAAGTGGTTATAAATAAAAAGGGAAAACAGAAGAATAACAGCTGCAAGAACGATTATAACACAAGTTATAATTAGAGATAATAGAAGATGCTTATTTTTAAAACTTAGACCTTGTATTAAGTTAATAAGCAAATATAGTAGAAATAACATAAGATGGTTATTTTAAAACTTAGACCTTGGATTAAGTTAATAAGAAAATATATCAGAAATGACAAAAGCGACTTATTTTAAAAATTAGATCTTGAATTAAGTTAAAAGCAAACACAAAAGTAGGGTTTGTACCTGCAGCATTACCTTTCTGTGAGGAACTAATGGTCTCAAAATAGTTAGGTGAGGTTGGGACACGCTTATGCTAATTAGGGTAAATATGTGACCAATAGATAGAGACTCAAATCTGAGGATTTGGGCATAGGGCGCAAACTAGAATTTATTTGTTAGGACCTATACCGGTAGCATTCCATTTTAGGACTAGGACTGATGGTCTCACAACAGCTAAGTGAGGCTGGGTAGCATTCCCTTTCAGGTCTAGGACTAATGATCTCACAACAGTTAGG
Source organism: Allium cepa (assembly GCA_030765085.1). Taxonomy (NCBI): domain Eukaryota; kingdom Viridiplantae; phylum Streptophyta; class Magnoliopsida; order Asparagales; family Amaryllidaceae; genus Allium; species Allium cepa. The sequence continues at coordinate 562,116,922 of CM060939.1, forward strand.
TGAAGCTGGGACGCTTATGCTGATCAGGGTAAATAAGAGGTCACAACAGGGGGCGACAGTTAGTGTGTACCGGCGATGACCGAGCATGCGGCATCGATTAAGGTAAATAATTTGCTAATGTGTTCCAAGCGCTAAGAGATGTCTTTTGCTGTAGGGCTAGAAATGAAGTTAATTTTGAATGACAAGTATTATTTAAATGTTTCCACTATTTTTACTGATTTGTCTTGTGAATCTTAGTCTCTGTGATGCTTTAGCTATACCTATAACGCACCACATCCTTTGGTGTGCCCTTTTTGGTTATATTAAGGGGTGTTGGGTGTTTCAGACATCACATTCTTAGGTCATGCAGTATGGAGCTGGGAATGCTCTAAGAAATTACTAGCTAACTCATCAAATGTTGATATGGAACTCGATATGATCCTGGTGAATCACACCGATGCAACACCTTGCAAGAAAATAGGAAAACACCTACGACTAATAGCATCTGTCGCCCTGGCACCATCCATGTGTAATTCATACTTATGTAAATTTTGTCTAGGATTAGCAGTCCCATTATACGATGGCATTATTAGCATCATAAACTTCCTTAGATACTTCAGTCTCAAAATGTTTTTCGTAAATGGAGTTCTACTTGGCTCGGAACTCCAACCTCTATTTGTTCTACCTTTACTTTCCTCCACCAACCATTTAACCATGTCTATTATGTATTCTCACTGGCATGGCATTCCAAAGGTCTACTATCAGGAACTACATCGAGCTTTTGGCTCTACAAAGGATATTAGTTTTTCCCGTTGACATCAAGGCTCTCTAGTCCCTTGGTGAACCACTTCTTTATTTTCCATTAACGTTAGGTTAGTTTTGCTACAGCTATTTGAACTCTAGCTTCATTGGCTTGGACGTCTAGCTCATAATCATCACTATCAAGCTGCAAATACTCCTTTGAATCAGATAAGTCCAACTCTTTGAGACCCTATCCCCTTTACTGCCTAAAAAACCTCTCGGTAAAAATTTGAATCCTCTTGGTACGAAGTTGTTTTCTTTTTGGGAAAGGTTCTGAATTTCTCCAGCAACTTCTTACATCCGTCCAACAACTTCCTCCTTCTATTTTTGTCTTTCATTTTGCATATTCTGACCCCATACAGATGAATTTCCTTCTTGGGATCTAAGAGGAGAAGCTTCCCTCCTATTCCTCATAGTCCTCTACGATTGTTAGATCAGCAGTGCTATGCTAGTATCTATCCTATCAAATAGAATCTTTTGAATTGCATCATCTTATTGAATTCAACCCTAGTTACCATCTCCGGTTGAGAAGATGGTCCTATTACTGACGATTGATTACTAACTTCCAATTGGTGAGCATTTCCTTCATCACCACCAGCCACTGTTCCTTTTGTACCAGCAGCCATCCCAGTTGATCTTCTAATTTTCCTAGGCGTCATTGAGTTATATCGGCATGTTTCCAAACTCTTCAAAGAAATCTTGTGGATCTAACTACTAGATATCTTTCCACCTAAAATAGCAAGCTAGAACTGACCATAAGAATCAAGTTCTCAGTGAAAGAACCAAAATTTTGACGTCAAAAGTGGCACAACGCCCAAAAATCTAAAGAAGAGTTGATATCTAGAACACACTAATGGAAAATTAAAGAGAACACAAGGATTTTTATAGCAATTTGACAATCTATGGCCTACATCCATTGTAAATTATAGATTATTTGATTGAGAATCATAAGAAGAAGGGATTAGCAAGTTTCTAAAGCTTAGAACAATCAAAAATGTCTACCTTGGTGACCATGGAGAGGAAAGTTAGGAAAAGAAGAAAATAAAAAAGCCAAAAGTCCTATTTCAATAACCACAAGGTCTGTATTTATAGGGAATTCACCAGTAGAATTGGAGGCCCATGAATAACAAGGTCCAGATCTAATCTCATAGGTGTAAGAGAACAAAAATGGGCCCGATCATCACTTAATACCACTGGGTACCAAGAGGTTCCTCATGGTACCGAGAGGTTTATATTGTTGGAGTTTTCTCCTTTCTCTTCCATTCTGCTCTCTTATCTTTGATTTGTTGCATTCCAAACTCTTTTTGTTGAAGGTTGAGTTGTGTTTGGCAATTTCCTTGATATTGTTTGTCTTTTCCTGCTTTCATTTCTTTCTTCTCATGGAATTACTTATTTATTCTTGATGGAAATCACTCTGTGAAGATCACTTAACATAGTACTTCAAGTACAAGTGCTTTAGGGGGTTCAAAGTGGATAAAAAGCTCTCGGTACCAAGTCGTACCTCTCGGTATCGAGTGTTCCACGTGTCCCCTCCGCCTTTGCAACATCTTGAATGTGCTTCTACAACCCTTCTAAATGTGTTTCCAAGTTCGTGAAATGTTTCATCTTCATATCGATGTTCAAACTCATGTAGAAAATCCTCTTAGTCAATAACTGGGTTATTAGATGTTGAATAAGCTACACTCAAGTAAAATTATCAAACTAACATTTCAATGCTCGAATTCCTAGATTGTTTAGTAGTTCTTGGTCTGTGTTACTTTTAACCCAACAATATCCTTATTGTATTCAATCACAAGGAGCATATGATCTTGAATTATGGCTTACTTTCTCATTTTGATTGAACCAATTTCATTAATATTTCATACATGACAAGTACGATTGTTCACTATACAACTTTTATGTGTAGTGTAATATGGATCAAATATCCATACTCTTGTATTGCATTAGAGTTAACTTATAGAAGACAATACACAGTTTCGGGCAAATAAACAGTTAAGTGGCCAAGTTACGTATGTATTTGGTAATTGTATAATTTAGCTCTCACATGGGTCTTGAAGTGATAAGATGCCAAAAAAATTATTAGTAAGCATATATATTATATTTCCTTAGCAGTCCTTATTTATTTCATTAGTATATTTCAATTAATAAATAACATATCAATTATATGGGATGCATAAAATTATTAAAGTAGATAATTTAATTTTATATAACATATGTCCTTATGATATTAGAAAGATTAAATATTATCATTTCATTTTTATAATATTGCTCCCACTAGAATTTATATTCCGCGAGACTCTAAGGGAAATACAGAAATCTTTTGAGTTCTTTAGTGAGTATTCGGACTTGCTTACCTTAGGATTTTTGACCTTGAGCTTTTTTCAACAAATCATAGGTTTGCAAGAGATGGATAATTTAACGACCTTGGTTTTCAGACCAGTCAAAATCGTCGAGAAACCCGTCCGTTCTAAAACTACAAACGAAAACTACTAACTTAATCACAATATTTGATAAATATTCAACATTACTAAATGTATAGGATACAACTTTCAATTATACAAGCTATCAGAGTAATTATTTGTTCTACAGCGTGCTTTAATACAAACCCAAAATCAAATACTATAAATAAATTACCGCTGCACAACTCTGATGAGAAACAACAATATCCTTACCTGCAAACTCAATAAACAATGTAAATGCGGAATAAAATAGTAAGCATGAAAGATACAACAATACATGATATATGACAAACAATAAACATAAAAATGTTATGTTATTATTGAGGTTGCATCGCTACCACTTGTGACTATACCACTATCTAATTAGGTACAAGGACCAAGCCGATGTAGTTCTCTTACTGTAAATAGGACTTACGGAGCTTACGATGCAACAAGTAGTATGCAATCCCCAAAACTGCCCACTTAGACTTAATCTTCAATTTTAGATTTTCGAAATCTAATTAACTTTAAGAAAATTATCTCTTTGGACTTTATTCCCGAATTCTTATTTCAAAACTTTTGTAATATATATATATATATGTATGTATGTATGTATGTATGTATGTATATATATATATTGTATTCAAATTAGTCCTTTACTTCGGGATTTGAAAACAAATCACCATTTGAAATGATATCAAAATACAAGCAAACAAAACTATATACTACCTGATAGGGAGGTTTCTAACCATAACCAAGTCTCTGGATCTAGCCTTTCGAATAAATAATAGACTGGTGCATCCCTCTATGCAAAGAACGGACTACACCAAGGCTATAGAACATCTGCATCTCCTTTGTCCATGCGTTTCGTAGATTATGTGTTACCCGAATCTTTGGTAACATAACAAATCACTTTATGTCCCAAAGTGGCAAAATCATTTGCACTAATAATTACAGATACTTCTAATCTATAATAATTTTCGTTTTCAAATCCTTTCAAAAATCATCTTTAAACCATCGGGTTTTGTCCTCGAAATTCTTTTCGCTTTATAAAATATTTTTATAAAACCATTATGCAAATCACTTTCATATAATATAACTTAAAAATATTCATTTTCAAAATATTTCTATTTCTTTAAACATTTCGTAAACTTTCATTTATGAAAACCGACTTCGAAAACAATTCCATTAACGTCAAATTATTATAACTAATTATAATAATTAAATGAACCAATATTATCGCTAAACATCTTTTAGTCAAATCGTGAAAATAAATCACAAAGCATTAGCCTACAATTATTTTCTACCCAGCACATGCATATGGATAATTAATTACTCATAAACTGGTCGTGCAAAGTCAATAATCAGTAAATAATAATCAGTGCTCATAGATCGAGCGCAATACAAACAACTAAATGATCAATCAGAAGTAAAAATAAACAGCAACGCTTCTATTTTTTAAATAATGAACAATCAATATGAAATAGATCAACAACCGAATAATAATAAATATACGTAGTTTATAATAGTACAATGAGGATTTGTTCTGCTAATAAAATGTCATTAATATTTTATCAACATTTTATACTTTGCTAAATGTGTCAATAAATTACCCCGTGTGTTCTATTCGTTAATAGAAATCTAACGTCGAAGACGGCAGGTAAAACGGACTTTGTATGGGGAAACTATTCAAATTTTAAAGTTTAAATCTTTTAAACTTACTATTTAACAACTAACTACTTAACTAGATTCTAACCCACTTTACTTTCACTGATACCAAAACGAATGGCCCAATGTATTGCCCAATATCTATTCCTACATTTTCCCAAATTCATATTTACAGCACTGAACTGGCAAACTAAATTAGTTAGTTAAATTACTAACTTATAAACAAAAGCTTACCCAAACCCACTATAGCCCAAAAATGCAAGGCCCATCTTACAAGGCTCCAGGCCCACATGCACCCTTCCACTCTTCATGTTTCATGCATGCGTTTTAATATTTATTTTTATTTTGGGGCAACCTGCACACTTCCCTCCTTCCTCCATTTCTTTCTTACTTTCCATGTATGCATCTCCAACACATTGCTATTTCCCATGCACTACACAAAGAGCCAGCACACGCATCCAGGCCCGGTCCGTTAACCGTGGTTGTCCAAGGCGAATATGCAGTGGGAGAAAAATGGAAACAAATACAAAAAAATAATCCCACTGGTCAACTTCGAACTCTGCACATTGATGAGAAATTAGAATGTCATACCAATGCACTAAACCATCTATTAGCAATGATTTCCCTTTTGTATTAATTAAACAAGTTACTTAAAAGAAATTTACAAGTTTGTGCCCCCTTCCGATCTGTTGCCCCAGGCGGCCGTCTTGGCTGCCTTGCCCTGGGGCCGAGCCTGCACGCATCACCTCTCTTCCCTTGTATGCGAACGGTATACACATGAACACACACATTCGAGTAACAGCAATGCGCAAATACATGTGCATTAAATGCACAAGCTTCATGCACATGTTTCTCACATCCTTACTCCAACATACAAACAATAGCATACACTGCCTAGCCTCCTATCTTCCTCTACACTTCACTATCTCGAATGCAATGAGAATAAAAAAACATTGATCTCTGAATCTTCTAAAATTTGGATGTTGACAACTTTTGCTAATTCTTAGTGTACGGGAAGATATTTAAATTATTAAATGAAAGTGGAATGGGAATATATGCTACAGAGAGAAAAATGAGCGTAGAAAAAAAAAACCGTGCCCCCCTCTGCCTTTCTCCATGCGTGCGTAAAAGATGACATATTTGTTTATTTTCATGCAAAAATAAAAAGTGAAAAAAAATGATGCATGCCTTGGGGAGAAAATGAAGATAAAGAAAAGACAATAATGCCCATTTTATGCGTAGTGAACAATTAACCCGAGCCATGATGACATATATATAACTAGATTTTCTTCATTGCTAAGAAATGGAAGGACGAGCAATTAACCCTAGCCATGATGACACTTAAAATGGGCCGAGATATTTTGTGGTTGTTTTTTTTTACATTTAAAAATTAATGTTTTGGGGTGCGATGCTGCACAGTATTCCGTTCGTGTATGGACCGCAAACGGCCGAAATAAAAATATGATCGCGCACAACAACGTTACGCGATCGCAAAATAGAAATAAAATACACCGGTTAACTTATTCTATAAAATTTCAAAAGCACCGACGTTTGACACATAATGCGTCAAACGATAATATTTTTATTTTTCAAATTAAAAATTATGAAAAAATTCTCTAAATTAGATTAAAATGATATCATCAAAACTTAGGTTTTACTTTGAAACATAGATTTTATTATAGTTTAATCCAAATATGAATATTTAAATAAATTAAATATTCAAATTTGATGACCCAAAAATACGGGTCGTTACATTCTTCTCCTTTAAAAAAATTTCATCTCCAAAGTTCGTAGGATGGAAAAATATAACAAAATACAAACAATCAACAAAAATAAAGCACATCGAAAATATAACCACCCATAACCCCTGTTGGAGGTACGGTGTCTTATCCTATCCATTTTTATTTATCAAATTAAGATAGTTTCATTTTAAAATTCCTAGGTATATTTACTAACCTAGAATTTTTTTACTTAGGCACCTAACCTAAGCTCTAATACCACCTTTAACGACCCGGGTTTTCAGACCAGTCAAAATCGTCGAAAAACTTGTCCGTTCTAAAACTATAAATGAAAACTACAGACTTAATACATAATATTTGATAAATATTCAACATTACTAAATGTACAGGATGTTGAATATGCGATTATATGATTTTTGTTTGATGATAATATATATATATATATATATATATATATGTATGTATATATTCGTGTAAATGTATTTGTTAATGTACTATTTTATTTGTCATAGATTAAATAAATATTTGCTGAATAAAAGTAAATAATACAGAATTTGAATTCAAACAGAATTTTTATTCAAACAAATATTTATTACAATCTTTGAATAACACAAATTTCAAGCTCTCATCGTATATATACAATTTCAGTTACAGTACAATTTTTGATTACATCACGATTCACATTTACATTTGACCTCACTACATATCACTCATTCACTCAACTCGTATTTTATCTTCAACTTCACTTCAAATTGAATCCAGCATTTGAGCAATCTGCAAAAATAAATATTGACGCAGTAAAATTGAAAAGGAAATTATTTTGCAGTATAAAACAAAATGTGGATTTTGAAAATATTATTTGCCTCAGTTATTTGAGTTGTTCGTCATCGTTTAAATTTGAATTCATCATACACGAACAGCTTGTGACATGCATAGTGTATCACTGTACATGCCACAAGGCCGTGCACACTGATATGCACTTAATAAAGTTACAGGGACAGGTGATCACAAGGTCAAACCCAAATTAAAAGCCGGGTTCAACTCAAGTGCAATATAAATAAAGTCATGACACGAGCACAAGGTCAAACCCGAGCTTTAAAGCTGGATTCAACACAGGTGCAAGTTCATGAAAATGGTCAAGATAACTAAAACAAGCCTCGACCAAAAATGCAAATGTACAAATGCAATAATGGTCGGGAGCAACTCAGACTCAAGTGGATATACAAATGGAGCATATCGCATATACATGTATACCAGACCAAATGTTGTCAAGTGAACAAGACCAGAGCACAGATGACAGCAGTGGTGCAGTAGACCACAATGACATCACATGTCCAGACTGAACATCAAAATTGCACCAGTACAGTGTCAATGCTACAAGACCAAGTCAAACACAGTGCAACAAAATTCAAGTGTTGACCAAACTGCACATTCAAGTGCAAGACTCAAGTAAACATGAATATACATAGATGGTGATACAGCAGTAAAATTGACAATAGTTCAACATGCATCATTCACATGAAGCTACCAGACTGGATGAATACAACAAGCTCTAGATGGTATACAAGTGGTGTATATGTCAATGAACAAACAAGCCCAAGTGCACAACCAAATAATAAACACAGCAGTATGTTGAAGCAACTCGAGCTCCAGAAGATAATGACACAATCCAGTGAAATACAATGAACTAGACCAACTCGTGGCATCAGGAATTTCAAATTAAACAAAGAAGCTGAAGTCATAGCATAAAGTGCACATGGCAAATTGAACAAGTCAAGTATGCTACAGGGATGAACAGACATGCCAATAAAATGAACAACACAAAAAACTAACCAACACAACTGTATACAAGTGGAAACCAATGCAAACTACTGAATTCCAATGATGAACAGCGATCAAGCGTACAGGTCAATGAAGTTTCAAGTCAAAGCCGAAGCCATCAGAAATTCACGGAACCAAAAATGACAGAAATCAAAGTCGTGGCTGTCAAGAAATGGATCGATTCAAAATTGAAACCGTGTCAACCAAGTAACATGAAAATATACGAAATTGAAGAAGTCAGAAATCAACCCAATCGTTCAAGCATAATCAAACGGCAAGCATAAAATTATCAGACGATTTCATATAAAATATACGAACGAAAATATAGGGGTTCGAACCCTATATAAACCCTAAACATCATTGGCAAAGGGGCATTCGAGTTCGAAGCAAAACAGATACCAAACAAAATCAAATCAACAACTCGAATCAAAGTCGAGCGTAATTGAAATAAAAGAAACATCATATACCAATTTTATATGAAGCATACATGCTCGACAAATTGAAGCTGCCACAAGCAACAATCAGCAAGCCAAATCAAAGAGCATCGAAGTCTACAATTGAACGATATCAAGGGGCGCTTCAATTTAGCAAAACCCTAAATCTGAAAAAGGAACGAACGCTATTATTTTCAAGTGAAAGGAACCATACCGATAAAAAAAGAGATAAGGGGGACGCATTTTTTATCATCTAATTTTTTGGGCCGGTTCTCATAATTTAATTTGGGCTTAGTTTTAAAAATTAGGGTTTTGCTTTTAATTGTTTATAAATTTGTTTTTAAATTTTGTAAAACATTTGTAATTTCTGGTCGTGTGACTAGGGGATAAACTATGTGGCGTAGTTTGAGAATTCGCAACTCAGTGGCTGAGTTGTGGCAGGGTTTTGAGCGTAGAGTTAGGTTAGTCCAACAACCCGCATATTTATCGATTTTATACTTAAATATTTTATTTAAATATTTTATCGTTCGTCGGATTTTGGTCCGAAAAACTACTTTTTGCAAACAGTCGAATTGGGACTCGAGACCACCCCCATTGAGTTCAAAATGACGTTTGCGACCTTTTTGAGTATAAACTTCGATATGTTTGGAGTTAGTCGAATTTGGCTACTTTTTCACTTAGGGCTTTGGTTTGTTGTCTCAGCCCATTAACCCCAGCTGAGCCCTAGCTCCACCCCCACTTATCTTCATTTCATTTCTAATTCCTGACCCTTCAAGCTTTAGCAACAATGGTGGAAATTAAAACTCCAAGCCCTAGTCTTCATTAGCAAATCCATCTTCTAGCTCCAAACTCAAGTGAACCCATTGATAAGCCTTCTCTTCTTCTTCTCCAACTCATTCTCTCTTTGATTTCAGAAAATTCCTAAACCTAATTTAGGAAATGTTTCTCTTTTAAGCTTAGATTGAAGCTTCTCGAGTTGTTATTGAAGAGGAATTGATCTTAGCTTGTTTTTAAAGCTTCTCCTTCATTGATTTGGGTTCAAAGGTGAGAGTTTTATCTCACATCTATGTCTATATCTATCTTTGATTGTTGGGTATGAATTCCTAACACTTATTTATGTTCATTTGCTTTTGATTTGGATTGAATTGGTGAATATTCCAGTTTTTGGTGTTTTGTAGTCAAATCTTTAAAAATCCAATCTTTGATGTTTGAACATGTTTTTGGTGATGCATCGAAGAGCCTATAGTGCTGGGTTGTCGATTTGCATAAATCCTTAGCATCCATCGCTCGTTCGATCGCATTTCGGTTTGGATTTGCCATTTTTGGTCTAGGCTGTTTTTTTGCCTAGCAGAAGATTTCAGGCGTCTGAAACCAAATCTAGACGTCTGGTTGAATAATCCAGACGTCTGGAAAAGGCAGAGACTAAATCCAGACGTCTGAAACAAAATAAAGACGTCTGAAATCAAATTCAGACGTCTGGTTGAAAATTTCAGACGTCTGAAAAGACCCAGGAATTAAAAATAGAAGGGAGAAAACACATATTTTTTCAGATACTAGGGCCAGACGTCTGGAACTGTTTAATTTGCCTATTTTGGCTATTTTTGAGTATATTTTCAACTTTAATCGATTCGTGTTGATTCCTTTTTGTTGTTATCATTTATTATGGACTTTGATGACATTTTCATCGTGATTTTTGGGAATATCCATTTTGATGGATTTGGTATCGATTTCTTTGGATTTGATTCACGTCTTCAAATGTGAATTTTTATGATTGATTATTTCTACAATCAATTCTATAATTTGTCACTTTAAAATATAAAGGTTTTCCATACTAGTAGTAAATATCAAAACTCTTTCCTCAAAACGATTTCAACTCTATTTTCAATACCAAACTCGTTTATAAACCGATTTTCCAATCTACTAGTATATACAAACTTTTACCTCACTCGTATGAGAAATCTAATTAAACGGCTTAGTAAAACAAGTGGTATGAAATGCTTGCGTTTACTTCGTTGGTTAATTCTTGGACTTGTTCGATTGAATCTCTTGTGACAATTTTCTAGTGGAGATCTACAATTTGTTCGCAAATATTTAAGTTAAGCTAGTGGTTATGGGACATGATGCTAAACTCATATATTTACTAGCTTATTGTAATTGACACTTCTTGATGATCGATGATGATCATTTTATGGTTTAGACTAGCAATGTGTGATGTCTCTTTGTCTATGTGGAGGACTGTTCCTCATTTTATTGAGCTTCGTCTCATTTCTTGCATGGGTCGTACCTATTTAGGTGCGTCGATGTTTGTTTACACATGGGTCGTACCTTTTTAGGTGCGTCGATGTTTATTATGCATGGGGTGTACTTTTTTAGGTGCATCGATGTTTGTTTACTTCGTGGAGCAATCGGCTCAATAAGCTGGGACATGGGACGTATCTTTCTAGTTGCGTCGATGTTCGTCTATGCATGGGGTGTATCTTTCTAGGTGCGTCGATGTTCGACTTTGCATGGGGTGTATCTTTCTAGGTGCATCGGTGTTAGACATTACATGGGGTGTATCTTTCTAGGTGCATCGATGTTTATTTATGCATGGGATGTATCTTTCTAGGTGCATCGATGTTTATTTATGCATGAGGCGTATCTTTCTAGATGCGTCGATGCTAGAGCATGGGTCGTACCTATTTAGGTGCGTCGATGTTCGACTGTGCATAGGGCGTGTCTTTCTAGGTGCGTCGATGTCCAATTTATGGGATTGGTCATCCTTTTTCTTGTGATTTCTGGATTTCTATTTGATGATTTCTGGAATTTATGTTTCACCACCTTTTTCAGTTGGCATTGATATGTATGTCATTTATTGTGGCTTAGTGAATTAAATAAAGAATATGACATTCTTTTTGATGCTATGAGATTCTTGAGATATTGTATGACTTTTGTGGATTTTAGAATGTATACTTATCGTAGTATGACATTTTTGGTTATCATACGTCTTTTTATTATATCTCTTCTTATATCTCATTTTAACTGATAATTATAGCTAGACTGATCCGTTTATTATTTTCTTCTTAAATAATACTCGGGTCAGACTGAGATTTTACAGGTGCTTCTGCTTGACTCCTTATCGGACCATCATCTGACTTTTGGCTAGCTACTTAGATTAGTAGTTTTTGTTGTATACATTTGAGATACAGACTCTATGATGTATACTTATTCTTTTGTCTAGCACTTGTATCTATTCTTTTTGATATTGTGGATCTTGTTTGACTGTTTGCGCCAAAATTGGTCACAAACACCCAAGGTCGTGAAAGCACCCGTTTACGTGTTCAATTCGATAATATTCAGCACAGAACTCAGCAACAATCAGTATAGAATTCAGCTCTAAGTAACAAATCACAGTAACTCACAAGCAACAATCACAAACACAAGATTTATAGTGGTTCGGCGTTCGTGCCTACGTCCACTTTGAAGGGTTTCTCTTTATTGCTTTGCTCGATTCAATCGATTACAATGGATTACAGCTGACAATTGCTTTGAAATCTGAATGCAACAGCGATTCTGATAGTTAAACTTGAATCCGGCAGAGTCTTGGCGTTCAATGGCGGAAAGATCCTCTTTTCTGAAGGCTTCAGGGTGCTATTTATAGGCGTTGGAGGCCCAGATCTTGCTGAAACTTCGTGAGACTCCTTCTGGCACGTGAGTGGGTCCACGCGACCGACCCCACCAAGTTTCGTCTCGATCTGACATCGGTTCGAAGTGATTTCGAACCCATCAATAAATGGTCCAATCGAGCTGAAACTTGGCAGGAACAATCTTTACCTCACATGGAAGATACTGTGAAAATTTGGTTGCATTTGGATCTATGGTTAAGGAGATATGCTCGGTTCGAAATCGACACCTTCGGTTGGCTGAGGCGTTCGAACCCATTATTTCGAACCCTTCGCTTCGAATCCATCAGTGCACGTGAGCTTGCAGTGACGTGGCGCGCAATATTCGAATCGATCCTAACTTATCTCCGAATGGACCGCTTCGACTCCGTGAACTACGGCGAACACGTCCTCCAAACCAATTGACTCGGTGGATTCGAAATAGGAAGCACTCTTGGTTTCGAACGTGACATTCGAATCCAGGAATTCTTATGGGTTCGAAGTTGATCGGTTCGAATTGGGTTATTCGATGGGTTCGAAGTGAGGATGTGAGGCCGAGTGAAGTCGTGGATTCGAAGGTATGCTACTGTGGTGGGTTCGAAGGTAATGGAGTCGAAGGCGATGGAGTCGAGGCTGGGTACTAGCTGATGGGTTCGAACATCATGGGTTCGAAGGCAAGGGCGTGGATGGGTTCGAACTAGGTGGTTTCGAAGGAGAGGGCGTGGATGGTTTCGAACAGCATGGTTTCGAAAAGGATGGGTTCGAAATTCATGGTTTCGAACCGGACAATGACTATTTCTCTTCACACTGAATCCATCATATCTTGAGCATACGAACTCGGATTGACTTGAAACTTGAAATGATGGCTCCTACAACCTTTCTTGTCGTGTCCTATCAATCGTGGCCTGATCCGGACTCGGGCAAAATTCATCGATATCCATAGCTAAGTGATGTATAACCAATCTCTAAGACGGACTGTTTCCCGTTTTCGACCAATCTTTTGATATCACGGCTTTGCCAAAAAGCGGGATAACATTTTGCCCCCCAAAACATGCCTTGCGGTAGGAAGGTGTGTTTTGTAATGCTTCGAGTTGGATGTTCGTATCCGGTTATCAACCTGCAAAGAACTCGATAGTTTCATATGGACTCAAATGACGATCGTTCGAGATCGAGCTATTTGGGATGAAGCGCGGCCGTTCGTGGTCAAGCGTCAACTTCAAATGACGATCGTTCGCGATCGAGTCATTCGAGGCGAAGTGCGACCGTGCGCGGTCGAGCGTATAAATCCATGCTTCGATCGTTCGGGATCGTATGCTGCTTGAGGTGAATCGGGACCGTTCGCGGTCCGTGCCGTTCGTGGCATAAGATCGAATAGGACCGTTAGCGGTCGATGCCGTTCGCGGCGAATGATGAGATGGGACCGTTCGCGGTCGACTGCCGTTCGTGGCAAATGATGATCGTTCGCGACCAAGTGCCGTTCAAGGCGAATTGTGACCGTTCGAGGTCGGTTTTCATAATCAGTGAGCCATGACCGTTCGCGATCAATGGCGTTCGAGGCAGGAAGCGATCGTTCGCGATCGTGTGCCGTTCGAGGCGAATCTGTGACCGTTCGCGGTCGTGTGCCGTTCGAGGCGGAGGGTGATCGTTCGCGATCGTGTGCCGTTCGAGGCGAATTTGTGACCGTTCGCGGTCGGGTTTCGGACCTCAAGTGACGACCGTTCGCGATCAAGCCATTTGAGGTAAGGCGAGTTATGACTGTTCGAAGTCGGGTGCCGTTCGTGGCGGATTGTGACCGTTCGAGGTCGGATGCCGTTCGAGGCGAATTGTGTGTGTGCCCGGGAGGGCTTGGTGTTATCGATGCCAGGGTCACGTTCGGGTGAGTTCCTGGATCGTTTATAGGGGCGGTTCATCGCCGTCTCAGAGCTTACCTAGGGACCGTTCGCGACCCTGTACATGTGCAAGCAGCCTAGCCATTCCAGAGTTATCAAAATCAAATAATTATCAAACAGATGAGTTCCAAAAACAATGTCCAGATAAACAAAGTCCAAACGTTCAAATCAAAATGAAACGAAAGTAAAGCATGGATGTCAAAGTGTAAGTTCCCACTACGAAACGGTCGGTGATCACTCAGAGCATGCCTGGAGATCGTTCGCGATCTCGCGCATGTGTAAATGATTTAATTGTGGTAGTGGAAGCTTACGACTTGTTCATCGTTATTTCATTCAGTTGATAACCAAACGGTGCCTTGATTCAGGATCGCCTCTAGCTGACGTGGATGGTGGTCGCTCTGGTTCCGCCACAGGAGCTCGCCTCCTTACATACTGAGGGAGCATACCGTTCCTGATATGCCCTTCCACCTCATCCTTCAGGTGCCTACAATCATTAGTAGTATGACCATTTAATTCATGGAATACACAGAACTTATCTGATTTCCTTTCGTCTGAGGTAGGATCCCTTCGCATCGGCCTACGGTACGGAATCTGTTCTTTGGTATCCTGATAAATTCGTTCCAGGCTCTCGTTCAACTCAGTGTAGGTGGTGAATCGCGGCTCCCTCCGTTGCCGCTTTGATCTGTCTCTGTCATTCTCAATCTTTCTTTTACCTTTATCTTTGTCCGAGTCCCTTCTAGGGGCGTCTTTGAGTGCAAAAATTTCTATCCCATCTCCTTCTTCTCTCTCGGCATTCGCATCTTCTAATCGTAAAAACTTTTCCGCTTCATGATAGAATTCCTCTAGATCAATGGGTGGATCTTTAGTCAATGAATTTTTGAACTCTGTGCCGTCAGCTATTCCGGACACGGCTGCCATTACTACCATGGATGGATCTGCTCTATCCACTGAAGCTGCTGCAGCATTAAATCGTGCTAGATAACTTCTCAAGGTCTCTCCAGCCTTTTGCTTTAGGGTTGCCAGAGTCATCACGTTCTTGGGTCTGGTAATATGAACCCTGAATTGTCTCATAAATCTCTCCACTAAACCATTCCATGTACCGATGGATCCGTTCTCCAACTGTCTAAACCATAGTGCGGCGATATCTGTCAAATACAATGGAAAACACCGGGCCATAACCTCCTCCGATGCCCCCAGTACTTCCATATGCCTCATATATTTTGTCAGGTGGACCGTGGGGTCCGCTCTCCCGTCATACATATCCAACGATGGTAGTTTGAAATCAGGTGGGTTCCTAGCTTGCCTGATTGCTGAAGTAAAAGGACTTCTATTGACATCTTCCAAATCTTTGTTCACCATACCGCCTCTCAAAGCTCTCCTAACTATCTCTGCCAATCGGTCGTTGTCTCCGAGATGTAATCCTTGTTCACTACTTCCAACCTGCCCCCCGAGCTCACGAGGTAACCCCGGGATCTGCCCCCTTGACTGAGCGTTCGCATCTCTACTACTACCGGGTTGCGCAGATGCTCCTCTTTCTCTTTCCAAGATTGGGTCAACATTCTCCATATGTGTGCCCCCTAGCTCTGGTGCTATGCCGGATGGTCCCGCTCCGTTCTGGGCTCCATTGGCTTCTCTATTCTGTGCCCCAAGCTGTCCTATCTGTTGAAGTAAACTCTGGATCATTTCCTCTTGCCTCTTCATCATAGTTTCCATCTCGTCCCTCGTGATGTATATCGATGGTTGATTTGCTCCTGAGGAAGCCTCTTGGCTTCCCTGTGGTTCGCTTCTCTCTGTCCTTGGCCTCCTACTCGATTGTCTTGCCATAATTCCTAAATCTGAACTCCTATATTTTCAAAATCAACTTTTTCCTGAATCAGTTCTCAGTGAAAGCACCAAAATGTTTGCGCCAAAATTGGTCACAAACACCCAAGGTCGTGAAAGCACCCGTTTACGTGTTCAATTCGATAATATTCAGCACAGAACTCAGCAACAATCAGTATAGAATTCAGCTCTAAGTAACAAATCACAGTAACTCACAAGCAACAATCACAAACACAGGATTTATAGTGGTTCGGCGTTCGTGCCTACGTCCACTTTGAAGGGTTTCTCTTTATTGCTTTGCTCGATTCAATCGATTACAATGGATTACAGCTGACAATTGCTTTGAAATCTGAATGCAACAGCGATTCTGATAGTTAAACTTGAATCCGGCAGAGTCTTGGCGTTCAATGGCGGAAAGATCCTCTTTTCTGAAGGCTTCAGGGTGCTATTTATAGGCGTTGGAGGCCCAGATCTTGCTGAAACTTCGTGAGACTCCTTCTGGCACGTGAGTGGGTCCACGCGACCGACCCCACCAAGTTTCGTCTCGATCTGACATCGGTTCGAAGTGATTTCGAACCCATCAATAAATGGTCCAATCGAGCTGAAACTTGGCAGGAACAATCTTTACCTCACATGGAAGATACTGTGAAAATTTGGTTGCATTTGGATCTATGGTTAAGGAGATATGCTCGGTTCGAAATCGACACCTTCGGTTGGCTGAGGCGTTCGAACCCATTATTTCGAACCCTTCGCTTCGAATCCATCAGTGCACGTGAGCTTGCAGTGACGTGGCGCGCAATATTCGAATCGATCCTAACTTATCTCCGAATGGACCGCTTCGACTCCGTGAACTACGGCGAACACGTCCTCCAAACCAATTGACTCGGTGGATTCGAAATAGGAAGCACTCTTGGTTTCGAACGTGACATTCGAATCCAGGAATTCTTATGGGTTCGAAGTTGATCGGTTCGAATTGGGTTATTCGATGGGTTCGAAGTGAGGATGTGAGGCCGAGTGAAGTCGTGGATTCGAAGGTATGCTACTGTGGTGGGTTCGAAGGTAATGGAGTCGAAGGCGATGGAGTCGAGGCTGGGTACTAGCTGATGGGTTCGAACATCATGGGTTCGAAGGCAAGGGCGTGGATGGGTTCGAACTAGGTGGTTTCGAAGGAGAGGGCGTGGATGGTTTCGAACAGCATGGTTTCGAAAAGGATGGGTTCGAAATTCATGGTTTCGAACCGGACAATGACTATTTCTCTTCACACTGAATCCATCATATCTTGAGCATACGAACTCGGATTGACTTGAAACTTGAAATGATGGCTCCTACAACCTTTCTTGTCGTGTCCTATCAATCGTGGCCTGATCCGGACTCGGGCAAAATTCATCGATATCCATAGCTAAGTGATGTATAACCAATCTCTAAGACGGACTGTTTCCCGTTTTCGACCAATCTTTTGATATCACGGCTTTGCCAAAAAGCGGGATAACATTGACCACTACTCTGATGTACACTTTCATGTGTTACATTCACATCTATTTCCGCCTTTGTGATATGAATTATCTGTGAATGATTTGTGTTATGTTTATTTCTATATTTGTTTCCGAAGATTATGTAGCCACTGTGTAGTAGCTTTGAGTTTGTGTCGGTATGTCGGATTCTCTATTGAGATGAAATGCATGTTATACCATCTGACATATCGATGCTCGCGCAAAGAAATTACACGGATGGTCGCTCCTCAACAGCCTTATTCTCCGTGCTAGTTGACAGCATTCACCGTAATGCTCTTGGCTAGCGTGGGTATAGAGGTGGGGCGTCACAGCTTGGTATCAAAGCCAAACTTTGGAACAATGTAGAATAATCTAGCAAGGATCATGTCCTAAGTCTTTCTTAGGAGTTGTGCCTTAGGGTTTATTCGAGTCTTCGTACCGTTCTATCCTACTTTCTTTTATGGTTCCTTGTTTTATCTATCAAGATTGCTTGATATTTGTTTTGAGAATAACTTTTTCCTCTTCTTTCTTTCTTTCTTAAAGAAGAGAAATGGTTAGACCAGACCGTCCCAGCGCCGGTCAATCTAGTGCTACTCCCCAGGATGGAGTATTTATGTCTGCCCAGCAGCTTCTTGATCTTGTAAAGAACGCTCAAGCAGCCGGTCCCATTCCAGAGCCTACTCATCCTAGATCCGGTTTTGCACGCTTGTGCAGAGACTATACCGATTTGGGTGGAAGGCCATTCAGGGGATCCGAGAGTGTTATTGAAATTCAAGCTTGGCTCAAATCATGCGATCGCATCT
The DNA here is from genome assembly GCA_030765085.1 of Allium cepa. Taxonomy (NCBI): domain Eukaryota; kingdom Viridiplantae; phylum Streptophyta; class Magnoliopsida; order Asparagales; family Amaryllidaceae; genus Allium; species Allium cepa. The sequence goes on from CM060939.1 coordinate 562,135,446, forward strand.
TTTCTCGCATGAACCTTATTGATCTACATCGAGTCCAAGTGGCTTCTAGCATGCTCCAAGAAAGATCATTAGATTGGTATGAGCTTTTAATTTCTGAAATCATTGAGGCGGATCTCACTTGGGAGCAATTCCGGGAAAGGTTCGAATTGAAATTTGTGCCGGAGGCCGAAAAAGTAACTTTGGCCCGGCGTTTTATTGACCTTGTTCAAGGTGAATCTTCTGTGACAGACTATGTCGCATCTTTCGAATCTCTTTCCAAATACGGGGTTGAATACATTAATACCCCATTGAAGAAAAATCAGAGATTTGTCTATGGCTTGAATAAGAACCTTAAAAAGCCATTACTTCTGAAACTTGAGGTTTCATTTGATCAGCTTATTGATATCGCTCTTCGTCTTGAAGAGGCCGATAATGAAGGTGATGTTGAAGTTGTGCGTGCCCAACGGAACTTCGACAATAACTTGAAGAGACCTATCAAATTCAAAGGCCCCAATTCTAATAAGAAAGGGAAGCAACTAATTCCGGTAGCAAAGACTCCTACCTCTAGTCATGGACAATGCTACAATTGTGGTTCCACGAACCACTATGCAAGGGAGTGTCTGAAACCCCTCTTTTGTCGCTATTGCAAAAATTCGGGTCACCATAGTACTGCATGTCCCGTACTTCAAAGTAAGAAGGAGGGAGAGCTCAATGCAGTGCAAGCCCCTAGTGGCACTTCTCTTGGTCAAGGTATTTCTCATTCAATCATTGATTACATTTGTTTTATGACTTTCCTTTTCGAGCTCTTTTTGATATGGGTTTCATATCACTATTTTATCAAAAGAACTTGTTGATTCTTTCCCTTTAAACAATTTTGGGCTTGATGTCTTACTTGAGAATTGCGAATCCGGATGGTAGATCCGCAACACTCAATTTGCTTTTATTTGATGTCGAAATTATTTTATGTGATTTTTCTGTCCGAGCCGATTTTTACTTAGGCTTCGGAATTTACTTTTGTAAGGATTGGCTTAATTATTATGAGGCCATATCCTTTGTCCCGTGTGGACTATTAATCTTTGACATTTTCAATCTGAAAGCAGATTTCTATTTTTCCTTTATGATTTTGATTCCAACTTGATGGCATCATTTTATTCCTTAAGCCCACTTATAAGGAAAGTGTTATTTCTCTCATTCATGTAGTTTGAGAAATTTTCCGGTATTTTTGAGCTTGTCTTAGGATTATCACCTAAGTAATCTTTTGTGTGGTGCTAAGGTCTTTTCAGTTTGATCTTACCACCGGTTTTCATTTGCTACGAGTTGCGGAAGTTAGCATTCCACTTACCGCATTCCGCACTTGTTATGATTCTTATGAATGAATTATTATGTCATTCGGTTTGTCCAGCTTATTTCATCCATTTTAGGTATCGAGCATTCTATCGAATATCTCGATGATTCCATTTTTGTATTTATTGATTTTGGATGAAAATAACAATTTAAAATTTTGCAAATCTTTTTTATAAGATTTATTTATAAGTATAACTGGATTTTTGTTCTTAAAACCTTAAAACGAACAAAGAATATTCTTAGAAGTTTTTGAGAAACTTACTTATCCTATAGAATATGATTTTGTGATTGTATTGCCCATTTAGTGCTTTAAGAATTCTGGTCGATGCGCTTGATCAACGTTATCGATAAGAATCTCCTAAACGCTTTGATGAGACAGTCAGACATGATATATTGACTTGTAAAAATGTAAATTTTTGTAGAAAGATTATTACATAAAAACAAAAATGTAATTTTGAAAGTTTTAACTTTTCGGGAAAGAGGATTATTTTAAAGAACTCTTCCTTTCGATACTCTTATTCTTGTGATTGCTGAAGTGGAACCAAGACTTTGCTATTTGTACCGATACTTGTCGTATTGGTTTGGATGCCATTCTCTTGCAAAGGAGAACATGCTATCACTTGTGCTTCTAAATCATTATAGCTTATCGAGACTAGATATCTCATGATCTAGTGCTCGCGGCTATTGTTTTTACTTTTGGAATTTGGCATCATCATATTTGGATGAGAAATTTGTTCTCTACCTCGATCATAAATCTTTGGAATATTTATTTTCTCATAAGAAACTTCATGTCGACTCGATTTCCTGGCATCTTATGATCTTGATATTCTGGAAATCGTGTTGCCAACGCGCTTTGTCATAGGCAACAAGTTGTTGATTCTTTGATGTTGTCTGAATGGAATTATCTTTTTATCAATTTCATCGAACGTTTTGATATACTTCGTTTTATTGAGCTTTATCTCATATTTTTTATGGACTAGCGTCCGATGTTCTTTATGGTGTTCGGTTCATCAGATGTACTGTTATTATACTACAATGATGTTCCTTCTTATTTAGATCAATGGAGGTACCATTATTATACTACATCGTTGTTCCGGTTTATCGGTTCATTGGACGTACCATTTTTGTACTACGTCGGTGTTCCGAAATTATTCGGGCTTTGGTTCATTGGGCGTACCGTTTTTGTACTACGCTGATGTTCCAAATTAATTGAGTTTCTAGTTTCTCGGGCGTACTGTTATTATACTACGTCGTTGCACCAGCTCAATTTTATGCTATTCTTGACGTTCTCCACGTCTTTTTTTTATGGAAATGCCTTAGGGATTCCGGTTTTTATTCTTGTGCCCGGTGATATTGTGGAAATTGAAGTTTCACCAGATTTGATTTATGAGCAACATTCCATTCGCATCACTACTTTGGAGGTTGAGCGCCTTCGGAATAAAGATATTCTTCTTGTGAGAGTTCAATGGTTCTCAAATCTTAGGGATTACTCTTGGGAATCTAGAGAATTCATCGAGCGATCCCGTTCGTGCTAACTCTTTCGTGCTCTTTACGGTGAACTTCTTATTTCAGTTTTCTTTTGTGTTGATATGCTTTTATGGTTGTTACTCTTTATTTTCTTCTTAAGTATCACGAGGACGCAATTTCTTTAAGGAGTGGAGTCTGTAACAACCCGCATATTTATCGATTTTATATTTAAATATTTTATTTAAATATTTTATCGTTCGTCGGATTTTGGTCCGAAAATCTACTTTTTGCAAACAGTCGAATTGAGACTCGAGACCACCCCCATTGAGTTCAAAATGACGTTTGCGACCTTTTTGAGTATAAACTTCGATATGTTTGGAGTCAGTCGAATTTGGCTACTTTTTCACTTAGGGCTTTGGTTTGTTGTCTCAGCCCATTAACCCCAGCTGAGCCCTAGCTCCACCCCCACTTATCTTCATTTCATTTCTAATTCCTGACCCTTCAAGCTTTAGAAACAATGGTGGAAATTAAAACTCCAAGCCCTAGTCTTCATTAGCAAATCCATCTTCTAGCTCCAAACTCAAGTGAACCCATTGGTAAGCCTTCTCTTCTTCTTCTCCAACTCATTCTCTCTTTGATTTCAGAAAATTCCTAAACCTAATTTAGGAAATGTTTCTCTTTTAAGCTTAGATTGAAGCTTCTCGAGTTGTTATTGAAGAGGAATTGATCTTAGCTTGTTTTTAAAGCTTCTCCTTCATTGATTTAGGTTCAAAGGTGAGATTTTTATCTCACATCTATGTTTATATCTATCTTTGATTGTTGGGTATGAATTCCTAACACTTATTTATGTTCATTTGCTTTTGATTTGGATTGAATTGGTGAATATTCCAATTTTTGGTGTTTTGTAGTCAAATCTTTAAAAATCCAATCTTTGATGTTTGAACATGTTTTTGGTGATGCATCGAAGAGCCTACAGTGCTGGGTTGTCGATTGGCATAAATTCTTAGCATCCATCGCTCGTTCGATCGCATTTTGGTTTGGATTTGCCATTTTTGGTCTAGGATGTTTTTTTTGCCTAGTAGAAGATTTCAGGCGTCTGAAATTAATTTCAGACATTTGAAACCAAATCCAGACGTTTGGTTGAATAATTCAGACGTCTGGAAAGGGGTTTGGAAAAGGCAGAGACTAAATCCAGACGTCTGAAACAAAATCCAGACGTCTGAAATCAAATTCAGACGTCTGGTTGAAAATTTCAGACGTCTGAAATGACCTAGGAATTAAAAATAGAAGGGAGAAAACACATATTCTTCCAGATACTAGGGCCAGACGTTAGGGAACACCTACCAGACGTCTGGAACTGTATAATTTGCCTATTTTGGCTATTTTTGAGTATATTTCCAACTTTAATCGATTCGTGTTGATTCCCTTTTTGTTGTTATCATTTATTATAGACTTTGATGACATTTTCATCGTGATTTTTGGGAATATCCATTTTGATGGATTTGGTATCGATTTCTTTGGATTTGATTCACGTCTTCAAATGTGAATTTTTATGATTGATTGTTTCTACAATCAATTATATGATTTGTCACTTTAAAATATAAAGGTTTTCTATACTAGTAGTAAATATCAAAACTCCTTCCTCAAAACGGTTTCAACTCTATTTTCAATACCAAACTCGTTTATAAAACCGATTTTCCAATCTACTAGTATATACAAACCGTTACCTCACTCGTATGAGAAATCTAATTAAACGGCTTAGTAAAACAAGGGGTATGAAACGCTTGTGTTTACTTCGTTGGTTAATTCTTGGACTTGTTCGATTGAATCTCTTGTGACAATTTTCTAGTGGAGATCTACAATTTGTTCGCAAATATTTAAGTTAAGCTAGTGGTTATGGGACATGATGCTAAACTCATATATTTACTAGCTTATTGTAATTGACACTTCTTGATGATCGATGATGATCATTTTATGGTTTAGACTAGCAATGTGCGATGTCTCTTTGTCTATGTGGAGGACTGTTCCTTATTTTATTGAGCTTCGTCTCATTTCTTGCATGGGTCGTACCTATTTAGGTGCGTCGATGTTTGTTTACACATGGGTCGTACCTTTTTAGGTGCATCGATGTTTATTATGCATGGGGTGTACCTTTTTAGGTGCATCGATGTTTGTTTACTTTGTGGAGCAATCGGCTCAATAAGCTGGGACATGGGGCGTATCTTTCTAGTTGCGTCGATGTTCGTCTATGCATGGGGCGTATCTTTCTAGGTGCGTCGATGTTCGACTTTGCATGGGGTGTATCTTTCTAGGTGCATCGGTGTTAGACATTACATGGGGTGTATCTTTCTAGATGCATCGATGTTTATTTATGCATGGGATGTATCTTTCTAGGTGCATCGATGTTTATTTATGCATGGGGCGTATATTCTAGATGCGTCGATGCTAGAGCATGGGTCGTACCTATTTAGGTGCGTCGATGTTCGACTGTGCATGGGGCGTGTCTCTCTAGGTGCGTCGATGTCCAGTTTATGTGATTGACCATCCTTTTTCTTGTGATTTTTGGATTTCTATTTGATGATTTCCGGAATTTATGTTTCACCACCTTTTTCAGTTGGCATTGATATGTATGTCATTTATTGTGGCTTGGTGAATTAAATAAAGAATATGACATTCTTTTTGATGCTATGAGATTCTTGAGATATTGTATGACTTTTGTAGATTTTAGAATGTATACTTATCGTAGTATGACATTTTTGGTTATCATACGTCTTTTTATTATATCTCTTCTTATATCTCATTTTAACTGATAATTATAGCTAGACTGATCCGTTTATTATTTTCTTCTTAAATAATACTCGGGTCAGACTGAGATTTTACAGGTGATTCTGCTTGACTCCTTATCGGACCATCATCTGACTTTTGGCTAACTACTTAGATTAGTAGTTTTTGTTGTATACACTTGAGATACAGACTCTATGATGTATACTTATTCTTTTGTCTAGCACTTGTATCTATTCTTTTTGATATTGTGGATCTTGTTTGACCACTACTCTGATGTACACTTTCATGTGTTACATTCATATCTATTTCCGCCTTTGTGATATGAATTATCTGTGAATGATTTGTGCTATGTTTATTTCTATATTTGTTTCCGAAGATTATATAGCCACTGTGTAGTAGCTTTGAGTTTATGTCGGTATGTCGGATTCCCTCTTGAGATGAAATGCATGTTATACTATCTGACATATCGATGCTCGCGCAAAGATATTACACGGATGGTCGCTCCTCAACAGCCTTATTCTCCGTGCTAGTTGACAGCATTCACCGTAATGTTCTTGGCTAGCGTGCGTATAGAGGTGGGGCGTCACAGTTAGTCAGTAGCGGGTGTCGCAACACGTGTGTAAGCGTGTGACTACTTAATTTCTAGTAGAAACATTGGGAGCAGTACGTAGGCAGGGTTTTGCCGAAGCTGGGTAAACTCTGTGTCGTTCTATTTCTGCATTTATTATTCTGCTATTATCTGTGCTGCTATATTTCTGATTTATCTGTGTTGAAATAATTTTATAAGCTTCCGCAATTAACTTTTATAATTATCAGTATCACCATATTCACCCCCTCTAGGGTGAAATCGATCCTACACAGGATACAACTTTCAATTATATAAGTTATCAGAGTAATTATTTATTCTACGGTGTGCTTTAATACAAACCCAAAATCAAACACTACAAGTAAATTACCGCCGCGCAACTCTGATGAGAAACAGCAATGTCCGCTGTGAACTCAATAAACAATGTAAATGCGGAATAAAATAGTAAGCGTGGAAGATATAACAATACAAGATATATGACAAAAAATAAAACAGAAAAATGTTATGTTATTATTGGGGTTGCATCGCTACCACTTGTGACTGCCTACGTACCCCTATCTAATTGGGTACCTAATTAGATATAGGATCAAGCTGATGTAGTTTTCCTACCGCAAATAGAACTCTTGGAGCCTACGGTGCAACAAACAATATGCAATTCCCAAAACTACCCACTTAGACCTAATCTTCAATATTAGATTTTCAAAATCTATTTAACTTTACGACAATTATCTCTTTGAACTTTATTCTCGAATTCTTGTTTCAATATTTTTGAAATATATATATCTTTTGTATTCGAATTTGTCCTTTACTTGCGGATTTGAAAACAAATCACATTTTGAAACGATATCAAAATACAAGATACAAAACTATATCCTACCTGATTAGGAGGTTTCTAACCATAACCAGGCCGCCTTTGGGTCTAGCCTTCCGAATAAATAATAGATTGATGCATCCTAATTCTATTCAAAGAGCGGACTATACAGAGGCTACAAAACATTTTGCACCTTCTTTGCCCACGCGTTTCGTAAATTATGGGTTATCCGAATATTTGGTAACGTAACAAATCATTTTATATCCCGAAGTAGCAAAATCATTTGCACTAATAGTTACAAATACTTCTAATCTATAATAATTTTCATTTTCAAATCCTTTTAAATCATCTTCAAACTATCGGGTTCGTCCTCGAAATTCTTTCCGTTTTATAAAACATTTTTATAAAACCGTTATACAAATCACTTTTATATAATATAACTTAAAAATATTCATTTTCAAATATTTCTATTTTTTTTTTTAAATTTCATACTTTCGTTTATGAAAACCAACTTTGAAAACAATTCCATTAACGTTAAATTATTATAACTAGTTATAACAATTAAATGAACCAATATCATCGCTAAATACCTTTTAGTCAAACCATGAAATAAATCACAAAGCATTAGCCTACAATTATTTTCTACCCAGTCCATGCATATGGATAATTAATTGCTCGTAAACTGGTCGAGCAAAGTCACTAATCAATAAATAATAATTGATGCTCATAAACTGGTCAAACGCAATCTAAACAACTAAACTATCAATCAGCAATAAAAAATATAGCAAAGCGTCTATTTATTAAATATTTAGCAATCGATATGAAATAGATCAACTATCGAATATAAATATCTACGCAGTTTATAATAGCAGAATGAGAATTTGTTATGCTAATAAAATGTCACTAATATTTTATCAATATTTTACATTTTGGTAAATATGTCAATAAATTACACTAGTGTATTCTATTCGTTAATACAAATCAAACGTCGAAGACCGTGAGTAAAACGGAATTCATATATAAAAACTACTCAAATTTTAAAGTTCAGATCTTTTAAAATTACTATTTAACAACTAATTACTTAACTAGATTCTAACCCAGTTTACTCTCACTGATACCAAAATGTATGGCCCAATATCTGTTCCTACATTTCTTCGTGTTTCCCAAATTCATATTTACAGCACTTAACTGGCAAACTAAATTAATTAGTTAAATTACTAACCTATAAACTAAAGCTCACCCCAAACCCACTATAGCCCAAAAATGCACGGCCCACCTTACAAAGCTCCAGTCCCGCATGCACCCTTCCTCTCTTCATGTTTTCATGCATGCGTTTTAATATATATTTTTCCTTTTTATTCCTTTTTTTTTCCGGCAACCTGCACACTTCCCTCCTTCCTCCATTTCTTTCTTACTTTCCATGTATGTATCCAGGCCCGGCCCCAGGGCAAGGCAGCCAAGGCGACCGCCTGGGGCAACAAATCGAAAGAGGGCACAAACTTCTAAATTTCTTTTAAGTAACTTGTTTAATTAATACAAAAGGGAAATCATTGCTAATAGATGGTTTAGTGCATTGGTATGACATTCTAATTTTTTGTCAATGTGCAAAGTTCGAACCTGACCAGTGGGATTATTTTTTTGTATTTGCTTCCATTTTTCTCCCACTGCATATTCGTCTTGGACAACCACGGTTAACGGGCCGGGCCTGTATGTATCTCCAACACATTGCTATTTCCCATGCGCAACACAAAGAACCAACACACGCATCACCTCTCTTCCCTTGTAGGCGAAACAGTATACACATGAACACACACATTCGAGTAACAGCAATGCGCAAATACATGCACATTAAATGCACAAGCTTCATGCACATGTTTCTCACATCCTCACTCCAACATGCAAACAGTAGCGCACACTGCCTAGCCTCCTATCTTCCTCTACACTTCATTATCTCAAATGCAATGAGAATTAAAAAAAACATCGATCTCTGAATCTTTTAAAATTTGGATGTTGACAACTTTTGCTAATTCTTAGTGTACGGGAAGATATTTAAATTATTAAATGAAAGTGGAATGGGAATATATGCTACAGAGAGAAAAAATGAGTGTAGAAAAAAAATGTGCCCCCCTCTACTTTTCTCCATTTGTGTGTAAAAGATGAGCAAATTTGTTCATTTTCATGCAAAAATAAAAAGCGGAAAAAAATGATGCATGCCTAAGAGAGAAAATGAAGAGAAAGAAAAGAAAATAATGCCCTTTTTATACGCATAGAACAGTAAAAGAAAAATGAATGTACTCCTCCTACCTCTCCTGTCCATGTAGGCATACCACTACATATATAACTAGATTTTCTTCATTGCTAAGAAATGGAAGGTCAAGAAATTAATGCAAGCCCCGATGGTACTTAAAGATGCGGAGAGATACTTTATAATTGTTTTTTTTATATTTAAAGATTAAAGTTTTAGGGTGTGTTACTGCACATCTATTGGTTTATGGACCGTGTGGGACCAAAATAAAAATATGATTGCGTACAACAACGTTACACGATCACAAAACAGAAATAAAATAGAGCGGTTAACTTATTCTGTAAAATTTCAAAAGAACCAACATTTAGCGTAAAATGTATCAAACGAAAATATTTTTATTTTTCAAATTAAAAATTATGAAAAAATTCTATAAATTAAATTAAAATTACGTCATCAAAAATCAGATCTTAATTCGAAACATAGATTTTTCTATAGTTTAATCCAAATCTGAATATTTAAATAAATCAAATATTCAAATTGATGATCCAAAAATACGGGTCGTTACAGATAACCCTTTATCAGTTGTATCATATACAACTCCTAACATTGTTCCTTGCCCCAACCTAGATTTCGACCTTGAGTTTGCTCAACAAATCAAGAAATATTATTAATCTTACCTATCATTTCACGATGATCTAAGTATAATACACATGCCTTAGGTTTGCTAAACAAGTACATGCATGTACCTTATCTTGTCTAATAATATATTAATAGTACTACACGTAGCATCCTTAGCTTTGATATGCTCAACAACTAGCGAGTAGCAAGTAATCTATTAATATTCAAATGATAGAGGAAAACTATATATATTAGAGATTCGTAATATTTAATATAAACAATAGAGTGATATCGATTTAAGGACTAATGTATTTCTCAAGAAATACTCTCATGATTCAAGTGTCAGACACATCTGAAATCATGATACATACATTCAAGGGTTAATATATTTCTCATGAAATACTCTTATGATTCACGTGCCAGACACATCTGAAATTATGGTACATATGTTACTTTGTACTTATCCCAAAAATCTATTTTAGGTTTATTTCAGTTACACTTATATTTATTTTTATACACATATATATATATATATATATTATATATATATATATTATATATATAACTATATAAGGTTGAACCATTTATGATTTAACTAACTTATATAATAGTTATATGTATATTATTAGTTAAATCATATTTAATTAAATTTGATCCTGTTAATTAAATCATACTTAATTAACTTTGATTCTTTATGTAATTGATTAGTTTAATTAAATTTTACTTTGAATTTCAAAAATTTTATTTTACCCCTCTTAAATTATTTAAGAAAAATACCTAACTATAACCATTGTATATTTATATATATATATATATATATATTAAATAATCAGCTACTTAATTAATTAATTAAACTTTTTAATTAAACCGTTTAAAATTTTCAAAATTTTATTTAGTTTAATTTCTCAAAATAGTTTTGAGAAAATTAAAGCATTTTATATTATTGACCTATAACCTTTATAGTTTTTTTCGACAATGCCAGCCAGTTTTATAGTAGCTATACACTAATAAAGAACAGTCCACGAGTGAGGCAAATGTGCCTAAGCTACTATAAATAACCTAAAAGCTAATCCTCCTTCGAAGATGAAGAGCTACTTCCTTCGTCCAAAGACGCTTGACCATCCACACTGGGGTCGTCACCTATGGCATGAGAGAAGGGTCTAAATCGAACCGCATGAAAAGGGTCATAGTCAATAGACTCCGAAGAGAAAATGAAAGACTTATCCCATGTAGCATCAACTTAAAAATCTTTGTTATTTTTCGCAAGCTAGCCTTCCACAGCAAGCACCAACGAATCTCCTGATATGCAATAAAATAGACATCTAAGGTCCAACCCATTATCTGACACAAAACAAAAGAGTAATCCTCTATAGAGCTATATCTCATTGCAGACTTAAAGTGGATTCAAGCCTTTTCCTATACATCCTAAAAGTGTAATAACTGTAACAATAGAGGATGATAGTAAAGAAAGAAAAACTATAGTAGCAACAACTGAAGGAACTGACACAGTTGCAGCAACAGATGGAACATCATCTGATATAGGCACTGTTGGGACAGAAGGCAGAAAAGCTGACGGAGAGGCAACATTTGCAATAGTAGGAACAACAGTAGAAACAATAGGAGGAATAATAGGAAGCATAACAACAACAACCTAGACACGAGGCACTGGCATGAGAGGAGTATCAACAGGCTCTACACGCACTTTTGGGACCCACTTCAAGACTGGAGGTCGCTGAAGAGGTGCCCTTTCAGAGAGCGACAAAAGGACAAAAATAGATGATCGATGACAAGCTTCAAAGAGATGACCAAAAGACTGACAAGATGAGAAAATATCTAGCCTCCAGCCATATCGAACTACAATCTCAGCAACATGACTATTAGTAACATGAACCCTGATCTTATCTATTCAATCAACGCTTTAGAATAAACAAACTCTTTCCTTGTAACAATATTAGCATCAAAGCATTTTAGTTTTCCAACATTAATAACTAATCAATTAAGCCCGAGCAAAGGTGGCAAAATAAATGGTATGTGAGAAAAGTAAGTACAAACAGGGACATATAATATCTGATTCCTAACATAGTCAACAGAAGGACTCCATCTGGTAGCGGTAAAAGGTTTACCTCAAATAAAAGTAGGATCAACACTCAGAACATAGAGACGTTCCCCAGGCCTCGAGAACTTGAAAAAGAACATAGAGTTGTCCATATGAACCTGAAGTCCACCTCTTAATTGCCAAGCTTTGATGCAGTGCTCTTTTACTACGAAATATGGCGGGTTAGAAACTAAGAAAAAAACAATGAGATAATCCAACAATAAGTCAACATCCGCTTGAATCATCTCCAAAGGAGGAACCATAACTCTATCTTTTTCGACCATGTCAAAAGAACGAGGCACAAAGTAACCAACATTCCTCGACAAGGACGAAAAAATGGAAGTCCACTAAACAGCTATATTGGGATTTTTGTTAGGAACAACAGGAGGCTTCCTACAAGCATTCAACCAAACACTTTGCGAGCAAGGCTTGGGAGGCACGACACCGCATCACCCATAGGAGCAACAACCACAACCTCACCACTAACTGGCCCATTCACATTAACATATTCACACAAAGGATTGCACAAACCAACACTTATTTCTTTCCAGCAAGATTTAAAATTAGTTGTAAATAACCTTTACAGTTTTATTTACATATATCAGTATATGAAATAAATTATTTGTCAAATAAATCATTTATTTAATAAAATATTTTAGTTAAAATTTTAATTAAAAATTTAATTAAATAATATAGTACATTTAAAAAATATATTATATTACCTTAAAAAACATAAGATAAACTTTCAGCTATAACCTTTATAGATAAATATACATATCCCATTATATATGTATATTTTAATTAAATAGACTTGAATTAGTTACTTATTTAATTAACTAAATTAACCAAATACTGAAAAAACTAAAAAAATAAATTAATTTCTCAAAGTGATTTTGAAAAGTTTTAGATTTATTTTTTAACATTTCTAAATTTCCTTTCATATTTTTAATTAACATTTAAATATAATATATTCTAAATTTTCAAATCATAATATGAAAGTTAATCCTAGGACGAAAATAAATCTGGGCTTTACATTTGGGCCAACCTTTTGGACACACTCCACCCATCGGGCCATGCCAGTAGCCAAGAATGGGAGAATAACTATTATTCAATCTCATGCTTAGACACTACTATTCTAGACACCCTTAGGTAGAAAATTTTATTAGTTGGCCTATAATGCTGGCTAATTAGACTAGATAGACCGTACATGCATTAAAGGAACCCGACCTATTTCGCAGTGGATGAAATGGGTGAGTTTTGAAAAGTAAATCTTATTTAGATCATAGTGAACCTTTGAAGTCAATGAGTTTCATTAAATCCAATCTAGTTACTAGATAAAATTATATTTATTCAACATAGTTTTACAACATGAAAATAAAATTATATATAAAGTATTGTCACAATTAATATTTAGCTTCAATAACATAATTTTAAAACATTGCAAATATACAAATAAACACATATTCTAACTTAATAATTTAAATTTAAAATGCATATAATTGGCTAAACAATAAACATTGAATATATTATTTTGAAAAATAGAATTAATTTAACCAAAAGATTTAACTTGAAATTAATATATAATTGCATGAAGATGAAGCATATGAATATACATTCACACATACACGCATATAATTCAATTAATTAAGTATTAAATCCAAAAGTACAAGTGAATTAAATTGTGACAACAAATGTAAATTTTATTACAACAATTAAAATCTTCATTAACTAATAATTTTAAATTCAACATACAATTTGAATGCACAAAATAAATCAAACACAAGATTGACTTTATAACTAATAACAATACATAAGAGATTTTAGATTAGATTTAATAAGTGGCAATACATATGCGCATATATGTGAACTTGGTTAGAGTTAAACATCATTATTACATAAATAAAATATAAGAATTGAACTTCAAAAGTCTTTCCCTTTATAACATCATAATTTGTGATTTCTCCTCAGATCTCTAAGTAAATCCACATCCAACTTTGCAAGAGAAGGATGAACTACGTAGTAGTTTTATTTGATGTTTTCATTTGATTTGGAGTTGAATTTTCTAGTAAAGGATGAAGAAATTTTCAGTCATGGCTTAAGAAAGAGGAAGGAATGAAGAAAAAGGGAATAGATAAATGAAAAGAATTTGTGTTACGGGAAGAATAGAAACCTTATCTATTCTTTCTTTAAAACCTCAAACTTTTAGTTCCTATTCAATTTTCGATTACCCTACCCTGAAAGTGTACGTGCAGTACTAAGGATCGTGTAATATAATATATAAATGCGGAAACTAATAATAGCAGTAAAATAAAAATTAAAGTAAGCACACCAGGAATTTTTATACTGGTTCGAACTTCCCGTTCTACGTCCGTTCCCAGACTATCCTCTGAATTTAAACTAAACCCCTCACTTAACCCGAAGGAATAGGTATATCACACCTGAGCAGCCGAACAGGAATTTTTCCGCCTCAACAGCCGAAGATGACTTCAACTTAATACAAATACTTTGTTGACGAGTGTGTTCTGAATAACACGGATTGTCTTTTGATAGTACAATTTCCTATAATCAAATCCTCAAGAATATGTAGTGTATGTGAAGATTTAGAAGGAAGATAATCTCGTAGAATCGAAGTATATAATTTAATTCAGAGATTCCAGAGATATTGAATGAGAATGAATGCTTTTATTTGAAGAAATAAATTGAGAATAGATTTCAGAAATATAAACAAGAATTGGTGATTGTAGAAGTGATTTGAACATGTTTATATAGTTGTAGAATAGTTACAATCTTTCATGAAGAGTTTCAATCAAAAGTTGTGTCCGTATCTCTTGGATTGAGGGACATTCCTTTTCATGAAACAATCGCAACTCTTCAGAAAACTAGCCGTTATATGCAGGTCGGTCGACCGGAAAAATTGGCCGGTCAGCTGAGTTTGAAATCGTGTATAAAACAAAGAGTATCTGTGCACTGACTACAGGGTCGGTCGACCGAAGATCCTGGTCGGTCAGCCGACCTGTTGTTAAACAAAAACAGTAGTAGCTCATTTGGTTAGAATACTTGCCTTCCAAACTAGTGACCCGGGTTCAATCCCCGCTCCATGCATTTTTTGTAAACTTGATTTTGATTAAAATATGCAAGCAAGTTTATTTGAATGTGAATGATGATTCTTGAGGAAAGATTTTAACAAAGCACTAGACTCAATATACATATTTGATAACTCTTTTAAAATATATAACTATACAAACCATATATTGAGCCAATGAGTCTGGATGTTATCGTAGTCGTAGAATCGTGAATTGTTGTGTATTGTCAGCAATCAAAACCTATGATCCAACATTCTTCCCCTTTTTGATGATGACAACTTCATTTGCTACGAACGAACCTTTGACAAGCTTTGTTGATCTTATCTCTCTCACTGAATATCTTCCTGTAATTGTGCCATAGATTTCTCCCCCTGAATCTATGCTATTTATTTCTATAAATAATTAATCTTTTTTTTTAATTTGTGCTTGCATGGTTTATTCCTGCAAATAGTGTTAGAGAGCAATATCTTTCTCCCCCTTTGTCATCGACAAAAAGGAGAGTTTATATGATGATATAAAATATATTTTACATAAGTGTTAACATATAGCAATATAAAAAATAACTATTACTTATAATGTAAGGTATCAGAAAAATTAACATTTAAAGCATGCGATACCCAGGCTTCTTATAATTTCCTAATTTTTAGGAAACCATACCCATTTGGGTGTGGTTGAACCTTTATAAATATGATTTTCATTATTAACTACCATATCAAACTAATCATCAATGTATTTTTCTCTATTTTTCCAATTAACAGGAACCCATATACTTAGATAATTTTTATTCATATTTCCTGTTAATAATTTTGTACTTCTAAAGAAATTATCAACATTATAGGTCATAGTAGTATTTGAATTTTTATAAAAATTGGATTTAGGCTTTACTCGAAATTTAGTACTAGCACTATCATTTTAACTATACATGAAAGCATATCTAGTGCTATTTCTACGATCGATTTTATTATATCCTAAACCACTTTTATCATTGTGAGCTTTTGAATTCTTAACATAACCTAATCCCTTCTTATTTGAAGCAGGTTGAGAATTTTCAATAATCCTGAATAAATTTTCTCTCCCTTTATTAAAATTAGATACATTTTTAGATATATCATCAAATTTTATTTTAAGACTAGATTTTTCTAACTCTAAATCCTTAATCTTAGAGTTTAAACTACTATTTTTGAAAAGTAAATCATCATTTTTATACTTTTGAATTTCTAGTTCTTCAGATATTGACGAAATTTGAGAGGATAAGTTAGAATTTGATTGTTGAGAACTTTCAAGTTCTTCTTCTAATATTTTCTTCTCATCTTTCAGCATATCTACTTCTAAGACTGTTCCATCTAATTTTCTTTGCAATTCCTTATTTTTCCTTTTAAGTTGCTTTGTTACATTTACTAATTCAGAATTTATTTCAATTAAATCTTCAAAAGTAAAATTACTTACATCGTCTGATGAAGCCATGAAGCACACGTTTGCTTGTTCATTATCACTTTCACTCTCTGAAGAGGATGATGAGTCAGTGTCGTCCCAAGTGACAGAAAAAGCTCTTCGTTTGGTTTTGTCCTTCTTAAAATTGCTCTTTTTGCGTTCTGGACAATCCTTTTTCATGTGACCTTTCTTGTGACATTCATATTTTTTCATTGTTGAAGATGAGGTTTGCTGCTATTAGAAATGTTGTTGGAATTATTTTTGTTTCCCTTGAATTTATTTCTGTTGAATTTCAAAAACTTTTTGAAATTTTTAGCGATCATTGCTATATCTTCATTATCTGAGTCAGAATCATCTTTTTCTGCTTGAAAAGCCACATTTTTCTTTTCTTGTGCTCCATTTCTTTTTGCCTGCAAATTTACTTCGTAGGACATTAGATTACCTATCAATTCTTCTGGTTTTAATGTTGATAAATCACTTGCTTCTTCAATCGCTAAGACTTTTCTTTCCCATTCGTCCGTTAAAGAGTTCAAGATTTTTGTAACAACATCAAAATCAGTAAACTTTTGTTCTAGTGATAATAAAGCATGATAAATATCCTGAAATCTAGAGTACATGTCATTTATAGATTCATTTGGCCTCATTTTAAAATTTTCAAATTGATTTTTCAACATAGAGATTTTGCTTAATTTAACTTTGTTTGTACCTTCATGTGTTATCTTAAGCGTTCTCCAAATTTCATAACCTGAAGTGCACATGCTAACTCTATTGAATTCATTTCTATCTAATGCACAAAATAAAATATTCATAGCCTTTGCATTTGATGTAGCATCTAGTTTTTGTGTGTTACTCCAAGTTGAGTATTCTCCAGTAGGAGTTATGTACTCTCTTTGTATAATATTCCAGATATCAAATCCACTAGATTGTATATAGATTCTCATTCTAGTTGACCAATAATTATAATTTATGCCATTAAAAAATGGAGGTCGTGAAGTTGATTGACCCTCTGTGAAATTAGTATTAGTGTTAGTGCCAAAATCATTAGTTTGTGTCGTTACCACATTACTAGAAATAAATATCAAATAACTTTGTGACGGTTATAGGATGACCTCGCTCTGATACCAAATGAAAGTGTACGTGCAGTACCAAGGATCGTGTAATATAATATATAAATGCGGAAACTAATAATAGCAGTAAAATAAAAATTAAAGTAAGCACACTAGGAATTTTTAAACTGGTTCGAACTTTCCGTTCTACGTCCAGTCCCAGACTATCCTCTGGATTTAAACTAAACCCCTCACTTTATCCAGAGGAATAGGTATATCACACCTGAGCAGCCGAATAGGAATTTTTCCGCCTCAACAGCCGAAGAGGACTTCAACTTAATACAAATACTTTATTGACGAGTGTGTTCTGAATAACACGAATTGTCTTTTGATAGTACAATTTCCTATAATCAAATCCTCAAGAATATGTAGTGTATGTGAAGATTTAGAAGGAAGATAATCTCGTAGAATCGAAGTATATAATTTAATTCAGAGATTCTAGAGATATTGAATGAGAATGAATGCTTTTATTTGCAGAAATAAATAGAGAATAGATTTCAGAAATATAAACAAGAATTGGTGATTGTAGAAGTGATTTGAACATGTTTAAATAGTTGTAGAATAGTTACAATCTTTCATGAAGAGTTTCAATCAAAAGTTGTGTCTGTATCTCTTGGATTGAGGGACATTCCTTTTCATGAAACAATCGCAACTCTTCAGAAAACTAGCCGTTATATGCAGGTCGGTCGACCGGAAAAACTGACCGGTCAGCTGAGTTTGAAATCGTGTATAAAACAGAGAGTATTTATGCACTGACTACAAGGTCGGTCGACCGAAGATCCTGGTCGGTCAGCCGACCTGTTGTTAAATAAAAACAGTAGTAGCTCATTTGGTTAGAGTACTTGCCTTCCAAACTAGTGACTCGGATTCGATCCCCGCTCCATGCATTTTTTGTAAACTTGATTTTGATTAAAATATACAAGCAAGTTTATTTGAATGTGAATGATGATTCTTGAGGAAAGATTTTAACAAAGCACTAAACTAGACTCCATATACATATTTGATGACTCTTGTTAAAATATATAACTATACAAACCATATATTGAGCCGATGAGTCTGGATGTTATCGTAGTCGTAGAATCGTGAATTGTTGTGTAATGTCAGCAATCAAAACCTATGATCCAACATACCCTTCTTTCTCTCTCTCTTGATGTGGCTGGCCTTGGATTGCTGACATATGAAACAAAGTTTCCAAAAACCATTCAAGCAATTATCTTTTCTTTAAACTCATTTAAAGCTACATTGATGTCGTATACCGATGCATGCTAATATAACATTTATATATGCATAAAATAATTCCAAACAATTCCAAAACATAATATAAATAATAATAAATATTTATCAAATATTAATTAATTTACAATTTTTTACAAATTAATTAAATCTTGTGGTTTTTTTGGAGAACTCACAGATACTATTGTAAAGCTCAAAGGTATGAATTCAATCAGTGATTAATTTTGGACAATTCAAATGTTAATGTTCACACATCATCTTAGCTAGTGGTATGGCAGTCTAGCCGAATTCATCGCTTATAAACCATTTCAGTAAAAACATAATTTATATTAAGCTAAGCAGTACCAACGAAACTAATTTACACGCGTTCTCTTTACTACTATTATACCACGTTAGAATGTATAAATTCTGGTACTGGTCAAAACTCCAATATTTTCCTCATTCTCGATTGATCCATAAACAAAATTCTTGGTTCAATTATAAAATTTATTATTAAACGCTTTACTCTAGTTAGAGATTTTGACTTTGAGTTGACTACAGTTGACTATAGTTGACTATGATATTAACCTCATACACTAAGGAGATGAATTCTCTATCTAATAGTTTTACACTCCCAATGTTTTAACTCATACCCAATTATAGTGCTCGATGGATCTCCATGCCATGATTTAACTGTAATCAAAATGGAGTATTCACATTGAAGTTTCACAGCTCAATTCAAGAGAGCCGTGTAACATTATTACCCTGAGATTTCCTATTTAACCTAGTAGTTATTAACCAACAAGAACCTCTCGGACACATCATGCTATGATTATCCAAGAATTATGAGTGTGTAACCCTTTTGTGCCTCTAGCGGCCATGAGCAATACGCTGTCCAACATTTAGAGAGCTCACTCACTCCAGTTTCAATGGATATATCAATATCCTTTCTTGAAACATCTTAACCATAAATATTTAAAACAAAATGTTATTCCATATCGTGATTAATTTCTCACGATTGCAACTCTGTGCAATTCACAAAATATTTTATCTAAGGGTATTTTATTGCATAGCTTAAATTAATTACATAATTATCTATATCACAATATAACAAAGTATATAAAAGATAACAAACACCTTTATTAAGAACAAGGTTGACTACAAAGTTAGATATGTGTAACAATTACATAATTGCACCCAAGGCATACCACTAACTCTTTCACATATTGTATTTTAATATTATAAAATTAGTAAATTTTTTTAAATTAGATTATTAATTACATATTTTATTAAAGTTATAAAATGCAAATGTAAAATTGTTTCAAATTATGTAATTAATTACATAATTTTATAGAGGGTTATGAACTGTAAATTTAAAATTTAAATAATATGAACGTTGTATTTATAAATTGATTAAACTGTTTAATTAATAAAAGGAAATACATTTGAATACACATATAATTAAATAAATTATAAGTGTTACAATTGAATGTGTGTGTGTTATAGAAAATAGAGAGAATGAAAAACTTTGATCACATTTTTCAATAAAGGACACAAGTTTTAAAATTTAGTCTAATGACACCAAATGCTATATTAATATAACATCAGGTGAAATAGATGTTATATAAACTGTGAAAATGATCGCTATATGAACTTAGCATTTCTTTAACTATGAAAGTGAATACTATTTTAGTTTATCTAATGTAGTCCATTGCTAGTTTAATTTAGCATTGCATTTATCTAATGCTAGTTAAATATAATACTCTGTTTTTTCCTTTAAACTAATTCTCCCTATGTACTATAGTATGAATAAAACTAGAGGTCAAAACAAATAAAACCCATGAGACTTAAGAGGGTGTACATTGGATTATATAAATGATACATGATATCATGAGTTATTATATTTATACTCATCGTCGTTAAATGGTTGAAAATCTCTACAAAATTAATTCTAAATTATGAACTTAAATTAATAGTGCTATCTCATTTATAATATAAATAGAGTACCTTACATATCTTTAGTTGTTATGCAACTCAAGCCATAGAATGTGACGCCCCACCTCTATGCTCACAATAACAAAGAGTATTAAAAGGAAATACTGTCTGTTATTACGAAGAATAAGGCTGGATATGAGCGGCCATCCATAGTTAGGCCTTACACTAGTATTGGTTATCTCGATAGGAGTGGTATATATATATATATATTTCATTTCTTTGTTTATTTACTCCCATCGACATATTCAATTCCAGTATAAAATGAACAACGATGGTTCATAATAGTTTAGGACAACATATATAATAATAACACAGATAAGCTAAACACATAACACGGATAATATCAAATCTTATATATATATATATATATATATATATATATAACTGAAGTCAGTTACAATACATGTGATACAATACATGTGATACAATTACAACTGTCGACACTGAGAGTTACATATACAAGTACATTATTGTAAATAATATACATGAATACATATCATCGTATTAAAAAAACACTAACTACTCCCAAAAGATATGAAGAGACTTCATAGCTCAAGCAGCAACCCAAAGCGAGATATCAACAGCCTGAAATAACTCGGCCTGACCCGAGTATTAATTCAAAAGAAAATAATATGCGGGTCAGTCTAATTCAAACTCAGTTATTAATGCACGGAAGCAATAATAATTAAATAACAAATAGACGACAATCACAATAAATCTCGCATATCCAATCCTTTAATGAGAAAATCGGATACGGGAGATATAACACGTAACAACATTAAACAACGAATCAGCATAGCCAAATCATCAACAAAGATAAATAGAAAGATTATCAATGAAGATAATTAGAAAACAACAGAATAATTAAATTAAACCCAATAAAAATACAATTGCAAAATATATTGAATTGGCCACATGAAACAATTCATCAATTGAAATTATAAATTAAAACATCAATGCTGATTGGCTGCAGTACACGCTCACGTGCACTGCCTCGCCATTACAGCATATGACGTCATTACAACTCCGAATATTTATACTAAACTCAAACACACAACTAAGTGCGTAAAGTTCAGCAAGCACGTTGCGGCAATCAATGCTATAGAACGCATGTATGCATAACTATATAAATCAAAGTGCACAAGGGCAGATATACCAAAACAAATGCAACAGTAAAAAGAAATAAACTCAGCAATGCTCAAAGACCAAGGCACAGTACACAAGTGGCACAGCAAATACAAACTGCGACTACAACAGTCGCAACTATAATTGAAAACAAATTCACAACATACATATGAACCAAGTTCATATATACAACAAACACAAAGCTAACAGCAATACAAAGAAATCAAACAAGGTCAGGTCTGGGCAACAATGAATAACCAATAAGTTCACATCACTGCCCAAATGTATCGTGAAACCCAAATGTGCAAGTTTAAACATTGAAGGATATGAATGCAAGCAAAACAAGTCGATGCAACCTGACAGTAAGAAGTGCCACAAAACCATCAAGTTACAGTGTTCAATATTACAACTCAAAAATGAATCAGAAGCTAATGAATACAACCCGAGCTTCAGTCAAGTACACACTCGAATACACATTACAGCAGCTCAAATGCAAAGCACAAAGGCTCGAATGACCAAGTGCACAAAGGCAGTGGTACAAACTACATGAAGACATCAGAATGAAGGTGAAAGCACCAAAGATAAGGCAATACAGCATGACAAAATGCACAGATCACACTCGAGTGCACTGACTCGAGACAATGCAAACTGTAACACAGTAGTGAATAAAGGCATACCAAATGAAACAATGAACAAGACTATAAGATGAAGCAGACCAGGCAGCAAGCATACATGCAACTTAAACTTCTCAATGAATACTCGAAAAAAAATGCCAACTGCCTCGAATGGTACAAACTACAGGAACCAAAATCGATGCAACGGATATATGATGCAATGCACAACATACATAGGATTCCAGTTACAACCTTATGTATGCATTCATGAACTAAAGATCAAGCTACAACATGGCATGACCAAGTTGAATCAGAGACCTCAGAACCACGACCATGCTACAGGTATGAACAAAGAACACTTACAACAGTGGTGATGCAGTGCAATACGACATGAATTACTGCAGTGAACCAAATCATGAATGAAAGTGCTACCAGAGGCAGTGAACCAAATGGCCTAAGTCAAACTAAAAATGCAACTGAACAGTTCAACATGATATCAACCCAATGCAGACAACACGAATGGTCACAGGCATGAACACAACATCATCAGAGACTGGTGCAAGCTCATAGCTAAGTAAACAAAACAAGTCAGTAAAGATTCATCGAAGCCAGAAGCAACAGAATTACCAAACTCGAAGTCAAGTGATAAAAATCATGTCATAGTCTGGTAATATCAAAACAAGTTGAAGCCGAAGTCAACAAGTAGAAAGAATATAACTAGGTCGAGTTCAAATGCAAAAAAGCTCAAAGTCATGATATTCATGAAATCAGAGAATGAAATCAAGTTTAAACAAAATCAAGGCCGATACAAAAAATCATATGACCGAAGTCAAATGAAGCCGTGGTGGCCTCGAAAACCAAGCAGTGTCAAAAAACCCAAGCAATCAAGGAATCGAACCAAGTCACGGTTCAAAACCGCGTGAATTGAAAAAGTCAGTGAAAACATCAACATCGAAACAAAATTGAACTGCTGAAGCACGGTATTAAGGTTGAATTGGAATGTGAGTGAAATCACTCACCTTGTTTCGAAGAGCACAGATCCAATTTGCAGTCGAGATCCCCCTTTTGCTCGCCTTTGCACGGTGCCCGAATCAAAGCAAAGACGAATTCAATCAAGCTGCCGAAAGTATCTCAAGAGACGATCAACCAAAAGAGCAAGGAGATCGAATTCAATCGAGCATTTGAATTCGGCATCTTCGAATTTACGAAAGCCCTAATTTTTAATCAGGAGGAATGAATGAAGTAAGCCGCCATTATCTCAAAAGGGAACGGGCCGAACTAATAAAAATAATAGAGAGAGTGTTTTGTTTTTGGTCTTGTGAAAATGAATGAAGGGAGGAACGAGTATCTACTTGATACAACATAGCACCACGAAAACGTGGGCCAAGATTCAATTTTTTTTTAAAGCCCGCATAACCTTAACGAATATTTAAAAGAATTTCAACTCGATTAAATACTCCCAATAGCAATTAGCCAGCTGATTTAATCGCCTAATGACGATAATTAACCGATGCAAAACCCAGGGCTGTTACATAGAATATCTAAGGTGATGTTTATTATCTACAAATAAGTAAGAATGTTTATGTAACTTTATTGAGCAAACTCATGGGTTATATAACTCACCTTAGATATAGCGATATAATGGGTTTAGTGTACCTAATATACTTTATAATTTGTTGAGAAAATTCAAATAATAAAAATGATTAGGAGAATAGTTAAAAGCGCGTTATGAGTTTTATATGAGATATATCTAGTAAAATGTTACTTACTGTTTATGTGATTATGATTTGTTGAGCAAACTCAAAGTCATAGTAAAATATTAGATCCTAACACTCATTAAAGGAATTTATGAAATTCACATATCCATTTTAGGGTTTTTGAAAGATACAAAATTCAGTTGGATCCTTATTAGATAAATAAAATAAACCATCCTAGTAAATAAAAGAATATATGCAATGATATTTACTTTACTCTTATGAATCTGTGTAGATAATGGTAACCATGAAGCTGTTTTTCAAAAGGAACACGCTAAATGGCATAAAATACAAAGAGCAGTTAGGGAATGCTAAGGTAGCACTCACATACAAAAGGATTTGGTACGTTTTCGCTAACGACCCTTTAACTAAACCCGATAAGAATGCCATAACCTAACAAACTAAGGCTTACAAGGATAGGCAATGTATTGTGAACTAGCTCATTGTTACGCGTTGGTCACTGTAAGCATCGAGCTCCAAAGGCAACATGAGAAAATAAATATTTGTGAAATTTTCACTCACCTACAAAATTTGTATGGCTAACAATCTATTATCCAAGGTATGATGTATCATTTACACTATTCATCATAAAAATGGGTAATGTTTCACCGGTCCAAGACCGCGCGCTCAATATGATTGGGTACAACAAACAGTTGACCGAGCAAGGTACTAATATCGATACCGAGCTTCAAATCGAAATGATTCTTGGATCCTTAACTCCATAGTTAGATCCGTTCATATTGAATTTCAATACGAACTCGCTAAAGGGTACTATCGAAGACCTCCTTAATATATTAGGGATAGCTGAGAGTAAGTTCTTGAAAAAATCAAGTGTGATGCTTGTTATCAAAGGTAGCTCTTTATCCAATAATTCTAAAAAGAGAAAACCTAAGTTTAAGTCTAAGGATGGAAGAAAGAATTTAATTCTATATTTAAATGTATTTTCCATATAGAAAATTATTTACCTATATGCACTTCTAGTTAGGTTTAAGAAACTGGATCTGGAACTCATCTCTATAGTTCTTTATAAGGACATAAGAGCAAAAGGCCCATAGCTAGAGAAAACATGGAATATATGTTGCAAATAGAGTTAGTTTAACTAGAGTCGAAATGAGACATATCATTTAAAACTAGAGAGTGGGCATGATTTGATTTTAAATAACCATTATTATGTACTTAATTTTATTTTGAATAATATTTACGAATACAATTTTATTTATAAAGAAAATATTATGAATATTTGTGTTGAAAATATAACAGTTGGATTTAGTGCACCGAATACACGTATTTATGTTCTTAATTTATATCTTGTATTTGTTGTTGAAAATAAGTATATGTCTAAAGTTAATGATAGTTTTCTTTGGCATTGTAGATTATGCCATATTAATAAGAAATAGCTTAATGAGTTAAGAAACCAATGGTTTCTACCGTTATTTGATTCTAAAACATTTGATGCTTATGAGTCATGTCTTAAAAAAGATGGAGGAGCACCCATTCAGTGGGAGCAATGGATGAGTTAATGAACTCTTAGGAGTCATACATACTAATATATGTGGTCCAATGTCTATAACTACCAATGTTGAAACCTCATACTTCATTGTATTCACCAATGATTTTCCTAGATATGGATATGTGTATCTTATGAAACACAATCAGAGATTTATGTAAAATTCGTCAAATATAAGAACGAAGTTAAAAAAGGTAATAATAAAATTTCTCTGATCCGATCGAGGTTGTGAGTACATTGGATATGAATTCAATAGTACCTAAGTGAGAGTGGGGTTCTGTTAAGTCGCTACTTTATATACTCCACGTCATAGTAATGTTTTGGAAAGGAGAAATTGAACCTTGTTGCACATGGTACGATCGATAATGAGTGACATTGGGTTACCTCTTTCATTTTGAGGATTTGCGTTGGAAACAATGATATATATATATATATATACATATACATATATATATACACACACATATATAAAGCATGTTCTAGTTCTATACCAAATACCCTATACGAGTTATGGACTGGGAAGGAATCCTAACTTAATCATCTTAAGATATGGGGTTGTCTAGCTTACATTAAGAATGTAAATCCCAAAAAGTTAGAGACACGATCGGTCTTATACAAGTTTATAACATATCCAATAAATTCTCATGTATACATATTCTACCATATCGAGGAACAAAAAAATTATTTCTAGACACTCCATCTTTTTGGAAAAGAAATTTAAACAGTGACAATAAGGTAGATCTGGATAAGATCTATGAAACTTTAATAAGATTGAATACATAGATAGTAATTCAGCACCACTAAAACGCAACCTATTAGAAGTTCTAATAGGGAATCTCACGTGCTAAAGAGATACTGTATGTTTATCATTGATGTTGAGAACACAGATTGTGTCATTCATGATGATGATTACCTCATGCACCGACAAGCCTTGGAGAACACAAACTTTGCCTTATGGCTTGATGCGATGAAATCCAAGATGTATTCCATGCATAAGAACAAAATCTGTAGTTTGCAAAATGTACCCGAAGGTTCAAACCCATCAATTGCAAATCGATCTGTAAGAAATGATCGACGCATATGGAAAGTTTGAGATCTACAAAGTAAGATTTCTCATGAAAGGTTTCATCAAAGTGGAGTTGATTATGGCCAAATGTTTTTGTCAATTGCCATGATTAAATCCATCCAGGTTCGACTTGTAGTTATCGCATACTATAATTATGAAATTTACAAATGGATGTTAAAAAGGCTTTTTTAAATGGTGGTTTAGAATTGATGGTTTATATGTCATAGCCAAGGATTTCTATTTTAGTAGGGAAATAATAAGGCATGTAGACTCTTAAGATCGATTTACGGTCTTAAGTAAGCATCTTAAAGTTTGGACTAATGTTTTGGTAGGGTAATCAAACAGTCTGGTTTCTGTCAAAACACAAGGAACAGTGCACATATATAAGAATAAGCAAAACAGTGCTGTAATATTCTTAGTTATATACATCAATGATTTGCTACTGATTGGTAAAGATCTACAAATGTTACAATCAATGAAAGATTGGCTGTCTGATAATTTCTTGATGAAGGATTCAAGTGATCCATCTTATATACTAGGTATAAAGATCTACAAAGATAGATCAAATAGATATTGGGACCATCTCAATTTATGTACATAGATACCATATCAAGATGATTTGGTATGGAAAATTCCTAAAGCGAAAGAGTTTAAATGTGATACGGAATTGTCATTTCCAAGGACTTTCCATCTACTGGTGAGGAAAGATAACACATAAGTTGGATTCCTTATGCTTTGGCAATATGATCGATCATGTATGCCATGCTATGTGCTAGGCCATATATTGCTTTTGCATTAGGTGGCGTAAGTCATGTCAATTTAATCAGGGAAACCATTGGGCAAGAGTTAATGTCATTCTTAAGTATTTAAAAAATACTAAGTATTTGTTTTTGATATATGGAAATAACTAACTCCTTATGAAGGGGTATTTAGATCCCATCTTTCAAAGTGATATCAATGATAATAAGTCAATCTTGAGATTTATCTTTACTCTTAATTGAAGGGCCATTAGATGGAAAAGTTTCAAGCAAGAAGTGTTGGTAGATTCTACCATAGAGGCTGTGTACATTACCTTGAATGGTGCTGCAAAAGTAGCAATGCTGATGCATAAATTCATTAAGGATCTAGGTGTGAGGTCTGATGCTATGACAATAACACGGCAATTTAGATTACGTAGCAACCACAAACTCACAAGAGGTTAAGACACATCATCCACAAATTCCATATGATAAGGCAGTTTATCAATGATGGAGAGATCATGATCAAACAAGTAGATATTAAAGATAGCATTGCAGATCCATTCACTAAGATGCTCTCTCAGTATGTTTCAGAAGGCTGATCGAAGGCATAGGGCTGAAGCTCCATAATTAGCCTCAAGTGCAAGTAGGAGATTGATGGAAGTAAGAGTGTGTCTTAGGAGCAATTATATATTTTTGGTATAACCTTAGTTTTGCAAACAATCTTGTTTGAATTAAAAAAATTGTTTTTTTTTATTATACTTTTTTAATGTTGTGATATAAGCAATGCATTAATAATATTAAACATATATAATCAAAAAACCCTTAGAAGTGGTGTTTTATCGATTGCAGTTATGAAATTTTCATAACCATAAGTATTGAATTAATACAAACAAAAAGACAACTCTTTAAATGCTCCTAGTTGAGAGGTATCAAAAAAGGATACCGATACGCATGTTGAAACTAGTGTAAATAATACTCTCAATGTGTTGGCCGATGATTTATTCACGACCATTAGGAGAACCAAGGGGTTACATACTTACGATTATTTGGAACGTTCACAGAGTGAGTCGACAAGAGTCACATATATACATACATAAATACACATATACATATATGCCAGATGTACCTCATTCTTACCACACCTCAATTCTTCCTGATTTCAACCATATGCTCCAGATCAAATAATATAATAAACTGACATGAAAGAGAGAGTATATTATTTCAATCCGGGGACATGTAGCTGAAATCAAGGGAGAATTAAGGTGTAACAAAAATGAGGTGTAGTCGGTTCTTGCCCCCATCCCCTTCCCATACATAGATGCACAAACATGTGTATACACATATGTATGTCTATTGTTAGTCCGTGAGATGATGATTTTGATGACAACAACCTTTGTATATGATTATAAAATACAAATTCTAACATTATAGTTTAGAATTATATGTATATGCAGGATTTAAGCATGCAGGTACCAAGAATGAAGACTGTACAGTATAGAGATTCAAGATATCAAGAATGAAGACTCATGAGTATCAAGAATATCAAGATTATCAAGCATTAAAGATTTCAAGTAATTTATTTTTTAATTAATTAGGAATTTTGTTAAAACTTCTAGAAAAGCACCGACATCATAAAATCTAATTTATTCGTGGAATGAAATTCACTTCGAGCTTGTTAAAGGGATGGAACCCTAAGTAGGATGGAACCTACGAAAAATCTAGTGGAACATTGTTTTGTATCCGCTAACTTTTTATTCAAAATGATTTTACAAAATTATATCTTATTTTCAAAATGTTTTCAAAATCCTCCTTTTAAAAGAATCAAAAACATCTATCCTAGTTTTAAATACTTTTAGCCTCAAAATAATCTTTAATTTCAAAATCAAATTATTCCTAGTTTTAAATTATCTTTAATAATAATATATTTAACTTTTAATATTTACACTTAGATTTAAATAAAAAATTATTGTAAAATTATATATATACCAATATATTATTCTCTATATTTACTTATGTATTTTAACTATAGTCAAGTATATTTATAAAGTTTAAAATAGTTTTTAATATAAGATAAAAGTTAATTTCAAAAGAAAAACAAACCACCAAAAATTCCCTTGGGATGTCAACATGCTCAATATACCCATGTCGACATAGTGTCAGTTAATTTCAAAATTTAAATTTCAAAAGAAGTGTCTATTCGTCATATCTCTTCACGAATGGACATGGATGTTGTTCTTCTATAAATAGGGGTTGGTTTCAACGAGTTTTAATCATATTTTTCTGGTTTTCATTTCTCTTCTTCTTCCACATTTTCTTTATACATATTCCTACCATTACTCTGCCGAAATCAACATTGAATCTAACTAGATTATCTCCGGTTTGATTCTCTATCACTATCTCAACAAGATCCTTAGTGCTATTTGGAATTATAGGCTTTTTGCAATCAATAAAACGAGAAAAGGTGTGATTATGGCCTTGGAAATCAATCAAACGAGAAAAGATGTGATTGTAGCCTTGAAAATCAATTGGGTGAACTTGTTGCCCGTAAAATCAAGTATTTTTACCCAGAGGATTGTGAATCTGGAGGGTGTACCTCGTAGCCTTGAAATCGAGGGTGTAATTGTACAATTGCTTTTGAAAGGAAATCCGTACTTGTGTGCGGGACTGGATGTAGGGTAACTCTGAACTAGTATAAAATCCGGTGTGTTTTTTCCTTTACTGCTTTTACTTTATTTTTGCATCTGTGTTTAATTCTGTGATCATATCTATGTCTGAATATTGTATACATTTGTGTTCAAATTAACAAAAACTCAAAAAGATTTAATAATTCCTTAAAACACTATTCACCCCCTCTAGTATTATCCTAGCCTTATGATCCGTAATTCGCATTTCTCACATTTGGTAACAGAGCTAGGTTTTCAAAGTTTCGTAATCTGATTTTTGAAAAGTTTTCAAAATAGTACCAACACTGGTACTGTTACTAACACTGGTATCCCTGTCACTAGTTCGTTTGTAGAAGGTCAGTCTACTGTCGGACCACCATTTTTTAGTGGCAGTAACTATGCATATTGGGCATGTAGGATGAAAATATATTTACAATATGTGGGATTAGACACTTGGAATATCACACGAATTGAATATTCTGAACCCACAACTGATTTTTCACAATAGACCGCTAAGCAAAAGACTGTTACACAATATAATTCTAAAGCAATGAATATTCTGTTTTGTTTACTTGATAGAAATGAATTTAATAGACTGTCAGTTTTGTAAGTCTGCATATGAAATCTGGAAAACTTTGCAAGTTACTCACGAAGGAACAAGCAAAGTTAAACGGACCAAAATATCCATGCTCACAAATCAGTTTCAATTATTTAAATGAATTATAATGAGTCTATTTTAGATATGTATAGTAGATTTTAGGATATTTTGCATTCTTTAATATCCTTGGGAAAGGAATTTTCGAAAGAAGATCAAGTCAGAATTTTTTTAAATTCTCTTACTCCAGAAGGGGATCAAAAGACACTTGCGATCGAAGAGGCAAATGACATTAGTACCTTAAAGATAGAAGAATTAATTGGAAATCTAATGTCGTTTGAAGTCCAAATGATCGGAAGAAGAGAAAGCAAAGCATCTGAAAAGAAATCAATGGCATTTAATGCATTGACTGATGGATCAGACTCAAACGACGATAATGATCAAGAGATAGCCTTGATGACTAGGAATTTTCGAAAATTTCTAAAATATAGAAAGATGAATAATCTCAAGAGAAACAACCATAAGAACTCTAAAAATCAGAATGTAGTGCCAAACAATGTCAAATGTTTCAACCGTGATGAACCAGACCATATCAAAAGAGACTGTCAGTATCTAGAGGGGAAAAATCCTCCTATAAACAATGATTCAGTAAAGAAACGGAAGTGTGCATTTACTGATACTCTGATGACTCAGACTCTTCCTCAAGCAATGATGATCAGAAGACAGATAATTCAAATTTGTGTTTCACGGCAGTTAATGACTCCGACGAACTCAGAGAAACGGACTTAGAAAAATGTACACATTTACAATACAATTGGTTGAAATTGCATGCTTAAAATTAGATGCTTGATTGATTGATTTTGAATTGGTGTGTTATTTGAATTTCAAATTTTTTTACTATTATTTTATTGTTATTTTTATTATTTTTATTAGTATAATAATATATTATGGAATATACTATAATTCTAATAATATTCCAGATATATATAGACACTAAAAATAATAAGTATATATATATATATATATATATATATATATATTAGAGTTCTTAGGAAAGATAAATCATAGAAATTCACAAGCACATGTCGACATGGTCCCTACCATGATGCCGACATGGGTACAGAATTTGAAATTCAAAATTTGAATTCGAATGGTTGTATTTCCCTCCACCTTTTCACTTCATTCAATTATATGAAAAGGCATCTTTTGACTAGAGAGCATGTCCTTTGGGAATCTATTTATTCACTATCTTTTATCACATCTTTTCACTCTCATTTTCAGATTCAAACTCTCTCTTCAAAACTTCAAGCTCTCTACTCTCTACTCTAATGGCTTCTTCAAGCAACCCCTCCACCATGAGAATTTCCAGAAAGATAAAAGAGCAACTCTTCAACGATCCGGAGGCAATGAAAGCATACATCAATTATTCTAACTATGCAAAAGTCCATCCCGGAAAGTTTGCTATATTTCAAGATTTCTCTTCTTATGAAATTGATTCACTTTTTGCAAACAATCAAATTCTTAGTCTTGTTGATGCTTCTCAAAATGATTTTGTTTGTTATCTAAATCTTGTTAAAATTTTCTGTGCAAATCTTAATCGTGGATTTTATAATGGAAACGATGATGAAATTTGGAGTAGTGTCAAAGGCACTAGAATTGTTTTGAATTGTGATCTTTTGGGTACCATTCTCAATTGCAAGAGTACGGGAATAGATCTTTCTAATTTTAAAATCGATGAAAATGATCGTGAGACATTTCATCACATTTTCGAAGGAAATGATAATTTTGAATTCAAAAATTGAAACTTTCGACCAAAAGCTAGAATTGTCAATCTTCTTTTACAACATACTTTGACCCCAAGGTCGGAAAATTTTAACAATCCTGCTTCAAAAGTTTGCAAAGCACTTTTTGCTATTTTTGGAAATTATGATGTTAATTGGATGCAAGTTATTTTGGATGAAATTCGTCCCAAAAATCTTGAAATGGGTGAGAATACTTCTATCATGGAATTTCTCTCACTCGAATTTTTAACTATTTTGGAGTGGATTTCAAAGGAGAAGAATTTGTTTCTAGAAAAGTTTTCAATCATTCCAACATTTCGCTTATGAAAATTCCATTTGTTTTTCAACCCTATGAGACTCTTGCCGAAAAGGAAGAGCGTTTGGCTCATGAGGAGATGGAAGAAGAAGAAGAGGAAGAAGAAGAGGAAGGGGATGAAATGGAAATTGAAGAAGAAGAAGAAGAAGGTGAAACTTCTTTGGAAGGCATCGACTATCCTCCTAATCCATCCAACAAAACCTTTCTTAAAAACCAAAAGACTATTGTTGAGAATCAACGGATTCTTAAAAGATCCATTAATAAGAAGTTGGATAAAATTTCATCCAAGACGAATAAGTTTATTTCCAAAGTCAGCAAGAAGCTTGGATTATCTTCATTGTCATCATCCTCTAACTAGTTCTACCTTTTCGTATCTCGTTGTATTTGTTTTAGTTTATTTTGATTTCAACGTTCGTGTAGTTCTTTGTGTTTAATCGTTGTATCGTCTTAGTATGAAATGAAATGGAATTTCTTTTCTGTTATCTAGCATATCTTATCTCCAGAATAAATGTTGGTATATTATATAAATATATATATACACACACAATTATTCACAAAATCAAAATAAGCCATCAAAATTCACTGGACCATGTCGACATACCCCTTATGACCATGTCGACATGTACTGGTCAGAAATGACATTTCATTTTGAATTTGAAATTTGAATAACTACCTTATGTCTATTCATTTCAAACAAATTTCTACACATATAAATACCTATTTCTTCCAGAATTCATCACTGAATATTATTTTTTATCCACTTTGTCTCTCATTCTCCTCACAAACTCGAATATGGCCAATCCAATTCATAATCTATCAGAAAATCTTGAAGAGACTCATAATTATTTCAAGAATATTTTTTCGTTCATTTTACGTAACCAGCGACACTTAGAATTGAGTCAAATGCAGATGCGTAAAGGGCAAGAAAGGCATTCCGATGCAATACGATGGATGATTTCCTCTCTGCACAAGGATGATAACAAAGCACATCCTCCAGTCTCTCTCGCTAATGATAATGAAAATTGGGATGCCATTAAAGCAGACCCTATATTTGGAGAAGAAGGATGGGTGGTAGTTCCTTGTAATGTTTGATTTGATTGGTTTGTTTGATTTGGTTTGATTGATTTGGTTTGTTTGATTTGAATTGTTTGATTTGATTTGATTTGAATTGATTTGGATTGATATTTGGTGCGAAAAACATGTATAAATATGCATTAATATTTATTTGATCTTTAATTAATTATCATGTCTATCAGTATAATTATCTCTTAATCTATCTATTATATACTCCATTTGTATAGTTTATTAATGCAGGTACTTTAGTCCAAGAATGAGGAGGAGTTATATAGTTTGGAGATTATATAGTTTGGAGTTAGTTTTTGTTGATGACAAAGGGGGAGAAATATAAAATAGGATTGTTAGGAATAGATTAAGATAGTTAGGCATAGATTAAGGGGGAGTTATTAGGATAGAAGTAATATTTTATAAAAAGGTTGTCATCATCAAAAAGGGGGCGATTGTTGGTCCGTGAGATGATGGTTTTGATGACAACAACCTTTGTATAGGATTATAAAATATAAATACTAACATTATAGTTTAGAATTATATATATATATATGCAGGATTTAACCATGCAGGTACCAAGAATGAAGACTGTACAATATATAGATTTAAGATATCAAGAATGAAGACTCATGAGTATCAAGAATAACAAGATTATCAAGAGTTCAAGATTTCAAGTAATTTATTTTTTAATTAATTAGGAATTTCGTTAAAACTTCTAGAAAAACACTGACATCTTAAAATCTAATTTATTCGTGGAATGGAATCCACTTCGAGCCTGTTAAAGGGATGGAACCTACGAAAAATCTAGTGGAACATTGTTTTGTATCTGCTAACTTTTTTCAAAATGATTTTACAAAATTATATCTTGTTTTGAAAATCTTCCTTTTAAAAGAATCAAAAACATCTATCCTGGTTTTAAATACTTTTAGCCTCAAAATAATCTTTAATTTCAAAATCAAATTATTCTTAGTTTTAAATTATCTTTAATAATAATATATTTAAGTTTTAATATTTATACTTAGATTTAAATATAAAATTATTGTAAATTATATATATACCAATATATTATTCTCTATATTTACTTATATATTTTAACTATAGTCAAGTATATTCATAAAGTTTAAAATAGTTTTTAATATAAGATAAAAGTTATTTTCAAAAGAAAAACAAACCACCAAAAATTCCTTTGGGATGTCGACATGCTCAATATACCCATGTCGACATAGTGTCAGTTAATTTCAAAATTTAAATTTCAAAAGAAGCGTCTATTCGTCATATCTCTTCACGAATGGACATGGCTGTTGTTCTTCTATAAATAGGGGTTGGTTTCAACGAATTTTCAATCATATTTTTTTGGTTTTCATTTCTCTTCTTCTTCCACATTTTCTTTATACATATTCCTACCATTACTCTGCCGAAATCAACATTGAGTCTAACTAGATTATCTCTGGTTTGATTCTCTATCACTATCTCAACAAGATCCTCAGCGCTATTCAGAGTTATAGGCTTTTTGTAATCAATTAAACGAGAAAAGGTGTGATTGTGGCTTTGGAAATCAATCAAGCGAGAAAATGTGTGATTGTAGCATTGAAAATCAACTGGGTGAACTTGTTGTCCGTAAAATCAAGTATCTCTACCCAGAGGATTGTGAATCTGGAGGGTGTACCTCGTAGCCTTGAAATCAAGGGCGCAATTGTACAATTGCTTTTGAAAGGAAATCCGTACTTATGTGCGGGACTGGATGTAGGGTAACTCCGAACCATTATAAAATCCGATGTGTTCTTTCCTTTACTGCTTTTACTTTATTTTTGCATCTGTGATCATATCTATGTCTGAATATTGCATGTATTTGTGTTCAAATTAACAAGAACTCAAAAAGATTTACAATATTCACCTCCCATATAGTGTTTATCCTAGCCTTAAGATCCGCAATCCGCATTTCTCACATGTATGTGTATATATATGCAAATGTATAGATACACATATGTATACATATATGTATGTATGTATGTATACATACATACATACATATGTTTGTGAGTGTGTGTGTATCGGTGCATACATACATACACACATGCATAGGCAATGATCGGCTGCACCTCAAATCTCCCCTAATTTCAAACACATGCTCCCACTTAAATAATTATATTTTCTCTCTTGCCACTTTATCATATTATTTTGATGGGTACATAAGGTTGAAATCAAGGGGGATTTGAGGTGTATCCAAATTGAGTTATGGTTGATCCTTATATATGTGTGTGCGTGCATGCACACACATGCACAAGGATCGGCTACACCTTATTTTTGTGACACCTTAATTCCTTCGGTTTCAGTCACATGCTCCGATATATTCTTGTATTTAACTTAGCATCATCTGGTGGAAAACTAATGAACTAAATAACACTAAGAGTGCATACGCAACCAATTTTTGGCTCATTGAGGTCCGTGTCAATTTGGATGCGTCAAATGCTTCTGACGTGTATTAAGTGTGACCCACCATTGAATTTTCTCAACGGATGGTTCCTCTCCTATGTAAATTCTCCTCATCTGTATTTCCATTCTATCATACCCCAATCTGAAAAACTAAACCTTTTTGCCGATTCTACATCAATTTTTGAGGTGATTTTTTTATATTTGTATTTACATATTGATATCTACCTCTTTTATTTTTGTCGTATCTTTTGGATCATGAATCTTTCAGTTTCCCTGCTACATCAGACTACCGAGGAACATACATTGGTTGTTTCCGACATTTGTTACGAAAACATCGCAACTCGAAAAGGTCAGGTTGGATATTGGTACTCCGATATCGTTGTTGCCTTCAACACACGAGCGAGCATCGATTACCATGGTAGTTCGATGAAGAACAAGTTAAATAACTTCAAGCATGAAGCGAACCCATGGAACAAGCTACTGCAAATTGAAGATGGATTTTGGAATGTGGGGAAGGAACAGTGGGAGGAACTAACGAGTGGTGGGACTTGATAGCTAGTAAGTACAGAAAATTCAAAGTAGGCTCACCTCTGAAATTCAAGGAGGCGCTGAATGTGATATTTGAAGGCTGCATTGGAACTCCAGCCTATAAGTTCGAGATTTCGGAGGTTCCACCTACCAATGTCCCACTCGACGTCTAGATGTAGGCCGACTTTCTCATGAGTGATGCTACAGAGATCAGCACTCATACTCCTCGAGCTTTTGTACATCAACATCGTTCAGCTACTGCTCCTTCTTGTAGATGTCAGCCGAATGGAGCTTTGTCTCATGAGTATGCGATGAAAGAGACTATCGGTAGAATTATGGATGTGTAACGGAGACTGATCCATTTTCGAACGCGAAATCACATATATTTTGACTAACAGTGAGTCACACTATACAAGGGTTCATTTGCTGATGAACAAACTAGACGAGCTTAGACGACTTGTTAGCCATCTAGTAGTGAGATTTAGGAGAGATTTAGATTTTTATTTTTATTTTGAACTATTAGTATGTAATAAAAATTATCTTTTTCTTGTTGCATTTTTTAACATTTTAAATTTATTTAATTATATTAATTAATGGCATTGTTAAAGGAACTTCAAAACTGGATAGCCTTCGAAAAATTGCCAAAGGGCGTAAAAGAAATTGACCTCCTCTCAACAAGTATAAATAAATTCGTAATTACCCTCCGTTTTCGATGATCGATTATCGTTTTTCAGCTTTTTTTCAACCAAGCCTTGTCAAAATTGGTTTTCAATGGACCATCATTGTTTTTCTTCTTCTCATTTTTGTCGAATTTTGCATTGCACGAGGGGTAGAATTTTAGACTATTTTAATCGAATGGAGTCTCCATAATAGTTTTTTAAGATGGAGCCCCCATAAAATTTGATGTCATTATCCAAAAATAGAGTCCCTTTAACAATACCCTTAATTAAAAAGAATTAAAACAATAAAAATAATAATTATTTATAACAAAACAATTAAAATGGTGTTCCATGTCTTCTTCATGCATAAAAACACATTCTCATTTCACCTACAGTTCTCCATTCGTGTTCTTCTTCCGCGTCCCTTTGACGCGTCGTGTAAATTTTCTCTCTCTCGTTTTCTTTTCTTACACTGATTATCACTGCACAATTTGTTTTAAACTAAAATTTCAGTTTTTCATCTTTAAGCAAACCTATAGGTTTTTCAGAAGAGGTACAAAAAGTGCAATATCTTTGAGTAAAAGAATACGTAGTATATGCTGATCTGCTCAAGACATGGTGCTGTTATCTCAACCACTCATCTGGATGGCTAGCATCTTTTCTTTATTTCACTTTGGATCATGGGCTGAAGCCCAATAAGAATGTTATGTATATATATTGCACTGCTTGTACATTGTAATATTATCTCTCCTTTACTGATCATTAATAAAAGTCATTTACAAATTCTTGTTACCGAAATATAACTTTTCTAACTTGGTATCAGAGCTTTCATATCAAGGCTTAACAGCCATTTGTTCTTTATAATTCACTCACCATCAGAAAAAAAGAAAATCATCATTTGGTGATCACCTTCATCAGAGATTATCTCATCATCTGAAGGGTGTAACTCTGTGCCGTGCCTACATTTGTGGCTGCATCAGAGTAATCTCAGAAAATCATTCAATCAAGAAGATCAGAAGAAAAAAAAGAAATCAAGAAATCAAGAATCATCTCAAAATTAAAGAAAGTGCCCTCCAGCACAACATATCAGATCAAAGACAGTTGATCATCATCCATGTTCACGGTAGCATCAGTTTTACTGTGAGAAAATTCTTGATTCAATATCTTTTATTTTTCCTTTTCCTCTGTTTTCCAATTGAATATTTTCTGCAATTCTGCCTTCCCTATTTTCTTCTTGGTTCTGAAATCATCATGAGTGAAGAGATGGATAATCAACCTGAAATGTCAAGCACAAGAGTATCTCAAAACCAATCTCAGTTAGATCTGATAAATGATCTGATGAAAACCATAATCAAGCCTCAAAGCCAAATGATATCCATTCAGCTTGATGAATCAAATTTCTTACTCTGGAAATTACAAGTAGAAACATCCATTAGAGGTTATGGATTAGAGGATTTTATTCTTGGAACAAGAATTACTCCACCAAGATTTATTAAGGATAATGAAGACAAACTGGTGCAAAATCCTGAATATATAGCACATCAAAGGCAAGACAGCCTTGTATGTGCATGGATGATGTCATCCATAAGTGCATCAATTCTGCCACAACTTATAGGCTGTAAAACTGCTCAAGAAGTATGGACCACAATTGAAAGAAACTTCACTTCTCAGTCATTTGCAAGAATCATGCACCACAGAAGACAGTTACAAAATATCAGAAAGAATGATATGTCAATGAATGAATATCTGCTCAAAGTTAAAAACTTATGTGATCAATTAGCTTCAGCTGGACACAGAGTATCTGAATCAGAACATGTGCTGCATATTGTTAGTGGCCTAGACAATGAATATGAAGCTGTTGTGGCCATCATCTCCACTATGGAGCCTACACCACCCTTACAGTATGTGTATTCTACCCTTCTTTCACATGAAGGAAGGATAGAACACAACAAAACTGTAAGTTCAGATATCTCTATCAACAATACTTACTACAAAAATAAACAAAATCCAAGTACCAGAGGACAGTTTAATAACTTTCAAAGGGGTGGACCATTCAATAGAGGAAGAAGAGGAGGTAGAAGCAACAACAGCAATAAAATAAGGTGTCAAATATGTGAGAAGTATGGTCATGGAGCAAATAAATGTTACTTCAGATTCAACAAAAACTATACTCCTTCACAACAAGGTAGCAGTGCAAATGTAAATCTTGTCAGTACACCAAAAGATAGCAATTCGTGTCAAGCAGAAATTCTAAACTCTGAGACAACTACAAATGATGATACTGACTGCTGGTACCCAGACTCAGGGGCAACTAATCATGTGACCAACAATCTCAACAATCTAAACTTGGGAAACAAAGAGTACAAAGGTACACAAAATCTTTTTGTTGGTAATGGTAAAATTGTGCACATTACACACACTGGAAATGCAAGAATATATGGACCCAAACAACTTTTACTAAGAAATTTGTTAAGGGTACCATCAATTAAAAGGAATCTAATGAGTGTTTCCCAATTTGCTAAAGACAACAAAGTTTATTTTGAATTTTATCCTGACACATGCTTAGTTAAAGATATACTAACTCAAGAAATTATTTTGCAGGGTAAAGAAAACAATGGGATGTACAGATTTAATTTTTCAAATTCAAAATTCTCTGAGAATAAGGGAAATAGTCATGTAATGAATGTTTCTAGTGAATATAATAAAATTGATTTATGGCATCAAAAACTGGGTCATCCCAGTATAAAAATTGTAAAACATGTTATGAATAACAATAACATTTCATCTAGTAATATCCCTGATTCTTACTTTTGCACTTCATGCCAATTGGGAAAGAGTCATAAACTTGCATTTCCAGATTCACACACAAGTTACATAAAACCACTTGAATTAATTGCTAGTGATCTATGGGGGCCAGCACCTATTAGCTCAAATTATGGTTACAAATATTACATATCCTTTATAGATGCTTATTCAAGATTTGTATGGATATACATGTTGAAGTCTAAATCTGAAACTAGTAACATAGTAATACATTTTATTAACAAGGTTGAAAATATGACTGGAAATAAAGTATGTACATTTCAGTCAGATGGTGGGAAAGAGTTTTTGCCTTTAAAAATCTTTTTTGAAAAAAAAGGTATTAATCATAGGACTACATGTCCATACACATCTGAACAAAATGGAATCATAGAAAGAAAACATAGACATATTGTAGAAACTGGGTTAACACTATTAGCACAAGCCTCAATGCCTTTAAAATTTTGGCCAGAGGCATTTAACACTGCTGTACACTTGATAAATATACTACCTACTAAAATTCTTAAGTTCAAGTGTCCACAAGAAGTGTTAACTAAAGTCAAACCAGATTATGAACATCTAAAAGTATTTGGATGTCAATGTTTTCCTTGTTTAAGACCTTATAACAAACACAAGTTAGACTTCAGATCTACTTCTTGCACCTTTTTAGGATATTGTAATAAACAAAAAGGGTATAGGTGTTTAGACAAAAATGGCAGAATTTACATATCCAGGCATGTGAGATTTAATGAGCAGGTTTTTCCATATAGCAATATTGAAGAAAAAATCACAGGAAAAGGTGAAAAATTCAAACTTATGATTCCTGATCCACCTGATGAGATTGAAGTCTTTCCCTCAACACAGCCTACAAGTGATGACATCAATACAAGCTCTCAACAATCCATGACTGCTAGAGAGTCAGGTCAAGAGCAAGCTACACATGATGATAGCAACAATCAGAATCATGAAACAAGCAGCTCAAATGATGATCAAATCATTAGAGATGATACTATGGGCTGCAGCAGCTCAAGCAGTAACTCTGACAGCATTGTCAGAAATAATGTCAATTCTCACCCAATGTTAACTAGAGCAAAATGTGGTATTTTTAAACCAAAGATTATCAACAACATTGTTCAGGAAGAACCTTCATCCTACATAGAAGCTATTCAAAATGATAAATGGAGAGCTGCTATGCAAGATGAATATAATGCTCTAATTAACAAAAAAACTTGGAACCTGGTTGAAAAACCAGAAAACAAAAACATAATTGGGTGTAAATGGATTTTTAAATTAAAGAAAAGTGCTGATGGATCAATTTCTAAATATAAAGCAAGGTTGGTTGCAAAGGGGTATTCACAACAGCATGGTTTTGATTTTTCAGAAACTTTTTCACCTGTTGTGAAGCCTTCCTCAATTAGAGTTATTTTAACCATTGCTTTAAGTAGAAATTGGACCATTAGACAATTAGATATTAATAATGCTTTTCTTAATGGTGAATTGCAGGAAGAGGTATTTATGCAACAACCAGAAGGATTTATTCAGAAATCAGATAAAGAGCTTGTGTGCAAACTGAATAAAGCTATCTATGGCTTAAAACAAGCTCCAAGAGTTTGGTTTGATAAACTCAAATCAAAACTTGTGAAATTTGGCTATAATTCTTTAAAATCTGACAACTCCATATTTACTAAAATTAATGATTCTGCAACCACTTATATTCTAATCTATGTTGATGATTTCATTATTACAGGGAGCAGTGAATCAGAAATTAAGGAAATCACTGAAATGCTTAACTCAGAATTCTCTATTAAAGATCTGGGTAATCTAAATTATTTTTTGGGAGTTGAAGTTCAAAGAACTTCAAAATCAGAATTACATCTCAACCAAAGGAAATACATTTCAGAAATATTATCAAAAGCCAAAATGGACAAAGCAAATTCTCTACCAACACCAATGGTTACAAATCATCAACTATCAAAATATAAGGGTGAAGCAATTCAAAATGAAAAGCAATACAGAAGTATAGTAGGTGCTCTTCAATATGCAACAATTACAAGACCAGACATATCATTTAGTGTAAACAAAGTCAGTCAGTTTATGCAAAAACCTTTGGATAGTCACTGGAAAGCAGTAAAGAGAATACTCAGATATCTCAAAGCAACAATAAATCATGGTCTTATTTTAAAATCCAGTCACACTCTTAATATAAATGCCTATGCTGATGCTGATTGGGGAAATGATACAGATGATCGAAAATCAACATCAGGCTATTGCATTTACTTGGGTAAAAATCCTATATCATGGAGTTCAAAGAAACAAAGCACAGTGTCACGATCCAGCACAGAGGCCGAATTTAGATGTGTGGCAAGTGCAGCAGCAGAAGTCATATGGTTAGAATCTCTTCTAAGTGAACTCAACATCAAATCAGATAAAAAGGCAACGATTTGGTGTGATAATATTAGCGCGATTTCCCTAACATCAAACCCTATACTTTATTCAAAAACCAAGCATATCGAATTGGATCTCTACTTTATCAGAGAGCAAGTAATTAAAGAGAAGTTAAGAGTAGGGTACATACCATCTCCGCATCAAAAAGCGGATATACTTACTAAACCATTATCGAAGCCAAGCTTCACAAGGTTAAGAGAAGAACTCAATATCGATGTTGCCGATTCAAGTCAAAGGTCTCAAAGAGTGATCTTCATACCAGATTAATGTTTGATCTGTTGTTATTGACTTTCTCTCCTCCAAAAAAAAACTTCTCCAGATCTAGCTGAATATTTTTTCATGAAGAAACGAGCAGCCGCCATTATTTCATTTTAGCAAACCCTAGTGTATACGGGTTTGAGGGGGGGAGTAAAAGAATACGTAGTATATGCTGATCTGCTCAAGACATGGCGCTGTTATCTCAACCACTCATCTGGATGGCTAGCATCTTTTCTTTATTTCACTTTGGATCATAGGCTGAAGCCCAATAAGAATGTTATGTATATATATTGCACTGCTTGTACATTGTAATATTATCTCTCCTTTAGTGATCATTAATAAAAGTCATTTACAAATTCTTGTTACCGAAATATAACTTTTCTAACTCTTTGTAAATTTATAGAATATGTGCATGGAAATATGCAGAATGGTACACAATGATGTTACAACATACAAGATATATCAGAGAACATTTAGCAAACTAACATATATATATTTATTACAAACAAAAATTTAAATAGGCAGGTCAAAGATCCAATATAGAACCATCTTTATTACATGGCTGCTACGAAAATTTAAGAGTCATCTCTGGACATTTTACAGCACTAAATATAAAGGATCAAAGTACACCTAATCAAAAACGATGATTACGCTGAAGAAATTCTCATGTTTATCTTGGGTTATCTGTAACCAATCATCAAACTCTTTAGC
Source organism: Allium cepa (assembly GCA_030765085.1). NCBI lineage: Eukaryota > Viridiplantae > Streptophyta > Magnoliopsida > Asparagales > Amaryllidaceae > Allium > Allium cepa. The sequence continues at coordinate 562,179,261 of CM060939.1, forward strand.
CAACCGAGGTGCAAACTGATTGTTGGGTGTACAATCCATGAACTGCAGTATTCGCAAACTGATTCTTGCTCCTTCGCCTGTTTGATACCACTGTAAATCCTTCTGTATCTTCTTTCTTGTTTTGGTACTCATCTCTAGGTTTCACATTTTCATCGTTTTGCACGGACTTACTACTCGCATTATTCTTAGCTTCAACTTCTTCCTCGTTCGATGAACTCAAAGCAGACCTGACGATAAATTTGAACAGTATCTGTTTCGCAAGCTCTGCTCTTTCTGAACTTTGAATACTCTCTTTTCCTTTTCTGTCATTAGTGGTTTTCTGTTCTGAAATCTTCTTCTCTGATCCAGAACTTTCCTCATTGATTACATCTGTATTTTCTGACTTTTTAGATTCATCGGACCTTTCTTTGTCAACTTGTTGCCAAGCCTTTCCTGGTACAAATTCAGCAGCACTAGGGTTCATTACACTTCTACGAGGCACAGGGTACCCATGTTTTTTCCTGAAAGTGTGGCCAGTTCTATAATAAAGAGTTGACCTAGGGCCACGGGGCACTCTGACATCCACTGACTGTGTAGAAGGAATTTCGATATTCTGAGAAACTGCAGCATCATATGCTCCATTGATAGCTACAGAATTGTATGGATGAGTCATAGATAATAATGAACCTGGATTGAATGGAGGAGCCGAAGCTGAAAGTTTACTTCTTTTCTTCTCACCATCTTCTTTCAACCCATTGTTTTCATCAGAACTTGAAGAAAGTTTCTCCACTTCACTTGGGGAACTATCTTTCTCACTGTTATTGTCACTAGGAACTTCTTCCTTGATTGTTTCTTCTTGAATGGATTGCTTTGTTTCTTCTTTGCTCGGGTCAACTGAACCGCTGCATTCTGCAATATTAGCAGTTATATCAGCCTCTTTTTCTTCTGGTTCGATCGGTACTGACTTCAAAACCGTGCCAGGTGGTGAGATTGCTACTTCTTTGTATGACACACTCTTCGAAGCCACTTTGCTAATCCTGGCTGTGGCCAATGTTCTAAAACCCTGTTCTATCTTGGTATTTATATCTGTTGATGCTAGTTTTGGTGGTGTATTTGTTTTGTACTGAGGTGCAGTTGTTTTTGCCTTGGAACCAGAATTTGAGTTGTTTATTACCGACTTAGAAATTGATGGTTTTCTAAGGCCAAACTTTTTACGTGGATGAGAAGATCTTCCTCTTGCACCAGCCTCTTGCCATCCTTCATCTGAAGATTCTTCTGGAGATATTGTATCAACTTGTGCTGATTTTGTTGGAGAAAATTTCTCGGGTTCTTTCAGTTTTCCTGTGTTATTTTCTTTGGGATTTGGGTTAACTGTAGGATCTAGTTCTGAGACATCAGGTGTGGAGCTTGTATTCTGGTGCTCAAAGTCGTCAGTAGTGGTGACTGCATTCTCTTGATTATTTCTACTAGTACTCTGCATAGAATAGCAAAAAGGATACCGTAAGCATGTGAAATGTTACAACAAAAGAACGAAAATGATGACTGGTTATATATATTCATAAGAGGAGAAAGGAAACTTTAATGGTTGTGTATCAAGCATTAAAACTGGAAATACTGTTATGTTAAGATGCCCATCACATAGCATTAGCAAGAAAGTGCTCAGTAATAATGGAAACTTGCATTTATTGTTTACAAGTACAGTTATTTGTTTTACAAACGTCTCCAAGGATTTGGTTTGAAAAAATTTGCATTTCAAAACAAAAACTTATCAATAAAGCACAATTCCATAGCAGTTTGACATTGGAGTGAATACCCATGACAGCGTCAAATTGAGGTTCAACAATCAGAAAGATTTGTGCAATTTGTGCATGCATAAAGAAAAAAGACTCTTAACTTAGACGAACTCTCTAATGTTACAAGTTGAGTGTAACTGGAAAAACGAAACAAAGAAAAAGAAGAAAAACACCTTTGCACGGCGATGCTTTCTCTGTGAATCTCTCCCTTTGGTATCCTGATCAGGGTTTATAAAGTCAAGAAGATCTGACACACTGATAAACAATAAACAACCAGTTTCAAGATCAAAAACAACAAAACTACTACATTTTCTTGTACATATTAGTATAGGGACCATTATTTTACCTGAGGTGACCTTTGCTTGCAATAGAGGCATCAAGTTTTGGGATACCTCTACGTGCAGCTTCTTGCTGCTCAAGAGCTTTTGACTCAAAATAATCAAGCCAAGCAGCAGCATCCTGTATGTAAGAAAATTGCAATTTAAGATTAAAACTTAGGACATCCTTCAATAAGGAAGTGTCATATGATATGCCCTAGAAAAAGGGGGTGGAACCTGGGTGCGAAGATCTTCAGGTCCAAGTTTAGCCTGAAGAATTTGCAGAGTTGTTTGCTCATGTTGCATGCTGAGAGAATAAGCATCCATCATGGAAAGGGCTATGGCAATGGCATGATAACTTGCAGCAGTCTGTGAAAGAAAGAATCGTAAGTTCAAATGAGGGTGATTTTCCAGGATTATTGATAACCATAACTTGGCTAGTGTCCAATTAGTTGTGCTGTTGAAAATCACCTGTATGTGATCAGCTCCCAGTAATCTTTGATTGCATTTAAGGGCTTCATGCAAATATCTTAGTGCAACATGAACGTTTCCTATACCTTCTTCCATCATTGCCACATTGATATAGGTTGCAGCAGAATTTGGGTGGGATAGCCCACAGGAGAATTGAAGAAGATAAAGTGCACGATTAACATACCTGAGATAAATCAATGCTGTGAAAATTCCACCCTAAATATTATCCCCAAACCATGGTAATGAAGTTCAATTGTAATAGTTGTTTCAACATGAAGTGTTTTGGTAATTACTGGCAAAATAAACGCTTGCTGATTTCTTATTAGAAGTGTAGCCTTCCTATACAGATCGGCAACGTATAAAAATATGAAATCAGCATCCTATGTATATTGCTTAGGACAATCCAACTCTCCATCCACACTTTCCGAAGTGGATGAAAACTAGTATATATATATTTTTCCATTTTTTAATCCCAGCAGAACCAATCTTCTTTCGAACTCGTGTGAATTACTCCTATGTTCGACCACCCTTTAGGAGTAAAAAAAAAAAAAACTATTAATTATCATCCTATATATGAAAAAATATTAAATTATTTTCCTAATTAAATTATCTTTAACAAAAAAATTTGGACTATTTGAAATAATTTCTGATTTTATTATGGTTTGGTTTTTTTATATATATTTTTTATAAAGTTTTCAAAGAGATTCCGAATATATTCTAAATAAGATTTTAAAAGGAAAATACTTATTTGAATCAATAATTTTTGAATTTAATATTTAATTAAATAAATAAATTCATATCCATATTTAATTTAAATCAAAAAAATTTAACTTCTTATTTTAAATAGTTAATCAGGTCTAGAGAATAAATTGTTACTAGAGAGAGACTGTTGGGTCTAGTGAATAATCTACCAATAATCGGAAACTTACTTTAATGCAAGTTCAATGTGTTGGAGACGATAATAAAAAACCGAAAGATCACCATAGCTTTTCATGGTCTCTGGATGATCAAGACCAAGCTCTCTTTCATTAATGTCTAAAGCCTTCTGTTGATATATTGTAGCCTATAATACAATTTACAAGAGATCAGAACAGAGAGTTAAAGGGAACCTATAATCATTAATAGCCTGAATAAAATTCATAATCATGTTCTTTGGTCCCCCAGTCACAGATATACTGTATATTACAGCTACAAAGCATGCAAGAAACATTGAAATCTCATAAGCAACCATATTTCATTATGTATAAGGTAGTTTTACCAGATGCTACCTGATTGAAGTCACCGGTATGGTATAAAACTACTGCAAGAAGACTGTAAGCATTAGCGGTCATTCGATGATACGGGCCACAAACTGCTATCATCTTCGACAATGCCTTCATGATAATGATCCAAACAATATTTGTCAATCCCATGAATTATGTTAAAAGTAATAATGCACAAGGTACCGTATTTCTTTTATATTACATAAATGTACCCAGAAAATAAGTTCTAATTTTACCTTTGTACCATACATGACTGCATCTTCCAACTTCCCTTTATCCAATGCTGTTTTTGATGACTCCAATAAATTCCGACCATCTGCTGATGAGCAGATCACATGCTGCATTGGAAGAGAATAAGGCCTTATCAAAATATATTGATTTATTTATTGCTCAAGGTAGATCATATAAATAATATTAGCTTGCCTGATCTCATTTACTTTTTTTTTTTTTTCCTTTTTCTGTCAGGTCATTGGATTCATTAAGTTATATCAGGTGGTCATTGTTATATACTTTGCAGTATCCTTTATCATTGACAAGGGTAAAATGGTCAACTTTCTTTAAGTTGCTGCACTTGGACGGCCTCTCTAATATAGTGTGGCATTCAGTTTGAATATATAAGTAAACTTTTGAGGATACCACAGTAGAATTAAACAATAAACGTCAAATATCCATATAACCTAGATGTGTAAACAAGGTAATTGAATATCATACTTTGCACACAGGAACCAGGCTGATAATATCAGATTTGTCAAATGGGTTTGGGCTATCCATGTTATAATCCCTAGGAACTATCTCCAGCCCAACCTGAAATTGAGAAATTGATCATAAGCACAAATTGACCAAATGAAAATCCAAAGACATTATAAATTTGCAGAGTACTCTTTGTATTATTACCTTTTGGCAAAGTCCTCTAAGAAGCACAAATTTTCTCAAGTGTGGAAATTCCTCTCTCAACTTCCAAAAATATCTCTTCGAGACAAATGTTTCTAACCACTTCATTTTGAGATCATGCTCATGTTCTAAGTCTTGGTTAACATTATCTAACTTTGAAGAACCCAGAAGAACGTTCAAAATTGCAGCAATCGTCACAGGCAAGTTGGACTCGTTATCAACTGCAGCAATAACAGCTCGAACAACATGTTTAAAAGCACGAGTAACCATCTCATGAATGCAAAGAGATTGTATATGTGGAAGCTTCTCTGCTAGTTGAACCTGAAATTGAGTAGGTCAATTAACTGACAAACAAATGATAGAAAAATATGACATTTAACACTATTACTGTACTTACTATGCGTCCCAAAGAACACATTTTAAGTCCTCTAATATGCATGAAATCTGTCAAGGTTTTTCCATCAACTGGAGAAAGCTCAAGAGAAGCAAAATCCGCCACCTGTGAAATTGAAGTTTTTGAGATTTAAAGATAAACTGCATTGAAAGCTGACGAATTGTTATATTGTATATGTGTATACCAGCTTTGGAAGAGCTGTGTCATCATAATATTCATGTACCATCCGGACAAGCTCGTCGGGTGTCTGTTAAATCAGCAAATTAAGACCGGATTTGGAAGAAGAAAAAAAAAACCAAATTTAAACACAGTAAATACAGTTATTAAAGGAAAAAAAGAAGAAAAGGAAGGAAATTCTCATATGAGATCAGGAAACAATTATTGATATGTCAGATACCTGTAGTAATGTACCTAAAAAGCTTAATTCAAAATGTACTGCATCGTAACATCACTCTAAATGACATGTTACAAAATAATCTTATCATATATCATATATAATAATAAAATAAATGGGTCAGTTGTTGTTCCTAACAGCAACAAGTGAGTGAATCATGTTCTGCTGGAGCCTTAGAATTCCAGCCATCTTGGATCAATACAGCCAGATGCTAATATGAAACTACTATAAATTGGGTTTCAACTTTCAATTCTTCTTAATAGAACTGATTCGAAGATCTTAGACTATTTCACTAGTTTTGAGGTTTGATAAACCAAGATGAATATTGAAACCAAATTCCTAAACCTTGGGCAAACATAATTACAGGGCAAGCTCAAGTCTCGTAAATGAATAGTGATTTAATGATAAGAAAATTGTTAATTCACTTCACGAAATGGATAATCCTCCATTTCAATTGCTCCAACGTCATTTTTAAGACTAAACAAAAAAGAAGAAGAAAGAAATGAAGATGTATAAAATACTATGTGAGGAATATGTCACAGCATGTTCCTTCCATGCAACAATAAGGTTAGCATGCATTGTTATGGAGTATGCTTCATATTTAGAAATCCATCGGTACCTTCTGATGAAGACCAGTCCCAGAATCTTTCAGGCGTAAAAAGGCCTCTTCTGACAAAATATTTCTTAGTTCTGAGTCCACAATTTCATCATTACCATTTGTACTAACGGTACTGTAGTCACTGTCAGACTTCCCATCAGAAGAATCTACTTTCTTTTTTATCCTTCGTAATTGTTCAAACTGCTTTCCAAGACCTTTAACAACAGGCTCATCTTTCTCTTTACTTTTAGTATCAGCTGCGAGTGACTCCTGTTTCTGCAAGTACTGAATCCAACAGGTACCCAATTCCCATCTAATAGATTTCTCAGAGTTCTCTGGCATATCATCTAATTTTAGTAGGCTATCTTTAACTACTTTTTGTGCCAAAGATCTAGCTGCTTGTTCATCTACATAATTAGAAGGAGAACAGTGATTATTAAGGGATGATTCTGGATCAGATTTCCTTGAGAGTAACGTCCTTAAGCTGCAGAAAAATTAGAAACTTAAATTAGCAAATGTTGTTTAAACAATGGACATATAAAGTTATTTTCGAATAAAGTTCAATTAAAGATGACAGAAAAAGAAAGGGGAAACAAGAAAATTCTAATAATTTTGGCCGACTTTTTTCCCCATGTAACATTTGGTAACTTAATTGGAGTAATGCAGCAGCAAGCTGCAAGTGTGTTTCGTGTGCATGATAATGTAAAGAAATATGGGCCAGACATGCCAATGATTCTAATATGTCCTGGTGTAGTTGTCATACATTTATTAGCGTACATGACATGGAGATGGAGCCAGTTTTCAGAATACTCAAGCTTAACAAAGTAATTCTTCGCTAATTATATATGGTTCGATAAAATAAGTAAAAACACGCTCACCTGTTAATATTAAGCGCATTTGCACCACCTTCTAGCTGGTCATCTACATGAATATTTTCCTTCAAGCTATCATTCTTGTTTACATATTCCGGAACTTTAACAATAGCAATATACCCACAGTGCTTTACAATAACATTTCCTAATGTAACAGTATCCTAAAACATTCCAGTTAGTTATATTTATTAGTTGATATTAGTAAACTATAGTACCAAAATAGAATCGGTATTCTTACCTGAACTATTACACTTTCATCGGCCGTTATTCCTTTAAGAATATTTCTTTTAGATACATCATTCTGACTCATACCAAGCAAATAAGTCCCATCAACTTTATCTTTGGGTTTCACACTAGCATCTGCCATATCTCTTTTGACTACTATAGTTAATTCTCCTACAGTCTCCTCATGCAATTTTTTTGAGTATTTGTTTGCAACAAGACGACGTATAATTGACACAGCTTTAAAAATTGCTGTATCAACAAATAGATTGTGCAACAGAAAGGCCTTTCTATCACGAGCTAATCTCTCCTCTTCAGTCTTGCATGGAATTCTAGCTAGAATAGCAAATTCTTTTGACCAATTCCTGTAGTCATATTTACCATTTTGCCCAAGCCCACCACCATTGCCTCCCCAGTCTTCATTTTCAGTTGGCAAAGAGGGACATTTTGAAGATGGATCGGTTAAAATAGGTGGGACCAGCCAGGTATTTGCTCGGAATCCATATGGCAAATTGCCAAACTGAAACACAATATATTATAAATGCTCATCATTAAGTATAGCAATTCTTATTTAAGTAACTAATATAATTAGTTTATACATGCAAATTTACTTAAAATATCACCACTAATATTCTAAATTGGCACCTTATTATGATCAACAAAAGCCTTCATCAGGTTATCGTAGGCCTGCATAATATGATAAGAAAAATACGAATATCATTCATAGCAATGCAATGTAATTATGGCATAGAATCAATGAACAATAAAGCACTTTACAAGAACATGGCATGAAGTTGGTAAATGTTACGAAAAGACTCACATTTTTGAATCCACTGCTAAGTTGCTGCAAACTGTCGACTAGAGTGTGTTTCAAAATATTGTGTTTTCCCCTAGCGTAGAAACCATCAGCACAAGCAACAACATTCAACAACTTCCCATTACAAACCTTAATCTGAAAAGTTTCAATTCATTGGTAAACTGTTCAAACCAACAGTTGTGATATGCTAAAGAAGAAAGTTTACGAAGAACTGAACAACATAATCATGCATGAGCACAAATGACACAACCTGTGTTAGGTACATCCATGAAAACAAAATAAAAATAGATGAATAAATAATAAATAAATAAATAAATAATAAATAAATAAATAACGTACACATAAATAAATAGAAAACATAAATTATCTTAATTCCAAAAGTAAAATACTTATTGCTTTAGAGGCGGGCGTATAAATTTTTGTGTATGATGCGGAATATGTGTGGCGGGTTCGCATACTTCCTCTTAGTTAACAAGCAAAACTTAATTTACTGGGCATTAAAAATCTATTTATTAATGTATTCTTTTTCTTTAACAAACATTAAGAATCCTATGTTCAATTCCTAAGGCCAATAGCAGTTGCGCTTCTTTAGGTTTCCCCAAAACCAGCTTAAAAATCTAATCTTCAAAATGCAAAACTGATCCTTGCAATAAAAGGGCAGGCAGGTGCTTAGGACCCGAATTCTGTAGTCCCAAAAAGTGATATTGCATTTAATATTGGAAAAAAAAAGATACAAAAAAATTATAGTACTTTATTTTAAGGGGGAAGTGTTCACATTTAGCACAGCCGATATTTCATTCTTTTAAAACCAAAACATAATATAGCAATATAAACTCTTGGTGTTGTTATAGGGACATGAAGTACCGATAATGGGAATTTCATTGATTTTGGCACCTCTGGAAACTTTATTCCACATTTCACACTAAGCGGTGTAAACATCACTTCCCACCATCGAGAAAATAATGAAAATACCATGCCCCCATGACATAATTAGCCTGTTATCTGATTGTGTTATCCCTATAACAACACCTTAAATATTTTGCCCTGTATTTAACTAGCATGTCCATTTTTCATCTATTTCAAAATCATTGCAATTCTGTAGCAGTCCATAAGTTTCCAGCATTTGTTTAACAAGCACAACCAATTTCTGTAGCAGTCTAGGAAAGCTAGCTAGTATCAGGTTGTGAGATATTGATCATTTCTGCCCTTCATTATTTGATTACACACATTACAAACAACTATGCATATTATGAAATGATTGTCATCTTTCAACTCGTTTTTTTTATTGTAATATATTGCTATACCTAAGATATAACGAGTAAAACAAAATTGCTGCAAACATTCATAACATGAAAAAAAAGGAAAATTCTAATTACCTCTATCTCGAAATGATCCCCTTCTTTCTTCTCCCCGTTATCCTTCCTTTTCAAATCTGTAAATAGACAGCGTTGTCCTCCAATCCAATTAAATCCAAAATATTAAAAGAAGAAAAAAGGTGGATAAATAATAATAACAATAAAAAACCCACATAAAATAGGAGATGCCAAGTGCGAGAAATTGAAAAACTCGTAGAAGTCTCCAAGCTTTGGCGGTGGCTGGATCGCTGCCATGTCGTACTTCTCCGAAATGGTGGGAACTCCTGGTGATGGCACATCAAGATTTGTGTTAGAGTTTGAGGGCACAGGCGATAACTTTCCATCTGTGGAAGGTTTTCTGGTCTTTTCCTTCTGTTTGCTGAATGCGGTCGTGCACGCGACGATGTCAAGTAGTCTCTGCACATGTGAAGTTGCTTGCTCTTCTGTCCTGTATGGCTCTACAAACAAGCCAGATTATTATCGTTTATTACAAGTTCGGATATATTGTATGTTTTCATTTGCAATCACATGAGATAAACCGAACAAAATATTGAATTCTTTGATTAATACATTAGCCCATTGTATTATTTCATGGATTGTATTAAAACGCGGATAAAAGAGTGTGTTTTCATATGCAAATGGAAGTGAACATTTTTAAGAGTGATTCCATTTACGCCCCTATATCTGCCTCAATTTATTTATCAGAGTTCAGAAGAATAAATAAAAAAATAGATAAAAACAAAGAAAAACTCCTAGTTACCCACACAATCACTCACATACAACACAAATAACTCGTCCGTATGATATTATCAAATGAAAAATAAAATAAAAATAGCATATAGTATTGAAAGATAACTTATCAGTATAATATGACCGTGTCGTAACATACTATCGATTTATTTGGATAACATGTCACAATTTTGTTGAATATATGAAATGAGGAACACAATGCACAAGCATAAACAGAAGAGTTTACAAAATGAAGAAAAAAACTGCAATGATGGTTTTATTTTTTGGTGCATTTGTCAATTGATGACAAGATGATTCTTTACGCACTCAAATAGATCTTCTAAGGACATAATCGCTTTACCATAAATAATATCTACAAAATAAATTTCATTTTACGCCATTTTATTTCATATATTATGTCAAATTATATAAGACAGATTTATCATACAAGAAAATAGGGAGAAGGGCAAACTTCAACTATATTTTCAATGAAGGACAAGTTTTAAAATTTAGTCCGAGGGACACTGGATGCTATATTAATATAGTATTAAGATAAAACAGGGGCTATATGAACTATAAACATGAATGTTATATGAACTTAGCATTATATATGTGTAATGATACATTAATTTGACATTTCTTTAATTGTGAAAATGTATGAAATTTTAGTTCATCTACTATAGTTTATCTAATTTAACTAGTTTAATTTAACATTTTGTTTATCTGATGCTAGTTCAATATAGCATTCTGTTTTATAGCATTCAATGTCTTTTAAAGTAAAATTTAAAATTTGTGTCCTTCGAACTAAAATTGGTCTCGGATTTTTTCTTTAAACTAACTCCCTCTTTATCATATATCAATACGGAAAAAGCAATATTCTTTGAATATTTGAAAAGATGAAGAAGGAATGGGGGAAATTGCATGATATTATATATGCCACATTAAAACGTGAAAATTAGCAAGACACTTTTATTTCCAAGCTTATTCTACTTCCACTCCCTTCCAAAAACTTAATCCACGAAGCACCATCGAAATATTTCTGAAATTTTATAGTATTTAGTGCAATTGTTTTTTAAATTTTTTAAAATATTTGGTTCAGATATTTGTTGTTTTTGTGAACATCTATAACTAACTTATAACTCTGAACTACATAGACTGGTTTAAGCTACGTAACATTTTAAATAAATAGAAAGAAGAGGGAAAATTGCATGTTTGTTTACAAATCAAGTTTTTGTTTTCTTTCCAGTTATCACTAAGACAATTTTAAAACTAAAGATTTTAATATTAATTTTTAAAATTTTTTTGAAAGAAATTAATTTGACTAAAAAATAAATATTTTGATAAGTGTATGTTCCAACTTATTAGCTTTTAAAATCAAGATACCATTTAACAACAAACATGCTTTTGGTTTCTACTTCAGTGTATTCTCATTGATTCATAAAACTTGCAGGATGATTAGGTTTGCAAGGCCATATTTTGTTGTATTAAAGAAGTTCCATTGATAATTTTTTACTTATATTTGGATTTAACCGAAGAATATATAGACCTTCGAGCAACTCATGATTTATACTCATGTTCCACGAGCATATAAAACATTTAGATGCGTATGGTTTATTCTGTTGTACAAACTGGCATTTAAGTAAATAGAACACGTGGGCTTTGTATGAAGTCATAAACCAATAATTCAACTAGATTTTACTGTGTGTCATCTCATATGATAGTATACATGAAAGTTATATGTGAACTGCTTCAATGTAAAAGCAGGACCCTTTTTCTCTTTGTCAAAGTGAATACAAAAGTATGTCACGTTTGTGGAAAGATATGAATTGTCATGTTTGTGGAAAGATATGAACTATTTATACGGTGACATCACTTGATAAATTACAGTTTAGCATTATAGACAAAGTAGTATTTTGTTTAAAAAAAATTCATGATGCGGCCCATCAGGCCCATTCTTTGGGTTGGTCGCAGTCAAATACTATAGTCAAATATTAAACTATATTTTTTAATGGGTAGTCCATTTCGAGTTTAAAAATCATTAAACCACATCAAATACAAAACTATATTTGTATAATTTAATAGTTCACAGACGGTCATTGTTATAAAGACGTGAGGAAAAACAAAAATACAACGGAGATATTTGGGGTTCATTCTTAGAAAGAATGATGTCTTTGTCATTTACAGTATTTCACATATTTCGCCATATTTCTTATTCATCAATTTGTTAGTTCCTTGTTTTATAGCTTGAAAGCATCTTTTAAGTTTGTTGAGTGTTGACATGCCAATATTTAGCTAGAAAATTAAAAAAATAACAATATGAAATTATACATATCAATATGATCTGAAAGATGCGCTAACATTTAAATTTCAAACTAATGCAACTGTTCGTATATTTTACAAATTCAGACACAATTATGAATTGTATTTGCTTGTTCATGATTACAGAAGTTGACTTAATTGTCAAATTAAAGGATCAAAATAAAGATAACCATGTTCAACCAATGTAAATTCAATGTATGATTGTTCATATAGTTATTCATACACAAGCTCCACACTTAAAGAATTAAATGTCATAAAAAAATTTGATTTTTGTGTTGATACTTCATAAAGTCACGAGTGCAAAGAGTACGGGTTAAAATTAATTAGAACTAGAATCGTTGTAATTGGTCTACCTACTTATGTACTATATCATAGACAAATAGTCTGTCTATCATACAACACAACAATAGTTTTACAATACGTACATACATATAATAATATAGCATAAGTAATAAATGTGAGGGATTAGTTACCTTGCACAATTTTAAGGAAGCATGGTTTGAGACTCACAATTTCCACACCGTCCTCCAACTGTTGCCCACGAGTCTATCATGAAAATTACATACAAATGAATTCAAGAGCATTTCACGTATATCTTTTTCACATTCCCAAAACTAATACCAGAAGACATTGGTCTCATTGGTGCAGTTTGATTATTGGAAGTCTGTAAGTACCTGATGAGCCAGTGAGTAGTTGGTAATGTGGCAAGTTTGTACATGTGAAGCCAACAATTTCCTCACATCCAAGATTTTGTCAGTGGATATTCCCTAAATGAAAATTTTAAATCAAATTAAACTGTTACAACCAAAAATTGAATTGTGTTCGAAATCTGTCCATCTTTTTAGTTTACTTTCAAAAGAAGCTAGTTTTCTACCAGTGAACTTCTAAGAAAACATATTTAAATATTTACGATGATATAGAATTTATATATATATATCAGAACAAAAAAAAAATGTAGTGCTGGAGTTTTGATTCTTATTGCATAACATGGATTGATATAATCTTTAGTAAAATCTTAAGGAAGTACCTTCAAAACAATCTGGGTGTCATATGGAGTCTCCACAGTTACATCCACAACACTTGGCACAACTGCCCAGAAAAAGAGCACAAACTCATTTCTTCAGTAAAAGACATTATTCATTTATTCGCTTAATTAAGCTTTCTTGTTATATTCGTACATATGCACCCGACTCACTTCATTAGTTACGCAACATCCAAAAGTATAATAAACACAAAATACTGAAACTAAACAGTACCTTTTTCTTCTTTCTTCCTTTTTTCTCCCTTGCTTTTGTGCCCTTTGCCACGGCCACTCTTCGGAGCCATGACCACGAAAGAAGAAGGAGGAGGAGGGAGTGAATGAAATTATAATTTGAGAAGAGAATGTTTTTGTTTTTGTAGGGGAGGATTTATGAAAACGTAAAAGATAGGATAAGGAGAGAGGAGGATGGCTAAGCTTATGTAACAAAATAGGAGGATTTTGAATCCAATGGCAGCCTCTCGTTCTAATTTCTATCTCCTACTAGGCATCAAAATATGTGTCGCTTTTTATAACGATTTGGTAGGGGTGAACTGTAATTTTACGAAGCTCACAAGGGTGGAGTGAAAAAGAAGAAGAGAAGTTTGTTTTTTCAACCGTTGGTTTGTAGATTGGAGTTTATAATGGTCGTCCGTGAGAGGGAGGAATCTCCAAATAATTTGGGAGTCTAATATTTGGTTGGGTACCGAAGGCTTGCAAATGTCAGATTCGTGTAGTTCGGTTGCATCTTGTTATGTGTTGGTGCATTGTTTTCTCCGTCCTAATGTAGCATCAATGTGTTGAAACTTTTGGTACATGTCTTTAGCTTGAACAAAGACTGTCCTTCCCAGTCAACAATCGATGGGATTTAAATGGTCTTCTTATAACATGTGTGTAAAATGTTTATTGTGTGATTATAAATAATTGTGGAATGATTTTTGGTTGAAGGTTTATACTGAAAAGAGTAGCACACATATGGATGGTTCCATCCTTTTAGTGTTGATTATTGCACGTTCAACAAATGAAAATATATCATATTTTATTTTCTTTAATATTGAAATCGATATCCATCGATGTCCTTTCCGAAAAAATAAAATAAAATTCGAAGCTCTTTTCAAGGAAAAAACATCATTGTTAGAATTTTATGTTTCAAACTTGAGATCCAACGGTCAATTAAGTTCATGATATGTCCACTAAAAATTCTCACAAATCAATCTATACACTTTCTCGAATTACATAAACATCATCCATTGAAGTTTTGAATTCTGAAAAATCTTTTAACTACCGAGATCAAAGCAGCGAACCTCAAAAAAAGTTTCCCTTAATGAAAGGATAAGCACGTGTTCTTATGTACCAAATCAACGACTTTAAAATGTTAACCTTCAAAGATGCTCCTTCGGTTGAAACTCACAATTTATTTGTTCATAATCCAATAAAATTGTTTTCGAAGATTAAGGTGGCAAGATCTCATAAGTAGAAGATACAAAGATTAAGAGATGGATTCGATTCAGAGTCCATTCAAAATTTATACTCTTACTTATTAAAGTTTAATGAAAATTAGTTTATCGTACCACTGCTAGAAAATAAACAGTAATGTACGAAGGTTACCGATGATCTAAGACGGTGTCATTGGTAAATGGTCATAAAAAACAAGACGTCGTTAAGTCATTGAAATTTTCGACGATAAACCTGAAGGAAACAGACAAATCGGATGAAATAGGTAGATTTTGAGATTTTTTTTCTATTTTGGATCTACGAGGTCTATAAAGTCTAAAAAAATTATTAGATCTAATCTAATAATATTTTAAATAAAATCATATTTTTTTTTATTTAACAAAGCTAGCCAGCTTTATAGTAGACCATGCCACTGTTATTAATAATGGAAAACGGGTGTCCTACATATGCACAAAACAACAATGTTGGTTTTATAGTGGCCAAACCACTAAAAATTAAAAATACAACATGGGTGTTTGGTAGGACACCAAAGCTACTAAATAAAAGATGGAACTTTGTATCCTCCCGAAGGGAGGAGATACTTTCGTCATCGTCTGACACTGGTCCAATGACATGAACAAAGTCGGCAAAAAGTGTTACCAAGTTAGGAACATAGTCCACCGAATCAGATAAGTAAAGGTATTTTCAATCCCGGTTTGCATTAGCCAAAACAATTCTATTTTCGTCACCATCCTCCCCAAAAGACGAAAGAACAAGTTCTTTCCCCTCAACGTGATAATGAAACCTATGTTCCTCACCTTCTCCACCAACATACATATGATAACTAGCATACTTTAAAGCATATCTCATTTCAGATTTAACATGTACCCATGAACGGCCATATGAATTCCACATAATCTCATTAACGGCTGGAGAAACCTTTTCAGGTTCAGACACAATGCAGGAGACCACAGCCGAAACAATGATATCAGCGGTCCCAGAGGAGATAGCAGCTGCCATGCCATAACCGTGAGACACAACCGAATCGACTATAGGAGTGGAAGCCTCCTCAAATTTTACGGTAACAACGGGTACAATAGCAAAAAGATCTGTATCAACATGTAGAGAAACATAAGTGTGATAGGAGGAGAAGGAACGATGGGCTTAGGCACCGCAGATTTCACTACCGGAATAACAAGGTAAATGGGAGAGGGAAATCTAGATTTCAGAACCCATTCCGAAACTGTCCAAGGCAGTGGGATCCTGTCTGGAATAGGCTAGGTAGCAGAGGCGGACACAAGTGTACACATGTTTGATGAATACCCAAATTACTGATAAGATATGCAAATATCTAGTTTCCATTTGTACTGAACATCAACTTCCATATCATGACCTTCCGCTAATCTAACTTTTATTTTTAATTGCAATGGCTTAGTTGGAGAAATCTCTATCAAAGGTTTAGCATACAGTAAACTCTTGCGGCCTCAGTACTAGCATCAAAACACTTGAGGTCACCAATGAGGCTAGCAAGCCAATTCAAATCAATCAAGGCCGCAAGACAAATGAAACATGAGTAAAGGTGGCCCAAACTAGGACAAAGAGCATCTACTCTCTAGCTTTGTCTACCCCAAGACTCCAGGGTACGAAAATAAATAGTTTCCCCGTAATGATTATCATACTAGACTCTAGAGCCCTTAGCTTATCTTCCTTGCAAGCGTATTTGAAATAAAATAGTATTGAAATATTGAACTTGGAGACTACTTTTCAATTTCTTGACACGTTCGCATTGATCATGGACCTCTTTATATGGAGTAGAAGAATCCAAGAAAAACCCAACTAAATACTCAGACCAATTTCACGCTCTCTTGAACCACTTTAGTTGGTGGCATACTAACACCATCAATCACGGCAGTTTCAAAAGCAGAAGGAGTTTAAGTGCCAGCATTTCTGGGTAAGGACTTTAATGGTGAAGACCAATTGCACTTAGCTGGTAAAACATCAACTGGAGAAGAAATAATAATCAGATTTGCAGCAACAGAGCTAACAATTGGCACAAAGACATTATTACAAGTAACAGGGGAGCATACATGAATTTGAGTCAAATTAGAACAACCAGGAGCAATACCATTCAAACCGTCCAACTCAGCAACCAATTCAATATCACTGACCGCCTCAACACCGTCATTCAAGTCCCCTAAGGTGGGATTACTCAATTTAAATCATCAGCCAACTTCTCCAGTGGTCGTTGCCAATAATAAAGAGGAAAGCAGGGTAGTAATACCAGTCACAGGAGAACGCACAATACCAAAGATTGGAGATATAGCAACAGTAAAATAGATTGTGGATCTCAGAATCAAATTCTTGCCGATGAGCGTCAGGACAAGAGCATGTTCCAGTCGTTGACGAAACGCCAGTACGATTGATTGAAGTATCATTTGCTTGAGGACCAGTTGAGGCCATGGACGACGTAAGGGCATATCTGGAATTCAAAGCAAGTAAATCAGAAGGCACAAGTTCACGAGGACTCAACATGGAAAGGACGAGAGGGCTGGAGGCAGTGACAAAGGAAGAAGTTGAACTAGAAGAAACAAGGGAGTGCAAACAAGAAATCTTTTGTTTCTTTCTCTTAGCACAAATCTCTACTACTCATAAAGAAAATTCGTTGAACTAATTTACTCGGCGTCCTTTTGAAATTCCAAAAATACCCTTGCTTTCCGTTTACATATTTGCGCTCAAACAAAATTTCATCGTATACAATAACACAAACAGCTCTGTGCGAAGCACGGGCCCATACTAGTAATTAATTAAATGAAGATGATGTTACAAATGTAGAGAGAGATACATTTCATTTCACTCTTTAATTAAATTAGCATATTAAATGACATTTATTACCAAATTCATACATGTCTTTGTTGTCAAAAGTTTTGACTAATAATATACACAAGACCCATATATATAAAGATTAACCCGTTTACACACTATGAAATCAAAACTTAAAATAGTATCTAATTTGATAAGACTTTGAAACTAAATTAATGGATACATATAATGTAAACCCTTGAAATTTTAATAACAAATTAAAATATTAATAAGAGTAAAATGTAATTTCACATAAAAAGACATAACAATAAATTTCTACAAATGAAACAATTTGGGTAATCTGGCTTTTCCATGTGTCCAGTAGATTTTTCTAGCTCAAATTCATGCATAAATTATTAGAAACAAATACTGTATGAAGAAAATACAGATTGATCACCATAACAGACATTTCATGTTTTACGCCAATTTTTGAAATTAAGTATTAGAATCAATTACTAGAATAAATCAAATTTTAGCTATTAAGTAGTAAATTAAATATGTATGGATCACTTCAAAAAGAGTATAATCTTGTCGGTGAACATAAAAAGAAAAGGAAAAAGATATTTAATGCAAAGAGAGAAAGCATTAATTTCCGTGTTATAGAATTTATTTTGTAATTAAAGAAAATATATGTTGGATGGGTTAGAAAAAAAAAATGTAACAATATATTTTAGAAGAAAATGATATATCTAATATTGTATGTTTAAAAAGTGAATATGTATGAAAGAAAATGGTTATTTCAAAGGAAATGTATTTACATGCACAAAGATAAAGACATTAATTATAGAGTTAATGGTGGAATTTATTACTATATATGTTATTTATGTTAGAAATGAGACGCAACAACATATTTAAGAAGAAAAATATGCATGTAATGTTATAAAAATAGAGATAATAAAATATGAAAGTAAATTGCTATTTTAAAAGGGAAGTTATCTCCTTATTAGTAAATAATAAAAGGCTGAATCCAATTTGAACTTGGGAACATAAATATCAATCAATTAATGTAATTAATTGCATAATTAATACTAAAAAATAAGGTCTCTAATTAATTTACACATATGTATACGTTTGAATATAAATTCAGGATTTCCCACAAAGGTTAATAATATATATGTATGCATGTAGGATACCAATTAACGAAATCGATTTGAATTTGAAAACATTAATACCAATTAATTAGTAAAAGATATGGTTTGTAATTAATATAAACAAATACACACACTGATGTGTGTGTAAGGGTAAGGAGTACGAATAAAGGAAGAGCATTTTTAGAAATAGACTTCTCTTACATTTCACCTATAAATGTATGGCCAAACCCCATCCTTTTCATTTAAAAAACCTCTAGCCTCCATATTCTTCTTCTTTTTCAAAAGTTCTTAAGTCTGCATATTTTTTATGTTGTTCTTCAAAACTTCTTGGTAAAAATATATATAACAATGAGAGTACACATCAAATTAAAGGAGAGCGAGAGAATCAAATTAAAAGGAAAAAGAGAGAAGCAAAACTAATCAACAAGAAAAGAAGAAATAAAATAAAATCAAATTAGAAGAGGAATCCCTTCGCGGGAGTGGGTTTATCAATAATTATGATGATTTACATATAGTTAATTTTATTCACATATCTACCCGGTTTGGGAATTAAATGGTTTTAAAGCTAAATATGAAAGTTTAATTTAAAAGTTGTTTGAAATATGTTGAAATCCGAGAGAGGATTGGAATTGATTCAATATGATCCTTGGCCTATAGCATATGGCATGACTTAATCCTTGGCTAATGGCCAGGTTAGAATATATGTATATTAGTATTATATATTATATAAAATAAGTAAGGTAAGTTACTTCCCTAATTCTTAACTTTTGGGTACTACGGGAGTAGGAAGATGTGTATGCTGAAAATTAGGCCTAGACACATTCTATTCAGAAAATTCGGTATTTGATATAAGGCGGTTCGATTGTGAACGGCACACATGAGATTTCTTGGTGGATGTGCAACACTATTGGTGGATGCCTGGAGAGGTGCATAGCCCAGAACTAACGGGAGGTTTTTTGGTGCATGCGACAACTAAGTCGTTACGTTATTCATGGATGCCTGGCGCTGTGCAATAAGTGGGGTCACCATTAAGAGATAGACACGGATGCTATAGACCCTAAGTCATCTTTGATGCGAGTACGCATTGCGGGCTTGCCTTTAATGTGTAAGTATGATACATTGTAGTCATAGTTTGTGTAATGCAGTCCATTATGTGATATTTTATGTGACTATATGATAGGAGCAGTCCTAGAGATTACTAATATGACCCGATGTTGGTCAATTGTCTGATCCGATGTTAATTGGTGGTTCGACCCTAAGTATAAACCTTCATACAATGTTTGAGTAAAGTTTATTTGGTACTATATTCCCCAGGTTAATATGACCAACCCTGATAAGTAATTCAAAAACACAAGTAGGATACTCTAGGTCGCATAGATTATAAACGAAGTCAATTGCATGTGATCACCATACATTAATATACAACTCATTCAATGGATTTTTGTCTAGCCCACTCCTTTTATTTTTCCTCCACCGTAGGAAGATAAGGCAACAGTTGATTTGGTCCAGGCATAATACATGGAGAAAGGAACTAAGCCCTAGAGTTACATTATTCTTCGTTACTCCTCATGTTGCTGTTTATTTTATTAAATGTCTATCAAACTTTATATTGTACTTTGGAAACGTTGCATGTGAATTAAGTATTTTTGAAGATCGTTTTTTTGAAATGTCTTTTTTTAGTACTTATATTTTAATTCCTTTCACTGTGAGATCTGAAAGTATAGAATGTTTTAGATTTTATCTTAGTCTCTGTAATGTTTAAAAACCAACAGCTCTCATTTCTTAGCACGATGTGAGTCCAAAAGTCCCCATAGGCTTTGGGCCGATGCGTCCAGAGGTGCAAGTTCTTACATATAAGAATCTATTTCATTAACTGTAAGTCAACGGGACATGCAATTATATATATATGTATATTTAAAATTACGGTCAGTAAAACAAAATCCAACCTTAACAAAAGGGTTAAAAGGGGCATGTGACATTTTACATAAAGTTCACTTATAATAAAATTTTCCTTTGTTTAAAGTATACCGTGATGAAAAGATTTATATCCAAATCAATAACCATACAAAAGTTATACTCATGTCCCAAATTGTTTCAAATAAATAATATGTGTGTTTTGTTCAAGTTTGGATTTTATGTAACAAGCAACAAAAATTATATTAGCTAATTTAACATTAGGTTCAATCAAATTGTTAACCCTTTTTTGAATCAACTTATGAATTTCAAGTCCACCTGAACTTTATGTAAACCAATTATTTCAAAATGTTATTCAATCAAGAGTTTATATATAAAAGAATTGGACAACACATGCACGTATAAATTATGGCATTGAAAGGCAGATCTAATTAAATGTATAACATAAACAACCAAACAAAATATGGATAGATCCAAAGTAATTACCATTGGTGACATGTGAATAACAGAGAATGTAAGAAAGATGATTTAATCATATTAACATGATAATGATAAAGCTAGTTCAAGGGAATAAATAAAATATCCAAAACACTATCCAAATATATACAAATGAATGAATGGAACAGGTGAATAACAGAAATATATAACCATAATGAAATAACATATAAACAAACCAGGAGTTCAACTTTTAGATAAAGCCAAGAGAAACACCTTGAAGATGTGAAGATTCTTAGATCCAATAGATCTCTCTCCAGATTTGCAAGAACTAGAGAGATAGCCATCTTTTATACTTTATTTTGTCATGTTTGATTTTAGAATTTTGTGCCCTTGCCGCCATGAATATTTTTGGCATAGATCTCATAAATTGAGGATAAAACAAAAGATGACAGATACTAGTCTCACCTATCCTTTAATTAGAATTAGCCTTTTCATTTCTAATTCAAGTAACTTTTCCTCTTTTTTAAAGCACGGTAGCATTACATGGCTAGTTTGGTCCCTAATTTATTTTGAAAACCAATTAGTATTGTTCTTGTTTAAATCCAATTTAAGTCTTTTATCGATATCATATAACAAGAGGCACGTTTATAACTTTTATATACGCAAAGTACTAATGGTATACGAATAAGTCAAATAAAATTTAACAAATAAAATTTAATAAATATAAATTAATTTAATTATTTTTTAAAAATTAATTGAATCGTGTGATTCAGTCAGAATATTCATCATTTTGGTTGTGTGACTTGAAGATGTAAATCCAATCAGCAATTAATATTGACCAATTCAAACATTAATGTTCACACATCATCTTAGCTAGTGTCTTGATACTTTGTTTGAATTTATCGCCTATGCATTTTTAGTGGTACAATCCAATTTTACTTATTTAAGCAGTAGTGACAATTATTTGCATAAATTCTCTTCGTCAAACTATATCATATTAGAGCTTATGAAATTTGGTTTCGGTCAAAATTCCAACACTGTCCACATTCAACTTTGTAAGTCCAAATGCAAAATCCTTGATTTGGTAATATTAATTATTATTAACCGTACTGCTTTGGCCAGAGACTTTGACTTTGAGTTGACTATGTAATACTAACCTCATATAACCGATGAGACCATTCTCCCCCGAATAGTATTTCACTTCCAATGCTTCCTCTCGACCCAACTATAGCCATTCGATGAATGCCATGCCACATTTTAACTGTAATCAAAGCGGAGTTTCCACATTGAAGCTCGACGGTATTCTCAAGTCGATGGAATTGTGTAAAATTATCACGTTGACATTCTCTGTTTGATCTTGTTATATTAAACGACAAAAACAATCAAATGATTCATTCCATAGTTATCCAATAAATATCAGCAGTAACCCCTTGGTGCCCCCGGCATACATGTGTAATACACTACCTAATATTTGGAGAGCATTGCGTTTTTTAGCCTCAAGGGATGTATCTATATCCAGTCTCGATACATCTTGACTAGGAATACTTAAAACATTATTTTTATTTTATTGTTATAAATCGCTTATGCTTACAACATATTGTAACTACTATCATAAAACATACCATTTGTGGATTTCCTATTAAATATTCTCTCAATTAAATAATAGCTAATATAACACATTATATCAAGTATATAATGGAAAGAAAACAACTATTATGTTAAACAAGATTGGTTAACAAGTTAGATTTATCTAACAAATTATATAATTACCCATATAACATATCACTAGCTCAATCAATATCAATGACCAGTTGAGAACAAACAAAATATTTCCTCATGTCATTATAGCTATCGATATGTTATCGAAAATTTCGACAATGTACCAAGGACTTATTCAATATTATTTTTATCACTCCATATACCCTCTATCCTTATTCCTTTCAACAAAGAATCAAGTCGCCCAAATTAAAAACCCACCCTACTACGGCGTCTCCACCACGACTTTGCCTTTGCCCAAATCTACAACTGTGATGCTTCAGGTGATTCTCCATTCCACAGTAACTCCGCTATGCAAAAATATTCAACCTCGCCACTGAAATTCCATTCCACCGCAATGACTCCGGGCTTCAGATCCGATCGCGACTCCGAGCTTTAGATCTGTGCAAACATCTCCAACCTGACCAGCTTCAGATCCGACCTAGCTTTAAATCCTTAGGTATATATTGTCTTCATCCAATTTTAAAGAATAAAATTGTTTTGAAGTTTGAAAGTATGTTATTTATTTTCAACCAAAACAACAATTGTTCATGGAGTTTAATAATCAAGAAAATGATGGTTATAAATAGATTCATCTACCATGTACTCTCCACCTTAAGCCTAGCATTTATAGCATTGTTGAACACATACACTCTCAGAACCTAGAAGTTAATTAAGTTATAATTAATATATAAATTGTGAATAAACTAATTAACATAAACCATAATTTATTTGTAGTATTGAGAAATTGATTAAGTTTTCAGTTTTGGTACCTATTTCTAGAATAATTAATACATTTATTAACATGCTGTAACGTCCCACCTCTATACTCATACTATTCAAGAGTATTACTGGGTAATATTGTCAGATAATATAGAGAATGAGGCTGTATGGGGTACAAACGTGAATATTCCCTTAGGCTAACACCGATACATATCTCAAAAATCATAAACAACTCACACATACGTACACAGTATCGGTATAAAGCAATAAACATATATGCATCTAGGATTGAACAATACACAATATAAAATAAATCACATAGAACACAAAGTCAATAATGCGTCGATAACATATATAATACAAATATATATACAAATCTGAATGGGATACAAATTAGGTCGATCTCCTGTTATCTCAAAACTACATAATGTATATACAATACAACACAATGTCATACAATCAAGAGGTAATATAGTACATAATTATATACAATAATATCATATTATCCATCCAAGCTCAACATCCACATACTAGTCATCTGTCCTTGAACCTGAAATGTCTCAGGTTAACCCAGTATTATATAAATAGCACATGGGTTAGACCATGTCCAAAATATAGATGTCAATATGAAATAATAACGAGAATGGTATAAACAAGCACAGCATAAGTGGCACACACATATCCCAAGTGTCAACATATCTCAAAATCATGCACACAAAAACAACCCATTTCCAAGCAAAGTAAATCAACACACTAGTCAGCCATATAACCAAATGGGTGAAACAACCATAATCTAACTATCATCAAATATAAAGCTCGTTAACATTACAAGACATGCTCTCGGCAATGCCCTAGATTATCTCTTAGATAATCATAAAGTAGACATAGTAGGATCCGTCTCATTCAATAAATAAATAAATAAATATAACACATAAAAATCACCCAAATCAAAAAAACATAGAATATAAACGTGGCATACTCTTAGTAGTCAGGGTCGTCTATAACACCCCTACTTTTAAATAATATTATTCTGGAGATTTAATCAGGTAAATTAAATAGAATAATGTAAGATTAGAGTGATAAAGGGATCGAGATTTGAAAACTAGATACAGGTCGTTCTTAATTAAATAAAATTAAAAGAATGAGTTTATGGGAATAGTTATATAAGTTAACGAATAAGAGAATAAGGGAAGGGCACTATGAGGAATAGCCGTCCCCCATAACCCTTAAGCCCTAAACCCTTATTCCCATTTTCATTTCACAAGTTCATAATTCTAAAACATAAACCAAAGAGCTCAAGCCGACCATAACCAAAGGGAAAAAAGGAGATTAAAAATCAATTAAAAGCCAAGGAATCAAGCAAGGAGAATTAAGCAAGATCGAATCTCAAGTTCCTTATCCAAAGCAAGTGAATAATAATCAAAACCATCTTATTTTCCTTTTTAAATGAGCATTTTATTTCGGTTTTAAGTTTAAAAACTTTATGATGACTTTAATGACGATGTGCTTGGATTGCATGATATGTTCGATTCAAACAAGTATGTTTGATGAATGTTTTATTCGATTTTATGGTTAAAATCGTATATGTTGTGTTAATCCAAAAAATGGATCAATACCGTGGATCAAGTGTGAAAGCACCAGTGCAGATAATCAGCAGCACAAATCTCAAATAAACAACATACAAAAAGCAGAAGTGAGAAAAGAGACATAGAATTTTTAGAGTGGTTTGGCTGACTCCAGCCTACTTCCACTTTAATCAATCTTTATTACAATTATACTAGTTGAATCCCTTTGGATATCAACTACTTAGTACTTAGATCTAAGTTACAACGAGTTAGAATAAGTCATAAGTCCAAGGGTTGACTGGAGAATCACAATAACCCCTTGATGACTATTGTGAGGAAGAAGAAATTTGAAGAAGTGAAGGAATTCCAGTAGATTAATGGAGGCTCTCTCTGGAAAAGATCCATATCTAGTTGTAGGTAGGTGAGTATTTATAGAGGAATTCAATGAGTGTTAGGCTAGAGGTCCAAGTGCAAAAGAGTCCAGTTGTTATGCCAACTCATCACAAAAATCTCAAATCAATCCCAGCCATTTCTATGGATTTCTAGCTATCCATAGGCGATGGATCGCTAGCTATCTATAGGGGATGGAATGCTAGCTATCCATCAACTTAGCATATTTTTCTACCAGAAGCCTTTACTTAGTGCTATAAAGGAGCTCGGAAAGTTTGAGGGCGATCTGACATATCTTGATGGATCGCTAGGGGGAAGGATCTCTAGCTATTCATCCACTTAGCATATTTTTGAACGATCTTCGTTTAGTTGTCTTCCTATCTTCTATTTAAGTTCCTTATCCAAATATCAAGTTGTTTGGAGTTAGTTTGATCATCTGTCTTCATGGGTCATCTAGTCCAAAAGAATCATCCAATGACTCGCTCAAATCTTAACAAAATTGAACGACACTTTGCAGGAACACTCTAGAGGGTGTTAGGGACCCACCATAAAAATTTGAGATGGTGAGGTTCACTCTACATGGGTTGCTAGCGATCCATCAAATCAACTCCAAATGCTCTTTTTTGTGAGCCTTCTTCTATGTTTTCTAAATGTTATCCTAAAATTTCAAGTCAATCCGACTTCGTATGAGTTCTGTAGGTCCATTTTAAGTTAGCTAATTTTGATCAAACAACTTGAATCCGGTGAATCTTCACTTATCGAGCTAGATTGTTTGGCATGCTATGAAATATGGCAAACATCTCTAGGGTACATATTAGATCATGATACAAGAGGACTGAAGGATCCACGAGCAAGCTTTATGATCACTAGCGATCCATAGGTGATGGATCCCTAGCGATCAATCATCTTGGACAAATTTTGGTTTCCTCCTCTTAACTCTTTCTTCATTCCTTCTTCTAGTCCTCTTGGTTGATTCTTGAGTTGTTTTGACTTATCGTATATTTTTTGAATTTCTTTGATTTTCATTGGGTTAAAAAACCAAATTAACACTTGCCCTCCAAAGTACGCCTTTTGGATGAAAGGCATGCTTTGCTCCAAAACATGTTCATGTCTCTAGTCTTCCATAATTGAGCTTTCCAGCTACTTTAGCCTTGGTGAATCGTCCAGTTCCTTCGAATTCTCTTTCCAATCATAAGTCGTTCCAAATCCGTTACATCTAAGGACTCTAACCCTACTTAGGTGTAATCTATACATCACAATCATTCCGATTTTATTTGGAGTTATTACATCACATACCTCTAATTAAATCACATGTTTCCACTTACATCACATATCTCCATTTACATCACATATCTATAATTGTCCCATGTTCATTCGGGATTTACATCACTATCAATTTTTGCTTCACATTAAAATCACATCATATATCAAAATCACATCATATATCAAAATCACATCATATATCAGAATCACATCATATATATCAGAATCACAACATATATCGAAATCATCTTGTGTTCATCTAGGATTTATCAGTTTTATTCTATTTATAAGGCATTTGAATCCTTTATTAAATCAAATTTGTTTTAAGGCTTGATCTCTCCTAATCGTTTAAGTTTAATGTGTGATCTCTCTGGATTGTTTAATGTCTAATTTAATGCGCGATCTCTCTGGATCATTTAATGTTTAGTTTAATGTGCGATCTCTTTGGATCATTTAATGTTTTAAGTTAAGGGGATGATCTCTTCAGGTCATTTGTTTGTTAAGTTAAGGGGGATGATCTCTCCAGATCATTTGCTTATTAAGCTAAGGCGGATGAAGTAAGCCCATCTTCTCACTCTCCGGTAAGGGGACTTACTTCTTCACTCCGATCCCGTCTCTCCGGTCCCGTCTCTTCGGTCGTGACTCTATGACGTTTGATATCGTACAAGTCCATCCACTTACTCTCCGACAAGGGGACTTGCACCTCGCACTCCTATCCCATCTCTCCGGTCGGGATTCTATGGCGTTCAAAATCAATTATCACATTAAATATGGATTTTACAAAATTTAAATTTCAAATCAAAGCAAGAAAGCGGAAATTAAATGAGCAGAATTCCTGAATGTCTATCCTAGACATCTAACTAAGAGCGTGGCAAAGGACCAATCTAGTTTTGTGCACGTCTAAGCGGTCTGAGATTATTATCCTAAGCAATTATCCCAAATATCTATAACACCCCATATTTTTATAACATTATTTAGAATAATTAATTGGCTAAATTAAATAAATAATGTGGAGATTAATAAGTTGATAATTGATTAGCTAAGGGTAGCCGTGCCATGTTAATGTGCAAACTAAATTGAAATAACCAAGGCTAATGTGCTAGGATATGAGAAGGGCAATATAGAAAATAGGTGGAGCTTATACCCTAAACCCTTAGGAGATAGAATGCTCGCATTCATTTCATTTTACTCAAACTAAAAAAATACTAAGGCCGGACATATTATCATTCTCAAGAAGAAGATTAAAGCTAGAACTCAAGAGAAGGGAAACAATCAACTAAATCAACATCAAATCTCACATCTATAAAAACTAAGGTGAATAATTACTACATCCCAATTTCTTTTATTTTTCAGTTTTAAGATTAGACCTGAAATGATTTTGCAAGTATATGCCATGTTTTGATGATTAAAATTATATATATATATATATATATATATATATGTTGTTGATGGATTATACATGTTCATGTTAGTTTTGTGATATGTTTGACATGAAAACCCTATTTAATAACATTTAAATGCTTTGAAAATTTAAATATAGATCAAAAATGATATTTTAGTAATGATTTTCGATTTTTATAATTTCTGAATTAATATGGATTTTATATTAATTTTCTAGTGAAGGAAATTATTTGTTGGATTGTAAATTATTTTCGACTAAAATAATAATTATTTGGGGTGGAAATTTTTATATATTAGGAAACATATTAAAATAGATTTTTGGGAATTTTTTTAGATTTTTCCTAAGTATTTTGATGAATATATAAAATTATTTAAGGTATGGGACTTAAATGTTTTATATATTTAATTAAGGAGAAGGGGCATCTTGTAAAATAAAATGATTATTTAATTTTGAAAATAGTGGCAGTACATTTCTGAAAAGTAATTGTCAACCAATGAGAATTTGACAAACAAAGGCAGGTTAGTTGAAAAGATTTCCTTTTTAAATTAAAAACAAAGAAAACACATTTTTTACATGTTTCAGCCTTTACGGCAATAAACCTTCCGACCCAGACCTTCTGACAAGGTCGAGAGGTTCAAATCTTTCGAAAAGGTCAAACCAATGCATATGTATCAAGCTACTTGGTACGTAATGAATTGGACAAAGTCGAAGGGTTCTAAGTCGAAGGGTTGATGACTAAAGAGGTTGGGGTATGTTTGTTTTATAAACCAAAAGCTTGCACCTGCTTTGCTTTCGAATAAGAGCTTTTGACTTGGTTGTTTTTGACCAGGTCAAATATAAAGGTTTTAAACCTTCTGACACGGTCAAAAGTTACTGTGGTTTTAACACTACTCTGTTTTGAAACTCTTCGACACTGTCGAAGGGTTACCGCGGCTTTATTAATATTTTATTTTGAACCTTTCGACAAAGATGAAAGGTTAACTTGTTTTAAAAACTAGCCGCTTCTCCATGCTTTCGAAAGGAAGCTTTCGAATTAAGTGATTCGCCCTTATTTTATAAACTGAAATAAAACGCAAAGCTTTCGAAAGAGTTGTTTTAAAGGATATGTTTAAATCTTTCGAAGTAGAATTTTCGACAAAGTTGAAAGGTTGCTTCCAATGATTTCGAAAGGTTTATTGAATGGTTTCGAAAGGTTTTAGTTGAAGGATTTCAAAAGGTTTAGTTCAATGGTTTCAAAAGGTTTATTGAATGGTTTCAAAAGGTTTTAGTTGAATGGTTTCGAAAGGTTTATTGAATGATTATAGTTGAATAATTTTGAAAGGTTTTGTTTGATGGATTCTAAATGTTTAAATGGAAGGTTTTTTTAAGACAATGTTTTAAAGAGGTTTTAAAGAAGGATGTCCAAAGTTTTATAGCTTTCGAAAAGTTTGCTTTCCAATGGTTTCGAATAGTTTGGAGAATAGTTTCGAAAGGTTTAATATTTGACTTTGAAAGAGAGGATTTCAAAAGTTTAGAAAGAGGTTCATTCAAATGTTTAAATTTTTTCATCAACTAAATTTTGAGTAAGGAATATATATATGACATGGTGATATGATTTTGAGTAAAGTATAAAGATTATATACTTTTCCTTGTTTAAGTTTGATTTAAAAGTTTTAAATCATTTTGAAAATGTTTTGAAGGAAAATTATGGGAGGGGATCCTTAAGTGAAAACGACTCGGATATTAGAAAACTAGATGGGACTAGTATGAGGTCGTGCCCTATACATTAGCTAATAGATCCAGCTAATTGTTGTCCAAAATTCCAGTGCGTAGGGCTTTGTCATAGGTAGACTAAAATTATGGTTACACACCGAAAGGAATATATGTTTGTATACAGAAAGGTTATTGGTGAGCCCAAAAAACCATTAGGATCGGGAAGACCTAGAAGACGATTAAGTTAGGGACAGACCGTCGAGAAGTGAAGTATTTAATAGACAGTTAAGGACAGACCATCCAGATGGGAAATGTTTAACAGATAGTTAAGGATAGATAATCCAAAAGAAGATTATCTAATGGGTATTGGGCTAATTTTGATTATATTGTCTGGTAGGCCCGAGCCAGCCAATGGTCAAAAGTTATCCAAACAAAACTTGTGTGTTTGAAACGATAGTTCATTATTACCTGATATTTATGTAAGTTTA
This sequence comes from Allium cepa, assembly GCA_030765085.1. Lineage (NCBI taxonomy): Eukaryota > Viridiplantae > Streptophyta > Magnoliopsida > Asparagales > Amaryllidaceae > Allium > Allium cepa. The sequence goes on from CM060939.1 coordinate 562,209,706, forward strand.
TATAAAGATTGCTTTACAATATTTAACCATTGTGGATGCAGAAGCACAGAGTATGGTTTTATGAAAGGTTTTGCAAAGATATGTTTTAGAAGGATGTTAGTGAGGGGAAACCCATTCCGCTAAGCGGAGTGATCTCACTTAACATAATTATTCCAAGATGTATAATATTATTGACATCAGACTTTATGTCTAACTCGAAGTTTATGTTTTTCCCTTAAACTCTCAAGTGCTCAAAATTAATTTGAGTAGGCTGAGGGGTTAAGGTCTTTTTCAAGTTTAGTAGATGACGAATAAAGCTACCAGAGGCATATAGGAGAAAAACAGATAGCTATTTAGGAGTTGCAGTTTTATGTTTTGTTGTATTTTCGCCGTGTTCGTATTAAGTCTATTGTGACTATATAACTCTGATCATCCAAAGGGGTATCTTCAAATACCTCTCTTGGCATATTTTGTATTAGATATATTTTATCTGTGCTTGGGAACGTATTGGTATTATGTATTGAGAATATGGAACATCTGTTTTAAACTTAATGAAGAAATGTTATTTTGAAATCTGTGTTTTGTTTCATATTCAAGTGCTTCTGATATTATTGATACCATTAACATAACTGTATCTAATCATCGAAAGCTAATACTATAGATGACTGCAACATTTGTAGCGCTTAATTTTGGGTCTCTAAATAGGGGATGTTACAATATCCGACTCATAGTGCGACAACTAATCTAGGTTTAACACATGTCTAAGCAGTTTGGGGTCATCGTTGTCCTAAATATTCATCTCAGGCATCCGATTCTAAGCGTTCCTAGGGTCCATTCGAGATCTCGTACACGTGCAAGAGGCCTGAGGTTATTAAAGGTAGAAAAAAAGAAGGTAGAGAGTAAAGGACGAACCTGCCCCCTGGTCCAACCATGGGATTCTAGTTTTGGCTCATGAGCTCACGTATTCATACTCTGTTTTGCTACTCTAGCTCCAACATCACCCGTTTCAGGCATTAAATCTTATCCTAGATCCAAATATATCATACTCCAAAGTCATGTGGGCATTATTGCAGTTTGTTTTTCTCTACCTGCAAATGCTCCTGCATTGGGTCCTATTGTTAATTCCAGTATTGCCCTCAAGTATCGATTGCTCTGGGAATGGGAGCAAGACTGCACCTTGTTCCACTCTAACTTTGGTAGCACCTGTTTTGTTCTATGGAGTTTGATTCCTATTCCCAATAGATCTAGCTATCCCTTGTTGCTCCATCCTCTAAAAGAAGCTATCCATCATCTCTTGTTGCCTAGGCAAGATACCATCTTACATCTCTTGCATCGTCCTTTTCGTTTCTTTTCTAATCACATAGATGGGTTGATGAAAAACCGAGGACACCTCTTAGCTTCCCCTAGGCTCCGGTTGACTTGCTACAACATTAGATCTAGTACTAGGCCTACTCATCTTCTCTAAATCTTAGATTCAAACTTCAGTTCCTCAGATCCCGTTCAAGGCTCTCATTGAAAGCACCAAAATGTTAACTCGAAAAATGAATCAACACCTTAGATCTAGTGTAAAAGCACCAATGTAGATAATAAATAGCACAAATATCAGATAAACAACAAATAAAAAGCATAAGCAAGAAAAGAGACATAGAATTTTTACAATGGTTCGGCTAACTTTGGCCTACGTCCACTTTAATCAATCTTTATTATGATCATACTAGTTGAATATCTCTGGATATCAACTAGTTAGTCCTTAGATCTAAGTTACAATGAGTTAGAATAAGTCATAAGTTCAAGGGTTGGCTGGAGAATCATAGTAACCCACTTGATGACTATTGTGAGGAAGAAGAAAGTCGAAGAAGTGATGGAATTCCAAAGATTAATGGCGGTTCTCTCTTTGGAAAAGATCCATCTCTAGTTGCAGTATGTAAGTATTTATAGGGAAATTCAGTGAGTGTTTGACCAGTGGTCCAAATGCAGAAGAGTCCAATTGTTATGCCAAGTTATCACAAAAAAATCTCAAATCAATCTAAGTTATTTCTGTGGATCACTAGCTATCCATAGGCGATTGATCGCTAGCTATCCATAGGGAATGGATCGCTAGCTATCCATCAACTTAGCATATTTTTCTACTAGAAGCCTTTACTTAGAGCTACGAAAAAGCTTGAAAAGTTTGAGGGCAATCCGACCTATCTTGATGGATCGCTAGCTATCCATCAACTTAGTATATTCTACCAGAAGCCTTTGCCTAGAGCTACAAAGGAGCTTGAAAATTTTAAGGGCGATCCGACCTATCTTGATGGTTCGCTAGCTATCCATAGGGGATGGATCGCTAGCTATCCATAGGGGATAGATCGATAGTTATCCATCCACTTAGCATATTTTTAAGCGATCTTTGTTTGGTCGTCTTCCTATGTTCTATTTAAGTACCTTGTCCAAATATCAAGTCGTTTGGAGTTAGTTTGATCATTCATCTTCATGGGTCATCTGGTCTAGAATAATCACCATAACTTGCACAAATCTTAATGGAATCGAACAAAACTTTGTAAGAACACTCTAGAGGGTGTTAGGGACTCGCATAAAAATTTGAGGTGGTGAGGCCCACACTAGATGGGTTGCTTGCGATCCATCAGATCAACTCCAAATGCTCTTATTTTTTTGTAATCCATCTTCTTTGTCTTATAAATGTTATCCCAAAATTTCAAGTCAATCCGACTTCGTATGAGTTATATAGGTCCATTTTATGTTAGCTGCTTTTGGTCAAACAGATTAAATACGGTGAGTCTTCACTTCTTAAGCAAGATTGTTTGGCAAGCTATGAAACATGGGAAGCGTCTCTAGGAAACATATTATATCATGATGCAAGAGGGCTGGAGGGTCCTTGAGCAAGCTTTATGGATTGCTAGCGATCCATCATCTTGGCCAAATTTTGGTTTTCTCCTCTTGAGTCTTTCTTCATTCCTTCTTCTGTTCCTCTTGGTTGATTCTTGAGTTGTTTTGACTTATCATTGATTTTCTGACTTTCTTTGAATTTCATTGGGTTAAAAAACCCAGTTAACATATTGGGTTTCGAATGCCATGAAGACTTTATATGATATATAAAACATTATTTTGGAGATGGGTTCAGATTTTCATAATTGTCTAAGCCATGGATAATTTATTATAAATTTTGAATGGAAGAAATAGAAGATTTGGGTTTAAAATTTATTTCGGCCATTATATAAAGGATTTTGGGTCTGAAATTTGTATATGTTAGATAACATATTAAAAGTTAATTTTGATGATTTTTCCTAAGTGATTTACTATGGAAATTAAATTAATTATGTTAGAGGACTTAAATGTCTTAATTTTTTTGTTAAAGGGAAGGGCTCCTTTGTTAATTATTTTTAATTAATTTTGGATGAATTCGGTGGTCTTTTAGAAAATATTTTGGTAAAGTTTATGGCAACCAATCATATTTTTACAAATAGGAAAGTTAGTCGAAAAGCATGTACTTAAAAAGGCAACAAATCAGTTTTGCACAGATTTACTACTTTGCCTTTTCCGTTTGGTACCTTTTGACCTTATACCTTCACCCCTAACCAAGTCGGAACCAATACACTTGGTACTAATGCTTTGGCACATAGTCGATTGGAGAAAGGCGGAAGGTATAGAGTCGAAACCATGGTTTCAAAGGGGTCAAGGCTATTTTAATTAGCTTTCAAAGGCCTTAGTTTTGCTTTCAAAAGAGATGTCATTTGCCTTGCTTCTAAAGGATGATTTTGAAAGGGTTGAATCACTTTTTTATATATATTTCGAAGGAGTTGCCACCTTTATGTTTTAAAGGGTAGCTTTCGAATGATTTGGTGTATTTTATGTTTTAAAAATAGAGCTTTCGAAAGGATAGTTTGAACCTAGTCGAAACCATGCTGCTGTCTTCATACCCTTCGAATAGGTTGAAGGTTTCAATGAGTTTGAAAGGTAAGTCTTGGTTCGAAGCTATGCTTCTATAAGTTGAAAAGATATTCTTTCATATTTTCGAAATGAATGTTTAGATGGTTTTGAAGGAAGGTTTTGATGCTTTCGAAAAAGAGGTTTTAAAGTGTTTCGAAAGGCATATGTTTGGTGATTTGAAGACAAGATTTGAATGCTTTCGAAAGAGATATTCTAATGGTTTCAAAAGTAAAGGTCTAAGGTTTCGAAAATCTTAGTTTTCAAAACAAAGAACCCAGTCTCAATTTTTTAAAGGAAAACCCATGATAGTATAAAAGAGCTTTGAATTGACTTTTAAATTTGGAGTTTTTAAAGAAGCTTTACTTCAGACAAATAAGCTTCCGGGGACGTGCAAGAAGCAAGCTAGCTATTTGTGTTCTTTTTTTTTATTCCGCTGTGTTTTGATGTAAAGGCAAAGTTGTTTAATTGCCTATGTATAGAATCTAATCATTTAAGGAGGCATCTCTATATGTCGCTCTTGGCGTGATCTGTAATAATTATATTTCTCTGAACGTGGTTCTCGAATTTGGGATTATGTAATGAATTTGAAATTTAATTTGAAATGGAATGAGAGATTTGTTTAATGGTTTTAAAAATCTTCCACATCCATGTGTTTCTGTTATATCAATGGATCTAATATTACTGCATTTGGTCACTGAGAATTAATAACTATGGATGACTGCAGCATCCGTAGCCGTTAGTTTTGGGGCCGCCAAGTGGGGGATGTTACAAGTGGTATCAGAGCATGAGTTTATGAAAACTTAAAAGAAATTTCAAACTTAAAAATGATTTTTCAAAACATAATCCAAGGAATCAGAAAATAAGATCGGGGTTTGGGTTAACTTTATAGTAACGTACTTGTATTTGATATATATATATATATATATATATATATTCCCCTCTCTCTTAGACCGTTCTTCTGTATCTTACAAAGGCTCGCATTACGATAAAGGAAGATATAGAGGTAGGAAATGGAAGAGGAAATCTTAGTGGAGGATGCACCACAACAAATGGAAATGCTCGACTCAACCAGAGAAACAAGGGTGGACAGGCAAATGCTAATCAAAATGCAGATGCCAATGTAGGTGCTGGAAATCCACAATAGATATGGGGATGATGTATTTGTTCTCCATTAATCTTATGCAAGCTGGAGTAGCTACTGGAGTAGTTGGGAATGTTGGAGGAGCTAATACCGTGGCTCCAATTGGAAACAACTATGCTAAGTTGAGCAGAGATTATACCAGTCTTGGTGGGAAGCCATTTTTGAGAACGAAGGATGCTATAGAAGTTGAGAATTGGCTGGTGCATTATGAAAAGATCTTCGCTAACTTGGGATTGGATGATGAGCAAAAGAGGAGACTAGCCTCTAGGCAGTTGTAGGGAGCAACGTTTCATTGGTGGAAGAGTGTTACTACTGGTGTTCTTGAGGAAAAGTTGACTTAGGCGGAATTTCGAACGAGATTCGAGGAGATTTTTGTCTAAAGTTTCTAAGTCGCATTGTTAAGGAAGTTTAAGGATTTAGTGCAAGGCGAGATGTCAGTGATTGAGTATGCCACAAAGTTTGATGAGTTGTCTTGATACGAATATGCTACCATTGACACCGACATCAAGAGGAATGAGAAGTTTATTCGGGGACTGAGACCCTGCTAGTGCGAACTTGCCACATCTTCATGATCCTTGTAATTTGTTGTTGAAATAGAAACCCAACATGAGGAGATGCTTGCTACTTATAGGAAGGAGAAGTAAGTTGAAACCCAGAGTTCTCTTATTAAGAAGAGGAAGTTCTTCAAGAAGAAGGAAACCCAGAAGGGAGAAGCTGCTAAGAAGGAAAAGGCTAATCTAGTTTGCTTTGAATGTAATAAAAAGGGCCATTATGCTCATGAATGCTAAACTGGAAAGAGGAAGAATGCCACAGACATGAAGGGTGTGAAGAGCTTTAACTATGATCGGGTTGGGCATTATAAGAATTAGTGTCCAGAACCAGTAAGGGCGGACAAAGGAAAAGTCTCTGCGGTTAGATCATCGTTTGGTAGGTCAACTGATGCTGGGAAAGGAAAGTCTATGATGGAAGGTACGCTTTTGATTCAAAGTACACCAATTAGGGTACAATTTACCGGTGCATCGCATTCATTTATAACTCAGTGTTTTGTTGATGAGTTATATTTAGAAACCATATACCTTGTTACTTCCTTAAGGGTTGCGAATCCGATAGAAGAGTATGCAACTCAACAGATGAAATGTGACAAGTTAAAATTTGATTAGTTAGGTCATAAATTTGCATGCAGCTTGTATGTTTTTGATTTCATAGATTTTGGGATTATTTTGGGTATGGATTGGTTGGGTAAATATGTAGCTGGGGTATTTTCCAGGATAGGAAAATATCTCTAATACGCCTTGATAGTCATAACCGAATTATATCCTCAGTGGATGATTCTGACCAGAGTGCTTGTGCTATGTTGAGTGCCATGGAAGTAGAAAAAGATTTAAGTCAAGCTCGGATAGTAAAATAATTTGTAGAAGTTTTTGAGCTGGTTACAGGACTACCATCGAAATGAGTTGTTGAGTTTCGGATAGATCTTATGCCAGGAGCAGAACCTGTAAGTAGGCCACCTAGCAGGATGACACCGACCGATATGAAGGAACTGAAGGTGCAGCTAGTGGATTTAGAAGGAAAGAATTTTATTAGGCCAAAAAGTTCGCCTTAGGGTGCGACCGCGGTGTTCGTAAAGAAGTCGGATGGGTCATTGATGTTGTGCATCGACTATCGTAAGTTGAATGAGAAGATGATTAAAATAGGTATCCTTTTCCGAGAATTGATGATCTATTTCATCAGTTGTGTGAAGCCAGAGTATTTTTCCAATTGGATTTAGCGACGAGTTTCCATCAATTAAGAGCGGAAGAGGACAGTATTCCGTTAACATCATTTCAAACTAGGTATAGTTCATACGAGTGGTTTGTAATGCCATTTTGATTAACAATGCACCATCTTTCTTTATGGACTTGATGAATCGATTTTTCCGAGAGTACTTGGATAGGTTCATATTGATATTCATAGATGACAATTGTTTATAATCTAAAGATGAAAGAGAGCATGGAGATCATTTAAGATTAGTGCTTTAGACATTGAGGCAACATCAGCTGAAAGCGAAGTTTTCGAAGTGTCATATCTGGAAGAAAAATGTTAAGTTTCTTAGTCATGTGATTTCAGAGAAGGGTTTGTTAGTCGACCCAGATAAGATCGAAGCTGTTAATTACTAGAACAGACCAGAGACGGTGACTGAGATTAGAAGTTTTCTTGGACTTGCTGGCTATCATCGGAGATTCACTAAGAATTTCTCAGGGATAGCAGTGCCTTTGACTAAGTCAACCAAGAAGGATGTGAAGTTTAATTGGTTTGACAAATGTGACGAAGTATTCCTTAAGTTAAAGCATTTGTTAACCAACGTACCAGTGTTAGTGGTTCCAGACGGAAACCAAGGGTTGGTGGTGTATATCAATGTATGAGGAATCAGATTAGAAGCTGTGTTGATGTAGAAGGGTAAATCATTGCCTACACTTCTCGATAGCTTAGACGCATGAAGTGAGATATCCTACTCATAATTTAGAGTTGGCTGCGATGATTTTTGCATTGAAGATATCGAGACATTATCTCGTAGGGGAAATATTTGAGCCATATACAGATCATAAGTTCTTAAGATATTTATTCTCTTAGAAGGAGTTGAATATGAAACAACAAAGGTGGCTGGAGTTTCTTGCAGCATATGGTTTTGGTATAGAGTATACACCTAGAAAAGGAAATAAAGTAGCGGAGGCTCTTAGCAGAAAATATCAGAATATGGTGTTAGCTATGTTGGCAAAATGAAAAGATTTAAAAGTTTTGAGAACTTGTAATATGCAATTAAGACAACTGCCAGTTCTAGTCAGAGCGCCGCCATATTGTCCTCTTTGAAATTTCGACCAGTATTGATCAAAAGGATTGCTTCTAAGCAAAAAAGGATCCATTATTAGTTGAGGAGATTAGAAGGCTTGAAGTTAGATCAGAGATCGATGATCTAAAGGATTTTAGTATTGACCGGAGGGGATGGTTGAGAAAGAAGAGACGGTTGTGTGTTTCAAATGTTGAGGATTTAAAGAAGTTCTTGGAAAATGCCATCGATCCAAATTTACGATTCATCTTAGAGGAACCAAGATGTATCAAGATATGAAATAAGCTTCTACTGGGAAGGTATGAAGAAGGATGTTGGATGGCGGGTTAGGTAGTGTTCAAACTGTCAACAAGTAAAGGCCGAACATCAAAAGTCGAGTGGATTGTTTCAACCTTTGGAGATACTAGTTTGGGAATGGCATTCGATATACATGGATTTTATAGACGATTTTCCATGGTCGAATAACGGAAATGAAAGTATATAGGTCATAGTGGACATGTTGACCAAGAGTGCCTATTTCACTCAAGTTAAGTCAATCAGGACGGCACCTATTTTAGCTAAGTAGTTTGTGAAAAACATAGTTAGACTGCAAGGAATTCCAAGTAGTATCATAAGTGATAGAGATTCCTTATTCACTAGCAATTTCTAGAAGAGTCTATATGAGACTTTAGGAATCAAGCTCAAGATGAGTACTGTGTATCACCCTCAGAAGGATGGGAAGATAAAGAGAGTCAATAAGGTACTCGAGGATTTGTTAAGAGCTTATGTATTGGACTTTGGTGGATCATGGGAAGATCACCTACACTTGGTTAAGTTTCCTGTAGTAACAGTTATCAGACTAGTATAAGAATGATGCCTTTTGAAGCTTTGTATGGAAGGCCATGCAAATTACCAATATGTTGGTTGGAGACTGTAGACAGAGTAGTCTTGGGTCCATATCTGATTAGAGAGCTGACATAGAAGATTGAGTTTATCCGAGAAAGGATGAAGGAAACTCAGTCTAGACAGAAGAGTTTCACTGATAAGAAGTGTAAAAATCTATTATTCTCAGTTGGAAATAGAATCTTCATTAAGGTATCACCGATGAAGGGTGTAGTACAATTCAAAAAATCAGGAAACTGGCACTGAGATATGTTGGCGCATTCCTAATTACAGAAAGGATCGAAAAGCTCGCATACAGAGTAGAGTTGCCGAGTAGTATGACAGGTATCGATAATGTGTTTTATGTGTCTCATCTTCGTAAGTATGTACATAATCCAAAGACCACTATTCTTCTAACAGGGTTGGAAGATATGATAGTAGAACCAAATTTGACTTTTGTTAGACAGCCAGTTTGGGTTGTAGCAAGAGATGAGAAGGGATAAGAAACAAGGTAGTCAAGTTAGTGAAAATTTAGTGGAGCAACAACGAGAAGGAATATACTTAGGAGACAGAAGATAGAATTAGAGATACTTATCCTGATCTGCTGCGAGGGTATATTCTATATTTGTTTTATACAGACCGTTGCTACTCAGGTAGGCTAGTATGGTAGTTAGAAGATGTTATAGATGATAGCCATGCTTAGTGTTTAGTCCTTATTGAATTTCGAGGATGAAATTATTTAAGGAGGGGAGCCTGTGACACCCTTAATTTTAAATAACATTATCTAGGATATTTAATTAGATAAATTAAATGAAATAATGTAAAAACTAGAATGATAAGGGGATTGAAATTTGAAAACTAAATAGAGGCCATGCTTAATTAAATAAAATTAAAAGAATGATTTTATGGGAATAGTTATATAACTTAACAAATAAAAGAATAAGGCAAGGGCATTATGGGGAATAGCCGTCCACCATAACCCTTAACCTCTAAACCCTTATTCCCATTTTCATTTCACAAGTTCACAATTCTAAACATAAACCAAAGCCCTCAAGCCGGCCATAACCTAAGGATAAAAGGGGATTAAAAGTCAAGTAAAAGCTAAGGAATTAACTAAGGAGAATTAAGTAAGATCGAATCTCAAGTTCCTTATCCAAAGCAAGGTGAATAATAATCAAAACCATCTCATTTTCCTTTTTAAAGAGAATTTAATTTTGGGTTTTAAGTTTAAAACCTTTATGATGATTTTTAATGATGATATTCTTGGATTGCATGTTATGTTCGATTCAAACAAGTATGTTTGATAAATGTTTTACTAGGCTAAATTATATATTGGGTTTCGAATGCCATGAGGATTTAATAGGTTATGTAAAACATTATTTTGAAGATGGGTTTAGATTTTCATAATTACCAAGCTATGGATAGTTTATTATGAATTTTGAATGGAACAAATAAATGATTTGGGTTTGAAATTTATTTCGACAATTATATAAAGGATTTTGGGTTTGAAATTTGTATATGTCAATAACATATTAAAAGTGAATTTTGATGATTTTTGGGGTTTTTTTTCCTATGTGACTTACTATGGAAATTAAATTAATTATGTTGGAAGACTTAATTGTCTTAATTGTTTTGTTAAAAGGAAGGGCTTCTTTATTAATCATTTTTAATTAATTCTGGATGAATTCGGCTGTCTTTTAGAAAATATTTTTATAAATTTTATGGCAACCAATCGTATTTTTACAAATAGACAAGTTAGTTGAAAACTTAAAATGGTAACAAATTAGTTTCGCATAGATTTATTACTTCGCCACTTCTATTTGCTACCTTTCGACCTCACCTCCGCCTCCAACCAAGTCGAAACCAATACACATGGTATCAATGCTTTGGTATGTAGTGGATTGGTGAAAGGCGGAAGGTATAGAGTCGAAACAATGCTTTCGAAGGGGTCAAGGCCATATTAATTAGCTTTCGAGGGTCTTATTTTTGCTCTCAAAAGAGATTTCGCTTGCCTTGCTTTTGATGGATGCTTTTGAAAGGGTTGAACACATTTATATATAACTTTCAAAGGGGTTGCCGCCTTTTTGTTTTAAAGGGTAGCTTTCGAATGAGTTGTCATGTTTTATGTTTTAAAAATAAAGCTTTCGAAACGGCACTTTGAACCTAGTCAAAACCATGATACCGTCTTCATACCCTTCGAATAGGTTGAAGTTTTCAATAAGTTCGAAAGGTAAGCCTTAGTTTTATAAATATAAAGCCGCCTCCTAATGCTTTCGAAAGGGTTCCAGTAGCCACTTATACTAAAGGTCTCGTAGGCAATGGCTTTGAAAGGTTGTTTTGAAGCTATCCTTCCAATTGTTTTCCTTAAAGACTAAAGCTTTCGAAAGGATAGTTCTGTAGCCATCTGTTTTCCCCAAACTCTTTTACTTGAAGGTTAATGGTTTCAAAAGGGGTACTTTCGCTTATATTCACTTTGACAAAAAAAAAATTATATTTAAGGTTCAACTCAATGGTTTCGAAAGAGGTACTTTCAAATGGTTACGAAGCTATGCTTCTGTAAGTTGGAAAGATATGCTTTAATACTTTCGAAAAGAATGCTTTGATGGTTTCGAATCGAAAATAGGTTTTAAAGCGTTTCAAAAGGCATATGTTTGGTGTTTGGAAGAGAATATTTGAATGCTTTCGAAATAGATATTCTAATGGTTTCGAAAGTAAAGGTCTAAGGTTTCAAAAGCCTTAGTTTTCAAAACAAAGAACCCAATCTCAATCTTTCAAAGGAAAATCCATGCAATATAAAAGAGCTTTGAATTGACTTTTAAATTTGGAGTTTTTGAAGAAGCTTTCCTTGATAAAAAATAATGGGTTAAAAGGGTTTAACCATCTTTGATGTGAAAATGATTTCAAGGATATTAAACCATAAAATTTGGTATAATTTTGTTATGATCAATTATTATATATGCTTCTTCTATAAACATATTCACTATATAATGGATCCATAAGTGTATTTTGGGGAGAAAGAGGCAGAATGACTAGCTGGGTGACCCAGTAGTGAATATAAATTGACTTAACTCCTGAATGAGTAGAATTGCATCCAGGAGGTCAGGTAGACCAGAACATAGGATTCCCAAAGCCTGATCAAAGAAGTTTTCTGTTATACATGTTCATGGTAAACCCATGAAAACTATGTTTGGAAAGAGTTGTTGGCGGGGCTATTGGATTCGTAGTGATCCCATGAAAACTATATCTAGATAAAGTTACTGATAGAAGTCAACAAGTTCATAGTCAACACATGAAAATTATGATATAAGAGAAGTTATTGGAGATACCAATAGGTTTAGGAAGAACCTATGATATAATGAAGTTATTGGCAGGGGCCAATACATTCTTAGTGATCCCATGAAAATGATGAAAGTGGACAGATAGTCCATAAGCTTTGAACATGTTATAGTCAGCCCATGAAAACTAATAGGTTAATAGTGACCCTATAAATTATAATTGTGACCAATGGCAAATGAATGGGAATGGGAAATCTAGAATATTTTGCTTGTTTGGATATCCTCATAATAATTTAAATTACTTTGTTTTAACCATTATGGATGCAGATGCACAGTATATAGTTATTTTAATTTTTTGGGTAAGATACTAGTGAGGGGAAACCCATTCCGCTAAGTGGCTTGGTCTCACTAGATATCTAAATGGTTAGAGATGGCAGGTTATTGTTCATACCACGCTTTATGTCTAACTCAAAATTTATGTTTTCCCCTTAAACTCTCGGATGCTCAATTAATTTTGAATAGTTTGAGAGTTGAGGTTTCCAGGCACTCCTTTACACAAATAAGCTTCTGGAGACGGGCAGAAGGCAAGCTAGATTTAGGAGTTCTTTTCTTTTTGATTCCACTGTGTTTTGATGTAAAGTCAAAGTTGTTTAATTGCCTACGTATAGACTCTGATCATCCAAGAGGACATTTTCATATGCCGCTCTTGGCGTATTTTGTAATAATTATATTTCTCTGAATGTTCTCGAATTTATGATTTTGTAATGAATTTGAAATTTGATTTGAATTGGAATGAGAATTTTTTTAATGGTTTTAAAAACCTTCCTTATCCATGTGTTTCTGTTATATCAATATATCTACCATTATCGCATTTGATAACCGAGAATTAATAACTATGGATGACTGCAGCATCCGTAACTGTTAGTTTTGGGGCCTCTAAGTGGGGGATGTTACATCGTCCCTCAGAAAACCATGTAAAAGATATGTATAGGATCCAATTCCATGCTCTCAACATCTCTAGTTATCCTTGATAGTTTTATAATCAATGTGTATGGGATTAGACAATTGCTTTGACTCTCCGTCTTATAAATAATCCAAGAGATCGATAACTACATAATAATCATCATCCAGACTTTCAACCACAAAGAATAAGACTTGGATCTCAACCAAAGAAATAATCATACGATCCCTCAAACCTCTGCTAATCCACTCAACTCTCAATATCACGGATAGTCCTCTGGACTCTCGACCCTAAATGCTCTCAACATCATAAATATATATTTCGACATCAATCTTGACAAATGATTAGAATGGTTCTCAACCATAAACAGGATGATCTCATATAGGTGAATAAGTAAGTGTCTATATCATATCATGTTATCTCAACAATAATAACCAGATGTAAGATTAACAGCTCTCGACCTACTTTAGGAGCCTTTCTCATATGCTCTCAGTGCTATTCCTACAGTCTAAGTTACCTCGATGGCCATCTTAACCCGATTTCCATCAAGTGCAAGACTACGCTATACATCTCTCACAACCCTACAAATTCCCCTAATGGTAATAGATGCAGGCCTAGTTAACACAGGGGCAGTGGCTTTCAGCCATATACATCGCTAAATGTGCCAAAGATTCAGGGAGCGACCCTGTAATTAGGCTGCTAGGATGGATACTAGCTAATCTGGTTTACTCCTCGACATATAATAGGAGTAAACACAATAAAAAGACACTCTTATACCTCTCAGCTTGCACACTCTCAACATGCATTACCATAAATATAATACCATATATACTAGACTTTGTTACAGTGACATCTACTTATGGAAATCAGTCAAACAAATATCATCTCAACGTCCCATACCACCTGGTGTTACTCATCCGTTAAGTCAATACTCGTAAATTGCACTCATCATCATATAATTATTCTATATAAGTTCAAAGAATAACCGGAGAAATATTAACAAAACTCCCATACTAAAAGGTACTATGACTCTGTTTATTCTAGTTCTTCATTACATAAAAATATGAGTCAATCAAAATACATAATTTATATTATTTATTGATTAGAAAGGGGATTTATAATACAATTTTCCAAAAATCTTTAAAACAATTTCAATTATTAATATTCGATCAAAAGAAAATCAATTCATAAAATTACCATTCTTTCCACAAAATCCATTTTTCATTTCAAAATAAATATGCTACTGCATATTATGAGTGTCAAGCATCTAAAGAGTGCATGTTGAGCTTAGAAAAGAAGAAAGTGTCGAAGCTCTCAAGCATTTAACCTTTATAAAAGGATAACGAGCTTCTAATAAGAGGGTATCAGACATATAATAGAAGAAGTATCGAATTTCTAAAGGTGTCGAATGTTTAAGTGGTTAACAAAGCACTGGAGAGTACCGAGTCTCTAAGGCGTAACAAGTCCTTATAATAATAAGTGTTATCAAGCATTTAACAAAAGGAAGGTGATGAACAATATTAATGATAAAAAATCGTGTCGAGTGCCTAACATCAAGGAGGTGCGTGTTTCTAAAAGGTGATGGAGATGTCGAACCAATAAATACTAAGAGATATCAATCTAAAACAGACTTGGAGGAATATGGGGTATCGAGATTCTACAGCACAGCGGCTATTGAGTCCAAGATAGTAAGGTGGTCAAAGACATGGAAGATGATGTCAAACCTTTACAATAATAGGGGTAACAAGCCTCTATCGGAATGATAGAGATGTCGAGTCAATGAATATTTGGGGATGAAAAACTTGGGAGAACAAGAGATATCAATTGTCTACAACATAAAGGCTGCTAAGCATAAAGATAACAAGATTGGCCAAGATGTAAGAAGTGATGCCGCACCCTTAGACGATGTCGAGTATTTAACAAAAAAGAAGGTTGTCATGTTTATGCAAGTAAAGCTGAATTATTGAGCTTCTACAAATAAGAGATGTCTAATCTCTATAAAGGGATGTCGAGGTTTCATCAGGATATTGCAATCGAAACCTTTGGATTTAAAGCTAGGACACATGTCAATCATCTTGCATGATTGACACCACTATAAGTAGACCACCACCATCACCTAGAAGGGGGCGAATGATTCTTTCTCTATATCTCAATCTTTAAAGTTGTAACCCTAAATCAATTTAGGGATTTTTAGAGTCGATTATAACACTTGAACTTTTTTAACATAAAGACTTGGGTATTTAACTTTGCATTGCATATTTTCCCTATATGTGTATACTTTACTATTATTGAACAATGAACATGCATATGACTTATCTTTGGACTTGGACTTGAATAATGAACATGCATTTGCTTTAATTTTGGATTTTTACTCAAACTTAGACGTGCATATACTCCCAAGCTTGCATAAGGATCCTTAATCCCTTATTTAAACCAGCCTTAGCCTGCCTTGCATATTGGGTTAGCGAAGAAATTTGGTAACATTTTGGCAGTAAAAGTAGGGCCTGAACCTCTGTCTCGTTATTTCGTTTCTTTGAGACTAATTAAGTAGAACTTTGTTTTAGGAAATCTTCATTTTTCGGCTTACCCTTATAGAGGACTCTCCATCTTCCATAGGATTGCATATTCCTATGGAAGATTCCATATACATAATCAACTAAATTGCATAATAACAACCTCTAAGCAAGGACCCACGGAGCTTCATTTTACGAAATCAGCTTATCAAGTCACTATAACTTTTAATTCCATGAGGTACAAGTACTAAAATTAAGGAATTTGGCACTGAAAACTCTAATAGAAAAGAGACAGGCAATTCCTTATGATTCAAATAACTGGAGCATAAATCCATTCCATATGGGGTCTACCCTAATCTTCACTTATTATCCTGCCCTGAATAGAGAGAGCAAAAAAAGGAATTCCCTATTCTCAGAAACAACGAAAGCTATACAACTTCAAGCTAAAGGAACAATCTTCAAAGGTGAAATAACAAAGGATTTTCATATGTTTGCTTAAAAATGGAAGGGGTAATCAATTACTCCCTCACACCTGTCATTACTCAAGGATATTCAAAGAGAAATCTCGCTGTTAAAATTAATAAACCTATCCAATATCATAAAAAAGGCCATATGGGGACCAAAAACACAATTCCCTAGAAACTCTTGATCTGCTATATCTTGTTCCCTTACTACCTCCTATGAAAATATCCATCTCAAAGAAAGATTGGATTATTAACGTTCAAAGAAGAAGCAACAAGGAAATGAAGGAAATCTCGGAGACACTTATTGTCAATACCATCGAGTGAATGGACACAATTCAAATCACCGTCGAGCTCTTAGAGGGAAGATTGAAAATTTGTTGGAAAAAGGAGAACTCCAAGAGTTTGTCAATGAAACTTGAGCAAAGGACCAATGTACTTACAAAGATCAAGTGCTTAATAAAGGAAAGTGCTTCATGAAAGAGATCTATAAAAATAAACGAAACGCCTTTGAACTCGGCCTAGTCAAAGCATGGTAAACCTTTAAGTCCTGCTTAAAAGACCTAACCACAACATGGGGGTTAGAGTAAGCCTCGATCCAATCTATAAGACCTGGCTAGAGCACCATAAGCCTTCAGTCCCGCCTAGTGGCATCGTCGAAGTGCCTCCTAGAGGGAGGACGGAGTAAGCTTTGATCCTACCTAAGATGGTCTGACCAAAGCACTGACTAGTCTTTGGTTCCACCTATCGGGCCTAACTAGAGCGCTCCTAGAGCGAGAATGGACAAGACTTTGGTTCTGTATAAGATGGCTGGCGAAAGCACCAACCAAAGGCCTTTGGTTACACCTCTAAAGCCTGACTGGAGCACCTCCTAGAGGGAGGACGGGTAAGACTTTGGTTCAGCCTAAGGTGGCCTGGACAAAGCACTAACTAGCTTACATCCTTACCTAAAAGGTATAAAAGGGGCAATCTTATATAAACGAATAAATCAGACGAGTCTAATTCTGTCTTAGAGATGGGCCAAAACAATCTTGCAAAGGGAGAGCAATCAAACACGATCAATCCTATCTCAAGGAAAAGTTAAATCAATCTTCAAAGGAAAGGTCAGACAACTTTTCATGCTCATATAATCTCATATGGAAAAGGAAAATCATCAAATAATCATCCAAGAACCTCAGACTGAGGGTAAGAAGTTTACTCTGAAAAACCAGCCATGGCTATAACAGTTAAGCAACAAAGGTTCGTTTATGAAGCCATTCAGCCTAAAAAGATAAGAAGGAAAATTGATCCACATTTTTGAAAGGCTTATTCTGCTGATTCAGTAATCATTCCAAAGTGATTTTCAAAACCAAACTTTTAAAGTTCAATAAGAATTTTTTTTCACAAATTTCTTAGGCGTTTGCAAAAAAAAGACCAATTTGCGAAAGAAGCAATTTCTAAAATTTTTGGAAGTCGTCGCCATTTACTTTATAAAGGATTTGAAGACAAGTGAAAGCTGGAAGGATAAAAGTTACCTGGTTTTAGACTAAAGTGTAAAAATCCTCTTTTATACAAAGAAGGGGCAAACAAATTCTGCAAAGCCCGATAAACAACTCTCGAATTAAGGACTATCTAAAGCATTCTACAAGGAAATGAAGAGCGAACAAATCTATGCTTAATCAAAGATCACAATCATATTGAACCAAATTAAGACTCTAAAATGAATCACAAATTGAGTTCAAATAGAACACAAGAATAACCATAATCATATTGAACCAAATTAAGAGTCTGAAATGAATCACAAGTCGAGTTCAAATACAAGACAAGAATAAGGAAGAAAGTACAAGGTCTATTCAAAATATCAACTATTCAGGTACAAGTTATTTAACAATTTATGTGTAAAAAGTTACAAATATCAAGATAAGCCATTTAAGTCTACCTGAGGAGGAGGTTGAGGGAGTGCATAATGTTGGTATGCTTTTTCTTTCCTCGTCCCCTCAACCTCAAGAAGACATGGATTATTTTAGCCTAAAATAGGGGCATTTCTAACCAAAAAAGGAGTGACTCTAATCACTACACCAAAATAGAGGATTCCCAACGAGTATAAGCGTTGCCAAGAATTTCAGTAACACTTATATGTGTCGCTAAGCGATGGAAGATTTTTTTTTTTGCCAACACTCATAAGCTTTGGGAAATAATATCTTCCAGCGCTTATAAGCACCGGGGAAAAAGATCTTCCAATGCTTATCAGCGTTAGGAAAAAATGTCTTCCAACACTTGTAAGCGTTACAAATAAATACAAACAAATAAACGTTTATCAGTATTGTGAATGTTGAAAGATATAATAGTTTGAATGTTAAAAGATATAATGTAGACTATATTTAATATGAAATATTAACTTAATTTAGCAAATTATAACCCAATCAATATAAATAAACAATATTCATAATTAGTAATAAAACGGAGGAATAATTAACAAAAGAGAAGTTCAATATATAATTAAGTTACCAAATCCATACTAATACCAATTGCAGTAACAAAAGATAAGACATAGTTAAAGTCTACATATACCGAATACGAAACTCTGGCCATATAACGAAGCCTCAAACTTCCAAACAGACAAATTCACGTCTTGCCTTTTTTCAGCTATAGCTTTTACCGCTTGATTCATCTTTATTTGTTTCATAGAAGAAGTAGAACTGCTCGATAATAACTTTTGTTTCTATCGAAATCAAAAACTTCCACGATTGGATCATTTTTAAGATCTTCTACTTCACCATTACCACTAGAACTATCATCCAATTTCCTCTTTTCTTCTGCCTCTTCTACAAGTACCTTCATGCATTCAATATCTTATTAAATTGAAATTTATACTAAAAAGAATGACAAATAATAATCAAGGTGATAGCACATGATTTAACAATAAAATGACATTAAAAAAAAACAAGTAAATATGTAAGAATGAAATTAATTAAGTACTTCATATATGCAATGACATGTTTGAATTTTTAAGGTGGTAAAATCCAGAACATATCAGATGGTTTTTAATTTTTTTTATTAACAGACGTTAAAGGCATTTCTTTTCTTCGATAACACTAAATATCTAAAACAGTTATGCACATGTATTCAAAAATACCTAGAATATACACTTTACTAGAATATTCCACTCGTTTAAAACTGAGGCGGACAACAAGACCTCAGTTTAAAACTGAGGCGGACATTGCCTCAGTCTTAAACAGTGTTTTAAAGACCATGCCGGACCATGGTTCAACCGCGAAAAACCGTGGACCATTTCAGCTGAAGGCCCGGAGAGGAGTTGAGCCTCTAACAAACTTGAACCGTTGGTTGAACCGTTAACCGAGGTTGAACTGTTGCAGTTAACCCAGGTCTGACCGTCTTTTCGTTTGCTATTTTCATTTTTCTCGCGTACGTATCCAGAAGCAAAAATGTTGAGCAAACCTCAACTTCTATTCGTCACCGCTATTAGCTGCTTGCCGCCACCACCAACCGCTCGTCGCCAATATAACCGCTCGCCGCCACAAGCAGCTCTTCGCCTTCGCAACCAGCTCCTCGTCGCCGCAAACCCAAAAATCCGATGCCCGCAGCCCTAGCTTCAACTACCCATTTGACGTCATTTTTATTGGATTCAGGTATGACATTATCGCTACATCCGATTTGGGTAAATTTGTTTAGCAACTGTCAATTGGATTAACAATTAGTTGGATTTAACAATTGTCAATTGGATTTAGCAACTGTTAATTGGATTTGAAAGTTGAAACTGTAACTGTAAATTGAATTTGAAACTGTAAAAAAAATTAAAAGATGTAAGTTTAATTTAATATAAGAAAGGGGTTTCTATACTAGTTTTTTCTACAGTACAAAAATTCTAGATAAAAAAAATCGCAAACCAAGTTCATAATAAAATAAACATGCATAGACTTTTGGACATACAAACATCAAAAAAGAAAGATTATTATCCTATTTTATCGATGTAGACAAAATTTAATATTTTACTTTCATGCCAATTGTTTATCAAGTGATAGAATCACGTCAATTAATCTTCGTTACTCATTTTGTACAATGTGCAGACTTGAAACATTCAAGCACAAATATGAAATTATGAAACCGTTCATCATTAAGCACAAAATTATTAAAAATTTGAAGTAAACCACGTAATCTGAAGTAAAGAACTTGACCAAAAGTTGCATTTTTTTGAAAGGGTGACATGATAGTCGATGTAATCTGCTTCAATATGATTTTCTACTTTGCGCCATAGTCAAACTGATCCAGCAAAAAAAGGGTAAACACTTACCTGTAAAAATAAAATACCACTATAATTGCTAAAGAACATCACCTGATCCAGCAAAAACAGGGTAAACACTTACCTACTCACTAATTTCTCAAGAACAACATCATGGAAAAACTAACAGTATATAGCAAGAAATGGGTATAGAGCTATCGGATGAAGTGTTATCCTTATAATTTGTAAGCATGAACTAATATATTTTTAAAACCTGTTAATGTATGTCAATGCAAACTTGGATCATTGTTTACAAATGTGTGCAATATTAATTATGTAAAGGTTTCACAATTTCAGTTCATATTCATTTCAATAGTTAATTTTTGGTCAGTGCTCATTTTAATGGTTTTTTTCTTCAAATAACCATAGAATGGCATCAAATCCAATCTCTGAAGGAGCATCCAATACTAATACTGAAAGCATAGCCTGTCCATTAAATACGCCTAAAACTGATCCAGCATGGCAATATTGTACCAAAACAATAACTAATGGACATATGGAGATAAACTGTATGTTTTGTAACAAGGTATTTAGAGGTGGTGGAATTCGACGCTTTAAATATCACATTTCTTGTTTATTTGGAGGAGGATGTGCACCTTGCCTACGTATGACGGATGAAGTCAAACATGCTATGAAGTTGAATATTGAAAGTGGTGAAGCTTTAAAAAAGAATGCAACAAAAAAGGCTAGAGCATATGCTTCTCAAAATGAAGAAAATTATTTACCTTCTAGTTTCAGAAAAAAAACCTGCATCTAGTAGCAAACATATAAATGATCCCAACAATCTCTTGAGTCCCACTTTAATGCCTAGAACCACTGTTGGATGCCAACCTACTATACAAAGTGCATTTCATGGCCAAGCCGTAAAAGATAGAGTGGATATGGCTGTTGCAAAGTGGTTTTTTGATACTTCTATCCCTTTCAACGCCGTAAATTCTGTATTGTATCAACCAATGATTAGCGCCATTACTAGCTATGGGAAGGGACATGAAGGACCAAACCTACATTTATTGCATGGTAAGTTATTAAAGTGTTGTGTTGAACAAGTAAATGCCAATGTTAAAAAATAGGGATTCATGGAAGGAGACTGGCTGCACATTAATGGCGGACGGATGGTCTGATCAAAATGGTAGAAGTTTGATCAACTTTTTGGTTTATTCACCTAAAGGTATATTGATTTGTAGTTCATAATTATTATTAATCTCGTACGTATCAAAATGTTTTTTGACCTTTTTCTTTTGTCTATTATCAAACAGGAACGCTATTTTTAAAATCTATTGATGCATCTGCCGCTTCTAAAACCGCTTTAATGCTTTTCAGCTTATTCAAAGATGTTATTTTATTTATAGAAGCTGAAAATATAATGCAAGTAGTAATTGACAATGCGGCGAACTATGTAGCCGCTGGGAGATTAATTGAGTATGAATTTCCAACCATTTCATGGTCCCCGTGTGCTGCACATTGCTTAAATTTGATGTTTAGCGATATTAGAAAACTTGAACGAGTCTCTTGTGTCGTAGATCAAGCATCAAAAATAACAAAGTTTATCTATAATCATTGTTTCATGTTATCAATGAGCGGAGATTTACAAATGGGAGGAACTTACTTCGTCCTGCTCCGACCAGATTTGCAATGAATTTTGTCGCTTTACAAAGTGTTTTGAACCACAAAGATGAACTCATGACCATGGTTACAAGTCGAGAATGGAGAAATTTCTCATTTGCAAAAGATGTGAAGGGGAAACAATTTGTTAATCATATATGTGATTCGGCTTTTTGGAAAGAATGCTCACTGATTGTTAGTATTACCAAATCACTTGTTCGTGTTCTTAGGCTTGTTGATAGTGATGAAACGCCTGCAATGGGTTATTTATATGTTGCAATCCATAATGCAATAGATGATATAATGAAACAATTTGCAAAAAATAAAAAAGCACTAAAGCCATTCATTGACATTGTTAATAGTTGTTGGAATAGACAATTGCATAAAAATCTACACTCTGTAGTTTTTGGGTTTAATCCAGGGTATCAATATAATGTTGAGATGATGGAGAAGCATTACTGTAGCCATTCTGCTATTTTAGATGTTATTGAAAAATATTCGGATGGAGATATAGATTTGACTAGAGATCTTACAAAGAAAATTAAACCTTATAGGAATTCAGAGGGTGATTTTAGTAGAAGCTCGGCTATAGCTAAACGTAAACAAATGCTTCCAGGAAAACATTTTTATGTTGTGTAGTTATTATCAAAATAATTATAACTACAATGCTTTTTAGCGATTGATATTATAATTCAAATATAGATGAGTTGTGGTCAATTTACGGAACTAATGCACCGAATTTGAGGAAGTTGGCAATCCGAGTGTTGAGTCAAACTTGTAGCTCATCCGGTTGTGAAAGGAATTAGAGCGTTTTTAAACACATCCATTCAAAGAAAGGAACCGATTGGAGCATCAAAGATTGAACGATCTAGTTTAAGATAATATTTTAGGCATGAATTAAAGGGGCGAAACTATGATCCCATAAGCTTTGTTGAGTTTGATGAAACTGGTACATGGATAACGGAGGAGGAACCACGCTACTGACGATTGATGAGGTTAATGCATTGTATAATGAAGAATGTGATCTTTTATTCATCTTTAAAGCTTGTTTATTTTATTTACTTTAATATATGTTAGCTAGTTCTAATAAACTTGTTTATATATATCAATTGGAAATTGAAACTGAAACTAGTACAAGAACTCATCTTATTTTTGCTACTACTTATCTTATTTTGGCAACAATAGAAGCTGTAATGAAACTCGAACTGGTCTGGCAAAAAGAACTCATCTTATTAACTAAAAGTTGCAACCTGAAACCAATAAATTTGAAACTCAAAGTTGGAAATTAAACTTATTAACTTATTTGATGAAACTTATATTTGTTTGCTTTATGAAACTTATACCTATTTTAATTGCTATATTTGTTTGCTTATACCTATATTTGTTTGCTGAAACTTATATTTCTTTGCTTCATGAAACTTATACCTATATTTGCTTGCTTCATGAAACTTATTAACTTATTTGTTGAAACTTATATTTTTTTGCTGAAACCAATAAAAGTAAGTTACTTTGCTTCATGAAACTTATACCTATTTTAATTGAATGAATTTTGATTTATATTTGTTTTATTTTTTAGACATTGATTGCGTCGCAAATACAGTACAAGATAATAATGACTTAGAAGTCTTGTTGGACGATGTAGAAGCGAGTACCTTTGATAATGATGACAATGTAATTGATGTTGATAATGATAATTATGGAGTGGGAGTTGATAATATTGGTGGCAATGAAGCATGTTTTCAAGAAATAAATGATGGTGTAGAAACATTTAACTTTGATCCGACGATGACATATACTGCAATGTTACAAGAAGTTGAAGGCGGCGACGACAACAATAGGCAAAGCACCGGTATGGACGATGGATTTGTGAGGCGGATGATTATGCTATGCAAGTGAGTCTAAGTGTGTTGTGCTGAAAAGTGAACAAGAAGTCGATTGAAGACTATTTTGTATTATGTATGAGAGTTTGAAACCAGGGTACGTTATTTATGCATGTTGGAGACCATCAGGTGTTATGTATTCAAGTTAAACACTACATTATGTTATGCTAACTACTTTGTTTTTTTTGTGTTAATGGGTAAAAAGTGCCGTTAATTTTCATATGGATTTTTTGTTTTGTTTTTTTTTTGTAGTGCATACTATATTGTCATTCTTCCATTGTAGTATATTTGTAAAAGTGTAAACTGGTATGCAAGATACCGGTATTGTAGTATCTATAAATTTAAAAAAAAATTCATGATTCCGACGGTTCGACCGGTAGAATCATTAAAACCTTAGACATTCAATCATCACGGTTTGAGGCACGATACGGTTATGAAAACTATGGTTTTAAATGATGCAACATGGCCTCAGTTTAAAACTGAGACGGACATGGTCTCAGTCTTAAACGGAGGCGGACAGGGCCTCGGTTTAATTGGAGGCCATGTCCGTCTCAATTTTAAACCAAGGCCACTGCGTGTTTAAACCGAGGCCATATGGCCTCGGTTTAAAACAGAGGCCAAAGTTAATTCCATTATAAACTAGAGGAAAATCTAAATCATTACAAGCCAAAGTTAATTCCATTATAAACTAGATGAAATTCTAAATCATTACAAGCGATCATTGCCCTAATTTAGTCAAGATGTTTGATGTAAGTGGGAAAGCGACAAATATACCATTCATATATAATAATGCATGGAGTGAGAACAATGGATATAGTAATGTACTTGTGGAACTTAAATGCTAATGGAAATCTGCAAAAAAAATAAAAAATTATAAGATAAAAAACATGAAAAGAAAGCTAATGGAATGGAAATTTAAGGGCAGATAATAATGCACTCTATATGAATCTGCTAGCAAATCCAGGTGATGAAATTGTACTGCAATGGTGCAAGGAAAATCTTTTCATTCTAAAAAGACTTATGCGCAATCAAGCCATTGAAAATTAACAAAAATTCTAAGTAAAATGGCTTAAAGATGGCGATTAGTGTAATAAAAAATTTCATACCATTTGTCAGCTTCCGAAAATAGAAAAGAGATCAAAACATCTAGTGGATGGTTATTGCAATGTGATTACAGACAAAAACGAGTTATAGCATACAGCTATGCTGAAAATTTTAACGACAATGTTATTCAAAATACATTTCCAACTGTAACCCGCAAAATAAATTTGTCTGGTAATGCTAGACATAAATTAGATGAAGGTATTACTAATGAGGAAAATAAAAACGCACTATTTCAATTGATGACAATACCACCCTGGGCAAGATGGTTTGGGATCAAAAATAGATTATGATTTAACTTTTACTAAAATCTGATTCTTGATTATTCGAAAACAAGTTGAATTTACATATTTAAATGAAATTTTGGAGTGATAAAATATTTGAAAGAATACATATTTAAATGAAATTTTGGAGTGATAAATTAATTAGTGTTCCATCCGTGACACACACACCCTGACACACCCACGCCCAGTGATAAAACTCAGATAATAATCCACAAAAATCAGAGGGCTCTAAAATGTAAACCAAGCTATACATCAAAGTTTTGGAGGTTCAAATGAAAGGTTTAGGTAAGAAAGGTTACACCAATTTCTGACCATGAAAAGGTAAAATGGAGTTCAGTGGGTAGTAATATATTCAAAGTTACGACTCTAAACCACTTCATCATCAACATGGCCTAAGTTTAAAACTAAGGCGGACATGGCCACAGTCTTAAACTGAGACGGGCCAAAGTGGCCTCAGTTTAAAACAGAGGCCGCAGTTAATTTCAGACTAAAATACGACAATGATTTTCTACAAAATTTAACTATGCGTGAATATAGAAATGATAATTGAAAATTTCCCACTTATGAATTTTAGTATAAACAAGTCAAAGAATGATGATAACTTCCACACAATACAGTCTCATCTTCACGAAGAACTAGCAAATAATATGAAATTAAATAATTGTACGTGTGTGTATAAACTAGCTTTCATGTTCTCAAACAATAACAAAAAAATACATGCTTTATTTTGTAGTCCATATTTTTATTCATAGTAGTTATCCAGATTTGAGATACTGGTTCTTGTTTAAGTAGTGCCATGCAACTAAATCCATACTATTATATTCATATATATGTGTGTGTGTCTAGCTTATTACTTTGTATTGGTTTATTATGTAAGCTGAAATATAAATTATTATAAATTAGTGATTCTTCTGCTATCATCAAATAGCATTGGTGATTTTGCTGTTGTCATCTGTTTTGGCAATTGATAAATGAGTTGTAATGGTATAATACAGGAAAATTACATACTTATGTTGATTCCTTTGTTATGATATAACAAATAGCAGTTTGCTTGCTTGCATCATTTGTTTATATATTAACATAATGCAAAGGAAGAGGTTCAAGAGCAACCTTGAAATGGTTAAAATCTAGTGCACTTGTACATGGTGTAAGCTACTGTGGCCTCATCCAACTGGCAGGTTCAAGAGCAACCTTGAAAAGTATCATAGCAGTTTGTAAACGAATGAAAAGTATCATAGCAGGTTTGTAATAATTTTCAAAAGTCAAAACCTATAAATCATCGGAATTTACATTTATAAAAAGTATTGTTACCAAGGATGCTATTAAGCAAACAAAATAAAGGGGGAAAATTTGAATTTTAAAACTCATTATGGTTTAAAAAGCATGACAATACTATGTAAACATTGTCAGAAATATGCACAGCTAAAAAAGAGAAAGAAAACCATTATTTAGAACATCTGAATGCATGTATTGAAGTAGCAACCTTTACTAATTTATATCTATTTAACCAAGCATAGGAAAAGATTCTTTAAAACAACGTTAAAACAAAAGCAAAAAAAAAAAAAAAAAAAAAAAAAATCATTTGTACATTGCACATTATTTTATTTTCTATTTTTAGAATGTAACTGAATAAACGGTAATCTATTAAGTTAATTTAAAACTAATATATGGTGAATTTTTTTAATTAATATTTATGCAATTAATTAGTAAATTTAAATCGAAAAGAAAACAATGATCAAATATATG
The DNA here is from genome assembly GCA_030765085.1 of Allium cepa. Lineage (NCBI taxonomy): Eukaryota > Viridiplantae > Streptophyta > Magnoliopsida > Asparagales > Amaryllidaceae > Allium > Allium cepa. The sequence continues at coordinate 562,236,543 of CM060939.1, forward strand.
GATTAAAGTTCAATATATTGTTATAAAATGAACATATAATTGTAATAAATCGATATATTATTATGTAGTCAAAGGTCTTGCAATAGAAATTGGAATATGTATGTAAAATAAGCAAACATTATTATCAAGTTTATTATTTAGTCTATATTTGTTGTGCGTATTAATTAGTAAATTGTAGAGATAGGAAAACCACATATTTCTTATTTTAGCATATAATTTCTAAAAAAAAAAAGTAAAAATAAGAAACTGTGGGTTATGATCCGATTTTATATAATACAGAATAGATTGATAATAAATGGTAAGTGCAATTAATTTACCATTTATTATATGGGTATTGTTTCTCTCTCTTTTGTTATGGTAAGCTATATAATATACATACATACATAAACACACATATGCACGCGCGTGCACATATACACACTAACTAAGCTGTTGCTATTAAATCAAATGTTATGCTCGCTTTGTAAGTTATAATTTACTCCTTATTCTTCCTACCTTCTGTTTCTGTGGGTAAAATCGATAGATATTTGCTAGTTGTGTCCTCACAAAATGTACTTTTTTCAACTCAACAAGTTAGAAAACAATGGAAGCATCGGGTGTAGGAACACAATGTCATCCTTGTTAGTTTCAACCTCAGTTCTGGTAGAGCATTACAAATATATTACTACCCTCAAGTATCAAACATATGAATTTGTAATGTTCTTATAAGTGACAGTATAATAAACGCACAATCATTATTATCTGCATCAAAAAACCAACGAAGCAAAAAAAATACAAGGAGCGAACAGAAAAGCAACAAGTAAATGGTGTTCTTAATTATGAACCAATTTCCTAGCCAAAAAAAAGAAAAGGAAAATGAATAAAAACCTAACACATTCACTCTCAAAATATGCTATTCTTGGAATAACATCGACGTAAACATAGATTGTGAACTAGGGTGGATTAATTGCTCTATATATATATATATATATATATATATATATATATATATATATATATATATTAAAAAATATCATTCAGGTATGATTGATATAATCATAGATTGAAAAATAGGATGGACTAATTATTATATATGAAAAAAAAATCCCTTTCAAATATTCTCTATTAACTGATATCCGAACGTTGAAATGTAGTTAATATGATCAATTTTTTTTCTGTAAGCAAAATAGGATGGATTAATTGTTATATATGAAGAAGAAATCCTATTCAAATATTCTTTGTTAATTGATATTCAAATATTCTTTGTGAACTTTGTACATATTGAATTGCATAGTTAATAATTGAAGTCAAAAGAATGCATTATAACATTAGATATTAAATAAGTCAAGTTAGATTAATCGCAATACACGTGGTCATCACTAGTATAGAATTATTTGCTACTTAAAAGAAACTGTCAAAGATTTAATTTTTGTGATGCACATTTTGTAACACTTCTCCACTTCCAATTTTTTGCTTTTATTGATTTTAGACATTAAACGGGCGTATGTAGGATAAAAATGAAAGATATAAAAATGCATAGTAAGCATGAGTTTATTAACTCACATATTCATCATTAACTATAGATGATGATATACAAAATACATTATGTTTATAAAAATTCTATTGATTATGTTTTTATAAACACCAAATTGTGTGTATTTTAACTACGTATAGTGATATTATATTCCTTACTACCAATTACTTCGTGTAACCCTATTGATTATTCTTACAATAAGCAAATCAACACCTAATACAAATCACAATAAAAAAATTACTAATAATTGTTACAAAATGAAAGATTATCTCAAAGGATCATATAACTTCAATTATAATTTACTTTGCTGCTCGTAATGACTATTTTCTTTGCTACGAATACTCATACGATGCGACCCTGTTTAGCAGTTGCAATTTGAAGTCGTGACTGATGGCATTTGTGGATGCATATTTTGGATTTTGGGATTACGAAGGTGAAGAAACCCCAACAGTGGAAGAAGGGTCGCAACTCACAATTTGCAGTGACTGATGCAGTTTGCAGTTGTTGATTTTGGATTTTGAGTTTACAGAGGTGGAGGAACTTTAACAATGGAAGAATCGGTTGCAATTTACAGTCAGAATGAAGTTGTTTGTGGATGCTGATTTTGTAATTTTGAGATCATGGAGGCAGAGTAACCCTAGCAGTAGAAGAAGTGGAATGCAAGGATAGAGGCTTGGATGCATTAGAATAAGAAAAACAAAAATTACAACTATGCCCTCTTAAGTTTATCTTATTTACATTACCAATTAATAACCCAACATTTATAACCGTTGCAAATGGTAACAACAGCAAATAAGAAATGGTATTTTATAACGATAATAAGTGTTAGAAATTCTTAAAAAGTAAGTGTTGCAAATTGTGGTGTAGTGAATATTCTTGAGATGGCCAACACACCCATAAATGAAATGTTGATAACGTCTCTATCCCACCTTTGGTGCTTTGCATAACCTTTGGTTGATTTCTAGACCTAAAAAAGAATAGTCGATTTTTAAGCCAAAAGCAACTATTATTTCTAGAAAATAATCTCCAAGGGAATCCAATCAGGAGTTCTCAAGCGACACCACCTCTATTATTTTCAACTGAGACTCGAGGTCCTGCAGTTTCTTCTTGTAACAGCCCTAGATTTTCATATATTTTAATATTTGGCTTTATTTTATTTTGAAATTATTTTAAACTTATTTTATTTCAAACATTTCATTTTTTAAATATAAGTGTTGATTATTATGTGAATTATAATTTCAAACCGGTATAAATTGGATATTTTACTAAAAGATGAATTTCCGTTCAAACTGGTCAAATCTTGACTTTTAAATTTCAAATTTAAATATTTAAATTCTTAAATTTTATCTTTTATTATGAAAATAGATTTAATAACTTGAATACTGCTTTTCGTTTCGTTGAAAACGGATTTAAATTGTAAAAGTTATGTACATTTCAATTTCGGGTATAATTTGTTTTATTTTGCAATTTTGTCTATTTTAAATAATATTTTCTTTGCTATATTTTATTTTAATATGTGTTAATATGTTATTTTATATATATTTTGTCTTTTAATATTTTTTAAAGTGATAACAAATTTTTTTCAAAATTTACTGTATTTATTTCCTATTTTTAAAGGCTGTTTTCTATTTTTCTGCTATTTTCTTCATTTAAATTATATTTAACTAAAATTTATATATTTATTTTGTGAATGAATTTTTATTTTATGTTCTTATCTCTATTTATAAATATTTTTCATGTACATAAAAATTTTCCAAAGTTATTGCATTTATTTTCAAATTTTCTAAACTAGTTTTCATTTTCCTAATTTAATCATATATAATTAATATTTATTTATTTATATTTTGTTTATTTGTGATATTTTCGTACTTTAACTGAATTTATATATATTTCAGTTATTTAAAATTATAAAAAGAAATAAGAAAAATTTGAAAGGTTTTGTGACTTTTTATTTCTTAAGGCTCTTTGTATTCTCACCTTTTCAACTCCAGCCATTACTTTTCATTCAATTGGCTGCCTTAACTCATTTCTCCAGCCGACTCCTCTATCATTTCACGTGATTTTTCTTTCTCAAACTCTGAAAAAAGTACGGCCTCTCCGATGTGAAAAGCTTGGTAAAATTTTTCTTCATTTCTATGCAACTTCTACTTGTTTTCTTATGATTTTGCACTTGTTTTCTCACCTTCTATGCTCAGCTCCTCCTTCCTCCTCCACCTTGGCCTCTTCCACCACCACCACATCTGGTCATCACCTCCTCCAGCCCAGGCCCAAGCCATGGCCGTGCCCCTTGATGAAGAAGACCCACCTAAAAATGAACAAAACTCCACCTAAATGTTCATAGCCTAGCCTAACTTGTTCCACCACCTCTCTCCATCACTTTGGATGACCATACACCACCACCACCAGCAAATTCCTGACCTGAGCCCACTGCCACATCATCCTCCATCCCACTACAGACCTGGCCGTGCTCTCCTTGGCCTTGGCCGAGCCCTCTAGTGCATAGGAATCCATGATATTTGCCTTGTAGTGTTAGTTCATGCTCATATATCTTTGCTCCATCATTTTTCCATGCTAGGCCGACCTTTAAAAACCCAAACCAGATCCAAACCATGCCTTTAGCCGTGCCATTTCAAATCGGGAGTTGAAGCATAGGTGGTAGAAAGCAAGTGCAAACACTTCGGTGATGTTTGGTGTATTCATTTCTAGCTTTGTTTAATTGAATTTGGGTTGAAAACTTATGTTATATTTATTGTTTTGTCTCATGTATCCAAGGAGAATTAATCTTTGTCTCTTCCACTCATCATTGTGTCGTGTTATCGTGCTTGTTTGGATCTCATTCGTGCATTCGTTGTTGTGTCTCCAGCTCAAAACAGTGAGTAAATTTCACCAGACTAATATGTACTTATGTAGTGATAAACTGACATCACCTGAATCTGTAAATGCATATCATCCTGTTATAACTGCTATAGTATATTCATATGATGTTCACACCTATATTTACACCTGTTATATCATCTGTTACTGTTATTTCATGCTATTCTGTTACTTTCATCAGTTTATCACACTGCAAGTTCCCTGTAGACTAGAATCACTATGGGTTGAAATGATACATACCCGAACGGACTTTAGAATAGGAGAAAATCGTTATGGGCTGAAATGATAGGCCTGAATGATTTTCAATTATTTTCTTTTACTTGGGATTGCGGGTTTGGAATGATCAAACCCGGGTTTTCTTTGTAAATTACGGGTTGAAATGATATATTACCCGCATCACTTTACCTAGGCTAGAAAATGAAATACAGACCCGTTGTTAAAATATGTTTTCTAAAAAAATTTAAAATATTTTAGAAATGTAAATATTATAATATTTTGATTACATTTGATTAAAAATGATTTTTGTAAAGCATTATTGATTTTCTGAAAATTTATAAGTGAAATAAATAAAGGGTAAAGTTAGAAATCTGAAATGTAAGTTATTTTGGAAATTATAATTTGGTGATAAATGGAATTTAAATTAAATATGAAAATATGATAAATTTATGATATTTTGAATCAAATGAATTTAAAATGATTTTGTAATACATTAATGATTTTTGAATAAAGTTAAATGTGAAATGAATGAATATTTATGTTGAAATTTTGAAATATAACTAAAATTGGAAATTTGTGAATTTGGCTTAAAAGTGAATTTTAAGTTAAGTAAATAAAAGTCAAATTAAGTTATATTTTAAAATTTTAAACTTAAGTGTTAATTTAAATTTAATTTAATGAATTTAAATTTAATGTTGGAATTTAATAAGTGAATTATTATTAAATTTTGATTTTTGAATGGAGATTTAACTTTATAAAATCATGACTATAACGGTATTTGAATGATTGTTTTAAAAGTGAAATTATATGATTTTATAAGTTAAAAATGATTTAAATAAAAATATAATTATTTGTGAAATTATACTGAATATTGAAGTTAATTAACTGCATTTCAGAAATGCTATTAATTCTAATGTAAATGATAACACAGCATTTGTAAATGCTGTAGTTGATAATAATGAACCAAATGGCTAAGTTTAATTAAAGGTTATTATAGCATTTTTGCAAATGTTATAATTGTTGAATTTAACTAAGTTTTACTTGAAACTAATGTAACCATATTACAGCATTTTTAAATGCTATCTTTTGTTAAATTGAACTGTTTTGGATGTAACTTTCTGTAGCAATTTCTAAATGCTGCGGAAGTTGAATTTTCATTTTTTTAATAAATTTAAGTGAATGAATGAGCTTTGAAAGGTTAAAATTTGAAAATTTAATAATTTAATTATTAAATTTAATAACTTCGTTTTAATGATTTAAATGAAGTAATTTATTTCGAAATATAAACTATTTTGAAATGTGTTTTGTAATGGTATTTAAATTAAATAAAAAAATGAATATGGTTTTGGAAAAAATATGATATTTGATAACTTGAAATGGATTTTTGAATGATATTGAATTTGAAATGATATTTGTTTTCAAAGTATAAATTACCATTTTGAAATTTTAACTACGGGATGTATTTAATTTATAGTTTGACTAATTATTAAAGGATGGGTGATCCCAAGCATCCTTTAAGTCATTGTGCATTACTGCTACAGTTCACTTGAGTTGGTTTACATTATATAAGTATATATTGTCCTGACTCGAGTGTTTTGTGTTTTACTTTACGCTCGGGTTAGCCTGGGTATTCACAGCTTTGGATTCTCTTTCTAGAGATGGTCTTTGCTGGAGTTTCTGCTTATCTACATTTATATCTACTTTCTGTTTCAGCTATTCTAGTTTATCTCATGTATTAGTGAACTTCTATGTATTTGGGATTTCTATTATGTTGTTTTCAGACTGTATTATGTATTTAGTTTGAGACTCTGTCGTAGTAGCTTCATGAACTACTATGTATTTTATATTCCGCTGTAAGGTATTCTGTTTGTTCTGTGTATGTGATTCTGTGATTTGTACTTCATTTGCTCCAAATTTATTTACAATGCGGTATTTTGAGCAATTCAAGTCCGACATGTGCGGATGCGAATGGCTGAAAATATCGGGTTGTTACAGTTGGTATCAGAGCTTTGGTTTTAGGCAAACCTTAGCCTACGGAGCAAAAACTCATTAGAGATAGGGTAGAAATACCCTAGAACGAGTGAAATCAATCTCAGAATCCTTTCCTTGTGAGAGAACGTATTTTCGAAGTATAAAATGATTTCCAAATGATTTTTAAAGGATTTTCAATGATTATTTTGGTATAAAAAATTTCTTATTTTGGAATCAAGATTTTTTTTTTGAACTTCATTACTTCAGTATCCACCTTGTTAGAAATCTCTTGGTCAGGATTCTTATTGATTAAGATTCCTTGAACTTTGGAACGCTCCCACTTGTCCTGAAATCCAGTCTTGTCTTCCCTATTTTACCCTTTTGATTTTGGCATTCTGTAACCCCACTTTGGAATGACCTCTCTACAGAGCGGTGATTCTGTAAATCTTTGAATGATTTATAAAGGGGTGAAATTCCTTTATAATTGGCATTGATTCACCGGAGATTTCTGTATCCTCGGATGTCGATGCTATCTATCTCCTCCTCTATTTGGTAATTAAATTATCTCATCTTCGTTTGAGTTTATCTTCGAACTAGAATTCTATTTGATTAGAGTTTCTCTAATTTTGAATCTTTGTTTGTTTGAAATCCTTCCTTGAATCATCCTTTGGAAATTTGTGTTTGGTTGTATTTTGAAATTGTGCATACATCGAAATTATTAAGAATGACCATATTTTGTATATAAAAAGCGAAATGTTTTCGATAAGGATTATATACCTTTTAAAATGAAAATTTGAAGCTTTGAAAGGATTTGAAAATTTGAAATTTATAAGAACTTGATTTATACAAAAATGATTTATAACTGAAGGGTTTTGAATTTGGATTTCGAGGAATTGAATTCCGGTGTTTTGAAATCGGTTTTAAGATTTTGGAAAATATATAATAATAATATGATTTAAAGATTTTTTTTTCCAAATAAGAAATGTTTCAAATGCATTCGAATGAATTTCAATGATTTCTAAGGAATTTCAAACAAGTTTTTCAAAGTTAATTGAAGTCCAGAACTCACTTATGTCGCTGGAAAATAATTTCGGTGATGAATGCATGCATCATCGACATTGATTTTCGAGTTTCTGAGTGAGGGAGAGGCCACTCTAGTAGCTTTGCTATGCGAGTGATTTCGTGAAACCAATTTTGATTTCAGATTTCGAAGTATGGTTTGATATTCGAAAGATAGATCCGTGTGTGTATATATATATATATATATATATATATATATTTGAAATGATTTAAAGTAAGCTGGTGTTCAGTCCTCGAGTTTCAGATTTTGAAACCTAACTTTTGAAATTGATTTACTGATTTAGTGTTGATTTCCAACTCTTGGATTGAAAATATGATTTCTTCGACTATTTTAAGATTCGAGCACTTCCAAATCAAGGTTAACTTTTCAAAGCTAAATTTTTTTGAAAGGTATAAGGTATTTGATAAAGAATATAAGTTTAGTTTGTATGTTTCAAGTATGAAATAATATGATTTGTATAAGTTGAAACTGTTTTGTTAAGTAAATAAATAAGACTATTTTGAATTATACTAATACGAAATTTAGTTTTGAAATGTTTTGGATAAAAAAAAAATTAGTCTTCAAATGTTTGAGAAAAATTTGATTTTAAATGTTTTAACTTAGTAACATCTTTATGAAATTATTTATTTAAAAAGTTGGAATAGATACATAAGTTGTAGGTATGCTGTTTTGTTCGCATAATTAATCTGATCCAAGTTTGAGTACACAAGTTCGAGGTGAATTACACCATTTCGTGTTAGGATTTTTCATTTGATTCTTGATGGCGAATATTTGATATGGATTTTGGGCTTGATTCTAGAATTCTCTATCATAGTATATGGCTATGCAAGGAGACTGATGGCTTCTAGTCGAGAAACCATATCGAAGTCCGCATTAAGGAAGTCGAATGGACAATACTAGTTCGAAAGCGAACTTGTGTGATCGAGCGAGCGATCGAATGTAATGTTGCGAAATGATGACATATGTACATCTTATATCCTAATATCATTGGTATACTTGACGCTGAAATTGAAAGTTGTTGGGTTGGATATCTTTGTAATTTAATTGGAATTTTTCTTTCATGAAAAACTACTATCAAATTTAAAACCATTTTTCAAAATTATTTTTCTTTTATTCTTCTTAAACTAACTGTTTTATTCTATTTTTCATACAAACTATTTATATACAAAACTATTCTTAATTAAAAATCTATTAGTAAGCAAAGATGTTCAATCCCATATGGCTTTTCATGCAGCAAAGTTTATTTTTTTTTGAAAATTTTGATCCTTATATAAGATAAACTTTATGTAAGTATAAAATGATTTTTGAAAACCATTGATTTTGATAAATCAATAATTGAAGCTTGTATTTGTATGAAAGGATATATGGTTTACCTGTAATTTGAGTTTATTTAAAAATAATGGATTTATGAAATAAATATTTCAACACTAAGTAATAATGAAGTAAAATTTGAGATATATGAAATTATGAAATTTAGTTTTGAAATATGGTATATTTAAGCCTTGAAACATATTTAAGATTTAATAGTTTATTTTGTAAATCAAATCTATATTTGAAATTGATAATATTTGAAATGGTTTTATTGGAAAACTAAATTGAAACTGATGGTTTGAATTGAATTAAAATTGGAAATTTTAGATTTTGGTTTAATTGAATAAATTTTTGAAATGTAAAGAATTAAGGGCATGTTTTATGATTTCAAATGTATGATTTCAAAATGTTATGATTTTCAAAGTGAAATGATTTCAAGTATTTGGTTTCGAAAGATTTATAACTTTGAAAGTATTATGATTTTTGAAGTGAATACATGTTTGAAATGGAAATGAATTTATTTGACCTAAATTTTGTTGATTTGGAAATTTGGATTATTTTCTAAATCTATTGTTTAAGAAACTTTGAAACTAAATTTATGTAATTTGGAAGAAATGATTTGGTGAAATCATATATGATTTTGAAGCTGAATTGATATTGAAATGGTTTGAAATTGAGAACCTTGTTTATTTAAATACTTTGATTTGGGAGTTACCGAACTTATATAAAAAGTTGATTTGTATAAGTATACAGTAGATTTGAAAACTATTGATTTGAAAACTGTTGATTTGAAAAGGTACCCAATTTTGAAAAGTGAAATCTTATATAATCGAAATCTATATAAGTGTGATTTGATATAGTATTGTTTTGAAAAGTATTTGATTTGAAATGAAATCTTATATAAAATGAACTTTATATAAGTATGATATTTGGAAGTGATTTTGAAAGGTACTGTATGATACATATTTTCGAAGTAAAGATATGGAAAGTGCCTTTTGCTTGATATCCGCTTTGTGGCCACACTGTGGATTCATTCTATCGATATTATTCTCTCTCTTTGATTTGGGTTTTTCGGATATGATACTCGAGTGTCCATCGAATTCCATGGCGATCTCCATGGTCTTATGATCGCGACTGCATAGCGCAACTTCCTGGCTGAGTTGGCCTAGGGGTACGGATTGTTTCCTGGGGGATCCAGGCGTAACCATTGTGTATCCTGCACTCTATGTAGGTCGCATTAGTAGCGTAAATGCCTGGCTGAGCTGGCCTGGGGGTACGGATTGTTTCCTGAAGAATCCAGGCGTAACCATTGTGTATCCTGCATTCTACTCGTCATCATGGCTTAACTCGCAGGGCTGAGAAAGCTTACGGATACGGATTGTTTCCTGGGGGATCCAAGCATAACCATTGTGTATCTGCGATCCATGGTTAGACAACTGTTTCAGTTTGGTTGATTTGTTTGGATTGTAATTTCCATATCTGTTTTTAAAAGTGTTTTCATTATTTTCATTGGGTGTTGAAACAAGTCTACTAAGTACTTGGAGAATTCTAGCTTTGCGCCTGATCAACGCATAGCCAGAGTCTACAGGAACGAAAGTAAACTTGTTAAGACATCGAGTTATAAAAGTATTTGATAAAAGTATCTTGATAAAGTACTGTACAAAGAATATTTTGATCAGTTATTTTCCCTTCTAAAAATTTAAAATGTTTAAATATTGTTACCTTGAACCATCAGATTTGAATCAAATGACTATTCATCGTATTATAAAATGTTTTAAATGGTATGAAATTTTAATTGAAATGTATAATGGTTTAATCAATGGTTCATCCTTGTCTTTCAACCTGCTTTCCCTCCTAGCTACTTTTTCCCTACCTTCTTTCAGGATGTCTGCCAACCAATTGTTCTTTCTTGTTGTTTCTCCGATTCCTTCCTTTTCGAGGACGAAAAGATTTGAGTGGAGGAGAGTGTAACAGCCCTAGATTTTCATATATTTTAATATTTGGCTTTATTTTATTTTGAAATTATTTTAAACTTATTTTATTTCAAACATTTCATTTTTTAAATATAAGTGTTGATTATTATGTGAATTATAATTTCAAACCGGTATAAATTGGATATTTTACTAAAAGATGAATTTCTGTTCAAACTGGTCAAACATTGACTTTTAAATTTCAAATTTAAATATTTAAATTCTTAAATTTTATCTTTTATTATGAAAATAGATTTAATAACTTGAATACTGCTTTTTTCTTCATTTAAATTATATTTAATTTTTCTGCTATTTTCTTCATTTAAATTATATTTAATTAAAATTTATATATTTATTTCGTGAATGAATTTTTATTTTATGTTCTTATCTCTATTTATAAATATTTTTCATGTACATAAAAATTTTCCAAAGTCATTGCATTTATTTTCAAATTTTCTAAACTAGTTTTCATTTTCTGTGCTATTTTCCTAATTTAATCATATATAATTAATATTTATTTATTTATATTTTTTTTATTTGTGATATTTTCGTATTTTAACTGAATTTATATATATTTCAGTTATTTAAAATTATAAAAAGAAATAAGAAAAATTTGAAAGGTTTTGTGACTTTTTATTTCTTAAGGCTCTTTGTATTCTCACCTTTTCAACTCAAGCCATTACTTTTCATTCAATTGGCTGCCTTAACTCATTTCACCAGCCGACTCCTCTATCATTTCACGTGATTTTTCGTTCTCAAACTCTGAAAAAAGTACGGCCTCTCCTATGTGAAAAGCTTGGTAAAAATTTTGTTCTTTTCTATGCAACTTCTACTTGTTTTCTTATGATTTTGCACTTGTTTTCTCACCTTCTATGCTCAGCTCCTCCTTCCTCCTCCACCTTGGCCTCTTCCACCACCACCACATCTGGTCATCACCTCCTCCAGCCCAGGCCCAAGCCATGGCCGTGCCCCTTGATGAAGAAGACTCACCTAAAAATGAACAAAACTCCACCTAAATGTTCATAGCCTAGCCTAACTTGTTCCACCACCTCTCTCCATCACTTTGGACTACCATACACCACCACCACCAGCAAATTCCTGACCTGAACCCACTGCCACATCATCCTCCAGCCCACTACAGACCTGGCCGTGCTCTCCTTGGCCTTGGCCGAGCCCTCTAGTGCATAGGAATCCATGATATTTGCCTTGTAGTGTTAGTTCATGCTCATATATCTTTGCTCCATCATTTTTCCATGCTAGGCCGACCTTTAAAAACCCAAACCAGATCCAAACCATGCCTTTAGCCGTGCCATTTCAAATCGGGAGTTGAAGCATAGGTGGTAGAAAGCAAGTGCAAACACTTCGGTGATGTTTTGTGTATTCATTTCTAGCTTTGTTTAATTGAATTTGGGTTGAAAACTTATGTTATATTTATTGTTTTGTCTCATGTATCCAAGGAGAATTAATCTTTGGCTCTTCCACTCATCATTGTGTCGTGTTATCGTGCTTGTTTGGATCTCATTCGTGCATTCGTTGTTGTGTCTCCAGCTCAAAACAGTGAGTAAATTTCACCAGACTAATATGTACTTATGTAGTGATAAACTGACATCACCTGAATCTGTAAATGCATATCATCCTGTTATAACTGCTATAGTATATTCATATGATGTTCACACCTATATTTACACCTGTTATATCATCTGTTACTGTTATTTCATGCTATTCTGTTACTTTCATCAGTTTATCACACTGCAAGTTCCCTGTAGACTAGAATCACTATGGGTTGAAATGATACATACCCGAACGGACTTTAGAATAGGAGAAAATCGTTATGGGCTGAAATGATAGGCCTGAATAATTTTCAATTATTGTCTTTTACTTGGGATTGCGGGTTTGGAATGATCAAACCCGGGTTTTCTTTGTAAATTACGGGTTGAAATGATATATTACCCGCATCACTTTACCTAGGCTAGAAAATGAAATACAGACCCGTTGTTAAAATATGTTTTTCTAAAAAAATTTAAAATATTTTAGAAATGTAAATATTATAATATTTTGATTATATTTGATTAAAAATGATTTTTGTAAAGAATTATTGATTTTCTGAAAATTTATAAGTGAAATAAATAAAGGGTAAAGTTAGAAATCTGAAATGTAAGTTATTTTGGAAATTATAATTTGGTGATAAATGGAATTTAAATTAAATATGAAAATATGAAAAATTTATGATATTTTGAATCAAATGAATTTAAAATGATTTTGTAATACATTAATGATTTTTGAATAAAGTTAAATGTGAAATGAATGAATATTTATGTTGAAATTTTGAAATATAACTAAAATTGGAAATTTGTGAATTTGGCTTAAAAGTGAATTTTAAGTTAAGTAAATAAAAATGAAATTAAGTTATATTTTAAAATTTTAAACTTAAGTGTTAATTTAAATTTAATTTAATGAATTTAAATTTAATGTTGGAATTTAATAAGTGAATTATTATTAAATTTTGATTTTTGAATGGAGATTTAACTTTATAAAATCATGAATATAAGGGTATTTGAATGATTGTTTTAAAAGTGAAATTATATGATTTTATAAGTTAAAAATGATTTAAATAAAAATATAATTATTTGTGAAATTATACTGAATATTTGAAGTTAATTAACTGCATTTCAGAAATGCTATTAATTCTAATGTAAATGATAACACAGCATTTGTAAATGCTGTAGTTGATAATAATGAACCAAATGGCTAAGTTTAATTAAAGGCTATTATAGCATTTTTGCAAATGTTATAATTGTTGAATTTAACTAAGTTTTACTTGAAACTAATGTAACCCTATTAAACCTTTTTTAAATGCTATCTTTTGTTAAATTGAACTGTTTTGAATGTAACTTTCTGTAGCAATTTCTAAATGCTGCAAAAGTTGAATTTTCATTTTTTTAATAAATTTAAGTGAATGAATGAGCTTTGAAAGGTTAAAATTTGGAAATTTAATAATTTAATTATTAAATTTAATAACTTCGTTTTAATGATTTAAATGAAGTAATTTATTTCGAAATATAAACTATTTTGAAATGTGTTTTGTAATGGTATTTAAATTAAATAAAAAAATGAATAAGGTTTTGGAAAAAATATGATATTTGATAACTTGAAATGGATTTTTGAATGATATTGAATTTGAAATGATAGTTGTTTTCAAAGTATAAATTACCATTTTGAAATTTTAACTACGGGATGTATTTAATTTATAGTTTAACTAATTATTAAAGGATGGGTGATCCCAAGCATCCTTTAAGGCATTGTGCATTACTGCTACAGTTCACTTGAGTTGGTTTACATTATATAAGTATATATTGTCCTGACTCGAGTGTTTTGTGTTTTACTTTACGCTCGGGTCAGCCTGAGTATTCACAGCTTTGGATTCTCTTTCTAGAGCTGGTCTTTGCTGGAGTTTCTGTTTATCTACATTTATATCTACTTTCTGTTTCAGCTATTCTAGTTTATCTCATGTATTAGTGAACTTCTATGTATTTGGGATTTCTATTATGTTGTTTTCAGACTGTATTATGTATTTAGTTTGAGACTCTGTCGTAGTAGCTTCATGAACTACTATGTATTTTATATTCCGCTGCGTGGTATTCTGTTTGTTCTGTGTTTGTGATTCTGTGATTTGTACTTCATTTGCTCCAAATTTATTTACAATGAGGTATTTTGAGCAATTTAAGTCCGACATGTGCGGATGCGAATGGCTGAAAATATCGAGTTGTTACACTTCTTCAAGACCTCAACGGCCAAGGAAGGTTTGGTGATATAATAAATTGCCACATCCAGTAGTTCTTTAAGTTTCCTTTACTTCATTTGGATAATATATGCATCATCAACGGAGCCAATTTTAATGTTTAATGCATATTCGAGAGTTTTATTGGGCCATTTTTAAATTTATCATCTTCTTCTCAAGAGTGCATTTCTTGGGTCCCAACTTCTCGACGTGATTTTGATAATTATTAAGATATTTCGAAACATGTTCATCCCACTTTCATTTCAAAAACTTGGTGCATTCATATTTATACTCTCGGTGTGATCCGGCAATTTCTCCATCATCCAAACCTAGTTTTCCAAGGAAGAAATTTTTTTTTTACCAGCTGAGGATTGGGACCTAGTTGTCCTTGTGGGAGTAGGAGTGGTACTAGTGCATTTGGCTCCACTTGCAAGAAGCTCTAGAGATTGACGTGATACTTGAATTTTTAGTAGGTCAACTTCAATGTTCTCAATTTTCTAATGTTATTGAGCAATTTCTATATCAACCTCAATCCTTTGGTTTGAGGTTCCAGACCGACCAACTGTACCTATGCTCTCTTTCAGTTCTTTGATCTCTTTGACTTTCTCTTTGATTTTATCCTCTAAGATCTAGGTTATTTCGTTCATACTTCTAATGTTGACTTTAACTTACTGTATTTCTTATACCTTTACATGATTCCTAATTGTCTGGAAATGGCATAACTGAAGCATCTTGAAAAGAGGGTTCCCACTGTCAAACATTAGTCTGGTTTTGAGCTTATCCAGTCAAAAGAGGAGGTCAGAGCCATTGGAAACAAGCGTTAGTTGACTTTCGTAGTGAGAATAAATAGAAGAAAAATCAACATATGGGAAAAACATATTCTTTCATTAATAACGACAAAGTATTACAAAGAACAAGTTCAAAATTACATAAATGATTCGAGTTTTATGCATGCAATCCCTAATTTTGGAAATGGCAGTCTAAGCGTTTTTGGTGAACCCATGGACATAGGGAAAGATGAATCAAAAGAAGAATTAAATTCATAAGGAGTATGAACTAGAGAAAACTAATGATAATCTCAACTCTTAGTAGGAGGGCTAGTTTCTCCATATAATATACTAGCATAGTTAGATCGGATCTCTATAAGTGTACTATCTTCTACAATACCTAAGAATTCAAAATATAGGTATGGGACTTGCTTGTAAACTTCTTGAAGATCTCTAAGAAAGCAGTATTTTTCTAGTCGAGAGATTTTGAGAATTAATGGTTTCTCGTTAAAATCTATTTTTAACACGACAAATTTACTTAAGAGTTCTTTTGAAACAAAAGTGTTCAAAGGTTCCTTATCCTGTATATTTTAAGAAAAACAAACTAAGCTACAAAGAAATAAGAATGTTCAAACTCATAAAGATTGTTTGAATTACAAGATACAAGAACGAAATCACTCAATTTCACACAATATGGACCCTTCGTATAATTCAAAGATAAATTTCTCTTTGTTGTACTTGACCTTCTTTGGAGGAAGTGTCCAGGAGGAAAGTGGAATGGTCTTAATCCTAGGAAGGTTCTAGCATTCTCCAGGATGAGGATTGGTCCCGTAATCATTCAGCTACCTATTATGCAAGCACCTAAGCAAACCCCCACTCTCTTTCTCTAGAAAGGAAAAGTTGGTAAAAAGATTTTTGGTATAGATTTTATAGAGGAATTCCACTAAGGTGTCCCTGTCTTCAATAAGCATCTAGAAAAATGTGGTCAAATCCTTATTCTCCCTCCTAACTCTTTCTCGGTGAAGACGTGAACTTTTCAAGAGTTGGACTACCCCTTTTTCTTTAAAATCTTTTAATCGTTCGACATAAATGGGAGGGCTTCTATCCTTTTGAATGGACTGCTATGATCAACAATTAGTTTCTCTATTAAATCACAGCACATCCTTGTTCACCCGCCTTTTGGCAAGGCAATACACAATCAGATTTAACCCAATGGAAATCATGATCGCCAAGGTGAGAAGCTTGGAGAAATGGTTACCAAGCTCAAAGATAGGCTATAAACGAGATTTTGGACGATGGTCAAGCGGATTCGGATCGGATCTCTAATTTTTGTCCTAATCAAGGTGTAATTGGTATGAAGTGATAAGGAATGCCTCGTGAGGCTACATTTTAAATTTCAAATCGATCGGAATTCGTATGCTAGATTATAGGCAAAAGAAGAAGGATCAGATCATATTCAGCTCAAGAGCACAACTCAATGTTGATCGCTCCATAACTCAACAAGGTGGATTGAATTGAAACTTTGGAAATAAGAAGATTGTACCCTAGAGAGTCTCCCGAGGGATCGAATGGAATTTGGAAAAGTTGGAGGGATCGGCATCCGTCCCTCAATAGGGATCGGTACCTATCCCTCTTAGGGATCGGCTAAGACCAATTTCACAAAAAAGATCGATCAATATCTCAACATCTACACATTTAATTGACATGAAAATTAGAGGAAAAGCTAAATAGAACATGTGGAACACCCCCATATGGATTGTATGTCATTTGGAGAAGATTGGGGGGGGATTGTTAGCTATCCTACAGAGGGATCGGCAAAAATCAACCTTCACAACATATTGCAACAAAGGTTGATCAATAAATCGAGTTCTACTAGTCCGATTGGCATGAAACTTGGAGGCTAAGCATAATACAACATGACGAAACTCCCATAGCATGGTATTTGGAAGAAGTTGATAGGATTATACCTATCCCTCCATAGGGATCGGCAGAACTTAGTATTTAACCAACATCACTTTATGGTAAATGCGATATCTCACAAACCGTAAGTCGAAATGGCATGAAATTTGGAGGAAAAGTAGCTAACATAATGAGAAACCCTCTAAAGGGATATAACCCCATTTGAACACCAAAATAGGGATCGGTACCGATCCCTATTATGGGCCCCAGTGGGCTTGGATATTTTTGGGTGGCCTCGCCTTATTCTCCCGAACCTTCTAGCAAAATTTCAGCTCAATCCATGCACGTCTTCCTCTATAAATACAACAGGCATGGCGTCAAAAAAGGATCTTCTTTATACTTCTCTTTATCAAGCTAGGCTACACTCTATAAATTTTATTCTTGGATTTCTGATTGTAACTATGAACAAACTTCAGTATAATAAAAAGAAGTATTCGGAAGTGGAAGTAGGCCAGAGTTAGCCAAATAACTATAAATTGTGTCTCCTTTTACTTGCTTTCTAATTTTTTTAATTTTGTTCTTCATTTATTTCTATTCATATTTCTATGACTGGATTGGATATGGGTGCTTTCAAACAACTATTTGTTGGTGGCCAATTTTGAGGCCAACATTTCGGTGCTTTCACTGAGAAAGCTAGTCTCATGGGATTTGGAATTCGGATTCAGAGTTTGGAAAAGATATAGTGCTTGGATTTAAAGCAATGGTGAAGCAATTTACAAGAATACCGGTAGAGGACGTGCCATCATGAAGGGAGTCAGGAGGTTTCCTTTGAAGCTGGAGTTAATCAAACCTCCGCCTACATCACTAGGGAGGAGATGGAAATAATGATGAATGCAATGCAGGAGAGGATGCTGAAAAGGAAGAAGGAGATGATGCAAAATCTACTCGGACAGATCGGACAGAATGAAGCCATAGGAGCTGCTGGAATGCAAAACCAATGAGTTGGAATGATAGGGACTATTGGAGTTATGGATCAGGGAGTTGAAACACCAGGAATCGTTGGAAATCAGAACCGAGAACATGGAAATGGAGCCAACAGACAAAGGAATGAAACAGAACAGCTGGGGGAAATCCTCTTCCATCCTGGAGGGATCGACACCAAAAGGGATCAATACCTATCCCCAAAGACGGGGGGCATGCGCTTGAGTCTAGTTGGTCGTGATGCTGGAGGACCTACGGTCAATCCCGTGGAACTTGGTGCGAATCGAAATTTGGATGCTCGTCTAAACAAATACGTTCAAGAATTCCCTCATAGACTCGAGGGGCAACTTGGACATGATGATAGGGGACTACCACCGAAATATAATGACAGGTTTGTAGAGATGATCAGGCGAGCTATGTGTGGAGGACTAGTGGACAAGGATCTAGAGGATGTAAATAGAAATCCATTCACTTCTAATATCAGGAATGCTATGAATCCACTAGAATTCAAACTACCAACACTAGAAGCTTATGATGGAAAGTCCGATCCAACTATGCATATGATGAGGTATACACAACACATGGAAGTACTGGGGGCTTTGCAAGAAGTCTTGGCATGATGCTTCCCCTTATACTAAATGGATGTAGCTGCCCTATGGTTCAAACAGTTGAAGAGCGGTTCTATTAGCACATGGATGAAATTGGTCAAAAGGTTTATGAAACAATTTTGAGTTCACATTACCAGACCCAATAATGTGATGACATTAACATCAGTAAAGCAGTGGGAAGGAGAATCACTGAAGAATTTCTTAACCAAGTTTAATGCGGCAGTTGTTTCAGTGGATCGACCGGATCCATCGATAGTTTTGATGGAGGTAGTGTCAGGAGTTGCAGATAATTCAAATTTTAAGATATCATCGATACGGAATCCACCGATAGATCTCAGATAATTCTACTATGAAGTAGAGAGGTTTCTATGACAAGAAGATGTGAAAGCTGATAAAAAGGCAAACGAAGTTAATACGGTACAGGGTGGAGAACCGCTTGGTGAAAGCTCAGGAAAGGACATTAGTAAACAGAACGTGGATAATAACTTCGATGGATCGAAGCGACCGAAGGGGAACCCAAATTCTCTTATTACTCTGAATTGAATGAAACCCTAAAACATATATATTTGGATACTCGAGGGCCCATTCCATATTGGAGGACGACGAGGAGGGAACCCTTTGAACGCGAACAGACATCATGAAAGCGCTACCTATTTCATGAGCTGGATGGGCATAATACAAATGACTGTAGGCATTTAAAGGATATCATTGATGAACATGTGAGGAATGGTCAGTTACAACAATATGTAAGGACTCGGACTGCAACGGTGGAACATGATCAACCACCATCCACCTCGAATGAAAATGGTACTGGATCAAGGCATCATCATCAACTTGTCATCAATTGATCGGGATGGCATGCAATAAGTAGCAAAATCCATAGTAAGATTGCTAAGTCACTTACACATGTACGGGATCGAGGATGGTCTCTAGGCATGCTTTGAGATGATGATAAACCGTAATGCTAGGGTTTGTGAAATTTGTTTTTTTCTTCCTTCTTTTTTGCTTCGAATTCTCGTTTTTTATATTATTTGAACTCTGGTTTATTGGTTGTACAGAATCTTATTTTATGGACATAGGAATGCTTAAATTTGGATCAATGTAATGGATAACACAGGTCGTCATGTATGGATTATGCCTAATAAGGGGTAGGTCGCTTTGCTCGAACGTGATAGATCGACCTACTTAGGTCATCTGTTGAATATGCGCTTATATGATTATTTGTTTGATGATAATAAACATATATATATTCATTTAAATGTATTTGTTAATGTACTATTTTATTCTTTCATAGATTAAATAAATATTTGTTGAATAAAATAAATTACACAGAATTTGAATTCAAACAGAAATTTTATTCAAACAAATATTTATTACAATTTTGAATTGTACAAATTCAAGCTCTCACTATACATATACAATTTTGATTCTAATTACACCACATTTCATATTTACAGTTGTCCTCACTACATATCACTCACACTCGTAGTTTATCTTCAACTTCATTCCAGTTAGAATCGAGCATCTGAGCAATCTGCAAAAATATTCACTAACACAGTAAAATTGAAAAAGAAATATTTTTGCAATATAAAATAAAATGTGAATTTTGAAAATATTATTTGCCTCAGTTATTTGGGTTGTTCGTCATCATTTATATTTGAATTCATTACACACGAATAGTGTGACATGCACAGTGTATCACTGTACATGCCACAAGGCCGTGTACATCGATATACACTTGATAATGCTACAGGGACAGGTGAGCACAGGTCAAGCCCAAATGAAAATCCACGTTCAACTCACGTGCAATATATTTAAAATCACGACACGAGCACAAGGTCAAACCCGAGTTTTTTGAAACTGGATTCAACACAGTGACTCAAGTCAAGCTACACAACTATATACATGGACACAAAAGAAAGCTGTTGTATTCAAGTAACCAAAAATGCAGACCAACTGCAGAATGCAAATGAACTCGACCAAGTACACATTACAACAGGTTATAGTGCATATCAAACTCAACAGTGAATCAAACTGAAATGTCGAACCAAGAACACGAAGCAAAACCAAAGCCAAGACTACAGTGATACAAGTACAAGAAGCAGTTCAATACTCAAGACAATATGAAGTGGACAACACTGACTCAAGTACACAAACAACAAGCAGCAGTATGCAAATGCATACACAAAGAGGCAACAAAGGTCAAGGACCAAGTAAAGCATGTACATGTGTATGAAAACCAAAGTCAACAGCAAATACAAGTTGTACAAGATAACAGCAACAATGAAAATCAGATTATTGTGTAACATGGTCAGAACCACGACAACATATATAGTAATACTTCAATCATCAAACAGAGGTCAAAACAATAAGCAAACCAGTGGCAATCAATGATCAAATAGAGGTCAAAACAATAAGCAAACCAGTGGCAACATGAATGTCACAAGCATGAACACAGAAACACCAATGATACAAGAGAGGTGAACAACAATGCAACATAGTGAGAAATACAAGTGCAACAATCGACAGTACAAAGCTCAAGTTCGATCCCAAAGCAACCAACAATGCATGTAACAGAGACCAAGTTCATATGTACAGTGTGGCAATGCACCAACCAGAAATTCAAGGCAACAGAGACCAAGCAATGAACAACAGAGTGCATCAGTATGCAAAGAGCTCGAGCACAAGATATGGCAACTACACAATGCAAAGCCCAGTGATCAAACATGAATACAACTCACAATGCAATGCACAGCAAAATATAACAAAGTCAAGGGCACATGAAGACCAACAACAGCAAGCTACAAATATAAATGGATCGAGCAAGTGCAGACACAAGTAGTGATACAGCAGTAGAAATGAAACAATGAACATGATACACAATGAAACAAAATGCATCATGCAAGCTATCAAGACTCAATGCATCTAGCAACTACATCCAGCAAATTCATATAACAAAAGTGCATAAGGGCAGTATAATGATGAAACTCAGAAATAAACATGTTCGAAGTCGAAGAATTTAATGCAGACGCAAACAAAATTCATGTTTAAATAATCAAGTGCCGAAATCCAGATGAAATAGAGTTGATGCCAGAGAAATCGAATTCAAAAAATAAATACGTATCTTTGAAAAAGTCAAAAAGTAAAAGAGGAAAGTTTTTGCCATATCAATCAAGAAAAAATCGAACGTTTCATAATTAAAGCCGTGCGCATCAGACAATCGAGAATTAGGAAAGTGTAAATGAATACGAACAAATTCAAGTGTCTTAGAATTCATATAAATACCAACACTCAAATTCATCATCGGCATCGAGTTCGAATACGAAAATCATAAAAGCACAAAAAGGGAAATTACATACCGAAGCAACAGTGAACTCGATCGTCTCGAAGCAACCAAGTCCAAATTTCATAAAACGATCAACAAAGGAGTAGCTGCGAACGAGCGCGAGCAAGAGCAACACAAACCAGAGAATTGAATTTGAAGAAAGCTCTAATTTTCGCAAAAGAACAAAAGCCCTAATTTCAGAAAGAAGAGAGAGGCCGCCATTTTCTTCACAGAAAGAGGAACAGGCAAAAGAATGGGCCGGCCTTGTTTTACAAAAGGGATTTAGTTTATTTAATTAGGGTTTATTTTAAAGGGGGTTTTGTTTAATTTGTTTTTAAGTTTGTTTTAAATTTTCTTTTAAAGGTTCAAGTCTTGGTAAATCACTACCTAGGTTGTAGGTAGTGTCAGATTGTCTAGTTAGAATTTGTTCGGTGAGTAGGGTGTGTGAGTTTGCAAAACTCTATAGGCGGAAGCAGGGTGTGCGAGTCTGTTAGAGTGTTTGTAAGCGGGAGACTGTTTAATTCTAATAGAAATCTGGGAATGCAGCAGTAGGTAGGGGTTGCCGAAGCTGGGTAAATATTGTGTGTGATTTACTTTTCAGCATATTTATTTCTCTGCAGTTTGTTTCTGTTTAATTCGAGAAAATTTGCTATAACCCTATTCACCCCCCCTCTAGGGTTAATCTAGATCCTACAGGTGGTATCAGAGCGAGGTATTTTTCTTTAACTCTAGAGTCATGAATCCACCAAATAATGCTTTTTCTGAGGGGCAATCTATTGTTAGGCCATCCATGTTTAATGGAAATGATTATGCTTATTGGAAAGTTAGGATGGTTATTTATCTTAGTTCTGTTGATTATGATGTTTGGGACATTATTGAAACTGGCTATAACTCTCCCACTATAACTGTTGGTGATACAGAGATTCCTAAACCTAAGGATAGGTGGGATGCTAACGATAAGAATTAAAAACTACAAATGCTAAAGCCATGAATGCTTTGATCTGTGCTCTTGATAAGAATGAATTTAATAGAATTTCTCATTGTAAAACTGCACAGGAAATTTGGCATACCTTGGAGGTGACACATGAAGGAACTTCTCAAGTCAAGGAGTCTCGTCTAGCCCTATTCAGCAATGAATACGAGAACTTTGTGATGGACAAAGGCGAGAGCATAAAAGACATGTTTGGACGCTTTTCAACTTTGGTGTACAACGCTAGAGCACTTGGGAAGGTATTCACTGAGGTAGAGCTTGTGAGGAAGGTGCTACGAGTCTTACCGATGAACTTTGAGGCAAAAGTCACGACAATACAAGAATCGAAAGATCTGAGTAAACTAAGCATGGAGGAGTTGATCGGTAACTTGATGACATATGAACTTGAGCTAAAAGCAAAGGAGGAACGCAACAACTCTGAATCGAAGAAGAAGACGATTACCTTAAAGAGCAAAGAAGAGAGCGATGAAGAAGAAGAAGATCCAATTGAAGAGCTTGCAATGGCTGTCGATAATCTTAGAAAATTGTCAAGATTCAGGCCATGCAAGTAGAAAACAAGTGGTAATAGGCCAAAAGATTCTGACAATTCCGATAATGAACTGAAATGCTTTAACTGCAACAAGCCTGGCCACTTCAAACAACAATACCCACTTCTCAAAAACAACAAAGGAAAGAAAAAGAAGAAGAAGGCCTTTGCAGCGACTTGGGATGATGAAGAAGGAGAGGAAGTTTCGAATAGTAGCTCAGAGGAGGCTAACTTGTGTCTTATGGCAAAATCAGATCCAGAAGCAAGCTCAGAGGAATCTAGTGAGGTAGGTCACTATTCTTTTAAAGAACTTGTTTTTATGTGTCTTGATCTTACTAAAACAATTGATAATCTTGAATCTAAAATTGAGAAACTAAAATCTGATAGGAAAGTACCTGCTCATGAAAATTTTAGGTTAGAAACTGAACTTGAAAATATTCAAAACCTAGACTGTAAACAATGTAAAATTTTAGATTCAGAATTATCAAGACTTAAGAATAACTTTGAGAATCTTGAAAAAGAAAACTTGAGTCTTAAGGAAACCATTGACACTAGGAAAAAGGATTTTATAAATAGACGCACTTCACTTGTCACTGAAAACACAACACTAAAAACCAAAGTCCAAAATCTTGAGAAATCTCTGAATAACTTTTTAAGAGGAGAAAAATCATTCAACATGTTATTGGGAAATCAAATTTTTGCTAACAACAGAAAAGGACTAGGTTTTGGGAAATCACAAGCTGATTGATAATGCAAAAGGTAAGAGTGTCTTTGATAGATGTGAAATAATTGGACATCGTGTTGAAAATTGTAGTCATAGGAACAAGAACACAAAATTTATACAAGTTTGGGTTCCTAAGAATTCTACAAACAAATTTCATGTCTATTGGAACAAGAATGAAATGATAAAACAAGTTTGGGTTCCAAAGGGTTTGTTTATTTACAATGCTTTAGCCACTAACAATCATGGACCTATAAAAACAAATAGGTCACAAAAATCTTTCATCGTGTAGGTATGGTGGCGGGCTAAGGAACAACAACAGTGTTCGCTGGATTTTGGCTGTTCCAGAAACACAACGGGCAACAAAGCAAAGTTCCTTAGCCTAGTACAAAGGTGACAGAATCACAATGGGCAACCACGAAAAATTATCGTAAAGGTAAAATAGGTGAAGGTATATTAAATGTGATAATTTGCACCGTATTCTGAATGAAATCAGCCAATATTGAGATGTTGTAAAGAGATGTTTTTTTTGATTCTGTCTTGTTGAACATAGTTGGCCAATTATATTTATGCCAAAAACACTATTCTTTGAATTACTTCATACATATTTGTTTGGATTAAACATTGTGTTTTGTTGGATGATAATGCATTTGGTTATAATTCGGCTAACTCTATATCCACAGTTTCTGATTATTTACACGACTTCAATTCATATTCAAGAATGCTGTAAAAATTTGTGAGTTTGAGTTTTCATGCACACTTCATGATATGGTCGATCAAATTCAATTAATGATAATTTTTGAGTGAAAAATAAATTCAGATGCAGATTACACTGGTAATCTAGTTGATAGAAAAATTACTAGTTGAACGTGATTTTTGAGACATTTAGTAACTGCATCGTTTTTTCAAAGAAAATATCTGCATATTTCTCATTTCAAATAATTTTCAAATAGCAGAAAATTTTCTCATATAACCCCTTCGAGAAAATCATTGTTGACCATATTTTCAGATTAGTCATTTTTATTGATTTTAAATGATAAATTTTGACTAATCCGACTCCCTACTAATTATCAAAAAGATAAATAGTGATTGAAAAGATGATAAGTGTTAATATTTAACATACATTACTCAAGAAAGTATATTTGGAAAATTTCTTTAGGAATTCAAACAAGAGTTATAAAACTTTTCGTTGAGTAAAGATTCCATGATCATGAACGCATATCAAAATTAATTGATTAAATAGACAAATTGATTCTAATCCCATTTAAAAGTCCTCACGGTTATGCGTGGTTAGAAGATACTTGAATTCATTTTTAAAATTAAATTGGAATACTACTAATCTCATTTAAAAGTCCTAACGGTTATGCATGATTAGTAGATATTCAAATTCCTGATATAAATGTACCACAGGTAGATACAACTGTATGATTTTATATGAGAATATCATTTTCATTATTTCTAAAAGTGGAATATGCGCCTAACAAGGGTAGTTATGATTTTTGTTTGATTTTTATTGAAGTTTAATATTTATATTCAAATTGAGTTTTAATGTTGGATTAATATTGATCACTTTATCTTTATTTTACTCTAACACTATTATTCTTTTGCTGATAACAAAAGGGGGAGAGAAAAGTTAAGATTTTGTCAAATAAAATCAAGCAAAGGTCAAATAATTTTCCATTTTCATCTAGGCTCATTTATATATTTCTATTTGTATGCATATATGTAGGGGGAGCATCGTGTAGAGAGGAAGCATTTAAATAGGGGGAGCAATTAGAGTATATCATTGATCAAATACATTTAACACGGTCAAAATCTTAAATATATGTTTGTTATCATCAAAAGGGGGAGATTGTTGAATATGCGCTTATATGATTATTTGTTTGATGATAATAAACATATATATATATATATATATATATATATATTCATTTAAACGTATTTGTTAATGTACTATTTTATTCTTTCATGGATTAAATAAATATTTGTTGAACAAAATAAATTACACAGAATTTGAATTCAAACAGAAATTTTATTCAAACAAATATTTATTACTATTTTGAATAGTACAAATTCAAGCTCTCACTATACATATACAATTTTGATTCTAATTACATCACATTTCATATTTACAGTTGTCCTCACTACATATCACTCCACTCGTAGTTTATCTTCAACTTCATTCCAGTTAGAATCCAGCATCTGAGCAATCTGCAAAAATATTCACTAACGCAGTAAAATTGAAAAAGAAATATTTTTGCAATATAAAATTAAAATGTGAAATTTGAAAATATTATTTGCCTCAGTTATTTGGGTTGTTCGTCATCATTTATATTTGAATTCATTACATATGAACAGTGTGACATGCATAGTGTATCACTGTACATGCCACAAGGCCGTGCACATCGATATACACTTGATAATGCTACAGGGACAGGTGAGCACAGGTCAAACCCAAATGAAAAGCCGGGTTCAACTCACGTGCAATATATTTAAAATCATGACACGAGCATAAGGTCAAACCCGAGTTTTTGAAACTGGATTCAACACAGTGACTCAAGTCAAGCTACACAACTATATACATGGACACAAAAGAAAGCTGTTGTATTCAAGTAACCAAAAATGCAGACCAACTGCAGAATGCAAATGAACTTGACTAAGTACACATTACAACAGGTTATAGTGCATATCAAACTCAACAGTGAATCAAACTGAAATGTCGAACCAAGACCATGAAGCAAAACCAAAGCCAAGACTACAGTGATACAAGTACAGGAAGCAGTTCAATACTCAAGACAACATGAAGTGGACAACACTGACTCAAGTACACAAACAACAAGCAGCAGTATGCAAGTGCATACACAAAGAGGCAACAAAGGTCAAGGACCAAGTAAAGCATGTACATGTGTATGAAAACCAAAGTCAACAGCAAATACAAGTTGTACAAGATAACAGTAACAATGAAAATCAGATTATTATGTAACATGGTCAGAACCACGGCAACAGATATAGTAATACTTCAATGATCAAACAGAGGTCAAAACAATAAGCAAACCAGTGGCAATCAATGATCAAACAGAGGTCAAAACAATAAGCAAACCAGTGGCAACATGAATGTCACAAGCATGAACACAGAAACACCAATGATACAAGAGAGGTGGACAACAATGCAACATAGTGAGAAACACAAGTGCAACAATCGACAGTACAAAGCTCAAGTTCGATCCCAAAGCAACCAGCAATGCATGCAACAGAGACCAAGTTCATATGTACAGTGTGGCAATGCACCAACCAGAAATTCAAGGCAACAGAGACCAAGCAATGAACAACAGAGTGCATCAGTATGCAAAGAGCTCGAGCACAAGATATGGCAACTACACAATGCAAAGCCCAGTGATCAAACATGAATACAACTCACAATGCAATGCACAGCAAAATATAACAAAGTCAAGGGCACATGAAGACCAACAGCTGCAAGCTACAAATATAAATGGATCGAGCAAGTGCAGACACAAGTAGTGATACAGCAGTAGAAATGAAACAATGAACAAGATTCACAATGAAACACAATGCATCATGCAAGCTATCAAGACTCAGTGCATCTAGCAACTACATCCAGCAAATTCATATAACAAAAGTGCATAAGGGCAGTATAATGATGAAACTCAGAAATAAACATGTTCGAAGTCGAAGAATTTAATGCAGACGCAAACAAAATTCATGTTTAAATAGTCAAGTGCCGAAATCCAGATGAAATAGAGTTGATGCCAGAGAAATCGAATTCAAAAAATAAATACGTATCTTTGAAAAAGTCAAAAAGTAAAAGAGGAAATTTTTTGCCCTATCAATCAAGAAAAAATCGAACGTTTCATAATCAAAGCCGTGCGCATCAGACAATCGAGAATTAGGAAAGTGTAAATGAATACGAACAAATTCAAGTGTCTTAGAATTCATATAAATACCAACACTCAAATTCATCATCGGCATCGAGTTCGAATACGAAAATCATAAAAGCACAAAAAGGGAAATTACATACCGAAGCAACAGTGAACTCGATCGTCTCGAAGCAACCAAGTCCAAATTTCATAAAACGATCAACAAAGGAGTAGCTGCGAATGAGCGCGAGCAAGAGCAACACAAACCAGAGAATTGAATTTGAAGAAAGCTCTAATTTTCGCAAAAGAACAAAAGGCCTAATTTCAGAAAGAAGAGAGAGGCCGCCATTTTCTTCACAGAAAGAGGAACGGGCAAAAGAATGGGCCGGGCTTGTTTTACAAAAGGGATTTAGTTTATTTAATTAGGGTTTATTTTAAAGGGGGTTTTTGTTTAATTTGTTTTTAAGTTTGTTTTAAATTTTCTTTTAAAGGTTCAAGTCTTGGTAAATCACCACCTAGGTTGTAGGTAGTGTCAGATTGTCTAGTTATAATTAGTTCAGTAAGCAGGGTGTGCGAGTTTGCAAAACTCTATAGACGGTAGCAGGGTGTGCGAGTCTGTTAGAGTGTTTGTAAGCGGGAGACTGTTTAATTCTAATAGAAATCTAGGAATGCAGCAGTAGGTAGGGTTTGCCGAAGCTGGGTAAATATTGTGTGTGATTTACTTTTCAGCATATTTATTTCTCTGCAGTTTGTTTCTATTTAATTCGAGAAAATTTGCTATAACCCTATTCACCCCCCTCTAGGGTTAATCTAGATCCTACATCATCAAGTATGGATTATGCTCGAAAAGGATCTGGTGAGATCAAGGTCGTCAGGTATGGACTACGTCTGGCAAGGAGTAGGTCGCTTTGCTTGAACGCGATGGATTGACCTACTCAGGTCGTCGAGTATGGATTGTGCTCGACAAGGTTCCAGAGAAATCAAGGTCGTCAGGTATGGACTATGCCAGACAAGGAGTTGGTCGCTTTGCTCGAACATGATGGATTGACCTACTCAAGTCGTGAGTATGGATTCTGCTCGGCAAGGATTCGGTGAGATCGAGGATTTGGATTAGGATAACAACCGGTTTTGGATTTGTATATCAGTTTCGAACAACTATGGATTTGGATATAGGACCGGAGCAGTTTGGGATTTGGCTAATGACCTGGTAAGTTTTGAGGGTTTGGATAAAACGATCCAAAGAGATCGCGGGTTTAGAATTTGACATTGACGCAGAATGGTCATGGATTTCATTAACGATCCGGAGAGATCATGGATTTGGATTGGCAGTGGATTGGATAATATTGTTATCCACGGATTATGGACTTTGGATTTGTGGTAGTTCAAAACAAGCCTTTCTATCGCAAGCCATGTTTTGGGGGGCAAAGTGTTAACCCGCCTTTTGTCAAGACGGTATACAAGTAGATTTAACCCAACGGACATCATGATCATCAAGGCGAAAAGCCTGGAAAAACGATTACCAAACTCGGAGATCGATTATAAACGAGTCTATGGACGACGGTCAAGCGGATTCGGATCGGATCCACAATTTTTTTCCTAAGGCCTCATGAGGCTCAATTTTAAATTTCAAGTCGATCAGAGTTCGCACGCTAGAGTTATGGGTAAAATAAGAGGGATCGGATCATATTCAGCTCAACATCACAACTCAATGATGATCGCTCCATAATTCAACAACCACAAGGCGGATTGAAGTGAAACATTGGAAAAAAGTAGAAGGGGCTCTAAGGAATCTACCCTAGGGATCGCATGGAATTTGAAGAAGTTGAAGGGATCGACATCTATCCCTCAATAGGGATCGATACATATCCCTCTTAGGGATCGGCTAAGCCTAATGTTATAACAAAGATCGATCAATTAATCAGCATCAACATATCCAATTAACATGAAACTTGGAGGACAAAATAACTAGAACATGTGGAACACCTTGTAGGGATCGCACGTCATTTGCAGAAGACTGGAGGGATCGGTGCCTATCCCTCTAGAGGGGACGGCAGAAATCAGCCTTCACAATATATTGCAACAAAGATTGATCAATAACTCGAGTTCTACTAGTCCGATTGGCATAAAAATTGGGGGCTAAGAATAATACAACATGGAGAAGCTTCCGTAGGGATCACATGGCATTTGGAAGAAGCTGGAGAGATCGGTACCTATCTCTCCATAGGGATCGGTAGAAGTTAGGATTTAAACAACACCACTTCACAGAAAACTTAATAACTCACAAACCTTAAGTCGAAATGGCATGAAATTTGGAGGGAAAGTAACTAACATCATGGGTAACCCTCCAAAGGGATCACACCCCATTTGGACACCAAAAGAGGGATCGGTACCAATCCCTATTATTAGTCCCAATGGTCTTTGAAATTTTTGAGTGGCCTCGTCTTGGTCTCCCGAACCTTCTGTTAAAATTTCAACTCAATCCGTGCACATTTTACCCTACAAATGTAATAGATTTGGCATCATAAAATGGATCTTCTTTTTGCATCTCTTTATCTTCAAGCTAGGCTACACTCTATCAATTTTATTCTTAGGTTTCAGATTGTAATTGTAAACAGACTTCAATATAATAAAAGAATTATTCGGTAGTGGATGTAGGCCAGAGTTAGCCAAACTACTATAAATCTTGTCTCTTTTTGCTTGCTTTCTAATTGTTTTAATTTTGTTCTTCATTTATTTCTCTTCATATTTCTATGATTGGATTAGATATTGGTGCTTTCATATATTTGGATGTTGGTGACCAATTTTGATGCCAACAATCCTTCTCGCTCTTCTCGTGAAAAATATCGAAGTGTTATTTGTTTCTTTCCTTTAGAAAAAATTATAGACTTATTAACTAAAGCTAACAGATAATTGAAAGCATTTAAAGATGATAAGCTTTATACATGTACCGTGAGAGATTGTGAGGTAGAAAACCGAGTTTTTCATTGCTATGATGGCCGGGAGCAAGGACAACGTTTGACGTAGTGTCTTCTTAAAGAGTATTATGGGACTTAGAAGATCAGGAAAGTTCACATCATGAGAAGATAGTCCCCAGTCATGGCCACCTGATCCATTAATGCTACCTCTCGATCCATTAGTGTCTTTGTTACCATCACCGCCATCCTTCCAAGAATCATTATCATCATATTTACCATCTTCATCCCCGTTGTTGTCATCATTATCACCATCCCCTCTATCATTATCATCTCATCTTCATCAGGCTAGGGATCATCAAAAGATTGTAGTTCCCGAGAATTGATGGCTTCCTCTTCTAGGAATTCGTCTGGGAATGACCCAGGAATTCTTTCCAGTTTTAAGGTAGAAATTCCTCTTAAACTTGTCTTTTATTTTCCGTAGTGAAGGGAAGTCGAACTCTAGATAATTTTCAATATTATCGAAATACGCGATAAAGAGGGCCTCCTCATTACATTGCTCCTTTATTTTAGGGAGGGCTTGTTCTATAAAGGAAGTGACTTTCTTTTTGGATTCTATGATGATGTTATTCATATAGACCAATGCAACCTCTTTACTTTCCAGATTTTCCTTTAAAGTTGTAATTTGTGCAGCCGCTTAAGTGTTTTTAGTTATGGCTTGCTCAAATTCCTTTTTCTATGATTTCATTCTTTCTTTAGTCACTAGTCTCACATTTCTTTCTTCATCCAAGCCGGAGGCAAGTTTATTCTTTTCAGTGGTAACCTCATCCCTCTTTGTGGTGATTTTAAGATTACCCTTAAGGGACCTAACTTTATCCGTCAACAATGAAATCTGCTCTTCAAAATTTGGAATTTAATCGACAGACTCATGACAGTCTTATTGGAGAAAGAACATGTGCTTGGCCAACTAAAATATATGAACATATAAGATAAATAAAAATATATGGAGCCAAAATTTTCATCATCCAGACATGTAACGATACATACCACAAAAGGCTATTAAAATGAATGTAAAAATGGCTTGTGGAAGAGATAGAAGGTTATAGTGGTATTAAGGAGGACATAGATAGGGATTGGATAACCAAACGAACAAAATTATAAAAATATGAGTAAATAGGTTGAACCGAAGCTTTATAAGGAAGAGATTCAAAAGGAAGATGAGTCAGGCCTAACTCCTAATACCACCGTTGTATGGGGGTTACAAACAAGAGATTCATGATGTCAATAACAAGACTTGGGGTGTGAGTAATTTGTATCTAATGATGAGGATTCTGATCTGGTAAGCTTAAATCGATAACACCGGAATCTTGATTAATTTTGGCCATGGTTGTTAGGAACTGGAGATAGTGGTTTTGATAACAACAACCTTTGTAATTTATTTTATTATAAGTTATATACCAACACTATTTTCTAGATATATATGATTGTTGTTATGTAGGATATATATATAAGGCAGGTATAGATTATTGAAGACTGTATAATATAAAGATCAAGAATGAAGAAATCAAGTTTGTAGACTCATGAGTGTCAAGATCAAGATTTTAATATGTGTGTCTGGTTTTTTGTTAAAACTTCATAATAGCGCGGAAATCTTCATTCCGAATTTCATTTGGGATGGAACTCATTTCTACCTTCTTAGTGGCTTACAAACCCACAATAAGTAACTTACAAACCTACGACAAATGGCTTACAAACCCACGAACATCCTGGTTTTGTACAAGTTCTCAAGTCCTGATGTGATGAGATATTCTGTAGGAAGAAGCTTGCAAAACTACTTCAAAGTGGTTTTTCAAAATGATTTTCAAAACTAATTTTCAAAATATTTTAGCCTTAAAAATATCTTTTCAAATGATATTCAAAAAGATGTTTTAGCCTTAAAATATTATTTGTTTTTGTTTTAAAATAAACTCTTGTTTTAAACTTCATTTTCGAAACATTTTACATTGTTTTTAACATAGGGATGTCGACATCATGGGATACCCCATGTCGATATGGTGGCCGTTGAATTCAAATAATTCAATTTCAAAAGAAGAGTCTACTCGTTTAAATCTCTTCACGAATGGTTATGACTGTTGGTGCTTTATAAGTAGCCTTCAAAAAAGAATTTTTTATCTAACTAATTTCATTTTTTTTCTTCACTTCTTCTTCTCCACAAATCCATATTCTATAATTTTCATATTTTTAAGACCGTGCCGAAATTCTACCGAATTCTCAAGTGAATCAAATCAGAATCTCATTCTTGTTTGATTCTCTGCCCTCTCCCGAAGATCAAAGTGCTATTAGAGTTATAGGATCAATTTGTAATCAAAAGTTTATTGACTCTCTCTATAAGGTGTGGTTGTTCCTGAAAATAAGTTGGGTGGTCTTGAGTCCCGTAAATCTAGAGAGTTTGCCTAAGACTCGTGAGACAGGAGGATGGCCTTTAGAAATTGAGGACTGTAATCTCGACATTGGTATAATAAAAAACTGTATGAGGTGATTTTACTTGGTACAGGACTGGATGTAGGGTAACTTCGAACCAGTATAAAATCCGATGTGTTCATTCCTTTTACTGCTTTTTATTTACTTTCTGCATCTGTGTTTGATTCTGTAATTGTTCTGTGATTAATTTTTGCATTTGTTTATATCATAATTTTTAAATTAGTCCGTATAAAGTCTTAGAATCCATTAAACACTATTCATCCCCATCTAGTGTTAAATTAGTCTTAAGATCCTTAATCCGCACTCACTTTCAATTGGTCTCGGAGTATAGGTTTTCATAGTTTTCATAATCTGAAACTTGAAAAGTCAAAAATGGCATTTTAGGAAATTTTTGTTAATACTAGTATGATTTTATGCATTTCATCAGAGTATCATAAGTCTGTATATAGTTTTTATGAAAAATCAAGTTATCTACCGATTTGGTTTGTTATGCAGGAACAAACATGTTACATGGCTTTTGAAGAATCAACAACCAATGGACAAACTGTGCAAATTGAGAAAGATAAATGGATACTTGATAGTGGCTGTTCAAGGCATATGACTGGAAATCTCGAGATACTCAATGACATTATATATCAAGATGGTGGATTGGTCAACTTTGGAGATAACTCAAAAGGATATGTTATTGGCATCGACAATGTCGATAAGTCTAAAACTCCTCTTATTTCTGATATTTTTCTAGTTAGGAATTTAAAACATAAGTTGCTTAGTATAAGTCAACTATGTGATAAAGGATTTAAAATTAAATTTGGAAAAGATAAGTGTCACATCGAAGATAATAAGTCAAATATTATCTTTGAAGGAATTTGAAAAAAAAAAATTTACATTCTTAGTATGAAAATTTCAAATGATAACTTATGTCTTTTGGCTAATACAAGTGACCCTTGGATTTGGCAAAAAAGATTTGGTCATTTAAATTTCAAATTGTTATCTAGGTTATCAAAACTTGACTTAATTAGAGGTCTTCCTAAGTTAAACTTTAAACCAGATAGTACATGTGATGCTTGCCAATTAGGAAAGCTTAAGAAAAGTTCATTTAAATTAAAAGATATGATTTCTACTTCTAAACCTCTAGAATTACTTCATTTACAATTATTTGGTCCATCTCAAGTTCAATCAATTATCCACAATAAATATGATTTTGTAGTTGTAGATGATTATTCTAGATATACTTGGACAATTTTTTTTAAACTTAAAAGTGATGCTTTTGAATACTTAAAAAATTTGCTAAAAGAATTCAAAATCAACTTTCTTTGAAAATAAAAACTATTCGTAGTGATCATGGTAGAGAATTTGAAAATGAAAATTTTGAGAATTTCTGTAATAAAAAAGGAATTACTCATAATTTCTCTTTTCTAAGAACTCCATAACAAAATGGAGTAGTAGAACGTAAGAATAGAATGATTCAAGTGTGTGCTAGAAAAATGCTTTTTGATAGTAACTTACCTAAAAACTTTTGGGCTGAAGCAGTCGCTACAGGTTGTTATATAGTAAATAGGATTTTAATTAGACCATTAACTAATGAAACACCATATAAATTACTTTACAATAAGAAACCTATAGTAGCTTATTTTAAAGTTTTTGGTAGTAAGTGTTTTATTCTTAATAGAAAAGATAATTTAGATGAATTTGAACCTAAATCTGACAAAGGTATCTTTATCGGATATTCTAATAGAAGTAAAGCATTTAAAGTTTATAATTTAAAAACTAACACTATTTAAGAAATAATGCATGTATCTTTTGATGAAAATTTTAAAGATATTGTACAAATAGAAGATGAAGAAGATTTTGTAACTTTAAATAATGAACCTAATGAACCTAATTATGAAGTCATTCAACCTAATAAAAGAATTAGGCTATTAAAAGATCATCTTGTAGAAAATATACTAGGAAATATTGAATCTATAGTTAAAACAAGAAATCAACTAAAGAGTATGAGTAATGTAGCTTTTATATCAACTATTGAACCTAAAAATCCAAAGGAAGCATCATGCCGAGCAAGAAGAATTGAATCAGTTCAATAGAAATGATGTTTGGGAACTTGTTCCTAGACCTGAGGATAAAAGTATAATTGGAACAAAGTGGGTTTATAAAAATAAAACGAATGAACTTGGTGAGGTCATGAGAAATAAAGATCGTTTAGTCGCGCAAGGTTATTGTCAAGAAGAAGGAATTGATTATGACAAAACTTTTGCACCTGTAGCAAGACTAGAAGCTATCAGGATTCTACTTTCTTTCACAAACTACAATAATTTGAAGTTATATCAATGGATGTTAAAAGTGCTTTTCTAATTGGTTTTGTAAAAGAAGATTTTTATGTTGAACAACCTCCACTTTTTGAAAATAATAAATTTCCAAATCATGTATATAAATTAAAAAAAGCTTTATATGGTCTGAAACAAGCTCCTAGAGCCTGGTATGAAAGACTAAGATCTTATTTACTACAATCTGGTTTTGAAATTGGTAAAATAGATACAACTCTTTTTATTAAAAGAAACAAAAATGATATTCAATTAGTACAAATATATGTAGATGATATAATATTTGGATCAACTAATAACATAATGAATAAAGAATTTTTAGATATAATGACTAAAGAGTTTGAAATGAGTCATATGGGAGAACTAAGTTTCTTCTTAGGACTTCAAATCAAACAATTAGATAAAGGAATTTTCATTAGTCAAGAAAAATATGCCAAGGATTTAATTAATAAATTTGGATTGACCACTTCTGGTGGGAAACCAACTCCAATTACAACAAATGTAGATTTAAGTAAAGAAGATAAATCCAAAGAGGTTGATCAAAAATTATACGGGGGAATGATTGGTTCGATGCTTTATATAATAGCAAGTCATCCTAACATCATGCATAGTGTCTGTCTCTATGCAAGATACCAATCTCAACCTAATGAAACTCACTTAAAAGTTGTTAAAAGAATTTTAAGATATGTAAAACATACTTTAGATTATGGTTTATTTTACCCTAAAAACGATGTATTTGATTTAATTTCATATTGTGATGCTGATTACGCTAGTTGTAAATTAGACCGAAAAAGTACAAGTGGAACTTATCACTTTCTAGGACATTCTCTGGTTTCCTGGTTTAGTAAGAAGCAAAACACTGTATTCTTGTCAACAACTGAAGCAGAATATATATATCTGCTGCTTTGGCTTGTTCTCAAGTTATATATATGCAACAAATTTTAAAAGATTTTGGATTAACTATAACTAAATCACCAATTTATTGTTATAATACTAGTGCAATAAATCTATCTAAGAATACAACTCATCATGTTAGAGCAAAACATATTGATATTAGACATCATTTTCTTAGAGATAATATAAATAATGAAGTCATAACTCTTGAATATAATAATACTGAAAAACAAACTGCTGATATATTAACCAAAGCATTAAATAAACAAAACTTTACTAAATTTAGAAGAGAATTAGGTATATGTTCATTAACTGAAATATAAATTATAAATAATACAAGTATAGTTAATAATTAATAGAAATAAAATTTTCTCAAAAATTGAAGTGCGCATGTCGACATGGCCCATCCCCCTATGTGGACATACATGCCGAGATTTTCAAATTTAAATTTCCTTCTAAAATTAGTTATTAAGTTATATGTTTATATATTTCGAATTTTACTCCTTTTCTCTGTTCTATTCTCTGTAACAAACTTGTAAAGCAGTAAATTAATGGCTTCCTCTTCTAATAACGAACCTTCTTCACCCACTTCCCCTCATTCTGGTCCTTTTCAATGATCCATACATGTACGAGTCATTAAATTACAAGAAAAGATGAAAGAGTTGCTTCAAATGATGATGGAGATTCAAGTGAGTCAACTGCGAATGGTTAGAGAACAAGATAGGAAAGGCAGAATCCTTACAAATTTACAAAAATTCCTTATGGATAACCATGCCAATCCTATTGTTATTGAAGAATCATCACAAGCCATGGATCCCGAAGAAGAAGAGCCTCTAGAAGAACCACAAGAGGATCAAGAAGAAGAAAATCCTCTACCGAATCTGAATGTTCATATGGACGAAGACGATGGCGTGATTTGCGTTGGAGAGGTCCTTTTTGATGCTAATGGGAACTTGGTCGAACAACGTGGAAACTTTTGTCTCCACTATCCAAATTGTTCAGTCCATAAATCACTAATAGTTAAGGGTCCTCGTTAAGTATTTTTCGTTTTTCCGTTTCTTGATTGTATATTGGTTTGTTAATTTGTATTTAAGTGTTATCTTAGTTAATGTTCTTCTAAAAACAATCTTCGATGTGCAGAAACATGAATTTCAGTTAGGATGCTATATTTCATATGTTATTCTACTTATGTCATATATTTTTTTTTATCTCATTTTCTATTAAGTTCAAGGTTTATAGGTTATTTTTATTGATGAAAAAGGGGGAGAAGTTATATAAGATAATATGCTTGGTGTATAGGGAGTTGTTGGAGTAAGGGGGAGTTGTTGGTGTAAGGGGGAGTTATGATATGATCAAAGTGGTAAGTATATTTTATAAGGTTGTGAGCATCAAAATTGGGGAGATTGTCAGGAACTG
The DNA here is from genome assembly GCA_030765085.1 of Allium cepa. Taxonomy (NCBI): domain Eukaryota; kingdom Viridiplantae; phylum Streptophyta; class Magnoliopsida; order Asparagales; family Amaryllidaceae; genus Allium; species Allium cepa. Next base: position 562,274,974 of record CM060939.1, read on the forward strand.
GAGATAGTGGTTTTGATGACAACAACCTTTGTAACTTATTTTATTATAACTTATACACTAACACTATTGTCTAGATATATATGAATGTTGGTATGCAGGATATATATAAGGTAGGTACAGATTATAGAAGACTGTACAGTATAAAGATCAAGAATGAAGAAATCAGTTTGAGGACTCATGAGTATCAAGATCAAAATTTCAAAATATGTGTCTAGTTTTTTGTTAAAACTTCATAATAGCACGGAAATCTTCATTCCGAATTTCATTTAGGATGGAACCCATTTCGACCTTCTTAGTGGATTACAAACCCACGAACATCCTGGTTTTGTACAAGTTCCCGATTCCTGATGTGATGAGATATTCTATAGGAAGAAGCTTGCAAAACTACTTCAAAATGGTTTTTCAAAATGATTTTCAAAACTGATTTTCAAAATATTTTAGCATTAAAATATCTTTTCAAATGATATTCAAAAAGATGTTTTAGTCTTAAAATATTAGTTATTTTTGTTTTAAAATAAACTCTTGTTTTAAACTTTATTTTCAAAACATTTTACATTGTTTTTAACTTAGGGATGTCGACATGGTGGCCGTTGAATTCAAAAGTTTCAATTTTCAAAAGAAGTATCTATTTGTTTAAATCTCTTTACGAATGGTTATGACCGTTGGTGCTTTATAAATAGCCTTCACCAAAGAATTTTTTATCTAACTAATCTCATTTTTTCTTCACTTTTTCTTCTCCACAAATCCATATTCTATAATTTTCATATTTTTAAGATCGTGTCGAAATTTTGCCGAATTCTCAAGTGAATCAAATCAGAATCTCATTCTTATTTGATTCTCTACCCTCCCTCAAAGATCAAAGTGTTATTCAGAGTTATAGAATCAATTTGTAATCAAAGTTTATCCAGTCTCTCTGTAAGGTATGATTGTGCCTGGAAATCAATTGGGTGGTCTTGAGTCCCGTAAATCAAGAGAGTTTGCCCCGGACTCGTGAGACAGGAGGGTACCTCAAGGCCTTTAGAAATTGAGGATTGTAATCTCGACATTGGTATAATAAAAATCTGTATAAGATGGTTTGCCTTGGTACAAGACTGGATGTTGGGTAACTCCGAACTAGTACAAAATCCAGTGTATTCTTTCCTTTTACTGCTTTTTATTTACTTTCTGCATCTTTATTTGATTCTGTAATTGTTCTATGATTAAGTCTATAATTGTTCTATGATTAAGTTCTGCATTTGTTTATATCATAATTTTTAAATTAGTCCATATAAGTCTTAGAATACACTAAACACTTTCACCCTCCTCTAGTGTTAAATTAGCCTTAAGATCCATAATCTGCACTCACTTTCAATAGTTGCATTCAGAATCATAGTAATGGCAGTCAGCGTTTGAGCATCTTCGAGTTTGGCCTTTTTACTTGACGGAGGAATTGAAGCACCAAACAGATTATCAGAATCCTTCTCTCTTTTGCGACTCTTAGCAGTCTTAAAAGCATCAGCTATAGAATCAGCAATGGGGACAACTTTAGCTCTCACAAATAAGGAGGAGGAAGGAGCTTTAGTATCCTTTATCATGGCAACCGGAATTGCGAGATTTGAACCAAATTCAAGGAAAGAATCATAAGATGTCAATATAAGAAGTTATAGTAAACCATGTTAAGAAATTATCGAAAGAATCATGCTAAATGAGAGAATACGAGGAAAAGGCGTTTTGGTTGCTGACGACCAAATCTTGTTCCCCATGAGCATCCTTCCTGACCATTGGGGGTTCCCTAAGTACTTTGTAGCTTTCTAAGATGAAGGAGTACTTTCAAAGTTTTGGCTTTGGTTTAGAGTTTATGCATGCCTCCCATATTCTAAGATGCTAGGTTCAATGCACTAAATATATTAGCGACTGAAGGATTCGCTCCCCTAGAAATAGGCTTTGAAAGAGAATGGCCAGTGTAAGATAATAGCAGAATATAGTATAAATAATAGAGAAAAAACAACAAGTATTACTAGTGATAGAGAAGGAACCCTTGATAGGAGTATGGCTCTTAATATAAAAGAAATAGTTTTCCCAGTCCTTTGATTTTGTTGCTCAAATTGGTGATCAAGTTCTTTGGAAGAGGAAGAAGGTGATATAGGGTACCCATTGACTGTTTCCCTGCTTTAACAATATTTACCAACGAATGAAGAGTATCAACATCAAGCAAGTGGAGGTCAGCTTCCCTAGCAAGTATTTCCAAGAAACTCAAATAGGTATGAGAGTTAAGAGGCAGTTGTGTCGGAGCAATTACCAAATGATCCAAGAATCTTACAATGAATTCTAGAAAGGGAAGGTATATTGAGTGCCTAATATGGATCGAAGTAAAAGCGAAGATCCTTCCACAAGATTATCTATCCTTCCGGATAGGCCACCCACCCTAGCTTTCATGTTGATAATGCCCAACTATTAAAGGACGATATCTACTTTATTTTGAGAAGTTATGGAAGACTGGATAAATATGTAATCTCCTATCTATGAAGCAGGAGATTTCAAGCGCGCTTGAGAAGAAGAGGGTTTAGAATCTTTCTTGCTCACCATTTATCTATCAAACAATATCAAGCAAAAGTCAGGGAAGTACCATATACTTTATGAATGTTTAAAATGATTAAGAAAACATAAAGGAAAAATGGACAACTAGGTATTGAACTCATAAATAGTTATCGAGTCCGTAACTAGTTAACGATTCTCTAAATGGTAATCGAGTTCACAACAGAATATTGAACTTACAACTTGTTATCAAATTCGTAATCAGCTTCCAAACTCGTTACTAGTTAGTGTGTTCGTAACTAAATAGGGATTCCTTAGTTGTTGTCAAGTTCATAACAAGATGTTGAACCCGTAACTAGCTAACCAATTTAAGACTAGGTAATGAACTCATAAATAGTTAGTGAGTTCATAACTAGTTGAAGATTTTTTTATTAGGCATCGAATTCATAATCGGATGTCAAATTTATAAAATTTATCAAGTTTAAACTGGTTAACAATCCTATAAATAGTTGTCGAATTGGTAACAAGATAACAATTCTTTGGTAGTTCTCGAACTTGTAAATAGTTAACAACTCTTTAAATGGTTGTCAAGTTTGTAACTAGTTAACAATTCTCGTTGATTATCAAGTTCGTAACTAGTTGTCGAGTCTCTAGATAATTGTTGAGTTTACAATTAATTGGCGTTAACCAAAAAAATGGATCAACACCCTAGATTAAGTGTGAAAGCACCGATGCAAATAATCAGCAGCACAAACCTTAGAAAAACAACAAATAAACAGCAGAAGTAAGAAAAGAGACGTAGGATTTTTATAGTGGTTTGGATGACTCTGGCCTACGTCCACTTTAATCAATCTATATTATGATTATACTAGTTGGACCTCTCTAGACATCAACTAGTTAGTTCTTTGATCTAAGTTACAATGAGTTAGAATAAGTCACAAGTTCAAGGGTTGACTGGAGAATCACAGTAACCCCCTTGAAGTCTGTTGTGAGGGAGAAGAAAGTTGAAGAGGTAAAGGAATTCCAGTAGAGTAATGGCAGCTCTCTCCCCGGATAAGAGATCCATCTCTAGTTGTAGGTACGTGAGTATTTATAGGGGAATTCAGTAAGTATTGGGCCAGAAGTCCAAGTGCAGAAGAGTCCAGTTGTTATGCCATGTCATCACTGAAAATCTCAAATCAGTCTGAGTCATTTCTATGGACGCTAGCTATCCATAGGGGATGGCTCATTAGCTATCCATCAACTTAGCATATTTTTCTACCAGAAGCCTTTACATAGTCATACGAAGGAGCTCGAAAAGTTTGAGAGTGATCCGAACTATCTTGATGGATCGCTAGCTATCCATAGGGGATGGATCGCTAGCTATCCATAGGCTATGTATTGCTAGCTATCCATCCACTTAGAATATTTTCGAGTGATCTTTGTTTCGTTGTCTTTCTATTCTATCTAAGTGCCTAGTCCAAATATCAAATCGTTTGGAGTGAGTTTGATCATCCATCTTCATGGGTCATCTGGCCCAGAAGAATCATCCATAACTTACCCAAATCTTAATGACATCAAATGAAACTTTGCAAGAACACTCTAGTGGGTGTCAGGACCCACCATAAAAATTTGAGGTAGTGGGGCCTACTCTAGATGGGTCACTAGCGATCCATATATTTAGGTCGCTAGTGATCCATCAAATCAACTCCAAATGATATTATTTTTTTGTGAACCTTCTTCCATGACTTCTAATTGTTCTCCCAAAATTTCAAGTCAATCCAACTTCATATGAGTTCTGTAGGTCCATTTTAATTTAGCAGCTTTTGTCAAGTAGTTTGAATTAGGTGAGTCTTCACTTCTCGAGCAAGATTGTTTGGCATGCTATGAAATTTGGTAAGCATTTCTAGGGAACATATTAGATCATGATGCAAGAGGACTGAAGGATCCACAAGTAAGCTTTATGGATCGCTAGCTATCCATAAGTGATGGATCACTCACAATTAGCTTGTTTTATCATTTTTCTTCTTTGGCCTTTCCCTTCTTTTCCTTTTGGTCTTCTTAATCGATCCTTGAGATATTTTGAATTGTTGTAGATGTTCTAGTTCTCTTTGAATTCTATTGAGTTAAAAACCCATTTAATAATTGGCAAGCCTATAACTAGATAGCAAGGCTCTCTAGGCTATCAAGTCTCTATGTAGATTTTGAATATTTGACAACTATCAAAACCCCAATTGGGTGTCGAGTCTCTAGAAAATTGTCGAGTTTATGATAATTATCAAAAATCCATGAATTCTCAGGTTTTTGTTAATCATTAGGAATATGTATTGCAGATAGGATTTGAATCCAAACATAAAAGTTTCTTAATCATGAAAAGTGTTTAAATTCAACCGTTAATCAAACCCAAATGGTTCATAAGCATCCAATTGTTGAAACATTAATTTTAAAATAAAAAATCACTTTTTCCATATTTAAATCGATGGAAAAAGAAATCACACCTTGAATCAAGTAGGAATCAAAAGTTTCTTTTCGAAATTGTGAGATTGAAAAGAAAATTTATAGTTGCAATTTGACTTTTGAGTTGTAGATAAAGCTTTTGGAAGAAGGAAGGCAAGTATTTATTAAAGAAGAGGGAAACAACAACAAATGTTGATCCTTATTTGAATGAACGTATGCAATTGAAAGCTTCAGAATACGAATAGACAGCAATGTGAAAAGTGGAATTATACTAAAGTACAATATGCTTCTTCTACCCAATGGGGGAGGGTAAATGTTACCGCATATTATGTGCGTCGAGCATGTAAAGAGTATATATCAAGCTTGGAAAAGATAAAAGATGTCAAAGCTGAAGAAAATAAAGCCATCAAGCATTTAACATTTATAAAATGATGACGAGCTTCTAGCAAGAGGGTATTGGACATCTAATGGCTAAAGGTACCAAATTTCAAAAGATGTCGAATGTTCAAGTGATTAGCAAGCAGTAGAGAGGTGCCGAGTCTCCAAGGTGTGACAAGCCTCTAGAAATGTAAGTGTTGTTAAGAATTTTACAAGAGGAAGGCGATGTCAAACAACAACAATAAAGAATCATGTTGATCGCTGAACAACAAGAAGGTGTCAAATTTCTGAAAGGCGATAGAGATGTTGAACCGATAACTACATAGAAATATCGAGCTACAACAGATCTAAAGGAACAAGGGATCAAGCTTTTACAGCACATCAGCTAGCAAGCCTAAAGATAGCAAGGTCGTCAAAGACGTGGAAGATGATGTCGAATAGTTACAACAATAGAGATAGCAAGCCTCTAATGTAATGATAGAGATATCAAGTTAATAAACATTTGGAGATGGAAAATTAGTACAAACTTAGGAGGACAAGAGATATTGAGTGTCTATAACATAAAGGCCACTACGTCTAAAGATAACAAGATTGGAAAATATATAAGAAGGGATACCACATCTCTAGACAATGTCGAGTATTTAACAACAAGGGAAGACTGTCATGTTTATGCAAAGAAAGCTATGTTGTTAAGCATATATAAATAGGAGATGTCGAATCTCTATAATGGGATGTCGAGGTTTCATCGGGATGGTGCAGTCAGAACCCTTAGATTTAAAACCAGGACACGGTCAATTTTCCTGCATAATTGACACCACTAGAAGTAAACTACCACCGTCACCTAGAAGGGAATAATTATTTTTTCTCTATTTCTCAATTCTTAAAGATGTAAACCCTAAATTAATTTGGGGATTTTTACCGATTGTAACACTTGAACTTTTTGCACATAAGGCCTTGGACATTTAACTTTGCATAACATATTTCCCACGAATGTATATATTTGACTATTATTGAACAATGAACATGCATACGATTTGTCTTTGGACTTGAACTTGAACAATGGACATGCATATGACTTATTTTTGGACTAGTACTTGAACTTGGACTTGCATATACTCCCAAGATTGCATATGCTACTTAAGCCCTTATTCAAATCAACATAAACATGTCTTGCACAATGGGTTAGCAAAGAAATTTGCTAACTAAACAGTTGCAAATCTCTTATTCAACTACAAGGAAATCTATAAACTAAACTTCACTCAATTTTAAATCCTAAAAATTCCTTTTAAATGCAATTTATATGTTTTAAAATCATACTTAAATAATTTGAAATAATAATATCAAATAGGTTTTATTATTTAAGATTCCCTTTTTTTAAAATACAGATAATCAAATGCTAGGCATATTACTTACAAATATTATTTGCTAATTTTTAAATTTATCGAATTCAAATGGGATTATCAATCACTTTAAAAATATGAATTTTAAATACTATTTTATAGAAAATCATTTAAATATTTTGTAATAAAAAATTAAATGAATAAAAATATAAATTTGTGAAAATTCACTTATTTGATCAAATCCTACAAATCATTACTTTTTAAATAATTTTCTTCATCGAATACTCAAAACAATTCACTTCAATGATTTTCTCTCACTGATAATATCTTAAATTTTTAGCAAAAATCATTCAAAAATCCACTATTTATTTCCAAAAATATTTCTTTTCTCAAAGCCTTCCATTTTAATGAATTAATTCCCTTCCAATCAATTACTAATATGATCTCATCACAACAACAGTCGATCGAAAATATGCGATCTCATCACAACAACAATCGATTGAAAATATGCAATTTGATTTCATCCATTCAATAAACCAACTATCCAAACATCATTCAATCCCAAAAAATGTACCAAACAATCCATTTCAACCAATTCCATTCGTAACCCATCCACTAAATAATTAATGAAAGTGTAGAAAATAGAACATCAACAGAAGAACCGATTAAAAGCATGTAAAGGGAATACGATGCTAGATCATAGATGTAAGTAAATATAAATCTACTCACCCAAAAATATCTTAAATTTCCAACCAATTTTCATTGTTTTAGCCCAAGTCGCCCTCTCCTCCTCCACTTCGCACCTCAACCATGTTGACCAGCCTGCACCCGAAATGCACAAACCCAGGTCTACGTCGCTCAACCAAGACACGCACACACACCATCCTCCAAGTAACGTCCATGTCACTATGAAACATGCCTATCTTAACACCTTCATTCACGACCTTCGCCACTAGAGTCTTTCGACAACGTGATCCTACCTTCGAATCGTTGTTGAAGTCGTGGCATCCTTCTTCGCCTTCGCACGATGATCTTTTTTTTAATTTGCATTTCATTACAAAAAACTATATTTCGATAATTGGATAATTTTATCCAATTAAATGCCCGCTTATTTCTTTCCACTATTTTAATCATAAATAATTACTTACATTTATAAAAATATTTTATATTTAATTAAAATAATTTATTCGATTCTTAAATATTATCCAAAAGAATTTATTAATTGAATTCAATTTATTAAATCTAAATCTTTTATTAAATAGAATTTAATTAACTAAATTTTTTAATTTCGAAATATTAATTTTCAAATATCGAATTCAAACACTTTTATTTTAATTAAATTTATTTATTTATACGGTGTAGAAAGTAAAATTATTACAAACTTCCTCCTTAAAAAAATTGCACCCACACAATTTCTTATAAGAAACCGTCATATACAACTCATACCTTGACTTTCTTCTTATTCTACAAAATTATAAAAGTTCGAAACTTACTCAAACCTCTATGTGGCTCTCACATTCTAACTCACCTAATTTAGCTACTATTCTAGATAGATTCAATTAGCGACTTTCTATTTTTCACATACGATAAATATTTGTGAAGATATTCTAAGTGTCGAGTTTTTTTGAAAAAATCAACAAAGCCTTCTTTGTACGAAGAGCATTCTGAAAATCAAAACATAAATATATCACAAAATATATATACATCCTAAAACGAGGCATTTCAAGACATGGGGAAACAATATCAATACATATATCATTATACCATAAAAGCGTGTTTTTTTATTAGCGTTTAAGCGAGTAGTTTCGCTTTTCTATGAGCAAAAGCAAGCCAACACCACCAAGTAGTGATCCAAATAAAAATAATTCAAAAATCCATTATTTATTTCGAAAAAAAATCATTTCTCAAAGCCTTTCATTTTAATCAATTAATTCCCTTTTGATTAGTTACTAGTGTGACCTTATCACAACCACAGTCGATCGAAAATATGTGATCTCATCACAACAATAGTCAATAAAAAATATGCAATTCAATTTCATCCCATTCAATCAACCAACTATCTGAACATCAATCAATCCAAACAATGCACCAACAATCCATTTCAACCAATTTCAACAATAACTCATCCACCAAACAATTAACCAAAGCATAGAAAATAAAACATCAAAACAACAATCAATTAAATGCATGTAAAGGGAATATGACGCTTGATCATAGATGTGAGTAAATATAAATCTACTCACCTAAATATATTTGAAATTTCTAAACCAATCTTCTCTGTTTCAACCTCAATCGCCCTCTCCTCCTCTGCCTCGCACTTGCCATTGTAACAACCAGCTTGCACCTAAAATGACAAACTTAGGTCAACATCGCTCAGCTAAGAAAAGCGCATGCACCATCCTCTGCATCGCGACTCGGTCGCCATGCAACACGCCTACATTCACACCTTCATTCGTGATTTAACCGTATGCATTCCTCCGCCCCTAGAGTCATTTGACGATAGCCTACCTTCGAATCGGAGTTGAAGTCGCAACATCCCTCCTCTCCTTTGTGCGATAATCTTTTGCTTTAATTTGCATTTCATTGTAAATAATTATATTCTGGTAATTAGATAATTTTATCCAATTTGATGTCCTCTTATTTATTTTCCACTATTTTAATCATAGACAGTCCTATACACTTAAAAAATATTTTATATTCAATTAAAATAATTTTTCGATTCCAAAATATTATCCAAAAAGAATTTACCAATTAAATTCAATTTACTAAATCTAAATCTTTTACTAAATAGAATTTAGTAAATTAAAAAAAAATTATTTTCAAAATATTACTTATCAAATATCGAATTCAAGCACTTTTACTTGAATTAAATTTATTTACTTATACGGCATAGAAAGCAAGGTTGTTACACATGTATATTCCGAGTTTAAATTTCTTAGTTGTTTAAGGTGAATGAATGTAGATGATATGTTCTAGACGATTGTAGTACTAATGATGCATGCACTTAGTTTCCATACTGAAAGCACTTAATTTGAGAAAATGATAATTACTTAAATTGTACATCGTTCAGCAAAATCTTTTATTAACAAAACAATTGTAAACGCAAAAATGCGTAATACTATTGTGTGGACAAGATATAAAAATTAATGGTATTATAAATAATAATTAACCAATATATTATATTTATATTTATAATAAAATTAATAATTTTATTCGAACTAATACTACCGTCGTGTGAAAGATAATGCAAATTTTGTTTATGTGCAGGAATGATTCCATTGCACTTGAATGTGTTGCACTCGAAGATTTATATGATTCTTCACCATATAATATAATGATAGTTTTTTCTGATGATGGGGATCGCTCCTATTTTGTAGATTCTACTAATGTTTCGATTATATCCATCTAATGATAATATGTGTATAATTAAAAGATTGATAGAATCTGCAAAAAGGAGCGACATCCATCATCATAAAAAACTGTCATTGTATTAGATGGTGAAAAATTAAGATGTCAAGAGCCACAGAGGTGGTTATTAGGCATGCGTAGTAGTGACATTATGACTTAAGGAAGTGCTGGGGGATGCTGTTAACATGGGAATCATTGGTCATCAATGATGGCGGTTGTCGCCACAAGTGGTAACAATATCACCACCAGCACTTCCCTATCCACCATCACCAGTTATAACAGCACTACCAGTTATGTCTCTAGTTACTGCGTTAGCTGCACGGAGTAATATCATGGTAGTATTAATAGAGAAATTGGCTGGGCTTGCACAGTAGTGCTATTATAACGGGTGGTGGTTGGTTGGGATAGTGCTGGCGGTGATGCTATTAACACTCGAGTCATTGACTGTCAATGACGGTGGTTGTCGCCCTAGTGGTAACAATATTGTCAGCAACACTACTCCAACCACCACTACCCGTTGTAACAGGACTACCACGCAAGTTTCTGGTGCTATAATCTATCGATATTACCACTGTCATGTCGTGCAACCAACTTAAGACTCAGCTGAGGAGGCATGAGGAAGAGATGACCAAGCAGAGAAAGCAAGTTGAAGCCCTATATCAAATGTTCAACTGGCAATTTGAAAAGCGCCACCACCACCGCCAAGATCGTGGGTATTTTGTACGGATATAATGTATAATGTATATATTACACTGTTTGTTGTATGGACATGTTATTGCGTATGGGCACATATGTATCATTTTTATGGAATTTTTGTGATATTGTTTCATTTCTACGTTTTATTACTATTTTATTGTCTTATAAATATTTGGATATGAAATTTTGTAGCTTACTATTATATTTTCCCATATGGCATTGCTGGAATAACTTATTTTGTGTAGTAATTTGAGGGAAAGAGGAGAAGCATAAATGCTAAAAATTTGGTTTCACGAAGTCGTCGACAGAATATTGAAACATCCAGATTTTGCACTTTGGATTAGGCATGTACGAGTCGTCTGGAAGTCATCGAAAATTTAGTCGTTGCCAAGTTATCGATATTGTGCTAATGGATATCATCAACAAGTCATCGAAGACTATTTTTCCATGAAATTTATATCGATGATCATTTTGTTATTGGTAAAGGGTTTACCGATGGCTTAAATACATTAGTAAAACTTTATATTTCTAGTAGTGTACTTGTAACAAAATAATGAAGCAATAATATGTTAACTTCCAAAGTGGACACGATTTTATCAAGTCGAACTACTATAAAATTGTATGGTTCAACACTTCATAGCTCGTTGACCTAAAATAAGAGCAATATTTTCATGTGTTCCTCGGAAAGTGTGATAGTGTTTAGGGCGTCATCTAGTAGAAATTTTGTAATTTGATTATCTAACTTAACTCTTATTATGAATCTTTTTTGAAATGAAGTAAGCTTTAGTTTTATTTTATTTTGTATATATTGTTATATTGAGATATAAGTTATGTTTTAAATACATTAAATATATATAAGTAGAAAATTCTTGAAAATTATTTAATCAATTGTAATACAAATGTGTGTGTAACCATGAATATTAATTATGTCAAAAAATACACATACATAAATATTATTAGTCAAGATGTATCAAGAATGGGATACCAATACGTCTACTGAGATTAGTGTACATAATGAATTATATATGATAGACAATGAATCACTACGTCCTTTAGGGAAGTACGTGCAATTGTTTGGAACAATTACAGAAAACTCACCGAGAGTCTTCTATATGTTACAAAGCCAAATGGAGGATCACTAATGACAAATAGTTTATTAACTTTAGAATACTATGAATTTTAAGTGTCTACACTATAGTTCGGCTATGATTACTCACATGACAATAATGATCATGTTTAGACAGCGGTCAGTCACATGACAACGATGATCATGTTAAGTATGGGTATAAGTTAAATCACTTGAAGTGAAGCACTATTCAAGAAAGGCTTTGTCTCCTTCAAATAGATTGTTAATATCACCATGGTTAGTAGTCAACTTAAAGTCAAATTATTTGGCCAAAATAAATCAGTTAATCAATAAATGTTACCAAATTGAACATGCACTTTAATGTTGAACTTCGTGATTAAACACATATATTATTAAATGTTTGACCATTGACCGAGCTTTGGATATAAGTGTGATATAGTGATGATGAAAAGAAAACACGCGTAATATATTGTTACCTAGTACGTAGCTTAACTGTTTAGAAATGGGATTTCACATAGATGATATGTAAGTAATTAAACTCATGTCGACTATTGTGCTTTAGCACAATTCGCACAAATTTAATATTTAAAATGTTTAAATATTACCAAGGGAAGATTCACACTAAGGAGTCACAAAATAGTATTTGTTGGCATATTTTTGAATTCATCTTAATCGAAATAATTTTATTATGGTTTTTACTTATTTTTTTAAAACCTTGAAATTGATTAAGATAATATACAAATGTTGTATATTGATCCGGCTAAATAAATTAGCTAAGACAAATATTTAATTGATTAATAAATTAATTCGTCCTAAAATTTATGTATATGATATATTAAATTGGTGGGCTAACCATAATAAAATTAAGTGAGCTTTAGTTCATTTAGAAAAGATAGTAAATAGGTTATCAATAATAAAAATGAGAAAAAGAATGTGGAAATATTTTAGATATTTCTAGTCTTTTAGAAGTTATGAATACCACCATATTGCCTTTGTCATTTCATACAAATTGCAAAAAAAGACACCATTAGAAAAATTTGGAGACAATAGCTAAGCCTTGGAAGTAGAGCGAAAATAAAGAGAAAGACTTCTCAAGGAAAAAAAACCCCGCAACGCGACATGTAATTGACTGGCAATTTCATTTAAGGTAAATTATTATTAAACATTCAGGTTTGTAATCAAATTTTTCACTAATTACTAATACATAAATACATGCATACAAACATATATACATACATACATGTATACATACATACATATACATATATAGGTGTGTGTATCTGTGCATGCAGGGTTAAAAAGAACTTCTTTAAGAAACCATTTATTTATATATTACTTTATATATATATATATATAATATTTTAATGCAAATATATAACCAAATTATTTTTTAGTTTCAATATAAAATTATTTTATAAACAAAAACAGTTTCTTTTAATTTAAAATTTGGTTAATTATATGTAAAATTAATTAAGCACTGCAAGTTATTTAAATATATTTATATATATTTAAATAACTTTTATCTATGATTTAGAAAACTACTGTATAGTTCTGTAAACGGTGTAATATTTTTATTCAAAATAATAGCCATTTTTTTGGTAAGGCCAGCCGGTTTTATAGTGGACCGTCCACTTTCTATTACGAACGTAATAAAAACTTAAAGTACAGGAGTAAGGTAGAGGCACCTTAACTACTAAGAAAAAAGAAAATAGAGCACAGGAGTGTGACAGACATGTCACAACTACAATAAATAACTAAATGACTAGGACTCCTCCGAAGAGGAAGAATCACCATCGACATCATCCACCTGGGAAGTATCCATTTTAGTTATTATGAATTAGTGATGTATATTAAAAAGTGGATTTAGATAATTAAATAAAATAATAAACTATCCAAAAACATTGTTTTATGGATTGGAAGAATGAAATTTGTTTTTTGCGTATTTTAATATGTTTTGTTGATTTTTATCATAGTCATATTGATTATTATAAATTTGAACTAGATAATTATATTTAAATTAATTTTAAAAATTAACAAGATAATCAAAATAAATATTTTTTAGATAAATTATAATTTTAAATTATTGTGCTTTTATAGGATTTTTCCATAGTTATTCATACATACATATATATATATAAATACATATACATATACATATATGTATATATATATATATCTGTATGTATATGTATATCTATATATGTATGTGCGTGTGCGCACACGCACACTCGCACAAATTTGAGTATGAATTTATATGCAGACCCATGTATTTGCATGTAATGAACATTTTATAACATATATATATATATATATAATGTGATCATTTTCAAAAAAATTTAATGTGACTAAAAATCTCAACAATCATGTGTATGTATACTTATATGTAATAATATTTACAAACAATAAACAATGTGTCTGTATATTCCCCATAGACATTATTATATTATAACGATGGACATATGATGTTCATTATATACATCAGTTACAATTTAACTAAAATAATTACAATAAATTAATTTTAGTTCAAAACAAACCTCATTATACCTAATTGAACATTAATATGATTTAATGTAGTCAATATTAATCATGATAACACATTAAAAGGTTTAGTGCATAATGAATAAAAGGAGCTTTTTTTAGTTTGTCCCCCTTACCCCGCTGCTCGATGCACCTCATCCAACAATGTTATCAAAACCTGCATTGTATTAACATAAGTAATTTACCAATATTTACCCTCATTCTCAAGAATATCACATTAAAATGAGTGTCTAAACAAAGATGTTTGGGGAAAGAGGACATATAATTAAGAAATGTTCGTACGAACAGAAAACGTCATGTCTTTCCTAGCACTTTCTTAGCTCATCAGATTGTTTGATTCAAAAAAATCATACATGTACGGCCCAAAAACTTTGGGCCTTAGGTTGATTCTGATATAGTTAAGGGTATACTTTAGGGGTAATTATGTAATATATTGTAAATTATTAACTCTGTAATAAAATCACATTCAAAATAAAAGATATTTTTCTTCAACTTACATATTTCTCATACCATGTTATGTTAATTAGTTATCTAGTTTAAGTATATTTAATAGAAAATTATTGACTAAAGATTTAATCAACATTTAGTTAGCCTGGTTATGCTATGAAAGCAAAGGTCACTTGCTGATTGCTAGGTGTAGAATGTAAAGGGAGGGAGAACGTAAGCAAAGCAAAGTAAATGACACAAAATATAGAGTGGTTCGGCAAGCTTTCCTACATCCAATGAGAAGATCTCTTACTATATTTTTCTCTTGTAATTACTTGGGATTACAAGAGAATAATAAGAAACAAAATACTTAAGACCAAAAGGTTAGCCGATCTTAAGTATTTAAGGCTTTGATTTGTTGTGACGAGTGCTCTAGAAAGGACATAATAACCAGAATTCTAATAATTTCCAACCCCTTAGAAGTGGAAATGCATGGAGTATTTATAGTGGCTGAAATGGATGATTGATGGTTGAAATTATGCAGTAAAAAAGACGAGAAGCATGCCTAGCCATTGATCTGGTCGTGCGGGCTGATTGGAGACAACTATAAAGACGGAATGGAATATGTGGCTGAGAAGCAAGCCAATTATCGTTCAACGATAGGCACAGACTTTGCAAATAATGCACATTAAATGCCAATGGCTAGCAATTAGAGTATGCATGCTTTTTGATGCTTTGCTATGGTACCTTATACGGCTATTTGTACAGTTTTTCGTTAACTTTTGCATGCCTATGTGGTAAGGTGGGCTTAGCCGGCCGTTTGATTGCTAAAGATATGAAGGAAGATGAATGCTGAAAAGAACTAGGTAGTAAGGGAGGCGTCAGGCCGACTTTGAGGAGAAGGGATAGGCTACGTAGGATTGGTCGAAGGTGGTCGTGATGAGGCCAGGCCAAAGATGGACCAAGCTTGAGTCGATCTTGAAAGATGAGTGTTGTTTGTAGACTTCCTAAGGGTGCCGACCTACTAGGGAGCTGATCATTTTTAGCTGGCATGAAGCTAGGTTGGATGTAGATAGTCATAAGCGGGTCGGTTGCCCAGTGTTCGAGTTTGTTGAGAGTTGACTAGTATTAAGGACCATATTACAAGAGATATGTTGCGCTGATTATGAGATAATGAGACATGCTACTTGGAACTGGTCGTAGGCATTCGTGATGAGGCCGGGCCAAGGACAGTTCATGCTTTAGCTGATCCTGTCTAATATGCTTGCGATTGAGGCTATCTTGAGCCATGTCGGCAGGCAACTTAAGTGATGTCAAGTGGATGGACTGACCTGGAGTCAGGCTAAAGCTTGAACGAAATGAGAGAGCCAATATTAATTGGTTCGGGCCGAAGTGGAATAGGTTGGGCTATACTTAGCTTTGTTCTCATCTGACGGGTTGGTTGTTGAATCTACTTTGAGTGAGACGGCCACTCGCTAGCTTGATGTGCTACTTAAGTAAATGGGCTAGTCTGAGATTAACCTGAGTTTGGGCTAACATGTATGGGCCGATTGTAAAATAGTTTAGCCAACTCTGATTTATTCTGGCCATGTCTTAATCGGCATGTTAATTACTTGTAAGAAAATTGAGCAACATTTGCCCCTAGATCGTTTCTGTAAGTAGGGGAGGACTTATCATTTCACAAAGATGAAGTTGTTTAAACCTCATTGTGCATTTAATGTGTGCTCCATATGGCATTACGTCATTGGTTGTGACAATTCACTTTTTCAAACGTGGCAGACGATTCATGTTTTTGATATGGGTAAAGTGGATGTTGCATTCACTGCACCGAGATGACCGATTTTGGAAGATGATTTGAATCCTTTGGCTGAGATCGAGAGAGTAGGTTTATAAAAGCTAATCTTCTTCTCCTTTTCATTCTTTAGTGAAGGTGTAAGCTAATATCGCCATTACAAAGCTATATCCTCCTTAAAAACTTCGACTTGGTCTAAATATCTTCGATTGAAAGAGTAAATACTACTGCTCTGCCTTTTCTTCTGCCGTGGTAGGCATCACCACTATGGAAAAACCCTAAGTGTTTGCTGTTGTTTCATGTTTTGTATTTCTTTTTTCTTTGATGTTTCATTTGATATGGCTGTAGATGTTTTGATTTTGAATGTCTTGATCGAAATTTGTCTTCTCTGGCCATCTTTTAACCTCGATCGACCTTTCAAGCCATGTCAGTAGTGGTCGATCAACATCGATAGACATTGGTGGGCCTTCAAGTGTTTAATCAAGTACATTTATATTTATTTAGATAATGATCCATAGCTGAGCCTAATTTTTTAAGCGTGGGATTTAAATAAAAAATAGAAATCATATAAGGGCTCTAAGGCCTTATACTTAGTCAGGAGTCGAGTCATAGGCTATCATTCATGGGGTGCCCAACCTGGGCAGTTATACAAATGGCCTTTGAGCTTTCATTTCATGCCTTTAGTCTTGCCTCTGGGCTTTGCTTGTCTTGGACATTGTGTTGTTTTATAATTGAGCCATTTGTGTTTCACATGGCAGCATTAGGGTCCACTTCTACTAGTCGGTCGACTTTAATAGGGGTTCCTTGGTCTCATGACTTTTAAAATGGTGGATGGAAAGATTGATCTGGCCAAGCCATTGGCCAGCCATGGAGTTAATATTGGGATACTACCTAATTCCCATCAACCATCCAGATAGACACCCTGCAGGTTTCTTTGCTTTCTCCACTGGCTACTTCAAGGTGAGGGTTATGCAGCCCATCCACTCGTACTTTGTTTCTGTTCTTAATGCCTATGGACTTGCCCCTGTTCAGCTGACTCCTAATAGCTATCGGTTTTTATGTGGTGTTTACGCCGTTTGCATGGTGCTAGACCTTCTGAAGCCAAACACCAATTTGGTAGAGATGGTCTTCCATCTTTAAATGGAGACTGAGTACCCATTTTATACATACAATCACTTCCAAGCTAACACAAAGCATGCAATCTTTTCTGGTGTCCCCAACAAGGATGCCCTTGGTTGGATGACCAGGTAAATCTTCATCCCGCATAGTGTCAACCTCGGGCTTAAGAGCATCACCTTCCAAACCGCAGCAAGTCATTATTTCTCTCTCATTCCCTTCATCTTTTTCACTGCATTCCTTTGCCTAATTCGTTTATTAATAGAAGATGATCTTGAGTTCCTTGGCATTAGCTTCCCCATATTAAGTGAGAACCAGAACCGACGGACTCCCCCAATCATCAAGACTTCAGCCTCCTAGTGATTGATGCTAACTCCACCAGGTTGGCTTAATGAGGAAATACCAGAAAATGATTGGGGAGCAGCAAAGGAAAAAATCGACAAATATGGTGGCAATAGTGGAGAAGCCAGTCAAAGTTATACAGGGCTATTCCGAACTGCAGTTCTTGAACCCAAACGTCAGACCGATCACGAAAGCAAATCGAGGATATGACAATATTTCTACGGGTGAGGAGAAAGACGAGTGGAAACAAGTTGACCTTGACAAGTTAAATGATGTTATGCTAAAGCCGTAGCTGAAACAGTTTCCCACAACATTCATGTCTTTGTCCCTTACCATGAGCGATGCATAAAGAGTAGGATACTGATGTCAGCTCCAAGGAAAGTAGTGTTACGGGAGGAGGACATGAGTTGGCAATTGACAGGGACACAGGTGCCTCTCTAGGCAAATTATGACCCTTCGTATCTTGGATAAAAAGGGGATCGATTAACGAGCCTCATGTAGGGACAAATGAAACTAGCATAGGCAGCTCAGTGCCATCATGCATGCCACTTGTCAGAAATATGGGTCGGGCTGGTACAAATAGTAGTTTACATGCACTTTTCTTCTTTTCACATTGAATTTTGACTAACTCTTTTGTTCCTTGCTGTTGCAGCGGCCGAAGAATTAGGCTTTAATGCATTTAACAAGGGGATGGGCAAGGATACCATGAAAGAAGTTATCATCGCCACTACTGTTTCCAACGCTACTCTTGCACGTCTCCTACCTTATAGTCCTATGAACCTTGACATTCTTAAACATATCTTTATGGTTGCAACTACCTCTCGCTTCTACAATCCAAGAAGAAGAAGAGGAACGTGGTCGGCCCATCTTTGGGTGATTATGTCATCGAGCCCAGTAAGAAGTTTCTCAACATTTATAACACGAAGGAACTTCTTGTTGAAAAGGAAGCCAAGCCATTAGGTTAGGTCACCCTGAATCTTCACCATGTCAAGGACCCCACTGACATGGACTGAATGCTTTCGGCCTACAAACTGATGTTGATGGAGGTCCTCACTTACCCTTACCATGTCTAGTCTGTCCTACACAATCACTCCCTAGAAGAGGTCATAGACATCCAAACTTGGAACTCCTTTTTGGCAAGTTTTTGACCTCGAACTTACTTGGTTTTACTTAATTTCATCAATACTTGCTTTCTTCCCGCTGGATACCGCTGCATACGCATATAGGAGGGATGTGGAGAAGCTTTGAAGTTATATAGAGGTCATGAAGCAGGCTCAGCAGGCTATAGAGGCAAAGGCTACTAAGGCCCGGAGGAGAAATTGGCAGTTGAGAAGGCTAGTGAGGAGGCAGTTGAAAATTTGGCATGGGAGCTCGCCGAGGCCGCGAGAGGGCTGAGAAGGAAGAGAAAGTGATAGAAATCTACTTTGAGTCCAACCAAATAGAAAATATTTTTAAAAGTCATGAAAAATATATAATTAATATATTTGAAAAAGTAAGAAAATATTGAATTTTAAAATGTATCTATGAATATAAATATTTTGTTAAATTGAATTTTTTGTGAATGGGTTTTACAAAAGTCAACGGTTGAAAAATTATAGAGCGTATATAGCTAGCTAGTTTCTTTGTAAAGAAAGAAAAGTATGAATATAAAATTCTAGTAGAAATTAAAATTTGTTAAAATGCAAAATTTTAATAAAGGAAATTTTGTAAAAAGCTATTTTTTTTTAAAAATGGCAGAGCAATATAGCTTGTGGGTTTCTACGTAATGAAATTTTTTAAGTTTTAAAAATATATTTAGGGTGGACAATAGGAAGTGGTAAAATTTTGAAATAAGAAAAATGGTATAGGAAAGAAGATTTAAAATTATAAAACAAGCTATAAGCGAACGCATCACAATGGTTCAATTAAGAAAGATAGTAAATTGAGGAAAACGTACTCGGAATAAAGGGCAGTTTATGTAGAGGAAAGTTGAATAGTAGTATTGCAAAGTATAAAAATAATATTAAGAATTTATATAAAATAATGTTTGTAATAGAAGTAATGTTAGAAGGTAATATTAAAAATAATGCTAGTAATCTAGTATAGTAAATTAAAAAGAATTTTTTTTGGATACTTTGCATGGTAAGGGCAATAATGACACACATCTTTTAGAAGTCCCTTTAATATGTTAGTAAAACTTCCGCTAAGGTTGGAAGTAGAGATAGCGAGAGTGATAAGAAAATGATAGAGGGAAAGTGATTTTTTCTTATCTACTCCAGTTTTTATTGTTTAAATAATAAAGGGTGTTTAGAAATACTATAAAGTGTATTTTAAAAAAAAAATGGTATGGTATAACAATTTAGTTTTTTAAAGGAAAACTTAATAAATGTTTTGAGTTAAAAGTCCTAGTTTTCAAGAACTAAAAGTTGAAAAAAAATTAAAAGGAAAATAAATTTTTAAAATTTAATTGTAATTTTAGAAGATAAGACACAAAGTTACTTTTGAATTTAATCAAAAAATTGTAACGACCCGCCTTTTTGACCATCGAAAGTTGACATAAAATACATCCATGGTATTCAAATGCTGAACTTCCAATTGGCGAAAAGGCAGATTATTAGGGTAAAATAAAAAAGAACAGAGAATAGTGAACAAGGAAATGGAATCTCATAGAGGAATCAACAACATATAATAAGACAATATAAACTGTCACTCCAAAATACAGAGTACATTAGGGTTAAAAATAAATCTCATCAGTTGGACAGTTATAAAATCCCAGCCTTACAATTGCTGGTTGGTTTGCACTATAATACAGTGGAATTAAAATACTATGGAAGATGAGCATCCAGTTCTTCTCCAAAAACTCCATGTCACCGTAGCCAACTTGGAAAAATACTCGATCTGACTTAAGCATTATAATAAAACAACACTCGTGTCAGTCTGCAAAACAAGCGTGAGACAACTCAAGTAATGGGATAAACATAAAACTACTGGTGGAACCACACCACAAACGTGGAACGAGGTTTCAACCTACCAGAACAACATCCAAACGTGAAAGAATAGGAATAAATAACAGAAATAGATCCAAATACAAAGGATAGGTAAATGTAATAACAAATCTCATATTTGATGAATGAGCATAAATAATGTCAAACTCTAGACTTGAAAGAATGGATACAAATAATTAAATATTAAAGAGAGTACAAGGCGGTCCTTAATGCAATTGGTGAAACAATTTAAAGATTTGAATTAAATAATGAGAGAAAAGTTTTTCCAACAATGGCTAGAAGGGTGCACCTCCTACTCGCCCTTTGATTTTTAGCCATTTCCAACAAAGGATATCAAAGCTCAAATGAGTAAAACAACGTCTTAAATTGATGAAACACAAAAGGGGAGAAGATTAATTCCAAGGTTCGAATCGAAACAAGGAGTGAATTTATCCAACATAACTAGGAGGGTGCTCCCCCTACAACGAAAGTATACCTTTAGATAAAATATACTGGAGATCCCATGCCATACATGCATCACTCTTGAGAACATTCAAGTTGGACCCCGCTTCACACGAGCATCCGAATATACTCACATCGGCGCATGCACGCTGTCAACACCACTATATAAATTTAAATACATCTCAATGGGTGTGACCCACATGGCTTGGCTCCCACTTACTCTTTGGTTTTAGTTATTCATGGCATTGGATGCCAACGCTCAAAAAAGCGATAAATAATCTCAGAGTGATGAAGTACAACGAATGATATCAAAATCGATAGTTGAGACATCAACTATCGAAAAATAAATCAATACTACTCTGAGGAAACAATGAAGCCCGACAAGGTAAGGCAGTGTTGCTATCTATCTTGACTTGACAAGATTCTTAACTTTAAGAATAGTAAAAGTTTCAAGTGCTCAAACGAGCAATAAAATCATGTTGACTAAACAAAACACAATGTAGAAGGCTAAACTGAAATCGATAGTCGATATATCGACTATCGGGAACAACAAAGTGGTTAGTATATGGGAATTAAATCACATACACTTACCACCAATAAATGAATCAAACTTTTCATACATTTTATTCATATTTGTGCCTGATTTTCACATTTCAAAATACTTGTAAAACACCTTTAAAGATACTTTTTAATTATACTTTTAAAATGTCAATTTATATTACTAAGTGTATTAAAAAAGGGTCAAAAACAAAACATTATTTACTATAAACCCAAAACAATTTACACTTTGCTTGCTTTTGAAATAATTCTTTCTTAACCTCATTAACCAAAATGATTAATTAATATTTCACCCTCATTAATTGAAATGATTAGTTAACTTCAAATACCATTCAATGAAACAAATAATTAACCTTATATATATAATTTAAAATGATTGATCAAATTTGAATATCATTAATTAAAATGATTAATTAACTTTAAATATCATTAATTAAAATGATTAACTAAGTCCAAATATCATCAGTTAAATTGATTAATTAAATTTAAACATCATTAAATAAAATGATTTATTTGATTCAAATATTAATTAAAAAATTAATTAATTTCAAACATTTATTTTGTGAAAATATAAGCACTAGTTCAACACATACAAAGGTTTAGGGAATGGTATTCAATAAGTGATGGCATAATGAAATTCACTAAAACAATTCAAATAGAAAGTCATAATTATTTTTAGCTAAGCATCAATATAAGCAACATAAGGAGACAAATAAATTAATACCGACGAGAAACCCCTTAGGGTCTCTCTACAAATGTTCCTGTAAAATAATGGTAACGGATAATATACATAGTCATAAGGGTTCCCTGCAAATTAGATAATGTCGTATATTTTCGAAAACGGGAATCCAATCCAAATTACTAATCAAACAACAAATTAAATTGATTAATTAATCTTAACTATCATAAATAAGAATGATTAATTATCTTTAAACTTCGTTGATTAATTTGATTAATTAACTTTAAATACCTTTAATTAAAAAGGTATAATCACTTTTAAAAACATCATTAATTAAATTAATTAATAAAATTTAAACATCATTAATTAAAAATGATTTAATTAATTTTAAACATCATTAAAGAAAGAGATTAATTGAATTTAAACTAATTAATAAACTTTAGAAGTAATTAATTAAAAATGGTTAATTAATTTTAAACACCATTAAATAAAATGATTAATTAACTTTGATCCATCATTATTAGATGATTAATTAACCTTAAACATCATTAGATAAAATTATTAACAAATTTTAAGTATCATTAACAAGGTAATTAATTAATTTAAACACGTCATTAATAAGTTAATTAATTAAACTT
Source organism: Allium cepa (assembly GCA_030765085.1). Classification (NCBI taxonomy): domain Eukaryota; kingdom Viridiplantae; phylum Streptophyta; class Magnoliopsida; order Asparagales; family Amaryllidaceae; genus Allium; species Allium cepa. The sequence continues at coordinate 562,298,347 of CM060939.1, forward strand.
AATTCTCATTATTCAAAATGATTAATTAAATTTAAAAATCATTATTTAAATGGTTAATTAATTCTAAACTCATCATTATTCAAAAACTTAACTAACTTTGTAAAATAAAACTCAAGCACAAAGTTAAACCAAAAGGTTTCAAAGAGAAGGTATTTTCAAAAGTATCAATATATCGATAGTCGCTATACGGACACTTCTATAACTATTAACATATGTCACTTTTTAAAGTGGAAAACAAGCACACGATCATCACTTTAAAGTACATATAACACAAGCAATTAGCAATTACTATCATGAATAATATAAAAGTTAAGAATTTTAGTTGTAAAAGGTGAGATTTTACTCACCAAAACTAGCTCAAACTCAAACCAAACTACTGCAACATGTCAATCGGCGAACGGACCTAGCTTCCTTCTACAAAATCCAACTTTTTGACCTAGGGAGCCCTAATAACTCATGGCCAAGATGCAACGAAGGCATGGCTAAGGGTTTTGAGATGGGTATTGATTCTTATTTTGAAGCTAAGTGATGATAGAGGAGATTAGAAGTGGTTTAAGTGCTAGTTCAAGTGTTTAAAGGGAAAATAATGGATTTTTAATTTAGGAAGCCATTAATGGAAGCTTTAAAGAGCCTAAGGAAGAAGAGTTTAGAAATAGAAAGAAGAAAGAAATGAAGTAAAGAAAATAATGAGAAAGGTGAGTGGTATTTATAGGGAATGAAACTTAGAAAATTACCAAACTAGCCTTAGTTCTTTACCCTCCGCAACTTCATCCCACATCATCACTTCCAACATGCTTTTAACATTAGGACTTTCATTCTTTGGTTTCAATGAAGACAACTATACAATCGTATATATCATATCTTATCAAGATTACAGGTATATACTACAGTAGATCATCATGCTCAAAGATCTCAAGACTCGAAGACAAATAAAGACTTATGGACCATGCTATGATTAGCAATTTTATAATATTGTATTAAGAGCCTTAGAAAAACATTATAAGGTATCCTTGAGTATATATATGCACATAATATATTCAATATTGGCATAAAAAACTATGATATTCGAATATGCCATTCACAGACGTCTATGGGAAAGCCACGGACATATGTGAATATTTTCGGGAATTTAATTCCTTAAGCCACAAACATCGGTGGCTTTTCTACAAATGTCTGTCATATAGAAACTACTCTAATATGAAAGGATGCTTCATTTCATATTGAATACTAGCATTCCTTCTTCAACGGTTGTAGCCATTAAAACAAATAGAGTTCGTTTAAACAGTTACAACTCCTCATATGCCTCTACACAAACCTATATTTACTTCAAAGATTGAGAATTAGAAAATAATGATTCTAATCTATTTTTTTATTTCTTTTTACTCTCTGTTTGCATAAAAAATGGGCAAACACCTCCAAGTCGTATGATTTAGTCGATTTTATGCTGTTCTTAATGATTCGGGTGATTTATGCAAATATGTAAAAAAGGACTAAACTGTAAAAGAAACACAGATTTATAGTGGTTCGGCCAGAATGTGACTACGTCCACTTTATATGTTATTCTCCTTTATTGTTCAGATTACAAGTACAAAGCTTTGATTACAAGTGTATAAAAGTTGTTTGAAAGTTCCTTCCGTGCTTGAGCTCTCAAACTTGTCTGCCATTGTTGTACCCCTACCCCCTATTTATAGAGTGAGGCTGGGGGTAGGGATCTTGGATGTATATAGCTGTTGGTGGGCCTGAGCTGATGTGATCTGGCCTGGCCACGTTGGTTCGGTACGCCTTGGTCCGGATATGGTTGGAGTGGCTTTGGTTCGGTAGTGGTTGGTCCGGTAGTGGTGAGTGGAGAGATGGGTTTTGGTCCGGTGGGACTTGGTCCGGTGGTGAGTGGAGAGAGGGGTTGGTTCGGTGGTGAGTGGAGAGAGGGGTTGGTTTGGTTTGGAGGCGTCTTTGTTTAAGGTAGGCCAGAAATATCCATATCGGAGTATTTTCTTTGCCAGAGTCTGCCCTCCAGTGTGATCTCTGAAGCTTCCTTGATGGATTTTGGATAAGATTTCCTTAGCTTCCCTTCCAGCGACACACCTTAATAAGGGGTTAGAGAAGCCGCGTCGATAGATGATGCCTTCTTGTATTGTGTAGCAAGAAGCTTTCCTCAAGATTTTCCTGACTTCGTTACGCTTGCTGGGCAGTGTGCCATCTTGTAAGAATTTTCGGATGGGAGTCATCCACGTTTCCTCTTCGATTGCAGCTACCAGATTCACTTGCTCGAAACTCGGGGTTAGTTGCTTTGAGATAGCTACTGTTCCGGAAATGGTACCGTCATTCATGCTAGCTTGCTTTGCCAGCTCGTCGGCATCTTGGTTCTCCTCTCGAGGGATGTGCTTGATTAAATAGTGATCCAATTGATAGAGTAGCATCTTGGTCTTCTTTAGATAAGCTGTGAGTCGTTCCCCTCGAGTCTGAAATTCTCTTAGTATTTGGTTTACAATAAGTTGAGAATCACTATGAAGACATAAAGAACTGACTCCAATCTCTAAGGCAAGTTTTATTCCAGCTATTACTGCTTCGTATTCTGCGTCATTGTTGGTGGCAGTGAATTCCAACCTTAGAGCACAGCATAGCTTCCTTCGCCTGGGAGTGATTATTACAATTCCTACCCCCGAGCCTTGTTCGTTTGATGCTCCATCTATAAAGAGATTCCACTTAATGTCTTTTGCTATTTCAGATTGCTCCTTACTTTCGTTGGTAGTGAATTCGGCAATGAAATCGGCCATGGCTTGTCCCTTGATGGCGGTGCGAGGATGGTAGGTAATATCATATTGACTCAGTTCAGTGCACCATTTAAGTAGTCGTCCAGAAGTGTCAGGACGATAGAGTACCTGCCTTAGCGGTTGATCGGTTAGAACTCTGATGGAATGAGATTGGAAATAGTGCCTCAGTTTCCGTGACGTGATTAGTGAACAGTATGCTAGCTTCTCAAGTTTAGGATATCTGGCTTCTGCCCCTGTTAACCTCTTGCTTATAAAGTATACTAGTCATTGTGCGCGGTTGTCATCTCTCACCAAAGCGGCGCTTAGAGCATGAGATGACACAGCAAGGTATAGGTATAGCTCTTCGCCTTTGTTTGGAGTTGAGAGTACTGGTGGTCTCTGGACGTGTTCGATTAGGTTAAGGAAGGTTGTTAAGCATTCGTCAGTCCATTCGAACTTTCCTTTGCCTTTCTTCGTAGCCTCGAAGAAGGGGACGCATTTGTCAGTCGCTTTAGAGATGAATCTGCTTAGGGTGGCCACCTTCCCATTCAGGCTTTGCATTTCTTCTCGAGTGGAAGGTATCCTGATATCTTTCAGGGCTCGGACTTGTTTGGGGCTTGCTTCAATACCCCTGGCATGGACGATGAATCCCAAGAACCTTCCTGGTGACACTCCGAACGAGCACTTTAGAGGATTCAGCTTCATTCCATATTGGCGAAGTACGTGAAACATCTTGTTCAGGTGGCTTACATGATCGTTGACTTTCCTCGATTTTACTAGCATGTCATCCACATAAACCTCCATAGTTCATCCTATTAGCTCCGCAAACATCTTGTTGACGAGGCGCTGATAGGTAGCTCCGGCGTTTTTAAGTCCGAAAGGCATTACTCTATAGCAGTACAATCCCCGGTCAGTGATGAAACTAGTGTGGTCTTGATCGGGGGCTTGCATAGGAATTTGGTTATATCCTGAGTATGCGTCCATAAAAGATAAGAGTTCGTGCCCGGCTGTGTTGTCCACAAGCTGATCGATTCGGGGGAGTGGGAAGCAATCCTTCGGACAAGCGTCATTCAAGTTGGAGAAGTCAATGCATGTTTGCCACTTCCCATTAGCCTTCTTTACTAGTACCGGGTTAGCGATCCACTCTGGGTAGATGGTTTCTCGTATGAAGTTGTTGGCAAGCAAGTTCTTTACTTCTTCATCGAGGGCCGTTGATCGCTCTTCCCCCATACTTCTCTTTTTCTGCTTCACTGGCGCCTTGGTAGGATCGATGTTTAGTATGTGGCATGCCACGTCTGGGGAGATTCCAGTCATGTCAGCGTGCGTCCATGCAAATACATCCAGGTTGTGGCGGAGAAAATCAATGAGTTGATCCCTTAATTCTGCTCTTAGTTGAGATCCGATTTTCAACAGTCTACTTGAGTCGTGTTTGTCTACAGATACAAACTCCATAGCCTCTGTGGGCTCGGCGGTGGCCTCCTCCTCTTTGTCCCTGGGGTCTAATTTATTGAAAGGATCACTGGTATATCAAAGAGGAGGGGCTTTCTTTAGTTGCTATGCTTCCAAGTTTTTCATGCAGAGAGGAGTATCTGCATGCTTCCCTTTATCCTTCCTACGATTATTGCGAAGTTCAGTTACATAGCAATCTCGAGCGGCGTCTTGATCTCCCTCTACTTCCCCTATTCCATCGTCTGTTGGAAATTTCATCTTCAGGCACCACGGGGCCAAGACAATTTGGAAGTCAGACAAGGCTGGTCTTCCTAAAAAGGCGTTGTAGGCTGAGTGGTTATCTGTCAGCACAAATGTTTGTTTCCGCACAACGGAGCGGGGGTGGCTTCCTATTTCAACAAAAAGGTCCAATTGCCCGAGGGGCATCTTCGCATCTCCAGTGAAACCGTGTAGTGGTTTCTTGCAGGGCGACACATCCTTCATTGACAGCTTCATTCTGTCGAAAGCATGCTTGAATAGGATATTTACTGAGCTTCCAGTGTCTACTAGAATTCGAAAAACTTCGGCTGGGCTGAACCGGGCAGAGATGACCATAGGATCCATGTGAGGGTACTGCCTTCCTTCCAAGTCACGCCTATTGAATGTAATGTCATCGTTCTCTTTTCGTTTCGGGTGGCGTTCTTCCATCACAGAATTAACGTAGCCTTCATTGTTTCTAAGCGACTTTCCGTATCTTTCCATCTCTGTCCAGCTTCTATCGGCGATGTGTGGTCCTCCCGATACGGTATGGACCACTATCTTCTCATGACTGGGGCCGCCGGTGTTGCGATTTCCCCCTCCTGTTTCTAGGAGAGGTAGCCTTGGGTTCTCTTCGGCAGGAGCTGGGGTCCTGTTCTGACCTTTTACATAGCGTTCCAGTCTCTTCCTTCTGATGTGTTCTTCAATTAAGTCCCGGAGATGCTGACATTCATTGGTATCATGCCCATGAGATTCGTTAAAGCGGCAGAACTTTCCAGACTTGATTGCGTTATCTGATTCCTTCTTGTATGGAGGGCGTCTGTATTTAACTTCATCTTGGATGGCCAGAAAGATGTTTTCGATTTTCTCATTCAAAGGAGTGTAAGTGTCAAACCTCGGTCCTGGCCGATATAGACGTTTTTCTCCCTTCTTGCCCCAGCATTGTCTCTAGAGTCATTTCTTCGAACGTCCTTTGCTACAGCGGATGTATCGGCATTAGCTGCCTTGGTTTGTTGTCCTGTCTGCCTTTCAGTGGCAGCGTCTTCAAGTCTCATATATCTTCCGGCTTCATGGAAGAAATCGGGTAAGGAAGCTGGTTTTTCTTTTGTTGATCTTCTAGCAAACTTAGTATCTGGATGCACACCACTACAGAGGGCCATCAAGATAAGTTTCTCATCGGCATCTTGGACTGCGGCCGCTGCAGCATTGAATCGGGTTAGATATTGCTGCACTGTCTCTCCAGGCTTCTTTTTGATATTAGATAGGGAATAAGCGTCATTGAGTTGTTCCACATGAATGCGAAACTGGCAGATGAACTTTTCTTTCAACATTTTCCATGAGTGATGGATCCTTGGGGTAGGTGGCAGAACCAGGAGGTAGCTAGATCTGCCAAGAATAGTGGAAAGCATTTGCACAATACTCCTTCTATGGCTCCACTCATGAGCATATGCTGTGTGTATCTCTGCAAGTGTACAACGGGGTCAGAGATTCCCTTGTAAGGTTCCATTGTTGGCATTTTCCATTCTCGGGGGGTGATGGCAATTTCGATATTGTGGGTGAAAGGGCTGGTTACCCTAGCGTCTATCCCTCGATCTCTTTGATCACGTTGGATGCACTCTCTGAACAATCCCGTCATCCTTTCATCAGAATTTGGAGCAGATAGAAATGAGTTTGGTTCTTCTCTGCGGGATTGATTCCGTCCAAATGATCTATAGGGGTGGTATCGTCTATCACTCCTATTATTTTCCAGTGGCTTCCCTTGGTCTTTTGGGAGCATGCTAGGTTCAGCTACAGTTGGCCCTTGCCTTGATCTTCCCCTGCTGGGTTCTGTTCTGAGCACTTCCTCGGGCCCAACTTCGGGCTGGACTCTAGCTTGGCCCCGTTCATTGGTGTTTCCATGGTTAGGTGGCATGATCGGCTCAGCCATCGTCGACCCTCGCCTGGTACCTCTCCCATTGGGTTTGATTCCAAGTGTTTCCTCGGGTCGGAGTTCGGGCTGAGTTCAGGCTCGGCTCCTATCATTGTTGTTTCTGTTGTTAGCTTCTTCGAAGAAAAAAGACCTTTGTCGCCTCCCAGATCCTCCAGATTGGGACTCATCCCATGATTCAGTGTTGCGTTTGGATTCTTCAGCATCCCTTAAGCGTGACATGAGTTGGTCCACCAAGGCTTCTTGTTGGGATGTGAAGCGGTTGGTCACTTCAGCCACAACCCTGTCTAGATCTGCCCTAGTAATTACTGTTGGTTGTTCCGTGGCAGGGGCTGTCGGATTTGCCTGATTTCCATTTCGTATTGCTGTTGAAACGGGACGGTCCTCTTGATCTGTGATTACTGGATCTGGAATGCTGCTAGTTGCGATGTTCTTTCCTTTGCTAACATCTTTCTTCTGCCTGGGAGGCATGTCCTCCAAGCAATGAGCGATGCTGTCGGAAAGAAGGTTAAGTGGGAGAAGCAGAAGCTTCTAGCTCGATTTCTCAGTGAAAGCACCAAAAATGTTTGCACAAAAAATGGACAAACACCTCCAAGTCGTATGATTTAGTCGATTTTATGCTGTCCTTAATGATTTGGGTGATTTATGCAAATATGTAAAAAAAACAGGGACTAAACTATAAAAGTCACACAGATTTATAGTGGTTCGGCCAGAACGTGCCTACGTCCACTTTATATGTTATTCTCCTTTACTGTTCAGATTACAAGTACAAAGCTTTGATTACAAGTGTATAAAAGTAGTTTGAAAGTTCCTTCCGTGCTTGAGCTCTCAAACTTGTCTGCCATTGTTGTACCCCTACCCCCCTATTTGTAGAGTGAGGCTGGGGGTAGGGGTCTTGGATGTATATAGCTGTTGGTGGGCCTGGGCTGATGTGATCTGGCCTGACCATGTTGGTTCGGTATGCCTTAGTCCGGAGATGGTTGGAGTGGCTTTGGTTCGGTAGTGGTTGGTCCCGTAGTGGTGAGTGGAGAGATGGGTTTTGGTCCGTTGGGACTTGGTCCGGTGGTGAGTGGAGAGAGGGGTTGGTTCGGTGGTGAGTGGAGAGAGGGATTGGTTCGGTGGTGAGTGGAGAGAGGGGTTGGTTCGGTGGGACTTGGTCCGGTAGGTTTTGGTTCGGTGGAGAGTGGTGAGGCAGGGCCTTGGTTCGGTAGTGAGTGGTTCGGTAGGGTCTTCCTCCTTCTGGTTCGGCGATGCCTTCTTTCTTCGGTTCAGTGGTGGTGGAAACGCACCCAACACTCTCTATTTAAATATTTGCGTAACATTTCTTACGTATTATCAATCTATCATAACCAAAATATTATTTTGGTTAAACCAGTTCCTGCAACTTAAATTACTCACATTTAAATACTTAAAGGAGATCGTAGGAAAAATTGTACTATTTGTAAAAATCTGTGTTATTTGGAACACAAAATTTTCAGAGAAATACTTTTTGTATTAGCCAATTCCTCAGGGTAAAGCAATTGTTATTTGAAATACCGAAAGGGAGCTTTGGGACTGGATGTATGACGGGAGGTCCGAACAAGTATAAAATATCTGGTATGATCGCTTTTATTATTTATCTTCTTTATATTCAGTTATTATTCTCTGCTTAGTGTAATTTGTAACTTGCACTCTCATATTTACATATATAAGTTGCATTATATAAAGATCCTACAGTATTTCAATTGGTATCATAGTGTGGTTATTTTAATCTACACTAACACGTAGTTGAAAAATCATTAATATGGAAAGAATGTCAATCAACTGCACGACCACCACTATTTACTTGTCTAACTATGCTTACCTGTCAACTCATATAAGAATTTTTATGGAAGCAAATGGGTTAGAAATATGGCTAGCAACTCAAAACAAATATGAAGCACCTAACAACGACATTAGTACTTGGGCTAATGAACAAAAAGTAGCGGCATCTAACAATGCCAAAGCTATGAATGTACCGTTCTGTTCACTTGACAAAAAAGAGTTTTCACATGTCATGCTTTGCACCACTACACATGATATATGGCGCACTTTACAAGCCACACGTGAAGGCAGAAATAAAGTCAAACAAACTAAAATCTCAATTTTTTAAAGCTAATTTCATCTTTCAATATGAAAGCAAATGAATCAATTATTGATATGTATGCTAGATTTCAAACCATTCAACACGACCTCATGGAACTTGGAGTCAAATTCACAAATTTTGATTTAATCACATGAATTTTAAACTCTTTCACAAATGAATAGGAAAGAAACGTTTTGGCCATCGAAGAAGCTAATGTTCTTTCTCAACTCAAAGTCGAAGAGATAATATGAAATTTGATGTTGTACAAAGCTAACTTGCAGGCTAAAATGGATCAAAATCATGAAAAGAAAAACATAGCATTCCTAGCAAGTAATGAAGATTCAGACTTAGATGAAGATGAGATTGTTTTTATTTCCAAAAACTACAACAAATTCAAGAAGTTTAAGAAGATGACTGGATTTCAAAATGATGGCAAACCAACTCCTCAAATCAAACATCGATTAAATGGTATGAGTGTGAAAATTTTGACTACATGAAGAAGGATTATCCATGACTCAATAATGATAAAAAGAAAAGCAAGTTTGAAAAATTCAAAAAGAAAAGAGCTTTTTAAGTAACATAGGACGATTCAGATTCGTCTTCTTCATTTGATAGTGATAGTGAAAGCAACTTGGGAAAAATAAATGTTTGTTTTAGGCTATCACTATGAGGTATGTCCTGAACTTACTTATGAGGAGATAATGGAAATTAGCATTGAAGTGGAAGATAAATATAGAGAATCAAAAAAAAATTAAACAAGGATTATGTAAGAAATTTAACTAGAGCGGAATTAGAAATTGGATTATTAAAAGATGAAAAATAACCATTGAAGAAGAATTAGAATTTATTCATAAAAACGTGCAAATTTATTATCTCAAAATGACATCTTATTACATGATTTAGAGAATTACAAGTTAGAAAAGGTTAATCATAAAAAAGAAAAACTAGAATTACAAGCAAATATAGATTATAGCAATATAGATTGTGATCTTGAAAGTAAGATAGATAAAATAACAAACATGTGACACAGTTAAATAAAGGAAAGCAAAATTTAGAAAATTTTATGAGGATATTTAAACCATCTAGAAACCGAAATGGATTGGGTTTTAAAAGTAAACAAAAGACAAAGAATTATAGCATATTATACACAAAAATTCAAAAAGCATTGTTACAAACAAAGGTTAAGAATTCATATACAAGTATAATAAAAATATGGATTTCTAAAACAAGTAACAAACTAAATAGACAAAAGTACATTGATGTATATTTAAAGAAAGTCGTATATAACAATAATTACGTTTCTAAAGGAACCGAATCATCATGGATATGGCTACCTTCTTCCACTGACTCGTAGGACCCTAAACAAAGATTGTGGGTACCAATTAAATTCTTCTTCTTTTGCAGGTACCCAAAGTTAAAATTATAATTAAAGAGAAATGGATACTTGATAGCGGTTTCTCCAAGCACATGACAAGAAATGTTCATATGTTATCCAATATAACATATATCGATGGTGGCACTGTGACAATAAAAGATAATTCAAAAAGATTTGTCATTGGCATTAGAGAAGTCATCAATATCGGTATTTCTATCTCTCACATTATTACCAATGTTTTATTGTTAGAAAATTTAAAACATAACTTATTATGAATAAGTCAATTATATGATAAAGGATTTAAAATTGATTTCGAAAAAAGAAATGCAATATCTTTGACCAAAATAAAAATCTAGTTTTAGAAGGATTTAGTAATCGAAACATATATGTTTTAAACATGAATGTCAGAAACAACACAAATTTATGCGTAACCGAAAATCATGATGATCGATGGTTATGGCATAAAAGTTTTTGTCACATAAATTTTAAGAATACAACAAACCAGCTAAAAATGAATTAGTTAGAGGATTACCTAAGATGAACTACAAGGTTAAACACCTGTGTATGTCGATTTGGTAAATTAAGGAAAAGTTCTTTTAAATCTAAAAAGGAAATCTCCACAAAGCAATCTCTCGAACAACTTCATCTAGATTTATTTGGACCGACTCAAGTACACTCAGTAAGTCATAACAATTATGTTTTTGTAATTGCTGATGATTTTTCAAGAAACACTTGAACATTATTTTTAAAACATAGAAGTGACACTTTTAAAATGTTTAAAATTTTTGCTAAGCGAATTACAAATTTGATGAACTTAAAACTAAAAGTATACGAAGCGATCATAGAGGAAAATTTGAAAATGGACTATTTACAAATATTTGCAACCAAAAAAGAATTAATCATAACTTTCCATTTCCATGTACACCTCGAAAAAATAGTATTATAGAAAGAAAAAAATTAAACTTTATAAGAGTGTGCACGAACCTTACTAAATAGTAGTAACCTACCAAAAAGTTTTTGGGTGAAGTTGTTGTTACCGTGTTATGTATTGAATCATGTAACACTTAGACCAATGACTAAAAACACATGTTATGAAATATTTTTCAAAAAGAAACCTAAATTATCGTATTTTCGAGTATTTTGATCAAAATGTTTTATTTTAAACACAAAATATTATCTAGGAAAATTCGATTCTAAAGCAATACGACATTACTCCAGTAACACGTCCCGAAGCAATATGAACATTACATGGTTTCGTATGTCATCATAATTTTAAATTTTTTACAAATGAATGTAAAAAGCGCCTTTCTAAATGGATTTATAAAAGAAAAGGTTTATGCGAAACAACGTCTGCTATTTGTTTATGAGAAATATCCTGATCATGTATTTAAACTTAAAAAGGCACTATATGGATTAAAACAAGCATCTCGTGCTGGTAAAAAAGACTAAAAACCCATTTACAAAATTTCGATTTTCAAATTGGTAAAATAGACTCTACTTTACTTATAAAACGAGAACATAATGACATATTAGTTGTAAAAATATATGTTGATGACATTATATTTGGATCAACTAATGAAAAATTATGTAATGAATTTTCTGACATTATGACAAATGAATTCGAAATGTCACGTATGGGTGCATTGAAAGATTTTTTGGATTTGCAAATAAGACAACTAGAAAATGGAATTTTTATAAATCAAGAAAAATACTGTCGAGATTTATTAAAATGCTTTGGAATGTAAAATATCTCAAGTAAACCAATTCCAATGAGTACTACTATACATTTAGAAAAAGATGAAAATGGAAAAGATTTCGATGAAAAATTATACTGAGCTATGATAGGATCTCTATTATACTTAATGGCTAGTAGACCGGGTATTATGATGAGCGTATGTTTATGTGCAAGATTTCAAGCACAACCTAAGGAGTCACATCATTGTGCAGTTAAAAGAATTCTACGATACATAGCTCTTACCAAAGAATATAGGCTTTTCTATTCTAAAGGCAGCTCTTTCGAACTCGTATCATAGTGATGCAGATTTTGGTGGTTGCAAGACAGATAGAAAAGGTACGAGTGAGACATGTCATTTCATTGGTCAAACTCTGGTTTCGTGGTTTAATAAAAAGCAAAATTGTGTCTCTCTCTCAACATGTAAAGCCGAGTATATATCAGCAGCCTCAGCCTTTGCACAAGTAATATATATGCAATAAACTCTTCAAGATTCCGATAAAATCATAACAAATTCTCCTATATATTATGATAATATTAGTGCTATAAATTTATCAAAAAATCATGTTAATCATTCTTGAAAAAAACATATCGATAATCATCACCATTTCTTAAGAGATAATATTGAAAAGGGAACTATAACAGTTGAATTTTTAAATACCGAAAATCAAATTACAGATATTTTTACCAAACCACTAAGCGAACTAACTTTTATAAAATTCAGACGAGATCCAGAAATATGTTATTACATTAACTGGTAAACTAAGATAAAAATTTATTTTACTTGTATAAATTACACTGAATAAATTTTGTACAATTAATTACAAATACTTTTATCCTCATAAAAACTAACTAACTTCTGTTAAAATTATATGGTTAAATTTTCATTCTAACAAATAAACTTCTATATATAGTAAGATAACTTTTATACATACACCCATTTTTATGCAAACTAAATACATATTCGTTTGCACACCATTTCTACTCAAAATGTCTTCTGATCATGACTCTACTTATTCAACTATCGACTATGGCTCACCTTCATCGAATAGCACCTATCATCACCAACCAAATCCATACCTCCATTAAATTGATCAACTTCTTTAAACATTATTGCATCATCTACATATCATACTGGGTTTTCTCCTGAGGAAAAGAAAGCCAAACGGTCAATGGATCTAGAACCAACATCTCTCAACAACAAAGTTGATGAAACATATCACTATCAACAAGAGATGATAGGAGTTCAACGAGAATGTATTATAAACAACGACGTCAATGATCTCATCTTAACTTTCTTGAAAAATGCATTCTAGCAATTTATGGAAATTCACCAATGAAAAATTGCATACATAAAAAATCTCCTTGTTTCAAAGAAACTCCTATCAAAGCTTATAATATTACTTCGAGAAATTTATGTAAGCTAGAACCATCAAACCAAGACTAGATTGATACTCCGGCTCGTCCAAGTTGGTCTCCACTAAAGCCGTCGGTAGAAGAAACAAGGGTCGAACCAAGTTCATTGGATTTACAACAAAATAAAATGTCCAACCACTCTAACAATAACTAAGATTATGATAGCGTTTCGTCTAAATTATTTACACCATATTGTAATTTATATATATTGTTGTATGAATTATTTTAATAATATATAAACATTTTTTTCAAAGCAAATATATTCTGCACAGATAGGCATAGATGTCGGTGGGCAAAATCATAGACGTCTATGCCACTGGTTTCAGGAATTTTTTTTTCTGAAACCGCAGACTTCTTTGAGAACTCCATAGACGTCTGTCATTGGTTTTGTAAAATTTTTTCCTGAAACCACAGACATCTTCAATACCACCACAGACGTCTGTCATCAGCCTCGGGCTCAATTTTCTACAAGCCTGTATATTCATTTTTACCCCTTTAACTATTTACCAAGCTATCTTCCAACCTACACTAAAATCTCTAATTGCTCAAAAATGGCTCCCAAGCAAAGAATCCCATTAAGAAAAGATCTAAGAAAGGTCAATCTGTATCTTCTCAAACACCTCTAGTCATCGATGCCCACATCCAAGAGTGGCTTCGAAATAACGCAATTGCTAACAAGAGATTTGAAGAGCTAAAACAAAAAAACTTCATTTTGGCCATTCTATATATTGTTCAACTTTGGCAAATATGGAATTCAAGAATTCACCATCACCTCTGGCTATCGAGATTTGGTCGATTTTGATAAAAACAAGGTACAAATCGATCAACTTGCTATTTTTCGTTTTGACGCCAACTTATATAGTAATGATACTTGGACGCCTAAGAATGATGATGGTTGGTTATGGACAAGTTTTCATGGTCACATTTTGAAAATAAATGTATACAATTGGTCCTATATTAGATTGGTCTTCATTTGGACTTGATTTTGAAGAAATTCCCGACCAGGGAAATTTGCCTCGTAATGAAATCACACATCAAATTTGGAAAGATAGAATGTCATAGTGGAATCAGTTTACATACGTCCAAAGGCTCGGTTATTAAATCAAATGATAATTAATATGATAATTCCCCGCTTAGGAAGTCATGTACAAATATACGAAAATGACCACAAAGCCCCCTATGCTATATTTGGTGGAATACAAGAAAATTGAGCTAAGTTTATTCATGACGAAATAAAAAGTTTTTGGTCTCATCACCGACGTTATATGTGCATCGTATATTATCCGTCTCTTACATTATCATGAGGTATCTTCTTATATTTCTTATTCTGAAGAAATCCCTGCCAAGGAGAGAGGTATAAGATTTTTATCGTTAATGCACTTTCGCCAACGACCACCTCTAATTGTCTCGCTGGTCCAATAGACCATGAAACAACAACAACAAATGTATCTGGGTCCTTAACATCTCCTGCTCCTCAACAAACCCATTCACCTCATCCTTCATGGTAACCTACCTCCTATAGTCATACTACCGAATACTATTCCAATTTGGAGATTCAAGAAGCTCGCGTTGAACTAATGCAAAACGAAACGATCCACGATTTAACACTTAGAAATCAAAAGTTAATCATGGTCAACCAGCGCGCTTTTAATAATAAAATGACTGCCTTGGAATGATTTTTTTTTCAACACAAACGACTAAGATGGGAAAAACATTAGAAAAAGTATTCTCACTTTAGGAAAAGTAATGATAAAGGTACGTGGCAGATCATCCTCTTGATCATCATCTTCTCCGTCACCTACACTACCTCCTCGAACTCAAACACTAATTTACCATGCTCATACTTCTCATGAAGGAACTTCTCAAGACATAGGGAAGACTATTGAGCTTGAACAACCTGAAGAGGAGGAAGAAGATAGTGATGATATGTCCTTATCCAACCCTCGCAAATTTCAACATCAACCTTACATGGATTTCCAAGGACTTTCCATTCAAGAAAACGAGGAGTACAATGACCAAACTAATTGGCCAGCAGCATACGAGCAAGATCCTTCAACATCTGGGAGTATTATGGAAATTATGGTGAATTTTCCTATTCTTCAAACCAGTATAGCTAACTTCGTTCATTTGATCTTTTTCGTTCTTTTATGAACTATGTTATTTGACTTTTATTCCGTTTTGTATTACTTATATCTCTTGTTAAAACTTTATTTTATGTTCTAATTTTGTTTGGCATATTTATGATTATATATCTATTTTACGTCCGTGTAACTTTTTTTCTTTTGTTCGATAATGACAAAGGGAAGAAATATATGCATATACATAAGGGGAGATAAAATTAAGTATCAGTTATTTTTATAACTAACGATCCTATAGTTGTCATCATCGAAAAGGGGAGAATGTTAGAACCTTCATTCTATGGTTCCAACGACAACAAATATACAATCACATATGTTATATCTTATCAAGACTACAAGTATATACTACAAGAGATTGTCATATTTTTGTTCCTTTAATTTCTTGGTACTCTCTATTTACATATTTCGCATACATTACTTACATATTCTCATTCTACCATAATCAAAATATTATTTTAAACCATTTCCTACAAATCAAAGTACTCATATTCACATACTCAAAGGAGATCATAGAAAAAATTGTACTATTGATCAAAATCCGTGTTATTTCGAACACAAAGTTGTCAAAGAAATACTTTTGTATTAGTCTATTCCTTCAGGTGAAGCGAGGGTTTTTTGGTTAAAGGAAATACCAAAGGAGAGCTTTGGGATTGGAAGTAGGACGGGAGGTCCGAACTAGTATAGAGTATATGGTGCGATCGCTTTTATTATTGACCTTATTTATATTCGGTTATTATTCTTTGCTTAGTGTAATTTGTAACATACACTCTCACACTTACATAAATAAGTTGCATTATATAAAGATCCTATAGTATTTAATTTAATTATTGTCCTCCCCCTTCGATTATGTTCCAACATGCCTTATTAAGGTACTTTGTGTTTATAAGGTGCCACATCATTGCACTTAATGTTTCATAAAGTATCTTTTCATTTTAATTATATCCGTAATGTCACGTCTTTCTTAATTTATACTTAAATATATATTTACATATATATACACACTTAACAATCCTAACTTTAGTTATGTAAGTATGTATATCTACTTACAGTAGAGTTTACAATGTTTCCGACAACTTTTAGTTGACGAAAAGTCAAAAATTCGAAAAACGATTTCCGGTCACATTTTCGATTTTTCTTCGAACTGAGTATTTTTGTAAACAATTTTTGAAAGCTATTTCACAATCATTATTTATTATTTCACAAATCAAAATGGTGAAATTCCGAGTCGTTACACTCTCCTATTTAAAAGAATTTCATCCCCGAAATTTTACCACGACCCTAACCTAGACAACAAACTATCCAAAATGCATCTAACACTATTTAAATGTAACTCTTCATGCAAAGACTAGTGTGGAATAAAAACCTACATGCAACCAAAAGCAGTATAACAGGCATATTCAACAAAATACGGAGAATATTCTATAATAAATGCTATGCATCCAATATTTTCAAAAAAAAAATTAGAACTAAATAATCGGGTTTAATATTAAGAATTTCTTCAAAAAGAAATATATTGAAACCAAAATCAATAATGACAAAGGGAGGGCTCTCCCAACCGAAGCATGGTGTAACTCTAGAATCAAAACAATATGGAGCATCCAGTGATATTCTGGTTCCCCATAAAATAACAACTAGAATAAAGAAACATACCTAACAAGTCTTCCAAATTTGAAAACCCTCAATTTTCCAAATTTAGTTATAACAAAAACATTTGAAAAAAACCATTTCAAAAATATATTTTTAAATGTTCTAAAATAATAGCACTTTATCAAAGAAATTTCAAAATAATGTTTTTATTATTTCTTTCACAAATTCTTTCTCAAAATTAATTTTTACAAGAGTATTGGGGTTTATGTCCTAATGAAAAACAATCAGAAAACCTTGGTTTATAATTTTAAACTTTATAAACTATAATATACAAAATCACATAACCAATCAATCAAATTCCGTAAAGGAATAAAATAACACTTAACATTATTTAAAATGTCAAACGATTAACAATAAATCATAGCTTAGGTGCAAAACTTTCTTGGTTGTCCAAGAATGTAGATAATTTCCTATGCATATCATTTTTCTCATCAGTCTTTAGTTAATGCTTAGAGGAGTATCTAAGCTCCCTCAGACGAAATTGACAATCACTCTCTAAATTTATCGGTTTCTTAACTATAGGAATCATTCTAAATCATTTATATTTTGTATTTCATTCAACACTAAAATTATTTTTGAATTATTTTATAAATTTTCCACCTAAGCTTATAAAAAATTTATAAAGTCATTTCTTCATAAAAAATCAAATAAATATTACTTTATTTTATTTATTTGTATAATACACTTCTAGATCTTAAGAGTATGTATAAAACACCAATTTTATTTTGCTTTCAAAATTTAGATGGAGACTTGATCAAAATATAAAATTTTAAAATTGTGTTGGCCCATCGACCTCTTTAACTTAGAGCGTTATAATAAAAAAATTTATATGTTGACCCAAAAAACAACAAATAGTTCACACCACTTCAATGTTTTAACAAAAAGCTATGGTTTTATTAAAACAACGACTTAAAACCTCCCTTTCTAATTTAACCTTCTTTAAATTTGAGCCAAAATATCTCTTTTCTATCCTAGAGTTTAAAATTTTCATTTATTAAATTATTATGTTACCAAAGATAAGTTTTTATTTTGAAATCAATTCCCTTTAAGGGAACTTAAAAATTAAATACCCGATTTTTAATTCCAAAAACTCATTTTCGAAAGAATACTGCATATATTTATTTTATGAATAACTCTAGCAATTTATCTATTAAAACTCATTTTGGGTTCGCTCGGATTTGAACTCATTCCGATTGCATAATGATAAAGAGGATAATTTACTAATTGCACTACACCGTTCGTCTAAGCAAACATTCAATCGTCACATATAAAATTATCCATATTACCACAATACTAATCGAGGTGTTTTCCTCTAAGTTACACCAAAGAAAATGTATTTCACTTAAAATTTTACTTCCAACATATTTCAATTAAAAATACTTTCAAGTGACATTTTCCTCTATATCTTTTTGAAATTATTTTTGAACAACTCTAGGATTTAAATTCAAAAAAAATCCTTTTTAGAACACATTTTGTAAATCAAATTTATATAAAATTACCTTTGTATCAAATCATCCTATATTATAATAATTCTCTTTGATTATAATAAAATTTTCCTAACTATTCATTCTCTAAATCTCTTATCCTATCATTTAGATTATTTAAAATGACTTCTATTAGAAGTTTACTACAAAACTAACACTATAATCAAACACACAATAGTCAAATTGTGAAACTGAATTTATAAGGAGTTCATTTATAATCAAAACAAAAATGCTCAAAAATAAGCTGAGAACGGATAATTAACAGTCAATAAATGGAAATCAATGCTCCTATATTAATCAAGCATGACTGATCGATCTATACTTATAATAAACAAATATTATCACTTTCAAACAAACAAATGCACTTTAAAACTATATAAAATTTTGAAAATTATTCCTTTATATATATATATAAAATAGAGGTAAAATATTTCATTTAACCATTTTCAAATGTCATTATCATGTATGTTTGCCTCGTTCAAGTGTTTTGCAATCCCTATCGATATTGTGGCGTCCCACGTCTCGATCAAAATTCATACTTAATGGACCAATTAGCACGATACGTTTTTATATCAATAACGAATATGATCTATTATGTATAATACACTCAACTCATTCTAAGGTTCCACTCACCATATCTCTAATAAGCCATACCCTTCAAAAGCCAAGGCTCTCGCTTAACCTTCAGCTTTGATACCAGGTGTAATGACCCGCCTTTTTGACCATCGAAAGTTGACACTAAATACATTCATGGTATTCAAATGCCGAACATCTAATTGTCAAAAAGGCAGATAGTTAGGTTAAAACAAAATATAAAAAACAACAAAGAATAAAAAACGGAGGAAAGAGAATCTTATAATAGAA
Organism: Allium cepa; assembly: GCA_030765085.1. Lineage (NCBI taxonomy): Eukaryota > Viridiplantae > Streptophyta > Magnoliopsida > Asparagales > Amaryllidaceae > Allium > Allium cepa. Next base: position 562,317,470 of record CM060939.1, read on the forward strand.
TCAACAACATATAAAATAACAAAGATAGTATAAACTGTCGCTCTAAAATATATAGTACATTAGAGTTAAAAATAAACCTTGTCAACTGGACAGATATGAAATCCTGGCCTTAAAATTGTTGATTGGTGTATAATATAATACAACAGAATTAAAATACTACGGAAGGTGAAAATCCAGCCCTTCTCCTAAAACTCCATATCACCAAGCCAACATGGTAAAAATAATTGATTTGACCCGAGCATTATAAGTAAAATAACACTTGGGTCGGTTTGGATAACCATCGTGAGAAAACTCAAGTAATGGTATAAACGCAAAACAACCCGTGGGACCATGCCGCAAACGCGAAACGAGATATCACCCTACTAGAACAATGTCTAGACATGAAAGAATAGGAATAAACAACAGAAACAAATCTAAATAAAAACTATAGGTACATGTAATGATAAATCTCATACTTAATGAGTAGGCATAAATAATGTCAAAATCCGGAAAAAGAATGGATTTAAATAATTAAACGTTAAGAAGAGCACAAGGCGGTTCTCAATGCAATTAGTGAAACAATTCAATGATTTGAATTAAACAAGGAAAGAGAAGTTTTTCCGACAAAGACTAGGAGGGTGCACCGCTTTTACTCGCTCTTTGGTTTAGTCATTTCAGAAAAAGGATATGAAAGCTCAAATGAGCAACACATCGTCTTAAATTGACAAAACACAATAGAGAAGAAGATTAATTCCAAGGTTTGAATCGAAACTAGGTGAATGAATTCATCCAATATAACTAGGAGGGTGCTACCCCTACAATGAAAGTATAACTCTAAATAAAATGTGCTTGAGATCCCACGCCAAACACCCACCTCTCTTGAAAACTTCCAAGCTAGATCCCACTTCATACGAGCATTTGAATATACTCACATCGATGCACGCACGCTATCAACACCACTAGATAAATATGAATATACCTAGTGGGTGTGGCCTACATGACTTGGCTCCCACTCACTCTTTGGTTTTAGTTATCCACGGTGTTGGATGCCAATGCTCAAAACAAGGGGCAAATTGTCTTAGAATGATGAAGCACAGCGAATGATATCGAAATCGATAGTTGAGAAATCAACTATCAAAAAATAAACTAATGCTACTCCGAGGAAACAATAAAGCTATACAAGATAGGGCAGTGTTGCTATCTGTCTTGACTCGACAACATTCTTAACTCCAAGAATAGTAAAATTTTCAAAGCTCAAATGTGCAAAAAAAATCATCTTGAATAGAATAAACACAATGTAGAAATTTGAATTGAAATTGACAGTCGATAAATCGACTATAGGGAATAACAAAATGGTTTGTATATGGGAATTAAATCGCACAAACTTATCACCAATAAATGAATCAAACTTTTAAAACATTTGTTTCATACTTGTGCTTGATTTTCACATTTCAAAATATTTGTAAAATACCTTTAAAGATACTTTTTGAAATATTCTTTTAGAAGGGCAATTTATAATAATAAGTGTATTAAAACAATAGTCAAAAAAATTCATTAAAATATTATTTACTATAAAACCGAAACAATTTAAACTTAGCTTTATTTTGAAATAATTCTTTTTAAAGGATCTTCTTATTTATAAACTATTATTTATACATTTCTGCAAATTTAAATAAATACCTTTGTTACATTAATTAATTAACTTTAAAACACCTTTATTAAGTTAGTTAGTTAACCTTAAATCAAATTTACTAAATCAGTTGATTAACTTTAAAATGTCATCAACCAAAATGATTAATTACCTCATTAATTGAAATGATTAATTAACTTCCAATATCATTAATTAAAATTATTAATTAACCTTAAATATAATTAGTTTAAAATGATTAATTAACTTTAAATATCATTAATTAAAATGATTAATTAATTCCAAATATCACCAATTAAATCGATTAATTAAATTCAAATATCATTAATTAAAATGATTAATTAATTTAAACATCATTAATTAAAATGATTTATTTGATTCAAATATTAATTAAAATGATAAATTAATTCAAAAGTTTATTTTGTGAAAATAAAAGCTCAAGTTCAACACACACAAATGTTTATGAGATGATATTCAATAAGTGACAATATAGCAAAATTCATTACAACGACACTTAAAAAATTCAAATAGAAGGTCGTAATTATTTTCAACTAAACATCAACATAAGCAATATAAGGAGATAAATAAATAAATATTGGCGAGGAAGCCCTTAGGGTCTCTTTTTAAATGTTCTATGCGAAACAATGGTTATGGATAATATACAGAGTCATATGGGTTCCCTACAAATTAGATAATGCCATCCATTTACCAAATCGGGAATGTAATCCAATCTACCAATCAAACAACAATATAAGCTATTATCTTTATTAAATTTATTATTTAATATTAGCTATCACAAATAAGAACGATTAATTATCTTTAAACTTCGTTAATTAATTTGATTAATTAGCTTTAAATACCTTTAATTAAAAAGGGTTAATCACTTTTATAAACATAATTAATTAAATTAATTAATTTTTTTAAAGAACGTTAATTAAATTAATTAATAATAATAATTAAACATCATTAACTAAAATTGAGTCAATTAATTTAAAATATCACTAAAGAATGAAATTAACTGAATTTGAACTAATTTATAAATTTTAAAAGTCATTAATTAAAAATGGTTAACTAATTTTAAACACCATTAATTAAAATGATTAATTAACTTTGATCCACAATTATTAAATAACTAATTAACCTTAAACATTATTAGATGAAATAATTAATAAATTTTAAGTATCATTAACAAAGTAATTAATTAATTTTAAACATATCATTATTAAATTAATTAATTAATCTTGTTCTCATTAATTAAAATGATTGATTAAATTTGAAAAATCATTGTTAAAATGGTTAATTAATTTAAACTAATCATTATTCAAAAAATTAACTAACTTTTTAAAACAAAACTCAACTATAAAGTCAAACCAAAAGGTTTCGAAGAGAAGGTATTTTTCATAAGTGCCGATATAGCGATAGTCGCTATATGGACGCTTTTATAACCACTAACATATTTCACTTTTTAAAGTAGGAAACATTCACACAATCATCACCTTAAAATACAATAACACAAGCAATTAGCAACCATTATTATGAACTATATTAAAGCTAAGAATTTTATTTATAAAAGATGAGATTTTACTCACTGAATCTAGCTCAAACCCGAACCAAACTACTGCAACACGTCAATCGGCAAATGGTCCTATCTTCCTTCTACAAAATCCAACTTTTTGGATCAAGGGAGCCTTAATAACTCAGGGCCAAGTGTAAGGGAGGCTCGACGAAGGATTTTGAGTTTGGTCTTTGATCTTATTTTGAAGCTAAGTGATGATAGAGAGTAGAAGTGATTTAGGAGTTAGTTCAAGTGTTTAAAGGAAAACGAATGGATTTTTAATTTAGGAAGTCATTAATGGAAGCTTGAAAAAGCTTGAGAAAGAAGAGGTAAGAAATGGAAAGAAGAAAGAAATGAAAGGAAATAATGAGAAAGGTGGGTGGTATTTATAAGTAATGAAATTTAGAAAACTACCAAACTAACCTTAGTTTTTTACCCTCCACAACTTCATGCCAAATCCTCACTTCCAACAAGCATTTAAGTCTTGTCCCCCTCCTTTTCTTATGTTCCAACGTGCCTTAATTACTAATGTGCTTTGTGTTTCATAAGATGTCACATCATTGTACTTAATGTTTTACAAAGTATCTTTTCATTTTAATTATATTCCTAATGTCAGATCTTACTTAATATATACTTAAGTATATATTTACTTATATGTATATACATATATTAAAAAATTAAATTTAATCTTGAAATTATGTATATCTACTTACAATAGAGTTTTCAAAGTTTCCGATAACTTTTGGTCGACGAAAAGTCGAAAATTTGGAAAATGATTTCCGGTTACAATTTTTATTTTTCTTCAAACTAAATAGTTTTGCAGACAATTTTTGAAATCTATTTACCATCATTATATATTATTTAAAACTGTTATAATCTTGCATTTTGATGTTTTGATCTTAACAATTATATAAGTATATATTATATGAACTAACCATATTTGCAGCAGAAGATACTATTCTACTCGGCAATAGATTGAAGACCAAGAATTCAAAGAGAAGTTTCAAATTTTATAAATAGTTTGTCTATGGACTAGTTTAGTAGTTAATCATTGTTAAAATCTCTACTAGGTGGTATATGCATGCAAACATGGTTTTAAATTAATTTCAAATCATATACACACAATAAAAATCATTTATATCAAGTTCATAATCAATAAGTTTTCAAAAAGGAATAAATATGAAAGAAAACACCAATTTCAGTCGACTGTATAGGTGTTCACAGTCGATTGATACATGCATAGGTGCACAAGTACATTTGAATGTTCAGTCGACTTAACCAAGTGCCTTTTCAAAAATAGAATTTAAAATTCGATTTTTTTTAAATATTCACAAGATTGAATTTTTTTTCCTCAGTCGACTGAATATTCATAACTGCTATTTTTCTGAACGACCACCTGCTTTTAACAAACAAAAACAACTCTTGATTCAAGAGGTTTTTTCGTATCTTTTGACCATATCTTTTGAGGAAGAATTGCATCTTTTAAACTCTATATATAGCCTAGAATTCAGTTGTTTTAATAACTTTATTCTCTGATTCTATTCTTATATTCTTATTATCTAAAACTCTGCCATTTTCTTTCAAAAGCTTGTTCTACTTACTCGCACATTCAAGCATAAATTCATTTGTGATTTAATTAACTTCCAATCTTCACGAATTACACTACATACCACTAAAGAGAAGATTATAGGAAGGGTGTACTCTAAAGACTTATCCATGCTATCAAAAGAGCATAATCAGTCAAGAAAACTTTCTGTATTATTGAAGTCCTATTCGGTTGCTCAGGCGGTAGAAGTCCTATTCAGTTGTCTAGGCAGTAGAAGTTATGTTCGGTTGCTCAGGCGGTGTAATACTTGTTCCTTCGAGTTAAGTGAGGGTTTATAGTAGAATTCCATAAGGAGACTGGGACTGGACATAGAATGGATGTTCGAACCAATATAAAAGTCTCTAGTGTCATTTACTTTACCGTTTACTTTTTATATTCATATTCCACATTAGTAGATAACTTAGATTATATTCCATATTACGATCCATAGCAGTACTTTCATTTGGTATCAGAGCAAGGCCATCATATAACCTGTGACGACCCGGAATTTTGAGCAATATCAATTTAATAATCTTTGTTAATAATTAAATCGATTTGATCATTTTACATTATAAATTGATAAGTTATTCTTTTAAAAGTTCATAATAATAATTTCAACAATTTCCTTAACAATATAAATAGGCAAGTTTAAATTCTTTTGAAAATTTATAATATTTTAAATTTGGAAATATTTATTTTAGCAATTTAAAATTGGTAAGATTTATTTTTCAAAAGCTAATAAAAAATATTTTCTATTTATGATATATATATTGATATATCTTGTAAATAGGAAGTTTTAATGTAATAAAACTTTATATTCACATTGTAATATATATAAAATATATTATGGTTTGTATTTATGTTTTAATTATATTGTTTTGAATTTAATAAATGTTTTCAAACTTTAATATATATATAATTTGTAAATTGGAAATTTTAGTTTGATTTAATACTTTTGAAAATGATATTTAAAACTTAAGTTTTAATAACAAAGTTAATTTCTTATTTATTATAAACATATATTTTAAGTTTTTATTTTAGTTAAGATTTAAATTTAAAAGTTCAATTGTTTTTAATATTCTTTCATTTTAATTTTATCATAAGATAAATGTTTTAAATTTTTTATATAAGGAGTTAAACTCAATTTCTCAAATTTATAAACATACGTTATATGATTTGATCAAAATATAAGTTATTTGAATTCATATGAATATTTATTAAAAAATAAGTATACACATTTTATAACTATATAAATATTACATAAATACATGTATATAGCTTAAATAAATTATAAAAAAGAAAATAACATTTAAAACATTAATAAAACATTAGAAAATAACTTTTGTAAATATTAATTAAACATCATAACACTTGTAAGACATTAATTTAAACATAATGACATTTGTAAATCAATAAGCTTATATGTAAGTTAATTAAATCATGGATAGGACAAGTGTCATTCTCCTAAATTTTTTTTAAAAATTTAATGGTAAATTAAGAGAAAAGTTTTATTCTTCAGCAAAATACTTTCTTATCCTCAACAAAATTACAATACAAAACAAATGATCAAAAGAAGTAAAATCTGGAAAAAAAAATAAAACCTGGATTTCAATCTGAAACATGAGGATGAAAAGCAAGTTCAAATCAGAGAATATGCAGGAAAATTACAATAGCAAGAGCAAGATGTAAATTTCAAATGCAAGATCTTCAAGTCAATCAAGAAAATTAGAAATCGACAAGCAATTCTGGAACATCAACATGCAAAACTGGAATCAAGCAATTCAAGAGCATGCAAAGAAAATTTCAAAAGCATGGAAAGTAAATTAGTTTCTAATCCTCTGCAAAACAAAGGTAAGTAAATGATTTCTTTTAAAAACAGTTTAAAACCTGGATTCAACTTGTTATTGTGATGATATCGTAATGTTATATGAAATATTTGATTTAAATTTGAATGAATGTTTGAATTGTGAATATTTGATTTGCCTGTGAAGTTAAACATATGCTCTGTGTAAAGTAACAGGCTTCAATTTCACAATAAAATCAATAATCCCATGTTGAATTCATATTGGCCTTTGATGTGTAAATAGAAGTTGATTGTAAACAAGTAATCTATCACCTAAAAATATTTACAGGATTTTAAAGTGAATTATTGGCTCAGAAATTTTAAATTTACAGTAAATCTTTAATTTGGGTCAAAATTTTTGAATTCAAATTTAAGTTTTGATTTTATAATTGGATTACAAATGGGAAATCATGATTTTTGAGGCATGAATCTCGATTTTTAGATTAGTAGATTGTGTGAATTCGTGGTTTGACAGTTTTGGGCATTTTGGTCGATTGGAGGCGAACAACGGCGATCTGGGCGTCGTAGTTGAACTTGAAGGTAGAGGGGGTGACGATGTTCACCAGAAAATTGCCTAGGGATTTTATTAGTGATTGTGTTGACCGAAAATTAAGGAGGTAGGGTTTTATACCCTGTATTTGTCGTGAGTGTTCCATTGGGTTTCGCGGCGTCGAGAGACGAACGATGGCGATCGCGAGGGTTGCGATAGGTTCAGGGAGTCGCGACGTGGCTTCGGATAGGTTGGCGAGGCGTCTCGAGTGATGGTTCGTCGGCGACGATCATTTTTCTGTTGGTTATCGGGTTCATGAAGTTGGGCTTAGGGGTTGATTTTTGGATTCTCGACTGTATCTGGGTTTTTGGGTTTCGCGTTTGGTTGTAGTAGTCGTGGGTGACTCGTGGAAGCCGTGCTGATGGTCGTGGGTGGCCGGCGTAGTGGTGCATGATGCACGGTATCTTGTATCAGAGAAGTTTTTGTTTTGGGGAGAGCGAAGGTGGATGCTCGAGTTTTCTTTCGGGTGTTTGGTGTGTTTTCTCGAAGCAGGTTAGGGATGGGGTTACTCGGGGAAGTCTCAGGAAATTGTATGGGTTGCTCGGGGTTTTGCTAGGGTGCTGGAGATTTTATCAGTTTTGTATATTAAGTAACCAGATTTTATAAAAGTCAGCGAAATAATGAATAGATGTTATGAACATAGAAATTTGATTTTGGGAATGTTTATAAGTTTGAAAACTTAAGTAAAACAAGTTTTTACTTATAAAAATAATTTTTTTCAAAGTTAAATTTTAAATAAGTTTTATTTTTATATATTAGAATATGGAAGTTTTAAAATAAAATTAGTGAAGTTTTGAATTAAGTTTGTATTAAATTTTATTTAATAACTTTAGAAAAGTTTAAAAGTTTTTATTTGAATGTTTAAAATTATTTTAATTATAATTGATTTCAAATATAATTTATTTTAAATAAAGTTTAATGATTAAGAATTTGATAATCAATTATAATAAAGGTTTATCTTATGTAAATTAGAATTTTGATTTTTCTAAGATAAATAAGTTTGTGAAAATAATTAAGATAATTCAATTTTTATTAATAATTAAAGTGTTTTGGTTAATATGATTTAATTAAGATAATGGTTTTCTTAATTAAGAATCTTTTTAATATAAGAAGTTAAGAATCATTTAATTAAATTTAAATTATTAATTAATAATTAATTAAGTAATTAATTTGTGATTAATTAAGATAATCACTTATGGGTTAATGTAATGTAATTACTTGGTGAAGTAATTAGGTAATTAAGTGGTGAATTACTGGAGGTGATTAAGTAAAAGATAATTACTTTATGGAAGTAATTAAGTAGATGTGATCAAGGATTAATCACTTGTGTAATTAATTAGAGAATTAATTAATATAATTGATTAATGTTTTAAATTTAGTTATTAATTGAAGACTAATTAATTAATAAAAGGATTAAGAGTAATTAATTAAGTAATCAATTACTTGTTAAAGTAATAATTAAGGAAGAAATTTAATTAATGAAAGTAATCATTAATTAATGAAAATAAATAATTAATTATTAATTAATAATTAAAGGATAATTAATTTATAATTAAGTTTTAATTACTAAATGTAATTAAAAGAAATTAATCAAATGCGATTAATTAAAAGTAATTAATTAAATATGATTAATTACAAATGATTAATCAAGTGTGATTAATTAAAGGTAATTAATTAAGAGTTATTAATCAAGTATGATTAATTAATGAGGTGATTAATCAGGTATGATTAATCAAAGGATAATTAAGGAATAATTATCAGAATAATTAAAGAATAATTAATCAAATATAATTAATTTAAAAGGGTAATTAAGAAATAATTACTTGGATAATTAAGAAGTAATTAATTAAGACGATTAATTAAATTTGTAATCAAGGAATAATTACTTAAGGTAATTAAGTAATAACTAATCAAGGATGATTAATTCAAAATGGATAATTGAGTGATGTTTATTAATTAATTTGTAATTAATTAATGAATACTAAGATGGATTGATGATTATCCAAGTAACTAAGTAAGGATCAATTTAATTAAGGATCGATTAAATTAATTGAGTTTGGATTAAACTTGTTATGGATGATGAATGATTGGTTGATAAATATCATTGGATGAGTTAATGATCTTGGATGATATTGGATGTCAGTGATTGATATGTGATGATATGAATGTGATATATCTGAGATGTGATATATATATATATATATATATATATATATATATATATGCTGCTTTGTGATATGTATGGATAAATGTGATAATAGTGGATTATCTATCTGTGCAATGTGAATCATCCATTTATGTTAAGTGATATTTATGAATATCTACTGTTTAAAACCCTTAAGTACAACTTGGACATTAAAATGGCGTTTGGATTTGGTGAGACCGGGATCGGGTTTCCATATTTGGATATCCGAAAACCACATCAATCCAAAATAAACGTTAGGTGGTGAATCCAAGTGGAGTGCAAGTGAAGACTCAAGGTGTAAGAACTATTCGTCAACATAACTCTGGGGGTGATTCCTTAATGAGTTTGACAGAAATAGTACTTACAGGTTCGAGATGGTGATTCAGAGTGCAAGGGCTATGGTTGTTGATTCTGAGGGTGATTCCAAAATAAGTGCAACGAGATAGTGGCTTCGGTTCCGTTCGAACCCGAAACGGACTTGTATGGATTGAATGCTTCCAGAACATCGTCAGGTGGACGATGAGCATTCTAAGATAAATGTGTCCTACAAAGGTAATCGTAGCCTCAAGCCTCATCAACCGGGAATTGCTAAAACAGGGGAGGTGCAGCAAGGTTAAGTGGGTCATGCCCAAGTAGGATGAGATTCATCCCTGTCTAGATGTCCCTTTTTATTTCGGCTTTGTGGGCGGTTGGATCTGCAGCCAAGTGCGGGGTGGTCTTGTTCGGGACTGTTAAGTAAGGAATGGTCCCGGCCTTGTGTTGTAGGGGAGCGGGCGTACTCCTCGGTACGGTGATCTAGGCCACGTACTGTGACGGGCGGTACCCCAGTAGCCCTGCCATTGATGGAAACCCATTCTTCCTACGAGACCCTACGGTTTTGTTTGTATTACCCACTTTTGTGGCTAGTAGCTGGAATTTAATGAATGTAACAATTTCGGCTATTTCATATTTACTTGAAAACCCTAGACACTATTATAATATCACTGGATTTCCTATCAAATGTTTTGGTTAGCATAAGGTAAAAACTTTTCCATGTTTATGTGTGGGAAGTCTTACTTGATACTTTTCTTTTCAAAGGATTTTCTAAAGTTTAGCAATTTTAAACCGTTTACTCACACCAGACCCCTGTCTGACCCGAGTGTTCATTTTCTGTTTTATTAAACTCTTGGGTACTCATATTATGTATGAGTAGTCAAGTGATTCAGGTTATCCTTGACGAATTATGGAGGAGCTTTGGAGCAGGAGGCTTCAGCGTGTAGATATATAGTTAGAGTTTCCGCTGTGTGTTATTCTGTATAGTTGTTCTTGTATTGTATATTAGGCAGAAATGTTATAACTGTCTAAATTGAGATGTATAGTTGTGTACTCTGATGTATATGATACTATGTATATGTTATATATTATATTTCATTCGTTCCGTTGTGAGATTTGATGTGTTGTTGTTCTTTCTTCTCATTCTTTTCTTCTTCTATCCCTTTCTTTCTTACATAGTGATGCGTCTTTCTGGTAATAGAAAGTCGGGTCGCTACTGTTGGTATCAGAGCATTAGGTTGAGTGAATACCTAGGCTCTGGAGTGGTGTCTATCATGAGAGAGCGTACTTGTAATTTATATACATATATATATATATATTTATATTTATATATCTACCTAATTTGTTGGGTTATCTGTTCGGATTTTCCAACATAGGTTATAAAGGTAGATAAGGTAGGAGTGTGTGGAACACGACTATTGTGACGCCCCACCTCTATACCCACGCTAGCCAAGAACATTACTGTGAATGCTGTCAACTAGCACGGAGAATAAGGCTGTTGAGGAGCGACCATCTGTATAATTGCTTTGTGCGAGTACAGATATAACGGATAAAAATATAACTTTTCATCTCAAGAGGAAATCCGACATACCGACACAAACTCAAAGCTACTACACAGTGGCTATAAAGGTCTTCGGAAATAAATATAGAAATAAACATAACACAAATCAGTCACAGACAATTCATATCACAAAGGCGGAATAAGATATGAATATTACACTAGGAAGTGTACATCAGAGTAGTGGTCTAAAAAGATCCACAATATCACAAAAGAATAGTTATATGAACTACACAAAAGAATAAGTATACATTATGGAGTCTATATCTCAAATGTATACAACAAAAACTACTAATCTAAGTAGTTAACCAAAAGTCAGAGGAATCAATCCCAAGAGAGAAGTCAAGCAGAAGCACCTGCAACATCACGGTCTGACCCGAGTATTATTTAAGAAGAAAATAATAAACGGATCAGTCTAGCTATAAATATCAGAAGAAATGATATAGAATAGGAGATATGACACAAACATATAATAATCACAATGCCAAGCTGTGATTAATAGGCAATTGAAAACCAACAAGAGATTAATCAATATCACAATAATCTACTCAAGATAAAAAGGAATGTCATACTCCTAATTTCATTCACCAAGCCACAATAAATGATATATATATATATATATATATATATATATATATATATATCCATGCCAATCATAAAAGTTGGTGAAACATAAATTCCAGAAATCAACACACGAAATCTAGATATCACAATAAAAGGGTGGCCAAGACATCGATGTAGAACAAACGGTACATCCAATGAATCCAAAAGCCAAATCATCGATGTAGTATAAACGGTACATCCAATGAATCGAAACACATAAGAAAGCACATGGGTCGCTAGCCCACGAAGAAATGAGATGAAGCTCGATTTAATGATGTACGGTCCTCCACATAGACAAAGAGACATCGCACATTGCTAGTCTAAACCATAAAATGATCATCATGATCATCGAGAAGTGTCAATTACACTAAGCTAGCAAATATAAAAGTTTAGCTTCATGTCCCATAACCACTTGCTTAACTTAAACATTTACGAACAAACTGTAAATCTCCACTAGAAAATTGTCACAAGAGATTCAATCGAACAAGTCCAAGAATTAACCGACGAAGTAAACGCAAGCGTTTCATACCACTTGTTTTACTAAGTCGTTTAATTAGATTTCTCATACGAGTGAGGTAAAGGTTTGTATATACTAATAGATTGGAAAACGGTTTGAGAAAACGAGAATTATAAATAAAATAGTTGTTGAAATCGTTTTGATGAAAGAGTTTTGATATTTACTATTAGTATTGAAACCTTTATATTTTTAAAGTGACAAAGCACAAGGGGGATTGTAGAAACAATCAATCACAAAGATCACATTCGAAGATGTGAATAAAAATCCAATGAAATCGATAAAGGATCCATCGAAGTGGATATATCTAAAATTCCCAAAGAAAATAAGTCATCAAAGATGATAATAAATGATGACAATAATTAGGATCATCACGAATCGATTTAAATTGGAAATTCAATCCAAAAAGGCAAATTGAACTAAAACAGCAGGTTCAGTCGACTGAACAGAGGTTTCAGTCGACTGACCCTGTATCTGGGAATTTTCCAGGTTTAGGAAACTTTCTGTTTCCAGGTTCAGTCGACTGAACAGAAGATTCAGTCGACTGAATCATGCCTGGAAACTTTCGGGTTCCAGGTTCCGTCCACCGAACAGACCTTTCAGTCGACTGAATCATGCCTGGGCTGTTTTTCAGCCTATTCAAATGAAGGGCACTCTTCCAAAATGCAACCGGACGAACATTGGCTCTAAGGGTTTATGCCAATCGGCAATCCGGCCCTATATGCTCCTCGATGCATCATCCAAAGCATGATCAAACATCCATAAAAGGATTTCACACAAATTTGACTTAAAAAACTAAAAATTGGAACATTCACAAAACCAATCCAAATCAAGAGCAAATGCACATGAAGAAGTGTTAGGAATTCATACCCAACAACCAAAGATAATTATAGTCATAGATGTGAGATAAAAATCTCACCTTTGAACCCAAATCAAATGAATGAGAAGCTTGAATCAATGGAAGACCAACCACACTTCAATCTCAACTCAAGAAGCTTGATTTTAAGCAATGGATTCTCTTGAACTTTGGAGCAAGAGCTTGGATTTGCAAAGGAAGCTAGGGCTTGGAGTTTTAATTTCCTCTTCCACCCTCCATTAACATAAAAGCTTGAGTATTAGGAAAATAGAAGAGAAGTGAATGAAGAGGAGAGGGTTGGAACTGAGTTAAGTGGGGTTAATGGGCTCAGCCCAAACCAAAGCCCTAAGTAAAACGCGGCAAAAATCAACTTTCTCCAAACATATCGAAGCTTATACTCAAAAAGGTCGCAAACGTCATTTTGAACTCGATGGAAGTGGTCTCGAGTCCCAATTCGACAGTTTGCAAAAAGTAGGTTTTCGGACCAAAATCCGATGAACGGTGAAATATTTAAATAAAATATTTAAATATATAATCGATAAATATGCGGGTTGTTACAGACTCCCCTCCTTAAAGAAATTGCGTCCTCGCAATAATTAAGAAGGAAATGTAAGAAGTAACAACCATACAAGCATATTAATACAAAAGAAAATTTGAATCAAGAAGTTCACCATAAAGAGCACGAAGGAGTAAATCCGAAAGTTTTCGTTCGATGAATTCTCAAGATTTCACAAGAGCAGTCCTTAGGATTTGAGAACCGTTGAACTTTTATCAAACGAATATCTTTATATCGAAGGCGCTCAACCTCCAAAGCAATGATGCGAATAGAATGTTGCTCAAAAGTCAAATTTGGTGAAACTTCAATCCCTCAATAACACCGGGCTCAAGAATAAAAAAAAACCGAAAACATAAAAGCATTTCCATAGTTAAAAGACGTGGAAAACGTCAAGAATAGCAGAAAGTTGAGCCGGTGCGACGGCGTAGTACAATCACGGTACGCCCGAGAAACTAGAAACTCGAATAATTTGGAACACCGACGTAGTACAAAGACGGTACATCCAGTGAACCAAAAAGCCAAGTCATTGATGTAGTGCAAACGGTACATCCAATGAACCAAAAAGCGAAGACATTAATGTAGTACAAACGGTACATCCAATGAATCAAAACCAAAGACATTGATGTAGTGCAAACGGTACATCCAATGTATCAAAGACCCTGATGTAGTACAAACGGTACATCCAATGAATCAAAGACACTGATGTAGTACAAACGGTACATCCAATGAATCCAAAAAGAAAAGACATTGATGTAGTACAAACGGTACATCCAATGAATCAAAGACACTGATGTAGTACAAACGGTACATCCAATGAACCAAAAACATATCATTGATGTAGTGCAAACGGTACATCCAATGAATCCAAAAAGAAAAGACATTGATGTAGTACAAACGGTACATCCAATGAATCAAAGACACTGATGTAGTACAAACGGTACATCCAATGAATCAAAGACACTGATGTAGTACAAACGGTACATCCAATGTATCAAACAGAAAAGTCATTGATGTAGTACAAACGGTACATCCAATGAATCAAAGACACTGATGTAGTACAAACGGTACATCCAATGTATCAAAAACATATCATTGATGTAGTGCAAACGGTACATCCAATGAATCCAAAAAGAAAAGACATTGATGTAGTACAAACGGTACATCCAATGAATCAAAGCCCGAATGATTTCGGAACACCGACGTAGTACAAAAACGGTACGTCCAATGAACCGAACATAATAAAAGAACATCGGACGCAAGCTCATAAAAGAAATGAGATGAAACTCAGTAAAACGAAGTACATCAAAACGCCCGATGAACTTGATAAAAAGATAATTTCATTCGGTCATCAACAAAGAAACAACCCCTTGTTGCTTATGACTAAACGCATTGGCAACACGATTTCCCCTTCGGGAATAAAAAGAATATCAAGATCATAGGAAGCTAGGAACTCGAGTCAACATTCAGTTCCTTAAGAGAAAATAAATATTCCAAAGATTTATGATCGAGGTAGAGAACAAATTTCTCATCCAAATATAATGATGCCAAATTCCAAAAGCAAAAACAATAGCCGAGAGCACTAGATCATAAGTGGCATATCTAGTATCGATAAGCTATAATGATTTAGAAACACAAGTGATAGCACGTTCTCCTTTGCAAGAGAATGACATCCAAACCAACATGACTAGTATTGGCACAAATAGCAAAGTCTTGGTTCCCCTTCAGGAATCACAACAATAGGAGCATCGAAAGGAAGAGTTCTTTTTAAATAATATTCTTTCCCGAAAAGCTAAAACTTTCAAAATTACATTTATCTTTATGTAATGATCTTTCTAGAAAAATTTGCATTTTTATAAGTCAATATATCGTGTCTGATTGTCCCATCAAAGCGTTTAGAAAATTCATATCGATAACGTTGATCAAGCGCATCGACAAAAATTCTTAAAGCACTCAACGGGCAATACAATCACAAAATCAACTTTTATAGGATAAATAAATCTCTTAAAAAGTTTTAAGAATATTCTTTGTTCGTTTCAAGAACAAAAATCCAGTTTTACTTATAAATAAATCTTATGAAAAAGATTTGCAAAATTTTAAATTACTATTTTCATCCAAAATCAATAAACTCAAGAATGGTCTCATCGAAATATTCATAGAATATTCGATTTATAAAATGGATGAAATGAGCTGGACAAATTGAATGACATAATAAGTCATTCATAAGAATCATAACGAGTGCGGAATGCGGTAAGTGAAAAGCTAACTTCCGCAACTTGTAGCAAATGAAAACGGTGGTAAAGTCGAACTAAAAAGACCTTAGCACCACACAAAAGATTACTTAGGTGATAATCCTAAGACAAGTCGAATATACCGGAAAATTCTCAAACTATTTAGATGAGAGAAATAACACTTTCCTCACCATAAGGACTTTAAAGAATAAAAAGATGCCATCAAGATGGAATCAAAATCACAAAGAAAAATAGAAATCTGCTTAACAGATTGAAAATGTCGAAGATGAATAATCCACTCGGAAGAATAGGATATGGCTTCACAATGATTAAGCCGATCCCTTCAAAAAAAAAATCAATTCCGAAGCCTAAATAAAAATATCGGCTCGGAAAGAAAAATCTCATAAAATAATTTCGACATCAATAAAAGCAAATTGAGTGTTGCGGATCTACCATCCGGATTCACAACTCCCAAAGAACTCATCAAGCCCAAAATATTCAAAGAAAAAGAATCGACAAGTTCTTTTGATATAAAAATAATGAGATGAAACTCATATCAAAAAGAACTCGAATAAGAACATCACAAAATAAATGTAATCAAGGATTAAATGAGAAATACCTTGACCAAGAGAAGAGTTGCTAGAAACTTGTAGCTTTCCTTCTCTCTTGCTTGGAAGCTTAGGACACGAAGATAAAAGATGACCCGAACCTTTGCAATAGCGACAAAAGAGGGGTCTCGAACACTCCCTTGCATAATGGTCTGTTGAACCACAATTGTAGCATTGTCCGCCACTAGAGGTAGGAGTCTTTGCTACCGGAACTTGTTGCTTCCCTTTCTTATTAGAATTGGGGCCTTTGACTTTGATAGGCCTCTTCATGATGTTGTTGAAGTTCTGTTGGGCACGCACAACTTCAACATCACCTTCATTATCGGCCTCTTCAAGACGAAGTGCGATATCAATAAGCTGATCAAATGAAACCTCAAGTTTCAGAAGTAATGGCTTCTTAAGATTCTTATTCAAGCCATAGACAAATCTTTGATTTTTCTTCAATGGGGTATTGATGTATTCAACCCCATATTTGGAAAGAGATTCGAAAGACGCGACATAATCCGTCACAGAAGATTCACCTTGAACAAGGTCAATAAAACGCCGGGCCAAAGTTACTTTTTCGGCCTCCGGCATAAATTTCAATTCGAATCTTTTTCGGAATTGCTCCCAAGTGAGATCCGCCTCAACGATTTCAGAAATTAAAAACTCGTACCAATCTAACGCTCTTTCTTGGAGCATGCTAGAAGCCACTTGGACTCGGTGTAGATCGATAAGGTTCATGCGAGAAAAGATGCGATCGCATGATTTGAGCCAAGCTTGAATTTCAATAACACTCTCGGATCCTTTGAATGGCCTTCCACCCAAATCGGTATAGTCTCTGCACAAGCGTGCAAAACCGGATCTAGGATGAGTAGGCTCTGAATGGGGACTGGCAGCTTGAGCATTCTTTACTAGATCAAGAAGCTGCTGGGCAGACATAAATACTCCATCCTGGGGAGTAGCACTAGATTGACCGGCGCTGGGACGGCCTGGTCTGACCATTTCTCTTCTTTAAGAAAGAAAGAAGGAGAAAAGTTATTCTCAAAATAAATATCAAGCAATCTTGATAGATAAAACAAGGAATCATAAAAGAAAATAGGATAGGACGGTACGAAGACCCGAATAAAATCCTAAAGCACGACTCCTAAGATGGACTTAGGACGATGATCCTTGTTAAATTATTCCACATTGTTCTGAAGTTTGGCTCCGATACCAAGCTGTGACGCCCCACCTCTATACCCACGCTAGCCAAGAACATTAATGTGAACGCTGTCAACTAGCACGGAGAATAAGGCTGTTGAGGAGCGACCATCTGTATAATTGCTTTGTGCGAGTACCGATATACCGGATAAAAATATAACTTTTCATCTCAAGAGGAAATCCGACATACCGACACAAACTAAAAGCTACTACACAGTGGCTATAAAGGTCTTCGGAAACAAATATAGAAATAAACATAACACAAATCAGTCACAGACAATTCATATCACAAAGGCGGAATAAGATATGAATATTACACTAGGAAGTGTACATCAGAGTAGTGGTCTAAAAAGATCCACAATATCACAAAAGAATAGTTAAATGAACTACACAAAAGAATAAGTATGCATTATGGAGTCTATATCTCAAATGTATACAACAAAAACTACTAATCTAAGTAGTTAACCAAAAGTCAGAGGAATCAATCCCAAGAGAGAAGTCAAGCAGAAGCACCTGCAACATCTCGGTCTGACCCGAGTATTATTTAAGAAGAAAATAATAAACGGATCAGTCTAGCTATAAATATCAGAAGAAATGATATAGAATAGGTGATATGACATAAACATATAATAATCACAATGCCAAGCTGTGATTAATAGGTAACTGAAAACCAACAAGAGATTAATCAATATCACAATAATCTACTCAAGATAAAAAGGAATGTCATACTCCTAATTTCATTCACCAAGCCACAATAAATGACATATATATATATATATATATATATATCCATGCCAATCGTAAAAGTTGGTGAAACATAAATTCCAGAAATCAACACACGAAATCCAGATATCACAATAAAAGGGTGGCCAAGACATCGATGTAGTACAAACGGTACATCCAATGAATCCAAAAGCCAAAACATCGATGTAGTACAAACGGTACATCCAATGAATCGAAACACATAAGAAAGCACATGGGTCGCTAGCCCATGAAGAAATGAGACGAAGCTCGATTTAATGAGGTACGGTCCTCCACATAGACAAAGAGACATCGCACATTGCTAGTCTAAACCATAAAATGATCATCATGGTCATCGAGACGTGTCAATTACACTAAGCTAGTAAATGTAAAAGTTTAGCTTCATGTCCCATAACCACTTACTTAACTTAAGCATTTACGAACAAACTGTAAATCTCCACTAGAAAATTGTCACAAGAGATTCAATCGAACAAGTCCAAGAATTAACCGACGAAGTAAACGCAAGCGTTTCATACCACTTGTTTTACTAATTCATTTAATTAGATTTCTCATACGAGTGAGGTAAAGGTTTGTATATACTAATAGATTGGAAAACGGTTTGAGAAAACGAGAATTATAAATAAAATAGCTGTTGAAATCGTTTTGATGAAAGAGTTTTGATATTTACTATTAGTATTGAAACCTTTATATTTTTAAAGTGGCAAAGCACAAGGGGGATTGTAGAAACAATCAATCACAAAGATCACATTCGAAGATGTGAATAAAAATCCAATGAAATCGATAAAGGATCCATCGAAGTGGATATATCTAAAATTCCCAAAGAAAATAAGTCATCAAAGATGATAATAAATGATGACAATAAATAGGATCATCACGAATCGATTTAAATTGGAAATTCAATCCAAAAAGGCAAATTGAACTAAAACAGCAGGTTCAGTCGACTGAACAGAGGTTTCAGTCGACTGACCCTGTATCTGGGAATTTTCCAGGTTTAGGAAACTTTCTGTTTCTAGGTTCAGTCGACTGAACAGAAGATTCAGTCGACGGAATCATGCCTGGAAACTTTCGGGTTCCAGGTTCAGTCGACTGAACAGACCTTTCAGTTGACTGAATCATGCCTGGGCTGTTTTTCAGCCTATTCAAATGAAGGGCAAACTCTTCCAAAATGCAACCGGACGAACATTGGCTCTAAGGGTTTATGCCAATCGGCAACCCGACCCTATATGCTCCTCGTTGCATCATCCAAAGCATGATCAAACATCCATAAAAGGATTTCACACAAATTTGACTTAAAAACCCAAAAATTGGAACATTCACAAAACCAATCCAAATCAAGAGCAAATGCACATGAAGAAGTGTTAGGAATTCATACCCAACAACCAAAGATAATTATAGTCATAGATGTGAGATAAAAATCTCACCTTTGAACCCAAATCAAATGAATGAGAAGCTTGAATCAATGGAAGACCAACCACACTTCAATCTCAACTCAAGAAGCTTGATTCTTAGCAATGGATTCTCTTGAACTTTGGAGCAAGAACTTGGATTTGCAAAGGAAGCTAGGGCTTGGAGTTTTAATTTCCTCTTCCACCCTCCATTAACATAAAAGCTTGAGTATTAGGAAAATAGAAGAGAAGTGAATGAAGAGGAGAGGGTTGGAACTGAGTTAAGTGGGGTTAATGGGCTCAGCCCAAACCAAAGCCCTAAGTAAAAAGCGGCAAAAATCAACTTTCTCCAAACATATCGAAGCTTATACTCAAAAAGGTCGCAAACGTCATTTTGAACTCGATGGAAGTGGTCTCGAGTCCCAATTCGACAGTTTGCAAAAAGTAGGTTTTCGGACCAAAATCCGATGAACGGTGAAATATTTAAATAAAATATTTAAATATATAATCGATAAATATGCGGGTTGTTACAACTATCACTAATGGAAGAGGCTCATATGTTGTGGTTGGAGGTGTGTCTGTCGAGATTGTAGATCTAATACCATCTCGAATAAGCTTTGTGGATTTGTGAAAGGATTTCATTAATCCTATAGGAAGTCTTTTCAAGAATTGGAGATATTCATGAAGTGTGAGGTTGATTTGTCCCTCTAGTGAGTGGGATTTCCAAGAGTTGTATCTGTCAGCTAGGCAGAAGCAGGTGATGGTATCCTGGTGGCTTCAGGAAGGAATAGCTGTGCGGTGAGATGCAGTATCCATAGAAGGTTCTGAAGATGTTCTTCTGGAGCAAGATTTAAATAGTGTTGGAGGAACAGTGATGCCTACTGCAGGGAAGATTTAGAAGTTTAGAGATTTTTCTGGATCTCAAGTAAGGGTGGTTGTCTTATCTATATTGAAGTATGACGCTAAGGTCGATGAGTTACCTCATTTCGGACATGGTCTCATTTGTTTTCCTTAAGAAGATCTAGCGGTTGGTGTTTGGTTGGAGCCGAGTTTCTTGAGAAAATGTATACCCATCTCAAGGATTTTTAGCGAAATTGGGTGATAGTTTTGTGTTTTCAAGAAGCTTTTGGGTTAAGGATGATCTTTTGGCTTAGCAGTATCATTGAAGTGAAGTGTGGAAGCAGCAACGTTGATCTGTTTCTTCGATGATTCAGTAATCTTTGAGATTCTACTATCAGCAGACCAGGCAGATAGTGAAGGCTTATCCATTTCTTTAGGAGGCTCAGCAGAGCAGGATATTTGTTGGAGTGATCTATCCGTTTTTTTCTGGTATATAATCCATTATGGAAAGATTGATCTTGATTAGGAAAGCTGTTCTAGTTGGTGAAGATAGTTCTTTGGGATCTGAACTGAGTAGGATCGCAAAAGCCACTTGCGATTAGTTTGGGAGTTCGTGGAGTATTTTTTGGTTTAAGATTGAGGCATCTCATATGGAGGTAAAGGCTACTTAAGTAGTCAGATATTTTTCGATGTTTCTGAGGAAAACAGAAGTTTACCCGAATCGGAGATTGAGTTTTCTTATCGACTTGGATTCCAGGAGTAATTTTGATGGTTCATCCATGTAAAGGGATGACTCTTAGAGCAAGAAGAAGTTGGTTAGGCAGCTCAGGATTCTTTGGAGAGGGATTGATCATCTAGTTCTAATTAAGATTCTGCTGGATGTTTTGACCAAATGAAATGGTCACTAAGATTTCATGAGTCAGATGAACAGTGTATGGAGAAAGATTGTGCTTGAGTTCTTCGATAGCATTTCTATTTACTCTAGATCAGAGTTGTTCAGCGGAAGCGAGATAGCAGTTATTCTAGAATAGGAGCAACTGAGAGTTGCGGTTTCCTGGATTAAAGAATTTCTACTGGAAATTCAAATATGAAGAAATTTTCTGGATTGGAAGGTAAGGTTGTCAAGTGCAACTGTTTGTCTATTCCAGATAGGAGATGTAGGTCTGAAGTCCACTAATACTTGTGGAGTAGAGTTCTGTTTTGGATTTCAAATTTTTTTTGAGAGAGTCATTTTGTTGAGTAGGACCTGGAGAATTGGTTTGATTTTGGTCCAGTTTGTTTCATGAAGAAATCAGCAAGAGTTAAACTGATCAGGAAGGATGGAGGTGACTCAGAATCATCTGAAGAGTTATGCAGTTAGAATTGAGAAGATTTGGGATGTGAAATTGGATCTTGGATATTGATTTAGTTTTATCCGATCAAAGGAATCATAAGACTGGGTAAAACTGGAGAGCTATCTCTGGAGTATTTTGAGTTTTTCCTGTGTTCTCTGGAGATTAGATTTCGATCTACAGGATTGAATTGCCAGTTCGAATAGCTGGAATTCATTATATTTCACATATCTCTGAGGAATATGTGTAAGATTCTTCGAGTAATAGAATTAGCAGTTTAGGAGGTTTTGGTAGTTTAGTTGGTCTTGAGTTTAGTCTGATATCTTGTTTAGATTTGAAGGATCAGATGAGGAAGTTCTTGTTATAGTAGTATAGTTACTTAAGATTCTGTAGAGAGAATATTCCAGTATAGGTACCTGGAAACTCTAGATAATATTAGGAAGTTCTATTCAGAATTTTGTCTGGATAGATAAAATTGTTTGTTTGAACTGGTTGCTATGATTGATTGTTTGATTGCTATTTGAAATTTAAATTCTTTTGCTAGATTATTAAATTATCTATGCTTTTAAATTTCGGGGACGCAATTCTTTTAAAGGGGGAGGAATGTGACGACCCGGAATTTTGAACAATATCAATTTAATAATCTTTGTTAATAATTAAATTGATTTGATCAATTTACATTATAAATTGATAAGTTAAAATTCTTTTAAAAGTTAATAATAATAATTTCAACAATTTCCTTAACAATATAAATAGGCAAGTTTAAATTCTTTTGAAAATTTAAAATATTTTAAATTTGGAAATATTTATTTTGGCAATTTAAAATTGGTAAGATTTATTTTTCAAATGCCAATCAAAAATATTTTCTACTTATGATATATATATTGATATATCTTGTAAATAGGAAGTTTTAATGTAATAAAACTTTATATTCAAATTGTAATATATATAAAATATATTATGGTTTGTATTTATGTTTTAATTATATTGTTTTGAATTTAATAAATGTTTTCAAACTTTAATATATATATATATAATTTGTAAATTGGAAATTTTAATTTGATTTAATACTTTTGAAAATGATATTTAAGATTTAAGTTTTAATAACAAAGTTAATTTCTTATTTATTATAAACATATATTATAAGTTTTTATTTTAGTTAAGATTTAAATTTAAAAGTTCAATTATTTTTAATATTCTTTCATTTTAATTTTATCATAAGATAAATTGTTTTAAAATTTTTATATAAGGAGTTAAACTCAATTTCTCAAATTTATAAACATACGTTATATGATTTGATCAAAATATAAGTCATTTGAATTCATATGAATATTTATTCAAAGATAAGTATACACATTTTATAATTATATCAATATTACATAAATACATGTATATAGCTTAAATAAATTATTAAAAAGAAAATAACATTTAAAACATTAATAAAACAATATAAAATAACTTTTATAAGTATTAATTAAACATCATAACACTTGTAAGACATTAATTTAAACATAAGGACATTTTTAAATCAATAAGCTTATGTGTAAGTTAATTAAATCATGGATATGACAAGTGTCATTAAACTAAAAAAATTTAAAATTTAATGGTAATTTAAGAGAAAAGTTTTATTCTTCAGCAAAATACTTTCTTATCCTCAACAAAATTACAATACAAAACAAATGATCAAAAGAAGTAAAGTCTGGAAAAAACTAAAACCTGGATTTCAATCTGAAACATGAGGATAAAAAGCAAGTTCAAATCAGAGAATATGCAAGAAAATTACAATAGCAAGAGCAAGATGTAAATTTCAAATGCAAGATCTTCAAGTCAATCAAGAAAATTAGGAATCAAAAAGCAATTCTGGAACATCAACATGCAAAACTGGAATCAAGTAATTCAAGAGCATGCAAAGAAAATTTCAAAAGCCTGGAAAGTAAATTAGCTTCTAATCCTCTGCAAAACATAGGTGAGTAAATGATTTCTTTTAAAAATAGTTTAAAACCTGGATTCAACTTGTTATTGTGATGATATCATAATGTTATCTGAAATATTTGATTTAGATTTGAATGCATGTTTGAATTGTGAATATTTGATTTGCCTATGAAGTTAAACATATGCTCTGTGTAAAGTAACAGGCTTCAATTTCATAATAAAATCAATAATCCCATGTTGAATTCGTATTGGCCTTTGATGTGTAAATAGAAGTTGATTGTAAACAAGTAATCTATCACCTAAAAATATTTACAGGATTTTAAAGTGAATTATTGGCTCAGGAGTTTTAAATTTACAGTAAATCTTTAATTTGGGTCAAAATTTTTGCACTCAAATTTAAGTTTTGATTTTATAATTGGATTACAATTGGGAAATCATGATTTTTGAGGCATGAATCTCGATTTTTAGATTAGTAGATTGTGTGAATTCGTGGTTTGACAGTTTTGGGCATTTTGGCCGATTGGAGGCGAACAACGACGATCTGGGCGTCGTAGTTGAACTTGAAGGTAGAGGGGGTGACGATGTTCACCAGAAAATTGCCTAGGGATTTTATTAGTGATTGTGTTGACCGAAAATCGAGGAGGTAGGGTTTTATACCCTGTATTTGTCGTGAGTGTTCCTTTGGGTTTCGCGGCGTCGAGAGACGAACGGTGGCGATCGCGAGGGTTGCAATAGGTTCAGGGAGTCGCAGCGTGGCTTCAGATAAGTTGGCGAGGCGTCTCGAATGATGGTTCGTCGGCGACGATCATTTTTTTGTTGATTATTGGGTTCAGGCAGTTGGGCTAAGGGGTTCATTTTTGGATTCTCGATCGTATCTCGGTTTATGGGTTTCGCTTTTGGTTGTAGTAGTCGTGGGTGACTCGTGGAAGCCGTGGTGATGGTCGTGGGTGGCCGGCGTAGTGGTGCATGATGCACGGTATCGTGTATCGGAGAAGTTTTTGTTTTGGGGAGAGCGAAGGTGGATGCTCGAGTTTTCTTTCGGGTGATTGGTGTGTTTTCTCGAAGCAGGTTAGGGATGGGGTTACTCGGGGAAGTCTCGGGAAATTTTATGGGTTGCTCGGGGTTTTGCTAGGGTACTGGAGATTATATCGGTTTTGTATATTAAGTAACCGGATTTTATAAAAGTCAGCGAAATAATGAATAGATGTTATGAACATAGAAATTTGATTTTGGGAATGTTTATAAGTTTGAAAACTTAAGTAAAACAAGTTTTTACTTATAAAAATAATTTGTTTCAAAGTTAAATTTTAAATAAGTTTTATTTTTATATATTAGAATATGGAAGTTTTAAAATAAAATTAGTGAAGTTTTGAATTAAGTTTGTACTAAATTTTATTTAATAACTTTGGAAAAGTTCAAAAGTTTTTATTTGAATGTTTAAAATTATTTTAACTATAATTGATTTCAAATATAATTTATTTTAAATAAAGTTTAATGATTAAGAATTTGATAATCAATTATAATAAAGGTTTATCTTATGTAAATTAGAATTTTGATTTATTTTAAGATAAATAAGTTTGTGAAAATAATTAAGATAATTCAATTTTTATTAATAATTAAAGTGTTTTGGTTAATATGATTTAATTAAGATAATGGTTTTCTTAATTATGAATCTTTTTAATATAAGAAGCTAAGAATCATTTAATTAAATTTAATCGATTAATTAATAGTTAATTAAGTAATTAGTTTTTCATTAATTAAGATAATCACTTATGGGTTAATCTAATATAATTACTTGGTGAAGTAATTAGGTAATTAAGTGGTGAATTACTGGAGGTAATTAAGTAAAATATAATTACTTTATGGAAGTAATTAAGTAGATGTGATTAAGGATTAATCACTTGTGTAATTAATTAAAGAATTAATTAATATAATCAATTAAAGGTTTAAATTTAGTTATTAATTGAAGACTAATTAATTAATAAAAGGATTAAGAGTAATTAATTAAGTAATTAATTACTTGTTAAAGTAATTAATTAAGGAAGAAATTTAATTAATGAAAGAAATCATTAATTAATGAAAATAAATGATTAATTGTTAATTAATAATTAAAGGATAATTAACTTATAATTAAGTTTTAATTACTAAATGTAATTAAAAAAATTAATCAAATGTGATTAATTAAAAGTAATTAATTAAATATGATTAATTACAAATGATTAATCAAGTGTGATTAATTAAAGGTAATTAATCAAGAGTAATTAATCAAGTATGATTAATTAATGAGGTGATTAATCAGGTATGATTAATTAAAGGATAATTAAGGAATAATTATCAGAATAATTAGAGAATAATTAATAAAATATGATTAATTTAAAAGGGTAATTAAGAAATAATTCTTGGATAATTAAGTAATTAATCAAGATGATTAATTAAATTTGTAATCAAGGAATAATTACTTAAGGTAATTAAGTAATAATTAATCGAGGATGATTAATTCAAAATGGATAATTGAGTGATGTTTATTAATTAATTTGTAATTAATTAATGAATAGTAAGATGGATTGATGATAATCCAAGTAACTAAGTAAGGATCAATTTAATCAAGGATTAATTAAATTAATTGAGTTTGGATTAAACTTGTTATGGATGATGAATGATTGGTTGATAAATATCATTGGATGAGTTAATGATATTGAATGATATTGGATGTCATTGATTGATATGTGATGATATGAATGTGATATATCTGAGATGTGATATATATATGTTGCTTTGTGATATGTATGAATGAATGTGATAATAGTGGATTACCTATCTGTGTAATGTGAATCATCCATTTATGTTAAGTGATATTTATGAATATCTACTGTTTAAAACCCTTAAGTACAACTTGGACATTAAAATGGCGTTTAGATTTGGTGAGACTGGGATCGGGTTTCCATATTTGGATATTCGAAAACCACATCAATCCAAAATAAACGTTAGGTCGTGAATCCCAGTGGAGTGCAAGTGAAGACTTGAGGTGTAAGAACTATTCGTCAATATAACTCTGGGGGTGATTCCGTAATGAGTTTGACGGAAATAATACTTACAGGTTCGTGATGGTGATTCAGAGTGCAAGGGCTATGGTCGTTGACTCGGAGGGTGATTCCAAAATGAGTGCAACAAGATAGTGCCTTCGGTTCCGTTCGAACCCGGAACGGACTTGTATGGATTGAATGCTTTCAGAATATCGTCAGGTGGACGATGAGCGTTCTAAGATAAATGTGTCCTACAAAGGTAATCGCAGGCTCAAGCCTCATCAACCGAGAATGGCTAAAACAGGGGAGATGCAGCAAGGTTAAGTGGGTCATGCCCAAGTAGGACGAGATTCATCCCTGTCTAGATGTCCCTTTTTATTTCGGCTTTGTGGGCGGTTGGATCTGCAGCCAGCTGCAGGGTGGTCTTGTTCGAGACTGTTCAGTAAGGAATGGTCCCGGCCTTGTGTTGCAGGGGAGCGGGCGTACTCCTCGGTACGGTGATCTAGGCCACGTATTGTGACGGACGGTACCCCAATAGCCCTGCCATTGATGGAAACCCATTCTTCCTACGAGACCCTACGGTTTTGTTTGTGTTACCCACTTTTGTGGCTAGTAGCTGGAATTTAATGAATGTAACAATTTCGGCTATTTCATATTTACTTAAAAACCCTAGACACTATTATAATATCACTGAATTCCTATCAAATGTTTTGGTTAGCGTAAGGTAAAAACTTTTCCATGTTTATGTGTGGGAAGTCCTACGTGATACTTTTCTTTTCAAATGATTTTCTAAAGTTAAGCAATTTTAAACCGTTTACTCACACCAGACCCCTGTCTGACCCAAGTGTTTATTTTCTGTTTTATTAAACTCTTGGGTACTCATATTATGTATGAGTAGTCAAGTGATTCAGGTTATCCTTGACGAATTCTAAAGGAGCTTTGGAGCAGGAGGCTTCAGCTTGTAGATATATAGTTAGAGTTTCCGCTGTGTGTTATTCCGTATAGTTGTTCTTGTATTGTATATTAGACATAAATGTTATAACTGTCTAAATTGAGATGTATAGTTGTGTACTCTGATGTATATGATACTATATATATGTTATATATTATATTTCATTCGTTCCGCTGTGAGATTTGATGTGTTGTTGTTCTTTCTTCTCTTTCTTTTCTTCTTCTATCCCTTTCTTTCTTATATAGTGATGCGTCTTTCTGGTGATAGAAAGTCGGGTCGCTACATAACTATAACACCGTTATTTGATACACAGTTAATATGGTAAATAACACTAACATAAATTTTGCTGAAGGTCAATCCATTACATGACCACCACTATTTAATGGTTTGAATTAGAATTATTTGTCAGCTAGAATGAGAATTTTTATGCAAGCAAGTGGATATGATACTTGGAATATTACTCAAAATGAATACATTATACGCACTACACCTTTTGCATGATGGTCAAATACATAAAAGGTAGATGCTACATCAAATGCAAAAGCCATGAATATGTTATTATGTGCCTTAGATAAAAATGAATTTAATAGATTTAGAATGTGTACAACTGCTTATGAAATTTGGAGAACTCTTAAAGTCACATATGAAGGAACTAACAAAGTTAAACAAAGCAAGATTTCTATGATTAAAAATAAGTTCTAAAATTTCAGAATGAGACCAGATGAAACTATAAATGACATGTATTCTAGATTCCAAGACATACATCATTCACTATTGGCACTAGGAGAATTTTTTTTAGATTTTGATATTGTTCCTAAAATTCTAAACTATTTAATGGATGAATGAAAATGAAAAGTCTTAGATATTGAAGAAGCTAATGACATTTCTACCATCAAACCTTAAGAGTTAATTGGATATCTCATGTCATACGAAGTGAATTTGCAGGCAAAGCGAGATTAAGCACAGGATAAAAAGAATATCGCATTCTAGTAAATTGCCAGTCTCAATTCTTGAATGTTACGAATGTCATAAGAAGAGTCACATGAAGAAAGATTGTCCTGATAGAAAGAAAGACTGATTTAAGAATAAGAAGGACAAGTACAAAAAGAAGCAGGCATTCTCAAATATATGGGATGATTCAGAATCGTCCAGACAGTGACATAGACATCAATTCTGAACAAGCCAATGTTTGCTTTATGGCTTCAACTAATGATGTAAATAATTTAATATTTGATGATTTAATTGATATAAATTCAGAACGGTTAGATAAACTTAAAAAATTTAAAAGAAAATATAAAGATGCACTGGAAAAACTAAAGAGAACTGAAATAGAAGTTGATATGCTAAGAGATGAAAAGAAAATCTTAGAAGAAGAACTTGTTAATACACAAGAATCTTTGTCTAATGCTTCTTCTCAACTCACTATGCTATTAAATGAAGTAGAAGTGCAAAAACGAAAGGAATATGACATTAGCTTCAAAAAATAATGATTTAAAATCAAATGTCAAAATTCTTGAATTGAAAAATACTAGTCTCAAAACTGAGTTAAAAATATCACTAAAAAAACTAATTTTAATAAAGGAAGAGAAAACCTTTCTAAAATTATTAGTAATTCTCAAACTACTACAAATAAGAGTAGATTAGGGTATAAAAGTTCTTCAAAGACAAGTTCAAAGAAGAACTGTATAACATACAAAAATTTCAATTTGCATAATAATTTTGTAAAAGCAAAAATAAAGAAAAAGGTTTTCACTCAAAAGAAAGAAATTTCTGAAAAAAATAGTATAAAAATTTGGGTACCAAAAACCAATAATAATTTAATCAGAAATAAATATATAAAATCTTTATAACTTCAGTTTATAAAAATAAAGGTTTACTTATAAGGCGAATTCTAAACCCTCTTGGGTTTGGCTTTCTAAGACCTAACTCTTAGGACCCTAATAAAAGTTGGGTACCAACGTCATTCAAATATTTTGTGCAGGTACCGACTAAGAAAAGTGGAAAGTGGATACTAGACAGTGGTTTCTCAAAACATACGATAGGAAATAAAGATATGCTAACCAACATTATCTACTCGGATGGAGGATCTGTCACATTTGGAGATAATTCCAAAGGCTATATCATCGGCAAAGGCGATGTGAGCAATGACGGTATATCTAACTTACCTCTTATTATAAAATTTTTACTAGTTAAAAATTTGAAACATATTTTTCTAAGTATACGTCAACTATGTGATAAAGGCTTTAATATAACCTTTTTAGAGAATAAATGCAACATTTTTTATCAAAGTAATAATCTTATATTTGGAGGAACCAGAGAAAGAAATATTTATATATTAAATATGAAAGTTAATCATAACACAAAAATGTGCCTAGTAACCAAAGATAATGATCCTCGGTTATGGCACAAAAGATTTTGTCACATGAATTTTAAAGCTATAAATAAATTATCTAAAAATGATTTTAAAGGTCTACTAAAAATGAATTTCAAAGTAAAAAAAGCACTAGTGTTGCTTGTTAATTATGAAAATTAAACAAAATCTTCTTTTAAATCAAAGAAAATGATTTCTGTATTACAACCACTTGTTATAACATTTAGATCTTTTGGACCAACTCAAATTCAATATATAAACCATAATAGATGTGTTTTTATAATAGTAGGTGATTTTTCAAGATATACCTGGACAATATTTTTGAAAAATAAAAGTGACACTTTGGAAAATTTTAAAATGTTCTGTAACGACCCAGGATTTTTAATAATTAAAATTTGAATATTTAATTAATTTTAAATATTAATAAGTGAATTTATAAGTCAAATAAATTTTTATTTGAATTATTGAATTTAATTGGATTATTAAATCGATAATTTAATATGTTAAATTATGGAAATAATTGAAAATTGAGTTAGATATGATTGAAAATGATTTGTAAAATTTTATTTTATCATATTGGAGTTAGAACGATATTTTAGAACTTTTAAAATCGAATTAAAAGTTAATTTGTGAAAATTGAATATTTTAATATTAAATCGACTAGTGAAAATAGTCAATTTTTGAACAGTCTCAGAATTGAACGAAACAAGTTCCATTGGATCCGTAATAGTTAGTTATTACCGGATTTCAATTTTCGTGTCAATCGGAGCTATCGTTTGATCGTGGCAGCTCGAAACGCATCGAATCGTTTTTAATATTAATTTGGCGAGTTAAAACAGCCATTTTTCAAAAAGTCTCGGATTTCGACGAAACCAATTTCATCGGATCCGTAATGTGGTATTATTGTAAGGTTTCAAATTTCAAGTCAATTGGATTTACCGTTTGTCCGGTACAAATTAAAACGCCTAGAAATCGGTTTAAATCGGTTTAATTTAAATTGAACGTTTGTAGCCATAACTCGCACATACTTCCGAATTAGCTTCCGAATCCTATTGCATTGTGTCCGGAACGCGGGGTAAACCTTAGAAACGCTGGTTACGGTGCGTAAATCGGAGTTCGAAATTTTCGAAATGAATAGTGTTTACGTTTGATTTTCTATAAAAGGAGACCCTTACCTTCATAAATAAAAAAAAAATTAGGTTATGAAACCCTAGCCGCCTCTTTTATATGAATGGCCATAAATTGCTCTCACTTCTCCCTCAATCTCTTCCAATCCATCAACAATTAGCCTTAGGTTTCAACTAGAGAATGGAAGAGCATGAAGAGAGCTAGAGATCCATACGGATATGATAAGGTTTGGCGTCGCGTGGAGGTGACAAAATGGCCGCGTTCTCAAGGGGTTGCGCACGGTTTTCAAGGCAGCATAGGGGGCCGAGCTCTCAAGGGTTTGGGCCGAGTATGGAGTGGGTTGAGCCCTTCGAGATGGCGGTGGTATGATGGAGTATCGATGCTTGTGGGCGGTGCAAAGTTTAAACCTAATTTGCTTTGTTGGGTTCGGCTATACGTGAGGGTGTCTAGAGATGTTACGTGAGGGGGAAGGAGATGCTATGTGCGGTCATGATGCTTGGGAACCAAATCCTACGGCCTGTGTTGTTGTAGGTTATAAAAATTAGAAATTTAGTTGTAAATTGTTTATATAAATTCGTATAAACTTCATAAAATCATAACCTTTTCATACGAGGTCGAAAACGCGCGAAACCAGTTGCGTTGGAATCGTATGGATGAGCACTACGCGATGGAGTTGGATTGGAGTCGTTTGGAGTTAGTGAGAATTTTGGGTAAAATTAAACGTTCGTTTAATTTTATTCGAAATAAATCGCTAAAACGGAAAATAAAATCAAGGTGAGAACTTCTCACTCAATCGAATCAGTTTCGATTTTATTTTAAATAGTTAGATTTAAAATATTTTAATGCATGTTTGAATGTTGATTGTTATCTATTGATTGTTAAAATAGACATTATACGCCGTTAGTAAGCGGATTTTATTTATTAAAAACATATACCGCGAATATTTCATAAACAGTGAAATTGGTATTATATATAATAGCAATATATATATATATTGGCATATGTATATATTGGAGTTATTGATTTCCCGCATTTTTTGTTTAGCGGATGAGACCCTATTACGCCGTTATTAAGCGGATAATATTTTAAATCCCATATACCGCGATAATTTCGTACTGGAGAGAAATTGGTATTGTGCTAATGTTTTTGGATGCAGGAAAACAGGTTGGAGGGATCCAACTGGATTCCTCAACAGTATTTATTTGATTTCAGATATTTTGATATTTGATTGATTATCATATCGATATATGATGTCGTTGTTGTCATGATTGACTATTTGGTGTGTAGCATCATTGGACCAAATTTGGAAATTTTAAAACGATTTCAAAGTGATTTTTGAAAGTATACGTTTATAAAATATTTTTGGAATTGATCCATTTTAAATAAATTAACGTTATAATTTTTAAAGTTATAAAAATTATGATTTTTGAGAAAAATGGTTAAAAACTAATTTTTGAGAATATGATGCTAACAATTTTATAAAATAGTTTAATCGGGATTTTAGAATTTATTGTGAAAAGTTTAAATATAAGATTTATAAAATTTAATTATTTTATGAATCAAAATGGTGAAATAATAAAGGAGAATAAAGACGTTTTAAAAGGATAATATAAATTGATTTATATTAAGAGATTTATAAATGGATATTTATAAATTGAAATATGGACATTATAAAACGAGTTTTTATAAGTGTTTGAATGAAGTGGAAATGAATTTCATAATTGAATGGAATTTATAGAATTTTAAACAGTGAAGTTATAAATGGAATTTTATAAACAGTAGGTTTATAAGATTTATAAAGTTATTGAAAGAATGAATTTTGGATAAATAAACAATCTTATAAGTTATAAGATTTATAATTTGGGAAGTTAAAAGAACGATTCTGTAAAATAATCGTTTTATAAGCATTAAATTTATAATGTGAACCTTTAGTTTATAATTAAGTTATAAATCGAATAGATTAATAAAGGAATTTCTAAAAGGAAGTTGTTATAAAATAAATAGAAATGGAGTTTATAAACGTTGTTTTATAAATTCACAAACGACTTATTTTGATAAGTAAATTATTGAAACTTATTAATGGAGTTATATTCACGTTTTGAACTGTGAATAATCCTTTTAAATAAAATGAATAAAAGGATGAAATTTGTTAACAAAGTATATTCAAGTTTTGAATAGTGAATAAGATGTTAAAGAAATTGTTTTGAATGTGATATTTGAAATAGAATTAAAACGATCTAACGATGTTTTAATTGTGTTGAGATTCGAAACCATAGATTTCAACATATATTGTTGAAATAGACGTTTTCGAGAAATAGAAGGAAATAATGGACTATCACACTGTTGTTATAGTAAATGATTTCCGAAAGGAAATGTTTTGCATAGTATTGGGATTTATATATCTATTTTAATTTCGAATCCCTATACTAGTGATTTTGGGTTGTCGTAACGATGTTTTACGTAACATTCGTTTTGGCCCAAATAAATATGTTTAAGAGAATGATTTCCTTAAAGAATGAAATATATACTTAATCTCGATTTAAGTATATTGAATATTTTCCAAGTGTTGAAAATAAATAAAATTTGTGAATTACTTATGAATGTATAAGTATGGAAATGTTTTCCAATATAAGGTGAATATTTTGAGAATTTATCTTTTTGAAGATAAATTTAAATGAATAATTGAAATCGAATATCAATAGATATTTTGGATTATAAATTCACTAAGGAATTTATAAAAGAAAGTGGAATTGGTTTAAAAATAAATATTGATTTATTTTTGAAGTATGAAATAATATATCTTGTAAGGATATTTTGGAAAATAAATAATTTGGAAAATTATTTGGAAACTGGTGATGTGTGCATATCCAGTGATAGTTCAATAACCGACTATCAATATTTCCCTTTGAATGGGTAATTGATGTGATTTGTTTGAATGTGAATGCCACACTTATTTTTGAATAAGCGCTCACTATTCGGGTTAACCGGGAAAGGACCATGGGGTCGTATAACCCATTCCGAATATGTGATACGTCGTTGTGAATTGCATTTGAAGATCGGTGTTGAAGACCCGGTATTTGCGAAAGCGATAGGATGACCTATCGATTGACTCTGCACCGAGTTGCTCCGGTATTGAGTTCTCCATATGTGATGGGAAATCCGATCAGGATTGTAAATAACCGGATTGCAAGGACTTCTTTGTAAGTGCCTTCGGTTTTGTTCGATCCCAGAACAGACTTGTATGGATTGTATGTCTGACATTACAAGTTGAGATATAAAGCCGATTTCTTTCAAATATATTTCTGTTGGTGGCGGAGAATTTATTCTTTTAGCTTAACACCCTTCTCTGAGACGTACGAGCTCAGAGGTTATGTAGTTGAATGTTATCAGCGATATATTCCCAATTTGGTAATGTGACATGCTGAGTGTTGCTGTAAATGATCATTGTGTTGATTATTTGTGATAGGATCGTTTATTTGATCGTCTATCCTGGTGATCATTTCTATGATCATTTGTTGACCCAAAGCATGGCTTTTGTATAAAGTATGTTTTTGTGGACGTGACTTCGTCGAGCCTCACACCCCGTGAATGGTCAAAACAGGAAAGATGCGGCAAGGTTATGAGGGGTAGCGCCCTTTAGGATGTGTGCATTTCCTTCTGGAAAAGGGTGGTATCATGGTATGGAGCCCAGATACTTACTCATGTTGAAAACACTTTGTTATGATTGTGTGAATTGATTACGAGCGCTCGGTGAAAAGGTTCCAAAGGACCGGGGGATGGCATATTCGGTCAGTTGTTACTCAGTTAGGGGTAACCCGGCCTTGTGTTGGTAGAGATCCGGTTTGGTTCTCGGGGATGTCCATCCAGAGGCATTCTCATGTGGCAATGGGAAGTTCCTTGGCCTGATCATTCGTTGGAAATCCAAAGAAACAATACGAGACTTGTACGGTTTTAGTTGTATAACCTGCTATGGAATGTGGCGGTAAACTGCTATTGAACATAGTTAGCTATAGTAGGCATAGTTCGGAATGTCTATGCTGGCTAAGATTTATATTCTACTTTCGAAATCAATTTTTTCTACTCTATGCACTAATAATAATATCAAATGTTCTTTTAATGCGTATCAAGCATCTTTGACTATCATAAGGAGAAATCTCCTCCGATTCTGCGTTTGCATGTGTGTGTGTGCGGGAGGCCTTATGGTAGTCTCATTTTTAAAAGCATTGCGAATTGACTTTAAAAATATTCCTATATTTTGATTTTAAAGATAAATAAACTGTTTTGAGTTCTCACACCAGTCACATGACTGACTTGGAGTTTATTGTTTTCCTTCCTAAACTCTGGGTGCCCACCAATTTCTACACGGGCAGTCAAGAGTAAGGTTTATCAGGATATTCTGGATATTCTGTAGTTGCTGGAGGCAAGATGGATGGCATGGCGTATTACTTATATAGTATTTCTCTTTTTCCGCTGCACTATTTGATGTTGTTTGTTGTTGTACACTCTGATGATGATGTAATGTAATGTATAAAATGTAATAACTGATATAGTTCTTTGTTTAAAGATTATTCATTTATCTATTATATGTTGTTCCGCTGCGAATTGTGAGATTCTGTTATTGTTCTGTTGTTTCCTTTCTGTTCCGTTCTATGTTTTCTTTATTTTCTTTCTGTTCTGTTCTCTGTTCTATTTTCTATTTCCTATTTTCTTTCTTTTCTATTTTTCTGTTTCCTTTCCTCTCTATCTTTCCTCTTCCTTCTCTCTTCTTCTTTCTTCTTCTCTTTTCTTAAATTCTTTTTCTTAAACCATAACATTTCGGGTTTTTGGCCTTCGATTTCTCGGCAGTCGATAAAGTGAGTATCGATGTTGAATTTTCGAAAGTCGAAAATTTCCGTATGTTACATTTGGTATCAAAGCATATGGTTAAGCGACAACCATGGTTCTGTTGGGTGTTACTCATTAGAGATAGAGTCAGTAGTACTCTAGAATGAGTTGAGTGTAATAATAGCTATGAGAGCGTATTTTTTAGTGAATATATAATTGTTTTGTATTGTGTTGACTTATCGGTTGATTGTTTATAGATTTCGGTCGATATAGTCTAGCTAACTATCGTAGAAAGGGGTTTCTAAACTCTTAAACAAGATAAACCGACACGATATTGTTTTAAATCGGGTAAATGAAATAATTTTACCTTGATTATATTTTTATATATAAAGGAATAATTTTTCAGAATTATTAAAGTGTATATAAGTTGATTGTTAGGTTGTTTGAATAATCTAAATAAAGAATAATTGTATAAGTATAATGAATTATAAGAATTGAATTATAATTAAAGTGATTTACAATTGAGAAATAAACTTATATATATAAGAAGTGAAACTATATGAATATATTTATGAATATGAGTTATAAATAAAAATGAATTTAAAGTTAAATGGAATATAACTTAAGTGTTGTTGAATGGAATTGATTTGGGTATCGAAGTAAATAATCAAGTGGATTAAATAAATGTGAACTTAAGTTATATAAATAAAATTCAACTGTTGTAATTGAATTGAATGAATGGATTGAATATTAATCAATTGAATGTAAATTAAATTGATATGAAATAATGAATATAAGTGTTAATGTTATTGAAAGTTGAATAATTGGATAAAAATCAATTTAATTAAACCAATTGTAAGCAAAGGAATTTGGTTGTGATTAATATACATTGATTGTTATATGGTTGTTAGTTGATTGTATATAATTCATTAAGTATTAATGAAATTGGAAGCTAAAGTAGTTTAAACTCAATTGGAAGTTAAGTGAATCTTAAATAGAATTGAATTTGATTTGGAAGTGAACCAACTTGAATATGAATTAGTGAATATAAACTAATTGAAAATGAATGTTAGTAAATCATCCACTGTTAATGAATCAAATGTGATTATATTAAAAACCAATTCATTAAATATTAATGAGAATATAAATGAATATTGATTTGGTTATGGATGCTAGTTGGTTGATGTTTGCATTTGTTGATGTTTGCATTCGCTATGTTGACATATATAGTTATTATGTTGCTATATGTTGTATATCGATACTATTATCTATATACATGTTCTCATGTTGTTTGTTGAGTGATTAGTAGGTGCGGATCGCGTTTGCTTCGCATTTGGAGCTCGCTTTCGCGCTATATTAGCCGTATATGCTCGCTAATAAAATGTAAGGTACATATCTCGGATTACATACCGTACTTTTATACTTTTTTCCTTCGAGATGCCTCATTACTTGATGAGATGTATATTTGTGATATATATACTGTCATTTTTTTTCGGATCGAGCCGCGCAAAGGAGACTATGGCGAATTTTTCCGGAAATTTAAGGCGTTAGAAAAAATTTGAGAAAATTTGGAAAATTTTGAAAACTTTAACTTTGATTTTGGAATTGAAAGTTAAACAATAGTAATTGTTTTTGAAAGGATAACTAAGTATGATTTGAAAACTTAGTGAAGTATTATAAGAAGTATTAACTATGGATTTTGGAAAATAAATAAATTCTGTAATTTTTCTTACTCGTAATTTCGAGGACGAAATTCTTTTAAGTGGGGAAGATTGTAACGACCCAGGATTTTTAATAATTAAAATTTGAATATTTAATTAATTTTAAATATTAATAAGTGAATTTATAAGTCAAATAAATTTTTATTTGAATTATTGAATTTAATTGGATTATTAAATCGATAATTTAATATGTTAAATTATGGAAATAATTGAAAATTGAGTTAGATATGATTGAAAATGATTTGTAAAATTTTATTTTATCATATTGGAGTTAGAACGATATTTTAGAACTTTTAAATCGAATTAAAAGTTAATTTGTGAAAATTGAATATTTTAATATTAAATCGACTAGTGAAAATAGTCAATTTTTGAACAGTCTCAGAATTGAACGAAACCAGTTCCATTGGATCCGTAATAGTTAGTTATTACCGGATTTCAATTTTCGTGTCAATCGGAGCTATCGTTTGATCGTGGCAGCTCGAAACGCATCGAATCGTTTTTAATATTAATTTGGCGAGTTAAAATAGCCATTTTTCAAAAAGTCTCGGATTTCGACGAAACCAATTTCATCGGATCCGTAATGTGGTATTATTGTAAGGTTTCAAATTTCAAGTCAATTGGATTTACCGTTTGTCCGGTACAAATTAAAACGCCTAGAAATCGGTTTAAATCGGTTTAATTTAAATTGAACGTTTGTAGCCATAACTCGCACATACTTCCGAATTAGCTTACGAAACCTATTCCATTGTGTCCGGAACGCGGGGTAAACCTTAGAAACGCTGGTTACGGTGCGTAAATCGGAGTTCGAAATTTCCGAAATGAATAGTGTTTACGTTTGATTTTCTATAAAAGGAGACCCTTGCCTTCATAAATAAAAAATAAAATAAAATTAGGTTATGAAACCCTAGCCGCCTCTTTTATATGAATGGCCAGAAATTGCTCTCACTTCTCCCTCAATCTCTTCCAATCCATCAACAATTAGCCTTAGGTTTCAACTAGAGAATGGAAGAGCATGAAGAGAGCTAGAGGTCCATACGGATATGATAAGGTTTGGCGTCGCGTGGAGGTGACAAAATGGCCGCGTTCTCAAGGGGTTGCGCACGGTTTTCAAGGCAGCATAGGGGGCCGAGCTCTCTAGGGTTTGGGCCGAGTATGGAGTGGGTTGAGCCCTTCGAGATGGCGGTGGTATGATGGAGTATCGATGCTTGTGGGCGGTGCAAAGTTTAAACCTAATTTGCTTTGTTGGGTTCGGCTATACGTGAGGGT
This sequence comes from Allium cepa, assembly GCA_030765085.1. Lineage (NCBI taxonomy): Eukaryota > Viridiplantae > Streptophyta > Magnoliopsida > Asparagales > Amaryllidaceae > Allium > Allium cepa. The sequence continues at coordinate 562,356,767 of CM060939.1, forward strand.
GTCTGGAGATGTTACGTGAGGGGGAAGGAGATGCTATGTGCGGTCATGATGCGTGGGAACCAAATCCTACGGCCTGTGTTGTTGTAGGTTATAAAAATTCGAAATTTAGTTGTAAATTGTTTATATAAATTCGTATAAACTTCATAAAATCATAACTTTTTCATACGAGGTCGAAAACGCGCGAAACCAGTTGCGTTGGAATCGTATGGACGAGCACTACGCGATGGAGTTGGATTGGAGTCGTTTGAAGTTAGTGAGAATTTTGGGTAAAATTAAACGTCCGTTTAATTTTATTCGAAATAAATCGCTAAAACGGAAAATAAAATCAAGGTGAGAACTTCTCACTCAATCGAATCAGTTTTGATTTTATTTTAAATAGTTAGATTTAAAATATTTGAATGCATGTTTGAATGTTGATTGTTATCTATTGATTGTTAAAATAGACATTATACGCCGTTAGTAAGCGGATGTTATTTATTAAAAACATATACCGCGAATATTTCATAAACAGTGAAATTGGTATTATATATAATAGCAATATATATATATATTGGCATATGTATATATTGGAGTTATTGATTTCCCGCATTTTTTGTTTAGCGGATGAGACCCTATTACGCCGTTATTAAGCGGATAATATTTTAAATCCCATATACCGCGATAATTTCGTACTGGAGCGAAATTGGTATTGTGCTAATGTTTTTGGATGCAGGAAAACAGGTTGGAGGATCCAACTGGATTCCTCAACAGTATTTATTTGATTTCAAATATTTTGATATTTGATTGATTATCATATCGATATATGATGTTGTTGTTGTCATGATTGACTATTTGGTGTGTAGCATCATTGGACCAAATCTGAAAATTTCAAAATGATTTCAAAGTGATTTTTGAAAGTATACGTTTATAAAATATTTTTGGAATTGATCCATTTTAAATAAATAAACGTTATCATTTTTAAAGTTATAAAAATTATGATTTTTGAGAAAAATGGTTAAAAACTGATTTTTGAGAATATGATGCTAACGATTTTATAAAATAGTTTAATCGGGATTTTAGAATTTATTGTGAAAAGTTTAAATATAGGATTTATAAAATTTAATTATTTTATGAATCAAAATGGTGAAATAATAAAGGAGAATAAAGACGTTTTAAAAGGATAATATAAATTGATTTATATTAAGAGATTTATAAATGGATATTTATAAATTGAAATATGGACATTATAAAACGAGTTTTTATAAGTGTTTGAATGAAGTGGAAATGAATTTCATAATTGAATGGAATTTATAGAATTTTAAACAGTGAAGTTATAAATGGAATTTTATAAACAGTAGGTTTATAAGATTTATAAAGTTATTGAAAGAATGAATTTTGGATAAATAAACAATCTTATAAGTTATAAGATTTATAATTTGGGAAGTTAAAAGAACGATTCTGTAAAATAATCGTTTTATAAGCATTAAATTTATAATGTGAACCTTTAGTTTATAATTAAGTTATAAATCGAATAGATTAATAAAGGAATTTCTAAAAGGAAGTTGTTATAAAATAAATAGAAATGGAGTTTATAAACGTTGTTTTATAAATTCACAAACGACTTATTTTGATAAGTAAATTGTTGAAACCTATTAATGGAGTTATATTCACGTTTTGAACTGTGAATAATCCTTTTAAATAAAATGAATAAAAGGATGAAATTTGTTAACAAAGTATATTCAAGTTTTGAATAGTGAATAAGATGTTAAAGAAATTGTTTTGAATGTGATATTTGAAATAGAATTAAAACGATCTAACGATGTTTTAATTGTGTTGAGATTCGAAACCATAGATTTCAACATTTATTGTTGAAATAGACGTTTTCGAGAAATAGAAGGAAATAATGGACTATCACACTGTTGTTATAGTAAATGATTTCCGAAAGGAAATGTTTTGCATAGTATTGGGATTTATATATCTATTTTAATTTCGAATCCCTATACTAGTGATTTTGGGTTGTCGTAACGATGTTTTACGTAACATTCGTTTTGGCCCAAATAAATATGTTTAAGAGAATGATTTCCTTAAAGAATGAAATATATACTTAATCTCGATTTAAGTATATTGAATATTTTCCAAGTGTTGAAAATAAATAAAATTTGTGAATTACTTATGAATGTATAAGTATGGAAATGTTTTCCAATATAAGGTGAATATTTTGAGAATTTATCTTTTTGAAGATAAATTTAAATGAATAATTGAAATCGAATATCCATAGATATTTTGGATTATAAATTCACTAAGGAATTTATAAAAGAAAGTGGAATTGGTTTAAAAATAAATATTGATTTATTTTTGAAGTATGAAATAATATATCTTGTAAGGATATTTTGGAAAATAAATAATTTGGAAAATTATTTGGAAACTGGTGATGTGTGCATATCCAGTGATAGTTCAATAACCGACTATCAATATTTCCCTTTGAATGGGTAATTGATGTGATTTGTTTGAATGTGAATGCCACACTTATTTTTGAATAAGCGCTCACTATTCGGGTTAACCGGGAAAGGACCATGGGGTCGTATAACCCATTCCGAATATGTGATACGTCGTTGTGAATTGCATTTGAAGATCGGTGTTGAAGACCCGGTATTTGCGAAAGCGATAGGATGACCTATCGATTGACTCTGCACCGAGTTGCTCCGGTATTGAGTTCTCCATATGTGATGGGAAATCCGATCAGGATTGTGAATATCCGGATTGCAAGGACTTCTTTGTAAGTGCCTTCGGTTTTGTTCGATCCCGGAACAGACTTGTATGGATTGTATGTCTGACATTACAAGTTGAGATATAAAGCCGATTTCTTTCAAATATATTTCTGTTGGTGGCGGAGAATTTATTCTTTTAGCTTAACACCCTTCTCCGAGACGTACGAGCTCAGAGGTTATGTAGTTGAATGTTATCAGCGATATATTCCCAATTTGGTAATGTGACATGCTGAGTGTTGCTGTAAATGATCATTGTGTTGATTATTTATGATAGGATCGTTTATTTGATCGTCTATCCTGGTGATCATTTCTATGATCATTTGTTGACCCAAAGCATGGCTTTTGTATAAAGTATGTTTTTGTGGACGTGACTTCGTCGAGCCTCACACCCCGTGAATGGTCAAAACAGGAAAGATGCGGCAAGGTTATGAGGGGTAGCGCCCTTTAGGATGTGTGCATTTCCTTCTGGAAAAGGGTGGTATCATGGTATGGAGCCCAGATACTTACTCATGTTGAAAACACTTTGTTATGATTGTGTGAATTGATTACGAGCGCTCGGTGAAAAGGTCCCAAAGGACCGGGGGATGGCATATTCGGTCAGTTGTTACTCAGTTAGGGGTAACCCGGCCTTATGTTGGTAGAGATCCGGTTTGGTTCTCGGGGATGTCCATCTAGAGGCATTCTCATGTGGCAATGGGAAGTTCCTTGGCCTGATCATTCGTTGGAAATCCAAAGAAACAATACGAGACTTGTACGGTTTTAGTTGTATAACCTGCTATGGAATGTGGCGGTAACCTGCTATTGAACATAGTTAGCTATAGTAGGCATAGTTCGGAATGTCTATGCTGGCTAAGATTTATATTCTACTTTCGAAATCAATTTTTTCTACTCTATGCACTAATAATAATATCAAATGTTCTTTTAATGCGTATCAAGCATCTTTGACTATCATAAGGAGAAATCTCCTTCGATTCTGCGTTTGCATGTGTGTGTGTGCGGGAGGCCTTATGGTAGTCTCATTTTTAAAAGCATTGCGAATTGACTTTAAAAATATTCCTATATTTTGATTTTAAAGATAAATAAACTGTTTTGAGTTCTCACACCAGTCACATGACTGACTTGGAGTTTATTGTTTTCCTTCCTAAACTCTGGGTGCCCACCAATTTCCACACGGGCAGTCAAGAGTAAGGTTTATCAGGATATTCTGGATATTCTGGAGTTGCTGGAGGCAAGATGGATGGCATGGCGTATTACTTATATAGTATTTCTCTTTTTCCGCTGCACTATTTGATGTTGTTTGTTGTTGTACACTCTGATGATGATGTAATGTAATGTATAAAATGTAATAACTGATATAGTTCTTTGTTTAAAGATTATTCATTTATCTATTATATGTTGTTCCGCTGCGAATTGTGAGATTCTGTTATTGTTCTGTTGTTTCCTTTCTGTTCCGTTCTATGTTTTCTTTATTTTCTTTCTGTTCTGTTCTCTGTTCTATTTTCTATTTCCTATTTTCTTTCTTTTCTATTTTTCTGTTTCCTTTCCTCTCTATCTTTCCTTTTCCTTCTCTCTTCTTCTTTCTTCTTCTCTTTTCTTAAATTCTTTTTCTTAAACCATAACATTTCGGGTTTTTGGCCTTCGATTTCTCGGCAGTCGATAAAGTGAGTATCGATGTTGAATTTTCGAAAGTCGAAAATTTCCGTATGTTACATGTTCACTAAAAGAATTCAAAATATTAAGAATTTAAAAACTAAAAATATTTGGAGCGATCACAGTGGTGAATTTGAAAATGAATCTTTTGAAAATTACTATAATAAGGAAGGAATTGTTCCCAATATTTCATTTCCTAAAACTCCGCAACTAAATGGAGTTGTAGAAAGGATAAATAAAACACTTCAAGAATGTGCTAGAACTTTACTGAATGGAAGTATTCTACTAAAATATTTCTAGGTAGAAGTTGTAGCAAATGCTTGTTATGCTTTAAATAGGGTTTCCATCAGGCCATTAACTAAACATAAACCATATGTGCTTTTTAATGGAAGTAAACCCAACATATCGTATTTGAGAGTTTTTGATTCAAAATGTTTTATGTTGAATACAAATGATAAGCTTTGTAAATTCGATCCAAAATCCGATGAAGGAATATTCATTGGATATTTGAAGCGAAGCAAAGCCTGCAGAGTTTATAATATAAGAACTAAATCAAACGAGGAAACACTTCATTTGCCATTCGATGAAAATTTCATGGTTAACAATAAAATAGAAGACGAAGAAAATAATTCTAAATCAAATGACTCAGATTATGATATTGAAATTAATACAAACAATAATTTACCAAATAATAGTGATATAAGATGTGACAGCCCGCAAATCCATACCTCTTGAGTCAACACTATTCTACCTCTATTAACTCAAGTGGCACAGAATTACGAACCATTAGGGTTAAAGAAGAAGAGATAGAAGAAGAAGAAACTAAACAATATCAGAATCTCACAGTCGCAGCGGAATAAAATATAATAGTAAATATAGAACTTTACACAAAATGAAATCTATTACTGTTTTATACATCATATCATCAGAGTATCTCATAATCAACAATCACAAATCAGACCTACCATACAATCACAGCAGCGGATATATATAGGTACATATAATACGTCTCGGACTCCAGCTCCTCTCCTGCTCCATAGCAACCTATCCTGAACATATAATACTCGGTCTGACCTGAGCATTATAATGAAATAACACCCGAGTCAGTCTGGAATACCAGCTGATAATAATGCATCCAAATTGATTATTAAAGTTTCAAAAATCCTTTGAAAACAAAAGCATCTCGTAAGACCACGCCACAAATAAACATGTCGGATTTTTACCTTACGATAGCTAAAACACTTTTTATAGAAATCCTCTGATATTATAATAGTGTCTATTTACAAATACTTATAAAATAGCCGAAATTGTTACATCTATTAAATTCCAGCTACTAGCCACAAAAGTGGGTAATACAAACAAAACTCGTACAAGGCTCGTAGGGAAAATGGATTTCCAACAATGACTAGGCACTGGGGTACCACCTGTCACAGTACGGGGCCTAGATCACCGTACCGAGGATTACTCCCTTCATCCCCTGCAACACAAGGCCGGAACCATTCCTTACTGAACAATCTCGAACAAGATAAACCCCATGGTTGGTGCGACCAACCACCCACTAAGCCGAATAAAAAGGGACATCTAGACAGGGGAAATATCTTGTCCTGCTTGGGCATGACCCACCTAACCTTGCTGCATATCCCCTGATTTTCAGTCATTCCCGGTTGATGAGGCTTGAGGCTAAGCGTTACCTTTAGAACGTTTTCACTTAGAATGCCCATCGCCCACCTGACGATGTTTCGCAAGCATTCATCCATACAAGTCCATCCCGGGTTCGAACGGAACCGAAGGCACTACTCCTACTACATCCATTTTGGAAATATCCTCAGGATTAGTAGCGACTAGCCCTTGCACTTCACTGCTCCATCTTCGACTCCAAACACGTTTTTCGCATGAAACGTACAAATCAGATCGAAGTGGTTTTCGAGAAATAAATCTCGATCCCGGTCTCTTCGAAACGATCAACGCAGTTGTCCAATATTGATAGTCGGTGATTTAACTATCAATTTATATTCATAAACATCCATAAGCATCCATCACACCATAAATAATTCCCATATTATTTATTTACCCAAATATATTTAAAAGATATATTTTCAAATTTCCAAAACCCATTTGGAAACAATTTCCCAAAATTCTTCCTTTACAAGGTAAATCCTTTGCCATATATTTCCATTGGAATAACCAAGTTCAAAACATTTAGATTTAAAACAGTAAAAATACTTTATTCTGAAATATACTTTAAAATATGTAAATTTACTACTAGTTATTTACTAAAAATATAGTTTCAAAATATTTAAAGTTAAACCATTTATTAGGATATAAATCTTTATTTTAAATAAGGGTTTTAGTTTAAACTAAACTTATAAGTAGAGTTTTTAAAAGGCTAATACTAATTTCAACAACTTAGTTCAAAACTAGTCTTTTGAACAAATCCATTTGTAAAAATAATTATTAAGATATTTATAAAATTTACTATTGCTAATTTATAATAGTTACTTTTGAAAATAATAATTTTCAAACACTCTCTTAAACAAGCTTGAATTTTTAAAGCTTCCTTTTTATAAAATCAGTTTAAACTCGAACTTGGTTTTCCTAGGGAACTCATTCCCACTTAAACATCACAGAAATCCTTCTCACAATTTCTGTCAATTTATTTCAATTCAGGTTTATATTTTAATAACATAATCTTATTTTCCCATTTATCAACTAATAACTTTTCTCTTTGTTTATCATTCCAGATTTATTAATTTTCAATTTTCATTCCAAATGGATTTCAAATTTTAATTCTTTTAAATTCATTATTTAACAATATCTTTTATTTCTCTAAAATTCAATTTATCCATTTATAATTAAATTCTGAATTTATAGTTTATCCAACCATACTCTTTATTTCTTAAAACCCAAATTTTATTCCTTTAAATTCTTTATATAACAATTTCTTTTATTTTCTTAAATCCTAATTAATCCCATTTACAATTAAAATTCAGGATTTATATTTATTTCAACAATATCGCAGTACAATTTAAACTCAGATTTATCAATCACAATATGAAAACAGATCACAACATCAATTATAAAGATAATTATTATAATGTGAGGAATCCAGTTGGATCCCTCCAACCTGTTTTCCCTGCATCCATAAATATTAGCACAACGCATATATATAGATATCAATCCAGACTAATAAGAACAATAATATGCAACCAATCACACAGATATTTAAATATTTATTATTTAAGTCAGCCAATATCCAGATGTGAGTGAGAATAACTCACCTTGAGTTTCGGCGAGCGTTCGAAATTTAAATTAAACCAAACGACTTTCGATTTAACTCAAATTTCTACTTGCCCGGAATGGTTCCGGAACTGTTCCACTGCGTAGTACGCGCTTCTGCGATTCCAACTTTCCTGTTTCGTCAAAATCCGATAACATATGAATGTGTTACAGCATTTCAAACTTTTGATTTTAAATTTAAAAACAAATTCATTTAAATTTTAAACCTCACAAAATCTCAGCCGCACGAACCGAAAGTAAATCATGGCCGCACCATCTCCCCTTTCTTCGTTCGCTACTTCCTGATGCTCACGCCCATCGTCACAAATTAGGGTTAGAAACTGCTCCACCCACGCTCGTTTAGAGAACGATCCAAAACCACCACTGCATGCGCTTGGCGTCGCTCCACCCACGCCCAAAGGAGCTCGAAGCTCGACGCCCCCATGACATCGCTTACCACGTGCGAACGCAAACACAACGCGACCCCTTCCAGGCCTCTACGCCCCACCGAACAACATCTCCACCATAGGATCCCTAGAGCTCGGATAGCATGTCGACTTCCCAGTTGGAAATTTTTGGAATCGTCGCGTGGATTTCAAGAAAAGAGAGGAAGAAGACGAGCAATTATCGGCCATAGAAGAAAGAACGGCGGCTGGAGAGTAGATTAGGGTTTGGGAAAAGGAATTTGGGTTTATATATATATATTAATATTATTTAATTAATATACTTCTCAATCTAACAATATACGCAAACGAACTCCAAACCACGCGTTCCGACAGGCGTTCCTAGGGTTTTTCCACGTTCCGGACACAAAGGAATAGGTTTCGTAAGCTAATTCGGTCATACGTGCGAGTTACGGAATTAAACGATCAATTTAAAATTAAACCGATTAAAACGATTTCGATGCGTTTCGAGCTGCCGGGGTCAAACGACAACTCCGATTGCTACGAAAATTGAAATCCGATAATAACTAACTATTATGGATCCAATAGAACTGGTTTCGTCGAATTCCGAGACTGTGCCCCGGAAGGCTATTTTAACTCGTCAATTAAATCAAGCGATTTTCATAATTGTCTAAACCGCTTAAAATTTCACCTTTTAAAATTTTATTAACTTAACAATAAATCATATAAAATTTATAATCACATTAAAAATCATTTTGACTCATTTCGAACTAAAATCGGATTAATTGCATTTTAATAATATTAAATTTTATTATTCAATTACTATAAAATCCTAAATATTAATTTATCAACTTTAAAATTCTTCTAAAATTCCTACCACGCTTTTTACACTCAATAACTCAAAATAAACTTTTAAAACCATTTTTATCACTATTTACATCCAGATTTACTTTTATTTCAATTCCGAATATTTAAATTATTATTTTCCCATTATTCAAATTCAACTGGAATTACTAAAATTAAAAATTATAGCTTTTTTCATTGATTGAACCCGAATCCATTTATTTCAAAATCAATTAAGAATTCACATTAAACATTTAAAACAAATTAAATGTTCAAATTCAATGGCTTAAAAATACGGGATGTTACATAAGATCCCCACCAAGACTTCTAAGAAATCACCCTGCTGAAAATATAATTGGAGAAATAAATATCAACATAAGAACACGAAATCGACTAAATTAAATGGGTCATGTAGCTTTTCTTTCAAATACTGAAACCAAAATTGCTAAAAAAGCTTTAACTGATGATTACTGGATTATAGCTATGCAAGAAGAATTAAATCAGTTTGAACGTAATGAAGTTTGGGACTTAGTTCCCGAACAAAGGAATCAAGCGGTTATAGGAACAAAATGGGCTTATAAAAATAAAACTGGTGAGTAAGGAAATATTATTAGAAATAAAGCTAGGCTATTGCTTAAGGTTATAATCAAGAAGAAGGAATAGATTATGATGAAACATTTGCACACTTAGCTCGTCTAGAAGCTATATGTAATTTATTAGCATATGCACATTTTAAAATTTTTAAACTTTATCAAATTGATGTAAAAAGTGCTTTTTTAAATGGTTTTATAAAGGAAAATATATATGTAGATAAACCTCCTTTATTCACACATGAAAAATATCCGGGTCATGTTTATAAATTAAAAAAGGCTTCATACGGTTTAAAACAGGCACCTCGTGCTTGGTATGATCATCTTAGAAGTTATTTAGTTAATTCTAGTTTTAAAATTGGTAAAGTAAATCAAACTTTACCAATAAAACAAGATAAGAATGATGTTTTAATAATTCAAATCTATGTAGACATTATTTTTTGTTCCACAAACGAAAAATTTTGTCAAGAATTTTCAAAAATTATGACAGGAGAATTTGAAATGTCTCACGTGAGAGTACTTTTATATTTTCTTGGTTTACAAATTAAATAATAAAAAAAATGGAATTTTTATTAATCAGGGAAAATATTATAATAATCTCATAAAACGATTTGGAAAGGAAAATACTTCTGCTAAACCACCTCCTATGAGTACTACATTACATCTGGATATGACGAAAGTATTGACCAAAAACTATATCGTAGTATGATTGGTTCATTACTATATTTAACTGCTAGTAGACCAGACATAATGATGAGTGTACGCCCGTGTGCTTGATTTCAAGCAGATCCCAAAGAAACACAATTGCGTGTAGCGAAGTGAATTTTGAGATACTTAAGCATGACTAAAGACTATGGTCTCTTTTATCCAAAAGAATGTACTTTTGAATTAGTATCATATATTGATGCCAATTTTGAAGGATGTCGAAGGGATCGAAAGAGTACTAGTGGTACTTGTCACTTTTTTGGATGATCTTTAGTATTTTGGTTTAGTGAGAAACAAAATTGTTTTTTACTTTCGACGTGTGAAGCAGGATATATCTCTGTTGCTTTAGCATGTGCTCACGTAATCTACATGCAGCAAACACTTCGAGATTTTGAAATAAATCTTTCTAAATCAACAATTTATTGTGATAATATAAGTGAGATAAATTTATCGAAAAATTCAATAAATCGTCCTAGAACTAAACACATAGATATCCAACATCATTTTGTTAAAGATAATATAAAAACGACCATATTTCATTAGAATTTGTATCATAGAAAAATCGGATAGCTGATATTTTTACAAAACCTTTAAATGAATTTTTTTTTATAAAATTACGACGAGAATTAAGTATTTTATCTTTGCATGATTTATAATTAAAATTAAAATGTATAAACTTTTAAGAAAAATACATTTTTGCCAAAAATGAAGCTACTGGCACTCGAACATAGGTCGTTGGAAAGGTAGTTGTATGCATTTCCATTTTGCCATATTATTTCTTGTTATATCAACTATTACCTTCACCTGTACGGTCATTAATTTTTTCATCTTTCTCTACCGCTTATTTTTCCTTGGCCATAAACGCTTAGCTATTTGGCTTCTTAGGTGTTTCTTACCTTAAAATAGAACATTCTCCTATATACATATATGCTACTCCTTTCGACTTTTTATTCATCATTTCTTCCTCTAAAAACTTCTTTGTTCAATAATTTCTTAAAACTTTTCTTTACAACCACCATAATGTCTTCACAAGGAGAATCAAATCAATATTCTATCGTTTTCAGCACTCCCACATCCGAATCGTCAAAGAAATCCAACAACACCACTCTTGCATATACTCCAGTTAAGATTACACCATCTCCAATACATCATATTAGATGTACGCCTCAGAGAAAATGAACTAAACGTAACTTACGTTTTGGTTCTCCATCCACGAAGGATAAAATTGATGATATTCATCATTACCAAAGAGACTTTGGAACAGCAACGCGAACTACACTATGAACAGAAAGTAAATGCTAAACGCTTAACTTTTTAGAACAAGCAGCTTTGAAGTTTAGTGGGTCTTCATCAAAACAGTGCATGCATCAACCTTCACCACCACGTCCTCAAGTCCCTCCAAATTCTTGGGAATGAAGCCCCCAACGTCCTCAGGTGACGCCGAACTCTTAGGAACGCAATAATGTTTGGTCACTTACCTAACCATTACAAGAAATTACCAAGGTTGAACTCACTTTGACGATTCACACTCCTCTAGAAACTAGGATTTCATGTATATTGTTTTGAAATAGATTTTTTATGTTTTATATGTTTTCCTATTCAATAATAATACATTATATATATTTCCAAGATATTTTATTTAGAAAATTAATAAAAGAATATTTTGCTTATGATTATTTTACAAAAACTTATAGTTCAAAAGGTTAGAAGTGCAAACTATGATAGTTTCAGTCGATTAAATCACCCAGGCAATCAATTGAAACTACAAAATAGACATTTTTAGTAACCTAATTAAGTCGACTGCTTTCCCATTTTAAGTCGATAGAAATTCTACATTTCTAGGAGAAATATTGCGGGATAAATTTCCTGCATAATAGTTGACTAAATTAAAATTTTAGTCGATTGAACATTGTTATATGCTTGAAATTTTCCAAATTTCAGACGATTGATCCAATAAATACAGTACTGGATTTAACAAAATTTAGGAAAAAACTTATGGGAAGAAAATCTCTGCACAACAGTCGACTGCCCAGAGATTTTCAGGCAACCAGGTGTCATATTTCTGGTTTGTTAAAAATAAATTTTCACAACTCCTAACCCACATTTTCAACCACCCTATATTTTCATTTTCTTCAGTTTAAACCCTACACCATTTCAGCCAACTAAACCCTAGCCCCCATTATTCTTCAATTCAATTTTTATTTCATTAAATCAATTCAATCCAATGTCACCTAGAACCAAAAGAGCTAGAGAATCTTCCGTTCGACCATCCGAGTGCCAAATAAGATCATGGCTTCACAATAAAACCACGTTTACCCATTTCAATGCCATGAAAAGCACAAGGATCTTTGATGGCTCCATCATCAAATTCTCGGACTTCAATGCTTACACCATTCGCGAAACAGCCGAAGCTAGCGGTCTTGATAGCTTAATTGGTTTTGATGCCAACAATGTCAAAATCTACCCTCTCCTCATCAAGCTCTTCTTCGCCAACATGAACTTGGACCACGAAGATTCAAGAAATAAGGATGGCTGCATTTGGATGTTAATTTGTAGCGTCCGCATTTATCTCCCTCTTCAACGGATCGGTCGTATTCTCCTATGTCCATCCGAAGGAGTCGACATCAACGACATTGAGGTCGACATGGACAATCGAGATGAAGTCTCTTATCGATTTCTCTCTGATGACATGAATGCTCTTAAATCGTCGCCTTGCGATCAAAGTCATGCATTCTTCATCGTTCTCTTATCCGATCCATTCAACCTTGTACTGGGAGTTATGAGAAGGTATACAAAAGAGACTTCCAAGCTCTCTATGCCATCTACTCCTCTCAACATGTGAATTGTGCCAAAGTAATTCTAGATGATTTTCTAATCGTCAACCACAAGAGTCACCATTCCCGACATCGAATGCATCACCGTTGGAGAGCTAAACTCTAAGAATTTAAGTCTTATGAGTTTTCCAAAACTTCCGCCTCCTCAATAAATCATTATCTTCCAACACTGGGCGACAAATGGAGCACAAAGGATTTCACAACCCTATAAAACATCGGCTCATCCTCCACTTCCTATCAAATTGAGGAGGAAGACGACAACAAAATACAAGAGCTTTAAGGAGATTTCAATGCAAAGTAAAGCCTTGTCACTCTCTCCCAAAATCAAAGCAAGCTCAATCGACGATTGGTCACCGTCGAGGAAAACATCATCAAGACCAATAAGAAGCTCAACTCCATCAAGAGCTTCTTAAATAAAATAAGGGAGAAGATTTCTTGCATCGGCTCTACTTCTAAAAGTATTGCCGAGAATCCGCTCCTTTCACTTGGACTGCATTCGAGGTGGAAGAATAGGAAGAGGAAGAATCTGGTAGCGAGGAAGTTTAGTTTCGTTATTTTATCTTATGCTTATGAATTTTCATTAATTCTGTCACAATGCGCATTTGTTGTTCGTTTAAATATATTGTTTGTTTTACTATTGAATTAATGTTGTTTGGTTGATGTTTGTTATATGTTGTTCAATTTAATTTACTTATTGATGGTTTAAATGCAAGTTATCCATGTTATCAAGTTTACTTGTTGTTGATCAATATCAAGTTTATTTACACTCATCCATACTACTACTGTTTACTGTGTTATTCAATTATTATTTTTTATCGATAACATAGGGGCAGAAGTATAAGATGTTCAGCAGGTAGATCATTTATTCAGAGGGAGTTACAATTGGTTTTATACATTTTATAACTTTTAAACTTCCATAGTTGTCATCATCAAAACGGGGAGAATGTTAGAACCTTGTATTTTGATTTTTGGATCTTGATAACTATGTAGGAATATATTATATGAATTAACCATATTTGCAGGAGAAGATACTATTCTGCTCGAAAATAGATTGAAGACCAAGAATTCAAAGAGAAGTTTCAAATTATATAAATGGTTTGTCTATAGTCCATTTTAGTAGTTAATCATTGTTAAAATCACTCCTAGGTGGTATATGCATGCACATATGGGTAATTTAAAATCATATACAAACAATAAAAATCATTAATATTAAGTTCATAATCGAAAAGTTTTCATAAAAAGAAATAAAGATGGCAAAAAACACCAATTTCAGTCGTGTTCATAGTCAACTGAAACACGCATAGGTGCACAAGTAAATTTGAAGGTTCAATCGACTGAACCACCCCATTCATTCGACTGAACAGAGTGTCTTTTCAAAAATAAAATTTAAAATTCGAATTTTTTGAATATTCAGAAGACTGAAATTTTTTCCTCAGTCGACTGAATGTTCATAACGACTATTTTTTTGAACTGTCACCTCCTTTTAAGGAATAGAAACAACCCTTGATTCAAGAGTTGTTTCCGTATCTTTTGACCGTCACTTTTCATGAAGAATTGCATCGTTTAAACTCTATGTATAGCCTTGAATTCAGTTGTTTTAATAACTTAATTCTCTGATTCTATTCTAATATTCTTATTGTCTAAAACTCTGCCATTTGCTTTCATAAACTTATTCTAGTCACTCGTACATTCAAGCAAAAATTCATTTATGATTTAATTAACTTCCAATCTTCTTGAATTACACTTCATATCAGAAAGGAGAAGATTATAGAAAGGGTGTACTCTAAAGACTTATCAGTGCTATCGAAAGAGCATAATCAGTCAAGAAAACTTTCTGTATTATTGAAGTCCTGTTCAATTGCTCACGCGGTAGAAGTCCTATTCGGTTTTCTAGGCGGTAGAATTCATATTCGGTTGCTCAAACAGTGTAATACATGTTCCTCCGGGTTAAGTGAGGGTTGATAGTAGAATTCCAAAAGGAGTCTAGGACTGGACGTAGAAGAGAGTTCGAACCAGTATAAAAATCCCTGGTGTCATTTGAATTTTCCATATTACGATCCATAGCAGCAGTTTCAAAAATAGTTTTATTTTGATTATAAAATCTATTATTTGAATATCTATAATTAATTAAATATTTGTAAATCAAAGTATTGGAATTCCAAGTCGATAAAAAAAATTTAAGTGGTACTTCTAAAGATAAAAGTTTTGGGATTAAGTGTATCAAAATTTTGAAGTTTTATTATTTGAAAAAAATGGTGAATATGGAACCGAAATTTTTAGTATGGAGTAGATAAGAATAACTGCCTAGCAAAGATGGGGTAAAAGATTAGGCTATGAAGAAGATAGCAATAACTACTCATAAAGTAGCAATGAGAAATCCCCGTATGATGTAAAGAATATTGGTGAGAACCTAAAAATGTTTTGATTGACATATGTCCAAGCCAAAAAAACCCACAAAGGAATGGTAAATGGTATTAAAGTCCATGTCTATGGGTTTTAATGTATGCTCATAGGAAAGATTAAGAATAAAGGAAGTTAATACTAAGATTTGAGAATACTATCAAGAGATTAGAATTAAGAGAAGATTGTAAGAGAGGGCAAACAGACATAAAGAATATTGGCAGGCTCAATATTAGGGAAGGAAAAATAAGGGTGGAAAAGTTATTCTGCTAAGCCAATTTGCCAGTGAGTTATTTAAGATGTGTATAGTTTGTATTTCTTGCCCACTAAAGTATGGGAATGCATAGTGTATTTCTAGATCGGGTGTAGTGATGATGTAATGAATAGACCTTGTTCATCAAAAGCCATAAAGGGAAAAGTTAAGATACAAGGATTACAAAGGGATGGCACACTAGAAATGTAGCGGCCTGGGGATTTTCGAACTTCGAAAATCGACATCAATACGTCCATTGTATTCATGCCGGACAATTGAATGCCGGAATACCAGATTGCCAAGGAAAGAAGAAAGTGGTAGAAGAAGAAAATAGAAATAACAACACAGAATCTTACAATCACAGCAGAACAATATATAATAGATAACAACTAATTTTTATACAAAAAGAATTATAACATTTTTTGTACATTACACCATCAGAGTACAATACATTTGCAACACAACACTAGACAGTTATAATAACTTGTCCTCACAAATGCTGAATATACAGCCTACAATACACAGCGGAATATAAATCAGATACGGGTAACACGCCTTCGCCATCCATCCCATCTCCCGAGCTCCATAGCATCCTATCCAAAATCTGTAATACTCGGTCTGAACCGAGCATTATAATAAAAAAACACCCGAGTTAGTCTGGAAAACCAACGTGAGAAAAACGCACACAAATTGAATTATTAAAGTTATCAAAATCCTTTGAAAAAAGGGTATCTCGTAAGACCATGCCGTAAATAAACATGATGGGTTTTTACCTGACGATAACCAAAACATTTCATATCAAATCCTCTGATATTATAATAGTGTCTAAGTACAAATACTTATTCAAATAGCTGAAATGCTTGCATCTCACGTTTCTGCATAGTTGGGCACAATCAAAATTTTACGATGCTTATTGAAGAATGGATTCCAATTGAATGACTAGGCACTGGGGTACCTCCTGTCACAGTACACGCCTAGAATAGCATACCGGGGACCACGCCGGGATTCTCTACTACACAAGACCGGACTATCCCTGACCTGGATAGACCGAATATGCTATCACCCCGGGTGTTCCCACCCTTTTCCGAGCTCCTTCCATAATCGTAGTAATAATATCTGATGGTATCTAGAAAGGTGATAAACGTACCTTAATTGGGTGCTACCCACTTAGCCTTGTTGCACCTCCCCTTCTTTTAAGTCATTCCCCGTTGATGAGGCTAGAGGCTACGATTACCTTTTTAGAAATATTCATTTAGAATGCTCATTGACCTCCAATGACAATGTACTTGTAGCATTAATCCATACAAGTCTGTTCCCGGTCCGAATGGAACCAAAAGCAGTATTCCTACTACATCCATTTTGGAATCACCCTCAGGATTAGCGATTAGCCCTTGCACTTCACTGCTCCATCTGCGACTCCATGCTCTTGTTTTCACATCGAAAAACGCACTCTTTGGATCGAAGCGGTTTTCAAATAATTAATTTTATCCCGGTCTCTTCGAAACAATGTTCGATATTATTTGGTAAACTCAACCCCACATATTTAGGAAATAAATAGACGAAAATAAGATCGAAGATCACCCCCTAACCGTTAATGGATGGATTTTCTTATAACGTCCTAGAAGAATGGAACAAGTTTATACGTACAATATAGCACCTCGAAAGGTAGCCATACCATATAATTTCCGTGCTCCTTCTAGATATTTCCAAAGTTATATTTAGGTCCAGATTTGATAGTCGGTTATTTAACTATCAAATAAAATAATCAATTCAACCAAATACTTCATTTCCACTGAAAAACATAAAATCTCATTTTAATTTAGTTTTAAATATATTATTCTCTTTATCCAAATATATGAGCTTATCTTCTCGAATTTAGTATATTCACAAAGTATCTTTCCCAAAAAAATGTTTGAAACCCCTTTTTAAAGTAATGTGAAAAGTACCATTGCGGTATCAAACCATGGATCAAAGCTTAATGGTTACATCTCTATCCCAAAGAAATTCAAAACTTAACTGCAGGCACTTACTGCCTCTGATTTACACCATGCGAGTATACCAATACCCTTCGAAAACTTTATTTAAAATTGTTCTCAAAATAATGCTTGTAAATTCTAAAATAAATTTCAAGCTAACTTTAGACAAAACTACTTTTAAATGAATATTATTAAAAATAATATTAATATTAAATAATTTATTCCTTTGAAATAAAAATATTGATTACTTCTTAAATAATAATTAATTTAACATAAACTGTCTTAATTCATAATTTAAAATATACTTAAATCCATTTTAAACAACTAAATAATTAATTTCTCAAAATATTCTTCGAACACTTTAAATTTTCTACTTAATACTTCAAAATTCCCTTTTAAATAACTTAACTTCTCAGAAAAATGTATTTTCAACTTTCTTATAGCCAGTCCAATATTAATAAATCCTTCTCGACATATTTTCAGTTTAATTTACGTCCAAATTTTGTAAATTCCCTTTTCACATTTCTAAAGTAAATCTAGCATTTATTTTTAAACCAACATACCCATTTCCTTATAAATCCTTCCACAAGTTTATAACTTCAATTTATCCACTGATAATTACTTTACTTTATTTACAAAACTTCGTTTATAAATTCCTTTATAAATTTCATAGTCTTATTTCCCTTCTATAATCGTTTCACAATACTTAAATCGATTATTGATTTTTCTGAATTAAATTCCATTTTTAAATTAATTCCCTTCCATAACCCAAATATATTCCAAAAACCAACTAATTTCAAATCTCACATCCTTTTTATGATTTAAAAACAATCAAGTTTGTCAATTCATATTTTGCTTTCAAATTTTCCTTTGTTTTACCCAAACTATTTTAAATCTTGATTTTTAAAATCTTTTACACTTAAAAAATACCAAATTTTTATTATTAAAAATCCTTTGCTTTATGTTATTCCCAAAATTCTTATTTTCATATTCCAAAATCTCTATTTACAATATTCCGGAATTACTAAATGCAAATTTAAATCAAACTATTTAATTTTCCCAAATCCATTTTATTTAATTATCCAAATTTCCATATAATTATTTTCTTTTCAAAAAATCAATATTTATATTTATGGTATTTTAAAATACCAAAATCTATCCAGTACAACCATCGCATCCAATAAATTCAAATTCCAATATAATCTATCACAGAACATTCAAATAATCATATCACTTAATATGAAAATAATTTCAACATTTTTGAGGAATCCAGTTGGATTCGTCCAACCTGTTTCCCTGCATCCTTAGATGTTAGCACAATATAAAAATACCAGTCCCACTTTGAGGGGAATATCGTGGTATATAGGGTCGTCTGCTATTATGCAGGACGCACCGGATCTCATCCGCTATATATATGTGTGTGGGAATATCAATCACTCCAATATATATATATATATATATATATATATATTACTATATATAATATCACATCCAACTGATAATAATTTACCAATTTAATCAATCAATCAATAATTAATTTTAACTATTTAAAATTAATTGCATTAATCCAAAATTGAGTGAGTTTAACTCATTTTATTTTCTATCGTGTATCAATTTTGATTAAATTTGAATGCGTTTGAATTTTACAAAAAATTCCAAAAGCTCCAAATTCATCCAAACGATTTCTTATATGTAGATGATGACACTACGCTCCCAATGCAAAAAGATTCATCCCAATCTGATCTCACATATGAGACTTATACATTTTTATGTTCTTCGATTTAATAAAAATTAAATTTTAAATCACTAATATGACTTTATAAATAAACCTATACCTAAAGAAATCGGCCCAAGGCCTATCGTGCCTTCTTTGTCCCCAACGTCTGTGCACAAGAAACATAAGCACCCATCACGCGCGTGCACGAATTCGAGTGATACGAGGCTCGGAGACTCTAATCGACATTCCGATCTCGCTAACGATCCTACTTGCCATTCTTGATCTTCCCATACCCTTTTTTTCCAAGCTCGACACCATCGTGCTCCGCACGACTTGGAGCTTTCCCTAACCTCGGCCTGTGCATGCGCGATAAATTTTATCGCCGAACCCTTCCAAATCAACAATCCAAGTGCGCCACAACACCACACATCCAAATCCAAGACCTGCTCCACCTATTGCTTCTCAAATCGAGAGAAATAGCGAATCCTGGTTGCAAACCCACGTACACGTCTACTGTCGATCACCACAATGACTACCACGCCCTACAATATATATATCAGGTCGAATCCCTTTGATAAAATTGATTTTTAAAACTAGTTTCGCAATTTTTCATTAGGTAGATTAGAACATTTGATTTTTGACGCTTCATCTTTTTCATTTTTTCAACTGTACAGTTTGCGTTCATTTTTAAAAGGGAAGGAAGATGCTTTTCGTGTTCCAATAGGTCATCTACAATGATCTAAAGTGAAGTGAAAAACAACTGATGTGATTATAGTCAATCGATATACAAATATATATATATATATATATATATATATATATATATTCATTTTAAATTTAAATCATCTCGATTTCGCAACTTAAAATCTCGACCTCCTATCGAGGCATGCCGCTAGGTTTTTATAATATTATACCCCTATTCCGAACGCAATGGAAAAGGTTTCGAGTCCTTATTTGATCGTATGGAGAAGATAGCATTTTGGACCTAATTATTATATTGAATTTTCGATATAAATTTCAACGCATTTATATGCCGTACGATCAAACGATAACTCCAAACACAACGAAATTTGAAAGCCGATAAGAATACACTTTTACGGATCCAATGGAACTGGTTTCATCAAATTTTGAGACTACGCCTCGGAAGGCTATTTTTAAAACTGAACAAATCACTTTTAAATTCACTTTTAAAGCTCCAGATTTAACATTTTACCCAATTTTAAATTATTAAATTCAATAATAAAATTATCCAATAATTGGTTATATTTGAAATTCAAGTTAAAAATTTACCTTTGAATATTTAAAATCAATTAAATATTCCATTTCAAATATTCAAAATTTCGAGTCATTGCAAGAAAGGTCCATTTAAGTCAGAAGTGATAGAGCCACAACATCATTAACGTTAGTCGATGTTAAGGGGCAGCTTCCAGCAATAGTTTTTTTAGGTTGAGTCGTAAGCATTAGTTGTCTTTATTAGGGTGGTAAAGCGCACATGATATTATAGGAAATGTTTCTTTTTATGTGTTTTAGGAGTGAAAGCAATGTTATAGAAAAACAATAAGACAAGGAAATTTCAGAAAAGACAATCAACTAATGCAAAGAAAAGAAAATAGTAAAGACCGAAAGTTAAGAAATAAATTTTAAAAATTTATTTAATTGACTACTAAAACAGAAATGAAATAAGATTATAAGTCCTAAAAAATTCGAGAAATAATTTTTGGTAAGCGGAAGACAGGGAATGAATGTTGCATAGCCACAGGTCAATGTCCCTGTACTTTAAAATCTAAGATTTATAATTGAACTTACATGTTAGTTGCTATTTGTAACATCCCGAAATTTTTAACACGGGATTTGTGAACATTTAATTCATTTTAAATGTTTATTATGGGTTTAAGATTTATTATAAACTAAAAGAATTGGTTTAAACTATATTAACAAGTTAAAATTTCTAAGGTGGGGATTTAATTTGAAAATTGAACAATAATAATATAATATTCAGAATTGAAATAAAAGAAATTCTGGATATAAATAGTGATAAAATGGTTTTAAAAATTTATCTTGGGCTATTTGAGTGTAAATAGCGGGGTGGAAATTTTAGATGAATTTAAAAGTCGATAAATTAATATTTGGAATTTTATATTAATTTAAAAATGAATTTAATATTATTAAAATGCCATTAATCAGATTTTGGTCCGGAATGAGCCAAAACAATTTTTAATGTGTATATAAATGTTATATGAATTATTGTTAAGTTAATAAAATTTAAAAAGTGGAGGTTTTGAGCGTTTTCGATAATTTCGGAAATTGCTCGATTTAATAGACGAGTAAAATAGCCTTCCGGGGCACAGTCTCAGAATTCGACGAAACCAGTTTCATTGGATCTGTAATAGTTAGTTATTATCGGATTTCAATTTTCGTAGCAATCGGAGTTGTCGTTTGACCTCGGCAGCTCGAAACGCATCGAAATCGATTTAATCGGTTTAAATTTGAAATTGATCGTTTAATTCCGTAACTCGCACATACAACCGAATTAGCTTACGAAACCTGTTCTATTGTGTCCGGAATGCGGAAAAAACCCTAGGATTGCCTGTCGGAACGTGAGAATTGGAGGTCGTTTGCGTAAACGGTTGATTTGAGAATTTGTATTAATTAAATAATATTATAACCATTATATATATTCACGTTATTACCAAAACCCTAGGAAATTTAGAGCCGCCGTCGTTCTTATTCAATGGCCGATTCTTGCTCATGTTCTCTCTCACTTTTCTCTCCATTCACGCAATAATTTTGAAAATCTTCAACAACAAAAATGAGGAGCTTGCTGAGCTCTGTATTTCGACCGGTTATGATCGTATTTTGTGCTCCGTGGGGGTCGTTGTTCACTCCCGTTCGACAATGGGTTGAGACCGATTTTCAAACGATCGACAAGGAGAGAGGGGGCCGCACTTAGCATGGAAGTTGAGGGGTGTGAGGCGGTTCTCGTGGAAGTAGTTGATCGCGTTAATTTTGGGCGGGAAGGGTGCGATTTCAAAACCCTAGAAGACGATAGTGGGTTCGATTTTCTTGTACGATCGCGTGAGGGAAGGAGGAAAGAAGTTTCAGGGGCCGTGTTTTTCATCTGCTGGGTTGAACGGTTAAGATGGTAAAAACAATTTAATAAAAGAAAATTTTGTTTAAAAATGTTGTTCGAATTTTATAAAATCATAACAAGTTCATACGTATTCAGAATTCTGCGAATTTGGTATCGTTGGAATCGCAGAGACGCGATCTACGTGATGGGAAGATCTGGATCCATTCCGGGCAAGTAGAAATTTGGGTTAAATCGAACGTCGTTCGATTTAATTTGAATTTCGAACGCTCGCCGAAACTCAAGGTGAGTTATTCTCACTCACATCTGGATACTAGTAAAGTTAGACAGTTAGTATTGGTTGTTTGTTTGGATGTTTAGCTGTTTATGTTGATTATTATCAAATTGAATTGATATATATAGTTGTGCTAATATTTGTGGATGCAGGGAAAACAGGTTGGAGGGATCCAACTGGGTTCCTCACTATATAGTGTTTATTTTTATAATTGATGTTGATGCCTATTTATATATTGTGATGGATAAATTTGGAATTAAATTGTATTGTGATATTGTGGGATAAACTACAAACCCAGAATGTTAATTATAGAGAAATTTAGAGTTTTAATTATAAAGAAATTAAATTGGGTTTCAAAAGAAATTAAGAAATTAATAAATAAGGAATTTAAGGGAATACAAACATTGGAATCTGTTTGGATGGAAAACTGAGATAAAATTGTATTGGAATGTTGCTGAATAAATTATAAATCCTAAATCTAATTTAAATGGATAAATTTGAATTTTTGAGAAATAAGTGATATTGTTAAATAATGAATTTAAAAGAATTAGAATTTGAAATCTATAAGGAATGAAAATTAAAAATTTGTAAATTTGGAATGATAACGAGGAGAAACGTTATCAGTTGATAAATGTGAAATTAAATTTAAGTTATTAAAATATAAACCTGAATTGAAATAAATTTGACAGAAATTGTGAGAAGGATTTCTGTGATGTTTATGTGGAAATGAGATTTCCTGGGAAAAACCAAGTTTGAGTTTAAACCGATTTTATAAAAAGAAAGTTTTAAAAATTTAAAACTTGTTTAAATGAGAGTGTTTTGGAAGTTATTATTTTATAGTGTTAATTTATGAATTAGCAATAGAAAATTTTATAAATACCTTAATAATTATTTTTATAAATGGATTTGTTTAAAAGACTAGTTTTGGACTTAAGTCATTTGAACTTAGTATTTATCTTATTAAAACACTACTTTTAAATTTAGTTAAATCAAAGTTGATATCTTAATAAATGGTTTTACTGTACATATTTTGAATCTTATTTTGAGTAAGTAACTAGAAGTGAATTTACGTATTTTAAAGTATATTTCAATATAAAATGTTTTTAACTGTTTTCAAACTAAGTTGTTTTGAACTTGGTTATTTCCAATGAGAATATATGGTAAAAGATTTACCTTGTAATGGAAGAAATTTGGGAATTATTTTCAAATGAGCTTTGAAAATTTGAAAATATATCTTTTAAAGATATCTGAGGCAAATAAATAATTTGGGAATTATTTATTGTGTGATGGATGCTTATGGATTTTTATGAATATAAATTGATAGTTAAATCACCGACTATCAATATTGGACAACTACGTTGATCGTTTCGAAGAGACCGGGATCGAGATTTATTTCTCGAAAACCACTTCGATCCGGTTTGTACGTTTTCGTGCGAAAAACGATTTTTGGATTCGAAGATGGAGCAGTGAAGTGCAAGGGCTAGTCGCTACTAATCATGAGGATATTTCCAAAATGGATGTAGTAGGAGTAGTGCCTTCGGTTCCGTTCGAACCCGGGACGGACTTGTATGGACGAATGCTTGCGAAACATCGTCAGGTGGACGATGGGCATTCTAAGTGAAAACGTTCTAAAGGTAACGCTTAGCCTCAAGCCTCATCAACCGGGAATGACTGAAAATCAGGGGATATGCAGCAAGGTTAGGTGGGTCATGCCCAAGCAGGACAAGATATTTCCCCTGTCTAGATGTCCCTTATATATATTTCGGCTTAGTGGGTGGTTGCTCGCGCCAACCACGGGGTTTATCTTGTTCGGGACTGTTCAGTAAGGAATGGTTCCGGCCTTTTGTTGCAGGGGATGAAGGGAGTAGTCCTCGGTACGGTGATCTAGGCCCCGTACTGTGACAGGTGGTACCCCAGTGCCTAGTCATTGTTGGAAATCCATTTTCCCTACGAGTCTTGTACGAGTTTTGTTTGTATTACCCACTTCGGTGGCTAGTAGCTGGAATTTAATGAATGTAACAATTTCGGCTATTTTATAAGTATTTGTATATAGACACTATTATAATATCAGAGGATTTCTATAAAAAGTGTTTTAGCTATCGTAAGGTAAAAACCCGACATGTTTATTTGTGGCGTGGTCTTACGAGATGCTTTTGTTTTCTAAGGATTTTTGAAACTTTAATAATCAATTTGGATACATTATTATCAGTTGGTATTCCAGACTGACTCGGGTGTTATTTCATTATAATGCTCGGGTCAGACCGAGTATTATTTGTACAGGACTTGATGCTATGGAGCAGGAGCTGGAGTCCGAGACGTATTATATGTACCTATATATATCCGCTGCTATGATTATATGGTATGACTGATTAGTGATTGTTGATGTATGAATACTCTGATGATATGATGTATAAAACAGTGATAGATTTCATTTTGTGTAAAGTTCTATATCTACTATTATATTTTATTCCGCTGCGACTGTGAGATTCTGATATTGTTTAGTTTCTTCTTCTTCTATCTCTTCTTCTTTAACCTTAATGGTTCGTATTTCTGTGCCACTTGAGTTAATAGAGGTTGAATAGTGTTGATTCAAGGGGTATGGATTTGCGGGCTGTCACACTTGGTATCAGAGCCAGGTTGGCGACAACCTAGGCTTTGGTGGGGTAATTACTCATTAAACAGAGTCAATAGTACTCTATAATGAGTTGAGAGTAATAATAGATATGAGAGCGTACTTGTGAGTGCATATAAAAATTGTTTTATACCGTGTTGACTTATCGGTTGAGTGTTTATGAATTCTGGTCGGTGCGGGAAGTACAACCGTATCGATAGGGGTTTCTAAACTCTTAAACAAGATAAACCGACATAGTATTGATTTTAAAGTGAGTAAATGAAATAATTTTACCTAAAATTATATTTTGATATAAAAGAAATAATTTTCTGAAATTATATATATATTTGGATGATTGGTTGTTAATGTCTAAATCGAATAAGAATCTAAAATTTAATCTGAAATTTGAAATAATTATAATGAAAATAAAATTCTGCAAATATAAATTATATAAAAGAAAGAATAACTAAATTTGAATTAAACCAGAATTCAAATCCCGGAGTTTAGGAAAGGATTTTAAATAAAAATAAAAGTTTGGAAATTTAAAATCCTGGAAAAGTTTGAAATGTTTGTTGAGATTTGAAGGTGTTTGAAGGCAATGTTGGAATATTGTTTTGGGAAATATTTTTAAATGGAAACTGTTTTGAAATGAATTTAGAAAAGTAAGAAGAATTGAACTCACTTCAGTCGCTGGGAAATAATCCTGATGATGCTGGCCACATCATTAGAATTCATTTTCGAGTTTCTAAAGTGATGGATTGCTTCCCTAGTATTTGGTTATGGTACTGTTTGGACTAGTTGGGTATAACAGTTGTTTTGGACATTCCAAAAATGGGAAATTTGTTTTGGTATAAACAAATTGCTTTGGAAAATCTGGTGATTTGATTGATATATCAAATAGGTCTATATTTGATATATTTTAAAATGATTTTGGAAATAAAAACCGGGTAAATTGAATTCTGGGAGAATCCTAATTAAATAATGTGTAAACTTTAAATAAATTAACTATTGAACTCATTTTGGTGATGAGATGCTATTAAGAGGGAAGGAAATGAAAATTTAAATCTTGAAATTAAAATTTAACTCAAGTAATTGGAAGTGAATAAATATGTTGAAGTAAATGGAAATTTGAATTTAACCTGGATAGGTAAAATGAATTGAACTTAAATAAAGTTAATTTGAATTAAATTAAAATGTAAGATGACCTTGCGATTGAGGGTCATTGTGAAATGAATTGAACTCCTGAGCTATCAGGTGTTATGCTTATAGGTTGAAACTATGGAATTTGGAATTGTGATTATAAAATGTAGATGGGTTAAAGGAGAGCTATATAAGCTTTTAAGTAAATAAGTTGGTGAACTTATATATAGAAATGAAATTATAATCACAGCTGGAAATAGTGGAATGGTATGGTGAATTCAAATCTAATCTTAAGTGAAATGTGAATTGAGTAAAAGTAAAGTGGGATATAAAGAAGTGAATGAACTTCACTTAGTAAACAAGTTTTGAACTTGTATATATGGAGAATTAAAATTGAGAATTTGAAATTAAATTAAATCTGGATGAATTGGAATTAAAGTAAATTGGATATAAAGGTGAAATGAAAAATTGTTTATAATTGCATAATGAAGATCATATCCTTAAGTTGTTAAGTTATATAATTTAAATTTGAGATTATAAATTGGAAAATAGATTTGAGTAAGCAATCTAAATTTTTGAATGTAAGTAAAATTGAAATTCATTAATGAAAAGAGTGAATGGTGTGGCAAATTTGAAATTTGTCCATAAATGAAATGTAAAGTGGGAACATAAATGTGGATGTTCTTAAGTTAGCAAATAAGTCTTGGACTTATATATTGGGAAGATGAAATTTGCTACGATAATGAAATTGTAATTGAATTTCAATCGTGTAATAAATAATGTTGAAAGAAATTTAGATTGTATTTAAAGAATTATAAGGAAAGGTAGAAATTTAAATTTGTTGAATGAAATAATATAAATGGCTCATGTTAATAAAATAAAATTGACTTATAAGAAGATAATGGAAATAAATATTGGAAGGGTGAATGAATAATGGAATTTGAATATATTAATGATGATTTGAATTGTGAATAAAATTCAAATGAGTGAAATAATTTAAATGGTCTCTTTGTTAATAAAATAAACTTAACATGGATTGGATAACTAAACAAAGAACATAAAATTTGTATGTGAATTGAAATTTGATTTGAATAAGAACCAAATGGAAATAAAATTAATTTGATAAGAAGATAATAAAAATATTGTAAAAGAATTAAGCGAATTGAAGGTAAAACAAAAATTTGTGAATGGATTTTCAATTGATAACTTCTCCAATGTTTATTTAAAAATTGAATTGTGAGTGGAATGATATTAATATAAACTTGGATTGGTTAATGAAATAAAGATGTAAGGAAATGTAATTTAACAATTGCATTGGAAAGAGAAAAAAAAAATGTTTGGGTTGTGAACCTTGTAATGGAGTAAAACTAATATAAATCTAAGTTGAAATTAATTTTAAATGGTTATAAGCTTAAGTGGCAATTGTTTTGCTTGAATGACTTGAATATTTGAATGTATTTAGAATTGAGTTGTTTAAACAACTAAATTGGTTTTGGATAAATTGGAATTTGATTAAGTAAAGTCAAATTAAAATGAAACTAAATTTGGTATGCAAGAAAGAATTGAGATATTATGCAATTGAATTGATTCTTGAATAAAATTGATATGGATTAGAATCCAATTCAAAGAGTTGGTAAATGAATGCAAGTGAATGGGTTTCAAGAAGCAAATGTAATTGATTTTAAATCAATTGGAGTGAATTATCATTTAATAAGCAATGTTTGCATATGAATGGAAATGAGGCCTAAAAGAAATGTGAGTGCTTCAAATTGGAAATAAAATTTGGTTGTAAATC
Source organism: Allium cepa (assembly GCA_030765085.1). NCBI lineage: Eukaryota > Viridiplantae > Streptophyta > Magnoliopsida > Asparagales > Amaryllidaceae > Allium > Allium cepa. The sequence goes on from CM060939.1 coordinate 562,385,070, forward strand.
AAATTGGAAATGTAAGTTGTAATAAGAAAAGGTGAGTGAAGCATATGTTAATCATATTTAAATAGAAATGAATTGGTAGAGATAAATATGGATTGTATGTAGTGAACTTGAATTTAAACCATTCAAGTGAAATAAAACAAAGTTAGACTTGAATAGGTAATTTGAAAGGTGATTTAAATCTTTGATTTGTTGGTAAATGGTTAACATTGTTAAAGGTATGAAGTTGCTTGGTTAGGATGTAAAATGGATATGTTGGCTTGCATTTTCATTTGAAATGTTGTTATAATGCTCATATCTTTGAAAACTGATATGTTTGTTGAGTATAGCACAGGTGCGGGAGGCGTTTGAGAGAGTTGGAGCGTGTATATGCTAAAATATTTGCCGCTTGCTATTAAAATTTTGCTAAAAGGTACGCCTACGCAAATATAATTGGAAAATGATATATATATTGTGATATATTTTGGTTTCCGGCCGTGTGGGCCGATGTATATATATTTGTGTATCCTGCGATATCGCAGAAGCTCCTCCGTACAAAGGAGACTCTGCCAAAATTTTCCGAAAATTTTGGGAGTTAGAATTTTTTTTGGGTTTTGAGAAAAGTTAAGTAACTTGGGAAGTTATTTTGAAATAACGTTGAAACAAAAGCTTTAGTATATAAATAAAGCATATGAGTTTGAACATGAGCTAAAGGATCTTGGGAAGTGTATATAAGTTGTAATTAGAGAAGTTTGGGTTAAGTTAATGAGTGCAAGAACATTCTTTCTACCTTAGCAAATTTCGGGGACGAAATTTTTATAAGGGGGGAGGAATGTAACATCCCGGAATTTTTAACACGGGATTTGTGAACATTTAATTCATTTTAAATGTTTATTATGGGTTTAAGATTTATTATAAACTAAAAGAATTGGTTTAAACTATATTAACAAGTTAAAATTTCTAAGGTGGGGATTTAATTTGAAAATTGAACAATAATAATATAATATTCAGAATTGAAATAAAAGAAATTCTGGATGTAAATAGTGATAAAATGGTTTTAAAAATTTATCTTGGGCTATTTGAGTGTAAATAGCGGGGTGGAAATTTTAGATGAATTTAAAAGTCGATAAATTAATATTTGGAATTTTATATTAATTTAAAAATGAATTTAATATTATTAAAATGCCATTAATCAGATTTTGGTCCGGAATGAGCCAAAACAATTTTTAATGTGTATATAAATGTTATATGAATTATTGTTAAGTTAATAAAATTTTAAAAGTGGAGGTTTTGAGCGTTTTCGATAATTTCGGAAATTGCTCGATTTAACAGACGAGTAAAATAGCCTTTCGGGGCACAGTCTCAGAATTCGACGAAACCAGTTTCACTGGGTCCGTAATAGTTAGTTATTATCGGATTTCAATTTTCGTAGCAATCGGAGTTGTCGTTTGACCTCGGCAGCTCGAAACGCATCGAAATCGATTTAATCGGTTTAAATTTGAAATTGATCGTTTAATTCCGTAACTCGCACATACAACCGAATTAGCTTACGAAACCTGTTCTATTATGTCCGAAATGTGGAAAAAACCCTAGGATTGCCTGTCGGAACGTGAGAATTGGAGGTCGTTTGCGTAAACGGTTGATTTGAGAATTTGTATTAATTAAATAATATTATAACCATTATATATATTCACGTTATTACCAAAACCCTAGGAAATTTAGAGCCGCCGTCGTTCTTATTCAATGGCTGATTCTTGCTCATGTTCTCTCTCACTTTTCTCTCCATTCACGCAATAATTTTGAAAATCTTCAACAACAAAAATGAGGAGCTCGCTGAGCTCTGTATTTCGACCGGTTATGATCGTATTTTGTGCTCCGTGGGGGTCGTTGTTCACTCGCGTTCGGCAAGGGGATGAGACCGATTTTCGAACGATCGACAAGGAGAGAGGGGGCCGCACTTAGCATGGAAGTTGAGGGTTGTGAGGCGGTTCTCGTGGAAGTAGTTGATCGCGTTATTTTTGGGCGGGAAGGGTGCGATTTCAAAACCCTAGAAGACGATAGTGGGTTCGATTTTCTTGTACGATCGCGTGAGGGAAGGAGGAAAGAAGTTTTAGGGGCCATGTTTTTCATCTGCTGGGTTGAACGGTTAAGATGGTAAAAACAATTTAATAAAAGAAAATTTTGTTTAAAAATGTTGTTCGAATTTTATAAAATCATATCAAGTTCATACGTATTCAGAATTCAGCGAATTTGGTATCGTTGGAATCGCAGAGACGCGATCTACGTGATGGGCAGATCTGGATCCATTCCGGGCAAGTAGAAATTTGGGTTAAATCGAACGTCGTTCGGTTTAATTTGAATTTCGAACGCTCGCCGAAACTCAAGGTGAGTTATTCTCACTCACATCTGGATACTAGTAAAATTAGACAGTTAGTATTGGTTGTTTGTTTGGATGTTTAGCTGTTTATGTTGATTATTATCAAATTGAATTGATATATATAGTTGTGCTAATATTTGTGGATGCAGGGAAAACAGGTTGGAGGGATCCAACTAGGTTCCTCACTATATAGTGTTTATTTTTATAATTGATGTTGATGCCTGTTTATATATTGTGATGGATAAATTTGGAATTAAATTGTATTGTGATATTGTGGGATAAACTACAAACCCAGAATGTTAATTATAGAGAAATTTAGAGTTTTAATTATAAAGAAATTAAATTGGGTTTCAAAAGAAATTAAGAAATTAATAAATAAGGAATTTAAGGGAATACAAACATTGGAATCTGTTTGGATGGAAAACTGAGATAAAATTGTATTGGAATGTTGCTGAATAAATTATAAATCCAAAATCTAATTTAAATGGATAAATTGAATTTTTGAGAAACAAGTGATATTGTTAAATAATGAATTTAAAAGAATTAGAATTTGAAATCTATAAGGAATGAAAATTAAAAATTTGTAAATTTGGAATGATAACGAGGAGAAACGTTATCAGTTGATAAATGTGAAATTAAATTTAAGTTATTAAAATATAAACCTGAATTGAAATAAATTTGACAGAAATTGTGAGAAGGATTTCTGTGATTTTTATGTGGAAATGAGATTTCCTGGGAAAAACCAAGTTTGAGTTTAAACCGATTTTATAAAAAGAAAGTTTTAAAAATTTAAAACTTGTTTAAATGAGAGTGTTTTGGAAGTTATTATTTTATAGTGTTAATTTATGAATTAGCAATAGAAAATTTTATAAATACCTTAATAATTATTTTTATAAATGGATTTGTTTAAAAGACTAGTTTTGGACTTAAGTCATTTGAAATTAGTATTTATCCTATTAAAACACTACTTTTAAATTTAGTTAAATCAAAGTTGATATCTTAATAAATGGTTTTACTGTACATATTTTGAATCTTATTTTGAGTAAGTAACTAGAAGTGAATTTACGTATTTTAAAGTATATTTCAATATAAAATGTTTTTAACTGTTTTCAAACTAAGTTGTTTTGAACTTGGTTATTTCCAATGGGAATATATGGTAAAAGATTTACCTTGTAATGGAAGAAATTTGGGAATTGTTTTCAAATGAACTTTGAAAATTTGAAAATATATCTTTTAAAGATATCTGAGGCAAATAAATAATTTGGGAATTATTTATTGTGTGATGGATGCTTATGGTTGTTTATGAATATAAATTGATAGTTAAATCATCGACTATCAATATTGGACAACTGCGTTGATCGTTTCGAAGAGACCGGGATCGAGATTTATTTCTCGAAAACCACTTCGATCCGGTTTGTACGTTTTCGTGCGAAAAATTATTTTTGGATTCGAAGATGAAGCAGTGAAGTGCAAGGGCTAGTCGCTACTAATCATGAGGATATTTCCAAAATGGATGTAGTAGGAGTAGTGCCTTCGGTTCCGTTCGAACCCGGGATGGACTTGTATGGACGAATGCTTGCGAAACATCGTCAGGTGGACGATGGGCATTCTAAGTGAAAACGTTCTAAAGGTAACGCTTAGCCTCAAGCCTCATCAACCGGGAATGACTAAAAATCAGGGGATATGCAGCAAGGTTAGGTGGGTCATGCCCAAGCAGGACAAGATATTTCCCCTGTCTAGATGCCCCTTATATATATTTCGGCTTAGTGGGTGGATGTCGCGCCAACCACGGGGTTTATATTGTTCGGGATTGTTCAGTAAGGAATGGTTCCGGCCTTGTGTTGCAGGGGATGAAGGGAGTAGTCCTCGGTACGGTGATCTAGGCCCCGTACTGTGACAGGTGGTACCCCAGTGCCTAGTCATTGTTGGAAATCCATTTTCCCTACGAGTCTTGTACGAGTTTTGTTTGTATTACCCACTTCGGTGGCTAGTAGCTGGAATTTAATGAATGTAACAATTTCGGCTATTTTATAAGTATTTGTAAATAGACACGATTATAATATCAGAGGATTTCTATAAAAAGTGTTTTAGCTATCGTAAGGTAAAACCCGACATGTTTATTTGTGGCATGGTCTTACGAGATGCTTTTGTTTTCAAAGGATTTTTGAAACTTTAATAATCAATTTGGATACATTATTATCAGCTGGTATTCCAGACTGACTCGGGTGTTCTTTCATTATAATGCTCGGGTCAGACCGAGTATTATTTGTACAGGACTTGATGCTATGGAGCAGGAGAGGAGCTGGAGTCCGAGACGTATTATATGTACCTATATATATCCGCTGCTATGATTATATGGTATGACTGATTAGTGATTGTTGATGTATGAATACTCTGATGATATGATGTATAAAACAGTGATAGATTTCATTTTGTGTAAAGTTCTATATCTACTATTATATTTTATTCCACTGCGATTGTGAGATTCTGATATTGTTTAGTTTCTTCTTCTTCTATCTCTTCTTCTTTAACCTTAATGGTTCGTATTTCTGTGCCACTTGAGTTAATAGAGGTTGAATAGTGTTGATTCAAGGGGTATGGATTTGCGGGCTGTCACACTATTATGAATAAAAGAAAAGTTCTAAAATGTAAAGTTTACTATGTAAAAAGGTGAAGTCCAGTATGGATGTTAGACCGTTGACGAAACTTTGATTTTATGACGTGTGGCATAAATCATTTTGAAGAAAATATATAATATGTACACTTTTGAAAGTTTTTGTTCAAAAATCTTAGATTTAGAAAATAAAATATATTTTTTTCGAAAGTTTTGGAAAATTTGTGATGTTTTTTTTTAAAAAAGTCTAAAAATTTTACCAAAATTTTAATAAGTAATACAAAATAATTGGTCAGGAAAGAAGAATTGAATTATTGAAGTTCCACGTACTTGATATGGGGGAATAGTCAATGGATTGGTTAGTATGGATTTTACTATGCAACTGAATTGGAAGTAAAATAAAGTATGGTTAATGATGAGGAAGCTGCTTTAGCGGTGGAATCCTTTCCTATATACCTTGTTGATAGGTGAACCAAAAGTTGATTTTTGAAATAAACCCTATTTTAAAACTTTAAAATAAAATTAATTATGTAAATTATACTCGAAAAAGTTGGAAAAAAATTCGGGGCAAAGAGAAAGTTCCAAAGTACAATGGGAATTTGGGTATCCATGAGAAAAAAGATGAAAATATTGAATTTTCCACCTAAACCATTTTTCCAGCATAAAGAAAACAAGTTTAAAAAAGTGAAAATTAGCCACAAGGGCCTCTTTAACAAGTGCAATTAGTTTCTAGAACACACAACTGAAATAATTACTTTTAAGGATAAAATAAAAAATAATTAGTTTCTAAGGCCTAAAAACCTGTGAAATTATGTCCTTGAAAGTAATTGAACTGTTGACTTTGTCCTTAAAAGTAATTATTCTGTTGACTTTGGCCTTGAAAATAATTTCCATGGATGTGTGTCCTTGAAACTAAATGGACTGCAAAGCTCGTCCTTCTAGTGAAATGCCCCTTTAAAAATTGGATTTTCTAATTTAGATGTTAAGAACGGTGTATTAGGATTTTGGATGGCAGGTATTGGATGCAAAATTGGTTGAACTATACTTTTATACAAAGAAGTATGGGAAATTTTGGATGCAAAAAGAAGTTTTTCGTTTTCAAAAGTTGCATACATTTAGACTTGCCAGTTTTTTAGCATGTTTGCATCATATTTTTGAAACTGGTTTAAAATGAAGCATTCATATCGGAGGCGCCTATTAGAATCATTTTGCATGCATATCATATGTATTGTGCTACACTGTACACTTGTACATGACTAGTTGTGTTACAACCCGCAAATTAATCGCTTTGTGTTTGAATATTTAAATAATTTTATATATTTAAATAATGGATTTTAATAACCAAATAAACATATTTTAAATATTAATTAATGATATAAAAATCATTTTTAAATTTGGTTTACCAAAATAAATAGTTCAAATAAAAATAGAAAATATGACCGAAAAACGTTTTTCTAAATTTTGACTTTTCGGCCACGGAAAGTCGTCGAGAACATTGTGCATATTTTTGTACTACTCATATATACATGCATACACATGTACATAGGTCATGTGATAACTTAATTATAGAATTAAAGTGAATAATTCGTGCTTAATTTAAATTAAAACGTGATTTGACCTTTTGTGTTATATATACATATCTTAACCTTAGGAAATTAATTATAAACCCTAACCATAACCTAATCAAGGATCTAAGACAAGGTGAAGTAGGGGAGAGAGGTGTGTGCGTGTGTCCTTAGTGGGGTGGAGGGGTATGGTAAGCATGCAACATGACAACATTTATATTATTTAATGTTTAAGTTATTTTAATCACCTCTTCACTTCCTTTGCCTATAAATACTCCTCATCTCTACACATTTTCCACTTTACATATTCATTTACATATTTATTTCTTATCTCTTCATATACATGAACGTCCATGTCCATGTTTAAAATTGGCAAAATATAGTTTCTTCACTACAAAAACTCCACATAATCATCTATTACTTCCCTTCTGTCAAAACAAAGGCCATCTCCGACTCTAGCTCTAAGGCTGAGCCCAATATTGCCCAGAACAAGCCCAATTTTTCCTTTGGCCGAGCCATGTTACACCCTACGAGCCTACACTAGGTCCTATTTTCAAGTTAAGGCATGTTGCTAAGAGTTTAGGCAACTTCGGGAATGTTAGTAAGCGTTTTTGTGAGTGAAGCTTCCACCTTTGAACCATAAAGTTTAAGCTATGTTCATGCTCATATTTGAAATTATTAAATGCTTATTTTATAATTGTGATAATGTTTTGGTTGATGATTGGTTTATTGCTTGAAAGTTAGTCGCTACGGAAAGTTAGTAAGCGAATCTTTAGTTATATGAAAATCTAGTAGTTAAATCAATCCCGTTGTATAAAAATGCTTGATATATGTTGTATTATTGTAAATCATCATGTATGTGTGCCTATTCCATTGCTATGCAATGTTTGGTTTTATTGCAAATGACATAATCTGGAATTCCGAACTACACGTACAACAATAGTTGTTATATCGGCAGTTTAGGAAAATCACCTTTTATCGAAACCGTTTGGTTTCATTATCATGCTTGGAATTATTTTACAAGTTAAGCAAGTTTTGATTAATGATATTTTCAAAAATAATTAGTTATTTTGATAATGATTATTGAATTAAATTGATTAATTATTTAATTAATAAGGGTTAAATTTAGTTAATTAACTTATTAATGATATGTTTTAAATTTAACTAATTACTTAGTTAATGATGTTTTAAATTTAATTAATCATTTTATTTAATGATGTTTAAGGCTTATTAATCTTTGGATATTGATGGATTAAGATTTTTTAATTTTTTAATTAATGATGTTTTTAAAATTAATTTATACTTTTTAAGTAATGACTTTTAAAGGTTAATAAATCTGTTTAACCTTAATTAATCTTTCCTTAAATAAAATTTTAAATTAATTAATCACTTTTAAATAATGATATTTATTTATTATTAAATTATCTAATTAATTATATTATTAATTAATTGAATCAATGGTGTTTTAAAGGCGATTTACCCTTTTTAATTAAAGGTTATTGAAGTTATTTAATCAACTTAGTTAACAAAGTTTTGAAGTTAATTAATCAATGTAACATGGATGTTTTAAGTTGTTTAATCCTTTTTATCATGATGTTTCAAAGTTAGTAAACTCTTTTAACAAAGTGTTTTTAAGCTAATACTTGTAATGTGATGCCAAGTACGAAGTTGGGTTTTTAAAAGAAAAGGTTTGATTCGTTTATGGAAATGAACTAATTTTCGTAAAGCAATTCACTTATATGGAAATGATTTATTTGTATAATTAGCACTAAACATGAAGGATTAGGCTTTTCGCTATTAAAAGTTAAGAAAAATCATAAGACATAACTTTGAGCTAACACTTTCTTGACTTGTCTGGTATTATTATTAACCAAGAAATAGTACAAGTTTGAATTCGATGAGTTGTGGTAAGTATACAAGACTTAATTTCCATAAACGATCCTTTTATATCCTTGATAGTCGATTTCTCGGCTAGAGGTTACTTCAGCTTCTTTATTATCGTCATTCTAAGATGATTTATTGCTCCGTTGAGCGTTGTTATCCTTTGTCGGAAATGACTAAGTCCAAAGCGAGAGAGGAAGACAAGCTATGTTGGGTTGCTCCCATCGGGATATTTTCTCATCTCATCTTGATTAGATTCGGTAGCACTGTTAGATGCGAAATATTTGGATACTCGGTGAGATTTGCGGGATCGGATTTGGTATTGTCCGAGAAGTGTCACACAATAAATGAGCTTCTTAGAAGTATATTATTAGAGGTATACTTTAAGGGTGGTGCACCTTCCTTGTCATTTGTTGGAGATTTTCCTTTTCTGATTTGATTTGAACCTTCAAATTTATTTCCTTATTTGTATCAGGAAGAGTCAATCACTCTTTGTGGAGTTTGATTATTCATCCATTATTTATGATTGGATGTCGATTTATGTGAGAGTAAACTCGTTTCGTGTTCAGCGGCGTGGTCTCGTACGTTTGTGTTTAATTTCACACCCATTGTTTTAAAAGTTTTACTTATACCAGACAAATTGTTTGACCCGAGTTGTTATTTTTCCTAAACTTTCGGGTACTCATTTTATTTGAGTAGTCCGAGAGTAGTAGTTCATTATTGTTCTCTTTTGAAGACAACCTCCAAGCAGGAGGCTTTTCATCTTTTTAGTTATCTACTCAACTTTATTATCTAGTTTGTGTAAGTGTATTTTGTTTCAGCATATGTAAAGGCAGGTTAAGCTGATTTGCAGTACTTTTGTGTAACTTCGATAACTCTCCGTTAAGGAGTAAAAGGATGTTCTATTTACTATTATGTGTTATTTAGCAGTTTCGATGTGAGGATTACTATTTTGTTCTTTATTTTACCCGATGAAGATTCATCTTTCCAATGCTTTGGCAATGACACACAAACACCGAGGATGTGTTAAGTGTCGTTCCTAGGGGTCATAAAAGTGGGTCGTCACAGTTGGTATCAGAGCTTCGGTTGAGCGAATACCTTACCCTAATTAGGGTATAACACATTAGAAACTGGATGAGTCGAGCCGTAGAATGAGTTAATCTTGAGAGAGCGTTTTCTTTTCCCCCCTTAAAGTCTGGTTTTAGATCCTTAATTGCAGTTTCCCTTTTATCATCCCTGACCCTATCATTGTATTCTAATGATACCTATCACTTATCTAGGTTATCGAAAATGAGTACGAGAGGAAGAAGAGGGCGGGGATCAGGAACCAGCATGGCTATAAATGTCGCCTATAGATGAAGCAGTGATGCAAGTCCGAATGCTTTAGAACTTAGCGACTTTGTGCAAGAATTACACTACTTTAGGTGGTAAGCCTTTTTATGGAACTGAAAATATCTTAGGAGTTCAAACATGGCTATGCTCTTGTGAAAGGATATTCAGGGATCTTCAGTTGGGAGATGCTAGAAAGAGATTGTAGGCGTCACGTCCGCTTTAGAAAGCAGCAATGGGTTCGCGGATTCATTCACCATGAATACACCAGAAGAAGATTTCTCTTGGGCGTAGTTTAAGGAAGTCTTCGAAGCTCAGTTTGTCCTATAGGTGGGAAGGACTCAGTTGTCAAGATGTTTTATGGATTTGAAACTAGGTGAGATGACAGTGGCGCAGTATAAGCATAGGTTCAATGCTTGTCTCGCTTTGGACCAAAATTGATTGACATGCCACTTAAAAAGAATGAAACATTCATGAGAGGAATGGGACCAGAATTCTATCGAGAAATGAACAATCATCTCAACGATACCTTTACCAATATAATCAGTATGGCTTTGAGGTTTGAAGTGCTTGATATTGAGCAAGGAGTTCAGAAGGGTGTATTGCCAGCAATTAATGCCCAACCTTTATCGGTAATACCTGTTGCTAGTAAGCCATTTTTCAAGTGCAAATGGAAGAAGAAGTGGCCGGGAAAGAAGCCTGGAGGTGGAGCCCCAGCTCAGAACAAGCAGTTAGACTTGACCAAGATTCTTTGTTTAAAGTGCAATAAAATAGGCCACTTTGTAAATAATTTCCCGGAGAATAATCTAATATTATGCAACAATTGCAATAAGCATGGACATACGAAAAACCAATGCCCTTTTTGAAAGAGTGGATTATAAGGAAAAGATTTTTCTATTAAGGAAATACCATCTACTTCTACGGACCCAAAAGGAAAGCAGGTGTTGCAACGTACACTATCCATTTTTGATATTCCTGTTAGAGTGTTATTTGACACTGGTGCATCCTATAGTTTTATCTTGTATGACCTAATGAGCCAATTAAATCTTAAATATGTTATTCTCCATAATTCTCTTTGTGCGTCAAACCCAATTGGGGCTCCGACAATCTTGACACCATATGTTTGAATGTGCCTATTTTTCATCGAGATCGACCTTTCTTTTTTGACTTGTTTATTCTTGGGTTCATGGGTTTTGGAGCATTATTGGAAATGGACAGGTTATCTAAGTTTAAAGCAGTCTTGGGCTATGTTAGAAGGGTGATCGTAGTAAAAGATGCAATATGTAGAAGCGTTGATATATGTTGTGGAGAGCATAGGAAGTTAATGAGCAGTTTTCTTTATTCGCTCGAAGTACCCAAAGAGGAGATAAGAGATTTACCAATTGTTCGGGATTTCAAGGATATTTTTGAAGAAGTGCAAGGTTTACCTCCTCACCGCGAAGTGGAATTCCGTATTGATTTGATTCTAGGAACCAGACCGATTGCACAACCTCCTTAAAGGTTGATTTCAAAGGAAAGAAGGGAATTGGAGAAGCAGATGCTTGATTTATTGCAGAAGGGTTTGATCAGGCGCCACACATTGAGTTGGGGATCACCGGTAGCGCTCGTTACTAAGGCTGATGATTCTCTTAGATTATGTGTTGATTATCGAGAGTTAAGTAAGAGGAATATCAAGAATAAGTATCCTTTACCTAGGATTGATGACATGTTTGAGCAGCTCCATGATGCTTGGATATTTTCTCGTTGGACCTTACCACTGATTTTCACCAATTAAGGGTAGCAGAGGAGAGTGTATCCTTAAGAGCTTTCCGTACTCCTGATATTTTTTACGTGTGGTTAGTCATGCCATTTGGATTGACTAATGAACTTACTTATTTCGTTGATTTGATGAATAGAGTGTTTTGGGATTTTCTTAACAAGTTTGTTATAGTTTTTATTGATGACGTCCTTGTTTATTCAAAAATGGAGGAAGTGCATAAGTACCATCTTCATGTTGTTCTAAGTACTTTAAGAAGTCATGTTTTAAAGGAAAAGTTTTTTAAGTGCTATTTCTGTAAATCCGAAGTTAGATTTCTAGGGTGCGTAGTTTTAGGAAAAGGCATATTAGTGGACCCGGCTAAAGTAGTTGTAGTTCAAGATTGGAAGAAGTCCAAAAGTGTGACTGAGGTTAGAAGTTCGTAGGATTGGCAGGTTTCTATAGAAGGTTCATTAAATATTTCTCGAAGATTGCTTCTCATCTTACAAAGCTAACATAAAAAGATGGTAAGTTTGTTTGGACACCCAAATGCGATCAAGCCTTCAATGAGTTAAAGAAGAAATTGACTAGTGCTCCTGTCTTGACTATTCCAAATGGGAGTGAAGAATTAATAGTTCACACGGATACTTGTAGGACTGGATTGGGAGCAATTTTGCTGCAGAATGGTAAAGTAATAATGTATGCGAGTCGAAATTTGAAACCTCATGGGAAGAATTATGTTATGCATGATTTGGAGCTGTTGGTGGTTGTCATCGCATTGAAGGTGTGGAGGCACTATCTTTTGGGTGCAAAGTTAGAGTTATTACGGATCACAAGTCATTAAGTATCTTTTTACCCAAAATGTCTTGAACTTGAGGTAGCAAAGATGGCTGGAATTTCTCGCATCTTATGACCTAGAGATTCTTTATACCTAAGGGAAAGCAAACGCTATCGCAGATGCGTTAAGTAGGAATGTGGTGATGATTGCAAATTTGGAAGTTAAGCCAGCACTAATAGAGAGAATAACATATTTCCAGGAAGAAGACCCTATTTTAGCTTGACTTAAGAAGGATGTTGAAGATGGGATCATTTCTAGTTTTCAGATTGACTCCTGAGGTATTTTAAGAATGAATGGACGGATTTGTAGGCCAGATGTTAATGGAATTATGCAAGATGTACAGGGAGAATTCCATTGGTCAAGATTATCTATCCATCCAGGAGTAACTAAAATGTTTCAAAATATGAGAAAAAACCTTTTGATGGAAAGGGATGAAGAGAGACATTTCGATCTTTGTGAGCCAATGTGCAAATTTTCAACAGGTCAAGAGTGACCAACAGAAGACTGTTGGGTTATTCCAACCATTGGAGATACCGAATTAGAAGTGGGAGCAAGTACCTATGGACTTTATCAATGGGTATCCAAGAATGAGAAGAGGTAATGAAGGCATTTGGGTAATCGTAGATCGATTAACAAAGCACACCCATTTTATTCTGGTGAAGTCAACAAGAATTGTAGCTTCTTTGGTAGGGATTTATTTGAGGGAGATCATTCGACTACATGGAATTCCTCCAAGTATAGTTAGTGATCGAGATCCTATGTTTACCAGTCGATTTTGGGGAGCATTGCAAGATGCTTTAGGGATAGAGTTTAATTTGAGCACGACCTATTACCCGTGGACAGACGAACAAACCAAAAGAGTGAACCAGATTTTGGAGGATCTCTTGAGAGCATATATTTTGGATTTTGGAGGTTCTTAGGAAGATCATCTACATTTGGTAGAGTTCTTTTATAACAATAGTTACCAAGCTAGCATTGGCATGACACCCAATGAGGCTTTGTATGGACGACTATGTAAATCACCTTTATGTTAGGTTGAGACTGGAGATCGACTAATTCTTAGACTAGAAACAATTCAAGAAGCATAAGATAAAGTGGCTATGGTCAAGGAAAGAATGAAAGAAGCCCAGGATCGACAGAAAATTTATGCCAATCAAAGGAGAAGAGACTTAGAGTTTACAGTTGGAGATTTGGTATCTGTGAATATTTCCCCGATAAAAGGAGTTATAAGATTCAGAAGACATGAATGTTAACACCCAGATTCATTGGACCATTTAGGATTCTTGAGAAAATTGGATCGTTGGCCTATAGGGTAGATTTGCCTGAGAGATTGTCTGAAGTTCATAGTGTTTTTCATATATCTCATCTGAGAAAGCATGTTCATGATCCATCTTTGGTTGTTGAGATGTCAGTTTAGAAAGACTTAGAGATAGAACCAAATTTGACGGTAGTCTGGCGTCCAATTCATATTGTAGATCGGGATGAAAGGGGATTGAGGAACAAGGTGGTTAAGCTTATGAAGGTTCAGTGGAGTGATGAACCTTGTGATTGTACTTGGGAGACTGAGGATCATATTAGGGAAACTTACCCTGATGTAATGTCAAATTAGTTGTTTGTTGTTTGAATGCATTATGTATGTTATTGTATGGCATAGTAGCTTTGCATTATTATGTGAATTTCTAGGTATAATACATACCTTTTGAATTGACTTTTGTGTATTAATTTCCGGGAAATTCTCCTAAGGGGGAGAGTGTAACGACCCGTAAATTAATCGCTTTATATTTTAGTATTTAAATAATATTTAAACAATTAATAATGTATTATAATAACTAAATAAAAAAAATTTAAATATTAGTTAATGATATAAAAATCATTTTTAAATTTTGTTTACCAAAATAAATAGTTCAAATAAAAGTAGCAAATGTGATCGAAAAACGTTTTCCAAAATTTTGACTTTTCGGCCTCGGAAAGTCATTGAGAACATCGTGCACATTTTTGTACCACTCTTATACACATGCACACACATGCACATATGTCATGTGATAACTTAATTATAGTGTTAAAGTTAATAATTCATGCTTAGTTTAAGATAAAACATGATTTGACCTTTTATGTGCATGTACATATTTTATAACCTTAGGAAATTAATTAAAAACTCTAACCATAACCTAATCAAGGACCTAAGGCATGGTGAAGTGGGGGGAGAGAGGTGTTCGTGGTGTGCTTGGTAGGGTGGAGGGGGTGGCAAGCATTCAACATAACAGCATTTATTTTGTTTAATGTTTATGTTATTTTAATTACCTCTTCACTTCCTTTGCCTATAAATACTCCTTATTTCTACACATTTTCCACTTTACATATTCATTTACATCTTCATTTCTTATCTCTTCATATACATGAACATCCATGGCTTCCAAGTCCATGTTTAAAGTTGGAAAAAATGTAGTTTTCTTCACTACAAAAACTCCGCATATTCATCTGCAACTTCTCTTCTACTAAAACAAAGGCCATCTCCACCTCATAACTCTAAGGCCGAGCCCAATATTGCCCGGTCTAAGCCCAATTTTGCCTTTGGCTGAGCCATATTGCACCCTACAAGCCTACATTAGGTCCTATTTTGAAGTTTAGGCAAATTGCTAAGAGTTTAGGCAACTTCGGGAAAGTTATTAAGCATTTTGGCGAGTGAAGCTTCGACCTTTGAAGCATAAAGTTGAAACCATGTTCATGCTTATATTTGTAGCTATTAAATGCTTATTGTATAGTTGTAATAATGGTTTGGTTGATGGTTTGGTTTATTGCTTGAATGTTAGTCGCTTCGGAAAGTTAATAAGCGACTCTTAGGTTATATGGAAATCTAGTAGTTAAATCAATCTCGTTGTAAATAAATCCTTGATATATGTTATATTATTGTAAATCATCTTGTATGTATGCTCATTCCCTTGTTATGTGATGTTTGGTTTTATTGCAAAGGACATAAGCTTGAATTCCAAATTGCATGTATAGCGATAGTCGTTATATCGGCACTTTCGAAAAATCACCTTTCATCGAAACCGTTTGGTTTTATTATCGTGCTTGGAACTATTTTACAAATTAAGCAAGTTTTTGTTTAATGATGTTTTCAAAAATAATTAATTATTTTAATAACGGTTATTTAATTTAATTAATAAGGTTTAAAGTTAACTAATTGACTTATTAATGATGTGTTTTAAATTTTACTGATTACTTAGTTAATGATGTTAATTAAATTAGTCATTTTATTTAACGATGTTTAAGGCTAATTAATCTTTGGATATTGATGGATTAAAATTTATTAATTTATTAATTAATGATGTTTTTAAAATTAGTTAATACTTTTTACGTAATGACTTTTAAAGGTTAATAAATCTGTTTAACCTTAATTAATCTTTCCTTAAAGTTTTAAATTAATTAATCACTTTTAAATAATGATACTTAATTATTATTAGATTATTTTAATTAATTATATTATTAATTAATTGAATCAATGATTTTTTAAAGGGGGTTAACCCTTTTTAATTAAAGTTTATTGAAATTAATTAACTAACCAACTTAGTTAACAACGTTTTAAAGTTAATTAGTTAGTGTAATAAGGATGTTCTAGGTTGTTAAATTCTTTTATAATTATGTTTGAAAGTTGGCAAACTCTTTTAAAAAAGTGTTTTAAAGCTAATACTTGTAATGTGAGGCCAGGTACGAATTCGGGTTTTCAAAAGAAACGGTTTGGTTCGTTTATGGAAATGAATTAATTTTCGTAAAGCGGTTCACTTGTATGGAAATGATTTATTTGTATAATTAGCAATAAACATTGAAGGAGTAGACTTGTCGCTATTTTGAAAGTTAAGAATAATCGCGAGACATGACTTTGAGGTAACACTACCCTGACTTGTCCGGTATTACTGTTAACCAAGAAATAGTAAAATTTTGAATTCAATTAGTGTTGGTAAGTATACCTGACATAACTTCCATATACGATCGTTTTATATCCTCGATAGTCGGTTTCTCGTCTATCGGTTACTTCAGCTTCTTTATTATCTTCATTCAAAGACGATTTATTGCTCTGCTGAGCATTGATACCCTTTGTCGAAAATGACTAAGTCCAAAGCACGAGAGGAAGTCAAGCTATGTGGGGTTGCTCCGATCAAGATACTTTCACATCTAATCTAGATTGGATTCGGTAGCACTGTTAGATGTAACATATTCGAATACTCGGTAAGGCTCGGTGGGGCCTGGTTTGGTATTGTCCGAGAAGTGTCACATAGTAAATGAGCTTCTCAGAAGTACGTTACTAGGGGTATACATCAAGGGTGGTGCATCTTCCTAGTTTGCATCGGGAAGAGTCAATTACTCTTTGTGGAGTTTAATTATTCGTCCATTTTTTATAATTGGATGTTGATTTATGTGAGAGTAAACCCATTCAGCAGCTTGGTCTCACATGTTTGTGTTTAATTTCACGCCCACTATTTTAAATTTTTTAACCATAGCAGACATATTGTCAGAATCGAGTTGTTTGTTTTCCCTAAAATCTCGGGTACTCATTTTATTTGAGCTATCCAAGAGTTGCAGGTCTTTGTTGGGCTCTTTTGAAGATAGCGTCCAAGTAGATGGCTTTTCATCTATTTTTTGAATATGCTAGCATATGATTTTTTTTATGATAATAAACATATGTATATATTCACTTAAATGCCTTTTGATTATAATATTATATTTTTCACATGATTAAATAAATATTTGCTGAATAAAATAAATAACATAGAATTTAAATTCAAACAAATATTTTATTCAAATAAATATTTATTAAAATTTTGAATAGTACAAATTTGAGATCTCACTATATATATACAATTTCAATTACAATACAAATTAGATTACATCACAATTTACAATTTACATTTCAACTCACTACATACCACTCATTCACTCGTGTATATCTTCAACTATATTCCAGATTGGATCCAGCATTTGAGTTTTCTGCAAAGATACACACTGACATAGTAAATTGAAAAAGAAATATTTTTGTAGTGTAAAATAAAATGATTTTTTGAAAATATTATTTACCTCGGTTATTTGGGTTGTTCGTCATCATTTAATTTTTTAATTCATCAAACACGAACAACTTGTGGCATGCACAATGTATCAGTGTACATGCCACAAGGTCGTTCACATCGATATACACTTGATAAAACTACAGGGATAGGTAAGCACAAGGTCAAACCCAAGGCAAAGCTAGGTTCAACTCAGACTGGTCAAAGAAATCAATATGCAAGTGAAGATATCAAGTGCACCAAAAACAGTTCAAGAATAAACCAGTGAAGACAGTTCAACCAAACTCCATACAAGTACACAAGCTAATCAAGGTTGCAAATACTAGCCCAATGCATATATGTATATGTTAGCAGTGATGTACACATGAAGCTCAACAACATAATGGAACCAGTTCAAAACATACAATGGACACAACTATTATGGGGTGAACCAGGTTAACAGATATCAAGTGAAACAAGTCTGGCTCCCAGCAACAAACTAGTGCAAGCTCAACTGAAGTAAACGCAAACACATATGTACACATATATAAGCTGTGCACATGTAACCATATCCAAGCAGTAACACATCAGGCATCACGACATGCACATGATACATGACTCAAGTGCATATGACCTCAACTAACAATACAGCGAAAATATGGATGCAGTGAAGTGTCATATACAAAATAGAAGCTACAGCCTTCAAGTGCAAAGCTACAACCAAACCTGGCATGATAACTCAACCTAATTGTTGAGTGAAAGGCAAGTGTAAGACAAAGCAATGCAATGACCAAAATATAGCAATAGACTTCAAATGGAAATATACAATATGCAAGTTCAAATTGAAGCATGTACAAATCAACAAACAAAAAAACCAGACTCAAGTGGATATACAAGTGGAGATGACCAGTAATCAAGTGCAGACTTAAGAACAACACCTAAAGAAGGCCACACAAGCAATCGAACTAAAATGGCACAAGACAATAGCTCAACTAGCAACAGGTAAAATCAAGACAAACAAATGATGGCATACATAATCAGGCAACGTCGAGGACAATGCAGGCATTAGCTAACATACATACATGTGTGAAACAACATATATACATACATACATGCAGTCAGATATCAAGTATATATGACTCAAAACTATGCAACCTGAACAAGATTACAAGACCACAGTGAAACAAAAATCCCAAATAAATGAACATAACATCATATATACATATGTACTCGAGGCAACAAGCCTATATGCAAGCAAACTACACGGTGCAACAAACATACATATACATATGTATACATACATGTAGTGCATAGCTTAACACTACAACAACTCAAGCACAATGCTATAAGGACCAGAGAACGAAGGACATATGCACTGACACCAGACCAGATTCAACATCAATAATGCAAACCAGGATGAACTCAACCAAGATAGTCAGGACATACGTGTATACAATAAACCAAGGATAGTTTAAATTGAACAAGTATAAACTTGAGTCACTGTAAAGGCCCACAAATCCGCACCCCTTTTGAGCTGGCAAAATTCCACAACAATTCAGCCCAAAGAGGAACAAACGTACGAGTCTTTAGGGTTAAAGAAGAAAGAGGTAGAAGAAGAAGAAAAAGAAAATAAAACAATAACAGAATCTCACATTTCGCAGTGAAGCAAATATAATAGATATATGAATATCTTTAAAACACAGAACTATATCAGTTATTACATTACATCACATTACATGATCGGAGTGTTACAACAACAAACAGCGAAAAAGAAGTATTACATATATGTGATGCCCCACCTTTATACCCACGCTTGCCAGGAACACTACGGAGTAATGCCGTCAACTAGCATGAAGAATAAGGCCGTTGAGGAGCGACCATCCGTGTAATTGCTTTGTGCGAGCACCGATATGTCTGATAGTATAACATGCATTTCATTTCTAGAGGAATCCGACATGCCGATACAAACTCAAAGCTACTGCACAGTGGCTATAATATCTTTGGAAACAAATATAGAAATAAGCATAACACAAATCAGTCACAGATATCCATATCATAAAGGCGGAAATAGATATGAATATAACACTTAAAAGTGTTCATCAGAGCAGTGGTCGAATAAGGTCCACAATATAACAAAAAGAATAGATACAAGTGCTAGACAAAAGAATAAGTACACATCAAGGAGTCTCTATCTTGAATGTATACAAAACAAAAACTACCAATCTAAAGTAGTTAGCCAAAAGTCAGATAATACTCCCGGGTGAGGAGTCAAGTAGAAGCACCTGTAACATCTTGGTCTGACCCGAGTATTATTTAATAAGAAAATAATAAACGGATCAGTCTAGCTATAAATATCAGATAAAATGATATAGAATAAGAGATACGATTAAAACATATGATAACGAAATTGCCATACTATATAAAGTATACATCAACGAACAACAAAAATCATACAATATCAAAAGAAATCTCAAAGCACTAAAAAGAACGTCATATTCTTTATTTTATTCACAAAACCATAATTATTGACGATCATATCAATGCCAATCGGAAAAGTTAGTGAAACATAAATTCACTAATGCACAAAAATTGATAAAGCTTGTCAATGCAAATCATGAAAATTGGTGAAACACAAATTCTAGAAATCGATCAATAGAAATCCAGAAATCACAAAAAGGGGAAAGAGGCCTATCACTAGAACGGGAGCATGAAAACTCACCAACAGTGTATCACAAAATGGAACGCTATTCCATGGTTGCTAACCATTAATTTTGAACCGAAGCTCCACAAAAACGGCCCGAAGACCTTTGAGCCGAAGCTCCACTAAAATGGTCCGAAGACCTTTGAGCCAAAGTTCCACTAAAATGGTCCGAAGACCATGGGTCGCTACCCCACCAAGCCGAAGCTCCACTAAAAATGGGGTTTAGCCTCCCTCGCAGACAAAGAGACATCGCACATTGCTAGTCTAAATCACAAAATGATCATCATTGATCGATAAGTGTAAATTACACTAAGCTAGTAAATAAATGAGTTTAGCTTCATGTCCCATAACCACTAGCTTAACTTAATTATTTAAGAACAAATTGTAGACTTCCACTCGAGGTTAAGTGTCAATTACACTAAGCTAGTAAATAAATGAGTTTAGCTTCATGTCCCATAACCACTAGCTTAACTTAAATATTTACGAACAAATTGTGGATCTCCACTCGACAATTGTCAAAAGAGATTCAATCGAACAAGTCCAAGAATTAACCGACAAAGTAAACGCAAGCGTTTCATACCACTTGTTTTACTAAGCCGATTAATTAGATTCCTCATACGAGTGAGGTAAAGGTTTGTATATGCTAGAGATTGAAAAACGGTTTAAGAAACGAGCTTTGTAATAAAAATAGTATTAAAATCATTTTGATGAGAGAGTTTCGATATTTACTACTAGTATAGAAAACCTTTATATTTTTAAAGTGACAAATCGCAGAAACGATTGTAGAAACAATCAATCACCAAAATTCACATTCGAAGTCGTGAATCAGATCCATAGAAATCGATACCGAATCCATCAAAATGGATATTCTCAAAAATTCCATAACAGAAGTCATCAAGGTCGAATAACAAGTGATACAACAAGTGGGAATAAACCCGAATCGATTAAATTTGGAAACACAAGAGAAATAGACAAAAATAGGCATAATAGGCATTTAAGAGCAGGTCAGTCGACTGGTCCTCTGCAGTCAGTCGACTTAACCATAACCCGAGAGTTTTCCAACTCTGCAGTCAGTCGACTGACTGCAGGGGGCCAGTCGACCGGCTGTAGCTGGAAAGGTTTTCCAGCCTATCAAATGGAGGAGCAAACTCACCCCATTTGCAACCGGTCGAGCAATGGACTTAAGGGGCTTTTGCCAATCGATAACCCCGCACCATTGACTCTCTGATTCACCACCAAAAACATGTTCAAACATCCATAAAAGGATTTTCATAGATTTTGCTTTCAAAACACCAAAAGTTGGAATATATGTCAAATCAATCCAAGCCAAAATCAAATGCACATGAATAAGAGTTAGGAATTCATACCTAACAATCAAAGATAGTTATAGTCATAGATGTGAGATAAAAATCTCACCTTTAAACCCAAAACAATGAAGAAGAAGCTATAGAGCAAGGCAAGAACAATCACTCTTCAATTCTAACCTAAGGAGCTTGAATCTAAGCTTAAAAGAGAAACATTTCCTAAGTTAGGTTTAGGAATTTCTGAAATTAGAGAGAGAATGAGTTGGGGAAGAAGAAGAGGATGCTTACCAATAGCTTCTCTTGAATCATGGAGCTAGAACTTGAATTTGCAAAGAACCTAGGGCTTAGGATTTTAATTTCCGTTCTCTTCCTCCATTTTTGATGAAGCTTGAGTGTTAGGAAATGAAAGTGAAGTAATGAAGAGGAGAAGGGGTGGAGTAATGACATAAGATGAGTTGGGTTAGTGGGTTGAACCCAAACCCAAACCCAAACCCAAAGCCCTAAGTGAAAAATAGCAAAATTCTACTAACTCCAAACATATCGAAGTTTATACTCAAAAAGGCCGCAAATGACATTTTGAACTCAATGGAAGTGGTCTCGAGTTCTAATTTGATTGTTTTCAAAAAGTAGCTTTTCAGACTATAATCCGACTAACGATGCTATATTTAAATCAAAATGTAAATATACAATCGCTAAATATGCGGGTTGTTACAATATATAAGTGATACTCCTCGCCATTCAGCTCCAACTCCTGATCTCCACAGCAACTTCTTGAATTTGCTCCCGAATAATTGCTAACCTGATTCTAGGCTGCCATGTGGAAAATTGTGGGCACCCAGAGTTTAGAAAGGGAACAATAAACACTGAGTCGGTCATGGGGCTGGTATGAGATCTTAAAAACAGTTATTTTCACAAAGTAAACAAAAAGAAATCCGTTATGCTTTTGGAAAATGAAACTACCATAATGCCTCCTGCCATGCACAAAATGCAAACGAAGAATTGGAGGAGATTTCTCCTTATGATAGTCAAACATGCTTAATATGCAAAATCTTTTTATATATATTATCATTAGTGCATAGTGCAGAAAACATGTCCAAAGTATAATATTAATCTTAGCCAGCATACAACCATTATTGTATGCCTGCTATAGCTACCATGTTCAATAGCAGGTTACCGCCACATTCCATGGCAGGTTATACAACTAAAACCGTATAGGGCACGTATTGTTTCTTTGGATTTCCAACAAATGGTCAGGCTAAGGAACTTCCTACTGACACATGGGTACGCCTCTGGAGGGACGTCCGAGAACCTATCCGGATCTCTGCCAACAAAAGGCCGGGTTACCTCTGTAACTAGGTAAATACTACTCGAGTATGCCATCCCCCGGTCCTTTGGGACCTTTATCCGAGGATCCTCAACCACAAAGTATATATAAAATATTTGCGGCAACAACATAGGTTAAGTATCTGGGCTCCATACCATGATACCACCCTTTTCCAGAAGGAAATGACATAGCCTAAAGGGCGAGACCCTCATAACCTTGCCGCGTCTTTCCTGTTCCGACCTTTTTCGGGGTGTGAGGTCCGTGAGGTCTCGTCCACAAAGCTACACTTTTCACAAAGTCATGCTTTGATCAACAAATGATCAGCAGCACTTCGTATGTCACGTTGCCAAATTGGGAATGCATTACTAGTAAAAATCAACTACATAACCTCTGAGCTCGTACGTCTCAGAGAAGGGTATTAAGCTTAGAGAAAAAAATTCTCCGCCACCAACAGAAATATATTTGATAGAAATCAGCTTTACATCTCAAAGTGTAACGTCGGACACACATCCATACAAGTCCGTTCCGGTATCGAACGGAACCGAAGGCACTTTAAAGAAGCCCTTGCAAATCCGGATATTCACAAATCACATCCCGAATCCCCATCACAAAGGTAATAAAATCTCTATACCGTAGCAACCCGGTGCAGAGACATTCGACAGGTAATCCTTTCGCTTTCGAAAATACCCAGTCTTCAACACAATCTTCAAATGCAATCCCATTTCATCGTATCGTTATTCGGAATGGGTTTTATGACACAAGGTCCTCTCCCGGCTAATCCGAATAACGAGCGCTTATTTTAAAAGTAAGTGTTATATTCATATTTCAACAAATCACAACAATATTCACTTTGATCTTTTAAATAAAAGATCCGTCACAATCACAAAGGTTCGATGTGGTTTTCGGATATCCACTTGGAATCTGACCCCTGGTCGCATCGAAATTCAAATGCCATTGAAAGGCCAATATTGATAGCCGGTTATTTAACTATCAATCAACATCCACAACAATTGCCGGATTTAAATAAATTTCCCAAATTATTTATTTTCAAAATATTTCCGCAAAATATACTTCACACTTAAACCATTTGAAAACAAATTTCAAATTACTTTCCACATTTCAATACTTTGAAAACAAATTTCAAATCACTTTTCCTTACACGGAATACATTTCCAAATATTTATTCATTTCCACTGGAAGTCTGTCGAGTTAAAATAATTCAAATCACTTATCCAAAATATTCTTGGAACATTTAAAATAAAACCATCTCAAATACTTACTTAAAATATTAGTTATGAAAACATTATAATAATTATCACATATAAGATTCTAAGTCCCAACTAATTTTTAAAATAAAATTAGTAGATAAGGTATAACTATTTAAATAATCGTTTCCAAAAAAAATCAATTTTAATCTTTAAAATAATCCCTTCTATAAGTAATTAAATAAATCCATACTTTAAAGATTTGAAACCGGTTAAGAAAATAATTTATTCAAAGTATCCTTTCTAAAACCATCCTTAAAATTTTTCAGTTTATATTTACAAGCCACTTCGAAATCATACTCAGCTTTCCAAGGAAAATACATTTTCCATTTCAAATGGTTCATTCAAATCAATTAATAAATCTTTCTTGATTTGTTTTAAATTTACGTTCCGAACCCGTAAATTCCTTTTACACTTTTAAAAATAACCAAACGTTTATTTTTAAAACAAATTTCCCTTTCCTTCATAAATTCCCATTGTGAATTTAAACTTCTAAATATCCACTGATATACAATTTTCAAATCGATTTCTAAATATTCATTTTTAGCACCGAATTAAATTCTAAATTGATTTCCAAATTTATTTACAAATACCAAATGAATTTCCAAAATTGATTTTTAATTTATTTCAACACCACATTTATTATTTTTTGAAACGAATTCCTTCTTTTAAATTTATTCAATTTTCAAAGATTAATTTACTATAAATTTCCTACTAAATTTCTAAAATCCAAA
The DNA here is from genome assembly GCA_030765085.1 of Allium cepa. Classification (NCBI taxonomy): domain Eukaryota; kingdom Viridiplantae; phylum Streptophyta; class Magnoliopsida; order Asparagales; family Amaryllidaceae; genus Allium; species Allium cepa. Next base: position 562,409,752 of record CM060939.1, read on the forward strand.
TTTATTTATTTCTGATATCCTACAATATCAAAAATATATTCGGCTAAATTATAGCCTCAACAGTATCAATCATAAATAGTCCCACACATATTACAAATAATCAACACACAATATTGAAACTAATTCAAATATTTGAGGAATCCAGTTAGATCTCTCCAACCTGTTTCCCTGCATCCATAGGCGTTAGCGCAACAATTAAATACCAATTCCACTTCGAGGTGGAATATCACGGTATATGGTATTTATAAAATATCATCCGCTATTATGTGGCGCATAGGGTCTCATCCGCTATATAATGCAGGGAATCAATCACCCAATATATATTACATACTACTATATATATAATATCATCCAGTGAATAATTATTATAAATCAATCATCCAAGCACACAGTCAATCAATTTTAAATCTAATTATTCAAAATTTAAATCAGAACAATATTGATTGAGTGAGAAGATCTCACCTTTGCTTTTATTTTGTAAATCTGATCCAAATTAGCATGATTTCGCGATTTTTTGACCTTGTATAACATTTACACGGTTTATTAACATTCGAAATAAATTGAAAAAAAATCAATTTCCATTTACTAAATTTAAACGACCTATGATTTAATTTAACTAAAAATTTGGTTTTTAAATCAATAATTAAATTTTAAACTAATCTTCTTATAATAAAATATTTTTAGTGCCTAGAATAATTAGATAAATAAATTAAACAAGGTAATCAACTACTCCATTATTTTCTTAAAATAAATCAAGTAGATTAAAACATGTATATTTATTTCTATTTCTTTTTTTCATTTTCTTCATTTCCAAACTGCACATGCTAAACAATCTATATAAGATTTAAACATTCAAAATCCTATTTTCTTTCCGAATCTAATTTATATAACAAAATAATTTTTCTTATTTCCTGTACATAGCTATATACAAATTAAATTAGTATTAACCATATTTAAAATTACTATTTCGAATTTAAAATAGGTGTGAGAATATATTATTTCACTATATTAAATTAAACAGAACTATCTTACCCTATAGTGATTGTCGTTCCACCAAGAACCCAAAACCCTAGCTGAACAGCTGCAACTCGAAGCATCACGAGTTCGCTCACCTTCCAACTTCTGCTCGTGCCCCGACTTCGATTGATCAAGTCGCTGCCATCCTGAACGGCTTCTCGTAGCTCGAGATCGAGCTATCATCACCTCGGCCCAAACCCTTCTCCTTATCGCGACCCACGCTTCTATGAAGCCGCTGCCACTTGAGCCTCCTGGAGTAAGCACGTGAAGACTCTCGAAACCCCCAACCCAAACAAGGCGCGGCCTCCTCTATTCTCGAGTGCGACGCTGCCATGGATGCACGCATGCGATCCTTGCCTCCCTCCGATCCGATTTTGATTTGAGGCTATTACTCGATTTTTTTTCTGAGAAGGAAGGGGGCATCGGCCATTTTTTTTCCTTGTTCCATTTTGAACTGATAGAAGAATGAAAGGGGGAGTAGAAGTAAAGTATACAGGAGATAGTGTTTTTTTTAAAATTTGGGAACGAGGTCATGATTTTTAAAGAGGAACGAGGCACGATCTGATTGGAAAGAAAGAGAGGAAAGGTAGCGTGTTAGAATGAGTATAAGTTGGCATACTGGAGAAGGAATAAAAATAGTTGACTGGTCCTAACATGTTTATCTTGCTTAATTTATAAATCGTCTCGAAAACGAAGCAAAAAATCTTGATCTCCTATCGAGGCATGCCGCTAGGCCTTTATAATGTTAAACCCCTATTCTGAACGCAATGGAAAAGGTTTCGAGTCCTAATTCGATCGTATGGAGAAGATAGCTTTTTGGATCCAGTTATTATATTAAATTTTCGATATAATTTCCAACACGTTTGCTTATCGTACGACCAAATGACAACTCCGAATGATATGAAAATTGAAATCTGATAATAATACTATATTACAGATCCAATAGAACTAGTTTCATCGAATTCCGAGACTATGCCTCGGAATGCTATTTTTTAAATATTGATTTAAACAATATAAATTCAAAACTAAACAAAACATTTCCAAATTAAATTCTGAAGCTTCCATTATCTTCAGTATCATCAATATAAATTTTCTAAGCATTGAAAAAAATATTTTTAATTAGCTTAAAATTGGAAATACAAATTCTTACCTAATCTTTAATAATTAAACTCAATAATTAAATTTCCAAATCCATAGTTATAATTGAAATTCAAGTCAAAATAACTTCCAAATATTTAAAATCGATCAAATATTTCATTTTTAAATGTTCAAAAATTCTGGGTCGTCACATCCATCCCCCCATAAAAGAATTTTGTCCCGAAATTTCTAGTTAAGAAGAATGATCCTTAACCCAATTTATTATTTTTTCCCAATCCAAATAGTTTTATCATCTTACCAAAACAAATCCTTTTATTTAAGACCCATCATTAATTCAACTAACTCTCCAAATTCAATCATAAGTTTCCAAACAACCTTGTTTAATTAACTAATTCAAATTTAACTTTAAATTCAAATTTTAAACTTTCAAAAATTTCTCAAAATTTTTCTTACTCCCTAAATTTTCGAAAAATTTCGCCAGCATCTCCTTTGCGCAGCTAGCTCGGTACGACTACAAAATTGCACCACAGGCCCTTAGATTCAAAAAGAAAACGAAAAGCCAAGTGGCTAGACAAGAAAATCATCAAATTTCATACTGAAATTTAAATACATACCTTTTTGTCGAGCAATTCAATTTTATCTTCAAAATCCCAATTCCAATTTTTCCTTTATCTTTAACACACCTGTATATCCTGATATCCATAATGTCCAATTTCAACATTCAAAAATTATTTTGCACATTTCATTACAAAATTTTCAATATGTACTTCTTATACCATTTTTACTTCACTTTTATACAATTTCATTCAATCTTGCATTTTCAATTTCATTTGAATTCAATTCACAATTTCAATTCTATTTGGATTCAATTTATCTTGTGAATATTGAATTTTTCATTATCTTTCATTCACAACTGCACTATTTTAAATTAGTTTCATTTACTAATTCATTACAAATTCCAATTCATTTTATCTCAAACCATTTCTTTATTTCACCCTTATTAACTTTAGTTCACTTCGAACTAATTTTACAACTTCATTTTATTTAAACAATTCAAATTGGTTATCAATATTCAGTTTCAATTCCAGTTTTATTCTTTTGTTCATTCCCAAACACAATTCAATTTCAATTCACCATTTGGTTTACAATCACTTATATTTAAGCTGGATTTCAAATTCCATATGAATTTAATTTACCTTTCATTTATAGTTATTGAATTCGATTCATTTCAAGTCATATTCAATTTCGTCATTCCTTTAATTAGTTTTATTTTCTAATTTTATTTCAATATTTCACTTTGTTTAACACAAATCAAATTCAATTCCAATTCCAGTTCTATTTACTTACAAATTCGAAATAAATTTCAACATTAAATTCACTTTCATGTACTTGCAATTGCAAATTCATTCATTCACAATTCACTTTCCATCTTAATAATTTTATTCCAATCATTTAGCCTATTAGACTTCTAAAATTCACCTTTATTCAAATTAACTAATTTTAGTTTAATCTGAATTTTCTAAGTTTTCAAACTTATTATTCCATAACTATTTTTAATAAAATTCCAGAGTCTTTCCACCTTTTCCAAAACCATTATTGAAAACAATTCAAATTATCCTTTGAATTTCAAAACCAAACCCAAATTTTCCAAACAACTTCCATTTAAAACAATTTGGCAGCAATTCCTCTTTTGGAAACTCGAAAATGAATACCGACGATGTCGCAATCATCACCGGAATTATTTTCCAGTGCCCGAAAAGAGTTTAGAGCTTTTGTCCCTCAAAAAACATTTTTCCAAACCCTTGAAAACTATTTCCAACCCCAAAAGGAATTTAATTTCCAAACTTCCCGAATTTCAAATATTTTCAAGAACATTTCCAAATATTTCTCTAGAATTCTATTTCAAATTATAAATCTAATTTACAATTTACATTTACAAATCCCATTTGGATTTTTATTTTCTTAGCTTTTGGTTCTGATTTAAATTCCTCATACAACGATGATAATAATTTAATATTATCGCTTTCTAGCAACCAAGCAACCATATATTATAATAATTCATAGAAAAATTATTTCTTTCATATACGAAAATAGTTTGGGTAAAATTATTTCATATACCCTATTTTAAAATGATATCGTGTCGAATTTTTTCTGTACAAGTGTTTAGAGATCCCTATCAATAACGTTAATTACTCGTATTGACCAGAATCCATATACCACTCAACAAACCAATCAACACAATATAAAACAATATATATTCACTAACAAATACGCGCTCATGTCTATTATTAAACTCACACTCATTCTATAGTACCGCTGACTCTATCTCTAATGGTTAACATCCAACAGAGCCAAGGTTGTCGCTTAACCAAATGCTCTGATACCACTGTAAAGGCCAGCAAATCCGCACCCCTTTTGAGCTGGCAAAATTCCACAACAATTCAGCCAAAAGAGGAACAAACATACGAGTCTTTAGGGTTAAAGAAGAAAGAGGTAGAAGAAGAAGAAAAGAGAAATAAAACAATAACAGAATCTCACATTTCGCAGCGGAGCAAATATAATAGATAAATGAATATCTTTAAAACACAGAACTATATCAATTATTACATTACATCATATTACATTATCAAAGTGTTACAACAACAAACAACGGAAAAGAAATATTGCATATATAAGTGATACGCCTCGCCATTCAGCTCCAACTCCTGATCTCCACAGCAACTCTTGACTTTGCTCCTGAATAACTGCTAACCTGATTCTAGGCTGCCCGTATGGAAAATTATGGGCACCCAGAGTTTAGAAAGGGAACAATAAACTCCGAGTCAATCATGGGACTGGTGTGACATCTTAAAAATAGTTATTTTCATAAAGAAAATAAAAAGAAATCCGCTATGCTTTTGGGAAATGAAACTACCATATGGCCTCCCGCCACACACACACAATGCAAACGCAGAATTGGAGGCGAATTCTTCTTATGATAGTCAAACATTCTTAATACGCAAAATCTTTTTTTTATATTATAATTAGTGCATAGTGCAGAAAACATTTCGAAAGTATAATATTAATCTTAGCCAGCATACAGCCATTATTGTATGCCTACTATAGCTACCATGTTCAATAGCAGGTTACCACCACATTCCATGGCAGGTTATGCAACTAAAACCGTACAGGGCGCGTATTGTTTCTTTGGTTTTCCAAAAATGGTCAGGCTAAGGAACTTCCTACTGCCACATGGGTACGCCTCTGGAGGGACCTCCCGAGAACCTACTCGGATCTCTGCCAACACAAGGCCGGGTTACCTCTATAACTAGGTAACTACTACTCGAGTATGCCATCCCTCGGTCCTTTGGGATCTTTATCTGAGGATCCTCAACCACAAAGCAACAATCACAAAGTATATATAAAATATTTGTGGCAACAACGTAGGTTAAGTATCTGGGCTCCATACCATGTTACCACCCTTTTCCAAAAGGAAATGACATACCCTAAAGGGCGCGACCCTCATCTTTCCTGTTTCGACCATTTCCGGGGTGTGAGGTCCGATGAGGTCTCGTCCACAAAGCAACACTTTTCACAAAGTCATGATTTGATCAACAAATGATCAGCAGCACTTCGTATGTCACGTTACCAAATTGGGAATGCATTGCTAGTAACAATCAACTACATAACCTCTAAGCTCGTACATCTCAGAGAAGGGTGTTAAGCTAAGAGAATAAATTCTCCGCCACCAACAGAAATGTATTTGATAGAAACCAGCTTTACATCTCAAAGTGTAACGTCAGACACACATCCATACAAGTCCGTTCCGGGATCGAACGGAACCGAAGGCACTTCAAAGAAGCCCTTGCAAATCCGAATATTCACAAATCACGTCCAGAATCCCCATCAGAAAGGTGATAAAATCTCTATGCCGGAGCAACCCGGTGCAGAGACATTCGACAGGTAATCCTTTCGCTTTCGAAAATACCCGGTCTTCAATACCGTCTTCAAATGCAATCCCATTTCGTCGTATCATTATTCGTGATACAAGGTCCTCTTTCGACTAATCCGAATAACGAGCGCTTATTTTAAAAGTAAGTGTTATATTCAGATTTCAACAAATCACAACAATTTTCACTTTGATCTTTTAAATAAAAGATCCATCACAATCACAAAGGTTCGATGTGGTTTTCGGATATCCACTTGGAATCCGAATCCCGGTCGCATCGAAATTCAAATGCCATTAAAAGGCCAATATTGATAGTAGGTTATTTAACTATCAATCAACATCCACAACAATTGCCGGATTTAAATAAATTTCCCAAATTATTTATTTTCAAAATATTTCCACAAGATATATTTCACACTTCAACCATTTGAAAACAAATTTCAAATTACTTTCCACATTTCAATACTTTGAAAACAAATTTCAAATCACTTTTCCTTACGCGGAATACATTTCCAAATATTTATTCATTTCCACTGGAAATCTGCCGAGTTAAAATAAATCAAATCACTTATCCAAAATATTCTTGAAACATTTAAAATATAACCATCTCAAATACTTACTTTAAATATTGGTTATGAAAACATTATACTAATTATCACATATAAGATTTTAAGTCCCAACTAATTTTTAAAATAAAATTAGTAGATAAGGTAAAACTATTTAAATAATCGTTTCCCAAAACAAATATCAATTTTAATCTTTAAAATAATCCCTTCTATAAGTAATTAAATAAATCCATACTTAAAAGATTTGAAACCAGTTAAGAAAATAATTTATTCAAAGTATCCTTTCTAAACCATCCTTAAAAATTTCAGTTTATATTTATAGGCTACTTCGAAATCATACTCAGCTTTCAGGGGAAAATACATTTTCCATTTCAAATGGTTCATTCAAATCAATTAATAAATCTTTCTTGATTTATTTTAAATTTACGTTCCGAATCCGTAAATTCCTTTTGCACTTTTAAAAATAACCAAATGTTTATTTTTAAAACAAATTTCCCTTTCCTTTATAAATTCCCATTGTGAATTTAAACTTCTAAATATCCATTGATATACGATTTTCAAATCAATTTCTAAATATTCATTTTCAGCACCGAATTAAATTCTAAATTGATTTCCAAATTTATTTACAAATACCAAATGAATTTCTAAAATTGATTTCTAATTTATTTCAACACCATATTTATTATCTTTTGGAAAAAATTCCTTCTTTTAAATTTATTCAATTTTCTAAGATTAATTTACGGTAAATTTCCTACTAAATTTCTAAAATCCAATTTTATTTATTTCTGATATCCTATAATATCAAAAATATATTCGGCTAAATTATAGCCTTCAACAGTCCCAACCATAAATAGTCTCACACAGATTACAAATAATCAACACACAATATTGAAACTAATTCAAATATTTGAGGAATCCAGTTGGATCCCTCCAACTTGTTTCCCTGCATCCACAGACATTAGCACAACAATTAAATATCAATTCCACTTTGAGGTGGAATATCGCGGTATATAGGATTTATAAAATATCATCCGCTATGCGGTGCATAGGGTCTCATCCGCTATATAATGCGGGAAATCAATCACCCAATATATACTACATACTACTATATATATAATATCATCCAGTGAATAATTATTATAAATCAATCATCCAAGCACACAGTCGATCAATTTTAAAGCTAACTATTCAAAACTTAAATCAGAACAATATTGATTGAGTGAGAAGATCTCACCTTTGCTTTTATTTTGCAAATCTGATCCAAATTCGCTTGCTTTCGCGATTTTTTGACCTTGTATAACATTTACACGGTTTATTAGCATTCGAAATAAATTGAAAAAAAATCAATTTCCATTTACTAAATTTAATTGACTTATGATTTAATTTAACTAAAAATTTGGTTTTTAAACCAATAATTAAATTTTAAACTAATCTTCTTATAATAAAATATTTTTAGTGCCTAAAATAATTAGATGAGTAAATTAAACAAATTAATCATCTACTCCATTATTTTCTTAAAATAAATCTAGTAGATTAAAACATGTATATTTATTTCTATTTCTTTTTTTCTTTTTCTTCATTTCCAAACTGCACATGCTAAACAATCTATATAAGCTTTAAACATTCAAAATCTTATTTTCTTTCCAAATCTAATTTATATAAAAAAATAATTTTTCCTATTTCCTGTACATAGGTATATACAAATTAAATTAGGATTAACCATATTTAAAATTACTATTTTGAATTTAAAATAGGTGTGAGAATATGTTAATTCATTATATTTAATTAAACAGAACTATCTTACCCTACAGTGATTGTCGTTCCACCAAGAACCCAAAAACCTAGCTGAACAACTGCAACTCAAAGCATCACGAGTTCGCTCTCCTTCCAACTGCTGCTCACACCCTGACTTCGATCGATCAAGTTGCTGCCATCTTGAACGGCTTCTCGTAGCCCGAGATCGAGCTATCTCCACCTCGGCCCAAACCCTTCTCCTTATCGCGACCCACGCTTCTACGAAGCCGCCGCCACTCGAGCCTCCTGGACTAAGCGCGTGAAGACTCTCGAAACCCCCAACCCAAACAAGGTGTGACCTCCTCTATTCTCGAGTGCGACGCTTCCATGGATGCATGCACGCGATCCTTGTCTCCCTCCGATTCGATTTCGATTTGAGGCTGTTGCTCGATTTTTTTTCTAAGAAGGAAGCGGGCTTCAGCCATTTTTTTTCCTTGTTCGATTTTGAACTGATAGAAGAATGAAAGGGGGAGTAGAAGTAAAGTATACAGGAGATAGGTTTTTTTTAATTTGAGAACGAGGTCATGATTTTTAAAGAGGAACGAGGCACGATCTGATTGGAAAGAAAGAGAGGAAAGGTATCGTGTTAGAATGAGTATAAGTTGGCATACTAGAGAAGGAATAAAAATAGTTGACTGGTCCAAACATGTTTATCTTGCTTAATTTATAAATCGTCTCGAAAACCAAGCCAAAAATCTCGATCTCCTATCGAGGCATGCCTCTAGGCATTTATAATATTAAACCCCTATTCTGAACGCAATGGAAAAGGTTTCAAGTCCTAGTTCGATCGTATGGAGAAGATAGCATTTTGGATCCAGTTATTATATTAAATTTTCGATATAATTTCCAACGCGTTTGCTTATCGTACGACCATACGAAAACGCCGAATGCTACGAAAATTAAAATCCAATAATAATACAATAATACGGATCAAATAGAACTGGTTTCGTCGAATTCCAAGACTGTGCCTCAGAATGCTATTTTTTAAATATTGATTAAACAATATAAATTCAAAACTAAACAAAACATTTCCAAATTAAATTCTGAAGCTTCCATTATCTTCAGTATCATCAATATAAATTTTCTAAGCCTTGAAAAAATATTTTTAATTAGCTTAAAATTGGAGATACAAATTCTTACCCAAGCTTTAATAATTAAATTCAATAATTAAATTGCCAAATCTATAGTTATAATTGAAATTCAAGTCAAAATAACTTCCAAATATTTAAAATCGATTAAATATTTCACTTTTAAATGTTCAAAAATACTGGGTCGTCACAGTCACGATACAACAACAAATCAAGTCGCAAGTCAATCAAGGAAGAGTTCGATCATGTTAGAGTAAAAAACAGAAAATAATAAAAATCAAAACTTCTAGATTATCAGCAAATTCAAAGTCGTGATGATCAAGAAATTAAACAAGTCATAATCGAAGCCGTGATAATCAAGCATAGAATTATAAGAATTGAACAAGTCGGAGAAACCTCAATCATTCAAACATAATCAAATGGCCAAGTTAAAATTATCAGACAAATTCAAATATTATATTCGATCGAAAATTTAGGGTTTTCAATCATATAAAACCCGTTAACATCATAGGCAGTAATGCATCAAGTTCAAAGCATATCAACGAAAGAAATAAAGTAAAATCATATACCATTTCAACTCGAACTCGAGTTATTGAAGCAGCCGTGTGCGAATAAAGTGACACATTGATTGACGATGTATGCTGTAGAAAATTCATCATTCAATCAATAACAAAAGTCGACGATTTCAACAAGTTTCCATAAGCCCTAATTTTGAAATTATTCTATATATTTCCACATTATATTTTTAAATTGATAATATCACCATATTCACCCCCCTCTATCGTGAAATCGATCCTACACATATTAGTTATCTATTCTGTTGTATTATCTAGTTTGTGTAAGTGTACTTTGTTTCAGTATATGTAAAGGCAGGATGTCATAACTGCCTAAGCAGATTTATAATACTTTTGTAAAACTCGAAATACTCCTTATTAAGGAGCAACATGATGTACTATTTACTACTATGTTTTACCTAGCATTTTCGTTGTGAGGTTTTCTATTCTATTTTTTTATTTTACCCCATGACGATTCATCTTTCTGATACTTGCGCAACGACACACAAACACCGAGGATGTGTTAAGTGCTGTTCCTAAGGGTCAGAAAAGTTGGTCGTCACGGGTTGTAAAATTGATTGTACACTAATTGATTTGTTAGCTTAAAATGGATGTACATTAGGTTACATAATAAGCCCTTAAGGATTTTCGAGGACGATATTCTTTTAAGAGGGAGGACATAACACCCCACAATTTTTACGCTTATGAATTTAGAAGAAATTAATTAATACATCCAAAAATAAAATTTTTATAAACATCAGAATTTGGCTATGAAACTTGCACCATTGGGTTCGTGGTGATTTTTTGATCAATTTTCATATGTAAATTTTTTGATCAGAGTTCAATTGAAAAAGTTATTATCCTTTGAACTTTTAGAGTCGGAAATAATTATATATGTAATTATGGTATTAAAAGTTGATTTATGCTATCTAGTAATGTTAATGGAATCTTAGATGTTAATAAATGTTAAGGTTAATTAAATCCAGAGAATATATACATGTATATATATAAGTGGAAACAAATTATTACAATAAGGTTTAAAATGGAATCAAACATGCACAATCATTTAAACAAAGAAAAATAACATAAAATCAAAGCATGCTAATTAAATCACCATTAAAACACACAGTGGTCGACCCAAGATGCACCCAAGTCGACCGATAGCTGTTGACTGAAGGTGATGTAAGGTCAACCATTGACATGTAAATTGGTGATTTTGGAGTGTAAATTTAATGATAGAGATGCAGCTAAATATTTTTCTTCCATGCCATGTTTTTGTATGTGTCTTTGATTAAATAAACATTACATTGGTTAAATCTAATGCCCCAAATTAACTCCAAGCTCTATAAACATAGCACTAGTTTCTCACTTCCTTTCTCGCGTTTTTTGGATCATAGAGAGGAGCTCTACCATTCTTTGTTCTCTACAATCTCCAGAGTTCTAAAAGTAGTAAAAGTATTATATTATACTAGTATACAACACACGTGCGTGCATCTAATATCCAAAGATATTAATCTTGGATGGATACGTGTTTTAAGTGCAAATATTTTTTAGTCATGACACATTTCAAGTTGCTTTGTTGGTGATATCAATGAAAAATTGATACTAAAATCCCACTGATGGATAGTCGGAAAGGGTGGTGAGATTCTGATTGGGGATGATTTTGGAATTTCAAAAAGACATCGTGTAAATCGGGGACTAAAAAGATAAACGTCGTTCTCAAGAAAGACTTCGTTCTCATTCAATTACTCTCAATCGTTTCTAATGCAGCACAGGAGGTGGAGTGGATTGCCTTAAGTCGTGAAGTGCATAACGACTTACAAACTAACGTGCTAAATGATGCAGTGCGTGCCTTAGGTCGCTCCCAAGAAGGTCGTTCAGATGCTTCGGTTGCTTTAGGTCGCGCGAGTACGTTAAGTCGTTCGCGACCTAGCGCATCAACCTTTAAGTCGCAAATAAGTAGTGTGGACCAACCTAGTAAGTCAAGCAAACTGGCGCGCATTTCTTTAGGTCGCTCCGACCCTTCAAGCTACGACCTCGCATAGTTACGACCTATGTTAGGTCGCTCATTCTTATGTCGCGAGGTACTGAAGCTACGCTATCCTTTAAGCCGCGAGCCTTCTTAAGTCGTTGTGGAAGATAGGTCGCTCCATGGCTAGGTCGCATGAAGATTCCAGAAGCTAATTCCATAGGTCGCTGAAGCCTAGTAATTTTTAAGTCGCTCTGTTGTTGAGTCGCTTGTTTGTGGGTTGAGTCGCGATGTTCTTAAGTCGCGTGAGTTGTTGTCTTAGGTCGTACCTAGTTAGGTCCGCCGTGTATGTAGATCGTGTGTGTTGTATGAGTCGTAGGTCGGCAAGTTTGTTAGGTCGTTAGCGACCTATGTTAGGTCGGTCCTGAATTTTGTGATGTAACTGTGCTGTTGTGTTGAGTTGTACCCTATAAATATGGGGGTCGTGTCATTTGTAAAGTAGTTGATTTTGAATGAAACTTTGTGTTTGTGTGCTTTGTGCCACTTTTTAAAATTGGTAGTTGAGTGTTATCTCCTATCTCCACTTTCGGCATTCGAGTGCGCTCGAATCAACGATTGTTGAAGCCAATTCACGGAATCAAGTGTGCTTGATTAACGTTCGAAGAAGTATAGATCTTCTCTCACGGTATCGTGCGCGATCAACATGTCGAAGTTTGCTAGAATCCGGTATCTCTTGAGGTCAACGGATTTGGGCCTTTCGGTATTTTCAATCCATCGATTTATCTTTTTTCATCTTATCGTTTCTTCGATTAGTTTGACACGAAATCTTTATTTCGTCGTCATCGTCATAATCCGCTGCGTCAGTTTGGTATCAGAGCTAGACTTAGCCAATCATTGCTAAGCCGAGCCTCTTGGGAGCCAAGTGAAGTGTGAAGTTAGGTCCGAGCTTAAGTGAAGCCGTGCACCACTTTGAAGAGTTCAAGGCCGAGCCGGGTCAAGTTTGCTTGTGCGAGTTTGTTCAAGATTGTTGTTTGTTGAAGTTCTACAATGCCGCCAAGGAGAGCTAATCGTCATCAGAATGTTGAAGCGTTGTATAATAGAGAAGAAGCTGAGCAAATGGAACAACGTATCAATGAGAAATTTGATGAAGACATTGGGAAGCTAGAGAAACTGATGATTGACATGAATCAAAGTCAAAGGAGAAGGTCGCCAGTCTCGAACCATGGAGGAAATAGAGTTTCGCCATCGGTTACGGAAGCGAGGAGGGTGTCGCCACAATCTTTTTGGGAAAGGAGAGAATCTTCAGTTTCAACGAGAAGAGATCACCATGAGTATAGACACGAAGAGAGAAGAACTCCACGTGAGTTTGGAGATGAGCCATATCGTGATGAGGAGAGACATAGTAGAAGAGATATGCGTGATCATAGAGATGTTGATGGTCGAGATCGATATAGAAGTACATTTGATTATGATGAGGATGGTGATAGATATAGTGTTCATTATCGAGATCGAGACCAAGTACGAAATCACTATCGGAAGGTAGAAGATGATCGAAGATGGGAGTCGGGGATGAAGATGGAAATTCCAGAATTCAAGGGTGGAATGGTAGCTGAAGAATTTCTTGATTGGTTATCTAATGTTGAAGAAATTTTTGACTTTAAGGAAGTTCCTGAGCATCGCAGAGTTAAGTTGGTTGCTACTTGTTTGAGAGGGAGAGCTTTAGCATGGTGGCAGCAAACTAAACTTACACGGGAGAGAATGTGGAAGTCAAAGATTGAGTCATGGAAGAAGATGAAAAAGTTGATGAGAGCTACTTTCTTGCCTTATAATTATCAATCTCTTATGTATCAGCGATTGCAAAACTTGAGACAGGGAACAAAGTCAGTTAATGATTATGCGGATGAATTTTATCAACTGATTGCCAGGAATGATATCATGAAGACAGAGGAACAGTTGACTGCTAGGTTTGTTGGAGGGTTGAGAATGCAGATCCAGGATATGGTGAATATGTTTGATCCGAGATCTGTTGCAGAAGCACATCAGAAAGCACTTGCTTGGGAGAAACAAGGGAGACGAGGAGGTGGTGTGTTTACGAATTCCAACAACCAGGATAAGGGTTCTAGTAGCAGTGCTAATGTTTCCAAGATAGTCAATAAACCAGTTGTCAGTGAAGTCGTTAAAGCTAAGGCTAACAACAATTTCAAGTGTTATAACTGTCAAGAGTTTGGTCATAAGAGCAATGAATGTTCGAAGCCAAAGAAATGAGCGATGGTTACTGAGGTTGAGGATGAGGATGCAGAAGCAGAATGTTTTAATTCACCATAAGTTGAGGAGGAAGAAGAACTGTCGGGAGTTGAAGGGTGTAATTTAATGATGAGGAGATCTTGTTTGACACCAAAGCAAGAGGATGAGGCTAGTTGGTTGAGGAGTAATATCTTTCAGTCGACATGCACTATACTGGGGAAGGTTTGTAAATTTGTGATTGACGCGGGAAGTTGTGACAGTATCATTTCTACCGAAGCTGTGAGAAAGTTGAATTTGAAGACAAGGAAGCATCCAAATCCTTACAAGTTAGCGTGGTTAAGGAAAGGAGGAGAGGTGAAGGTGGACAGGCGAGTTCATGTTCCATTTTCTATTGGGAAGAAGTATAAAGACGAGATCCGGTGTGATGTGGTGGAGATGGATGTTTGTCACTTGCTTTTGGGAAGACCATGGCAGTATGACCGACCAGTGCAGCATGATGGTCGAACCAATAGCTACAGCTTTATGTTTGAGGGTACTAAGATCATTTTAGTTCCGAAGAAGAGACAACAAGAAGAGAGCAAGTCAGAAGATATTGAGGAACTAAAGACTTGTTGACTTTGAAGGAGTTTGTTGGAGAAGTAGAGGAGAGTCCAGAGGTGTTCTTGTTGATTGGACATGAAACTACTGAATCTGTTGAAGTTTCAGAGGGAGTAAAGCCAGTATTGGAAGAATTCAGAGATGTGTTTCCTGAAGATTTGCCAAAGGAGTTACCACCATCGAGAGATATTCAGCATCAGACTGATCATGTGCCAGGGGCGGTATTACCTCACAGGCCACATTACAGGATGAGTCCTAAGGAGCATGAGGAAATGAGAAGGCGGGTGGAGGAGTTGTTAGAACAAGGGCGTGTTCAGGAGAGTTTGAGTCCTTGTGCAGTGCCAGCCTTATTGGTACCGAAGAAGGATGGTTCGTGGAGGATGTGTACGGACAGTCGGGCTCTAAACAAGATCACTGTGAGATATAGGTTTCCTATGCCGAGGTTCGATGATTTGATTGATCAGTTGAGTGGGGCTATTGTGTTCTCAAAGATTGTCTTGAAGAGTGGATACCATCAGATTTGTATTAGACCGGGTGATGAGTGGAAGACTGCTTTTAAAACTAGGGAAGGTCTATGCGAATGGCTGGTTATGCCGTTTGGCTTGTCAAATGCTCCTAGTACTTTTATGAGAGCGATGAACCAGATTTTCAGACCATTTATTGGGAAGTTCATAGTAGTTTACTTTGATGATATTTTGATCTATAGTGGGGGTATGGAAGAGCATATCCAGCATTTGCGAGAAGTTCTGTTTATTCTACGACAGGAGCAATTCTATGCAGCAGCGAAGAAGTGCATGTTCATGATGCACAGTGTTTTGTTTCTAGGATATGTTCTGTTAAAGGAGGGTATTCAAGTGGATGAAAGAAAAGTGGAAGCTGTCAGGAGTTGGCCACAACCCAAGACAATTACTGAAGTGAGGAGCTTTCATGGGTTGGTATCTTTTTATCGAAGATTCATTCCACATTTTAGCAGTCTGATGGCACCTGTAACCGATTGCATGAAAGGAAAGAAGTTCGTGTGGACAGAGGAAGCAGAGTTAGCTTTTGAGAAAATCAAGACACTTTTGATGACAGCACCCATTCTGGTACTGCCGGATTTTCAGATATTGTTCGAGTTACGCACTGATGCTTCGAAGGTTGGAACTGGTGGAGTATTGAGTCAGAGTGGAAGACCAGTTGCTTATTTCAGTGAGAAATTGTCTGGAGCCAAGTTGAGATATAGCACTTATGACGTGGAGTTTTACGTGATTGTTCAAGCTGTGAAACACTAGAGACATTATCTGTTTCAGAAGGAGTTTGTTCTTTATACTGATCATGAGGCGTTAAAGCACTTGCAAGGGCAGGACAAGCTAAGGCATGCATCATGGATTGCATACTTGCAGCAATTTACATTTGTAGTGAAACATAAGTCCGGAATTACGAATCGCGTGGCAGATGCATTGAGCAAGAGGAATCATTTATTGACTACAATGAGGGTTGAAGTGACAAGGTTTGATACACTTCCAGAATTTTTTGTTGAAGATTCTTACTTTGCGGAGTTTGTAGATGAAGTCAAGAAGGGAAAGACGGATGAGTTTGTGTTGGTGGATGGTTTTCTTTTCAAAGGAAATCAATTATGTATACCAGATTGCAGTTTACGGATGAAGATTGTGAAAGAATTGCATGAAGAAGGCCATGTGGGTAGAGATCATACATTGCAGTTGATTTCTCAATCTTATTTTTTTGCCATCAATGAGGTAAGAAGTTGAAAGATTTGTGGAGAGATGTCATATCTGTCAAGTTTCGAAGGGAACCGCTACAAATGCAGGATTATATATGCCATTACCTGTACCTACTAGACCGTGGGTTAATGTGAGCATGGATTTTGTTTTGGGTTTATCAAGAACTCGGCGAGGAAATGATTCTATATTTGTCGTGGTGGACAAGTTTTCAAAAATGGCACATTTCATAGCTTGTAAGAAGACGGCTGATGCCGTCCGAGTTGCTCAATTGTTCTTTAAAGAGGTGTATCGATTGCATGGGCTACCTGAATCTATTGTTTCTGATTAGGATACTAGATTTCTAAGCCATTTTTGGTTGAGTTTGTGGAAGATGGTTGGAACGAAGCTGAAGTTTAGTAGCGCCTATCATCCACATACATATGGGCAAACGGAAGTGGTGAATAGATCGTTGGGAAACTTATTGAGGTGTCTTGTGAAAGACAATTTGAAAAGCTGGGATGTGAAGTTATGTCAAGCGGAATTTGCACACAACCATGCAGTTAATCGTAGCACAGGTTTCAGTCCATTTCAGGTTGTTTATTCAATAATTCCAAAGGGACCGTTAGATTTGACGACCGTGCCATATCAGAAAGGAGTTGTTAAACAAGCCAGTGATTTTGTGAATGAATTGCAAGAATGTCACAAAGTTGTACAGAAACGATTGCTTAAGGCAAATGAGAAATATAAGCAATCAGCAGATGCTAAACGACGAAGTATTGAATTCAAGAAAGGAGATTTTGTGTATGGAGTGATGACCAAAGATCGATTTCCTGTTGGAACTTATAACAAGCTAGCCGCTAGAAAGATTGGTCCTTTAGAGATTGTGAAGAAGATCAACGAGAATGCGTATCGGTTGAGATTGCCGGATAATGTTCATACTTCTGATATTTTTAACATCAAACACATGATTTCATTTTACGGGAATGAGCCTGTCGAGGAAGAGGAAGGTGCAAATTCGAGGTCGAATTCTTGTCAACCGAGGGAGGATGATGTAGCACAGGAGGTGGAGTGGATTGCCTTGAGTCGCGGAGTGCACAACGACTTACAAACTAACGTGCTAAATGATGTAGTGCGTGCCTTAAGTCGCTCCCAAGAAGGTCGTTCAGATGCTTCGGTTGCTTTAGGTCGCGCGAGTACGTTAAGTCGTTCGTGACCTAGCGCATCAACCTTTAAGTCGCAAACAAGCAGTGTGGACCAACCTAGCAAGTAAAGCAAACTGGCGCACATTTCTTTAGGTCGCTCCGACCCTTCAAGCTACGACCTTGCCCAGTTACACCTATGTTAGGTCGCTCATTCTTATGTCGCGAGCTACTGAAGCTATGCTATCCTTTAAGCCGTGAGCCTTCTTAAGTCGTTGTTGAAGATAGGTCGCTCCATGGCTAGGTCGCATGAAGATTCCAGAAGCTAGTTCCATAGGTCGCTGAAGCCTTGTAATTTTTAAGTCGCTCTGTTGTTGAGTCGCTTTTCTGTGGGTTGAGTCGCGTTGTTCTTAAGTCGCGTGAGTTGTTGTCTTAGGTCATACCTGGTTAGGTCGGCTGTGTATGTAGATCGTGTGTGTTGTATGAGTCGTAGGTCGGCAAGTTTGTTAGGTCGTTAGCGACCTATGTTAGGTCGGTCGTGAATTTTGTGATGTAACCGTGCTGTTGTGTTGAGTTGTATCCTATAAATATGGGGGTCGTGTCATTTGTAAAGTAGTTGATTTTGAATGAAACTTTGTGTTTGTGTGCTTTGTGCCACTTTTTAAAATTGGTAGTTGAGTGTTATCTCCTATCTCCACTTTCGGCATTCGAGTGCGCTCGAATCAACGATTGTTGAAGCCAATTCACGGAACCAAGTGCGCTTGATCAACGTTCGAAGAATTGTAGATCTTCTCTCACGGTATCGCACGATTAACGTGTCGAAGATTGCTAGAATCCGGTATCTCTTGAGATCAACGGATTTAGGCCTTTGGGTATTTTCAATCCATCGACTTATCTTGTTTCATCTAATCGTTTCTTCGATTAGTTTGACACGAAATCTTTATTTCGTCGTCATCGTCATAATCCGCTGCATCAATTTCCTTCTCTCTCGAAAATTGATTGTAATTTGTCCTCGACGCCTCCCTATCTATATACTGATCGGGATCCTCACTTTCGATCGTATGCCTAAATTGTCAAAGAGGGTTTATCATCAGTAAACACTTGGAATAGACGGCGATTCAAAAATTGGATTGCTAAGAAAAATAATAGACTTTGCTTCAGATGTGGAGACAACGATCATTTGGCTTCACAATGTCGAGATCCTATCAGGTGTTCCGAATGTGGAATGTTTGGTCACAAGAAATTCTCTTGTTCGAAGAAATTTATGCCTTTGGCTTCTGGTTCCTAAAGTGAAGGTCGACCCAAATTTGCAAATGATTCTATCAAGAATTCTGGACTGTTAAAATCGAGATCTATTAATTTAGGGCTGCAGCTTATAAATCATGGTTTTCAATTCACATTAAAGTTCTTGTTGATCAAAGATATTCTGCTCGATAATCTGTGGCAAAAGCGAGATGAAGGGATTAAACTGTTAGAAGAAATGTTCGAGCATTTTGCCGCGATCAATTCTCCCAATATTGGTAACGGATATAGGGAAAGGTTCCATGATCCAGAAGATTATTTTGGGAATTATAAAGACTCTGTCAAGAAATATGATGAAAAGATTGAAATTATTGATGATTTATTGGATTATAATGGAATTTCGAACTACTCCTTATCAGCAAATTCCAAAGAGAGTGAGAATAAAGTTTTTGATCCTATGCTACTAGACGATTTTGTTATTCAATACACAAGGGTTCCTAATGCTTCAGCGATTAACAAAAAGTTGATATCATCAGATTCTATCCTTCAGACCAAGGTATTTGATCTAGACTGCGTGATCTCGACAAACAACTGGTTTAAGTGCTTGGAAGACGATGATAGAATTGACGTTACTTTTGGATCGAAACAGGCCGATACTAAGTTTGTTAGTAATAATTCATCAGACAGAAAAGCATCAATTTTAGAAAAGAGTACTAATAACTCTGATGATATTGAAGTAGTTTTTGTTTCGTCTAAAATTTTTGAGATACCCTCGATGGATGAGCTAAATGATAATATGGTAATGGAGGATCGATTCCATTTTAGAGAAGTTTTCGATAGGTTTCTATTGTTGGCTTTGCTTTTTTCTAGTAAGGGATTGGATATGGGGTCCGTGCCTGGTGAGATGCACACTGATATCAGGGTCTTTGATGTGCAATATCATCAGAATGTTGCAAGTTCTTTGGATGTGTTAGCATTAGCGGATGATGTTAATGCTTATAGTTGTTTTGATTGTATGTAACGAGGCGGATTTTGCCCGTTCGAAAATCGACATCCATACTTTACATCGTACTCGAATGCCGTAGATTCGGCCGTTCAAATCTGAGTCGCCGGAGATTATAACATCATTAAGTAAACAACACAGCGGAAGAAATAATGAATATCAATATACAACATCCGATACAACATCCTGATACAACAGATGATACAATAGATATCGATATACATCAGAGATATGATACAATACACTAGCAGCGGAAAGAAAATAGATAACACTAGCAGCGGAACAAATAACTCAAGATAGTCTTCAAGAAAGACTTCAAAACTGCAACTCCATCTCCACGAACCAATCCAGAAATAGCTCGAACTCCCAATAACGGTGCACTAAGCTAAGCAAGGTCAGTCATGTCCAAAGACTGAACTAGCTCCAGATAATCCACTGAACCTAACTATCTGAAAAAACCCAACTCTAGACTGCTCGTGTGGAAAATAGGGAGCACCCAGAGTTTAGGAAAGGAACAATAAACTCCAGGTCAGTCATGGGACTGGTGTGAGCAACAAAAATAGTTTATCTTTTAAACACAAACAGCAAGAGAATTTTAAAGTAAATTCGCAATGCCTTTAGAAAATGAAACTACCATAAGACCTCCCGCCACACACACAATGCAAACGCAGAATTGGAGGAGATTTCTTCTTATGATAGTCAAATATGCTTAATACGTAGAAAATTTCTTTGATATTATTATTATAAGTGCACGGTGCAGAAAAGCATTTCGAAAGTAGAATATAAATCTTAGCCAGCATACGACCATTATCGTATGCCTACTATAGCTACCATGTTCAATAGCAGGTTACCACCACATTCCATGGCAGGTAATACAACTAAAACCGTACAAGGCGCGTATTGTTTTGATTGGATTTCCAACAAATGGTCAGGCTAAGGAACTTCCTACTGCCACATGGGATCGCCTCTGGCGGGACGTCCCGAGAACCTATCCGGATCTC
Organism: Allium cepa; assembly: GCA_030765085.1. Taxonomy (NCBI): domain Eukaryota; kingdom Viridiplantae; phylum Streptophyta; class Magnoliopsida; order Asparagales; family Amaryllidaceae; genus Allium; species Allium cepa. Next base: position 562,430,692 of record CM060939.1, read on the forward strand.
TGCCAACACAAGGCCGGGTTACCTCTGTAACTAGGTAACTACTACTCGAGCATGCCACTCCCCGGTCCTTTGGGACCTTTATCTGAGGCGCCTCTAAGCAACAACCACAAGTAAATGAGATTGGAGCTACCACATAGGTAAATATCTGGGCTCCATACCATGATACCACCCTTTACCAGAAGGGAATGACACATCCTAAAGGGCGCGACCCTCATAACCTTGCCGCATCTTTCCTGTTTTGACCATTTCCGGGGTGTGAGGTCCTGATGAAGTCTCGTCCACAAAGCTACGCTTTATACAAAAGCCATGCTCTGATCACAAATGATCAACAAATGATCATCAACACACAGCAGCACTCAGCATGCCACACTACCAAATTGGGAATATATCACTGATATACTTCAACTACATAACCTTTGAGCTCGTACGTCTCAGAGAAGGGTGTTAATGCTAAGAGAATAAATTCTCCGTCACCAACAGATATGTATTTGAAAGAAATCTGCTTTATATCTCAAAGTGTAGTGTCAGACATACATCCATACAAGTCTGTTCCGGGTTCGAACAGAACCGAAGGCACTTCAAAAGAAGCCCTTGCAATCCCGGTATTCACAATCCCGATCGAACTTCCCATCACTTAGGGAATCTCTATACCGGGGATCAGCCAGTGCAGAGACAATCGATAGGTTATCCTATCGTTCTTACAAATACCCGGTCTTCACCGCCGGTCTTTAAATGCTATCCATAACGTCGAATCACATATTCGGAATGGGTTATACGACACGAAGGTCCTCTCCCGGCTAAACCGAATAGTGAGCGCAACATTTAAAACATATGGATATGGGATTTCAATTAAGTCACAACTTAATAATTCAAAACTTTCCTTTAAATGGTTAAATAAATTGCCATTTCAAATCTTTTAACCAAAGAGATTTATTTCCTAAAATTCACTCAGTTCACAAAGATCCATTCACAAATTTTCCAAATCAATTTCCCTTTCAATTGGATTAACTCATTAAATCTTTAAATTAAAGATTTAACTTATAGTTTTCAAGACACATTTTCAAAGATTCATCCATAACATGGAAAACCATTTCCAATTCAGATCCTTTATCTATAAAAGATACACCATTTAAAATATTCTTCGTTTTCAAAACAAAGTTCAACGACCCTTTCACAAAGATTAATCCATAGCTTTCAACACAATTAAATTTTTTAAATTGAAATCCTTGTAACACAAATTGGAAATCCTTTTCCTTAAATGAAAGCTATTATTACTTGAAACAAATAGTTCTCGTTTTGGAAGACACTGCTTACAATTTACACAAGTTAAATCTATTCAAGTATAAACTTAGATGTAAATTTAAATTTCCAAAATCATACCTTTAAATGGTTAAAACCCATATAACACCTTTATAACTTGTATAATATTTTTACCAAGTCATTGAATTCAATTCCAATCATTGAATTCAAATTTAAATCAAATTATTTAAATTTCAAATGTTATTAAGTTATTGAAAATAACTTTTATTTTTGAAACTCATTTCAAAAATTCTCAACTACAATTCCAAAACTATTCTGGACTCAAGAATTTAATCTTTAAAATTGATACAAATCTGTGACTTAACTGATTTCCTCGTGAAACCCATATACGTGTGTGTATGTGTAGTCCAGGGGTTTAACACAATAGTGCAACATCATTCAATCGTCTCAGATTAAAACGCAGAAATATAGTTGATAAGCGGTATAAACTATAATGCTTATCGTCCATTCACAGATTCACAGATAATATACGAATGTAAATAAATGAATAAATCATTCACGGCATAAACCACATAACAAAATATCACAGATCAGACATGATAATCAATTCAAGGTATCTCATACAATACAATCATTCATAAGTAAGATTGATTAATCGTTTAATCCTAATCAATACGATTTATTTCTAAGTAGATTAATTACTTATTAATTTAAATATCCAATCCTGATTTATTAATTACAAATCATTTGATATAAATTTATTTATCAAACATCTTAATTAATTAAATTATTCTTAATTAATCATATTAATTAAATTAACCTTTTAAACCGATTACATAATTAATTAACTTTAATTAATCAAAATATCCCAAATTTATTACAATAAGTGATTAGTCCTTAATTACTTTCATTTAGTAATTACATTTAAACAATTTATAATTGATTATCTAAATTAATTAATCCAATTAATTATTAAATTTATAGCCTTAATCAATACTTAATGATCCTTCTTAATTATCTTTATCAACTAATAACATTTCTTTAATTACTTCCTTAAGGAAATTTCTTAGATTTAATTCATTATAAATCATTTCTAATTAATTTGATTAATAAAATAAATCATTCTTTAATTACCTTATTAATTAAATCATTTCAATTACCTTAATTATCTCTAAGATAATTAATTTTTTATTAATGACTTCATTAATATTTAAGTGTATTTCTATCGTTACACTTTAAATTTTAAATTCAAATTAATTTAAAAGTACACTAAATCATTTATGTTAGTTAGAACAACTTAAAATTTAAAAACCTCTTTTATTACAAAACAAAGATTCAAATTTAGGTTGAATTCCAGATTTAAACTTTGATTAAATCCTTGTTAGAATTCATTTCTTTATAATTTTCAAATTCAATTTTAAATTCAAATTCTTTAAAACATACTTTAATTGCTTAAAATCTTTTATTTAAAACAATTTTGAATTTTGAATTTTTAAACTAAGTTTCAAAAATGAACTTGAATTTACCTTTTTTTTTAACTTAAATTTAAATTTGAACTTCTGTGTTTTAAACTTGTTTAAGCTTTGTTTTAAAAATTAAATTCCAAAATTTAGAAAACACAACAGGTTCTGTTTATAAACCTGAACAAATATTTGACCCGAGCCAACAGTATATTGCTTCGAGTAAGACGCAGGAATTTCTCAAGCCATAGTGAAAATTTCCCGAGCCCTACCCTGTGTCTCTCGTGCCAAAACTTGCAACCCCAAACTCCACTAAGAAGCTTTCCCATTTCCTTCTACTTCGAGAAAAGCGCTTGCTCGCACGAGCTCGAACCCGAGCTTCTTTCTCCTTCCCCAAAAATACGCGAACTCAGTCACACGCGAATGCACGTATACGTGCACAAACACTCGCCGGAGTTACAGCCAACATGGCGACCGCCGACCGATCACTCGTCATTCCCTGAGCTTCCACGAACACTCAAATCAAACAATAACCACGCGAAACAAAATCGAGCAGAAAAAACAACCCAAAACCTGGAAACACGGAAGAGCGACCATCAACCCAAACCTGACATCGCTCCAAACTCGCCGCCTCGACCACCGGTCTTCACGCAACTTCGGCCATCTACTCGTCATTGTTCCTCCTACCATCACCCAAAAGCACGTACGACTCGATCGATCATGGATGATGAACAAAGCAAATTGCGAGACTACGGCAAAACTAGGTTTAACGTTTTCAAACTGTCACCACCGCCACCACGTTCATCTTCTGACCATTCCAATATTTTTCCCAGTACCACCGCTTACTCCTCCACCTTCAGACACGAACCCGACCACCACATCAAAGTAGATCACCAGAATTCACCAATAAAATGATATTTGAACAAACTCGAACTGCTCTCGAATCTTAGCTCTAAAAATTGTGACTAAAGCTTTAAAATTCATGTTATAGTGTATGAATTCAGATTCCATACCTAAATTCATGAATTAAAATATTTGAAATTGGACTAATTTAATTTTTCTCAGATTCCTTTGATTTCCAGGGGTATTTACAAATTGTGTTGACTTGAATAAATGTTTAAAACTCAGTTTATAATCAAACAATCAACTTTTGCTTATATTCTAAGTCCAAACAATAAGTGAAACAAGTGGAAATGAATTTTTGAAATAAAAATCTTGTGTTTAGAATTTGAAACAGAGGACATACATGAATATCAGCCTGCACACCAATACTTCCATCATTCAAATTTACTTAGAGAAACCATATGCATACAAACAGTTATTCACAGATAAGTATTCAACAGTTTTACTTATAAGTTTTAAAACAAAAGTTACTCACAGTGTTTTTCTAGAGAAATGAAACAGAGTCTGCTTGTTGCAAACAGTTTTGAATTTTCTGCAATTCCTCGTTGCCTTTAATCTCTGTTTGTTGTTGATTGTTTGATGTTGTTGGATGTTTGTTTAGGTTTTTAAATGAAGTTTATTTTAGCTTTTACTCAGCTCGAATTGAAATGGAAAGATGATATGAGAAAGTAGCTTACAGGGGGTGTTATTTGTACAGGGTGACATTTGACTGTGTTTTGTACAAAATTTTCAGAGATTTTTTTGTTTGCCAATGGTGGCTGATAGGATATTAGCATATGCTAACATTAATTAGCTTTTGTCTTATTTCATAAGCTTATGCTTATCACATTTTTTTTCTTTTCGGCTGAAAGATGATATGTTGGTGGCTAATGTACTTGGATTATTATTATTTTCAGCTGATATGAAATGTTATGGTGTGCTAGGATATGATATTGCATTAATTAGGCATGTCTTCTCTTTGTAAACAAATCTACATACTTATCTATTTATTTGTTTGTTCCTTGTTATTCAAGCCTATTTGTTTTGTTCATATTTGAGTATCTTTTTCTGTCAGCTCAAAGATGTTCATGTTTTCCTGTCCGCATTAATTTCCTTTTGTTGTCTTATTTCTTTATACTATGAATAATTTTCTATTTTAATATGTTGTTATTTCCTTTCTTCTTTTGTTATGTTGTTTTGTTTGTACTTATCTTCCCTTTCTTTTACTTGTTCTTTTGGCTATTACTTTATTTGTTTGCAACAAATCCACTTTGTTTTATTATTTTATTTACAACCTCTGTCATTTGTTTTGTAGATAGATGTTAATAACTTTGTTTCTTCATTTATAAGCTTATTTACATATATATTATTTATATTTGCTTGTACATAGTTATATGTGTTTTCTTCTTGTTTGTGTTGAGCCTACATACTTCTACTTATTTGTACATAGAGATTTAATTTGTTCCTTCTTTTGCAAGCTTCATTCATGTGTACTATTTTAATTTGTTTTTAGATTTTATCTAAGTGTTACTTTATTATTTGTAGTCTATATAGTTCATCTTATATATTTTATTATATACATTTGTATTTTTATTTTTTATCCATTTCCATTTCTATCTTAACCCATAAATTCTGAATTTATGTATTCTATATGTAGCTAAAATTTTAGCTAATATCAACTTTATATTTTATAATTTATTATATATTTATTTCTATTTCTAACTCAAAAAAAAAATTTATTATTAATTTTACTTAAATACTTATTGTTTGATATTTCTCTGTATATATATATATATGTATATATAACTATTTATGTTTATTTCTGACATAATCATCAATTCTAATATTTATCATTATATTTTATCTTTAACCCATTTGTTTTAAGATTAATTAATGATTTCACAAATAATTGAGGTACTTAAATTCAAATGATTTAACACATTTTTATTTGAACTCGGGGAAACTCGCACCAATTTATCAATAAATTTCACAAATTTTATTCAAAAATTAAATTAATTACCAATTTAAACTTATATAAATCCGGGATCGTTACAGTATTGGTGTTGATATTGATAAGTTGCTTTCTGAGAAGATGATAATGTTGGAGGAGGATGGTTTATCAAACAAGGAAATAGTTTCTAATAAAGTTAAGACCGTGTGTAAAAATTCTTGTGAAGTAGTAGATGTTGCTGAAGATGTAGCTTCAGTTATAGGGGTTTTGAAAAATTCGAACCTGACTGAATCAACCAAAGTGAAGTCTGGGAGGGTAGTTGTTGCTGAGGATGTTATTTCAGGCATCACACCTGATGATAGAAAAGAGGCTGGAATAGTTTTAATTTGTGAACATGATGTTTTGGTGATAGGTGATGATATTTAGAAAGTAATGGAGGCTGTAAACTCTGCTTTACATATGAATAAAGATGATGGTGCTATAGTTTGTGATTCTATTTGTAATGTCATTGTAGAAGGGGAATTCACTTAACTTGTCTGTGTGTAATTCGTTTGGTTCAGAAGATATATTGGTCTGTGTTGTCGGAGTGGCTGTGAGGAGGTTGTCTTTAGTTGGTTCTATAGATCTTCATGATGATACCGTGTGGAGCTCTAAAAAAATTCCCATTGCCTCTGTCTCTTTTGATTCTAAGGCAAATGTTAAATTGGTTAATTGTGATTTGGATGAGGAAAATTTGGATGATGTTAAGTATGCCGTGTGTTCTTCTTGGACCGGGGATGTAGGTTCCGACCGAGCTATCTATTATTGGACAGGGGGTATTAGATTTGTCATGTATTATTTTCTTGCAGCTCTTGGTAGATTTCCTCGTTCTCCTGCCCATGCTATTGAATTAATTTGTGAAACCAAATTAATGCGTGAAGCAAAATTAATGCGTGAGGCCAAATTTATGCGTGAGGCCAAATTAAGGAGAAAAAATTGTAAGAGCTATTCAGCTAGAAATATTAGGAGAAGTTCTCGTTTAAATCGTAAAGCTTAAACAAGGTATATTGGTTTGTGTAGATGTTGTATATTGTGATGTTTCAGCTTGGTTGTTGAGGTTGCGGACGCAGTTGTGGAAGTTTTTATGTTGGTTGTTGCTCTCTTGGTGTTGCCCTTGATTGGATCTTCCGGTTGATGTTGTCTCTATAGGGTTGATTTGTAGTTTTAGGAGCTTGGGTGGGTTGTTTTTTCTTTTGTATGGGGGGTTCTCTAGCTACCTGCCAGGCCTGTTGGCAGCTCCTTTATTTTTGTTAATATATATATGTACATGTGTACTCTCCTCACTTGTAGAGGACCACACATTTTTGTCAAAAAAAAGACATCGTGTAAATCATATTGATTGAATTTTCTTTATTAATAGTAAAGATATGTATAAGTAGAGGAAAGTGGAGAATAAGAGAAGAATAGAATTGTTTTAGTACGCGAAAAAAAAAGTAAATTCATAAATCTAAAGCTCAAATGTAAATGTAATTCAATCCTGTCCCGTGATACGTAGCCTAATAGGTGTATGCCCTTTTTATATTTTGGATTTAAAGTAAGAAGGAGACAAATAAAAAGAAAATTGATCTAGATCTAGAGAATTGGAACTAAAAAGAGGTGAGTGAGAATACTATATGCTTTTATGTAATATTAGATTATATCATGCAAATCTATTCCTATAATATTAATTGGAGTTGTAGGCTAAATTCATAAATATGAAATTGAAATTGGAACACCGTACCTACAAATTATACGTATATTAACTAGTTATATTTACATGTTATATGAATGTAAACCTTGAAAATGTTTAAGATGTTTGAAGTTTTTAAATTCATTATTGAGATATATGAAACTATAAATTTGTTTGTGATATGGTAATAATAGATTGGTATTTTGAATTAATAATAAGGATGTAAAATAAAGAAATTGCATCAAGATATTAGGGGTTTTAGTGGTATTTTAATTCGTTGGAATTTAAATGTTGCAAGGTGAATTTCTATACATTATCAAGTTTAAAACAAATAAAAATGCATTGTTTGTAACGATAAGCAATACATCTAAAAAGAAAGAGATGTACAAAACAGAGATTTCTACCATATTTTGTATTATCTATTTCAAACATGAAAAGATAATCCTTTGTAATTCCTAACAACGCACAAATCTTCCTTTTTGGATAAGTTATAGAAATTTATAGTGTTGACATTTTATGATAGAAATGTAGTTCCAGTGCATTAAAATGAAGAGAACCCTAAGCATTAAACGTAGAGATATAAATGCAATAAGAATGTTCTAAAATGAAAAGTAACATGATACCAATAATAATGGAAATTACCTAAAATGAAATTAAAGAATAGGTAAGGGTAAATAAAAGGGTAAAAAAAGGAATAGAGATAGAAAATAGAAAAAAGGAATAAAAGAATGGGAAATGATATTATAAGCGTATTAAAAAGGAAGGCGGTAAATAATCATAAAGCAAGAAAGATATATATGCATAATGAACTGAAAGACTTAGGGTCAACAGTGAACTGTGGAGGAAAAATAACTAAGTAAGAACGAATATATATATAAGTAGCCCCAAGTATGCGTTTATGACTAGTGTGACTACTAAAGTTAATAGATAATTGTATATAAAATGATATCAGTCATTACAGTAGGTTGTAATGCAAGGTCAGTGGTGTTATACAATAGAAGTTTGCCCATCGCAAGGGGCTACCGGCTGTTGTAACATTATACTGATTTGGGACATATCCAACCATAGGACCTATAGAGAGTGTACGCTTGCGTACAGCTGAAGGAATATTCCCAATAGATAGAGGGGTCTGCTTAAAAAATAGAAAAGAGCAGGGTATTGCCTTGATTCCAATATGCGATCTAAATGGGATTGTGAGTGGGATCGTGCACTATGCATCATGTGTTGGTACCAACTCGGGAGTAAGGCTATCATAGGACGAGAATATCATCAATCCTTAGCGATCAATGGGAAAGACAGTGTTACACCTAATCGGACTTTACCTCCTACTAGAGTAGCCAAGTTGGGTAATGCTCTGCCATAATTGCTTGCTAGTTTGTTTGTTAAGGCAAGGCTAGTTAACCCATAAAGAGGTTTTTCAAAATGGATGGGGTGGTCCATGGAGCCGAGTCCATAGTAGGAAGAAGATAAAGTAGTAAACCCTCAAAGCGAGATAGAGTATGGAAAAATATTTAAAAATCCATCATTAGGCACTAGAGGGGTTTCTCAGTATGCACGACAACTGGATCATGATACAACGAGGGCGACAGATCCTGATGGGGTGCTAATTATAGATACTGTCAGGGATAGTATCTAGGTCCAATGGGAATCATGGTACTTATATACTTATATATATATATATATATATATATATGTAGCTATAATCTACAATGTGTAGGTGGGACATATCATACATGGACGTGGAGTCGAGACGACCAACTAAATATTAAAAGACATAACAAGTGATAGAGAACAATTAGCATAAATCATTGTTTTATATAAAGCGTATAATTTTGGTAGTCACCAGACCGTTTTTTTACCCTCTCCTCATTACAGCTCACATGATATCTTAAAGGACAGGTATTGATATTAGGTGTATACGGTGCTGACAAGGACACTATACCTTAGAAGTGTCAAATCTTGGTCAGTAGTTACATGACTTATTATACTTTATTTATTCCACTGTGACTTGTATCATTAGTGCTCTAATATGCATTTATTGTTTTATTTGCAGGATACCAAACCAACAATTTGTATTTTGGTGGACTTGGGTTTTCTATTTAGCAGAAATTCATGCCCATTGGGGTGCGAGTTGTTACAATAAATAGATAATCAGTACTGCCACTAGGTCTTCGCTGTCTTCTCCTCCATCCACAACACCAAATCTAGCCAGTTTGTTCTAATGAGGAGGCGGTTATAACAACAATGTCTAGTGAATGAAAACTCAATTTTACAATAATAGTATATTAGCAGTAAGTATCCATATAAGTATTATGTCTTACGTATTTGTTATATTTCTCCACATATACCTCCAACTATGGGCATTTCTCTACATATATCTCCAACCATAGGCATTTCTCTATGCATATCTTCAACTATGGGCTAGCGGACCTACAAGTCCTATCCATGATTATAAAAGAGGGTGCATGTAACTGTGTCATATTAGGTTCTGTAACCCTTCTCCCATCCAATCATATCCTAACAATGCTAAGCAAGAAAGTGCATGGCTACTTAATACCCATAAATTGGGAAATAAGCAATACCGCCAGCCATTTAATACCTAACCCCAACAAACCCTTTTTAGTACTCCTTAACCAACATCATACGACGTCTCTTCAAGGTCACTTACTACTTCGAAGAAAGAAAGGAGGCAGGCCCTGACAGCCCTTCAGTATCTCTGGCCCGTAGCAAATCCCTCCCAAGAGGTTTCCTCTATTGCTTATAAGCGATGATCCCAACTATATAATATGCATATATAAGATAATCTCAACCATTTTATACTTCTTGATAGGAAGAGGTAGACCCTAACACAACCATATAATGCCTCCAACCCCAAAGCAGGTCCATCTAGGATATCCATTCTATGACCCATAACCTAAACCATGACGTCACACATTAGTCTGCATATTCGTATATGTTGGTAGCTAGATTAGCTGGACAGATTTACTATATAGAATTGGGACTAACCCCAGATCTACCATGGGTACTTATTGTAGGAGATGTCTCACATTTGTTCTAAGTCACACTTCAGGTAGCTAGATTAGCTAGTCAGACTTCTATGTGCTTTTAACTAACCTCGCATTCCTATAACATAGTCATATTTTCACTCTCTAACATTTCAAAACCATACTAACATACATACATACATACATACATACATAAATACATACATAATATACCTCACCCGTATTTATGCATTAAAGGCCACAAGAGAAACCCCTTGCAATGACCCATCTCTTTGACCCCTCGAAAATTGATACTAATACATCCATGGTATTTACGTGCCGCAAATTCAAGTGCTGGAGAGGCGGATGATCAGGGGTAAAAGAAAATAAAGATAGAAGATAGAAAAACAGATTTTCATATTTTATTAGATAACTTAATATTTTTTACATACAGGTAGTACATACAATCACTCTCAAAATGATGTGTCAGAGTTGTGGCAAGTACTAACCCAATTAGGGACAGTTATAACTGCATATCCCTATATAGGTGCAGGTATAAACTTATACATAAATGCAGCTAAAATAGAAATGGACAAATATCTACAGAGGAATTTTCTGCTCCATGCTAAATCTGACTACTTGGATGCCCAGAAAAATAAGGCACCCAGAGTTTAAAGGGAAAAAATAAACTCTGGGTTAGTCATGAGACAGGTATGAGAAAATTCAAAAGAATGGATTCTTTTGAAAGCAAAGGGTATCTCATAAGACCAAGACGCATATAAACACGGATGAGATAATATTTTTAATGACAATCTTTGAAAACCCTTTCAAATAACATATTAATCATAGCCGAAATGTTACATTAATTGAATTCCAACATACTAGGTTCTACAATCAAAGCCATAAAGCCGCATACTGGAGAATGTATTTTCAAAAATTACAAGGTAAGGGACTATCTTCCGACAGTGCATCTCTAGAGGAATGTACCGTAGCACAGCCCTACTGCCCTCTACCAACACAGAATCAACCTATCTCTACCATAGATAGTACTGAATATCCCATCACCCAGATGATTCCTGACCTATCCATGGGATCCCAAAGCATACATAACAGACCTGATATATAGAGAATAACATAGAAAGGTGATGATTATATCCTAATGGGTGCGACCCACTTAGTCCTGCCGCATCTATCCTGTTTTTTCCATTATCGATGTGTGAGGCTTGAGGTAACCCTTTATCATTCACATGATAAATCCTGCTTTGAATGCCACATTGCCATTTTCGATGACACGCTAATTGGTTTCCATAAAAGTACAACCCCGAGTTCATACGCCTCAGGGAAGAGTGTTAAGTATAAGAGGGGTTACCTTCTGCATCACCAAATAGATGTACATTTGTAAAAACCAATGCACATTGTCTTAGAGATATAATGTCAAACATTCGTACATCCATGTTGTCCAGGAATAGGACAAAGAAAAGGTACTCCTACTACATGCTGTTTGGGAATCACCCATAAGATTAGTAGCGAGCAGTCTTTGCATTGAAGATTTCAAAATCATTATTTTCAACATGTCTTCACTTTCGAACACGTATATTGGTTCGAAGTGGTTTTCGGATAGGAGTCGCCCAAATTTGATCGCGGTCTCTTTAAACCAATTATCAATAGAAAGGGTATTAAGTATGTGGGTGATTGGTAATCATCATTCAATCAATTAATATCTTTATTTCCAAAAAAATATCTTTAGAGATATATCATAAAGCATTTCTTCCTGGTATATACAGATTTATTAAAGCTCTTTTTAATTTTGGAAATACTAAGTAATTTCCTTTGAATTATCAGGAAAAATATTTCCATCTTCTGTAATTTCAGTCTTAATGGAGATTACTTATTTCCAAAACATATTTTTAATTGGTTAAAAACGATGTTATTTAAGACATGTTTACGATATACCCAAAGCAACTAATACCGTGGAAAAAAAATCATAGATTTTAGATTAATTATACTCAATACCAATTTCCGTATTTAACTTCTATTATTTGTTGAATAATGGTGAAATAACTTTTTAACTTTACACGGATGGTATGGGTTCCCTGCTTAGAATTTAATACAGAGTTTAACTAAAACATTCTCTTTACCATCAAAATCTTATTTGAAATCTTGTTTGAATTTGTGAAAAGTTCCAAGTCTCTTTTCTTTATCTTAAGAAAATATGATCCAAGTAAATCAAATTAATTATCCCCTCCGTCGGGCCAGCCCGGATAGCTAGGGAGAGCAGGCAACTAGTTTCCCAAACTTCAGCTTAGAGACTACCTCTCTACCGTCGATAAGACGATCAAGTTATTTAGTTAACTCTAAGCCTTTGAAATAATTGTATGGATATTTGGAAAATATTTCCAAAAGATAAATCTAAGTTTAAATCTTTTATTAGAAAATTGTCAAATTCAGTTGTTAACTTGGTGGTAAATAGTGATTTTAAAAATTGTAGATCAAAACACTTATTCCATTATATATTAACGTCATTTGATAGCTCAAATCCCTTTTAAAACATTTTAACATATTTATGGAGTTTATTTCATATTTTTAACGATTTAAAAATATCAAATTTTAAAAGGTTGAAATATATGTTTTATGAACTGCACAAACACGACTATTTTAAAAGCTTGATTTGGACATATCTCAAACTTTGTTAAATGAAAACCCGATTTATCTTTTTCATTTGTCAAATATGGTTGCAAGAGTCCGGAAAATTCTTAGTCCAAAGAATTCTTACTCATATTCCATTTTTTAAACAGAGTTAACTTTTTACGGCGCAACATCGCAAACCACCGTTACACGATGCGCTTATTTTGACTCCATTTTCCAGTCCTTTTCAAACATTTTCAAAATTAGTTTTAATGTTTATAAAAATTTTATAAATAATTTTTATCCATTTTTAAAGCGGTTGACAATGCTATATATACCGTTATAATCTATAAAAGGAAGTGATTCCTTTGTGTAAATTCGATGTGTATTTTGCTGTGAATCATTTCCATATCAAACAAGCATATAATCCACATCCAAAGCATGATGATCAAGCATATGAAATAAGCATGGTAAAACATATCATATCATCATAGAGTTTAACAAAATAAACTAGCAGAGTAATTCTCACATATGTGCTTTCCCGATCTAATTTTTAATGTTACGAAATCAGCTATAGCACTGCTATTTTCGTGTCGAAGCTTATGAATCTTGCCCTAGGACCCTTGGGTGTGCTCGGCATTGTACATTAGAGGCTGGAGAGGTGGCGGCGGCTCTTGATGAGCTCGTCCAAGCAAGAAGAAAGAAGAGGTAATCACTGACTTGATCTTGAATTCAAAGTGGTACATCTCTCTTTATCTTATAATTATTCTGGCGGAACTTCGACTCGATTTTGGAATATTTTTATGAGGAGATGGAGGCCATTTTTGTTCCATAGAAGAAGAAGAGAAGCCTAAGAATTTTGAGAGTGAATGAGTGAATGAATTGTGAAGGTATGTCTTGCTATTTATAGGCAAAGATGTGTAAAATATCACAAACATCATCATAACACATTTCCCATTAACATGTGCTACTCCACGCTCCTCTTACTTTCGACCGAACCATCCTCTAGCCCGCTCCCCTCCCATGTGTTTGTCTTCCCTTGATTGAGTGATGGTGAATTTACTTTTTCAAGTTGTATTTGTTTATACATAAGGAGTTTATTTGTATATATGTTTAGATATTTTTTTGGCTTTGATTTGACTAATTGTGATACACATTTTTATGTATATGTGCATGTATATGCATGTTCAAACAAGGTTCCTACAACTTAAAAATAATTTCATTTCCTCAAACCATTGTAAATCTGGAATCCGATTTCTCTCATATTTTCAGTTTTTGATCAAACTATTTATTTATGTAAACAAAACCTGAAAATAAATTTCTTATAATCTTTAAATAATTAAAAAAAGATTATTTAAGCTTTAAGATGATCGCACATTTTTCTCAAAAAGAAACATTATTTGAGCTATAAACATATTAAATAATATTAAAATCTATTTATAAAAATACGACGACGATCTATAAAATTCGATGAAGTTTGTATATCTTTATATATATTTATAAAACCATTATAAATCACTTATTATCATTATAAAATAATTAAAATGGATTATTTATCATTCAAACAATCAATTGAATATTTAAAATTTATTAAATATTCTCATTCAAAATGATAAAATTGCGGGTCATTACATTCTTTTCCCCTTAAAAGAATTTCATCCCCGAAATTTAAGATAAGAAGAAGATAACTCAAAAGGAATATATTAGATATGATGAAATATATATAAAGATATGATATATGACTACACCATAGACGGTGAGTACATACATCGATATAATATATATACAGACTATCCATCCATCCTTAACTCAGGATATGCCTTTCTCATTCTATCTTTAATTTCCCAAGTGTAGTCTTCAACATCACCACTCCACTGGACTTTAACTAATCTCATAACCTTTCTCCGTAATCACTTCTCATCATGATTAATGATTCGAATTAGTCGTCTAATAACTACCAAGTTTAGCTCTACTCCACTCATCGGAGAGATATTTAAAAATACAAAATCTCCAATTGAGAATTACAAATTTCTATGCCTCTGATTGGTGTAACTTTTCTATCTGCTTTGAGCTTCCTTTAGCTTCTTCCTAGTCATATCTAACTTCTCCGAGGCTTCTTGAATTATATCAGGAACAAGTACTAACCGATCTCTTGTGTCGATCCAACATGCTAGTGATCTACATGGACGACCGTATAAGACTTCATACGTTGCCGTGCCATACTTTCCTGGTAGCTGTTATTATCAGAGAATTCCATAATATGAAGATGATCCTCCCATGAACCTTTAAATTCTAAAATGCAAGATCTTAGAAGATCTTCTATTACTTTAATTACTCTATCGGCTTGCCCATCAGTCTGGGGATGATATGTGGTGCTTAAACTTGGCTTTATTCCTAAAGCTGTCTTTAATGCTTCCCATAACTGATTGGTAAAAATTGGATCTCGATCACATACTATGCTACTTGGAACTCCATGCAAACAAACAATCTCCTTCATGTGTGTGTGTGTGTGTGTGTGTATGTAAGGCTTGAGGCAGTCCTTGTCCGCTTTACTGGAATAAAGTATGCGCTTTTGAATCGATCTATGATAACCCAAACGTCTTCATTTCCTTTCCTCGTTCGAGGTAAACCGACAATGAAGTCAATTGATATCCGATCCTACTTCCAAGTTGGAATTTCAAGAGGTTAAAGTAGTCCTGTAGTCTTTTGCTGGTCACTTTTGATCTGTTGGCAATTGGCACATCTGCTAACATGAATAGAAATGTCCCAATTCATACCCTTCCTCCAAAATGTCTGCTTTATGTCTTTGTACATCTTATGAACTCCAGGGTGAATATTAAGCTTGTATTGATGGCATTCAGTTAAAACTTCCTGTCTTAAGCTGTTAACATTGGGAATATGAATTCTCCCATTTAACCGTAATACCCCTTGGTTATCTATTTTCAAGCTTCAATCCCACCCTTTGTTTATATCCTCAATTATCTTCTTTAGATGCCTATCTTCTCTTTGTTTGCTGGTAATTCTTTCTAGAAGAGCAGGAGTCACTACAGATAAGCTATAATGGCGTGCCTATTACTTCACCCATTTGCTACTACGTTGGATTTCCCGAGTGCATATAAAATGTCAAGATCATATGACGCAGGGAATTCTAACCAATGATGCTGCCTTATATTTAAATCCTTCTGGCGAAAATATATTTTAAAGATTTGTGATCCGTGAAGAGATCAAACTTTTTATCCAATAAATAATGCCTTTATAGTTTTAATGCGAACATAATGGCTTATAGTTCTAAGTCATGGGTTGCATAATTTTGCTCATGTGTTTTCAGCTATCTATTTGCATAAACGATAACTTTCCCATGCCGCATTAATACGGCACCTACTCCTACTCTACAAGCACCTATGTATATGAACAAACTGTTGCTTCCATCAGCAATAGCAATGATTGGAGGGTTGGTCAACCTTTACTTCAACTAAGTAAATGCTTCCTTACATTTTAGTGTCCAATCAAATTTAACATTCTTCTTGGTTAACTTCGTTAGATGGGAGGAAATTTTTGATAAATCTTTAATAGACCTCCGTTAATATCCTGCTAGTCCTAAGAAGCTGCGGACATCCACCGGAGTCTGTAGTTGCTTCCAATCTTGTATAATTGAAGTCTTCACTGGATCCACCGAAACTCCGTCCTCTAACACTACATGTCCAAGGAACTTTAATATTTCTCCCAGAAATGGAATTTTGAGAATTTGGCTTTATGTACATGTTTCCTTAATATCCCCAATACATTCTCTAAATGCCTTTTGTGTTCTTTCTCGGGTTTTGAATAGATATGAATATCACCAATAAAAACAGACATGAATTTGTTAAGCATATCTCTAAACACTTTGTTCATGAGATCTACAAAATAAGCAGACACATTGGTTAGCCCAAAAGGCATAACCATCCTTTCGTAGAAACAATCTGGACCTCTAAATGCAGTTCATGGAATGCAATCTTATACTATCTTTGGTTAATGGAATCTGGTGGCTAAACCATTTGAGAGAATATTTGAGCACCATGAAGTTTATCAAACAAGTCATCTATGTGAGAAAGACGATTCTTGTTCTTAATTGTCTACTTGTTCAGGTCTCTCTAATCTACACAAAGCCTTAGGGAGCCATCATATTTTGCAATGAAATCTACTGTTGCACCCTAACTTGAGCGACTAGGTCTAATCAACCTTTTCATTGACAACTCATTGGTTTGATTCCTCAACTCATCCTTATCTTTTGGAGCCATCCTACGAAGGGGGTGTATAACAGGACTTGCTCCAGGAATCAAGTCAATACGGAACTCAATTCCTCAATGTGGTGGCAATCTTTTCACTTCTTCAGAAACATCCTGAAACTCCATAACAATTAGTAACGTTTCAAAACCTTTTTGGGAGGAGTTTATTGCATACATGAAACTATCCTTCACTGGACTAGGTTCTTCACACGGTATTTAAATAAACCTTCCAAAGTTGGTCATATAGTCACCGTCCTCTTAACACAATCAAGAATAGCTTTATACTTAGACAAACATTCCATATCGAGTAAAGCTTCAAACCCAAAAAAGTCAAGAAGAAATGATTGTATGAATTTTTTGGGAAAGGTAAGTAATTCAGACATCTTAACAAATCATACAAAGATTAGTTATATCGCCAATGGGATTAGACACACCAGATAGGGTTATCTACAATTTTTGTGATCAGTTTTAATCTATCAACCAATCCTTTAGCAATAAAGCCATGGGAAGCCCAGTATCAAATAATACTTTAACTAAATTCTCATTAACATAGATATTACCTCCTAGAATTATGTTGCCCTTTACATCTTTAGAGGTTGAAGGCTCGTCCTTTGTAGCATAAACCTTAACATGCTCTCCTTTCTTCATTAGTGGGCAAGCATTCTTCCAGCGTCTAGGTTGATAGCAGTTGTGGCAGAGACTTTTTGGAACTATAGGAGAGATGAGGGTTGCTGTTTCTAAACTTTGGGACTTCTATAGAACCTTAAAAGATGGTCCTTCTTTCCATAGTTAAAATGCTCCACGTTCTTAAAGTTGTTCTCATGAGATCCTCTACTAGTCCAGCCTTACCACGGCTTCTTCCTCTTATTGTTGTTGCTGCCTTGAACTGCAATCGAATTCTTTTTTTTTTCAAAACTTCGTACCGAAAACTAATATCTACCAGATCTACAAAGGTTCCTTTCACATGAGCAGTCATCCTATCCTGATACTACTCCCTCATCCCAATAATAAACATCTCATTTTTCTTCAAAGGATAATCTATCAGTTCAGGCCCAAAGCGAGATAATTCATTGAACTTTCTCAAATACTCTTCCACGGACATTTCTCCTTGTTATAGATCCATTAAACTTATATAGAGGCAGGACTTTCCAATAGTGAGCATGTATTGATCTTCAAAAACTTCTTTAAATCTTGCCTAAGAGAAATTATCTTTCGAAAAGAGTAATAGACTTCCACCAAGCTAATGCCCCATCTTTCAATTATCTGAAGGCTAAGAACCTTTTTCAATCATCGCTGATGTTTAATCCTTTAAAGATATTTTTCACATGATCGAAGCCAAGCTTGAACTTTAATACTATTTTTTATACCTTTGAATGGCTTTCTTCTTAAGCTGGTATAATCTTTGCATATTGCGACAAAGTTAGCCTGTGGTTGCACAGGAATTACTACTTCTTCAACTGCTACAGCATTTGAAGTTCGACAATTAGTGGTCGTTGTGCTGTTATTTGCCCCTATACATCCTCTTTGGTTACACATTTTCTACTATCTGAATATAGTAAGGAATCAGTTTAGAATACAAAGAGAGATTATCATAGGAGATGGGTATAAAATAACTCGAATATATTTATTCAGTTAAAAATTTCTAATACACACTCTTATGGATTAAACACATTCTAGGGCATTACTAACCATATCTCAAATGAGTCGACCTCATCAAGGCTTATGTGTTAGCTCAATCTAAGCTCTGATACCAAGTGTGATGACCCATCCCTTTGACCCTCGAAAATCTACACTAATCCATCCACGAATTTCACATGCCGCAAATTCAAGTGCCAAAGAGGCGGATGATTAGAGGAAAAAGAAAATAAAGATAGAAGATAGAAACACAAATTCTCATATCACATTGAACGACTTAAATATTTTACATATAGATAGTGCAAACAATCGCTCTCAAAATGATGTATCAGAGTTAGGGCAAGTACTAACCCAACTAGGGACAGTTATAACTGTGTATCCCTACATAGGCATTGGTATAAACTTATACATAATACAATGGAAATAGAAATGGATAACTATTTATAGAGGAATCTTCTACTTCATACTCCTCCAAAATGTTCCAAGCTAAATCTGACTACTTGGCAGCCAGAAAAAATAGGGTATCTAGAGTTTAAGGGAAAAGAAAATAAACTTCGGGTCAGTATTGAAACTAGTGTGAGAAAAGACAAAAGAACGGATACTTTTGAAATCAAAGGGTTTCTCATAAGGACACCGCACATAAATATGGATGGAGTTTTACCTTGTGATAACGAAAAAATTTGCTACATAGAATCAAGGATATTATTTTTAATGGCATTCTTTGTAAACCCTTTCAAGTAACATATTAATCATATCCTAAATTGTTACATCAATTAAATTCGAACGTATTAGGTTCTATAATCAAAATCGTAAAGGCGTGTATTAGATAATGGATTTTCAACAATGACAAGGTAAGTGACTACCTTTCGACAGTACATCTCTAGAGGAATGTACTGAGGCACAACCCCATTGTCCTCTACCAACACAGAACCAGCCTAACTGTATCATAAATAGTATTGAATATCCCATTGCTCCGGTCATTCCCGACCTATCCGTAGGATCCCAAAGCATACATAACAAACCCAATATATAGAATAGAAAGTAATATAGAAAGGTGATGATTATACTCTAATGGGTGCAACCCACTTAAACTTGCCGCATCTATCTTGTTTTTTCCATTACCGACGTGTGAGGCTTGAGGTAACGTTTTAACTTCAACATAACAAATCCCACTTTGAATGCCACATCGCCATTTCCAATGACACACTAATTGGATTTCACAAAGCTACAACCCTTGAGTACATACGCCTCAGGGAAGGGTGTTAAATATAAGAGGGGTTACCTCCTACACTCCAAAAAAGATGTACATTTGTAAAAACCAATATACATGGTTTTAGAAATGCAATGTCATACATTCGTCCATACAATTTGTCCAGAAACATGATAAATGAAGGTACTCCTACTACATATTGTTTGGGAATCACCCCTAGGATTAGTAATGAGAAGTCCATGCATGAAGATTTGTAAAATCATTATTTTCGACATGTCTTCACTTTCGAAGCCGTATATTAGTTCGAAGTGGTTTTCAGATAGGAATCACCTAAATCTAATCCCAGTCTCTCTGAACCAATTATTGATAGAAAAGATATTAAGTATGTGCGTGATTGGTGATCATCATTCAAACAGTTAATATCTTTTTATGCTATAAATATCTTTAGAGATATATTATAAACCATTTCTTCTTAGTATATGCAGATTTATTAAACCTCTTATTAACTTTGGAAATACCAAGTCATTTCCTTTGAATTACTTAGGAAAAATATTTCCATCTTCTATAATTTCAATCTTAATGGAGATTACTTATTTCCAAAACATATCTTTTAATAGGTTAAAAACAATGTTATTTAAGATATTATTTATTGTATACCCAAACCAATAAGTGTCGAGTAAAAAGTATTCATAAATTTTTGATTAATTATACTCAATACAATTTCCATATTCAACCTCTATTATCCGTCAAATAATGGTGAAATCGCCTTTTAAATTCACACGAATAGTATGGGTTCCCTCCTCGGAATTTAATATAGAGTTTAACTTGAACATTCTCTTTACCATCAAATCTTATTTAAATCTTATTTGACTTTGTGAAAGTTCTAAGTCTCTTTTCTTTTATCTTAAGAAAATATAATTCAAGTAAATCAAATTAACTATCCTCTCCTTCGAATCAGTCCAGATAGCTAAGGGGAGCAGGCAACTGGTTTCCCAAACTCCAGCCTAGAAACTGCCTCTCTGTCATCCATAAGATGATCAAGTTATTTGATCGACTCTAAACCTTTAAAATTCTTGTATGGTTATTTGGAAACATTTCCAAAAGATTCAAAAGGGAAATCCAAGTTTAAATCTTTTATTAAAAAATACCAAATTCAGTTGTTAAATTGCTAGTGAATAGTGATTTTAAAGCTTTGTAGATCAAAACACTTATTCCATTATATATTTATGTCCATTTTTACAACTCAAGTCGCTTTTAAAACATTTTAACATATTTATGGAATTTATTTCATATTTCTACAGATTTAAAAATATCAAATTTTAAAAGGTTGAAAACAATGGTTTACGAACTGCCAAAAAGCTGCTATTTTGAAAACTTGATTTGGACATATCTCAAACTTTATTAAATGAAAATTCCAATTTTCTTTTTCATTTGTAAATTATTGTTGTAAGAGTCCTGAAAATTCTTATTCTAAAGAATTTCGACTCATAAAATTCTTATTCTAAAGAATTTCGACTCATATTCCATTCTATAAATGGATTTAACTTTTTACGGTACATAACCGTGAAATACCGTTAGGCGACGCGCTTATTTGACTTTATTTTCCAATCCTTCTGAAACTTTATCGAAATGATTTTTAAGATTATAAGCCATTTATAAACCATTTTTGTCCATTTATAAAGAGGTTAACAATGCTATGTATACCATTATAATTTATAAAGGGAAATGCTTCCTTTGTGTAAATTCGGCATGTATTTTGCCATGAATCATTTCCATATCAAGCACTCATATAATCAACATCCAAAACATGATGATCAAGCATATGACACAAGCATGTCAAAACATACCATCATATAGTTTAATAAAATAAACTAGCGGAGTAATTCTCACATATATGCTTTCTCGATCTAACTTACGAAATCAACTATATTTCCATATAGAAGCTTATGAATCTTCCCCTAAGACACTTGGGTGTGCTCAGCCTTGTACTTTAGAGGGTGAAGAGGTAGCGGAAGCTGTTGATGAGCTCGGCCAAGCAAGAAGAAAGAAGAGGCGATCACTAACTTGATCTTGAATTTAAAGTGGAACATCTCTGTATATCCTATAATTATTTCGGCAGAAATCAAATTGATTTTGAAATATTTTTAAGAGAAGATGGAGGCCATTGTTGTGCCTCGAAAGAAGAAGAGAAGCTTAGGAATATAGTGAATGCGTGAATGAATTGTGAAGGTATGCCTTGCTATTTATTGGCAAATATGTGTAAAATATCACAAACATCATTATAACACATTTCCCATCACCATGTTTTATTCCACCCTCCCCTTACTTTCGGTTGAACCACCCCCTAAGCTAATCCCCTCCCATGGGTTTGTCTTCCCACAATTGAGTGATGATGGGTTTGCTTTTTCAAGTTGTATTTGTTTATACATAAGTGTTTGCACCAAAATTGGCCACTAACACCCTTAAGAAAGATTGTATAGAGAGATTAATGAAGATAATAAATTAAAAAAGAAGACAGTATGTAAATTTAAATGCAGAGAACAAGAACACAAAATTTATAGTGGTTCGGCGTAACTGCCTACGTCCACTTTGAAGTAGATTTCTATTTCTTTCCTTAATAGTTGATTACAGATACAATCTGTTTCCAATTACTTGAATACAAGTTTGGATGAAAAATAGGAGAGTATAAAAAATGGCAGAGTCTCCACAGCGTTCCCGAACAAAGGTTCCTTTCATTGTGCCCCTGCCTCTCTATTTATAGACGAAGGTGGGTTGGACTTCCCTGGTGGGCCTGGTAGCTGAATACCTCGGCCCAAATGGAGTGATCTCTGAGTGCCGATCCATAGATGCGGAACAGGGCATGAATGCCGAACAATACTGGAAGCCGAACCAGAGTGTTTTGCCGATTGACTAAATGTCGAACCACCATCTTCATGCCGAACGAAGTGAGATGCCTAGTGGCGAGTGTATGCCAAGCAATGATTGAAGTTGATTGAGACTGTTTGAATGCCGACCACTTCTGACTGCCGAACGACCTCGGGATGCCGAACACCTTTGGGTGCCGAACGACCTTTGAATTTCAAACGTCCAGAGATGCCGAACGTCCTTGATGCCAAGTGAGTCCGCCTTGCCAAACGTCCAGAGATGTCGAACGTCCTTGCCTGCCGAGCGTCATTTGGTACCGAGCGCTCATGGATGCCGAACGTACCTTGTATGCCGAACGTCCTTGGTATGTCGAACATCCTTGGTATGTTGAACGCTTCTAGACGCCAAGTGCTCGTTCATGCCGAGCGTTCCTTTATGTCGAGCGTTCTTCTGATGCCGAATGACACTTACTGCCGAGCACTTCCCAATGCCAAGTACTCATGAATGCTATTCGAACCATTTGTGCCGAGCATTCAGAATGTCGAACGGTATGTAGATGTCGAGGACCTAGTTGCCTGGTCAAATCTCCAGGAAACACTTGCCCCCCAAAGTGTATTGCGTGATCGAACGTGATGCACTTTGAATTACGTGTCCTCTGTGCTCCTCTTTGATCCTTGGTTTATTTCTCTCTATGGTACGAGGTGTGTGCCAAACGGTATGCGAGCACCGAACAGAATTGCTGAAGCCGAACGCTTCATGTATGCCGAACGGCTCTGAATGTCGAAGCCGAACTATGACGTCTTGATCGGTTCCACCGGTTATAGCCTCTTCGACTTCCCTTCTTCTCCTATAAAATTCAGCATCTTCCTCCTTCTCTTTTCACCTTTTTACCTCCGCTACCCTGTATTCGCGAATATCGTCAAACTCTAAGAATATTAATACCCTTCTTTCCTCGAACATCACACCCTGCATCACCCCTTTCCCGAGTCACTCGGAACTAACTGACGTCGTGCCTTTAATTCTAGAATTATCCCGACCTTCAATCTATTTGCTAGGTATCCTTCTGTTTAACTGCTTTTAAACTCGTAACTTAGGTCCGTGGCCCATGGGTATTTCGTGGATGAAAGGTTTGAACTATGATTAGGATGTCTTGTAGGGCTAGATGATGTGGTGGAAGGAGAAACGGCCAGAGATAAGCACACGAGGGAGTCGATGGGAGATGTATTGTGGTTCGTCATGGCTCTCTTGTGCCGAGCGAGTTTGGAGGAAAAAATAAAAGAGGTGTAGGAATTGGCTATCATGCCGAACAATATGGCTCGGCATGACTCGTCGAATGATTTGGCCTCGTTGTTTGGCATAAATGGAGGGAGAAAAGAGAAATGAAGCTGTTGTTAAGGACGGAGTGCCGAGCGTTGGGGCTCGGCGTAATTTTGGTTCGGCATGACTTGCCACATGCCGAGTAGTGGGATGGAAGGTTAGGGAGGAAGTATGAATTAGATAGAATGCCGAACGTTATTTTGGCTGAACAGGACTTAGGCCGGATGATACTTAGTCTGAACGATATTTAGGAAGATAAATGCTTTGGCCGAATGACACCTAGGCCGAATAATGTCTTGGCCGAACGTAACCTAGGACGAACAATGTCGTGGCCGAACGTGACCTAGGCCCAACAATTTTTTGACCAAGAGATATGAACATCGAACCATAATTAGGCCGAACAATACTTAGGCCGGCCAATCGTGAATGCCGAACCATACTCTAGCTGAACCAGTACTTAGGCCAAAAATTTATTCACCCTGCCTAATCATATAACAAAACAAGGACAAGGACCCAGGCATACTAGCATATCGAACTGATCTGAACTGATAACTTCCTAGTTCCAATTACTCATAAGCCTGAACTGAAGTCGATAAAAATAGATAAAAGCTTTTGACATACAATGTCGATGTCCGAGTCCAAAATTGAAAACATCGCAAGGCTGGTTTTCGGAGACGGTCAGCGATGACGGCCTTCGAGAATGACAGTCCAAAGTTCTACTTTATACCATCAACTATGTGACTTATAATTTCTCAGCGTTTATATTTGAGTGATTGCACTAGATCACACAACCCACGGGGGGAAAAATTTATGTTGTTAAGTCTAACGCCGATCATTTTTCGAGTATAATTCAAACAGGTGCTCTGCCAAACTCAATATTTATTGGAAATGTCTAAGAGACCTAGCTCCGCCATGATTTCAGATAGACCAGGACTGTCCTCTCGACAAGAAGTCGTAGATGTTTCAAATCCGTCAACCTCCCATGCACATAACTTAGCTCTCGACGCTTTGGAGGCAGCAATTCTCTTGGATAACCCTGTTGATTCACAGGCTTTGAAGGTCAATGAAGTTTCACTCCGGCGAATATGCTCTATCCATGGGATCCCTTTCGACGACGTGCTGGTTCCCTCGGCGCATGATCGTCTACACTTCCCCCCAGATGGTTGCACAGCGTGTAATAAATTCATGTGCTGGGTTGGCAGCGTGCCACCGTTCAATTTATTTCTTCGAGATGTGCTGCAATACATTGACATTGCCCCATCGCAACTGCACCCGAACGGCCATGCATTTATCTACAGTACCTACATCCTCTTCATGACCATCCTCTCTAGGCCCCCAACTCCGGGCGCCATCATATATATATATATATATATATATATATATATATATATATATATATGTATGTATGTATGTATGTATATATATATATTCATATATATATATATATATATGCTCAAGAAGTGGAGAGATGGCCCATCTTTCGTGTTCCTCGAGCCGCACCGCAAATGCCAGATTATAACCGAGGCGTGGAGAAAATTTTCCCTGTACAAACAGGAATGGTTCTATGTGCGTTGCCCTCCTGGTTTCGCGAGGAGATGGGTTGAAGGAAGTAAGTCTTTTCTCTGGATCGATATTCGTGCTTGGCTGGAGCCGTGCCTTTCTAACTTTCGTTTCGCCTTTTTAAGTATCAACCCACGTCCTGATGGTCGAGGATATTCTAAGGCTGTCGAGGCTATTCGAGCCCTTCCTGCCGAAGAACGAGACATCCGGACTCTCATTTCGAATGAGACACTTTCAAGGTTTGGGCTATTAGCAGATGGTCATCAGATAAGCCTTCCTCAAGGCGTCATCGTACCCAGGCCCACCTCTGGGAAAGGGAAGAAATCAGCTGAGTCATCAGTACGTCGTACTCCTGACGCACCAGAAGAGGGGGAAATTAAAGGGGATGAAACACTCGGAGCACAAGGTGAGAACTTGGGTCCCACTTAGGATCCGACAGTCAAAGTGCACGACATTGAAACGTCATCTTCCACTTCGAAGAGGAAAAGAGATTGACGTACAAGATTAGGAAGGAGAAGGTTGGCGGAACTTCAAAAGATACGCTCATTCCAACGGAGAAAGAGGCATCTTCACAGCATGTAGAAAGTTCTTTAAAGGGCCTATCGAACCTCTCCATCCCCGATGACCTGCTCAATTATGACTTCGACGACCCAGAAGCATTTCAACTTTACTCGCCCATCAGAGGCGTTGCGGGCGCTCTAGCCGAAAGTCAGGGAGAAAAATCTTCCATTAGTAAAGCAATTAGTCTGTCGGGGGGAAACACTAAAACACGCACACACACTTGCACTTCAATTTTCACTTAGATTTTCGTCATCACGCTACTCTTTGCTAATTCGTTGTTATTTAAATTCTATGCAGGCGACATGGGGCGTTCACACAAATTCGATCGCCGTCGTGGTTCGTCTATCTTTTATCAACCTGGACGGGACTCGGGTTCTGGAAGACGTCGGGATAGGGATGATGACGGCGATAGAGATTATCATTTCCAGGGCCCGTCATCTCGGAAGAAGCCTTACTATCAGCCAAAATACCACCAGGATACCTCTTCTCTCCCGAAGCAAAGAAAAGATAAGCGCGGCCATAAAGGGTCGCAATCTGATGTCCCCCGGGACCAACACTCTGATTCCTCTTCCATTCGACCGTCCTGAGATCCTCACAGGAGTGCCGAACTTTCAAAGACGTCTCCCCCTGCTCCTGTAACAGAACCAACCGTATCGGATAGGCTGGCCGACCTTAAAGATAAATTTCCAAAAATCTGCTTTGATGGCCTGAAATTCCTCCCGGCGATTCATCCTATTCCCGGACGCGTCAAGCAGAGCGCCATCGCCTGTACTAACGACGTCTATGTTCAACATGACGCGTTTGTTCATTTGGCTGAAAAACTGTCTGAAGTCTCCATGGAGCGCCAACACGAGATCGATCACCTGAAGCTTGAGGCCATCCACGATAGAGATCTCATTAAGGCTCAGGACGAAGAGCTTACATCTTATAGATCTCAGCTTGAGGCCGCCCGGCAGAGCGCTCAGGACACTACCGAAGCCATGACTTGTCTAGAATCGACACATAAAAAAAAGAGATCGATGAGGTAGTACAATGCTGCGGGGCCCTAGCACTAGAGAAGGACTCAGTCCAAAAAGAGAGGGATGCATTCAGCCTCCGAGTCAAGGAACTTAAGGAGCAGCTCCGCAGAGAGAAGGAAGAGAAAACGGCTGCAAAAGAAGAATCACAACGATACTGTGATGAGATCGTTGCTACTCGACTCTTAAAAGAAAAACTTGAGGACGAGCTTTCCAAAGTTGAGGCGCTAAAGAGTGAAGCCCGTGAAGAGGGCAAGAAGATAGCGTCTGCGGTTATAGACTCCCGTCTTGAGGCAGCTAGAGAAGAAGTTAGGGAGGAGGTCAAAAGCATGTTTGACCCGCTAATCGCTGAATTCAATGCCCGCGTTCTAATGCATCGAGACTTGACTTTTTTAGGCGAGGGCTATCTTGAATCTTTAGCCGAGGCATGGGAGGCCTTGATAGAAATCAGGAAGGTCGAGCACGGTACCGAAGAGATTGATGAGGGGGCATTGATAAAAGAATTCATCAAGGGAAATGAGGCTTCAGATTTGTCAGCAGCTAAAGCTATTTATTGCAAAGGCTCCCCCTTAAAGAAAGGGAAAGAAGCTATTACCGGTCCATCCGGGGTCGTGCCTCCAGCTCATGTGCCCACTCAATCGGCCAATCGGCCGATACTCGATCCATTTGAGCAGCATATCGGTTATAATCCGGAGGACCCCGGCCTTGGCGTCCATATTCTGTCTCCCATTCCGGAGGGTGAGACCCCCTTGATGGCTAAGAGCCTGCCGGAACCTGGTAGACAACCCTTCACTTTAAGATTTCAGAAGTCGTCATTCTTTATGAAGGACTATTGTATTCTAATGATTATTTTTCATGATTTTGCGCAGGCTGTTCTGATCCCGGGCCCACTCCGAGGAGCGATGTCGCCAAGGAGGTGGAGGAAAAGATAGGTGAGGCCTCTCAGGCAGGAGAGGCTCCCGGGCCAGATGCTCAGGTGATTGAAGCGCTGGATGAAGACAAATCTGAGACTTCTTCTCCCATCAAGGGGGAGTTATGAAGTAGAAATTACAAGCGCCTCCGAACACACATCTGAGCTGAGTATGAAGGAGCAGCTTGAGGAGGAGAAGAGAGAGACAGCCAAGATCAAGGTCGAGCCTCGAGTTGTGGACCCAGACGATCCCTTGAACAAGCCGTTGAAGGTCATTCTCCCTGGCAGGTCCAAGCCCATGGATGTTCCCCGTACTTCTTCAGTTGCTACCCCTCTATCAAAGAAGGGTACCAAGGGTAAACACACAGGAGAGGAGCCGTCCGAGAAGACAACGGAGGTGAAGAAGTCGAAGAAGCACAAGAAGTGATCATTACTCTCGTTCAACGAGAGTTAGTTTAAGTTATGTAATTATTTTCATCTACTTCCGCAGTCTTTATAAATAGATTGTCAACTCCGAACTTTGAAGGGGTTGTAGTAGAAACTTTTTTGAATAAAGCTTAGTTCCTTTTTCTGTCTTCCAAAAGACTCTTGTCGTTCAATTTTTGTATGATTGTGATTTAAATCCAAGCTGTTGTGAATAACATGGACTTCTCGGTTCACCTTCATATAGCTCGGAGATTCTTTGAGAGTTGTTCGTTTTTCCTTTCGCGCTTCGAGCACTTAGAATATTTTTTAGTCCACACATCGAAGACTTAGAGTACTCCAGTCCGCACTCCGGAGACTTGGAGATTTTGAGTCGTTTATACTCGAGTCCGCATTCTGGGGACTTAGAGTACTCCAGTCCGCACTCTGGAGACTTGGAGATTTTGCGTCGTTTATACTCGAGTCCACACTCTGGGACTTAGAGTACTCCAGTCCGCACTCCGAGGACTTGGAGATTTTGAGTCTTTTATACTCGAGTCCGCACTCTGGGGACTTAGAGTACTCCAGTCCGCACTCCGGGGACTTAGAGGTTTTGAGTCGATTATACTCGAGTCCGCGCTCCAGGGACTTAGAGTACTCCAGTTCGCACTCTGGGGACTTGGAGATTTTGAGTCGTTTATACTCGAGTCCGCACTCTAGGGACTTAGAGTACTCCAGTCCGCACTCCGGGGACTTGGAGGTTTTGAATTATTTATACTCGAGTCCGCGCTCCGGGGATTTAGAGTACTCAAGTCCGCATTCTGGGGACTTGGAGGTTTTGAGTCATTTATACTCGAGTCCACGCTCCGGGGACTTAGAGTACTCCAGTCCGCACTCTAGGGACTTGGAGATTTTGAGTCGTTTATACCCGAGTCCACGCTCCGGGGACTTAGAGTACTCCAGTCCGCACTCTGGGGACTTGGAGATTTTGAGTTGTTTATACTCGAGTCCGCGCTCCATGGACTTAGAGTACTCCAATCCCCACTCTGGGGACTTAGAGATTTTGAATCGTTTATACTCAAGTCCGGGCTCAGGAGACTTAGAGTACTCTAGTCTGCACTCTGGGGACTTGGAGTTTTTGAGTGTCTGCACGTGTTCGTACGTCAGTCAGAATAATATAGTTTCATTTTCCTGTCACAGGATCATCATACGCAGAAACATTAGTAATTAATGGAAAAGATGGCTTCAAGCCTTTATTAACGAGAGCAAGCTAAATTGTCTTACTATATGCCAAGAACTAGAAATAAAAGCGTACTAGAAATAAATGCAACTAATACACGAAAGAAATAGACTAAGTATAATAATGCCGCAAGTGCTCGCTGTTCCATGCTCGAGGGAGTGTTGCACCATTGACGGTCGCTAACTTAAAAGTTCCTTCTCCAAGCTTCCGTTCGATGACGTATAGACCTTCCCATGCGGGATTCATATGAGATGGGATCCGAAAAACTCGTTTCAAAACGAGGTCTCCCTCACCAAAAATTCTCGGTCGGACTTTTTCGTTATAATATTTAGCGACTCTATGTCTGTATGCGGCCGCTCTCAAATTAGCTTCTTCGCGTTTTTCGTCAATGAAGTCCAACGATTCCAATAAAAGATTCTGGTTGGACTCAGGGTCGTAATAAGTTACCTGATGTGATGGGACTTCAAGTTCCACGGGTATGACAGATTCCGTGCCGTATGCCAATGCGAATGTAGTGTGGCCAGTCGTGGTGTTGAGGGTGGTCCTATAGGCCCAAAGCTCCATTGGAAGTTCATCCACCCACTTGCCTCTAGCCTTTTCCAAACGGTTTTTCAATATGGACTTGATTACCTTGTTTACGACTTCCACTTGTCCGTTGGCTTTCGGGTGAGCAACCGCTACAAACTTCTTCTCAATGCCATATTTCTGACAAAATTCTTTGAACTCCTAGCTTTCGAATTGAGTTCCATTGTCCGTAATGATGGTCCGTGGAAGGCCTAAACGGCATATGATATTTCGTACGACGAAATTAATGACCTTCTTGGTGGTTATTGTGGACAGAGGCTCTGCTTCGGCCTATTTGGTAAAGTAATCGACCACAACTATTACATATTTCGCTCCACCTTTGGCTATGGGTAAAGAACCAACTAGGTCGATCCCCCACATTGGGAATGGCCAGGGACTAACCATTTGCGTGAGTTTCGTTGGTGGAGATCTCGGGATTTTTGCGTCTATCTGGCATTTATCGCATCTTCTCATATAGTCTACGGCATCCCGATTCACAGTTGGCCAATAGTATCCATAACAGAGGATTTTCTTCGCTAATGTCTGCCCCTCCAGTATGGTCACCGCACTCTCTCTCATGGACTTCCTTTAATACTCATTTTATTTCATCGTGGGCCACGCAGCGGAGTAAGGGGGTCGAGAATCCCCTTCGATACAACACCCCATCCTGTATTATATGTCATGAAGCCTTACGAAGGACTTGTCGTCTTTCGCTTCTTTCTTCGGGTAAGATCTCGAATAGCAAGTACTGCTTGATTGGGGTCATCCACGATTCCTTCTCGATTTCGGTTTCGAACACGAAAACTATATCCAACGTATCTATACTCGGAGCATGGAGGGTCTCAATAGGAAATAATCCTATTTGCTGTGCATCGCCAATGCTTGCGAATTTTGCCAATGAATCGGCTGCTCTGTTTTGCTCATGCGGCACATGTGAAATATCGTAATATTCGAGATTCGCTAGCAACTCCTGAACTCGGACCAAATATGGGGCAAGTCTCTGTCCCCTTGCTTGGTAATCTCCTCACACTTGGTACACCACCAGCTGCGAGTCACTAAAGATTTCAACTTATTTTACTCCCAGTTCTTTGATAAGTCTTAAGCCGGCAATCAACGCTTCATATTCAGCTTCGTTATTCATTGTTGTGAATTCGAGCTTCAAAGCATAGCAAAATGATCGGTTCTCAGGAGTTACAAGAACTATGCCAACCCCCGAACAATGGTCGTTAGATGCCTCATCGGTGTACATCTTCCATCGAACGGCGGGTATGACACCTTGGTCGTTTGATTCTTCTGTTATAGTAAATTCAACAATGAAGTCAGCTAGTGCTTGTCCTTGTATGGCCCTTCGCGGCAGGTATGTGATTTCGAACTGACTTAACTCGATATTCCATTTTAACATCCTTCCGAAAGTTTCTGACCGTTAGAGTATCTACCGCAAAGGTTGATCAATATAGACACTGATTGAGTGTGCCTGAAGATACAAACGAAGCTTGCGTGATGCAATCACAAAGCAATAGGCTATTTTTTTCAATCTTTGGATAGTTTCTTTCTGCCCCCGTCAAGCGTTTACTAACATAGTAAACTGACTTTTGAACCCGGTCTTCCTCGCGAGCCAAGGCTGTACTGATAGCGTGCTGGGATACAGCCAAGTATATGTACAACATTTCGTGGTCTATTGGTTTCGACAATACCAGGAGACTTTCAAAGTGCCTTACAAGAGCTTGGATTGCTTCCTCACAGACGGACGTCCATTTAAAATTCCTCTTTCCTTTCTTTATGACATCGAAGAAAGGAATACACTTGTCTGTGGCCCTGGATATGAATCGGCTCAGCGCGGCCACCTTTCCATTCAAGCTTTGCACCTATTTTATAGTTCTGGGTACTTGTATATCTTGGAAAGCCTGAATCTTCTCCGGGTTAGCCTCGATTCCCCACGCATTCACAATGAAACCCAAAAACTTTCCTGACGCTACGCCGAATAAACACTTCAAAGGATTGATTTTCATTCCATAATGCCTGAGTATGTCAAACATCTCCGCTAAGTCTCAGATGTGGTCTTTTGACTACCATGACTTCACGAGCATGTCATCCACACAGACTTCCATTGTTCTACCAATCTGATCTTTGAACATCCGATTCATCTGACGCTGATAAGTTGCTCCTGCGTTATTCAATCCAAAGGGCATCACTACATAGCAATACAACCCAACGTTTGTGACAAAACTGGTGTGTTCTTGGTCAGGGAGGCGCATCGGGATTTGATTATATCCAGAGTATGCATCCATAAATGATAGTAACTCATGTCCGGCAGTTGAATCGACCAGCTAGTCAATCTTAGGCAACAAGAAACTATCCTTCGGGCATGCTTTGTTTAAATCAGAATAACCAACACAAGTTCTCCATTTTCTATTCGCTTTCTTCACTAGCACCGGGTTAGATACCCAATCAGGATAGAGGGTGTCGCGGACGAACCCATTGGATTTGAGTTTGTCCACCTTCTTCTTTGAGAGCCGTAGACCTCTCCGGGTCCATACCTCTCCTTTTCTGTTTTACGAGAACGTACTTTGGGTCTATGTTCAACATATGACTCGCAACTGTTGGAGAAATCCTGCACATATCAGAGTGTGTCCAAGCGAAAACATCAAGATTCGCTCGGAGGAAGTCAGTGAGGTTCTCGGCCACCATGGGTTCGAGTTGTGATCCAAATTTAAGAATTCGTGACGGGTCATCCCGGCTGACTGGGAAGTCAATTGTTAGTTCAGCCGGTGCTGCATTAGTTTCCCCGGGTCCCCCATCATCATCTCACTACAAGAAAAACCATTTATGGTTGCAAAAATTAGTGGCGTTTCTTTCTTAATGCAACTAAAAAGTATTTCCCTAAAAAATATAAATGCGGCTAAAAAGATTTCACATTCCCGCTTTGCACCCGCGTAAAGTAAAAAATATTTCACGAATTTTTTTAATTTAGTGTCACGTTTCCTTTCCTCTTCATTATTTAGAAACTTTTCTCCTCAAGCTTTCCTTTTCGCTCCAGCAAAATCTACCTCACCCTCCAACAAAATCCACCTTGCTTCGTTATCGTTGTTGTGGTAGACGTCCTTCATTCTACTCCTCTCCACATCGTCGCGGTAGCCCTTCACAGATCTCTCCTCGCGGATTAGGTATGAAATTTTATAAACCGATATTATGAGTCTACTGGATTTTATATGATTATGTATGGACACTCTATACGAATTTCTACGTAAACCCTAATTGGAATAGTCGATTTAACCCTAATTGGAATAAATCCTAACTGGAATAATTGATTTTATATGATTATGTTCGAGCTATTTTTTTTTATACATTTTACTTATATTCTAATCATTTCCTATTATGTTAGTGCGATGTGCTTGCTTTAATTGTATCCAATTTATGTTATTTTTTTATTTGCATTTACATGGTTTGCCTCTGAAAAAACTATCATTCCTCTTCAAGTTTCTTAACGAAGAGCTTACTGATCCTTTAGAGCTTTTCTTCTTCATAATTCTGGATGAATTCATCATACTCCAACTATTATTTTTCAATCCTTTGATCTTCTTATTTGATGGGTTTTCAGTTTTGATTAGATCCTCCAAACTCTTCACGCTCGATAGTGATGTAAACAACTGTGATTTTCCTTCATAGTGTTTTGATAAACCACTCCTGAAATTCAAATGATTTGTTAGACAACTTGTATATGAAAACTTATGTATACGTGTTATGAATGTTATGGTACCATAAATTATTTACGTATGAATAATGTTTTAGACATAAAAAATAAAAAATAAAAGAAAGAAAGAAAGAAATTAAGAAAAAGAAATCTGAACAAAAAAAAATGTTCTATATATGAAATGAAGCAAAATAAGAACACAATTGAACAAAAACTTACTTCAAAGGAAGATGTGAAATGAGAGATGACATATCATAAAGTAATGAATACGATGATGATAAGGAAGAATTCAAAGAACATGAAGATGAATTCAAATCGTCTATAAAATCTTCATCTTCAAATGAATTTTCGCCAATTGAATTACAGCTATCATCGTCTTTTTCTTCTTCTTCTGATAAAGAGCTCAAATATCCATCATAACCATTGTTTTCTTGATATTCTTCTTCATCACCAATATGAGGATTAATCATATTCCCATGCTTTACTTGTGCCATTGCGAAAGAAACTGTAAGTAAAACTCAGATATAATCTCTATACTTGATTATAATTTTAGAAGCATGTCACTGAATGTGGAAACGAAGCATGTATATTTATATGTGTAAAATATACAAATGATAGATAAGAATGAGTTTAAATTAGAAAAACGTATGTGTTATTTTTCTATAAATAATTTTCCGACAGATGCGTTTACATGGTCACATGGAGTTATCTCTCTGATACATATCTATATGCGTTATATTTTCAGCAAATGCGTCATAATTTCAGTCACCAAACGAAGAAAAACAAATCTATGTAATCTTGTAAACGGGTTTTGGTTCATGTGTGCAGTATCCTAAAAATAAAAACTATCTCTGTTATTTCATTCACTGCAGCACATGCTATCTCTGTAATTATTCATTTTATGTGGTTTATTGTAGTTTATTATCCTTACTATGGGCGTGTTACCAGTGTTCCAGATAGTGCATTATTTATAAGATGCTTGGATGTTTTTTTGGGTAATAACTTTAACGTCTAGTTATTTTTTTGATTACAACAGATAACCAATTTATACGTCAAAGATTGGAAACTTATTTGCCTTCATATGTCGAAAATGGAAAAAGACTGGGTTTTTTTAAGCAGGTGATAAAACCATGATTAACTTAATATGTATTTTGCGAATTATAACATATAATCTAATATTAAAGCTCAATTTTTTTATTTGTTTTACTTTTTTCATAGAACTAGTATAGAGTACCGACAAGGAGCAATGAATTTTGTGAATGCTGCAAAGAGGAATGCAAGAAGTGTAGAAAAAAATTTATGCCCTTGCAAGGATTGTCGGAATCTTAGTCATCATGACGAACAAATCATCGTTGAACATTTAATTATAAAAGAAATGGATCCTAAATACATGGGTGGTGTATGGTTTAACCATGATGAAGAGATAAATGTAGAGAAGAAAACAAATACGTTTGATGTATATGATCTATTCAAGATGATTCACTATGAAGATGAAGATTTTTTGAATCAAGATTTTTTTGATGATGATAAAGATGATGTTAATTCTCAAAGAAAAAAGGATGACTTACTCAAGAACTTGGAAGATGCAGAAACTCCATTATATCCTGGTTGCATAAATCACACAAAATTATCTGCTATCACCGTCTTGTATATTCTTAAATGTGAGACTGGCTTGTCTGATAGTGGGTTTGATAAGCTTTTAACTGTGAAACATTTATTTCTGCCGAAGGATACCGTGCTTCCCAAAAACTTATATGAAGTAAAGAAATTTCTTAGAGCATTCGACATGGGTTTTGAAAAGATACATGCTTGTGAGAATGACTGTTGCCTTTACAGAAAAGAATACAAAGATTTAGAAAGTTGTCCAAAATGTGGTTCTTCAAGATGGAAGAAAAATCAAGATACTGAAGAGGTTATACAAGGTATTCCAGTTAAAGTATTGAGATACTTTCCAATAATTTCGAGATTTAGAAGAATGTATAGATCTCAAAAGATGGCAGAAGATTTAAGATGGCATTTTAATAATACAAGCAACGATGGAAAAATGCGTCATCCCGTGGATTCTACGACATGGAAAATGGTGCATGAAAAGTATAAATCTTTTTCATCTGATCCACACAATCTTGGGCTTGGTCTTGCTACAGATGGTGTAACAATCCTGGTATTGGTAATTACCTATGAAATTAAATTATAACGTTAGTTATGATTTAATATTGAAAAAAAATGGAAAAAAAAATTGATTGAATTATTTTTATTTCAGATAAACAATGTGACTTGAGAATAAATATTGGGTTTTTGTTAACTTTAAGTTGATAAATCAATTGAGTATTTATTCCAACATTTAATGGTCGGAATAAATATTTATAGATGAAAATAAAGTTTTAAAGCTTTATTTTGTCAAGTTTGAAATGAAAATGATCAAATGTTTATTTTTATTTGAGTTATGCAATAATGTTGTAAGTTATTGCTTATATTAAAGCTTTTTTGAATTTAAAAAGGGTGAAAATAAGTATTTTATTAAAATAAAAGATGAAATATGGTTTAAAAATAAGAGTTGATGACTAAAAAGTGTTATAATTGTTTATTAAAAATTTATTTGTAAAGAAAGAAACTTTTATTTAGTTTGTTATGTTAAAAAATGGTGTTTTTACACTAAAATTTGTGTAAATTGTAAAATATTGTTAAAATGGGGTTTTATTGTAAAAAAAATACCTTTTTATTGTTAAAATAAGTTTTATTTTATTAAAATAACTATTTTATTCCCAAACAAATTGATGTACATATTTTATTTGGCTTAAAAATGTAGTATTGTATGTATGTAGTGTTAAAATAAGAGAAAATGCATACATATCTTTATATTTTCTTTAAGTTTTGCACTTTTGGGCTTATTTGGATAGTAATTTGATCCATTAGTCTAATCTCTAGAGGTTTCTGGTGAAAGAATAGTGCTGTACGTATTTTGTTGGTCTTCTTCCAGAAAAAAAAACTTACAGTAAAGAACCAAAAGGAAAAATAATGGCCACTCTCAACTAAATCAATTTCTATTCAAATTTGCTGCTAATTCAAGAAGATATTCGTCTAAATCAAGAATAGAGAAGGTAATCCAAACCAATACCATAAAAATTTCATCAAAATCCTAGAATTAGATATGAATTGTGTATAACTTTCTCTTTTGTTCTTGCATGTTCTTTTTCAACATTTTCAGCTGCTGAAGCTAAAAAAGGAGCATAAAAATCATCAAATTGATCCAAATCGGAGAAGATTTCAACCCTAACTTTGCTGCATATCTAAGTGAGGGTTCCCTCACGCTTTTTATTTTGGATTCATATGGTTAATGACAATTTACAGTGGTGAATTTGCTGGGGAAAAAAAGACTGCTGTAATATTTGTTTTGTGATTGTGGCCGAAACGAATTTTGCTATAACCTTTTCGTTTCTTAACCAAATTTGAAAATTTTAGATGTTTTGGAAAACTTAGATCATATGCTACAAGTTTCACTTTTTGTGTTTTTCAAAATTTTGAAGTTATCTATTTCAAATTTGAGTGTTTTTATTCCAATCACGAGAGCAAAACTATTATTTGCTCTATTGTTGAGTCTAAAACTAAATTAAGCATAACTTTTTCAATTTTTATCCAAATAGAATAATCTACGATTTTCTGGAAAGCTAAGAATTTTCTCTATAAGTTTCATGTTTTATGATTTTTGAAATTCTGAAGTTAAATTAATCAAAACTGCATTTTTTTTAGCTATCCCGAGACTAAAATTACAGGAGTGTTTAATTTAGACTTCTGAACCATTTTAAGCATAACTTTTTCAGTTTTTATCCAAATTCAATAAACTTAGATGTTCCGGAAAGCTAAGAATTTGCTTTAAAATTTTCATGTTTTAAGATTTTTGAAATTCTGAAGTTAAATTGATCAAAACTATATTTTTTTGCTGTTATCCTGATAGTAGTGTTGAATTTAGACTTCTGAACCATTTTAAGCATAACTTTTTCAATTTTTATCCAAATTCAAAAATCATAGATGTTTCTGAAAGCATAGAATATGCTCTAGAAGTTTCTTGTTTTGATGTTTCTGAAATTTTGAAGTTTTGTTGACTAAAAATGCGCTTGATTGTTGCTGTCCCGAGATCAAAATGACAGCAACAATGATTGTTGATCATAGAATTTGTTTTAGCCAATATTTGACTAGTTGAGATGTTTGAGATCTCCTATTATAGGAGTAATAATCGATGAGAACTACTTATAGATGTGGTATTACTCGCCGATGAGATGAGGCGAGTCTTGAGATGAGATTTTCCCCTTGCGGGAATTATGGTTTATGAGAAACTATTATGAGATTTATTTCACTTGCCGAAGATTCGAGGCAAGATATATGAGCATTTTGAGATTTCATTTTGAGGTTTGAGATTTTAGTTTTATGATGTGGAGTTAACTAGCGGTTAGTAAACCGTTTAGTGCGAACGTCTGGTATGGGACGCACGCTAACACTTTTCGGGTTCCTTTCTGAGAGTTTGTGACACATCCACGAGTATGCCAATGCTATAGACCTTCGGGTCATCTGAGTTATGTGACTTCGGTCACCACGAGTTATGTGACTTCGGTCACCACGAGTTATGTGACATCGGTCACCACGAGTATGACTTTCGGGTCCACGAGTTAGGTACCTAAATTATAAACGGCACTGGACAAGAGTTTAGCACATGCAGCATTGCTTCTGCTTTGCAATCAGGGATCTGGCCAATCCGGGGTTTTTGAGTTTTTTTGAGTTTTATACGATTTCACTATTTTGAGATATTTTAGTTACATCGATAGCCTAGTGCTACATGAGATGTTATATATAGTGATTTCTTTTTTATGATATTTGAACTTAATCTTGAGTTCCATGAGATTCATATTGGAATTTTAATGAGTTTCTCTCATGACTTTCATATGATTCCTTGCATTTGAGTTGAATGCCATTAAGTATGAGTTTCTTATGTTGAATTAAACCTATTCATGCGACAACCCTTGGTGAACATATATCATGCATTGAGATTATACTATACTTGTGCCCATCCTTTATAGTTAAAGGATGATTTCCCTTATGCACTTATATTCCTCTTATCTTATACTAATATTAAGTTTTAGCTAGTCTGACCCGTGTATTTATTACTCGGGTCAGACCGAGTTGCAGGTTAGGTAGTTGGACTCTTAGCTTGCTTTATCTTTTGGACTTCACGATTGACTTGGGATATGGCATAGTTTTTGTGTAGTAGCCTTTCTTTTGGGAACTTTTGATGTATATATTCTTTTGTGGGGAATGTATGTATATATTGTGGTTGTATACCACCAGTGACATGTTGTATTACATTTGATGTATGTATTCATATGTATCGTTTCTGTGTTGCTGTTCTGTGACTTGTAATTGACAGTTATTATATTTTGTTTCTGAATCGATCCTGTAGCCACCATAATGGTGTATTAGATAGGAATTAAGTATGTCAAATACTCGAGATGAAAAAAAAGAGGAGTATAAATATCGACGTACTTATCTCTTATCTAATGCAAGACTATGATAGTCGCCCTTAACCAGCCCTATTCTCCGCATTAGCAGACAGAATTATATGTAATTCTCTTTGTTAATATGGGTCTCAGGGTGGGGCGTCACAGCTTGGTATCAGAGCAGGATTCAGAACAAAATGTAATAAATACAGAACAATATACACGATTATCGTACATCAAGTATAATACAAGTGTAAACATCATCCCCAATTGTAAACAAACTCGACTTTGTCCTTACCCTTTTAGTTCCTTTAGGGGTAGATAGAAAGGAATATGTCTAGGAATGTTAATTTTAAATTCCATAGTATTCCTTATTTAATGCATTTGATTTGCTAATATCTACCCCTGTGAATAATTCTATCTTATCTTAACTTTCAGCTATGTCTGGAAGGGGAAGAGGTCGCACTTTGGAGGTGGGACCGTCCAATGGTTCTCATCCCGAAGGAGTTTATATGTCGACCGACCAGATTCTTGAGCTTATTAGGAGCACTCAGCCTCCTGCCCCAGCTCAGTCCTCTCCTCCGTGCAAATCCGCATTTGCACGCATGTGCAGCGACTTCAACCACCTTGGACGCAAGCAGTTCAAAGGCTCCGAGATGGTTCTTGAGGTTCAGGCTTGGCTCCGTACTTGTGAGCGCATCTTCACTCGCATGGAGATATCCGATCATCATCGAGTTCATGTGGCATCCAGTATGATACAAGAACAGGATTTAGACTGGTATGAGCTCCTTATTACTGGATGAGTCCACCCTCACTTGGAAACATTTTATAGACCATTTTGAGCTCATGTTCGTGCCAGAATCCGAGAAGGCTTTTCTTGCCTGTCGCTTCCTCGATTTGAAGCAGGGCAAATCCTTCGTATCTGATTATGTTTCATCCTTCGAGTCCTTATCTAAGTATAGGCTTGAGTTCATCAGCACCCCATATAAGAAGAATCTTAAGTTCGTATCAGGACTTAAGAAGTATTTAAAGAAATCTCTCATGCTTCAGCTTAAGCTCTCATTTGAGGATCTTGTGGATTCGGCGCTTCACCTCGAAGCCGTCGAAAAGGAAAAGGATAGTAGCGATGAGGCTGAGGTTCGAAACAACCCACACAAGAAGACATTCCCGTCCCAAAGATCCAAGTCCTTTCCTTCTAAGAAGAAGAAGAAGCAAGGCAATTCTAGTTCTCATCCTCATGGCACACCTCATTCAGCAAAGGTCATATCCTGCTTCAACTGTGATTCTCGAGACCATTTAGCTCATGAATGTCCTCATCCTCGCAGGTGTCTCTATTGCAAGCAAGAGGGACACATGATCTCTACTTGCTTTAAGAAGAAGAAGGATGCTCGTTCTAGTAATATGAATGTGGCAAAGGCTTCTGGTAGTGCTTCTCAGTCTCGAGGTATATCTCCCACTATTTTGAAGGGTTCTATATTGTTTCATGATCATTCTATTAGAGTGCCCTTCGATACGGGTGCGTCGCATTCATTCATATCGAAGGAACTCGTTGATACTTTGCAGTTGGATGCTTCTTACTTGATTACTTCGTTGAGGATTGCGAATCCTATCGGGGGATCCGCAACTCTTAGTATGCTTTGTGAAGACGTTGAGATCCTTATTTGTGGCTTTTATTTCCGTGCGAATCTACACGTTGTTCCTTCTCTTGGTTTTGATATGATATTGGGTATGGACTGGCTAGTTCAATACCATGACAGGATTCTATGTTTAGAGAGAATCCTATACCTTCGACATCCCGACTCTCCTGCTCGGTTGTCTCTTATACTTCGGGACGTCAATGGTGATTCTGAAGCTTCTCTATTCTCTCTTGAATCTTGAGACGATGATGATGATGTGTCTCTGATTCCTATTGTTCTTGACTTTCCAGACTTATTTGAGCCTGTTTTTGGGTTACCACCCAAACGGGCTATCGAGTTCCGCATCGACCTTATTCCGGATGCACAGCCTGTTAGTCGTTCTCCCACGAGGATGTCTACCAAAGAGAATGAGGAACTCAAGAAGCAACTCCTTGAGCTTGAAGCCAAGCATTTCATTCGATCTAGTTTCTCACCGTGGGGAGCCGCAGTGGTATTTGTGAGGAAGTCCGATGGGACTCTTAGGCTATGCGTTGATTATTGCAAGCTTAATGAGTTAACCATAAAAAATCGCTATCCATTACCTTGGATCGATGATATGTTCGATCAGTTAAATGGCGCTAAGGTCTTCTCATAACTTGATCTTGCCACAGGATTTCATCAACTCCGAGTTGCGGAAGATAGCATTCCACTTATAACTTTCGGCACTTGCTATGGTTCATATGAGTGGCTCGTCATGCCATTCGGCTTGACGAATGCCCCTGCTTATTTCGTCGACCTTATGAATCGAGTATTCCAAGAGTACCTCGATAAGTTCGTTCTTGTATTCATCAACGACATTCTTGTATATTCTAAGTCCGAAGCGGACCATGCTAGACATCTTAG
Source organism: Allium cepa (assembly GCA_030765085.1). Classification (NCBI taxonomy): domain Eukaryota; kingdom Viridiplantae; phylum Streptophyta; class Magnoliopsida; order Asparagales; family Amaryllidaceae; genus Allium; species Allium cepa. The sequence goes on from CM060939.1 coordinate 562,472,803, forward strand.
AATTGATTTAAGTACTCTTCGACAACATCAACTCAAAGCAAAACTTTCTAAGTGTCATTTTTGGGAAAAGTAAGTTAAATTCTTGGGCCATATTGTTTCTTCCGAAGGCATTTCGATCGATCCTTCTAAGATCAAAGCCATCAGAAATTAGAAGAGGCCCGAGAATGTTCATGAGATTCGTAGCTTTCTTGGCTTGGCGGGTTATTACCGCCGCTTCATCGAAGACTTTTCCCGTATTGTGCTTCCATTGACTAGCCTTACGAAGAAAGGCTTTCGCTATATATGGTCAGATGAATGTGAGGCTTCCTTTCAAATATTGAAGGAGCTTCTCACTAATGCTCATGTTCTTGTCGTTCCCGATGGGAATTAGAATGTTATTGTCTATACCGATGCCAGTCATAGTGGCGTCGGTGTTGTTCTTATGCAGAAGGATATGGTAGTTGCCTATGCTTCAAGGCAATTACGTCCGAACGAGGTTCGGTAAGCTACTCATGATTTAGAACTTTCCGCCATTGTCTTTGCTTTAAAGATATGGCGTCATTATTTGTTGGGAGAGCACTTTACTCTTTTCACTGATCATAAGTCTCTCAAATACTTGTTCACCCAGAAGGAGCTCAACATGCGACAGCAGCGTTGACTTGAGTTTCTAGCTTCATATGATTTTGATATTCAATATACCCCTGGCAAGGGGAATCGAGTGGCTGATGCTTTGAGTCGCAAGCATTCAGCTATTGTTTCCATGATGGTTGCAGAATGGAAAGTTCTTGAGACTCTTTCCATGTGTGATATTCATGATCGTGCTTCCACTTCCAACTCTTCTATTCTATTATATTGCATGGAAGCTCGCCCTACTCTTTTAGATCGGATTGCCAAAGCTCAGCGGCAAGACTCCGATATATCTTCTCTTATTCAGAAGTGTAAATCTGAGTCCCATGATGATATTGAGACGAGGGATTTCAGCATCGATATTCATGGGTGTCTTCGAAAGAAGGACCGTCTAGTCGTGCCTCCTATTCCAGAACTTAGGCGGGACATTCTAGCTGAATGTCACCGTTCTAAGTATACTATCCATCCAAACAGCAGCAAGATGTATGCTGATATGCGCCGCTTGTACTACTGGGAAGGTTTGAAGCGAGATGTGGCAAGTTATGTGAGTAATTGCATGACTTGTCAGCTTATTAAGGCCGAGCATCAGTGACCCAGTGGTCTTCTTCAGCCTTTAGAGGTTCCATTGAGGAAGTGGGGCCAAGTTTCTATGGATTTCATTGATGGCTTACCTCGTTCGAGGTCAGGCCATAGCAGTATTTGGGTTGTTGTGGACCGTCTCACCAAGTCCGCACATTTTATTCCTTTTAAGTCGAATAGGACGACATCTTTTTTATCGAAGCTATATATTAAGGAGATCGTGCGATTACACGGTGTTCCTTCATCTATTGTGTGTGATCGTGATCCTCTTTTCACGAGTCACTTCTGGCAGAGTCTCCAGCAAGCTTTAGGCACAAAGCTTAATCTTAGCACAGCTTATCACCCACAGTCTGATGGACAGACTGAACGGGTGAACCGTATTTTGGAAGATCTGCTTTGTGCTTGTATCTTGGATTTTGGTGGTAGTTGGGAGGATCATCTTCCTCTAGTTGAGTTTGCTTACAATAATAGCTACCAATCTTCTATTGGCATGACTCCTTTTGAAGCCTCATATGGAAGGCCGTGTCGTTCTCCATCTTGTTGGCTTGAGTCGGGGGAAAAGCTTATTTTAGGCCCCGAATCTATTCGAGAATCATCTGAGAAGATCCATCTTATCCGAGAGAGAATGAAAGAGGCTCAGAGTCGACAGAAATCCTACGTGGACAACCGTAGGAGGCCTCTTGAGTTCTCAGTGGGCGATCTTGTTTATATTCGAGCTTCTCCTCTAAAAGGAGCGATACGCTTTAGTCAGACCGGGAAATTGGCACCACGCTATATTGGGCCATTTCCAATTTTAGAGCGTGTCGGTCCTGTTGCTTATCGTGTAGCACTTCCCGATCAGTTTTTTAGAGTTCACGACTTATTTCACGTCTCTCGGTTGAGGAAGTGTCTACGAGATCCAGATTCTGTGCTTTATTTTCATGCTTTAGAAAAGTTGGAGGTTTCTCTGGATCTATCTTATGTGCAGCATCCTGTGAGAGTTCTTGCTTCAGAGACTAGACGTCTTCGAAACAAGAGTGTTCTGCTCGTGAAGATTCAATGGTCTGATAATCCTAATGACTGCACTTGGGAAACCAGAGAATTCATTGAGCGATCGTATCCTAATTTCTTATCTTCCCACTTCGAGGGTAAGAATTTTCCACTTCAATTTATCAAATTTCTTTTGTTTGATGAAATGAATTGTGTTCAATACAGATTTCCTCTAGAAATTGCGAGGATGCAATTTTTTATAAGGGGGGAAGTTTGTAACAATCCTGGTATTGGTGATTACCTATGAAATTAAATTATAACGTTAGTTATGATTTAATATTGAAAAAAAATGGAAAATTTTTTTGATTTTTTTCTTTCAAATAAACAATGTGACTTGAGAATAAATATTGGGTTTTTGTTAACTTTAAGTTAATAAATCAATTGAGTATTTCAACATTTAATGGGTGGAATAAATATTTATAGTTGAAAATAAAGTTTTAAAGCTTTATTTTGTCAAGTTTGAAAAGAAAATGATCAAATGTTTATTTTTATTTGAGTTATGCAATAATGTTGTAAGTTATTGCTTATATTAAAGCTTTTATTGAATTTAAAAAGGGAGAAAATTAGTATTTTATTAAAATAAAAGATGAAATATGGTTTAAAAATAAGAGTTGATGACTAAAAGGTGTTATAATTGTTTATTGCAAATTTATTTGTAAAGAAAGAAATTTTTATTTAGTTTGTTATGTTAAAAAATGGTGTTTTTACACTAAAATTTGTGTAAATTGTAAAATATTGTTAAAATGGGGTTTTATTGTAAAAAAATTACCTTTTTATTGTTAAAATAAGTTTTATTTTATTAAAATAACTATTTTATTCCAAAAAAATTGATGTATATATTTTATTTGGCTTAAAAATGTAGTATTGTATGTATATAGTGTTAAAATAAGAGAAAATGCATACATATCTTTATATTTTCTTTAAGTGTTTGCACTTTTGGGCTTATTTGGATAGAAATTTGATCCATTAGTCTAATCTCTAGAGGTTTCTGGTGAAAGAATAGTGTTGTACGTATTTTGTTGGTCCTCTTCGAGAAAAAAAAAACTTACAGTAAAGAACCAAAAGGAAAAATAATGGCCACTCTCAACTAAATCAATTTCTATCAAAATTTAATGCTAATTCAAGAAGATATTCATCTAAATCAATAATAGAGAAGGCAATCCAAACCAATACCATAAAAATTTCATCAAAATCCCAGAATTAGATATGAATTGTGTATAACTTTCTTTTTTGTTCTTGCATATTCTTTTTCAACATTTTCAGCTGTTGAAGCTAACAAAGGAGCATCAAAATCATCAAATTGGTCCAAATTGGAGAAGATTTCAACCCTAACTTTGCTACATATCTAAGGTGAGGGTTCCCTCATGCTTTTTCTTTTGGATTCATACAGTTAATGACAATTTACAATGGCGAATTTGCTGGAAAAAAAAAAGACTGCTGTAATATTTGTTTTGTGATTGTGGCCGAAACGAATTTTCTATAACTTTTTCGTTTCTTAACCAAATTTGAAAATTTTATATGTTTTGGAATGCTTAGATCATATGCTACAAGTTTCAAATTTTGTGTTTTTCAGAATTTTGAAGTTATCTATTTCAAATTTGAGTGTTTTTATTGCAATCCCGATAGCAAAACTATTATTTGCTATGTTGATGAGTCTAAAACTAAATTAAGCATAACTTTTAAAAAATTTATCCAAATAGAATAATCTTTGATGTTCTGGAAAGCTAAGAATTTTCTCTATAAGTTTCATGTTTTAAGATTTTTGAAATTCTGAAGTTAAATTAATCAAAACTGCATTTTTTGTTCCTATCCCGAGACTAAAATTACAGCAGTGTTTAATTTAGACTTCTGAACCATTTTAAGCATAACTTTTTCAATTTTTATCCAAATTCAATAAACTTAGATGTTCCAGAAATCTAAGAATTTGGTTTAAAAATTTCATGTTTTGAGATTTTTGAAATTCTGAAGTTAAATTGATCAAAACTACATTTTTTTGCTGTTATCCCGAGACTAAAATTGCAGCAGTGTTGAATTTAGACTTCTGAACCATTTTAAGCATAGCTTTTCAATTTTTATCCAAATTCAAAATTCTTAGATGTTTCTGAAAGCAAAGAATTTGCTCTAGAAGTTTCTTGTTTTGATGTTTCTGAAATTTTGAAGTTTTATAGACTAAAAATGAGCTTGATTGTTGCTGTCCCGAGATCAAATTGACAGCAACAATGACTGTTGATCTTAGAATTTGTTTTAGCCAATATTTGACTAGTTAAGATGTTTGAGATCTCCTATTATAGGAGTAATAATCGATGAGAACTACTTATAGATGTGGTATTACTCGCCGATGAGATGAAACGAGTCTTGAGATCAGATTTTCCCCTTGCGAGAGTTATGGTTTATGAGAAACTATTATGATATTTATTTCACTTGCCGATGATACGAGGCAAGATATATGAGCATTTTGAGATTTCATTTTGAGGTTTGAGATTTTAGTTTTATGATGTGGAGTTAACTAGCGGTTAGTAAACCGTTTAGTGCGAACGTGTGGTATGGGACGCACGCTAACACTTTTCGGGTTCCTTTCCGAGAGTTTGTGACACATCCACGAGTATTCCAGTGCTATATACCTTCAGGTCATCTGAGTTATGTGACTTCGGTCACCACGAGTTATGTGACTTCGGTCACCACGAGTTAGGTGACTTTGGTCACCACGAGTTATGTGACTTCGGTCACCACGAGTTATGTGACATCGGTCACCACGAGTGTGACCTTCGGGTCCACGAGTTAGGTACCTAAATTATAAATAGCACTGGACAAGAGTTTAGCACGTGCAGCATTGCTTCTGCTTTGCAATCAGGGATCTGGCCAATCCGGGGTTTTTGAGTTTTTTTTAGTTTTATACGATTTCACTATTTTGAGATATTTTTGTTGCATCGATAGCCTAGTGCTACATGAGATGTTATATGTAGTGATTTCATTTTTATGATATTTGAACTTAATCTTGAGTTCCATGAGATTCATATTGGAATTTTAATGAGTTTCTCTCATGACTTTCATATGATTCCTTGCATTTGAGTTGAATGCCATTAAGTATGAGTTTCTTATGTTGAATTAAACCTATTCATGCGATAACCCTTGGTGAACATATATCATGCATTGAGATTATGCTATACTTGTGCCTATCCTTTATAGTTAAAGGATGAATTCCCTTATGCACTTATATTCCTCTTATCTTATACTAATATTAAGTTTTAGCTAGCCTGACCCGTGTATTTATTACTCGGGTCAGACCGAGTTGCAGGTTAGGTAGTTGGACTCTTAGCTTGCTTTATCTTTTGGACTTCACCATTGACTTGGGATATGGCATAGTTTGTGTAGTAGCCTTTCTTTTGGGAACTTTTGATGTATATATTCTTTTGTGGGGAATGTATGTATATATTGTAGTTGTATATCACCAGTGACATGTTGTATTACATTTGATGATGTATTCATATGCATCATTTATGTGTTGTTGTTCTGTAACTTGTAATTGACAGTTATTATATTTTGTTTCTGAATCGATCCTGTATCCACCATAGTAGTGTATTAGATAGGAATTAAGTATGTCGAATACTCGAGACGAAAAAAAAGAGGAGTATAAATATCAACGTACTTATCTCTTATCTAATGCAAGACTATGATAGTCGCCCTTAACCAGCCCTATTCTCCGCATTAACAGACACAATTACTATGTAATTCTCTTTGTTAGTATGAGTCTCGGGGTGGGGCGTCACAGATGGATGCAATCCATTTTCCATGTTGAGTTCGAAATATAGTTGCTGGCCGGTGATGCTTATGACATACAATCTCTTGCCTATGTTATGTATGAAGAAGGAAAATATTTTGTTAACTTTACTTATTCCAGGCCCAAAGAAACTCGGGAATGATATTTATATATATTTGGCGCCTTTGGTGGAAGACTTGCATCATTTGTGGTGTAATGGAGTTGATGCTTATGATGCATTTGGTAAAAATTTGTTTAAACTGAATGCAATTTGCTATGGACGATTAACGATTTTCCGACTTATGGAAATCTTGCTGGATGTCGTGTGAAGGGGGGAAAAGCTAGCCCATTATGTGGTTTCAATACCCATTCTCGTTGGTTGAATCATAGTCGAAAGAGCGTCTACATGGGTCATAGAAGATTTCTACGTACTTCAGATTCACGGAGGAAACAAAAGGCATTGTTTGATAACACCATAGAGAAAGATAGTACTCCTAGAATACTAACTGGGAGAAACATTCATGCATTGTTGAAGGATTATCCAAATGATTTTGGAAAAGAAAAAGAAGAGAAAAGTAAGAAGAGAAAGTGTATTTATGATATAGAAGATGAAGATGATAATACTAACGATTCTACAAAAATGGAGCTATCGCGGTGGAAAAAAGATCAATTTTCTTTGATTTTCCTTATTGGAAGGTTAGTGGTTAGTTTATTTATTTTTCATTGTTTTAATAGAAGAAAAACCCATTAATGCGTTATAGTTTTGGTTTTCGCAGGAGCTTCCATTACGTCACAATATAGATGTGGTGCATGTGGAGATAAACATTGGTGAAAGCCTATTGGGCACGATGTTGCATGGTAATAAATCAAAAGACGAAACAACCTGCAGAAAGGATTTAGAGGATTGGGGAATTCGAAGTGAGCTTCATGCACAACCTCGTGGGAGTAAAACATATCTTCCACCGGCTCCATACATGTTGTCAAAATCCGAGAGAAAAATATCTTGCAAAAGATTGTACGATTTCAAAGGACAGATGGCTACTGTTCAAATTTGAAAAATCGGATTTCGTTGCAGGATTGCAAAATCAGTGGATTGAAGTCACATGATTACCATGTATTAATGCAACAGTTATTGCCAGTAGCATCGAGAGGATTGGCAAAGAAAAGCTGTATTTCAGCAAATTATTTGATGCATACATATGGTTGTTGTTTGTTTTTAATATCATGTTTTAATGTATTGTTGCAGATTAGATTTAAACTGAAAGAGGATTGGCAAAGAAAAGCTGTATTTCAACAAATGGGAGTAATTTGGAGAACGTCAAAAAGTAAATTGGTTCGAAAATTAAATAAAGCGGAGAACGAAGAGGAAAGACTAAAACTGAAACCTACCAACATCAAAAGCATGAACGAATGGAGAAGGTTTGTGAAGGCGAAAACAAGTCCGGAGTTTAAGGTAATACTATTCACTATTTTATTTGCTAGAAGACTTTAAAAGTTAATGATTGGGATCCAATAACACATATGGTTATTTGCACAGCAGATTTGATTGTCATTTTCAAAAGAACATTTTTATTATCCAATAACACATATGGTTTTGTTTTAGTCTAAAAAGAAAGAAAACATTTTGCGTTTCATTTGTTTTGCATTTATGTTCACTGTGCATTTTTGTTCTTTGTTCTTGTGTGCATGTCAACTCAACACTTTCCATTTTAACTTTGTTCATTCTGTACACATTTCTTGTCCACTTGAATTTAGTTCAGTTTAGTGCTGTGTGTTTGGTTTTGTATTGTGTTATCTTGCATTAAAAAAATTGTTGGATTTGTTTTCATCTTGCATTGGAATTTTCAACTAGTTTGCTATTACATTTCATTTCCTGGCTTTTGCATTTCGTTTTCTGTTTTACATTGCTGTTGCATTTCATACTTCAACAAGCTTGCATTGCATATACCCAAAAACAAAAATAAAACAAAAAACATTGCATTGCATCTTAGATTTCAGTTTTCATTTTTACATATTTGTTTCTTGTGCTCACTGTTTTCACTTTATATTATGTTCACTATTTTATTTCATTTGTCTTTTAGTTTCTGATACATTGAATTTTCCTCTATTACAAGCAACTGTTTTCAAGTTTTTGTTCTCTATTTACAAAACAAAATATCAATGTTTCTTCTTTACATTGCCTTGATCAAACACTTCTCAAACAACTTCTCTCTGTCACTCTTCACTTCCTCAACCAAGCTGCCATTATCCTATAACAATATATCAACTTCTCTCTGTCACTCTTCACTTTCTCAAACAACGAATCTGCCATTATCCTATAACAATATATCAACAATATATCTTTCTATTTTACAGAAACGAAGTGAGAAATATTCGGCCCTTAGGGATAAACAACTTCCACACACAACTGGTCGTAAGGGAATGGCTAGATTGACCGAAGACATGGTTAGTTAATTAAGTATAGATTTATTTAATATTATTTTATACCTGTCTGGTTTTTATTTAATGTTATCCTAAATTTAGAAAAAAGAAAGTCCAAGTCCATCGTCTATAACTAGAGCTGATGTTTAGATTAAATCTCACATAAAAAAAATGGTGAACCGGTGACCGCGGAAGCTGGAAATGATATTGTAAGTTTTTTTTTATTTTATCTGTATATAAAGAATTGTCCAGAAGTACGATAATTTTACCATTGTACAATATCTATTTGTATTTATTATGTAGGAGGAGATTAAAAAATTTGGTAGCCTATCACATTCCGGTTCATCACAGAATGTCAGTGGAGATGCTCTTGTACATGTACTCGGACAAGATAAACCAGGACGGTTAAGGGCATTGGGAAGGGGTTGCACTTTAACCAAGCCAGCTGTGGCCCAGTCCAAAGATAAACAAGTATCGCAGTGTCGAGAGGAAATAGTAGAAATGAAGAGTATGCTGCGGGTTTTGATGAACCAGAAGGTGAACTATTAAAAGTAATTTATATATGTAAAATAATAAATTCAAAGTGCCATATAATTTAAAATACTAAAAAGAACAAATTTATTCTCTCTCACAAACTTATTATATGTTCTCTTCCATTTTAAGTACGGTCATTTTGATTTTAGCAACTCAATTTTATTTTTTTCACTTGCTGGTTTCGGTAGCCATATTAATTTCATCCCATCATTTATAGCTGTAAAATACATTAACTGATCAAAGTCCATTTAGTAGTTTTCGATAGTCAATTAAATGCCTACATTACATTTAATTGAGTGCTTTTAAGATTAAAATATCCTGATATTAGAGCTTTGCTGCAGGGTGTAGAAAGTTTGAGAAGGAGCATATCTGAATTGGTAAAAATAATAATTATATTACTCAAGAAATAACATTTAGATTTTAAATTTTGATCCAGTGATTGCCATAATTTTTGGTTGAATAATTGCAGAGCAATGACGATGTATGTTCGATGTTGAATTGGGATGGAAACTGTGAAGTTATTGCCAATGGGAGGGTGTTGTCCAGGGACCCAACTGCGGTTGTCAATGGCATTCATCTTGGACCAAATGCTGTGAGCGTTATTGTAGATATCGTGGACAAACCAGATACTTATTTATGGAGGCCCACACCTAAAATGAAAGTATTAGCAGACGCTGTGAATAAGGCAGTAGTTTGGCCATCAACTTGCATTAAGATGGCGCTGCGAGTAAATTTGAATGACGTCAGTACGGTAAATTTTACACTTGTCATACTAAACTGTTGAATTACACTTCTTATTGAAACATACTAAAGTTTTAGTTTTAGTTTTTAGATATTAGTACACCAAATTAATCCATTTGTATATTTATTTGTTTGTTAAAATCTTAATAAAAATTTGAATAGTTTTTTTATATTAACAGCACTGTCAACAATATTATGGTTGGAATTACACTTCTCATTTTATAACCTTTATGAATTGCTAAGTAATTTGCTAAGTAGAAATTTATTTGTTTGTTAAAATAAACCATCTTTATATTTATTTTTTTGTTAAAATTACACTTCTCATTTTATAACCTGTGAATGATTTGCTAAGTAATTTGATAAGTAGAAATTTATTTGTTTGTTAAAATTACACTTCTCATTTTTAGAGTAACAGCACTGTCCAAGACGACAAATGCAAGATTTATGGTTGGAATGAGGGTGAAGGGGTAGTTGCCGAAGGAAGAGTCTACTCCATAGAGCCACAACATGTTGTTAATGGTATTCCGCTCGGTCCGTCTGCCGTTGTGATTTCGGTCGACAAAGTAATAAATAAAGATGCTTATTTGTAGCGACCCACATGTGATATGTCGTGCATTGGAGATGCAGTTGGTAGGAAAGTAGCATGGCCAAAATCAAAAGTTGAAGTTGATAAAGAAAATGTAAATGACAGTGTAAATTATGCGACTTCTCCCATGAAATCGACACCCGTGGTCATGAAGAAATCAGAGCATGTAAGTATTAATTTTCAAAATCGAAGAAATTACCTGTGTATGAAAGTTTATTTATTATGTGTATGTATATATTCTGCATAATAATCTCTTTTTTTCCAGCCAATTGCAAAGTGGAAAAAAGATAGCAAATGCCAGGTGATCGATTTTGGTGGAACAAACGTAGTGGCTAAAGGAACTATTGCATCAACTGATCCGATAACGTTGGTCCATTGTCGTCCATTGGGACTTAATGCTGTAAAAGTTTGGGTTGATATTGTGAGAGATGCAAATGCAGAGCTACGGAGACCAACATCGGCGTTAACGTGCATGGAAGATGCACTTGGGTTCCCATAGCTTGGCCAACGGAAAAAGTCATTATGAAAACAAACTGAAAGGTATATAACTTGTTCATCATAAATGTTTTCAAACTTTGATTCTAGTAACCTGACAATATTCCTAGATAATCGACTATAAAAATTAGTTATATTACTCAATAAATATTGGTGTAGAGCTAGAAAGTGATTGAATTGGTGATTGAATGTTATCAGTTTGGCTGAGGTTGTTGATGGAGTTAGGCTAAAATTTAGTGAGGGGGGAGGGGGGTACGGTTTAGGTCAAACAGTGGCAGGACTGTCAACTTGTCTTTAATTTTAACTTGGCATATTGTGGATTTTTTTCTATAGTAAGAATGGGGAGGGGTTGTTGCAAGGCAGTTGATGGAAACTGTGTTGAAGTAGGGAAGTGATGCTTGTAATAGACAGAACTATAATGACGGAGGTTGTTTGAACTGAAGCAGTTTGAAGGTGGAACAGTTCAAGTGAAGGTGAAGTTTTTAGAAGTAAGGGTGATATTGGTGGTAGGTTATTTAAGGGATAGGGAGGGTTCTATTGTTTGTGATTGAGGAAGGAATGATTTTGACTTAGTGTTGGAGTGGCAGTTTGAGGAAGTTGTGATGATGGTTGTTATCAGGTTTGGGTGAGGTTATAGGGAGGAGGAAGTGTTGGCAGTGATGATCCAGAAGTCGGGGAACTGTTGGGGATGTTAGCAGTTTTGTGGTGGAGTTTTGATGAAGTTGAGATGGTGGACAGTTTGGCTATTGTCGGATTTGGATATGTTGTGGAGTTAGAGTTTGTATTCAAGGGTTTGGTGTTGATATGTTGGCAGTGTGTTGTTTGGATGTACGGTGGTATATGAAGCTAATTGTTAAAGTGGAGTGACTGGAAGATTGAAGGGGAGATTGTTGAGTGGTTGAAGTGTGGAGATGATTGAAGTGTGGTCGAAGTGCATTTGTACTGAACTATGGAGATATGCAATGCATGAAAGGTTAGCTTGCAGTAGGTCTGTTGAGTGATCAGAGGAGTTGCGGTTAGGTTTCAGAAGCATGGTGGTTCGATTGTACCAGTGATGAAGAACAGGGAAGATGGACGAGTTGTTTGGCAGGTTCGAATTTTTTTTTGGTCGTGTTGTGGGACGAGTTTGGGTATGGTCGGAAGTTTGTATCAAATATGATTGTGAGAAAGTTTTGGTGGAGAAGTTGACCGTGTTGTGTTAGAAGTTGGTGTGAACAAGTAGTGTACAGACAGAGGGAATGAAGGAAGGAAATGTGGATGTTATCGGGTGAACTTGCTGTTTTGAATGGAGTGCATGGTTGAAGAGGATGGTTGTCATATGGCAAGTCTAGTGCACTGACTTCACAAATATGATGTAAAAGTTGTTGGACAATTACAATGTGCTCACATCAGTGGTTAATACGTAGAGGCATATTTGTTTAAAGTATTATAGTCTAAGGACTTCTATATTGGTCATTTTTTGATCTTTGATACCTTCACCTCACAAATATTTAGTAACATGATTATTATTGTTTACAGGTAGATAAACGTTTGTGAAGAATTCAAGCAGCAGCACTGGTTTTTGGTATGGTAGTAGCACATGTATGTAGTTAGGTTGATTAAAATTGTTATGAAACTATTATGAAACTAGTATGTTTGGTAGCAGCACTACTTTAGCTGCATGTACTATTATGAAACTGTTTATGGTAGTTTGGTTGTGTAAACGTATGGTTAACCTTTTGTCTTGACACTAACGTTATGATATAGTGATAATTATGTAATTGCTTTTGTTTGTGTTATTGTGGTTCATTGAATGCGTTAATTTTGAACGTGTATGTGTTTATATATTAAGTTATTGTATAAGTTTTGAAGTACTTGAATTGGAGGCGAAATCAGATGTAGTCGTGGAACAGCAGACAATAAAATCGAAACATACGGTGGCGGAGAAAAAATGCAACCAAAAATATTTGTTTGTAGCGTTTAAAAAGCGCTACAGAATCAGTAATTATAGTAACTTGGATAATCTCCGTGGCATTCAAAAAACGCTGCAAAAAATAATAATAAGTGTAACAAAAAAATAAGATAGTAAATGGCACCTTTTCGGTGGCATTTCTTAAACGCTGTAAAAAAGATCTTTAGTAACGTTTAAAAAACGCTGCCAAAATTCATTTATAGTGGCGTTAAAATAAATGCAACAAAAAATCATGAATTTTTATTCGCATGTTTTCTAGCGGCGTTTATCAAAACGCCACCAAAACTTTTTATAGCGTTTTTTTAGTGCCACTAAAAATCAAATTTCTTGTAGTGTCTCTCGGATCTATGTCCCTATAGATCCGAGAATGTTGCCCGAGCCAGGGCTCGGGCGCTACTTGTCAATCATCAGAATTTTGGATGCGGACGGAGCGGTCCGCAACCTTTCCTTTCTCTCTACGCCGAGCCTCTCTCAGCTCAGCCACATAGCATGCACGACTGGTTGCCTGATCGCCGTGTACCACTCCAACACCTCCGTCTGTTGAAAATTTTAATGTCAGACACCAAGGGGCCAATGCTGCCCTATAATCTGCCAGGGCTGAACGTCCTAGAAATACGTTATATGGAGAGTCAACATCCAACATTATGAACGGTAGGATTTGCACCCTCCTACGCTCACCTTGCCCCGGTTCAAATGGTAATTTCACATATCCCACTGCATCCGTTGCTGCGCCGTTAAAGCCATGGATTCTGGCTTTAGATGGTTTCAAATCCTTAGTCTCCAGCTTCATTTGGTCGTATGCCTTCTTGAAGATGATGTTAACGGAACTTCCACAATCAATTAGAATTCTCTTCACAAACGCCGGCTCGATTGTCGCAGATATGACCATCGGGTCGATGGTAGGTGCCTCCACCTTATCCGCATCTCTGCTCCTGAATACAATATCATCATCCATCGTGCGCTGCTGCTTTGCAGGAGTCCCATCCTCCACATTCGAACAACACTCATACTCTGCATTTCTTAAAGAGTTAGCATATCGCTCTATCTCCTGCTAATTCTTATCTGCAGGATGAGGTCCGCCAGCAATCGTGTTGATAACCAATCTACCCACAGTTCGAGCAGGTTGTTTTGGTTGGCGTGGAGCTGGCCCACGTCCGGGGTTCGATGTCTCTTGTCTTCCGTCTTGTGGGTCTTTGACAAACTCCTGCAGCTTCTTCTGTCTAATCAACTTTTCTATAGCGTCATGGAGGTGTCTGCACTCCTCTGTGTCTGCACTCCTGGTTCTCTTCTATTCCTCCGTTGATTCCTTTGGGCATGGATTTCTATATTGAAAAGTGTTGCAAGTTGACAAATAGATGTTCTCAAGAGATGCGTTGAGTGGGGTGTATTCATTGTAGGTCGGGATCCTTGACTTCCATTTCCCCATCTCTTTTTTCTTTCCGGGATTTCCACCTCTGGATCCTTTAGACTGCCCAGGCTTGTTTTGGGCGTTGACTTGAGCTTTTCCCGAATTGTCACCGGTTTGCTTCATGGCGACGTTTATTTTCACAGTCTCCTGAGCAGGCCCTGGTGCCTTGTCTCGTCTTATCCATCGAGCTTCCTCCCTTCTTATAAACTGATGAGCTTTCGAATAAAAGCGCTCCAGCGTGGCTGGGGGCTTTCCCGCCAACCATTCACCAAATTTAGAGTCTGGATCCACTCCATGCATTACCGCCATCAAAATTGCGTGGTCGTTTGGATTGCTCACTTCAGTAGCAGCAACATGAAATCTTTGCAAGTATGCTTTCAATGACTCTCCGGGAGCTTGGATTACGCTTGATAAGGACGTCACATCCTTTGGACGAGTGGTGTGTATCCTGAATTGTTCTATGAATTTCATTGCCAATTCGTCAAAGCTGGATATAGATCGTGGGGGACGTCGAGTAAACCACATGGTGGCGATTTCGGACAGAGTGATTGGAAAGTACCTACACTTGGTTGCATCATTAGCTCTTGCAGAATCCATTATCCATCCGTACCTCATCACATGCTGCCTGGGATCAGTCTTCCCTTTGTAGGCTGGGATAGTCGGCATATTGAACTTCTTGGGTGTACTCAGCCTGCAGGATACCATCCGTAAAGGGAGTATGGCTTCTGGACACACTCCAATCTTCATTGGTCAAGCCTTGATTCTCTCTTATCAACTGCCTGACCATAGCTGTTAAGTTCGAAGTTTGTATTGAGGATGGAAAGTTAGGTTCCGTTCCACGGGACCGTGCGGGTTGATGTCCCGCCTGATATGGGTCTTGGAGATTCAGATGTCCAGTCTCTTCACGGGCTTGATCCTTAGTCAATCGATCTGTGGCACCTGCCTATGCACCTTCATCCTTACGGCATCTACGCCTAGGAGGTTCGTCAGCTGAGGTTGAACTATCAAATTCAGAATAAGGGGCAAGGTTACCTCCAGCATTCTTACGCTGCTGCTGAGTGAGCTGAGTCATGAGGTTAGTGTTGGCTTGAATCTTCTCAACAAGTTGCCTTCTACTTTCCTTAAGTTCCCTTATCAAGTTATTGAACTATGTCCGGGAAACAACTTCCGCTTGGTTTTGGGTGGACGGCCCTGCACCTGGAGTTGCTTGCTGATTTCTAGGTCTAAGTTGTTGCACGCTAGCAGTCTCGTGGACATCTGCGTTGTGAGAGGCCGATCTAGTTCGTGGTCTCCCCATGGTAGAGTTGTTGGTTATAACTCGGAATAGAATCAACAGATGCCTTGTGAATGATCTTGAACCTCCTCTGGGGGATTTATGCAATCCAACAGCTACAAAGCAGATCCAAACAGCCTGAAAATTCGATTCTCAGTGAAAGCACCAAAATGTTAGCACCAAAATTGGCCACTAACACCCTTAAGAAAGATTGTGTATAGAGATTAATGAAGATAATAAACTAAAACAGAAGACAGTATGTAAATTTAAATGCAGAGAACAAGAACACCAAATTTATAGTGGTTCGGCGTAACTGCCTACGTCCACTTTGAAGTTGATTTCTATTTCTTTCCTTGATAGTTGATTATAGAAACAATCAGTTTCCAATTACTTGAATACAAGTTTGGATGAAAAATAGGAGAGTATAAAAAATGGCAATCTCCCCAGCGTTCTCGAAAAAAGGTCCCTTTCACTGTGCCCCTACCTCTCTATTTAGAGACGAAGGTGGGTTGGACTTCCCTGGTGGGCTTGGTAGCTGAATACCTCGGCCCAAACGGAGTGGTCTCTGTGTGCCGATCCATAGATGCCGAACAGGGCATGAATGCCAAACTGGGCATGAATGCCGAACAGGGCATGAATGCCAAACTGGGCATGAATGCCGAACAATACTGGAAGCTGAACCAGAGTGTTGTGCCGATCGACTAAATGTCAAACCACCGTCTTCATGCCGAATGAAGTGAGATGCTAGTGGCGAGTGTATGCCGAGCAATGATTGAAGTTGATTGAGACTGGTTGAATGTCGACAACTTCTGACTGCCGAACGACCTCGGGATGTCGAACACCTCTGGGTGCCAAACGACCTTCGAATATCGAACGTCCAGAGATACCGAACGTCCTTGATGCCGAGCGAGTCCGCCTTGCCGAACGTCTAGAGATGTCGAACGTCCTTGCCTGCCGAGCGTCATTTGGTACCGAATGCTCATGGATGCCGAACGTACCTTGTATGCCGAACGTCCTTGGTATATCGAACGTCCTTGGTATGCCGAACGCTTCTAGATGCCGAGCGGTCGTTCATGCCGAGCGTTCCTCTATGTCGAGCGTTCTTCTGATGCCAAATGACCCTGACTGCCGAACACTTCCCAATGCCGAGTACTCACAAATGCTATTCGAAACATTTGTGCCGAGTGTTCAGAATGCCGAACGGTATGTAGATGCCGAGTACCTAGTTGCCTGGTCAAATCTCTAGGAAACAATAAGGAGTTTATATGTATATATGTTTTGATATTTCTTTTGGATTTGATTTGACTAATTATGATACATGTTTTTATGTAAATGTGTATGTATATGCATGTGTGTGCATGTTCAAATAAGATTTCTACAACTTAAAATGATTTCAATTCGACAGACCGTTGTAAATCCGGAATCCAATTTTCGATCAAATTTTCAGTTTTTAATCAAACTATTTATTTATGTAAACAAAACTTGAAATAAATTTCTTGTCATCTTCAAATAATTAAAATAAAATTGTTCAAGTTATAAAACCATATTAAATAATATTAAAATCCATTTATAAAAATATGATGTTAGCCAAAATGCGACGAAGTTTGTATATCTTTATATATATTTATAAAACCATTACAAATAAGTTATTATCATTATAAAATAATTAAAATGGATTATTTATCATTTAAGACAATCATTTGAATATTCAAAATTTATTAAATACTCCTATCCAAAATGATAAAATTACGGGTCGCTACACCCCTTATTTAGCCTTTTTCAATGGATTAAATACCATAACTGTCATAACTCTTTTTATTAAATTAATTGTTCATGGTTGATTATGTAAGTTACCAGTTTATAATTATAATTGTTATATTTCAAAATTAACGGAAATACGTTATTATTATACTTATGCTTGGTTTATTTTATGCGTATTTGTGTAATTTATCCATTTCTTATTTAGGGTATTATATTATTCAATATTAACAACTGGATAATTATACAAGTCAATTCATTACAGAAATTACATAATAACCAACATTATCAATAAATTGGGTATGTAAAATATACTTATATACATAAAAATGGGAATCCAAAGCATACGATTTGTCCTACGTTAATATAGTAGAACTATGCCTCCCTCTCCGAGAAGCCAATTTACAATATAAATTTTTTATATTCCACTCAAGCTTTTTAAACAAATAGTATTGCAATGACAAAGAAATCGCGCATATTTTATTATAATAGGCGATGTAAACTATGAATAAGAGAAGAAGAATCTCGTTTATTTTAAAGAAATCCTCTTATTTATATTAGTGTGGGTATGCTGGAAATATCGGATGGAGAATACTTTAGTTTTTTTGGAGGGTCGTTTTGACCTAGCAAACCCTAGCCATCAAACAAAGACCTATATGTTAAT
This sequence comes from Allium cepa, assembly GCA_030765085.1. NCBI lineage: Eukaryota > Viridiplantae > Streptophyta > Magnoliopsida > Asparagales > Amaryllidaceae > Allium > Allium cepa. The sequence goes on from CM060939.1 coordinate 562,490,605, forward strand.
TTTACATGATGTTATAGTATCTTTGGACCATCAGAGTGAATTTAGTTTCTAGCCATCTAAGTGGGCAAGGATTCAAGCATTGATGAAGCCATGATGTTGAGTAGTCACTGACCTTTCGATGGTTGCCATGTTTGCTATGATTATTTATGTGATATAGTTAATATCAAGTTTTACTCGACACCCTAGTTTGTACTTAAATGGAGTAATACACTCATACCGATGATAGCATGACATTGTATATTGTGTTTATGTGCTAACTTGTTGGATGCAAGAGAAGATCAGGTATGACTTTCCATATCATATTATTCTATTATGATATACTGACTTTATATTTATTTTTGAGGTTTATAGACCATTCATACCAGATTGATGTCTGACCCGAGGTTAATTATTTTGCTTACTATGTTCTTTGGTACTATTAAATGGATAAATTTAGAAGAATGTATGAGGATAGCACACGGAGCTATGTGGAGGACGAAGTAGGAGGCTTAAGCTTTCTAATATATGTCATTTCTATGGAGCTGCTACCGCTTATTTCTATTGTGCAGTACTATGGAGCTATTATCACTTTATTGTGGATAGAAACATGTATTATGGAGTTTATGATATAATGGAGGTGTATGAACTTTTATATTTTGTTTTATATGATCAAATGAACCTTTTTTATGCTTTAATGATGTTTTAGTCGTTTAACTATGTAACTGTCTTTCTAGTTTTCTATGTCTTATATAATATTTTGTCAATGTGCCATGAGATATATTATAGGTTATCACATTGATCAATTATTTTACCCTTGATGGTTTCTCTGCATCGGTTGGGTACCACAACAATGCACTACTATAATTAGGTATATTGGGTACCGAAGGTGAAGGAAGGTTGTCACAAAATTCCATCGAAGTGTCACTTGGAAAAAATATCCGATAACACTTGCCTCCAAAGTATGCTTATGTGAATATAAGGAATTCTTTGGATCAAGAAGCAACCAAATCCAGGTCTGCATTGATGCTTTCGTCACTCAATTCATTTCCATTGAACATCGCATCTTCTTGAAGAATTATGAATATTTATTTTCGAACAATTATCAAGCCATGTCTTTTTGAAAGATATAAATATTGTAATTGGTTGTACAGAAATTCTATCCATCATTGGGAATCATCTGAGTTGCTTTGATTCATGGTCAGGTAGGTGTGCTTCTTTTCAATCAATTCCCGCCTTTTAAAAAAAATGCCATGATGGATCTTTATGATCCATGCTCTTCCCTCCATATAAAAAGAAGACTTAGAAAATTTCTTTCCTGCTTTCATTTCCTTTGCACTTAAGCCCCCATCCATTCCTAGATATTCCAACTAGGGCATCAACCATCCTTTGATCTCAAATCTTAGCATAAGCCGCCGACTTTTTGTAAAACCCTATAAAATAAACAGTAAATAGATTGAAAGGAAATTAATAAATAATTAAATAAGGCTCAAAATGGAATTTGAGCAAACATCGAAATGTGGCTACAAAACCTACACCATTGTGTTCATGTTAGTTTTCTGAGCAAATTTTATATATAAAGCTTTGCAGTTAGAGTTCAAACGAAGAAGTTATCTTTATTGAGAACAATTAAAGAGGAATTAAGGAAATGAATACTAATTAATAGTGAAATGGATAAATATTGGACCACCACCGATCAACGTCTTCATTGGGCTGATCGACCGCTAGCAGTCGGCCACCTATAAAGAGTGTCAAACGATTTATGTTATGGCGGCTAGGATTGAAACTTGGGCTAATGGACTAGGTTTAACAAATTATAAACTAAATAATAGAATTGATTCAAACACCTATAAAGACAAGCCAATCCCTCGCTTTTCTTTTCGTATGTTCTAAACGGAATAGTAGAGTTTTTCCGTTTTCTCTTTTCCACATTTCGAGAAATTATAAAAATATTATGTGTGTGTGTGTGTGAGTGTGTGTGTGTCTGTGTGCGTGTATACTGGAAATGGGTAGAAAATAAAAGAGAAGAAGATGAAGATTGAATCAATTCTTTGAAAAAGGTAAACTTTATAATTATAAATCTAAATGCAGGACCCATTGAGTTGTAGGTTTAAAATGAACGAATTTAACTGAAATCTCGCTTATATATTTTGTAAGTTATGTAATTGTGATGAAATGACATATACACCCTAATCTGGAAATTTTGGAAAATCGAAACCTATAGTTTTAAAGTATGATGTTATGAAGTTTATTCCACATTTATGTTAATTGGACTGCGAATTGTTTAGCATTCATTTGGAATGCCCTAATTTGACTCAGAATGTAAATTTTTATGTTTTAATTTATTGGGAGTGTTAAATGTATAATTTAGTTATATCTGTAAATTTTTGTAGACTACCTAACTTCCATAATATATATAAAAAGTGGTCGCTTGGAATAATAAGGAATATGCCTAAATGAAAGGGATGTGTAAAATACAGATGTCCTTCTCTGTATTTTGTACTGTCTATTTCAATAGAAATGAAAAGAGATCATTCCTTTTAATTCCAAATGAAGCAAAGTCTCACTTTTAGGTAGTTTATGGAAAGTTATGACAGTAATAATTTCCTTTTTGAGGAAGGATAGCTCTAGTACATTAAAATGTGGAAACAAACATTCTTTGTAGAATTTACGTATAAATGTATAATTTGATAATCCTAAACGTAGACATTAAAGAGTTAAAAATAGAAAGATATACCCATATAACCACGTCTACTAATTAAAAATATATACATACACACACATAAGGTAAACGATAGAGCATAACAAATTAGTATACGTCGCTACTCGTATTAGTTATAATTAGAATATTCAAATATTAATAGCGTACTAAATCAAAGGGTTAGGAGGTCGCAATGAAAAGGGGGAGATAACCTCAAAATTAATATATAATGATTGCAATACTAATAGGCAATAAATGTACAGTTAATAGGAAGTTACAAAAATCAAATAGGGATATATATTCATTTAATGGAATTAACTACAGAATTAAACATGATATTTATGGATAAAGTAGAATAGGCATAATAATTTAGATTTGAAATGAATAAACAAATGTCATTATTGATTGCCTAATTTGAATAATAATGACCATTTATACACGACAATTAATTGGAAGTAAAGAAATAAATGACATTTAAGTGACATAAATGGAAATGAAGAATAAAGAAAATAAGTGTATAAGATAAGAATAAGTTCACAGCAAGTAAATAAATGAATGCTAATAAATGAACTTAAGAGATGAAATAACTTCCATAGTGAATATTACACGGTCTCAATAATGCATTGATGACAGGGGTGAATTAGTGAGCCTAGCCCAATATTTAGGCTAACAATGAATGACAAGGTTTAGTATGAGTTGGGATGCGAGGTCAGTAGAGTTACACAATGGAAGTCTGCCCTTTACCTAGAAGCTACTAGAAGTTGTGTATAAGTACTACTGATGTGGGACATCTCCAACTATAGAACCCATGAGGAGGATATACGTTCATGTATAGGTTTGAGAGAAAATATACCAAGGGTTCACCAAAAATTTTAAGTATTAAATGGCTCGGTACCTTTAGGGATGTCAATGGGTTTACTTTATGGATTAAGGTATTGAGTAACTAGAGTGTCAAGGAGTTTACAGCGATAATGCCTAATTAGGAAATAGTGTATGCTTTATTTCTAAACTATAGGTATTAAGTTACTAGAGTAGGCATTTTCCTTGACTTATATTAAGCAATTTTAAATGGGATTTCGACAGTGGAGGTCGGTAGGCTATGTAAGTGTTGTTGATAAATCGGTATTTAAAAATAGGGCTGGCACATAGGCTTGACTGCTAGTAATCTTGAGCGGTCGTTAGCAAAAACTTAGGTTACGTCCTAACGGATTTCACTTTCTACTAGTGTAGAATCCAAATGGGATATGCAAGGATCTCATAGTTTGATTAATTGTTTGTTTTTCGAAGGTGAGCTAGTTAACCCTTAGATAAGTCATTTAGATGCATTAGTAATATGGCTAATCAAGCTATAAAATTGTATGCAATAGTCATCGAGCTTCCTAATTAGGGACAGTTTGTTATCAATTATGTTACGGAAGACCCATTCGGGGTTGATGTATTAAATAGTAATCGGGTTTGCCTCCTCCTTATTTAAAAAGTATTAAGTGGTTAGAGTTTCCTTTTGGTTAGTACAATGCTTATACACACGCGGCATGCATAAATATAGTAATACTGCAGAGGAGATTGGAAATATCGTATGTGCAAGTGCAATTAAATGAATAATCTTGTGAAAAGTAGACATAATACTTAAATAGAAATCAATCGGCATAAATTAGAGTTATGGATAAAGTATGTCATTTACTAGTCGCCAGAACGTTGTTCTGACCCTTTCCTCATTAAAACCATAGGATAGATTCAGAGGGGCATGTTATTGGTGCAAGATGGTAATGGTGTATGGAGAGGTCTTCTCATTCATACTCGACACCGACTAGGCAACTGGATATCCCAGGAATTATATTGATTCTATGGTAGTAGCCTTAATCAATATATATGTTTTATTATAGTTTATAATTCCATTATGAGTTGGTATAAATAGCGCTCTGATATACTTATGTTTATTATGGGTTACCAACACCAACGTTTTGTACCCTAAATGCACTTGGGTTTTCGATTTAGTTGAAAAATTGAGCCCATTAAGGTGCGGGTTGTTACATTTGGTATTAGAGCTTAGGTTAGTCTATCATAAGAACTAGGATACGTTGAGTGAATGTATTTTTATTTATGATTCTATACACACGCACATTATATCCTAAACTCTACGAATTTTGATTTTAGAATAGTGTGACTATATCCTGAAAAGATGGACAAGGCAACTATGAGTTGGAACAATAAATAGAGTTGAATTTAAACATTTATCCAGATTACCCCGTAGGGTGTCGGTCGTATCATAAAACGTTGACTAAGAAGAGCATGAGGACGACATATACAAGGATCTAAGAAGATGGATGATACTTGACTTCTTCATTGGGCCTAGGCTGCCATATAATTATGGATTTTGCTGGACTGTGGATTGATGAAATATATTTCATCCAGACATATGAGGTATAAGAACCTAATGTTGCAAATATCTGAAGGTAAGGTACACGTAGGGATAAGCAAGTTCCCACAAGAAGGTGTGCATTAACCACTACCAGATGATAGCCAGATTTTTTATTATACATTCTTAATAAGAAGAAGTTAAGAATAAATGGAAAAGAAGAAAAGTCCAAAAGAAAGGACAATTAAAATCCATTTTTGAGTCCTACCCTATATTAAAGAATTTAATAAAGGATTATATTTTCTGAAAATATTTGAAGTTGTTTAAAAAAATCTATTCAAAAATAGAAGGTCCTTATCATTGGAAAGTTTTTGTTTTGTAAAAGCAAGAAAATTTTAAAATTTTAAGTTAAGGAGCCAACTAGAGATTCGTAGTTGAAATTAAAATGGGCTAGACTATTTTTTTTCGACAAATGGATTTTTGATAAAGAGACTTTTCTATTTTGAAATAAATAGAAAAGAGAGCGTATGTTTGGCTCAACAATTTTCCTATTTTTGTAAATTGAAAAGTTTCAAAATTCTTTTAAAAGGTGGATAAATGGAAAAGGTACTTTATTTAAATAGGATAAAGAGAAGGGTAGAGTTAGAATATCTGATAGCGAAAATAGAAAGAATATTCACGTATAAGGAAAATACAAAGAAAAACAAATGAAATAGATTTGTACATTTGATATCTCTTTTCATATTAATGAAGAAAAGTCCAATGGCTAAAGCAATAGACGAATGCATTATAATGATCCAATAAAGAAAACGACCAAATAAAAGAGAAAAGTGCTATATAACTAGGAACCTTTTAGGTAGAAGAAATTTAAATAGCATTAATATTAGGAAATTTAAATAGGAATAATGTTAGGAATTTATATTAAAATAATGGCAGTAATTTAATTAAGGAGCAAGAAATTAAAGGCAAAGCAAAGAAAAAATGGGTAGTTTCGATAAATAGGTGTAGTAATTGCACATGTCTTTTAAAAGTCCACCTCATATACTATTAGAATCTCCACCATTTTAGAAGTAACATGAGTAGTATAAAAATAATAGGATGAAAGTTATCCTTGTCTACTTCAGTTTTCAATGTTTAACGTTATAAAAGATGTTTTTAAAAGTGGTTTGGTATAACAACTGAGTTTCTGAATGCAAAACATTATTAATGATTTGAGTAGAAAATCTTACCTTTTAAGAAGTAAACCAATGTTGTAAAAAGGAAAAATTGATTTAATGACTATTCATGTAATAAAAGTTTGACTCTTAGGATTGAAAAGAATGAAATAATACGTTGTTTTATGGAAAGGATCCTTTTCAATTGCAAACATTGACTTTTGAACTTAATAAATGGACTTACTTATTAAGTCCTAAATTATAGTATTAAAAGTTATGACACCTACAGTTAAAGTTCATAAATATAAGGGTTTCTTTTCATGACTCCTTTTGGAAACCAAGCAATCTTTGAATTTAATAAAAATGTTTCTAAGTTTATATTTTCAAGGATAAAAATAAACTGGCTTCAGTACCTTATAACTATGAAGTTAAAATTTTATAAACAGTGGTGAAAACCAAACCAATTTTGATATGACGTAGATAGGAATGACTGCCTAGGTAAGACGGGGTAGAATTTAAGGCTATGAATAGAATAGTAATGAACACTCATAAAGTAGCAACATGGAATCCCCATAGAATGTAAGGAATATTGATGTGGACCTAGGAATGTTTTATTTGATATGTGTAAAAGCCATAAAGATTACCCATAAAGGAGCAAAAAATGACATCAAAATACACTTATGCTAGTTATAGAGTATACATAGATGAATGATCAAAGATAAAGAAAATAAATATCGAAATACTATCAATGGATTTGGATTAAAGGAAGGTAGTAATACAATTGGAGAAGAGGATAATGAGATGATAAACACACATAAAGAAAGTTGGTTGACTCAGGATTTAGGGAGGCAAGATAGGTGGAAGGAAAGTTGTTCCACCATGCTAATTATACAATGAGTTATTCTAAATGTACATAGTTTATATTTCTTACCCACTGCAGTGTAGGCATGCATGGTTTATCCTATAATCGGTTGTAATTGAAGTAATGGATGAATCTTGTTTATTAGAAGCTAAAAAGGTGAGTTAGAATAAGTGGGTTATAGCAGAATGATATACTAGAAAAGTATATTTTAATTAAGTAAGAAGTGATAGGGCCGTAACATCATTAACACCAGTTGATGAAGGACAACATCTAACAATTGTTTCTTTAAGGTTATTCGAGTTGTAATTGTCTCTTTTCGGGTATTGACAAAACATAGATTTGATATGAGATATATTCCAATTTTTATTACTGTGTTGATTTTCTGAATAAACTTTAATTGTTATATATATTGGAAAATAGTGCAAATGAGGAAATCTCATAAGGACACTTAACTAGAGATAATTGTAAATTAATGCTCGAATTTCATAAAATAAATTAGGAAATTATTAAATTAGCAACTAAAAATAAAGATTGCTTAAATCTTAAAAACTTTAGAATTTTAGGAAAAATAAATTTAGCAAGCGAAGGACAGGGAAGGAATTTTGCGAGACCAAGGGTCACTATCCCTTTGCCTTAAAACCTTAAATTTATAAATATAATTGTGTGTTTTTTGTTGTTTTGAAATAAAAAAAATTAAAAATCTAAGATTAATTGTGTAATGCAAGGGCCAATCATGTGCGTTTACTTATTGATCGAATGTCGATTTACATTAAGATATGGCTTGATTTGTTTTATGGACGTACAGACAAATGCTTTTGAAATATTATATTCAAATGCTTTTGAAAATTTTAATTTTCAAACTATTTTACAAATTCGATTGAAGGGGAAAGAGGTATTTTAATGAAAATGAAAAAAATTCTAACTTTCAAGTTCCATATGCTTAGCATAGGGAGGGTCGACGTAATAGTGAACATGAATTTTACTGTCAAATAAGGGTGAAAGTATATGAACAAAGATAATAACAAGGGAAAAAGTTGTCTTAGCTTTGAATTTATATTTCCAAACCTTGTTGACAGTAAACTTTAAAAATAAACATCCTTATGGGAATTGTACTTGGAAAAGTTAGGTAAGATATGGGAGAAAAAGTGAAAGTTCCAAGGTACAACAGAATTGGTAACCAAAAGAAGGGTGGAAATATAAACGTTCTCCATCAAAATTCTTTTTCCGACGTAGGATTATAAATTTAGGAGAACTGGATTCAAAATTTTGGATGTTAGAAATGGTATGTTTGAAATTGGATGGAAGGGATTGGATGCAAAATTGGTCGAACCATATTCCTATTCGTAGAAGTGTGGAATTTGTTGTGTGAAAACAAACATTTTGGTTTTTGAACTTGCATATATATAGAACTATAGTTATTTGAATCATAGTTTCAAAATTGTTTTGAAGAATGCATTCATATAGGAGGCACCAATTTATTATTATTTATCATACATATTATATATTCTGTAGCACACCATGCATTTGTACACGATTTGCTGCAAAATTGGTTGTAACTAATCGGTTGGATAGTGGAGAATGATTGCATGCTTTGTTACATGATTCAATTCTTGAGAAATTTCGGGGGCGTAAATCTTTTAAGGGGGAGAATGTAACACCGCATAAAATAAATAATAAATATATAAAAAGCGAAGTAATGAGTATATAAATAAGTCTCAAAAATGAAATTTGGTAATACATTAGAATTTGGCCATGAAAGCTACACCATTGTGTTCCTGGCGATTTTCGGAGCAACTTCCCTACATAATACTCGACGATCGAAGTTCAAACGAAGAAGTTATCTGTAACGGCCCGCAAATCCGTACCACTTGAGTCAATGCTATTCTACCTAAATCAACTCAAGTTGTACAAAAATACTAACCATTTGGGTTAAAGAAGAAGAGGTAGAAGAAGAGAAAATAGATAACAACATCAGAATCTTACCATCGCAGCGGAATAAAATATAATATTTATATATCAATGATCTTTACACAAAAACAAATACAACTGTTTATATATAACATCATCAGAGTACACCAATCACAACTCAACATCAATATCATACAACTGGATACACAACAACTCAACACAGCGGAATATATGGATATAATCAAGTACGAGAGTACGTATCGTCATCCAGCTCGACTCCTGAGCTCCGCAGCATCAAATCCTGTATCCTATAACACTCGGACTGACCCGAGCATTACAGTTAAATAACACCCGAGTGAGTCTGGAATACCAGCGTGAGAAATTCACACCCAATTTATTTTTAAAGTTTCAAAATCCTTTGAAAAACAAAAGCATCTCGTAAGACCACACCACAAATAAACATGTCGGGTTTTTCCCTTACGATAGCTAAAACAATTTTTATAAAAATCCTCTGATATTATAATAGGGTCTATATACAAATACTTATAAAATAGCCGAAATTATTACATTCATTAAATTCCAGCTACTAGCCACAGAGTGGGTAATACAAACAAAACTCGTACAAGGCTCGTAGGGAGAATGGATTTCCAACTAATGACTAGGCACTGGGGTACCACTTGCCACAGTACGAGGCCTAGATCACCGTATCGAGGAGTACGCCCGCTCCCCTGCAACACAAGGCCGGGACTACCCCTTACTGGATAATCCCGAGTGAGATCACCCCACGGTTGGGATCAGCAACCGCCCACTAAGCTGAAATAAAAAGGGACGTCTAGACTGGAATGACCTCATCCTGCTAGGGTGCTACCCACCTAGCCTTGCTTCATAACCCCTGATTTTCAGTCATTCCCATTTGATGAGGCTTGAGGCTAAGCGTTACCTTCAGAGAACATATCCCTTTGAATGCCCATCGTCCACTTGACGATGTTTCGCAAGCATTCATCCATACAAGTCCACCCCGGGTTCGAGCGGAACCGAAGGCACTATTCCTACTACATCCATTTTGGAAATATCCTCAAGATTAGTTGCGACTAGCCCTTGCACTTACTGCTCCATCTTCGAATCCAAAATCTTTTCTCACAAAATGTACAAACCGGATCGAAGTGGTTTTCGAAAAATAAATCTCGATCCTGGTCTCTTCGAAACGATCAACGCATTTGGCTAATATTGATAGTCGGTGATTTAACTATCAATTAACATTCACAAACATCCATCAAACAATAAATAATTTTCCCAAATTATTTATTAACCTCAAAAATATCTTTACAAGATATATTTTCACTTACAAACCCGTTTGAAAACAGTTTTCAAACTATCTTCCTTTTCTCAGAATAAATTTCGAGTATTTCTATTTCCAATGGAATTATCAAGCACAAAACTTTCGATTTTTAAAATAATTTAAAAACACTTTATTGAAATATACTTTAAAACCTTTAAGTTAAAAACTATTTCAAAATTTTGTTAAAAATACATACTATATGAATATCTAAAAATAATGTTTACTTTATAAATATAAAACTAGTTTTCACTTTTTAAAACAAAAATACTAAGTCACCTTTAAATAATTATTACAATAATAGATTTGAAAAAGAACATTTACTTAAGAATTTTAAACATTCAGAAATAACAAATTTTCTAAAACATACTTTTTAAAAACAATCTTAAACTTTTATCTTATATTTAAAAATTTACCTAAAACATACTTGGCTATCCAGAGAAATATACTTCTCTTCACAACCTTTAAACATAAATCACTATTTATTTTTAAACAGTTTTTCTCATTCCTTTAATAAATTCCCACCTGAATTTATTCTTCCAAATATCCAATTTCAACACTTAAATCAATCCCAAATTGATTTCCAATTTGCTTCATTTATTCAAAAATCCTTTAATTTCAGATTTTATTCCTTAATTATGATTTAAATTACTTTTAATTGAAATATCAATTTAGATTTCTCAATTTACTTCTTATTCCTTTAAATAAACTTAAAACTTTAAGTTTTAAAATAATTCTTTATTCCTTTGAATTAATATCACATAATTTTACAATTCGTTAATTACTGTTTATTCAAATCCTTTTCTTTTCATATTCGAAGTTATTTATTAGTATTTAACATACTTTCATTCCTTTCTCAATTCATTCTTAATTTATTAAATTCTCTAAGATTATTTCGTTTACAAATTTACTTCCTTTATTTTCTTTCCAAAATTCAATTTATATATTTTTGGTAATTCATTATACCTAATATATATCCAATCAAATCATATCATTCAATATTCCAATATATTCAACACTGAATATCAAGTAATCACAACAGAGAATATTAAATAATAAATATTGGGGGGTCCGGTTGGATCCCTCCAACCTGTTTTCTCTGCATCCACAGATGTTAGCACAATATAATATGCCAATTCCAAAATTTGCATACTATAACACATCAATCAATCTCAACCATTCAACCAATTATTTAAATTTAATCATTTAATTTAAATTTAAATTAACTGAGTGAGATTAACTCACCTTTGACCAAAGATTTGTAATCTGATCCACACCGGCTTGATTTCTTTCAGAATTTAACCTTTGTATTTACTTTTCCAAACATCTACTTGATTCCAAAAATCCCAGGTTCTAGTCCACATCACTACGAATCCTATATCTCTGCTTTGTTCAATTTATGACCTCGAAATAAATTAGGTAAAAATTTATTAGTTGTCTAAATTTTTAGGTTCTTAGTTAACTAACTAATTATGTACATAAATTAAATTACAGATTTATACCTCCACCGTCGTTCGAATGAGGAACTGACACCACCACGCTCGCCTCCTGCCCTCGCGTTCTTGCCTCACGTTGGCGCGCCTTTTCCTATTCCCCTTTAATCGCGATGTCTACCTGCCACGAATGTCACGGCCACACACCACCAACATCACCTCCATCCTCAAAATTCATACACGATTTGATCGCCGAACCCTAGCTCGTACATCCTACTATCGACTTCCACCATCGTACCACCTAACATCGCCGAATGCCCTCTAGCCTCCTTCCACCAGCACAGCATATGTGTACGTGAGCCCCTCTTATTTTTCACGAAGAAATTCGATTTGTGAAAAGTGGCTTCGGCCTGATATTTATTTTTTCTTTCTAGAAGATCTCGGTTTCGATTCTGAAGGATAAGGCTTCGGCAAAATTTATGAAAGTGAAAATGAAGCTTGCGTTAGAAGCTAGGGGGTGAGACTTCTATAAAAATATTTGACTAAGTAAATTAAATTTAATTAGCTTTCTTTATGCATTTACGGGTTGTACGATCAAACGGTAATTCCGAACCTAGCGAAAATTGAAATCCGACAAAAATATAATATTACGGGTCCATTGAAACTGGTTTCGTCAAATCCCGAGACTGTGCCTCGGAAGGCTATTTTTTTTCAATTCAATTCAATTCAAACGATATATTTTTAAAACTAAATAAATCAGCGTTAAATTCAAATTTTAAAATTTCTATTATTCTAAGTATTATCAATAGAAATTTTATAAGCTTTCAAATTATTTTTAATAGGCTTAAAATTCTAGATTCAACATTTCATCCAATTTTAAATTATTTAAATTCAATAATTAAATTATCAAATGAATTTTGATATTCGTAATTCAGGTTAAAATTGCTCTATTGAATACTTAAAATCAATTTAAATATTTCGATTTTAAATGCTCGAAAATTCCGGGTCGTCACATTATCGATGTTTGATGGTTTCAGATTGAAATAATTTAAAAGGAATTAAGGAAATAAATATAAATTAATGGCAAAATTAATAAACACTGGACCACTACCCGTCGACAGTCTCATTGGGTCGCCAATGGGGAGGGGTCGATCAGTTTGTGTAGTAGTAGCTAGAGTTAAACCTTGGCCTAAGGGTCTGGATTTAATAAATTCTAATCTGACGAATAAAAATGATTCAAGTGCCTAAAAAAATAGGCCCAGCCCCTCACTTTTCTTCTAATATTTTGTGAATAGAGCAGTAGAGCTCTGCCATTTTCCCTTCTCCACTTTCTAGAAACTATAAAAATACTATATTTTGTGTGTATGTGTGTGTTGGAGAAGGAAAGAAAATAAAAGAGAAGAATAGAAAGAGCGAATCAATTCTGCAAAAAAAGTAAACTCTGTAATTATGAATCTAAATTCCACTTAACTCAAATCTCATTCCAGATCTGTAATTTTAATGGGTATGTATATATATCTTTTTATACATATTTTTGGGTTGGAAAGGAAAAATGAGTCAATTAAAGTACTGAATTTGGATTTTGATATTTGGAAAGCTAGGACGGTGAGTTAAAAATTATATGATTTATATATTACACTAAAATTTACATCGTTGTTTTATTTGACTATTATACCTATATAAGAACCATTGAATTGTAGGTTTAAAATGAATGTATTTAATTGAAATCTTGCCTACATATTATGTAAGTTATGTAATTGTGATGGAATGACTTTTACACCTTAATCTGAAAATTTTGGGAAATTAGTCCTTAAAATTCTTAAAATATAATATTGGTAAGATCTTGAAGTTTATTGCAGATTTATGTTAACCGGGTTGCGAATAGTATAACATTCATTTGGAATGCCCTAATTTGACTCGGAATGTAAATTTATATGTTTAAATTTATTTGGAATGTTAAATGTATAATTTAGTTGTATCTATGTCCATGTAAATTTCTGTATACAACCTAACTTCACAACTATGTATAAAAAGTGCATCGCTAGGAATAATAGGGAATGTGTGTAAATGAAAGAGATATGTAAAATAAGGATGTCCTTCGCCTTAGTTTGCATTATCTATTTCAGTAAAAATGGAAAGAGATAATTCCTTGTAATTTCAAATGAAGCAAAAGTCCCACTTTTATGTAGTTTATAGAAAGTTATAACTGTAATAATTTCCTTTTAGGGGAAGGATAGCGCCAATATACTAAAACATGGAAACAAACATTCTTTGTAGAACTTACACATATTTGTATATTCTGAGATTGCTAAACATAGAAATTAAAGAGTTAATATATATATATATATATATTTGTACGTATAATAATGTCTACTAAATAATATATATACACACATAAGGTAAAGGATACAGTGTAATAAGTATACGTCGATATTTGTGTTAATTACAATCAAAATGTTTAAATATTAACAACGTAATAAATCAAAGGGTTAGGGGGTTGCAATGAAAAAGGGGTAATAACTCTAATATTAATGAATAATGATTGCAATATTAATAGGCAATAAATGCGTAGTTGATAGGAAGTTAAATAAATCAAACGATGACATAAATACATTTAAATGGATTAATTATAGAGTTTAACATGACATTTATGGAGAAAATGGAAAGACATGATAATTTAGATGTAAAACGAATAAATAAATGTCATTAGTTATTGTCCAATTTGAATAATAATGACCATTTATACATGACAATTAATTGGAAGTAAAGAAATAAATGACATTTAAGTGACATAAATGGAAATGAAGAATAAAAGAAATAAGCGTATAAGATAAAAATAAGTTCATAACAAGTAAATAAATGAATATTGATAAATTAACTTAAGTGGCGCAATGATTTTCACAGTGGAAATTATATGACCTCAATAATACGTTTTATGACGGGCGTGAACCAGTGGCCTAGCCCAATATTTAGGTTAACTATAAATGACTTGGTTTATTATGGGTTAGGATGCGAGGTCAGTAAAGTTACATAATGAAAGTCCACCATTCACCTAGAGGCTACCACCAGTTATGTATACATACTACTGATGGAAGACATCCCCAACTATAGGATCCGTGGGAGGTATACGTTCGTGTATTGGTTTGGAGGAAAAATATGTCAAGGGTTCGCCTCGGGTTTGAAGTATTAAACGACTTGGTACCTTTAGGGATGTCAAGTGGCATACTTCAAGGATTGAGATATTAAATGGTTGTTAGTTCTACTTCCTCCTTATTTAAGGAGTCTTAAATAACCTACGACGTTGCCTAATTGGGAAATGAGGTCTGATTCATTTCTAAACCAGAGGTATTAAGTAACAGGAGTGGGAATTTTCCTTGACTTATATAGGAAAGTCTAAACGGGATTTTGATTGTGGGGGTAAGTGGGCTATGTCATTATTGTTGATAAATCGATATATATAAAAGTAGCACTGACATATAGGCTTGACTACCAGTGTCCTGAGCGGGCATTAGCAAAGACTTTGGTTATGCCCTGATGAATTTCAACTTCCTACTAGTGTAGAATCCATATGGGATACACATGGACCTCAAATTTTTCTGAGAGAAATGTGTGATTCTCTGAAGTATAGGAAAGCACACATGTGTGTTTGTATAACACTGAAACAAAGATGCTGCCAGCATGTCGGGCATGTAACTAATCAAAATACAAACAATAATGTATAAAACTCAGGTACATTTAGAATGAGCTCCGGCAATGCTGACACCCATTACACATCATTATCGAGCTCCAGCAAGATTTTCGATAATTAAAATAGCTAATTTAATGTGTAACGACCCGTAATCAATTGTGTAACGACCCGTATCAATCATTAATCATAATGTGTAACGACCCGTAAATTTTCGATAATTAAAATAGCTAATTTAATAAGATTTCATGATTTAATGTTAGAAAAAAATTGTAAGTCATTTGGAATAATAATAACTAGAATGAAATGCAACAAGATTTTATCTAAGTTAATTATTTATGAATGGAATAAAATCCCAAATCAATTGAAATGTAATGTAGTCAAAGGTAATTGAATGAATTTGTATTGTATAGGTAATTGTGACACTTGTTTGTAAATAATAAACTTATAAGAAATTAAAAGTTAACGATGATAATTATTTAAGTTACCTATTCATTTAGTTAGTCGAATTGAATTTGTGAACCAATTGCAATTGAAATGAAAGTTTATATATTAGTTGAGTGCATTATCTCTAACTGTAATTAAATAATAATGTGGAATTCATTTTTATGTAATATAGTAAATCGACTGATAATGAAATTTTATTTAAAAATCCAATATTGGAATCCGTCAAATATTGAACAATTAAATTGTTTAAATTTAATATTTGGAATTTATTGAATAATTGAATAACGGGAATTGAATAACTGTTTTAATGAAAATGGTTGTTCTATAATTTGAATTTGTTAAATTTTATAAGTTCGTTTGAATATTTCAAAAGATAGTGATTTAAGAATAATCAAATTTGTTTAAATTTGATATTACAAATGTTGAATAATTAAATTCCGAATTTGATACGATTAATTTGATATTGAAATTTAATATATGAAAATAGAGTGAATAATTGAAATTTGATTTAATGTGATTCAAATTGGTTTCCAAAGTGAATGTAAGTTATATTGGGATTAAAATAGAGTTAATAAGATTTAAAAATTGGAATTTACTGGATAAATTGAATAACGGGTTTTATATGATTAAAAATGATTTGTAAAATTTTATTTTATCATATTGGAGTTAGAATGATGTTGTAGAACTTTTAAAATCGAATTAAAAGTAAATTTGTGGAAATTGAATATTTTAATATTTAATTATCGACTGGAAAATAGCCAAATTTTGAACAGTCTCAGAATTGGACGAAACTAGTTCCATTGGAACCGTAATAGCTAGTTATTATCGGATTTCAATTTTCGTAGCAATCGGAGTTGTCGTTTGACCGTGGCAGCTCGAAACGCGTTGAAATTGTTTTAATATTTAATTGACGAGTTAAAATACTCATTTTTCAAACAGTCTCGGATTTCGACGATACTAGTTTCATCGGATCCGTAATGTGATATTATTGTAAGATTTCAAATTTCGTGTCAATCGAATTTACCGTTTGTCCGGGGCAAGCCAAAACGCATAGAAATCGGTCTAATCGATTTAATTTTAAATTGATCGTTTATTGCCGTATCTCGCGCAGACGATCGAATTAGCTTTCGAAACCTGTTCCATTGTGTCCGGAATGCGGGATAAACCCTAGAAACGTCGGTCACCGTGCGAAATTCGGAGTTTGGAAGAGCCGGATGAATAGAGTTCGTCGTTTCCTATAAATAGCCTTTTATTCACCAAAAAAAAAAGGAAAAAGAAAACCCTAGCCGCCATTGAATGCAGCCAATGGCCGATACGCTCCCTCCTTCCTCCTCATTTTTCTTCACATCTGTAGATCGTTAGAGAAAATCATCAACTGGAAAGTCGAAGTACTCGTCGAGAGCAACCTATCCAATGGTTATGATCGGGTTTCGATGCACGAATCAACGGCAATTGCTCCTCAAGGTCGCGCCATTCGTTCACGTTGTTCGAGCCAAATAGGCAGCCGAGTTCAGTGGGTCTCTGGCCGAAAGTCGAGCTCGCAGTGGGCTTTGAAGTGGTGTATCCTGATCGATGAGGAGATGCTCGTATTTGTCGCGACTTGGACGGATGCGATCGTGCTATGGGTTACCTGGAAGTTTCACGCGAACGTGAGGGAGGGAGAACGCGTGCGGCCTGATCTAGCATAGGGTGGACGGCCACGATTGAGTTTGGGTAAAATAATAATTGAATTTGAAAATCTATTTATATTATGATGCGTGTAAACTTTAAAATACGATATCTTGTTGATGCGAGGTCGGATTGTGACGAAACAAGTTGCGTTGTCTTCGTTTCGTCGAGCACTACGCTTTGGAATTGGATTGGAATCAATTGGAGCTAGAGAAAATTTTGAGTTAAATCGAACGTCGTTCGATTTGATTTAAAATCGTAAAATCAAGGTGAGTGTTTTATAACGCTCACAACGTACTAAATATCTTTATGCTAGTTAAATTTGATATTATGAAGTGTTATGATTTTATTTGTCGTTGTTTGATAAAAATTTAATTGTCATATAGCTTGTCATTTGAATTAACCGTTGAAAAATTAAATTGACAGTTAAATTGAAGTTAAAATTGAATTGCGATTAAATTACCTGACATTGATAACTATGAAACTGCCATGAATTGTATTGTTTATTGGATGACGTATTTTGATGGATGCTATTGGTTGATAATTGAATGTTTGGATGTTTATTTGCTTATATAGATCCTGTTATGCATACATATGATACTGTGATTAAATTTAAGTAATATATACTCATCCTTGACATTTAATTGAAATAAATAATTACTTGGCCGTAGGATAGAAAATTATATACGGACACCGAGTTGGCTAAATTAATGAATTTTTGAAATCGTCGATTTGAAATTTATTTAAATGTTTTGATTTAAAAGTGATAAATAGAAATCAATTTATGGAAATCGAATTTATCGAAAAAATTGAGTTTGGAATGTTGAAATAAAATTTTGGTTAAAAGAAATTGTTGAATAAATTTAAGTGGAGACTTTGAGATTTATTCGGAACGTTATTTGTTTTAAAGATTGAACATTAAATTTGAGCTTTGAATATTGCTAAGTAAAAGTGACATAAAATGATATTTGAAATTGAGCATGAAATTGAATCATATTTGTAATTGGGATTTAAATTTGAATATTGAAGGATAATTTTGTTAAGTGTTAAAAAATTAATATTTTGAAAAATCAAGCTAAAAATCGATATACATTGAAATTGAATAAGTTGAAGGTGAATGTAAAATTGAATAAATTTGAAGTCAAAGTTGACATTGATTTAAATAGAAATAGAAATTGAATCGGCAAATTGGAAATTGAAATTTATTTGAATTGGGAAGTTATAATTGAAATGGATTGGTTTTGAAGCTGTTTTAATTTGTTTTCCAAATTACTCTGTTATATAAACCATTTGAATACTTAAACTATTTTAATCTATTTTAAATCTACTTAACCCAATTTAAATTATTTTAAACTAATTGATCTATTTTAAATCCAATTTAAAGATTTTAAGTATTTTTAACTATTTCAATTATTCAAACTACTTTTAAACTACTTAAAACTATTTTCTAAAAATTTCAAGCTGGTTAATAAGGTGAAATGTTTATGTTTAAATCTTGAATTTAAATACGAATTGGGTTAAATGAAGTTGCAACCTAAATTGAAATTCAAAATGATTTTGAAATCGGAATGTGATATTGAGACGAAAAATGATTTTTGAAAAGGAACCTTATATTTTGAATGGCTATGTCGATATTTGAAATGGATTTGATTTTTGAAGTGAATATGATATTTTGATATCAATTATGAATCGATTTGAAATATAAAAGAGCCAACGGTGTAATAATACATAGTTATTAAAGAGACCGGGATCGGATATGGACATACTCTCTGTCGATACCGAACACCACTTTAATAACTATTATACGTGGAGTGTTGATCCAGAATGAAGTGGATGGTTTGGTGAACGCGTTGACTGAAGAAAGAGAACGATATTGGATGACCCCTGACATGACTGAAACAGGAGCCGCGCCGGGCCATTGAGGTTCGCCACCTCTAGCGGACACACTTCTTCGATACCATATCTATTACATTTGTGATGCGATTTGGGTGCACCTCTTGATTTGGGAGTGTTGTTTCGCGGTGTTGGGGTAGCTGCTGGCTATGCCCAACATCAGTCCGGATCACGCAGCTACTAGTATCCTAGTTGGTATCGCCTCATGTACCTTGTCATACTGATTATCCTATTCGCGACCACTACGTTATGCTTTGTGTTATACCTATGGGGTACCCTCTGATAACCACCAGTTTACGGTGGGGCTTATGGTGCTGTATAGACTATGGCATTATAAAAACGTGTTAAGGGGGATTATGGTAACGCCTTAACGCTATTTTGATACTTTATATTACTGATAGACATTATCTACTTAGCGTATATTACTACATAGTAGATAGTTTAACGGATCCTTAGGAGATGGAAAATCCCGTAACATCTCTTGAGTAATCGCACGCATGTTGACACTTGATATGAGATGTCAAACCCCGTAAACATCTCTGACGCCGTTACACTCCTATTTATTTACGATTGATTTAACTTTCATAAGGATATTGTAGTCCTGACTCGAGTGTTTTGTCTTTTCATTACGCTCGATTCAGTCCTGAGTTTTTCAGATTTTTGAAGATCTAGTCTGGAGGATGAAGACGAAGATTTGGTATACTATTACTATTATTACCCTTGCATCATGCTATCTGCTGCATTATTTTAATTGTTCTGTTGTATATGTATAACTCTGATAAATGTTGTATAAATAATTGTCAAAGTATAGTAAACAGCTTCATGAACTGTTTATTTGACTATTATATTTTATCGTTCCGCTGCGAGATTCTGTGTTGTTTCATTTCCTTTATTTCTCTTTCTTTTCTTTTCTTTTCTTATTTACCGCCAATAACCATCTGCCCATTTAAATGGTTTGGAATCGGCATGTGTATTTGATCGTCGGTTTAAACTGTCCAAAAAGACGGGTCGTTACAGTTGGTATCAGAGCTTTGGTTTAGCGATAAACCTTGGCTAGAGTGGGGAATAACTCATTGAAATAGAGGTAAACTATATGAATGAGTTGAGTGTATATGAGAGAGCGTACTTGTTATTTGATATAAAATGGTTTTATATTGTGTTAACTTTGTTCCGTTGAGTATTTATGAATTCTGGTCGATAATTGGGACGCCAAGGCGTCGATAGGAATTTCTAAACACTCGAATAGGACAAACCAACACAATATCGTTTTGGAATATATTTTATATAAAAGAATTATTCGAATATTTATTCATTTTGATTGAATTGATTGTTAGGAGATGATAATATTAGATTATTATCGTTATTGTTTGATCAGTCAATATTTACAACAATTGATTAAATAACAATGCATTTAGGAAAATGAAATCTTGTAAACACAATTGATAATGAATATAAATGAATTTTAACTTGGATTTGGGAATTTAAAATCCGGTGTTTGAAATTGACATACAAGAATTTGAAAAATATAATATGAGTATTATATGATAGTATAATTGAGTTGAAATTGTTTTCGAAGGGGTTTTTTTTAATGATAAGTGTTATATTCCCTTCTCTTGACGCTAGAAAATGATTTCGGTGATGAGTGCACGCATCATCGGCGTTTATTTTCGAGAGTCCGAGTGGGGAGGACCACTTAATAGCTTGTCTAAACCTTGTTTCGATTCAAATTTTATTTTATTTTGTATTCTCTATAGTATGATTTGATATATAAATTATATAAGTATATGTTATTTTTTCAAAACTTGATTTGAAATGAAACCGGGATTGGAATTCTTAAGTCCTTTAATAATTAATGATTTTTTTTAAATGATTGAAATGAATTTAGACTTGAATCATTAAGGAACTTCTGAATTGTGAAATGAGAAATGAACCTAAGAGCTAAATGAAAATATCAATTGAAGTAGAAATCCTTAGAATTAGGAAATTATGAACTTAAAAAAAATGAAACTGTAATACTCGCATAGTATCAAATTTCATTCTATAGCATAGATATAACTTACCAAAATATTTAAGAAGTTCAAAAATGTTATATGAATTGTTAATTGGATAATATACAAGTATAGGTTTGAATAATGAAATATGCATTTAATTAATGGTTTGCAAATATAAATAAAATTGTTAGTAAATAATTGGAATTTAAATTAACATTTAAAGGTGATTGACAATTATGTTAATATAAAATGGAAATACTATATGTGAATGTAAATGTGAAATTAAATTATAGTGTAATTTAAGTAATGACTTAAGAATTAATTAATTGAAAATTCAACTTTAAATGAAAAGAAGTTGTATGTTGTTTAACTACATTCTATTTGCATAACTCTAACTTACCAAATACTTAAAAAGGTTTAAAATGCTAATAAGGATAAGTAGAGAAATAATATACCAGTGTGAGAGTGAATAATGAAATGGGAAGATCTATTGATAGTTGTAAATATAAAAGAAATTTAAGCTGTAAAATGAATGATATATATAAGTGAATGAACAAAATTTAAAATTAATGAAATATAAAATTGGTAAATCGAAACTAATTAAATTTGAATATAACTAAATGTCAATAAACTTGGAAGTGTATGAAATTAAAAATTGACTTGGAAATGTATAATTGATTTAGTGTAGATTTTGGATGGATGTTAATGTTTGATATGCATTGGTGTTAGATGGATGAAAATTGATTAAGTAGAATTCATTGGTGTTAATGGAATTGAATAAACGGAATAAAATTTTAAAATGATTAAATTCAAATTTGAAGCAAAGTGAAATTAAATATAATTGAATTCAATTTAAATTGAAGCAAATTGACTTGAATTTAAAATGTGAATGAAACAAACTTGAATAAATTGGAAACAAATTGAATGTAAACCTATTGCATGGATGAATAAGAAAATAAATGACTTTGTGTTTATGATTGCTCTTTAGAAAATTTGAAGTTTGATGGTTTGTACTTTGAAATAATAAAGGCAAATTTTGGAAAAATCCAAAATTGTCCAATATACGCTGAAACGAAAACAACCATAACTTTTAAATGGCTAAACGGAATTCGACGATCTTGGACTTTTCGAAAAGCTTAGAAACTATAGCACAACTTTTGTTTAGATAACTTGAGAAAATTCCTTCGTCTACTAGGTTAAAAACTTGAATGTTACTCGCTGTCCTGTGTAAAAATAAGAAAATCAGTAGTATACTCCCTTAGTATTTTCACCATATCTTTTGACTGGTTTATCAGATTTTGATGATCTTGCACTTTATGGAAAGCTAAGAACTTAAGCTAAAACTTTTGTTTTAAGTGTTTTGTGTTTTGATGTCGTTTACAAGGCCGAAAACGTGGGTGAACGTCGCTGACCTGCGCAATTTATTGCCTAGGCTGAGGCGTACCCTCTAAGTAAAACAGCCATAATTTTTGAATGTATGGTCCGAATTCGATGATTTTGGACATTCCGGAAAGCCTGAAATGAATGCAACAACTTTTGTTTAGATTCTATTGTCGAATTTTATGGTTTAGGTGTCCTAAAACTAGGATTTGTTTGCTGTCCTGAAATTGGAATCTCAGTTTTCAAGCTAAATATGTTATATATATGTTGTGTAGGCTAAGTATGTCGATCTATCTTTATATGCATGGTTCTAACTTAGTTGTTGAGTGTTTAGTAGGTGCGGATTGCGTTTGCTTCGCATTTGAAGCACGCTTTCGCGCTATATTAGCCGTATACGCTTGCTAACAATATATAAGGTACATATCTCGGATTACATACCGTACTTTTACACTTTTTCCCTGCGGGATGCCTCATCACTTGATGAGATGTATATTTGTGATATATATACTGTCATTTTTTTTTCGATCGAGCCGCGCAAAGGAGACTCTACCGAAATTTTCCGTAAAATCCGGGTGTTAGAAAATTTTTCAAGTTTTAAAATTTTTTATAACTTGTTTTGATTACTAACTTTTAAAGTTAGGAAGCCGTTTGGAGTAACTTAGTGGAAGCGTAGTTATGACTTTATAAATGGAATTTCATTATTTATAAGTGGATAATTTTTAGTAAAATATATCAAATGTTGAATTCTTTACTTAGTTCATTTTCCCTTCTTTTTCCTTTTCGGGGACGAAAAGTTTTGAGTGGGGGAGAGTGTAACTACCCGTAAATTTTCGATAATTAAAATAGCTAATTTAATAAGATTTCATGATTTAATGTTAGAAAAAAATTGTAAGTCGTTTGGAATAATAATAACTAGAATGAAATGCAACAAGATTTTATCTAAGTTAATTATTTATGAATGGAATAAAATCCCAAATCAATTGAAATGTAATGTAGTCAAAGGTAATTGAATGAATTTGTATTGTATAGGTAATTGTGACACTTGTTTGTAAGAAATTAAAAGTTAACGGTGATAATTATTTAAGTTACCTATTCATTTAGTTAGTCGAATTGAATTTGTGAACCAATTGCAATTGAAATGAAAGTTTATATATTAGTTGAGTGCATTATCTCTAACTGTAATTAAATAATAATGTGGAATTCATTTTTATGTAATATAGTAAATCGACTGATAATGAAATTTTATTTAAAAATCCAATATTGGAATCCGTCAAATATTGAACAATTAAATTGTTTAAATTTAATATTTGGAATTTATTGAATAATTGAATAATGGGAATTGAATAACTGTTTTAATGAAAATGGTTGTTCTATAATTTGAATTTGTTAAATTTTATAAGTTCGTTTGAATATTTCAAAAGATAGTGACTTAAGAATAATCAAATTTGTTTAAATTTGATATTTCAAATGTTGAATAATTAAATTCCGAATTTGATACGATTAATTTGATATTGAAATTTAATATATGAAAATAGAGTGAATAATTGAAATTTGATTTAATGTGATTCAAATTGGTTTCCAAAGTGAATGTAAGTTATATTGGGATTAAAATAGAGTTAATAAGATTTCAAAATTGGAATTTATTGGATAAATTGAATAACGGGTTTAATATGATTAAAAATGATTTGTAAAATTTTATTTTATCATATTGGAGTTAGAATGATGTTGTAGAACTTATAAAATCGAATTAAAAGTAAATTTGTGGAAATTGAATATTTTAATATTTAATTATCGACTGGAAAATAGCCAAATTTTGAACAGTCTTAGAATTCGACGAAACTAGTTCCATTGGATCCGTAATAGCTAGTTATTATCGGATTTCAGTTTTCGTAGCAATCGGAGTTGTCGTTTGACCGTGGCAGCTCGAAACGCGTTGAAATTGTTTTAATATTTAATTGACGAGTTAAAATACTCATTTTTCAAACAGTCTCGGATTTCGACGAAACCAGTTTCATCAGTTCCGTAATGTGACATTATTGTAAGATTTCAAATTTCGTGTCAATCGGATTTACCGTTTGTCCGGGGCGAGCCAAAACGCATAGAAATCGGTCTAATCGATTTAATTTTAAATTGATCGTTTATTGCCGCATCTCACGCAGACGATCGAATTAGCTTTCGAAACCTATTCCATTGTGTCCGGAACGCGGGATAATCCCTAGAAACGTCGGTCACCGTGCGAAATTCGGAGTTTGGAAGAGCCGGATGAATAGAGTTCGTCGTTTCCTATAAATAGCCTTTTATTCACCAAAAAAAAGGGAAAAAGAAAACCCTAGCCGCCAGTGAATGCAGCCAATGGCCGATACGCTCCCTCCTTCCTCCTCATTTTTCTTCACATCTGTAGATCGTTAGCGAAAATCATCAACTGGAAAGTCGAAGTACTCGTCGAGAGCTACCTATCCAACGGTTATGATCGGGTTTCGATGCACAAATCAACGGCAATTGCTCCTCAAGGTCGCGCCGTTCGTTCACGTTGTTCGAGGCAAATAGGCAGCCGAGTTCAGTGGGTCTCTGGCCGAAAGTCGAGCTCGCAGTGGGCTTCGAAGTGGTGTATCCTGATCGATGAGGAGATGCTCGTATTTGTCGCGACTTGGAAGGATGCGATCGTGCTATGGGTTACCTGGAAGTTTCACGCGAACGTGAGGGAGGGAGAACGCGTGCAGCCTGATCTAGCATAGGGATGGACGGCCACGATTGAGTTTGGGTAAAATAATAATTGAATTTGAAAACCTATTTATATTATGATGCGTGTAAACTTTAAAATACGATATCTTGTTGATGCGAGGTCGGATTGTGACGAAACAAGTTGCGTTGTCTTCGTTTCGTCGAGCACTACGCTTTGGAATTGGATTGGAATCAATTGGAGCTAGAGAAAATTTTGAGTTAAATCGAACGTCGTTCGATTTAATTTAAAATCGTAAAATCAAGGTGAGTGTTTTATAACGCTCACAACGTACTAAATATCTTTATGCTAGTTAAATTTGATATTATGAAGTGTTATGATTTTATTTGTCATTGTTTGATAAAAATTTAATTGTCATATAGCTTGTCATTTGAATTAACCGTTGAAAAATTAAATTGACAGTTAAATTGAAGTTAAAATTGAATTGCGATTAAATTACCTGACATTGATAACTATGAAACTGCCATGAATTGTATTGTTTATTGGATGATGTATTTTGATGGATGCTATTGGTTGATAATTGAATGTTTGGATGTTTATTTGCTTATATAGATCCTGTTATGCATACATATGATACTATGATTAAATTTAAGTAATATATACTCATCTTTGACATTTAATTGAAATAAATAATTACTTGGCCATAGGATAGAAAATTATATACGGACACCGAGTTGGCTAAATTAATAAATTTTTGAAATCGTCGATTTGAAATTTATTTAAATGTTTTGATTTAAAAGTGATAAATAGAAATCAATTTATGGAAATCGAATTTATCGAAAAAATTGAGTTTGGAATGTTGAAATAAAATTTTGGTTAAAAGAAATTGTTGAATAAATTTAAGTGGAGACTTTGAGATTTATTCGGAAAGTTATTTGTTTTAAAGATTGAACATTAAATTTGAGCTTTGAATATTACTAAGTAAAAGTGACATAAAATGATATTTGAAATTGAGCATGAAATTGAATCATATTTGTAATTGGGATTTAAATTTGAATATTGAAGGATAATTTTGTTAAGTGTTAAAAAATTGATATTTTGAAAAATCAAGCTAAAAATCGATATACATTGAAATTGAACAAGTTGAAGGTGAATGTAAAATTGAATAAATTTGAAGTCAAAGTTGACATTGATTTGAATTGAAATCGAAATTGAGTCGGCAAATTGGAAATTGAAATTTATTTGAATTGGGAAGTTATAATTGAAATGGATTGGTTTTGAAGCTGTTTTAATTTGTTTTCCAAATTACTCTGTTATATAAACCATTTGAATACTTAAACTATTTTAATCTATTTTTAATCTACTTAACCCAATTTAAATTATTTTAAACTAATTTATCTATTTTAAATCCATTTTAAAGATTTTAAGTATTTTTAACTATTTCAATTATTTAAACTACTTTTAAACTACTTAAAACTATTTTCTAAAAATTTCAAGCTGGTTAATAAGGTGAAATGTTTATGTTTAAATCTTGAATTTAAATACGAATTGGGTTAAATGAAGTTGCAACCTAAATTGAAATTCGAAATGATTTTGAAATCGGAATGTGATATTGAGACGAAAAATGATTTTTGAAAAGGAACCTTATATTTTGAATGGCTATGTCGATATTTGAAATGGATTTGATTTTTGAAGTGAATATGATATTTTGATATCAATTATGAATCGATTTGAAATATAAAAGAGCCAACGGTGTAATAATACGTAGTTATTAAAGAGACCGGGATCGGATATGGACATACTCTCTGTCGATACCGAACACCACCTTAATAACTATTATACGCGGAGTGTTGATCTAGAATGATGTGGATGGTTTGGTGAACGCGTTGACTGAAGAAAGAGAACGATATTGGATGACCTCTGACATGACTAAAACAGGAGTCGCGCCGGGCCATTGAGGTTCGCCACCTCTAGCGGACACACTTCTTCGATACCATATCTATTACATTTGTGATGCGATGTGGGTGCACTCCTTAATTTGGGAGTGTTGTTTCGCGGTGTTGGGGTAGCTGCTGGCTATGCCCAACATCAGTCCGGATCACGCAACTACTAGTATCCTAGTTGGTATCGCCTCATGTACCTTGTCATACTGATTATCCTATTCGCGACCACTACGTTATGCTTTGTGTTATACCTATGGGGTACCCTCTGATAACCACCAGTTTACGGTGGGGCTTACGGTGCTGTATAGACTATGGCATTATAAAAACGTGTTAAGGGGGATTATGGTAACGCCTTAATGTTATTTTGATACTTTATATTACTGATAGACATTATCTACTTAGCGTATATTACTACATAGTAGATAGTTTAACGGATCCTTAGGAGATGGAAAATCCCGTAACATCTCTTGAGTTATTGCACGCACGTTGACACTGGATATGAGATGTCAAACCCCGTAAACATCTCTGACGCCGTTACACTCCTATTTATTTATGATTGATTTAACTTTCATAAGGATATTGTAGTCCTGACTCGAGTGTTTTGTCTTTTCATTACGCTCGGGTCAGTCCTGAGTTTTTCAGATTTTTGAAGATCTAGTCTGGAGGATGAAGACGAAGATTTGGTATACTATTACTATTATTACCCTTGCATCATGCTATCTGCTGCATTATTTTGATTGTTCTGTTGTATATGTATAACTCTGATAAATGTTGTATAAATAATTGTCAAAGTATAGTAAACAGCTTCATGAACTGTTTATTTGACTATTATATTTTATCGTTCCGCTGCGAGATTTTGTGTTGTTTCATTTCCTTTATTTCTCTTTCTTTTCTTTTCTTATTTACCCCAATAACCATCTGCCCTTTTAAATGGTTTGGAATCGGCATGTGTATTTGATCGTTGGTTTAAACTGTCCAAAAAGGCGGGTCGTTACATATATAGGAAAGTCTAAACGGGATTTCGATTGTGGGGGTAAGTGGGCTATGTCATTATTGTTGATAAATCGATATATATAAAAGTAGCACTGACATATAGGCTTGACTACCAGTGTCCTGAGCGGGCATTAGCAAAGACTTTGGTTATGCCCTGATGAATTTCACTTCCTACTAGTGTAGAATCCATATGGGATACACATGGACCTCAAATTTTTCTGAGAGAAATGTGTGATTCTCTGAAGTATAGGAAAGCACACATGTGTGTCTGTATAACACTGAAACAAAGATGCTGCCAGCATGTCGGGCAGGTAACTAATCAAAATACAAAAAATAATGTATAAAACTTAGGTACATTTAGAATGAGCTCCGGCAATGCTGACACCCATTACACATCATTATCGAGCTCCAGCAAGGCTTCCGACCGTAATGAGGTGTTTGAAGTAACCAAAAACCATGAAGCAACTCAATGCGGATGAAATCTGAAGACAGCTCCAATTGAGAGAAAAGATGCCTCAATGTAAACATGGAAAATCCAGAATGAACGCGTCTCCACAAATGGGAATGATACAGAATGAAGTACGGCACTCTATCTATGTGGAAGTACTGGAAAGAACGCTTCAATCCAAATGTGTATGATCAAGAAAGAAGAGTGCCACACTATAGACGCAGAAGAACTCTTCACTGCGAATGTGGAAGATCCAGAATGAACGTCTCCCTAAAATCATGTCGTTTGTTTGTTAGAGGTGGGCTAGTTAACGATTAGATAAGTCTTTGCGATGCGTTAGTAATATGGCTAATAAAACTATAAAGTTGTATCGATGAGTCATTGGCCTTCCTATTTAGGGCTGGCTGGATATTGATTATGTTATGGAGGGCCCGCTTCCTATTTAAGAAGTATTAAGTAGTCGGGGTTTCTTTTGGGTACTACAATGCTTATATATATGCACATATATAGTAGTACCATGGAGAAGGTTGGACATATCTTATGCACCGGTAGAATTAAATGTATAGTCCTATGAAAAGTAGACATAACATTTGAATAGAGATCAATCGGTATAAACTAGTGTTCTGGATAAGGTATGTAATTTACTAGTCACTAGAACGTTGTTCTAACCTATTTCTTATTACAACCCACATGATAGATTTAGAGGGACATGCTACTAATGCAGGACAAGAATGAGGGATGGAGAGGTTTTTCATTCATGCTCGGTACTTACGTGGCAAATGGATATCCAAGGAATAACATTGATTCCAAGGTGGTTGCCTTAGTCAGTATATATGTTTTATTATATTTTACTATTCGAACGTGAGTTTGTACAGATAGTACTTTGATATACCTATGTTTATTACATGTTACCAACACCAACTATTTGTACCTGAATTGACTTGGATTTTCGATTTAGTCAAAAAATGGGGCCTATTAAGGTGCGGGTTGTGACATTTTTCCTATAATTTATTTCAGGTAGGGTCGACGATCAATCGCCATCGCCCTTCACTTGGCATAGTCGATACAGTCTCGAAAATTCCTTCACCACCTTTGACCGATGCCTTCTCCAAACATCTCGCTCTCTACCTTCGATCGGAGCTGATCGATCTCAAGCAGTTTGGAGTAAAGTTGTAGCAATGGAGATTAGGTCAAGCTAGTTCGTGCAAGGGTGGTGGAGATGGGTTGATGTGAAGTGGAGCATAAACATGGATTGGTCAATTTCAAATAGAGCCACATAACTTTGTAGTGATTCTCTAATGAATTTGAGCATTAATATAACCTGGGTTTCAAATTCCATCGACCTCAGATTCATCGGTCCAAAACACTTCGTTATGTCAAGACTGCATTATCACTCCGAGATTCCCTAGTCGAGAGTTTGAGTTCTAGTCCACATTGAGATCTCTCGATGCCATTAATGTAGTTCCTGTGTTAAAGTGTGATACCCAACACATAGTTCCAATTCATATCGGAGCTCATTTGGCAGCATGAGCGGGCTTTCTACATATAGCACTCCCATGCTCCGTGCATAAGACATATGATACGCACACTATATAGGACATGAAAATTTTCCTTAGTCGATGTATAAAATCCGATGGGTCAACAGACAATGATGTTCGTTGGATGCATCACCTCACAAGGGCTAAACATAAGTATAATAGTATATAAATTAAATTAAATTTATCTAACTATGCTCGTCTTTTAAGATTTCAGTTAAGTTATGGAATCCGAGATTTATGTTTCTTCCATCATTTGCATTTCCAACTCTAGCGGTTTCCTTTCCTGTTTTGCATCTTCCAGCAGAACTTCCATCGTCTAATTCAGCTGGAGATCTACTTAATAGAGTTAAGGGTATCCCCTAAGAGAAATTATGTAATTTGTTACATATATCTAACTTGATAACCAATCTTCTTCGGAATAAAATGTGTTTTTTCTATTATATACTTGATATAATGTGTTATATTAATTACTTAATTTAATTGTAAGCATATTTAATGGAAAATCCATAAGTGGTATTATAACGACCCTGACTCGACCTTCGAAAATTGGCACCAATTACGACACTCGTATTCAAATGCCGCAGATCCAAACGTCGAATCTGGTTTGCCGGAGCATATAACACATCAAGTATAATAACACAGCGGAAGAAAAAGAAATGAATATCATATACAATTCCAATGATACAATACCCAAACATATAACAATGATCAATATTGGAGACAATAAATAACAGCGGAAATGAATAGCAAAAGAGATACTCCAATCAGATGCTCCAAAGCCAAAACTCCAAACCACAAGCTCAAACCACCATCAAGTTGCACCAAGATAAGCAAGTCTCGTCCATGAATCCAAAGACTCCAATATCCAAGATCTCCAAAGAATACCAAAGAGAAAGCCGAAAGCTACTGAATCGATATATATATCTACTATCTGAAAATCCAACTCTAGACTGCCCATGTGGAAAATTGTGGGCACCCAGAGTTTAGGAAGGGAACAATAAACTCCGAGTCAGTCATGGAACTGGTATGAGAAAACAAAAACAGTTTTGACTCTAAAACAAACAAAATATTTTAAATTTGAAATCCGCAATGCTTTTTAGAAAATGAAACTACCATAAGGCCTCCCGCCACACACACCATGCAAACGCAGAATTGGAGGAGATTTCTCCTTATGATAGTCAAACATTCTTGATACGCGAAAACCATTTGATGTTATTATTAGTGCATAATGGAAAACATTTTCGAAAGTATAATATTAATCTTAGCCAGCATACAACATTTCGTCGTATGCCTACTATAGCTACCATGTTCAATAGCAGGTTACCGTCACATTCCATGGCAGGTTATACAACTAAAACCGTACAGGGCGCGTATTGTTTCTTTGGATTTTCCAACAAATGGTCAGGCCAAGGAACTTCCCATTGCCACATGGGTACGCCTCTGGAAGGACGCATCGAGAACCTACCCGGATCTCTGCTAACACAAGGCCGGCTACCCCCTTCTCGGGGAATAAAACTTAAGATATGCCACCCCCGGTCCTTTGGGACCTTTATCGGAGGATCCTCAGTACCAACAACATCACATAGTAATAATAATTTACTATAGTGACCACATGAGTAAGTATCTGGGCTCCATACCATGATACTACCCTTTTCCAGAAGGAATGGTCATACCCTAGGGGAGCTACCCCCGAAACCTTGCTGCATTCTTCCTGTTTTGACCATTCCGTGGTGTGAGGCTCGAAGAAGTCTCGTCCACAAAGCTACGCTTTTCACAAAAGCCATGCTTTGATCAACAAATGATCGGCAACACTTCGTATGCCACATTACCAAATTGGGAATGTATCACTATTAACCATCAACTACATAACCTCTGAGCTCGTACGTCTCAGAGAAGGGTGTTAAGCTAAGAGAATAAATCTCCGCCACCAAACAGAAATGTATTTGATAGAAACCGGTTTTACATCTCAAAGTGTAACGTCAGACACACATCCATACAAGTCTGTTCCGGGTTCGAACAGAACCGAAGGCACTTGCAAAGAAGCCCTTGCAATCTGGATAATTTCTAATCACGTCCGGACTTCCCATCACAATGGGTGCTCAAATCCCTATATTGGGGATCAGCCGATGCAGAGACATTCGACAATAAATCCTTTCGTTTTCGAAAATATCCGGTCTTCACCACCGGTCTTCAATTGTTATCCATAACATCGTATCTATAACGACCCGCAAATTCGTACCCCTTGAGTCAACACTATTCTACCTAAATCAACTCAAGTTGTACAGAAATACGAACCATTTGGGTTAAAGAAGAAGAAGTAGAAGAAGGAAATAGAAAACAACAATAGAATCTAACCATCGCAGCGGAATAAAATATAATAGATATTAACATATCTTTACACCAAACAAATATATCTGTTTATATATTACATCATCAGAGTACATCAATCACATCTCAACACCAATAATATACAACTGGATACACAGCTACTCTACACAGCGGAATATATATAAAACAAGTACAAAAGTACGTATCGTCATCCAGCACGTCCCTTGAGCTCCACAACATCATATCATGTATCCTATAATACTCGGTCTGACCCGAGCATTATAGTCAAATAACACCCGAGTCAGTCTGGAATACCAGCGTGAGAAATCACACTCAATTGATTATTAAAGTTTTAAAATTCTTTGAAAACAAAAGCATCTCGTAAGACCACGCCATAAATGAACATGTCGGGTTTTTACCTTGCGATAGCTAAAACACTTTTTATTAAAATCCTCTGATATTATAATAGGGTCTATATACAAATACTTATAAAATAGCCAAAATTGTTACATGATTAAATTCCAGCTACTAGCCACAGAGTGGGTAATACAAACAGAACTCATACAAGGCTCGTAGGGAGAATGGATTTCCAACTAATGATTAGGCACTGGGGTACCACCTGTTACGGTACGTGGCCTAGATCACAGTACCGAGGATCACTCCCGACCCCCTGCAACACAAGACCGGAACTACCCCTTACTGGATAATCACGAGTGATATCACCCCGCGGTTGGGATCAGCAACCGCACCACTAAGCCGAAATAAAAGGGACACCTAGACAGGGATGACCTCACCCTGAATGGGTGCTACCCACCTAGCCTTGCTGCATAACCCCTGATTTTCAGTCATTCCCGGTTGATGAGGCTTCAGGCTAAGCGTTACCTTTTTAGAATATATCCCTTAGAATGCCCATCGCCCACCTGACGATGTTCCGAAATCATTCATCCATACAAGTCCGTCCCGGGTTCGAACGGAACTGAAGGCATTATTCCTACTACATCCATTTTGGAAATATCCTCAGGATTAGTAGCGACTAGCCCTTGCACTTCACTGCTCCACTCTTTGAGTCCAAACTCGTTTTTCCACGAAAACGTACAAACCGGATTGAAGTAGTTTTCGAGAAATAAATCCCGATCCCGGTCTCTTCGAAACGATCAACGCATTTGTCCAATATTGATAGTCGATTATTTAACTATCAATTAACATTCACAAACATCCATCCAAAAATAAATAATTTCCCAAATTATTTATTAACCTCAAATATCTCCACAAGATATATTTCTATTTTCAATCCTTTGAAAACAGTTTCCAAACTATCTTCCTTTTTACAGAATAAATTTCCCAAATATTTTCTATCTCCATTGAAATTACCGAGCACAAAACTAGATTTTTAAAATAATTTAAAACACTTTACTTTGAAATACACTTTAAAACATTTAAGTTAAAACTACTTCAATAATTTGTTAAAATACATACTATATGAATATTTGAAAACAAGGATATTAATAAAATATAAAACCATATTTTCACTTTTAAAAACAAAATACTAAGTCACTCTTTAAATAATTACTACCATAATAGATTAAAAGGAAATACTTACTTTAGAATTTAAATAATAGAAATAATAAATTTTCCAAAACTTGCCTTTTAAAACAACTTTAAAACCTTTAATTTATATTTAAAAATTCACATTGAAAACGTACTTGGTTATCCTGGGAGAATTCTCAATCTTAATCACTTAAATCAATTTTCCAAATTGATTCCCAATTTATTCCATTTGAAATAAATTTCTTTACTTACTCAATTCATTTCAAAATTCATTAATTATGGACTTTATTATTATCGTTATTATTTTCCGTTTGATTTTAAACCTTTTAACTGAAATATACAAATTTCAGGTTATTCCCAATTTCTTCTTTATTCTTTTCAAAATTCAAATCTTAAATTTAAAATAAATGACTTGTTCGGCTAAATAATAACACTGAAGTTTAAAATTCATTAACTCTCAGTTAATTCGACATTTTCTTTTCATATGCAGAATTATTTATTAGAATTTAAAACTACTATTATTCTTATCCAGTTTATTCTTAATTTATTTAAATTGTCTATAATTATTTCACTTACAAATTCTCTTCATTTTACTTCCAAAGTCAAATTCTATATATTTTGATAACTTAGTGTACCGGAATATTTTCAGGTAAACCATAACATCCAATATTCCAATTATCAATACTATTCATCACAGAATATAAAATAATCATGACAGAGAATATTAGATAATTTAAATAAATGTTGAGGAATCCAGTTGGATCCCTCCAACCTGTTTCCCTGCATCCATAGACGTTAGCACAACATAAAATACCAATTCCACTTCGAGGTGGAATATCACGGTATATGGGTTTTAAATATCAAAATCATCCGCTATTTAATGCGGGAAATCAAACATTCCAAGATATACTATATACTACTATATATAGCACACCAAATCAAACCAATCAATCAATTGTTTAAATTTGACTATTTAAATTTAAACTAAAATTCAAATGAGTGAGATTAACTCACCTTTGACTATGCATTGGCCATCCACTTCAATATTCCCATGGTTTTCTCGATTTTTGACCTTAAATAAATATTATATGATCTATTAATATTTGAATTGATCGAACAATTTATTATTATTTATTCATTTAATTTAAGCCAACAAATGTTCTTTTAAACTAATAGTTTAATTTTAACTTAATTTCCTTTTACTAAAATATTTTGGTGGCTGGAATAATTAAATAAGTTTATTTGACAAATTAATCTTCATAATACATTATTTTAAAACTAAATAGTACGTGAAAATATGTATATATTTTTATATAAATAATTTACCTTTATACATATTTCCTTTGAAACCCACACTTATAAAATCAATTTATATAGACTAAACATTTTATTTTGATGCAAACAAAATCTCTATATATTTATTTATTATTATATTTTTTTTAGTAACTAAAATTAATCGCATAACTTCAATAAATACATAAATTCATACTAAACTCATATTTTAAAACACTTAGTATGATAAAATGTAAATATATATATTTACTTTTCCTTTATATCCACATATACTAGAATAACCTATATATATTTATATATTTAAATATCTACCTGTTTATAAATCTTACAACATTTCAAAAGCCCTATTATATTTTAAACTGTATATGTATATATTTCAGTATATAAACAAAAATAAATAATTTACTTACTGTAATTTTTATTATCGAAATTGAAAAACAATACCTCACTCGAACGTTGTCCTCTGCCCTACCCAGAACACGCGCGGCGCCCTCCACGATTCGACTGAATCCATTACAGCAGATCCCACCTCCCATGAGCACTTGCACGCGATTCCAATAGAAGGCGCGAGCTGGACCTAACATCGCGACCACCACCTATTCGTCGCCACTCTCCCTCCATGGCGCCACAAACCACAACAGCACCCCCCCTACGCGAGTGCTTCCTCCTTCGCGACTTCGACTCGAGCTCAAGTTCACGCTAAAACAATTCGATTTCTAGATATAGGGAGGCGCGATTTATAATTTGGGAGCAGTCGCCATTTTTTTTAATTTAGGGTTATCGATTTGCAATTGACGGCTAAGAAGAGCTCGAGTGAATAAAGGAAAGCGTGCTTTTATTTATTAATTTTTATTTTCAGCTTGCAAGAGAAGGGACGAAAATATGGCTTTTATTTGATTCGATTTGGAAGCCTGGAACAAAATAAATTTCATGATTTAAAAAGGAAGGGAAAAGGGAAGAGGCAGACAATGCTATTATTTTTATTTTCATATATATATGTATGTATATTTTTTTTCCATTGAGAAAGAACGAAATCGATTTGAATTTTCGATATAAATTTTCAGCGCGTTTATATGCCGTATGCTCACACAACAACTCCAAACACTACGAAATTTGAAATCAGATAATAATACACTATTACGGATCCAATGGAACTGGTTTCATCGAATTCCGAGACTGTGCTTCGGAAGGCTATTTTTAAATTCAATTTAAACGATAAAATTTCAAAACTGAACAAAGTACTTCCAAATTCAATTTTAACACTTCTATTATCCTCAGTATTATCAATATAAATTTTGCAAGCCTTCAAATTATTTTAACAGGCTTAAAACCCTAGATTCAACATTTTACCCCACTTCAAATTATTAAATTCAATAGTTTGATTATCCAATAAATAGTAATATTCGAATTCAAGTTAAAATTAACTTTTAAATATTTAAAATCAATTGAATATTCCGATATTAAATACTCAAAAATTCTGGGTCGTCACATTCCTCCACCCTTAAAAGAATTTCGTCCCCGAAATTACCAATTAGGAACAATGGTCCAATACCCGTTACTATTTTCCAAAACCAAACAGTTTAATTAACTTACCATACATATCTTTTATTAAAGACCCACTATCATTCTTACTAACTTCCCAAAACCTTCCATAGTTTTCAAATAACTTTACTTATTCAACCATTCAAATTTAAATTTAAATCCAAATTTAAATTATCAAATTTTCTCAAAAATTTTCTAACTCTCTAAATTTCTGAAAATTTTTGCCAGCGCCTCCTTTGCGCGGCTAGCTCAGTACAACTACAAAAGGCCTTTACGGGCTCCCAAATTCCAAAAGAAAACAAAATGCCAAGTGGCTATATCAAAAACCCAATCAAATTTCATACTAAAATTTAAACACATACCTTTTTGTCGAGCAATTCAAATTTATCTTCTGAAATCAAAACCAATTTTCCTTTTCCTTTTATAATACCTGTATATCCTGCTTAGCACTAATATCCTATCACAACATTCCAAAAACATTTTATCGACTTCCTCACAAAATGTCAATATCTATTTATCCCAAATATTAACTTAGAATATATTTGTAATATCAATTTCCAATTAAGAATTCATCATTCTTTTCTTAAGTTAGTGTAAGCATTTTATATGCTTTTTATATTTATTTTCACCTTACCACTTTA
This sequence comes from Allium cepa, assembly GCA_030765085.1. Classification (NCBI taxonomy): domain Eukaryota; kingdom Viridiplantae; phylum Streptophyta; class Magnoliopsida; order Asparagales; family Amaryllidaceae; genus Allium; species Allium cepa. Next base: position 562,528,349 of record CM060939.1, read on the forward strand.
GTTTATACCTATTTCTATTCAAATTGATTCTTTCATTTCCATATGAATTCAATTTATCTTTAACTCTGAATATTTAAATTTTATTTTTCATTTAAAACTAATTCATCTCATTATTTTAAATTAGTTTCATTTACTAATTTATTTCAATTTCCAATTTGAAACCATTTTGTCGTTAACAAATTTTTTTCAAAAATTTTCTAACTCCTAAAATTTTCAAAAAAATTTGGCAGAGTCTCCTTTGTACCGAGGAGCTTTTACAATTTGACAAAAGATATATATAAATACATCGACCCACACGGTCGGAAAAACCAAAAACAGTTCATATTCCCTATTTTTATTGCGTAGGCTTATAATTTTAGCAATTAGCGCAACCAAATCCAGCCACCCGGCTTCCACGTACCTGTACTTACTCAATTTAAACATGTAAGTGCCATACATATGAAGTTTAACAACATTTCATTTATTTGCAATAGTTAAACACATGAATTCTAAAAGAAAAGCGCACCAAACATTTCCCGTAGGCAATTTATATAGTTTTCATACTAATTCAATTGTTTTCAATTAATTTATAAACCATTTTCATTCAATTTGAATGGTTTTCAATCCATTCGTATACAACTTCATCAATTCGAATGGTTTAAAACTCAATCGCTTACATTCAATTCATTTTTAATTTTAAACAAACCTATATTATTCCAATTGATTTAAAAATCAATTTTATTTACTTGCAATGATTCATAGAATTTTATTTCCTTCTATTTTCGTCCAACGACCAATTTTCCTCATGCAAATTGGTAATATTCATTCAAGTAAATAACCACTTAAGTCGGTGACCATTTTAAATTGATTCCAACACAATTTATTATTTAATTCTTTCTATTTAAAATTCATTCACAACCATTTTATTTAGCTCGACACATTCCATTTCAATTTTATTCACTATCCATTCATTTTCATTTCATTTCTTATCCGCATTCATTTAAAACCATTCTATTAACTTGAAAACATTCTAATTTATTTATTTCAATCTAATCCTTACCCAACTTATTTTCCATTTATTCAGGTAAGAATCTAATTCCATTCGATAACTCAATTGAATTTTTATTCCAATTCAATTTTATTTTAACTCGGATTTATTTAACTTAATTCGATTTCAACTTAATTCGAAAACAACTGGATATTATTTTCAGCCTATCCAATTAATTTCAATCCAGTTAAATTTTATTCTCCAATCCAAGTTAATTTCATTTTTACTTTTCACTTTAAATTTAAATTTTCAACATTCAAAGCTTATATTTCCTTCCTGATTTTTAAAAAAAATTCTCAATTTATAAGCTTACAACCTATCTCATCGGGATTTTTAAACACTCGGCTTTGGTTTCAAATCATTTTAAAATCTCCAACATCTTAAAATCACACTTCTCAAAAATTTTAAACCAGCCCTGGTTTTTATTTCCAACAAATTTCCTTTGAAATTTCAAAAACAACTAGTTCTTCTGAACAATTCAATTTGGCAGCAATTCATCACTTAGAAACTCGAAAATAAACATCGATGATGCTGCAGTAGAAACGACCCGACTTTCTTACCACAGAAAATCGCATCATTTTAAGAAAGAAAGGGATAGAAAAGAGAAAAGACAGAGAAGAAAAAAGAAACAACATCAGAATCTAAATGGCGAAACGAATAAATTATATTAATCATATAATATATTACATAGTATTATATACATCAGAGATACACAGCTATACAACACATACTAGACAGTTATAAACACCTGTCTAGTTATACAACTCAATACAACATAAAGACAACTGACCCAGAGAACACACAACGGAATACTATATAGCTATGCGCAGAAGCCTCCTGCTCTATTGCTCCTCCATAATTCGTCAAGCCAACCTGAATTCCCCTGGCTACTCATAAAAATTTGAGTACCCAAGAGTTTAAGAAAAACAGAATAAACTCCGGGTCATACATGGGTCTGGTGTGAGTAAACGGTTAAAGTTGCTTAACTTTAAAAACCTTTCGAAAGAAAAGGTATCACGTAAGAATTCCCACACATAAACATGGAAAAGTTTTTACCTTATGCTAACCAAAACATTTGATAGGAAATCCAGTGTTATTATAATAGGTCTAGGTTTTTCAAATAAATATGAAATAGCCGAAATTGTTACATTATTAAATTCCAGCTACTAGCCACAAAAGTGGGTAATAAAATCAAATCCGATGGCACTTATTGGATTTTGGATTCCATACAATGGCAGGGCTACGGGGGTACCGCCCGTCACAGTACGTGGCCTAGATCACCGTACCGAGGAGTACGTCCGCTCCCCTGCAACACAAGGCGGGAACCATTCGTTACAGAACAGTTCCGAATAAGACAACCCCGGCGGTTGTAGCTATTCAACCGCCCACACAACCGAAATAAAAGGGACTCTAGACAGGGATTAATCTCATCCTACTTCGGCATGACCCACTTAGCCTTGCTGCACCTCCCCTGTTTTAGCCATTCTCGGTTGATGAGGCTTGAGGCTACGATTACCTTTAGTGAACACATCACTTAGAATGCTCATCGTCCACCTGACGATGTTCTGAAAGCATTCAATCCATACAAGTTCGTTCCGGGTTCGAACAAAACCGAAGGAATTATCTCGTTACACTCATTTTGGAATCACCCTTAGAGTTAACGACAATAACCCTTGCACTCTGAATCTTCATCTTCACTTAAGATTCACGACCTATCGTTAATTTGGATCGATGTGGTTTTCGGATATCCAAATATGGAAACCCGATCCCGGTCTCATCGAAATCCAATTTTAGGTTCAAGTTGTTTAAGGTTAAACAATTCAATTTAATTATCTATATTCACACAGATAGATAACTCACAAATCACACTTGATAATCACATTATCAAAGTAAACAGATGATCCATAACAAAATAGGTAATCCATATCAGCATCACAATAGATAATCTATATTACCATCACAATGCAACCAAGCATTCATACCACACAACATTACTTATCTCATTTCTGAGATTACATCCATTCAAAACAATCAATGTCATCCATTCATACATAAGCAATGATTTACTTAATCACAACATAATTAATTTAAAATGAATTAAATTAACTATCTCTATCTCTTATTAATTTAAAGTGAATTAAATTAATTACTCATCTCTTAATTAATTTAAAATTAATTAAATTAATTACCTTAATCATAATAAATCTTGCTTATTTATCCATCAATTAAACCAATTAATTAATCATCATCTTAATTAATCAACCTTGATTAATTAACTCTTAATCAAGTAATTAATCCTTAATTATTCTCATTAATCATATTAATTAATGAACCTTAATTAATTACTTCCATCGATTTAATTAACTACAATTAATTACATTATTGCTTAATTAATTATATTAATTAATCATGCTTAAATTAATTGTTTTTAATTCATCAACTTTAATAAATATAAACAGTAATTAATTATTCTTAATTACTCTTAATTACTTTTAGTTACTTTTAAAAATTCTTTGATTTATTACACCAGCTAATAAACCCTTAATTACTTTAACAAGTAATTATCCATTTAAAATTACTTCCCAATAAGTAATTTCACATATCTCAATTACCCCTGTAATTTATTCATCAATTACTTATCATAAGTAATTTCTCTTATCAAAACTTATTAAGTAAACATACTTGATCATTTATCATGTGACTTTCTTTAATTAATTAACAAATTAATTAACTTACTTGATCACATTCACCTCATAAATAAAAATCGAGTAATTCATCCCTTAATTACTCTTTAACCAAATTAATCTTCAACTATTAACAAACCTTAATTATTAATCAATCCTTTAATACAAAGTAATTAATCCCTAATTACTTTTATAATAAATTAATTATCCTTAGTTAACTAATTAATCATCTCTTAATCATTAATTAATAAAACTTAATTATTAATTAACAACCTTAATTACAAATTAAGTAATCCATAATTAAAATTAATCAATCCTTAATTACAATTAATTAACCTCTAATAATAGTTAATTAATTCTTAATTAACTTGCATTATAGATTAATAACCTTTTAATTATTAATTAAGAAAACCCAATTAAAACTTAATTACTAGTTTAATTACTTAATTAATTAATAATTATAATTTAATTAATCATTAGACATTAATTAAATCATCATAATTATTAGTTAATTAAATTAATAATTATACTTAATTAATTACTTAATTAACCCTTAAAATAATTAATTAAATTAATTAATTAAACTTAAAATTTCTTAATTAACTAATTAATTATTATTCATTAACACTTAATTATTCTTTAAGATAAAACATTATCTTTAAATAAACCTTGAAACTTTACTTAACTTAATTCATTAATTAGTTTAAAATACAAAGTAATCATTAATTACTTTCCTTAATTATTAATTAACAATCTTTAGTTAATAAATTACTTAAAACTTTAATTGTTAATTTATAAATCATTGTTCATTAACTAATTTAATAAAACATTTCCTTATAATTTCCCTTTTATATTTCAAAATAAGTTTGAACATAACATTAAGGCTTTAACTTAAAACATTTTAAACCATTCATACAAATTTATTTATGTAAACAATTCAATTCAAAGAAATGAATTTCAAGAGATAGTAGCTTAATTATTTAAAGTTTAAAAACATACTTTATTTTAAAATAAAAATCTGGTTAAACATCAATTTGGGTTCAACCCATGTGTACTTGAATCCAAGAACAAAGTACACCATCTCTCCTTTCTTTTTATTTAAGTTTAAAGGTTTAGTTAGGATTTAAAATTTCAAGAACCTGTACGCTTTAAAACTACAGGTTTCATACCATACTAACTCGAGTTTAAACTCTAGACAAAGACCCAAAAACACAGAGCCATCTTCGAGCCATCCCACTGACTAACTCTCCCCAGACACACGAAACAAAGTCGTGCACCTGCACCAGTGCCAGAACCATCTCCGGTCAACGACGACCCTATCGCCTGGTCACCCATCCACCCTACAAGCACTTACGGATCAACAGAACACCATTTCATGCCTCGATTCAAAATCGAGTACCCAGGGTGAACTAAAACCCAAACCCAACATCAGAAAATTCCCTGAACTCACGCCTCCGATCAACGATAACCCCTACAACTCCGGCTAGGGTTTGCCGACCCACCGCGCTTCCTTTTCCCAAAATTCCTTCAAGCTCGATTACCTAGATAAGTGGCAATGACTCCTTTTTCCCAGGCCAACAGAATTTAGGGTTAAAACCCAAATCACTTCACCGCCGTCACTACGGCGATCATCAGCGCTGCCACCATTTTTGCCACACCACCCAAACATGCATCTAGCTTCATCAAAAATCTCGAACACCCCAAATGCAAAGATCAACAGATTTTGGCAAAAACCCAAATTTCAGTTAAACCCCAATTGCTAATTCAATTCAATTTTGAAAATTGTGATTTTCTTTTTAAAATTCGTATTTCCCAGTGACAATCCAGATTACATAAATTATTTCATCCAATTCAACATTTGATTTCAATCATTGATGTTAATATGTTACTGTATTGTTTGTTTCCAGATAAATTTCAAACACCAGAATCTTAGTTTTATTTTTAGTTCTTAGTTTATACTTAAACTAACTTATTTTGTTTAAATCTAAGGCTTAACAGTTGTTTAAATAGAGACAGCTTGTAGTTCTGACTATTTGCTAAATTTTGCAGTAAGGAAAAATAAACAGAGAAGATCAAGCATGCACAGATTCAATGCATACAACACACATTGCCTATTTATTTACACAGAGGACAGAGGCAAACTTATATAAAATAAAGATCATCACAAACTCATATGCAACAGAAAATATACTGCTTAAATTTTGTAAAATGTTTACTCACCTCTTTTAAAATGAAGTGCAGAGGTTTGAAAAAGAACTGGAAGCCTTCAAACTGAATTTGCTTTCCAGATTTGTATTTTGAAAACTTGCAAACGCTTGAACTTGAAAATGAAGTCTCTTTTGAAACAGAAAACCCTTTAAACTGAAATTCTTTCAGCAGAATTGCTTCAGGTTGCCTTGACCCATATTCACTTGCATGCACTTGAAAATTTGCAAATACTTGAATTGTTTTGAAAACATACTGCAGGCATGCAGTTTTGATTTGCACAAGATTTCAGGTTATGGTATTTGGTTGGAAAATGGGTTACAGGGTTTCAAATTTATTTCTGGATGGTGCTTGAATTTGAGGAGTAGATGGCAGGTTTGGAAAAAAAGTTTACAGGGAAAATAGATTTTTTTTTGTCCAGATTTTAACTTGAGAGGTTTTACAGGGAACAAATTTGCAGATTTGATTTGCACATTGGTTTGAGGATTTTTCTAATTTTTGAAGAGTGAAAGATTGCATGGATATTCTAGTTTCTCTTCGGAATGAATCATAAAATTTAAAGAAAAAGAAAGTGAAGAGAAATGGTGTTTATATAGGCTAATTTTCAGTTTTATTAAATTAAAAGAAAATTTTAAAAAAAAAAGACACTTGTCTTTAGCTTACATAAATGTGTTAACACTTGTTATCTAAATGATTTAGAACTAAACACTTGTTAATATTTATGTATATTTATTCTAAAAGAATTTTAAAAGCTTTTTTAAATCAATATCCTAATTAACAAATATGTTTTTCTTAGTTTATAGATACTTTTCTAATTAAATTCCTAATTAACAAATATATTTATAAATTTGTAAATGTTTTCTAAATTTATATAAATACAATTTTTAAAATAAAATAAAATAAAACCAATTATAATTTAAATAAAATTATATAAATATTGCAAACTCAATTTTTAATTGCTATTTCAAAAACCCTTGTGTTTATTCTTATAAAATAAATACAAATCCAAATTTCTATCAATAAATTTCTATAAAAAGAATAATATAAAATGTAACAATCCGGGATTTGCATTACCGAAAAAAAATTAGGATTTTATTTAAATGGAGCAAATGGATTTTTGGGATAAGGATAATTTATTTAAAAATATGGACATTTTAATAAATGGTTTTTAAAAATGAGACGAAGTATTATTTTGGAACAATTAAAAGTTAATGGGAAATTTAAGAAGGAGATTTGGTTAAGTATGGCTTTTCATGGCTATGTTAACACTTAAACAAAATTTTATACATGTTTGGAGCCACTCTCTCTTAAGGGGTCCATTAGCCTAACCCAAACCCACTTACCATTCTATAAATCATCTCAAACTCCAAACCCTCATTCATTCCAACCCTAATTTAAAAAAATCCTAAAACCCTAAACCTAAAAATGGCCTCCATGCTTAGGAAAGCTCCATCCTCTCTTATATTGGCTTAAGCTAGTTAAAGTAAGGGAAGGTAATGCAAAAACCCTCTTGTAATCCGTTTCTAACTCTCTTTAATTTCTGGAAATCATGTTGTAACTCTTGGTTTTATGTGTTTTGGTATTTTTCTAGCTCCTTGATCATCATCTCTTAGCTTTGGTTAGTGCCATATAGGTGTTTGTTCTTTTGCTTGAGAGGAATACTAGGTAAACCCTCTCCTAATCTATGTATAAGCATCTCTTAATTCTGGAATTAGCCTAGTAACACTTGATTTGTTGTGTTGCATAAATATCAAAGCTTGTTGATTATCATTCCTTCCATTTGGACATTGCACAAAAGTTGCTTGCTATATTGGTTGTGAGGTAATGCTAGCTATATCCTCATCATTTTCATGCTATGGCTAGATATATATCTATGGTATGATTTGATAATTGTTAATGGTCATTACTAAATCATTTGAGCAAGAAAAATTGAATTAATTAGCTCATTTCTCTATGTTTTGCAAAATTCTAAAACTGATTTTTGCTGCAATTCTGACCATGAATATCTCTTTCAATATCCGATGAAAACATGTCAAATCACTTCCAAGTGATAGTTAGTATTGCCATCTATAACCCCTCCAAATTTCGTAGCATTCGGTGATCATTTGAATGGTGAAATCCGGGCTCAAAAACGAACCTGAATGCAGTTTTTACTACTGGTTTCTGAGCATTTGTAGCTGGTGTGTATACTACTCCCTGTTTTCAGTTTTGAAACTGAAACTTTGTGACACCGCCATGGTCATATCCGTGATCGGAATCCAACGTTTTTGGACTCGTTGGAAAACTGGAGTTCTGAACTCCATCTCTAGAAAGTTTGATTAGTATCTGAGTTCATTTGACTCTTCGAAATTGCTGTCGAAGAGGGACCCAGATCTCAGCCTGAAACAGTGTATTCACTGTTTCCGGGTCCGACTTGGGAGCGTCGCTGCGACTTCGTTTCAAGTCGAAATCGAGTAATTCTTTTTGCGTTTTGAAGTAGGAATGTCGGACTACGTACCAACCTCATGCCATTCGGATTCAGTTTGCTGGTCCGAATAATTTTTTGAATTTGGATTCGCGTCAGTTTTGGACTATTTTCCAACACTTGGAATATTTTCAGTGATTTTCTGGTTTTGTCGATTTGTTTGAGATTTGTCTCTGGATTTCGTACATGGGCCTTATAAAAAGGTTTTAAAAGGATTTTTCACTCTGAAATGGCTTTCGAAATTATTATATAATTATTATTTTTAATTATTAAATTAATTACTCCATAATAGGAGAGTTTTAAGGGCCGTTTTAAAGTGATTTCAAACCAATTATAAATCCGTTTTCCGTAATTATTTTCTACAATAAAATCCCACACTCATACTTTAGCACTTCGAGCGATGTGGAAAGGCGCTTAAACGGTTGGGAAAAACTCCGGCCTATGAAACCGTGTGTATTTCCTTTCCGGTTAATCCCCGACCTATTCGATTGATCGTTTTGGCCTTTCGGCCTAGTTTACCGATGACATGAGGTGAACTTTGTACTGCTTTCAGTGTGGAAGCTTACGATTGGTTAGTAAACCATTTAGTGCGAACGTGGGGTATGGGACTCACGTTAACACTTTACGGGTTCCTTACTAAAAGTTCGTGACACGTTCCTTTTATTACCTTCGGGATAGTGTCTTCGGACCGTCTCCCTTAGATATATCGTTTTGGCATCTCTACTTAGATGGTCGTTATACATCTCTACATAGATGTATCGTTTTTGGCATCTCAACTTAGATGGTTGTTATACATCTCTACATAGATGTATCATTTTTTGCATCTCTACTTACATGGCATGTTATACATCTCTACTTAGATGTATCATTTTTGACATCTCTACTTAGATATTTTTGTTTTGGCAGTACGTTATGCCGATGATATGAGGCTTGTTATACATCTCTACTTAGATGATTGTTTCTTCTCTATGTGAGAGATTTTGGTCTTTATTACCATGATATATGTTTCTCTTTTGGGGATTATTATGTTATATGTTGCCTTATTATCTTATCGTGGTTATTGTTTAGTTTATCTAACTGATTTGTTTAGCTAGCCTGACCCGAGTGTTTTATGCTCGGGTCAGACCGAGTTGTTTCAGGTTAGGTCGCTTTGGACTTAGCTTGCTTCAGTGCTTCCACTTTGGATATATCCGCTATACTATAGATAGCTTTACTTGTTATCCATCCTTTATGATGCTCTGATATTATGACTATCTTGTGTATATTCATTTGACTCACGAATGTGTGAGTAGTGGCTTTGTACCCACTTTTATATTTGGATCTGTACTTGATGTTGTATTGTGCTGAGACTATTTGCTTATTATCTGATGTTGTTCTGTGATGATGTTCATTCTGCTATTATGTTTTGTTCTGATAGATCTTTTAGCCATTATAGTTTTTTTTCTTTAAGTATTTATTGAATATGTCGAACCACATGCGAAAAAAAATAGATTCCATTTTTCGACGTGGATAGTTAAAGTAAGATTACACATGGTCGCTTCCATTTTACTCTATTGTCTGCATTAGCAGACGGTATTATCCATATAATACTCTTTGTTAATGAGGCTCTCGGAGTGGGGCGTTACAGCTTGGTATCAGAGTGAGATTCAGAACTAAGTATAACAAACACAGAACGGTAACACTTAGTACAATACATCTTAGTATGATTCAAATATTACAATGCCCTTTCCTCATGACATTGGATAGATAAGTTAGGAATATGTTTAGGAATACATTTATATTCCGTAGTATTCCATTTGAATTATCTATCTTTGAATCATGCTTAACTCGTATCTTATCTTATCTTTCAGTATGTTTGGGAGAGGTAGGAACCTCCATTCTGCTGATGCTGGACAGTCCAGCAACCTTCACCCAGAGGGCGTATACATGACCACGGACCAGATCATGGAGCTGGTCCATAACTCTCAGTCTCCTGCACCAGTTTTTGATGCACCGCGCAAGTCCGCTTTTGCGCGTCTATGCAGCCACTTTATTCATCTCGGAGGGAAGCCATTCAGTGGCTCCGAGACTATTCTGGAGGTCCAGGCTTGGATCAGAGTTTGCGAGCGTAATTTTACTCGCATGGCTATCCCCGACCACGACAGAGTTCTTGTTGCTTCTAGCCATCTTGAGGGTCGTGCCTTGGATTAGTACGAGCTGCTTGTCTCCGAGACCGATGAGGCCTCACTCACTTGGGACCGGTTCCGAGAGCACTTCTTGCTCAAGTTTGTCCCCGAGTCCAAGAAGATAGCCCTTGCACGCCGCTTTATTGACCTTAAGCAAGGAAAGACCTCTGTTGCTGACTATTCATCATCTTTCGAGGCCCTGTCTAAGTATGGCGTCGGGTTCATTAGCTCTCCTTATAAGAAGAATCTCAAGTTTGTAGAAGGCCTGAAGAAATATTTGAAGAAACAGCTTATGCTCTAGCTTAAGCTCCCTTTTGATGAGCTAGTTGACGCAGCGCTTCACCTTGAAGCGGTTAAGCATGAGAGAGACAGTGATGGAGATGGTGAGGGTTTCAAAAATCCCAATCAGAAGCGGGGCCCATTTCAGAAGTCCAAGTCTTGGCATAAGAAGAAGAAGACAGGCAGCTCTACTTCTCAGACTCAGCCTCAGTCTATTGCTCAGCTTAGTGGAACACCTTCCATTCCGAAGTGTTTCAACTGTGGATCTACCGATCATATGTTTAAAGAGTGTCCCAAGCCTCTTTTCTGCCGCTATTGTAAGAAGGAGGGTCATCTTAATTCCATTGTCCTACTGCACCTCCTAGATCTGGCAAGCTTAATGCTGCCAAGGCTCCTATATCTTCATCTCAGCCTTGAGGTACGCATCCTTCCGCTCTCGAAGGTTCTATTTATTTCATGGTAGATCTTGTAGAGTTCTCTTTGATACGGGTGCCTCTCACTCATTCGTATCAAAGGAACTAGTTGATACTTTATCTTCGGATGTTACTTGTTTGGTTTCTTCACTAAGGATTGTGAATCCCATCGGCGGATCCACGACCCGTAGCCTGCTTTGTGAGGATATAGATATTGACCTTTGTGGATTTTCTTTCCGTGCGAATCTGCACGTTATGGAGTATTTGGGCTTTGACATGATTCTTGGCGTAGATTGGCTCGCTCAGTACGATGCCAAAATCATTTGTTCGGAGCGGATATTATTTCTTCGTCATCCTGACTCGTCCGCTCCATTAGCTATTGCTCTTCAAGATGTTGGGATTTCTGATACTACTTTATTTGCTCTTGATTCATGAGATGGCATGTGGACATATCTCGTATTCCTGTTGTTCGGGATTTCCCCGATATATTCGAGCCAGTATCAGGCCTACCGCCAAAGCGGGCCATTGAATTCCGCATCGATCTCATTCCAGGCTCCCACCCATTTGGACGTCCTCCCACGAGGATGTTTACTAAAGAGAATGAGGAACTCAGGAAGCAGTTAGTAGAGCTTGAGGCGAAGCAGTTCATTCGGTCCAGTTCTTCGCCATGGGGTGCTGCTGTGGTCTTCGTTAAGAAGCCCGATGGCTCTCTTAGGCTTTGCATTAACTATCGCAAGCTTAATGAGTTGACCATCAGAAATCATTATCCATTGCCACGGATAGACGATATGTTTGATCAGTTGAGCGGTGCGAAGGTCTTTTCCCAACTCGACCTTGCCACCGGATTTCATCAGCTCCGAGTTGCGGAAGATAGCATTCCTCTTACCGCTTTCCGCACTCGTTATGGTTCTTTTGAGTGGTTGGTCATGCCATTCGGCTTGACGAACGCACCGGCTTTCTTCGTCAATCTTATGAATCGAGTATTCCCGGAATACATCGATAGATTCATTTTGGTTTTCATCGACGATATTCTTACTTATTCTAGATCCGAGGAAGAGCATGCTCATCATTTGCGGATCGTCTTGGATACTCTTCGTCAGCATCAGGTTAAGGCCAAGCTCTCCAAGTGGCCTTTTTGGGAGAGCAAGGTCAAGTTCTTGGGCCATATTGTATCATCTGAGGGTATTTCTGTCGATCCTGCCAAGATCGAAGCTATTCAGAATTGGAAGCGGCCTGAGAACATTCATGATATTCGCAGCTTCCTTGGTCTGGTGGATTATTACCGTTGGTTTATGAAGGATTTCTCTCGAGTTGCACTTCCCCTTACAATGCTGACTCGTAAGGGTGTTCGCTTTATTTGGTCTGATAAGTGTGAAGCTTCCTTTCAGCGACTGAAGGAACTTCTCACTCATGCTCCTATTCTGGTGGTTCCAGAGAGTAACCATGATCTTGTTGTATACACCAATGCTTGTGGTAGCGGGCTCGGCGCCGTGCTTATGCAGAAGGATCGGGTAGTTGCTTATGCTTCCAGGCAACTGCGTCCGAATGAGGTTCGCTATCCTACTCATGATCTAGAGTTAGCAGCTATCGTCTTTGCCTTGAAGACGTGGCGTCACTTTCTATTAGGTGAACGCTTCATTCTTTACACCGATCACAAGTCGCTGAAGTATCTATTCAGTCAGAGGGATCTCAATATGAGGCAGCAGCGATGGCTTGAGTTTCTAGCCTCATATGATTTAGATATTCAGTATACCCCTGGCAAGGGTAATCGAGTTGCAGATGCGCTCAGTCGCAAGCACTCGGCGGTATTTTCTATTATGATTGTCGAGTGGGATATTCTTGAGACCCTATCTTTGTGTGATATTAGAGATCGAGCTCCATCTTCTGATTCTCCAGTCTTATTATTCGGCTTGGAAGCTCGTCCTTTCTTATTGGATCGCATTGCCATGCTCAGCGGCAGGATCCAGACGTATTGCATCTTATTCATCTTCTCGAGTCGGGATCCAGTGATGAGACATTGCTGGATTATTCTCTTGATTTTCATCGGTGTCTTCGTAGGAAGAACCATATTGTTGTACCATCTGATTTATCACTTAGGCGTGACATTGTAGACGAGTGCCATCGCACTAAGTACACTATACATCCCAGTTCGAGTAAGATGTATGTCGATATGTGTCGACTATATTATTGGGAGGGTTTGAAGAGAGATGTTGCAAGTTATGTGAGCGGTTGCATGACTTGTCAACAGATCAAGGCCGAGCATCAGCGTCCATCTGGTCTTCTTCAGCCTCTAGAGATTCCATTATGGAAATGGGATCAGATATCCATGGATTTCATTGACGTTCTACCTCGATCGAGGTCAGGCCATACTTCTATCTGGGTTATTATTGATCTCTTGACCAAACCGGCTCATTTCATTCCGATTAAGTCCACTCGGACTGCACCTCAGTTGGCCAAGCTCTATGTGAAGGAAGTTGTACGACTTCATGGCATTCCTAGCTCTATCGTATGTGATCGAGACACCATTTTCACTAGTCACTTTTGGAAGTGCCTACAGTCAGCTTTGGGCACAAAAAGCTAAATCTCTCTACTGCTTATCACCCTCAGACTGACGGTCAGACTGAGAGGGTGAATCGTGTTTTGGAGGATCTTTTGCGCTGTTGTATTCTGGATTTCAGGGGTAGTTGGGAGGATCACTTACCTCTCGTAGAGTTCTCCTACAACAACAGCTATTAGTCTAGTATTGGCATGGCACCTTTCGAGGCTCTATACGGAAGGCCATGTCGCTCTCCTGCTTGTTGGTTAGAATCTGGCGAGAAGCTCATTCTTGGTCCAGATTCAGTTCGGGAATCTTCTAAGAAGATTGTTCTTATCCGTCAGAGAATGAGAGAGGCACGGGACCGTCAGAAATCCTACGCGGACAACCGTAGGAAGCCTCTTGAGTTCTCCATTGGTGATTTTGTCTTCAGTCGGATTTCTCCCATGAAGGGGGTTGTGCGTTTCAGCTCTACAGGGAAATTGGCTCCTCGCTATGTTGGACCATTTCCTATCACGGAACGCATCGGCCCCGTTGCTTATCGTGTGGCTCTACCTGCTCACTTTTCTGGAATGCATGACGTGTTCCATGTGTCTTAGCTTCGCAAGTGTGTGCGCGATCCTGATTCTATTATTGAGCCACATATCGTGCCTGATTTAGAGATCTCACCTAATTTATCATTGGAGCAGCAACCCCCTCGTGTTCTTGATTTGGAGGTCAGACGCCTTCGCAACAAAGAGGTTCAGCTTGTGAAAATTCAATGGTCACCGAATCCTAAGGACTGCACTTGGGAGACCAGAGAATTTATCGAGCGTTCTTATCCTGGCTTTCTTCCATCTTCTAGTACGGGTGAGAATCTCTATTTGATCTTCTATCATTTCTTTTGTGGATTAGACGTTATAGACGACGTCCATCTTAAGGAATTGCGGGGACGCAATTTTCTTAAGGGGGGAGTCTGTAACAACCCGGGATTTGCATTACCAAAAAAAAAATTAGGATTTTATTTAAATGGAGCAAATGGATTTTTGGGATAAGGATAATTTATTTAAAAATATGGACATTTTAAATAAATGGGTTTTTAAAAATGAGGCGAAGTATTATTTTGGAACAATTAAAAGTTAATGGGAAATTTAAGAAGGGGATTTGGTTAAGTATGGGTTTTCATGGCTAGTTAACACTTAAACAAAATTTTATACATGTTTAGAGCCGCTCTCTCTTAAGGGGTCCATTAGCTTAACCCAAACCCACTTACCATTCTATAAATCATCTCAAACTCCTAACCCTCATTCATTCCAACCCTAATCAAAAAAAAATATCCTAAAACCCTAAACCTAAAAATGGCCTCCATGCTTAGGAAAGCTCCATCCTCTCTTATATTGGCTTAAGCTAGTTAAAGTAAAGGAAGGTAATGCAAAAACCGTCTTGTAATCCATTTATAACTCTCTTTAATTTTTGAAAATCATGTTGTAACTCTTAGTTTTATGTGTTTTGGTATTTTTCTAGCTCCTTGATCATCATCTCTTAGCTTTGGTTAGCGCCATATATGTGTTTGTTCTTTTGCTTGAGAGGAATACTAGGTAAACCCTCTCCTAATCTATGTATAAGCATATCTTAATTCTGGAATTAGCCTAGTAACACTTGATTTGTTGTGTTACATAAATATCAAAGCTGGTTGATTATCATTCCTTCCATTTGGACATTGCACACAAGTTGCTTGCTATATTGGTTGTGAAGTAATGCTAGTTATATCCTCATCATTTTCATGCTATGGCTAGATATATATATGGTATGATTTGATAATTGTTAATGGTCATTACTAAATCATTTGAGCAAGAAAAATTGAATTAATTAGCTCATTTCTCTATGTTTTGCAAAATTCTAAAACTGATTTTTGCTGCAACTCTGACCATGAATATCTCTTTCAATATCCGATGAAAACATGCCAAATCACTTCCTAGTGATAGGTAGTATTGCCATCTATAACCCCTCCAAATTTCGTAGCATTCGGTGATCATTTGAATGGTGAAATCCGGGCTCAAAAACGGACCTGAATGCAGTTTTTACTGCTGGTTTCTGAGCATTTGCAGCCGGTGTATATACTTTACTCCCTGTTTTCAGTTTTGAAACTGAAAATTTGTGACACCGCCACGGTCACATCCATGGTCGGAATCCAACGTTTTTGGACTCGTTGGAAAACTGGAGTTCCGAACTCCATCTCTAGAAAGTTTGATTAGTATCCGAGTTCATTTGACTCTTCGAAATTGCTGTCGAAGAGGGACCCGGATCTCATCCTGAAACAATGTATTCACTGTTTCCGGGTCCGACTTTGGAGCGTCGCTGCGACTTCATTTTAAGTCGGAATCGTGTAAATCTTTTTGCATTCTGAAGTAGGAATCTCGGACTACCTTCATACCAATTTTCATGCCATTTGGATTCATTTAGCTGGTCCGAATAATTTTCCGAATTTGGATTCGCGTCAGTTTTGGACTATTTTCCAACACTTGAATATTTTCAGTGATTTTCTGGTTTTGTCGATTTCTTTGAGATTTGTCTCTGGATTTCGTACACGGGCCTTATAAAAAGGTTTTAAAATGATTTTTCACTCCGAAATGGCTTTCGAAATTATTATATAATTATTATTTTTAATTATTAAATTAATTACTCCATAATAGGAGAGTTTTCAAGGGCCGTTTTAAAGTGATTTCAAACCAATTATAAATCCGTTTTCCGTTATTATTTTCTATAACAAAATCCCACATTCATACTTTAGCACTTCGAGCGATGTGGAAAGGTGCTTAAACGGTTGGGAAAAACTCCGGCCTATGAAACCGTGTGTATTTCCTTTCCGGTTAATCCGCGACCTATTCGATTGATCGTTTTGGCCTCTCGGCCTAGTTTACCGATGACATGAGGTGAACTTTGTACTGCTTTCAGTGTGGAAGCTTACGATTGGTTAGTAAACCGTTTAGTGCGAACGTGGGGTATGGGACTCACGTTAACACCTTACGGGTTCCTTGCTAAAAGTTCATGACACATTCCTTTTATTACCTTCGGGATAGTGTCTTCGGACTGTCTCCCTTAGGGGTATCTTTTTGGCATCTCTACTTAGATGGTCGTTATACATCTCTACATAGATGTATCGTTTTTGGCATCTCTACTTAGATGGTCGTTATACATCTCTACATAGATGTATCGTTTTTGGCTTCTCTACTTAGATGGCATGTTATACATCTCTACTTAGATGTATCGTTTTGACATCTCTACTTAGATGTTTTTGTTTTGGCAGTACGTTATGCCGATGATATGAGGCTTGTTATACATCTCTACTTAGATGTTTGTTTCTTCTCTATGTGAGAGATTTTGGTCTTTATTACCATGATATATGTTTCTCTTTTGGGGATTATTATGTTATATGTTGCCTCATTATCTTATCGTGATTATTGTTCAATTTATCTACCTGATTTGTTTAGCTAGCCTGACCCGAGTATTTTATGCTCAGGTCAGACCGAGTTGTTTCAGGTTAGGTCGCTTTGGACTTAGCTTGCTTCAGTGCTTCCGCTTTGGATATATCCGCTATACTATAGATAGCTTTACTTGTTATCCATCCTTTATGATACTTTGATATTATGACTACCTTGTGTATATTCATTTGACTCACGAATGTGTGAGTAGTGGCTTTGTACCCACTTTTATATTTGGATCTGCACTTGATGTTGTATTGTGCTGAGACTATTTGCTTATTATCTGATGCTGTTCTGTGATGATGTTCATTCTGCTATTATGTTTTGTTCTGATAGATCTTTTAGCCATCGTAGCTTTTTTTCTTTAAGTATTTATTGAATATGTCGAACCACATGCGGAAAAAAAATAGATTCCATTTTTCGACGTGTTCAGTAGATAGTTAAAGTTAGATTACACATGGTCGCTTCCATTATACTCTATTGTCCGCATTAGCAGACGGTATTATCCATATAATACTCTTTGTTAATGAGGCTCTCGGAGTGGGGCGTTACATAAAACAAATCTTATTTTTAATTAAAAACATTACCTATATATTTTAAAACCAAACTATATTATTATTTTATTTTAAGATGTATGTATATTCCCTTATATTCAAATTTATATTCAATTCAAAGTCAAATTTTAAAAATCCAAATCTAAAAATCAATTTAAATAAATATAAATATCATTTTTTAAATAAGCTCATTATTATTTATAAATAATTTATCCTGTTTTAAAATCAATTTTAAATACACAGATATAAATATATTTAAACACACTTATCAATTATGAAAACATAAGTCAATTTAGAGTTTATTTACACAATACAAAATAATTATTCTTATTATAAAACCAGTATATAACCAAAATTAAGACATTATATTATTATTACATGGTTATTTATTTTTGAAAATAACAATTTTATCAATTTCAAATAATTTAAATTAAGTTATCACCTTTTAAATTCCTGGAAATTCCGGGATATTACATTCCTCCCCCTTTAAAAGAATTTTATCCTCGAAATTTAAAACAAAGATAATCCAAAGTTTTATTTTATTTCAACCAATTCAAACATACGTAACAGCCATACATTATCAATCAAACAAAACAATTTCATCCAAATAACCAATTCAATCAAATAAATAACACTAGCTATCCGGACACAGATCCAGATAAGCTTCCTAAAATTATCTCGAGTTTCCCAGGTACAAATACAGGGATACTCGCTCTACTAAATCCAAACTAGCTATACTGCTAAGCTACTGAGTTCCTACTCAGTTAGATATATAATCTGCACAAGATACCAGACCATAGACAAGTCTGATCAACAACTACATCCTTCACAGAACTACTAGTCTCAAAACCAATGATGAACCAAACACGTACTCCCTCAGAGACACGTGAAATACTTTGAATTCCAGTCTTCCAAACTGGCAATTCAACTCTTCAAACCAAAGCACTGATCTTTACAAAAAATCAGAAGAATCCAATATACCTCAGAGGTCACCAAATCTTAGTGCTCCCTTTACCAAAGAAAATCTCAACAATATCGAAGCCTCCCACTTCGAATTCCAAATTCTTCCGTTTCTTAACCTCAAAACTTTTCGGATGATCCGGGCTGCCTACAAATCCTTCCTGATCAGCTCAACCTTCGCTGATGCTTCTACAAACAAATTGGATCAACTCAACAAACTGATCCTCACAAGATCAATCCAAAATAAAAATCAAACTTTACTATCAACAGTAGAAAACCACTTCTCCCATCCGAAAAAGACAGAACATAATCACTTGCCAACTTGCCTCAGATTCTGAAAAAATTCAGTAGAAACTCTTTAATCCAAAATACTGCAACTTCCAGTTGCTTCTACTCAAGAACAACAGCCACCTTGCTTCCACTGCACAACTCTGATCTGGAGCAGATGAAAATGCCGTCGAATGAACACAGGCACGGACTAAACAGCACATCTAGGAAATAAGGTTCAACAGAAGTTCCAAGAAATACAGAGCTGCTTCACCAAACAATCAACCTAGAAGACAACCTTCTACCCAGCTGAATCACCGATATCACTCCTGCATCAAGTTGATTCAGAACTCAATCTCCAATGTGGGCAAATTTCTAACTTTCCTGAAGATATATCCGGAAAATCTTCGACAATTCCATAACTTCTACATCCTCTAGAAATGCCACAAACCCAAGCTAAAGATTATCTAAGATAATCACCCTACTATCGCAAGTCACTTTTGCGATCCACCCAACCTAAATTTCTAAAGATACTGCTCTCTCTTCCCAAATCAGAATAGTTTATCCTCGAGCAACTAATCCATCGAAGAAACAGGCCCTCTCTGCTACTTTTGAATTCCACCTTTAAGAAATGCTAAGCCAAAACGATCTTCCTACTGGAACACAGAACATTCCCGAGCTGTACCGCTAACACAGATGCCAAAGACTTCTTACCCAAAGCTCTTTGAAAAACTCGAACCTCCAACTAAACACATACATCCCGTTGAACTCGGCTACAACTCCGAAGCAGACATACTTTCTTAAACTTGCTCTGAAAGAAAACATCTTTGGAGACATCCATAGTCACTGCGTCTCATCTAGCTACTACTTCCTGAGGTTGCCAAAATACCATCACTTGCTTCTGCCTAACCGACAGATCCAAATTCTAAAAAATCCGCTCACACGAGCGCGATCAAACTTACACTTCAAAGATGAAATCCGAACCTCAACAGGTTTCCTTCAGAGATCAATGAAATCCTTACACCAAACTGCAAAGATTAATCGAGACGGTATTAGGTCTACAGTCTCGAAAAATAGACTTCCAATCTCAAACATTCAAACTCCAACCATTGGTAGTCGTGTTACACTCACCACTGCCTCATCTACCTTTATAACTTATGTTGGAAAACCCGACCAGGTAACCCAACGGATAGGTAGAAATATATATATATATATATATATATATATATATATATATATATATATATATATAATTACAAGTACGCTCTCTCAAGAAAGACACCACTACAGAGCCTAGGTATTCACTCAACCTAATGCTCTGATACCAACTGAAACGACCCGACTTTCTTACTACAGAAAATTGCATCATTTTTAAGAAAGAAATGGATAGAAAAGAGAAAAGGCAGAGAAGAAGAAAGAAACAACATCAGAATCTAAACAGCGGAACGAATAAATTATATTAATCACATAATATATTACATAGTATCATATACATCAGAGATACACAGCTATACAACACATACTAGACAGTTATAAAACTCAATACAACACAAAGACAACCGACTCAGAGAACACACAGCGGAATACTATATAGCTATACGCAGAAGCCTCCTGCTCCATTGCTCCTCCAGAATTCGACAAGCCAACCTGAATTCCCCTTGCTACTCGTAAAAATTTGAGTACCCAAGAGTTTAAGAAAAACAGAATAAACTCTGGGTCAGACATGGGTCTAGTGTGAGTAAACGGTTAAAGTTTCTTAACTTTAAAAACCTTTTGAAAGAAAATGTATCACGTAAGACTTCCCACACATAAACATGGAAAAGTTTTTACCTTACGCTAACCAAAACATTTGATAGGAAATCCAGTGTTATTATAATAGGTCTAGAGTTTTCAAATAAATATGAAATAGCCGAAATTGTTACATTATTAAATTCCAGCTACTAGCCACAAAAGTGGAAAATACAATCAAAATCCGATGGCACATATTGGATTTTGGATTCCATACAATGGCAGGGCTACTGGGGTACCGCCCGTCACAGTACATGGCCTAGATCACCGTACCAAGGAGTACGCCTGCTTCCCTGCAACACAAGGCCGGAACCATTCCTTACAGAACAGTTCCGAATAAGACAACCCCGGTGGTTGTAGCTATTCAATCGCCCACACAGCCGAAATAAAATGGACTCTAGACAGGGATTAATCTCATCCTACTTGGGCATGACCCACTTAGCCTTGCTACACCTCCCCTGTTTTAGCCATTCTCGGTTGATGAGGCTTGAGGCTACGATTACCTTTAGTGAACACATCACTTAGAATGCTCATCGTCCACCTGACGATGTTCTGAAAGCATTCAATCCATACAAGTTTGTTCCGAGTTCGAACGAAACCGAAGTTCCACTCATTTTGGAATCACCCTCAGAGTTAACGACAATAACCCTTGCACTCTGAATCTTCATCTTCACTTAAGATTCACGACCTATCGTTAATTTGGATCGATGTGGTTTTCAGATATCCAAATATGGAAACCCGATCCCGGTCTCATCGAAATCCAAAACGTATCTTTTAGGTCCAAGTTGTTTACAATTTAATTATCTATATTCACACAGATAGATAACTCACAAATCACACTTGATAATCACCTTATCAAAGTAAACAGATGATCCATAACAAAATAGGTAATCCATATCATCATCACAATAGATAATCTATATTACCATCACAATGCAACCAAGCATTCATACCACACAACATTGCTTATCTCATTTCTGAGATTACATCCATTCAAGACAATCAATGTCATCCATTCATACATAAGCAATGATTTACTTAATCACAACATAATTAATTTAAAATGAATTAAATTAACTATCTCTATCTCTAATTAATTTAAAGTGAATTAAATTAATTACTTCATCTCTTAATTAATTTAAAATTAATTAAATTAATTACCTTCATTATAATAAATCTTGCTTATTTATCCATCAATTAAACCAATTAATTAATCATCATCTTAATTAATCAACCTTGATTAATTAACTCTTAATCAAGTAATTAATCCTTAATTATTCTCATTAATCATATTAATTAATGAACCTTAATTAATTACTTCCATCAATTTAATTAACTATAATTAATTACATTATTGCTTAATTAATTATATTAATTAATCATGCTTAAATTAATTGCTTTTAATTAATCAACTTTAATAAATATAAACAGTAATTAATTATTATTAATTACTCTTAATTACTTTTAGTTACTTTTATAAATTCTTTGATTTATTACACCAAGTAATAAACCCTTAATTACTTTAACAAGTAATTATCCATTTAAAATTACTTCCCAATAAGTGATTTCACATATCTCAATTACCCCTGTAATTTATTCATCAATTACTTATCTTAAGTAATTTCTCTTATCAAAACTTATTAAGTAAACATACTTAATCATTTATCATGTGACTTTCTTTAATTAATTAACAAATTAATTAACTTACATGATCACATTCACCTCATAAATCAAAATCGAGTAATTCATCCCTTAATTACTCTTTAACCAAATTAATCTTCAACTATTAATAAACCTTAATTATTAATCAATCCTTTAATACAAAGTAATTAATCCCTAATTACTTTTATAATTAACTAATTATCCTTAATTAACTAATTAATCATCTCTTAATCATTAATTTATAAAACTTAATTATTAATTAACAACCTTAATTACAAATTAAGTAATCCATAATTAAAATTAATCAATCCTTAATTACAATTAATTAACCTCTAATAATAGTTAATTAATTCTTAATTAACTTGCATTATAAATTAATAACCTTTTAATTATTAATTAAGAAAACCCAATTAAAACTTAATTACTAGTTTAATTACTTAATTAATTAATAATTATAATTTAATTAATCATTAGTCATTAATTAAATCATCAAAATTATTAGTTAATTAAATTAATAATTATACTTAATTAATTACTTAATTAACCCTTTAAAATAATTAATTAAATTAATTAATTAAACTTAAAATTACTTAATTAACTATTTAATTATTATTCATTAACACTTAATTATTCTTTAAGATAAAACATTATCTTTAAATAAAATTTGAAACTTTAATTAACTTAATTCATTAATTAGTTTAAAATATAAAGTAATCATTAATTACTCTCCTTAATTATTAATTAACAATCCTTAGTTAATAAATTACTTAAAACTTTAATTGTTAATTTATAAATCATTGTTCATTAACTAATTTAATAAAACATTTCCTTATAATTTCCCTTTTATATTTCAAAATAAGTTTGAACATAACATTAAGGCTTTAACTTAAAATATTTTAAACCATTCAATTCAAAGAAATGAATTTCAAGAGATATTAGCTTAATTATTTAAAGTTTAAAAACTTACTTTATTTTAAAATAAAATTCTGGTTAAACATCAATTTGGGTTCAACCCATGTGTACTTGAATCCAAGAACAAAGTACATCATCTCTCCTTTCTTTTTATTTAAGTTTAAAGGTTTAGTTAGGATTTAAAATTTCAAGAACCTGTACGCTTTAAAACTACAGGTTTCATAACATACTAACTCGAGTTTAAATCGAGACAAAGACCCAAAAAAACAGAGCCATCTTCGAGCCATCCTACTGACTAACTCTCCCCAGACACACGAAATAAAGTCGTGCACCTGCAACCAGTGCCGGAACCACCTCCGGTCAACGACGACCCCATCGCCAAGTCACCCATCCACCCTACAAGCACTTATGATCAACAGAACACCATTTCATGCCTCGATTCAAAATCGAGTACCCGGGTGAACTGAAACCCAAACCCAACATCAGAAAATTCCCTGAACTCACGCCTCCGATCAACGATAACCCCTACAACTCCGGCTAGGGTTTATCGACCCACCGCGCTTCCTTTTCCCAAAATTCCTTCAAGCTCGAATACCTAGATAAGTGGCAATGACCCCCTTTTCCTCGGCCAACAGAATTTAGGGTTAAAACCCAAATCACTTCACCGCCGTCACTACGGCGATCATCCAGCGCTGCCACCATTTTTGGCACACCACCCAAACATGCTTCTAGCTCCATCAAGAATCTCGAACACCCCAAATGCAAAAATCAACAGATTTTGGCAAAAACCCAAATTTTAGTTAAACCCCAATTGCTAACTCAATTCAATTTTAAAAATTGTGATTTTCTTTTTAAAATTCGTATTTCCCAGTGACAATCCAGATTACATAAATTATTTCATCCAATTCAACATTTGATTTCAATCATTGATGTTAAGATGTTACTGCATTGTTTGTTTCCAGATAAATTTCAAAAACCAGAATCTTAGTTTTATTTTTAGTTCTTAGTTTATACTTAAACTAACTTATTTTGTTTAAATCTAAGGCTTAACAGTTGTTTAAATAGAGACAGCTTGTAGTTCTGACTATTTCCTAAATTTTGCAGTAAGGAAAAATAAACAGAGAAGATCAAGCATGCACAGATTCAATGCATAAAACACACATTGCCTATTTATTTACACAAAGAACAGAGGCAAACTTATATAAAATAAAGATCATCACAAACTCATATGCAACAGAAAATGTACTACTTAAATTTTTGTAAAATGTTTACTCACCTCTTTTAAAATGAAGTGCAGAGGTTTGAAAAAGAACTGGAAGCCTTCAAACTGAATTTGCTTTCTAGATTTGTATTTTGAAAACTTGCATACACTTGAACTTGAAAATAAAGTTTCTTTTGAAATAGAAAAGCCTTTAAACTGAAATGCTTTCAACAGAAATGCTTCAGGTTGCCTTGACCCATATTCACTTGCATGCACTTGAAAATTTGCAAATACTTTAATTGTTTTGGAACCATACTGCAGACATGCAGTTTTGATTTGCACAAGATTTTAGGTTATGGTATTTGGTTGGAAAATGGGTTTCAGGGTTTCAAATTTATTTCTGGATGGTGCTTGAATTTAAGGAGTAGATGGCAGGTTTGGAGAAAAAAGTTTTACAGGGAAAATAGATTTTTTTTTTTCCAGATTTGAACTTGAGAGGTTTTACAGGGAACAAATTTGCAGATTTGATTTGCACATTGGTTTGAGGATTTTTCTGATTTTTAAGAGCGAAAGATTGCATGGATATTCTAGCTTCTCTTAGGAATGAATCATAAAATTTAAAGAAAAAGAAAGTGAAGAGAAATGGTGTTTATATAGACTAATTTTCAGTTTTATTAAATTAAAAGAAATTTTTTTAAAATAGGACACTTGTCTTTAGCTTACATAAATGTGTTAACACCTGTTATCTAAATGATTTAGAACTAAACACTTGTCAATATTTATGTATATTTATTCTAAAAGAATTTTAAAAGCTTTTTTTAAATTAATTTCCTAATTAACAAATATGTTTTTCTTAGTTTATAGATACTTTTCTAATTAAATTCCTAATTAACAAATATATTTATAAATTTGTAAATGTTTTCTAAATTTATATAAATACAATCTATAAAATAAAATAAAACCAATTATAATTTAAATAAAATTATATAAATACTGCAAACTCAATTTTTAAATGCTATTTCAAAAAGCCTTGTATTTATTCTTATTAAATAAATACAAATCCAAATTTCTATCAATAAATTTCTATAAAAAGAATAATATAAAATAAATCTTATTTTTAATTAAAAACATTACCTATATATTTTAAAACCAAACTACATTATTATTTTATTTTAAGATGTATGTATATTCCCTTAAATTCAAATTTATATTCAATTCAAAGTCAAATTTTAAAAATCCAAATCTAAAAATCAATTTAAATAAATATAAATATCAATTTTTTAAATAATCTCATTATTATTTATAAATAATTTATCCTATTTTAAAATCAATTTTAAATACACAGATATAAATATATTTAAACATGCTTACAATTATGAAAACAATAAGTCAGTTTAGAATTTATTTACACAATATAAAATTATTATTCTTATTATAAAACCAATTCATAACCAAAATTAAGACATTATATTATTATTACTTGGTTATTTGTTTTTGAAAATAACAATTTTATCAATTTCAAATAATTTAAATTAAGAGATTATCACTTTTTAAATTCCTGGAAATTCCGAGAGATTACAACAGTCATCACCGAAGTTATTTTCCAGCGACTGAAGTGAGTTCAATGCTATATCCCTTCTCAAAATTTTATTTAAAACAATTTCCTTTCAGCGATGCCCCAAAATAACAATGCTATTATTTATCTTCAAAATACTTCCAAATCTCCGGGATTTAAATTTCCAAATCCTGCTTAAATCAATTTTAACTATAATTCATTAATATAAATCTTCATTTGTTCATATTTCAATTTATAAATCACACTTATAATTAACATTTATGAATTTCATTTTATAAATGAATTTATTTCCTTAATTTTTGGTTATATTTTCAAAGTTCTAGTCAAATTTTTACATAATAATAATAATAATAATAATTTAATATTATCATTCCTAACATCCAAGCAACCATATATTAGCTAAAATAGTTTCCAAAAACTTTTATTTTATATCAAAATATATTTTGGGTAAAATTATTTCATTCACCCACATTTAAAACAATACCATGTCGAACTGTTCTATTCAAGTGTTTAGAAACTCCTTCGATACAGTTGCCCAGACTGTGTCGACGAAGGTTCATATGTCACTCAATAATTCAATCAACACAATATTAAAATAATTTATATTCACTAACAAATATGCGCTCATATCTATTAATACGCTCAAACTCATTCTAGAGTACTACAGACTCTAATTTAAATGAGTAATCCCCACCAGAGCCAAGGTTATCACCAACCTAAGCTCTGATACCAAATGTAACGACTCGCAAATCTGTACCCCTTGAGTCAACACTATTCTACCTAAATCAACTCAAGTTGTGCAGAAATATGAACATTGGGTTAAAGAAGAAGAGGTAGAAGAAGAAAATCGAAAACAACAATAGAATCTAACCATCGCAGCGGAATAAAATATAATGGATATTAACATATCTTTACCCCAAACAAATATATCTGTTTATATATTACATCATCAGAGTACATCAATCACAGCTCAACACCAATAACATACAACTGGTACACAGCTACTCTACACAGCGGAATATATATAAAACAAGTACGAAAGTACATATCGTCATTCAGCTCGTCTCCTGAGCTCTACAGCATCATATCCTGTATCCTATAATACTCGGTCTGACCCGAGCATTATAGTTAAATAACACCTGAGTCAGTCTGGAATACCAGCATGAGAAATCAGACACAATTGATTATTAAAGTTTTAAAAATCCTTTGAAAACAAAAGCATCCCGTAAGTCCATGCCATAAATAAACATGTCGGGTTTTTACCTTACGATAGCTAAAACACTTTTTATTAAAATCCTCTAATATTATAATAGGGTCTATATACAAATACTTATAAAATAGCCAAAATTGTTACATGATTAAATTCCAGCTACTAGCCACAGAGTGGGTAATACAAACAGAACTCGTACAAGGCTCGTAGGGAGAATGGATTTCCAACTAATGACTAGGCACCGAGGTACCACCCGTCACGGTACGTGGCCTAGATCACAGTACCGAGGATCACTCCCGACCCCTGCAACACAAGACCGGAACTACCCCTTACTGGATAATCCCGAGTGAGATCACCTCACGGTTGGGATCAGCAACCGCACCACTAAGCTGAAATAAAAGGGACATATAGACAGGGATGACCTCATCCTGAATGGGTACCACCCACCTAGCCTTGCTGCATAACTCCTGATTTTCAGTCATTCCCGGTTGATGAGGCTTGAGGCTAAGCGTTACCTTTTTAGAATATATCCCTTAGAATGCCCATCGCCCACCTGACGATGTTCCGTAAGCATTCATCCATACAAGTCCTCCCGGGTTCGAACGGAACCGAAGGCACTATTCCTACTACATCCATTTTGGAAATATCCTCAGGATTAGTAGCGACTAGCCCTTGCACTTTACTGCTCCATCTTCAACTCCAAACTCGTTTTTCCACAAAAACGTACAAACCGGATCAAAGTGGTTTTCGAGAAATAAATCCCGATCTCGGTCTCTTCGAAACGATCAACGCATTTGTCCAATATTGATAGTCGGTTATTTAACTATCAATTAACATTCACAAATATCCATCCAAAAATAAATAATTTCTCAAATTATTTATTAGCATCAAATATCTCCACAAGATATATTTCTATTTTCAATCCTTTGAAAACAGTTTCCAAACTATCTTCCTTTTTACAGAATAAATTTCCCAAATATTTTCTTTCTCCACTGAAATTACCAAGCACAAAACTAGATTTTTAAAATAATTTAAAACACTTTACTTTGAAATATACTTTAAAACATTTAAGTTAAAACTACTTCAATAATTTTTTAATATACATACTATATGAATATTTGAAAATAAGGTTACTTAATAAAATATAAAACCAGATTTTCACTTTTAAAAACAAAATACTAAGTCACTCTTTAAATAATTACTACCATAATAGATTAAAAGGAAATACTTACTTTAGAATTTAAATATTAGAAATAATAAATTTTCCAAAACTTGCTTTTTAAAACAACTTTAAAACCTTTAATTTATATTTAAAAATTCACTTTGAAAACGTACTTGGTATCGAGGGAGAATTCCCAATCTCAATCACTTAAATCAATTTTCCAAATTGATTCCCAATTTATTCCATTTGAAATAAATTTCTTTACTTACTCAATTCATTTCAAAATTCATTAATTATGGACTTTATTATTATTGTTATTATTTTCCGTTTGATTTTAAACCTTTTAACTGAAATATACAAATTTCAGGTTATTCCCAATTTCTTCTTTATTCATTTCAAAATTCAAATCTTAAATTTAAAATAAATGCCTTGTTCCGTTAAATAATAACACTGAAGTTTAAAATTCATTAACTCTCAATTAATTCAACATTTTCTTTTCATATGCGGAATTATTTATTAGAATTTAAAACTACTATTATTCTTATCCAGTTTATTCTTAATTTATTTAAATTTTCTATAATTATTTCACTTACAAATTCTCTTCATTTTATTTCCAAAATCTAATTTTATATATTTTGATAACTTAGTGTACCAGAATATATTCAGGTAAACCATAACATCCAATATTCCAATTATCAATAATATTCATCACAGAATATAAAATAATCATGACAGAGATTATTAGATAATTTAAATAAATGTTGAAGAATCCAGTTGGATCCCTCCAAACTGTTTCCCTGCATCCACAGACGTTTGCACAACATAAAATCCCAATTCCACTTCGAGGCGGAATATCACGGTATATGGGTTTTAAATATAAAAATCAACCGCTATTTAATGCGGGAAATCAAACATTCCAAGATATACTATATACTACTATATATAACACACCAAATCAAACCAGTCAATCAATTGTTTAAATTTGACTATTTAAATTTAAACTAAAATTCAACTGAGTGAGATTAACTCACCTTTGACTATGCATTGGCCATACACTTCAATATTCCCTTAGTTTTCTCGATTTTTGACCTTAAATAAATATTATATGATCTATTAATATTTGAATTGATCCAACAATTTATTATTATTTATTCATTTAATTTAAACCAACAAATGTTCTTTTAAACTAATAGTTTAATTTTAACTTAGTTTCCTTTTACTAAAATATTGTGGTGGCTAGAATAATTAAATAAGTTTATTTGGACTAAACATTTATATGGACTAAACATTTTAGAATAATTAAATAAGTTTAAAGAGTTTGTATCCAAATTAAAACTTTACCAAGTACCAAAACTAGATTTACCTTTATACATATTTCCTTTGAAACCCACACTTATAAAATCAATTTATATGGACTAAACATTTTATTTTGATACAAACTCTTCAACATATAAAACAAAATCTCTATATATTTATTTATTATTATATTTTTTTTAGTAACTAAGATAAATCACATAACTTCAATAAATACATAAATTCGTACTAAACTCATATTTTAAAACACTTAGTATGATAAAATGTAAGTAAATATATATTTACTTTTCCTTTATATCCACATATACTAGAATAACCTATATATATTTATATATTTAAATATCTACCTGTTTATAAATCTTACAACATTTCAAAAGCCCTATTATATTTTAAACTGTATATGTATATATTTCAGTATATAAACAAAAATAAATAATTTAATTACTGTAATTTTTATTATCGAAATTTAAAAACAATACCTCACTCGAACGTTGGCCTCGGCCCTACCCAGAACACGCGCGGCCCCCTCCATGATTCGACTGAATCCATTACAGCAGATCCCACCACCCATGCATGCTTGCACGCGATTCCAATAGCAGGCGCGAGCTCGACCTAACATCGCGACAGCCACCTCTTCATCGCCACTCTCCCTCCACGGCGCCACAAACGACAACAGTACCCCCCCCATCGCGAGAGCTTCCTCCTTCGCGACTTCGACTCGAGCTCGAGTTCACGCTAAAACAATTCGATTTCGAGATACAGGGAGGCGCGATTAATAATTTGGGAGCAGACGCCATTTTTTTTTAATTTAGGGTTATCGATTTGCAATTAACGGCTAAGAAGAGCTCGGGTGAATAAAGGAAAGCGTGTGTTTATTTATTAATTTTTATTTTTAGCTTGCAAGAGAAGGAACGAAAATATGGCTTTTATTTGATTCGATTTGGAAGCCTGGAATAAAAGAAATTTCATGATTTAAAAAGGAAGGGAAAAGGGAAGAGGCAGGCAACGCTATTATTTTTATATATTTTTTTTTTGTTTTTCCGTTGAGAAAGAACGAAATCGATTTGAATTTTCGATATAAATTTTCAGCGCGTTTATATGCTGTATGCTCACACAACAACTCCAAACATTACGAAATTTGAAATCCGATAATAATACACTATTACGGATCCAATGAAACTTGTTTCGTCGAATTCCGAGACTGTGCTTCAGAAGGCTATTTTTAAATTCAATTTAATCGATAAAATTTCAAAACTGAACAAAGTACTTCCAAATTCAATTTTAGCACTTCTATTATCCTCAGTATTATCAATATAAATTTTATAAGCCTTCAAATTATTTTTAACAGGCTTAAAACCCCAGATTCAACATTTTACCCCACTTCAAATTATTAAATTCACTAGTTTGATTATCCAATAAATAGTAATATTTGAATTCAAGTTAAAATTAACTTTTAAATATTTAAAATCAATTGAATATTCCGATATTAAATACTCAAAAATTCCGGGTCGTCACAGTATCACTATTCAGAATGGGTTATACGACACAAAGGTCCTCTCCTGGCTAAACCGAATAGTGAGCGCAATATTTGAAAACATATGGATATGGAATCTCAGTTAAGTCACAACTTTAAAACCCAAAACCTTTCTTCCAAATGGTTAAAACAAATTACCATTTCCAATCTTTTAAACAAAAAGATTCATTTCAAAAACCTTCAATGGTTTAAACAATTTCCGTACTTAAATCTTTTAAACAAAAGATTTATCTTTAAAACCCCTCTTCAATTTAAAACGAGGATCACCAATCTTTAACAAAGATCATTTATAGCCTTTCAACAACAATTCCATTTCAAGTTGGATTAATTCATTCGGTCTTTAAATTAAAGACTCATTTTATAGCTTTCAAAATTATTTTCACAAAACAATTCCATTCCAAATCTTTTATATAAAAGATACACCATTTAAAATGTTCTTCAATTTCAAATCAAAGTTTGACTATCTTTCACAAAGATTAGTTAACAGTTTTCAAAAAAAACTATTTCAGTTTGATTTGAAATCTTTCAACACAAATTGGAAACCATTTCCTTATATGAAAGCTATTATTAATTGAAAACAATTAGTTTTCGTTTCGGAAAAATCTGATTACTTTTGCACGAGTTAAAGCCCTTCAAGTATAAAACTTGAGTTGAATTCAATTTCTCAAAGCAATACTTTGTAAAATGGTTTAAAATCCATATAAACGCATTTATAGTTTGTATAACCTTTTACATCATAAATTTTCAACATAGAATTCAATTTCAAATTTTGAATTCAAATTTTAATCAAATTTCAAAACTAAATCAAGTTATTCAAAAATAACTTTTATCCTCAAAAACCCCTTTTTAAAAGCTTTTTATATTTATCCCAATTCCATTTCCAAACCATTTGAATTCAAAATTCAACTTTTAAAACCATTTCAAAAATCTGTGACTTAACCGATTTCCTCGTGAAATCCATATTTGTGTGTGTATAGTGTAGTCCAAGGGTTTTACAATAGTGCTACATCATCATCACAGACTAAATCAATATTGATAAGCGGTATAGCCCATAATGCTTATCTTTATTCACAGTTTCGCAGATAAATTTATCAATCACAAAGATTCATCGTTACAATTCAATGTGGGCTTCGGATAACCAACTGGAATCTGACTCCCTGTCGCATCGAAGTTTAATTGCCGTTTACGGGCAAAAAGGGATCTTCATATTCATACAACAGTATATTCATCATAGATATAACAGCTCAGCACAAAGCAATTCATATTACAAAGTATCACAATCACATAACAGAGTAATCAATCCAATACATAGCATTCAATAGAATATAGTCATCCATAGATAAGCTCAATTAATTATCTGATTTATTTAAATCAGATAAGTCATCAATCATGGTTAATTAACATTAATTTATTTCAAATCATTTGATTGATTGTCCTTTAATCATTTATTAATTAAATTAATCAACCTTTAATTATTAATTTAAATCTTAATTACAGTTAATTATCCTTAATTGATTATTCTTAATTTAATCACCCTAATTAATTAACCACGTTAATTAATTATGCTTTAAAGTAATTAACCCTTAATATTTGATTTATCAATCTTAAATCTTTAATTATCTACTCTTAATTACTTTCACTAAGTAATTATTTTTATTTAATCATTCATTGATTACTTGATTTATTAACCTAATAATTTAATGAATCCAAATCATTAAATTCTATTTATCTTTAAGATAAAACATTTCTTACTTAATCAAAGCATTTAAAAACGAATTGCTTTCAAATTTACTTTAAATTGATTAATTATTTTCAAATTAATTACCTTTATTAATTAATAACATTAATTATTTTATCTAATTAATTAGCCTTTAAATACTTGACTATAAATTTTTAAAACATTAGTTATTCATTCTTAATTACTTTCATTAAGTAAATAGCTTCAACTAATTAATTTCCTTTAATAAATAACCTTAACTTAAATTTTAAAAGTTACTTAACCATCAAAATATTCTTTATATTAATTAACTATTCTTTAATATTATTAAGTTTATTTAAAATAAACTTTTCAAAATAAAAGTTACGTATGTTTAAAACATTTTTAAAACTTGAAACTTTGATTTGCTTTTACCCTTAAACCTGTATTTTCTTTTGCTTTGAAAACCTGGTACAAAATTCTTTATATATTTCAAAATTTGTTATCAACAAAACAACTCGAGCTCTCAATTAACACTACCCGAACAACACTCGAGCAATCCCCAAGCCTTTCCCACTCCTTCTTCCTTTAAATTTGCTTTAAAACTAAATTTTGTTTTAACCTTTTAAAACCTCTTAAATTATTAAGCAACTCGAGTCAAGCACAGGAAAACTCAAGCACGACTTCGGGTCTTCCACCAAATTCTTCGGGTTCGAACCCGAGTAACTCCTTTCTTCTCCAACCCAACCTCATCCATATGTACCAAAGTGCACTGTGCACATGCACCATCAACCGGCCCACCTCCGACCAACGTCGAACCCCTCGACGAGTCACCGCCATCACCTACTATCTTCCCAAACACTCGGAATCACAAATTCTTGCCGAACCCAAAATTAAGTAACTCGATCGAGTTCTGGAACCCGATGTCCTCCATAGAATTCGCCTCAACACCGATGATCTGACCTCCTTAACTCCTGCTACTCTGGCCAAAGCAACATTAGTCTCCCCTCTCTCCTTTCCCCCTCATGTGATTGCTATTAATTATTAACAACATCGAAATTGCTTCCCAAACCTCGTCGACAATATCAGGGTACAAAACCCTAAAATCACGTCAATCTATCACCTCATCAAATTATAAAATCCGTGAGTATTTTTCCACGATTCTAACGCATCCAAGCCATATTCACCATGAATCATGATTCATGATTCACTGTTGATTACTAGGAATTGACAAAAATTCACATTCCATTCAACTCAAGAGTTCTTCATGAATACCCTTTTAAAATTTCTAAAACGATTACCACAAATCGTGAATTTGAAGTGCGAATTCATTCCTATAACTAAAATTCAAAATTCTGACATTCGAATTTTTGGTTTAAAATATGATCATCTCTGTTATTTCTATTTTAAAAATAACTACAAAATAAATGTTCATGAAATTATTTTTAAAATTTGCATTTCATAGTTATAATTACTTTTCGTTTAGAAATCAAATTCTGAAATCATCTAGATAGGATGCTTTTCGAATTTTCTTACACGTTTTGAAAACCTGTAATAAGAACAGAGCCTAAATATAGGCATGCACATCTTCATTCCCATACACAACATGCAAGCATAATCACATCATTGATCAATCACTTTTGAGATTTCAATTCACAGATCATTTTGATATATTTCAAGTTGAGTTTGCTCACCTTAGATTAAAGCGGAGACTGGATTTTGAACTTTAACTTCCAGGTTTTTGATTTGCTCCTGTCTGCACTTTAGTTGTTGAATTTTCTTGATTGCAGTTTTTTCCCTTTGATTCCAGGTTTGAAAATCTTTTGAATTGAATCAGATCTTCCTTGAATCCCAATGCATTGCTTTGATTTTGCTTTGTTTTCCAGATTTTTGCAGTTTTAAACTGGGCATTGATTTCCAGGTTTTGAAGTTGATTTGCCTTTGAACTTTTCTAGTTTCTCTTTGTTTTTATTTCAGATTTTGATTTTTAGGTTGTAATGCATTTGAACTTTCTTGGTTTCCAGATTACACTTGAAAAAAAACAGAGCTTTGGTTTCTCAAATTTGTTCTGCAGTTTTTTTTTTTTTTTGAAAAAAACTTGAGAAATCTGATTAATTTTTTTTTATGCATGTTTTATAAAATTAAATTAAAAGAAAAATTTACTCTTTGCCACTTGTTATTTTTTTTCATGTTGATTCATCACACTTGTTTAATTTTCATAACAAGATGTTTACGCTTGCTTAAAACAAAGAAATTTATGTTAAGACCCTTTCTTAAATTTATTTATAAGTTTTTGTTTTAAACCATATGTTAATAAATTTGCCCTTTTGTATTTATATTTTTATTTTTAAAAGAACAAATTGCCACTTGTTCTTATCATTTACACTTTTTTAATTCTTTCGTTAAGGAGATTACATTTGTTAATTACATAGTTTTATTGTTTTACAGATGTCACAAATAAGAAGTTTTATGTTTTAAACCCCTTTTAGTTTTATAAATTACTTAACTCTTTTATGTTTATATCCTAAACATTTAAATAATATTCAAAATATGACTTTACGTTATATTTCCTATTAAATAAATATATTTTATTTATTTATTATTTATATAATCTTTTAAAGAAAAAGGGTTTTTAAAATTTAATTGTACATGAACAAATATTTTAAAATTTAGTTCTTAATTAACTTTTGAAATATTTATTATATCAATTTCAAAATATCATTTTCAAACCAAAATGCCTGATAAATAATTTAGAAAACAAATTTCTATCAATTTTTGAAATAGATCTTTTCAAATCCAATATATATTCAAAGCTTTTATTTTTAAATTTCAATTTCAAAAATTAATAGACAATCAAACAATGTACATATTTTATTCATAATTTATTCATCTTCCAAACTTTATCTTTCACATCAAAATGCACATTTACAAAAATTAAGGAACAAGATTTTATTAGTTTCAAATACATAGGAATTTTAAATTCAAGATATTTATTAAATTTCAAGATCACATTTTGTTTTGTATTTATACAATTTTTAAATCAAATCCCAAATTAAAAATAAATAAATATACATCTTATTAATTTTGGAAATTCAAACACAATTAATATTTTATTCTCAAATCACACTTAAATCAATTCATAATTCATAATTTAATCAAAATTTTATATTAATTTACCAAATTAATTCTTAATTTAATCTAGGAATCAAATTAATTACAAATTTAAATTTGTTTAAAAACATGAATGTTACAGGTATGTTTTGTGATAGTAGTTACAAAGCATTGTATCCATGAGTAATTTATCACAATGCAAACAAATATACCATTTTAAACTATTCCCAGTCAAGATGCATCAAGTTAGATATCGATGTATCCTTTGAGACTAGAGTACGTAAAACCTCTAAATGTTGGGCAGTGTATTACTCATAACTACCGGGAGCGACTATGGGTTACTTACTGATAATTATTGGATAACCATGGAACTACTCACTCAATAGTTTTCTATTGGTAAATATAACTAAGACCAAATAGAAAATATCGATATGACTGATTTACACGGTTCTCTCGACTTCAGAATATCGTCGATCTTCAGTATGAACTGCTTTGATTATAACCAAATTATGGCATGACATCCATCGAGTGACTATAGTTGGATCGAGTTGAAGTATTGAAAGTGAAACTATAACACCCTGAAA
This sequence comes from Allium cepa, assembly GCA_030765085.1. Lineage (NCBI taxonomy): Eukaryota > Viridiplantae > Streptophyta > Magnoliopsida > Asparagales > Amaryllidaceae > Allium > Allium cepa. Next base: position 562,565,114 of record CM060939.1, read on the forward strand.
AATTAACGAAAAATTAACAAGAAAATTGAATTTAAATAAAACAATGACTAAATAAATTTTTCATAGATGTCCGAATTTTGCTACAAAACTTGCACCAAAGCATTCATAGTGGTTTTCTGGAAAATTTTCGTATTTAACACTTCAAAATTGAAATTAGTATGAAAAGTTATGAGCATTTAAAAATCCGAAATAGAATAAAACTTTAATAATAAAAATTCACCAAAAAACACAAAACCGATTGACCTTAGAGGGGCGATGGTCGACCGATAGCGGTCGACCCAAGGGATGGGGCGGTCGACCGTTGACGTGTAAATTCAAGAGTTTTCTGAGCTGGTTTGAACTTTTGAGATTCATTGCGTCATCGCTAAGCTGTGATGACCGAATAAAATGACGCTAAAGATTCTCCAGACCTAATTTAACATCCTAAACTTGTCTTCAACCACTATAAATTGAAAACTAACCTAACCCTAAAAACCACTGGATAACTTACCATATTGAAACTATTCCAAAAATTAACCTCTCCTCTAAAACTAAAATTTCTTCAAAATTAAATTAAAAATCTAAGTAGAAGAAATACAACAAATCAGATCTAGGAGGAGCAAGCTTACGGAGGGGAATTCTCTAGCAGAGCGTGTTAGAAGAGCTGGGATATAAAGTGAGTAGGAATAGGTTTAATTAAATGATTATTTGCAGTTAATTTACTTTATTCTATCTGATCTAGGATATTATAAAATACAACTATAAACTGTAAAGCCCTAAATTGAAACCTACAATCTAGGATAGAAATTAAAGGCACTGTAATATGATAAATTTGATGTTTAATGCTAGCACACCCCTTTATTATTTAATTTTAAACCATAAAACTTGTAATTCCTAGCTTAAAGAATTGAATTTGATATTCTACAAATCTGTGAAATTTAGAAATATTTACCAGTCATTATAATTACTTGTTTAGTGTAATCGTTGTAATGAACAAACGCTGTAATAATCAACAAACGTTAACCATAACTAAAATCGAAATCAAAAAACTGGAAAGCACCAAGTTTTGAACTATGACCATTCAACCCTCATCATGAGCGGTTGATCGGTTATCACCTAAACTGCACAATCTGAAACTCGACCTAAGGCCCAGGTTAATAATACAATTTAATATAAAAATTAATTATTGTGTGAGCCTATTTGCATGTATGTTAGGAGTTGTAGGGAAGCTAGTTCCTTATGAGATGAAGCTAGGATGGTGCAATTTTGGGTAAACGTTCTTTACCATGTAGGAAGTCAATTATTCGACCGGGGATGATTTTTATCACAAATAACGCTTGCAAGAGGTTCTGCGATGGACACGCATCACTGACAATGCTTGATGATGTGTGGCCCGTCACATCAAGAGTCCTGGTACACACGGATACTATCGTGACACGGTACAGTTCAGATGTTGGATCTTGGAGCATGTAATAAGAGGTATATGCTATGATCGAGTGGTGAAATTGGATGTAGACAATGAGACATTCCGACGAATCAACATTACGGGTTTCCCCTCAATGCGTAGTTGGGTCACGAATAGCCGTAGTTAGGGGAAGATTCATTCCCAATAGTCTATTTGCAATGTTTGCATGACGAGTAGCTCTAGGAGCGGTGGCCAATCGTTAGTTATGAGATTCAATCTTCGTAGTAGTCTACACAAGCTATAATGTATTACAAGAACCCTTAGGTAATGGACCTTAGGAATTCACGGTCACTTATAATACATCCTATGCCATCTATAGTAGAATTAAAGTCAATTGCACACGATCATCGCATATTAAACTTGTACTCATTCAATAGTCATTTGTCTGAACTACCCTTTTTCCTTCTTTTTTCCCATCATGAGTGGACGGGGCAGCATGTGATTGGCTCATTCTTGATATTTGGAGAGATGAGCTCATCCTTGGAGTTTCTTCTTATCATATTTACTCTTGTGTATCTATCTATCTTTTCAATACATTTTATTTGATGTATCAGACATGGATCGATATTTTCTATGTACTTTGTATTGGACCATGTATCGATTTTCATAGACTACAATTTGGATATTCTCTAAGATGGATATTATTCTGTGTTATATGTTTTGTTTCTTCCACTGTGAGTTCTGAAAGTGTGGTGTATCTTAGATTATTTCTGCTCGTATTAGTCTCTATATGTTATAAAAACCCGACAGCTCGTATTTCTCGGCACGACAAAAGGTCGAAAGTCATGCTAAGCTTTGGATCGGTGTGTCAGGGGATGTGGGTTGTCACAGAAACACTATTCAAAAGAGGATACATCTCCTCAGTTATATGGAGTTAATACCACGGTCAACTCAAATTCAAAGTCTTTAGGCAAAGCATTTCAGTTAATAATAATTGTTATTGTTGAACCAAGGACTTTGTGTTTGGACTATAGAGTTGAATATAGATTAAATTGGAATTTCGACCATTATCAAATTTCATAAGTCCAAAGTAATATAGTTTTGGCGTAGTGTAAATAAAAGTCACAACCGAGTAACACTTAACAGATTTTGCCGAAATTAAGTAAGTGATAAATTTGAAAAAAATACCACACCACTTGCTAAGTGACGTGTGAACGTTAATATTCGAGTAGTTCGATATTAATCGCTAACCAAATTTACACCCGACGAGTCACACAACCGAAACGATGAATTTTTCTTTAACCAAACGATTTAATTAATTTATAATTGTTATAATTAACGTTTATAAAATATTAATTATAAAATTTGATTATGATTTAAGAAATAAATTTTACCAAATATATTTATTATAGTTATAAATATATCAATCGATAAGCGATTAAATTGGATTTAGTTGCGTAATATTTTATACAGACATAAATGGGTTTAAGGCTCATCATATGGCTTGTAATTTTCAGTAGCAAACATAGGTATGGGCGGCTCAATTTTGATAAAGGAGGCATTAATTTTGGATGACTCGGATTGAAGGAGAAAGAGTATGAAATTAGATTCACTTTTCTCTCCATTCTATTCACTATATAAGCAACTCTAACCCTAATTACGTTTGATCTTCTACTGCCTCATCTTCAAATAATTGTTGGTCGAAAATATACTTTTTCCCTTCCATCACTACAAGTTCAAACCAAGTCAGGTCCAATCACTATTCGATACCTGAAGGTCAACGGTTCAAGGACTGGCACTCCGTTGAATCAGAAAGAGTTTCAAATAGGAGAATTTATTTTTCAAGGCATACTCCAAGGCTTTGGAATTAAGGTATGATTTTATTGCTTAATAGATAATGATTTTTAATATAATATTTTGTCATATATATTTATATATATATTATATTGTTAGTTAGGTGACTATTCTGATATGCAAGCAATGTTGTCACAAAACAGTTTTCATTATATGTACGTAAATATTTATGTCTAATAAAAAAGTTTTTTTTATATCACATATGTTAGGTCGGTGCAACCAAATGTAAAATAATATAATTATATATTTTATAAATTAATATATATATATATATATATCATTTAACTACATATATAGTTTATAATTAGTTGTAACAACATATTATGGTTAAAATTAGTCATATAATTTTATGTATGATATATCATAGAAAATTAATTTTTGATAGTAAAAACTAATTTTTATAAATAATTTATTATTATTTAATATTATTTAAGTCCATTTACTTTATAAATATATATTATGATAATTCGAACATGTTATGAAAACTATTTTTAAAATTTTATAAAATTATATTAGCATCAAATAAGCTCTTGCCTAAAAAATAAAAATAATAAAAATTACTTCTATATTTTTAAAAATTAATTATATAAAATGGCTGTAACTCAATAAACTAATATAAAATTAATTTAAATCAAGAAAAATATGGAAAAAAATTCAAACAACAAAATATCATTTAGGATTTATTAGAGATTTAAATTTTGGAACAAAGTTTATAAATTAATTAATTACTAATATATATTTTTTAATTTTCAAATGAATTTTAAATTAAGAAATATATATAAAATTATTTCTAAGCTATGAGCATGACTAGATTTAATAAAAAAAGATTTTTAGCTTGAATAATATCATTAATAAATAATCTATCTATATATTAAAATATATTTATGTATATTTATCTTTAAAAAAGTTACTTTATTATTCTTATTATTATATATATATTTATACATATTTATTCATAGTTTAAAATAATTTATTTTAATATTTAAACAAATATATTTTAATAATATTTATAAATATAATATTAATATTTTATTTATAAGATTGTATATATGCATACAAATATATATATATATATATATATATTATACATTTATATAAATTTAGATTCCGTAGCCCTCTTATTTGACTCCATTATGTTGCCCCCGATATCAGCCACATGTTAATGTTTAAATAATTGGCTAATTCTTTCTCCCCTCACATGGAAAATATTTAAATATTAACATATGGCTGATATCAGAGGGCTTCTTGATGGAGCAAATAAGGTGGATCCTAGCTCATACATACATACATGAATATATATATATATATATATATATATATATATAATTCTCAACTGCAGCTCGGTCGATTTCAGATGTTACTTCTATCCCGAGTGGTGTTTCCTCCCATTTGTCCCATTTAATCGCGACTGCTGCTGGTCAAGTTGTTGGCTAGTGGTCCGAAACTAAATTGCTTATCTTTGGTGCCACTTTGGGCATGATGTAGGGTGATGTTGTTACATTCTTTTCTGATCTGAGTATAATGTGGTAGGTTATGTTGTATCTGTTGATGGTAACAATGTAGTTAGTGTAGCTTCGATAGAGGGGGGTTTTTTAAAAGTGGGAAAGCTCCTGTTAGTTGTGATGAAGTTGTCAACCATGGTGGCACTCATGTTGTTTGTTCAAATGCCGACATTGAAATGTCAAAATATGGTGCTTGCTGTAATTCAGAAGTGCAGGCTTAAGTTGGAAAGTCTAAAACAATGACTTATGCAAATGCTACGCCCTACAAGTAGACTTCTTTATTCCTTGCTTTGACGCGAAAACCTGGGCTTTATACTCCTAGAATTTCTGATATAGTTGAGCTTGGTAGGGCGATGGTGCCTCCTACTGAGGTTTTACAAGAGAGTGTAGATTTTGAGCTGTTTATCTTATCGATTTCTTCCTTGACTCAAATCTATCTTATCATCTTGTCAAAGAATAGTCCAGGTTTGCTTGGAAACTCCATAGTAAGCTTCAAGTGCATTTCCATAACTCTATGTTCTATTTTAAATTCTCACGATCTGATGAAAGGCTTTGTATTCTTGAGGCAGATTCGATCCTCTTTGAGGGGAGGTCGTTCATTATTACCACTTGGAGCCCTTCAACAGACTTATATAAGGAATATTTATTGTCTATCCCTGCATGGGCACACTTTTCAAAAAAATTCTTCTTTTTTGTGATACGGCTACAATTACCTATGACCCGACCCACCTTGTGCGTTTTCCATGAAGGTTCATGGACTGAAGGCAATGCAAGAGGAGACTGCAAGTTGCTAAAAATATGTTGTATTTATTTATTTCTATTTTACTGTTGTTTGTTATTCGGTTAGCACTTTTTGCAAAGCTGCTATAGGTATACAATAGCCACGTATGCAAAGTTGTTGAGAATACAGCGATATATGTATGAAAAGCAATGAAAAATACAGAAAAAGTTGTTTCTAAATTTCTCCATGGTCTCTTTCTTTTCAATATAATCTTCCTCTTACTGCTTGCTTTTCTTCCTGCTGCAACTGAAATCTCATCATTTGGTGCTTTCACCATTGACCTCTCCTCCTCCACTCCTCACTATTTCACTGACTTTGAACCATGGCCGACACCATCATCCACAACCCAAATATGTATGAAATCAAAACCCCCCCTTAACCACATCCTCCATTTACTAACTGAACTCTCTGCAAGAATCAACAAGCCACTACATACCCCATCCGTACAACTCATTAACACAAAAGCACCTCTCTCACTAACTCTACCTTCAAACCCAACAAAACCTTCTTCGATTTTTCCCTCAAAACCAACATTACCATTATCATACCCCATTAAACGCCTTACCTACTCGGAGATGCAGCAGCTCCATGACCAAGGATTATGCCTCAACTGCAACGACATAGACACCCCTAGCCATCGCTGTCCGGTTAAGAGAATCCTTCTTGTGCAACCCGATGAAGATCCAAATATCGAGCAACAATATATGGAGATACATGCACCAACAGTTCCAGTTCCAGAGCAGCTCAGCAACCAAGATATTTCACTCCATGCCCTCGACCATACTTCAGATTTGAAAGCGACACGGCTGTCCACGCTCTTCTATGATCATCAAGCAACATCACTAATAGTTGACAATGGGAAAAAGATGGAAAATAAGGGATTATGCAGTGAGAATTACAAATCCTTTTTGATGGGTTTAATTCAACATCGAACTAGTCCTGTGGTGCATATGATTATTGGTTTTGGTGTTGCTATGATGAGAAATTATTTTCTGGATTCATTGATGGATCAGGTTGAATTCAAGATAAAAACGATTGAAAGTAAAGTTCTCATATTCGATCCGGGTGGAGTATCTCATGTAAAGAAACATATTCGGAGTCTGACCTTGAGGACAAGGTCATTTTCCGAGCGGGCGGTAATGATACGGCTACAATTACCTATGACCCGACCCACCTTGTGCGTTTGCCATGAAGGTTCATGGACTGAAGGCAATGCAAGAGGAGACTGCAAGTTGCTAAAAATATGTTGTATTTCTTTATTTCTATTTTACTGTTGTTTGTTATTCGGTTAGCACTTTTTGCAAAGCTGCTATAGGTATACAATAGCCACGTATGCAAAGTTGTTGAGAATACAGCTATATATGTATGAAAAGCAATGAAAAATACAGAAAAAGTTGTTTCTAAATTTCTCCATGGTCTCTTTCTTTTCAATATAATCTTCTTCTTCCTCTTACTGCTTGCTTTTCTTCCTGCTGCAACTGAAATCTCATCATTTTGCAACCGTTGATTGGCATCGATTGATTAGCCGGTCTCGTTGGCAAGGTGAAATGTTTTGATGCTAATACCGTAGTCAAGGAAAAATTGGCATTCACTAGAGCCTTCATTGAACACACCTGATAAGCCATTGCCTTCAAAATTAAAGATAAAAATTGCAGAAGGTCGCATTGTAGAAGTTGTAGTTCGTTACAGCTGGAAACCAGAAATTTGTACATTTTGCCATTCTTTTGGTCACACGGATGAGGTTTATAAGTTTGGGACTGCATTTGTGCATCGGGATATCCTTGCTAAGATTCATTTACTGCATCCTCCTACTAGGAAGTGGGTTCCTAAGCCTAGGCCCACTTCTCCTCCGATTGAGATTGTTTCTTTGGATTCCGCTCCTTCGAGTATTGATGCACCTGCCCCAGTTCTTATTATTGCGGTTGTATCCTCGGTAGAACCGGTGGTTTTGACTCCTATTGACTTTTGCTGGAGTCATTCTGAGCAAGCTTGGGTTCGTGTGTCATCAAAAATGAGATACGATCTGGCTAGTCGTTGGCTTTTCAAGTGTGTAGGAGTTGTAGATGAGAAAAGATAAAACTCATTTGTTTTTCAACATCGGTGCTGAGCATAAATTTGACATATCAACTATATTACATATACCAAAGAAGAATTTACCTATCAAGTATCTCGACGTCCTTTCATATCGGATTATATCCATGCCGCACAATGTGCTTCCCTGCTGCGGATGATTAGTTCTAAATTAGAAGGTTGGGATAGTAAGTTAGTAACAACAACTGGACGTGCAGATTTGATTCATAGCATAATAACTCCTATTGTTACATACTGGATCTTAATATATCATTTGCATGTTTCTGTTTTGAAGAAAATCGATAATTTATGCGTAGATTTTTAATGGAAGGGGAAGCTACATAAGATAACATGGGATACCTTATGTAAGCCAAAAGTGGAAGGGGGTATTGGTCTTAGAAAATTTGCTGATCTTACCACTGATGCTAGGTCAAAAATACTTCGGAATTTGTTAATCACTAATTGCTTATTGTCGAGATGGATGAGAACAAAGTATTTGTCGAAGACAGACATCTGGGTATTTCCCATTAATAACAACTTCTCTGGTACAATCAAATCAATTCTTAGTCAACGTGGCATAGCTGCTAAAATCATGACTCGAGTTATCGTTAATGGGGAACGTATGGAATTATGTTTTAACCCTTGGATTAATCACAATTCTTTAGTTGATTTAATTGGCTAGAGTAGGGTCCATCTAAGCAACTCAGCTACCAGTAAGGTGCGCCGTATAATAAAAAGAAGACAATTACAGCCATAGATTCTATCAGAGACCAGGGAAGTTTCATCACAGATTATGCAGGTTAAACTTTATTCAGATAGACCAACCGATTATTGGACTATTGGTAACTATAGTACATTTAATTTTGCTACGGTATGGAATGAAATTCATCGACATGCTCAAAGATATGATAATTACTTACTAATATAGGATAACATGACTGCAAGAAAGTTTTCTTTCACTACGTATTTGACATACACACAACATTTTCCCATAGCGGATACATTGGCAAATTGGGGGCATGAATGTCAAGTTACAATGTATACTTTGTAATAACTACAACGAAACGCATGCACATTTATTTACTGATTGCGAGTATAGTACTTATCTGTGGAGAATGTTAATCCTTAAATTAGATCTTTAGCATGATACTGGGGCAACATTGCATTAACGACTACTAAATTTGAAGAGGATCTTTTCATCCAAATCAGTTGTTTAGGGCATCTCCAATCGATTACGGGCTGAATATTCAGCGGGCTGAATATTCAGCCCGTGTTTGAGTAGAAATGCCCAATGGCCAGGCGCCCATTTAATGGGCGCCTGACCCTTAGGCGACCATTTTATGGGCGCCTGAGGCAAGGCGCCCATAAAATGGGCACCGCCCCCTCTCCTCCCTCATTTCTCTTCACTTTTCATTTTGAAATTTTTTTGAAAATTAGAAAATTTATTCAAAATGCCGCCGCGTCCAACCAAAATCGCCCGAAGAACGGTTCATAGACATCCAGAGGAGCAAGCAGGACCATTACACGTTCCGCCACCGCCTGGAGTTTCACCAGACGATCTACGTATTCTACATGAGCTGCCAGATGGTTATCGGCATAGAGCCGAAACCGCATTGACGACCATACAGGTATTAATGAACCCTTACTATAACTTGTTATTTTAATTTGTACATTACATACTCATATTGATCAACCCTTACGCTATTAAAAATTGTTGTTTCATTAACTATGTATAGGACCATTACATTCACTGTCGGGGTAGTTGGGCTAAGTGCATTACCCAGTTTTATGACTATCTTCCTGGTCCTATTATTGAGAGGCTACAGGCTAGCCCTTTTGGTCTATTTTTGTCGATTAGGCCTGTTCAGTCCTTTGATCGACCTCTCATCCAGGCATTAGCTGAGAGGTGGTGGCCCACCACGCATACGTTTCATTTTTCAGATTTTGAGCTTGGTATCACCCCAGTTGATTTCTACATGTTCACTGGGATTGAGATTGGACGACAGGGTCTTCGACCTTTTCCATTCGATGATTTATACGAGTCGCCGAATTTGTATACTGTTTTTTTACCACTGATAGATGTTACCCGCGTCTCTAGTGGTTCTGTTAAGTTGACGTACTTGCAGCATTACATCACCAGTTATATAGCTAGAGCCGATATGATGGATGCAGTTACTAGAGCATTTTTGTTGACCCTGTTTGGTTCGACCTTTTTTTCGAACCAAAAAGGTACGGTTAGACTTGGCTATTTAGCTTCCCTTGCCCGATTAGACCATCTACATACTATCGACTGGGGCACGGCAATATTAGGTACCCTATATACTGCTCTAGATTCATTTGCGCTTGGCGATGTCAGGCAGATGTATGCTTTTTGGTATATTTTGCCGTTATGGTACTACGAGTACACGGCAAACATGCATCCCCGCATCCAGGACACGGCTAGTCAGGCTGCTGAGCATTACTTCCCTAGGATGAGACGATGGGAGACCATGCAGTACGTACATCATGTCCCCTTAGGTGTACGACATGACTTGATGGAGGCTAGGTCACAGCTGGATATGCGTAGTCGTGGTAACATCATTCGGACTCCTTGGGCCTCACATTGGACTCATCTAGCAGATGCAGGTCTTCTGGTGGACGACCATCCCTTGATGGTTGCGTATTCAGTATCTAGACATAGGGTTGCTTTGCATACGCCTGCATTTATGCCTATGTGGTATTTGGGAGAGAGATGTGCTTATCAGATTACGGGTGATCGTCGTATACCATACGATCCTTTATCCTGCGAGGACATGTTTGGTAGACATAGGGTGATCGGTGATCAGTACTTACATGCTCTACGACAGGCTGGATGGGTGGATAGTAGTACTTTTTTCATCGATGGGGATTACGATGCTTATTGGGCTAGAGTAGCACCCCGTAGATTCATCGTACCAGATTATGTTCGTGGGGTCAACTCTGATCATATAGGACCTCATCTGGCAGCCGGTAGAGTTCAGGTACCGCAGGTTTCATTTGACCCGATTCCGTCACAGTTCTCCCAAGCTCCCATGCAGTTGGAGCCTGATACCACTTTTAGAGCGTATGACTTGACAGGTACTTTGATTGAGCAGCCTTTAGTCTTTCCAGATCACCCCGACTATCCTGGTGTGCCTTCAGTCGGTTTATATCCTCCGTATGAGGTACGTTTGTTGTTTACTGTCATTTTTCCTTTATTTTATGCTTGTTTTTTTATGGCTTTTGTCATCTTTATGTAGTATGCTGCTAGATTGGATCAGGCCAGAGTAGGGTTTGGTGTGTTTCGCGATATGACTCTTGCACATACACACGCCATGCATGATATGTACATGCAGCATACACAGATGCTAGAGGCTCAGATTGATCAGCTATCAGCCAGACTTGCTGTATATGAGCCTTTCGGATCACAAGGCGGAGGTGATGCTGGTCCCAGTGGGTATGGTGCTGGTGGTTTAGATGAGGACGATGGGGATGATGAGGACGAGGGGGATGATGGTGATGGTGATGGTGATGGGGATGATGATGATGGTGATGGGGATGACGAGGATGACGATGTAGACGATGATGATGATGATGGAGATGATGATGATGACGGTGACGGAGATGAGGATGATGACAGTGACGGAGATGATGATGACGGTGATGATGTTGACGATGACGACGCTGCCTCCCTTTAGTTGTATACCTTTTAGTTTATGTGTATGAGTATATGTACTTAGGTCATTGTTTCAGTATATTGTGTATTATTTATATGCTGTCACTTTCTTGGATTTTGGATTATAATGCTCGTGGTTACTGTGAATTCAATATGTCTATGAGTACTGTGACTTATACATGTTGGTGTACAATGTGAATACTTTATGTTCGTTTAACTAGTTAATGATTCAAACATAGAACACTTATAAGAAACGACACCGTAATAATAGACTGCACATATGAAGAAACTGCAACTCCTGTACAGACAGTCTAAGACACTTTTGGTTGCAGTACTTTTTGATCTGACAACATACATTACACTAGGGCATATTAAAAAACAAACATTAGACATACGCATTAGCTTTGACAACAAAAGCAGACATTATCATTTGAAAAGACAATTCAAAAAGCTCATGATACATTAACGAACGTTACATAACCAACTATCAATACTGTCATCTTAAGACATTAGCCATATTTTAAATTGTATCGACCGTCATAAGTCGAACGTGTTGTCTCAAACACATTTTCCGATATTACCTCGTTAATAATCTTTGTGTAGCGCGTGCATGCCCTAGTAAAGTTTTTGTGCGCAGTCCTGACCTCTTGAGCCGTACGTCTGACTTGAGAGCCCACATCGTTGTTGTACAGGTCAGCCAGAGTGTCCCAAAAATTAATTGCCATTGACTCCTGATTATCACACTTCTCATCGGTTTCAATGTAGTACTGCATAAGCAACTTCAATTCATGAGACGTAAATGTCATGTTGGACATTGTAATTTGAATAATATTAGGTTTGTAAATGATTTAAACGTATAACGATTTGTGAATTTATATAATGGATTATGAGCAGAGAATCTTGACACACCCTCTATCCACTAATCATAGCAGAGAATCTTGACCGGCAAACGAACGTGGCTACAGTACGTGATTAGACCGCACACTGACACACCCTCTATCCACTAATCATAGCAGAGAATCTTGACCGGCAAACGAACGTGGCTACAGTACGTGATTAGACCGCACACTGACACACCCTCTATCCACTAATCATAGCAGAGAATCTTGACCGGCAAACGAACGTGGCTACAGTACGTGATTAGACCGCACACTGACACACCCTCTATCCACTCAATATTTGGTCATATATATATATAACCATATAGATGTCATACTTGTCCACCACAATTTACTCTAACAAAACATTCAAATATCAGACAACTATCCTCAAATATCAAACAATGTCTGGAAATTTACTTAAAGCTGTATTGCTTTGCAACAGTGATTCTGAAGAAGAAGCTTATGCGTTAGCGCATCAACAGGAGGAGGAGGAATTGATGGAGATATATCGTGAAGCATACGGAGCAACTTCTGGAAAACATGGTGGTTCCGTAGTGGGTAGGAAATATATCAACCGTAACCAGCAAGCATTTCACAAAACACTACTGCAAGATTACGTTGCCCGTGATCCAACTTACGGTCCAGAGACATTTAGACGACGATTCAGAATGAGTCGACCATTATTCATAAGAATTCTCGAAAGTATTCAGCAGAATAATAATTATTTTGTTTTTAAGCAGGACGCCGCAAAAAAACATGGTTTGAGTGGGCATCAAAAGATGACTGCAGCTTTGAGAATGTTAGCATACGGTACACCCGCCGATGCCCTAGACGATGCATATCGTATTGCAGAGAGTACGGCATTGGAAAACCTAGATCACTTCTGCCAATCAGTTGTGGACATTTATGGGACGGAATATCTTCGATCTCCAAACAAGGCAGATGTAACTCGCTTGCGTGAAATGCATGAAAGCAAGGGCTGGCCTGGAATGCTTGGAAGTCTAGATTGTATGCATTGGGAGTGGAAGAACTGTCCAAAAGCTTTTCACGGAGCATATAACGGCAAGGAAAAAAACCAACAATCATCTTAGAAGCAGTTGCCTCTCATGATTTGTGGATCTGGCATGCTTTCTTTGGAATGCCAGGTTCTCTTAATGACTTAAACGTTGTCGAACGATCTCATTTGTTCAATGATTTGGCGCAAGGTAAGTCAACTCCCGTATCATTTACTCTTGGTCAGAACATATATGACCATGGATACTATTTAGGAGATGGAATATATCCCAAATGGAGTACGATTGTGAAGACATTTGCAAACCCAATGACGGCAAAACAGAAACAATTTGCTGCGATGCAGGAAGGACAAAGGAAGGACGTAGAAAGGGCGTTTGGGGTCCTTCAAGCAAGATTTGCAATGGTAAGCAATCCATGTAGATTATGGAAAAGATCAAAAATGGCTACAATTATGTTCTGTTGTATAATTCTCCATAACATGATCATTGAAGATGAACGCGGTATGGATTATCCTGATTTCGAGTATGAGGGGGCAAGACAACCACCCGAATTGTTTCGCACAACCACGTTACGAAATGAAGAACAGTACGCAATTCATAACGATCATCATGAGGTATATCGTAATGCAGCTATTCATAATAGACTCCAAAGGGATTTAATGGAGCATATTTGGAATTCCCATGGAAATCAGTAGTTGAAGATGGTGGATCTTTGTTTAATTACATATGTTTGCCTTTTTTATTTCTATAACGAAGCGTGTAATGCTTCAATTATTATGTTTGTAATGTCATTTATGTTTGATGAAGTAAATCTATTACGGGCATATACACAATGCATCGAAAAAATGATAAACCATTAAATATTGTTAAACCGAAAATAACACTTGATTACCTAAATGAACTGAAGGTACATGGAAATGTAAACTGCAATAACTAGAAATATCAAATTAATACGTCAACTACATATGTTTTGTTCCAGATCTACTCTCAACAATGCGCTGTTTGTACTCCATCCAATATTGCAATGTAATTGGATCCATTCCGGTGACATCCTTTTCCATTACTATGGTCTCTTGGCGTTGCCGCTCTAGCTCAAAACGACCCTTCTCAATCTCAGTCAATTCTTTTAACACGGCAAGCTTTTCTGCGCTTCCTTTTTGACGTTGTGCATTTTCTCTCGCATGTTTTTCATGCATTAGGGCTAAACGAGAATCGATTTGAGATTGAACAGCAATTTTCTTCTTAGCTGCTCGTTGACCCATCGGTCTAGCGTCCTCATCAAATGCGGGAACTACTTCTTCGTCTTCGATATCTTGGCATTCATTTGAGGCCATATGAGAAGAATTGCCTGGGCTAGAATTGTAAGTAGATCTACTTGCTTTTTTCTTCCCCTTTGACTTCGTCTGCACATCTCTTAAGCCTTTTGCGGTGTTTGAGTTCCATTTTTGTTGACTAACAAGCAAGTCATAGCAGTTTGCAAACTGATAGTAGTGGGGTTTCTTTGTACCATTTTCTCTTGGAAATAATTTCAAGAACTGATCGTTCGCCATTCTCTTCTACAAAAACAGAAAAACAAAATCAAATATTAACAAAGTGATTAGAAATGAATGTAAATTAAAAATGTGATTTTACAAAACGCTACCAATTCAGCTTCGCCACCCATTCCACTTGGATTTGCTGTTCTTATTTTGTGGATCTACGACTCGTAGAATTGTGTTTGTCGATTAATCTTCCCAAAACGACCCGTGATTGCAGACATTGATCTCGTCTTTTCAACATGTTTTTTATTGTACGCACTCATGACTTTTGCCCAAAACGCCTCTCCACTTTGGTCGTTCCCCTTTACCGAGTCGTTAGAAAAATGACAATAAATATAACACAAATCCTTATCTTCATCGCCAGACCATGGAGCAGAAGAATGGAACGATAGAGGGGGGGCGGTTTGGGGAATTCCATTTTGAAAGGGCTGATAATCTAAATCCCAGCTATCCATATTCATCGCTTCGGTATACGATTGAAACGGATGAGACATACTTTCAATATTAAGGAATTGAGAATAAAATTGTAATAGAAGAAGAGATGTGTGTATTACAATCTGGATAACATTGTGATATATGTAGTGAAATCATAAATATGACCGTTTATAGCCGTTGTAATTGAAATATGACCGTTTATAGCCGTTGTAATTTGAAATGTGACCGTTTATAGCCGTTAGGGGGGAAATATGGCTGGGGGGGGAGGAATTTTTGGGGGAGGGGTTGGGCGCCCATTTAATGGGCGCCCATTTAATGGGCGCCCAAGCCCTGGCGCCCATTTTATGGGCGCCAGAGCTCTAGCGCCCATAAAATGGGCGCCAGGGCTTGGGCGCCCATTAAATGGGCGCCCAAGCCCCGTTCAGGATCCTGAACCAGATCCTGAACGTTAAGCTTAATATTACCGTTGAATTGAACGACTGAAATTTTTTTTGGCCAAATTCAGCAGATAATTGAATGATTGGAGATGTCCTTAGCATTTGGCGTATGTGGCGGCTTCAACAACGATTCACCACATATGGCTTGAGAGAGCACGTTACTGATATGAAAGGAAAGTATGCTCGACAGAGCAAAGGACGAAGCTAATCGAGATTAATGTTCGACTACAGCTAGTATGTCACTTTCAACAGCGAACTTTGTCTTTGGTGGAGAGAGAAAAACTATTGAAATAGGGCATCGATTTAGAGGATTCTAGATAAATGCTTTAGCGGCTAAAAGACAGGTGCATGGTATTTGTTATTGTGGATTGGGCTGGGCTAGTATGGTTCAAGACTTGCGGAGGTGTTTCCAATGTCAACCCAGTTTTGGGTCCGGTATTTTTTTTTTGTATTGTAGTTCTGTTTTAGAATTTACTCATATCGTGCTTTTTTTCCTTACCACAAAGGTAAGTTTTTTAAGGAGACGAATTCTGCTATTATATTGTTATCTTTTGTTACCAATAATGAACCTTTTCTTTTCAATATATATACACACACACAAATTAATAAAACTGTATAATTTATAAATTTAAATAAAACAAAAGATTTTATTTAAATAATATTTAGAAATATTATAAATGTGTTAGACTTCATAGATCCAATATAGATCCAATAAGGGAATCTTTTTTAAATTCACTCATAATTTCCACTACGGGCTGGTCCAGTTCCAACACTATCTCCACGATAAGTTGGCCGAGAACCTTCTCCTTATTGAGATTCCCTTGTCGCTACAAATTGCTTTGCCAATTCCTCCATAATAGCTAGGTGTGTTGCTTCCATCTTTTGATTAACTACAACCACCATTCCATCCAGCTCCCTTGTTACCAAATCATGTGGTGATCGATTAGGTACACCACTCATGCTATTGTTTGCTCCGAGGGATTCTTCTACAGTGACATCTTATATGGATTCTTCTTAGGTCTTGTCAAGAAAAATTGTTAACACTCCAAAGCAGAGTTTAAAGTGTAGGCGTCCCCTTCGAAACCACCTTTCAAACAGATGGAGATGGTTAAAACTTTTCGATTCCCTTATATCAACCTTTCGAATAGGTTGAAGCAGTTGAAATTCCTTCTTATATAACCTTTCGACACGGTCGATACACTGAATCTCTCTTAATAATACCTCTCAAACTAGTTAAGTTGGATTAATATGCTTTAGAAACCACCTTTCAAAGTGGTTAAGGTGACTTGTGGATTGGTCCTAATGATCTAAGAATATGGGTTGAATTAAAGGGTTCCGATTACTTCGAAAGCTTGCCTTTCAATGACATGAGGTTAGGACTTAAGGATCTAAGGACTTTAGTGAGCTAAAAGGTTTTGACTTCTTCCGAAGGTGACCTTTCGAGTAAGTTGACATAAGCATAACATAGACAGGATCTTATAAAAACATTAAATCAAATACCATAAACTTGCTTTTATTATCTTTTTCCTTTATTACAAGTAGCTTAAGTAATACAAAGTAGTCAAATTCCCAATCGAATTTGGGAATCAGGGTTTACAAAGTTAAGAAAGTACAAGAATGAAGAGAATCAAATCGGATCCCGAAACCAGACCCAATAGGGTCTTTATAGTTGGTGGTTGGCACCTTTCAAATCATTCCTTTTGACCAGGTCGAAAGGCGGCCTTGGAGACCTTTCATAGCTGTTAACATTAGAGCATCCTTCTACTTTGCTTTTAAATAGATCTTGAGTGCTTTTGATCTGGTTGAAAGGTGTAGATGCACTCTCCACTCCGTTGTTGATGCACTGTTGCAAGTAGAAATGTACGTGGGCTTTTGACTCTATTGATAGGTGAATCTTCAGGGCTTCGAAGGAGATGAAACGTTAAAGGTTTGAACGTGGAAGGTAGCTTACGAAGATATATTTGTTGATTGATGCCGAACCCTATCTTTTGGTGTATATGAATGCTACATTGAACTTAAAATATCTTTACTTTATAAATGTGAATGGTCTTAACCGATTCGAAAGGCATATTTTTCTTTCGAATGGGTAGCTTTGTCCAAGTGTTCTTCTATAGGATGTGAATGAAGGCGAAACCCAGTGTTTCGAAAGGCTTAGCGTGCATGTGAAGGCTTGTAATCTGTTGCCTTTGAAAAGTGTTCCTTAACTCATTCGAAACGTCATCGTGCATGTATAAGCTACTATTTTAAAAGGAAATAGTGGAAGAAAAAGGATGCTTTATAACCTTTCGGCCTCTTCAAAAGCTCGTAAAAAATTCAACTTTTGCAGATGCATCCCTTCGACTCCTTCGAATGATCTTGCTTTCACTATCATTCCCTGTGAATTCCTCTTTTATATTCTCCATGGATTCAAAAAGGTTGAAGTGAATATTAATGGTAACATTTGCCTCCCTAACGAAGGAATGCTCTTGACTTTTCAAGTCAACTGCTTCGAAACCCAAAAAATTTCCCGCATTTTGACATTCCCGGATTTATCTTGGTCGTTCCTTTAAATTCGATCGGATGGCTTTCCCTGCATCTTCCACTTTTATAAATTGTGCTTTCTTCTCTTTTCCGTTTACCTACCATTAAAAGCTTACAGCAAGAATAAAAAATTTCGACTTCTTTTTAAATTCCTATTTTCATTCAACATAAGTTCAAATTCAAGGTACGTGCCTATTGTTTTACCCTTAAAACTGATTTACCATGCTTGATTTCGGTTTCAATTTCTTTAGGTTTAAACTTGTATTTCTATTCTAATTTCCTAAAGATGATTTGAATTTTTTTTTACATGAAATTATCCTTAGATTCATATATTTTGTATTCCATTCGATTTTATGGTATCGATTTTGAGTTGGAATTCAAATCCATCAGATTTGAAGGCTGTTTGTTATTGTTGCGTACAATCCGAAGCTAAAATTCTATTACACTCAATTCAAACCTCTTTTTTTATGCTTCGAGCTTGAATTTGGGGTTTTTGCTATTTTTGAGTGTAAATTCATGCTTGACTCAATTTAATCGTTGGCTTCTTGAAGTATTGGGTTGAAAATTGAACTTGGGAAATGAAGATTTTTCCAATAACTACACGGAGAAGTTTAAGTCATACTAATTACAACTTGATCTTGCAACTTGACTTTTTAACCCTTTCGAAAGGGTTGAGGAGGCTAACTCTTCTTTGCTTCTTCAACCTCTTTCGAAGGGGTCGAGAGGAAGCCTAATAACAACCTTTTAATTGACCCTTTCGAAGGGGTCGTCTTAATGGGTTTGATTTAATGGTCACATAATATATACTTTCGAAAGCCCAACTTTTATTTTAAAGGATTCGAAGCCTAATGCATATAAAAGTGGATTTAACCTGTCATTGGATTCAGTCTCAATTTTAAGTTACTCTAGAAAATGTTGAAAGTTAGAAATTTACACTTCTTATCATAAATTAGATTGACAAAAACATATTTTGTTTAAGTTGAAAACCGAATCAAGCCTTTCGACTTGATTGAAACCTACTATATTGAAACAAGTTTAGTTGTTTGTACGCTTTCAAAAACTTACACCCGTTTCGACTCACTCGAAACCCTTTGTAGTTAACAGGGATTTGACCGTCATTTTATACAAACACTATCGAAACGTTCCAAAACCCTTTCATTTGTACTAATATTACTTGAATCCAAGTCTTTCGACTTAATGGGATATGGAATTTCATCAACATTCATATTCTTTGAGTAAAACAAAATTTATGGGTTTTGACATTGTTGAATGGTTTACTTGGTTTAACTATTAAATGTTGTTAATGTTTTTATATACAAACTAGTAATATAAGGTTAGTCATTCCTTTTTAATAGTAAAATTTTCTTGGGATTTCGACATTTTCGAAGGGTGTGTTTAGTTATTTCTATTCCATCCATCCCTTCAATTTTTTCGAAAGCTCAACAAATTTCATGACCCAAACAGACTTTAACACTCTTTCAAAGATATGTAATTATATACTTTGATGAACATAGGTTTTTGACATCTTTGAAAGGTGTTAATAATGAAACAAATTATAACTCTTAATGAAACGATTTCACCTGACAAAATCATGGGCTTGAAAAAGGTCTCCAAGAAACCTGAAAATGACATAGCTCTAGAGGTAGAATCTTCACCAAAGAAGGTTGAAGCTATCTCCAAACATTCTCTAATATCTTTCTAGAACGAAGTCGATGCCATTCTGAACGACTTTCGAATCACTGGAGTAGAAGCCATTCCCCCGGCGATGGCGATACTATTCAAAATCCTACCGAAGGATGCTTTTTATACTGCCATTCACATTTGGCATGGTGGCTTCCTTCCCTTCCCAGATTTCTTTTCTAAGTTCTTGAACTATCTTAGCATTGCACTTATCCAATTATCAGCTAATGTTAACACATCTAATTTCTTTGGAACTTATGGGCTTTGGAGTTCAACCTTCCTTCACTAAACGCTGAAGTTCTCAACTATTTTATTCGCATGAATTAAACTCAACAATCTGAACAACCAGATTTTCAGAGCTAACCCCCCTAAAAAACTAATTTCATGGGGGGTAAATAAACTTAGAGAATGGGAGATGCAGTTCTTTTTCGTCAAATGTTTTCCAAACATCAGTGGACTCTTCTCTTCTCCCCGTAAGTTGATCATAGTTTTTATCTTTATTCAATTACTTTCTTTTGCTGATCTACGTTGTCTGATTAGGTCCTGCTCCTAAAGAACTTAATGATGAGGATAAAAGAGTCATAAAGCTGTTGACCACTGCTTCAAGTAGCATTGGGAACAGACATACACTACTGACACCTACCAATCTTCAAAAGTATTCCCTTCTCCTTATTGGTCAAAGAGTTCTTGGACAACCCCCTCTTGTCCAACATACTTCTTGAAGAAAAAGTTTCTTGTCTTTATGTGATCACAAAATTTTCTCTCCTATATCTCCAATCTTCCCGGATCATCCTGGTTAGTTTAACTTATTATTTATAATTTATTATTGTGTTACTCTTTAGATTACTTTACTAATTTATTATTTTTTGAATTCTTAGCAACTGCTCCTCCAACCAAATTAATCACAAGTGATCCAGTTCTCCTAAATTCAACATCTAGTGCATCATCCTTGACTCAGGTCATCGCTGGGTCAAAGATGATCGCCAAAAGAAAATTGGGAGAAATGGCTGCAGCTGGCCAATCTCTCAAGAAAGCTAAGATTGTTGATGTCCAGTCTTCTCCTCCTCTAAAAGAAGGTGAAGCCCATATTGATCAATCCAAAACAATTCCTTCAAAGGACGATCTTATGCCTCGCATTGTCGTTTTCGATTCTCCTAATGTTATCGAGCAAATGCAAAGGGATTTGGTAACTTCAACTCCTTCTAAGGAGTTGAAACCCTACGACCCCGATCACCGGTCTCTTTTAATGATTTTGATATGATGGTATAGTCAATCTTGAGTTCTTCCTCATTTACTTCCATTCATCCACCTTTTTATATTCCTAACCCAATTGATCATTTTCGATCGTTGATTGAGCAACAACTTCTGGTACGTTTCATATTGTTTAACCTTCTTATTACTATTTCCCAATGAATGTTGACTCATCTCATACTTTTCCTTTTAGGTTTCTAAAAGTCGGTTCACTCTTCAAGAAAGCGCTTTGAAATCTTCTACTGGGACATCCGGGCTTCAAGAGAAAATATCAACCTTAAACAGTCAGATTACCTCCCTTTTTACTGATAAAAATAATGTTGTGAAGGAACAGGAAAGATTGGAGGGCTCTCTTTCTCAAGATGAATCTATTATCTTAGAGGAGAGGAAAGCAAAATACTCTTAGTCGATGAAAATTTGCCTTTAAAAATGGCTTTGAAGGAGACTGAAGACGAGAAAGCTCAGATGGTGGTTAAACAATCCTCTCTCAGGAAGAAGTTGGAAAAGAAGAGAAATTCCTTAACGTTGGCCATTAATACTATTTCTGAAGCCAAGCAAAGGGTATCATAATTTCTGAGTACTTCCCTCAATGACATCATTGTGAATTCCTACGAGGATGCTCTTATGCTTGTCTATACCGACAACGTTAAAAAGTGCCCAGACTTGAGCTTCCCTTCACTCAATCCTGCTTTAGTTAAAGCATTCAAGGATAAAGTTAAAGAAATGGAGTAGGGAGTCGAAGTACCAGAGAGAGAAGAGATTGATGCTGTCAAAATCTTATCTTTTGAAGTCCCTTCCATCGAAGGAGACTCTGATTCCGACGAAGAAGGTGATGACGATGAAGTCGTCGCAGAAGAAGGCAGCAATGATGATGAAGATAGTGATGACAATGAAGATAGAAGTCAGGGTTCAAGCGACAAAGGGGTTGGCCATGCCGGTGTTCATGAAAAGGATGGCGATGATCTTCATCAAGCTTTAGAAAAAGTTAACCGTGATCCTAGTGATCGTGAAACAAACCAAATTGAACTACCCGAACCTTCCGATCTTTAAGAAGAAACTTCCAACATTAACGTTGAAGAACGAAGGGAGAAAAGGCTAGCCCTGCAAACTCTAGTTCATGTTTCTCAGGTATGGGATTCTTTGTCCAAATGTCTTTCACTCCTAAGGTAACAATAGTTAACATCTTTTTATTTTAGATAAAGAAGAAATCTATCCAACTTTATAAAACAAAGCTTGAAAGAAAACAAGCCGAAATAAATAGATTGTAAAGAGAGTTAGATAAGCAATTAAAAGAACACAATGTGCTCTTGGACAAGTATCATACTTGGGTAATTTTAGTGGGGGTCTACTTAGGCATTTACGTAAGAGGTATTTGGATGAATTTGGATCTGATCCACATCTAGGGCTTCCTGGAACTCACCGCGGGTCAAATCAATCCCTTACGAGTTGGTTTCGGAAAAAATTCAAATATTATAAAGACAAATTTATTTCTGAGTTAATCAAAAAGTCAACTTTGTATGAACTGGATGAACATTTGTAATTATGTAGTAACACTTATTTGTAAATTTTCCGCACTAGTTTCCTTTTATACTTAGTCATGTATTGTTATGCTATAACAGAATAAGTGTCTCTCAAGAAGCCTTGTTTCTAAAGATTATTTACGCAAATATTTCAAATTAAGAAGTGATTATTTAGAAAAGGCTTCACTTTTGAAATCTTCAAAATTAGTCAGATATTGTTTTCTTAGAGACCTACAGAGACGTTATATGGAACATCCCCGCCCGTATTTCGATTTTCTGGGTGAAGAAAAGGAAAAGCTTCTCAAAGAACTTGAAACATATCATACCAAATTAATATGTGGTTGCAGTAGTCCTCCTATCAGGGAATGAGACTATAGCAAATATCCTCCAATTATTACACTGGAAGGATTTAGTGTCCTTGTGATTCAACAGTTACTCTTACAGCTAATTCCTTGAACAAAGTCAAAAATGCTGTCTCTCAACTTTAAATGTAATAAAACAAGTGTTTGATTAAAACAATGGAATTGTACGTTTTATTTTATTTCTTCTTGAGTTGTAATCTCTATTGATGTAATAAAAGATATTGGTTATTTGAGCCTTGACTTTATTTTCTTTTTTATATAGGATTCACGGTTAGCTATCGCGCCACTCTCATCGGATTCCTTATCTTGCTTCATTAGCATCAGAGATGGATTGATTGTAGATGTTGAAAAGAGGCATTCACTTAAGGATCCTTTGTCTACTCGTTTTCAAGGCAATGCAGATGCAATGGAAATGACATAGGAGATATTTGCTTCAAAAGACAATTGTTAGAAACCTTAACGATCAAATTCCCAATCTTGAAGTGGACATCAAAAATAAGGATGAAACAGTTTCCATGTTAAAGTGCCAAGTTAAATCGAATCCTTCGATTGATCTTGATCATAAGATGTCTGAGCTTCTTCAACTGATAAGCAATTTGGAGATTAAGTTAAAAGATAGTCAAGCTCAATGCAAATCATTATAATTTATCATGGGGGATAACATTCCGAATATTGATTTAACAACTTCTCCAACACCTCATCTGTCGTAAAATCAATAAGATCTTCATCTCTTGCAATTCAAAAATTTCCTACTACAACTAACCCCCCTCTCGGTTTAGATGAGAATGTAGTAGGAGAATGGTGCAGGAAGGTTAAATTCGAAATGATGAGATATATTGATAACCGGCAGAGGGTGGGATATTTGCAACACATCAATGAATACACAACCAAGATTCAAAGACTTGAACGTGAAAAGTAACTTCTTCAAAGCGTGTCGCTGATTTAGAGAGATAGAATAAAATACTTAAAGGTGCTAATAAAGCTTTCAACCGTGCTTTAAAGGCTCGTATTTATTCCATCAATGATGCTGACGAAATAAGAAAAAAAGAAAAGAAGCTTAAAGAGATTCTTTGTATAGCAATTCAACATATTGTTGATCTTTTGATTGTTGAAAATCTAGATAAGACTGTTCAGGATTTGTATAACATACATTTGTGCTATATACTTGTAAATAATTTTATAAATTATGTAAATTATGTAAATATCACCTGGTCTGCAGTCCTTCCTTACGATGTTGTTTTTGAATCTGCTTTTCGATAACTTGGATTATGGTTTTTTTTTATTTTGGCCCATTCAGTCTTCCTTACTAATCTTACTTCCTTGAAAAGTATGAAGTAAACAATATTCTTTATCGTTGACTTGAAATATATATTGTAGTTTATCCACATTATTAGTAGAGGTTAATAGATCATTATGTAAACATATGATAATAAGTGAGAAGTAATTCCATAATTAGATACGGCTGAATGTCTTGAAACCATCTCTGGTAATGACGAGAGAGAGCCAAGAATTCAACTTCAACCATATTGACAGGACACCAAAAACCTAATTATAGAGAACCAGAAATTCAATTTCGAATTCAATTATAGAAGTTTAAAAATTCCTCTTTTGGAAATAACAATGGAGAGAAAATAATAATCATTTAATAAAAGTTCAGAAATCATCATCTGAGTTTGTAGTAGAAGTGCAGTGACCCTGATTCGGGCTTAGTGAGATAGTTCTCGAGTTTAATTGAAGAATAGAAATTCATAAAAATCTCAATTTTGATTGCTCTGGATCATAGATTCGGGCACTGATGAATGAAATTTAAAAGTTAAAAGTCCCGAAACCCAGATTTGGGTATTAGTGGATGATAACCAAAAATCCATAATAATGTTCTCCGTAATATAAGTCTAGAGCCCATATTTGAGCATTAAGGAGTGAAGTCAGAAATTAAAAGTACTAGCCCCGAAACCCAGATTCGGGTTTTAATAAGTGAAGTTCTGAATTCTGTTTTTAGGAATCAATGGGAGGCTGTAGATCCTTATTTAAGCCTTTTTCTGCATCGCTCTTTGCGTTTTGATTCTTTTTAAATGTGCCACCCTTTAGGAGTTGTATGTTGTCGTTGTTTTACATGCCGCTTCTCGAGCTCGGATGTCTTAGTCCGTTGTTCGATATGCCGCTTCTCGGGATTGGATGTCTTAGTCCATTATTTGATATGCCGCTTCTCGGGCTTGGACGTTTTAGTCCATAGTTGTCTAGTGCATTTGGTTAGCTTATCCACTAGCAGGACCCAAGGACTTACCCAACCTCCCTCCAGGAGGCGTCCTAGTCAGGCCTTATAGGCGGGACTGAAGGCTTGTTCGATGCCTTGGCCAGGCTATAGCATGGCGGGACCAAGGGCTTACTCCGTCCTCCCTCCAGAAGGTGCCTTGACATGGTCATAGCGTGGCGCGATCACGGGCTTGTCGATGCTCTAACCTGGCCATAGCATGGTGTAGATAAAGGCGGTGCGAACAAAGGCTCGTCGATGCTTTAACCTAGGCATAGCATGGTGTGGTTAAAGGCTGATGCTAACCTCCTTCCAGGAGGCGCTTTGACCTGGCCAATTCGGCGTAGACAAAGGCTTTGACCGTTTAAGGTAATTTCCAAGTGCAAGGAGAATTCTACTCCCGACTATGTAGATTTTTCATGTAAAAGCGACGCTTTATTGAATATGACTAGCATCTCTTTACAAATCTATTGATTTTGCCTTGTTTGAAAAAGTTGATCACCATTTATTCAATTGCTTTACATTGATTTGTCTCATGCCCATTCATCATGTGATAGTGGCAATAAGATCCTCCTTGATTCCTTTCATATTTAGGTTTTTCTTCTATGATGGCCAATAGTTGAGTTCTTCCTTGGTTAGCAGATAAAAATTCTCAATTGATGTATTCAGATTGCATTCCTTGGGAAGTTTCGAATTGAAGCTTGTCTTTTGAGGATGGTTTCTATATCTTTTATTACTTGGTTCTAAAGCTTCACCCTCAACGACCAATTTTCTTTTCAAAACCTTATGGAGCTCACATGTAGGCAATGTCTCACTTGTTGCTTGATGCATTTTTGAGGAAAGGTAATGTAATCAGCCATCATTCCCTCTTCAAAGATTGTTCCTTTGGTATAGAGTTGAATAGTCTTCCTCATTTGGTCAAATAAGTTATCACTTTCATTTTTTGTTCCTCCTAAGGCAAAGATAGTTGTGGGGCCAATGTGAAAAGGGTTTAAACTCCATTTGTCTAGGTCATAGGATTCAGCTCTCTTTTTCTTTATGATCCTTAAAGCTTCTAATCTCAAAATTTTCTCTTCATGTAGTTTAGAATCATTAACTTTTCTATGGGAGAATCCAATTGGATGTGGCTTCGAGGATCCTTATTCCGACCTTTTGAGTTTGCTAAACATGGTGATGTAAAGTTTAAGGTGAGTAAACTTGGAACAGAGTTAGGTTAGAGGAAAGTAAAGTTGGAAGTTCAACAGTCGGAGATTCATCTCCTCCTTTTAGCGCAAAAAATGCTAACAAAAAAACTTGTCGACACCCCAAAGCAGAGTTTAAAGTGTAGGTGTCCCCTTCGAAACTATTTATCGAATAGATAGAGAGGGTTAAAACTTTCTGGTTCCCTTATATCCACCTTTCGTATAAGTTGAGGCAGTAGAAATTCCTTCTTATATAACCTTTCAACACAGTCGATACATCTGAATCTCACTTAATAATATCTTTCGAACTAGTTAAGTTGGATATATCCTTTCAAAACCACCTTTCAAAGTGGTTGAGGTGACTTGAGGATTGGTCCTAATGATCTAAGAATATGAGTTGAATTAAAGGGTTCCAATTTCTTTGGAAGCTTTCCTTTCGATGGCTCAAGGTTAGGACTTAAGGATCTAAGGACTTTAGTGAGCTAAAAGGTTTCGCCTTCTTTGGAAGGTGACCTTTTGAGTAGGTTGACATATACAGAACATAGACAGGATCTCATAGGAACATTAAATCAACTAACATATCCATATACCATAAACTTGCTTTTATTATATTTTCCCTTTATTGCTAGTAGCTTAAGAAATAAAAAGTAGTCAAATTCCCAATCTAATTTGGGAATTAGGGTTTACAAATTTAAGAAAGTACAAGACTGAAGAGAATCAAATCGGATCCCAAAACTAGACCCCTATGGTCTTATTTATAGGTAGGGTTGGCACCTTTCGAATCGTTCCTTTCGACCTGGTCGAAGGCAGCTTTGGAGACCTTTTGTGATATTAACATTACTACATCCTTCTGCTTTGCTTTTAAATGGATCTTGAGTGCTTTCAATTTGGTCGAAAGTGTAAACGTGCTCTCCACTTTGTTGTTGATGCGCTGTTGCAAGTAGAAATGAACATGGTCTTTCAACTCTGTTGATAGGTGAATCTTCAGGGCTTTGAAGGAGATGAAACGTTGAAGGTTTGAATGCGGAAGGTGGCTTTAGAAGATATGTTTGTTGATTGATGTGGAACCCTGTCTTCTGGTATATATCAATGTTACATCGAACTTAAATGATCTTTACTTTATAACTGTGAATGGTCTCGACCGAATCGAAATGTTAATTTTGCATTCGAATGGGTAGCTTTGTCCAAGTGTTCTTCTGTGGGATGTGGGTGAAGGTGAAACCAGTGATTCGAAAGGCTTGGCACGCATGTGAAGGTTTGTAAGCTGTTGTCTTCGAAAGATGTTCCTTAACTCATTCGAAACTTCATCATGCACGGGGAAGCTACTATTTCACAAGGAAACAATGGAAACGAAAGGTGCTTTTATAACTTTTCGACCTCTGCGAAAGCTCGTACAACATTCAAATTTTGCAGATGCATCCTTTCGACTCCTTTGAAAGGTCTTGCTTTCACTATCATTCCCTGCGAATTCCACTTTTATATTCTCTATGGTTTTGATAAGCCTGAAGTGAATATTGATAGTAACAGGGCTGATATGTAACAGATCTCTTTGGATTTTTTTTTTTTTAAATCCTAGTAGCAAATAGAGACCCGACCTGGTCTTCTATCTATCAATAAAAGCAACAATAAATGCTAGCCAATATTTTCGCCTGACAACCCTAAATGATAGAAATTCAGAGATGAAATGAAAATAGAGTTTATCAATCAGTAAAAGAGGGAAAAACCATTAACTTTATATAGTGGTTCTGTAAATCTCTGATCTATGTCCATCTTATCAAATTTTTTTGCTTTATCTATCACTAGTTCTATCAACTGTAAAAAGAAATCTCAAAGCTCAATCTCGAGTAGCAAAAATGTAAGTGTTTCCCTTATTTTAATAAAAAAAAATTCCGACCCCTTTTCTGTTGAAGATAGCCTTCTATTTATAGCAGATTTGGGATATTTGAAGGCCATATATTCGGCATATCAAATTTGAATTCGTTATCCAATCAGATCCACCATAATTGAAAAGAGATCAAGTCAAAGATAAACAAAATTTTAAGTCTTAATGGATCAGCATCGATCCATGGCCTTGGTCCAAAAGTTGTTATGTCTTCATGTTTTCATGGTCCTTAATGCTTTAGAGGGGTAAAATTGTATTTGGTATGGATCAGTGGCGATCCGTCACCCTTGACAAAACACTTGTCTTTTTCTTCACTTTGGATAAGAATCCATTGTTGTTGAGTTTTGGAGGCAAATTGGTCTTTTTGATAGATCGATATTGGTTAATTCATGGATCGGTACTGATCCATAGTCTTAGCCAATTTTGCCTCCTTTCTTTACTCTTTGTTTTCGGTCATCTTCTAGTCCAGAATCAATTCCTCCACCATTATGTAGGCCAGTTCCATTGAAATGTCGTTTGGGAAAAATATCTGATAACACAACCAGATTCTTTGAAAACTGTGTTTTGTTGTATAAAAAAAATGTTCGTTTATGCTCATGATGAGCTCGATGAAATTCAACACTTAAGAGTAAAAATTAGATTTTGAAGTGAGGTAGCTAGTTATGTACTTATGTATGTACATTGTTTTATATTGGTGGAAAAACCAATTGACGAACATTTTTAGTGCATAAGAGAGACGAAGATGTAGAGAAAAACGAAGAGAAAGAACAGAGTTCATATTTTTGCATGTGTGTTTCACTATACCACACAATCGAAAATATTGGATTCAGAAAGATGCAAGACTGTAAATTTTATATGACTGTTTGCTGTTCGTTCGTGTTTCGGATGGAAAATTGCTTGTTTGTGTCGGTCTGATTTTCATCAAGGATAAGAATTTAAACAAGAAACTATACTCATCTCCAAAAGGACCAGTCCGAATGATTTATATCCACTACAAAGAGGGTCAACGACTTTTCAGAATTCTATATTTAAACTCAATTCTTTCGTAATATCTCAAAAAGTAGTATCATCTCCAAGTAAGGACACTCAAAGTTTTCAATTTGTTTACGAAATAATTTTTATAACAAAATTTCCAACATTCGGAAACAATACCATGAACAATTACAGAGGACAACCGAACGAGTTTAAGTCTCTTCAGTTTATAAAAAATTCAGGGTTCGAATACAGTTGGCTTCACAATTTTGTAGTAAAGAAGGGGGACAGACTGGGATTGGTGAAGATGGCAAAGATGTAAAATAAAAAAACAGAGAGCTGGTATGTCCTATATGCATGTCAGATCACCTTTTCAATTATATGCACAACGTACGTCTCAAACTCTGTCGAATTGCCACGACACGAAAAATCATTTCAACCGATGCAAATAATGTACGCATGTTATATTATAATATAAAAATAACATATGGTACGTACAAGTTCAACCATAAACATTTATTTCAATCAACTCATCGAGGTTGTAAGTAAATCCAACTGAAAAATCAATGAAGCATTCGGCCTTTATCATGTACCTCCACCAGTGTGTACTTAACCATTGCGTAATCAAGCAAGCAAATAATGATAGACCAAATAATAGACCAATTAATATTACAAATAGAACCTGAAACAATATGCACGCATACAAGCATGTTTTTACTTTAACCGTTTTGCAACACACACATATGTATATGTATGTGTGTGTGTGTGTATATATATATGATATATACAAACAAAAACCTGTAAATTTAAATAATTTCATTATTGCATGAGATGAGAGCATGCCATTAATAATTGATGTAAGGAGAAAGATCCCGATTGCATGAGGGTGGAAACAGTCACGTGGAAAACGAGGGAATGCATGCAGTGTCGGTGTAGTTTACCAGGTTCTGAATCTTTTTTTTTTCCTTCTTGTTTTCATCATCAAACCAAATGACTAAATTAGTAAATAAAACGAAAAACAAATGGGTTTATCAGAGACATATATACCTGAAAGAGCATAGGGACAACAGTAGTTGAAAACGTATGTTTATTGTCTTTATTGTTATCCCGCATATGAAAAAAAAACAAATCCTACTTGTTCAGCAAAAAAAAGTCATTAGGGTATTTGAAAGGAAGTTGATTTGAAACAAAAGAAAAACATGTTGTTTTTTATGTTTTAAAAGGATAGACTAGAATCTGGAAAATTAGCAAGAATAATACGTACTACATAATATTTATTTCTTTTTCAAAGAACACATCTTAGTGATTGTTTATCCGTAGTGTTTATTTCTTCGTAATCATGTTAAAATATCAAATTTGCTTCCTTTCCATGTTTTTTCCTACGAATTCTTTTCTGTAGCCCGTTAATTTTTTTTTAAAATAAATTGTTCTGCATGCTAGTTATTTACATTCTGATACATAGTTTGTTTTCAAAGTAATCCAATTACTACTACTGTAAATCACATAATATTAGTTGTAACTATTATTTTCTATTTACAGTAAGAAGCATCCTTCAAACTTAAAAGTAAGCTTACTGTCTCTGAAACAAATTTTTTTTTAACAACTTCCCTTTGCCTATTTTTCTGTATTTATATTTAAGAATATTAACATTAATAATAACCACAAAACTTTTTTAATTTGAGCAACTTTTGCAATCTTATTACGCAAATAAATCATTTACAAAACTAATTACAAATGTAAATCACTTTTGACCAGTTCAGGATCATGTTGGTCAAAAATGACGTTTTAAATGTCATCTGTATATTATTTTTTAACTAAACATGGTTGAAGAATTTTGAGAAAGTCCCAACTACATTTTAAAATACGTCCGTTGGCTCCATCTCAAATTGCATATATATATATATATATATATATATATATATATATATATATATATATATATATATATTTTGAGTATTGCTACAGCATCCGAAATATATTTTGTCAAATACTGCGAATAGGGTAATTTTGCTTCGGATTTAAAGGCTGAAATTCAGAGAGACCCCATACTTTTCTTTCTAATTCGCAAGTTTTGACAAAAAATGCTTCGGGCGAAGTAGAATTGTTGATTTTTTTTTATCAATGTATAGTTGACGTTGTTCCAAAATGCGCTAACCATACTTAATTTAAAAAAAATTGACCGCATTTAAGATTCCTTCTACGCTATTTACCAGTGTCATGTTGAGCTCGTCAAAAATGATGTATAACTGTAACTAGTTTTATAACAGATCTATTTGCGTAAAAGTAAAAGTAGCTCAAGTCGGAAAAAATAAAAATAAACCCATAATAATAATGTTGAGATAATGCATCTGTTTGAAGTTACCAATTATGTGCTACGTAACCGTTTTCAATTTCATTTTATTAACTATCAACTTATATGTCAAAGTTTCTTACTTTGATAATGAACAAACATTTAGAATTCAATTTTTTGGTTCCCATTTCTACCATCAGAAAACATTGAAATTTTGAAAAATTCTATTTTAATTCCCACCTGATACCCTTTTCTTAGTATGTTAATAAAATGTTCAATTCTACTGTAATTTTGTAACAGAGAGAACTAGTCTGAGTAAAAAACCTGAGAGCAATTTTAGTCATGTTTTTTAAAATTTAATCTTAAAAGCAACAAAATGCTATAATCATACAACATTGCACATATATAATGTTATATGTGTATTTTATTTTAAGAGCATAAAAGTGTAGGAGATGAGAGATAATCATTTGATTTTAGATAATATAACTTTTTAATTTTGATTATACGCAGAGCTTATGAATCCATAGCATAATTTGACAAATGACTTTATTGAAGCAACTCATGCTGAACCAATAATTAGAGCATTACCCACCAAGTTGTCAAAGTTCAATTCAAAAACCATCCTTAATGGAGAAAAAAACAAAAACATGGCTATATTAAAGCCGGTAAAGAAATGTGCTGTGGATTACAATCCATATGCTTACAGCAAATTAATTTGGAACGTCTCCTTACCAGACATTTATAAAGTCGGCTAAGGAAACATTAAAAGGAAAAAAAAAAAAGATTATAACCGACTATGATAAAGCCGGCTATATTATAGCCGGTTAAGAAACATCCTTCGGAATGTCGAAGCAACCTTGAAGTGGCCAACCAACCGTCTATTTGGGTAGGTTGCTTCCCAACCCACAGCCGTTTCAGAATGCTCTTGTAGCTTTTATCAAGGCCTTGATCTCTACGTAGAATAAAACTCAAATAAGCAAAAAGTTGGCAAAAGGGTAGTCCGAGCTGCATATAATTATATTCTTTTAGATTGCAAGAAAATATTTATAAACCACACTTTCTAGAAGCATAAGCTTTATATATACTTCACCCAATTTCAAATTTCATAAAGTTGCTCAAATCTCGTTATTTTAATTAATATTTGGTTGTTGCTCATAAAAGCATTTGGACATATATGAAATAAAGGAATTTGATATCCACTTTTAGAAAACTGAATATATGTTTTTCTTTTCCAATGCATTCTTTTATCCCCTTCGCAGCTTAATCATCAAAATAAATAACCATATGAAATTTTTAAACATGAAAAACAATAATGTATTAATTTGGCATTATTTACGTGTAATGCTGGATGAATATAACATTACTCCAATTCGTTGACTATAAAGGAAAAAAAAAAACCTAGCCTGCTTCTCGCCACCGAGGAGGCTTTCACAAATTTGATTATATCTGCTGCTCGAGGTCGATGCTGTGGTAATTTACAAGTTGGATTCAGCTGATGCTTTATGTGAATCAGTATCACTAGTGTCATTTTCGCTCTCTTGGCTAATTCCCAAAAGAGGTTTCTGTGGAATTCCGTGCTGAAGGAACCGGAATGAAACCTACCTGGACAGATTTTTAAACCTTGCAATTAACACTACTGGCACTCAATCATATTTACATTAAACAATGTTTACTGACACTGGGGCGTGTGAATGTGTGTACTCATTTTCAAATTAGCAATACATAATTTAAAACAAACTTAACGTTATACATTTTTAAAATTTGACTTTCATGGATCATTTTTTTCTTTGGTTTAAATAATATTTTATTTGAATTCCCGTAATTGCAAATTTTTATACATGTTATATGCCAATCAGCTTGTTTTTAAACAAATTTCTTGAAATTTCAAACTAAATATAAATGAACTTGCATAATAAACTTCTGCACCTAAATGAGTTTTACCTTATTTTTTCATATGCAAGCAAATTTTGCCAAGATTATGAAAAGAAATATGTTCCTTTAAACTCGGGAGTTAACACATATTATGACACAAGTAAGAATTAAGAAAAAATAATAAATTATAAACGATCGTTGTTACCGTTTAAAGATCTTCAAACAAATTCAATTCATAGAATAACTATCATTTTATTAGTCTGTTCCCTTGACCCTTTTTTAATTAATGGTGCTAAATGCATCACATTACATCGTCTAAATTACCTAATTTCATTCCACAATATACCATCGAATGAAATTTAGTTTTAAAATATGCGTTTAACTTTATTCGACAGTCCGACGCCGAGCCACTTCACAGTCATTCGACGGCACTTCACAGTCATTCGACGGTGTACTGATGAATGAACTTTCTAGGTAACATGGAGTACCCAGTATGGTGCATTTAACACCATTCTTACTAAAAATCTTAATACAGTGGCTCTTCCATGTCCAGATTCACTTAAAAGTTACTCACTTCAAATCAAATGTTATCCAGTATTTGAACCATGCAGCTTTCAAGTGAACATGGATGTCAATACGAAGACACGGTGGTTCAAGGACTTGGAGGCAAGCTCAGCATGATATCGGAAAGTAATTTCCTTATGTTGTTTGGTCATTCGTACTATTGTTAGGGGATATGAAGCTAAAGTGGTTGTATTGCGACCCATCTTTGAAGAAGTAACAGGTGAACAGTTAAAGCTATGTAGAAAAAGAACAAGCACAAAATAAGCAGGATCATCTAGGTACGGAGATGAATTGATGGATGAACTATAGTAGTGACTTGAAGACTTGCGGATGCCAGCTAAAGTGG
Source organism: Allium cepa (assembly GCA_030765085.1). NCBI lineage: Eukaryota > Viridiplantae > Streptophyta > Magnoliopsida > Asparagales > Amaryllidaceae > Allium > Allium cepa. The sequence goes on from CM060939.1 coordinate 562,599,373, forward strand.
AGGAAGGGCCACAGATTGCACAAGGCAATCATCTTGGCACCGACATGATTTGTGCTATGGAAAGACCTCGTCCTCCTTCCTATTCTCATGAATCTAACTGTTTGCCCGATCTTTCATTGATCTGACTACTATGATGTGCAATTCTCCTAAAAGTAGCAAGCCTATAACAACAATTACATGACTTTTTTTAACCTCTGTTTGCTTCATCTTCTATCCTTTACACTCCATTTTCATTTGAGAGCTTACTTTAGTTGTTCTGGATCTGAAATCAAATTGCAAAGCTCGTGTACAATGGCAGTCAATCTCTAATAGGATTAAAGTGGACGTAGGACATAGAATTTGCCAAATCAATATAAAATTCCTTGAGTTCCCAGTGTTTTCTTGTTGATTCTACTTGAATCTACTTGTTATTATTCTATTTGGGATGTTGTGTCAATTTTTAGTTCAACATTTTGGCGCTTTTAGTGAGAGATGAACTCAAATACAAATCTAGCTTAGTATTGTGGATAGAGTATCCAAAAGTTAGATCCATAACCTTATTATTGCAGAACTGAAGTAATAGCTTGTAACACCTCATAAAATCAACCATAAATAAATTGGATAAATTAAATTAAATAAGATAGGGGTAAAAATAAAAAAAATAAAAAAATTGAAGTTGGACCACGAAAGTTATGTCGTTGCATTCATGCGAAATTCTAATCAATTTTCATACATAATACATTAAAAAAGAGCTCAAACGAAAAAGTTATGGACATTTGAAGTTTTCGAGTTTAAATAATTTAAGTAGAATTCAAATTCAAATGAATAATTAATTTTAAAATTTGAAATTAAAAAGTTAACAATAGATAGACTTGGAGATTAAGTAAACGTTAAAATCAATATTACCATTAAATATTAATTAAAGAATAAAATAATTCAAAATCAATGGCACGATAAAACTTTCCATAACAAACGAACCAGTCGACCACTCCTCTTGGGCCGACTGGTCTTGAATAGCGGCTTGGATTTTTGTGTACAATGAACGTCCCGATTTTTATACCATTAAACTAGCTTAAATCCGACGGTTTTGATGCAGTTCAACTACTATAAATAAGACCCTAGATCCTCACTTGTATTCATACAATATTTTAAGAACATTAGTGAAGCTCTATCAGTTTATCTCTTCAAGATTTAGAAAACTCAATTAGGATTTCAAGTAAGAAATCATACAGATCTATCTTTGTTTATTATTTATTTTCTCAACTTCTTCTCCTCCAAACCTTTAATTTTATGAATCTAACATATATACAAATTCCTTGTTGTGTTTGTGTGTAAAAGAAGTGATCTAATAAAGATTGTCAAAGGCATGTTACACAACACCAAATAGGTCATTTTGCAACACTTTTTCGTTTTCAATTTCCAACGGTTATTTCCGTTACCAATTTCCAACGGTTATTTCCGTTAGACAGAGTTGCAACGGTTATTACCGTTGGTAAAGAAGGTAATTTTGTAAATAAATAAAACCAGAGTGGACAGAAAAGTAATTTTCTCTATCGTTTATCGTAATCCCACTTTAACGCTTATGTTTTCCCCATTTCATTATTTGTCTCCTCTTTTAGTCTAGGGTTGCTACTTCTTTAGGCGCCGCTTCCGCCTCTTTTTGCCACCGCCTTGTTTTGTCACCGCCTTGTTTTATCACCACCTCAACCTCATTTTGTCAGCCTATGCCTCGTCTAATCAAAGTCTAGGGTTTCTGGTTGCTGTTTGAATTTCAATTCAGGTAATTTTATTTTGGTTTCGTTCATCTTTCAAATTGAACATGCACTGTCGAATGTGAATCTAATATTGATAATCACTATTTTTCATATACCTGAGGCTACTCAAAGTTATTATTTTCATTTAATTTTTCTCCTTCTGAATTAAAGAAGCTGTTATTGACGCTTGCTTGATTCGTTTATGTTGTAACTATCCTGCACTTTTGACTTCCCTTCCAAAGGGTAAAATATGGGAAAAAGTTGAACCTAAGAAAAGAAGGCATAAAGTAACAGTAGTTAGTAAGTTAGTTATGAGTTTCGTTGGAAATTATGCACTAACATTGAAAAGCTCTTAGACAGTCACTTCAAACGGAATGTTGTAAAAGAACAATATTGTAAATACTGAAAATGGTTGAATGTTGTCCATTTGGTAACTAATGTGTGAACATATGTCTTTGTATGGTCCCTATCTCTATGTATATATTTTTTGGATGGCTACAGTAGATTGCATGATGTGTAGAATTCAAACTTGATGTAAGAAGTGAGTTGACATGTATGACAAAACAAAATGTGAGAAGTGAGTTGACATGTATATCTTCCTTTTCATTCCAATCTTTTTGCCCATTGTGCATTCATGTTTAAGTAGCCTTATGCAAACAAAATAATCATTTTCTTGAATACATCAGGTTTTTAGTTTTCTATGGCACTTGGGATCAAATTACTAATTTAGCAATGTAAATTCTCCATGGCAACGTCAATACATAATTCATATTGTCTTCTCGTTTCTTCAAATTCAATGTCATTTCAATTATGTTGTTGTTGCAGGAGAAAAGGCTACATGATAAGTTGGAGGACGAGAAGCAAGCTCAGCTCAGAAAGAAGCAAGAATAGTATTTCTTTCATCATAAATACAAATAATGTATATGCAAAAGTATATGTTCATATTGCATGCGTTAATCCTGTATATCTAGAAGCATCATGCACTACTGGCTTTGTTCATTCACTTATTTTTCCGAAACCAATTTCAGGTGGTTACGTCCTGCAAGGAGAGGATGCAAAAGATAGTAGCAGACGAAATGAACTGTACGGAATATTCATATAGGAATTAGAAAGGGATAATGGAGAGGAGTTTCAGCAGAATGGACGTAGAGGTGGTAAGGTATCAGGTGGTCGATATTCAGAAAGTGAGATGCAGATGCAGATGCAAGCTACAGACCCCAAAGTGCAGCCATGTCGGGTCAGTGCTATTGAGATTATGGTGTCAAACTGTGGCGATTCAAGGGCAGTGCTATGTTGAAAAGGGATGGTTGTTCCTCTCTTCCTTGATCATAAGGTTTATATTTCGTTCTTATTACCTAACTTAACTAGCTTAATTAATCGGTTGATAACCACATAAGATAGTGATAAAACATTCAAAATCTTTGTTATAACAAAGTTAATCCACTCTACTATAAGGTAAAAATTTAGAAATTGTTTCAACATGACTAATTCCTTTTGTTTTAACACATTGTTATATCCTAAATATCTATTATAGCATGAGTCATTCATTTTATTTGTTAGAAAACACAATCAGTTTTCTTTCAAATGAATATTTTAATGTAGAAGTTATTAATTATGTTCTTCTAGTTACAGCCATATCAACCGGATGAGTTAGAATGGATTCAAGCAGCAGGAGGAAGAGTTGTCTACTAGGATGGTGCCCGGGTTCATAGATTCTTGCCATGTCCAGAGCCGTAGGTATTCAATTAACTAATTAGTCTTATTTATTACTTTTCAATTCATAATATGTTATCCTTGATGCAAATTACTATCCATGCATCAAATTATTCAATAAAAACTTTTTTAGAACCTACGACATTAACCTTTTCAACATGTATCATTCACTAGCGTAGTACAATTATGTTATGGCATGGTGTATATGGTCTTAATTAAACCATATAGTAGGTAGTAATAGGTGTCTGTCGATGATGATTGTCATAACATGTAGGAGATAATATTTAAATACGAGGGAGCATGCTACTTCTTTAGCCTTCATTTGGAATCCTTTTCCAAGGGTCAGTTTACTTGACCCAGGTAATGTGCACTATCTTGTTAATCTTTCAAATGGAATATATCATGAAATTATCTCACTGATGCTCCTATTTGATATACACATCAGCCTATTCCATGGTTATTATTTATATATCATTGCGTATGAACTCAACCTGGTGCATTATAGGTGGATGCTGCCCATTTTTTCAAAAAGTTTAATAGGGCAGTGTCATTCCATGCAAATGTGAGATTATGTCCTTAATCTATTGATCTATAATGATGTAATTCAGTGTTTACATTAGACTTCCCACATCTAAACTGGAATTTTTCCCTTGGTTATATTTTTTGTTAATGTAAAAAATGCTAAAGTTTTTCTTGTGTACATGACTACAAATTTTAGTTTTATAGAGAAATCAGTGAAGGTTGCAAAAACATTTCAAGATTTTCTTCCATCCTTTTTTCTTTTTTCCTTTACTCTCCATTTCAATGTCTCTGTTTTTTAATGCAAAATATTGTAGCTATTTTTGATGACAAAAGATATCATGGTTCTACCACTTTCTTGTGCTTTTGAACAACATTTTATTGCACGGTTGATAGTGCAAGTGGCCAAACATGCTGATAACTCAGTTTTAAACAGGTGATAACTTCATAGCAGTAGGTTAATTTCTTGGTTGTCGTCAATAGTGTAAGAGTATCCATTCAATAAAAAAGAACATTTGCATGTATGTTAGGTGAATTCAAGATAACTACAGTTCATCATGATCAATTTGAGTAACTTGTTGGTTTGTAAAGAATTCCTCTTCGTTAATTTTCAACAGGTGATATAAGTTGTCGTACATTGCTAATTCGAACAAAACAATCATGTATACATATGAAGCTATTCAGAAATTGATTGATCAACCTGTATGCTTTGAAAGTGGTCATGGTTTCAATAATTCTACAACCTTTGCGGGGTCCTTAACACCTTGCTTCTTTGCCCACTTAACAAAAGTGTTTTTACATTGAAAAATACTAAGTGTAACTCCGACTTTTTTTTAACGATTAGCCTCTTCTTCGTTGCTATCAGATCCCTCATTCCAAAATAAATGCAGGCTTTTTGAATCTGGCGTAATTCTGCCCCATCTCCAAATTCGAACATCGGTTTCTCTTTTCTAAGTTATTTTATTCTTCAATTTTGTCATAATTTTACATATGATATGATTATTGGCGGTTCTATGAAAGATATGAAAGAAACGAAAGCAAAAAAATAAAGGAAGTGAATCCATTTTGTTCGTAACCAATACATTATGCACTATATGTTATAATTTTCCAGAAAAAACCTTGTCACGTTTTTTTCAGCTGTTTGGGCCTGAATAGTAAGGTTGTAAAACGAAGTAAAAAGGAAGCTGCCAATTCTTTTCTAATTTTAGCTACTGAACTGACATATTTCTTTTCTAGAATATCTTGAACTTAAATGATTGTTACTTCAATAGAGTATCTTGAATTTAATGATTTTTCATTGTTGTACTTCAATCATTTACCACTTTGGCATCGATTACTTCAATATTTCGTTAAATAGCTTTTATTTATGATACAGGTTACTAGAATACGTCATACGTGCGGTGATAAATGCAACTCTTTTGATTAAGCTTTGGAATTGAACGTTATTTGGATTAATCATGCTCCTTTGATAGTTCAGAGTGGACGTAACTTGTAAGAATCAGATTATTTTCTCTTCTTATACTTTGATTTTATTTACATTCCTCCAAAGCACGGTGTGCTTCATAATTAATTGTTACTAGGTAATAGTCTTGAAAAGTTATAAGATAAAACATCAGTACAAATCATGTTTTCTTCTTTACAGGGGTTAGGGAAATACTTAATTTATTTGAAATAAACTTCCAGCTTTTGTACACAAGTGTAGTTGTAAATGTGTATTTGGTTGTGAACATAGGATATGATTCATACAAGGGTTGGGTAGCACATGATCTGAGTTTAAGTATGACTTATTTTTAATTATTACTCTTCATGCGTGCATTAGAGTTCAGTGCTGATACATCAGATATTTGCTAGTTCAATAACAACTATTTTGTATTATTTTTCATCGACTATCTCGCTCAGTAGCTCGTAGCATTCCCAAATGCTCATTTCTGTTATGTTCATTTTGCCATCCTTTTCCTTCATTTGCTTTACCTATTTTTTATTATTTAAAAAAAGATAATCAATTTTCCTTTTTTTTTTAAATGTATGCTTTAATTCTCTAAATACAAAAGTTAGGAATGAAGACAGAATATATGAAAAAATGAAGAAGTCTTTTACCTACAACATTAAGCTAAAAATAAAACTTCTTTACTCTTCTAACTTTTTTTTATTACACTTGAATGATGAAAGATATAACTACTTCAATTTTAGTCCTCTGTCCATCTATTTTTTTTGAAAAAAGTAAGAATGCTTAAAAGCATATTTGGCAATGTATAGAAGGCAAGTTACAAATGCATTTATAGCAGGGGCGTTTTCGCATACTCTGGCACAGCTGAAATGCATTTATAGCAGGTGCGTTTTCACTAGAAAATTGGTTTTTTCAACTTATAACAGAAAAGGTTTTTCAATTTATTGACCCAGTAATATCAAACAATGCAAAATTGTTTTCGTTTGCATGATATGCAAAATTTATTGGTCCAGTAAAATCAAAACTACATTATCAGAGCCTTTCACATTTGCATGATATGAAGTTATACTGAGATTGGAATACAACATCACAAGCAAGTACAAATGGGAAAGGCACAATAACACCTTTGCAATACATTAGGCACCATAAATCCATGCATAAGGAACAAAGTATAAATCATTAGGAATGAAAAAAACCATTACCTGTCAAAAAGCAATTCACAGTCTTCAGGTAAATCTCTTTGCATGCGAATGAGAAAAATATCTATTTTTTATGAAATTCAGAACGAAACAAATGCAACCTTAGACAAAATGAACATGTCCACCAGAAGCCAAAATCAATAATTTCAACTTCTGTGCAATCACTATTTCAATACCTGGAGTAACTAAAAATATAACCAGCAATTTTGACTCAATTTTGCTTTAAAGCTATTAAAAGAAGATTTAGACCAAGCCAAGCCCGCTAGCTAATCCACCAGATACCATTGAACTTAACAGAAGTTCCAAAACCAATAGCTGTAGTAGTGAAAAAAATGACGAAAATTGGTTTTTTCAACTTATAACTGAAAAGGTTTTTCAGTTTAAAAGAAAACAATGCAAAAACAAATGCTGAAAATAAAGGAAAAAAATACCATAACTCATACTTTGGGAAGAAAATCATATGCTCGACTTTATGAAGAATTGGTATGTAGTCATTATTGTACATGTAGTCTTAATGGTATGTATAATTTACAAATGAATTCATATATATTCATGTAGGAAGCGGAGAATCCGGAATGTAAGCCTACACGAGTAAAGGCGTGGAAAGTAGCACACACAAGTAGATAAACCGGAGAGGTGCTTCCGTGCACAGCAGAAAAATATGTAAGTTTTTATCACAATACTGGCGTAATTTATTTTAATTCAATGCTAAATGTTGTATTAAAGAAAGCTGGTTAGTTTGATAACATTTTAGCTCATCATCGGTGACATTTATTTTTTCAAAATCCTAGCCATAACAATAGTTGCAATGAAGATAATATTTTAAATATTAGATATTTAGATATCCAACTTATATTGATTATGTTTAATCTCTTTTACTCACTAGATCAATAAAATATTTTGCCCGCATACAAGTGCGATACATTAGGGAAACAGGAAAATTGCGACTGTCATGTCTGTTAGTATATGGCTTCACTCTATTTCAAAGAAGTTATGTGAACTGTTTTGGCATAATTTTCTGCTATAATTGACAGTTTAGATTTAACTCACAGTATTCACTTCATTGGAGTGATCCTATGGACATTGGTGTGCTTGATGCTTAAGCCGGTGGTCCTTGACTTTGATTAAATTATGTCCACATAGCTTATACCATCAATTTCTATGATCGTAAAAAAAAAATACCATTTAATATAATCAATTTGTTTGCTGAAAGGTGAACTTTCAAAATAAATAATCAAAATTTAGCATTTGCTGTTATTTTCTAGGAGGATTACAATTACATAATTTTGCATAAAGTAGAAAAAATGTACTGAATTGTGTATTAGGTAGTTTTAAAGAAAAACGAGGAATTTAAATTCAAAAATTAATCAATTTACTATTTGAAAATGCAACTTTTAAAATAAATAAATAAACAATCAACTTTTTTAAGTACTAAATTTCACAAAATTTGTAAGAGTAGTTGAAAATTTCAAGGGTTAGATAAAAGGAAAAACAATGAATGATGCAAATTCATTAAATGTAACAAATCTTTTTTTACGTACTTAATTAAATTAATCTTGTACCTTTAACATATAAATTTAGCTATCAAAAATTCACATACTAATTCAAATAAAATCATGGCTCAATTTATGTATTGTTAGAATATATGTTAGAATTAAACAATCAAATTAATGTGGAAAACTGGTACATGTATCTCCTTTATTAAAATGCCGAAACATGCTTAAATTGATTTTTTGATTTCAACAAATTTCACCGTTTATTTCACCTGGGTTATTTTTTTTAGTAAGACTTGAATTGAATTTCGTCGTGGTACATATTTATTTGCACAATGTCTAAAATTGATTTGATTTTATTCAAAATTGGTTTGCATAGTAATAAATTGACCTACATTGTATTAAAATTGACTTGCATGATATTTGAATGCTAAATATTCAATTTGATTGCATCATATTCAAAATTTCCTTGCAATATGACACATTGACTTAGTTGTATTAAACTTAGTTTTATTATATTAAAAACTGATTGCATTGTATTAAAAAAGTAATGTTCGTTGTATTAAAATTGCACTGCAGTATAGATGATTTTGAAATGTATAATACCAAAATCGACCAACGTTATATTTTAAAATGACATAAAACGTAAAAATTGAACTGCATTGTGAGCAACTACCTCAAATTTTCCATATTATCGCAATGCAAACATGAAGATTTTAGTTAATCAAAATAAACTTGGGGCAAATTAAAACAGCAAATATCTCACTTACCAATCTTTTGTAACTTGCCGAATTTACAACACATAATATTTTAAAACTGAGAGCACTTAACAGCAGGAAATAGATGCCACATCCTACAAGAATATATGCTAAGGTTGGAATTTTGGTTCAATAACCCTCAAGCAGCAGGAAATAATGAAGAACTGAACAATTCTATTTTGCCAACTTCATCAATTATGAACTGATCGCATCCTTAATCTGAAAAGAAATAAACCATGCAAACACTTTTAGTGTTGCACTGTATAATTTCTGAATATACTTTTATCAGAAGGTATCGTACCTGCAACTCGGGCAGTGCTAACAGATCAAATGATGCTAATAAACCGTGTAGACAATTTTCTTGTCGTGTTGTACGATGTGTAAATATATTAGTACCAGAATGTATTTTATTTGCAACTCGGGCAATGCTAACAGCTCAAATGATGCCGCATCTCCTATGTATATTTCTAACAGTTAATTACTCATAGTTTGAGTTTCTTGAAGTTGTACCTAGCTGGTTGCCTATTTAGTTTCTTGAAGTTGTACCTAGATGCGGTTAATTTTCTTGCAGTTAAACGGATCCTATTTAGTTTCAATAATGCTAGTAATAATAAAGTTATGTTTACCTGCTGGTTGCCTCATTATATCGTATATGGACCAATGAGGAAGTGACATCGTTTTCTAGCATCATATTAACTGTCTGTACAAAAGATGCATTTAAAACTTAGTTTGCCACATCGATTGGCATTAAATCATACCACACACTATTAGGCAACTAGGAAATAGAATAGCTTCTAATTTTTAACAAATATGTTGGCTTGCTCTAGACTGACTTTGTGTCCTGCTAATAACACACTCATAAATTTTTACCGTGAAGCACGTAAACCTCACTCAAGCTTCAAAAGCAATTATCAATTACAAAGAGAATGAAGATAAGCGATGGAAAATGGAGATGCAACAGAAGATTGATCAAATGCATGAAGAAAGTAGAATAACGAATTCAACTCTTGTTGAAATGCAACAATGTACATGGCAACTTGTTAGTCAGAATGGAACGAATGCGATGGCACTAAGAACAGAAATTAGTTCGCATACCGAGCACTATCCTAGCCCTACTCCTACTCCATCTACTGCTGGTTTTGGATCTTCTACGGTTGAAAGGAAAGTGGTGCAATTATTGTCACGAAAAATGGAAGTGGTAGCTAAAGGAAATCTTGGAGTGCAGAAGATTTGTCATGGTAGAAAGATTGGAGATGGAGAAAAGGTTGTTTGGGTGAGAGGATGTTCTTAATCCGGACGAGCCACTTTTTGATGCACCTCAAAATGGTTATTATACATTGTCCGAGTTGGTTGATGGTGGTTTTGTAGTTTGGCCGGAGTGTCGTATTCATTGTTTGTAAGCTTCTAGATATGTTGTAGTAGTGAAATTTGAAGTTGTCACAATGAACTTTGTAGAATTTGATATGTACTATTTCATACGTTTGATGCTTTTTAACAATTTGATGATATGTTAGTTTTGAATTTTAGTTTCGTGTTTTCTATTGTTTTATATTCGTATAGATATTGTTGAATGAAATACTATTAGATGCTGAATAAGATATGGTTCTGCTATACCAAATTTGTAACACTTATAAGTGTTGGTAATTTTGCTATTTACTTATACAAGGAATTCCTAACGCTTATAACCGTTGGGAATGTGAAGTAATTCCCAACGGTTATAACCGTTGGGAACGTGAAGTAATTCCCAACGGTTATAACCATTGGGAATTACCAAGATTCCCAACGGTTATAACCGTTAGAAATTATGGTTTTTCCCAACAGTTATAACCGTTGGGAATTTTTGTCATTTCCAACGGTTATAACCGTTGGGAATGACCAAAATTTCTAACGGTTATAATCGTTGGGAAGTTTTAAAATTCCCAACGGTTATAACCGTTACAAAATATGTAAAAAAAATTGTAACGTACCTGCTACCAACGGTTATAACTGTTAGGAATTAGATTACCAACGGTTATAACCGTTACAAAATGACAGTTCTAGTGTTGTGTTAAATTCAAGAAGGCAAAGCCAATGATATACAGTGAGTGGAAATCTTTGCATTTCTATTTTAGTAAATGATCAGTGGAGCTGGGTTTGAGTATGCCTTAGAGAGTTCTGATTTGCAAAATCATCTATTATAAATTCCCAAAATCCTTCAATGCGAATGTCAATTCTAGGTTAAAATCTCAAATTTGTTTATGTCAAAATAATGGAAATTATGTAGATTTACAGTTTTGATAATTTTACCTTCTATTCCACTATTATTCTTTTCTTTTTAAATTTGATTAAAGAATATTAATCAAGGAATAGTCTATAAGGTTCAAATTTGTTCGTAGTTTGCACTACTTATTCCCATGAATTAAATAGGAACTTCATTGTTTATTTTTATGTGAAAAAGGATTTAAACAAAGTATAAAAATATGTAAGTTTATATTATTAATATATTCCACTATTTTAATGTGATAAGTTGAGTTTAAAATTTTATTTTATACAAATCTATTGATCAGAATCTTTGGATATGAATATTGAAATTTTGATACCCTTAATAATATGGAATGAGACATATATAATTGTTTAAAGAGTTGGCATTTAAATGCTAATTTAGGGCGTATATTCTGCATGTTTAAAAATTACTAGGTGTAACAACGCTCTATATTTGCAATAATAAATTTAAATAGAAATTAATTAACAAATAATAAACGGTTAAAAATGGAATTTTTGTAAATATCAGAATTTGACTATGAAACTTGCACCGTTGGATTCATAGCGATTTTTTGATCAATTTTCATATACAAACTTTTTCGATCGGAGTTCAAATGAAAAGTTACTAACGTTTGAATTTTTAAAATTGAAAATAATTATATATATGTAATTAAGAAAATAATGAGTAATTAATAAACATTAATTGAAAATTTGTTAAAGTTAATAGTGACTTAAACGTTAAGAATAAATGGTGGAAGCAAATTAACATAATCAATTACGTTTGAAAATTTACCGTTTTACACTACTCCGGTCGGCCAGTACCTAGGTGGACCGTTAGCGGTCGGGCAACGGTTATAAACGGTTGACCCCAGTTTGTGTACTATGTTGATTTTGAATCGGCCATAACGGTCGGTATTTAATCGATTTTATCCGACGGCTAGCACTGGTTTGAACACATATAAATATAGACATAAGACCTCACTATTAACTCATAATTTTCTAATGAACGTGGAAGTATATAATTTTTTCGTCTCCTCTAAATTCATAAAAAATGTTCTAGTTTGTATGTATACACAATGGGGATTGTAGAAGATGTTTGAAATTAGAGAATGGTCAAATCAAGCCACTACAACCGAGGCAAACTATAAATTTGGTTTTGAATTAATAAATAATCTAAATTTCTTCTCTCTAATCCAATTCTAATAGATCTGTATGTAAACATTATTTATGGATCCAAATAGGGAGTCAAAATGGAAAATATAGATAACATGGATTAGGTCTGAAGGTATGGGAATACTTAAAAAGGCAAGTGAGAATATTATATGGTTTTATATAATATTAGATAATATCGTTGCAGATCCCCTTCTACATGACAGGGAAAATGTTAAATGAAATGTTGTGGTTTGAACTTGCCTATACAATCTATCACTGATGAAAGAAATACTTTCTTGTTATGAATATTAGTTTGGAAATATTATATGAAAATGATACTGTATTCCATAATGATTAGAATTGGTATCTGTATGACGAATATGAATTGAATGAAATCTTAATGTACCACGTAATGATTAGGAATATGTAACTATTCGAATGTTATGAATTAAATTGGAAATAAGGTTTATTTATATTTTTAGGGGTTTGTGATATTTTAGTTCATTGGAATTTTTAATATTGCAAGTAAATTTCTACGTGTTATCAAGTTTAAAATAAATAAAAGTGTGACGCTTGAAATGATAAGAAATATATATATATATATATATATATATATGTGTGTGTGTGTGTGTGTGTGTGTGTGTGTGTGTATGTGTGTATGTGTGTGTGTGTGTGTAAATGTATATGTATATGTATATGTATATAAAAAGAAAGAGATGCACTAAATAGGTATAATTACCTTGTACAATCTATTTTAAGAAATAAAAGATAGTTCACTGTAATTACATACACCACATAAATATCTTCTTTTTGGATAAGATATAGAAATTTACTATGTTAACATTTATATGATAGAAGATTAATTCCAATGTATTAAATATAATAAACACTAAAGGGAATATGAAGATGCAAATGGAATTAAAATACCAATAAAATTGAAAACAATGAAAAAGGAAAGTACGAAAAATAGGAGAGAAGAAATAGAGAATGATACAAGAATAGAAATGGAAGATAGAACTAATAAATAAATATTCCAATGGTATTAGGAACTTGACAGAAGAAGCAGTATATGAACTTGAAGAAGAAAAAGGGAAACAGATAGTAAAATGAAGACCTATGATCAACTATAAGTACTATAATGGCAATGAAATAAAAGTAAATATGAATAAATGTATGTATGAGTGTGTGATTATTATAATTTAAGTGATCTCGAATATGCATTTATGACAGATGTGAATTATTATTATTTAATGCATAAATTATATTAAGAAACTGATTAAAGGCCATTAGAGTAGGTTGGAATGCGAGATCATTAGGGTTATACAATGGAAGTCTATCCACCATAAGGGGCTACCAGCAGTTGTGTAACAATATACGAATATGAAACTTGTCCAACCGTAAGACCCTTGGAGAGTATACACTTATGTACAGATGAATGGGTACCTTAGGATATAGTAGTTAGCTTCAAATTTATTTTTACAGAGGGCTATTTCCTTGACTGCACTAGGAAATCTAAACGGATGGTAAGTGGGATGGGTCACTATGTAGTGAGTATTAGTACCAAATTGAGAGGTCGAGCTGCATATGACGAGAATGTCATCCATTCTGAGCGATCAACATGAAGGATAGGGTTATACCTACCCGGTCTTCATCTAGGATGGACCACAACGGGTCATGCACCACCAAAGTTGTTTGCTAATTTGTTTGATAAGGAAAGACTAGTTAATCTATAATGAGATTCCTTCAAAACATGGATAGGGTGGTTAATGGATGTGAGTCCACGTTAGGAAGTAGACAAAACAGAAAATCTACAAAGATAATATGGCAAAATGTATAAAAAAGACATCGGAAATAGTATGGAAAAATGTATGAAAAGCCATCAGTATGTGCTGTAGCACTTTCTCAAGTTATACGATAATGAGATCGTGACATTGTGAGTAATGGATCCTGACGGGGCACTGAATGAGAGATACTATCAGGGATAGTATTTGGGTCCAATAAGGGACCCTGGGATATATACACACACATATACGTATAGTTATGAATCTATGGAAGGAAGATGGGAACAGTTCAAAACGTGGATGTAGAGTCGAGGTGACTAATAAAATGTAAATAGACATAACATGAGATAGTGAACAATCGACATAAGCTATTATTATGTACAAGGTGTATGATATACATGTTATCCCGCCTTTTGGCAAGGCCGTGATACCAAGAGATTGATCGAAAAAACCGAAGATAGTTCGTTTCAAAGATTGCTTATGCATTGATTCGCTATGGATATCGATGAATTTTGTCCGAGTCCGGATCGGGCCACAATTAACCAGACATGACGAGAAAAGCCATAGAAGCCAGCATCTGAAATTTTAGGTTAATCGGAGTTCATATGAGTGAGATATGATCGATACAAGTTAGAAGAAATATGCTAGTTCATATCGATGGGTTTCGTACCCATCGAAATCCCACGGTTCGTATCCATCAGGTTGGTGCGCTTCGTATCCATCAACCATACATAGTTCGTATCCATCGATTTCGTATCGATCAGAGCAACATCCCATTCGAATCCATCCTTTCGTATCCAACCCAAAGCATCGTTTCGTACCCATCAGTGGGCTGCGCTTCGTATCGATGGACTTCGTGTCCATCAATATAGTTTGCTTCGTATCGACCAGGACGGCCAGATCCTCGTGTCCATGAATTTCGTATCGTTCAACCAATGCCTAGTTCGAATCGATGAACGAAACCTACATTCGAATCCATTAGGCAGCTTCAGCTCGTATCCATCACAGTCGTATCCATCGAATGGAGACATCGCCATCGATACGAGCCAAGCCGCCTATCTCGATTCAAACTAGACATTGAAAGTTGATATGAGATTGATTCAAACTGGATAATAGTACTCGATACAAAGGAGGCGAAATTTGTGGATGCGAAGTGGTCAGCTCGGCACAAGAACTGGACCGAGGCGAAGAGTGTGCGCCACCTCATCAAAGAACCATGTGAGAAGATCGATTCGAACGTAACGGTTCGAACTGATGGATTCGAACCAAACAGCCAACCGAAACACTCCAATTCGTATCGATCATATCTCCCAAACCACGAGGCCAAATGCAACAAAAGTTTCACAGAAGCTTCCACACAAGGTAAAGATTGCTCCTGCCAAGTTTCAGATCGATTGGGTCATTTTTTGATGGACACGAAATCATTTCGTATCGATCTCAGATCAAGTCGAAACTTGGTGGGGTCGGTCGCGTGGGCCCACTCACGTGCCAAAAAACGTCTCCCGAAGTTTGAGCGAGATCTGAGCCTCCTACGCCTATAAATAGCACCCTGAAGCCTGTAGAAAGGGGGATCTTTTGGCCATTGAACGTCCAGACTCTGCCAGATTCAATTCTATTCTTCATTTACCGCTGTTATAATCAGATTTCAAAGCTATCATCAACTGTAATCCGCTGTAATTGACTAAAATCATCAAGTGAATTAATAAAGACATAAACTTCAGAGTGGACGTAGGCAAGATCGTCGAACCACTATAAATCATGTGTCATTTACTACATTATTGTGAATTTGCTGAGTGATCTTTAGTACTTATTTCTCTACGTATTTGTTATCTATGATCTATGATTGTGAACGGGTGCTTTCAACGACTATCGGGTGTTTGTGGCCAATTTTGGTGCAAACATTTTGGTGCTTTGACTGAGAAATAGCTGATTCCGGAGAAGTTGAATTTGAGGACTTAAGAATTCAGATCTAAGAGCTATGACAAGACAAACAAGTAAAAGACAAAGGCCATAGAGAAGTCAACATGAGGGAAGTCAAGAGGCTTCTTCAGGAGCGAATCAAGCATCGATCTTCATCACAAGGGACGAGATGGAGACAATGATGAAAAAACAGGAGGAGTTGATCTAGAGTTTATTTCAACAGGTAGGGCAACTTGGAGCACAGAACAGAGGAGATGATGGAGTTCAAAACGGAGCAGGACCATCCGGCGTAGCGCCTGGATTAGGAGGCACACACATGGAGAATGTTGACCCAATCCCGGAGAGAGAGAGGGGCATCTGAGCAACCTGGAGGTAGCAGAGGAATGAACGCTCAGTCAAGGGGCATATCCTAGACTTCCCTCGTGAACTCGGGGGGCAGGTCGAAAGTGATGAACGAGGATTGCATCTTGGAGACAATGACAGGTTGGCGGAGATGGTCAGGCGAGCCATGAGAGGCGGATTAGTAAACAAAGATTTAGAGGATGTTAATAGGAGTCCTTTTACCACGGCAATCAGGCGAGCAAGGAGCCCACCAGATTTTAAGCTACCATCGTTAGATATGTATAATGGAAGGACAGACCCTACAGTTCATCTGACAAAATATATGAGGCATATGGAGGTACTGGTGGCATCAGAGAAGGTTATGGCCCGATGCTTTCCATTGTATTTGGTAGATATTGTGGCGTTATGGTTTAGACAGCTGGAGAGCGGCTCCATAGGAACATAGGCAGATTTAACTGAGAGATTCATGAGGCAATTCAGGGTTCACATTGTAAGACCCAAGAATGTGATGACTTTGGCAACTCTAAAACAGAAAGCTGGGGAGACTTTGAGGAGTTTTCTGACGCGATTCAATGCGGCAGCAGCTTCGGTGGATCGACTAGATCCATCTATGGTTATGATGGCAGATGTGTCCGGAATAGCTGACGGAACAGAGTTCAAAAATTCATTAACTAAAGATCCACCTGTGGATCTAGGAGAATTCTATCACGAGGCGGAAATTTTTTTACGATTGGAGGATGCGAACGCCGAAAAAGAGGAAGGAGAGGGAATTGATGTTTTCACAATCAAAGGTGGGAATACACCTGGAAAGGATGCGGAGACTAGTAAAGAAAAAAGAAAGACTGAGAATAGCGATGACAGGTCAAAGCGGCCACGGAGGGAGCTGCGATTCACCACTTACTCTGAGCTGAATGAGAGTTTGGAGCTAATCTATCATGACACAAGAGAGAAAGTTCCCTATCGTAGACCGATGCGAAGGGATCAAACTGTTGACGAGAGGAAATCTGACAAATATTGCTTGTTCCACGAACTGAACGGTTATAGCACAAACGATTGTAGACATCTGAAGGATGAGGTGGAAGGGCATATCAGGAATGGCATGCTACTTCAGTATGTGAGGAGACGAACTCCAGTGGTGGAACCAGAGCGACCACCGTCTACATCAGCCAGAGGTGACCCTGAATCGGGGCACCGATTGATTATCAATTGATTGCTTGATTGAAATAATGATGAACAAGTCGGAAACCTCTCACTGACACGGTTAAATCATTTACACATGTAAGCGATCGCACACGATCCATAGGCATGCTTTGAATGGTTACTGACCACACCATAGTGAGAGTTTGCACTTTGACATCCTTACTTTGCTTTTGTTTCATGTTGATTTGGACATTTAGACTCTGCTTGTTTGGACATTTCTGTTGTGGTGGTCATTACTTTGATATTTGCAATTTTGTGAAAGAGTTTACTTGTATGCCCGTGGGATCGCGAACGGTCCACGAGCACCTCTTGTATGGCGATGAACCGCCAAATGTCTTTGATTCAGAAACTTCCCCGAACATGAACTCCGGCATCGATAGTACTAAGCCCCCCGGGCACACATAATTTGCCTCGAACGGCACACGATCGCGAACGATCACAATTTGCCTCGAACGGTACATGATCGCGAACGATCACAATTTGCCTCGAATGGCACATGATCGCGAACGGTCACAATTTTCCTCGAACGGCACCCGACCGCGAACGGTCACGATTCACTTATTATGTCCGACCTCGAACGGTCACAATCAGCCTTGAACGACGCTCGATCGCGAACGATCGATATCCACCGCGAACGACATACGGCCGCGAACGGTCCCATCTCATCATTCGCCGCGAACGGCATCGACCGCGAATGGTCCCATTCCATCATCCGCCGCGAATGACATACGACCGCGAACGGTCCCATTTCACCTCGAATGGCATACGATCCCGAAATTATCAAGTTCTTTGCAGGTTGTTGACAGGATATGAACATCCAGCTTATGGCATTACAAAACACACCTTCCTATCGCAAGGCATATTTTGAGGGGCAAATGTTATCCCTCCTTTTGGCAAGGCCGCGATACCAAGAGATTGATCGAAAAAAATCAAAGATAGTTCGTTTCAAAGATTGGTTATGCATTGTTTCGTTATGGATATCGATGAATTTTGTCCGAGTCCGGATCGGGCCACAATTAACCAGACATGACGAGGAAAGCCATAGAAGCCGGCATCTCAAATTTTAGGTTGATTGGAGTTCGTATGAGTGAGATATGATCGATACAAGTTAGAAGAAATATGCTGGTTCGTATGTTCGTATCGATGGGTTTTGTGCCCATCGAAGTCCCACGGTTCGTATCCATCAAGTTGGTGCGCTTCGTATCCATCAACCATACATAGTTCGTATCCATCGATTTCGTATCGATCAGAGCAACATCCCATTCGAATCCATCCGTTCGTATCCAACCCAATGCATCGTTTCCTACCCATCAGTGGGCTACGCTTTGTATCGATGGACTTCGTGTCCATCAATATAGTTTGCTTCGTATCGACCAGGACGGCCAGATCCTCATGTCCATGAATTTCGTATCGTTCAACTAATGCCTAGTTCGAATCGATGAACAAAACCTATATTCGAATCCATCAGGCAGCTTCAACTCGTATCCATCACAGTCGTATCCATCGAATGGAGACATCGCCATCGATACGAGCCAACCCGCTTATCTCGATTCGAACTAGACATTAAAAGTTGATATGAGATTGATTCAAACTGGATAATAGTACTCGATACAAAGGAGGCAAAATTCGTGGATGCGAAGTGGTCAACTCGGCACAAGAACCGGACCGAGGCGAAGAGTGCATGCCACCTCATCAAAGAACCACGTGAGAAGATCGATTCGAACGTATCGATTCGAACTGATGGATTCCAACCAAACAGCCAACCGAAACACTACAATTCGTATCGATCATATCTCCCAAACCACGAGGCCAAATGCAATAAAATTTTCACAGAAGCTTCCATACAAGGTAAAAATTGCTCTTGCCAAGTTTTGGATCGATTGGGTCATTTTTTGATGGATACGAAATCACTTCATATCGATCTCAGATCGAGTCGAAACTTGGTGGGATCGGTCGCGTGGGCCCACTCACGTGCCAGAAAAAGTCTCCCGAAGTTTGAGCGAGATCTGAGCCTCCTACGCCTATAAATAGCACCTTGAAGCCTGCAGAAAGGGGGATCTTGTGGCCATTGAACGTCCAGACTCTGCCGGATTCAATTCTATTCTTCATTACCGTTGTTATAATCAGATTTCAAAGCTATCATCAACTGTAATCCGCTGTAATTGATTAAAATCATCGAGTGAATTAATAAATACATAAACTTCAGAGTGGACGTAGACAAGATCGCCGAACCACTATAAATCCTGTGTCATTTACTACATTATTGTGAATTTGCTGAGTGATCTTCAGTACTTATTTCCCTACATATTTGTTATCTGTGATCTGTGATTGTGAACGGGCGCTTTCAACGACTATCGGGTGTTTATGGCCAATTTTGGTGCAAACAATACCGGCTACTAGAACGTTGCTCTGAAACCCTTCTCGTTACAATTTATAGGCTAGATAGAAGGAAAAGTACTAGTGCTTGACATGTTCAGTGCTGACAAGGACGCTTGACTTTGAAAGTTTCAAACCTTGGTCAGTAATTTATATAATCTATTATATTTTATTATTCTCTTATAAGTTATATTGTTAGAACTTTGATATGCATTCTTTTGCTTTATTCGTAGTGTACCAAAATAATGATCCATACTTTGGTAGACTTGAGTTTTTGATTTAGCAACAAAAGGCCCACTGAGGTGCAGGTTGTTTGACTAGGCTCATATTTATATACATATATTAACATAATTAGTGTATAATTGTGTGGTTAAATAGGTTATTAATTCTATTAAATCCCCTTAGAAAGGTAATTAATATTAAAGGTGAAATAAGAATGATTTCTTATAAGCCTTGATTATGAAAATAGTGAGGTGTGTGATAATATATGTAGAGTGTTATATAGATTATGACTAAGTTATAGAATTGTGAGGTTAGTGAAAATCACACAAAAGTTTGCCCAACTAATCTGGATACCGACAGTGTGACTTTAGGGCTGATGTGAGACATCACCTATAATAAGTAACTACAATGATACGAGGTTAGTCCCAAATTCTATAGGGTAAATATGCCCAGCTAATCTATCTACTAGTACATACGAATAGTCGGGCTTATGTGAAACATAACCGTAGGGTATAGGACATAATACAAGGGACATACTTTAGAAATTAAAGGTATTAAGTGGTTGTGTGAAGACCCAGATCTTCTCTATATAGGAAATAGTAAATGGTCAAGATTATGGGTCAGGCACGATAGGGGAAAGAGCCCGTTTCAATAGCAAGTATTAAGTGGCTGAAGAGATTTCATGCATTGTCAGCTAGATAGTAATTAGTGAGGAGTCCATCTTGGGATTATAGGTAGTAAATGAAGTGGACTTGCCTTAAATAAGGTATTAATAATGGTCAGAGTCTACTTAATTTCCATTAAAAGGTATTAAGTGAATTAAGTACTATCTCTTAAATTGATAAGACATTATGGATGATAGATATGAGTTATTGGGTTGATAGCAAGTTAGCTATGGGCTTATATTTGGAAAACCTTTTATTTAAGTTTGAGAAAAGACTTTGGGATTAATTTGAAAAAAAACTAATGTTGTAGTTAGAGACATATGATATATTCCTATGTAAATTACACTACCCAAGTACTAATGTAGTAAGGTTCGAGATTTTTATTCACCAGACGTATATTGTTCTAATTTCATCCTTATCGCAACCTAGGTTAAAAAGAGTGATAATGAAGGTAGAGACGTCTATTAGGCTTATGGCAGTAGGATATTTATTTACTTGCTATTCTCTATTGTTATTGATGTACCCATGAAATAAAAACAATGTTGTAATTTTAAAATATTATGGATATATACGATTATTGTTGGGTTTTGACATTATGGATATTTTATTATGGTTTAGAATAACATTTTAAAATTCGAATGAAATGGGTACTGTTGTTATTATTATATTTTATCATTCCTCTATGAGGATCTGAATGATTGGATAAATAGCTCTGTATTGTTCTATTTACCAACAACACTCAGCTTTGAGATGTATTAAAGTTTCGATCGGTCTTTTTTGGGTCAGAATTTAAGCTCATTTCAGAGCGCTTTGTGACCAACATGTCATTTAAAAATACCACAATAAACTTATTAAGCCACTATCTGAAAACTTGGCTCATCAAATCAACAAAGCAGGCAAGCGCTTTAGTCAGCTCGAAGGGCATGACTAACCACTCATAAATTCCATAAGGTGTATGAAAAGAAGTCTACTGAATACTATATGTTTGTGTCAAAAATGGTTGCAAACATCCTGTTGTATGTGAAAGCACTAATATCCAATATTTAGATCCAAACAGAGAAGTATGGATTCACATATCGCACAATAGATTGCAAAAAAGTAAATGAACAAGCAAACTTTATAGTAGTTCCGCAAACTCTGACCTACATCCACTCTAATAATCTTTTATTTATACTGTAAGATTACAATTATAGTTGTTTTTGCCTTAGAAAAATAATAGAGGAAGAGATAGGTCGTGATGAAGGAGAGCCCAAAAAAAAGTCCCTTGCAATGAGCCAAGTCCACTATATTTATAGAAAAAGATGAAGAGATATTTCGCTAAGATTTCGGCAAAAGGCTCTCTAGATTCATAGGGCCCGCCATAACGATCTGCGAACTTAACTCGATGATTTGGAATGATCGGCCAAAGTTTATCCGGTCATTATTTTTGCTTCAAATTTACAAGCGATCGTTTCTTACGGGTCCCATATGCCTCTTGAACTTGTCCTTAAAATATGAAGTCAATCTGAGCTGTGGATTGTGAGATATGGATCAATCTTTGCTAAAATTGGATTATGCACTGGGAGACACCGAACGTTTTTTGGACTTGGCCAAAATGATCGGCCTAAAACAATCGACCATCCTTGAATTTCAATATTTTGACATGCGTTCGCTTTTGTAGGCTCCACTCTTTATTTTATTGATGCTCTGAAAGTTTCAAGGGAATTAGTCTTGTGGATCTTGTGATATTGATCGATCTTCGTCGATTTACATTGTTTTATGGATCATTCTAAATCAATCCATATAAATTCTTGATTTGTCCATAAGCCGAGCATATGAATTCCAATTGACTTGACATTTTAAATATGGCCTCACAAGGCCTTCCTTGTCATTACATACTGATTACACTTTGATTGGGTACTTAGCCCTTTTTTGAGCATTGTCCATTCGAATTCATTCAACTATCATTCATAGTTTCAACTGTAATCGATTTCCAATCCATCTACATTAGCCAAATCTGTGATATCCCAGCGTAACGAAAAGGCAGGAAAACATTTTTTGGGTTCTTTCACTGAGAAAGCTAGCCCCTGTGAATTTCGAATTTAGATTTGGAACCAACTAGAGAACTTGGAATTAGAGTAATGGTGAAACCATTAATAAGGGGACAGAGAGCGGATAGGAGCCATCACAATGGGAGTCGGAAGACTTCCTCAGGAGCTAATCAAACCTCAATCTTCATTACTAGGGACAAGATGGAAATGATGATGGATGCTTTGCAAGAAAGGATGCCAAAGAGACATGAGGAGATGATGTGGAACCTACTCTGACTGATTAGACAAGCTGGAGTGCAAAACCAAGGAAATGACATAGCAGAAAATGCTGGAAATATGGATCATGGAGTTGAAGCAGTAAGAGCTATGGAGATCCAGAATCAAGACCAAGGAACCAAAGGTAACATGATGTAGGATGGAGTGGAACAGCCGGGAGCGACCCATGACCAACCAAGAATGATCGGGGCTGATCGATCCATAATTGGTGGCATGCCCCTGGGCCATGCTAGATTGATCCCAAGCAGTATACCAGGCGGTGTTGTTTAGTTTAGCGTCGATCGAAATGTGGATGCTCATCTAGAAGAGTAGATTTCAGGATTCCCGAGGGGGCAGGTTGGAGGCAATGATCGAAGACCACCACTGGATGACAATGAAAGGTTTGCAGAGATGGTAAGGCGATCTATGCATAGAGGATTGGTGAACAGGGATCTGGAGGATGAAAATAGAAGTCCATTCACTCCAAATATCAAGCAATCTAGGAATCCACTAGAGTTCAAACTACCAACTCTTGAGACATATGATGAAAAAACGGATCCCGTTGTTCATTTGACAAGATACATGAGACAGATGGAAGTATTGGGGGCATCGAAGGAAGTCATGGCACCATGTTTCCCCTTGTACTTAATACATATAGCTGCACTATGGTTTAGACAGTTAGAAAGCGGCTCTATTAACACATGGGCGTAATTTGTAGAAAGGTTTATGAGGCTGTTTAGGGTTCACATCTCGAGATCTAAAAATGTGATGAGTTTGGCAACATTGAAACTTAGGACCAAAGAGTCCCTGAGCAGCTTCCTAACACGGTTTAATGCAATGACAACATTTGTGGATCGTCTAGATCCATCCATGGTTTTGATAACATTTGTATCTGGAATTGCCGATGGTGCGGAGTTCAAGGATTCATTGGCACGGGATCCACCAAAGGATCTCGGGGAGTTTTATCATGAAGCAGAAAGGTTCCTGCTACAGGAAGATGCACTAGCCAACAAACCAGAGGTGAAGGTTGTGCAAAGTGGAATATCATCAGGAGATATAAAAAAGAATGATAAAGGCAAACGAAAAATAAATGATGGCATTAATGTGTCGAAAAGGCAATCGAGAGAACCAAAATTATCTTATGTGGATTTGACCGAATTTATAGATAGGATTTATTTGGATACTTGAGAATGCCTTCAGTATCGAAGGTCGGCAAGGAGGGAATGCTCTAAACATGAGCGGGCATCAAGAAAGTATTTCCTACGCCATGAGCTATATGGGCACAATACAAATGATTGTAGGCATTTAAAGAATATAGTTGAGGAATATGCGAGGATCAGTCAGTCGCAACAAAATGTGAGGACACATGCTGCGGAGGTGTAACAAGAGCAGCCACCATCCACCTTAAATGAAAATGGCACCGGATCAAGGCATCATCTTCAACTTGTTATCAATTAATTGGGATGGCATGGAATAAGTAATAAACTCCACAGTAATATGGCGAAGTCACTTACACATGTACGGGATTGAGGATGGTCCCTAGGCATGCTCTGAGATGACAATGAACAGTAGTGCTTGGGTTTGTGAAATTTTGTTTTTTCTTGTTTACTTCAAACTCTGGTTTTATGATATTTTGGTTTATTAGTTGTTTGGTTGTATTGACTCTTATTTTATATTTTTCAAAATGACTTTGGAATGCTTAAATCTGGATTAATGTAATAAATAAAACAGGTCTTGGTTGTGTCCCCGACCAGAGAGATGGATTAATAACTGCAATGTATGAGTCCCTCTACCGTAGAGCAACATGATGGATTCGCCCGCGGATTAAGTCCTCGATTGGGGATCGAGGCCTGAGTAGGATAACCCATAGATCCTCGATTAGGGATCGAGGCCGGAGTAGGTTACCCTACGGATTAAATTCTCAATTGGGCATCGCGGCCGGAGTAGAATACCCAGATGGATTAAATCCTCGATTAGGGATCGAGACCAGAGTAGGATACCCCACGGATCAAGTCTCAACTGGGGATCAAGGCCGAAGAAGGATACCCACAGATTAAGTCCTCGACCGGAGAGTTCGAGGCCGGAGAATAGAACCCAACAGGTTATCAGATATAATTTATGCCTGGCAAGGAGTAGGTCACTTCGTCGAAGAGCGACATGCTCGGCAGACTCAGGTCATCGAGTACGGATTGTGCTCGGCAATGATCTAGTGAGATCGATGATGGACTAGGATAGAAACTGGTAGAGATCATGGATTTGGATATCAGCTTCAAACTGCTATGGATTTGGATATGACCCGGTGCAGTCCTGGATTTGGATAAAATGATCCGAAGAGATCGTGGATATGGCTAATGAATTAGGAATGGATTTGAAACTGAATATTGACTCAGAACAGTCATGAATTTCACTAGTGATACAAAGAGATCAAGGAATTCGATTGGCAATGGATTGAATTCTAGATTGGATAATACGACTATCAACGGATTATGGACTATGGATTTTTGGTTTATAACAACTCAAAAACACTCCTTCCTACCGCAAGGCACGTTTTAGGGAGTAAATGTTTTCCCGCCTTTTTTTAGACCAGGATATCATAGATTTGGCTAAAATGGATGGATCAAAAATTGATTATAGTTGAAACTATAGTCGAGTTAAGTTCGTAGGTCGTTATGGTGGGCCACTATGGACCTAGAGAGCCTTCTACCATGATCTCTCTTCCTCTATTATTTTTCTAAGGCAAAAAAAATGTACTTGTAATTTACAGTATAAATAAAAAATTATTGGAGTGGACATAGGCTAGAGTTTTCTAAACCACTATAAAAATTGCTTGTTCTTTTACTTTTCTGCAATCTATTCCATGATCTGTGAAACTGTACTTCTCTGTACAAATCTTAATATCAGATATTGGTGCTTTCACATACAACGAGGTATTTGTGACCATTTTTTGCGCAAACACTATCCTTAGCTACATGCTACTGATGGAATCATGTAGCCAAATCAAGCTGCGAGAACAGCTTCGCTCTAACTAACTGATCAAAGAGACCGTCTATGCGGGGCAATGGATAATGATTCTTCGTTGTCAGCTTATTCAGCTCCTTATAATCTACGTAAAGCCTTAGAGAACCATCTGCCTTGGTGGTAAAGATGACTGGGGATTTCCACTCTTAAATACTCTCACTAATGAAGCCCTTCTCCAACAGCTTATTCACTTGTTTGTTCAACTCATGTATCTCCTTCAAAGCCATATGCCTTAAGGTTAAGGCAATAGGATTGGCATTCTCCACAAGATAAATTCGAAAATAATCTCTCTCTGAAGTAGGAGATCGGTAACCTCGAAAACAATATCTGGGTAATCTCTAATTATGGGTTGAATCTAACTCGTCATGCGATAGATCTAATGCATGTTGGTAACTCAACATAACTGAACCTCTAGGATCACAATAAACCTCTAGCTACATCCACTACAAGTACCCAACCTAACAACTTTCCTATCACAGTCCCCATACAGCATCATCCAGTCCATGCCCAAAATCAACCCAAATCCATAAAATCCTAAGTCAAAAGCATCGCAATTAAACTCGACCCCAAAATAACTCAAACCCATACATATCATAGACAAATAGGTCAACCCTCTGACAAGGTTTGATACAACCATAGAGTCGGTAACTATACTAGTTTCTAAGTATAACTCATCTACAAGTCTACTGGAGATAAAATTGTGTGATGTCTGTGTGTTAGATAAAGTACGAATGAATAAACCATGTAGAGTTAACACACTTTCAATCATGACCTTTTACCCCGTGTCCTCTACTGGAGGCGTACTTGATCTAGGAATTGTGTCCAGTGCATAAGTTGGAATCACCTGGGTAGAAGTCTTTTGAGCTGCTGGAAACTCCTGCCTCATGTGCTCACATTGATTGCAATCATAAATCTTAATCTTCAAAACATCTGTGATGTGCACGTAAATGTGCATATTTTTACCACCATATTTATTATTTTTAAATTAAATAAATGATTATATTGGGTATTTTAACTTGTTTAAACCAAAATTCATATTATTTGAAATTGTCACATATTCATCTTCATCCATGGGCAAAATGGTCATTTTTTGTGCATATATTTCTTTGAGAAAAATTAATTGAAAATTTGTATATATTTTTGTAGGAATTTGATCTCAAATAGAAGTGGTTTCATGAAGATATGCATGCACAAAATTAATACAAAGGAATGTAGATGGAAATAATTCAAAGTGAAGAACATGGAGGACCCCACCTACCCACCTACCTTAATGTACAAATTAAAGGCTAATGCACATGCTTTTGGAGTTAATGGCTTCATGTACACTTAATGGGGGATTAGGACATGTTAATGATAACTTGGCCTCCACACTTCCTAAGGGGCATTTTGGGCATTCCCAAAAAAAAATGAATTAGGGTTTTAACACTTGTATAAATACCCCTTATGTTTCATGTAGCCAACCTCCTCTTAGTTAGTTAGTTTTAGTTTAGAAAATAAATAAAAGCTCTCTTTCTTTCCATGGCTACTTAGCCATTTTATTTCATGTAATTTTCCCTTCTTTTATGCAATGTTAATTCTCTTTTATTTACATGCTTCTTCTCTTCTTATGTAATAGTGTAGATCTACCTTTATGCAATTAGATTAGTTGTCTTTTCCATTAGCTTTCATTTTCCTTTCTTTTTTGCTTTCATGTTGCTTTCTACATTTGTTGATTTGATAACAAATATGGGAGCTTAATCCCTACAATTTAGGGGTAATGAAGCTCTTTAGTATGTAGATGCAACATTTTGATGTTTATGCTCTCTTTTTGTGCTTTAGTGGAAACACTTGAAGTGGTTTAATGATGTTGTTTAGCTTTGAATTTGATAGTCTATGTTGTTCATAACAAATAGGCTATGCTTAAACAAACATAACACAAATTCCCTCTTCATCTAAATATGATTATGGCAAAGAAGTGAATGTTGAAATTGAAATTGATAGCCTATATTTCTAAACAACAGTTAATAGGCTATGCTTAAAATAGATTTTTATTTCAACTTTGTTGTCATATTTCATGAGAATAAAATGTGTATTAGTGGTTGTGTTATAGTTTGATGGTTTATATTGAGCTAATTAATAGCACAAATATACCATACTTATGATAAACACATCAACTAATTACACTAATGAAAAGAAAAGAGAGATCATAACTTCATTTTGTTGATTTATATGATCTAGAGAGTGGATTTATCTCTAAATTGTTCTTTTAACTCTCATATTTTTATCATTTTCTTTTGCTAGTTTTTGTTAGTTTCTTACATTTCTAACTATTCACTCTCGACTTCGGTATAATTTGATTGAATAGAATTTTAAAATCATCAATTCCCTGTGGATCGACCCGTATTCGCCACGTGCTACATTCGTACACCGTGCGCTTGCGGTTATTTTTAATTTTAATTCGTTCGACGGTTTTCTAAACCGATAGAATTTCGTCGACGAACAAGTTTTTGGCGCCGTTGCCGGGGAATTGTTTTGATTTTGATTTTCTTCTCTTCGGATTATTTTTGTGCGATTTTATTTTGTGTGTTTCTTTGCATATATTTTTTTTAAAAAAAAAATTTGTTGTTTGTTGTTTGATTTTGTTTGTTGTTGTTTTCAAGTGTGTTGTTCATTTAGCATTAGCATTTCTAGTTTATGAAAAAATAAAATCAACATACACAATAAAAAAAAAATTATTCCATTTCTTTTTCTTTGCAATTTTGCATTTACAATTTACATTTGCAATCTCATTTTGTTTTTAATTTTTGCATTTACATTGTCATTTCCATTCACCCCTGACTGTCATCCCCTCTGTATAACAATTTCTGCTCTGCATAATACACTCTGTTTACTGCCACAATTCCTACAGTGCACAGTGTATATAACATACAACTACCCCTTCACTGCTATTGTCCAGAACTTCCACCATCCTCCACCTGTAGAAACTCCACCACCGAACTCCAGCAGTACGACATTCTTCCAAAACACTCCACGGCCACTAAAACCACCATTGCCTGCCTTGACGACCACTGGCTGCAGCAACAATTTCTTCAAACCATCCATAACCAGCAATCACTACCTTTCCTGCAACAGTAAAACCAAGCAACATACCTTTCCTTCGACCACCCCGTTAACCACATCGCAATCTAACTCACAATCATCCCAAACTTCACTGTCAACTTCTAACATCCCACAAACTTGCCTAACCCCCTACAAACTCAAACATTCAACTGCCTGTAATTCCTCCCCACAATTTCAACCACCATTCACTACCCCAAAAACCAAGTCACTACATCTCCACATTTCACTGGACCATCTACTCACACTTCTGATCATCATCCTCAGCAGAACACAACACCAAATCACCAATTCAGTGACTACTTGCTACTGTTTCCAACACAGTGCACTTCAGCCTCGCATACAACCACTTCTCTGGCCGTCCACAACATCAAAACAACAGCCAACCTTCACCCATCAAGCAACTGTCACATACAACCCCACTGCCCATCCAACCATTCCACTACAACCACAAAAAACTGCAACAATTTCAACATTTACCATCCAAAGAAAAAAAACTACAGTGTTACACTAACCTTCCTCCCTTCGACAATCAAAATCCTCCAGCTAGCCCAGTTACACGCTGTCATCTTCATCATCGCAAGCAAAGATTGCCAATTCCACAGCTGCAAGCCGAGCAACCACTACACATCCCACTGTTGCTCCATTTAGAGCCATTAAAATCAAATCGCTGACACCCCCAAAATCGTGATCTCCTCGACATCACTCAAACTCCAATCGAATAACCTCACCGCCACTTCGATCACTACGACCTGCTACCTCGCAACCCACAACTCCATTCGACAGATCCCTTCACCGTACTCATCGCCATCCCCAAAAGACCGACCGCGACCTCTACCCTTCCTTTCTGATTTTGATTCTGAGAATTTGGTTATTTGGGAATTAGCGTTATTTTTATGAATTTGATTTGGTTGCATTGTGTAGTTGTGAAGGAACCGTGGTGATAATCGAACAGAAGCAGTGTTATTTTCTTTGGTTTACTCAAGTTGATTTAAATGGGCCGGGCCCTGGTTAGGTTTTATTAAAAATAAAAACAAGTGTTTGATAATTTAGTGCGTATATACATTTATTTTTATTTAGAGCAAGATTGATCTGATTTCTTCCTTAAAAAAAAAAAAATCAGTTCCAATAATTCTGTTTGGTTTACAATTCACGTTGTCCTCAAGTTTCTTTTGATTTCTGTTTTCCTTCAATTTTTCCTTTCTCTTCACAAAAAAAAACCAACAAGGGGTTGTTTTCAATTGGTTTTAGTTAGTTTTTTTCCTTTGTTCTAGTTTTTTTTATTTTACTATTTAAAAAAAAAATTGTATATATCTTGTTTTTATTTTCAGGTTGCCAAAGCAGATTGGAAGAATTGCTTGCTTCGCTCCGCTGCCAAAAATAAATTGCTGGCTTGCTTATAAAAAATTTGCTGCTTTCATCTCTACTTTTATTAGAATTGCATTGTTGATTGCTTGCATTTGAAAAAAAAAATTCAAAAAACAAAACAAAAATCCATCGTAGTTGCATTGTTAATACACATTTAATTTCTGCTTTGCATTTTGTTAACGATTAAAATGGCTTTAACGCTAACACCCGGTGTATGCCTTGATGTAGTGAAAGCACCACCCGTTTGCACGGGATTTAAAGCAAACAAAAAATAACCGAAAAGTAAAAGAGACCGAGATTTTTATAGTGGTTCGGCTTCTATTAAGCCTACATCCACTTTACATTTTCCATTATCTTCTTCGTACCCACTTTCACAAGATTACAACACTTCTTCCAACGCGATATTTCGATTACAACACCTTTACAACACGATTTTACAATTACAACGCAATCGAAGAAAGAAGTTTGAAATTTGATGATGAATTGCTCTTCGAATCTCTCTTGAATGAAGTAGGTCTCCTGTTGAAGAATCTTCGATGGTTGAAGTGTTTGAAGTGTGGAGAAAGCTGCAGAATATCCCCCTCTTGAAATCCGCAAAAGTCCTCCTCTAGTTGGAGTAAGCGGAGTATTTATAGGAGAGCTCGGAGTTAGGTCGGCTGGGTTTAGGTCGTGAGAGACCTAAGGTAGGTCGTAGGTCGTGTAGGAGATTCGGAGTTAGGTCGGCTGGGTTTAGGTCGTGAGCGACCTAAGGTAGGTTGTAGGTCGTGTGTTGCCGAGTTACGACCTAAGAGGATGGGTTGGCAAGTGGCTTATCATGCTGAGGTACCAGGAGCGACTTACGGTTTAGGTCATGAGCAACCTATGGGTTAAGGAAGGAAGGTAATGATTTATGGAGTTGGCAGTAGGTCGTTAGCGACCTAATCATTAAGAGGGGCACGAGCTAAAGGAGTGGCGACCTAACTGAATAGTCGCTAGGTCGTTATGAGCTGTCTTAAGTCGTGGACTCTTTAAGTCATCCCACTTTTAGGTCGCGATATCTTTTAGGTCGCTGCACCCTTAGGTCGCGACTTCCTGTGAGTTGTTAACTCGTTTAGTTTTAGGTCGCCGGACCACTTTATGCCTTAAGTCGTGGAGCCGCTTAAGTCGGTCATGCTTTAGGTCGCGAGGTCTTCGTGGTGGCTTAGGTCGCGAACTCCTTCAAGCAGTTAGGTCGCTGGAAGCTCTAACCCGTTAACTCGCTGGAAGCTTTAGCTCGTTGGAGACACCATGCTCTAAGTCGCATACCGTTTTGGACGGGGCGCTGCCCCCTGGACCCCTACAACCTGACCGGTCAGGTCGAACACCGTAGCGGTGGCGTTGCCCCCGCACCCCCACCTTGGGGGGTTGGCACCCCCCCGGACCCCCCTCCGTAGGGGATCTTAGAGGAAAAGTCAGTTAACAGAACTTGCTTTGCTGAGATGTTGAGTTGACCAATCTTTGAGACGAGCTATCTTGCTTTTCTCGGTCGATCTTTTGATATCACGGCCTTGCTGAAAAAGGCGGGATAACACATTTCATCCTAGAATTTTGATTAATAATAATGGTTAGACATCGATAACACTTAATTGTATATTGACAATTTGTTTTCTTTGAACAATTTAATTTCTTGGTGTCTAGGCTACGGCAGAGCAATAATCGGTTATAAATATTACGGTGATTCGTAAATATTATACTGAATTGTTCCTCTGAAGGTACTTAAACCTTCAGTTGCATTGCTACGGTGATTCGTGGTGCACCAATAAATCCTGTCCGTTACCTGGCTGAGAACTATCTTGTTGATTTAAGACAATTTGTAAGTATACAATTTTGGGTTAACTTAGGATAAATCATTTGTAATTAAACCTTGCATTCATTTAGTTGCATTAGTTCATGCATATTTAAGAAAAAAAATATTTCAAAAATCCAAAACTAAAAAAAATTGTAAATATTCCTTTTATTTTTCTTTGAAATCTTTAAATCCTTTTCCTTTGAAATTTCAAAAATCCAAAAAATTTAGAAAAACAAAAATCCAAAAAAATATATAAAACTTTTTCTTAAAAAAAAAAATTTGAAAATCAAAAAACAAAACAAAAATCAATTTTTCATTTTGAAAAATAAATTCCACTTGTAAATATTTTACATTATAAAAAAAAAACAAAAAAAAATCTTTAAAATGTCCGAGTTTCCTCTCCCTTACTCACTTGAATTTAGTTGTGAAAATCAATATAATCCGTATGAGTTCATTCCAAATTCGTATGGATATTTTAACAACAACTATTGTTTAAACGATTCGAATTTTGAACCACAAAATTTTCAAAATAATGACCAACCTTCAAATCTTGAAAATAGTATTTCATCTTTACTTGAAATCGCTACACAACAAAATCAAATGATAAATAAGTTGTGTAATTCATATTTGTGCAATAACTCGAATCAAAGTTTTCAAAATAATCAAAATTTGAATTCAATTCAAAATTCAAACGATTACGATTATAACCCATGCCAATTTAATTTTGAACTCCAAATTGAAATTCAAACTCAACATGAAAGTGGAAACAACTTTTCAAATGAATTTGGCAATGGGAATAATCTTAACCATGTTACGAGTGAAAATTTTTGTTCTCAACAAATCCAAAACGAAAATTCTCAATTTAATAACTACAAATTGGATTTTGTTGAACAAATAAATGAAATTTACGATGATCACACGGATTTGTTGTTTGAATCTTATATGAAACAACGTGAAAAGCAAAATCAAATTCCAATGTATGATGAGTCAAGTGAGAATCCATCTTTTACCCAAATCGATGATTTTCAAACAACAACTTTTGAAATGAAAACGAAAATCTTAATGAGGTTGTTGAAAACACAGTAATTGAATTGGATTTCAATTCTTTTAAGGATGTGGAACCAAATTTGAAATTCGATCTTCCTTTTCTTAATTTCGAAAATTTGAATACAACTACTTTGAATTTTGAACTCGAGACATGTAATAAAGTTGTTGATAATCCAACAAAGGAAGACAAATTTAATAAACATGAATTCTTTGGACTTTTTGAAAATGAGTTGCTAAATTATGAAGGGGAAGATTTACATCACCATTTTGATTTTGAAATCAATAATTTTGAAGAATTTTTCAATGACAAACTTGAATTTCAATTTGGTGAAAATAAACTTGAATTTCAATCATTTGTTTTATCTGCCCCAAAAATCATCGAAAACAAAACAACTCATTCAATTTTCAATAAAACGACATTCGTTTTTCCAAATCAACATTCAACTTCAAAATCTTTTATGGTTTGGTTTTTCGAGCTTAAGCCGTGTCTCGTATACTCGACGAGACAAATGAATCGGTTTTTGGAAGACCGTTTCATTTACTTTTTGGCAATATACTTTCTGATGTCGTGTAAATACATTTCATTTTCATGTAAACAATAATAAACGTTCCTTTTGACTTGGGTTGACTGTGGGGACACAGTCAAAATCAAGTGTGGGGGTATTGAGACTCATCTTCTTCTTGATTTTTCAGGATTAATTTTTCATTTTCCTTCCAAAAACTCAAAAAAATTCCAAAAACAAAAGAAGATTTTTTTTTTAGCGTTTTTGATTTATTTTTAAAGAAACACTATAGGATAAATATATGGTTTTGGTTTATTAAATTGAAAATATATTTGTCTTAACAAAAATAAAAATGAAGTTTGATTATAAATAACAACGGTTTAACTAGTATATAGGAAGATTCATACGTGTTAATTATGAAATACATCCTAATTGAAAATCTTTGTTTTAAAAGTGGTGAATTTAAAGTAAAGGATGTAACATTTTTTTTGTCTTCTAAGTTAAATGGTGCTAAGATGATTTTGCAAAACTCTCTCTCTCTTAAAAAAATATTAAAAAAATAAAAAATACTAACAAAGTATTCACTCTCATTTAAAAGTCTTCACGGTTATGCATGGGTGAATTACTTGGAATCTTTGATTATGTGCTTCCATACTCATTTAAAAGTCCTCACGGTTATGCATGTATGGAACACATGTAAAAAAAAAGAAGAACAGTCTTAATAAAACCACCTACGGTCGATAGGCGTATGCACGAAAGTGTGTGCACTCGCCATGCTCTGTACTCCCCTCACATAAGCCCGAAAGGCAGTGCATGGGTGGTATATCTGGCCTCAGTTTACCTGAGCTAGGTGTGTAATTTTTCTTGCAAATAATGAGAGAGCAAGCGATTGAAATCCTAGCACTATTTTTACTTAGTTGATTTGATTTGTTATTGAAAAGAAATAAAAATACCACTTTGATAAACTTTGATAATCAACTAAGAATCCTTTTCATAATTACACTTTGTTATCAACCAAAACAACAAGTTAAACTATAGTCTATTTGTTATGATAACTTTGTTTTTATTGAAAATTTTGACGAGTAAATGACTAAAAAATTTCAAGATGATAACCAAAACCTATATTTAACTTATTTGTGTCGATTTAAAAATAAATCCTTCATTTGTAAATATTTTTCAAAAACACGCATTCATCTCTTTGTAGATAAATCTTGCATTTTGTAAATATTTTCATCATGCATTTGGATTTTGTGGGTAGTATCCGCTGAAAACCCTCACGAGACAACACTCGTCCTATTGGGGACACCCAGAGGTTTAACGGCTTATTGCATACGCTCAATGCAATCGTGCTCCCTACGAAAACGGATTTACCTTAGTTTTAGTTTATTCGAGGACGAATAAAAAGATAAGTGTGGGGGTATTTGATATGCACATAAATGTGCATATTTTTACCACCATATTTATTATTTTTAAATTAAATAAATGATCATATTGGGTATTTTAACTTGTTTAAACCAAAATTCATATTATTTGAAATTGTCACATATTCATCTTCATCCATGGGCAAAATGGTCATTTTTTGTGCATATATTTCTTTGAGAAAAATTAATTGAAAATTTGTATATATTTTTGTAGGAATTTGATCTCAAATAGAAGTGGTTTCATGAAGATATGCATGCACAAAATTAATACAAAGGAATGAAGATGAAAATAATTCAAAGTGAAGAACATGGAGGACCCCACCTACCCACCTACCTTAATGTACAAATTAAAAGCTAATGCACATGCTTTTGGAGTTAATGGCTTCATGTACACTTAATGGGGGATTAAGACATGTTAATGATAACTTGGCCTCCACACTTCCTAAGGGGCATTTTGGGCATTCCCCAAAAAAATGAATTAGGGTTTTAACACTTGTATAAATACCCCTTATGTTTCATGTAACCAACCTCCTCTTAGTTAGTTAGTTTTAGTTTAGAAAATAAATAAAAGCTCTCTTTCTTTCCATGGCTACTTAGCCATTTTATTTCATGTAATTTTCTCTTCTTTTATGCAATGTTAATCCTCTTTTATTTACATGCTTCTTCTCTTCTTATGTAATAGTGTAGATCTACCTTTATGCAATTAGATTAGTTGTCTTTTCCATTAGCTTTCATTTTCCTTTCTTTTTTGCTTTCATATTGCTTTCTACATTTGTTGATTTGGTAACAAATATGAGAGCTTAATCCCTACAATTTAGGGCTAATGAAGCTCTTTAGTATGTAGATGCAACATTTTGATGTTTATGCTCTCTTTTTGTGCTTTAATGGAAACACTTGAAGTGGTTTAATGATGTTGTTTAGCTTTGAATTTGATAGTCTATGTTGTTCATAACAAATAGGCTATGCTTAAACAAACATAACACAAATTGCCTCTTCATCTAAATATGATTATGGCAAAGAAGTGAATGTTGAAATTGAAATTGATAGCCTATATTTCTAAACAATAGTTAACAGGCTATGCTTAAAATAGATTTTTATTTCAACTTTGTTGTCATATTTCATGAGAATAAAATGTGTATTATTGGTTGTGTTATAGTTTGATGGTTTATATTGAGCTAATTAATAGCACAAATATACCATACTTATGATAAACACATCAACTAATTACACTAATGAAAAGAAAAGAGAGATCATAACTTCATTTTGTTGATTTATATGATCTAGAGAGTGGATTTATCTCTAAATTGTTCTTTTAACTCTCATATTTTTATCATTTTCTTTTGCTAGTTTTTGTTAGTTTCATACATTTCTAACTATTCACTCTCGACTTCGGTATAATTTGATTGAATAGAATTTTAAAATCATCAATTCCCTGTGGATCGACCCGTATTCGCCACGTGTTACATTCGTACACCGTGCGCTTGCGGTTATTTTTAATTTTAATTCGTTCGACGGTTTTCTAAACCGATAGAATTTCGTCGACGAATAAGTTTTTGGCGCCGTTGCCAGGGAATTGTTTTGATTTTGATTTTCTACTCTTCGGATTATTTTTGTGCAATTTTATTTTGTGTGTTTGTTTGCATATATTTTTTTTTTAAAAAAAAATTTGTTGTGTGTTGTTTGATTTTGTTTTTTGTTGTTTTCAAGTGTGTTGTTCATTTAGCATTAGCATTTCTAGTTTATGAAAAAATAAAATCAACATACACAATAAAAAAAAATTATTCCATTTCTTTTTCTTTGCAATTTTGCATTTACAATTTACATTTGCAATCTCATTTTCTTTTTAATTTTTGCATTTACATTGTCATTTCCATTCACCCTTGACTGTCATCCCCTCTGTATAACAATTTCTGCTCTGCATAATACACTCTGTTTGTTGTCACAATTCCTCTAGTGCACAGTGTATATAACATACAACTGCCCCTTCACTGCTATTGTCCAGTGCATAAGTTGGAATCACCTGGGTAGAAGTCTTTTGAGCTGTTGGAAACTCCTGCCTCATGTGCTCACATTGATTGCAATCATAAATCTTAATCTTCAAAACATCTGTGATGTGCACGTAAATGTGCATATTTTTACCACCATATTTATTCTTTCTGAATTAAATAAATGATCATATTGGGTATTTTAACTTGTTTAAACCAAAATTCATATTATTTGAAACTGTCACATATTCATATTCATCCATGGGCAAAATGGTCATTTTTTGTGCATATATTTCTTTGAGAAAAATTAATTGAAAATTTGTATATATTTTTGTAGGAATTTGATCTCAAATAGAAGTGGTTTCATGAAGATATGCATGCACAAAATTAATACAAAGGAATGAAGATGGAAATAATTCAAAGTGAAGAACATGGAGGACCCCACCTACCCACCTACCTTAATGTACAAATTAAAGGCTAATGCACATGCTTTTGGAGTTAATGGCTTCATGTACACTTAATGGGGGATTAAGACATGTTAATGATAACTTGGCCTCCGCACTTCCTAAGGGGCATTTTGGGCATTCCCCAAAAAAAAAATGAATTAGGGTTTTAACACTTGTATAAATACCCCTTATGTTTCATGTAGCCAACCTCCTCTTAGTTAGTTAGTTTTAGTTTAGAAAATAAATAAAAGCTCTCTTTCTTTCCATGGCTACTTAGCCATTTTATTTCATGTAATTTTCTCTTCTTTTATGCAATGTTAATTCTCTTTTATTTACATGCTTCTTCTCTTCTTATGTAATAGTGTAGATCTACCTTTATGCAATTAGATTAGTTGTCTTTTCCATTAGCTTTCATTTTCCTTTCTTTTCTGCTTTCATGTTGCTTTCTACATTTGTTGATTTGATAACAAATATGAGAGCTTAATCCCTACAATTTAGGGGTAATGAAGCTCTTTAGTATGTAGATGCAACATTTTGATGTTTATGCTCTCTTTTTGTGCTTTAATGGAAACACTTGAAGTGATTTAATGATGTTGTTTAGCTTTGAATTTGATAGTCTATGTTGTTCATAACAAATAGGCTATGCTTAAACAAACATAACATAAATTGCCTCTTCATCTAAATATGATTATGGCAAAGAAGTGAATGTTGAAATTGAAATTTGATAGCCTATATTTCTAAACAATAGTTAATAGGCTATGCTTAAAATAGATTTTTATTTCAACTTTGTTGTCATATTTCATGAGAATTAAATGTGTATTAGTGGTTGTGTTATAGTTTGATGGTTTATATTGAGCTAATTAATAGCACAAATATACCATACTTATGATAAACACATCAACTAATTACACTAATGAAAAGAAAAGAGAGATCATAACTTCATTTTGTTGATTTATATGATCTAGAGAGTGGATTTATCTCTAAATTGTTCTTTTAACTCTCATATTTTTATCATTTTCTTTTGCTAGTTTTTGTTAGTTTCTTACATTTCTAACTATTCACTCTCGACTTCGGTATAATTTGATTGAATAGAATTTTAAAATCATCAATTCCCTGTGGATTGACCCGTATTCGCCACGTGCTACATTCGTACACCGTGCGCTTGCGGTTATTTTTAATTTTAATTCGTTCGACGGTTTTCTAAACCGATAGAATTTCGTCGACGAACAATCTGCCTTGCACTCCTTTACAAAATATCTCTTTCCACACTTCCTACAATGCATATCTCGCTTCTCAGTCTTCCCTTTGGGTCCCGATCCTCCCTTGCACTGGTTCTGTCATGGCGCCTTTCATCCAGACTTCTTGTGTTCTTCATTCGCTTCCTTCTTGGAGACGATATTCAGTAAGGCCATCTCTACCAAACCCTCATATGTCGCACCCATAGTAATATGACTAAGAGTAAAATCTTGAGATATTGATTCAGCCCCTTCGGGAACATCAAAGCCTTCTACTGAGAAATATTGATCAACTCCATCCCGAATCTGGCCAACTCGTTGAATTAATTGACGTACAATTTCATTGATATTAATCCTTACTTTAGATGAATAAATTTCTCTAATTACACTCCATTTTAGGCTCCAAGCAGGAACTTCATCTCAAAACGTTCCTAAACTCCCCCCCAAAGTGATCTCCTCCCTATCGATCTTCGCCTCTACTACCTCCGACCAATTCAAGATCTCTCCTTGATCATGCCAAGTGGCTAGCTTTCTCCTTACATCATCCCTAAGACCCATCAAACCTAAAATACTCTCATATGTAGTTGTCCATGTCCTCAAATCTACATAGGAATTAGTCCCCATATACGGCTTCCCTTCAAGGCTTGCAAAATCCTTACACAACTTAGAAAAATCGGCAATAGGTGGGTGGGCGGAAACTACACCTAGTTCTCGCTCCATGGGTCCTTTATTAGATTTAAGCTCGGCTTGTCCCCTTGCTTGAAGATACCAACGGAATCAAATTTGGATGTTCATGCTTAGAATCTCAGCCGCATCGTCTGAACCTGAGTAGCTCATCTTCTATTTGTGATTTAGGAATTTATTAGCAACTTTCTACAGATAATATATGTAAGTATAAGGGAATATGCTTATATAAATCTTTGGAAAACTTTTTTAAAACATTTATTTATATAAACATACATACAAAAAAACACGCACACACATACATTTATAATATATATATATATATTGAAAACCTTTTAAAAAAACATTTGGAAAGCATTTTCTTTTCGAAACTCTTTTTAGGTGCGCTCTCTCAATACGCCCCTAATTCTTAAGTAATTTCAAACCTAAGCTCTGATACCAAGTGTGACAATCCAAACCTCCTGACACACTAATCCAAAGCCTAGGGTGACTTTCGAACTCGCTTTAGTGTTGAGAAATACGAGTTGTCGGGGTTTTTAATACATTACCGAAACTAAAGGTATACAGATTTGATTGAGATATTCTACACTATTAGATCTCACAGTCAAAGGCAGCAAAATATAAACATAGTAAATAACCATTCCATAAAATATCTCAAAACACAGTCTTAGAATAATAGTATGTAGTCAACTCCAAAGTACACAGATATACGTTACATAGTTCAATAAGTACCAAGTACCGAATAAAGCAAATAGTTACATGGAGAGTGTATAAAATAACAAGCAACTCGAATGGTGCGCTTGCCTCTCCATGTACTAATCGCGGGGCTA
Organism: Allium cepa; assembly: GCA_030765085.1. Taxonomy (NCBI): domain Eukaryota; kingdom Viridiplantae; phylum Streptophyta; class Magnoliopsida; order Asparagales; family Amaryllidaceae; genus Allium; species Allium cepa. The sequence continues at coordinate 562,639,859 of CM060939.1, forward strand.
TCACCTGTTGCTCTGTCCTTTTATGGTGGGGAGAAAGAAAGGAAAAGGGGTGGATTAGACAAAAGTTCGGTGATTAAGCACATCATTAATATACAATGACATACACAGTTGACTTTGATAATACTTTATGTGACCTAAGGTGTCCTACAAGAGTCCGTGAATTCCTTGATTTTTTACTTAAGTGCTCTAATTCAATACACATCTGCACTAGCTACTAATGTGGTGTAACACCCCTAGTTTTAATATAACATTATTCATGATGTTTAATTTGATAAACTAAGTAGAATAATGTAAATAGTTAAGGGGAATGAGATTTGAAAATTTATAAGATCGAGCCATTACTAATGAACTAAATACGATTATTTTAAAAACTTAACCTATAAGAGAATATAGAGAGGGCAAAAAAGGTAGATCCAACTTTCACTTCTTAAACCCTATCCTCCTCATATTCATTCTTTCATAACATCAAAAAATCAAAAAGACCATTGATAAAGCTAGGAAGAACGAAATCCAGGGGATTCAAAGGGAATGAGCTTAGGGAAACTAAAGAACTATCAAATCTCAAACTCCAACATCAATTTTATTGTGAATAATACATGAACCATTTCTATTTTTAGTTCTTGAATTCGGCTATGGATAATATTTGAATGGTTTTAAGGATTTTTTTCATGTTATGGTTGTTTAATCAATCTTTGAATAGAATAATGAATTATGGGATTATTTATGAAATTATTTAAGCGGGTTCTAAGGGTAAAACCTAATTTTTAATCTCCAATAGCTTTGAATTTCTAGTATGTTGCGTAAAACATTATTTTGGAGATGATTTTTTAATTTCATAACTTTGCAAATTAAACTGAATATTTTACGAATTTCCTAAGGAGGAAATTGAGTTAATTTTGATTTTTAGTTATTAAAAATAATTAAATATGGTCTTTGTCTTCAAATTTTTATACGACAAATAATATAGCGCTTTGGAGTTTCGGTAAAGTTTTGGGACTTTTCCTCAAGCAATTTCGAATTATTATGAATTTAATATGCTAGTAAAGTACTTAAATAGATAATTAATTAAAGATATTAATTACTTCGATATATATTTTGGAACTTTAAAACCGAGATGCAGCAGTTTCTCTAAAAACGAAATGTTAAAAGATGTTTTCTCCAATAGCAATTTGATAAGAATTATGGTTTGGTGAAAAGTAATTGCTGTTAATAGGAATAAATCAATCTTCAAGAAAATTATTGTAACGACCCGTAATTTCGCTACTTCGAAAATAAGAAATTTCGTTTGTTTTAGATTTAAAAAGGTTTAAAACATATATAAATAATTTATAGATAATATATAATAATAGAAAAATTATTTATTCTTATAGTTGATAATTTAAAAAGTATAAATTTGGATTTTACAACAAACCAACAAACGTTAAGTTTTGTTAAAAATAAATAAATGCTTAAACAAATAGGTTTAAATGTTTATTTAAAAAGATAAATATCATTGAAAACATCTAATAAAGATAATAAAAGAATATTAAAAGATTTAAAAGTATGTTAATAATCTTTTTACAAAAATAACCAAATTTTGTCGCATTTTGTCAGTTTTACAAACACCGTAAAATTAGAGATTTTGATATTATTTGAATATGATTTTAATATATAAAGAGACATGTTTTAATTTATATAAAGAAGTAAAAAGTTCATTTTTAAATTTGTTTTACATAAATAAATAGTTTAACTAAAATGTCAAAATATGACCGTAAAACATTTTGTCGAAAAACAACGTTTTGTCGATTAAAAGTTGTCGCAACGTCGTCCCACCTTTATTTTCTTATATAGGAACATATATTCAAATAGTATAAGTATTAATTAATTCACTAATCAAGTTTACTTTTACTAAACAAGGTTAGAAACTTTTAGAAAACAATTAAGAAAAAGTAAGCACAAAAAGACAAAAATGTCATTTCAAAGCAAAAAGTAAAACATCAAATCAAAGAAACATAATTACTACTTACTTTACTTAATATCTAAGTGAAAATGACATAAAGTAATGATTTGAAATGTGATGTTAAGTGTTGAAAAGAAATAAGATTACTTTATAAGTAAGTAATGTTGTTTTAGTAATTTGGTAAAGGGATATTTTGGTAATTTATCACTTCATTTCTTTTTCTATAAATACCTACCACTTCTTTCACAAATTTCACACTATTTCATTCTTCTTCTTCTTCCTTTTCCAAAATTTTTCTCTACCTCTTTAATGGCTTCTTTTTCTCTTCCAAAAGCTTACTAACTTTTTCGAAACCATGTCAAATCAACTCCAAACTTTGCCAAAGAGGTTAGAATACCATTAGAACATGGTTTAGCATCTAAAAAGTAAAGAAACGAAGGAGAAAGACAAGGATCAAGAGGAGGCCGAACTATTTGGCGGAAAGGAAGCAAGTTGGAAAGCTTCGGAGTGAGAAAAAGAGAAGAAAGTGCTGCCGAAATCAATAGGAAAGCCTACGGAAAAGATTTGATAAAGATAAGAGGATTTAAGAGAAGTGTTGTTGCATATGAATGTTGGTAGGGAGAATTGGTTAAGATAAAGGTGAGTACTCTTATTTACTAATTAATCCATACGTTATTTCAAGTAAAATGATTTGAAAAGTTTAAATATGTTAAGTGAGTGTTTGATAAGTTGGTTGCAAATTAGTTGATTATGTGATTGATTATATGGATGATAACTTGGTTTGGCAAATGATAAGAGAAATTGTTAGTAAGTATAGTTAATTAAATGAGAATTAAATTCATAAAAATGTGTATATGAAAATTATTTAGCCTCTTAATGATTTCAAAATATCTAAAAAGATTGAAAATGATATTATAATAATATAATATTACAATATAAAATGAAATGAAAAATGAATTTGAAATGAAGGAAATGTTGTTTAAAATGAGTTTAAAATGATTTAGAAATGTTTAATAAACATTTAAAGTGTTTTCAAGAAGTTTGAAAAGAAATTGAAAAACGAATCAAAACTATGCGCGTCGCGTAACGGTAGTTCGTGATTTCGCACCGTAAAAGTTAAATAAGTGTACAAAGTGAAATATAGCTCGGAATTCTTCAAGATAAGAATTTTTCGGTATATTATATCCATAGTTTTTCAACTAAGAAAGAAAATCAAGATTTCATCAAGTAGATTTTGAAATATGTCCAAAACAATTTTCTAAAAGCATCGCGGTTTTGCAGTTCGGAATCCAAAACAGGATTTCTTTATAAATGATATTTTTAAATGTTTTAAAAATATAAAATAAATCCTAAAAATATTTTAAAATTTATTAGAAGATATTTAAGTTGAAAATATGGATTTCTAAATGATATAAAAGTCGTTTTGAAGAATACAGCTTTTAAAATGCTATTTGCAACACTTTTCGCAAGGCTTTTCGCAGTAGTTTGAAATAACTTTGAAAATGCAGTTTTAAACTTAACAATTCTTTTCTAAATCTTTTGTGAATGATTTTAAAGGAATAATTAAGTAATGTAAAGATGATTTGAAAGTTTTAATAAGAGTTTGAATAAATAAAATTGTTTATACCACTTAAACAAAAAGTGAAGAATATTGAATGTAATAACAAATTGAGTATAAGGAAACGACTAGTACATTTGTCCCGCCTGTGAGATCTGGGAAGGTAAACAAGGGTGTTTAACTAAGGTTAGGGATGGAGCAACCAGTGCCCTGAACTTACCTGGCCTACGTTTTCTCTTCTTAGGCGAGGGGTGGAATAGATCGAAAGGAAAGCCCGGATACTCTAAAAGATCATATTTAAGTTTTTCCAAGTTAAAAGACGAAGATACTCATGATGTAGGATTACTTGCCATTAGTCCCTGGAGGTGAAACTTGCCATTAGTCCCTAGAGGTGAAACTTGCCATTAGTCCCGGGAGGTGAAATTTACCATATTTAAAGTGGCACTAGTACTATGTTATGAAAGTCTTCGATTTGTAAGAATATGATTTGAAGTTAAGAAGAAATCTTTAATTAAGATTTAATGAATGATTTGGGAATATTTTTCCTAAGTTAAAAGTTATAACTTGAATATAAGAAATCTTTATTTAAGATTTAACGAATGATTTGGAAAGGTTTTCCTAAGTAAAAGAGAAATTGATTTGGAATTATTCCAAGATTTAAGAAAGGTTTATATAAACCAAATGATTTGATAAATGAGGCTTAATGATTCCATATACATTTGAAAAGAAAATGGAATAAACTGAAAAGAATATATCTAAGAAAGATATTTGATTAAGATAGAAGATGAAGTAATTGATTGATGATTGATATCCACGTATGAACTTAACATCTTTTAAAAGCGATGATTGGTTTCGAAGGAACCAGAGTCAGATTTGGTTGATTCCTATCCGAAAACCACTTCGAACCAATGTATACGTTCGAAAGTGAAAATATGTTGAAGATGATGATTATTGAAGACTGTGGATCTTCAGAGCGTGAAGACTGCTTGTTGAACATGCTCTGATTGGCCGCCATTATAGAGTTATTTATAGAAGTAGTCTCCTCATGATGGATATTTTTCGAATTGCAAGGGCTTCTCGCCTAGTAATGGCCGAGGAAAGTGCCTTCGGTTTCGTTCAGTTCTGGAACGAATTTGTATGGATGTTTGTCTGACATTGTATTCTAAATCACATTTGAGTGGTTTCTATAAACGTACATCAGTTGGTGGCGGAGAAGGAAACTTCTCTTAGCTTAACACCCTTTCCGAGACATATGCGATCAGGAAGTAATACTTTTCTAGAAATCAGTCGTGTGACGTGGAATGACAATGTGGCATTCAAAATGGTACCTGTTATGATCAAAGCGTGGTTTTGTATGAAAAAAGTGGCTTTGAAGAAATTGATCGTAGCTTCGCAAGCCTCACACCCCGGTTATGATGGGATTCTATATGGTCAGATTTATGCTCACATTTCAGATAGTAGCGATTTGGGTTATCAGATGTTCTAAACCCTAGGTACCAGATACGTCTGGGCCTCAAGGCATTTATTGTCTCATGTGGATAAAGTGGTTAGCTTGAGAAAAGCAGGGAACTACTGGTTATCATTTGTAGTGTAGCAAGTATAGTTTCCAAGTGACTAGTTTGAGAAAAGCGATTATGGCACCGTGGGAACTATGTTTGTTATGCGTGGTTCAGAAAAAAGGTCACCGGTTTTCTATCATGTTGGAAATCCAAACCCAATACGGTATTTACGGTTCTGATTGTATTTCCAAAATAGCTGTAATGACTTGCAAACATTTCAGCTACCCCTTTTTGGTATCATATATTCCGTTGACCTAGTCTGGATATATTACCTTAGACTTAGTCTAGATATTAATATCTTATTTGAATAAGTTTATTTGCAGATGTTTTCAAAAGAATGTCATTAAAAATAATATCAAGTGTATTTTGGTATGAAGTGTTTTGGTTATCATAAGGTAAAAACCCGTCCGTGTTTATGTGTGGGCATGGTCTTATGAGATACCCTTCTTTTCAAGGGTTTTGATAACATAGTCATTTTAAAAGTTCGAGTATCTCACGCTGGTTTATCAAGCCTGATCCGGGTATTTTAAATACTCGGGTCAGATCCGAGTAGTTTCAGATTTAGTTGAAAACGGTTGGAGTTTCCAGAGGAGAGCTGGAGATCTTCATCATCGTATGGATGTATTCTATCATCCGCTTTGTTTAGTGCATTTTTTTTTATGTTTGTCAGCAATTGTGAGGACAGATGTTTATAACTGTCCAAGCTGAATTTAGGTTAGACTCTGATATTGTATTTAAAATTTTCCACTGTAAAGATTATTATTGAAATAATATATGTTATTCCATTCGTGTGAGATTCTATTCTGTCTTTATTTTCTTTTTCTACCCTTAATGATCCGCTTATTCATGCAATTTGAGTTGGACATGTGTGGATTATTGTCGATTCAAATGGTACAGAAAATGGATTGTTACATTTGGTATCAGAGGTGAAGGTTAAGCGAGAACCTTGGCTTTGGTTGGGTAAAGACTCATCAGAGATAGGGTTAGTAATACCCTAAATTGAGTAACTCATTAGAGATAGGGTTAGTAACACCCTAGAATGAGTTTGAGTGTATTGTATATATGAGTGCGTATTTGTTATTTGATAAGAAAAATATTTTGTGTTGATTTATCGGTTGAGCGGTTTATAAATTCTGGTCGATATGGGAAGTACAACTGTATCGATAGGTATTTCTAAACTCTTAACAAGGCACATCGACACACTATTTTGAAAAGATTATATTTTGCATATAAAATGTCTTTCAAAGGATATAAATTTTGTGTGGTTAGGGAAATTTATAAGATACATTCCCTTAGGGATGTCCTATGGATAAGGTCTTGATTCGTCTAGTGATAATTAAAATAATCTTCTTAGTATCAATCATATGTTGGCTTGGGCAAACGGTATTGAGCACTTAGTAAATTATTCTTCTTATCATTGGAGGATGAAGGCAAGTTCAAATCCAAAAAAGTTGAATTAAGTATTTGGATAAAAAAATAAAATGGAAATGTTATAAACAATTCTAATCTTGGAATATCACTTAGGGGAAGAATGGCTTATAATATGTCGAGTCATGAGTTTTGGATGACTCCAAAGCAAGCTCGAAGAGCAAGTGCACAAAAAGAAGCAGAAGAAAAGGCAAAACTAGGACACTTTGCTGACACCGACTGTTATTATTGCGGTAAGAAAGGACATTATGCGATTATGTGTGAAACAAAGAGAAGTAAGAAGCAGAGAAGGGAAAATAAAAATTCTGATCGGGATGATATAGTCTATTTCAAGTGTAAAGAGAAGGGTCATTTTCTACATAAATGTCCTAAAACCAAGAAGAAACTAAGAATTAAAAAGAAGAAAATGGGCAGCTACCGATGCAAGAACCTAAGACATGAGGTCAAAGATTGCCCCCAACGTACTTGTATTTTGTGCTTTCAAGGGAAACACTTAATGAAGGACTGTCCAAGAATGAAAATGGTTAATTTAGGCCCGCAAGATAAAACACCGTCTACCTCAAAAGGAATTCAAGAATAGTACATAGTATTCTAAGTATCTATATAATGGTAGTATGTGATAGGCTGTATTTCCTAGGAAAGTTATCTCTGAAACTTTGTAATGCTAGTTAAGGTTGGAAATGGATGTATGAATATGATGTTAATTAATAAACTTCCTTTTGATTATCCTCTCGATGCACTTCTTCAATCTTATATCCGATCAATTCTAATAAGATATTTAGATATAAAAAGTTCAAAGGAATATTAGAAAGAAATAGCTTTATAAAAAAAGTATTTAAAGTTTAGAAAAATTATTTAAAAATATATTGTATGAAATAAAGAAAAGGATGAAACTATGGAAATTTTATCATAGTTTTTTTTGAAAAAGTTTAAAGAAATAAAGGAAAGTTATTTAAACTTAACATAATTTTGAAAATGAAATCTATAATAAGATGTATTAGCAAAGAAAAATAATAATAGAGAGCTTGAATAAAATTTTAAGGATATTTTCAAAATAAAAGATAATCTATTTCTTTAGAAAAGAATATATAACTATTCTGCATAAATATTTGAAAATTTGTGAAATGGTTTCCTAAAAGATTTTTAAAGATAAATTATTCTTTTGAGTGAAAAATGGTTTCTTTGGAATATTTTCCTTTATTAAAAATATTTGGAAATAAATAATAAAAGGGGATTATATAAAGAAGCACCTTTATAAAGTGTTTGACTTAAGATAAAGTTCTTATGAAAGTTTTGAGGGTTAATAAATATATATGTTATATGTAGATTAGCTCGTCACATAAATGATGATCTAAGATTCGAGTTCGGAACTTTGAGGTGTTTACACCAATCCAAAAAGGATTTATCACTCGATTCTTGACGACGAACATTGATTAGGGTTTATGGTTGGGTACTTGAGTTTTCTATCATAGTTGAGCACTATGTAAGGGAAGCAAAGGTTTTTGAGCAAAAAGTCTGATCAAAGTCCGCACTAGAGGATCGGGGGATCGATACTAGTTCGGAAATTAAGTTGTGTATTCGAATATGAGATCGAATAAGATATTTCATATGGATTATTTGTGTATATTATATGAAATTAAGTTTAAAGATAAATGTTTTAGGCAAACTTTTGTTTGAGTAATTTCGAGGACGAAATTCTTTTAAGTAGGGGAGAATGTAACGACCTGTAATTTCGCTACTTCGAAAATAAGAAATTTCGTTGTTTTAAATTTAAAAAGGTTTAAAACATAAATAAATAAGTTATAGATAATAGATAATAATAGAGAAATTATTTATTCATATAGTTGATAATTTAAAAAGTATAAATTTGGATTTTACAACAAACCAACAAACGTTAAGTTTTATTAAAAATAAATAAATGCTTAAATAAATAGGTTTAAATGTTTATTTAAAAAGATAAATATCATTGAAAATATCTAATAAAGATAACAAAAGAATATTAAAAGATTTAAAAGTATGTTAACAATCGTTTTACCAAAATAACCAAATTTTGTCGCATTTTGTCAGTTTTACATACACCGTAAAATTAGAGATTTTGATATTATTTGAATATGATTTTAATATATAAAGAGACATATTTTAATTTATATAAAGAAGTAAAAAGTTCATTTTTAAATTTGATTTACATAAATAAATAGTTTAACTAAAACGTCAAAATATGATCATAAAACATTTTGTCGAAAAACAACGTTTTGTCGATTAAAAGTTGTCACAACATCGCCGCACCTTTATTTTCTTATATAGGAACATATACTCAAATAGTATAAGTATTAATTAATTCACTAATCAAGTTTACTTTTACTAAATAAGGTTAGAAACTTCTAAAAAACAATTAAGAAAACGTAAGCACAAAAAGATAAAAATGTCATTTCAAAGCAAAAGGTAAAACATCAAATCAAAGAAACATAATTATTACTTACTTTACTTAATATCTAAGTGAAAATGACATAAAGTAATGATTTAAAATGTGATGTTAAGTGTTGAAAAAAAATAAGATTATTTTATAAGTAAGTAATGTTATTTTGGTAATTTGGTAAAGAGATATTTTGGTAATTTATCACTTCATTTCTTTTTCTATAAATACCTACCACTTCTTTCACAAATTTCACACTATTTCATTCTTCTTCTTCTTCCTTTTTCAAAGCTTTTCTCTACCTCTTTAATGGCTTCTTCTTCTCTTCCAAAAGCTTACTAACTTTTTCGAAACCATATCAAATCAACTCCAAACACCACCAAACTTTGCCAAAGAGCTTAGAATACCATTAGAACATGGTTTAGCATCTAAAAAGTAAAGAAACGAAGGAGAAATGCAAGGATCAAGAGGAGGCCGAACTATTTGGAGGAAAGGAAGCAAGTTGGAAAGCTTCGGAGTGAGAAAAAGAGTAGGAAGTGCTGCCGAAATCAAAAGGAAAGTCTACGGAAAAGATTTGATAAAGATAAGAGGATTTAAGAGAAGTGTTGTTGCATATGAATGTTGGTAGGAAGAATTGGTTAAGTTAAAGGTGAGTACTCTTATTTACTAATTAATCCATAAGTTATTTCAAGTAAAATGATTTGATTTGCCACACCAGGATATAGTGTTCTTCGTGCTGAAAGTGTATATACGCAATGTTTGGACGGAGAGGAATATGCGATGCTTCCAGATGGTGACCATGCCGGCTGCGAGTTTTTGGCTTACGTTGATGAGAGAGATCAAGTTTGGGGTACGTCATTCTGGACACTGTTTCTCCCATCATCATCCTGACCTTTGGTCTTAGCCCTCCTTGGTTGTGCATGGCCTCTTCGTTGCATGGCCTTTTGTCTTGCTGTTGTGGTATTTCCTTCTGTGGTGTTTTCCCTGTTGTTTTTGTCTTCGTTTGTGCTGTTTTCCTTTTCTTTCCTTTGTCAGTTCTCCTAGTTTCTTTTTGTTTTTGTGTTGCGTTTGTTTTTTTGTTTTTCCTTAATCAATAAACTGGTAGGGGTCCAGTCAACCTCGCTGTCTATTCAAAAAAAAAAAAAAAAGTAAAATGATTTGAAAAGTTTAAATATGTTAAATGAGTGTTCGATAAGTTGGTTGCAAATTAGTTGATTATGTGATTGATTATAAGGATGATAACTTGGTTTGGTAAATGATAAGAGAATTGATTAGTAAGTATAGTTAATTAAATGAGAATTAAATTCATATAAATGTGTATATAAAAATTATTTAGCCTCTTAATGATTTCAAAATATCTAAAAAGATTGAAAATGATATTATAATAATATAATATTATAATATGAAATGAAAAATGAATTTGAAATGATGGAAATGTTGTTTAAAATGAGTTTAAAATGATTTAGATATGTTTAATAAACATCTAAAAGTGTTTTCAAGAAGTTTGAAAAGAAATTGAAAAACGAGTCAGAACTATGCACGTAGCGTAACGATAGTTCGCGATTTCGCGCCCTAAAAGTTAAATAAGTGTACAAAGTGAAATATAGCTCGGAATTCTTCGAGATAAGAATTTTCCGGTCTATTATATCCATAGTTTTTCAACAAAGAAAGAAAATCAAGATTTCATCAAATAGATTTTGAAATATGTCCAAAACAATTTTCTAAAAACATCGCGGTTTTGCAGTTCGGAATCCAAAACAGGATTTCTTTATAAATGATATTTTTAAATGTTTTAAAAGTATGAAATAAATCCTAAAAATATTTTAAAATGTATTAGAAGAGATTTAAGTTGAAAATATGGATTTCCAAATGATATAAAAGTCGTTTTGAAGAATACAGCTTTTAAAATGCTATTTGCAACACTTTTCGCAAGGCTTTTCGCAGTAGTTTGAAATAACTTTGGATATGCAGTTTTAAACTTAACAATTATTTTCTAAATCTTTTGTGAATGATTTTAACGGAATAATTAAGTAATGTAAAAATGATTTGGAAGTTTTAATAAGAGTTTGAATAAATGAAATTGTTTATACCACTTAAACAAAAAGTGAAGAATATTGAAAGTAATAACAAACTGAGTATGCGGAAACGGCTAGTACATTTGTCTCGCCTTTGAGATCTGGGAAGGTAAACAAGGTGTTTGACTAAGGTTAGGGATGGAGCAACCAGTGCCCTGAACTTATCTGGCCTATGTTTTCTCTTCTTAGGCGAGGGGTGGAATAGATCGAAAGGAAAGCTTGGATACTCTAAAAGATCATATTTTAGTTTTTTCAAGTTAAAAGACAAAGATATTCATGATGTATGATTACTTGCCATTAGTCCCTGGAGGTGAAACTTGCCATTAGTCCCTAGAGGTGAAACTTGCCATTAGTCCCGGGAGGTGAAATTTACCGTATTTAAAGTGGCACTAGTACTATGTTATGAAAGTCTTCGATTTGTAAGAATATGATTTGAAGTTAAGAAGAAATCTTTAATTAAGATTTAATAAATGATCTGGGAATATTTTTCCTAAGTTAAAAGTTATAACTTGAATGTAAGAAATCTTTATTTAAGATTTAACGAATGATTTGGAAAGGTTTTCCTAAGTAAAAGAGAAATTGATTTGGAATTATTCAAAGATTTAAGAAAGGTTTAAATAAACCAAATGATTTGATAAATGAGGCTTAATGATTCCATATACATTTGAAAAGAAAATGGAATAAATTGAAAAGAATATATCTAAGAAAGATATTTGATTAAGATAAAAGATGAAGTAATTGATTGATGATTGATATCCACGTATGAACTTAACATCTTTTAAAAGCGATGATTGGTTTCGAAGGAACCAGAGTCGGATTTGGTTGATTCCTATCCGAAAACCACTTCGAACCAATGTATACGTTCGAAAGTGAAGATATGTTGAAGATGATGATTATTGAAGACTGTGGATCTTCATAGCGTGAAGACTGCTTGTTGAACATGCTCTGGTTGGCCACTATTATAGAGTTATTTATAGAAGTAGTCTCCTCGTGATGGAGATTTTTTGGATTGCAAGGGCTTCTCGCCTAATAATGGCCGAGGAAAGTGCCTTCGGTCTCGTCCAGTCCTAGAACGAACTTGTATGGATGTTTGTCTGACATTGTATTCTAAATCACATTTGAGTGGTTTCTATAAACGTATATCAGTTGGTGGCGGAGAAGGCAACTTCACTTAGCTTAACACCCTTTCCCGAGACATACGTGCTGAGGAAGTTATACTTTTCTAGAAATCAATCATGTGACGTGGAATGACAATGTGGCATTCAAAGTGGAACTTGTTATGATCAAAGCGTGGTTTTGTATGAAAAACGTGGCTTTGAAGAAATTGATCGTAGCTTCGCAAGCCTCACACCCCGTTTATGATGGGATTCTATGTGGTCAGATGTATGCTCGTATTTCAGATAGTAGTGATTTGGGTTATCAGATGTTCTGAGCCCTAGGTACTAGATATGTCTGGGTCTCAAGGCATTATTGCCTCATGTGGATAAAGTGGTTAGCTTGAGAAAAGCATGGAACTACTGGTTATCATTTGTAGCGTAGCAAGTATAGTTTCCAAGTGACTAGTTTGAGAAAAGTGATTATGGCACCGTGGGAACTATTTTTGTTATGCGTGGTTCGGAAAAAAGGTCACTAGTTTCCTATCATGTTGGAAATCCAAACCCAATACGATATTTATGGTTTTGATTGTATTCCCAAAATAACTATAATGACTTGCATACATTTCAGCTACCCTTTTTGGTATCATATATTCCGTTGGTATATTCCGCTGACCTAGTCTGGGTATATTATCTTAGACTTAGTCCAGATATTGATATCTTATTCGAATAAGTTTATTTGCAAATGTTTTCAAAAGATTGTCATTAAAAATAATATCAAGTGTATTTTGGTATGAAGTTTTTTAGTTATCATAAGTTAAAAACCCGTCCATGTTTATGTGTTGGCGTGGTCTTATGAGATACCCTTCTTTTCAAGGGTTTTGATAACATAGTCATTTTAAAAGTTCGAGTATCTCACGCTGGTTTATCAAGACTGATCCGGGTATTTTTAATATTCGGGTCAGATCCGAGTAGTTTCAGGTTTAGTTGAAGACGGTTGGAGTTTCCAGAGGAGAGCTGGAGATCTTCATCATCGTATGGACGTATTCTATCATCCGCTTTGTTTAGTGTATTTTGTTTGATGTTTGTCAGCATGTTTATAACTGTCCAAGCTGAATTTAGGTTAGACTCTGATATCGTATTTAAAATTTTCCGCTGTAAAGATTATTATTAAAATGATATATGTTAGTCCATTCGTGTGAGATTCTATTCTGTCTTTATTTTCTTTTTCTACCCTTAATGATCCGCTTATTCGTGCAATTTGAGTTGGACATGTATGGATTCTTGTCGATTCAAAGGGTACGGAAAAACAGATTGTTACAATTATGTTGATGCGTTGCCATATTTATCGTCTCTACACTTATAGAGGTGCGGCATTTATGCGTGTCGATGTTAAGATAGAGGGAAATGTACAATGGCTACTTCAGTAGCTATGAAATGATTCCTTCTTTGTTGACACCGATCTCATCGGCAACCTATTATTAACGGCATAACCTTATTGTGATTTATCTAAAGGTAGGGCTAGTGCCCTGGACATTGACACCGCACACTTCCACCACTGTTTTAAAGGACGTCACATCTATTCTCTTCGACTTTTTTCTATACTAAGGCCATGGTACCGCATGTTTTGTCTTCGACGCTACATATAAAGTGGCCGGGTGGTCGAAGGGTTTAATTATGTTTCCACATTGATGTTGCTTATCTTAGTACTACTGTTCTTCAAGGTCGATGACGTTATACCTGTTTGCATAAAGCCTAAGTATTGTTTTGAAAGATGTGGGTGACCTGTATTTCTTCTATACCGATGACCTTATTTTCGACATAGTATTTTATACTTAAAAGAATTTAAGTTTTGGTATTCGACTTTGGATAGAGGTCGACAGGGTCTTAACACAAGGCATTTTACATGTTGTTTTTATTAAAGCTAGAGAGCCTTGATCCTCTTTGTCGACACCATTAGCACGTCGGCATTGATCTATATTAACCTAATTAAGGGTGGCGAGCCTATTGTTTTATGACTTCGATTTTGAACATTGTCCATACCAATGCTATTTTGATTGTAGATGTCAACACTATCATTAGGAACACCAAAGTAGATTAGTTTCGACAAACTAAATGTTTTATAAATGATATTTTATTATTGGGAATACCAATGTATTTTCTTAAATGAGTTCAACACTAACCGTTGGGGATACCGACGTATCTTATTAAGAGATGTTATATATTTGAGGGTTAAATAACCTAATTTGGAACACTAATAGACATAGGTTAAACATGAGGGTAACATAAATTAAATTATTAAATGATGGATTCATAATTATCCTAGGAAAACTATAGGAATGTGTGATGGATAGTCCACATCATCCTGGATATGGATAGTCACTTTGGGGATTAACGAAGGGTTCATAGCCATCTTAGGAAAACTATAGGATATGAGATGGACAATCCATATCATTGTAAATTAAGTAGAATATGTATGATGTATAGTCCACATAATTTAGGCAATGGAACCATATATGATGGGCAGTCAATATGGTAGGAGATGGGTGATCTAAGTAATAATTACATACGAGATGGATAATCCACGTAACTTTGAATATGTTTATATGTGGGATGGATAGTCCACATAATTATAAGATGGGTAGTCAAATTAAAATAAGACGGATAGTTTGAATTAGACGGATAGTCATTTGAAATTAAGATGGATAACCTAATAATTAGGATGGTTTTATACGTTGCATAACTATAAATGCTATTTTCTACATTTTAACCATTTTGGATGCAAAAGCACAATATATGGTTAATATGTTTTGATTAAGATACTAGTAAGGGGGAACTCTTCCGCTCAATGGCATAGCCTTGCTAAATATCTATTTGGTTCTAGATGGTAGGTCATTAATCACACTAGACTATTGTCTGACCCGAAGTTTTATTTTTCTCCTTAACTCTTGGGTAATTATTTGAGTAGATAGAAAGTAAGGGTTTTCAAACTTCCAGTTAGATGAATGAGCTTTTGGAGATATGCAGGAGGCGATCTAGCTATTATGAGCTTTATCTAATTCATTGTGTTGTTTGGTATTTTCTATGTGGATGTAGTGGTAGGTTATATGATTTCCAAGTGTTGGACTCTGATCAACCAAGGGGGAATATTCATATGTTGATCTTGGAGTATTTTATAATAGTTATATTTTCTCTAAACGTGAAATTGCAAATAGGGTTATATAATGAACATGAAATCATATTTTAGGGTGGAATGTAAAAGTAATTTATGAATTGTGTTGAAAATTTTTCATATTCATGTGCTCTTTCATGCTCATGTGCTCATGACTATTGATATGATTAACATATCCATGTTTTATCTTCGAGAGTTAATAACCATATATGATTATAGCTATCGGTTAGTTTTGGGCCTTAGAATGGGGGATATAACAAATTGGTCTTAGAGCATATGTTTACGTAAAAACTTAAAAGATTAAAATAGTTTTTGAAAACATAATCCTAATAAATCAGAGAATAAGAAAGGGGCATTGGGATAACACTATAGTAACGTACTTGTATTTGTTATATATAAGTATATGTTCTCCCTTCTCTCTTAGAACATTCTTCTGTATCTTACTAAGGCTCGAATGCCGATTTATGAGAAAGAAAGATATGGAAGTAGGAAATAGAAGAGCGAATCTAGTTGGGGAAAGCACCACAACCAATTGAATTGCTTGGCCCAACACTAGAAGGGACTAGGGATGATAGGAAAATGCTTATGAAAATGTAAATGCCAATGTAGGTGCTGCGTCCCCACCAGTAGATATGGAGCTATGTATTTGTTCTTTGTCAATCTAATACAAGCTGGAGCAGCCACAGGAGTAGCTGGAGGAAATACTGCTAATAGGGAAGGAGTCAATCCCGTAGCTCTAGTTGGTAATAACTACGCTAAGTTAAGTCGAGATTACACCAGTCTGGGTGGGAAGCCTTTTCTAGGGACTAAAGATGTAATAGAAATGGAGAACTGGCTGTTACACTGTGAAAGGATTTTTGCTGATTTGGATTTGCATAATGAGCAGAAAAGGAGGTTGGCTTCTAAAAAGTTGCAAGAAGCTGCTTTATTCTAGTGGAACGGGATGATCATAGGGTTACCAGAGGAGGAATTGACTTGGGCGGAATTTCGAAGGAGATTTGAGGTAAGTTTTTAATCTAAGGTAGCCAAATCAGCCTTTCTTAGGACGTTTATAGAGTTGGAGCAGGTAGAAATATCAATGTTGGATACTTTGCAAAGTTCGATGAGCTCTCCAGATATGGGTATGCCACTGTTGACACTATATCAAAAGGAAGGAGAAGTTTATCCAGGGGTTGAGGCCAGAGATTGCTAGGGCAGCTATACCACATTTCTGGAATCCATCGAATGTAGTGGTGAAGATGGATATTAGGAATAAGGAAATGCTTTTGACCTTTAGGAAAGAAAGGTCAGTGGAAACTCATGGTTCCTAGGGTAAAAAGAGGAAATTCTTTAAGAAAAAAGGAGCTTAGAAGGGTGGAGCAACGAATAAAGGAAAGCAGATATTATTTGCTATAAGTATGACAAGGAAGGGCACTATTCTAATGAGTTTCGATCTGGGGATGGAAAGATGATTGTGGGCAAGCATAATATGAAGTGTTTTAATTGCAATCAGGTGGAGGCATTATAAGAACAAATTTCCAGAAGCGGCCAAGGCTAACAAAGGAAAGGCGTTTGCTTTAGAGCCATCTGCATCAAGACCAACAGTAATTGAGAAGGGAAAGTCTATGATCGAAGGTATACATTTGATTTGTAGCATACCAGTTAGGCAGATGTTTGATCCGGTGCATCGTATTCATTTATATCTCAGTGCTTGGTGGATAAGTTATGTTTAGAACCATCATACCTTATTACTTCCTTAACGATAGCTAATCCAATAGGAGCGTATGCAACTCAAGGGATGAAATGTGGCCATCTATAATTTGAGTTACTAGGTTATGCTTTTGCTTATAGTTTGTATGTGTTTGATTTTACGGGTTTTGGAATTATTTTGGGTATGGATTGGTTGAGAAAATATGATGCTAGGATATTTTGCTGAGATAGGAAAATATCAGTTAGACACCCTGATAGTAGTATCAAATTATATACTCAGTGAATAAATCCGATGGAGATATTTGTACTTTATTGAGAGCAATGGAAGTATAAGACGAAGTGAATTTGGTTTTGGTTGCAAGGCAATTTGAAGTTGTTTTTGAGCCGGTTATAGAACAACCATCAGAATGAGCTACTGAGTTTTAAATAGATCTTGTCTCTGGAGCTATACCCGTCAGTTGACCACCTAGCAGGATAACACCTACAGACATGAAGGAGCTAAAGGTGCAGTAATGAACTGAAAAGGAAAGAGTTTTATTAGACCAAGCAGTTCGCCTTGGGTGCAGTCGCTATGTTCATGAAGAAACTGGATGGGTCATTAAGATTGTGCAACGAGTAACGTCAAATTGAATGAGAAGATGATAAAGAATTGATATCCTTTTCTGTGAATTGATGATTTATTTGATTAGTGAGTGTAGCCAAAGTATTTTTCCAACTGGATTAGTCTATAGTGTTTCATCAATTGAGTGTGGCGAAGGACATTATTTCTTTAATGGAGTTTCGAACAGGGTATGGTTCATATGAATAGTTGGTGGTGCCATTCAGATTAACTAATGCGCGAACTTTTTTTATGGATTTAATGAACCAAATTTTCCTAGAGCACTTGGAAAGGTTTGTATTAGTATTCATGATGACATTGATATATTCTGAGGATGAAAGAGATCATGAGATCATCTTAGAATAGCGCTTGAGATGTTGAGATAGCATCAACTTAAAGCAAAATTTTTGAAGTGTCATTTTTTGAAAAAGGAAGTGAAGTTTCTTGGCCATGTAGTTTCAGAGAAAGGATTATCTGTGGATCCAGTTTGTAACGTTTCGAATTTTTGCCCGCTCGAAAATCGACATCCATACTTCAAATCGTATTCGAATGCCATAGATTTGACCGTTCAAATCCGATTCGCCGGAGCTTATAACAACATTAAGTAAACAACACAGCGGAATAAAAGAATAATACATTGATATACAGCTTTGATACAATATCTGATACAATAGATGATCCAATAAATATCAATATACATCAGGGATATGATACAATAAATAGCAGCGGAAAAGAAAAATAGATAACATCTAGCAGCGGAACAATATAACTCTAAGATAGTCTTCAAAAGAGAACTCCGAGAACTGCAACTCCATCTCCAAGAATCAATCCAGCAATAGCTCGAACTCCCAATAACGATGCACCAAGCTAGGCAAGACTGGTGCGAACCAAGGGCTGAACTAACTCCAGATAATCTACTGAACCTAGCTATCTGAAAAACCCAACTCTAGACTGCTCGTGTAGAAAATAATGAGCACACAGATTCAGGAAAGAAAACAATAAACTCCGGATCAGTCGTGGGACTGGTGTGAGCAACAAAAACAGTTTATCTTTTAAAACATTCAACAAAAGATTTTCAAAGTCAATTCGCAATGCTTTTTAAAAATGAGACTACCATAAGGCCTCCCGCACACACACACAATGCAAACACAGAATCGGAGGAGATTTCTCCTTATGATAGTCAAAGATGCTTGGTACACATTAAAAGAAACATTTGATATTATTACTAGTGCATAGTGTAGGAAAAATTCATTTCGAAAGTAGAATATAAATCTTAGCCAACATACGACCATTATCGTATGCCTACTATAGCTACCATCTAAACAGTGGTGACCACCATAAGTAAATGGCAGGTTCTACAACTAATACCGTACAAGGTTTCGTATTGGGAATTGGATTTCCAACGAATGATCAGGCCAAGGAACTTCCCATTGCCACATGAGAATGCCTCTGGATGGACATCCCCGAGAACCAAACCGGATCTCTACCAACACAAGGCCGGGTTACCCCTAACTGAGTAACAACTGACCGAATATGCCATCCCCTGGTCCTTTGGGACCTTTCACCGAGCGCTCGCAATCAATTCACACAATCATAAAGTGTTTTCAACATGAGTAAGTATCTGGGCTCCATACCATGATACCACCCTTTTCCAGAAGGAAATGCACATATCCTAAAGGGCGCTACCCCTCATAACCTTGCTGCATCTTTCCTGTTTTGACCATTCCCGGGGTGTGAGGCTCGACGAAGTCACGTCCACAAAAACATACTTTATACAAAAGTCATGCTTTGGGTCAACAAATGATCATAGAGATGATCACCAGGATAGACGATCAAATAAATGATCCTATCACAAATAATCAACACAATGATCATTTCACAGCAACACTCAGCATGTCACATTACCAAATTGGGAATATATCGCTGATAACATTCAACTACATAACCTCTGAGCTCGTACGTCTCAGAGAAGGGTGTTAAGCTAAGAGAATAAATTCTCCGCCACCAACAGAAATATATTTGAAAGAAATCAGCTTTATATTTCAATTTGTAATGTCAGAAATACTATCCATACAAGTCTGTTCCGGGTTCGAACAGAACCGAAGGCACTTACAAAGAAGTCCTTGCAATCCGGATATTCACTAATCACGTTCGGACTTCCCATCACAGATGGAGTCTCTATACCGGGGACCAGTCGATGCAAAGACATTCGACGAGTTGTCCTTTCGCTTTCAAAAATATCCGGTCTTCAACACCGGTCTTCAAATGCTATCCATAACGACATATCACATATTCGGAATGGGATATATGACACAAAGGTCCTCTCCCGGCTAAACCGAATAGTGAGCGCAATATTTACAAGAAATATATGGATATTGGGATTTCAATTAAGTCACAACTTATTACCCAAAACTTTCTTCCAAATGGTTTAAATCAATTACCATTTCAAATCTTTAAACAAAAAGATTTATTTCAAAAAGATTCATTCATAGATTTCCAAAACAATTTCATTTCGATAGGATTAACCCGTTAAATCTTTAAATCAAAGATTTAACTTATAGCTTTCAAATCGTTTCTATAACTTGGAAATCATTTTCATTTTAAACTAGAAATCTTTTTAACACAAATTGGAAGTTCATTTCTTATGTGAAAGCTTTTATTATGAGAAAACAAACAGTTTTTGTTTCAGAGAAATCCAATTAATTTACACGAGTTAAAGTTCTTGAATTATATTCACATTCCTAAATCAATACTTTTAAAATAGTTTAACCCGTATATAACTGGTATAACATTTTTAATCCCTAGTTTTAAATCATAGAATTCAATTTCAAATCTTGAATTTAAGTTCAAATCAAAATTATTCAACTTCATATTTTATCGAGTTATTCAAAATAAATTTCATCTATGAAATTCCATTTCAAAAGCTTTTCACTTTAAACCCAATCCATTTCCAAAACATTTGAATTCAAATATTCAAATTTTTAAAACTATTTCAAAAATCTGTGACTTAATCGATTTCCTCGTGAAATCCATATTGGTGTGTGTATAAGTGTGGTCCAGGGGTTTAACACAACAGTGCAACATCATTCAATCATCACAGATTAAAAACACAGAAATATAGTTGATAAGCGATATAAACTATAACGCTTATCGTCCATTCACAGATTCACAGATAATATAAAAATGTAAATAAATGAATAAGTTATACACAGCTCAATCCATAGAACAAAAGGTCACAAATCAGATATATCACAAAAACATCAGATAGGACAATCAATTCAAGGCATTCCATACAATACAATCATTCATAGGTAAGGTCAAGTATTTAATAATCATTTATAAGCAGGATTAATTAATTGTTTAATCCTAATTAATTCAATTCATTTCCAATTTAATTAATTACTTATGAATTTATTATCCAATTCTGATTTATTAATTCCAAATCATTTGATATAAATTAATTTATCATACACTTTAATTAATTAAATTATTCTTAATCAATCATATTAATTAAATTGACTTTTGAACCAATTATATAATTAATTAACTTCTTAATTAATTATTTCAAGAAATTTACTCTTTAATTACTTACCATTAAGCAATCATCTCAAAAAAATAAAATCATTAATTACCAATTTATCTTTATCATTAATTAAATCAAAATATCCAAATTTAATTACAATTAGTAAGTAACCCCTTAATTTCTTTCATTAAGTAATTAACAATTTACAATTGATTCAATTAATTAATCTAATTTGTTATCAAAATTTATCACATTAATTTTGTTACTTAATAATTCATAGTTAATTATCTTCATTAACTAATAACATTTCTTAATTTACTTCTTAATTAATCTCTAATTTTAAATTAATCTAAATTATAAATTTATAAATTAAATACATAAGTCATTTCTTAATTATCTTATTAATTTAAATCATTTTAATACCTTAATAATTTCTAAGATAATCTATTCCTTTATTAGTGACTTCATAAATCATTTAAGTGTATTAGAACATTACATTTAAATTTAAATTCAAATTCCATTTTGAATTTAAGATTCAAAAATGATTATTTATTTAAACATTAACCAATTTTAAATTCAATTTATAATCTTTTAAATAAATGTAAATAACATTTATTACTTATATACTAACCTTATATAAGAAAAGTTTTTAACTAATTTACTTAATTTTATTTAAAAATTAAGCCTTTAAAATACATTACAGTTTAACTTGCAAGTTCAAGTTAAAAAAAAAATCATATACTTTTCATTCAAATTCTTTTATAAAAGAACTTTATCAAAATTCAAGTTTTAAAACATTTATTTGAAACAAATTTACAAAAAAACTATTTGATTTAAACTTGATTTAAAAACATCAAGATTTAGAAACTGGTTCAAATTCCCAGATCTGGATTCAAAATGAATCTGAATCCACTACTTTAATCATTTGATTAAAATCTTTGATTTAAAACTTGCCTTTAACCTCGATTTTAAATTCTTTATTTAAAAATCCAAATTCATTTTTAAAACCTTAGGATTCAAAAATTTATTTGAAAAATGAACTTAACTTTTAAATTTAAACAACTGTTTAAATCTTGGTTTTCAGATTTTAATTTAAATTTTAAAATCTGAAACTGTCAGGTTTGTTTTAAAACCTTAAATCTTCTTTTTAAATATTTTAAACTTTAAGACTTCAAAAGTTTATTTAGATCCAAACTCCATACTAGATTTAAACTTTATTTAAATCCAACTCAAAATTTAAGATTTCATTTAAATTTGTTTTAAATCCAAATTTCCATCAGGTTTACAAAAACCTGAAACCTGTTAAAATTACCCCGAGGCAAAGCAAATTGCTACGAGTCTTTCCATCTCCTGCTTCGAGTCAAGTGTTGGAATAACTCGAGCTCAACCTGAGTGCACCTTCTCCCCAAAACCCAAAGTTCATCAGTGCTTCAACATGCACGGTGCACGTGCACCGTGGCTCTGGCCATCTCCGGCCATCCACTAGCACTTCAACCAATCGCCGATCATCACATGAACACATCACGACCACCGGTCTTCCAACAGCAACTCGAAATCGAATTCGAGTTTAAAACTCGAAACCTGGAACTCAGCACTGCAACTTGGTCCAAACCTGTCAACGCTTCGTTCCCCACTCTCCGACCATCTGAGACGACACAACTCCGGACACGACTTCGTCGATGACCAAACTACCATCTCCTTGAAGCATGCGCAACTCGATCGCTTGTGGACAACGAACGAGATTAAATGCAAAAGCACGACAAAATTAGGTTTCCAGAAATAAACTTCTTGCCGTCGTCACCACAGTGGCTGTGGCCACCTCCGACCAATTTTCCCATCACCACCATAGCCTCCTCTATCACCACGAGAAAATTCGACCTCCCCCATCGACGTGTTTACCAGAAAATCTCAAAAGTTCAATTTCTGGTTAAACCAGAAATACCCACATACCCTACTTCTAAAAATCATGATTTAAGTTTTAAAAATCATGTCTTAGTTTAAGGATTTAGTTTATATACCTGAATTGTAAAATTAACATGTTTGAATTTTTACAGAGACTTGAGTTTCCTGTTTTAATTTTATTTCCAGAGCAATTACAATTTTATTTTTAAGTTAAATGAATTTTTAAATCTTAGTTCTAAATCAAACAAGCAATATTTGTTTGGAACCTAAGTACAAACAATCAATGGATAAAGAGAAATGATTTTAAATTGAAAAACTGGGCATGAAATTTAGAACAGAGATGTTCTACAGGCATTTAAAATCATTTATGCATCACACAGCACACAGAACTTTGCACATATATACAAATACAAACTAACTTTAGGCATTACTCAAGCAACCAGATTATCTTTAAGTTTCTAAAAAGTGTTGCTCACCGTGGTCTCCAAGGAAAAACAAAATATGGCAGAGCCTGTTTTCCTTTGATACAACTTGGAATTTTGCAAGCTGGAAACTCTTATTCCTTGATTCTCTGATTCAAGTTGCATTGTTGTTTGTTGCTGTTTTGAAAACTATTTTGCTTGAACTTGCTTGATTGTTTCCAGATAATGTTTGCTTCCATTTTTTTTTTAAGTTTTAAACAATGCTTGCTTCAGTTCTCTTAACTTTGAATAAATGAGACTGAGGTGGTATAAGTCTTGATATATTTAAGAAAAGGAATGCACAGGGATATCACTTTGTTTGTACAATAGGCATGGGTGAATGTGCTTGCTTGTACTTGTTTATACATATAAATGTATTCATTTACTTCAGCCTACATCTTTTAGCTTGGCTGAAATCTATTGGAGGCATGTTGCATTTATTGCTTCTTACCTGCCTGCATATCTATTACAGGCTATATTCTTTATTTTATCTTTTGTTTTTTTTTCCTTTGCATACTAAAACTTTTATATTTTTTTGTATTTATTTTGTTTTGTTTATGTTTATATGTGAATGTATTTCTTACTTAAATATTTATTTTTAACTTACATACTTATCTTAGTTATACAAAAGATATTTATATTTTTACTTTGTTTTGTTCACTTTATTTTATTTTGTCTCCTTACTTTAAAATATAATTGAAATTCTATAACTTTGTTTTGTACTTAGATGTTTTCCTTTCTTATTTGAATGTATATGTTTGTTTGGTTCCATACTTAACTTTTATTTATCTCTATTTATAACTCAAATATTTATTTTACTTCTATTTTTAGTTTAAATATTTATCATGAATTTTACTTTAATAATTATTGTTTTATATTTTTCTATATACACATACATATATAGTATTTAAATTCAAATCATATATATATATATATAATTTTAAATTTACTCATATATGCTCAAATACATATATATATTCTCATATATATACAATATTAAAGTTTAAATGATTTATACAGAATTTATCTGTATTTGGGGAAACTCGCTTTATTTTACCTTACAATTTTATTCAAAAATTCATTTAATTATTAATTTAAATTAAATTAAAATCTAGGGTCGTTACAAATTTCCCCCCTTAAAAGAATTTCGTCCTCGAAATCCGCAGGCACGAAAACAACACAGAGATAGCTAGATAGAGAAATATCTTTTCAAATCAAGCTGGATATCAATTCTGCATTTGGCTCACCAAATCAGAATATCAACAATAGATACAAGAAATTATAATAAAATTTCAAATTTTGGTTTTAAACAAAATCATTTTATCGATACAATTCTAATCATTCTTCATATTCTATTAATCAAGTTAACTCAATTTAAAATTTCTAATTCCAAATTCATTAAGGTTTAAATCAAAATGTTGATAAGAAACCGATGAAGATACGAAGTAAGAATTTCCTACAACGATTCGTAGAGCATCACCACACCAAAACTTCTTCTTGTAGCTGGTACGAAGCAATCAAAAGAATTTGGAAACAAATCAAAGAAAATTGATAGAGAAAGTTATTTCCACCGTTGTTACAGAGTTTTGACTAATTATAGTCGTATTTCCCTGTCCCCTATCTCGTTCTCTTCTTGCACTCATACTTACTATCAGTAAATAGCAAGAGAATTTACTGAGGCGTTAAAACGGATATCTTAGGGATTACTCATTCTAGGGTATACTTCACCCTATCTCTAATGAGCTACTTAATGTGTTACACTCCTGAGCTAAAGTTCAACCTTAGCTCTGATACCAAATGTAACGTTTCGAATTTTTGCCCGCTCGAAAATCGACATCCATACTTCAAATCGTATTCGAATGCCATAGATTCGACCGTTCAAATCCAATTCGCCGGAGCTTATAACAACATTAAGTAAACAACACAGCGGAATAAAAGAATAATACATTGATATACAGCTTTGATACAATATCTGATACAACAGATGATCCAATAAATATCAATATACATCAGGGATATGATACAATAAATAGCAGCGGAAAAGAAAAATAGATAACATCTAGCAGCGGAACAATATAACTCTAAGATAGTCTTCAAAAGAGAACTCCGAGAACTGCAACTCCATCTCCAAGAATCAATCCAGCAATAGCTCGAACTCCCAATAACGATGCACCAAGCTAGGCAAGACTGGTGCGAACCAAGGGCTGAACTAACTCCAGATAATCTACTGAACCTAGCTATTTGAAAAACCTAACTCTAGACTGCTCGTGTAGAAAATAATGAGCACCCAGAGTTCAGGAAAGAAAAAAATAAACTCCAGATCAGTCGTGGGACTGGTGTGAGCAACAAAAACAGTTTATATTTTAAAACATTCAACAAAAGATTTTCAAAGTCAATTCGCAATGCTTTTTAAAAATGAGACTACCATAAGGCCTCCCGCACACACACACAATGCAAACGCAGAATCGGAGGAGATTTCTCCTTATGATAGTCAAAGATGCTTGATACGCATTAAAAGAAACATTTGATATTATTACTAGTGCATAGTGTAGGAAAAATTCATTTCGAAAGTAGAATATAAATCTTAGCCAACATACGACCATTATCGTATGCCTACTATAGCTACCATCTAAACAGTGGTGACCACCATAAGTAAATGGCAGGTTCTACAACTAATACCGTACAAGGTTTCGTATTGGGAATTGGATTTCCAACGAATGATCAGGCCAAGGAACTTCCCATTGCCACATGAGAATGCCTCTGGATGGACATCCCCGAGAACCAAACCAGATCTCTACCAACACAAGGCCGGGTTACCCCTAACTGAGTAACAACTGACCGAATATGCCATCCCCCGGTCCTTTGGGATCTTTCACCGAGCGCTCGCAATCAATTCACACAATCATAAAGTGTTTTCAACATGAGTAAGTATCTGGGCTCCATACCATGATACCACCCTTTTCCAGAAGGAAATGCACATATCCTAAAGGGCGCTACCCCTCATAACCTTGCTGCATCTTTCCTGTTTTGACCATTCCCGGGGTGTGAGGCTCGACGAAGTCACGTCCACAAAAACATACTTTATACAAAAGTCATGCTTTGGGTCAACAAATGATCATAGAGATGATCACCAGGATAGACGATCAAATAAATGATCCTATCACAAATAATCAACACAATGATCATTTCACAGCAACACTCAGCATGTCACATTACCAAATTGGGAATATATCGCTGATAACATTCAACTACATAACCTCTGAGCTCGTACGTCTCAGAGAAGGGTGTTAAGCTAAGAGAATAAATTCTCCGCCACCAACAGAAATATATTTGAAAGAAATCAGCTTTATATCTCAATTTGTAATGTCAGAAATACTATCCATACAAGTCTGTTCCGGGTTCGAGCAGAACCGAAGGCACTTACAAAGAAGTCCTTGCAATCCGGATATTTACTAATCACGTTCGGACTTCCCATCACAGATGGAGTCTCTATACCGGGGACCAGTCGATGCAAAGACATTCGACGAGTTGTCCTTTCGCTTTCAAAAATATCCGGTCTTCAACACCGGTCTTCAAATGCTATCCATAACGACATATCACATATTCGGAATGGGATATATGACACAAAGGTCCTCTCCCGGCTAAACCGAATAGTGAGCGCAATATTTACAAGAAATATATGGATATTGGGATTTCAATTAAGTCACAACTTATTACCCAAAACTTTCTTCCAAATGGTTTAAATCAATTACCATTTCAAAACTATAAACAAAAAGATTTATTTCAAAAAGATGCATTCATAGATTTCCAAAACAATTTCATTCGATAGGATTAACCCGTTAAATCTTTAAATCAAAGATTTAACTTATAGCTTTCAAATCGTTTCTATAACTTGGAAATCATTTTCATTTTAAACTAGAAATCTTTTTAACACAAATTGGAAGTTCATTTCTTATGTGAAAGCTTTTATTATGAGAAAACAAACAGTTTTTGTTTCAGAGAAATCCAATTAATTTACACGAGTTAAAGTTCTTGAATTATATTCACATTCCTAAATCAATACTTTTAAAATAGTTTAACCCGTATATGACTGGTATAACATTTTTAATCCCTAGTTTTAAATCATAGAATTCAATTTCAAATCTTGAATTTAAGTTCAAATCAAAATTATTCAACTTCATATTTTATCGAGTTATTCAAAATAAATTTCATCTATGAAATTCCATTTCAAAAGCTTTTCACTTTAAACCCAATCCATTTCCAAAACATTTGAATTCAAATATTCAAATTTTGAAAACTATTTCAAAAATCTGTGACTTAATCGATTTCCTCGTGAAATCCATATTGGTGTGTGTATAAGTGTTGTCCAGGGGTTTAACACAACAGTGCAACATCATTCAATCATCACAGATTAAAAACACAGAAATATAGTTGATAAGCGATATAAACTATAACGCTTATCGTCCATTCACAGATTCACAGATAATATACAAATGTAAATAAATGAATAAGTTATACACAGCTCAATCCATAGAACAAAAGGTCACAAATCAGATATATCACAAAAACATCAGATAGGACAATCAATTCAAGGCATTCCATACAATACAATCATTCATAGGTAAGGTCAAGTATTTAATAATCATTTATAAGCAGGATTAATTAATTGTTTAATCCTAATTAATTCAATTCATTTCCAATTTAATTAATTACTTATGAATTTATTATCCAATTCTGATTTATTAATTCCAAATCATTTGATATAAATTAATTTATCATACACTTTAATTAATTAAATTATTCTTAATCAATCATATTAATTAAATTGACTTTTGAACCAATTATATAATTAATTAACTTCTTAATTAATTATTTCAAGAAATTTACTCTTTAATTACTTATCATTAAGCAATCATCTCAAAAAAATAAAATCATTAATTACCAATTTATCTTTATCATTAATTAAATCAAAATATCCAAATTTAATTACAATTAGTAAGTAACCCCTTAATTTCTTTCATTAAGTAATTAACAATTTACAATTGATTCAATTAATTAATCTAATTTGTTATCAAAATTTATCACATTAATTTTGTTACTTAATAATTCATAGTTAATTATCTTCATTAACTAATAACATTTCTTAATTTACTTCTTAATTAATCTCTAATTTTAAATTAATCTAAATTATAAATTTATAAATTAAATACATAAGTCATTTCTTAATTATCTTGTTAATTTAAATCATTTTAATACCTTAATAATTTCTAAGATAATCTATTCCTTTATTAATGACTTCATAAATCATTTAAGTGTATTAGAACATTACATTTAAATTTAAATTCAAATTCCATTTTGAATTTAAGATTCAAAAATGATTATTTATTTAAACATTAACCAATTTTAAATTCAATTTATAATCTTTTAAATAAATGTAAATAACATTTATTACTTATATACTAACCTTATATAAGAAAAGTTTTTAACTAATTTACTTAATTTTATTTAAAAATTAAGCCTTTAAAATACATTACAATTTAACTTGCAAGTTCAAGTTAAAAAAAAAATCATATACTTTTCATTCAAATTCTTTTATAAAAGAACTTTATCAAAATTCAAGTTTTAAAACATTTATTTGAAACAAATTTACAAAAAAACTATTTGATTTAAATTTGATTTAAAAACATCAAGATTTAGAAACTGGTTCAAATTCCCAGATCTGGATTCAAAATGAATCTGAATCCACTACTTTAATCATTTGATTAAAATCTTTGATTTAAAACTTGCCTTTAACCTCGATTTTAAATTCTTTATTTAAAAATCCAAATTCATTTTTAAAACCTTAGGATTCAAAAATTTATTTGAAAAATGAACTTAACTTTTAAATTTAAACCACTGTTTAAATCTTGGTTTTCAGATTTTAATTTAAATTTTAAAATCTGAAACTGTCAGGTTTGTTTTAAAACCTTAAATCTTCTTTTTAAATATTTTAAACTTTAAGACTTCAAAAGTTTATTTAGATCCAAACTCCATACTAGATTTAAACTTTATTTAAATCCAACTCAAAATTTAAGATTTCATTTAAATTTGTTTTAAATCCAAATTTCCATCAGGTTTACAAAAACCTGAAACCTGTTAAAATTACCCCGAGGCAAAGCAAATTGCTACGAGTCTTTCCATCTCCTGCTTCGAGTCAAGTGTTGGAATAACTCGAGCTCAACCTGAGTGCACCTTCTCGCCAAAACCCAAAGTTCATCAGTGCTTCAACATGCACGGTGCACGTGCACCGTGGCTCTGGCCATCTCCGACCATCCACTAGCACTTCAACCAATCGCCGATCATCACATGAACACATCACGACCACCGGTCTTCCAACAGCAACTCGAAATCGAATTCGAGTTTAAAACTCGAAACCTGGAACTCAGCACTGCAACTTGGTCCAAACCTGTCAACGCTTCGTTCCCCACTCTCCGACCATCTGAGACGACACAACTCCGGATACGACTTCGTCAATGACCAAACTACCATCTCCTTGAAGCATGCGCAACTCGATCGCTTGTGGACAACGAACGAGATTAAATGCAAAAGCACGACAAAATTAGGTTTCCATAAATAAACTTCTTGCCGTCGTCACCACAGTGGCTGTGGCCACCTCCGACCAATTTTCCCATCACCACCATAGCCTCCTCTATCACCACGAGAAAATTCGACCTCCCCCATCGACGTGTTTACCAGAAAATCTCAAAAGTTCAATTTCTGGTTAAACCAGAAATACCCACATACCCTACTTCTAAAAATCATGATTTAAGTTTTAAAAATCATGTCTTAGTTTAAGGATTTAGTTTATATACCTGAATTGTAAAATTAACATGTTTGAATTTTTACAGAGACTTGAGTTTCCTGTTTTAATTTTATTTCCAGAGCAATTACAATTTTATTTTTAAGTTAAATGAATTTTTAAATCTTAGTTCTAAATCAAACAAGCAATATTTGTTTGGAACCTAAGTACAAACAATCAATGGATAAAGAGAAATGATTTTAAATTGAAAAACTGGGCATGAAATTTAGAACAGAGATGTTCTACAGGCATTCAAAATGATATATGCATCACACAGTACACAGAACTTTCCACATATATACAAATACAAACTAACTTTAGGCATTACTCAAGCAACCAGATTATCTTTAAGTTTCTAAAAAGTGTTACTCACCGTGGTCTCCAAGGAAAAACAAAATATGGCAGAGCCTGTTTTCCTTTGATACAACTTGGAATTTTGCAAGCTGGAAACTCTTATTCCTTGATTCTCTGATTCAAGTTGCATTGTTGTTTGTTGCTGTTTTGAAAACTATTTTGCTTGAACTTGCTTGATTGTTTCCAGATAATGTTTGCTTCCATTTTTTTTTTGTTTAAGTTTTAAACAATGCTTGCTTCAGTTCTCTTAGCTTTGAATAAATGAGACTGAGGTGGTATAAGTCTTGATATATTTAAGAAAAGGAATGCACAGGGATATCACTTTGTTTGTACAATAGGCATGGGTGAATGTGCTTGCTTGTACTTGTTTATACATATAAATGTATTCATTTACTTCAGCCTACATCTTTTAGCTTGGCTGAAATCTATTGGAGGCTTGTTGCATTTATTGCTTCTTACCTGCCTGCATATCTATTACAGGCTATATTCTTTATTTTATCTTTTGTTTTTTTTCCCTTTGCATACTAAAACTTTTATATTTGTTTGTATTTATTTTGTTTTGTTTATGTTTATATGTGAATGTATTTCTTACTTAAATATTTATTTTTAACTTACATACTTATCTTAGTTATACAAAAGATATTTATATTTTTACTTTGTTTTGTTCACTTTATTTTATTTTGTCTCCTTACTTTAAATTATAATTGAAATTCTATAACTTTGTTTTGTACTTAGATGTTTTCCTTTCTTATTTGAATGTATATGTTTGTTTGGTTCCATACTTAACTTTTATTTATCTCTATTTATAACTCAAATATTTATTTTATTTCTATTTTTAGTTTAAATATTTATCATGAATTTTACTTTAATAATTATTGTTTTATATTTTTCTATATACACATACATATATAGTATTTAAATTCAAATCAAATATATATATATATATATATAATTTTAAATTTACTCATATATGCTCAAATACATATATATATATTCTCATATATATACAATATTAAAGTTTAAATGATTTATACAGAATTTATCTGTATTTGGGGAAACTTGCTTTATTTTACCTTACAATTTTATTCAAAAATTCATTTAATTATTAATTTAAATTAAATTAAAATCTAGGGTCGTTACACAGTTAAGATTGAAGCGGTAAATAATTGGAAGAGACCCAAGACGTTGACTGAGATTAGGAGTTTTCCTGATTGGCTTGCTATTACTGAAGATTTATCAAAGATATCATGCGGATAGCAGCACCCCTGACTAAACTAACTAAGAAGGATGTGAAGCCTGCTTGGTCTGATAAATGCGTGGAAGCATTCCTTGAGTTAAAGTATTTATTGACCATTACTCCCCTGTTAGTTGTTCCAGATAGGAATTAGAATTTGGTGTTGTATATAGATGCATGTGGAATATGATTAGGAGCTGTATTGATGTAGAGGGGGTAAAGTGATTGCCTAAGTTTCTCAGTAGCTCAAGCCACATGAATTTAGATATCCGACTCATGAGTTAGAGTCGGCAACGGTGATTTTTGCATTAAAAGTGTACAGACGCTACCTCATGGGGTAACGATTCAAGTTATATATGGATCATAAATAATTGAGGTATTTATTCTCTTAGAAAGAGTTGAATATGAGATAGCAGAGGTGGTTGGAGTTTTTAGGCTTATGATTTTTTGGTATTGAGTATACACCAGGGAAAGGAAAAAAGCTACAGATGCATTTAGCAGGAAACATCAAGATGTGGTGTTAAGTATGTTGGCAGAAAGAAAAGATCTGGATGCATTGGCTAATTGTAGTATGTATTTAAGATCGACTACTTGTTTTAGTCAAAGTACACCTATGTTATCTTGCTTGGAAGTTCAAAAAATGTTGATCGAAGGGATTGCTTCTAGGCAGGGAGATGACCCTTTACTAGCCGAAAGGATTAAAATATTGGAAAGTGGAACCGAGATCAATGATCTAAAAAATTTAGTCTTGACCGGAGAGGATGGTTAAGGAAGAAGGAATGGTTATGTGTTCCGGATGTTAGAAACCTAAGTAGGGAAGTTTTTAGGGAGTCTCATAGATCAAAGATTACAATTCATCTTGGGGGAACGAAGATGTATTAGGATATGAAGAGAAGTTTCTTCTGGAAAGGCATTAAGAGGAATGTAGGCTTATGGGTGGAGCAATGTGCAACTTGCCAACAAGTGAAAGCCGAACATCAAAAGCCAAGTGGATTACTTCAGCCTTTAGATATACCTATTTGCAAACGGGATTGGATATCCATTGATTTTATTAACAGGTGGGAAAGGTCAAATAAGGAAAATGAAAGTATTTGGTTTGTAGTAGATAGATGGACCAACAATGCACATTTCATTCTAGTTAAGTCAACCAGGACGACACTTGTATTGGCTAAGTTGTTTATGAAGAATATCGTTAGACTGCATGAGATTCCTAGTAGTATAGTCAGCGATAGAGATGCTTTGTTCACTAGTGAATTCTAGAAGAGTCGATAGGGGGTATTAGGTACTAAGCTTAAGATAGGTACCGCTTATCATCCGCACACAGATGAGCGGACGGAGAGAGTCAATAAGGTACTTGAAGATTTGTTGAGAGCTTGTGTACTAGATTTTGGTGAGTCATGGGAAGTACATATGCACTTGGTTGAGTTTTTCTATAATAATAGTTACCGGACTATTATAGGATCGATTCCTTTCGAAGCTTTGTATGGAAGGTCATGCAAATCACCAACATATTGGTTAGAGACCAGAGAGAGATTGATCTTTGGTTCGGAATGGTATGATACGCTACAAAAAAGATTGATTTAATCCGAGCTAGGATGAGAGAAGCTCAGTCTAAGTAGAAAAGTTACGCAAATAAAAGGCATAAAGTTTTAGAATTCTCAGTTGGTGATCATATTTTCATTAAGGTATCACCGATGAAGGGTATTGTTTGATTTGGAAAGTCAGAGAAACCGACACTGAGATATGTCGGGCCA
Source organism: Allium cepa (assembly GCA_030765085.1). Taxonomy (NCBI): domain Eukaryota; kingdom Viridiplantae; phylum Streptophyta; class Magnoliopsida; order Asparagales; family Amaryllidaceae; genus Allium; species Allium cepa. Next base: position 562,673,450 of record CM060939.1, read on the forward strand.
TTCTCTATTACAGAGAGGATCGAAAAACTCGCGTACTAAGTAGAGTTACCGAGTAGTTTGGAAAGTGTCCATAATATGTTTCATGTTTCTTATCCTAGGATGTATGTGCATGATCTAAAGACTACTATTGCTTCAACTTCATTAGAAGATTTAGTAGTAAAACCAGATCTGACTTTTGTGAGACAACTAGTTCGAGTTGTAGCAAGAGATGAGAAGAGATTAATTAGTGAAATTCTAATGGAGTGACAACGAGAAAGACTGTACTTGGGAGACATAAGATATAATTAGAGATACTTGACCTAAGCTGTTATGTTGTTATGTTCTATATTTGTTCTATATAGACTTAGTAGATTGTAGGATACACTAACATTGTTTGCATGTTTAATGTGTTTGTTATGTAGTCCGTATTGAATTTTGAGGACAAAATTCAGTAAGGAAGGAATCCTATAACACCCCTAATTTTAGTTTAACATTATTCAAGATGTTTATTTGGATAGATTAAATAGAATAATGTAAATAGTTAAGGGGGATGAGATTTGAAAATTTATAAGGTTGAGCCATTACAAATGAATTTAATACGATTGTTTTAAAAGCTTCACATATAAGAGAATATACGAGAGGGGCAAAATAGTTTGATCCAACTTTCACTCCTTAAACCCTCCCTCCCCTCATATTCATTCTTATTTTTCTTAACATCAAATAATCAAAAGGAATAAAAGAGGTCAGCCATTAATCAAGCTAGAAAGCACGAAATCAAAGGTATTCAAAAGGGAGGGGTTTAAGGAAATTAAAGCAATATCAAGTCTCAAATCCCAACATCAATTTTAAGGTGAATAATACATGAACCATCTCTATTTTTAGTTCTTGAATTCAGCTATGGATTAAATTCGAATGACTTTCATGATTTTTTCCAAGTTATGGTTGTTTAACCATTGTTTGAATAGAATAATTATTTATGGAATTATTTAAGTGGGTTTTAAGGATAAGCTTTTAATCTCCAATAGCTTTGATTTTCTGGTATGTTGAGAAAACTAATAGTATTTAATTTTGTTAACCCAAAAAATTGATCAACATCCTGGTTGAGTTTGAAAGCACCAGCCTTGTTCTGATTGAGCAATGTCACAGATAAAAGATATAGAAAAAGAACTGTAAAATAAAGAATATAGGAAATTTTTATAGTGGTTTAGTTGTTAATGAAAGCTACGTCCACTTTATAATTTTATTATAGATTGATTGCTATTACAAGAAGTGTTTGATTATAAGGCTTTTGATTACCTTAGCTAGATTGAATCTCCATAGTTGAAATCCACTGGAGAATCACAACGAATTCCTCTGGAGATTGTTGTAAGGGAGGCAGAGAGTGAAATATATTTTCAACAGAGCTTCAGCCACCAGTCTGGAGAATATCCCACTTATGTTGCAGTCGCTGATATTTATAGAGATCGGAGAGTTTTTAGGCCAAAAAGGCCTATGAATCACTTGTAGATGGGTATATGATAATCTAGAGAAGTTAGCTCACGATCTAAGCCAAAACCATGGATCGCTAGCAATCCATAGATTTGGCTCGTGAGCTAATTTCTTAGCTGCTCTCCCTCCATTATTTCATCATTCTGGGTCGCAAGAAACGCTGCTCTATATGGATCGCTAGCGACCGATGCAATTGGTATTTTCCACGCTATGTCCTTTAGGCTCTTTTCCTTTTGTTTCTCTCAATGAACCATCATGATGCATGGATCGTTGGCAATCCATAGGGTGGATCGCTAGTGATCCAAGCACTTGGTTGGTTTTTGAGGTTTGACATGAAGAGTGCTTTCTTGGCCTTGTATCAGCATTTTTTGTGTAGTCTCCTTGCACATTGTCCCGTTTTGATGACGATCTACTAGCTAGTTACATCAGCTGCAGATTGGACTGAACTGGCGCTGGTTTCTTGGTTTTTGTTGAATTTGGCTGTTGCTTTAGTAATATGACTTGGCTCTTGTTAACCTTTTGTTTTACCCTTTCTGGTTAAACTCTAAGCCATTCTGATGTCAAGGAATTATTCTGTTTTCTAGTGGGTCCTGCTTGGACAAAAACCCGAATAACATTTGCCCTCCAGAGTGCATCTTCGTTGTAAAAAAGGCATGTACTGGTAGTTATTGCTTTCAATATATGTTGGTTGAATTCCAAGTGTTCGTATTAGAGTTTTACGGATACGGAGTGGGTTATGCTGTTGATCTCTTAGCTCTGGTCTTGACTGTTGTTGCATGTCTTAACGGATCAAATTTCTTCTTATAGCTTCTCGATATGCTTCATAACGATGGGTAAATGTCGGAGCTCGAGTTCGAGAAAAATGTACCCCTAACCTTATGGGTCGCTAGCGATCCATGTATGATGGATCGCTAGTGACCTGACCACTTGATAAATTTTGCTTCGAAAAGATAGGTCGCTAGCGATCCAGTGACTTGACAAAATTTTTGCTTCATCATTTTTATCCGCCTAAATACATGTTCAAACTGAGTTAACCAATCATTCGACCCGAGCCATTCTACTCCTTCACGTAATCTAGTCTTCATACGACCCGATTTGAAGCGGTTCAATAGATTCCCAGTTCGATTCGATCCATCATTCCTCAGCCACTTCTGCCTTGATTCCTCATAGTGATTCTCAATTCACCAAAACCCTAACTTGACACTGCCCTAGGTCACTGTCGATCAATCCTCCGCCTCGCCATCGATCCGTCTTCAGCTCGTTGATTCTGCGTCTTTGATTATTACCGTGTTTAGAATTCAATCAAAGGTAGGTTTGCAAATTGGTTTTCTAATTATAGTATTTGCGAACGATTTGATGGTAAGTTTTCATTTGCAATGTTGTCCGTGAGAAGTTTGAGTTGATTGCAGTTTAATGGAAGAAGATAGTAAATCGTGTCTTAAGTTTTCTCCCGGAATGGCATTCAGGCTTTGGCCCAATGCCTGATGCGTTTTGTTATCTTCGTCCATTAGACCAGAATTGACTTGTGCCCAGTTTCGTAGCTGTTACTGCACATCACATCACTAATCGATCCCGATTCTTCCAGAGAATTTGGACTTATTCTGCTTGTTTGTTGCACGCTCGATGTCCAAGTAGTGAGATGAGTTTTCCATGTTGCTTCGGACAATGGATCCGTTATCTATCATTTATCGATAATGGATAAGTGTACAAGAAGTAAAAACAAATGGAAACGATGTGGGAGACTTTTTTCTTTTCTATTATGAGTGAACTATCTACAAGATATGAAGCATTTGCAGTGTCTTGGATACCGAGCTCACTCCCTATAGATAACACGATGCATGGATGCGAATTGATATCTCTTCGGAATTCAAGTGTAGCATGGGAAAATTATAAAATTAGAATATAATCACTTGACCATTTTGAATGTGGGTTTCATTGTTTTAGAATGAAGCATCCATCTTCGCACTGTAAATCGAGTGGAGGAAATCCGACGCTTTCAATGGCCGGATCATCATTCGTCGCTCTTTCTCCTACCACTTCTCAAGTAAAATATGGTCAGCTGGTCCTAGTTGGGCTAGTCGTGGATCGAACATCTCCGAACTTTAGAGTTCTACTCAACCTGCCTAAGAGTGCTTCTTTGGTGATTTCTGCTAAAGTTCTTCACAACTTCTATGCACAACATGGTATAGCGGAGGAGGACATACGTATACCGGAGAAGAACAAGTTTGATCACATGCCTCCTCCAGGGTACACTGCTTGGCACCGTTATATGTGCTTGAATGGAGTCGTGCCTCCCTTCAATGACTTTCTACGTGGGACTCTTTCCAACTTAGACATTTCCCCGTTTCAGCTTCACCCCAATGGCTATGCTATCTTGACATGCCTACATGTTCTTTTCATATGGACGTTCAACCATGCTCCAAATTTTGACCAACTACGATACTTTTTGTCATTTAAGAGAAGAGATGATTGTCCCTCATTGATTGTGACTGAAGCCCAAAGAAATCGAAAAGTTGTTCTATGTCTGTAGAGCAACTTTTTGTAATTCAAGACACAATATTTCTTCATTAGATGCCCCAAGGGGTTCAACTGTCTATGGACGACGGGGGGTAAGTTCATTTCTATATTTATTGAGTTGTGACATGTTGCTATCGAGTTTTTAACGAGCTATATACTTCTTGTAGTTATTCCAAGGCCAAATAGATATGTGGCTCTTGATGAAGATTTTTAGACATTAAAAGCTATTGATGTCGATGAAAGATGCGTTAAAGTTTTACTAACCGATGAAAATTGGAATAGATATGGGTTACAATATCCGGGTAGATTCGCAGTTGAAGTTGAAGTCCCTTCTCCTGCTCAATCCAGGGTTCATACACGATCTACTTATTCTCGCAGCTTTGAAGAAGGCGCTTCTCAAGGGAGAGAAGGCCTGTTTGGAGGATCAACCAAAGAGACCCATGAGGGAAGAGATGTGACCGTGGTCGGAGTCAGCGGCTCGATCAGAATGCCTCCAATCCCAGAAGAGGAGGAAGAAGAAGAGTTCCAACAAAGGGAAGGAAAGGTCGTAGTGGGCATAGATAAGGAGGAAGCGGAACTCAAGAGAAATCGTGACGAGGCCACTTCTAGTGATGACTTCTACGCAAAAAATGATGACGGAGAATCGAAATCTTGCGATGAGACCCTAGGCATGAGTCCCGTCCTTTCAAGCTCTTTTCCTCCAGGTCCGAATGATAAAGATAATGCCTCAAAGAACAAAGAGCATCTGGATGCCCAAATAAAGATGTTGGCTCAGAGTTCGGGATTTGAGCGATGTCGAGGTTGATGCGATTATGGGGGAAGACTTTAACGAGGAGGCACCCCATTATTCGTGTGATTTTGCACTCAAAATTAGTCCGATCCCGCCTTCAACGGCGGCTCGATCCAGTTTGTGACGATGCTTTAGGCCTTCCCTCGAAACTCACTTCACTAGGACCACACTTACTTTCTTATATTCTTTCTGTGCTCATTTTCTGTTTCTAAAATCTCTTATTTATGCTTTATTCAAGGTACGATGAGAGGACGTGGCCTGTATGATGATTTCGAAGAATTCACCAACTTTCAGCGTTGGTCTAAGTGCCCTTTTGGTCGTCATCAACCCCGAGAGACAAAAGAGGAGTATGGACGAAGAAAGGAATTAGAGATGAATTCTCGCCGCCAAGATGAAAGAGATTGGAGCCAGTTATACAAGGTCGGATATGAGAAAAGGAGATCTTTTGATAAAAGGGAGAAGCCATCGAAGAGATCAAAATATGACCATAACTCGTATTCTTCGGAATAGCAAGTGTCCGGTCCGATGCACTCCTCGACGAGTCAAGAAATCCTCGTCACTTCTGCTCTTGCTCCGCTTCAATTTGTTTTTTACCATCTTCAGTCGTGCTTGCTCCCGGTGCTTCCCGTCCCCATCGGAGGCCTACCTACATTCTTCCTTCGGGTCCTCCTAAGTACAAAACAACGCTTCCTGAATGGTTCTTAATGGGGATTAAGTTCGAGCGTGACCTACACCCGGTTTGCAGAGATTTGTATATGATCCACCTTCAAGCTATTCAGAGTGACTTGGATCAGGTCGAAGGATGGGAGAGATTGTGTAAGCAACTGGCAGACACCAATCGTAATAACTACCAAGAAATCCTCCTTTTTGAGTCAAAGAAGGATGACTTTGAAAGAGTATTGTCAGAACATGATGCTAAAATTAAATTGCTGGAGGAAGAAAAGGCAACGACACTCCAAGACGGAAAGAGGAGCACCGATTTTCTAAAAGAAGTAAAAGAGGTTCATGCCAGAATTGAGAACATCTATAGAGACGAGATAAAGAAGGTTCACACTGAAGAGGAAAAATTAAAGAAGAAGTGGCCATTTGCAACGCAACGATTGAGGCTTAAAATAAAACCATTGATGACCACGACCTCATCGTTAAAGGGCACAACAAGACTATTTCTAACCAAACCGAGACAATTGCCAGGCTACAGACTCAGGTCGCGCAGCTTAGTGCCGATAGGTCTACCATCGAATTTGAGAGAGCCACCGTCAGAGCGGATTACCTAAAGCTCTAAAATGCTTTTAAAATAAAAATGGAGAAGCTAGAGTAGTCCATTCTGAATTTTTATGTTAATTCCCAATTGCACCAGGTGATTCTCAGCTATCTGGGTCCAAGTTTCCCATGCACTCTCGCTGTGGTTTAGGAAGAAATCTTGTCTCGCTTTTCTCGATGACGTCTATACCGAGCGGGAGTTGCAGGACATCTATCTTAATGACGAATCAAAGAAGGAATTGCTCAAGGATTCTAAAATTCTTCGAATCGAAAGAAAGGGAGAAGCCACCGATGCTGCCTTGATGACTACCACCGAAGCGCTCACCAAGCCTTTTATTTCTGGCATGGGCTAATCATCAGAGCAATCCCACAACCTACCAGCAAGTTCAAAGCTTGAGACTCTTCCTCAGGTAGTGGAATCCTAGAAAGAAGTTGAAGGTGGTGAATATGAAGTCGACATTCTCGATCATTCCTCCGGTGTAGGTAATGTTCTCGCTTCCTTCGAGTTCAGGAACTTTCAACTTATGTCGCAAGAGTAGGAAGAATTTAATGCTTTCATTTTTGATCTTATAAGCCATCCACCTTTCCCATTGACGAGCCAGATTTTTTTGGCGCCCGGACCCGTCGCCATTTCCACATCCTCTGTGGTTGTTTCTGTTCCTGTTCCAGTTTACACGTCCGTGTCTGGCTCGTAGCTTTGGCCGGAGGTCGAAAAGATAGCCATGCTTCATAACCTGGATGACCCTTCTATTTCTTTGATAGGCAATATAATAGTGGCAGATACCAAGGAATAGGAAAATCAGATGGAGAAGTTCCAAAAGACCCAACACAAATTGGTCACTGTCAAGAAGGAAAAGTTCGAAGCGATCAGGGCCTCAAAGAGCTCCCACAAACACGGAAGCGCAAAGCAAAGGTACAGTCTTATGAGAAGGCTATGGAGGAAGAGGAGCACATTGCCACTAAGGTGTTCCTTGATATTACCTACAGGGATACCACTCCTAAAACGAAGCAGAAACTGCTAACAAAGTGTGGAAAAGGAGCGGTGGAAGGAAGCATTAAAAGGCTTGTGTAAAATCCGATTTTGAATTTTTGGTTCCTTTTGAGTCATTTTGTTCAAGTGCAGAGTTTGCACTTCGTGTTTTTACTGTGGAGTCTGTATTTTATTTTTGTTGGTCGGTGTTGCGTGGGTGCGACCCCCACGTTTTGACCCCGTATAAAGAAAATTATAGGCAATTTATTGATATTTTGACTGTATTCTTATTTGTCTGCTCATATATGTTTTGCGCACTTGTGCTTATTTTATTTTATACTTATCTAGTTCTGCGATTACAGCCAAAATCCTTCGTTTGAAGTGGTAGAACTTAAATATTCTTTGTTTAAAAATTCTTTGTTTGGAGTGAGAAAACTTGTGAACTTATTGTTTTCTAGCGTTTTTATTCAAGTATCGGTGTATGTCCCACAAGTCATAGGGCTGCTTACTTCAAACAGTTTTCAAATGACCGATAACTTAGGATTTAGATAATTTTCATATTAAACTTAAAATTTGGCTAAGTCACAGGTTGATTTTCCTTTTCCTGAAAATTTGGCACCTTTAGCATGTAATCCAAGTTTCTTGTAACATTTCAACAAGTATGCAATATATGCGTGTTTGAGAGGTGCACAATGTGTGGGTTAATTAAGGGCAGTTTTAATCATTAAGCATCATTTTCAGTTGGTTTGTAAAAATCCAATTTTGTCAGAGTTGTGCACATTGTTCCTAATAATAGAAGCAGTTAGAGTTGTTTATGAGATGCGTGGTTTTTGGTGCTCCCGAACGTAACCTATCTTCGGGCCACATGTAGAGCGTGTGTTTTAATGCTCCTTGATGCTGTCTATCTACGGGAAGGGTGAGGAACTTAAGTTTTAAGGATTAGTGCATGATTTTTCATGCTCCTCGGTGTTGCCCATCTTAGGGCAACATGAAGGTGTGTGTTTTGGTGCAGTTTATGAGATGCGCAGTTTTTAGTTCTCCTTGGTGTTGCCTATTTTCGGGCAATGTGAGGACTTAGAATTTTGGAGATTAGTGCGTGGTTTATGAAATGTGCAACTTTTCATGCTCCTCAGTGTTGCCTATCTTTGGGCTACGTAAGGAGCTTATGTTTTGGAAGTTAGTGCATGGCTTAATAAATGCACGGCTTTTCATGCTCCTCGGTGTTGCCTATCTTTGGGCAACGTAAGGAGCTTATGTTTTGGAAGTTAGTGCACGGCTTATGAAATACACGACTATTCATGCCTATTGGTGTTGCCTATCTTTGGGAAACGTGAGTAGAGTATGTTTTAGCCTTTCTGATGTTACCAGATCGGGTATTAGAAGGCCAAGATCGGGTTCCGCCGATCTAACGGTTTGATTTGATTTATTTCCATTGACACAACGGATAGTTATTATGAACGCAATTTTGTTGGTTCAAGAAGCAAACTTTATTAAGGAAAGAAGGGCAGTTTTTGCCTATGTACAATGCCCTCGACATCCCGGGATAACTTATTTGCTGGAAAGTAAAAAGTAAATAAGGTAGCTTTCAAACAAAGTAATGGCGGAGCGATTCACTATTCTATGTCCTAGGAACTTGAGTTCCATCTATAATTGTTAGTTTGAAAGTCCTGTCTCTTAGCTTTTGATTCATGGCATACGGTCCTTTCCAGTTTGGTCTGAAAGTCCCCGGAATGGGGTAAACTTGCTTGAGCATAAGATCTCCCACTTCGAAATTTTGATTGTGAACTTCAGAGTTGAAGTACCATGCGACCCCTTTTTGTTGGGCGACGGTTCTCAACTTTGCTTCTTCTCTTCTTTCGTCAATCATATCTAGTGATTCGTTTAGGAGCTGCTCGTAAAGATTTTGATTGAAGTTTGGACTTTTGTGCAAGGGGACTTCTAGTTCAACAGGAAGCATTACTTCTGAACCATATGCCAAGACAAACGGAGAGTGGCCATTTGCCACTTTGTGGGTAGTTCTATAAGCCCATAGTGCGAGTGAAAGTTCATCAACCCAATTTCCTATTTATTTTATTATTCGCTTTTTGATAGTGGACTTGATGATCTTGTTTATCGCTTCCACCTGCCCATTTGCTTGTAGATGAGCCACTACGGAAAAGCCCTTTTCAATCCGAAATCACATATAGAAGTCTTGAAACTCGACACTTTCGAATTGAGTTCCATTGTCCATGACAACTTTTTGGGATACTCCAAAGCTGCAAATAATGATCTTAGTAACGAAAGTAATGACCTTTTTTGTGGTTATGGTGGCCATCAGTTCTGCTTCAGCCCATTTTGTGAAATAATCTATAGCAACTATAACATGTTTGCCCCTCCTATTGCTATTGGCAGGGCGCCAATCAAGTCAATTACCCATATTGCAAACGGCCATGACTTGACCATTTGCGTTAGCTCCATTGAAGGAGTTTTGATAATTTTGTTGGATCGTTGGAGCGATCACATCTTCCGGCATAGTTTGCAACCAAAAATATCCATACCAAAGGTCTTTCATCGCTAGGGTTAACTCCCAGTGTGGTCCATGCATTCTCTTTCGTGCACTTCCTTTAGGATTCATCAAGCTTCATCGTCGGACACACATCTAAGGAGGAGGGTCGAGAACCCCCTTCGGTAGAGTATTCCATGTTGTATCATGATTCACGGTGCTTTTTGAAGAAGCTTCTTTCATTGATTCTGGTCAGTTGGAAGAGTACCTAAAAGTAAATATTCCTTTATCGGTGTCATCCACAGTTCTGGTTCAATGGTGATTTCAAGAATCCAATCAACATCCATTTTGTCTATTCTTTGGTTGGTTAGAGTTTCAACTGGGATTAGTCCCAATCATTGAGCTTCTTCGGAACTTGTAAATTTAATAAAATAATTTGCCTTGGTGTTTTGCTTCCGTAGAATGTAAGTTATAGTGTAGTGTTCGATGTTGCTGAGCGGTTCTTGTACTTTGGACAAGTATGGGGCGAAATTCTCTCCTCGAGCCTAGTATTCCCCTTTTACATGACAGACGACCAATTGGGAGTCGCCGTATGTGTGAATAGATGATATCTTAAGTTCTCTCACGACTTTCAACCCTGTAATCAGTGCTTCGTATTTCTCTTTGTTATTTGTGGCAGGGAATCCAAGGCGCAAAGCATAGCTAATGGCTCACCCCTCAGGGGTTTCAAGTACTACTTCTTCCCCCAAACAGAGATTGTTAGATGCACCTTCTACGAAAAATTTCCATTAAGTCTCCACCTCCAGCGGCGCTTCTTCCTTGTCGTCTCGTATGGTAAACATGATGACGAAGTCTGCTAAGCTTGCCCATTGATAGCTTTCCTAGGATGGCATGCAATATCATATTGACTTAGCTCTATGTTCCATTTGAGGAGTCACCCTGAAGTTTTGGGTCGATACAACACTTGTTTCAAAGGCTTGTCAGGTAACACTTTGATTGGATGCGCCTAAAAGTATAGGCATAACTTCTGAGACGTGATCAAGAGGTAATATGATAGCTTTTCCAATTTTGGGTAAATTTTCTCGGCTTTGGTGAACCGTTTGCTAATGTAATACACGGATCGCTGGAATTTTGCTTCTTCCTGCACGAGAGCGGCGCTTAGTGCATATGGTGAGACTGGCAAGTAAATGAGTAGGTCTTCTCCATCCATCGGTTTAGACAAGATTGGCGGAGCTTCCATGTGTCGTAGTAGTTCTTCGAAAGTTGCTTGACAAGCTTCACTCCATACGAAATTTTTCTTTCCCTTCTTCACTACATCGAAAAATGGTATGCACTTATCTGTAGCTTTCGAGATAAATCATCTCGCTGCTGCAACTTTTCCATTCAAACTTTGAAGTTCTTTCTTATTTTTCAGGGATTGGACTTCTCGTTGCACCGTTATTTGTTCTGGATTTGCTTCGATGCCTTGGGCACTTACTCTGAACCCCGTGAATTTCCCAGAGGCTACTTCGAAGTGATATTGGAGTGGGTTAAGATTCATTCCATACTTCTTGAGTATTTTCAACATTTCAGGGATATTTTCAAGATGGTTAGCAGCTACTCGATATTTGACCAACATGTCATCAACGTAAACCTCTATAGTCTTTCTAATTTGACGTTTGAACATAGTATTTTCTAGCCTTTGGTATGTTCCCCCAACATTTTTTAAACCAAATGACATTACTCTATACCAGTACAGTCCCAAATCGATGATGAAGCTGATGTTTTCTTGATCTGGCTCATACATTAGGATCTGGTTGTAGCCCGAGTATGCATCCATAAACGATAGCAATTCATTCTCCGCCATTCCATGCACAAGATGATCGATTCTGGGGAGTGGAAAGCTATATTTCGGGCAATCTTTATTTAGATCTTAGAAGTCGATACAAGTTCACAATTTTCCATTGCACTTCTTCACTAAGACTAGGTTTGATATCCATTTAGGGAAAATTGTGCATCGAATGAAGCCCTTAGCCATCAGTTTATCTACCTCCTCTCTCAGTACCTAGGACCGTTCAGGGCGCAAGCTGCTCCTTTTTTGCTTTACTAGTGTGAATTTGGGGTCAATATTATGCACAAGGTAGGCAATTTTGGGAGATACCCCACACATCGGAATGTGTCCAAGAAAATACGTCCAAATTGGTCCGGAGGAATTTAGTTAGTTCAGACCGCTTCCTGCTTCCATGGTGTGATCCAATTCCCAAGACCCACATTGGGTCATCTATAAAGACAGGGACAAACACCATCAATTCTACTAGTGTTGCCCGATTCTCTCTTGAACTCTTCTTTCTAGGGCCCAAAGCCTTGTTGAATCGGTTATGGTCCTAGAGCAGGGGCGACTCTGTAATTTCTATTCGGTGGGTCCACGAATGTGGAGAGTCTTCCCCACATCCTTTCTTTCTTCCTTTCTTCTTGACTCACGCAATTCTGTGATGTAGAATTCTCAGGCGACGCTTTGGTCTCCTATCACGATTCCGACTAGGGAACTTCATTTTAAGGCACCAGTGGTCTAATGCTATCTTGAAGTCAGCTAATGCGGGCTGTCCTAAGAAGGCATTGTATGCTGACATTTCATCCACGATCACAAAAGTATGAATAAGGGTGACCTTTCATGCACCTTCTCCAATCTCCAAAGGTAGGTCAATTGTCCCCACCGGTTGTTTGGGTTTGCCGATAAACCCCTGAATCTTCATTTGGTACGTGAATACGCTTTTCATGCCAATCTTCATCTGATAGAAAGTAAGTTTGAAAAGTATGTTTACAGAACTATAACTATCAACCAACAACTGTCAAACTACGGCAGGTTCGATTTCTACCTTCACCACCATCGGATCGAGAGTTAGAGCTCTGATCCCTTCGGTGTCCCAATTTCAAAATACTATATCATCATTCAAAACCCTTTGTAGCTTGGTCAGAGTTTCATCATCTATAGCTAAACATGATTTCTTCGGAGCATGTTTCAACGAACTTGCATATCACTCCATTTCCTCCCAACTTCTTTATGCGGGGTCTGGTCCACCAGATATTGTTCCAATAATAAGCCTTTGGTCAGTTCATTTCGACCATTCTTCACTAGTTCCCACTTGATTCCTTTATTCTCCAGGATGCCAATGAGCCATAGATTGATCGAGGTTTTGAGGCTTTCTTATGTACTGCTGGAGCTTATTGTCCTGGATTAACTCCTTTATGAGATTCTTTAGATGGCGGCATTCATTTTTATTGTGGTCGTGTGTCTCGTGGAAGCGGCAGAATTTTCCTAAGCGCTTCTGCTGGTCAGTTGCTTCCTTTTTAGGGGGCCTTTTGTATTCCTAAGTCCTTTAAGTCGCGAGAAAAATGTTTTCTGATGTGTTGTTTAAAGGAGTGTAGCCTTCGGGCCTAAACCCTTTAATCTTTTTATTGTTTCCATTACTATTCTTCTTATTGGAGTTTTTACTTTTTCTCTTTGAATTTCCGCCTTCCCCAGTAATTCCTTCAGTAGTCCGAGAAGTGTGTGCATTTTGATTCACTACTACATCACTTTGCCCAAGTTTATCGGTTGCACTCTAGTATACTTTCTTTCCAATTCCTATGCTTCCTCCAGCCTTAGCTGCTGACTTGCTTTAAGATTTAAATCTTTCCTAGGTTGCTTCATCTTAATCCACTTTTCGAACTCTTTTTTCGAGTGAATGGTACGGACTAATGCCATAAGAACCATGTCTTCGTTGGGGTTGCGTACTTCCATCACTATGGTGTTAAACCTGTTCAAGGGACATAATGTCTTTTGGCTGTGCAGTATAGAGTCTGAACTGATCATAGAACCTTGTCGTCGGTTGGAAAAAGTAGAGACAGATCTTCGTGGAAGCCTAGTGAACCATATTGACGCAACTCCTTCAATAAAGATAGGAAATCATCTGTATCGAACAGCTTCAGAGGTATTAGCTCCGTCCATATACCAACTGTATTTGTACAAGTGAGGTTTTAGGTCTTTTGTACTGTCATAGGATGGAATAGTTGGCATTGTGATTTTTTTGGATATTTCTCGTTTAAGATTTCATCGGTGAAGGGAGTCCAACTTGGTGCAGATCCCAATTCTTCATCTCTTCTATCTTTACTCTCCTCCATTAATCGTTTAACCATATCCGCTATGTATGTCTCTGATGTCTAGTAGTCCTAAGGATGACAATTAGTCACTATGCTAAGAATTTGGCTTTGCAAATGGTCTTGGTGAGTGGGCTGAAACTTAGGCTCTCCTGTCTTTGGAAGAGCCACTCATATATGGTCCCATTGGCTTGCGGTTGATCTAACTGGAGCAGTTTAAGTATTCCTAGCATTGTCGAATGCATTGGCATTTTATTTCAATTTTTCGTCTTACTCTCCATTCTCTGAGTCGGACCCATAGCTATGTCTTCCAATGGGGTCTTTTCCCCTTGATTCAAGTTTAGAATAGGTTGCCTACTGGCAAATGGAGTACTTGAATTTCCATCTATGTTAAGTCTTGTTGTCACCCTTTTTTGTGGTTGTTTTCCTTTTTCTATGTAGACCACAAATGGAGGAATTCTCTTATTCTATAGCAGCTGCGGGATCAGGAATAGTCCTTGGAGTAGGGTTTGACTGTAGGGTTGGGAGAGTGTTAAACTTATCCATTAGAGCCTTTTGGATACTTTCCATTTTTTGGTTGATCTCATCAACCATTTTATTTAACTCATCCCTGGTGACAACTTTGTGCCGATTGGAGGATGCTGGTTTTCCTAAGTTAGCATCATTTACTTCAGTTTGTTGGGGATTAACATCTTCTCCAGCTACTATTGCCCCTATAGATCTTTCAGAGGTATTTCTTCTACTTCCAAGGGCCATTGATTCCCAAAGACTGGATTCTTCAAGCAAAGTTTGATGATCTAACTTCTGGACCTATAGGATCTAAAGTAGATAGCTAGCTTTGGATAATGAGTTGGGGTTCTCAGTGAAAGCACCAAAATATTAACCCAAAAAATGGATCAACACACTGGTTTGAGGTTGAAAGCATCTGCCCTATTCTGACAGAGCAATATCACATATCATATACTTAGAAAACGAACAGTAAAAGAAAGAAGATAGGAAATTTTTATAATGATTCGGCTGTTAATGAATCCTACATCCATTTTATAGTTTTATTGTAGAAGGATTGCTGTTACAAGAAGTGTTTGATTACAAGGATTTTGATTATCCATAGCTAGATTGAATCTCTAGAGTTGAAATCCATTTGAGAACCACAGTGAATTCCTATGGAGATTGTTGTGATGGAGGTAGACAGTGAAGAATGTTTCCAGCAGAGCTTGTTAAAATCATGCAAATCAATTTTCAAATTCCATGATGTTTGAATATGTTATGTAAAACATTATTTTGGAGATGGGTTTTCATAATATTCTAAGCTATAGATAATTTATTATGAATTTTGAATGGAAGGAATAGACAACTTTGGGTTAAAATTATTAAAGGCAATTAAGTATTGTTTTTGGGCTTGAAATTAATATATGTTAGAAGACATATTAAAGTGAATAATTGTGATTTTTAAGGATTTTTGCAAAGTGTTTTACTATGGTTATTAAATTATTTAAGTTAGAGGAATTAAATATTTTAAATGCTCTGTTAAGAGGAAGGGCTTATTTATTAAAATAAATTCATTTGTTACTGTTGAATTCGCCAACCTTTTAGAAATTAAATTTTATAAACAATTGGCAACTAATCATATTTTGACAAATTAGGCAAGTTAGGTAAAAAGGAATTACTTTGAAAGGCATAAAAATTATTTTTGTTTCGAACTACAACTTTTCCACTTCCATTTACTTGCTTCCATTGCCATACTTCAGCTAATGACCTTTTGCACCCATTCGAAACCAATGCATATGGAATTAAGCAATTAATATATAGTGTTTGGAGAAAGGGGAAAGGAACTTGTCGAAGGCATGCTTTCGAAAGGGTTGAAGCTATTTTTATAAGCTTTTGAATCAATCCAACCTGCCTTTATTTTTAAAGAAGCTTTCGAAAGAGTTGCTGCATTTTGAACTCATTCGATACCTACCTATCGCATTCATACCTTTCAAATTGATTAAATGTCGGTTTTCTTTATAGTCTTATAACAATGAGTTCGAAAGGAAAGCTTTCATTTTATTAACATCGAAGCCACCTTCCCATGCTTTCGAAAGGGTTATTTTAGCCACTTTTAGTAAGAGTTTCGAAGGCAATGGTTTTGCAAGGTTGGTCTCGAAGCTATCCTCCCCTCCAGTTCTTTTACTTGAGATCAATGCTTTCGAAAGGGACACTTTTTCTTCTATTCTCTTTGACCCAATGATTATATTTAATGTTAAACCCAATGGTTTCGAAAGAGATACTTTCAAATGGTTTCGGAGGTATGCTTCCATAAATTCTTGCTTGAACTAAATGCCATTGAAAGGTATGTTTTAAGTGTTTTGAAAGGTATGTTTTTCAGTGTTTGAAAGGAAGGTTTCCAATGCTTTCAAAAAGGTTTCCAATGCTTTCAAAAGGTATGTTTTTAATGGTTTTGAAAGAGAAGGTTTAAGATTTTAAGTAATGCTTTCGAAAGGGAAAGTGCCGTAGGGTAACTTATGATGTCATTATGGTCCGAAGGATCTGGTCAAAAGCCTTAGCTTTCAAATAATAAAATCTAATCTCATTTTAGGTAAACCCATGGCAATGTAAAAGAGAATTGAAATTGCATTTAAATTGAAACCTTAGGGGAAGGTTTCCTTGCAAAGGATAATGGGTTAAGAGTATTAACCATTATTTTAGTAGAAAATAATTACAAGGAATTAAATCACGAATGTTTATATTGTTATGTTTTGATCGGTTATCGTGTATACTTCTGTAATCATATTCACTTCATAATTAACCCATAACTGCATTTTGGGGTGTTAAGAGCGGAATAACCAGCTAGGTGACCAATAGTGAATATACATTGAATTAACTTCTGTGTGAGTAGAATTACATCCAAGAGGTCAGATAGACCAGTATATAGCATGCCCAATGTCAGATCGACCATTTTGGCTAACTTGAGTGCAAACTTCAGCATCCGATCCCAAGAATTTGCATAAATGAGTGAATCTGATCCCTCTAAATGGACATGAACACATGAACAACTCCAAACAAGAACGCTAGCATAATCAAATCCTTCGAGAAAATGGGAAGTGGACTTAGTTCCTCTTACCATGGCTATATGCTATCTTTAGATTTCCTTTAAATCTGAGTAGAATAGGAGGTTCGTCGATTAATAACCGGATCTATCTCGCGAATATGGGAATCCACAAGTAGATGAAGAGATCCAATCAAGCTAAGAATTGTTTCTCAATGAAATCATCAAAATGTCGACGCCAAGAGTGTGCATCAACACCCAATAGAATCTAGTAGAGATTAAATGAAGAATTAAATTAAAACATAGCAAAAATCATAAAAGAACACATATATTTTTATAGTGGTTCGGCAATCTTGGCCTACGTCCACTTTACATTTCTATTGATCTTCCACTTGATTATGATTATAAAAATGTTTGGATCAGCTAGGATCCATTAGTACAAAAGTGAAGAATAAAAATGGTAGAGTCTCGGCAGAGAAAGTAGGATCCCTTTTCTAACACCATGTCTGCTATAATTATAGGTGAAGATGTGCATAGATCGGATTGAAATTTTGGCTGAAGATTCGAGAGATGAAAACAGGGCCACAAAAAAATTTCTAGGCCCATCGGTACCTACAGTAAGGATCATTAAAAATCCCTATTAGTGTGTCCAAATGGGTAGCAGTCCCTCTGAGGGGTGCCCCATAAGGTTAGCTACTTGCTCCTCCAATTTCATACAATTCTGACGTACGGTTTGAGAGATACCCTTTTTATGTGAAGTAGGGTTGCTTGAATTCTAATTTCTACCGATCCCTCCAATTGGAGTTATGCTGATCCCTCCAACCTCGTCAAATTGGAATGAGATCCTTATGGGGTGTTCCACATATTGTATTAAGCTTGTACTCTAAGTTTCATGTTGATATCATGCGTAGATTTTGTGTTATTGACCGATCATCGCTGCAAAATTGAGTAGTGGAATCAATATGATACGATTCATAGTGTAGAATATGGATCGTACCTGATCCATCTTCGGGAAGTTGTGAGCTTTCATGCCTCTACTCAATATTATCATCTAACCTTGAATTTTAGACCCCATAATCATCGTTCTAGGCTACTGGCCTTGATGACAGTCGAGTCTAAGATGTCCAGTCAGTTTCGATATAACTGGATCAAATGCCGGATAATAGTAAGTAGTTCACAAACACAAGTCGGACACCCTAGGTCACATAGATTATTAATGAAGTTAATTGCATATGATCATTATATATTAATGATGTAACTTATTCACCAGACTTTGTCTGAACCACTTCTTTCTTTTTCTCCCCACCACAGGAGTACATTACAATAGGTGATTTCCCAAGATCTAGCATGTGGAGAGGCGAGCTTTGCACTGGCATTGTTTATTACTTTCCAGTACTCACCATGTAACTATTTGTCGTACTCAGTAATTATTAGTATATATGTTGTATTGCTACAAACTCTAGATTATGGCTACGTATGATTTAATACTGTATTTTCCAGGATATATTTTAAGATGACTATTTTCTATATTTATATTTTACATTCTTCCACTGTGAATCCGAAAGTGTAGAATATCTCAGATTTTATCCTTATATTATTAGTCTTTATAATGTTTTAAAAAGCAGATAGTCCATACTTCTTGGCACGATGTTAGTCCGAAACCACCCTAGGCTTTAAGTCGGTGTGTCTGAGGTGTGGGTTGTCACATATAAATAAATGAATCAAAATAAATATTAGAGTGCAAGGTCCATAATAATCATACAAAACAGGTGGAGTAGAGTTTACACATCATCAATACGAACTCAAAGGAAATCCGTCTCTAAATAAGGAAAAGCACTGCTAGAGCTCCACCGTATGGCACAACGGAATAAGCAACAAATGAAAGTATGTTATGGATCGTGTAAAATGGATACATGATAATACAGAGTATAGTGATGATAGTAACATAGTAAATAATGCAGAGTATAAAAGTAGTAAAGTAAAATGACACAAGGAATTTTTATACAGGTTCGGAGCATTGTCCTACGCCCAGTCCCAGACTTCTTCTGGTATTTCACTAAAACAACCCTCACATAACCCCAAGGAACAGGTCTATACAACCCCTGAGTAGCCAAATAGGGACCTGAGCAGCAGAACAGGATTTCGCCTCAACAGCCGAAGAGGACTTCTCACGCTTGAGCAGCAGAACAGGACTTCAACAAATACAAAAGATTGTTTTGACTTTTGTGTTCTAATAACACAGATTTGTCACTTGTAGTACACCCTTCCTATAATCTTCTTCTCAAGTATGTGTGTGTGTGTGTGTGTGTGTATTGGAAGTTTATGAAGAATAGAAAGGTATAATATTGCTTTAATGCAGAATAATTGAAAGTATAATAGCAAATAGATTCAAGAGAGTTAGATTAGAGAGATAAGAAAATTCGGTGATTTGGAATCAAGTAAGAGTACGTATTTATAGATGTTAAAAAGCAGCGACTGTTGATGAAGAGTTTCGATTGAAGTGTCGCGTCCAAATCTTTTCGTGGAGGTTCGTAACTCTTCACAAATAGTCGTGTCTTTTCAAAAAGTAGCTGTTGTAGAAATTCAGTCAACTGAACCTCTGGGTCAGTCGACGGAATATTCAAACGAATTTTTAAATATATATTTGTATATTTGTGCATCTGTACATGTTGCATAGAAATTACTGGGTCAGTCGACTGAACTGGCAATATCTGTGCAATTTGCACAGTTTACACAGGTATAATATATATATAACTTTAAACACTTTTGTAATTTAATATATATAATTTTAAACACTTTTATAATATATCTATTATATATGCTTATATATGTATAAATTATTTGGAAATAAGATGATTAAATATATAAGATAATATATACGTAAACGAGGAGAGATTTCAACAAAATTTACCTAGGACTCGAAAACAAAATAATATAATTGATGCATCGATTTTAAAGTCTTGTCTCCTTGTATTATATATTCTCTTTTTGTCGTAGCAGTCGTCAAATCTATATGTCATAGTGATAGCTTTGTGTCATGAATCAAAACCAAGTCTCAACATTCTTCCCTTTTTTGATTGATGACAACCTGTTAATAGATATAGATTTCGACTCTATATATATATATAAATACTTACTCCCCCTAAATCTTTGGCACTCTATATCCGCATTCTTAACGTTAGTAATAATATTTCTCCCCTTTTGTCATCGACAAAAAAGGAATAAGGAATGAAGCCATAATATACTCACCATAGTAGATGACGTTCAATCGACCATTGTTGAAGCTTAAGAATTCATCAAGAATTAATCATAGCCAATTGACTTTAATGTTTCCAAAGATAGCGTACAAGGCCTTAAAGTTATGTTCATAAACAAGTTCATAAGTCCTGGTTCGTGAAGTTATGGTTTTCATTAACGCACGATGTATAATTCTTGCTTTTGGTCTTAAGGACATGGACTTGAGTTAGTGCATGTCGTCTTCTAAAAATAAGTGACATATATGGTCATGAACGACCATATCACAATCAACATTGCTCAATTCTACACCATCATTTTCAGATCTTCAAATATGAGACATTCGATCTAAGGAGAAAAAGATGGGTTTTCCATAAACTAGACTCCATACACAATCTTCTTAATTTTGAACGGTTTGGTGACCCAAGTTAAGATTTGCATAGAATAGTTTGACCATTATTTGATTAATGTTGTGCTTATTGTCATCAATATTGAATAAAGATGCCAAATTGCTCCTACGGTCCAATTCTTATATATGGTATGGAGAAGAATTAGAAAACTTTAAAAACGAACATTCAAAGATGCAAGAATCTTGCATTCTCCTCCATCTCTTAATTGCGGTATCATCAAATAGCCATTGTTGAATTTTCTCGTTTGAAGGAGGTTGAGAGATGAAGATGCTTGTCCTTTTCTCTTAGGAACCATTAATCTGATTGTTTGGAGGTTAAAAAATTGAGTTTTTGAAGAGCTAGGGTTTTGGAGATGTTGAAAATTTGAAATGAGTGAGGAGAGAGAAGGGAATTTGATGGTTAAAAGGTAAAAAGTGAGTGGGTAGGAGTAGTAATTTTTCTCAGATTCACGAATCATCGATTGAATTAGTGGTTCAATCAACTGAATTTGAAATAAGAAATTTTTGACCTTCTGGACCAATCGACTGAACCACTATGGCGACTGACCTTACGTTTTTAAAATAATTTTACTTCTGTGTTAGTCGACTGGCCTCCTGGTTCAGTCGACTGACCTGGGTGAATTTCTACAATCAATTATTCTGGAGTAAATTTTTATATATTTTCATACTTATGAATATTGTAAGTTTATTTTTGAATATTATAACTAGTGTAAGTGTTGATAATTTGAGGAAGAAGAAATGAAATATTCCAAAAACAAATTGTATATACTTAAGAAGAATTATTCTAATAAGCAAAAAAATCAACAAAAAATAACAACTATTTTTATTTTGAAGGGCTAGGAGTTTTGTAGCCCTGTAGTTGTTTGCAACGAACATTCGATGTTTCATTTCGACCCCATGAATTTGGTGAGACCGATGGTCATGGTGGGGATGAAGTAGAAGGTCATCGAATAGGCGAGATAGTGTGTTCATCTATTGGATGTGATGAAGCAGTGCAAAACTTCATAGCAATGTGATTGATAATTCCTAGACGTCTCGTGTTGATTTTTTGCTCGTAGTATATTTCACATTGAAGCATCAGTGATTCTTGTTGATAGTGATGTAAATCATCTATTTTTATTTCGTGTTTGGAGATATGTCTATCATCTTTTTCCCTTTCTTTTTCTCTAGAGTATATCTGGTGTGATAATGATAGGTAAAAGATGGTGTAGTATAATGGACGAGAGTTTTGGTGAATCGGTAGAGGCTAGAATTTGAATGGAATCAGTTGATGAAGAATTTGACATCATGAAATTAGTTTTTATTTCAGTTCGATTGTATGAATAACATAGAATAGGCATATTTATTTATAGCCTAATGTTGAGAAAAAGAAGGTTAAAGTGAATGACTTATCTTGAATTTAGTTATACAAAAGGGTTGTTAGGTAGGAAAAATGTGTTATTTCGTTGGTTTTCTTTTATTTGATTTATCTTAAGTAAATGTAATATGCATAAAAGCAGTAAAGTATATTTATAAAGATAAGTGTTATTCATAATTTAATGTATAGTTGTCACCATATAATAGAGTCCTCGACCAAGACTGTAATAGAAATAATCAATAGCTCAAGTGGTTAAGACGTCTGGGCTATTCACAATAGGTCATAGGTTCGAGTCTTAGCATTGTCAAAAATATGAATTTTTAAAAAAAAATTATTTTTGGGTTTTTAGTCAAAATATCATATTTTATTATTTATATATCTTTAATTGACATTACACCGAGTTCATGATGTAATTTTATAGAAGTATTTTCTAAAAATGGTTTAGTAAAAATATCAGCTAATTGATTTTCTGATGGAATGTAGTCTAAATTTATCACTTCTTTTTCTATATTATCGCGTAGAAAGTGATGCCTAATACCTATGTGTTTAGTTCTTGAGTGGTTTACTGGATTTTTGGATAGATTTATTGCACTAGAATTATCGCAGTAAATTGTTGATTTTGATAGATTGACTCTGAAATCTTTAAGTGTTAGTTGCATATAAATTCCTTGTGCACAAGCTAGTGCCACAGAAATATATTCTGCTTCACAGGTTGATAGTGAGACACAGTTTTGTTTCTTGCTACCATGATATTAATGATTTACCAATGAAGTGACATGTACTGCTTGTACTTTTTCTATCTGTTCGTGATCCTTCGAAATCAGCATTGCTGTATGATACTAACTTGAACGAGCACTCTTTTGGATAGAAAAGTTCGAAATCTGTAGTTTTACTAGGATAACATAGCATGCGTTTTACGGCTCATAAATGTGATTCTTTTGGGTCAGCTTGAAATCGTGCACATAGACACACACTCATCATAATATCTGGTCTACTTGCTAGATAAAGTAGTGATCCTATCATACTACGATATAATTTTTGGTCTACACTCTTGCCATTTTCATCTTTATCAAGATGTGTTGTTGTGCTCATAGGTGTTGGTTTAGCAAAAGTGTTTTCCACTCCTAAACGTTTGATAAGATTATTGTAGTATTTTTCTTGATTAATAAATATTCCATTTGAAACTTGTTTTATTTGAAGACCTAGAAAATATGATAATTTTTCCATATGGGACATTTCAAATTCTCTAGTCATTATTTCAAAAAATTTATTACATAATTTATTATTAGTTGAGTCAAATATAATGTCATCAACATATATCTGAACTATCAAAATATCATTTTTAGAATTGTTTAAAACATAAAGTTTGATCTACTTTTTCTATTTCGAATCCTGAGTCAATTAAATAGATTTTAAGGCATTCATACCAAGCACGTGGTGCTTGGTATGAACCATATAAAGCTTTCTTCAGTCTATAGACATGATCAAGGTATTTTTCGTGAATAAATAAAGGAGGTTGTTCAACATAAACATTTTCTTTAATATAACCATTTAAAAATGCACTTTTAACATCTATTTGATAGAGTTCAAATTTATTAAAACATGCGTATTCCAATAAGATTCGTATTGCTTCTAGTCTAGCGATTGGAGCAAACGTTTCTTCGTTGTCTATTCCTTCTTCCTGGTTATATCCTTGTGCTACTAGTCTCTCTTTGTTTCTAGTTATATTTCCTAATTCGTCTGCTTTATTTTTATAAACCCATTTAGTTCCTATAACAGTCTGATCGGTCAGTCTGGGTACTAGTTCCCAAACTTCATTTCGTTTAAAGTGATTAGTTCTTCTTGCACAGCAATAATCCAATTTTCATCCGATGATGCTTCCTTAGTTTTTTAGGTTCTATAATAGAGATAAAAGCTACATTACCCATTAAATTTAATTGATTCCTAGTTTGAACATTTGAATTTATTTCTCCAATTATATTTTCTGTAGGATGATTTCGTAAAATTCTTCGAGGAGATCATATTGTATCAGTAATATTTCAATTTTCTAGATTATTAACAATGTTTTTATCTTCTCTAGAATTGTAAACAATATCTTCATCATCATTTGAATTGTTTATTATTATATTTGTTTTATTATTAAGTAAATCATCGTCATTATTTGTTTTTGAAATAAATTTAGAGTTCTCATCAAAAGATACATGGAGTGTCTCTTCTCTAGTATTAGTTCATTTACTAAAAATTCGATAAGCTTTGCTTCGATTTGAATATCCAAGAAATATATCTTCGTCACATTTTGAATCGAATTTTCCAAGCTGATCTTTGGTATTTATATAAAACATTTTGAACCAAATATTTTAAAATAAGATATGTTTGGTTTTCTACCGTTAAAAAGTTCATAATGTGTATTCTTAATATAGTAATATAGTAAATAATGCAGAGTACAAAAGCAATAAAGTAAAATGACACAAGGAATTTTTATACTGGTTCGGAGCATCGTCCTACATCCAGTTCCAGATTCCTGGTATTTCACTAAAACAACAATCCTTGCTTAACCCGGAGGAACAGGTCTATACAACCCCTGAGCAGCCGAACAGGGACCTGAGCAGCAGAATAGGATTTCGCCTCAGCAGCCGAAGAGGACTTCTCACGCCTGAGCAGCAGAACAGGACTTCAACAAACACAAAAGATTGTTTTGACTTTGTGTGTTCTAATAATACGGATTTGTCACTTGTAGTACACCCTTCCTATAATCTTCTCCTCGAGTATAAATATATATATTTGAAGTTTATGAATAATAGAAAGGTATAATACTGCTTTAATGCAGAATAATTGAAAGTATAATAGCAAATAGATTCAAGAGAGTTAGATTAGAGAGATAAGAAAATTTGGTGATTTGGAATCAAGTTAGAGTATATATTTATAGAGGTTAAAAAGCAGCGACTGTTGATGAAGAGTTTCGATTGAAGTGTTGCGTCCAAATCTTTTCTTAGAGGTTTATAACTCTTCACAAATAGTCGTGTCTTTTCAAAAGTAGCCGTAGTTGAAATTCAGTCAACTGAACCTCTACGTCAGTCAAATGAATATTCAAACTTTTAAATATATATTTGTATATCTGTGCATCTATGCATGTTGCACAGAAATTTTTGGGTCAGTCGATTGACTTGGCTATATCTGCACAATTTGCACAGTTTACATAGGTACAATAATATATATAACTTTAAATGCTTCTATAATATAATATATATAATTTTAAACACTTTTATAATATATATATATATATATATGCTTATATATCTATAAATTATTTAGAAATAAGACGATTAAATATATAAGCTAATATATACGTAAATGAGGAGAGATTTCAACAAAATTGACCTAAGACTCAAAAACAAAATAATATAATTAATGCACCGATTTTGAATTCTTGCCTCTTTGTATATGAAAACAAAATATATGGTCTACTCAATTAAAAGTACTCAAGATAGTGAAAAGCAAGGCATAAAACCTCAAGTTCGACAACTGTATGGTGTGAGAGATAAACAATCTCAAAATAATATGAAAACCGGTATAGTAAAGAATATAGGGTATGGATAATCACACCTTATGTGTCCCTGCATCTAAAGAATTAGCACAAAACACCATATATGTTATACTAATACTATCATTGTCATAGGGGTATACTACACCGTGTATATTATGGGTGTCGCGGTATGTATCTCAATAATACAACATCACATGACATCCTACGAACACACCAATCATACAAAACATAAATACATGAAGTAAACATGCAACGACAACCATCCTCGAGGTGTCGTATCCTGTCTTTCCATAAGTCTCACCTTGTCATGCATCATTACTACCATCCCGAAGGTCTTATGTTACCATGATTATCATTAAAGCCTCGCTTCACCATGACCATTCTAGAAGTCTTACCTCACCATAGTTCCTTCATTAGCCTCACTCCATTATGACTTTCTCAAAGTCCCTTTTCATCATGGTCTACTCAAGTTATTCCCAACTTCTCACTTCACTATGATCATTTTCGAAGTCTCGCTATAACACGCCTAATTTTAAATAGCATTATTCAGGAGATTTAATTAGATAAATTAAATAGAACCATGTAGAGACCTGAGTGATAAGGGTATTGAGATTAGAAAACTAATTAGGATCGTGCCTTAACTAAATGGATTTATAAAATTGGTTTATAAGTTAAATACTTAAGAGAATAAGGCAAGAGTAATATAGGAATAGCCAAACCCCATAACCCCTGAAACCCGACAACCTTTTCATTCTCATTACATTCTTACAAAAAAACGTAAACAAAAGGAAAACATGGCTGGCCATAACCTTAGGATAAGAGGAACTCAAAAATCAATTAAAAGCTAAGAATCAAGCTAGGAAGATTTA
Source organism: Allium cepa (assembly GCA_030765085.1). Classification (NCBI taxonomy): domain Eukaryota; kingdom Viridiplantae; phylum Streptophyta; class Magnoliopsida; order Asparagales; family Amaryllidaceae; genus Allium; species Allium cepa. The sequence continues at coordinate 562,699,493 of CM060939.1, forward strand.
ACAAATCTCAATTTCCTTATCCAAACAAGGTGAATAATGATCTAAACCTTCTTATATAAGTCTTCTTGATCGTTTTAATTTGGGTTTAAGGTTTAGAACCATTTGGATGGATAAATGATGATATGCATTGATTTGTATGACATGTTATAATTTAAATAAGGATTTTTGCAGGGTAATATAATTCGATTTTAAGGTTAAAATCATGCAAATTGATTTTCAAATGCCCTGATGTTTGAATTTGTTATGTAAAACATTATTTTCGAGTTGGGTTTGAATTCTCATAATATTCTATGTTATGGATAACCTTTGAATGGAAGAAATATATAATTTTGGGTTTAAATTATTAAAGGCAATTAAGTATTGTTTTAGGATCTAAAATTTATGTAATTAGAAGACATATTAAAAATGAAATATTACGATTTTTGAGGATTTTTCCTAAGTGTTTTACTATGGTTATTAAATTATTTAAGTTAGAGGAACTAAATGTTTTCAATGTTCTGTTAAGGGGAAGGGATTTTTTGTTAAAATAATTTCATTTGTTAATTGTTGAATTCGCCAACCTTTTAGAATTTTTTTTATAAAGAATTGGCAACCAATCATATTTTGACAAATTAGGCAAGTTAGGTAAAAATGGAATTACTTTGAAAGGCATAAAAATCAGTATTTTTTAAATTACAACTTCGCCACTTCCATTTGCTTGCTTCCGTCACCATACTTCCGCTAATGACCTTTCGCACCCATTTGAAACCAATGCATATGGAAATAAGCAGTTGATACGTAGTGTATTATAGAAAAGCGGAAGGAACTGTGTTGAAGGTATACTTTCGAAGGAGTTAAAGCCATTTTCATAAGCTTTCGAATCAATCCAACCTGCCATTGTTTTTAAAGAAGCTTTCGAAAGAGTTCCCACATTTTGAACTCATTTGATACCTAACTGCCGCATTTATACCATTCGAATTGATTAAATGTCGTTTTTCTTTATAGCCTGTAACGACCCGCTATTTTTGACCATTCAAATCGACACTAAAACCATACATGTCCGACTTGAATAATTCAAAATACCGAATTGTTAATTTAATTTGGCAAACTTAAAATATACAGTAAATAAATCAAACACAGATCACAGACACAGAGTAATATAATGCAGCGGAATAGAAAAAATAGTAGTTCATGAAGCTACTATATACATCAGAGTTTAAAATGAGTACATCAGAATCTCTTGAATACAGAAAAGTCTTCAGTACGAGCCGATGACTTCTCTGAACCAGTCAACTAGAAAACTGAAAGCTGAAACGATAGTTGGATCTCCAAATGAAGCTCCAATCTCCAAAGGTGAGTCTCTAATGCTGTATTACTCAGTCTGACCCGAGCGTAAAGCAAAACACAAAACACTCGAGTCAGGATTAACATTCTTATATCAATAAATTCAACTCAAATGAAATATCAACTGAAATACAATATAACTTAAAGGATGTTTGGGATGTCCATCCTCTAAGGGTCCATAGAACTATCTACAGGGTAGAAATATACACTATTACACCGTGGTCATTCACTTAATTTATACTTCAAACCTAAATATCCATTTCACTTCAAATGATTATATTTCCAAAATAGTATTTGTATAATTTATATGCTGTATACAGTAAAGCACTTTCAAATTCCAAATCGTTTACATCAACCCGACCTTCCCATTCCAATTATAGTAAATCTCATTTTATCAATTTAAATTTTCCTAAAATAACCACTTAAATTTTATAATTCCCAAATTTGGATTTAATATCCCAATTACCCCTTTTATTTCAATATGTTCCATACTTTAAGTATTCAACATTTCAACTAACTTTTTCCCAATCTAGTTTAAAAATTTCCAATTTAGTTCATCCTCAATTTATTTCCAATTCAATTCGTTATCTAAATAACAAATTTAACTATCTTGGTTCCAAATACATATCCAAATCTCTAAACCATTTAATTACAATATAGTTCATAGCTCAAATATAACAATTTAAAATTTAACAGTTTCATATAGATTCTCGATTTTTACATCACTATTATTTTGTCTTGAACCCTCCCTTATTTGATTCAATATCATTTTAGTGACCTTAAATTTCATTTTACTCAATATTTCTTAATTTTATTTAACCGTGAAATATATCATTCGATAAATCTCAAATTTGATTTAAATAAATAAATCCTTATCTAAAAACCATTTAAAAAAAAAAAACCCAAAATTTATCTCCCAATCTTAATTGTTCAATATTATTGCAAAAACTATTCGAGATAAAATTTACATAAATATTTATCATAATTTATGTATTTAATCAAATCTTGACTAAACTAGATATAATTAACTCTATATTTATCATTACCCTTTAAATATGTATTTAAGAATTTATATTTAATAAGACCATATATTTCTTATCATATGGTCAAGTGTTACGGATATTATCATTTCAATCCGTACACTAAATGTATACGGGTGGATAGCATTTCAACCCGTAACCCCAAATTTGATTAAATGGAAACCGCTTGGGTCTATCATTTCAACCCATTTCAATTCAAAAACAAACATAACAAAGGGAACTTGCAGTGTGATGACAGGGATGGTGTCAAAGTAAATAAACAAACAATAACAACAATCAATAACAATTCAATAAATAAATCAAATAACCCCGAAATAATCGTATTAATTCGCATTGTTACTTGTATAATTATTTCTAGAATCTACACTATCATTTCATGTAGATTAAAGATTATTACATTACAGTTTTTCACTTGTCGTTCCTTTTTAAATTTCAGTTTAAAGCTACAACAATTAATCCAAACTACGTTCAAATATTTAGAGTATAATTTATCAATTTCTACGACAATTAATGGGTCAAATCTACTAATCAAGTTCACATATGGCGGGGTCAGGTTTTAATAAATCCAGGTCCGTCATATATAATCCGTTAAATTTGTAAACTATACTACCCCAACTTAAACTAGCAAACTAGTTATCATTTAACAATAATAATTAACATCCAATTTAAACAACAATCAGTCAGAAAATCAATTATCAACCAATCTGTATTATTATCACATAAACAATTAACCGATAATGGTGTCAGGTGTCATAGGTGAACAGATACAGGTAATAGCAGTCATAACAGTAAAAACAACTAACGGCGGCATATTTCAATTGTCGTTTCAATTGAAATCAAATTTAATAAATAAAAGAATGTTAATCGTGAGTGATTGCTCACCTTTCGAGGCTAAAGAAGATCGACAACAGAGCAAGCTATGAATTTTGGTCACGCTCTAGAAAATCGAACAAATCCAAACAAAATCGCAAAGCGAAGTAAGAATGAAAGTGGATCTTGACGTGCAAAGCTGAAAGATAGAGTTTGATGGAAACGAATCATAATCGTATTGATATAATCGGAAAAGAAAATATAAGTTATAAATTATTCCCTAAAACGAATTTTCCTTTAAAACATATATTTAAATAAGAGGGATATATGTATTATACTTATTCCAAATCAAAATAAATTTAAACATAAATTAAATTAATACGCTTTGTAAAATATCAGTGTATATACTCTATTTAAACAACAGACCGATGAACCAAAGATAACTAAATTTCTATAATATAAATACAGACACTTTTTATAAATTCAAACCCTTATGCAAAAAAATATGTACTACTTTACCAATATCATAAATTATCATGTTATGTTTTGAAATGTTACCAACTGTACACAACTGTAAATGACAAAACCACTATATATAACACATAGACAAAGCTTTATATGTATATATACTATACGTAAACCTATTTATATAAACCGACTTATATACGTATAAACTACATTGATTTAAATATATCATATACACATATAAAAATTAATAAATATACATATACTTTTATCATTGACCGTAAGAGGAAAAAAAACAGAGATTTTTAACTTCATATACTTACAGTACTTTATTCCATGTGTATAATCAAACAGTCTTGCTTTATATAATATAATATATGCTTATAGATATATATATATATATATATATATATATATAGCTTACCTTGTAAACATTTAAACATAGACTCGAAGAATTATTATACTATGTATACATATAGCTTACAAATCAATATTCGTAACTTATAATATACTTTGTAACCTATTACTGTAAATATGTATGCTATAAACATACTTATTTTATTAAAATAAATGTTAGTCAGAGAATCAATATGGGTTTGTCCCTTCATATCAGTATACCAATATAAAAGTACCCTAGTCTACTGCAATATTAAAATTGAAATCCTTAACATAAAATATGTGTAAACAAATGTATAAAACATGCAATCGAATACATAAAATACAAATGCAGACCTAAATTGTATCAACTTATCTAATCTAACCTTTTTAAACAAACTACATTCATCAACTAACTGAATGCATCATATAGTATAAACGAAAAGAAAAAAAGAAAAAAAAAATCAAAATATAGATACAAGTTAAATATGTACATATATAATACTAACTTGCATCATCTACCGGCTATACAAGAAAGGGAGGAGAGGCGGAGGAGGAAGGAGTGGTTTCACGTGAAAAGTGGGGGTGCAGACATAAGTGGAGAGGTAAGAAAAATAGAGAGGAGAGAAGAAAGGCTGATTGTGGAGAGAAAAGTGAATAGGAAGGGTATAAATTTGATTGAAATGGAAACGTACAGGAAATTAGAAAGGAAATAAATGAATGGAATAAAACGTATAGGAATTTAGAGAGGAAATAAATGATTGAAATAAAACGTATAGGAAATTAGAAAGGAAATAAATGAATGCGTAAAGGACGTATAGAATTTTGTATGTTTCAAAATCAACGATACAATTACAGCAATTTTATTATTTGGCAGGTTATAAGTTTTATATTTATTTATTTCCTAGATCTCAATTCATTGCCTATTATATTAAGCAGATTTATTATTATTATCAAACGTTCAAAAATTTATCACCCCAAAATACAGAGATGACATAACAACACCTAGAAGCATAGATTTAGGAAATATTATTAAAGCAATAAATTTGATTGGATGGCACACTTTGAATTTTGAAACGGAAGGGAATTTTGAACGAAACAAAATGAATGCACTATCAACAGTCATCCTATGATATAGCTAAAATTTATCCTGTAACCGAAATCATAAAAAAAAAGGAAACAAATATGTATAAAATAGGAGAAAGAATAAGGTAATATCAACTGTCAAATTCCCTGGATTTGAGCTGAGCAATTTTTTATTATTTTTGTCCAGCACGTTTCAAAGTTTTAATTGTAAAAGAAACGGAAATTGCCCATTGATTCATCAACGTGATTTAATCAAATAAAAGGAAATGAAGAGTAACTGTCAAACGTTTTGATTTGGTGAATATTTACAGCAATTAAATAGTAAAGAAAATAAATGAGCCAATATAAAGTCAAAGAAGGTCACGAATAAATTTATTGAATACATTGAAAATGGAAACGGCAAGGTAAGCTGAATTCAAGGAATGGGGAAATCTATCCAAAGATTGAAAAATTTACTAAAGAAAATAATAATTTGAACGGTAGGAAAAAATGAACCCACTAATTTAGACCTATTAAGGCGATTAATAGCTTGAATGGATATCACGTTCAAATTTTGAAACGGGAGAAATAAAGTCAAAATTAAAGGTACCATTACCTCGAACAATTTATTTTAATAGAATGTGTCAGTGCATGCAGTAGAGCACACTACTATTCAATATGTACTTTTCTTCTTTATTAGTAGGTTTATCACGTAAAAAGTGAGAATTTGAAATTATTTACAAATATGAAATATTTATTAATAGGGAGTTTGATTTTTTTATTAGTATAATGATATATACGTATAGGAACTTTATGCGTTAGTTATTAAGACATATACATTTAGGCATGTCAGTTATACTATACTATATTATAATTTATTATATTATCTTATATGTATGTTTGATTTTAATAAATGTAAGTTTGATTTTTTTTTTTATATATATGTTTGAAACGCATGTGTATTAAATTTATTATATTTGGATTTAGAATGAAAAATTTTGTTTCAAAATATTATTATTTAAAATTTCTCAAAAATCTAATTAAGTACGCTAAATAAAACCATTAAAAATTAACAAAACTTTATGGGTCGTTACACTCTCCCCCACTCAAAACTTTTCGTCCCCGAAAAGGAAGAAGGGAGGAGAATAGAAATGACTAGAAAGATAAATAGATTGAAAGACAAGGATTGACAATTTATTTAACTATATACATTTTATTTGAAATATTTATTTGAAAACTTCATTTGAAATTAAATTTTCTTTAAATATGTTTTATTTAATTAATAACTTCAAAGATATTTATACCACTAAAATTTTATATAAAACAATGCAGTATACAAATAAGCAATATTTAAAAGATTTATTCAAAAAGGAAAGGAAGGTAGATTCCGAAAACGGAATATAGGTGAAAAATGAAGGTGAGCAGATGAGGTAGATTCAAAAGAATAGAATCAGGCACGAATAATTTATTTCAAACCATAAGAATTTAAATTTCAAATATTTATTCAAAATTTCTTTGTTGGGAAAAATACTTTTATAATAAAATACCTTTATAAATAAAATATTTTTATATCGAAACCAATTTTTCTTTCGAAAATACTTTTATAACTCAATGTTTTAACAAGTTTATCCTCGTTCTTGCAGACTCTGGCCATGCGTTGATCAGGCGCAAAGCTAGAATTCTTCAAGTACTTAGTAGACTTGTTTCAACACCCAGTGAAAATACTTGAAAACCTTTAAAAACAGATATGGAAAGTACAATCCAAACAAAACAACCAAACCAGAACCTTTGTCCGATCATGGTTCGCAGATACACAATGGTTACGCCTGGGTCCCCCAGGAAACAATCCATATCCGTAAGCTTTCTCAGCCCTGCGAGTTACGCCATGATGACTAGTAGGGTGCAGGATACACAATGGTTACGCCTGGATCCCCCAGGAAACAATCCGTACCCCCAGGCAAGACTCAGCCAGGCACTTGCGCTACTATTCGCGACCTACACAGATTGCAGGATACATAATGGTTACGCCTGGTTCCCCCAGGAAACAATCCGTACCCCTAGGCAAGACTCAGCCAGGCAATTTCGCTGTGCATTCACGAGAGAATAAGAAACCATGGGTTACCCACGGTGGGAATACTCGAGTATTACATCCGGAAAACCGAAAATCAGAGAGAATAATATCGATAGAATGAATCCACGCTGTGGCCACAAAGCGGATATCAAGCAGAAGGCACTTTCCATATCCTTACTTGGAAAATATATATTATATAGTACCTTTTCAAATCACTTTCAAATATTGTACTTATATATAGTCCATATATATAGGATTCTATTCTTCCCAAATCGAATACTTTCCAAATCAATAGTAGATCAAATCATACTTATATAGACTTCGATTATATAAATTCTCTTTCCAAATTGAGTACCTTTCAAATCAATAGATTTCAAATCAACTTCATACTTATACAAATCCATTTTATATAAGTTCGACCACTCCCAAATCAAGTGCTTAATAATGTAAGGTTCTCAATTTCAAATCATTTCAATATCAATTCAGTTTCAAAATCATATATGATTTTACCAAATTTTCTTCCAATTTAGATCTCTTAATTTCAAAGTTCCCAAATAACAGGTTTATAAAATAATCCCAGTTTCCTGATTCAAGTCAAACAAATTTATTTCCAACATTACCATATAAGTACTGGTTTTTTAATTTCAATTTAATTTCAAAACCAAATATTTTCTCAAAATCAATTATACTCAAAAACGGTTTCCAAATTTATAAGTATCCCTTTAAAACCTTTAAACTATTTATTTCTACTTGAAATATCCAATTTACACTTTTTTTTTTTTTGAAACCATTCTTTAAAACTAAATTTTTTTCAATACATTTCAAAACTAAATTCCATATTAGTATAATTCAAAATAGTCATATTCATTTAATTAACAAAAGGTTTCAAACTTAAACATACAAAACTCAACTTATACACTTTATCAAATATTTTATACCTTTCGAAATTTCTTAGCCTTTTATACTTTTAAACCTTGATTTGGAAGTGCTTGAACCTTCAAAATAGTCGGTGAAATCAAATTTCAAATCCAAAGTTGAAAATCAATTTTTTATACACAGGGTTAATCTAAGTCAAATCAAAACTCGAGGATCGGACACTGGTATATTTTAAATTATTTCAAATATATACATATATCTTCCACAAATATCAAATTATACTTCGGAATTTGAAATCAAACGGTTTTCCAAGATCACTCGCATAGCGAAACTATTAAAGTGGCCTCTCCCCCACTTTGAAACTCGAAAATCAATGTCGATGATGCGTGCACTCATCACCGAAATTATTCCCCAGCGACATAAGTGAGTTCTGGACTTCTATTTTCTTGAAAACTCCTTTGAAATTTCTTCAAAATTATTGGAATTCATTTGAACTCATTTAAAACATTTCTTATTCGGAAAAATACTTTTAAATCGTATTATTTTTATATATTTTCCAAAATCTTAAAACCAATTTCAAAATACCGGAATTCAATTCTCGAATTTCAAATTTAACACTTCAGTTATAAATCGTTTTTATATAATCAATTTCTTACAATTTTTCAAAATTTCAAAATCCTTTCAAAACCTTTTTATATAGAATAATATTTCTTATTTGATTTATCCTTATCGAAAACATTTTCACTTTTATATAAAGAATAAAATCATAGTTATCAAAATAATAATTTCGATATATAAAACAATTTCAAAAATGCAAACATACCCGATTTTCAAAGGATAATTTTAAGAATGGATTTCAAACAAAGATGGAGGTTTAAATTAGAGGAACTCTAATCAATAGAATCCTGATACGAAGATAGACTCAACAAAGTTGAGAAAATCAAAATACAAAATAGAAGATGGATATACCTCTATAAATCTCGAGCGACCTTAACCGGGTCAACCGTGACTTCAGGAATATAATTGATGCGGAATTCTAAAGCAAATCGACATTTGATTGCCATAGATAGAATTCGGCATATAGATATAGCAGCATCATAAACCGAGGATACAGAAATCTTCGGTGAATCAATGCCAATTGCAAAGGAGTTTTCATCCCCCTTTACAATCATTTAGGGGAGTTATTGGATACTCCAGAATCAAAAGAATATAAATAGAGAGAGACAAGAATGAATTTTGGAACCGAGGGACATTCCAAAATTCAAAGGAAATCGAGTTAAAAGGAAGAGATTCAACTCGAACGAAAGTGATTCTGTAAATAAATTTACCATATATGCTAAGTTTTGCCTAGAGCCAAAGCTCTGATACCAACTGTAACGACCCGCTATTTTTGACCATTCAAATCGACACTAAAACCATACATGTTCGACTTGAATAATTCAAAATACCGAATTGTTAATTTAATTTGGCAAACTTAAAATATACGGTAAATAAATCAAACACAGATCACAGACACAGAGTAATATAATGCAGCGGAATAGAAAAAATAGTAGTTCATGAAGCTACTATATACATCAGAGTTTAAAATGAATACATCAGAATCTCTTGAATACAGAAAAGTCTTCAGTACGAGCCGATGACTTCTCTGAACCAGTCAACTAGAAAACTGAAAGCTGAAACGATAGTTGGATCTCCAAATGAAGCTCCAATCTCCAAAGGTGAGTCTCTAATGCTGTATTACTCAGTCTGACCCGAGCGTAAAGCAAAACACAAAACACTCGAGTCAGGATTAACATTCTTATATCAATAAATTCAACTCAAATGAAATATCAACTGAAATACAATATAACTTAAAGGATGTTTGGGATGTCCATCCTCTAAGGGTCCATAGAACTATCTACAGGGTAGAAATATACACTATTACACCGTGGTCATTCACTTAATTTATACTTCAAACCTAAATATCCATTTCACTTCAAATGATTATATTTCCAAAATAGTATTTGTATAATTTATATGCTGTATACAGTAAAGCACTTTCAAATTCCAAATCGTTCACATCAACCCGACCTTCCCATTCCAATTATAGTAAATCTCATTTTATCAATTTAAATTTTCCTAAAATAACCACTTAAATTTTATAATTCCCAAATTTGGATTTAATATCCCAATTACCCCTTTTATTTCAATATGTTCCATACTTTAAGTATTCAACATTTCAACTAAATTTTTCCCAATCTAGTTTAAAAATTTCCAATTTAGTTCATCCTCAATTTATATCCAATTCAATTCGTTATCTAAATAACAAATTTAACTATCTTGGTTCCAAATACATATCCAAATCTCTAAACCATTTAATTACAATATAGTTCATACCTCAAATATAACAATTTAAAATTTAACAGTTTCATATAGATTCTCGATTTTTACATCACTATTATTTTGTCTTGAACCCTCCCTTATTTGATTCAATATCATTTTAGTGACCTTAAATTTCATTTTACTCAATATTTCTTAATTTTATTTAACCGTGAAATATATCATTCGATAAATCTCAAATTTGATTTAAATAAATAAATCCTTATCTAAAAACCATTTAAAAAAAAAAACCCCAAAATTTATCTCCCAATCTTAATTGTTCAATATTATTGCAAAAACTATTCGAGATAAAATTTACATAAATATTTATCATAATTTATGTATTTAATCAAATCTTGACTAAACTAGATATAATTAACTCTATATTTATCATTACCCTTTAAATATGTATTTAAGAATTTACATTTAATAAGACCATATATTTCTTATCATATGGTCAAGTGTTACGGATATTATCATTTCAATCCGTACACTAAATGTATACGGGTGGATAGCATTTCAACCCGTAACCCCAAATTTGATTAAATGGAAACCGCTTGGGTCTATCATTTCAACCCATTTCAATTCAAAAACAAACATAACAAAGGGAACTTGCAGTGTGATGACAGGGATGGTGTCAAAGTAAATAAACAAACAATAACAACAATCAATAACAATTCAATAAATAAATCAAATAACCCCGAAATAATCGTATTAATTCGCATTGTTACTTGTATAATTATTTCTAGAATCTACACTATCATTTCATGTATATTAAAGATTATTACATTACAGTTTTTCACTTGTCGTTCCTTTTTAAATTTCAGTTTAAAGCTACAACAATTAATCCAAACTACGTTCAAATATTTAGAGTATAATTTATCAATTTCTACGACAATTAATGGGTCAAATCTACTAATCAAGTTCACATATGGCGGGGTCAGGTTTTAATAAATCCAGGTCCGTCATATATAATCCGTTAAATTTGTAAACTATACTACCCCAACTTAAACTAGCAAACTAGTTATCATTTAACAATAATAATTAACATCCAATTTAAACAACAATCAGTCAGAAAATCAATTATCAACCAATCTGTATTATTATCACATAAACAATTAACCGATAATGGTGTCAGGTGTCATAGGTGAACAGATACAGGTAATAGCAGTCATAACAGTAAAAACAACTAACGGCGGCATATTTCAATTGTCGTTTCAATTGAAATCAAATTTAATAAATAAAAGAATGTTAATCGTGAGTGATTGCTCACCTTTCGAGGCTAAAGAAGATCGACAACAGAGCAAGCTATGAATTTTGGTCACGCTCTAGAAAATCGAACAAATCCAAACAAAATCGCAAAGCGAAGTAAGAATGAAAGTGGATCTTGACGTGCAAAGCTGAAAGATAGAGTTTGATGGAAACGAATCATAATCGTATTGATATAATCGGAAAAGAAAATATAAGTTATAAATTATTCCCTAAAACGAATTTTCCTTTAAAACATATATTTAAATAAGAGGGATATATGTATTATACTTATTCCAAATCAAAATAAATTTAAACATAAATTAAATTAATACGCTTTGTAAAATATCAGTGTATATACTCTATTTAAACAACAGACCGATGAACCAAAGATAACTAAATTTCTATAATATAAATACAGACACTTTTTATAAATTCAAACCCTTATGCAAAAAAATATGTACTACTTTACCAATATCATAAATTATCATGTTACGTTTTGAAATGTTACCAACTGTACACAACTGTAAATGACAAAACCACTATATATAACACATAGACAAAGCTTTATATGTATATATACTATACGTAAACCTATTTATATAAACCGACTTATATACGTATAAACTACATTGATTTAAATATATCATATACACATATAAAAATTAATAAATATACATATACTTTTATCATTGACCGTAAGAGGAAAAAAAACAGAGATTTTTAACTTCATATACTTACAGTACTTTATTCCATGTGTATAATCAAACAGTCTTGCTTTATATAATATAATATATGCTTATAGATATATATATATATATATATATATATATAGCTTACCTTGTAAACATTTAAACATAGACTCGAAGAATTATTATACTATGTATACATATAGCTTACAAATCAATATTCGTAACTTATAATATACTTTGTAACCTATTACTGTAAATATGTATGCTATAAACATACTTATTTTATTAAAATAAATGTTAGTCAGAGAATCAATATGGGTTTGTCCCTTCATATCAGTATACCAATATAAAAGTACCCTAGTCTACTGCAATATTAAAATTGAAATCCTTAACATAAAATATGTGTAAACAAATGTATAAAACATGCAATCGAATACATAAAATACAAATGCAGACCTAAATTGTATCAACTTATCTACTCTAACCTTTTTAAACAAACTACATTCATCAACTAACTGAATGCATCATATATTATAAACGAAAAGGAAAAAAAAATCAAAATATAGATACAAGTTAAATATGTACATATATAATACTAACTTGCATCATCTACCGGCTATACAAGAAAGGGAGGAGAGGCGGAGGAGGAAGGAGTGGTTTCACGTGAAAAGTGGGGGTGCAGACATAAGTGGAGAGGTAAGAAAAATAGAGAGGAGAGAAGAAAGGCTGATTGTGGAGAGAAAAGTGAATAGGAAGGGTATAAATTTGATTGAAATGGAAACGTACAGGAAATTAGAAAGGAAATAAATGAATGGAATAAAACGTATAGGAATTTAGAGAGGAAATAAATGATTGAAATAAAACGTATAGGAAATTAGAAAGGAAATAAATGAATGCGTAAAGGACGTATAGAATTTTGTATGTTTCAAAATCAACGATACAATTACAGCAATTTTATTATTTGGCAGGTTATAAGTTTTATATTTATTTATTTCCTAGATCTCAATTCATTGCCTATTATATTAAGCAGATTTATTATTATTATCAAACGTTCAAAAATTTATCACCCCAAAATACAGAGATGACATAACAACACCTAGAAGCATAGATTTAGGAAATATTATTAAAGCAATAAATTTGATTGGATGGCACACTTTGAATTTTGAAACGGAAGGGAATTTTGAACGAAACAAAATGAATGCACTATCAACAGTCACCCTATGATATAGCTAACATTTATCCTGTAACCGAAGTCATAAAAAAAGGAAACGAATATGTATAAAATAGGAGAAAGAATAAGGTAATATCAACTGTCAAATTCCCTGGATTTGAGCTGAGCAATTTGTTATTATTTTTGTCCAGCACGTTTCAAAGTTTTAATTGTAAAAGAAACGGAAATTGCCCATTGATTCATCAACGTGATTTAATCAAAATAAAAGGAAATGAAGAGTAACTGTCAAACGTTTTGATTTGGTGAATATTTACAGCAATTAAATAGTAAAGAAAATAAATGAGCCAATATAAAGTCAAAGAAGGTCACGAATAAATTTATTGAATACATTGAAAATGGAAACGGCAAGGTAAGCTGAATTCAAGGAATGGGGAAATCTATCCAAAGATTGAAAAATTTACTAAAGAAAATAATAATTTGAACGGTAGGAAAAAATGATAGCTACCCACTAATTTAGACCTATTAAGGCGATTAATAGCTTGAATGGATATCACGTTCAAATTTTGAAACGGGAGAAATAAAGTCAAAATTAAAGGTACTGTTACCTCGAACAATTTATTTTAATAGAATGTGTCAGTGCATGCAGTAGAGCACACTACTATTCAATATGTACTTTTCTTCTTTATTAGTAGGTTTATCACGTAAAAAGTGAGAATTTGAAATTATTTACAAATATGAAATATTTATTAACAGGGAGTTTGATTTTTTTATTAGTATAATGATATATACGTATAGGAACTTTATGCGTTAGTTATTAAGACATATACATTTAGGCGTGTCAGTTATACTATACTATATTATAATTTATTATATTATCTTATATGTATGTTTGATTTTAATAAATGTAAGTTTGATTTTTTTTTTATATATATGTTTGAAACGCATGTGTATTAAATTTATTATATTTGGATTTAGAATGAAAAATTTTGTTTCAAAATATTATTATTTAAAATTTCTCAAAAATCTAATTAAATACGCTAAATAAAACCATTAAAAATTAACAAAACTTTATGGGTCGTTACATAGCCTTATAGCAATGAGTTCGAAAGAAAAGCTTTCATTTTATTAACATTGAAGCCGCCTTCCTAATGCTTTCGAAAGGGTTTTTTAGCCACTTTTAATAAGAGTTTCAGAGGCAATGGTTTCGGAAGGTTGGTTTCGAATCTATCCTCCTCTCTAACTATTTTATTGGAGATCAATGCTTTCAAAAAGGACACTTTCGATTCTGTTCTCTTTGGCCCAGTAGGTATATTTAATGTTAAACTCAATGATTTCAAAAGAGATACTTTCAAATGGTTTCGAAGCTATGCTTCATAAATTATTACTTAAACTAAATGCCTTCGAAAGGTATGTTTTAAGAATTTTGAAAGGTATGTTTTTTAGTGTTTTGTAAGGAAGGTTTCGAATGCTTTTGGAAGGTATGTTTTTAATGGTTTCAAAAGTGAAGGTCTAAGATTTGAAGTAATGCTTTCAAAAGGGAAAGTGACGTAGGTATCTCACGATGTCATTATGGTCTGAAGGATCTTGTCGAAAGCCTAAGCTTTCAAATAATAAATCCAATCTCATTTTTAAAGGTAAACCCACGGAAATGTAAAAAAGCTTTGAAAAATCCTAGAGGAAGTTTTCCTTGCCAAGGATAGTGGGTTAAGAGTATTAATTACCGTTTTAGTAGAAAATAATTACAAGGAATTAAATCATGGATGTTTATATTGTTATGTTTTGATCGGTTATCATGTATGCTTCTGCAATCATATTCACTTCATAATTAACCCATAACTGCATTTTGGGGTGTTAAGGGTGGAAAAACCCGCTGGATGACCAACTAATGAATATACACTGAATTAACTTCTGTGAGTAGAATTACATCCAGGAGGTCAGATGGACTGGAATATAAGATGCACAAAGCCGATCAAAGATCATGGTTAGACTGATTCTTAGTAAGCCCATAAAAACTATTTATAGAAATTGTTATAGGTTCGTGACCAATAGGTTCTTAGTGATCCCATGAAAACTATGTTTGGAATAAGCTATTGAAAGAGATTAATAGGTTTATAGTGATCCTATAAAACCTATGACATTAGAGGTGTTACTGGAGAATCCAATAGGTTCATAGTGACCTTATGAAAACTTTGATTGGCTGATGATATTGGTAGAAACCAATAGATTCTTAGTGGTCTCATGAAAACTTTGAAAACATAAAGATAGTCCGTATGTTTGAAACAAATTATTAGTCAGCCCATGAAAACTAATAGGTTAATGGTGATCCTAGGAACTATAACTTGAGACAGATAGTCGGGTGAATGGGGATGGGAAATCCAAAGCATATTGCATGTTCTCATATCATCATGATACATTTTATTATCTTATGTCTTAACCATTTTGGATGTAGGTGCAAAGTATACGGTTATCATAAATTGGGTTAAGGTACTAGTGAGGGAAAACCTGCATCGCTAAACAGCGCGGTCTCAGTAAATATCTATATGGTTCAAGATGGTAGATTATTATTTACACCAGACTTTTTCCGACTCAAAGTTTATGATTTCCCCTTAGACTTTTAGGTGTTCAATTAATTTTGAGTAGTTTGAGAGTTAAGGTTTTCAGGTTCTCCTTTAGATGAATAAGTTTACGTAAATGTGCAGGAAGCAAGGTAGCTATTGGGAGTTCTTTCTGTTTGATTCCGCTGTATTATTGGATGCAATGAAAATTTGTTTAGTGCCTATATTTGGACTCTGATCAACCAATGGGGCATCTTTATATGTCGCTCTTGGTGTATTTTGTAACAAAATTGTAATTTCTCTTAACATGGCTTACGTATGAGATTATGTAATGAATCTGAAAATGAAATGAGAAATTTGTTTTAGGTTGAGTTTAATTTTTTTCTCATATTCATGTGCTTTTGGCATATCAATGTACCTAATATTACCACATTTAGTCATCGAGAATTAATAACCATGGATGGTTGTAGTATTCATTGCAGTTAGTTTTGGGCCTCCAAATGGAGGATGTTACAAGTTGGTATCAGAGTATAAGACTATGTAAATTTAAAAGAAAATTTAAACCTAAAAGACTTTCAAAACATAACCCAAAGCATCAGAAAGTGAAATCGAGGTTTGGGGCTAACGCTATAGTAAAGTACTTGCACTTGTTACACACACACACAGATATATATATATATATATATAGTATTTCCCTCCCTCTAAGATCGTTCTTTTGCATCTTACTAAGATTCATATGGAGGTTTACGAGAAAGAAAGATATAGAGGCAGGAAACAAAAGAGGAAATCTAAGTGGAGATGCAGCATAACTATTGTAAAT
Source organism: Allium cepa (assembly GCA_030765085.1). NCBI lineage: Eukaryota > Viridiplantae > Streptophyta > Magnoliopsida > Asparagales > Amaryllidaceae > Allium > Allium cepa. The sequence goes on from CM060939.1 coordinate 562,716,362, forward strand.
GCTTGATCCAATACCAGGAGGAATCCGGGTGATAGGGAAATGCGAATCCAAATGCAAATGCCAATGTAGATGCTATTGGTTCTTCGTCAATCTGATGCAAGCTAGAGCAGCTGCAGGTGTAGTTGGGGGAAATGTTGTGAATGTTGGAGGAGCTAATCCCATAGCCCCGATTGGCAATAATTAGGCCAAGTTGAGCAAGAATTACGCCAGTCTTGGTGGGAAACCATTTTCGAAAATAGAGGATGTTTTTGAAGTAGAAAACTGGTTATTGCACTGTGAAAGAATTTTCCCGACATGGGATTAAATGAGTAGCAAAACAGCAGACTTGTTTCATGACAGTTGCAGGGAGAAGCACTTTAATGGTGGAATGGTATTACTGTAGGAGTTCCCAAGGAAGAGTTGACTTGGGCAGAGTTTCGAAGGAGATTCGAAGAGAGGTTCTTATCTGAAGTTACCAAGTCTGTATTGGTGAGAAAATTCATGGACTTAGTGCAAGGTGAGATGTCGGTGTGACGACCCGAACTCCCTGCCATGGCTTCGTCAATCACCCATCCACCACTTCCCAAGGGCATGAGCCACTCGGTGCTCATATGAGGCCGTGGCGCATAAATTCTCGACCATCAGAATTTTAGGTTTAGAAACCCAAAAATCCACACCGCCATCACCTTACTAATCGAAAGCAACTCCGATGATTTTTTCCAACATCTCCGTAGGTTCCTCCACCCTCATGCACAAAGTCGCCCTCCCCAGTTCAACGTATGGCCGGAAATTGATCAAAGATCATTTCCAGATCATCTACAAATTTCTCTTTGCATACTCAATGAAAAATTTTCATCTTTGATTGAAAAATCCTATCTTCTGATAACAAATCAAGTTATATAATTAGATTCAAGTTCATGACATTCGAATTAATCATAAAGTTAAGATTTTCCCTGTAAAATAAAATTTTCAGATGCTATAAAGCTCTATTTTACTGGAGACCTTCTCCAGATCTTAAATCAAGTATAAAAAAACTTTTTTTTAAACTTCAAAGTCAAATAATGATTTAATGAAGTGATTGTTAAATTCCAGGTTGATTTTCCACTCTGAAAACCAAAACAGAGAACATATGATACACAGTCTTATATGTATGACAGTATTAAATCTGAGAAGTTACTCCATCCAGCACTCTTAAATCAAGTCATACATACATAAATTAGATTTAACTTAAATCTTGTAAACATGTTGTTTTACTCACCTTGTATTTTGATTGATCAGAAACGATATTGGTTTTAAAACTGTAGGTTGATCCTCCTCTGTTCTTCTTTCTTTTTCTCTTCACTAAATTTGTTTTCAACTTTGAATAAAAGTGATGTTTGTTTTCCTTTTAAATTTCTGATCTTTGCTAATATTTGCAGAACGAATGAACTAAAGGTAATATTTATGTATATAAAGAGACGTGCAGGTCAGTATAATACTGAGCATCATTTTTTTTTTGTATAATTATTTTACACAAGCTTTGTACTTTGTTCAGACATTCATATTTTTTTCTTTTATTTGTTGACTAAACCTTGCTTTTATTTAGGCTGATAGGATCTTGGACATGTAGAGGAGTAAATAGCATTTAATGCTTCCTATGTTTCTTTGTATATCTACAACATGTTCTGTTTAATTAGATTTTTATAAGTACATTTTTTTATTTTTTTATTTAATGTTGGTTGATAAGATTTTGTGGAGGTTTACATTTATTGCTTTGTCTTATTTCATCATGTCTATACTTATCTCTTTGTACAAATCTTCATACTTTAGTAACATGTTGTTTGAATTCCAACTATGTATATATATTTTGTTTTGTTATCTTCTTGCATACTTAATTCATATAAATACATTTACCTAGTTTAGTTTGATTCCTTTTTATAACTTCATAAAGAAAATGAATGAAAGCACAATCTGTACCTTAAATAAATAATTATACATATTATTTTTCCAAACATAACCTTTCAAAGAAAATTCATTTTGAATTCCCAAAACAAAATTTTGCTTTATAATTCAATTCAATTTAAAACATTTATTTTGAGTTTCAAATCAAATTCAAAAACAAATAAGTATACATTTCTTATTAAATTTGAAAAATTCAAATAAACACACAATTTAACCCAAGAATTTAATTAAATTACAAATTTAAATCCGTCTTTAAATCGGGATCGTTACAGTCGGTGATTGAGTATGCTAGAAAGTTTGATGATTTGTCCAAATACAAATATTTTACCATTGACATCGTCATTAAAAGGAACGAGAAGTTTATTCAAGGGTTAGGACTCGAGATTGACATGGCGACTATGCCACACTTCTGTGATCCAAGAATAATGGTAGTGGAGATGGAAATCAAGAATGAAGAGATGCTTTCTACATTTAGGAAAGAGCAGCAGGCAGAAACCAAGATTTTCAAGCCAAGAAGAGGAAATTCTTTAAGAAGAAAGGAGCTCAGAAAAGTGGAGCTGCCAAGAAAGGGAAGGCTTATGTAGTTTGCTAGAAGTGCGACACCAAAGGACATTATGCTCATGAACGTCGAGCTGGAAAAACGAAAAGGATGCAGATAAGAAAGGAGTGAAGTGCTTCAACTGTGACTAGATTAGACAAGATTTAGTGTCCACAACCAGTCAAAGTGGACAACGGAAAGTTTTTGCTTTGGAATCATCATCTTCTGGACCAACTGCTGCTGAGAAGGGAAAGACAGTGGTGAAAGGTACACTTTTGATTCATAGTATACCAGTTAGGATTCTATTTGATACTCGTGCATCGCATTCATTTATATCTCAGTATTTGGTAGACAAGTTATGTTTAGAACCCTCATAACTCGTTACTTCCTTAAGGGTTGCAAATCCGATAGGAGGTTATGCAAATCTGGCGATGAGATGTGGTTAGTTAGAATTTGAATTGTTAGGTCATAAGCTTGCATGAAGTTTGTATGTTTTTGATTTCGTAGGCTTCAGGATCATTTTGGGTATGGATGGTTAGATAAATATGATGCTAGGACAATTTTCCAAAATAGTAAAATATCGCTAAGATACCCCCAACAGTCATGACAGAATTATGCACTTGGTGGAGAATTCAAACTCAATGCTTGGGCTTTGCTGAATGCAATGGAAGTAGAAGAAGAGTTGAATCAGGTTTTGGTAGCAAGAGAGTTTACAGATGTTTTTGAGTCAGTCATAGGACTACCACCAAAGCGATCCATTGAGTTTTATATCTTGTGTCAAAAGCAGAACTTGTAAATGGACCACCTAGCAGGATGACACCTACCGAGATGAAGGAATTGAAGGTGCAACTAGTGGAATTAAAAGGAAATAATTTTACAAGACCAAGCAGTTCTCCTTGAGGAGCAGCTGTGGTGTTCGTGAAGAAATCGGATGGGTCGTTAAGGATGTGTATCGACTATCGTAATTTTAACGAGATGACGATCAAGAATAGATATCCTTTATAGAGAATCGATGATTTATTTGATCAATTTAGTGGAGCTAGAGAATGTTCCCAAATAGATTTTGTGATAGGTTTCTATCAGCTAAGAGTGGTAGATGACAGTATTCCATTGATGGCGTTTCAGATTAGGTACGGTTCGTACGAGTGGTTCGTGGTGCCATCCCGGTTAACAAATGCGTCAGCTTTCTTCGTAGATTTGATAAACCGAGTTTTTCAAGAACACTTGGATAGGTTCGTATTGGTATTTATATATTACATTTTAATATATTCTAAGAATGAAAGAGAGCATGAAGTTCATGTTCGAGTGGTGCTTGAGACGCTAAGGTGGCATTAACTGAAAACAATGTTTTCAAAATGTCATTTCTGCAAGAAAGAAGTTAAGTTTCTTAGTCACGTGGTTTCAGAGAAGGATTTGTCATTCAATCCGGATAAGATCGAAACTGTTAACAACTAGAAGAGACCAGAGACGGTGACTGAGATCAAAAGTTTTCTTGCACTCGCTGGCTATTGCTGGAGATTCATTAAGGATTTCTTACGGATACCAGCGTCTTTGACTAAGCTAACCAGGAAGGACGTAAGGTTTATTTGGTCTGATAAATGTGAGAGGCATTCCTTAAGTTAAAGCACTTGTTGATCAACGCACCTGTGTTGGTAGTTCCAAATGGGAATCAAGGATTAGTAGTGTATACCAATGCATGTGGAACCAGATAGGGGCTGTGTTGATGGAGAAAGGTAAGGTTATAGCCTACACTTCACGTAGCTTATGAAGCGTGATATCCTACTCATGATCTACAGTTGGCAACGGTGATCTTCGCACTGAAAGTATGGAGACATTATCAATTGAAGGAGAGATTTGAGTTGTGTACACTTATCATAAGTCCATAAGCTATTTATTCTCTCAGAAGGAATTAAATATAAGGTAGCAGAGGTGGTTGGAGTTTTTAGCAGCTTATGATTTTGGTATAGAGTATACATCTGGAAAAGGAAATAAAGTAGCGGATGCTCTTAGCAGCAAACATCAGAATGTAGTGTCAGCTATGTTAATAGAATGGAAGGACATAAAGGCTTTGACTACTTGTATAGTGCAAGATCGAATGCTAGTTCTAGTCAGAGCACTACCATGTTATCCTGCTTGGAAGTTCGATCAATACTGATCGAAAGGATTGCAACTGTAACGACCCGCCTTTTTGGACAGTTTAAACCGACGATCAAATACACATGTCGATTTCAAACCATTAAAAGGGCAGATAGTTATTGGGGTAATTAAGAAAAGAAAAGGAAGGGAAATAAAGGAAATGAAACAACACAGAATCTCACAGCGGAAGGCTAAAGTATAATAATAAAATAACAGTTCATGAAGCTGTTAATTAAATGAATACATTTGAAATGAATACATTTGATTATTATTATACAACATTTATCAGAGTTACATACACAGCAAATATCATACAACAATGCAGCGGAATGGAATGAATATAATAGTAGTAGATAATATACCAAATCTTCGTCTCCGTCCTCCAAGGAAATGATCTTCAACCTAACTGAAAACTCAGGACTGACCCGAGCGTAATGAAAAGACAAAACACTCGAGTCAGGACTAAAATATCCTTATGAAAGTTAAATCAATCGTAAATAAATATGAGTGTAACGGCGTCAGAGATGTTTACGGGGTTTGACATCTCATATCCAGTGTCAACGTGCGTGCAATAACTCAAGAGATGTTACGGGATTTTCCATCTCTCAAGGATCCGTGAAACTATCTACTATGTAGTAATATACGCTAAGTAGATAATGCCTATCAGTAATATAAAGTATCAAAATAGCGTTAAGGCGTTACCATAATCCCCCTTAACACATTTTATATTCCCAAAAGCATATACAAGACCGTAGTTTCCCCAAAACCGGAAGTCACCAGAGGGCAATCCATATACTCAAGGTACAAATCAAAACGTAGTGGTCGCGAATAGGATAATCAGTATGACAAGGTACATGAGGCGATACCAACTAGGATACTAGTAGTTGCGTGATCCGGACTGATGTTGAGCATAGCCCGCAGCTACCCCAACACCGCGAAACAACACTCCCAAATCAAGGGGTGCACCCAAATCGCATCACAAATGTAATAGAAATGGTATCGAAGAAGTGTGTCCGCTAGAGGTGGCGAACCTCAATGGCCCGGCGCGGCTCCTGTTTTAGTCATGTCAGGGGTCATCCAATAATCGTTCTCTTTCTTCAGTCAACGCGTTCACCAAACCATCCACTTCATTCTGGATCATCACTCCGCGTATAATAGTTATTAAAGTGGTTTTCGGTATCGACAGAGAGTATGTCCATATCCGATCCCGGTCTCTTTAATAACTACGTATTATTACACCGTTGGCTCTTTTATATTTCAAATCGATTCATAATTTGATATCAAAATATCATATTCGCTTCAAAAATCAAATCCATTTCAAATATCGACATAGCCATTCAAAATATAAGGTTCCTTTCAAAAATAATTTTTTCGTCTCAATATCCCATTTCGTTTTCAAAATCATTTCGAATTTCAATTTAGGTTGCAACTTCATTTAACTCAATTCGTAATTAGATTCAAGATTTTAAATATAAACATTCACCTTATTGACCAGTTTGGAATTTTAGAAAATAGTTTTAAGTAGTTTAAAGTAGTTTTAAATAATTAAAAATACTTAAAATCTTAAAATGGATTTCAAATAGATAGATTAGTTTAAAATAATTTAAATCAGGTTAAGTAGATTTAAAATAGATTAAAAATAGTTTAAATATTCAAAAATGGTTTATATAACCGAGAAATTTGGAAAACAAAATAAAACAGCTTCAAAACCAAACCATTTCAATTATAACTTCCCAATTCAAATCAATTTCAATTTCCATTCTACCGATTTAATTTCGATTTCAATTCAAAACAACGTCAACTTTGACTTCAAATCAATTCAATTCTACATTCACCTTTAATTAATTCAATTTCAATTTATATCGATTTGGAGCTTGATTTCTCAAAAATATCGATTTATAACACTTGACAAAATTTTCCAACAATATTCAAGTTTTAAATCCAAATTTCAAATACGATTCAATACCAAGCTCGATTTCAAAATATCATTTTCATATCACTTTTACTTAGTAATATTCAAAGCCCGAATTAAGGTTAAACCTTCAAAAAATTAATTTTCGAAATCCAATCATATCCAATTTCAAACCTCAAAGTCTCAACTTAAATTATTTAACAAAATCCCTTTAACCAAAATTTATTTCAACATTCCAACTCACATTTTCGATAAATTCGATTTTAATAAATTCGATTTCTATTTATAACTTTCACATCAAACATTTAAATAAATTTCAAATCGACGATTTTAATTTTTTTTATATATTATTAATTTAGCCAATTCGGTGTCCGTATATAATTTTCTATCCTATGGCCAAGTAATTATTTATTTCAATTAAATGTCAGGGATGAATATATATCACTTAAATTAAATCACAGTATCATATGTATGCATAACAGGATATATATAAGCAAATAAACATCCAAACATTCAAATATCAACCAATAGCATCCATCGAAATACATCATCCAATAGGCAATACAATTCATGGTAATTTCATGGTTATCGAGGTCAGGTAATTAAATCGCAATTCAATTTCAATTTAACTGTCAATTTAATTTTCAACGGTTAATTCAAATAACAAACTATATGACAATTAAATTTATATCAAACGACGACAAATAAAATTCATATCACTTCATAATGTCAATTTAACTAGCATAAAGATATTTAGTACGTTGTGAGCGTTATAAAACACTCACCTTGATTTTACGATTGTCGCCGAGACGTTCCGGTTTGGAACTAGACCGGACGACTCCCAAATTTAGCCCAAATTTCGACTATCTTCAAATACATCCAAACCAATTTCATTTCGAAGCTCTCGCCATCACGATCGCAACGCAAAAAGTCTCGTCTCAATCGGACCTCGTATGTGAGAGTTATACATTTTATAAGTTATCGGCATTTGAATTTATAAAACAATTTATATTATATTTAAATAAATTCATACCCAAAGCAAATAAAGCCCAGCCCACTTAACCTCTTCTTCCCCAAACTCCCTGTACGTGAAAAAAATGCACAAACCCACCATTGCCGTGCACCAATCTTCAGTGATACGGAGCTCCGATACTCCGTTTGACATGCCGTCTTCGCCAAACTCCTTCTCTTCGAAGTCTCCACCATCTCGACCACCAAGCTACATGTGCGGCCCCACCTAAAAAGTGCGACCTGAAGCTCCTCCCCACGTACAGTAAATGTCGCACCACCCTATGCGTGGCCGCACGCTCCCAAACTCGGCTCCAAGGTGCTATCTTCGACGACGAGTTCAAATCCAAGCTCCATTTCGCGAATCGATCGCTAAATCCCTCGATTTCTCAAACCCTAGATCTCTTTGCTCACGTTCTTCCTCTCTGACAATTCCCAAATCACAGCCGCACCCTCCAACGACCATACCAAATCGAAGAGAATTCAAAAATAGGATTTTAGGAAGAGGTTTGGGATTTTTCCATTGAAAATTTTGCAAGAAATAAATTTTTAAAGTTGGGTTTATGTTTTTCTTCCTGCTGAAGCTTGCGTACAGTCATAAAAAGGGAAGGAGAGGCTCTAGCGTGTTTGAATGGGTCAAAGGTACAGTGAAAAGATAGGACAGCAGCTGAAAAAGAGATTTGACTAATTAAAATATTTATTTAAATTTCAAAATACATCGATCTACGCAACTCGAAATCTCGAACCCCGATTAGGGCGTGCCGCCAGGCGTTCATAATGTTATACCCCTATTCCGGACGCAATGGAATAGGTTTCGGAAGCTAATTCGATCGTCTGTATGAGTTACGGCAATAAAACGATCAATTTTAAACTAAACCGATTAAACGATTTTCTATGCGTTTTGGCTTGCCCCGGACAAACGGTAAATCCGTTTGACTTGAAATTTGAAACCTTACAATAATATCACATTACGGATCCAATGAAACTAGTTTCGTCGAAATCCGAGACCGTTTGAAAAATGACTATTTTTAACTCGCCAAATTAATATTAAACAATTTCAACGCGTTTCGAGCTGCCACGGTCAAACGACAACTCCGATTGCTACGAAAATTGAAATCCGATAATAACTAACTATTACGGATCCAATGGAACTAGTTTTGTCCAATTCTGAGACTGTTCAAAAATTGGCTATTTTCCAGTCGAAAATTTAATATTAAAATATTCAATTTTCACAAATAAATTTTAAATTCAGTTTTAAAAGTTCTATAACATCACTATAACTCCAATATGATAAAATAAAATTTTACAAATCATTTTTAATCATATTAAATCCGTTATTTTATTTATCCAATAAATTCCAAATATTTAATTTAGACAATTTCGCTTATCCAATAATTCATTATCTTTTGAAATATTGAAATTGAACTTATAAGATTCAACTTTTAAAACCATTTCAAAATTTAGAACACTATTTTCATTTTACAGTTATTCAATTATTCAATAATTTTTAAATATTTAATTTAAACAATTACGTGTTCAATATTCAATATTTGATTTCAAATAGATTTTACTTATCAATCAATTACTCTATCATACCCAATGAATTCAACATTTAATATCCTATTCAACTATTGATTGCAAAGGCATTCACTAACTAGCTTTTTTTTCATTACTTGGATAATTATTGCAATTCATTCCAGTTATTATTATTCCAAATGAATTACAAATTTTTTTCTAACATTAAATCACGAAATCTTATTAAATTAGCTATTTTAATTATCGAAAATTTATGGGTCGTTACACTCTCCCCCACTCAAAACTTTTCGTCCCCGAAAAGGAAAAAGAAGGGAAAAAGAACTAAGTATAGAATTCAACATTTGATATATTTTTATTCAAAATTATCCACTTATAAAACAATGAAATTCCATTCATAAAGTCATAACTACGCTTCCACTAAGTTACTCCAAACGGCTTCCTAACATTAAAAGTTAGTAATCAAAACAAGTTATAAAAAATTTTAAAACTTGAAAATTTTTCTAACACCCGGATTTTTCGGAAAATTTCGGCAGAGTCTCCTTTGCGCGGCTCGATCGGAAAAAATATAATAGCATATATATCACAAATATACATCTCATCTCAATGATGAGGCATCCCATATGTGGGGAAACAACATATAAATATCATCAGTATCATATAAAACCGTAAGCGTACCTTTTATTTAGCATTTATTAGCATTTTACTTACATTATGCGTTTAGCGTAGAAGCGAGCTCCACAACGAAGCGCAACCCCTTTGCTACCTACTAAAATGCTCAATAACTAAGTTAGAACCATGCATATAAAGATAGATCACTATACTTAGCCTACACAACATATATATAACATATTTAGCTTCAAAACTGAGATTTCAATTTTTGAACAGCAAACAAATTTTAGCTTTAGGTCATCTAAACGGTAAAATTTGACAACATAATCTAAACAAAAGTTGTTGCATTCATTTCAGGCTTTCCGGAATGTCCAAAATCATCGAATTCGGATCATCCGTTCAAAAGTTATGGCTGTTTTACTTAGAGTATACGCCTCAGCCTGGCCAGTGTTTGCGCAGGTCCGCGACGTTCACCCATATTTCCGACCTTCTAAACGACATCAAAACACAAAACACTTAAAACAAAAGTTTTAACTTAATTTCTTAGCTTTCCAGAAAGGGCAAGATCATCAAAATCCGATAAACCAGTAAAAAGATATGTCAAAAATACTAAGGGTGTATACTACAGATTTTACTTATTTTTACACAGGACAGCGAGTAACATTCAAGTTTTTAACCTAGTAGACGAAGGAATTTCTCAAGACACTCTAAATAAAAGTTGTGCTATAGTTTCCATGCTTTTCGAAAAGTCAAAGATCGTCAAATTCCGTTCAGCCATTTAAAAGTTATGGTTGTTTTCGTTTCAGCATATATTAGACAATTTTGGATTTTTCTCAAAAATTTGCTTTTATTATTTCAAAGTACAAACCATCAAAACTTCAAATTTTCTAAATAACAATCATAAACACAAAGTCATTTATTCTCTTATTCATCCATGCAATAGGTTTACATTCAATTTGTTTCCGATTTGTTCAAGTTTGTTTCATTCTCATTTTAAATTCAAGTCAATTTGCTTCAATTTAAATTGAATTCAATTAGATTTAATTTCACTTTGCCTCAAATCTGAATTTAATTATTTTAAAATTTTATTCCGTTTATTCAATTCCATTAACACTAACGAATTCTACTTATTCAATTATCATCCATCTAACAACCAATGCATATCAAACATTAACATCCATCCAAAATCTACACTAAATCAATTATACATTTCCAAGTCAATTTTAATTTCATACACTTCCAAGTTTATTGACATTTAGTTATATTCAAATTTAATTAGTTTCCATTTACCAATTTTATATTTCATTAATTTTAAATTTTATTCATTCATTTATATATATTATTCATTTTACAGCTTAAATTTCTTTTATATGTACAATTATCAATAGATCTTCACATTTTATTATTTACTCTCACATTGGTATATTATTTCTACCTATCCTTATTAGCATTTAAACCTTTTAAGTATTTGGTAAGTTATAGTTATGCAAATAGAATGTAGTTAAACAACATACAACTTCTTTCCATTCAAAGTTGAATTTTCAATTTATTAATTCTTAAGTCATTACTTAAATTTTACTATAATTTTTTTTCACATTTACATTCACATATAGTATTTCCATTTTATATTAACATAATTGTGAATCACCTTTAAATGTTAATTTAAATTCCAATTATTTACTAACAATTTTATTTATATTTGCAAACCATTGATTAAATGCATGTTCCATTATTCAAACCTATACTTGTATATTATCCAATTAACAATTCATATAACATTTTTGAACTTCTTAAATATTTTGGTACGTTATATCTATGCTACAGAATGAAATTCAATACTATGCGAGTTTTACAGTTTCAATTTTATTTTAAGTTCATAATTTCCTAATTCTAAGGATTTCTACTTCAATTGATATTTTCACTTAGCTCTTAGGTTCATTTCTCATTTCACAATTCAGGAGTTCCTTAATGATTCAAGTCTAAATTCATTTCAATCATTTTAAAAAAAAAAAGTCATTAATTGTTAAAGGACTTAAGAATTCCAATCCCGGTTTCATTTCAAATCAAGTTTTGAAATAAAATATACTTATATAATTTATATATCAAATCATACTATAGAGAATACAAAATAAAATAAAATTTGAATCAAAACAAGGTTTAGACAAGCTATTAAGTGGTCTCCCCCACTCGGACTCTCGAAAATAAACGCCGATGATGCGTGCACTCATCACCGAAATCATTTTCTAGCGTCAAGAGAAAGGAATATAACACTTATCATAAAAAAAATCCTTCGAAAACACTTTCAACTCAATTATACTATCATATAATACTCATATTATGTTTTTCAAATTCTTGTAAGTAAATTTCAAACACCGGAATTTAAATTCCCAAATCTAAGTTAAAATTCATTTATATTCATTATCAATTGTGTTTACAAGATTTCATTTTCCTAAATCCATTGTTATTTAATCAATTGTTGTAAATATTGACTGATCAAACAATAACGATAATAATCTAATATTATCATCTCCTAAAAATCAATTCAATAAAAATGAATAAATATTCAAATAATTCCTTTATATAAAATATATTCCAAAATGATATTGTGTTGGTTTGTCCTATTCGAGTGTTTAGAAATTCCTATCGACGCCTTGGCGTCCCAAGTATCGACCAGAATTCATAAATACTCAACGGAACAAATTAACACAATATAAAACCATTTTATATCAAATAACAAGTACGCTCTCTCATATACACTCAACTCATTCATATAGTTTACCTCTATTTCAATGAGTTATTCCCCACTAGAGCCAAGGTTTATCGCTAAACCAAAGCTCTGATACCAACTGTAACGACCCGCCTTTTTGGACAGTTTAAACCGACGATCAAATACACATGTCGATTTCAAACCATTAAAAGGGCAGATAGTTATTGGGGTAATTAAGAAAAGAAAAGGAAGGGAAATAAAGGAAATGAAACAACACAGAATCTCACAGCGGAAGGCTAAAGTATAATAATAAAATAACAGTTCATGAAGCTGTTAATTAAATGAATACATTTGAAATGAATACATTTGATTATTATTATACAACATTTATCAGAGTTACATACACAGCAAATATCATACAACAATGCAGCGGAATGGAATGAATATAATAGTAGTAGATAATATACCAAATCTTCGTCTCCGTCCTCCAAGGAAATGATCTTCAACCTAACTGAAAACTCAGGACTGACCCGAGCGTAATGAAAAGACAAAACACTCGAGTCAGGACTAAAATATCCTTATGAAAGTTAAATCAATCGTAAATAAATATGAGTGTAACGGCGTCAGAGATGTTTACGGGGTTTGACATCTCATATCCAGTGTCAACGTGCGTGCAATAACTCAAGAGATGTTACGGGATTTTCCATCTCTCAAGGATCCGTGAAACTATCTACTATGTAGTAATATACGCTAAGTAGATAATGCCTATCAGTAATATAAAGTATCAAAATAGCGTTAAGGCGTTACCATAATCCCCCTTAACACATTTTATATTCCCAAAAGCATATACAAGACCGTAGTTTCCCCAAAACCGGAAGTCACCAGAGGGCAATCCATATACTCAAGGTACAAATCAAAACGTAGTGGTCGCGAATAGGATAATCAGTATGACAAGGTACATGAGGCGATACCAACTAGGATACTAGTAGTTGCGTGATCCGGACTGATGTTGAGCATAGCCCGCAGCTACCCCAACACCGCGAAACAACACTCCCAAATCAAGGGGTGCACCCAAATCGCATCACAAATGTAATAGAAATGGTATCGAAGAAGTGTGTCCGCTAGAGGTGGCGAACCTCAATGGCCCGGCGCGGCTCCTGTTTTAGTCATGTCAGGGGTCATCCAATAATCGTTCTCTTTCTTCAGTCAACGCGTTCACCAAACCATCCACTTCATTCTGGATCATCACTCCGCGTATAATAGTTATTAAAGTGGTTTTCGGTATCGACAGAGAGTATGTCCATATCCGATCCCGGTCTCTTTAATAACTACGTATTATTACACCGTTGGCTCTTTTATATTTCAAATCGATTCATAATTTGATATCAAAATATCATATTCGCTTCAAAAATCAAATCCATTTCAAATATCGACATAGCCATTCAAAATATAAGGTTCCTTTCAAAAATAATTTTTTCGTCTCAATATCCCATTTCGTTTTCAAAATCATTTCGAATTTCAATTTAGGTTGCAACTTCATTTAACTCAATTCGTAATTAGATTCAAGATTTTAAATATAAACATTCACCTTATTGACCAGTTTGGAATTTTAGAAAATAGTTTTAAGTAGTTTAAAGTAGTTTTAAATAATTAAAAATACTTAAAATCTTAAAATGGATTTCAAATAGATAGATTAGTTTAAAATAATTTAAATCAGGTTAAGTAGATTTAAAATAGATTAAAAATAGTTTAAATATTCAAAAATGGTTTATATAACCGAGAAATTTGGAAAACAAAATAAAACAGCTTCAAAACCAAACCATTTCAATTATAACTTCCCAATTCAAATCAATTTCAATTTCCATTCTACCGATTTAATTTCGATTTCAATTCAAAACAACGTCAACTTTGACTTCAAATCAATTCAATTCTACATTCACCTTTAATTAATTCAATTTCAATTTATATCGATTTGGAGCTTGATTTCTCAAAAATATCGATTTATAACACTTGACAAAATTTTCCAACAATATTCAAGTTTTAAATCCAAATTTCAAATACAATTCAATACCAAGCTCGATTTCAAAATATCATTTTCATATCACTTTTACTTAGTAATATTCAAAGCCCGAATTAAGGTTAAACCTTCAAAAAATTAATTTTCGAAATCCAATCATATCCAATTTCAAACCTCAAAGTCTCAACTTAAATTATTTAACAAAATCCCTTTAACCAAAATTTATTTCAACATTCCAACTCACATTTTCGATAAATTCGATTTTAATAAATTCGATTTCTATTTATAACTTTCACATCAAACATTTAAATAAATTTCAAATCGACGATTTTAATTTTTTTTATATATTATTAATTTAGCCAATTCGGTGTCCGTATATAATTTTCTATCCTATGGCCAAGTAATTATTTATTTCAATTAAATGTCAGGGATGAATATATATCACTTAAATTAAATCACAGTATCATATGTATGCATAACAGGATATATATAAGCAAATAAACATCCAAACATTCAAATATCAACCAATAGCATCCATCGAAATACATCATCCAATAGGCAATACAATTCATGGTAATTTCATGGTTATCGAGGTCAGGTAATTAAATCGCAATTCAATTTCAATTTAACTGTCAATTTAATTTTCAACGGTTAATTCAAATAACAAACTATATGACAATTAAATTTATATCAAACGACGACAAATAAAATTCATATCACTTCATAATGTCAATTTAACTAGCATAAAGATATTTAGTACGTTGTGAGCGTTATAAAACACTCACCTTGATTTTACGATTGTCGCCGAGACGTTCCGGTTTGGAACTAGACCGGACGACTCCCAAATTTAGCCCAAATTTCGACTATCTTCAAATACATCCAAACCAATTTCATTTCGAAGCTCTCGCCATCACGATCGCAACGCAAAAAGTCTCGTCTCAATCGGACCTCGTATGTGAGAGTTATACATTTTATAAGTTATCGGCATTTGAATTTATAAAACAATTTATATTATATTTAAATAAATTCATACCCAAAGCAAATAAAGCCCAGCCCACTTAACCTCTTCTTCCCCAAACTCCCTGTACGTGAAAAAAATGCACAAACCCACCATTGCCGTGCACCAATCTTCAGTGATACGGAGCTCCGATACTCCGTTTGACATGCCGTCTTCGCCAAACTCCTTCTCTTCGAAGTCTCCACCATCTCGACCACCAAGCTACATGTGCGGCCCCACCTAAAAAGTGCGACCTGAAGCTCCTCCCCACGTACAGTAAATGTCGCACCACCCTATGCGTGGCCGCACGCTCCCAAACTCGGCTCCAAGGTGCTATCTTCGACGACGAGTTCAAATCCAAGCTCCATTTCGCGAATCGATCGCTAAATCCCTCGATTTCTCAAACCCTAGATCTCTTTGCTCACGTTCTTCCTCTCTGACAATTCCCAAATCACAGCCGCACCCTCCAACGACCATACCAAATCGAAGAGAATTCAAAAATAGGATTTTAGGAAGAGGTTTGGGATTTTTCCATTGAAAATTTTGCAAGAAATAAATTTTTAAAGTTGGGTTTATGTTTTTCTTCCTGCTGAAGCTTGCGTACAGTCATAAAAAGGGAAGGAGAGGCTCTAGCGTGTTTGAATGGGTCAAAGGTACAGTGAAAAGATAGGACAGCAGCTGAAAAAGAGATTTGACTAATTAAAATATTTATTTAAATTTCAAAATACATCGATCTACGCAACTCGAAATCTCGAACCCCGATTAGGGCGTGCCGCCAGGCGTTCATAATGTTATACCCCTATTCCGGACGCAATGGAATAGGTTTCGGAAGCTAATTCGATCGTCTGTATGAGTTACGGCAATAAAACGATCAATTTTAAACTAAACCGATTAAACGATTTTCTATGCGTTTTGGCTTGCCCCGGACAAACGGTAAATCCGTTTGACTTGAAATTTGAAACCTTACAATAATATCACATTACGGATCCAATGAAACTAGTTTCGTCGAAATCCGAGACCGTTTGAAAAATGACTATTTTTAACTCGCCAAATTAATATTAAACAATTTCAACGCGTTTCGAGCTGCCACGGTCAAACGACAACTCCGATTGCTACGAAAATTGAAATCCGATAATAACTAACTATTACGGATCCAATGGAACTAGTTTTGTCCAATTCTGAGACTGTTCAAAAATTGGCTATTTTCCAGTCGAAAATTTAATATTAAAATATTCAATTTTCACAAATAAATTTTAAATTCAGTTTTAAAAGTTCTATAACATCACTATAACTCCAATATGATAAAATAAAATTTTACAAATCATTTTTAATCATATTAAATCCGTTATTTTATTTATCCAATAAATTCCAAATATTTAATTTAGACAATTTCGCTTATCCAATAATTCATTATCTTTTGAAATATTGAAATTGAACTTATAAGATTCAACTTTTAAAACCATTTCAAAATTTAGAACACTATTTTCATTTTACAGTTATTCAATTATTCAATAATTTTTAAATATTTAATTTAAACAATTACGTGTTCAATATTCAATATTTGATTTCAAATAGATTTTACTTATCAATCAATTACTCTATCATACCCAATGAATTCAACATTTAATATCCTATTCAACTATTGATTGCAAAGGCATTCACTAAGTAGCTTTTTTTTTCATTACTTGGATAATTATTGCAATTCATTCCAGTTATTATTATTCCAAATGAATTACAAATTTTTTTCTAACATTAAATCACGAAATCTTATTAAATTAGCTATTTTAATTATCGAAAATTTATGGGTCGTTACAGATCCACTATGAGCCAAGAAGATTAAAAGGCTTCAGGTTGGACAGAGACCGATGATCTAAAAGAACTAAGTCTTGACCAGAGGGGATGGTTGAGAAAAAAGGGACGGCTGTACATTCCGAATGTTGGGGACTTAAGGAGAGAAGTTCTTAGGGAATGTCATCGATCAAAATTTACAATTCATCCTAGGCGAACCAAGATGTATCAGGACATGAAAGGAGTTTCTACTAGGAAGTGTTAAGAAGGATATTGGCTTTTGGGTAAAGTAGTGTGTGAACTATCAACAAATGGAGGTCGAACATCAAAAGCCGAGTGGGTTGCTTCAACCTTTGGAGGTACCAGTTTGGGAATGGGATTCAATATCCATGGATTTTATAGACAGGTTGACGAGATCGAATCGAGAAAATGAAAGTATATAGGTCAAAGTGGACAGGTTGACCAAAAGGAACCGTTTCGTTCCTTTTACGTCAACCAGGATGAGACCTGTTTTAGTTAAATTATTTATGAAGAATATAATTTGACTACATGGAATTCCTGGTAATATAGTAAGTGATAGAGATACTTTGTTTTCTAGCGAGTTCTGATAAAGTCCAGAGGATGTGTTAGGTACCAAGCTCAAGATTAGTACTGCTTATCATCCTCAAACAGATGGGTAGACAGAGAAAGTCAACAAGGTACTCGAGGATATTTTAAGAGCTTGTGTGCTAGATTTTAGTGGATCATGAGAAGATCACCTACACTTAGTTGAGTTTTTCAATAATAACAGTTATCAGACTAGCATAGGAATGGCGCCTTTCGAAGCTTTGTATGGAAGGCCATGCAAGTCACTAGCATGTTGGTTGGAAATAGGAAGCATATTAGTCTTAGGTCCAGATATGGTAAGAGAGGCCACAGAGAAGATTGAGTTGATCCTAGGTAGGATAAATGAAGCTCGGTCTAGACAAAAGAATTACGTAGATAAGGGGCTTAAGGATCTAGAGTTCTCGGTTGGAGATATGGTTTTCATTAAAGTATCACCGATGAAGTGTGTTACGATTTGGAAAGTTAGGGATACTGGCACTGAGAGATGATGGACCGTTCCCGCTTATAGAGAGGATTAGAAAGCTCACATACAAAGTAGAGTTGACGACCCGCCTTTCTTTCCACAGAAAGACGCATCATCTTTAAGAAAGAAACTGATAGAAAAGAGAAAGATAGAGAAGAAAGAAAGAAACAACATTAGAATCTCAACAGCAGAACGAATAAATTATATTAATCACATAAGATATTACATAGCATACAACATTTTCAGAGTTACACGGATTATACAACACATACTAGACAGTTATAAACACCTGTCTAGTTATTACAACTCAAATACACACAAACAATTTCGACTCAGAGATCACACAGCGGAACACTATATCTACAACGCTGAAGCCTCCTACTCTATTGCTCCTCCAGAATTCGTCAAAGCGAACCCGAATCCCTTGATTAATCAATATCTAATCATTAATTAATAATATATAATTATCTAATTAATGATTCTTAATTTTCCCTTAATTAATTAATTTAAACCTTTAATTATATTAAATTCCTTGAAATTGGTAAAATAGTTATTTTTAAATATACATAACCGAAATAATTAATAGTGTGATGTTTTTAAATATAGGTATAAATGGATTTTTAAATAGAATTATTATTTTTGAGTTAATCAGGTGTTTGTTTATATATATATAATTGGGATTGATTTTAAAAATAGGTCTTTAAATAAGTTATTATTTTCAAATTTAATTTACGTTTGTTTAAAATTAAATATATTTGAATTGATATTTAATTAGATTTTAAATTGAATTTGAATTTAGATTTAAATTTGAATTTAAATGAATATATATATATATATCTTAAAAATATTTTGATTTAAAAATATACGAATAAGTATTATTTAAGATAAGATTTGTTTTCCTTAAAAGAATTTTATTTATATATGGAAGTGTTTATTTAAATTGTAAAATAAATACAAAAGGTTTATATTAACAATTTTAAATAAATTGAATATACTATATATGATTTATTTAAATTATAATTGGTTTATACTTTATTTTCTTTTAAAGATTTTATTTATATAAGTTTGGAAAAGCATTTATTAATTTACAAAGGTATTTATTAATTAGGAAAATTAATTTAAAAAGATTTAAATATCTTTTATAAATAAATAAAAATAAAATAATTACAAGTGTTGAAGTCTTTGTCTGTTCTATTGGAATATAATGGATTAGACAGATCTTTATAACTGTCTAATGTGAAATGTTGTTGTAATCTGTTTAACTCTGATGTAAATGACTATGTAATATCTATGTGAAATATTATATTTTTCTCCGTTCCGCTGTGAGATTCTGATATTGTTGAGTTCTTTCTTCTATCTATTCCATTTCTACCTCTTTCTTTTCTTATTGATGATACGTCTTTCTATGGAATGAAAGGCGGGTCGTCACCCGTGCCACAATGTCACAACCCATTTTTCCGTACCGATTTAAGCCGACTTTAAACCACACTCGTCAGCCAAATCGCACGGAAATACAGATAGCGAAAGAAAGAAATAAGGTAGAAATAGAAAGAAGATAGAAGAAAAGAGAACAAATCAGAATCTCACAGCGGGTCGAATAAATTATAATGTAAACAAATCTTTACACAAAACTAAAATTGTTTCTTTAATAATGTATACAGACTTTGCATTAGAGTTTACAATCACATAACTCGGACAGTTATATCAACCCTGTCCTTACAACAATAACCACACGACCAAAAACAGACTAAAATATAAACATCTACGAGGATACGTCTCTTGATCTAGCTTCTTTCCTGAATAGCTTACACTCTTCCAGTTAACCTGGGAATACGCTCGGTCTGACCCGAGCATATAGGAAAAACACCAAGCCCGGGTCAGTTTGGTATATCAGCGTGAGAAACACATTCAACTTAATTATTATAGTTTGAAAATCCTTTTGAAAACAAAAGCATCTCGTAAGACCATGCCACAAATAAACATGTCAGGTTTTTACCTTACGATAGCTAAACATTTCTTATAAAATCCTCTGATATTATAATAGGGTCTATATACAAATACTTATTCAAATAACTGAAATTGTTACATGATTAAATTCCAGCATACTAGCCACAATGTGGGTTATACAATCAAAACCGAAAAAGGCACGTAGGATGAATGGATTTCCAACGAATGACTCGGCACTGGGGCACCACCTATCAAGGTTAATCAATTAAGAAATAATTAAGTAATAAGTAATTAAGAGGTTAATTACTTAATGTTAAGAGAATTATTAAGGGTAATTACTTAATGAAGTAATTAAAGGAAAGTAATTGCTCGGTGTAATTAATTAAGTTAATATGGTTAATTTTAGTTAATTAATTAAAGAGAATTACTTGATGATGGGATTAAGTATAATTACTTAACGTAATTAATGAAGTGTAATCACTTATTGAAGTAATTAATGGATAATTACTGGATGTAACTAAAAGGGGAATTACTTGATAGAAAGTAATTAAAGAATAATTACTTAATGGAAGTAATTAAGTGTTAATTACTCAGTGTAATTAATTGAAGGATTTATTAATTAATTAAGAAGTTAATTAATTATTGTAAGTAATTCAGGTTAGCTTTGACGATTTCTGGAGGAGATATGGAGCAGAAGGCTTCAACATTTGTAGATATATGGTGGTTCTGATGTGCTAGTGTTGTGTATGTTTCTCTATGATGTACTCGAGTTATAGTAACTAGACATGTGTTTATAACTGTCTAGTTTGTGTTGTATTAGCTGTATAACTCTGATGTATATGATACTATGTAATATCTTATGTGATATAATATAATTTACTCGTTCCGCTGTGAGATTCTGATGTTGTTTGTTCTTTCTTTTCAATCTTTTCTCTTTTCTATCCCTTTCTTTCTTCTTAATGATGCGTCTTTCTATCGAATGAAAGGCAGGTCGTTACATTGTGGTACCAAGCAGTTTTGCAGAAATCCATACTACATTTTATGTGTCTCGTCTTCATAAGTATATGCAAGATTCAGAGACTACTATCCTTCATTTACATTGGAAGACTTATCAGTAGAACCGGATCTGACAATTGTTAAGCAAACAGTTTGGGTTGTAGTAAGAGAGGAGAAGAGATTAAGAAACAAGATAGTCAAGTTGGTGAAAGTTCAGTGGAGCGACAATGAGAAGGACTATAGTTAGGAGATAGAAGACAGGATTAGAGATACTTATCCTAATCTATTATAAGGGTATGTTCTATATCTTTTATAAATATATAGACTATTTGCTAGCCAGCTAGGCTAGTATGGTAGTTAGGATATGATACAAATGATTGTTATGCTTAATTTTTAGTCCTTTCTGAATTTCAAGGAGGAAATTATTTAAGGAGCAGAGCCTGTAACACCCCTAATTTTAAATAGCATTATTCAAGAGATTTAATTAGATAAATTAAATAGAATAATGTGTAGACTAGAGTGATAAGAGAATTGAGATTTGAAAACTAATTAGGATCGTGCCTTAACTAAATGGATTTGTAAAAATGGTTTATAAGTTAAATACTAAAGAGAATAAGGCAAGGGCAACATAGGAATAGCCGAACCCCATAACCCCTAACACCCTTACAGCCTTTTCATTCTTATTACATTTTTATAA
Source organism: Allium cepa (assembly GCA_030765085.1). NCBI lineage: Eukaryota > Viridiplantae > Streptophyta > Magnoliopsida > Asparagales > Amaryllidaceae > Allium > Allium cepa. The sequence continues at coordinate 562,738,239 of CM060939.1, forward strand.
AAAACATAAACAAAAGGAAAACAAGGCCGACCATAACCCTAGGAGAAGAGCAGCTCAAAAATCAATTAGAAGCTAAGGTTCAAGCTAGGAAGATTACAGCAAGAACAAATCTTAAGTTCATTGTCCAAATAAGGTGAATAATGATCTAAACCATCTCATATAATTCTTCTTGAATGTTTTAATTTAGGTTTAAGGTTTAAAACTGTTTGGATGGATGAATGATGATATGCTTTGATTTATATGCTATGTTATAATTTAAATAAAGATTTTTGTGGGGTAATATGATTCGATTTTATGGTTAAAATCATGCAAATTGATTTTCAAATGCCATGATTTTGAATATCTTATGTAAAACATTATTTTGGAGATGGGTTTAAATTCTCATAATATTCCAAGCTATGAATAATTTATTATGAATATTGAATGGAAAAATAAATAATTTTGGGTTTAAATTACTTAAGGCAATCAAGTCTTGTTTTCATATTTGAAATTTATATATGTTAGAAAACATATAAAAAGTGAATAATTGTGATTTTTAAGGATTTTTCCTACATGCTTTACTATGGTTATTAAATTATCTAAGTTAGAGGACTTAAATGTTTTAAATGTTTTGTTAAAGGGAAGGGCTTATTTGTTAAAATGATTTCATTTGTTAATTGTTGAATTCGGTAGACTTTAGATAGAAATTTTATAAAGAATTGGCAACGAATCATATTTTGACAAATTATGCAAATTATATAAAAAGGAATTACTATGAAAGGCACAAAAATCAACTTAGTTTCAAATTACAACTTCGCCACTTCCATTTGCTTTCTTCCATCACCATACTTCCGCTAATAACCTTTTGCACCCATTCGAAACCAACGCATATGGATCAAGCAATTGATACATAGTGTATTGGAGAAAGGCGAAAGGGACCGTCTCGAAGGCATGCTTTCGAAGGGGTTAAAGCCATTTTCATAAGCTTTCGAATCAATCAACTTTCCTTTATTTTTAAAGAAGCTTTCGAAAGAGTTGCCACATTTTGAACTCATTCGATACCTAGCTGCCGCATTCATACCTTTCGAACTGGTTAAAGGCTGCTTTTCTTTATAGTCTTATAACAATGAGTTTGAAAGAAAGGCTTTAATTTTATTAACATTGAAGATGCCTTCCCAATGCTTTCGAAAGGGTTTTTTTAGCCACTTTTAATAAGAGTTTCGGAGGCAATGGTTTCCAAAGGTTGGTTTTGAAACTATCCTCTCCCCCAATTCTTTTACATGAGATCAATGCTTTCAAAAGGGATACTTTCACTTCTATTCTCTTTGACCCGGTAGTTATATTTAATGTTAAACCCAATGATTTCAAAAGAGATTCTTTCAAATGGTTTCGAAACAATGCTTCCATAAATGCTTGTTGGAACTAAATGCCTTCGGAAGGTATGTTTAAGTATTTCGAAATGTATGTTTTTCAGTGTTTTAAAAGGAAGGTTTCCAATGATTTTGAAAGGTATGTTTTTAATGGTTTTGAAAGAGAAGGTCTAAGATTTTAAGTAATGCTTTTGAAAGGGAGAGTGGTTGAGGGTAACTCATGATGTCACAATGATCCAAAGGATCAGTCGAAAGCCTTAGCATTCAAATTAGAAAATCCAATCTCATTTTTAAAGGTAAACCCCTAGTAATGTAAAAGAGCTTTAAAATGGCAACTAAAATTTGAAATCTTAGAGTAAGTTTTTCTTACCAAGGGTAGTAGGTTAAGGGTATTAACTATGTTTAGTACAAAATGATTACAAGGAATTAAATCATGGATGTTCATATTGTTTTGTTTTGATTTGTTATCATGTATGCTTATGTAACTATATTCACTTCATAATTAACTCATGAATGCATTTTGGGGTGTTAAGGGTAGAATAACTGGCTTGATTGACCCAGTAGTGAATATACATTGAATTGACTCTTGTGTGAGTAGAGTTGCACCTAGGAGGTCAAATGGACTAGAATATAGAATGCTCAAAGCTGATCAAAAATCATTGGTTTGGACAGGTTCTTATAAAGCCCATGAAAACAATAGTGGAAATGTTATTGGCCGGGACGGGCAATAGGTTCTTAGTGATTCCATGAAAATTATTTCAGGAATAAGTTATTGAAAGAGATCAATAGGTTCAGAGTGATTCCATAAAAATATGACATGAGAGGTGTTATTTGAAAATCCAGTAGGTTCATAGTGACCCATGAAAAAAATGATTGGATGATGTTATTGGTGGACACTAATAGGTTCTTAGTGATCCCATGAAAACTATTAAACCGGACAGATGGTCCATAAGTTTGAAACATGTTTAATCAGCTCATGAAAACTAATAGGTTTATAGTGACCTAGAAACTATAACTTGAGACAGATTGTCTGGTGATTGGGGTTGGGAAATCCAAAGCATATTGCATGTTTGCATATCATCATGATACATTATATTATGTTATTTTTAAACCATTAGAGACACAGGTGCACGGTATATGGTTATTATAAATTTGGTTAAGATACTAGTGAGGAGAAACTTCTTCTGTTATGTGGCGTGATCACACTAGATATCAATGTGGTTCGAGATGGTAGGTTATTATTCACACCAGACTTTTTCTCTGACTCAAAAGTTATGTTTTCCCCTTAAAATCTTGGGTGCTCAATTGATTTTGAGTAGTTTGAGAATTAAGGTTTTCAGGTTCTTCTATAAACGAATAAGCTTTCGTAGACATGCAGGAAGCAAGCTAGCTGTTAGGAGTTCTTTCTATTTGATTCTGCTGTGTTATAGGATGTGATGGCAAAGTTGTTTAGTACCTATATTTAGACTCCAATCAACCAAGGGGGCATCTTCGCATGTCGCTCTTGGCATATTTTATAATAAATTGTAATTTCTTTCAACATAGATTGCATATGGGATTATTAAATGAATCTGAAAATAAATTATAAATTTGTTTCAGTTTTAATTTAAATAATTTTCATATTCGTATGTTTCTGATATATCAATGTATCTAACATTACCGCGTTTTGTCACCAAGAATTAATAACTATGGATGACTGCAACATCCGTAGCGGTTAGTTTTGGGCCTCTAACTGGGGGATTTGCACTCACCCCATCATGATCATTTCCAAGTCTCTTCCATTATGATTTCAATATGTCCTCCTTCACCATGACATTCTCAAGGTCTCCTGAAACATGATGTCCCATTGGATGACCCCTGAGGATGATAACATTTCATGCCACAATTGGATCCAGCCTTCTTTCATAAACGTCTCTCATAGGTATGCCCTTTCAGGGCAAGCCAGACCATCTCAATGCCAAGAGTATAAAGCTGAGAGTCCTCAAATACATCTACCCTAAGGAACAACCATCCTATCTTGAGTTATCAACGATTCTTTCAACATCCGACTCGATAAAGGACATCTCATGCCTCTTTACCTCACTTCTCCTTGTCAAACATGCTTCCTCAAACTACTATAGTCCTATCTATTCACTTCCTACTAGAAATACCTGATTAAATCCCTCACATCTTCAGACTTTAGAATATCTTCATTCACCCATCTTATGTCATCGATTCACCGCTTAGCAATTCCGAAGTCATCCCTTCACCTCGACATTTCTCATCGAACTTCATAGTGTTGTAACCATCAAAAAAGAACATCTAGCGATTGAACGAGCACATGTACACGATCAACAGAACGACATATGAACGTCCTCCAAACCACAAACATCGACATTTTTATAATGAACTACTTTCAGTTTTATTACTTTTTGAAAATCTAAAGTTTTATGAGCCTGAAACGTGGTTGAAGTTGAGGTAAAACCTCAAGCGCGTCGCTTGAGATTCAAGAATTTAGCACAGTAGTGTTTTGGCCGTAACTTTTGACTTCCTTATCCATTTTCTATGATCCTGCCCTCGTTAGAAAGCTATGATAATATGGAACAACTTTATATTGAGAGTTAAGTAAAAATTTGAGGTATTTAAGTTGAAAATGGAATTAAAGGACATGTCATGTTTTTTAAGAATTTGTGTCATGATTATACTTCATACTTTTGTGATCTAAAATATGTTCTGAAATGAATTTTGATTACGCTACGCTATCTCTTTTGGAAGCATCAAATTATTTTGTTAATTTTAGCCTTTAAAAATAGTTGCAACTTGCTTACATGAAAGATTTAACTTTGTTCCCTTGTTTTATAGAATATCATTATGATTTGAAAAATCTTATTGAATTCTAAAAAAAAAATAAGAAATGTTTTCTAATTAACTATTTAAATATTTTAAATTTATTTTTCAACTAATAAGTTTAGATAAGAGTGTGGTTATAAATTCGATTAGTGAAGTTTTATTATGCTTTTATGATTTCTCATCTCTTATACATTGATTATGAATGTCATGGATGATTCACCTTTGGATATTTTTTTATTTAATAGCTTTTGATGTGATTAAATACAATGATGACATTCTTCTACATGATTTCCTAATATTTTGATCCCATGTAAGGAGAATATTGAATAAACGGATTGGTAGTACCGGATGATATGGGATGCTCGTTAATAATTTTTCGGTTATTCTATTGACTCATATCATTGAATATTTATTATTTAACGAGTTAGTTTACCAGATTTTAGTAAATGTTCAAGTAAGACCGAGTGGTATGGAAAGGGTTGCAGTTAGTTTAATAATAATCGAGTGACATTACTTCTTTGGTCTGAACTAAGGAATTTGTTAGATATGATGCAAAATGGATCTTTTCCTATCATTGATCGAAGATTTTTCTACGTAAAATACGAAATGGAGTTTGAAGAAGGTGAAAGGGCCCTCGATGTGCAACGGATAGAGGAGGATTTACTCAATCACATAGTTTGGGCTCCTAGGATGCTCAAGTAATATTTTTTCGATTACTATTAGTGAGTAGATGTCACTTATATTTTGGAGATGGTTTAGGAATTTGTGATCTCTTCTAGAGGTGACTCCTTAAAGCTTAGTAGTCGAGAGTTCTATTATTCTCTAAGGGCAACAAGCTGGAGATATTTTGGGATTTATAGATTTATCCTCTTAGGAATAACTAGCCGAGTGATATATACTATTTACTCTTAAGTACAAGTAGTCGAGGATTTGTTCTATTGATATGATCTCATTAGGACTCATATATTTGAGAGTAGTTGTCTTCACTCCCAGCATGACTCATAGAGTTAAGGGTACTGGTTATCACTCTCATATGGACTTATATAGTCGAGAGTATTTGTTAGGAATCTACGACATATGGTTCATGCCATTATGGAGAGCGTGTTAATTAGACTCACCAGATATGCTAGTTATCCATCCTAACGATCCTTATTGTGGGGTCGTGCCCCAGATTTGTGATGTCACCTTGTTGAGTTTGTTGGCTGAGAGTTATCTCTGAGCCATTGCCCCGCACCACTTAAGGACCAACAGTCTGTTACCAGGGGCAAGTAGGAATAGTGGCCAATGCACGGCATAGCCTAACAATGTGTTTATGACATGTGATATATATACGAGTGTCACGATTCTAAGAGTAACTTAGGGATCGTAGGAAACAGACTACGGTCATTAGCACTTCCTAGAGCTATGCTATGGTATGTCAGTTTCTCATATGGATGACTTAGGTAGATCAATTATATTTAGGATATTTGATATTATCACCTCATTAGCGACGATGAATGTTTGACGATAAAGACTGGCTTTGTGTTTGTCTGTCGTTTGAGATACTCTAACACGAAACAGCGGCATATTGTCCATTTATGACGTTAGAGATATATTGTGAGCTTGTTTGTCATTCCCTCATAAGAACGTATGGTTGGGAGATCCCCTTTTTGTTTGATTTATTATTTCTAGCTCTTAGGACCATTCGATTGAGAGTTTTGTCTCTCTAAGGACTAGAGGTCAAGATATGTAATTATGTATATTGAATTTTTGTTTGGCTTTAATATTGGTTTGAGATTATATTTCTTGATATCTCTGAGTGCCGAACAGTTAAAAGTTATCACTTCCATTCGGACCATAAGTCGAGATTTGATATTTTGATCATTTATTAGGGACTTTGCTTTCTTGATTTATATTTTTAAGGCTTGTCAATTGGAAGTCTTCAACTCCATTAAGACTATAGGTCAAGACTGATAATTTTGGGTTGCTGGCCCTTAGGTTTGGTTTAATTTGAGATTTATTATTTTGTTATGGATTTATGAATACACATTGTTCTTATCCATAGTATTTTGAGTTTTCGATGTGTTTGATTGTTATCACCTAATTTATAGTCTCGTGATTCTTACTTGTACTTATTTCATGGGTGTTAAATTTAAGACATGGTATATTCTTATGATGTTATGATAAATAGATGTTATGTTGTGTCATATTTGTGCTTTGCTTGTTATTCCATGCTTGTTGTTAAGGTACCACATTGGATTTAGATACAGTCTGACCCGTTTATTATTTATATAATACTCAGGTCGGTTCGAGACATTATAGGTTTAGGGACAGATGACCATTATGTGGATGTCCAGCATAGCTGAAGGATAGTATATTATTGTATATCACTGTGTTGTATGACATTGTGTTGTATTGAATATACATTGTATAGTTTTGAGATAGTAGGTAATTGGCCTATTTTATATCCCACTCATATTTGTATATGATTTATATGTTATCGCTGCATTATTGACTTTTTGTTCTCTTTAATTTATTTTATATTATGTTTTGTTCTACCCTAGCGGTACATGTGTTTATTGTCTTGTGCCGATACAGTGTAAGTACATGTGGGTATTTATGAATTTTTTAAAATATGTATCACTGTTAGCCCAAGAAAATATTCACATGAGTACCCCCATATAGTCTCATTCTCGGTACTATCTGACAGTATTACGTACTAATACTCTTGGATAACGTGGCTATAGAGGTGGAGTGTACTATTGGTATCAGAGCTGGTTGCTGCTTGCGCGTGATAGGTTGTTCTCACTCTGTGATCAGTGGCGAAGCATTGACTTTTACCCCTACATGTCCCATTTTGATGGGTTGATTGTGACAGTCGAGCGGCTGCTGTAAAACCAACGTCTCTAAGGTACTTGGGTGGCCAAAGCGAAGCCCATGCTTATGAAAGATACCGAGTTGGTATCAGAGCAGGTTTCAAACAATGCGAAGTATATATGAGACATGAGCCATTGCTCTAGATGAGACTTAGGGTTCATTTCCCTTGGATGTGTTGGGAATTTAGTTTATATAATAGAAGTGTGTGTGTGTGTCTATATTACTTAGTATATGATGGTTACCTGGCGTAATCATCTAGGAGCGTATATGTATTTCTTTTATGTTAATATTTTACAAATATTTATTAAGTATGCAATATAAAATGTTTTGCCTTCGGTGGCTTGATGTAAATATTTATATTCTTGTCCGTTAATAATAAGAGTACGCACCGGGAAGGTATGGATTGCTTTCCGCTCAGCATATTGGATGTTTATTTATATTTATGTTTATTGGTTGATAACTTCTTATATTAAATTTGTAATAGATGGTACTATATCCTTGCAGTATTTTTAGTATTGAAGTTACTGCTAGGAATTTTAAAGATTTGGATATTAAAGCATGTTATTGATGTGTATATGTTATATTTTGTTAATGAATTTTAAAGCGTGATGATCATTTGATGAAATTTGAATCGTTAGAAATGATTTATTAATTAAGTAAGGTTTTAGCATATATTCAAATGTTAGCAAGTTTATGATTTTATACATAGAGTAAGAAGTATGGTTTTATATAAAATTAAATAGATAAAATATTTTGAAGGGTTTAAAAAAATTTGAATTGCGTTAATTTGTCCGTTGAGTATTTTAAGGATTCAGTTCGACACGCCTAATCAACATTATCGATAAGGATTCCAAAATACTACACAAGGCATATGGACACAGAGTTTTGAAAAGCTTTGTAATTTTTTAAATGTTTGTAATGCTTTACGAGTAGATGAAATATTTTGAAAGGAGGTAAATGTCTCCAACAAAGTATAATTCATATTTTTTAAATTTTGGAGAAAGTTATACTTTAATAAAATATTTTGAAATTTTGGAAATTGTTTTAAATTGGAAATTTATATTTGCGTATTTGTATCTTTATTGCAAAGTTTTATTATTTTGAAGATAATGAATTTTTTTCCATGAGTTGCACATATGTATTCATATGATGATTGCAGCCATCGAGTCTTTGTAGAGAACTGAAGTTGATGGCCAAGCAATGTTGATCATATGGTCAACATTGCAGCCCATTGGCAAAGCGAGCCATAAGAAAGTTATGGTGAGGCATCATCCATCTGTTCTTGTATAATAGAATTTTAAAATTTGTTTGATATGCAATGTTACATTTGTATGTCTTCTATGATGAATGATTGTTTGGAAAGATTTGTTACAATTATAAAGTTTTGAGATCATTGATTATAAATTTCAATATTTGAATTATTATTTTTAATATAATTCATGGATAAGATCCCAAGCGAGTAGTTCAACTCATAGCCTATGCCGACAATGGGCACGGGATGATAAGCCATTATTATTTTAAGGCCATCAAGGAATTTATTGATGTTGTTTTAATCATGTTTGTATTATTTTGATAATTGTGTATAAACATTTGAAATAAGAGGGTGTTAGTAAAGTTAATTATTTTAGCATATTATAGATTTTCCCTATAGAAAATTGTGAATTTTCAAAAGGGAGAAGTCTATAACAACCATGTATTGAGAAGCGATTAATTAAAGTTAATAATGGTGATTTAATTAACAAAAATGTATTTTTAAAGATTAAATAAGAATAATTTTGAATCAATTTTGGAATATTAGAATTTGATGATAGAGTATTTAGTGATGAAATCAAATTGTTTTAGGATAGTAATTGTTTAAAAGATTATGGAATGAATCATTTTGGACTTAAATATTTTGGAATTAAAAATTATCAATAAAGGATGAATTAAATATTTTGGAGTAATATTAATATTTTTACTTTTTAATCGTATTAAAAATATATCAAAAGTGATTGAATAATTCTATAAAGTATAATATTAGTAGTAAATTATGATTAATAGTATATCTCAAATGGAAAAAGGAATTATTCAATTAAACAAAGCGTTTTGGTATTTATTTAATAATTGGACCCAAATAAAATAGTTTGAAATAAATAATTAGAATAGAAGAATTTATGGAAAAGAAATTCTATAAAATTTAATATTGTGTGATCTTTTAAGTGAAATAAATATGATTTTTATTTGAATTTTCAAAGTAACTTGTGTTGAGTGGGAAATAGTTTATAAGAGGGAAAGTAAGAGAAGTGCATGAAAAGGGATTAGTAATTGTGTAAAGCCTATTTATCTTGGCCCAAACTCTTGTTTCATGAAATCTAAATCTTGGTATTTCTTAAGTCTGAAATCTCCTTATGGTTCAAGAAAAATGATTCATGCGTACTTCCTCTTTCCTTATTTTTTTAACTTCATGAATACAAAGTATGGAACCACCCCTTCTCCACTTCTAAAATCAAGATAAAATGGAATAAATTCTTATAAATTCCCAAATTAATTTATGTGCGTTTCAACACTGTAATAAATCTTTATTTATTAAGAAGTTGATGTTTTGATAAAGTTTTAATCTATGGAAGATTGCCACATGAGTAAAGTGGAAGTGGCAAGCTTAATAGGCAAGCTATGATCAAGGTAAGAAATATTACTTACAAAATCTATGTTTAAATCATGTGATTCTGTGCAAATTCGATTGAATAATTTTGTTGAATTATATGAATTGATGTTGGGTTTTACTCTAGAATATAATTGCCTTGCCTATATGTTAATTGAATTTGAATCTGACGAAGTTGATGTGCTTTGAATCGTGAAACTTTAGAATTAAAGTGTTGTAATAGAACAGCCATATCTTTCGAATGTACGGTCGGATTTGATTGAGATTACTTTTAGATGAAAGATAGTTTCATAAGGAACAACTTTTATCTTGAAAACTTTTCAAAATTCAGAGGTGTTCTATTTCTAAAATGTGATTGAACACGAAGCAACAACTCTGGCCTGAGTTTTGTTCCAAGATGAAGCACTATAGTATATTAATCGTAAGTTTTGAGTCCTATCTGATTAAAGTGAGGTTTTGATTCATTTGAAAGATATTTTTATAATGAACAGCTTTTATTTATGTAACTTTTTGATAATCCAAGGTTTCTGAGCTTGAAACATGGTTGAAGTTGAGGTAAAACCTCAGGCCTATCGTTTGACATTTAAGAACTTAGCATAATAGTGTTTTGGCCTCAACTTTTGACTCCCTTGTCCGTTTTCTACGATCTAACTCTCTTTGGAGATCTATGATAATTTGGAACAACTTCATTTTGAGAGTTATGACAAATTTTGAGACTTTCGAGGTGAAAATGGCACTTTAAAGGATAGGTCATGTTTTTAGTATTTTGTTTTATAATTTGCATCATTGGTTAAAATTGCCATAATCTTTGATATAATTCATATTTGTGTGATCTAAAATATGTTTTGAAATGATTTTTGATTATGCTACACTATCTCTTTTGGAAGCGTCAAATTATTTGTGATTTTGAGCCCTTAAACTTAGTTATAATTTTCTTACATGAAAGATTTAACTTTGTTCCCCTGTTTTATAGAGTATCATTATGATTTAAAAATCTTATAGAATTATAAAAAAGAAATAAGAAATGCTTTCTAATTAACTATTTAAGCATTTTAAAATATATTTTACAATTAATAAGTTTAGGTAAGAATGTGTTTATATATTCGATTAGTGAGGTTTTATTATGCTTTTATGATTTCTCAAGTCTTGCATATTGATTATGAAATTCATGGATGATATTCACCGTTAGATATTGTTTTATTTAGCGGCTTTTGATGTGATTAGTAGTACCAGATGGTATGGGATGCTTGTTAATACTTTTTCGGTTATTCCGTTGACTCATATTATTTATTGTTTAACGATTATATTTTACTAGTTTCTAGTAAATGTTCAAGTAAGACCGAGTGGTATGGGACGCTCAAGTAATATTTGTTCGAGTACTATTAGCGAGTAAATGTCACTTATATTTTGGAGATGGGTTAGGAATTTGTGATCTCATCTAGAGGTGACTTCTTAGAGCTCAGCAGTCGAGAGTTCTATTACTCAATAAGGGCTACAAGCTAGAAATATTTTAAGATTCATAGATTTATCCTCTTAGGACTAACTAACCAAGTGATATTACTATTTACTCTTAATGGCAAGTAGTCGAGGATTTTTTATATTGATATGATCCCATCAGGACTCAAATAGTTGAGAATAATTGTTGTCACTCTCATCATGACTCCTAGAGTTGAGGGTACTGGTTATCACTCTAATTAGGACTTATATAGTCGATAGTATTTGTTGGGAATCTACGTTATAAGATTCATGCAACTATGAAGAGTGCATGAATTAGACCCACCAGAAGGCTAGTTATCCATCATAGTGGTCCTAATTGCGGATTCGCCCCCGGATCCATGATGTCACCTTGTTGAGTTTGTAGGCTGACAGTTGTTTCTCTTAGTAGAGCCATTGCCCTGACATCACTTAAGGACCAACAATCTGTTACCAAGGGCAATTAGAAACGTAGCCAACGCTCAGCGTAGCCCGACAGCGTGTTTATGACATGCGATGGATACGAGTGTCACGATTCTAAGAGTAATTTAGGGACTGTAGGAAATGGACTGCAATTAATATCGCTTCCTAGAGCTATGCTATGGTACATAAGTCACCCATCTAAATGACTTAGGTAGATCCATTATATTTAAGAAATTTGATATTATCACCGCATGAGCGACAATGATTGTTTGACAATAGAGAATGGCTACATGTCCATCTGTTATTTAAGATACTCTAACCCGAGATAGCTACATGTTGTCTATCTATGACATCAAAGACATGTTATGAGCTTGTCTGTCATTCTCTCATAAAAGTTTATGGCGGAGAGATCTCCTTTTTGTTTGATTTGTTGTTTCTATCTCTTGGGATCATTCAGTCAAGAGTTTTGTATCTTTAAGGACTGGAGGTCGAGATATATGATTGTGTATATTGAGTTTTTGTTTGGCTTTGACATTGATTAGATTATATTTCTTGATATCTCCAAGGGCCAAATAGTCGGAAGTTATCACTTCCACTAGGAATACAAGTCGAGATAATTATTTGGATATCGCTTTCATTATTTTATATAGGTAGAGCTTATATTAAGATTGGCACTTCTTATTATCTCCTAAGACTAACGGTTGGAATATTGTCTTCCATCTGGATCGTAATTCGACATAGTATCCTTGGACAATAATTCCTATATTTAATTTGGATTTCGATTTATCTGGGTTCCATATTCCTAATTTATCTTTTATGGCTTAGTAGTCGGAAGGTATTACTTCCATTAGGACCGTAAGTCAAGATTTGATGTTTTGATCATTTATTTGGGACTATGCTTACTTGATTTATACTTTTAAGACTTGTCAGTTAGAAGTCTACACCTCCGTTAGGACTGTAAGTCAAGACTAATATTTTTGGGTTGTTGACCCTCAAATTTGGTTTAATTCGAGATTTTTTTATTTTATTATGGATTTATGGATATGTCATGTGATCATCCATAGTATTTTGAGTTTTCGATGTGTTTGCTTATTATCACTTAATTTATAGTTGTCGTGATACTTAATTATACTTATTTCATAGGTAAGAGATTGAGGCATGGCATATTCTTATGATGTTATAATAGATAGATGTTACATTGTGTCATATTTGTGTTTTGCCTATTATTCCATGCTTATTGTTAAGTACCCACATTGGATTTAGATATAGTCTGATCCATTATTATTCACATAGTACTTAAGTCCATTCGAGACATTACAATTTCAGGTACAGATGACCATTATGTGGATGCTGAGCATAGTTAGAGGATAGGATATTATTGTATATCATTGTGTATTATATAACCTCATGTTTGTATGATAGTGTGTTGTATTGGATATACATTGTATAGTTTTGAGATAATGGGTGATTGACCTATTTTATATCCCATTTAGATTTGTATATAATTTATCATATATGTTATCGCTACATTATTGACTCTGTGTTCTCTGTGATTTATTTTATATTACGTATTGTTCTACCCTAGAGGCACACGTGTTTATTGTTTCGTGCCGATACAGCGTACATATATGTGAGTGTTCATGATTTTTTTTAAAAATACGTACTGGTGTTAGCCCAAAAGAATATTCACGTGAGTACCTATACAACCTCATTCTCCGTACTATCAAATAGTATTACCCAGTAATACTCTTAAATAGTATGGGTATAGAGGTGTGGTGTTACACTATCAATCGTAAGCAGTCATCTCAAACATTCAACATGCATCCATGCAATCATAAGCAACCAAATTGTATCTCTGCATATCCTAGCATATGAGATACTTAGCTATCTTATACGGCATCATAAGGGAAAAAGAATGCAATACATAGAAAACCCTACAAAACAAAGTATTATGCATCCTAGGTCCCCACGCTCACCTGGGTCTTCTTTCTACTATTGTCTTCACTTTCACTTTTGCTGAGTTTTTACCGACTTCAACACCCTCATCACAAGTCGCTTTTTATTCAACTTTAATATCACATAATCATATCTACACTAGGGACTCCACTCCTCAACTAGCATATTTCCTTAATACCTTAGGCATTACCTTAAGCGCATATTGTACTTCTCTCTACTAGAAGACAAGAACATCATATGTGGATACCAGTATAAGCTTTTTAAGCTCCCGACGGGCCACTCTCCTATAAGTGCTCCTTACCTGCATGTATCACCATGAATGAACCCCCTCTACGGGCCACTCTCCTTTACTTTCAATTCTTATGGAAACACGCCTCTCAACACACCAATCCAAACCCCTGTGTAGCTTTTCGCCTGGTGTTGTGCCGACAAATGCAAGCTGTCAAGATTTCCTTTAATCATTAAAAAGACTAATAAAAGAAAGTATAATATAGGATATACTAGAACTCATAGCAAAAGGAACAAAATATATAACACAAAAAATGTCCATCTCAAAAAATATCCAAATCACAGTCTAGAGAAATCGATACATGGTCTAATAAAGAGTACATAGAATAATATCTCTCAACTTCTAATACATGAAGTAAAATATACTGGTACGATAGAATAACACATGGAGAGTAAATATGATAAAAGCAGACTCCAAATATAAGGTCAACTTTCTAAATATCAATAACATGCTGTCCTATCCACCTGTGGTGAGAAAAATAAGGAAAGGGAGCGGGTCAGACAAAAGTCCGGTGAATGAGTACAAGTTTAATATGTGATGATCATGTGCGTCTAACTTCAATACTACTCTAAATGACAGAAGGTGTACTCACGTGTTTGTGAATTCCTAAAGTCCATTACCCAAGGGTTCCTATCTAAGAAGAGGATCGAACCACAGATCTAACCTTACACTAACAATCGGTCATTACTCATATAGCTACCCCATAAAAAAACACTATTCGTAGGTAATTGTAGGAACTGCTCTCTTATAAATACCCATAACTACACCTGGAGAGGGAGAACCCAAGATACTAACTCGTCAGTGTGTTTTATCGTCTGCACTCGTGTCCACTTCTCAATCTCAGCGTAGTGCCTCTTATGGTATTGTGTTGGTGTCCACATGTATCACATCGCATCAGAACCGTGCACACAGGAACTCCTGTTAGTATGGGTCACTTCTTCACCTATAATGCCACTTATCGTGCTGCACCGGGCCTGACTGTGCATACAGAATCCACGTTAGCACTAGGCTCACTCATTGGCATCCGCCAATGTTATGCATCCACTGCAGAACCTCCTATTGAGTGCTTATATTATGAAAATACATCGCCACTAGTCAATTACTTAACTCACAATTGGAGAAACAACATTTTACCGAACTCCGAAATAACCTAGCATCCTCTGATAAATAACTAGCTTTCCCACTATCTCTAACATATACATTTAGCCACAAAATAGGCTCAAACAAGCAATTAACATTTAAATGTTTTTTGTCATAAATTATAATTTTTATTTCTACCCTGGGCCTTAGGCAGAGGTTCAGATTTTTCGTTTTACGTGACCATCGGTCGATTGCTAACCCTAACCAATCGACCACTGGGGATCAGGGGTCAACCTCTCATAGGCTGATATTTAGGGTTCGTTAATTTTCAATATCAGTTGTAAATTTTTTATTAATTCATATCGATTGTAGTTACAGTAACCCTAAGCACTAACTTGACTAGTCCATATTTTAAATTTTAATATCAATTTGTTTAATCTAGGGTGTACGGATTTAGGATATGCCTATTTTGAGGTTTATAGTTGAATAAGTAAAAGGATATGCTAGCATCAATGTCACATTTAACAATTTACAGTGATTTCAACTTTACCCTAGATTATAGGTTTCAAAGTAGGGTTTACAATTTGACTTTCAATTTACTAACACCATAAATCAATTAAAATAGACTAAACCTATCTGTAATAACCATTTAATCAAAATTAGTCCTACTCACCTCAACCCTAAGCTCTTCCTATTTGCTTTGCTTGAGAATCACCCCTTCATATGCTATCTCTGCTTGCAACATCTAGATCCAATTGCTTGTGTTCTTCTTGGTTGATTTTATTTTGATTTTTGAAGAATTTTAGGGTTAAAGGAGGGATTAGAATTGAGACGTGTTTCACTATTGTAAATGTTTCTATAGATTTTAAGGTTAGGTTAGGGTTGAACTTATAGAGGGTTGTAATTAGTTTAGGATGTCAGATTCAGCCCAGAGAATCCTTTAGGTAATCATGTACGCTCATCTCAGCCTGGCCATGAAGTAACTAATCATCACCGTTCCAACACGTCATGAAGCAGCTAATCACCTTTGATTTTTCCAATTCAACAGTTGGCCACCCATAGCCATAGGTCGACCGCTGCTGGTCGACCATCGATACTTTTGGGTCGATCGATCCTAGTGTTTATTTGTGAATTTTTATTTTTAAGTTTTTATTCTATTTTTAATTCTTCCAATGCCGGTATCTTTCCCATACTAACTCCGATTTCGAAGTTTTATACATGAAAGTCATCTAGAAAATCGCTACAAATGCAATGATGCAAGCCTTATGGCCAAATTCGAACATTTGTGAAAATTTTAGTCCTTATTTTATTTTATTTAATTTTGTTACAAAATTTCCATTAAATTTTCACGACATTACATTTTCTCATCCCTCCTTAAAAGGATTTTCATCTCTGAAATCTCAAAGGACAGGAAAAATGTATCTTATACACACAATAAATAATAGTTACAATCGTTTACTCACCCATCATCCATTAGCAAATCATGGTCCTTAGAAACTTTTATAACGCAATATGTACATATATATGCAACATGAAATTCATGTAAATCTATGATGATGCAAAAGAGTAGGCAGTCTCCTGATCCAATCGACCTCCTGTAACGAAAATGAAATTCATCCAAATTTGTGCAACATCTGAAATAAGTATATTTGCAATTCTATATTTATATGCAACCATACAACTCATATGCAACATCCATATGCATAACATCCACTAGCATAACAATAGTCAAGAGATAAAACACTACTAAATATGAGTTTGTGCGTACCTAGAGGATACACTATCCTAAATGTGTATAACAAGTAATCCAAATAATACATTCAAATGCATCTACTAGCATCCATTATCCATATCACATTCTATTGACATGTTACCAATTAATCCTACCATCCGATGGTCAGATGATGGTTGGAAGATGAAGATAAATATGAACTCTAAATGCTTCCACTCTAAGAACAAGGGACTCAACACATCATTTTGTCTACTTAAAGCATCTGCCACTACATTACACATGTCGGAGTATATGAGATATTGAATTCATATGATGCCCAGAACTCCATCCACCTTTGCTACCCTAAATTCAAGTTCTTTTGGAAGAACAAGTAATTCAAGGACTTGTGATCCATAAATAGCTTGAACCACTCTGCTAAAAGGTAATGCCTTTATGACTTGAGTGCAAATACAATGGTTTCCAACTCAAGATCATGGATACGGTAGTTTTTCTCGTGGATCTTTAACTATCAAACAACATAACTCACCATTCTTCTTGCATCATAACGGGCATCGAACCCCGTACCACAGGCATCAATACAAACAATAAATGGCTTCGTCCTGTTAGGTAAAACACTAAAACTAGTGCGCTCCTCAATGCCTCCTTCAACCTGATAAAAGCATCTTCAACATTTTGCATTCTATGGGAAAATTAGATTCTTCTTAGTAAGAGGGGTTAGTGGGGGCAGAGAAAACTTCTCACCTCCATGGCATTCTTTAGTACCTACCAACTCTGAACTGCTGCCACCTTACTATAATCAACCGCCAGTCCATTTTCTAAGATGATATGTCCCAAAAAGCATACCTCCTTCCTCTAAAAGTGGCATTATGAAAATTTCGCCTTCAGCTTATGCACATGAAGTATTATGAGAACTTCTCCTAAATGCAACACATGCTCCTCCTCACTCTTCAAGTAAACTAAGATATCATCCACAAATAATTTGACAAACTTGTTAAAAGTTCCCTAAATACTCAGCTAATTAAATCAATCTAAAGAGCATGACTTACCACTTATAAAGTCCATCCGATGTACGGACGGCTGTCTTCTCGTACTATCCTCGGTTACATGCAACTGATGGAATCCAGTAGCCAAGTCAAGCTATGAGAACATCTTAGCTCCGACTAACTGATCAAATCTATGTAGGGAAGTGGATAACGGTTCTTCTTACTCAATTTCCTTATAATCGATGTAGAATCTTAGAGAACCATCCGCCTTGGTGGCAAAGACGACTAGTGCTCCCTATTGAGTAATGTTCCTCCTAATAAAACCCTTCCCTAACATCTCATTCACTTGCTTATTTTAATCACATCTCTCTTTTGGAATGATATGCCTCATAGTAAGGCGACGACACTGGCATTCTCAACAAGCTAGATCCTAAACATGATCTCTCTTTGTAGTGGAAGATCGGTGACCTCGGCAAAAATGTCTTGGGAAATCTCTAACTATAGGTATTATATCTAGCTCATCATGTGATAAGTCTAGTGCATATAAGGAGCTCAACATAACCAATCCTCGGGGATTGCAATGAACCTCCAAGCTATGTCCACTTAACATGCTCAATCTAATAACCTTCCTATCATAATATAAGATAGCCTCATACATCATCGTCCAGTCCATGCACAATACCAACCTAATCCAGAGAATCCCAATACAAAGGCATCATAACCAAACTCGACCCCTAAAATGAACAACTTCAAACCCCTACGTAATGTGGACAAATAGGCTGATCCTCCTATGAGGTTTGACATAACTACAGGGTCAATGACTATACTAGTGCACAAGTGTAAGTCATCAACAAGTCTACCAGAAATGAAAGAACATGAAGCCCTAGTATCAAATAAAGAGCAAATAGATAAACCAAAATGAGTAAACATGCCTTCGATCATCACTTTCTTTTCCTTATCTACTAATGGTTGTGCACTCAAGCTAGTGTTACACCCTAGAAATTTACATGGATTTAACAAGAATTAAATAGATATTTAAAAAGAAAGTTTAATAAGAAAATTTAATTAAACTAAAATAAGGATTTAAAAGAAAATTTTCGTAGACATATGAATTTAGCTACAAAACATGGACCATTGCATTCGTAGTGATTTTTCAGACAATCTTCATATATAACACTTCGTATTTTGAGTTAATATGGAGGAGTTACGGGAGTTTGAACAAATCAGAAAATAAAAAATAAAAATTTAAAAATTACAAAGCATTAGGTTGCCCTAAGAGGCTTCTAGGTCGACCGCTAGTAGTTGACCAAGACCCATGAGCGGTCGACCCATGTTATCTCTTATACCTTGGGCAAGGGTAATGTAGTAGCAGATGGTTTGAGCAGACAACGAGCAGTTTTGAGTCCCTTATTCTTAGAGTGGAGACATTTGGAGTATGTATCTACCTTTGATTTACGACCATCATCATATATCACCCTGGGACTACTAACATCTTTAGATGTTCAGCCTATTTTGATGGAGTGTATCAGATTTAGGCAAAAGGAGGATGAGAAGCTAGTTGATATTCTTAGGGGGATTGGTATAGGAGAGTCTTGGAATCATTTGAGGCGATATGCCATTGACTCGAGAGGATGGTTATTGAGAGGTGATAGGCTTTGTATTGCTCGTAGTGTAGATTTAATTGATGCGATATTAGTAGACTCATACCATTCTAGGCTGACCATTCATCCTAGTAGTGACAAGACGTATCACAACATGAAGCAAGTTTTCTATTGGCTCGGTATGAAGAAGCAAGTAGCGAAGTATGTAGCTAGATATATGACTTGCCAGAGTGTATTAGCGGAGCAGAAGAATTCAAGAGGATTGTTGCAACCATTGGATATTCCTCAGTTAAGTGGGAGATTATCTCCATGGATTTTATAGATGGTCTACCTAGGCGTAGGAAAGGGAATGAGAGCATTTTAATCATAGTTGATTGGTTGACCAAGTGCGCTTATTTCATTCCAGCAACGAATATTGGGACGGCAACTCGTTGGTGGCTCTATACACGAGAGGGGTCGTAAGGCTACACAGATTTCTTACAAGTATAGCTAGCGACCGAGAACCACTTTTCACTAGTGAGTTATGGAGAAGTCTACAGGAAGCTTTAGGGACTGAGTTGAATTTGAGTAATGCATATCACCCACATATTGATGGACGGACAAAGAGAGTAATTAAGGTTTTGGAGGACTTGCTATGGATGTGCATTATTGACTATGAGGGTTCTTGAAAGGATAATTTTCCATTAGTGGAGTTTACCTACAACAACAGTTATCAGGCAAGCATTGGGTTGGCACCTTTCTGGGCGTTGTATAGTAGACCCTATAGACCACCGTCGTGTTGGTGGAATACTATGGATAAGATTATTCTTAGACCGGAGATGGTGAGGGAAACATCAGAGAAGGTTGAATAGATCTGTAAAAGCATGAAGACTGCTTAGGATATATGGAAATCTTATGTTGACAAGAGATGTACGGGGTTGGAGTTTACAGTTGGAGACATGGTAGTCATGAAAGTTTCGCCCCTTAGGCATGTGATCAGATTTGCTACATCGAGGAAGCTAGCATCGAGATTTGTAGGACGTTTCTCAATAGTGGCTAGAGTAGGAAAGTTGGCATATAAAGTAGAGCTTCTGGAGAAGTTGGTGGAGGTACATGACGTTTTCCATGTGTTGCACTTGCGAAAGTGCTTGCATGGTACAACTACCATGGTCAATCCAAGTCGGTTGGAGGAATTGGAGGTTGAGCGAGAGTCGCTTGTTCTCCATGCAACCACTCAAATTTTAGAGCATGTCACAAAGCGACTTCGCAATAAGGAGACTAGACGTGTCAAAATCCAGTGGGAAGATGGTCCGGTAGAGTATGAGGGTCCGAGGAGAAAATATGTCCAACCCACCCATAGCTCATTTTTGTTACATTTTCAATTTAATTCTCATATGTGTAGAATTCCTATGTATAGGACTTAGGTAGTATACCCTTTAGGTAGAGACCATTGGATGTTAAAAGTGGTTGTAAACATGTTGATAGGAAGTGTTATTGATGATGAATGAACATGGATGTATTGTTTTCATTGTACCATTTTACACGTTAGGACAGTATATCCTCTAGGTACACACGCATACTTACATCTATTTGGATGTTACTTCTAAATTCTTAAATGCTAGTGGATGTTGTGCATGTGGATATTGCATATGAATTGTATGGCTACGCATACATATAGAACTGCAAGTGCATCTTCTTAGGATGTTGCAAACATTTTGATGTATGGCATTAGCATTTTTGCAAAACAGGAGGTCGACTGAATCAGTAGACCATCTAATTTTTCATAAGCGTGTGAGAAATGCGGATTACGGATCTTAAGGCTAGGATTAACACTAGAGGAGGGGTGAATAGTGTTAATAAAGAATTACTAAATCTTCTTCGATTTATGTTAATTTAGACATCGATGTATACAATATACAGACACAGATATGATCACATAAACAAACACAGATACATAAATAAAATAAAGGCAGTAAAGGAAAGAAAACGCCGGATTTTATTCTGGTTCGAAGTTACCCTACATCCAGTCCCACAACATAAATATGGATTTTCTTTCAAAAGAAATTGTACAATTACACCCTCTCTTTCAAGGCTACGAGGTACACCCTCCAGACTTTTGATCCTCTGGGTAGAGATACTTGATTTCTAGGCCACAAGTTTACCCAATTGATTTACCAAGGCTACAATCACACCTTTTCTTTCTTGATTGATTTTCAAGGCTACAATCACACATTTTCTCGCTTAATAGATTACAAAGAAGTCTATAACTCTACTGAGAATCTTGTAGAGAAAGTGACAGAGAATCAAACTAGAAGTAATCGAGTTCGATTCAATGTTCATTTCGGCAGAGTAATGATAAGAATATGTATTAAGAAAAGTGGAAGAAGAAGAGGAGTGAAAAACCAGAAAATCTGATGTTAAATTCGTTGAAACTAACCCCTATTTATAGAAGAACAACAACCATGTCCATTCGTGAAGATTTATGGCGAATAGACACTTCTTTTGAAATTTAAATTTTGAACTCAACTGACACCATGTCGACATGGGGTATATAGGCATGTTGACATCCCAAAGATTTTTTGATGTTTTGATTTTCTTTGAAAATAACCTTTATCTTATATTTAAAACTAATTTAAACTTTATAAATATACTTGAATATTGTTAAAATTCATAAGTAAATACAGAGAATAATATATATAGAATTTAACTCTAATTTTATATTTTAAATCTAAGTATAAATATTTAAAAGTTAAATATATTATATTAAAAGATAGCTTAAAATCAGGAGTAATTTGACTTTGAAATTAAAGATAATTTTGAGGCTAAAATTATTTAAAATCAGGATAGAGGGTTTTGAATCTTTTAAAAGGAAAGTTTTGAAAACATTTTGAAAACAGGATATAATTTTGAAAAATCATTTTGAATAGAAAGGTTAGCGGATACAAAACAATGTTCCACTAGATTTTTCGTAGGTTCCATCCTACTTAGGGTTCCATCCTTTTAACAGGCTCGAAGTGGATTCCATTCCACGAATAAATTTGATTTTAAGATGCTAGTGCTTTTCTGTGAGTTTTAACAAAATTCCTAATAATAAAAAATACTTAACTTTGAAATCTTGAACTCTTGATAATCTTGATACTCATGAGTCTCCTATCTTGATATCTTGAATCTCGATACTGTGCAGTCTTCTTTCTTAGTACCTGCATGGTTAAATCCTGCATATACATATATATATATATATCTAAACTTATAATGTTAGTACTTATATTTTATAAACTATTGTAAGGTTGTTGTCATCAAAACCATCATTTCACGGACTAACAAAGTGCAGGTTCACGTGCATTTCACGTCACATATAAGTACATGTTGCATTAGAAATGTTTTAAGGATAGTGATTGCAAGTGGATGATGGTTGAGTAGATGATTGTAGTTATTGGTTTTTGTGCGTATGAGTTGCATTTTTCTGTCCTTAGAGATTTCAGGGATGAAATCCTTTTAAGGGAGGAGAATGTAACACCTCGAAAATTAACGTGAAATTCAACAAGAATTAAACGGAGATCTAAAAAGGAAATTAAATATGAAAATTAAATCAAACTAAAATAACGACTTAAAAGAAAATCTTCACAAACGTCCGAATTTGTCAATAAAACTTACACCATTGCATTTCTATTAGTTTTCTGGACGATTTTCATATATAACACTTCGTAATCCAAGTTAGTATGGAGAAGTTATGGGAATTAAAACGAGATCAGGACACAAAAATAAAATTTTAAAAACTATAAAGCATTGGTTCCACCCAGGAGGCTTCCAGGTCGATCAGTAGCGGTCAACCAAGACCCGTGAGTGGTTGACCTGTGACTAAGTGTTAACCGCTTTATGATTACGTGTTTGAATGGCCTAGATTCATTGCTTGGTGGAGAAGAGTTAGATGAGTGGTTAAAACGATAGCCAAGGTCAATCTAATGGCTCTAAACCTAACACTGACTCTATAAATAAGATGCTAATAGAACTCTAATTCTCTAATAAAAACTTACAGTAATGACACTCTGCCATATTTTCTACTGTAAATCCTAATTCTCCTCAAAACCCTAATTTTCTTAAATCCTAATTAAAACCTAAATCAAAATTAGGGATTAAGGCAAGCAATCAAGGAGGAGATTAAGGAAAGCTATCGATTGGAGGCTAAACTCTCAAGATCTAGAGCTTAGGCTAGAGGTGAGTGGGCATAATTTGGTAATTCGATTAGTGTGACTAAATTTAATCTATTTTAATTGATTTAGGATGTAAGAACCCTAAATTGAGATGTTAAACTCAAATTGAATATGATAGAACTCTAGAATTGAGCTTGTTAACTTAATTTAGGATTGTGTAAATACTAATTTGATCCCTAAAACCATTGATATCAATTTAGAGTAAATGGATAATTTAATTAGCTAACTAAACATTTGTTCAATGTTAAGTTTGTAACCTTAAGTCACAAACCCTAGAATTGATTATAATTGAAAAATTAATTAACTGGAATTAACTAACTGTTGAAATTAAAGAAGTTGACTATAAAATGATTAACTATAAAAATGGTCAAAATCCTGGTTTTTATTCATTGATGTTCGATCTGTGTGTCCTAACAGACGATCAATAGCGGTCGACCTAGGGTAAGTCTTGGTCGACCGTTCAACTATAAAATGCGTAGATTGAACCTTGGCTTGAGGCCAAGGTATAACATACAAATTTATATAATTTAGTATAAAAGTTATATAAATAGAAAATTGATTGGTTGAGCCTATTTATTAGCTAAGTAGATAGACTAGAGATTGTAAGGCCTTAAATCCCCTACCAAGAGAATTATGGGGACATAAATCCCTTACTAATTAACTATAGGTATTGCAATTTGGGTAATGGTTAAATACCCAAATGAGATAAAAGAGTTGACTAAGGCAATTTTATTTTGCAGACACTCAGGGATTATTCCATCATTATGGCGCATAGCACTTAGGAAGATACTGGGCGAGTATGCCTTATCCTAACAGGAGTTCTTGTATGCACAGTACTTGTACGATGTGGTATAGGTAGATTCTGGCATAGGAGGGTAATTGGCTACTATAAAGGACATTTGGCACTATGATTGAAAGGTGGATGGTCGGGGCATATAATGAGTCACTTTGCGAGTTTCTATTTTAGGTTCTCCTCTCGAGCATAGTAACGACTCGTATTCTTGGATAGTTCAAAAGACACCGGCCAACCGTTGGCGTGAGGTTCGAATTGTAGTTCGACCCATTGTGTTAGATAAGAATCCTTAGGCATTGGACCTTATGAATTCACATACATTTGTTACACTCTCTACATCACCGAGAGTATTTTTAAAGTTAACTGCAGTTAATCTAACTTATTAAACTTGTTCTCATTCATCAAACTTTATGTATGACCAGTTTTTTCTCCATCTTTTTCCCCATCACAGGTCAACAGGGCAGTAGATGATTTGCATGTTTTGGATACTTGGACAGATTGTTTTCTTGGAGTCTATTTTATTACATTTTCTCTTTATTTATCATTTTATCATATCAGTATAGTTATTTTCTTGTATCAGACAATGAGGAATGTTTTGCTATATACTCTATTTTGGATCACATACTGATATTTTTTGAAGACTATGATTTGAGATTTTCTAAAACTAATGTTTTATGCAATATCTATATGTTTTATTCCTTCTGTTGTGAGTTCTAAAAGTTTAGTTATCATTAGATTATATCTATCTTTGTAGTCTCTGAAATATTAAAGGTTAAAACCTCGATGACTAGTATTTATCAACGCGATAGCATTTGGGGTGTGCCGAGAGGAGTGGTTGTCATGGCTAGGGACTGCCTCCAGTGCATAAACCGGAACTATCTGAGTAGAAGTCTGTGTAGAAGCTATTGGTAGTGCTATGCAAACTCGCTTCAGATTCCCATACTGATTGTAAATATAACACTTCATCTTTGAGCAATTTATTTTACACTCCTTAGCAAAGTGCCCTTTCCTGCCACACTTTACATTGCCTTATTCTGTATCTTTCCTATAGGCCAAATCCTCCCTTCCTAAGATTTTTTTGCTACCCGTTCTCTCCAGCCTTCTTAGGTTCCTTCTTCACTTCCTCCTCGGAGATAGTATTGAATAAGGCCATCTTCACTAGACCCTCATAAGTAACACTTGTAGGAATGTAACTCAAAGCTAAACCTTGAAGAGGTTGGTTCAGCCCTTTAGCAGACTTAAGAGCCTTCTTATGTGGTGTGTCAATCCTATCTTGCAGAAGAATGCATGAGGTTTTTCAATGAATTTTTGAAAAAAATCAAGATAAATTGAGGAGAAAGAAGCTCAAAATGAAGATTATGAACGCAATGTATACTTGATGGACGTCCGATTTCAATGTCCAAGATAGTTATATTGTCTGTCAAAGAGAAAGAAAGTGCTAGCTATTTAGCTGTGTTAATGAATATGGCTGTGGTGGAACCATTTATAGAGTAAAATTATATTACATTGTTCTAATTATTTTGAGGTGTTCGTAATGGTAAATATAACTTATAATCACTTGTTCTATACTAGTTTTCATTTGGAGGAATCAGAAATTCAGACCACTGCATGAAAAAAAAAGGTGACCTTACATTGGGAAACACATACAAAAAAATTTCAGATTGGATTAAATGGAAGGTTAGTTGAATTTTAAATATATTTTCATTTGACTAATAATATTACTTTAAAATATTCATGCTAAATGGAATTTGTCGTAGATACCTATTAACTCCAAGGATCAGAAAGAAATATTAAGATGGATTGCTTATGGTTCGAAGTATGATGCTTTGTCTTATAAAGGATATATCATCAATGAGCAATATTTCCATATAAAAGATGTAGGGAGAGAAGCTTAGAATAGTGGGGTGACATTTGATGCGACTACTACATGTAAAGCAAGTGCAAAAGATATGTCCCAAGTGGTTAATGTGGTCATTTATTATGAAATAATGACTAAGATATTTTTATTAGATTTTCACCTGTTTTATATTCCTATAATTAAGTGTCGTTTGGCATATAAAGGAAATAGATTAAAAGTTGATGAAGATGGGTTCACTCTTGTCAATTTACATTAAAATCAAGCATCGTTTTAAGAGATCCATACATACTTGCATCTCAAGCAAGGCAAGTATTATATTCAAGAGAAAATGATATTTCGAATTGGTATGTTGTATGAAAGCACCATCAAGAAGTTTTTATGATTTAGAGACAAATGATTACATCGAGGAAGATATCTAAGTCGAGGAAGATTGCGAAATAACCGAAACGGATGATGAAGATGTTAGCTATGTTAGGGAGGATTTCAAAGGCATACTTGAATAGATTATATGTTTTACTTGAACATGGTTATTAATTTTTCAGTGGGATTGCAATATGAAGGTAAGTTGTCGAGTATTAAAAATTCTATCAAAATTACAAGTATATCTTATTATAACACATTAAATACATAACTATCTTTAAATAGTATAAATCAATATAAAAGTCTATATAAAATACATAACCCATTTTAATTTTGTGCAAATGGTCATATATATTGTTATACATTGTTTTTAATATTTACGGGTTGTGCTATGTTTTCATATGGATTGGCAGCTATGTTTACAAAACAGCTTAGATCTATGTTACGATATTTCTTTCCACTAAACTTGTTTTCAATGAAATTGATACCGATTTTTTATGGTTCCATTCCATACATTTATATTCATTTATATTCATGGTGCCATAATAAAGTAGAACAAAAATTTATTTTTGTTTCAGTATATCATGCACCTCATAAACGTATGTTTGGGTTTGCATATATCTAGCAAGGTAACTCCTCTATTGGTTGCATCGCTGCATATATTTATGTTTCATCGCTACCTGCACTATTGTTTGGCACAGTCCTTTTGTTCAGCATGCCATCTACTATTTGCATTGTTTTTCAATCCATAGCATTATGGTCTTGTGCTTGCGTTGTACTCCTTCCTTCATGCTTGGTATGAGTGCAACACTTGTTTTCCACAGTTAGTCATAGCTCTCATCACATTTTCTATTTTGAACCGTGATTCATTTCATATAGTAACTGCAGTTTGCATTATGATGTTGCCTTCCATCTCTAGTCATATCCACCTATCATTTAATTATCTTCTCACTACCGACCATGCATTTTCTGTTGTTTGCTATATTTTCACTGACCTGAAGACTCAATTTAGAGAATGCCCAAGTGTTTAGCAGCTTTATTTGATAATTGGCTCAATTTGAATTTCTAATATTGATTAAGCAACTCTATTTGATAATTGATATAATTTGAATTGCAAATGTTGGTTAAAACCTAAATAGAAGCTATAATTGTTAAAGAAATAACTCTCAGTGGTTAATTGGAGTGACACAAATGTGATTTGGTAATATACTGTTGTATATATAATGGGGATGATCTAATGACTTGAGTTTTTGATAGCATTGAACTTTTGTTAACATTTTGGCTTGGTTTTGTTTCATTTGAAATATTGCTTATACCTATTAGTTTACCAATACATTGTGCCAAAAATAAATCATATTCACCTTGGTTTTGTTTCATTTATTTCATTAGCAGAAAAGAGATGTTTCTAGCAAGCTTTGTGTGTACCAAAGAAAGACTGAAGAGGAATCAATGAAATACAAGTCAGAGAAAAAATATAATTCAAATGGAAAATATAAGAAGCCAGCCAGTGTTTGTAATGAAGGGCAAGAATAAGAAGTCATTGCTAAGAAGCCAACCAGTGCTTACAGTGAAGGCCCAGAACAAGAAGTCAATGCACAAAGGCCAGCCAGTGCTTCTGATAAAGGCAAAGAACAACCAGGCAAAGAACAAGTGGTCACTGGAGGTGAAGGAGAAGCAGAGAAAATGCATTTTCCAGAAAGGGATTTGTCAAAATAAGAATAAGACCCCTAAAAAAATAAAATGCCTTCTGACCTAAATGCTTATGCTAAGATGATAGAGCAAATGCGTTGTGAAGCTGAAAATACAAGTTCATCTTGGAAAAGAGGTGGCCGAGGTCCAACAAAAGAAAAATGACTCCCTTTAAACAATAGTGCTTGAATTGAAATTGATTTCAATGGTGTAGGCATACCAATAGGACCAGGATCGGTATTTTTATCTTCTTTTCTTGGGTAGCTTGGGCGGGAGAACGTTCCATACACAATTGATGATTGGAGGCTTCTTCCTGATGAGTTAAAAGTTGTTCTTTGGGGATCCATTCAGGTATAGATCTTATATTCAATATGCTATAATTTTACTAATTATACCATAGTAAATATGTTGAATATAGGTTAATGATAAAAAAAATTATTTACTTTATAATAAATTAGCATTAACGAATCACCTACCGGTTTCCCCAAATGAGATGTCTTTGAATATAACAAATATTAGAAAAAGGCATTTTATCTTTCTGCCAATGTTTCAAACCTTTTACACAGTTTTAATTTTTTTAGAAAATGTGAAAAAAGTAAGAAAAAGGGATAGTTAGAATAACAAACTATTTTTATGAAATACTGTAAGTAAATAAGCGATATTTTGATCACTTCCTGAACTAGTAGAAGCATGTTATAATAGTCAGAACCACGCCCACCCACTCCCAATGATTTATTTTTTAATCCCCTCCTTCTTTCTTTTGCTTCTTTGTGCTGTAGAAGTGACTCTAATTCGTGTAGCAATATGCAGGAATGATTTTAAACTTTGATATTAATTCCTTGAATCTTGTTTGAATATATTAAAATTGATAGGTCTGTAAAACTGACACTATAAAAATTTTGATTTGAAATGATATTATAGGTCAAATGGTTGAAAAGATTGTCTCAAAAAATTAAAGTACCGATTGCATTTTGTAATTTCTAATCAAAGCTTACAGCCAAGAACCACTACTTTAATGTCAAATGTATGACTAACCATTCAATTCCGCATTTCTGGTGATTAAACATTAGATACAAGTTATGACCCAAATTAAGGACAAGTATAAGAAAAATTCAACCTCAACTACTTGCGATTGATTTTTTTAATATCCAGTTTTTGAAGAAAATCAAATTTCTTTAAAATATTTAATGTCACATATATATTATAGGTACACTGTATAAAAAATAGATCTCAAACAAAAATTATTCTGAAAATGTCTAGGCTTGAATTTTCAGGTCCACGCATTAATTAGAAATCAGTTGTAAGTAATCTGAGACCATATTTCAACCTCGAATATTTAGTATATGTCAAAATTGTATCACATTACTAATTATGTAAATAAAAATAATATAACACGTCATATTTGATGAATTAAGTACTAAAGAACCAATATTTAAATAATACATATACAGTAATATAACACGTAATCCTATATTTTCAAGTATACATAGTCTTTGGAAATACAGTCTACACACAAACACACACACACACACACACACATATATATATGCATAATACCAGTTTTTTCATGGAAAAAATATGGGTTTTGTTTCTTTATATTCAATATGCGGTAATCAACTAATCAACCAACAGTTTCTCATGATCTTACTTTTTATTTTCTGTTCTTTGAGATTGAATTTTATTTTTAAACTTGATGATAATTTAATACTTTGATGAGAGAACTACTATGTAATTTTAATTTATTGTTGCAAACTAGTTTTAATTTGGAAGAGGATTGGTCAAAAAAGCCATGTTTCACCAAATAGGAACAATTTGGAGATCCCCAAAAAGCAGATTGGTTCAAAAAATAAATAAAGTCGAGACCAAAGAGGAAAGACTTGATCTAAAACTCGCCAACCTCAAAAGCATGAAAGAATGGAGAAAGTTTGTGAAGGCGAAAACAAGTCTGGATTATAAGGTAATCAAGATATTTTGACAATTTACATAGTCATAACTAGTATTTAACAAAATAAGTTTTCTAATATCAAAACTACTATTATCTGCCAAATAGAAACGAAGTGAGAAATATTCGGCCCTAAGGGATAAACAATTTCCATACACACATCTGGTCGTAGAGGTTTGGCTAGATTGTCCGAGGACTTGGTTAGTTAATTAACTATAACATTATTTACCTAGGATTTAATATATGTTGCTTTATTTATTTAATGTTATCCAAAATTTAGAAAAAGCAGAGTGGAGATACATCATCTGTAACAAGAGCTGATATTTAGATTAAATCTCACATTAGAAAAAATGGTGAACCAGTGAACATAGATGTTGCAAATACTATTGTGAGAATTTTTTTATTTTATCATTATATTCAAAATTGTCTGAAACTAAGATAATTTTACCATATTACATTAACTTATGTGTTTAATTTATGTAGGAGGAAATTAAAAAACCAATCGCCTATCAAGTCCAGCTCGTTATAGAATGTCAAAGTAGATGCTCTTTCACAAATATTTGGACATGATAAACCTAGACGGTGAAGGACACTGGGCATGGGTTGCACCTCAACCAAGCTCGCTTTGGCTTAGTCCAAAGATAAACATTTACCTTAGTGTTGACAGGAAATAACAGAAATGCGGAGTCTGGTACATGTGTTGATGGACGATAAGGTTATTTTTTAAATGTAATTTATATATGTAAAATATATAATAAGGGAATTACAGTTCAACCCATACTAGTAACTAGCTTATTACCATTTTGTTTTTAAAAAATTCATTAAAATATTACTAATGCTAAACTTCATATAGTTTTTTGGCCATTATTTTAAAATAATCCATAGTAATTCTGTTCCCTTTTCACATCCACATCAGTTTGCGTAGGACTATTTTACATAGTTGGAACATTATCAAATGTCCTGCTAACCTCACTTGTTTGTGTATTATGTTGAAATAGACACAATACCGGTTGAATTGTTAGTACACTTTGCATATTTTTGTTAACTAATGGTATTTAAAAACAAATATAGAACAATATGTGAAACCTAAGAGATAACATTAGGAGCTTGAGTTGATGTTAATTTTTTGTTATCTTTCTTGCAAGTAGAAAAATGTCCACATTATTTATCCCATCGTAACCACATACACGTGTGTACCTCCATGCTAACATTACTATAACCATTTCCAAGACAATCACCAATTCAAATTTTGGCGTAGGGAAAGAAAGTTCGAAAGAAGGGAGAACACCCGAAATGGTAAAAACTAATTATATTACTAAAGAAACAACATTTGAATTTTAGATTTTCATTCGGGAGTGAATATAATTTTTG
The DNA here is from genome assembly GCA_030765085.1 of Allium cepa. Classification (NCBI taxonomy): domain Eukaryota; kingdom Viridiplantae; phylum Streptophyta; class Magnoliopsida; order Asparagales; family Amaryllidaceae; genus Allium; species Allium cepa. Next base: position 562,769,654 of record CM060939.1, read on the forward strand.
GTTAAATAATTATAAAGCAAGGACAATGAATGTGAGCAACTGAATTGGGATGAAAGCTCTGAAGTTGTTGCCAAAGGAAGAGTGGTGCCCACCGACCCAAACGTGGTTGTTAGTGGCATTCCTGTTGGGCCAAATGCTATAAGTGTCGTTATAGGTTGCATAGATAAATCAGATGCTTATTTATGGAGGCCTACACGTAATATGTCAATATTAGGACAAGCTGAGAATAAAGTAGGAGCAAGGCCAGCTACTTGCATTATGATAGTGCGGGGAGGAAACTTGAAAGAAGTCAATGGAGTAAATTTTAAAAATTCACAATAAGCTCACAGGTCCGAAATTACAACCATTACATATGAGCATATTTCACAATGCAATCATGATTTTAAACATGATTATTTGTACAGATTCATGAATTTGAACGTGAATAAATTAAGAGTATGTACTCTGTCATTCCCTCTCCACTTTCTTCTCTCATCTACAATTTATTTACACATATTTTTGGTAGGGCAGCACAATCCTTTAACCGATGGTTGAACTATAGTTAATCATCATAGAGAATGGGTGTAAATAAGCCATATATGTTCATTCCCATTAAAACATCAAAAGTATGCATGGACACATGACTTTATTATATTTTCTTATATACGGTTACACTTGCTCATTATTCTTCAAAATATTAGTATGTAAGTTGAGATCATGAAAACACTACTTTACTAAAGAAACAAATTTATTTGGTATCATGGGAGTAAATTTTGACCATTTTTTGGTGTATTGGTTGATTGATATTTTGTAGACAATGTGTTTATTTAATATTTCATAAAAATTGACGTTTTCAATCTTTTGTGTATCAGAGCAAGCATCAATGGATAAAAATTTAATAATTAATCGAACCTTTAGGTGACATTAACTCAGTTACTCAGGCTAATAAGACTTGGGATGATTGAATTTAACAAAACAGTATACACTTTCATAAATCTTACATCTAGTATGTCTTTATGTTTGTGCATCCTGCACATACACACCCTTACATCAATATATCTAAATGTACATACTTAAGGGAATGAATTCAAATCATGATTGTATTTTGAAATTAAAAATCTGATTTCTGAAATTAAAACACAGACAAGTAGTAACAGACGAGTAGCAAGAGAACATGGTTGAACAATGAGGAAATTACAAATCTGATTTCTGAAATTAAAACATGCATAGCAATTTGGTTTCTGCATATAATTCTCAACTTTTGCGTATCAGAGGTTTAACATGGTTGAACTACTTATATTTTTAGTTTTTAGAGTAATGACAGTGCCCAAGAGGACAAATGTAAGATGTATGATTGGAATAAGGGTGGGGAGGTTGTTGTTGAAGGAAGAATATGCTCCAGCGATTCAGAACATATTGTGAATGGTATGCCACTTGGTTCGTCCGTCGATGTAGTTTTGATCGATACTGTAAATAAAAGGAGATGCTTACTTGTGGCATGCTGATATGTTGTTCATTATAGGTACAGTTAGTAGGAAAGTAGCATGGCTAAAATCAAAAGTTGAAGTTGAAAATAAAATGGAATCGGTGCTACTTCTTCTTTTGCACTCGAAACCATATTCTCGATGAAAGCAGACCATGTAAGTTATCCTAGATGGTAATCTCTCTTTTCTATTGATCTCTTTTTATTACAGCTGACTACAAATTTGTTATCAGATAATAAATGCAAGTCGATAGATGTAAGTGAAAAAGACGAAGTAGTGGCTGAAGGAATTGTCGGTTCAACCGATCCAGTAGCCATGGTCCATTATCATCAATTTGGACATGATGCTGTAAAAGTTTGGGTAGACTTTGTGATAGTTCAAAATACAGTGCTGTGGAGACCTACATCGGTGTTGATCTGCATGGAAAATGCCCTTGGTATTCCCATAGCTTGGCCGATGCCAAAAGTCATTACGGACACGAAATGAAAGGTATATTTACTGTGTGTATCACTCCCTCTTAATTTATTATGTGTATATAAAACCATGTTAGGGCTTCCCAAGTTTCGAAAGCTGGGCAGTATTCAATTGGTTAATAAACTTTTTTGAAGTTTTAAACATAAGAAAAGTGAGTGCTCCTAAATAACTAAATACTGCTACTCAATAGCAAAAAAAAATTGATATTATACAACCTAATTTCTAGATATACTATGGTGTAGTACATGTATCCATCTAAATCAAATGTGTAGCATACACTTGGGTTGATATTTAAATAGGAAGGGTGGGAGAGGTATCTTTCTTAAGATAAATGCATTTGGTCTATTGATGTCATCTTAAGCAATAGTGGTAGGATAAAGCTGGTTAATGTGGATATAAGATATCAAGCTATCCACTTTGCTGGATTTGTTTGGTCTTTCTATCTCCACTTTTTTGGGGATAGCAATCTAGATTGTGTGGATGATTGCTTGCCGAAATTGTTACATGATTAAATTCCAGCTACTAGCCACAAAAGTGGGTAATACAAAAAAAACCGTAGACATTATTATAATATCACTGGATTTCCTATCAAATGTTTTGGTTAGCGTAAGGTAAAAACTTTTCCATGTTTATGTGTGGGAAGTCTTACGTGATACCTTTTCTTTTCAAAGGTTTTCTAAAGTTAAGAAATTTTAACTCGTTTACTCACACCAGACCCCTGTCTGACCCGAGTGTTTATTTTCTGTTTTATTAAACTCTTGGGTACTCATATTACGTATGAGTAGTCAAGTGATTCAGGTTAGCTTGACGAATTCTGGAGGAGATATGGAGCAGGAGGCTTCGACGTGTAGATATATAATATGGTTCCGCTGTTTTTGATTGATGTTTGTTTCTTCTTGTATACTTGAGTTGTATGAATTAGACAGATGTTTATAACTGTCTAATATGTGTTGTATAGTTGTGTACTCTGATGTAATGATGTACTATGTAATATTTTATGTTAGTTATTATATTTTATTCGTTCCGCTGTGAGTTCTCTGATGTTGTTGTGTTCTTCTTTCTCTTTCTTTCTTCTTCTATCACTTTCTTTCTTCACTAGTGATGCGATTTCCTGGAGATAGGAAGTCGGGTCGCTACAGTTGTAGGGGGTTCTCGCTTTGCGGTTTGGTGGCGAACGGGAGACTCTTACCCCTACATGTCCTCTCTTGGTGAATAGGGGTTGGTTAGGCATAAGCCGAGACAGTCGAAAGGCTGGCCGTAAAAGCAAGGTCTGGGGTACCATTGTTATGCCACGGTGGGTCTGGGATGGTTGCAAAGCCTACCGGTCGCCATTGCCTTGTGTCGTTACAAAAGTGGTATCCAGTATGAATTAGAAAACATTAGATGATCTATACATATTTTTTTTTAAGTAGGTGAAGGTTACATGTGTAGCACACGATTGCCCACTTCTTGTCCTTCAGCATATCCTATATGCTGCATTTTTAAACCTTTTACTCTTAAGTGAATTGTAAAACAGTAAGCTTGTATATAATTATTCGATAAATCTGAGAAAGATTAAAAATTTATTCCATAGCTCTATCTCAATGGACTGGAAACATATAAAGAGGATTGCTTTGCACAATTGCTTTCAAGCAACTATACCATTAACTAACCATCTTACTTGCCATCATATTGACACAGCGTTCTATGTTAAAAATTTAAAGTCCAAAGATTGAATAAAGATATGTAGAAGGTGGGAATTTGATTTTTACTTATGAAGTCCTCTATATGTGGGTCAAAAATACTTTTGTATGCTATTAATGCAAGCTTCTTGTAGTTTTAAAATGTAGCTATTAGCGTACTGACGTAGCTTTGAAGAACATGTACTCCGTATACAAAACTTTTATACAAACTCGATTTTTCTTTGCGCTGTAATGGGTTATATACTTCTGAATAAGCTTTGTGGCATGGTCTGCCGCATGGGTGCGACTTTCAAGTTTAGTTGAATATTTTTATGGAATTTTTATTTTTAATACTTTATTTCACTATGAAGGGCTTTTCCGTAAGAAAATGATTTTATCTTCTTGTTCAACTTTGACTGTGTTGGAAGCTTCGATTGCATTGGGTATTACATATGTTTAAAAATTCATAATATATGTTCTTTTTTGTGTTACAATTTTGTTATTTTCCTTTTGCCATTAGTATTGAATTAATGTAGGAATTATAAAATATATTTTGAGAGTTTGCATATTGCGTATAGAAATAAGACTTCAACTTGAAATTTAATGGCTGAAATTTTTCTTTCTTTGTTAAGACTAAAGTTTTCCTTTGCTGGATACATTTACAACATTTTTATCTGTATTAATACTATTTTTTAAGTATTTTTTATTTGTAGTAACATAAACTGATACATATCTTGTTTCTTTGTCTTTAGGTCTTCAAGAATTAAATATGCAGGGTGCTCCATCTTTATTTATTTATGGTACTTGCTTGGTATGGATTTTAGGCTAACTTTTTGTTTAGAAACTAATGTAAGCTTCTATATATATGGGTTTTAGCTTAAATTTTTGTTTGGAAACTAATGTATTTATGTATAGTTATGTACTAGTATGTTTATATACTTATGTTTAAGGTAGTTTAGTTGTTCACATATTTTTTGGTTGTTTGTGAATCACATGTTTGTTGGTTTCATATTGCATTATTTATTATCACTATATGATATAAACGATGAAAAAAGTGAATCGGAGAGTGAATGAGCTAAAAGAGTAGGGGAAATATAGGCAGCAGTTTAAAAAAATATTAATAGCGTTTATCAAACGCCATAGAAACGATATGTAACAAAAACATGATACTAAAAAATTATGGTGGAGGGTAAAAAATGCTTCCAATCCTATATTGTAACGATGAAACGCGATAAAAATATATATACTGGCATTTATCAAACGCAATAGTAAAGTGTGAGCTAAAGCTGGAACATCTATAGCAGCGTTTAAAAACGCTACTAAAACATTTGCAGTAGCATGGAAAAGCCTTTTGTGGCATTTTTGAAACACTACAAATAAGTATGGTTACATTCGAGAAAACACAATAAATTTTTTTACAGTTGCATGTACTAAAACGCAACCGAAAGTTAGGCATTTTTCATTGCTCATCTTTTCACGGCGTTTATTAAAACACTACCAAAACTTTTGGTATCATTTTTTCAACACTATGGTTTTTCTTATAGTGATTCCTAGCTATAAAGGAGTGCGATGCCCTTGAATCAAACAGGGTACTAATTGTAACCCAGAAATAAGAGTTATACATTCTAATGCTGCCTTCCCTTGGTCCTCGGTTCCCTATTAGCAATAGGCACGGCTTCAATAGCATGAGCTTATCCTCTTGATCCTTCCTTTTCCAACTTAGGGCATTGATTCTTGAGGTGCCCTTCCATTGGTAATTAACATGTGTAACGTTGCGATTTTCAACTCACGAAAGTCGACATTAATACGTCCACCGTATCAAACTGCCAAGTAATCGAATGCCAGAAAACCGAACCGTGAGGGTTAAAGAAGAGGTAGAAGATAGAAGAAGAAAGAAAGATAGAAGAAGAAAACAGAAACAATAACAGAATCTCACATTTTGCAGCAGAACAACATATAATAGATAAATGAATATCTTTAAAACAAAGAACTATATCAGTTATTACATTACATCACATTACGTTATTAGAGTTTACCACAACAAACAGCGGAAAAGAAATACTAGATACTAGCTGATACGCCATGCCATCCAGCTTGCTCTTGATCTCCACAGCAACTCCTGAATTCTAGAATGACCTGATATCCTGACTCTAGACTTCCCGTGCGGAAAATGATGGGCACCTAGAGTTTAGGAGGAGAACAATAAACTCCAGGTCAGTCATGGGACTGGTGTGAGAACTTAAAACAGTTATATCTTTAAAAACAAACAAAGAATTATTTTAAATTAGATTCACAATGCTTTTTTTAGAAAATGAGACTACCATAAAGCCTCCCGCACACACACAGAATGCAAATGCAGAATCGGAGGAGATTTTTCCTTATGATAGTCAAATATGCTTGATACGCAAATTTTCTTTGATATTATTATTATAAGTGCAAAGCGTAGGAAAATATTTCGAAAGTACAATATAAATCTTAGCCAACATACGACCAATATTGTATGCCTACTATAACTACCATCTAAACAGTGGGGAGCCACCATAAGTAAATGGCAGGTTCTACAACTAAAACCGTATAAGGTTTCGTATTGGAGTTTGGATTTCCAACTAATGGTCAGGCCAAGGAACTTCCCATTGCCACATGGGTACGCCTCTGGAAAGACGCCCCAAGAAGCTAACTGGATCTCTGCCAACACAAGGCCGGGTTATCCCTAGCTGGGTAACAACTGACACGAATATGCCATCCCCCGGTCGCAACCGACCTAAATCCCGGGATTCACCAACAACCATAAAATAATAAGTTTGCAGCAACAACATAGGTTAAGTATCAGGGCTCCATACCATAATACCACCTCTATCCAAAAGGAAATTACATACACTAAGGAGGTGCTATCCCCTAATAACCTTACCGCATCTTTCCTGTTTTGACCATTACCGGGGTGTGAGGTCCGACGAAGTCTCGTCCACAAAGCTACGCTTTATACAAAAGCTGTGCTTTGATCAACAAATGATCAGCAGCACTTCGTATGCCACATTACCAATTTGGGAATGTATCACTAGTAACTATCAACTACATAACGTCTGAGCTCGTACGTCTCAGAGAAGGGTGTTAAGCTAAGAGAATAAATTCTCCGCCACCAACAGAAATATATTTGATAGAAACCAGCTTTACGTCTCAAATTGTAACGTCAGACACACATCCATACAAGTCCGTTCCGGGATCGAACGGAACCGAAGGCACTTCCAAAAGAAGCCCTTGCAATCTGGATATTCACTAATCACGTCCGGAATTTCCATCACAAAGGGTGACAAATTCTCTATATCGGAGATCAGCCGATGTAGAGACATTCGACGGTAATCCTTCCTTTTTCAAAAATATCCGGTCTTCAACAACGGTCTTCAAATGCCATCCATTACGACATATCATTATTCGGAATGGGATTTATGACACAAAGGTCCTTTCCCGGCTAAACTGAATAACGAGCGCTTATTTTAAAAATAAGTGTAACATTCAAATTCAAGCAAATCACGCAAATACCCTTTTAAAGGTAAATATTGATAGTCGGTTATTTAACTATCAATAGATATGCACAACATCACCAGATTCCAAATAATTTCCCAAATTATTTATTTTCTAAAAATACCTTACACGATATATTTTTCCACACTTCAACCATTTGAAAACAATTTCAAATCACTTTTCCCTCTACAACTTTTGAAAACAAATTTCACCTTTACTTTATAAATTCCATGGTGAATTCACCTTTCCAAAATATCTACTTATATACGATTCTCAAATCGATTTCAAATATTCACTTTCAATTTATCTTTAAAAGAAATAATCTCAAAACATTTCACTTCATATTGGAAAACATTTCCATACTTATTTAATAATAAGTAATTCACAAATCTATCTATTTTCAATACTTAGAAAATATTCAATATACTTAAAGCGCGATTAAGTATATATTTTATTCTTTGAGGAAAACATTCTCTTAAACGCATTCATTTGAGTCAAAACGAATGTTGCGTAAAACATCGTTACGACAACCCAAAATCACTAGTATAGGGATTCGAAATTAAGATAGATATATAAATCCCAATTCTATACAAAAACATTTCCTTTCGAAAATCATTTACTATAACAACAGTGTTATAGTCCACCATTTCCTTATTTCTCGAAAACGTCTGTTTCAACAATGAATGTTGAAATCTATGGTTTCGATAGTTAATGCATTTTAAAACACCTTTAAATTGTTTTAATCCTATTTAAAATATCACTTCCCCAAAACATTTCTTTAATATATTATCCACTATCCAAAATCGTGAATATACTTCGTTAACCAAATTCAACCTTTCTACACATTTTATTTAAAGGATTATCCACTGTCCAAAATCGTGGGTATATCTCCTCTAATAAGCTTTCATATTTACTCATCAAATTCAATTGGTTTTGGATTTATAAAACAACGTTTATAAATTCACATTTATATAAATTTTATAAAAACTTCAACTTATAAAATCCCTTAATTAACAAATTCTATTTAAATCTCATTTAAATGCCAAAAATCTAATTTATAAGTTAATTACTTATAAATCTTTTATTTTACAAAATATATTCATTTTATAACTTCACAATTTATAAATCTATAAATTTCATTCACCTATGAAATCCATTTATACTTCATTTTTAACACTTATAAAAACTCATTTTATAATTTCAATACTTTAAATTTATAAAATATCAATTTTATAAATCTTTTATATAAAGCTTTTATAATAAATTCAAAAATCTCAATGTAAACTATTTTATAAAAGCATTAACTCCACATTTCAAAAATCACGTTTTAACTATATTTTCTCAAAAATCATAAATTTTATAACATTAAAATTATAACGTTTATTTATTTAAAATTAATCAATTCCAAAATTCAATAAAATGTATACTTTCAAAAATCACTTGAAAATCCTTTTAAATTCAAAATCGTTACTTTAACACTTTTAAATTTTCCAAAATAGGCCCAATGCTGCAACAACACTAAATATAACAATCACCGCATCCAAAACATCATATATCATATGATAACAGAATATGTCACAATATTTGTAAATAAATCAATACGGGTGAGGAATCCAGTTGCATCCCTCCAACCTGTTACCCTGCATCCACAGATGTTAGCACAATACCAATCCCGCTTCAAGACGAAATATCGCGGTACATGGGTTTATAAAATATTATCCGCTATTATGCGGTGCAATAGGGTCTCATCCGCTATATAATGCGGAAAAATCAACTCCAAGTACATATATAATACTAATTCCACTTTGAGATGGAATATCGCGGTATATGTGTTTAATAAATAACATCCGCTTAATATACGGCGTATAGGGTCTATTTCAAAACAACAGGTATCAATTTATCATTCAATCACACAATCAAGCAATTTTAAATCTAACTACTTCAAATTTAAATCGAAACAATTCCGATTGAGTGAGAAGTTCTCACCTTGTTTCCAATAAAAGTTGCAGTGTTCTATTTCGAATAAAATTAAATGCATATTTAATTTTACCCAAAATTTTCACTAGCTCCAATCTACTCCAATCCAACTCCATCGCGTAGTATTCGTCCGTACGATTCCAACGCAATTCATTTCGTCGGTTTTTGACCTCGTATGAAAGAGTTACATGGTTTTAAAGTTTAACCGAATTTAAATATTTAATAATTTACATTTTCATTTTATTTTTAACCTTAACAAAACAAGGCCGTGCATTTCCCAATCTCCAATCCAGGCCATACCCTTCCTTCTTCCTCTCTCGGTAACGCATGCGACAACCCAATACTACCGCCCTAAACCCTAATGCCACGGCCTCCATCGACGACCTCTACAACGATCAAGCTCCTCCATTTCGTGCGCCATCACAAGCTTCACCCACGGCCTAAACCACATGCGACTCGGTCACGCTATCCACCAGAAATTCGTGCCCGAACGTACAATGTTTGCACTCGATTTTCTGTTGATTCGCGGCTCTATTCTTGATCACAGCCGTTGAATAGCTAGATCTCACCTAGCTCTACAAGTTTGTAGTTGGAGATTTCTTGAATTAAGGTGTGGATTGGAAGATAATAGAAGAGGAATAATTGAAATTCTCGGCCGTTGATAACAATGGTGGCGGCTGGAGCTTGAACTAGGGTTTTGATAAAAATTCTGAGAAATGGTGGCCTTTTATAGAAAATTACGCGACACTATTCACCCAAAAAATTTCCGAACTCCGAAAGAAGCGTGCCGCCTGGTATTTATAATGTTTTACCCCCATTCCGAACGCAATGGAATATATATTGGGCGCCAATTCGATCAAATTTGGAAGATAAGTTTTCGAATCAAATTATTTAAATTTAAAATTTACTCAAACCGATTTCTACGCGTTTTAGCTTGCCCCGGACAAACCGTAAGTCCGATTGACATGAAATTTGAAATCATAAAATAATTTAACATTACGAATCTGATGAAACTAGTTTCGTCGAAATCCGAGACTGTTTGAAAATGGCTATTTTTACTCGTCAATTAAATATTCAATTTCTGCAAATTAACTTTAAATTCAATTTTAAAAGTTCTATAACGTCATTCTAACTCCAATATGATTTAATACAACTTTGCAAATCAATTTTAATCACTTTAAACCCAATTTCCAATTATTTCCGTAATTTCAAATATTAATTTATCGATTTATTTATCCAATTAAATCTAGATATTCAAAATATGAGTTATTCGACTTACAAATTTCACTTGTTAATATTTAAAATCAATTAAATATATGAATTTCAAATGACAAAAATTCTGGGTCGTTACAACATGCTTCCCTTTAAAAGTTTCATTCATTAGACTTATCCTACAATCTTTAACTTCATGACCTTTTTTTTTGTGTTGCTTGCATACCTTACCATCCTTTTTAAATTTCACATTTGACTCCTTTTTAGCCCAAAAGCTTCCCTTCTTGGACCCTCTTTACTTCTGGATAGTTACATCCTTCTCCTTTTCTACCTCCTTATCGTCCACACTGGCCATGTGTAGCATTGCCATCATATGAGGCACCAATGGATACTTGGGTCAACATATTTCTCTTGGCGTGGAATTTAGGTCCTTCACGAACTTTATGGCCTTTTTCATAGGTGTATGTATTGAGCTTATCCTAAATTTAGCCAACTTTGTGAACTTAACTATGTATTTTTTAAGAGTGGAGCCTCCTTACCTAAGCTGAATCAATCTCTCCAGTTGTAGACTCATTTCTGCCCTAGACATAAACCTTATCTCAAATCTATCCTTGAATTCCTCTCACGAGAAAATCCTTCCATCATTTTCCTCAGTCACCAAGTTCCACCAATCTAAAGCTTCTCCTTTGAGGTACTAAGTTGCCATCCTCCTCTTTAGCTGATCTCCCTAACCAAGCTTTCTAAATATCCTCTCACAGTCATTAACTCATGTTTTAGCTTCCAATATCCTTTAGTTCTAGAGTATGTCTTCCCTCTCATATTAAGAAAGTTCTTACACAACATAAGAAAGTCCATAGGATGGGGTGCTGCATCGGTAAGTGGGGCATTAGGGACCCCAATGCAGTTGGAGGAATAGGAAATTGCTCAATAGCCTAAGATACTATCTAAAACATTCAGGCATTCCACAAATGGGAGGTCATCCGTGGGTAGGGATCCCATTTTTGGAAGAAGATTGATTATCAGACACAGAAATTATTTGTTGGTTAAATCTTTAGTGTCGATTTCCTAATATAGTATTACATGTTGAAAGAAAAAGGGTTTCCTAGTGTATGCGTGTATGTTTAAAGAAATGAGGGGGCACACACACACACACACACACAGATATATATACATATATAGTAAGAATATTGATATCCTCTTTGAAAAACCTTTTCAAAAATAACAAGTAAGCCACTCATACATATAGTTTCCATGTTGATCGGATAACCTAAGCTCTGCCACCAAATGCACCAACCCACCCCAGAACAGGTCTAAATTTTGACCTAGAATAGGCCCATCGAAACATAGATCCATTATAAGGTTGGTTGTTAGTTGGAAAGCAAAATAACGGTATAGAGAAATAACTAATCTTTTAGAAATCATAATTGATGAAACAAAATATAATATCAAATTTTACCCATTTATTTCAAAACCTTTTGAAATGCCATAGGACGATACATCATAAAACTGTCATATAAGATCCGTTACATCTTTTGTTCAAATACAGGTATAACATAAAAATATCATAAATGATAATAATAACTGCCACAAGCTTAAGCCACTCCATCTTCAAGCATAGTCACCATCATTACTCCATCCATAACATGTGTTGTAATGAGGAGGGAGTTAGAACAACAAATGTCCTGTGAATAAAAACCTCGAGTCTTACCATTTCAGTACTTGGGTGGTATAATTCAAAATAAGAATATGTCTACATACATAAAACTATTTAATACTTCTTATAAAGAAAGGAGGTGGGTCGACAATCAACCACTTAATACCTTCCATTCCCAAAGAAATTTTCTAGATCACATAACCCAATCCCACATCATAAATGTCTAACAATGCGGGAGATAGTACCCAAACCACTAGTACCTTTTACTGGAAAATAGACAGACTCTAGCCATTTAAGACAATTGGGGAAGACCCCATTATTTAATACCTACTCCCAAGGTGTACCTAACTATCTAGATGACATCATATGGAATATCTTAAGCTACTTAATACTTCTTTATAAAGAAATGGATCCTTAATCAATCATTTAATACTTTATCTCGAAGTGGACCCCGATCGAGATACCACACAACGTGCCTAATAATTAACCCCTTGGCCATTTAATACTTCATTTGGGGAAAAGAGGCATACCCTCAAACAACCACTTATTACCTCAAGATACCGAAGTAGGCCCCATGTATTATGACCCATACTCATGATGACGTCTCACATTAGTCCGACTATTCATAGGAACTGGTAGCTAGATTAGCTGGGTAGATTTACCCTACAGAATTTAGGACTAACCTCGCGTCATCACAAATATTTATTATACGAGATGTCTCACCTCAATAGGAAGTATAAACAACTTCTAGTAGCCTCAAAGTGAAGGGCAGACTTCTATCATGCAACTCTACTGATATCGCATCCCTACGACTTAGCCATAATTTAAATACTCTCCATATATAATACTCATCTCACCTTTTATAAATAAGACCTTATAACGAATCTTCCTTATTGCACATTAAATTATCAATTACCTTTCTAAAGGGGGAAAGTAATGATAATTACTGGCTAATTAACTATGCAACTATACGCCATAATTATACATTTATTATGCTATAGAAATAAATATATACGCGCCGATTCAATTAAAGCATGCGATTTATATGCCCGAAACTGGCGTTAATTGTCAATTCTTTTAACCATAATACTAATGCATGTTTTATCCTTCAAGTTCCTGAGATTTCAATATCTACAACAATGGATTAAATATTCATATCCAAAACTGCAATATATAGATAAGTAAAAATAGAAACTCATTTTATTTCAATCTAATGGAACATCCTAAACAATAGGAATTGCAATCCTAACTTCATGCTCTATTCAACTTCTCTTTCATGCACAAAATAAACAAAGGAATCCCGTGTGAAATAAGTATTGTAAACTACAAATAGAATTCATACTTTAAACCCTTATTTTATTACTAAAAATTCATAATTTGAATCAAAGGAGGAGAAGTGGAATAGACTATAATTATCAAAAATTGCAAAATAATATAAATTCCATCAAATGAACATAAATAATTGAGAATCTCCATCTAGAATTGAAATTTTGGAATAAAAAAGAATTTTGGAGGACTTTACCTACCCTATTTTCGTAATTCAAAAATCCCAAAGGTGTATCAAATCCATAGAGATATATTAAACGATTGCCGAAAATGAAATACTAAGGTTTCCACTTATAAAATAGCCTTAGCTTTTCCTTCCTTGAATTTGCACGCCTCTCAATCTCTTTCATAATTTCTCTTTTGATACATACACCCTTAATAAGGGAGAAGTATATATATTTATTTGATTTAAAATAGTTGGAGAAGAAAAGAATAAGAATAGGTTGGAGGGAGAAGAAATAAATAGAAAATTGATTGGATTCTTACTAGAATTCTCTAAGGAGTTTATGAATATAATTGGAAGGGATAATAATTGTAGAGTTTCGCTGAATTCCTTAATTAATATGAATGAAAAGTGGAGGATAGGGTTCTAATTATAGAAGTTAAAATACTCCGGAATTGTAGGATCGAATTGGGAGAAAACGGTTAAAATATGGAGCATACAACTCATCACCACATGGTCAAACCCTAGCCGCCATAGCTAGGAGCGGTCAACCACCACTATAGCACTGATCGACCGCTAGGCGTCGGCCGGTAGAGGTTAAGGGGTCAACCTCTTCGGTTAACTCAGGGAACGTATGATTTTTCTGTTGCACGATTTATTTTATTCCATAACTAAATTTTTAACATTAACGAATAATTAAACGTTTACTTATCTCCCAAGTAAAACTACAGTTAATTTTTGAAATGCAAACCTAAATTTAAATACTCATTTGAATTTGAATTCAAACTAAAGTAGTTTATATTTGAAACCTTCAAATGCTCATAACTTCTTTGTTTGAGCTCCGTTTTTAGCATATTGTATATGGAAACAAATCATAATTTCACTATAAACGCAACAGGATAACTTTCATGGCCAAATTATGACTTATATAAAATATCCATTTTCTATCCTATTATATTTAATCAAATTTACTCCATTTATTTATAGTTAATTTTACGGGGTATTACGAATATATAATTTTGAAAATCGAAAAATATAATAAATATGCACTCTCATATATCGCTCGATCCATTCTATGGCGTTACACTTACCTTATCTCTAATGAATCTAAGTATCAACTTAGACTCTAGTGAACAACCTAAGTGAGTAATCGCTTAACCTAAGCTAAAATACCATGTGTGGTGACTGTCATACATCTCTGATACCTAATATACCTGAAGAAAACACTTAATTATACCCATCTGATTTAGGAAGATTATCAAGGATGAAATAACTAAAACTCTAATAATAACCTATCGAATATCTCATAGCATCAAATAAAATACAGTATCAACACGGATATAAAACAGGCACGATGGATAAGTATAACTAAATGAAACAAAACAAATATCAAAGTGCAAGGTCCATAATAGTCATACGAGTTTATACATCATCAAAATAAACTCAAAGAAAATCTATCTCTGAACAAGGTAAAGCACTGCCAAACCTCAAGTTAGACAACTGTCTAATGTGATCGATAGACAATCTTAGAATACTATGAAAACCGAGATAACAAAGGAAATTGGGTATGGATAATCATACCTGACTTTTCCTTGCATCCAAAGTGTTAGCGCATAACACCGTATATGTTATACTACTACTACCATAATCATATGGGTATACTACGCTAAGTATATAATTGGTGTTATCTCAAGAATACCGACATCATAAGACATCTTACAATCACGCATCATAATAATCATAATAAGAATGAAGTAAGCATGCAATGATAACCATCCTCGATCTTTTAACGTCGTGTCCATCCTAAAGGTCTCCCCTCGTCATGCATCATTACTACCATCCCCAAGGTCTTGCATCACCATGATTATCATCGAATCCTTGCTTTACCACGACCATTTTGAAAGTATCACTTCACCACGGTTCTTTCTGGAGCCTCACTCCGTTATAACCTTCTCAAAGTGCCCCTTTGTCATGACCTTCTCAAGGTATTCCCAAATTCTTACTTCGTTATGATCATTTTTGGAGTCTCACACCCTATCATGATCAATTCTATAGGCTCATTATGACTTTCTCAAAGTCATCCTTCCTTTTTACCTTCTCAAGTTCTCCTGGATACATGATAACTCACTGCACGACCTCTCAAGCTGGCAACATCTTATGCCACAATTGGATCTAACATTCTTTGGGATATTTATTTCGTAGATATGCCCTCTTTGGGCAATCCAGACTGTCTAACGGTGTAGGGTACATTGGAAAGCATCCTTACACACCCCTACCCTTAGGAACAACCATCCTATCTTAGGTTATTAATGATCCCTTTATCATCCAACTCAATCTAGAACATCTCATACCCCTCTACATCGCTTATCCTTATCAATCATCTTACCCAGACTACTCCACTCCCATCCATTCACTTCCCACTTGAAGTAATCGATCAAATGACTCATATTGTCGAAGTTTGGAGTATCTCTAATCACTCATCTCCTATCGTAGATTCATTTCTTCAAATTTCAAAGTCATCACATCGAAACATCACGCCTTCACCTCGTCTTTTGTCATCGACCTTCATCACGTTGTAACCATCGAAAATGAATGTTTAATAATCAACCCCCAAACCTCGACCAATAGGCCACCACCAAAAGAGTTTGGTAACAACCGTAAAAGAGGTCGGTTATGACCATTTTTGGCCAAACCAAAGCTTCACCAAGTTGAAGTGGTTCTCTTCTTTCTTTGACCCCATGCTAACTCTAAGCCATCCACTCTAAAACACAAAGCAATCTTCTGAAAAACATAGAATACAAATAGGTAGGCTCGAGACCTTTTCCACTTCAAAATTTATCTAAGTATAAAGTTGTTATCCATACATTTTTCAATCACTATGATAGGAAAAGTTATCAAGGGAAAAAGTAACAACCAAGTTAATAAGAGGATATAGAAGCGTTGGTGGAACGACCCATATTTTTTGGACGATTTTACCCCTGAAAACTTATGGTGAATATAATTTTGATAGTAGTCTCATTAGCATTCAAGACTACTTCCATTATAAAGATAAGATAGTTTCCCTTTCTATGAAGTGGTTATAATATAATTTGGACTTTCTGACTAAGAGATATAACTGTTTGAAGATTGGAGTTACAGATTCATTATTCGATAGAAGTCGGTTTGGCAAGGAAGATGGAATAGGAAATCCTATTCAGTAGGTGTCATATTCGATAGGTGTCTTTTTCAATAGGTGTCCTGATCGGATAGGAAATCATGTTTGGTAGATGTCCAATCCGGTTAGTGTCTTGTTCGGTGGGTGTCATGTCCATTTGGTGCTCTATTCGGTAGGAAGGTCCATTTCTTTGTTCTAGAGGATATGCTTTGGAGTTTTGCCAATACATAGCTGAGCCATCTTTACCCAACATAACTTTTCTTCTATTTCTCAAATAGCTCTCAACCTCCATTATTCCTTTCTTCACCCAAATCTTCTCTAATCTCATCCAAATCTTGTTTATATCATAGATATGCAAGGGAATTCACTATAAAGCTTCAAATCTGCATTTTTCAAAAAGAAAAAATGAATCTTGGCTGGAATTTTCGGATTTACATTGTTTTACATGCAAAACTTGGATTTTAGAGGTTTTGTTGAGTGATTTATAATATCTTACCTTATTATATATGTATCAATATGTTTTGGCATGTTTTAAACTCATTTCTAAAGTCAAAATCACATTTTGGAACTATTTTTAAAAGTAAAAAGCTGGAGTAAAACGAATTTAAAATGTTTTTTAAGTGTTTTAATCATGTTGATTTGATGTGTGGTTGTCTTGGTGTATGTTAGGATATATTAGATATACATTATAGGATGATTTTGCAATGGATTGTTGTAAATTTTCAAGCTTGAATGTTTGAATGTTGATTGTTGCATGTATGGTGTTTGTGTGAATGCATGATAGTTGAAATGCTCATCGAAATAACTTAGAGTTAGAAAACATGAAACCGAACTTTGATGGATTGGCTTGAGGTTGTTGAGAGTTGTATTGTTGCATATAGATTGCACAAGGGTCGAAGAATGGAGCACAATGGCAAAATTGGTGAAAAAAATCAAGAAGTGGGAAATTATAGGATTATGGGTTTAGTTGTAGGCTATCCGGTGGTAGACTTGCTCGGTGGTTGCGTTGCTTAGTTTGATATTAGCTGGCTGGGCTTGGCATGATTGGGCATTGGATTAGTCTAGTGGCGGAGGAGACCAAACCACATTTGTTGTCTGATAGAGCCATTAGGAACCAGGCAGAATTTTCTGTTCGGTGGTGTTATAGAAGACGGGACAAAATTCTCTATCCGGTGGAGTTATACCCAAGTACCGAACAAGGAAGGATACTTGAGGTTGCGGAGCGGTAAGCCGAGCAGGACTAAGGAAAAATAGAAGTGAAGTATGTGGGTCTTTGATGAGCTAATAGGGAACAAGGATGGATGGCTTCAGGACAACTTAGGATGACCTTGAACTTTATGCAGTGACTAATGAAATAGTGGTGTGGTGCTTTAGCATCGACGGCGATGTTGACTTTGGAAACTTGGTAGGATGGCTCTACGTTTTATGATATGGCTCTAGAGGCATTCAAAGATGATAACTTAACGATGGGATTCATGGCAGTGATCCATAAGTGCAAGTTTAACAATGGGCGCTTGCAAGTGAGATTTGCGATTGTGTCATACTATGGAGATAGCCATGATGGAAAAATGATAGAGTTCCATTTTGGAAACACATGCAAAAGGATCATTGATAACTCAAAGGTTTCTAGTGTGCTTGTTAAGAAGGGTTATATGAGACGCCCACCTGGATTTGTGATTATCTCCTAATCTTGCAATAGTAGGTTACCTTAGGCTTTGCAATTATGGTCTGGTTCCTAGCCGTTCGGAGTGGCATGGATTCGAGCACTAATGAAGCCAGTATTACGATTGGATCCTTGGTTTGCAATTGTGCCATATGAGTTATCATATATCCAATACACTTGAGTGATAATGAGGAATGTTTGATGTATGCTATATTTACCATTGTTTTTTATCACTCTAGGATGTCACATGATGTAGGTATTTCAACCGTATACATAGAAACTGGACATTGTACTTCGATTGTAGTATACTTATATAGCTTCGATAATAGATTAGCATATATCTGATTCTTCATACCCTATTTCCGTATTTACTATATATGATTCTTATAGTATTTTAAATATGTTGTATCGCTCACACCAGACTGTTATCTGAACTAAGGTTTTATGATTTACTTCTTATTATCTCGGGTACTCTTAAATGAGCGGATTGGGTATAACAAGTCTGGATAGCGCATGGAGTTGTACCGAGTACGACCAAGGGGCTACGCTTTAGTATATCTATACTTGAAGCTTAGTATCGCATATATTCTGCTGTGTAGTATTGTGGAGCTATGCCAGTACTTGTATTATTAGAGATATTTATAAATTTATTATGGATACTTGGGATATATAAACTCTCTTTTTTCAGTTTTTACATAGTCTGTGAGCCTATTGTACCGTGATGCTCTTATTTATGATTCATTTGGCTATATCACTATCTCATCTATTTTAAATCTATGTTGTTATATTATATTTTATCTGTGTGTTGTGAGATGTTCTATAGGTTCTATGTTTGGATTTCCTCTACTTTTCACCATTGGTTACCACCCTATATCGGTCGGATACCTCCATAGCGCATCATGCCAATATAATGGGTACCATAGGTGTATGGAGGTTGTCATATTTGGTATCAGTGCTTTGATTACGTAAAAGACCTATGTTGATTCTAGGATCCATTAGAGATAAGGAAGGAGTTACCACCTTATAATGGACCTAGCGATATATGAGAGAGCGTACTTGTAATGCTTTGGTTTTCAAAACTATGTAGTAGAATATATATATAGATTATCAGTTGCATTGCATTCATAGACACCACTTATTTTTACAGGGACTGGTCATTCCTAATACAACTTATAAGAATGGGCTGGCTAACAAAGAATGCTGGTAGGAACTCCATCTCTACAATTGATGAGGGGATGGGATCGGGGGTTACTAACCCCGTCTCGCAAAACATGTTCGTTGAGATGGTGCAAAACATGGTTCAGAATACCCAAGTTGCTCCTGCTGCAATATTTTGTGGTGGTGCTCCATTATAAGTGCCAATGGTTTACTTCACCCAATTGAATAAGGATTTCTGTACTCTAGATGGTAAACCATTTCATGAAACAGAATCAATCGTCGAAGTGTAGGATTCATTAAACACCTGCGAGTGCATCTTTGAGGATATGGAATTAGAGGATGCGATGAAGAAGAGATGGTCTTTAGACAGCTCCAAGGAAGGGCTATAGGGTGGTAGAATGCAATCAAGATTACAACTCTTGACGATCAGATTCCTTAAGAGTGGTTTAAGGTGAGATTTGAAGAGAAGTATATACTTAACGCTCAGAAGTCGGTGCTCTATTTGCTGACTTGAAATAGGGGGATATGACCTTGTTGGAGTACATGTTTGAGTTGGACACACACCGTCGAAGTATGGCCTATCTTTTATCGATACTCTGCTTAAGAAGAATGAGAATTTCATCATGGGATTAGATGATTATCTTAGAGAGAAGCTAGTGGGGAATATTGATGAGCCATTTGAGAGGACAATGGGGAAGGCTCTTCAACATAAGAGTCTGTATCCTAAGCCTAATACGGTTGTTGCATCCAAGGATGAGCCAAAGCCGTAATCTGACTGGGGAGGCAAGAGGAAGTAGGACAACAACAAGAAGAAACAGTTTCAAAAGAGTGGTCAAAAGAAGGGCAAATGGGAGCCTACGTGCTTAATTATGGGGAGAAGGATCATCTTGTCAAAGATTGTAAGGCGGATGGCAAGAAGTGCTACAACTGCCACAAGCTAGGGCATATTAAGAGGGATTGTCCAGAAGCATTGAGGAATAAGAAAGTTGTGTCTACTTATGCTTTGAACACTATTCCAGCTTCGTAGAGCGCTCCATTAGGGAAGAGAAGGGGAAGAGCATCATTATACAGGGTATGCTTTTTATTTTTGATGTACACGTTTTATCCTATATTGGGCATCACATTCCGTCTTATCTAGTGATTTGTTATGTAGATTGAGATTGAAACCTGAAATTGTTGACCGACCCTTGATTGTAACAAACCCAGTTGGAGGCTCTACTGGCCTTTGCATGGCTTGTCAAGACCTAGCTTTATCAACTCATGGATGTTTTTTTACTTGTAATTGCTTTGTTCTGGGTTTTGTGGGATTCGGTATTATACTGAGGATGGACAGGCAATAGAGGTACAAAGTAGTGTTGGATTGTAAGAGGCCATTGGTGACGATAGGGATCGATTATGGGCATAGGTTGGAGATAGGCCGCCTGCCTAACAATGAGGTCATGGTTAACTTTCTATACTCCCTCGAGATCCCACATGACAAGTTGTCATCTGTGCCTATAACAGGGAATATCTAAACATATTTGAGGAGATGACCGGATTACCACCAGGTAGGGAGATAGAGTTCTGTATAGATTTGGTAAAGGATGTCAGACTAGTAGTTATGCCTTTAAAGCATATGGCACCCAGAGAGCTGAAGGAGTTAGATGTGAAAATAAATGACCTATTGAGGTGAGGATTCATAGTTAGGAGCATATCTAAGTAGGGCGCGTCTGTACTACTCACCACTTAGGAGGATGACTCTCTAAGGTTGTATGTAAATTACCATGAGCTGAGTAAGGTGATGGAGAAGAACAAGTAGCTACCCCCATGGATTGATGACTTGTTCAATCAACTCCACGATGCTAGGGTATTCTCTTAGTTGGACCTTGCGATGTGGTTGCACCAACTGAGAGTAACAAAGAAGAAGGTGCCAATTACAACATTTCGTACACCATTTGGATTCTATGAGTGGTTGGATATGTCGTTCGGGCTAACCAATGCACTAGCATACTTTGTAGATCTTATGAATCGTATTTCCAGGGATCAGCTAAATAAGTTTGTACTTTTGTTTGTGGATGATATCCTTGTTTATTCGAGAATAGAGGAAGAACACAAGGCACATTTGAGGAATGTGCTTAAGGTGTTGAGGGAGCACCAATTGAAGGAGAAATTTTCCACGTCACTTTTTGAGGAGGGAAGTGCAATTTTTGGGTCACGTTGTCTCTGAGCAGGGAATTGTTGTAGATCTGACGGAGGTGTCAGTAGTGTAGGGATGGGATTGGCTTAAGACCTGCTATAGATATGAGATGTTTCCTTGGACTAGTGGGATACTATAAATTTTTTATCCGGGACTTCTCTAAGCTAGTAGCGCCGTTAACCAACCCGATAAGGAAGAATCAGACTTTTATTCAGGACGCGTGGTGCGAGCATGCATTCGTGAGTCTAAAGGAGAGGTTGACGAGTACATCATTACTAGTCATTCTAAGAGGGAATGAGGAGTTGATAGTATACACAGACACCTATGGGTGTGGACTTAGTGTGGTATTGATGCAGAGAGGAAAGGTTGTCATCTATGCTAGTCGACAAGTGAAACTACACGAGAGGAAGTATTTGATTCACGATTTGGAGTTGGCGGCGATAGTATTTGTTTTGAAAATGTGGAGGCATTATTTTATTGGGAGAGGTTCGAGTTGTATACGGACCACAAGTTGTTAAAGTATCTATTCTTCGAGAAGGACCTCAACCTTCATCAGCAGCAATGGCTAGAGTTCCTAACCTCTAATGACTTGGGCATTTGTTATACGCCTGGTAAGGGAAATGCGGTCACTTATAAATTAAGAAGAAGCCATGCGAACTTGGAAGCGATGTTCCTAGAGTGGAAGCAGTTGGACTTTATCGCTGGCTATGATTTTAGACCTCGATGTGAGCTAGAGTCAGAAGTGTTGGGTAGACTGACAATCAGACCGACCTTGATTGAGTGGATCGTTACTAGTTAGGAGCGAGATACTAGACTAACAGAGATCATGACAAAGATAGAAGGATGGGTAGAATTTGAGGAGATGAAGTAGTATGGGCTTGACCATGACAGTTGGCTCCATAAGGATGGGAGATTTTTTGTTGTTGATGTCAATGTGTTAGGTGATGAGGTGCTACGAGCGTTCCATCATTGGAGATTGACTATACATCTCAATGGCAATAAAATGTAACATGAAGTGAGGTAGATATTTTATTGGTAAGGGATAAAGAAGGATAATGAAGCATTCATCTCGAAATGCATGAACTCTCAGCTAGTAAAGGCAGAGCAGAAGAAGTTGAGTGGTTTGCTGCAACTGCTCGAGTTTCCTAAGTGGAAATGGGAACAAGTTTCAATGGACCTTATCGATGGATTTCCAAGGACCAGAGGAGGGTTTGAAAGCATTTGGGTCATAGTTGATAGACTGACGAAGTGTGTTTGATTCATACCCATCAAGTCAAGTAGAACGATGTCTAAATTGGCCAAGTTGTATATGAAATGGAACCTGCAATTCCATAGTGTGCCGAGGAGCATTGTGAATGGCCGAGACCCTTTTTCCAGTAGCAGGTTTCGGAAGAGCTTACAAGAGGCGCTGGGGATAGAGCTGCATCTCAGTATGGCTTATTACCGACAAATAGTGGGAAGACCGAGAGGGTGAATCGTATTCTGGAGGATCTCCTGCAAGCCTACTTTTAGGGGCTAGTAGGACGATCCATTGCATTTAGTAGAGTTTGCATACAACAATAGTTATTAGTCCAGCATCGGTATAACACTATTTAAGGCGTTATATGGCGACCATGCAACACTCCATCATGATTGTAGGAAGCAAGCAAGAAACAGGTAATTGGGCCAGAGGTAATTAGAGAGACTTTAGAAAAGATTGAGATCATTTGGCAACTAATAAAGGCTATTAGGATAGACAAAAGAACGACGTTGAGAGGAGAAGACGTGATTTAGAGTTCTTCGTCCATGACTTGGTGTTTATCAAGAACTCTCTACTAATGAATTTTGTTTGATTCGGTATTAAGAGGAAGTTGGCACCGAGATTCGTTGATCCTTTTTCGATACTTGAGAGGATCGAGAATCTAGCATATAGAGTCGAGTTTCCTTAGAAGATGGCGGACGTGAAAAATGTGTTCCACGTATCTCACTTTCAAAAGTTTATGCATGGCTCAGGCGTAATAGTTAAACCAAATCGGCCTGATTATATCAAGATTGAACCAGAAGCATAAAGAGCTTGTAAGCTTATTCGTATCATTGGACGTGATACAAAGTAGCTTAGAAGGAAGACGGTAGAGTTGGTGAAGGTTCAGTGGAGGGAGAGCAAAGGAAATTGTACTTGGGAGACCGAAGAGAGCATAAGGACCGCTTATCCAGGGCTCTTTACTTGGTAAGACTTATATCTATCGCATTTACTTTCACTTTCAATATCATATACGGTAGTTTTGTATCCTGCATGTTAGGGTAAGCATATATACCATTTATTTTTTTTGTATGCATGTCTGTGGTGTTTGCTCATGGATGTTATGCATGCAAGGTAGCTATGTTTGATTTTTCCTTGGTTGTATGGAAATTTCGGGGCAAAATTCCTAAAGGGAGAAGGAGTGTAATGACCTGTATTTTTCTACATGCTTTTACCCCTGAAAACTTATAATGACTATAAGTTTTGATACTAGCTGAATAAGATATGATGGTCTCCCTTTCGATGGAGTGGTTATAATAGTACTTTGGACATTCTGGATAGGTGATATGGTTGTTTGAAGAATGGAGTTAGAGACTCTATTCAGCAAAAGTTAGCTCGACAAGGAAGATCGAACAGGAAATCCTGTTCGGTAGGTGTCATGTTCGATTGGTGTCATATTCGGTTGGTGTCATGTTTGGTAGGTGTCCTATTCGGTGGGTGTTCTGACCGAACACGAAATCCTATTTTGGTAGGTGTCTTGTTCAGTAGGGGTCTTGCCCGGTAAGTGTCCTCTCCGGTATCCTATTCGTCAGATGCTCTGTTTAGTAGGTGTCATCTCTGGTTGGTGCTATGTTCGAGAGGGAGGTCTTTCCTGTGTTCTGGGGATATGCTTTATGGTTTTTCCTATAAATAGGTGAGCCATCTTTCCCTAACTTCACTTTTCTTTTATTTCTCAAATAGCTTTCAACCTCCATTATTCCTCTCTTTACCCAAATCTTCTCTAGTCTCATCCAAATCTCATTCAAACCATAGATAAGCAAGGGATTCATTAGGGAGCTTCAAATCTACATCTTTTGGAAAGAAAAATCGGATCTTAGTTGGAATTTTTGGATTTGCATCGTTTTGCGTGCAAAACTTGGATTTTAGAGGTCTTGGTGTGTGATTTATCATCTTTCGGCTTATTATTTATGTATCTATAGGTTTTGGCTTGTTTAAAACTCATTTTAAAGTTAAAATAACATTTTGTAACTATTTTTAAAGTCAAATATGAAGTAAAATGAATTTAAAATGATTCTAAGCATTGTAATCATGTTGATTTGATATGTGGTTGCCTTGGTGTGCGTTAGCATATACAAGATGCACATTATAATATAATTTTCCAATGCATTGTTGATGTTTGCATTCTTAAATGTTTAAATGTTGATTTTTTTTCATGTATCGTATTTCTGTGAATACTGGTATGGTTAAAACGGTCATCAAAGCGACTTAGAGTTAGAAAACATGAAATCGAGCTTCGACAGATGGACTCGAGGTTGTTAAGAGTTGTATTGTTGCATATGGTTTGCACAAGGGTTGAAGAACGGAGCATAGCTATGAAATTGATGAAATAATAAAGAAGTGGGAAACTACATGATTTTTGGTTCTGTGGTAGGCTGTTTAGTTGTAGACTTGCTCGATGGTTGCTTGGCTTGGTTTAGCATTAGCTAGCTCGTCTTGGCATGGTTGGGCATTGGATTGGTCCGGTAGTGGAGGAGACAGGACAACATTTGTTATTTGGTGGAGTCATAGGGAATCAGACAGAATTTTCTATTTGGTGGTGACATAGAAGATCAGATAGACTTCTTTGTCTGGTGGAGTTATACCCAAGTACCGAACAAGGAAGGCTACCTGAGGTTGCATAGTGGTACGCTGGATAGGACTTGGGTCGAACAGAAGTGATGTGGGTCTTTGATGAGCTGATGGGGAGCAAGGATGGACAGCTCCGGGATAACTTAGGATGACCCTGGACTTTGTGCAGCGAATAGTGAAGCAATGGTGTATTGACGTCGATGATGACGACAACTTTGGAACCATGGTGCGATTGCTCTATGACTTACAATGAGGGCTAAGAGGCAATCCAAAGATGATGACTTAACGATGGGAGTCATGGCGTTGATCCACTAAGCCAAATTCAATGATGGGGGCCTGTGAGTGGGATTTGCGATTGTGTCCTTACTACAACAAAAATGCCATATTACAATGAAGTTTTTACAATGGCCTGTAAATGCCCATTGTAATAAAAACCTATTGCAATAGTTTTCTCTGGTTTGTTAAAATAGATGCCACTTTTTAACACCACTTTTTCTTTGCATGTTGTAATAGATAACTATTACAACGTTTTCCATTCCCCATTGTAATATTTGCCTATTACAATTGTTTTTGCCTATTGTAATTGATACCAAATTTAATCCATGTTTGCCCATTATAATAGATGCCTATTACAGCCAGTTTCTTTTACCCTTGTAATAGATTTCAATGCTAATTGTAATAGATACATATTACAACATTTTTATTTTACCAGTTGTAATAGATACCAATTTTCAACAACTCTTAACCGATCGTCATTATCTTCGATTACTTTAGACGTCGTAGGAAGATTTAATCAGTATTCTAATAGACTTAATTTTACTTTCCAGTTATTAGTACGTAACTATTAAATAACTAAAAAGAAATTATTAATAGTTAATCATTTATAATTAATAAATAATAACTAGAATTTAATAATTAATATTAAATGTATAAAAATTAATAATTACTATTAAAAAGTTAATAATTAATATTTGGTAACATATACATCATAATTAACATTCAATAATGAATATTCAGTCATAATTAATATGTGATATGTAACATCCGCTACTTTGAGGCCCATAACTAAGCGCTATAGACACTACAGTCATCTATAGTACTAATTTCCGGTGACAAAGTACGGTAATGTTAATAGTATGAATATAAAATAAAATCAACACAGATTTCAAAATGGCTTTTTTGATTACATTTCAAATCAATATTTCATATTCAATTACATAATCCTAAAATGATCCTAGGTTTTGATCAAATATAGTTATTACAAATTATGCCAACGGCAACATATGAAGATGCCCCTTTGGATGATCAAAGTGCTAGATAGATAGCCATATCAGTCATTAATACATCATAGCAGAAATAACACTAAATAGCTCCTATATAGCTAGCTTTGCTTCCTTTACGTCTTCGGAAGCTTATTTATCCAACCTACTAATCCTGAAAGGTTCTTAGCTCTCAGTCTACTCAAATTTAATTTTAAGCACCCGAGAGTTTAAAGGGAAAACATAAGTTTCAAGTCAGACATAAAGCTTAGTGTGAATATTTCTATTACATTTCGGTTTACTGATATTAAGTGAGACCACGCTGCTTAGCGGAACGGGTTTCCACTCACTAATATCCTTTTAAAATCATATCTTTTGCAAATCAAAATTCTACAATCAAACTGATTATTTCAACAGCAGCAATAACATATATGCATATAGATCAGGTAATCAATGGACTATCTGTCTGAACCATATAGTATTAACGGGCAAACTATTAACTACTGGCTGACTCGGGCATGCCAAACATAATAAATGTTCTAACTTCTGTTAGATACAATACTTGATGGTCTATCATTAACTTACTTTGCCTAGGATCAACTGATCTTAATGGTTTTGTGGGCTCACCGATAACCTATCTCTACTTCGTGATGCATATCTTTTACATTTTACATATGATTTACCCTTGAAATCATATCTTTTTAAAACAAGTAAACTATGCCCTTTGCTTATTCAAAATACTTATTTCACGATATATGCTTTACACAAACAATGTTGATGAAAATCTAAATCCATAGGGTTATCTATCCCTTTGAAATAAGTTCAAGCCCTTTTTAACTATGAAAACATTAGGCTATAAAGCCACAACCTTCTTTTTGAATCCATTGCTTAAGACCTCAAATAATCTGTTTCGAAATCACTGAAAACATCCCTTTCGAAATCACTATTTAAAATCTTAGACATCCTCTTTCGAAAACATTAAAAACACACCTTTAAAAAACATTGGAAACATTCCTTTCAAAATAATTAAAAACGTACCTTTCGAAGGCATTGGATTGAAGTAAGGATTTGTGAAAACATAACTTCAAAACCCTTTAAAAGTATCCCTTTTGAAACCATTGGGTTTAACATTTAGTATAATAATTATAGGGTTAAAGAGAATGGAAGCAAAAGCTTTGCTTTCAAAAGCATTAATCTTAAGAAAGGAATTGGAGAAGAGAATAGCTTTGAAACCATCCTTTCGAAACCATTGCCTCCAAAACCATCGATAAAAGCAGCTAAAAGGACTCTTTTAAGAGCATCGGGAAGGTGGCTTCAAAAATTGGAAAGGCGAAAGCTTCCCTTTTGAATACATTGTTTAAAGGTTATAAGAAAAGTTTCCCTTAAATAATTCGAAAGGTATGAATGCGGAAGCTCTGGTGTCGAATAGGTTCGAAAGTGGCAATTCCTTCGAAAGCTTTTTTTTAAAACAACAATAAGTTAACTGATTCGAAAGCTAATAAAATTGGCTTCAACCCCTTCGAAAGAATGCCTTTGACACAGCCCCTTCGCCTTTCTCTAATACACTACATGCGAATTACTTGATACCATATGCATTAGTTTTGAATAAGTGTGAAAGGTCTTTTGGGCTTGGTGAAGAAAGTGAGCAATGGAAGTAACGAAGTTGTAGTTCGAATCAAAACTGAATTTTTGCCTTCCAACTAATTCCTTCTTACCTAACTTGCCTTGTCAAAATATGATTGATTGCCAATTCTTTAGCAAAATTCTTTTCTAAAAATGTTTTTGAATTCAATAATTAATAATTGAAATTATTTTAACAAATAAGTCCTTCTTCTTAAGAAAACATTTAAAACATTATAGTCCTCTAACTTGAATAATATATTAACCACAGTAAAATACTTAGGAAAAATCCCCAATAATCACAATAATTCACTTTGAATATGTTTATTTGACATATTTAAATTTCTAACCCAAAAACATTATTTAATTGCCTTAAATAATTTAAATCTGTAATACTCTATTTTCTCTCTTAGAAAATCCATAATAATTCCATAATTACTTGGAAAATTAAACTCACTTCTAAAATAATGTTTTTAACCATATATCAAAAACTCAAATCGTTTGGATGTCATTTAATAGGTTATCTAATCTAAACCTATCATAAAACTATATGAAACCATATAAGTCATCAACAGGCATATATATCCATTTAAACAGACACAACATGGCTTATAACTTGTAAAAATAGTTTGGATCTGATTTAAAATCGAAATCAATATCAAAAGTGAGATGTAGTTAATTATTCACCTTAGCTTTGTGTTAAGAAGGTTGAGATTTGCCTTTAAATTGATTTGCTTTAGCTTTCTACTTGAATCCTAGCTTTTCTTCTCCTTGAATCCTCTTAATGGTGGACGACCTAGCTCCCTTAAGATTTTAATTTTGTTTATGAAAGCTAATATGAGTAAGGAATGGAGAATGGAAGAGTTTAGGGTGTTGGAATAAAGGCTATTCCCATTTTACCTTTATCATATTCCTCCTTCTTACTTATTTTTAACTCTTTTACTAATACATTCATTAAGGCGTGTCTCCTTCTTAATTAAAAAATTCCAATCTCTTAGCTACCTACTTTATTTTATTTTATTTGTCGAATTAAATAT
This sequence comes from Allium cepa, assembly GCA_030765085.1. Taxonomy (NCBI): domain Eukaryota; kingdom Viridiplantae; phylum Streptophyta; class Magnoliopsida; order Asparagales; family Amaryllidaceae; genus Allium; species Allium cepa. Next base: position 562,799,017 of record CM060939.1, read on the forward strand.
TCTAAATGATGTTAGTCAAAATTAGGGTCATTACAGACTCCCCTCCCTAAATTATTTTGTCCTTGATATTCATAAAATCAAATATATGGGTAAGACATACCTTCAAACAAGTTAGGATAAGTAACTCTAATCTTGCTCTCGGTTTCCAAGTGCGGTCTTATAACGACCCAAAATTTTCGACTTCGAAAATTCGACACTAATACGTCCACTTTAGAAGTGCCAAGCATCCGAACGTCGAAAATTTCAGATTGTTAAAGAAAAGAAGGAGGAAGAACAACAGAAACAACAACATCTCACATTTGCAGTGTATTAAATATAATAACAAATAATAGCATTCATGCAAAGAAAGCTGTAATTGTCAGATTACAGTCAATATATCAGAGTACAACTATTTACAAATAAACTGGGTAATTATAGTTAACTTGTCCCATACTACAATCAAATCAAAATCAAATACACAGCGGTATACTCCATAATCCTGCCATCCAGCTCGCTTCCCGAGCTCCATGACGTCCTAACCTGAAAATCTGTAATACTTGGTCTGACCCAAGTATTACACAAAGTAACACCCGGGTCAGGCTGGAAACCAGCGTGAGTAAACCCATAAAATTTGAAAATACAGAATTACAAGACTTATTTAAAAACCCTGGGGTAACTCGTACCTCACGACGAGTTCTTAGCTTGTTAGAACCAACACTTATTTCACAAATCAATCCCTAAGTACCACTATATAGTTTCAATAGTCCAGTTTACTTAAATTATTCCAATCCGCCTATTGATTTCACATACCAAATCTATAAAGAATTACTGTAGATTACAAATCGAAGTGGTTTCAGGTATTTACCGATAACTGACCCCGGTCTCTTCAAATCTAATGTTATTAGTTAAGACAAATGTTTAAGTTTAAATAATACAATTTATATTCAGGATCTCATATTCACACAACAATTCACCTCAGATAGATAACCCATAATATCACAGTTCAACCAAAGTATCTCATATCATAAAGCATCACAAATCACATATTAGAGATATCAAATAATCTAAGTTATTTAATATATCTTAATCATCTATAAGCAAGATAAATCAATTGTACCACTTATAATTAATTTAATTGCTTTTTAAATCCTACTTACTTAACATTAATTAATTACAACCATTAATTAATCATTCTTTAATTATCAATCTAAATTAATTATCCATAATTACTTTCATTAAGTAATTATCCCATTGGTTAATTAACCTTTAATTATTAATTAATTATCCTCTAATTACAAGTTAAATTAATTAACCCTTAAAAACTAATCATTTAATTACTTACATTAAGTATTTATCATTTAATAAATTACCTACATTAATTATTCTCAAATGACTTAAGTTTGTTAGAATCCTGAGTTTACGATTTTGACGATAACAACTATATAATGGAAATCATACATATATCATACACAAATAAAAGCAAGACAAACGACTATCTTGACAAGATGATGACTAAAGCATTAAAGAAATTCATCTACAAAGTTGAACGAAGATCGAAGGAAAAAACACTCAAGAATGAACCCAGAAAACCTCACTTGACAGGTTCAGACATCTGAATGCAAAACTTCAGACGTCTGAACGTAGATGCTGGACTAAAATTAATAATAGGTTCAAGATGTCTGAAAACAACATTCAGACGTCTGAAACTGGACTTGGGGTAAAAAATTCAAATAACAACTGTCATCTCCGAAAAGACACAATTCCATCTCTCCTCCGCAACTCTTCACCAATGAACATGACAACTCTAGACTGAAAGGGAAGATATGTGACTACTAGAAGCAACTCACTACAACTATATAAACAAGAATCGAAGCACCAACTTACTCACTAACTTCTGTCTTATAAACTTCTGTCTTATACAACTCAACTTTCTATCTTAATCATCTCTTGTTCTAATCAACTACTTGCTTCCAATCTGTAAATCTGAGATCATACACGTCTATATTCTCACGAACAATATTGTATTCAATCATTCAAGAGATACAGGAAGTTCAATTGTACTATATAGTCAAAATCCAAGTAATAGAGAACACATAGTTGACAAAGAAACTCTATTATTTTAAACCCGTTCCTTCGGGTAAAGGAAATTCCGAAGAGGAGCTTCGGGACTGAACGTAGGACGGGAGGTCCAAACCAGTATAAAACTCTTGTGTGATTATTCTTATTTACATTCTTTACTAATTATTACACTATAGTTTAATTTAGTTATATACTTGTCATTTGTATAATCGATCCACCATAAGTTAGTCTTTCAATTGGTATCAAAGCAAGGTTTGATTAAAAGTACTATAACAAGTTTATGAATCACTAATATGGCAAGTATCTTTCAAGAAGGTCAGTCTACCGCACGTCCCCCACTATTTAATGGCTCAAACTATGCATATGCACGTACTTTTATGGAAGCCAATGGTCTAAAAATATGGTCTGCTACACAAAATAAATATGAAGCACCTGACACGTCTATAAACATTTGGACCGATGCATAAAAGACCTTAGCATCAAATAATTCTAAAGCTATGAACATTTTATTTTGCTCTCTAGATAAAAATGAATTTTCACGTGTCATGTTATGCGCAACTGCATTTGACATTTGGTGTACCTTACAAATCACACATGAAGATACAACAAAGGTCAACAAACTAAGATTTCAATTTTGCAAAACCAATTCTCTTCATTCAAAATAAGGCAAAATGAAACTATTGTTGACATGTATTTTAGATTTCAAACTATCTAACATGATCTTATGGCATTAGGAGTTAAGTTTACTGATTTTGATTTAGTTTCTCGAATATTCAACTCTTTAACATCGGATTGGGAAAGGAATGTATTAGCTATTGATGAAGCTAAAGGTCTCTCTACTCTCAAGGTTGAAGAGTTGATAGGAAATTAAATGTCCTATGAGGCTAACTTACAGGCTAGAAAAGAAGAAAATGTTGAAAAGAAGAACATAACATTTGAAGCAAAGAATGATGACTCGTACTTGGATGAAGAAGAGATAGTCTTCATTGCCAAGAATTATAACAAATTCAAGAAATTTAGAAAGATGACCAAATTCCAAAAAGAAGGGAAGTCCAACACAACAAATCTATCTCAAATCAAGTGCTACGAATGTGATAAATACAGACATATGAAGAAAGATTGCCCTATACTCAACAATGAGAAAAAGAAAAAATTTGAAAATTTTAAGAAGAAAAGAGCTTTTAAAGTCACTTGGGACGATTCCAATTCATCATCATCTTCCGAAAGTGATAGTGATAGCGATAGAGAACAAGATAACGTATGTTTTTTGACTAACACTGATGAGGTATGTCCTGAACTTAGCTATAATGAATTATTAGAGTTAAGTATTGAACTTGATGACAGGTTTAGACAAATCAAAAATTGAATAAAGAACACCTAGCCAAAATAAATTGATTAGAACTAGAAACTGAATTATTTAAGGATGAAAAAGTTATTTTAGAAGAAGAATTAGAGATTTCACAACAAAAATGTAAAAAGTTTATCTAATATGATACACAACTTAGTGAAACAGATAAGTTAAAACTTGAGAATAATAATTTGATTAAGGAAAATGTGGAACTAAAAAGTAGTATAGAAATTTCAAAAAATAAAATTTGTGAATTAAAGCATAAACCAGAAAAAATTACTAACAACGTTTCAAAGTTTAACAAAGGAAAACAAGGTCTTGATAATTTAATTAAAATTTCAAAACCCTCTGTAATCGAAATGGATTAGGATTTGAACAGAATTCACAAAAGAAAAAAGGTAATACTATAAAGCAAAGTATCTTGTTTCAAAATGACACCAAAATTAAATAAAGATGTAAAATCTAAAAATATAAAAATTTAGATACCAAAGTCTAATGATAAGTTAATTGGACAAAAACATATTTATAGTTTTCTATCAAGTGTAGTATCTAACAATGATTGTGTTTTTAAAAGACCCAAACCCACTTGTGTATGGCTACCCTCCCCTCCTAACATTTAGGACCCTGATAAAAGAAGTGGGTACCAGTTGCATAATTTTTGTTTTATAGGTACCCAAAAATAAAAGCAAGGAGAAATGGATGCTCGATAGTGGCTGTTCAAAACACATGATCGGGAATGCCAAGATGCTCTCAAATATAAAGTATATTGATGGAGGCACCGTAACCTTTGGAGACAACTCAAAAGGATATGTCATCGGAATTGGAGAAGTCATGAACATTGGTATTTCTAACTCTTCTATTATCTCTAATGTTTTATTAGTAGAAAATTTAAAATATAATTTACTAAGCATTAGTCAACTATGTGATAAAGGTTTTCAAATAAATTTCGAAAAAAATCAATGCAATATATTTGATAATAATAAAAATTTATTATTTGAAGGATTTCGAAATAAAAATATTCATATTTTGAATATGAATATAAAACAAAATTCGGATTTATACTTGACCACTAAGTTTGATGATCCATGGCAATGTCATAAACGATTTTGTCACATAAATTTCAAATATATAAATAAATTATCAAAACATGAACTAGTTAAAGGTTTACAAAAAATTAATTATAAAATAGACAACTTGTGTGATGCATGTCAAATTGGAAAATTAAAAAGGACTCTTAAATCTAAAAATAATATTTCAACAAAAAAACCATTAGAATTGTTGCATTTAGATTTATTTGGTCCTACTCAAGTAAGATCAATAAATCAAAACAAGTATGTTTTTGTAATTGTTGATGATTTTTCAAGATATACATGGACTTTGTTTTTAAAACGTAAAAATGACACTTTTGGTACGTTTAAAATTTTTGCAAAAATAATTAAAAATCAAATGAATTTGAAAATTAAAAATATTCGCAGTGATCACGGAGGATAATTTGAAAGTGAATTGTTTACAAATTTTTGCAATAAAAAGGGAATTAATCATAATTTTTCAATTCCACATACACCACAACAAAACGGTGTAGTTGAACGAAAAAATCGAACATTACAAGAATATGCAAGAACAATATTAAATAGTAGTAATCTACCAAAACATTTTTGGGCTGAAGCTATTGCTACAACTTGTTATATTTTGAATAGAGTGATACTACGACCAGTGACAAAAAACAAGTGTTATGAAATATTTTTTGGTAAGAAACCTAAGGTATCATATTTTAGAACATTTGGATCAAAATGTTCCATATTAAATACTAAAGACAATCTAGGAAAATTTGATCCTAAGGTCGATGAAGGAATATTTGTTGGCTATTCGGATCAAAGCAAAGCTTATAGAATTTACAACAAAAGGATAAATATTATAGAAGAAAGTTTACATGTTTCTTTTGATGAAAATTTTATAACTACACAAATTAATGACGAAGAAGCAATACATCCAAATGATTCTTCTAACACACTTCACAATAATGATGAAGACATTGATCAAAATAATACTTTAGTTTCACCTCCTAGGATTTTAAGAATCATCCTATAGATAACATTATTGGAGATTTAAATTCTAGAGTAACTTGAAGTCAACTAAATCAAATAAGTCATGTTGCATTCATTTCAAATTTTGAACCAAAGAACTATAACGAAGCCTCTAAAGACAATTTTTGGATTTTAGCTATGCAAGAAGAATAAAATCAGTTCGAACGGAATAATGTTTGGGAACTCATTCCAAGACCAGAAAATCATTCCGTCATTGGAACAAAATGGGTATTTAAAAATAAAGCCGATGAAACCGAAAATATAGTTCGAAATAAAGCACGTTTAGTAGCACAGGGGTACAATCAAGAAGAAGGGATTGATTACGATGAAACTTTTGCACCTGTAGTTAGATTATATGCATACAAACTCTACTCGCTTTTGCTTGTCATAACAATTTTAAATTATATCAAATGGATGTCAAAACTGCATTTTTGAATGGTTTTATCAAAGAAAATGTTTATGCCAAACAACCACCATTATTTGAACATGAAAAATTACCAAATCATGTTTTAAAATTAAATAAAGCATTATATGGGTTAAAATAAGCCCCTAGAGCATGGTATGATAGGTTTAAAAATCATTTAATTTCATCATGATTTCAAATTGTTAAAATTGACACAACTTTATTTATTAAAAGAGAAAATGATGATATTTTAGTAGTTCAAATTTATGTCGATGATATCGTATTTGGATCAACTAATGAAAATTTATGTATACAATTTTCTAATATAATGAAAGATGAATTTGGAATGTCACACATGGGCGAATCAAATTTCTTTTTAGGACTACAAATAAAGCAACTAGCAAATGGTATCTTTATACATCAAGAAAAATAATGTAATGAACTATTTAAACATTTTGGTATGGATAAAACATCTAGTAAACCTACACCTATGAGTACAACTGTTCAATCTTGATAAAGATGAAAACGGAAATGATTTTGAAGAAAAATTATGTAGGAGTATGATTGGTTCGTTATTATACTTAACTTTAACTGCAAGTCGACCCGATATAATGATGAGTGTTTATCTTTGCGCACGTTTTCAAACAAAACCAAAAGAATCTCATCAACGAGCCGTTAAACGTATTTTAAGATATTTATCTAACATGAAAAAATATGGACTATTCTACCCGAATGGATCTTCCTTTGAACTTGTATCATATAGCGTTGCAGATTTTGGAGGATGCAAAATGGATAGAAAAAATACTAGTGGAACGTGTCATTTCATTGGACAATCTCTCATCTCATAGTTTAGGAAAAAAACAAAATTGTGTTTTTTTATCCACCTACGAAGCCAGAATATATTTCAGCGGCATTAGCATGTGCACTAGTAATTTAGATGCAACAAACCTTAAAAGATTTTGGAAAAATAATTGAAAAATCCCCGATTTATTATGATAACACTAGCGCAATCAATCTATCTAAAAATCCGGTAAATCATTCTCAAACTAAACATATAGATATAAGACATCATTCCTTAGGAGATAATGTCGAAAAAGGAACTATAACTTTAGAATATGTTAACACTAAAAATCAAATAGCCGATATCTTTACAAAACCGTTAAACGAACAAACTTTTGTAAAATTACGACGAGACTTAGGCATTTTTTCACTTAATGAACTTTTAAACTAAGAAAAATTTCTTATATCCATAAGTTTTTAGCTGATTAAAAACCTTTAAAAATTTAGACAATAATTTTGGACTATAAAAATGCAACCTATTTTTATGTTTGAATTGATATAAATCTAACTTTCAGAAGTTTCTCTTTAAAAATGTATATCAAATATAAAAATCAAAATGACATCTCAAGAAATAACTTCATATAATTCTGGATCGTCATCCTCAAATGTATCCACCCCTTCTCTTCGTACTCCTTCACCTCCTCATTCTCCACTCTCTCCTGACTTACCAAAAAGTCGATAGGGATTATCACCTCTATCGAAGAAAGCCAAACGAGAAAAACCACCTACAATTCACGAAAAACTTGATGAAATATCACATTATCAATTCGCAATGATGGATGCTCAAAAGGAAATATACTATAGACAGGAAGGAACAATCAAACATTTGAATTTCCTAGAAAAGGCTCTATATGCTATATGTGGTCATTCTCCAACAAAGAAGTGTTTACATAAAAAATCTCCACGCTTTGTTGAAACTCCTAGAGACGAACTGTCGACTTCTTCACCGAATGCTCCTTCTTGGTCCCCAATTAACTATGTTCATCCCATCTACGAACTGAATTCATAGGATCGTCAGGAATGAAACCAGAAAAAATAAACTATTACGTTTGAAGACGATTGTATACATATATATTTGTTTATATTGTAGTCTATTCAATAAATAAAGTTTTTTTCTTCATAAAAATATCAACAGAAAAACTAATCTGGAGTTTTTCAAATGTCTGAAAAAGATTCCAGACATGTGATATAGGAATCTGAAACTACTAATAAATGTTCCTAGACATTTGAAATCCTTTCCAAACGTCTGAAATTACTCTCTATCTAGTATTTGAACTTTTCAGAAGTCTGAGTACTATTTCCAGACGTCTGATTCTACTCTTTGTTTCTACATTAAGCATCTTTAGACATCTGATCCACTATTTCAGATGTCTGTAACTGTAACGACGGTTTTTTAAACCCTATCTCTGATCGATCAATCCCCTTTTCCTATTTCAACTCATTTCCAAATAGAAATTTATCATTATCAAAATCTAATAATCGAATTTCTCACCTGATTAATGCCACCACGAAAAAAAAATGGGAATCAAGAAAAGGAAGCATGGAAAAGGATCCTCTTCTCAACCCTTGATGTTAACTGACGCTCAAATCAAAGATTGGTTATTCCACAATCCAACAACTATAAGATGGTTTGAAGACTTGAAGATTAAGAAGATGCATCTCGGACCCTTCTATAACCTAATCAAGTTTCCTTCATACGATATGGATGACATCTTTGAGCAAGGTAACTTAAAAACCCTTGTTTCTTTTAATGCCAACGATATCTCTATCGAACAATTGGCTATATACCTTTTTTACGCTAATCTGGATAGTTCATCTGTATGGACTACTGAGAATGATGAAGAGTGGTTATGGACGAGTGTCTATGGGGCAACAATCAAGTTAACTCCCACTATAATTGAACGAATTTTAAAATGCTCTTGTACGGGTCATAGATTATCTGAAATGGAGGATATGCGATTCAGACCTCGTGATATTATAACACATCAATTATGGGAGAATCAAATGCATCAATTTTCATCCAAATTCCTTAGGCCACGTGCTAGGCTCCTTACCCAAATGCTTATAAATACCATTATCCCGCGATTAGGTAGCCATGAACAAATTACTAATCTTGAGCACAAAGCTTTATATGCTCTTTTTAGTCGAACTACGATTAATTGGGCTCAGTTCATTTTCGATTAACTTAAAGGTTTTTGGAATAGATCTCGCTAGACTATCATTCACCTGGCTTATATTATGCGAATCCTCAAAGCACTAAACATCCCATCATACATTTCTGCTTTTGAGGAGTTACCTATCAAATATAGTGGAACAAAATTTTTCAACCTTATGCATTTGCCGGAGGAACCACCATCTTATATGACTTTTCTAGAATGGAGAAATGCACAAGATCAACCTCCTCCTCCTACACAACAACAAGAACAACAATAACAAGAAGGTGATACAGAACTACCAAGGTAACCATCTCCACCTCCTCCTTCCTCATTTGAATATCACTCTAATATGGAGATTTTGGATGCATGGACTCTACCTAATGCTAATGAAAGTATTGCTCACTTAACTTTACAAAACCAAGTGCTTCTATCTAGAAATCAAATTCTCCTTGGTAAACAAATAGCAAGGCTTGATCACACATTGTCCACAAGGCTTTTAAAAGTTGAAGACTCCAATGCTTCAGTAGTTTCCAAACTTGATCAAGCACTTCAACAAGCTCGACAACCTTCTTCTGACTGGTCTACGCATTCTCCATCTCCTCACACATCGCCAAAGACTGGCGACGAGGACAAAGGGAAATTGGACTCCCCTGGTGATGATCTACCTTGACCTCGTATGGTTAATATTTTGTTGTAGTTAACTTCTTTTCAAATTACTGGTAAGACACTATCAATATTTTGCTGTGCTTCAAGATGTAATTTTTTGTAACTATTGTAATTATGTCTGTATATCATACTTGTCTTTGCGGTATGGTTCTTCAATTATTTTTGATAATGACAAAAGGGGAGAAAAATAGATATGCACACCTATATGGGGAGAATCTGTCTATAAATTATTATCTAAGTACATTGTATAGTTGTCATCATAAAAAAGGGGGGAACGTTAGAACCCTGAGTTTATGATTTTGACGATAACAACTATACAATGGAAGTCACATATATATATATATCATACACAGATACAAAGCAAGACAAAACACTATCTTGACAAGATGATGACTAAAGCATTAAAGAAATTCATCTACAAATTTGCACGAAAATCGAAGGAACAAACACTCAAGAATGAACCCAGAAAAACCTCACTTGACAGGTTCAAACGTCTGAATGCAGAACTTCAGACGTCTGAACATAGATGCTGGACTAAAATTAATAATAGGTTCCAGACGTATGAAAACAACATTCAGACGTCTGAAACTGGGCTCGGGGTAAAAAATTCAAATAACAACTGTCATCTCCGAAAAGACACAATTCCATCTCTCCTCGGCAACTCTTCACCAGTGAACAGTGATGACTCTAGACTGAAAGGGAAGAGATGTGACTACTAAAAGCAACCCTCTACAACTATATAAACAGGAATCAAAGCACCAACTTACTCACTAACTTCTGTCTTATACAACTCGACTTTCTATCTTAATCATCTCTTGTTCTAATCATCTACTTGCTATCCAATCTGTAAATCTGAGATCATACACTTCTATATTCTCTCGAATAATATTGTACTCAATCGTTCAAGAGATATAGGAAGTTCAATTGTACCATATAGTCAAAATCCGTGTAGTAGAGAACACATAGTTGACAAAGAAACTCTGCTATTGTAAACTTGTTCCTCCGGGTGAAGTAAGGGTTATTTGGTGAAAGAAAATTCCGAAGAGGAGCTTCTAGACTTGACGTAGGATGGAAGGTCCATACCAGTATAAAAACCATCGTGTGATTACTCTTATTTACATTCTTTACTAATTATTACACTATAGTTTAATTTAGTTATATACTTTTCACTTGTATAATCGATCCACCTTAAGTTAGTCTTTCAGAGTTAATTAATAACCTTCAATTACTTACATTAAGTAATTAACCTTTAATGACTTAAGACCTTATTTAATTGCAAATAAACATTTATTTCAATTAATTACTTAACCATCATTTAAATCTTATTCAAATGATATGCTTGTAATTAATTTATACGAAGTCACTTGAGTCCCTTTTGATTAATTAAGTTCAATACACTAATCTTGAGCACTTACCTAATTACATTAGAAAACATTTAGGAATTTATTTAATTAATTAACATAATAATTAATCAATACCAAAAAAATTTAAATTCAAAGACGTTTGACTCTATAATTAAAATTTAGAAACTTTCTTATAAACTTGATCAATGCTTTATTTGAAAACTTGTTAAATTTTCTCTTTGAAAAATGTTACTTGAAAATTTATTTTAGAATTTGCTTTGCCTTGCCTTAAAACTTGATAACTAACCGAAGAAAAATCTAAGCCAACAAAGAAATTCCTCGAGCTATTCTCGAGCTAAAAGTCACGTCTCTATCTTCGAGACAACTCGCGAATGACTCGAGCAATACTCGAGCAACATCCCTCCTCTTCCCCGATGCTAAACATCACAGCATCGAACAGATACGCCTGGACACTCGTGCACGTGCACCAACATACGCCACGTCTCTGATCGGTGCTGCTACCACCGTCAAGTCGACGACGACCTCACCGTCGTTCCCAGCTACCCGAATGCATGGAACTACCTCCAACTCGAAATCGAATAAGTTGATTCAACTAAAGGCAAACCTGCTCAATGAAAACCACTCTGCACCACTGCCTTAGGTCGTCAAAGACCCCGACACTCCGCCCAAACCCACGTCGTAGACTCACGCACCAATCCCACATACTCCGACCAAGTCCAATCCATCCTTGTCGTCGCGATGAACTCGATAGCATCGTCGAACCCAACAGGTCCCTAAACACTACAATCATCTCGCCGTACCTCCACGACGAAGTATAAACCTGCCGACTAATATCCCTTTGATCATCGATCAACAAACAACCTTCGACCCAAGTCCCGAGATAACAGAACCACGTGATCACCGAAAATTGGCAAATTTCCATTTCCCAATCATCTCACCATATCTCCATCCATACAAATATAAATATTTTGATTTTACCATTAAAATTCATCATTTTCAAATTTGAATCGGATTATATAATCAAAACTTGAAATTTAACTACTTTAATTTCTGACTTGAACTTATTTACCGCTGTAATTTTTTATTCCTGTCATGATTACTTGTTGTATAAACTTGAAACCATTTTTATAATTCAAATCCGGTCAATTCTTACATATTTCATATACATATCATATCCTAAAAGTAATTGGGAAAGAGAATTTGAATTTTTGATCATATTCTTCTCTGTGTAACAAGAACAGAGGCATACTAACCAAACACAGACAAACAGATGCATATACAAACTAGGCAATCATGTTTACACATCCATGCAAAATACTTTCATAACACCATTTTTATGATTTATCACATACATAGATAAATAAGCAAATTTTGGTTTTAAAGGTGAATGTTATTCATCTGTATATGCAACAGAGAACATGCCTTTATTCTTGATCTGGAACTTGATTTCTGAGATGATTTGAAGCCTAATGTTGATTTTAACTGGTTTTGATTTATGTTGAGTTGAATTCTTGAGTTTGCCTTTGCTTGCTCAGGTTAATCTTGCAAGAGTTTGTTTGTGTAGTTTGAGTTTTCCTCTGGTTTGGTTTTGAAAAGAAATGAAAGATGAAGAAAGAAAATGGAGTTGTAAAAAGATTTGAATATAGCCTGGTTTTCTTCTTTGATATTTACATTATAATTTTAAAAGAAAAAAAACATACCTTGCCTTGTAAATTTCATGTTGTAATTATCTTCCATTTGTAATTGCAAATCATATTAAACTTACACATATATATTAAGCCTACACTTGTTTAAATCCTTGATCATTATCTTACAAATGTCTAAATGTAAGTATACCAAGCTTACAAATGTTTTAAAGTGTAGCGACCCTGATATTAAGACCCAGTTTAAAATTTTAAAATCGCTTATTTTATGTAGAAATTCGAATTTTCACAAACAACTTCCGTTGCTATCCAAACTTCACATTTGGAATGCGTCTAGGTAGACATAGGCGTGCACCAATTTCGTCGAAAAATATTGAAGTAAGTTACGCTCGCCGCATTTACATTTTAGTTCAAATCTTATGTGTAAATTTCCTATCGTCCGAACTCAAATATTTTTCTCGATGTTGCATAAGAAAAATATTCTGAAATTTTCGGCGCATTTCGTTTCGTCAAATTTCGCTTTTAATTGCTAGTTAAAATGTTGCTCGAGCAAATGGTTAAATAAGATCACCACTTCGCAAACAGTGTCAAACCATAAATATTTTCATATCGTTGTGTCCGCCTCGTCGCGCGGATCAAAACGGTATATTTGTTTGTGTCAATCGGAGTTCGGGGTTGCAAATTATAATTATTAACGGAGTACAAACTGGTCCGTTACGCAGCACAAACCGGTACCCAACTTTCCAACGTTCAAATTTTAAGAGTCTATGCAGCTGTCTTGAGAACCCAAATAGCCTCCACTTTGCGAAATCATCATTTCATCTAACTGTGCACTCTGAACCCCTCTCTAATATGTGCCTTCATTAATGCCTCAGCTTCATTAATTGCTCTGCATCATCAGTTGCTCACTTTTCTCTCTGGTACGTAACCTCTCTTCCTCCCCTCATCATTCTTTTATTTTTCTGTTCTCTCCTCTCCAGCATGAAACCAACCTCTCCTCCCTTTCTTCTTCTGTTCACATTTTTTATTTTGTTTTTACTTCAACCCTTCACCTACACGTACGCCCCCCCATGCAGCTCCTCCCTTTCTTCAAAAAGAAATACACAGCCCACCAACCCCTACCGGCCTCCGCCTTCCCTCCACTACAAACCACCCCATGCGGTCCGCCTCCCCTCCACTGCAAACCCCCCCCCCCGCACCGCCTCCCCCCCCCCCACTAACGGCTGCCCCTGCAACCGCCTCCGCCCATGCCGCCACGCACCCCCTACCAGCTCCAACCCACTACACACGCGTCCCTCCACTGCTCACCCACGCCACTTCTCCCTACCCACTGCTTGCTTCCCACCGTCCCTCTCCGCCACGCCCACAGCCATGTCCAGACCCCCACAGTCCACTGCCCACGTCGCCTGCACCAGCCCGTTTCCCTACTCCACCGAGCCGACCACCTTGCTCTTTGATTATATACAGTTTGTTTAGAAATTTTTTTATGTAAAAGCAGTATGTTATGATCATGTATATTAATACATATAAGAGTCCACTTTTGTTTCGTAAAGTTATATAGTTTTATACGGCAGTTGTTTATAAATTTGGGGTACAGAACTGTTGTATAAACTTTGTTTCATAATTTTGTACCAGTGGTTTCTGACTTTGTTTTAGAAATTTTTGTGTTACGTGATAGTTATAAATATACAGTGATTATAGATAACTTACAAGCAGTAAGTAACTTCTGTTAGTTTAAGATTAGCAGTATATATATATATATATTAGAAACTTTGCGTGTTGTTTTATGAACAGCAAGTGTTTTAATAAACTTTGCGTGTTGTTTCAGCCACCGCTCCGGATTCTTAGGACATCGCTTCGGCTCATTCGCTCTCATCCCGACTTGTTTTGGTACGTTTTATATATACAAGTGTTATATATATATACGTCAATCGATTTTCGAATAACTTCCTTGTTTGAATTTCAGTTGTAGTTCGTGCTTATCTTCGTTCGTGTCTTCCGTCTACGTGCCCTCTCCTTATCAATTCTCGCCGCAACAAAAAAGGTGAATATTTCATTCACGACTCAATCTATTATGCTATGATAATCAAGTGATAATTGTTGCTAAGATTAATTTGGTTATTAAATTGTTGATTGTTAAAATTGTTGAAATAAAATTTTAAATCGCTATGCAAGTTAAATTTGAATATTGTTAGTTTACGACAAATAGTTGCGACACTAAAATTGTTATGTGATGTTGAATTTGGTTGTTAATATAAGAGAAACTTAATAGGAACATTGAAATTTATATAGGATAGTCAACAATTTAAAATGGATTATATATGTTGAACTTGACCCCTTTAAATGTTAAATAAATCGTCGCGTAGAATAGCATTAATTACACTTTGAACCATTGAATGTATGGTTGATGTAGAAATTTGATAATAGACACCAAGTGAAAACTATAATGTAATAATCTTTAATCTGCATAAAACGATAGTGTGGAGTTTAGGAATAATTATATTAATTTACATAAATAACAAATGTAAGTTAATACGATTATTTCGAGATTATTTAATAAATTGTTAAATTATTGTGTATGGTTGCTATTGCTTGTTTATTTACTTTGACACCATCCCAGTTATCTCACTGCAAGTTCCTTTTGCTATGCTTTGTTTTATATTGAATGATATTGGGTTGAAATGATAAATACCCAACTAAACAACTTGGCCTAGGATAGAAAATTAGAAATAAGAAACCCGATTGGTCAACAAAAATCATTTTGAAATTGAATAATATTTTAAATTAAGGAATGAACTTAACAATTTGTTTGGAAATTTAATAACGAACTTAAGGGATTTAAGTTGAAATAAATTAATGGATTTAAATTGAAACAGGTTAATAAACTTACCCAAATGGAATAAAATGAATTGAAAAATTAATTGAAATAAGATTTAGAAACAAGTAAGTTTAAGAATTTGATAATTTAAAATTTTTATTTTTGTTAGGTTTAGATTAAAACTCGGTTTTAATTAAATAGATTTGGAACATGTTATAAATTTAATTTGAAATTTAGAAAATTTGACTTAAGAGGAATACAAAAACTAACCAAAGTTTTATGGATATAACTTAGTGATTATTTAAATTTAAAATGATTTTAAATTTAACAAATTAATCAAATCAGGACATTGTAAATGGAAATGGACTTCTTTGATTAGAAATTTAATTGAATTGGTAAATAAATCAAATGAAGTTTGATAAAAGGAATTTGGTTAATGAAATTGATTTAATCGAATTTATGATAACAGTGGATGTAAACATGAAGTGAAATGAATAGAATTTGATTTAATAATTTAAACTAAGTTTACCATTAAATTGAATTCGTTGATTATGAACTAAATTTAATAAGTGACATTTAGACCTTATTAAATTGAACCGGAATACTTAATTTTTAAAGTGTCAACTCAAATGTTTCAACTAAAAGTTGCATTTGGAAATATGTTTTAAAATATCTAAAATAAATTGAATCGTGAAATGTCAAATTTTGGAAGTCAAATTTGCACCTTGACTTTTGGACTTTGATTGTTTAAATGTTAATTTAACCAACCATCGGGTAATAAATACGTAGTTATAGAAGAGACTGGGATCGGGAATGGACATACTCTCTGTCGATGCCGAAAACCACTTTAATAACTATTATACGCGAAGTGTTGATCCAGAATGAAGTGGATGGTTTGGTGAACGCGTTGACTGTAGAAAGAGAATGATATTGGATGACCCCTGACATGACTAAAACAGGAGCCGCGCCGGGCCATTGAGGATCGCCACCTCTTGCGGACACGCTTCTTCGATACCATATCTATTACTTTTGTGATTCGATTTGGGTGCACCCCTTGATTTGGGAGTGTTGTTTCGCGGTGTTGAGATAGTAGCTACTATGCTCAACATCAGTCCGGATCATGCAACTACTAGTATCCTAGTTGGTATCGCCTCATGTACCTTGTCATACTGATTATCCTATTCGCGACCACTACGTTTTATTTTGTGTTATACCTATGGGGTACCCTCTGATAACCACTAGTTTACGGTGGGGTTTACGGTGCTGTATAGACTATGGCATTATAAAATGTGTTAAGGGGAATTATGGTAACGCCTTAACGCTATTTTAATATCGTACTTTACTGATTAGGCATTATCTACATATCGTATTCTATTGTATATATAGATAGTTTATCGGATCCTTAGAGATGTTTTATTCATCTTTGAGTTATGGACTTTATTCCCTGCACTTGATTATCCTGTATAAGATTTTGAGCCCTGACTCGAGTGTTTCTTTTTGTATATGCTCGGGTCAGTCTGAAGCTATCCAGTTTGCTGATCAAGGTTGGTTGAAGATGCTGAAGACTTAGCATTTATCTTTATTAGTCTATTTCTATTTCAGTATTGATGTCCTTGTCTGTTGGACATTTATGTATTTCCTTTCAGCCACCTTTTGTTTAGACATTGTTGTACTTTATGTAGTAGCTTCATTAACTGCTATTATGACGATGTATTTTCCGCTGCATTATTCTGTGACTGTTCTGTGACTGTGATGTTGTATTGATTCTCACTTACATTTATGTATTTATAATCCCATAATGATTCGCGTTTTGTATTATTTAAGTTGACATGTGTGGATTATTGTCAATTTAAATGGTCCAAATATGCGGGTTGTTACAGTTGGTATCAGAGCTTTGGTTTCCCTAAAAACCTTAGTTTGGGGTTGTATAAACTCATTAGAGATAGGGTAGCAATACCCTAGAATGAGGAGAATCGAATCAATATTCAGATCCTTAAATTCAAACTTCTTTTGATTCGTTAATTAGAGTTTCTTTAAGCTTCATGATTTTCTATCCTTGGTTCTAAATCTCTTTCGATATTTCAGGATAAGCACCGGAAGAAGCAATAGGGGAGGAAGAGGCCATGGTCCCGCCCATGCTGCACCTACCGCCCCAACTCCAGTCAAATTCACCACTCATAGTAAAGAGTATATCCAGCTAGGGGGTATTAAGTTTTCCGGATCCAAGGGCATTATCGGAGCTCAACGATGACTCAAAGGCTTAGAGAAGATATTTTCCGGATTGGAGATCACTGATGCTCAGAAGCGTCAGCTTGCTGCTTGGCAACTTAGGGATGCCGCACAAGATTGGTGGGAATCTGTTACTTCTCGTATCGAGGAGAACACCATTACTTGGGCCCAGTTTAGGTATAAATTTGTTCGGATTTCGTAGTCTAAATTCTTCCTTCAAATTTTGAAATATTATTCATCTAGCCTATCTTTTGATAGGGATACTTTCACGGCACAATGGATGCCGGCTGTTGGGAAAACCCAACTTTATAGAGCATTTATGGATCTTAAGCAAGGCAGTATGACTTTTTCTGAGTACGAGAGGAAATTCAACGAACTGTCCAAGTTTGGCCCGGGATTGATCGACATACCACTTCTAAAGAACGAGAAGTTCATTTTGGGAGCTAGACCAGAGTATTATGACTTGCTTACTGGCCACACTCACTGCACCTTCACAGAGCTTGTTGATTATGCTCTTAGATATGAGGCAAAGCCTAGGGGACCCACTACTAAGGCCACTCCTACTCAGCCCTCTTCTAGCCAGCTCGAAAAGAGGAAGATGAACTATGATCAACAAAAGAAAGCTTGGCAAAAGACTACAGGATTGGGATATGCCCAGAAAAGCCCAATCGACCTTGCCAACATCACTTGCTTCAAATGCGATAAGAAGGGCCATTATGCTAATAGTTGTCCATCCACCGGAGCTGCTATTCCACCACCTTCTCAGATGAGGAATGATTTATGCCATGTCCGCCTCCAGCCAGGTCAATTCAAGAGAGACTGCCCATTGCGGAAGAAAGGCACACCATCTGGAGTATATGCTATCACCACTCCTGCACCACTTCCACCACCTGCTCAGGATGACCGAGCTACCTTTCGAAGTACTTTTTCATTTCATGATTTACCTGTTCGGGTATTATTCGATACTGATGTATCTCATAGCTTCATATCTATTGATCTTTGTAATAAACTCAAATTAGAACCTACTCTTGCTACTACTTCCTTATGTGTCTCCAACCCTATTGGAGGACTTGCCAACCTCGGTAGAATTTGTAAAGAGGTTGTGCTTCTGTATGGAAGATATCAATTCACTTGGGATTTTTATGTGCTTGGCTTCGTAGCATTTGACATTTTGTTGGGTGCTGATTGGTTAAGGAAATTCGATGCTGTTATTTCTTGCAAAGCTCGTTCTGTTTCTCTGGTCAATGACAAGGGTCTACCGCTTGTCATCGAATGCAAATCACCTCAGAAATATGCCGGAAGCTTCATATTCTCTCTTGATGCTCACCCGAATGACCTTAGTACCACTCCTATTGTTCAAAATTTTCCTGATGTATTTGGAGAGGTTGAAACAACCCCTTCCTACTTGTCATCATTTTTTTTTGACACAATTTAGTTTGGGCTAATTAGGGTTGCCTTCTTTTCTGACCAACTATTTTCTTATTGTTTTTTTTTATTTATTTCCCAAGATCCACTCCAATCAATATAAAAATATTGATATACTTCATTGTAAAAACTATTTGATTATTCACATAGTTTTTATACCAGAGTATGTTTTTATTTATATTTTTGTTTTGAGTAACTCAGCCCATTTTTAAACAAAATCAAACTGAGTCATTCACAACAAAAACAACCAAGAAGATCCCTTCCTTTTGAATCTCTGCGCCATTCATTCAACTAATTCCTACTTGTTTCCTTGTGTTTATCATTGGTGTATTAAGTGAAATATGGGAACTAACTCATAGCATTTCAACTTACCCAAGGTTCTTTCCCTTTCAATGACCAAATTGAGACTGTGCATGTTTCTGTGCAACTGTTTGCACATAATCATGCACAACTGCAGTTTACTTCCTCTTTGGTCCTTAAGTGGACTAATTTCGTTTAGGTATGATTCTGAAATGAATTAGTTGAATCTACAAATTTCACTTATACCAATAATTACCAAATACAGTTTTACTTCTGAGTTACCCCTTCTATGTTATTCTTTTCTTTTCTGTCCATGGTATTTCTTATCTCATGATGTTAGCAGTGACTAGATGATCAGGTTCTAGTTTTTTTTCCTAAACAAATTAATACATAAGCATACTAGTTTACTTATGCTTCAGACCCACTACCAATTTCCTTATCTAATTTTCAAGAAATGGGTATGTTCACAGTTTCTAACATGAAGCTAAAGGCCTTATCATCTTTTGCTGAAAATAATGTTCATTACAACATACTTTTCCCAATCATCCTTTTCATAGTAATAAAGTTTTTCTTGCACAATTTGAAACATCATTACATAAAGCTTTTACTGAAAACAAAACAGAAGAACCACTCTCCTACAAAATCCTAGCTTAGTTAGTTTGCAATTTCTTCAAGCATCATATGTCTGCATCTTACTATTTAGCATCCTTTCTCCCTGCAACCATCTC
This sequence comes from Allium cepa, assembly GCA_030765085.1. Classification (NCBI taxonomy): domain Eukaryota; kingdom Viridiplantae; phylum Streptophyta; class Magnoliopsida; order Asparagales; family Amaryllidaceae; genus Allium; species Allium cepa. The sequence continues at coordinate 562,819,079 of CM060939.1, forward strand.
AGGGTCTGCTTCACAATGCAAGTGAAACACCCATTTGATGCAAGCAACAAACAGGTCAGATTGAAATCTGGTATGAGTAAGTTCAATTGACAAGTACATAAGATTTATGAAACTGGTTCCATATCACCTTAATTTCAGATACTAACTATTTTACCCAAATTGTTAACCCCTTTCATCAGGTACACATTTTTATTGTGTCTTTACAGTGAAATGAGTGAATTGTTAAATGCATGTATAAGTGCTTAAACCAATTCCTTAGCAGAAATTCTTATTTCAAGCATTCATAGCAGCCATCATACAAATCACACAGGCATTTCATAACCATTGAACAAGCAAAACTCCTACCATTTAGCTAAAGCATCAAAACTGGTCTGCATACCAGTACTCACCATACTCTTAGCATATACATCTTTGCTTATCAATCCATAACACATTATTTTTTTTAAGAGTCCAGTATCACATTTTGTAGTTGCACTGGTGCACACTGCCTGGAAGCTACTGTTTGATTTTCCAGTGCACTACTAGCTTTTGGACATAAACATGTCATGTGCAAACTTACACCCCAACCTTGATGCAAGCCAACTACCATGTCATACCCCCTTCCCTCATATCCAACCTGATAGAGGTGACCCATGCCTTGAGTTTAATTACTAAATTCTTCCCCATGACCCCCTATTACCTATGCAGTGTCATGCCCCACCCTGTTGTACCCCTAATCAATGCATACAAGCAGTTTTATACATCCATCAACCATTCAATAACCCATGTATTCAACCATCACTCATATTTGAAAGTCATTTCAAGTTAATTTCCTGCAGAGACATATTTTTGGTTGAAGCATAACTCAGAGCATTTCCAAATGGAATGCTTCTAGGGTTCTCTAGCAATAAGGTCCTTGTAGCCATCCCATGCTTTATAATGTATTTTCTCAATAACCTTATTTCCAGAGGGTACCCTATGATGCATCAAGATTTAACATGTGGAACTTCCACTGTATCTCAATCATCTTTTCAAATGCAAGACATAAGCCAGAGGATTCCCTTCCCCTTACTGCCTTGCACCCTACTTTTCTTGCCAGCATATAATTAAACCAAAAATATTTTATCAAACTTAGAATTCCACCAGTAAGTCAGTTATTATCATACTATCATTAAATTAACATGTACAATCAAGTCATAATTTAAATAGTAACAAAGCACTGCAAAACACAAAGTCCATAAACAACAGGAAATTGTCAACTAAAATGCATATAAACATCACAGGAAAATCAAGATAAGCTAAAGGTTTTATGGCTGCCTTTCATAGGTCTTAATGCCTTGCCAAGTGAGGATTTACTCACCATGTTTCTTCTTCCTAGGTCTTGATTCAAGTTTGCCATTGTTTCTCCTTAATCTGTTGCTTACTTCCCTTTTCTGTGTTTTGATTTCTGGCCTTCCAATGTGCACCCGTAGGAGATAGTATGGTATATAGTGGAGTGGTTAGGGTTTTAAGGTTAGTTAGGTAATTTATTTTCATCATAAATTCCATCATTATTCCCTAATTTCACCCAACAGTTTACCCTCTCCCTGCAGTTCTCCTTTTTCCCTGTCTTAACCCTTTTTGGCAAAGTTCCTTCACACATTTCATGCATGAATTCTTTGGCTCAGGCATTCCTTGTCTTTTCTGGGTGTTATTTATGCATATAATTTTTATTTGAACGGCCAGCTAGGTGTGTGTTTCTGCTAACTACTGGGTATATGCATGTGTATCCCTATGTGTGTATATTTTCTCTACCCACACAAACTGCTGTGTATGCACTCATGCTATGAAAGTTAGAGCTAAAAATTTTCTCAGGATATTCATGCATTTCATTCAGCTATGATGCATACATACCTGATGGTCATGCACTGATCTATTTATGTATTCATTTATATTATTGTATATTTTTTTTTTCTTGCAAGATTCTTACTGAATTGCTTGCTCTAATTTGTACACTGCAACAATGTGCACATGCACCACTACATACATCTTCACAGTATAAATATATATTTCAGAAAACTGTTTTTATATATTAGTTTATTTATTTATTTATTTAAAATAAAAATTCAAATGACCTAAATTTCTACATGCTTGATTAACCAGGGCTGTCACATACACCCCTTCTTTAAGAAATTGTGTCCCACAATTTAACACTTCTTACCATGTAAATCAAGGGTCAAACATAAATACATATTCTTAATTCAACCAAAACAAACCAGCACACATAATATTGGATGTCATGTTCAACTAAGAAAATTTAAGCATGAATATTAAAAATACCTCTGCCTTAACTAGCTGCTGCAAATAATTGAGGGTATTGAGCCTTTATCTTGTCTTCAACCTCCCATGTACAGTCATTAGGGTCCAAACTCCACTGCACCTTTACCAGTTTAATTATTTTGTTTCTCAATCTCTTATCTTCCTTAGCTGTAATGCCCACTGGCTTCTTCTCATATACCAGGTCAGGTCTAACTTCCACTTTACTTGGTGGCTGAACTACTGAAGCTTCATCATGCACATATTTTCTCAATTGTGATACATGAAATACATTGTGTATTCCACTCATCTCTTCTGGCAATTTCAACTTGTAGGCCATCTTCCCTATCCTTGCAATAATCTCATATGGTCCTATATACCTTGGGGTTAGTTTCCCTGCCTTGCCAAATCTCAACACTTTCCTCATTGGTGAAACCTTTAAGTACACACATTCTCCTATCTCAAATTCAAGTGGCTTCCTTCTCCTATCTGCATATGATTTCATTCTGTCTTGTGATGCCTTCATCCTCTGTCTGATCAGTGAAACTTTATCATTTGTCTCTTTTACATGATCTGGTCCCAACATTACTCTATCACCGACCTCTAACCAGCAAGCAGGTGACAAACAAGGCCTTCCATACAAAGCCTCATAGGGTGCCATTCCTATACTACTTTGGTAGCTGTTGTTGTAGGAAAATTCTGCCAAATGTAGGTAGTCTTCCCAATTCCCACCATGATCCAGCACACAAGCTCTAAGCAGATCCTCCAAGAATTTGTTAACTACCTCTGTTTGACCATCAGTTTGGGGATGGTAGGCTGTGCTCAAGCACAACTCAACCCCCATTGCCTGTTGAAAGCTACTCCAGAACTTAGATGTAAATATAGTATCTCTGTCACTAATAATGGTGGTAGGTACCCCATGTAACCTTACTATCTCTTTCATGAAGACTTGTGCTAGTTTTGGTGCATTTCTATCACTCTTTACTGGTATGAAGTGTGATGATTTGGTTAGTCTGTCCACCACCACCCAAATACTGTCATTTCCTTTCTTTGATTTTGGCAAGCCATCAATGAAATCCATTGATATGCTTTCCCACTTCCATCTTGGAACTTCCAAGGGTTGCAGCAGTCCACTGGGTCTTTGATACTCAGCCTTGACTTGTTGACAAGTCATACATTTTGCCACATATTCACCCACACTTCTCTTCATTCCTTTCCACCAATAGCTTCTTTTTAGGTCATGATACATTTTTGTGCCACCTGGATGTATGGTGTACTTTGATTTGTGATGAACATCCATGATTTTCCTTTTAAGTGCTTCTGTATCAGGTACACATAACCTTCCTTTATGTCTCACACATCCTTTTTCATCCAGTTCAAACTTGTCAAGCTTTACACCCCTTTTTAACAACTCCTTCTTTTCTCTCAAGAACACATCAGTGTCTTGTGACTGGTTCACTTCTTCCACTAAATCTGACCTTATTGTGATAAGGCTGAGCTTACCATAATGCTCCACATCGTTACCCACCTCCATTGCTTGTTCTCCCATGTATTCTATCTCTACATCTGTCAGTGTTAACAACCCTTTAAACTCCTGTATCAACAGTGTAGCCAACTTGGCATGTTGTCTACTTAATGCATCTGCCACTTTATTTGCTTTTCCTGGAGTGTACATAATGTCCAAATCATAGGCAGCAAGAAATTCCACCCACCTATGTTGTCTCATATTTAAATCTTTTTGAGAAAATAAATACTTTAAAGCCTTGTGATCAGTATAAAGTTCAAACTTTGGTCCTAACAGGTAGTGTCTCCAAAGCTTTAGTGCATATACCACTGATGCCAATTCCAAGTCATGTGTTGCATACTTGGTTTCACTGGGTTTCAATTATCTTGATGCATAAGCTATTACCCTACCATCTTGCATAAGGACAGCTCCTATACCTGATCCACATGCATCAGTATATACCACTAAATTATCATTGCCCTCTGGGATTTTCAGCACTGGTGCTTCCATTAATGCCTCCTTTAATTGGTTAAATGCCTCTTCACATTTCTCAGTCCACATAAAAGGCTGGTCCTTCCTTGTTAACTTGGTTAGTGGAATTGCCTTTTTAGCAAAATCCTTTATGAATCTCCTGTAGTATCCAGCCATACCCATGAATGATCTGATTTCAGTGACATTGCTGGGTCTTTTCCATGCTTGCACTGCCATGACTTTACTTGGATCTACTGAGATTCCTTCTTGAGAAATTATGTGGCCCAAAAATTTTATTTCATTCTTCCAAAAAGAACATTTTGCAAACTTGGATTTAAGGTTTTGTTGCCTTAGTCTACTCAGTACCATATGCAAACGCTCTTCATGTTCATTATCTGTCTTGGAATACACTAATATATCATCAATGAAAATCAGCACAAATTTATCCAAATAATCTCTGAAAATTCTATTCATCAAATCTAAAAAATAGGATGGTGCATTTGTCAAACCAAATGGCATTACTAAGTATTCATACAAGCCATACCTAGTGTTGAAAGCTGTATATTTGATGCTTTCCTCTTCTACTTTCATTTGGTGGAAACCAGTTGCTAAATCAAGTCTAGAAAATACTTTAGCACCGTTTAGTTGATCAAAGAGATCATCAATCCTAGGTAGAGGGTATTTGTTTTTGATAGTGACTGACTTCAGTCCCCTATAGTCTATACACATTCTTAAGGAACCATCATGTTTCTTAACAAACACTACTGGTGATCCCCAATTTGAACTGTTAGGCCTAATAAAACCTTTTTGTTCTAATTCCTCTAGTTGTTTCTTCAACTCACTCAGTTCTTTAGGACTCATCCTATTTGGTCTCTTGATGATAGGGCTTGTTCCTGGTTTAAGTCTTATTTGAAATTCTACTGGTCTGTTGTGAGGAATGCCATTCACTTCACCAAACACATCAGGGTATTCGTTAACTATGGGTATCTTATTTAAACTTAATTCAACTTCACCACTGTTCAAGTTGAATACCTTTCCCATACCCCTATCCTTGGCTGCCTCATACATAACCACAACCCTCTTTCCATCAGGAAGTTGTAGTGAAAGGGTAGAATTTCCTAAATTAATGATAGCACAAAAGCTTTTTAACCAATCCATTCCCAGTATGACACCCAGCTTGGGGTAATTCAACACATATAATTCTGAGATAAAGGTGTGACCACCCATGCTTATTTCTACTTGCATGCATTTCATGTGGGTAATGCAGGAGCTACCTAAAGGACTATCAATATGCAGTGGCTTATCAACAAGAATACATATTAACCCTAATTTCTGAACTATATCATATGAAATAAAAGAATGTGTGGCTCCTGTGTCAAAAACAACTGATATGGGTATGCCTTTTATAAATAACATACCTTCCACTTGGCTTGGTGCATCCATTGCCTTGCCTTTTCCCTCAAGTACAGCTACTCTTGCCATCTCTGGACACTGCTTCTTCATGTGCCCCTCTTTTCCACAGTTGTAGCATCTAAGAACAGTTGACTTGGGTGCTTGGCATTTGGTTTTAATATGGCCTTCCCTTCCACAATTGTAACAAATCACTTTAGATTTCTTGTTGTCAGAGTTTGCCACTTTACTTCCTTCCTTGTTCATTGCTTCTCCCTTCTTCCTATCATATGGATGTGCTCTATTCTTTCCTTTCTTGTTATTCCTGAAGTTCTTGAACTTTTCTCTGGCATTGTCATGTTGCTCAAATGACAATGTCAAATCCATGACTTGGTCCAATGTTCTATCTTTATATGGCAACATGGCTCTACTCAATCCAGCATTCAACCCTTGAATTACCTAGCATCCCTTGATGTTTCATCTAGAATTAACACTGTCCCATATTTAGACAACCCTTCAAACTTCTGAGTGTATTCAGTGACACTCATAGATCCTTGTCTCAACTTGATAAATTCCTCAAGCAATGAAGCTTTTGTTGATGCTGGGACAAATCTGGCTTCTAACATCTCTTTGAACTGATTCCATGTGATTTCTTGTTCTTGTCTGCCTGCAATAATCACTTCCCACCCAGTCTAAAGCTATGCCTTTCAGCTGTCTTGAAGCTATTTGCCTTCTTCTCTGATCATTGACTTGCATATCTCCAAAAATCCTTTCCACTGTTCTTAACCATGCCTGGACCCCTATGGCATTTTCTGTGCCATCAAAGCTACTGCCTCCCAGATTTGTATATGTTTTAAGCAATTTGGACAGCTCCTCATATGGGTTATCTACCCTAGGTGCCATTCCATCCCTCAGTACTTGAACAAAATCTTGCATGTTAATCATTGGGGGACCAGCAGCCATTCTAGTTGCTTGCTCAGTAGTATTAGAAGATTGACCATTTTCTCTTTCTCCTGTGGCTTGGGGATTGATTCTAACTCCTCTGGGCCTCTATTGAACATTTCTAATGTAGTTAGTTCTGATTCTTATTCACTACTTTTGCTTTTTAAAACTAACAATGAACTTATTTGTTTATAACAGGCAAACTAACTCAAACATGCAGAAAACAATGCAAACAAGGCATACAGATTCAAACAAATATTTATTTCGGCTATGTATTTATTAACATAGCTCTGATACCAACTGAAACAACCCCTTCCTACTTGTCATCATTTTTTTTGACACAATTTAGTTTGGGCTAATTAGGGTTGCCTTCTTTTCTGACCAACTATTTTCTTATTGTTTTTTTTATTTATTTCCCAAGATCCACTCCAATCAATATAAAAATATTGATATACTTCATTGTAAAAACTATTTGATTATTCACATAGTTTTTATACCAGAGTATGTTTTTATTTATATTTTTGTTTTGAGTAACTCAGCCCATTTTTAAACAAAATCAAACTGAGTCATTCACAACAAAAACAACCAAGAAGATCCCTTCCTTTTGAATCTCTGCGCCATTCATTCAACTAATTCCTACTTGTTTCCTTGTGTTTATCATTGGTGTATTAAGTGAAATATGGGAACTAACTCATAACATTTCAACTTACCCAAGGTTCTTTCCCTTTCAATGACCAAATTGAGACTGTGCATGTTTCTGTGCAACTGTTTGCACATAATCATGCACAACTGCAGTTTACTTCCTCTTTGGTCCTTAAGTGGACTAATTTCGTTTAGGTATGATTCTGAAATGAATTAGTTGAATCTACAAATTTCACTTATACCAATAATTACCAAATGCAATTTTACTTCTGAGTTACCCCTTCTATGTTATTCTTTTCTTTTCTGTCCATGGTATTTCTTATCTCATGATGTTAGCAGTGACTAGATGAACAGGTTCTAGTTTTTTTTTCCTAAACAAATTAATACATAAGCATACTAGTTTACTTATGCTTCAGACCCACTACCAATTTCCTTATCTAGTTTTCAAGAAATGGGTATGTTCACAGTTTCTAACATGAAGCTAAAGGCCTTATCATCTTTTGCTGAAAATAATGTTCATTACAACATACTTTTCCCAATCATCCTTTTCATAGTAATAAAGTTTTTCTTGCACAATTTGAAACATCATTACATAAAGCTTTTACTGAAAACAAAACAGAAGAACCACTCTCCTACAAAATCCTAGCTTAGTTAGTTTGCAATTTCTTCAAGCATCATATGTCTGCATCTTACTATTTAGCATCCTTTCTCCCTGCAACCATCTCAGGGTCTGCTTCACAATGCAAGTGAAACACCCATTTGATGCAAGCAACAAACAGGTCAGATTGAAATCTGGTATGAGTAAGTTCAATTGACAAGTACATAAGATTTATGAAACTGGTTCCATATCACCTTAATTTCAGATACTAACTGTTTTACCCAAATTGTTAACCCCTTTCATCAGGTACACATTTTTATTGTGTCTTTACAGTGAAATGAGTGAATTGTTAAATGCGTGTATAAGTGCTTAAACCAATTCCTTAGCAGAAATTCTTATTTCAAGCATTCATATCAGCCATCATACAAATCACACAGGCATTTCATAACCATTGAACAAGCAAAACTCCTACCATTTAGCTAAAGCATCAAAACTAGTCTGCATACCAGTACTCACCATACTCTTAGCATATACATCTTTGCTTATCAATCCATAACACGTTATTTTTTTTAAGAGTCCGGTATAACATTTTGTAGTTGCACTGGTGCACACTGCCTGGAAGCTACTGTTTGATTTTCCAGTGCACTACTAGCTTTTCGACATAAACATGTCATGTGCAAACTTACACCCCAACCTTGATGCAAGCCAACTACCATGTCATACCCCCTTCCCTCATATCCAACCTGATAGAGGTGACCCATGCCTTGAGTTTAATTACTAAATTCTTCCCCATGACCCCCTATTACCTATGCAGTGTCATGCACCACCCTGTTGTACCCCTAATCAATGCATACAAGCAGTTTTATACATCCATCAACCATTCAGTAACCCATGTATTCAACCATCACTCATATTTGAAAGTCATTTCAAGTTAATTTCCTGCAGAGACATATTTTTGGTTGAAGCATAACTCAGAGCATTTCCAAATGGAATGCTTCTAGGGTTCTCTAGCAATAAGGTCCTTGTAGCCATCCCATGCTTTATAATGTATTTTCTCAATAACCTTATTTCCAGAGGGTACCCTATGATGCATCAAGATTTAACATGTGGAACTTCCACTGTATCTCAATCATCTTTTCAAATGCAAGACATAAGCCAGAGGATTCCCTTCCCCTTACTGCCTTGCACCCTACTTTTCTTGCCAGTATATACTTAAACCAAAAATATTTTCTCAAACTTAGAATTCCACCAGTAAGTCAGTTATTATCATACTATCATTAAATTAACATGTACAATCAAGTCATAATTTAAATAGTAACAAAGCACTGCAAAACACAAAGTCCATAAACAACAGGAAATTGTCAACTAAAATGCATATAAACATCACAGGAAAATCAAGATAAGCTAAAGGTTTTATGGCTGCCTTTCATAGGTCTTAATGCCTTGCCAAGTGAGGATTTACTCACCATGTTTCTTCTTCCTAGGTCTTGATTCAAGTTTGCCATTGTTTCTCCTTAATCTGTTGCTTACTTCCCTTTTCTGTGTTTTGATTTCTGGCCTTCCAATGTGCACCCGTAGGAGATAGTATGGTATATAGTGGAGTGGTTAGGGTTTTAAGGTTAGTTAGGTAATTTATTTTCATCATAAATTCCATCATTATTCCCTAATTTCACCCAACAGTTTACCCTCTCCCTGCAGTTCTCCTTTTTCCCTGTCTTAACCCTTTTTGGCAAAGTTCCTTCACACATTTCATGCATGAATTCTTTGGCTCAGGCATTCCTTGTCTTTTCTGGGTGTTATTTATGCATATAATTTTTATTTGAACGGCCAGCTAGGTGTGTGTTTCTGCTAACTACTGGGTATATGCATGTGTATCCCTATGTGTGTATATTTTCTCTACCCACACAAACTGCTGTGTTTGCACTCATGCTATGAAAGTTAGAGCTAAAATTTTTCTCAGGATATTCATGCATTTCATTCAGCTATGATGCATACATACCTGATGGTCATGCACTGATCTATTTATGTATTCATTTATATTATTGTATATTTTTTTTTTCTTGCAAGATTCTTACTGAATTGCTTGCTCTAATTTGTACACTGTAACAATGTGCACATGCACCACTACATACATCTTCACAGTATAAATATATATTTCAGAAAACTGTTTTTATATATTAGTTTATTTATTTATTTATTTATTTTTTTAAAATAAAAATTCAAATGACCTAAATTTCTACATGCTTGATTAACCAGGGCTGTCACAGAGGTCGACTCTCTACCGCCAAAGCGAGAGATCGATTTCCGTATTGACCTTATTCCTGGAGCTACTCCCATAGTTCTCCCTCGCCGAAGGATGGCTCCTAAGGAAAAAGATGAACTTAAAACTCAAACCGATGATCTATTTGCTAAGGGTTTGATCAGGAGAAGTTGTTCTGAATGGGGCGCCGCAGTCGCATTTTTCACCAAATCAGATGGATCTCTTCGCATGTGTGTTGATTACCGAGAATTAAACAAACGCACTCTCAAGAACCGCTATCTGATGCCTCGCATCAATGATTTATTCGATCAGCTCCATGGAGCTAAAGTTTTCTCACAACTTGATCTAGCCACTGGGTTCCACCAACTCAGAGTAGCAGAAGATAGTATTCATAAGACGGCTTTCCGTACCAAGAATGGATTCTATGAATGGTTGGTTATGCCATTCGGTTTGACCAACGCACCTGCTTATTTCGTCGACTTAATGAATCGAGTCTTCCGTGATGTCCTTAACAAGTTTGTTCTTGTCTTCATTGATGATATTCTCGTCTTTTCCAAAGATGAGAAAGAGCATGAGACACATCTTGCTTATGTTCTGGAAACTCTCCGAAATCATCAGCTTAAAGCCAAGTTCTCGAAATGCCACTTCTGGCGAGACGAAGTACGATTCCTTGGCCATATTGTTTCTGAAAACGGGATTTCGGTCGATCCAGCTAAGATCGTCGTTATCAATGTAAGTTCTATCCTATTCATTATTTCTATTCGACCCATCTTATTCCTTTCTAATTTGAAAATTTATCTACAGGATTGGGAGACTCCCAAAACTCCTACTGATATCCGTAGCTTCTTGGGCCTAGCAGGTTATTATCGCAGATTTATTGAGCGCTTTTCCCGGATTTCTGCCCCACTTAATGCTTTAACTTGGAAGGATGTCAAGTTTATTTGGAGTGAGAAGTGAGAACCAGCTTTTAATGAGTTGAAATGTAAGTTAACTTCAGCCCCAGTTCTTGCGGTAATTGACGGGAGTGAAGGATTAACTGTCTATACCGATGCTTGCGGGAAGGTTTAGGCGCTGTCTTGATGCAAAATGGTAAGGTTGTTACCTATGCAGGTCGCCAGTTGAAGATCCATGAAGTAAACTATGCAACTCATGATCTAGAACTTCTTGCAGTTGTATTTGCTTTGAAACTATGGAGGCATCATCTTTTGGGGACAAAATTTGAATTATTCACAGATCATAAGTCCTTGCGGTATATTTTCTCTCAGAAGGATTTGAACCGGAGACAAGTCCGATGGGTTGAATTCTTAGCGGCATATGATCTCGACATCAATTATACTCCTGGAAAAGAAAATGTTGTAGCTGATGCTTTGAGCCGTAGCAAAGCATTGTCATGTTGTAACCTTGTAGAAGGCATGCTATTTCAGCTAGTGATCTCCCCATCTCTTTTGGATCGCATCAAAGCTAAGCAATATGAGGACACCTTGCTCTATCGCATGAAGGAGTTAGTTCTTGGTAGAGTGGGAAACGCTGACAGTAAAGTGGGAGCACAGATAGATAGTAATGGAGTTCTGAAGATTGACAACCGTATTTGTGTTCCTAATGTCGATGGATTGAGACAAGAAGTACTTAAAGAGAACCATCAGTCATCACTTTCATTTCATCCTGGTGTAACCAAGATGTATCGAAATATGAAGCGTTTATATTGGTGGAGTGGGATAAGAGAGATATTTCCATATATGTCAGTAGATGCACCACTTGCCAACAAGTCAAGGCCGATCACCGGAAGACGGCAGGATTACTTCAACCCCTAGAGTTTCCGTGTTGGAAATGGGATCAGATTTCTATGGACTTCGTCGACGGATTACCGAGGACCAGAAAAGGTAACGAGAGTATATGGGTGATTGTTGATAGGTTGACAAAATCTGCTCACTTTATTCCTGTTAAGACCACTCGTACTGCTTCGAGTTTGGCCGAGATTTATATGAGAGAGATTGTTATACTTCATGGAGTTCCATCTAGTATTGTATGCGATAGAGATCCCTTGTTCACTAGTAAAATCTGGAAGGCATTTCAGGACGTCTTGGGCACTAAACTGAATTTGAGCACTGCTTATCATCCTCACACAGATGGCCAAACTGAGAGGGTAAATCAGATTTTGGAAGATCTGCTCCGAGCTTTCATTATTGATTTCGGTGGATCTTGGGAAGACCATCTCCATTTGGTTGAATTCACTTATAACAACAGTTATCAGGTAATCAGAAATTTTCAATTTGAATAAGTAAATTTAATTGAAATTTGACTATCTTTATAATCAGGCGAGTATCGATATGGCACCGTTCGAAGCTTTATATATATGGCCATGCAAATCGCCAGCTTGTTGGATTGAGCCTGGTGACCGATTAGTTCTTGGCCCGGATATGATTATGGAAGCGTCCGAGAAGGTTAATGAGATTAGAAGGAAGATGAAAACCGCACAGGATAGGCAGAAGAGCTATGCAGATAGGCGTAGAAGATATTTAAATTCCAGGTTGGGGATGAGGTATTTCCTAAAGTATCACCTTTGAATAATGTTATTCGATTTGGTCGTAGAGGGAAGCTCGCTCCTAGATTTGTTGGACCATTCACTATCACTGAGAGGATTGGTACACTAGCCTACAGAGTTGCACTGCCGGAGAAATTTGAGGGCGTGCACAATGTATTTCATGTTTCACATCTTCGGAAGGTTGTACATGATCCGTCCATGACCATTCCTATTGCCCAGTTAGATGAGGTTGATATTGAGCCGGATTTGACTATAGAGAGGAGATCACTTCGTATTATTGATAGGGATACGAAGCAGCTTAGAAGGAAATCAGTTAGCCTGGTCAAAGTCCAACGGAGTCCCGATGATCGTGATTGTACTTGGGAAACCGAGGAGAGTATCCGAGATTCTAATCCAAAATTGTTTGTTGAAGGTAAACCATACTTTAATCGATGATCTATTCTATACCCATCGTATCTCTTTTATTGTTCTTCCACTCTTTACTTTGTTCCTTTTCGAGGACGAAAAGTTTTGAGTGGGGGAGAATGTAGCGACCCTGAAATTCAGACCCAGTTTAAAATTTTAAAATCGCTTATTTTATGTAGAAATTCGAATTTTCACAAACAACTTCCGTTGCTATCCAAACTTCACATTTGGAATGCGTCTAGATAGACATAGGCGTGCGCCAAATTTACATTTTAGTTCAAATCTTATATGTAAATTTCTTATCGTCTGAACTCAAATATTTTTCTCAATGTTCCATAAGAAAAATATTCTGAACTTGACAGCGCATTTTGTTTCGTCAAATTTCGCTTTTAATTGCTAGTTAAAATGTTGCTCGAGCAAATGGTTAAATAAGATCACCACTTCGCAAACAGTGTCAAACCATAAATATTTTCATATCGTTGTGTCCGCCTCGTCGCGCGGATCAAAACGGTATATTTGTTTGTGTCAATTGGAGTTCGGGGTTGCAAATTATAATTATTAACGGAGTACAAACTGGTCCGTTACGCAGCACAAACCGGTACCCAACTTTCCAACGTTCAAATTTTAAGAGTCTATGCAGCTGTCTTGAGAACCCAAATAGCCTCCACTTTGCGAAATCATCATTTCATCTAACTGTGCACTCTGAACCCCTCTCTAATATGTGCCTTCATTAATGCCTCAGCTTCATTAATTGCTCTGCATCATCAGTTGCTCACTTTTCTCTCTGGTACGTAACCTCTCTTCCTCCCCTCATCATTCTTTTATTTTTCTGTTCTCTCCTCTCCAGCATGAAACCAACCTCTCCTCCCTTTCTTCTTCTGTTCACATTTTTTATTTTGTTTTTACTTCAACCCTTCACCTACACGTACGCCCCCCCATGCAGCTCCTCCCTTTCTTCAAAATGAAATACACAGCCCACCAACCCCTACCGGCCTCCGCCTCCCCTCCACTGCAAACCACTTCATGCGGTCCGCCTCCTCTCCACTGCAACCCCCCCCCCCCCCCCCCCGCACCGCCTCCCCTTCCCCACTAACGGCTCCCCCTCCAACCGCCTCCGCCCATGCCGCCAGGCACCCCCTACCAGCTCCAACCCACTACCCACGCGTCCCTCCACTGCTCACCCACGCCACTTCTCCCTACCCACTTCTTGCTTCCCTCCGTCCCTCTCCGCCACGCCCACAGCCACGTCCAGACCCCCGCAGTCCACTGCCCACGTCGCCTGCACCAGCCCGTTTCCCCACTCCACCGAGCCGACCACCTTGCTCTTTGATTATATACAGTTTGTTTAGAAAAAAAAATATATATGTAAAAGCAGTATGTTATGATCATGTATATTAATACATATAAGAGCCTACTTTTGTTTAGTAAAGTTATATAGTTTTATACGGCAGTTTTTTATAAATTTTGGGTACAGAACTGTTGTATAAACTTTGTTTCATAATTTTGTACCAGTGGTTTCTGACTTTGTTTTAGAAATTTATGTGTTACGTGATAGTTATAAATATACAGTGGTTATAGATAACTTACAAGCAGTAAGTAACTTCCGTTAGTTTAAGATTAGCAGTATATATATATATTTTAGAAACTTTGCGTGTTGTTTTATGAACAGCAAGTGTTTTAATAAACTTTGCGTGTTGTTTCAACCACCGCTCCGGATTCTTAGGACATCGCTTCGGCTCATTCGCTCTCATCCCGACTTGTTTTGGTACGTTTTATATATACAAGTGTTATATATATATATACACACATCAATCGATTGTCGAATAACTTCCTTGTTTGAATTTCAGTTGTAGTTCGTGCTTATCTTCGTTCGTGTCTTCCGTCTACGTGCCCTCTCCTTATCAATTCTCGCCGCAACAAAAAAGGTGAATATTTCATTCTCGACTCAATCTATTATGCTATGATAATCAAGTGATAATTGTTGCTAATATTAATTTGGTTATTAAATTTTTGATTGTTAAAATTGTTGAAATAAAATTTTAAATCGCTATGCAAGTTAAATTTGAATATTGTTAGTTTACGACAAATAGTTGCGACACTAAAATTGTTATGTGAGTTGAATTTGGTTGTTAATATAAGTGAATCTTAATATGAACATTGAAATTTATATAGGATAGTCAACAATTTAAAATGGATTATATATGTTGAACTTGACCCCTTTAAATGTTAAATAAATCGTCGCGTAGAATAGCGTTAATTACACTTTGAACCATTGAATGTATGATTGATGTAGAAATTTGATAATAGACACCAAGTGAAAACCATAATGTAATAATCTTTAATCTGCATAAAATGATAGTGTGGATTCTAGGAATAATTATATTAATTTGCATAAATAACGAATGTAAGTTAATACGATTATTTCAAGATTATTTAATAAATTGTTAAATTGTTATGTATGGTTGCTATTGCTTGTTTATTTACTTTGACACCATCCCAGTTATCACACTGCAAGTTCCCTTTGATATGCTTTGTTTTATATTGAATGATATTGGGTTGAAATGATAAATACCCAACTAAACAACTTGGCCTAGGATAGAAAATTAGAAATAAGAAACCCGATTGGTCAACAAAAATCATTTTGAAATTGAATAATATTTTAAATTAAGGAATGAACTTAACAATTTGTTTGGAAATTTAGTAACGAACTTAAGGGATTTAAGTTGAAATAAATTAATGGATTAAATTGAAACGGGTTAATAAACTTACCCAAATGGAATAAAATGAATTGAAAAATTAATTGAAATGATATTTAGAAACAAGTAAGTTTTAGAATTTGATAATTTAAAAATTTTATTTTTGTTAGGTTTAGATTAAAACTCGGTTTTAATTAAATAGATTTGGAACATGTTATAAATTTAATTTGAAATTTATAAAATTTGACTTAAGAGGAATACAAAAACTAACCAAAGTTTTATGGATATAACTTAGTGATTATTTAAATTTAAAATGATTTTAAATTTAACGAATTAATCAAATCAGGACATTGTAAATGGAAATGGACTTCTTTGATTAGAAATTTAATTGAATTGGTAAATAAATCAAATGAAGTTTGATAAAAGGAATTTGAAATTGATTTAATCGAATTTATGATAACAATGGATGTAAACATGAAGTGAAATGAATAGAATTTGATTTAATAATTTAAACTAAGTTTACCATTAAATTGAATTCGTTGATTATGAACTAAATTTAATAAGTGACATTTAGACCTTATTAAATTGAACCGGAATACTTAATTTTTAAATTGTCAACTCAAATGTTTGAACTAAAAGTTGCATTTGGAAGTATGTTTTAAAATATCTAAAATAAATTGAATCGTGAAATGTCAAATTTTGGAAGTCAAATTTGCACCTTGAGTTTTGGACTTTGATTGTTTAAACGTTAATTTAACCAACCATCGGGTAATAAATACGTAGTTACTGAAGAGACCGGGATCGGGAATGGACATACTCTCTGTCGATGCCGAAAACCACTTTAATAACTATTATACGCGAAGTGTTGATCCAGAATGAAGTGGATGGTTTGGTGAACGCGTTGACTGAAGAAAGAGAACGACATTGGATGACCCCTGACATGACTAAAACAGGAGCCGCGACAGGCCATTGAGGATCGCCACCTCTAGCGGACACGCTTCTTCGATACCATGTCTATTACTTTTGTGATTCGATTTGGGTGCACCCCTTGATTTGGGAGTGTTGTTTCGTGATGTTGAGATAGTAGCTACTATGCTCAACATCAGTCCGGATCACACAACTACTAGTATCCTAGTTGGTATCGCCTTATGTACCTTGTCATACTGATTATCCTATTCGCGACCACTACGTTCTGTTTTGTGTTATGCCTATGGGATACCCTCTGATAACCACTAGTTTACGGTGGGGTTTACGGTGCTGTATAGACTATGGCATTATAAAATGTGTTAAGGGAAATTATGGTAACGCCTTAACGCTATTTTAATATCATATTTTACTGATTAGGCATTATCTACATATCGTATTCTATTGTATATATAGATAGTTTATCGGATCCTTAGAGATGTTTTATTCATATTTGAGTTATGGACTTTAGTCCCTGCACTTGATTATCCTGTATAAGATTTTGAGCCCTGACTCGAGTGTTTCTTTTTGTATATGCTCGGGTCAGTCCGAAGCTATCTAGTTTGCTGATCAAGGTTGGTTGAAGATGGTGAAGTCTTAGCATTTATCTTTATCAGTCTATTTCTATTTCAGTATTGATGTCCTTGTCTGTTGGACATTTATGTATTTCCTTTCAGTCACCTTTTGTTTAGACATTGTTGTACTTTATGTTGTAGCTTCATGAACTGCTATTATGATGATGTATTTTCCGCTGCATTATTCTGTGAATGTTCTGTGACTGTGATGTTGTATTGATTCTCACTTACATTTATGTATTTATAATCCCATACCGATTCGCGTTTTGTATTATTTAAGTTGGCATGTGTGGATTATTGTCAATTTAAATGGTCCAAATATGCGGGTTGTTACATAAAGCCTTTATTTAATATTTCCTATGTATTATATATATATATATTTATTAATTTTTATTAATTTTTGTTTATATCTTAATATACAAATCAAAATAAGTTCAAGTAATTTTAAAAGAAAGTATAATAAACTCTTTTATTAAATCTTATTTTAAATCTTAAGCTATAATACTTTTTTAATTAATAAATAATTATCTTAAGTGTTTTTAAAAATATAAAATTAACTTTAACTAGCTTTTGCAACCAACGCTTCCAAAACACAATATATATGTATATTATATACATACCTATATACTTGTATATGTATACACTTTATAATTTTCAACATTATAGAGTTTGCATATATCTATTTATCTTTGTTAATTTATTATAAGATTTATCATTTCCAGATATTTATAATTCAACTTTTATTATAGTCCAAATCCATTTATATACGTCTAGATATTTTAAATATCAGAATTTTTATTTGTCCAGTCAAATAAAATTAGTATCTCAATATTAATAATCACTTAATTATCCAATTATCAGAAGTTCAAAAATTCGGGTTATCACAAGTCTCTCTCGTCGTCACTCCACCGGACCTTTACTAATCTGACTGTCTTATTCCTTAGTCTCTTCTCATCTCTTGCAACTATACGAACTGGTTTTCTAACTATAGTCATATCCAGTTCCACTAATAATCCTCTAACACAGTCAGTGTAATAGTAGTCTTTGGAACTCTACCCTTATGCAAATTTTCCGATCCTTCTATAACAGGAAATGGTCCAACGAATCTTGGTGCCATTTTCCTGATTTTCCAAATCTGATATCCTATTTCTTCTATGAAACTTTGATGAAAACTTGATCTCTAGCTGAGAACTCTAAGTCTTTCCGTCTTTTATCAGCATAATTCTTCTGCATAAACTGAGCTTCCTTCATCCTAGCTCGAATTAACTCAATCTTATCTACAGCTTCTTCAACCAAATCTGGTCCAAGAATTAGTCTATCCCCAATTTCTAACCAATAAATGGGAGATTTGCATGCCTTCCATATAAAGCTTCAAACGATGCCATCCATATACTTGTCTAATAACTGTTGTTATACGAAAACTTGACTAAATGTAGATGATTTTCCACAGATCCTCTAAAATCGAGCACACAACCACTCAACAAATCCTCTAAGACTTTGTTAACTCTCTTTGTTTTCCATCTATCTACGGATGGTAAGTGGTACTCATTTTGAGCAAAGTACCTAAAGTCTAACGTAGACTCTTCTAGAACTCACTAGTGAATAAAGGATCTCTATCACTTACTATAGTACTAGGAATTCTGTGCAGTCAAACTATATTCCTCATGAATAACTTAGCTAAATCTGATGTTGTTCTAGTTGATTTAACGGGTATAAAGTGTGCACTCCTAGTCAATCTGTCCACTATAACCCATATACTCTCATTTCCCCTATTCGACCTTAGCAACCCATCTATGAAATCCATTGAGATAGAATCTTATTTCCAGATTGGAACATCTAAAGGCTGAAGTAACCCATTCAGTTTCTGATGTTCGGCTTTTACATGTTGACAGTTTAAACACCGCCTCACCCATAAGCCTACATCTTTTTTCATTCCTACCCAGAAGAAACTCTTTTTCATATCATGGTACATCTTAGTTCCTCCTAGATGAATAGTGAACTTCAAACGGTGGCATTCTCTAAGAACTTCCTAATGTTTCCCACACTCGGAACACATAGTCATCCTCTCTTCCTCAACCACTTATTTTGGTCAAGACTAAAATCTTTCAAGTCATCGCTCTCTGTTCCATTCCTTAACCTTCTAATCCATTCAGCTAACAATGGATCCTTTCCTTCTTTATAAGCAATCTTCAATCATCACCGGTCGAACTTCTAAACATGACAACATAGCAGTTTCTTAACTAGAACTACTTTTAGATCTCCATCGTACTTCAGATGTGGCCAATGCTTCTAAATTTTTCCACTCGGCTATCATTTCCAGTACCGCATTCTTATATTTTCTGTTAAGTGCATCTGCAACCTCATTCCCTTTTCCAGGTGCGTATTCAATACAAAAGTCATAAGTGGCTAAAAACTCTAACTACCACGGCTATCTCATATTCAACTTCATCTGAGAGATTAAATATCTCAGTGACTTATGATCCATAAGAAACTCGAATATTTACCCCCAAAAGGTAATGTCTCCACACTTTCAAGGCAAAAATTACCGCAACTAATTCCAAATATAAGTTAGATATCTAACTTCATGCGGTCTGAGCTGTCAATAAGCATAGGCAATCACTTTACTTCTCTGCATTAACACAGCTTCTAATCATGTTCCACATGCATCCGTGTACACCATTATGTCTTAATTCCCCTCTAGAATGACTGACATAGGTGCATTCGTCAACAAATGTTTCAGTTTCTAGAATGCCTCCTCACACTTATTGGTCCAAACAAACTTCATATCTTTCCGAATTAGCTTAGTCATCAGTGTCGCTATCTATGAGAAATCCTTAACGAATCTCTAATAATAACTAGCTAATCCAACAAAACTCTTTATCTCAGTTACTATCTCGGGTCTCTTTCAACTATTCACTGCCTCGATCTTAGCTAGATCTATTGACAACCCTTTCTCTGAGACTACATGACCAAGAAACTTTGCTTTCTTCTTTCAAAAATGACATTTTGCAAATTTCTCTTTTAGTTGATGCTGCCTCAGTGTCTCAAGCACCACTCTAAGGTGAACATCATGCTCCCATTCATCCTTGGAGTATATTAAAAAGTCATCGATGAATACTAACACAAATCTATCCAGATGTTCTCGGAAGATTCTGTTCATCAAGTCCACAAAGAATGCTGGCGCATTAGTTAGTCCGAACAGCATCACTAACCATTTGTACGATCCATATCTGGTCCTAAACGTCGTCAAAGGAATATTATCCTCTGCTACTCTAAGCTGATGGAACCTTGTTGCTAAATCCAACTGGGAAAATACATTGGCTCCACTCAATTGGTCGAACAAATCATCAATCCTAGGTAACGGATATCGATTCTTTATCGTCTTCTCATTTAGCTTACAATAATCAATACATAACCTCAATGATTCGTCTGGTTTTTTAACAAATACAACAGCTGCTCCCCAAGGCGAACTGCTTGGTCTGATAAAATTCTTACCTTCTAAATCCACCAACTACACCTTTAACTCCTTCATCTCAGTAGATGTCATTCTACTTGGTGGTATACTCATAGGTACTTCTCCTAGTACTAAATCTATTCAAAACTCAATAGCTCGTTTCGACGGTATTCCTATCATGGCATTTGCGAATTCTCTAACAACAAAAACTCAATTTAACTCGTCTTCTGCCTCAATAACACCCAACAAAGCATTAACCTCCAAACTAGGGATTTCTACGGAGTATATAACCCAAAATAATTCTAAAAACTATGAAATTAAACACATGCAAATTGCAGGAAAATATATGATCTATCAACTCAAACTCTAAGTGGTCACATCTCATCCTAAGAATCTCATACCTTCCTATTGGATTCGCAACTCTTAAGGAAGTAACTAGCTATAAGGGTTCTAGGTTAAGCTTATCTACCAAACAATGAGATATAAAAGAATGTGACGCACCGATATCAAATAGAATTCTAACTGACGTACCATGAATCAAAAGCATACCTCCAAACACACTATTCCTTTCTCCCATGTTGTTGGTCTCGAGGTAGCTATTCCAGTGCAAACACTTTGCCCTTTCCATCCTTGGTTGTTTCCTTACAATGGTTCTTATAATGTCCATTTTGATCATAGTTGAAGCATTTGATATTCTTCTTCCCGATCACCTTCTTTCCATCTCCTAAGAGACACTCATTAGCGAAATCCCTTTCTTATCACACTTGTAGTAGATAACTTCTGTCCTTCCTTTCTTGGCAGCTCCACTCTTATGGGTTCCCTTCTTATGGCCAAACTCCCATTTGGTTTTTCCCACCTTGAGTATCCACTACTTTGTTGCCATTAAAGAAACCGAGCATCTCCTCATTCCTCAAAGCCATCTCAATAACTACATCGCACGGATCCTTAATATGTGGTAAAGTTGCTTTAGCAAGCTCGGGTCTCAGTTTGTGGATTAATTTCTCATTCCTTTTGATAACTGTATCAACCGTAGCATATTCGTACCTCGGTAGCTCTTCAAATCTGGTAGCATAATCCAACACTGTCATGTCTCCCTACACCGACTTAGCAAACTTCCCAAGCATACTTGGCGATCTCTGACATGAAGCTTTCCTCAAACCTCCTTCGAATTCTTCCCAAGTCATAGCCTCTTCAGCTACTCCTACAGTAATATTGTTCCACCGATACAGTGCTACTCCTTGCAACTATCGGGATGCTGATTTCCTTTTCAACTCATCGTTGAGTCCCAAATCAGCAAAAATCCTCCCGCAATGAAGCAACCAATTCTCCACTACAATCGCATCCTTAGTGCCGATAAACAGCTTTCATCCAAAACTAGTATATTCTATGCTTAGTACTCCATAGTTATTGACTACCAGAGCTTCCTGATTTCCTCTAACTAATCCTGCAACAGTTCCAACTTGCATTATTTTGATGAAGAACTAATATATAGCTCCCATATCAACTTGCGGTGCTCCAGCTCCCATAATAGCACCGTGTGCTTGACCTGGATTCCTTTTAGTGTTTGGTCTGGCATTTCCATTGATTGTGGTGTGTAACACCCCTAATTTTAAGTAATATTATTTATGAGATTTAATTAGATAAATTAAATAAAATAATATAAAGACTAAATGGTTAAGAGATTGAGATTTGTATAATTATAAGGTTGCCATGCCTTAAGTAATGAATAAATAAACAAAAATTTAAAATGTAGTAAATAAAGGTTATAAGATAAGGGAAAAATAGGAATAGGTTATATTCTTATACCCTAAACCTTATCCCGTTCTCATTTCCAACATTCACAAACAAAACTAAAGCTAGAGCTTGGCTGGCCACCATTAGATGAAAACAAGAGGAAGATAAGTAAGAGTTCAAGAAGGAAGCTCAATCAAACCAAT
This sequence comes from Allium cepa, assembly GCA_030765085.1. Classification (NCBI taxonomy): domain Eukaryota; kingdom Viridiplantae; phylum Streptophyta; class Magnoliopsida; order Asparagales; family Amaryllidaceae; genus Allium; species Allium cepa. The sequence continues at coordinate 562,841,731 of CM060939.1, forward strand.
TCAAGGGTAAATCTCGAACTCCTTAAAAACAAGCTAAGGTGAAAAATTGATTACATCTCATTTTTATTGCTTTTGATTTCAAGATAAACCCGAGTTTATTTTGCAAGAAACGTGCATGTTTAATTTTTAAATGGATGTGTGTATATATATATATGCTTGTTGATGATTTATGTTGTTTCATACAAATTTTATGATAAGATTTGATTTGAAAAACCTATTAAGTGACATCCAAATGGCTTGCGTATTTGATATAAGGTCATAAACATTATTTTAGAGATGAGTTTCAATTTTCATAATTCTCTAAGTTGTTGTGGATTTATTATGAACTTTCTGAAGAAAATGGTCAAATTGGATTTAAATTATTTTTGACTATTATGTGTTAACTTTAGGTCAGAAATTTAAATATTTAGAAAACATGGGAAAAGTGCTTTATGGGAATTTTTGAAGAATTTTCCTAAGTATTTTATTAAAGATATAAAATTATTTAAGGTATGGAACTTAAATGTTTTATATGTTTAGAAAAGGAGAAGGGGCAATTTGTTAAATGATTTAAAATTATTAATTACTGAAATCGGCAGCATGTTTAGAAAAGGTTCTATAAAAGAAGGGGCAACCGATTATATGTTGACAGATAAGGCAAGTTGGTCGGAAAGATATTACTTTAAAAAGTTAAAAATCAGTTTTGTAAAAAATTACTTCTTCGCTATTTACAATAGCCGCCTTTCGAATCCATACATCCGCCTCCCACCAAGTCGAAAACAATACATAAGGTATCAATGTCTTAGTACGTAGTGGATTGGAGTTAGACGGAAGGTATAGAGTCGAAACATGCTTTCGAAGGGGTAGAAGTAGCTCTCATAAACTTGGAATATTTTTGGTTATAAATAAGGCTTGCGAGTGGGTTGGAGCTTTCGACTTAACTAACTTGCTTTTATTTATATAATCTAATGACCCAGACTCGACCTTCGAAAATCGACACCCAAAATACATCACCGTATTCGAATGCCGTAGATTCAAACGTCAAATCGGGTTCGCGAGAGCTTATAAGTGCAACAATACAGCAGAAGAAAATGAATAATTTATATACAACATTGAATACAATATCAGATAAAAATGATTATCAGTATCAGAGATACAAGGCAAAAGTGGAAGAAAAAACCGACGGCAGCGGAAATATAGCACCAAATGATCTTTCAAAGGATAGAAAGAAAGATAGAATCCAAATCTGCATTCCAATCCAATGCTCCAAAGATCTCCGAGCCAAGAAGCTCGAACCACCACCAAGTTGAAGTTAAGAAACTCCAATCCCAGAGAAACAAATGCGATCGCCAAATCCAAAGGATGCATGCTATCAAATCTACACCTACTATTTGATTATCTAAAAAACTGACTCTAGGCTGCCCGTGAGGAAAACTGTGGGCACCCAGAGTTTAGAAAGGGAACTAAAAACTCCAAGTCAGTCATGGGACTGGTGTGAGCAAACAAAAACAGTTTATCTTGAACAAAACAACAAAAGAATTTAAATTCAAAATCCGCAATGCTTTTTGGAAAATGAAACTACCATAAGGCCTCCCGGCAAACGCACAATTCAATCGCACACTTGGGAGAGATTTATCCTTATGAAAATCAAACATGCTTGATACGCAAAATCCTTTTTGATATTATTATTACTGCATAGTGGAAAACATTTGCAAGTATAATATTAATCTTAGCCAGCATACGTACCCTTATAGTATGCCTATTATAGCTACCATGTTAAATGGCAGTTTCTACAACTAAAACCGTACAAGGCATGTATTGGTGATTGGATTTCCAACAAATGATCACGCTAAGGAACTTCCTGGACCACATGGGTACGCCTCTAGAGGGACGCCTCGAGAACTTAACCAGCTCTTTGCCAACACAAGGCCGGGTTACCTCTGTAACTAGGTAACTACTACACGAGTATGCCATCCCCCGGTCGTCACCAACCTTTACCCGAGAGCTCTCAAAACCAATAACCACGAAGCACAAATTTGCAGTAACCACGTAAGTAAATATCTGGGCTCCATACCATGATACCACTTTTATCCAGAAGGAAATGGACATACCCTAAGGGGCGCTACCCCCAATAACCTTTTCGCATTCTTCCTATTTCGACCATTTTCGGTTTGTAAGGTTCTGATGAAGTCTTGTCCCACAAAGCTACGCTTTTCACAAAAGCCATGCTTCGATCAACAAATGATCAACAACACTCAGCATGCCACATTACCAAATTGGGAATGTATCACTAGCAACCATCAACTACATAACCTCTGAGCTCGTACATCTCAGAGAAGGGTGTTAAGCTAAGAGAATAAATTCTCTACCACCAAACAGAAATGTATTTGATAGAACCAGCTTTACATCTCAAAGTGTAATGTCAGACATACATCCATACAAGTCTGTTCCGGGTTCGAACAGAACCGGAGGCACTTCAAAGAAGCCCTTGCAATCCAGGCATTCACAATCCCGATCGGTCTCTCCATCACATATGGAGATCTCTATACTGGCGCGGCTTAGTGCAGAGACATTCGACGGGTAATCCTTTCGTTCTCGAAAATACCCGGTCTTCACCACCAGACTTTAAATGTTATCCATTTCGTCGTATCACTATTCGAAATGGGTTATTTGACATAAAGACCTCTCCCGGCTAAACCGAATAATGAGAACTAAATTTTAAAACCATATGGATATATGGGATCTTAGTTAAGTCGCAACTTAAAGCCCAAAACCTTTCTTTTGAATGGTTTGGACAAATTTCAACTTTAATCTTTTAAACAAAAAAAAAGATTCACTTCACTATGAAAACAAAGTTCACCAATTTTTCACAAAGATTCATTCATTTCTTTCAAAACTACTTCAATTCCAAATCTTTTATACAATAGATACACCTTTAAGATTCTCTTCAATTCGAAAACAAAGTTCACCAATCTTTAACAAAGATTGATACATAGCTTTCAGAACTATTTTCGTAAAAAAACTTGAAATCCTTTCAGCACAAGTCGGAAGTCCTTTCTCTATATGAAAGCTGTTATTATTTGAAAAACAAGGGTTTTCATTTCGAAAAAAATCTGATGAAATATGCACAAGTTATATTCTTTTAAAGTATAAACTTGGGTTAAATTTAAATTCCAAAATTAATACTTTTAAAATACTTCAAAAATGGTTTAAAATCGGTATATATACATTATATAACTTGCATAACCTTTCCAAACCATAATTTCTAAAATTATAACGTATATTAATAGAACTCAACTTCAAATCTTGAATTCAAATTCAAATCAAACTATTTTAATTTCAAAACCTTAACAAGTTATTTAAAATAATTTTATCTTCAAAACTTCTTTCAAAAACTTTTCATACTCAGCCCAATTCCATTTCCAAAACCATTTGGATTCAAAATTCAACCTTTAAACAAAATAATATTTAAATTCAAAATATCTGTGACTTAACCGATTTCCCGTGAAATCCATATTTGTGTGTGTGTGGTGTAGTCCAACGGTTCTACACACAATAATACAATATCATCAATCATTATAATCCAAGCACGGCAATATTGATAAGCAGTATAATCCTGTAATGCTCATCTATATTCACAGGTTCATAGATAAATAATATAAATTTATCACAGATAAATAAATTACATTCATCATAGCTCAAATCAAAACAGAGCATCACATATAAGAAATAACAAACAATTCAGAGCATTTGACACAATCCAAACATCCATAAGTAAGATTAATCAATCATCTGATTATAATTAAACCAGATTAATTACTTATGAATAATTACTATTTCCGGTTAATTAACATTAATTAATTACAAACCTTAATCATTAATCATTCATAAATTAACCTTTAATGATAAATTAATTAACCTTTAATTGTAAATTAATTAACCTTAATTAATAAACCAATCCACATGTAATCATTAGATAATAAACCTTTAATTATTTAATTATTATTTAATTACTTAATTAACCCTTAATTAATTACCATTTAATTAATTATCCTTAATTAATTACAATAAGTGATTATCCCTAATCACGAATCAATTTTAATCACTTGATTAATCAATCTTTAAATCATTAATTAATTATCTATAATTACCTCCATTAAGTAATTAATTATCTTTAATTACTTATATTAACTAGTCTGTCTTTAATTTAATTACACAAAGTAATTATCCTTTTAATTACTTGATTAATTAACTTTTAATCATTACTCAATTATCATTTAATTTATTTAATTAATAAATCATTAATCAATTAAATAATTATCATCATCATTAAGAAATTACTTGAGACCTTAATTATTTTAAAAAAATAAACTATTTATCTTTATAAATTTAATTTTATTCAAGTTTATTTGATAAACCTTTGAAATAGATCTTCATAACATATAAATCAACTTTTAAAAGAAGAAATTAGTTTAAAATAATAGGTGTATATAATAAAATACCTTAAATTTAATAAATTTAAAACAAATTATTTGTAAACCTTCAACCAATTCCAAAACCAAAATAAAACATTTCTTATTTTTAAAAGAATTAAACAAGAAAATGTTTTAAACTTTATTAAATGAACTTGTTTAAAATTCAAGAATTTGTTAAAATTTTAACCTGAGACCAACTTGAAAACCCCCGAGCCTTACCCGAGTTAAATCCCAAAGTACCCGAGCCTTCCTCCAAGTTTCTTCCTTTCCTTCCTCTTTATACTTTTTTTAGTTTTTAAATTTTAAAACTTCTTAATCACGATAACATACAAGAATACACCCGAGACCAGACTCGAGCCACCCCACCGTTTCCCGAAGTCGTACCCTAGTTTCACTTCATCTTCCCCATACCTAAACATCGCCATACACAAGTGCACACGTGTGCACATGTACAAGCAACCAGTTCACCTCTGACCTTCGCTCCGGCAATCTCCAAGCCACCTACGATCTCTCTGATGAACTCGACCAATCGGCCTTGTCGAACTCGCCGCGAGACGGCATCGAACAACTCGAACAAACCTGAAAACCACCTCATCGACAGAAACTCCAAATCACCGACGAACCCACCCTAGAGAACCCTCGCAAACCTCACTGAATCTTCGTCTCGACCCCCAGCATCGTTTACCCTCATCGCGATCAGTTTCGGCACCTTCACGGCGGCGAATTTACCTCGAAAAAACAATCGACAAAACTGGCGACTAAACCCTACATCGCCGTCTCACGTATGCTCTGATGATCAATAACCTTCACGATCATTTTTCCCACATCCGTCGAGTCTCAAGCCTCCTCTAGACAAAAACCCAAAGAGAATCTCGCCGTCGATCAACGTCAATCGACTAAAATGCTTAAATCGATCATCCCGATATACCACGATGAATACATACTTAAAAATCATGATTTACATATTAAAATTCATCATTTTCAAACTCAAATTAGGTTATAGAATTAAATCTTAAATTCTAGACAATTTATTTTGGGCTTATTTTTTATCATTACTGTATTTTTTTATTTTAGAAATAAATAACCCATATATATATTTGAAACTATTTTTAGAACTAGCCTAATATACTTTCAATCGTTTTGCATCAAGAAATCAAAGCCTAAAATTGATTATAGGGGATGATACGAATTTTTTTTATATGATGAAGATGTTCCCTGTAATTCAACAGAGCAGTGTTTATATACATATACACTAACATATCATATGTATATATATACACACACACACACATATACATCCATTCAAATCAAAGCATTCCTGTAGACATTTATACTATATCTCTACAACATTTCAAGCATCAAAGTTCAACAACGGATTTAAAACTGCTTTTAAAGAATAAATTTACTCACATTTCACTAAAATAGAAAGCTTGGAACTTGAAACTGAAGTGTTTTTTTGAAACTAAAAACTTTAAATTGGAGCTGCCACTTGATTTTTTTGAGTTGCTCTGAAGTTTTGAATTACATTTGCTCTTGAATTGTTTAAGTTGTTTGTTGTTGTTGTTTTGATTCAGGTTGAACTCGAGCTGTTTGAAACTGAATTTGCTTGAAGCTATGAAAAAAAATTCTTCTATTTTTATTTTGGGTTTTGATTTCTTTTAATTTTCATTTCACGTTTTTAGTTTGAAGATGAGAAGTTTTAGAACTGAAAAGAGCAGCTAGATTTGCTCAAACTAATGTTATTTTATAATTAAATTTAAAAGAAAATTAAATGCCACTTGTTCATCTAAACTTACACATGTAAATGCATTTATTCCTTATTCTACAAATGTCAATTACATGTGTTAATTATATTACACTTTTTAAAACAAATAAATTTATGTTTAGACCTTTTTTTAATTAATTTAAAATTTATGTTTTAAGCCCTTGTTTAAACTTTTATTTATTTATGTTGATTATCTATTCTATATTACGTTTTAAACCTTTTTATTTTATAATTTTTAAATTAATTTATCTCTTATGTTTTAAAAGTTTATATATGTAAATTAAATTTATCTCATGTGTATTTTAAAAGAAAGAACAATAAAAAAAATTATCAAATCTTATTCAAACTTTAAACTTAAGTTAAAATATCTTTGTATAAACCATTTTACTTCAAAAGATATATATGTATGTTAAAGCTTTTATTTATTTATATATATACTAACTACATTTATTTCCAACTATATAAAAGAGAATTATTTTAAACCTTTTTATTTAAATCTCATTTAAATTTTGCAAAAGGATATATATATTTTTAAATCTTTTATAGCTTCTTAAATAACTTAGAAAAATGATTTGAAATCAAATTATACATTACTAATAAATAATCATATATTCATATATGTGTGTGTGTGTGTTTCTTAAAACATAAAGCCTTAAAATCCAATTTTGTTTATAAAATTTCAAATCAAAATTCAATTTATACATACAAACATACATATATATACATACATACATATATATATATATCCTAAAAAATTTCAAATTAATTCATAAATTATCCAAAAAATTATATTAATTACTAATTTTAATTTGGCCTAAAAACCGAGAATGTTACAGATGTGCCCTTAAGAAAATTTCGTCCCTAAAATTTGCTAGATAGGGTGACAACAGATAAAAAGATGTTTTACCAGATCAAACTAAATATCTATTGTGCATTGGCTTACCAAATCAGAATATCTATAAATATGAGAACAAACTCATTTAAACTTAACGAAATACGCGGGTAACCCGGTCTACGAGATAGCGGGAGCATTTGGTTAGTCCGAAGGAATAAGTAACCATTTGTAGAATATACCTGGACCCCAAAGAATAGACAAATGGATACAATTCAATTCAGTTTCATATTTAATTAACCAATTTATTTGAAATAAATTACAAATTCATTAAAGTTTTAAAATGGAAAGATTGACAAAAACTAATGAAAAGAATACGAAATAGGAACGTTTTTATAATGATTTGCAGGGCCATCACCACACCAAAGCTTCTACCTGGAGCTGCCACGAAGCCATCATAGAATTGAAAGCGAATGATGATCAAAGAGATTAATAGAAAAAGTTGTTTCCTTGTTGTTACAGGGTATTGACCATTTGTAGTGGTACTCCCCTGTCCTTATCTCGTCCTCTTCTTACACTCATACTTACTACCAGTGGATAGTAAGAGAATTTACTAAGACATTCGGAAGGATATCTTAGGGATACTCATTCTATGGTATACTTTCACCCTATCTCTAATGAGCCACCTAATGTGTTATACTCCTGAGCTAAAGTTCTTACTCAACCTTCAGCTCTGATACCAATTCTAATAGTCTCGGGTCTTCGACCGTCTGACAGCGGCTACTCTCGACCAGTAGGCTTTTCAACAATCCCATCCCCGCCGTGGCATACAACAGTACCCTTAACTTGCTTTTACGGACAGCTTTCGACTTCTTCACCTAACCGGTTAACCAACCCTTTTCCAGGAACATATAGGGGTAAGAGTCTCTCGTTCGCCACCATGGCGAAGCGAGAACCCCCAATCACGTTGTATTAAACAAAGTAAGTCATGGGAATGGTGTGAGCAAATAAAAATAGTTTATCTTGCACAAAACAACAAAAGAATTTAAATTCGAAATCCGCAATGCTTTTTGGAAAATGAAACTACCATAAGCACAGTGTAATTGCACACTTGGGGGAGATTTCTCCTTATGATAGTCAAACATGTTTAATGCGAAAAATCCTTTTGATATTATTATTAGTGCATAGTGGAAAACATTTGCAAGCATAATATTAATCTTAGCCAGCATACGTACCCTTATAGTATGCCTACTATAGCTACCATGTTAAATGGCAGGTTCTACAACTAAAACCGTACAAGGCGTGTATTGGTGATTGGATTTCCAACAAATGGACAGGCTTAGGAACTTCCTGGACCACATGGGTATGCCTCTGGAGGGACGCCTCGAGAACTTAACCAGCTCTCTACCAACACAAGGCCGGGTTACCTCTGTAACTAGGTAACTACTACACGAGTATGCCATCCCTCGGTTATCACCGACCTTTATGCGAGAGCTCTCAACACCAACAATCACAAAGCACAAATTGCAGTAACCTCGTAAGTCAAGTATCTAGGCTCCATACCATGATACCACTTTTATCCAGAAGGAAATGGACATACCCTAAGAGGCGCTACCCCCAATAACCTTGTCGCATTCTTCCTATTTCGACCATTTCCGGTTTGTAAGGTTATGATGAAGTCTCGTTCCACAAAGCTATGCTTTTCACAAAAGCCATGCTTCGATCAACAAATGATCAGCAACACTCAGCATGCCACATTAACAAATTGGGAATGTATCACTAGCAACCATCAACTACATAATCTCTAAGCTCGTACATCTCAGAGAAGGGTGTTAAGCTAAGAGAATAAATTCTCTGCCACCAAACAGAAATGTATTTGACAGAACCAGCTTTACATCTCAAAGTGTAATGTCAGACATACATCCATACAAGTCTGTTCCGGGTTCGAACAGAACCGGAGGCACTTCAAAGAAGCCCTTGCAATCCAGGTATTCACAATCCCGATCGGCCTCCCCATCACATATGGAGATCTCTATACTGGCGCGACTCAGTGCAGAGACATTCGACGAGTAAACCTTTCGTTCTCAAAAATACCCGGTCTTCACCACCGGACTTTAAATGCTATCCATTTCGTCGTATCACTATTCGGAATGGGTTATTTGACATAAAGTCCTCTCCCGGCTAATCCGAATAATGAGCACAAAATTTTAAAACCACATGGATATATGGGATCTTAGTTAAGTCGCAACTTAAAGCCCAAAACCTTTCTTTTGAATGGTTTGGACAAATTTCAACTTTAATCTTTAAAAAAAAAGATTCACTTCACTTTGAAAACAAAGTTCACCAATTTTTCACAAAGATTCATTCATTGCTTTCAAAACTACTTCAATTCCAAATCTTTTATACAAAAGATACACCTTTAAGATTCTCTTCAATTCGAAAACAAAGTTCACCAATCTTTAACAAAGATTGATTCATAGCTTTCAAAACTATTTTCATAAAAAAAAATCTTGAAATCCTTTCAACACAAGTCAAAAATCCTTTCTTTATATGAAAGCTATTATTATTTGAAAAACAAGGGTTTTCATTTTGGAAAAATCCGATCAAACATGCACAAGTTATATTCTTTTAAAGTATAAACTTGGGTTAAATTTAAATTCCCATATTAATACTTTTAAAATACTTCAAAAATGGTTTAAAATCCGTTTATATACATTATATAACTTGTATAACCTTTCCAAACCATAATTTCCAAAATTATAACGTATATTTATAGAACTCAACTTCAAATCTTGAATTCAAATTCAAATCAAACTATTTTAATTTCAAAACTTTAACAAGTTATTTAAAATAATTTTATCTTCAAAACTTCTTTCAAAAACTTTTCATACACAGCCCAATTCCATTTCCAAAACCATATGGATTCAAAATTCAACTTTTAAACAAAATAATATTTAAATTCAAAATATCTGTGACTTAACTGATTTCCCGTGAAATCCATATTTGTGTGTGTGTGATGTAGTCCAGGAGTTTTACACACAACAATACAGTATCATCAATCATTATAATCCAAGCATGGCAATATTGATAAGTGGTATAATACTGTAACGCTCATCTTTATTCACAGGTTCACAGATAAATAATATAAATTCATCATTGATAAATAAATTACATTCATCATAGCTCAAATCAAAACAGAGCATCACACATAAGGAATAACAAAAAATTCAGAGCATTAGACACAATCCAAACATCCATAAGTAAGATTAGTTAATCATCTGATTATAATTAAACCAGATTAATTACTTATGAATAATTACTAATTCTGATTAATTAACATCAATTAATTACAAACCTTAATCATTAGTCATTCATAAATTTACCTTTAATGATAAGTTAATTAACCTTTAATTGTAAATTAATTAACCTTAATTAATAAATCAATCCACCGGTAATCATTACATAATAAACCTTTAATTATTTAATTATTCTTTAATTTATTAATTAACCCTTAATTAATTACCATTTAATTAATTATCCTTAATTAATTGCAATACGTGATGCATTTGTTTTTTGAATGCGCGTATTTGTATGATATATGGAGGTCTTGGATTATGCGGATTGGTAGAAGGTGGAAAGGAGCAGACAATGTTATGCAGTGGAAATATATCTATGATAACACAGGTGGCAAAAGTGACTTGAATAGACTTTTCTTATTCGTCGTCAAAAGATTCATGAAAGTGGTCTGGGACGAAAGAAACTGTCGCATCTTTCGACCGGATAAAAGCTTAATACCAGAACTTTTCGAGAGGCATTTGATGCGGGAGATTAGACGTGATATTTGTCATGTCTCTTTTGCTTTTGATCCGGGTATCTTCTGCTAGGATTTTTCTTTTCTTTTATGCTTATATGTTGTGTTTTCTTTGTGTTTCCCCAGTGATTGTTGCACTCTGTTTTCTCTTGTAATTCTGCAAGTTTTTGCCTTGTACTTCCTCCTCTTTCGAGTGTAGCAATAAAATGGTAGGGGTCCATTTAACCCCGTCGGCTTTGCCAACAAAAAAAATTACAATAAGTGATTATCCCTAATCACAAATCAATTTTAATCACTTGATTAATCAATCTTTAAATCATTAATTAATTATCTCTAATTACTTCCATTAAGTAATTAATTATCTTTAATTACTTATATTAACTAGTCAATCTTTAATTTAATTACACTAAGTAAATATTCTTTTAATTACTCGATTAATTAACTTTTAATCATTACTCAATTATCCTTTAATTTATTTAATTAATCAATCATTAATTAATTAAATAATTATCATCATCATTAAGAAATTACTTGAGACCTTAATTATTTTAAAAAATAAACTATTTATCTTTATTAATTTAATTTTATTCAAGTTTATTTGATAAACCTTTGAAATAGATCTTCATAACATATAAATCAACTTTAAAAAAAGAAATTAGTTTAATATAGTGGGTGTATATAATAAAATACCTTAAATTTAATAAATTTAAAATAATTTATTTTTAAACCTTCAACCAATTCCAAAACCAAAATAAAACATTTCTTATCTTTAAAAGAATTAAACAGGAAAATGTTTTAAACTTTATTAAATGAACTTGTTTAAAATTCAAGAATTTGTTAAAATTTTAACCCAAGACCAACTTGAAAACCCCCTCCCCCCGAGCCTTACCCGAGTTAAATCCCAAAGTACCCGAGCTTTCCTCCAAGTTTCTTCCTTTCCTTCCTCTTTATACCTTTTTTTTAGTTTTTAAAATTTAAAACTTCTTAATCATGATAACATACAAGAATACACCCGAGACCAGACTCGAGCCACCCCACTGTTTCCCGAAGCCGTACCCGAGTTCCACTTCATCTTCCCCATACTTAAACATCGCCATACACAAGTGTACACGCGTGCACATGTACAAGCAACCAGTTCGCCTTCGACCTTCGCTCCGGCCATCTCCAAGCCACCTACGATCTCCTTGATGAACTCGACCCAGCGGCCTTGTCGAACTCGCCGCGAGACGGCATCGAACAACTCGAACAAACCTACAAACCACCTCATCGACAGAAACTCCAAATCACCGAGGAACCCACCCTCGAGAACCCTCGCCGACCTTAGCGAATCTTCATCTCGACCCCCAACATTGTTTTCCCCCATCGCGATCAGTTTCAGCACCTTCACGGTGGCGAATTTGCTTCGAGAAAACAATCGACAAAACTGGCGACTAAACCCTACATCGCCGTCCCACGTATGCTCTGATGATCAATAACCTTCATGATCATTTTTCCCACGTCCGTCGAGTCTCAAGCCTCCTCCAGACAAAAACCCAAAGAGAATCTCGTCGTCGATCAACGTCAATCGACTGAAATGCTTAAATCGATCATCTCGATATACCACGATGAATACATACTTAAAAATCGTGATTTACATATTAAAATTCATCATTTTCAAACTCAAATTAGGTTATAGAATTAAATATTGAATTCCAGACAATTTATTTTGGCTTATTTTTTATCATCACTGTAATTTTTTTATTTTAGAAATAAATAACCCATATATATATTTGAAACTATTTTTAGAATTAGGATTATATACTTACAATCATTTTCCATCAAGAAATCAAAGCCTAAAATTGATCATAGGGGATGATACGAATTTTTTTTATATGATGAAGATGTTCCCTGTAATTCAACAGAGCAGTGTTTATATACATATACACTAACACATCATATGTGTGTGTGTATATACATATACATCCATTCAAATCAAAGCATTCCTGTAGACATTTATACTATATCTCTACAACATTTCAAGCATCAGAGTTCAACAACAGATTTAAAACTGCTTTTAAAGAAAAAATTTACTCATATTTCACTAAAATAGAAAGCTTGGAACTTGAAACTGAAGTGTTTTTTTGAAACTGAAAACTTTAAATTGGAGCTGCCACTTGATTTGTTTGAGTTGCTTTGAAGTTTTGAATTACATTTTCTCTTGAATTGTTTAGGTTGTTTGTTGTTGTTGTTTTGATTCAGGTTGAACTCGGGCTGTTTGAAACTGAATTTGCTTGAAGCTTTGAATTTTTTTTCTTCTATTTTTAGTTTGGGGTTTTGATTTCTTTTAATTTTCATTTCAGGTTTTTAGTTTGAAGATGAGAAGTTTTAGAACTGAAAGAGCAACTAGATTTTATCAAACTAATGTAATTTTATAATTACATTTAAAAGAAAATTAAATGCCACTCGTTCATCTAAACTTACACATGTAAATACGTTTATTCCTTATTCTACAAATGTCAATTACATGTGTTAATTATATTACACTTTTTAAAACAAATAAATTTATGTTTAGACCTTTATTTTAGTTAATTTAAAATTTATGTTTTAAGCCCTTGTTTAAACTTTTATTTATTTATGTAGATATCTATTCTATATTATGTTTTAAACCTTTTTATTTTATAATTTTTAAATTAATTTATCTCTTATGTTAAAAACTTATATATATAAATTCAATTTATCTCATGTGTATTTTAAAAGAAAGAACAATAAAAAAATTATCAAATCTTATTCAAATTTTAAACTTAAGTTAAAATATCTTTATATAAACCATTTTATTTCAAAAGATATGTATGTATGTTAAAGATTTTATTTATTTATATATATACTAACTACATTTATTTCCAAGTATATAAAAGGGAATTATTTTAAATCTTTTTATTTAAATCTCATTTAAATTTTGCAAAAGGATATATATATATATATATATATTTAAAATCTTTTATAGCTTCTTAAATAACTTAGAAAAATGATTTGAAATCAAATTATGCATTACTAATAAATAATCATATATTCATATATATATATATATATATATATATATATGTTTCTTAAAACATAAAGCCTTAAAATCCAATTTTGTTTATAAAATTTCAAATCAAAATTCAATTTATACATACATATATATATATATATATATATCCCAAAAAAATTCAAATTAATTCACAAATTATCCCAAAAATTATATTAATTACTAATTTTAATTTGGCCTAAAAACCGAGAATGTTACAGATTCCCCCTTAAGAAAATTTCGTCCCCAATATTTGCTAGACAGGGAGACAACAGATAAAAAGATGTTTTACCAGATCAAACTAAATATCTATTCTGCATTGGCTTACCAAATCAGAATATCTATAAATATGATAACAAACTCATTTAAAATTAACGAAATACGCGGGCCATCCGGCCTACGAGATATGCTGGAGCATTTGGTTAGTCCGAAGGAATAACTAACCATCCGTAGAATATACCTGGACCCCAAATAATAGACAAATGGATACAATTCAATTCATTTTCATATTTAATTAACCAATTTATTTCAAATAAATTACAAATTCATTAAAGTTTTAAAATGGAAAGATTGGCAAAAACTAATGAAAAGAATATGAAATAGGAACGTTTTTATAACGATTTGCAGGGCCATCACCACACCAAAGCTTCTTCCTGGAGTTGCCACGAAGCCATCAAAGAATTGAAAGCAAATGATGATCAAAGAGATTAATATAAAAAGTTGTTTCCTTGTTGTTACAGGGTATTGATCATTTGTAGTTGTACTCCCCTGTCCTTATCTCGTCCTCTTCTTACACTCATACTCATACTTACTATCAGTGGATAGTAAGAGAATTTACTAAGACATTCGGAAGGATATCTTAGGGATACTCATTCTATGGTATGCTTTCACCCTATCTCTAATGAGCCACCTAATGTGTTATACTCCTGAGCTAAAATTCTTACTCAACCTTCAGCTCTGATACCAATTCTAATAGTCTCGGGTCTTCGACCGTCTGACAGTGGCTACTCTCGACTAGTAGGCTTTTCAACCATCCCAGCCCCGCCGTGGCATACAAGAGTACCCTTAACTTGCTTTTACGGACAGCTTCCGACTTCTTCACCTAACCGGTTAACCAACCCTTTTCCAGGAACATGTAGGGGTAAGAGTCTCTCGTTCACCACCAACGCGAAGCGAGAACCACCTATCACGTTGTATTAAGCAAAGTCAGTCATGGGAATGGTGTGAGCAAACAAAAACAGTTTATCTTGCACAAAACAACAAAAGAATTTAAATTCGAAATCCGCAATGCTTTTTGAAAAATTAAACTACCATAAACACAATGCAATCTATACATACATACATACATACATACATACATACATACATACATACATACATACATACATACATACATACATACATACATACATACATATATATATATATATATATATATATATATATATATATATATATCCCAAAAACTTTCAAATTAATTCACAAATTATCCCAAAAATTATATTAATTACTAATTTTAATTTGGCCTAAAAACCGAGAATGTTACAGATGCCCCCTTAAGAAAATTTCATCCCTAAAATTTGCTAGACAGGGAGACAACAGATAAAAAGATGTTTTACCAGATCGAACTAAATATCTATTCTGCATTGGCTTACCAAATCAGAATATCTATAAATATGAGAACAAACTCATTTAAACTTAACGAAATACGCGGGTCATCTGGTCTACGAGATATGCTGGAGCATTTGGTTAGTCCGAAGGAATAAGTAACCATTCTTAGAATATACCTGGACCCCAAAGAATAAACAAATGGATACAATTCAATTCAGTTTCATATTTAATTAACCAATTTATTTCAAATAAATTACTAATTCATTAAAGTTTTGAAATGGAAAGATTGACAAAAACTAATGAAAAGAATACGAAATAGGAACGTTTTTACAACGATCTGCAGGGCCATCACCACACCAAAGCTTCTACCTGGAGCTGCCACGAAGCCATCATAGAATTGAAAGCGAATGATGATCAAAGAGATTAATAGAAAAAGTTGTTTCCTTGTTGTTATTGGGTATTGAACATTTGTAGTGGTACTCCCCTGTCCTTATCTCGTCCTCTTCTTACACTCATACTTACTATCAGTGGATAGTAAGAGAATTTACTAAGACATTCGGAAGGGTATCTTAGGGATACTCATTCTATGGTATACTTTCACCCTATCTCTAATGAGCCACCTAATGTGTTATAATCTGAGCTAAAGTTCTTACTCAACCTTCAGCCCTGATACCAATTCTAACAGTCTCGGGTCTTCGACCGTCTGACAGCGGCTACTCTCGACTAGTAGGCTTTTCAACCATCCCAGCCTCGCCGTTGCATACAACAGTACCCTAAACTTGCTTTTACGGCCAGCTTTCGACTTCATCACCTAACCGGTTAACCAACCCTTCCCCAGGAACATGTAGGGGTAAGAGTCTCCCGTTCGCTACCAAACGCAAAGAGAGAACCCCCTATCACGTTGTATTAAGCAAAGTCAGTCATGGGAATGGTGTGAGCAAACAAAAATAGTTTATCTTGTACAAAACAACAAAAGAATTTAAATTCGAAATCCACAATGCTTTTTGGAAAATGAAACTACCATAAGCACAGTGCAATTGCACACTTGGGGGAGATTTCTCCTTATGATAGTCAAACATGCTTGATACGCAAAATCCTTTTGATATTATTATTAGTGCATAATGGAAAACATTTGCAAGTATAATATTAATCTTAGCCAGCATACGTACCCTTATAGTATGCCTACTATAGCTACCATGTTAAATGGCAGGTTCTACAACTAAAACCGTACAAGGCGTGTATTGATGATTGGATTTCCAACAAATGGTTAGGCTAAGGAACTTCCTGGACCACATGGGTACGCCTCTAGAGGGACGCCTCGAGAACTTAACCAGCTCTCTGCCAACACAAGGCCGGGTTACCTCTGTAACTAGGTAACTACTACACGGGTATGCCATCCCCCGGTCGTCACCGACCTTTATCCGAGAGCTCTCAACACCAACAACCACAAAGCCCAAATTACAGTAACCACGTAAGTTAAGTATCAAGGCTGCATACCATGATACCAGTTTTATCCAGAAGGAAATGGACATACCCTAAGGGGCGCTACCCCCAATAACCTTGCCGCATTCTTCCTGTTTCGACCATTTCCGATTTATGAGGTTCTAATGAAGTCTTGTCCCCATAAAGCTACGCTTTTCATAAAAGCCATGCTTCGATCAACAAATGATCAACAACACTCAGCATGCCACATTACCAAACTGGAAACGTATCACTAGTAACCATTAACCGCATAACCTTTGAGCTCGTACGTCTCAGAGAAGGGTGTTAAGATCAGAGAATAAATTCTCCGCCACCAAATAGAAATGTATTTGATAGAACTAGCTTTACATCTGAAAGTGTAATGTCAGACATACATCCATACAAGTCTGTTCCGGGTTCGAACAGAACCGGAGGCACTTTAAAGAAGCCCTTGCAATCCAGGTAATCACAATCCCGATTAGACTCCCCATCACATATGGAGATCTCAATACCGGCACGACTCAGTGCAGAGACATTCGACGGGTAATCCTTTCGTTCTCGAAAATACCCGGTCTTCATCAACGGTCTTTAAATGCTTTCCATTTTTTCGGATCACTATTCGAAATGGGTTATATGACATAAAGTCCTCTCTCGGCTAAACCGAATAATGATCTCTAAATTTTAAAACCATATGGATATATGGGATCTTAATTAAGTCACAACTTTAAGCCCAAAACCTTTCTTTTGAATGGTTTAAGCAAATATCCACTTTAATTGTGATATCCCGGAATTTTTGACAATATCAATTTAATAATCTGTATTTAAAATTAAATTGATTTGATAATTTTTGTAAATAAATTTGAATTGATTTAATAATCTTATTTTAATAAATATTTAATTGATAGATTTTATCTTTTCAAAGCTAAATAAATGGTTTCTATTTATAATGTATATAAAGAATGTATATATTGTAAATAGATAAGCCTTGTTTAAATTTAATACTAAAATAAATCTTATTTTCTAATTCTATTATTTTTGGTAAATTGGAAATTTGTTTTTATTTAATTTAAGATTTTCAAAAGCTATTTTATAAATAACTATATGGTTTAAAATTGTTAAGATAAAAATTTAAATTTGTTTAAATTGATTTTGAGTTTAAATTTAAATAAAATTTAATAATAAGATTTGTTTTATTTCCTTTTTAAAATATTGTTTAATAAATATGATTTGTAAATTAAATATGAAAGTTTAAAATGCAACTTAAATATGAAACATTTATTCATAAACAATAAGTAACTTACAATCTCTTTTATAAATTTATTTAAATTTTCTAAAATGTTATTTTCAAATAATAAAGTAATGTATTGTTCTTATTTTTAAATATAAATCGTTTTATTTCCTTAAAGAAATTAGCTATATATATATATATATATATATATATATATATATATAACAAAGTATTTGTAAATTAATTAAGTTTAAAATTTCATTAACTTTTAATTATAAATACAAATTACTTAAAAGACATGTGTAAAATATCCTAGAACCTAATATAACATGTGTTATGTGATCAAACAAAGAAGTTAACAAGTGTTGATATTTAAGACAAGTGTCAAATTTTATTTTTATTTTCATTAATTTTTAATAAATAAGTTATATAAACACTTGCATTGTTCCATTCTTTTCTTTTCTCATTTTCAATTCCAAAACTAAGAAATTTTCAGCTGAAAAACATTCCATTATAAAACAATCTTCATTTCAAGATTTAAAAAAAAATCAGAAATCACTCCTCGAAAACAAAATTTGAAAACCCAAAATCTGTAATCATCCTCATATCAAAATGCAAATCATTCCCTGTTCACATGCAAAGCATTTGCAAAATAAATCATGCAAATCTGTAACATTTTCAAGCATGCAAATCTGTACATTTTATTTTCTGCAATCTGGAATGATTACTGCATGCAACAATCTGAAGCTGACATACATATTTCCAAACAAAAGCCTACATGCAAATCTTTCCAGCAACTCAAGTTTCAAAGATCAAGAATGCATGTACTTTTAAGCCAAAGCAATAAAGTTTTTAAAGGCAAAGCAAATCCAGTTTTAAAGTTTTCAAAAGCTTTTCAAATCTAAAGCTCTGTTCTGCATTTTTAAAAACAGGTGAGTAACTCCAATTTTTAAAATTTAGTAGGTAAATTTTGGTTGCATGATAGTTAATTTGAGATGAATGTGTATTGTATGGTATCTAATGTGATTACATGCATGTATAGCCTGCAATTTGTTTTCATCATAATATCCTCTGCTTTTACTTTCCAGTTTTCCAATTTTGATTTAAAAATTCAAATCTTTTGATCTTATCTCTGTTTAAGCTTAATATGCAAATCAAACTTGTTTGTTTAATTACAAACTTCAGTTTAAAATTGTATTTAAGTCAAAATAATATGTGAATATCTCTGGAATGTATAAACAGATGATCAAACACTAAAGTAGTGAAAATTCAAATACATTGATTCAATGTTTCAGGGTTATAATCTAAAACATCATACAAAATCATTAATTTTAAACCTAAAATTACAATTTTTAATGCTAGAATCAAGGAGCAGTTCTCTTTTGACTGTATTATGTATTTTGAGGCATTTCTGTTGCCACAATTGTCTGGAGGTGTCGTGTTTACTCCTGGAGGTGGAGGAGTTATCATGGATGATGGGAAAATTATCAGATTATGGTATATTTCATGTTGGAGATGGTGATTGTGATTGGAAGTTTAGAACCCTAGTTTTACTGGGCTAGGAAGAATCGATCACTTCGGCAATTGTAGTTGATCGAGTTCAACTATGTCTTGGGTACTGGAAGATGGTGGGTTGATGAGGTCTTCACCGGAGTTTCTGTGGCAACGGTGGTCGGAGCTTCCATGGCGTGGCGGTTGACAGGTTTGGATGAGGAGTTACTGTTTCTGTTCCAGGTTTGGGGATTTTAATCTCGATTTTTGATATCAAGCATGAATCGATGGAATTGGTGTGTAGATGGTCTGAGGTGATCAACGTCGACTGTAGGGAGGTCGCGAAGTTGATCAGGGGTGGCCGGAGGCACCGTGCATATGCACGGTGTACTATGTTCTGGTGATGATAGCTGTTGGGTTGGAGTTGTGTTTTATCTCGAGTAATTCTCAAGTAAATGGAAATTCTGCTCGAAGTTGTTTTGTTTTAGACTCAAAGTAAAAGATAAGTTGCTCGGGTAACATTTGTTTCAGGTTTTAATATAAAAACAGAAACCTGATCTGTTTTTATTTTTTAAAGAAACGTATAAAATGTAAACAAAAATTTAAACTAAGTTTTAAATCCTGAGTGAAATCTGAATTCAAGAATTTGAATCTTAGATTTGAATAATTTAAGTTTTGAAATTTAAATTTGGTTTTAACCACTTTTAGGTGTTAAAGTATATTTGGGTTTGAATTTAAACTGAAAAATTTAAATTGTAAAATATAAGATTTAAAATTAGTTTAAATCTGAGATTTAAAAATCTGGAATTTGAGTTGAATTTCAGTTTCTTTTAAAATAAAATAAAGTTTAAATTAAATTGTTTTAACTACTTTAAAAACGGTTAAATGATTTGAATTTAACATGAAATTTAAAATGTAAGTAAGTTTTGAGTCTAAGAAATCAGGAATCAAATTTAATATGTATTCCGGTTTGAAATAAAAATGGAAATTTTTAAATTTAAAATGATTTAAATTTTTTTTTTATTTAAGCGTATTTTTAAATTAATTTGAATTTTTAAAAATGAATTGGGTTTTAAATTTCTTTTAAACTTCTTTATGAAATGAATATATCTTTAACATATGAGATAAAAAGATTTTGAATTGTTTTTTTTACTTTATTTAGATAAATTTGTATTCATTTTAAAATCTTAAATTTAAAATGAAGTTTAAAATGGAATTTAAGGTAAATTTGAAAACAAATTATTTTCAAATGCTTTGATTAAGTAAGAAATGTTTATCTTAAAGACAAATAAAATTTTAATGATTTGAATTCATTAAATTATTAAGTTAATTTTAATTGGATAATTAATTGTTTAATTAATTAATAATATGGATAATTAATTAAGTAATTAAGTGTTTTTAAATTAATTAATTAAGAGTTAAGATTAATTAATTAAGGTTAATTAATTTGTAATTAAGCATTATTAATTAGATTTTAATTAATGATTAAAGATTAATTAATCAAATAGCTAAGGATTTATTAAGTTGTAGTTAAAACTTAATTAATTAAATAATTAGAGATTAATTAATTGGTAATTAAATATTAACTAATTTCTAATTAATAATGGCTAATCTAAGTTAATTTCTTAAGGAAGAAATTAAAGAATAGTTAATGAAGGTCATTAACTTAAGGTTATTTAACAATTAATTAATGTGATTAATTTTGATAATTAATTAGATTAATTAATTAATAATAATCATTTATGAAATTGTTTAAGTTTAATTACTTAGAAGAAGTAATTAATGAATTAATTACTTAATGTAATTAATTGAGTTTAATGTGATTAGTTTAGATTAATTAATTAAGTTTAATTAATTCAAACACTTGAGGATTTGATAAATAATTACTTAATGTAATTAATGGAATTGTAATTACTTAGGGAAGTAATTAATTGATAATTACTAAATGTAATTAAAGATGTTTTAACAATGGAAGTGATTTGGATTAAATTACTTTGTAATTAATCAAGAGATTAATTGAGATAATTAATTAAGGGTAATTAATTTATGAAATAAAGTAATTGAGGGTAGTTAATTACTGAATGGAATTAATCAAGGGATTAATTAGAGGATAAATTAAGAAGTAATTTATTTAATGAAGTAATTAGGGTTAGTTAATTACTGGATGTTATAAATCAAGGGTGATTAATATATGTGGTTTAATTGAAGATTAATTACTTAATGTAATTAATTTAGATAGAGAGATTAATTAAAAATGTAATTTAGAAATCATTAATTAATAAAATTAATGATGTAAATTTAGAATTGATTAATTAAGGAATAATTAATAAATGGAGTAATTAATTAATAAAGGATTAATGTAATTAATTTTAGTTAATTAATTGATTAAGTAATTAAAAGTTAATTATTGTAAAGGGTTAAGTATAATTAATTTGTGTAATTAATTTAAAGGTTAATTACTTATTGTAATTAGAAAATTGTTAATCAGGAATGATTAATTGAAATGAATAATGAGATGGTGATTAATTAATTTGTAATTAATTAATGGTTAAGTTAAGCAGGATTTTAATGATGGAGTAATTAATTTAATTCATTTTAAATTAATTAGAGATAAAGTAATTAATTTAATTCACCTTAAATTAATTATAGATGGTGTGATCATTAAATCATTGCTTATGTATGAATGGATGGTATTGGTTGCCTTGAATGGTTTGAAATCTCAGCTATGAGATGAGTAATGTTGTGTGTTATGGATGCTTTGGTTGCATTGGAATGATAATATAGATTATCTGTTTATAATGATGATATGGATTATCTGTTTATGATGATAATGTTGATTATCTATTGTGATGTTGTGAATTATCTATCTGTGTGTATATAGATAATGAATTGAAATTATTTTAAACTCTAAAACAGCTTGGCTTTAAAAGATACGCTTTGGATTCGGTGAGACCGGGATCGGGTTTCCATATTTGGATATCCGAAAACCACATCGATCCAAATTAACGATAGGTCGTGAATCTGAAGTGAAGATGAAGATTTAGAGTGCAAGGGTTATCGTTGTTAACTCTGAGGGTGATTCCAAAATGAGTGTAACGAAATAATGCCTTCGGTTTCGTTAGAACCCGGAACGAACTTGTATGGATTGAATGCTTTCTGAACATCGTCAAGTGGACGATGATCATTCTAAGAAATGTGTTCTGATAAAGGTAATCATAGCTTCAAGCCTCATCAACCGGGAATGGCTAAAACAGGGGAGGTGCAGCAAGGCTAAGTGGGTCATGCCCAAGTAGGACGAGATTTACCCCTGTCTAGATGTTCCTTTTATTTCGGCTGTGTGGTGCGGTTGCTGATCACAACTGCGGGGTGGTCTTGTTTGGGACTGTTCAGTAAGGAATGGTTCCGGCTTTGTGTTGCAGGGGATTGGAAGTGACCCTTAGTACGGTGATCTAGGCCCCGTACTGTGACGGGCGGTACCCCGGTAGCCCTGCCATTGTATGGAATCCAAAATCCAATAAGTGCCCTCGGTTTTGATTGTATTACCCACTTTTGTGGCTAGTAGCTGGAATTTAATAAATGTAACAATTTCGGCTATTTCTTATTTACTTGAAAACCCTAGACCCTATTATAATATCACCGGATTTCCTATCAAATGTTTTGTTTAGTGTAAGGTAAAAACTTTTCCATGTTTATGCGTGGGAAGTCTTAGGTGATACCTTTTCTTTTCAAAGGTTTTTTCAAAGTTAAGCAATCTTAACCTGTTACTCACACCAGACACATGTCTGACCCGTAGTTTATTTCTATTTTTCTTAAACTCTTGGGTACTAAAATTTTTACGAGTAGCCAAGGGATTCGGGTTAGCTTTGATGATTTTTTGAGGAGCAATGGAGCTGGAGTCTTCTGCGTTGTAGTTATATAGTGTTTCATTGTGTTGGTATCTCTGAGTGGTTTCTTTGTATTGTATTGAGTTGTAATAATTAGACTGGTGTTTATAACTGTCTAGTATATGATGTATTGTCTGTGTAACTCTGATAGTTGTTTTATACTATGTAATACTTATTTATTTATAAAATTTATTCGTTCTGCTGTTTAGATTTTGATGTTGTTTCTTCTTTCTCTTCTTTCTTTTCTCTTTTCTATCTCTTTCTTTCTTAAAGATGATACGACTTTCTGGTCGTTGAAAGTCGGGTCATCACATTAATCTATTAAACAAAAAAAAGATTCACTTCACTTTGAAAACAAAGTTCACCAATCTTTCACAAAGATTCATTCACAGCTTTCAAAACTACTTCAATTCCAAATCTTTTATACAAAAGATACACCTTTAAGATTCTCTTCAATTCGGAAACAAAGTTCACCAACCTTTAACAAAGATTCGTTCATGGCTAACAAAACTACTTTTATAAAAAAACATGAAATCCTTTCAACACAAATTGAAAATCCTTTCTTTATATGAAAGCTATTATTATTTGAAAAACAAGGGTTTTCGTTTCAGAAAAATCCGATCAAATATGCACAAGTTATATCGTTTTAAAGTATAAATTTGAGTTAAATTTAAATTCCCAATATAATACTTTTAAAATACTTCAAAAATGGTTTAAAATCCGTATATATACAATATATAACTTGTATAACCTTTCCAAACCATAATTTCTAAAATTATAACATACATTCATAGAACACAACTTCAAATGTTGAATCCAAATTCAAATCAAACTATTTTAATTTCAAAACCTTAACAAGTTATTTAAAATAATTTTATCTTCAAAACTCCTTTCAAAAACTTTTCATACTCGGCCCAATTCCATTTCCAAAACCATTTGGATTCAAAATTCAACTTTTAAACAAAATAATATTTAAATTCAAAATATCTGTGACTTAACCGATTCCCCGTGAAATCCATATTTGTGTGTGTGGTGTAGTCCAGGGGTTTTACACACAAAAATACATTATCATCATTCATCACAATCCAAGCACATCAATATTGATAAGCGCTATAATCCTATAATGCTTATCTTTATTCACAGATTCGCAGATAAATAATATAAATCGATCACAGATAAATAAATTACATTGATCACAGCTCAAATCAAAACAAAGCATCACACATCATGGATGCCAAACAATTCAGAGCATTCGATACAATCCAAACACCCATAAGTAAGATTAATTAATCATCTGATTATAATTAAACTTGATTAATTGCTTATGAATAAGTACTAATTCTGGTTAATTAAGATTAATTAATTACAATTCTTAATCATTAATCATTTATAAATTAACCTTTAATGATAAATTAATTAACCTTTAATTGTAAATTAACTAACCTTAATTAATAAATCAATCCACCTTTAATCATTAGATAATAAATGTTTAATTATTTAATTATTCTTTAATTAATTAATTAATTAATTACATTAATTAATTAACCCTTAAATAATCACCATTTAATTATCTTAATTAATTACAATAAGCGATTATCCCTAATCAAAAATCAATTTTAATCACTTGATTAATCAATCTTTAAATCATTAATCAATTATCTCTAATTACTTCCATTAAGTAATTACTTTTAAGTAATTAATTATATTTACTTACTTATATTAACTAGTCAATCTTCAATTTAATTACATTAAGTAATTATCCTTTTAATTACTTGATTAATTAACTTTAATCATTACTCAATTATCCTTTAATTTATTTAATTAATTAATCATTAATTAATTAAATAATTATCATCATCATTAAGAAATTAGTTAAGACCTTGATTATTTTTGAAAAATAAACTATTTATCCTTATTAATTTAATTTTATTCAAGTTTATTTGATAAACCTTTGAAATAGATCTTCATAACATATAAATCAACTTTTTAGAAAAAAGAAATAAGTTTAAAATAATATGTGTGTATAATAAAATACCTTAAATTTAATGAATTTAAAATAATTTATTTTTAAACCTTCAACCAATTCCAAAACCAAAACATGTCTTATTTTTAAAAGAAGTAAACAAGAAAATGTTTTAAACTTTATTAGATGAAAACTTGTTTAAAATTCAAGAATTTGTTAAAATTTTAACCCGAGGCCAACTTGAAATCCCCCCCAGGTCTTACCCGAGTTAAATCCCAAAGTACCCGAGCCTTTCCTCGATTTCCTTCCCTTCCTTCCTCTTTATACTTTGTTTTTTAGTTTTTATTTTAAAACTTCTTAATCACGATAACACACAAGAATACACTCGAGACCAGACTCGAGCCACCCCACATTTTTCTCGGAGCCATACCCGAGTTCCACTTCATCTTCCCCAAACTTAAACATCGCCGGACACAAGTGCATACGCGTGCACATGTACAAGCCACTAGTTTGCCTCCGACCTTCGCTCTGGCCATCTCCAAGTCACATACGATCTCCCTGATGAATTCGACCCCTCGGCCTCGTCGAGCTCGCCGCGAGACGAAATCGAACAACTCGAACAAACCTGAAAACCACCTCATCGATGGAAACTCCAAATCACCGATGAACCCGACCTCGAGAACCCTCGCTGACCTTACCAATCTTCATCTCGACCCCCATCATCGTTTCCCCTATCGCGATCAATTCCGGCACCTTGACGGTGGCGCGTTTTCCTCAAGAAAACAATCAACAAAACTGGCGACTAAACCCTACATCGCCATCCCACATATGCTTCGATGATCGATAACCTTCGCGATCATTTTTCTCACATCCCTCGAGTCTCAAGCCTCCTCCAGACCAAAATCCAAAGAGAATCTCGCCGCCGATCAACGTCAATCGACGGAAATGCTTAAATCGATCATCTCGATATACCATGATGAATACATACTTAAAATTATGATTTACATATTAAAATTCATCATTTTCAAACTCAAATATGGTTATAGAATTAAATCTTGGATTCCAAACAATTTATTTTGGGCTTATTTTTGATCATTGCTGTATTTTTTTATTTGGAAATAAATAACCCATATATATATATATATATATATATATATATATATATTCGAAATTATTTTTAGAATTAGGCTTATATACTTACAATCATTTTCCATTTAGAAATCTAAGCCTAAAATTGATCATAGGGGATGATACGAATTTTTTTTATATGATGAAGATGTTCCCTATAATTCAACATAGCAGTGTTTATATACATATACACTGACATATCATATATATATATATACACATACATGCATTCAAATCAAAGCATTCCTCTAGACATTTATATTATATCTCTACAACATTTCAAGCATCAGAGTTCAATCATAGATTTAAAATTGTTTTAAAGAAAAAGTTTACTCACATGTCACTAAAACAGAAAGCCTGGAACTTGAAACTGAAGTGTTTTCTTGAAACTGAAAACTTTAAATTGGAGCCGCCACTTGATTTTTTTGAGTTGCTCCGAAGTTTTGAATTATATTTGCTCTTGAATTGTTCAGGTTTGTTGTTGTTTTGATTCAGGTTGAACTCGAGCTGTTTGAAACTGAATTTGCTTGAAGCTTTGAATTTTTTTTTTATTTTGGGGTTTTGATTTCTTTTGATTTTCATTTCAGGTTTTTAGTTTGAAGTTGAGAAGTTTTTGAATTCAAATCAAAATTCAATTTATATATATATATATATATATATATATATATATATATATATATATATATCCCCAAATTTTTCAAATTAATTCTCCATTAATTCACAAATTATCCCAAAAATTATATTAATTACTAATTTTAATTTGGCCTAAAAACCGGGAATGTTACATATAAAGAAAGGGCTTTCGGATATGTTGCCACCTTTTGTTCTTAAAACAAGCTTTTGAAGGGGTCAAAACCCCTATTGCCGCATTTAACCCTTCGAACCAATACTTTCAAAAGGGTGCTTAGGCCTTTAAACTTGGAAGCCACTTCTCCTAGTTTTCGAAAGGGTTGGTTTCGAAACCATCCACTTTCTTTTACTTAGGAATAATGCTTTCGAAAGCAGTGCTTTCGCCTCAGTTTTTTTTAAAGCCCTTTGTTCTATTAAAAGCTAAACCCAAAGGTTTTGAAAGGAATGGTTTTAAATGGTTTCAAAGCTATATTCCATAAACTTTTACATAAACCCAGTGCTTTCGAAATATTGTTTTAAGTAAAGGACTTTGACGCTTTTGAAAGATATATATATATATATGTGTGTGTGTGTGTGTGTGTGTAATGAAGGTTTCGAAGGGGAGATTCCCTAATTTTTCGAAAGGTTTCCAATGCTTTCGAAAGGCTAGTTTTAAGTGTTATGAAAGAGGATGTCTAAAGTTTTATAAAGCTTTCGAATGGATACTTTTAATGATTTCAAAAGGACTATTTTTAAAGGATTTGAAAGGCATGTTTTTGGTCTTTCGGCCTAGTGTTTCAAGGTAAAGTTGTTAACCTATTTTGAAAGGGGTACTTTCAATGGATTCGAAAGGGACTGTTTTAAGTTTTTAAATAAGGGTTTCAAAGATGATATCTTGGATTTAAAACCTAATATTTTCTAAGTTAAAGAAGGCC
This sequence comes from Allium cepa, assembly GCA_030765085.1. Classification (NCBI taxonomy): domain Eukaryota; kingdom Viridiplantae; phylum Streptophyta; class Magnoliopsida; order Asparagales; family Amaryllidaceae; genus Allium; species Allium cepa. Next base: position 562,869,949 of record CM060939.1, read on the forward strand.
TTTATCTTGTTTTGAAGGGACAGATAACCCTATTGATTTAGGTTCTCATCAACATTGTTTTGTGTAAAGCATATATCATGGCAAAGATATTTGAATAAACTAAAATGTATATTTCCCTTGTTTAAGTATGATTTAGAGGTTAAATCGTTTTGAAAGAAAGTTAAGGACAGAACATCCAGAAGTGTGTCTAACAAAAGTTAGATTGTTTATTTTGTCTAGTAGTCCCGAGCAGTCAATGGATAGTAGTTAGCCAAACAAAACTATATTATTCGGACAGATGGTCCATTGATTACTTGAGTTATGTGCATATATGATATTGCTATTATTGTTATAATTAGTTTGATTGTAGGATTCTGATTTGTAAAAGATATGTTTTAAAAGGGATATTAGTAAGGGGAAACCCGTTCCGTTAAGCGGCATGGTCTCACTTAATATCAGTAAATCGAGATGTAATAGTATTATTCACACCAGGCCTTACGTCTGACTTGAAGTTTATGATTTTCCATCACAACAAAACGCACCTACAACATATTATAAAAAGCTATAAAAAAAGCATTAACATCGTTTTTAACTACGCTGTATATTAACATGTCATTATGGATCGGACATCTACCACAGCAATACAAAATGCTGTTGAATCAATATAATTACAGCATTTATTGGATGTCCCTAATACATTTTACAGCGTTTTGTTGATGAAAAAAATGTATTCCCATAGCATTTCATCTTTTGTTAAGAAATACAGTTGATAGCGTTGACTTTCGTTGCTGTAATTACTTGTTACAACGTTTCTAGTTGTTGCCATGATGAATATTTACAGCGTTCTTTGAATGCTGTTAAAGGTTTCAACAGCATTTTTTAAACACTGTTGAACTGATTCAACAGCGTTTAATAAATGCTGTTGAAACCTTTAACAGCGTTTTATAAAACGCCTTTGTATTTTGCGTAGTTCCCTATCAACATGCACGTTACAATTCGGTATGCAACCACAACTTATATGTAACACGGTCTATATAAACATACATATTTCAAAATAAACATATATATCATACTAATCACACACTTTATAATCAACATATTATGCTAATCACATCTTTTAATCAAAATGTAACACCACATAATAAAACATGAATTATCAAATTCATATAAGTCCATGATGTAGAACAAGCCTCGGCTAGTGATTAAAAGTAGTAATACATAACAACATACTAATCAAAATGTTAACATTAAAAGTAACTTCGAACCCATGACTTGTTACGGCAGGTTGCTACTTTTTTCCATCAAATATATCCATCCACCTGCAAAGTAAAATTTAGTTAATTATGTATACTTGATTAGGCGTAAAATGACTGAAACATTTAAGTAGCTAGTTCTCAATCTATTGAATATTGTTGATACTACCTCTAATATAAAATTAAAACTAAACCTGTCACATTTAAGGCCAAGTCTATATATATGTGTACTATAGGACTTAATCTAGCAAAAGATTAGCATAGGCCTCTTTTCAAGTAGAATATTTATTCGACCACCATTACCCTGTTTGAAATACTCGAACGTACATACCTTCAAAAATAACAAACTTCATGTATTATAGTGATACGAGGGTTTCGTTCCTCATAATGAGGCACAATGATGATTACATTACAGGTTAACTAAGCCCAAAATCCAGTACATATATTCTTAAATTCCGATTCAATGTTACTTTCATAGTTGCCATACAAAAATTGCTTTTACTGGATCTCAAAATCTTCTCTTCATATTTGTAGTTGCATGTTAACTTCAAAAAATAGATAGCGGCATTACATTAAATAGATGAACATGAAAGGAGAATCGATTAAATCATATACAAAATTGTGTTAATTTTTAACTTATAACAGGATAAGATAATTAAATATTTCATCACATCATAAAAGAAAACTGATATATATATATACAATAAAACAAATAAATTTAGAAAAAATAAAGGCATATTTTTCCATTATTCGTATTCACTAAAATTCCTAAGGCATGCTTTATAGATGTTACTTCTAAAATGCCTTGCCATGAAATGTGGAAGTGTTACAAGTGCAGTTACTGTATATTGCATCCAAAATTTGTTAAAGCACATTAAAGTGTTGTTTAATAACCAACACAGGGATAGTCCTATGGAGCTAGGCGGAGCCATTGATTGCACAGGTACCTAATCCAAACCCCGTATTCATAACCAACAACTATAAGATAATGATGTTCGATTTGATGTTTCTAAGTCTAAGATTTTTGGTTTGAAATATGAACTTACATGGTCATTGTTTTTTTGCTTAATATAATGTGTGCTTTCGTTTTGCTTGAATTAATTCCAATTTCGAAATTCATTTCACCAAACAAATAGTATGTGAATTCAAATTATTTGTTTATTTAGTTACTCCTGAAATAATTTCAATTTTGATTTTATTTCAACCAATATATTCTATTTTATTTCTAAATTACTTTCTGCTTTGAATGCTTAGTATGTCCTGGAAAAATAGATAAACTTCAGGTCTATTTGAATTCAATATACATTTTTGCAACTTGATTCTTATAGACGGTGGATTATGGAATAAATGAAATTCTGTTAGAAAAACTGTCGACAAACTAGTTTTCATGATTTAAAGTAAGGTTAGCAGCCCTGTATTTAAAATGTGTTATCGATAAAATAAAGGTACCGACTATTAATTTCACTTTATTAAAATTTAGAACTTGTTCCTGAGAATGTTCTAAATTTCAAAATAAGGTGCCTTGCTAATTTCACTTTACAATTTATCAACTTTGTCTTTTCGAAATTTAGATTTCATTCAAAATTTTACATCTTACTTATATTCATTTTGTTCGTAGGAGATAAGCATATAAAAAATTCGATATCCAATACAAGAACCAATCCAAACTTGAAAAACATTGGCAAGAGTTATAGAAATCTCCATGAACATCTGGTAGCTAATGGGACACCTTTATTACACAAATCCTTGAATAAATCAATCACATGTTATTTTAAAAATTTTGGACTTTTTTTATTATTATTTTCCCTAATTCCATTTTTTCGTTCTTTCAGCAACATGACGATACAAACCAACAGCAGACATTGAACCCTATGCTAAATTCAGATATCAATAAAGGTATGGAGAAAATATTTTAATTTTAGTTAGACTTGAATCTTTTTCCGAGTCAACTAATGAATAATGTATTGATAGGTGGTTAAGCGATGGTGTAGAAGGATAGGCCAGGACATGTGATGATGTAAAGTGTCAAGTGTTGGATTTAATATCCTATTTTTTGGTAGCTTTATGGGTGAAACCCTATTTTGTAAAATATAGATCCACTGTCTAAAGGAACGAGCAAGAAAATTAATTCCTAAATAGACAAAAATCGTCACAACAAACTAGTTTACATTCTACAATGCAGATCATGCAAGGATACCATAACTGCAATTTATTGCTATAATTGAACTTGCAAAGATGATTATATTAAGTTACTTACATGAACTTGCATCTATTGTAACTTTATCAGCAGGCCAAGCAATTGCAGTACTAATGGCATCTTCAATGTTTTGTAAGTCCAATGTTGGTCTCCACAGACGTGCATTTGGAGCATTTGCAACGGTAATCCAAACTTTAATTTCATATATTCCTAAAGGAACAAAATGAACCAATACGTTTGGATCAATTGAAAACACACGTCCCTCAGCAATAATTTCTCCCTTGCGATCCAAATCAATCAGCTTATACTTGCTATTTATCATTGAATTTACACTCTATCAATTAAGAAAAAATCTATTTATTATCTGTGTAAACAATTAGTAAGATAAATGAATGAATTAATTATAAATAATTATACCTTTTCGACCACATTAACTTCAACTATATGAGAATAAAATGTTGCATTGTTAACTTGCTCCACAACTGCTTTTGATTCAGGCCATACCACTTTCATACCAACTTCTTCTCCAACTCGTGTCAAACCAATGGTTGGCCTCTATAAATAAGCATCTTGATTTTTTGGATTATCTACCCAAACGGCCATTGCAGATGGTCCAAGTGCTAGGTCGTTCACAAGTTCTTTTGGATTACTCTAGTGCAGCCATCCTTTAGCAACTATTTCTTCATTCCCACTCCAATTTAACAACTTGCATTTATGATCTATGTAGCTAGGTTTACTCTAATGAAGAAGAGAAAATACCAATGACGTAAAAAAAATTATGTATCCAAATTAAATGTTAGTTACTAAATAATTTAAAATTTTATCGCATTGTCTTCTTTCTCAAAGTGATCTATATTATGCAAAACGACTCTACTGACTGGCCATACTACTACCTCGCCTTTAACTTCTCCAATGTGTGTCGACCTAAGTGCAGGCCTCTATAAAAAGGCATCTGGTTTTCTCGAAATGTCTATAATAATTTTCATTGCATCTGACCCTAAAGGAATTGGTTAGACAAGCTCCTTTGGATCACTTGATAGAACTCTTCCTTCTACAACAATTTCATCTGTCTCACACCAACCCAATAAATCACATGTATCATGTTTCTTATCATGTTTACCCTACAAAATGATCAAAATCAAACTATAGTGGTTATGGAATTAGTTGCTGAAATTTAAATGATATCACGATAATCATAGTTTACTTTTATCTTCAGATGTGTGATTGCTTCTCCCCAACTTTCGTTACCTTGTCATACCAATAATATTACAACATGAGTAACCTTGTACATTAATTATTAAAGCATACAATATATTGAAATATTTCATAAATTCTCAGTATTACTATCAATTGAGTAGTCATTTTGTATGTTAAACAAAATAATACATATTAAGTAATAACGGACGAGAATAATTAATATTTCATTGCCATTTTAGTGTTGGAAAAATTGGCACTGACGAGGGTTTAGCTCAACGCATTGCAACTGGAGATGTTTTATAAACAATAGAATGGAAAGTGGTTTGAAAACGCATATTTGTTTGACGGTAGCTATGATATATTGTTATATACATCAAATTGTAAATTGACAATTTTGTAGTCTAACAATAAATCATATCTGACATATATTTGTATTTGAATGATCATAAAATCTTAGTTTCTAGTTGTAAACTTTGTTTGATATCTTGAGTCACAATTACCTTCTGTAATTGTGATCCAATAATAAAACATTGATATAACTGCTCAGTTTGAAAGACCAGTTCTTATCCATCATGGGGATTTTAGAGGAAAAAAGTACCGGACTTAAAAATCCCTGTGCTGCTTCTGTATTTCTGAGACTTGTGACCTATGTTGTACTTTTTTTTCCTTTTCAACTACATTTTGGGCAAACGAGTGAAACTTGTGCTTCAGTGCAATACTTGATATTCTTCATTTTAGAATTATTTATGTTGTGTGGTATATGATATGAAGTGCAGCCATACAGAAATATTGATCGTTTTCGTGATTGCTAATTGTGTATTCTTGTCAGGCATGGACACGTTGTGCACTTTTTTGTAGTTTTACACACCAAAGCGAAAATACATAAAAAAAACTACTTATTTTTTGTGATTTTATAGTGTTTTTTTTAACTAATTGACAAAAAACAGACCATTTACGTTTTTTTAAATAACCCTTAAAACCTTGAAAAAAAGAAAATGTCCGAACATACCTGATTTTTCTTTTGCATGTAAACCATCGTCTGTAATTCTGCAATTTCGTTTTGCATTTGTACTGTTTGTTCCTAACATGTGATCAAATTGCCTTGGTGAAGGTCATACCCCTTCCCACTCCTCTTGACCATCTAGATCTATCTGGTCCTAACAATTGTGATAATGCACCTTTTTTGCAATTGATTGTTGAGCCAGAATGTGATCCACTATCAACCTTTTTTAGCTTTTCCTATAGAGGTTAATATTAATATTATACGCTAATATCACACTGGCATATGATCAAACAATTCCAGTATATCAAAAATTTGGAAGTACTTACAATAGTATATGTAGGAACTATGTTCACAGGTTTGCCATATTTTCTAATGTGAGATTTGATCCAAACATCAACTCTAGGGATAGGCGAGGGATCATCACTATTCTCTTTCTATATTCAAAAGATCATTTGGACAACAAATCATATTAAGTAACTAATTAATAAACATTATGATAAATAAATAAATTTTTCTTACTAAACCTTCAACCAATCGAGCCATTCCTTTACGGCTACATGTGTACGGTTTCTGATTGTTTCTAATAGCTTTGAATTTATCACTTACTATCTGAAATGTTTAAAAACACATAAAATATTCTTAAGAAAATTAACTTTATAATCTGAAATGTATTATGACTGACTTCCCTTAAACTCCGGAGCTGTTTTCAACTTAATAAACTTCTTCCACCCCGCCATAGTTTTGATATTTTCAGGTTTCGGTCGTAGTCTCTCCTCTTCATTCTTTGCATTTAATATTTTGCAAACTAGGATGCTTTTTGAAGATATAAAAATACATCCCATTTGCTGAAATATGGACACTTTTTCCCAGTCCTCATCCAATTTAAATCTAGCCTGTAATATTTATTTATTAAAACAACTGAAATTTTAGTTATATAATATGTTGATAATTTGCAAAAATAAACATAAATAAAAAGCCCACTGATCTTGACTCGATTGGTTTAGCTTAATGAGTTATAGAACCAGGTCATTGGTTGCTTACAATTTACTTGTACCTACTACTAAAGTTACTCTGTAACATGTAAATGCAGACAAATGGAAGTAATATTGAATGTTTTTATTTTTTATTATTATGCTTTGGACATTCCTATGTGGATAGGCATCCGTTAGTATCCAAAGCCGGCAGTCACTTGTACAATCGTAAGATTTAAACTCTAGATTGTTGATATAGAGAGTGGTATCGGCATAAGTAACCAATGTATAAAAAAAGGATAATTAGTTGTATACCTTGATAAAGTTTTATCCAAATTATTATATTTTTCTTATTAATTACATACTATCAGATTCCAAAACAAAATTAAAGATTGTCGCTAGGATTTAACCCAAACATTATTTTTCACCTACAAAATTCCGAATATCATTAGCATAATATTTATTTTAATAATACTGGATTTAAACAAATTGTTGATATTTTATAATTAGTTTGTAAGTAATTAGCTTTTTGAGTAACAGACATAAAGTATAAATAGTATTTATTCAAATGAATCAGATTAAAAATTACATATAATTGCCCAATTGGGATATGGTGTATGCTAAGTGAGCAAATATCACGAATTGTAATCTTATTCATAAAAGTTTGCATATAAAACCAAGCATGTACCCAGAGTTTGGTATCTACATCTTATAGTTTGTTCCTAGTTATTCGAAAAACCTCTTTTGGTTACTTGTGATCTAGTAAAAAAGGAATTTATTTCAGTGCAGGTCAACAAAATAAAATTAAAGAAGAATATGAAAAAAAATGCAAAATTATATTGGCTTATGGTGTTGATGGGGTAAGATGTTTGAAATAATTCAAAGTTTTGCATACATTATCTAGTTTATAAATAAAACATACATGAAAGCATCAAGGTCAGCTATTCAAAATATTGAATTATTTAACCCTTTCAAAATCCCAAGCTAATATGAACCGTCAATTTTTTTATGTAAAATGGGGATTTGAAAATAATTTAAAATATTGAATATTGCTCCTTTGTATATATAATATAGTATAGTTTAAATCGTTTCATACCTAAATAGAGGACCAAAGAACAACCTTTAATTCGTTGCTTAGCTTCTTCCAACCATCCAATGTAGCTAGAACATGTTCTCATATGAGCGGACCTAAATAAGAAGATAACTTGACCGACCCATCTCCGATTGGTTCAGCTTGTCCATTAAACTTAACTTCAATTCGATTTGAAATATTTAAAGGAAGCCTTCTCACTTTAGTTGGCCCTCTATATTTTTTTGCAATTGAAACTACATCGACATTGTCATTTCTCTCGCTTTCTACTTCAACTTCAACAGTTAATTCTTGTTGCATTATATTGTTGTTGGCTGCTTGTGGATTGCCTTGAATTTGAACATCATTATTGTCATCATTCTGACTATTGTTCTTCACCACGGCCTTCTTTCTTTATGGATTTTTTTGCATTTTCTGTAAATTAAAAAGAAACCATTATAAACCAATCAAGAAAATGCCAACAGTTTTGTATAAATAAGGTGCTATTGAACCCTGCTCAATCACACAGCATACGCAATAATAGTAGACAAATTTCACCACCAGATATATGTGTAAACAAATTTCAAGAAGTTTTATACTTAAAAGTGCAGATAAAATAAATTGGCTTTTAAGTATAGGTTCACCACCACTTAGTTTAGAGTCAAATGACATGAAAGTAATCTTTGAAATAATAATCAATGCAAATTTACAAGACGTGTCATACACTAGTAATGCATTTCCATGGAAGGGAGGAAGGGTCCATTCAGTGCATAGTAGGATTAATATAATGTTGATCAATTTTGAATTTAATGAAATAATCAAGATTACATTGCAAAGGAATTGAATCACTTTAAAAGTGAACATGCCCTGTTATTTATTGAACACAAAAACCAATCAATGCACCTAGAAACATTTGAAGGACATTATTTACCCAAAACAATCTTGTGTTCCACGCCAAATGAATATTAAAACAACCACCAATATTTACGATCTATATAAGCAATACCACGCCTTTTACATTTCGGAGCTATTTTCCCTAATTTGCAGAAGCACATCAAATAAATTTCATCGATTTATCTGAGCAGTTTGCACAGTTTGTAAACTAAGCTTATCCTCAATTTATATAAACTAAGCAAATATATGCTCAGTTTTTAAAAACTAAGCAATTCGCTCAGTTTATAAACTGAAACATATGCTTATTTTTTAAAAACTGAGTAGTTGCTTAGTTTATAAACCGAGCTTATGCTCAGTTCATGCATACTGAGCATATGTATGCTCAATTTATAAAAACAGAGTATATGTTTTCTCAATGTTTATAACCTGAGTATGTGTTTACGCTTAGTTTATATAAACTGAGTTTATAAGAACTGGGCAAATGTTTGCTCGGTTTTTTTTAAGTTGGAAAAAAACTATTTTAAAATAAAAAAGAAAGATATTTTCTAGTATGTTCAATATGGTATAAAATGAAAGATTGCAAATAAGCATAACTACATTGGTTTAAAAGTAAAATAAGCTAAGCATTGCTCAATGCAAAACAGACAACATGCTGAATGATGTTATCCATTTAATAAACAACGTATAATTTTCTTCAAACATAGTCACCTGTGTACTTGCATCAAAATAATCGATGAACTTCCAACTTTATGAGAAAGTAGAAGTGCAATACTATGCACATTTACAAACCAACTTTAAAAATCTACGCACCATATAAGTAGTTGAAATGACTCTGGAAAAAAAAACTTAGGAATACTAATATTATTAAACTAAATGGCAAGGTTGTAATTTGACTAATTTTATAAAATATACTATCTATCATGGAAGGGAACCATTGAACATTTTCTAATTTTGGCAGTGGCACATCTAATAGATATTATGTACAAAAATAAACTATCATAGTATAGACTATTTAACATAATTAATTCAAAAAGACGATAACAAAAATGAGATGTAATTGTTTTTTTTTTTTTGAAGATATCGAGCAGGCAGAGACATCAAATGAAACATTTGTTGGATTACCTTAGCAGGCACAAACACCAAATCAGTGCTCATTCTTCTGTCAACTGCATGTTAAACACAAATAGTTTTAAGTATTAGTTGGAAATCCTAAACAACAAATTAGCATGTCTATTTAGTTAGCATATTCTAGCAACCATTCAAAGAAATAAAAGAATGAATAAACATAGAATCAACCAGAAGCCGATGATATTGTATATGAACATAACTAACAAAAGATTGAAACACAAACGTTATAGTTCATACAACTTTGTGAGAAGGCACTCTATTTCTATTACTGAGGCTTATAACAACAATGATCCAATAGACATTTCTTAAAACTTGAATTAGCAGAGGAAAGAAACTGAGATTAACAGGTAACAAAATCTAGTTTAAAAACCCATTTCAATAAACATTTTCTCAAAATTATAGAGGCAAATTAAAAGTGTTTAATTATATTAATACAATATCTACTTCATGGATTGAACACACACACACAAAGACAGTCGATGCAGACCGAATCAAAATGTATATGCATATCTACAGTGCAAAATTTTGCTTTTATCGAACACATGCTCAGTATTGAGTTTCAATCATATATTCAAAATTGAATTGATAATATAAGTACATTACTTATGTTCTAGAAATCCAAGTATGAAAAAATCCAGGGGATTAAGCAAACTAAATTCATTAAGATCATTTACCTCAAATTTAAATGTAGAGGCAACCAAATGTACAAGATCATGCATTCATAACAATCTTCAGTGGCAAATAGGTAAACAAAGTTTTGACACTACTCAAGTATGCCTTCGCAATCCACTCTAACATAGTTAGCATCCTCCATAGAATCAACATCTGTGTTGTTTTTTTTGCATTCTTCTCTAAAGCAACTTAGTCCTCAATAGACCCATCTATCTCCAATTCATGAAAACCTCGCGATAGTGCTTTCAATACAACATACCAATTAGAAGAATTATTTTCTCTTGAATAATTAATTTGTTTCACTTGAGATGCAAGGATATATGGATCTCTAGAAAATGAAGTTTGATTTTGATTAAATTTAACAAGAGTAAACTCATCTTCAACTTTTACTCTATTTCCTATGTTTGCCCAATTGCACTTAAAAATGGGAATACAAAAGATAGGATAGTCTAACAAAATTATGTCAGCTAAAATCCCATATTGTCTGACCACATCAACCACTTGAGATGTATCTTTTGCACTTGCTCTACACATGGTAGTCGCATCATAAGTCATTCCATAATTTTGAGTTACTCTCTCAACATCTTCTATGTGAACACGATGACTATTTATAATATATTCTTTACAGGATAAGACATTACTGCTCGGACCGTACGCAATCCATTTTAACAAATTATCATGATCCTTCGATCCAATAGATATTTGGAAAAAAATCAATGGATTTAAGTATTTTACATAGATTTCAAAAATAATATTGTGAAACAGGTGAAAGTGTATTTAAAAATAACCTTTTTTTTAATCCAACTAGCAAAGTTCTTTGTATGATTGTTCCAAAGCAATGTCGCATTTTTTTTCATAAGTTGGTTTGAATTTTCCAACTCCTCCAAATGCAAACTAGCACAAAACAAATGATACTAAGTATACATGCAAAAACAATAAAAATAAAATGTAATATCTACTTACTCTAAAAATGATTCCACCATAGCCATATTCATCAGTACATTCATATGTGCACTTTCTTTCCTATTAGATGACAACGTAATTGCCTCAAGCTTTGAAATTAGACGTCCTTAGAATATTGCATGGTTTTCATAATCTTCATTTCGACCTTGTTTTTTCCCTATTTGTTATGATTTTTTAATAAATTCACCAAAAAATCTCATGGATTCTTCTGCAAAATAGGACTCTGCAATACACCCTTCATCTCATGCATAGTTTCTTACATAATCTTTAAGCGTCTTCATATACCTTTCAAAGGGGTACATCCAATGAAAATGGACCGGTCCATCCAATCGAGCTTCTCTTCTAAGATGAACTGTTAAATGTATCATTACATCAAAAAAAGAAGGTGGAAAATATCTTTCAAGCACACATAATATTATAACGATCTCATCATCGACTTGCGGCAGCTTTTCTTTATCAAGAACATGTTGACACAGTTTATTGAAAAACGAACATAAACGGATTATTGTTTTCCTCGACTTCTTTGGCAACAACCCTCTTTTTTTTTCTTTTTTTAAATAGGGGTGCGCCAGTCCAAGCAGTAGTGCAACACCTGGACGACGCGCAGAAGCCCCAACTAGCTGTTGAGATGGCTTCACCCTACTGAAAAATTAATTTAATATCGTTGTGGCCCAATGGGCCACGTATCAGATATTAAACTGATAAGAACATAAACTACACTTGATCTTAGCCAAAAGGCCGAGAAAGGTATGGCAACAGCCCTCTTATTGCAACTGAAAACATTTGCTGCACTAGAATATGATAATCATGAGATTTAAACCCACTGACTTTGTAATCTGGCAGTGATATACAAATTTTGAAATTTGAAAAATAACCATGGTGTCCCTTGAAATCATATAATCCTTTACCAAATTTTTTTTTCATGACTTGACAATGTATACATAGCCAGTGGAAGCCACGAGGTTGTGCATAAAGACTATGTCGAATTCCCCAATCCTCTAAATCCCTTTTGGAATTTGTTCCATCTTTTGATTTGCTATCATCCAATATTGTTCTTTCTTTCCTTTTTCGATTTCTTCTTTCTTATCTTTTCCAAAATCATTCGAAAAATCTTTCAAAATAACAGATATATTTCTACCTGTTTGAATTCTAGGCTTGATGCCTTTCTCTACGGTATTATCAAACTAACCCTTTTGTTTCCTCAATGAATCTGAAGGGGGTAAGAATCTTCTATGGCCTATATAAACATTCTTCCAACTATAATTCAACCAAGGACGATGAGTGTTAACACCGCGTAAAGGACCAGCTTTTTTACCTTTTACACAACATCCAACAAGATTTCCATAAGCGGGAAAGTCATTTATCGTCTATAGTAATGTAACATTCCTAATTTTTAAGCATGATTAATTTAATACTTTATCTGACCTTTGGGATTAAAATTTGAAAATAATTGGAAATTAATATAAATTTTTTGATTTAATTGTGAATTTATTTAGAATTTGTTTGGGTTTGAAATATACAAATAAATTATAATTGAGAAAAACATTTAAATAGAATGTTGAATTAAAAATTTAAGAATAAGTATTTTACAAATAAATATTGGGTTTAAAAATAAAGTATTGAGAATAAATAAAATTTAAAGGCTTAGAGATTAATAAAAGTAAGTATTTTAGAATAGAATTTTTAATTGGGAATTCAATAATAGAAATCTTAAAGAATAAATTGAATTTAAAATTTACGTTTTTGAAATTAATAGAAATTTAATTATTTATTTTATTAAGCATGCATTTTGGTTTAGAAGTAATATTTTGAAATTAAATTTTGATTTAGTAGAAAAATAATTTGAATAATTGGCATAAAACAAAATTATATTTGAATTTTCGATATGATAGGATGTATCTTTATTTAGATAAATGGATCTTAGTTTGGGATTTGATTTTTATTAAATGCTGGGTTATTAACTTTATATTATCAAAGAACTAACACATGTATAAAATTGTTAGTAATGGGTAATTAGATTTTAAATCATTGATTATAAAATTGTATAAGTATAAAATAAGATTAGATAAATGATGTATTTATTTATAAAATGAATATGTGGAAATAAAATAAAAAGTAATAGAATTTTTTGACTTGAGAAAAAGAAATACAAATGTAAATATATACACATGAGAGACGGTGTAGGAAGATTAACAAGATCTTGTTCTCATCATTGCTTTTTACAAATGGCATGAATTGTCTTTATAAAAAAATAAATATTCAAATAAAAAAATTTAAGAAGCCTTTCATTTCCCCATATGTAATCATGGGTATCTTAGCAAAATCTAAACAAACAGTAAACAAAAAGATTTGGCTTCACAAGTTTCAAAACTTCAATCTGGAAGCAAATGCAAGTTCAAAAACAAATTCAATGCAACCTGAAACAAAAAAATAAGCAAAACCAGAAATCTGCAAATTAACATCAAGCAGTGGATTTGTATTCTATATCTCAGGTGAATTTTTTATCTTATAGTTTAGTAAATTATGGTTTCAAAATCAAGTTTCAACATAAAACAAATTCAGAAAAAAAATTGCAGATTTGTTTTACAAAAAAGAAAAAAAAAGTGGTGCTTCAGTGTGGACAGGAAAAACAGTGCAGTTTTTCTCTGAAGATAAACAAAGACAAGCAAATATTTTTTTAGATTTGAACTTAATATTGTTAATCAGTATTAAAACAAAGATTTAAACAACTTTATGAACAATTTGCAGAAAGAATCAAGTTCAAAGCAAATTTGATTTCTGTATTTAAGTTGCGGAGGAAAAAGAGAAAACTTCTCTGTCATTTAAAAATGTAAGTAAAAAAAATCAAAGTTGTTGTTATTGTTGAAGTTAATAAACAAATACAAGAGGGAATAAGCAAAGTTCTTCTTACAACTTGCAGATAAAAACTTCAAAGATTAAAGAAAAAATGTGTACAGGAAAACATTGTATTTCTCCTCTGTCTTTCTGGAATTTTCAGGTGAGCAAACCCACTTTCCCCTGATTTTATCTTGATAATTTCTGAAGTGTGATAATGAAATGTGTTTGAATGATGTGTATACTGGCCTGCATGTTGTATATATGCAAATATCTGAGAGCATTTCTCTATTTATATGAAAATAGATCTTGTTCTTAGTTACAGGGTTCCACATCTAAGTTTTAAAATTCAAATTCACTTTGTGTAATCAATATTAAGTTTAGAACTTTGAAGAGAAAATGTTTGTAGCAACATAAACTTATTTTTAAAAATAATCACAAGTAAAATATGTGTTAAAAAAATTCAAAATTTTGAAAATGCAGAGGAAATCAATGACAGATCAAATATTTGACCATCTGGATATTTGAAATTGGTTATATAAACAAAATTGTATTGAAAAATGATGAATTTATGCAATGATTTCAAGATTTTTAAAACTGTAGAAATTGGGAATTCTCGAATTTATCAATTGTGGTACTTTCATCAATATCTGATGAAGGGCCGTAAGTGGGAAGTCAAGATCGTTGTTGGAGGTAGATTGTAAGTAGGGTTGTTCAAGAAAAATAGTGGAGGATTTTTTTTATGATCGTGGTAACCAGAGATTGATAAACTAGGGTTTTGACAGCAGTTTCTTTCGTTGACGATGTTCGAATTAGTGTGGCTCAAATGGTGGATCGGAAGATGCCGGAGTGGGTTGAATCGATGCATTAGGGTATGTTGAAGACTTGAACGCAATGGCGAGCTCATCAGTGGTGCAAGGCGATGGCCAGAGATGGGTTATCAATTAAATGTTGTTTCCAGTCAAACACCTGACTACCTCGATTTCGATCCAGGTGATTTACATGGGTTCTAGGTGGTCAAGTTCGTCAGAGGGGTCGTTGTCGTCATGTGGGTGGTCGCGGCAGTGGCTGATGGTGGCTGGAGCTGTCGCACACGTGCACGTGCATGTTTTTGTTCGTCTGGGTTGTTTTAGTTAAGGAAGAAGAAGAAGCAATGGTTTGCAGGGAATTCGAGTTTTGCTTAGGGGAAGAGCACGAGTTGTTTCGGGTCATTACTCGAGTGAATTTTGTTATGTTAAGGGCAGTTAGAAAAAAAAAACTTAAATTGGTGGAAAAAAAATATGGCTCGGGTAAATTTTTGGAAAACCTGAAGTAGTACTCGGGAGAGTTGGTAGGAAACTCGAAGTTAATTAGTGGTGGCTCGGGTTGGTATTTTTGTACAGGTTTTTAACCTGTAAGTGTTTTAAAAAAAAATGAAACTTAAAATGTAAGTAGAGATTTTAAACTAAGTTTAAATCAAAGCTTACGTCTGGATTCAAGTTTAGTCGAATCTAGTTTAAAAAATAAAATAAGGGTTTTTAAATTTGAATTATTTCAACAACCTTAAAATGTTTAAATAGTTTGGTTTTAAAAAAATGAAGTTTAAAATATAAATAGTTTTAAAACCTAAGATCGTGTTTTAAAAGCAAGTTTGGAAATTTTAAAATGGAACTTGTTTTAAATCTTTTCTTAAATAGATTCTTTTTCTTTCGAAAAGTTTACTTAAACCGTAGATTAAGAATTTTATACTCTGATAACTAGATTTTGAGATGTTGATTGAATTTATAAAAAAGTAATTAAGTTTAAACAAAGTGGAAATGTTTTAAATTTGTAATAATTCATAATTAGAAGATAATTTATTAATGATTAAGGTTAATTATTTAATAATTAAAGGTTGATTAATTGACGATTAAAAGTTAATAAATTTGTAATTACTTAATGTAATTAAGGTACAGTTAACTATGTAATTAACTGAAGGTTAATTAACTAAAAGTGATTAAGAAATCATTTTTAAGGAAGGGGTAATTAATTATTATAATCAATTAAGGAATGATAAATCTATAAATTAATCAGTTAAGGATAATTAATTATAATTAAGATTTAATTAATGATTAAGGGTTTATTTATTAAAGTGATTAATTAAGGAATAATTAATTAATAACAGTAATTAAGATTCAATTAATTACAATTAAGGGTTAATTAATTAAGAGAATTAATTAAAGTAGGTGATTAAAACTTAATCAATTGAAGTTCATGATAATTAATCATTGATTAAAAAATTACTAATGAAAGTAATTATGTAAGCAATAAATTTAAAACCATACGATTTATTCACCTTAAGCAAAGTGGTTTAATTGGTTTTGAATGTTGTGTGATGGGTTGACATATTTGATATGTGATGTGATGTTATGTGATGCTTTGTACTGAGCTGCTATATTTGTGATGAATATACTGTCATATGAATATGAAAACCCCTTGACCCGTAAAACGACATTTGAATTTCGATGCGACAGGGAGTCGGATTCCAATTGGTTATCTGAAACCCACATTGAATCATATTAGTGGATCTTTATGATTGATGATCTACTTTATCTATGAATTTGTGAATAGAGATAAGCGTTATGGGTTATATCGCTTATCGATATGATTGAATCTGTGATGATGATGCTGTGCACTATTGTGTTGAACCCCTGGGCCACACTTATACACACCCAAATATGGATTGCACGTGGAAACGGGTTAAGTCACATATTTTTGAAATATATTTAAAATTGTATTTTTGAATCCAAAATAGTTTTGGAATTAGAATTTAAGCTTTTGAAAAAGGTTATTTTGAATAACTCGATTGAGTTTGAAATTTAAATAATTTAATTTAAATTTGAATTTAATATTTGAAATTGAATTCTATGATTTGGGAACTAGGGTTTTAAAAAAGTTATTCAACTTATAAACGGGTTTATATGGGTTTTTAAACCATTTTTAAAGTGATGATTTGGGAATTTAAATTTAACCCAAGATTTAACTTGTATAAATGAAATTGGATCTTTCTGAAATGAAAACTGTTTGTTTTCAAATAATAAAAGCTTCCACATAGGAAATAACTTCTAATTTGTGTAAGAAGGATTTCAAGTCTAAAATAAAAATGGTCTTCCAAGTTACAAATAAATCTTTGGGAATGTGTTCTGAAAACTATAAGTTAAATCTTTGATTTAAAGATTTAAACGAGTTAATCCAATTGAAATGGAAATTGTTTTGAAATCTATGGATAGATCTTTGTGAAACTGGGTGAAACTTTGTGAAATAAATCTTTTTGTTTAAAGATTTAAAATGGTAATTTGCTTAACCATTTGAAAGAAAAGCTTTGGATTTTTAAGTTGTGACTTGACTGAAATCCCATATCCATATATTTTAAAATATTGCGCTCATTATTCGGTTTAGCCCGGAGAGGACCTTGTGTCATATAACCCATTCCGAATAGTGATACGACGTTATGGATTGCAATTGAAGAACGGTGTTGAAGACCGGGTGTCTTCAAGAACGATAGGATAACCTGTCGATTGACTCTGCACTGAGTTGCTCCGGTATAGAGTTCTCCACATGTGATGGGAAGTCCAATCGGGATTGTGGATACCCGGATTTGCAAGGGCTTCTTCGGAAGTGCCTTCGGTTCTGTTCGAACCCGTAACAGACTTGTATGGTTGTATGTCCGACATTACACTTTGAGATATTAAACTGATCTCTATCAAATACATTTCTGCTTGGTGGCGGAGAATTTATTCTCTTAGCTTAACACCCTTCTCTAAGACGTACGAGCTCAGAGGTTATGTAGTTGATATTTATCAGTGATATATTCCCAATTTGGTAGTGTGGCATGCTAAGTGCTGCTGTGTGTTGATGATCATTTGTGATCAAAGCATGGCTTTTGTATAAAGCGTAGCTTTGTGGACGAGACTGCATCAGGACCTCACACCCCGGAAATGGTCGAAACAGGAAAGATGCGGCAAGGTTATGAGGGTCGCACCCTTTAGGGTGTGTCATTCCCTTCTGGTAAAAGGTGGTATCATGGTATGGAGCCCAGATACTTACTCATGTGGATACTGCAGATCTATTACTTTGTGATTGCTTTGTGGTTTTGAGGCGCCTCGGATAAAGGTCCCAAAGGACCGGTGGATTACATGCTCGAGTAGTAGTTACCTAGTTACAGAGGTAACCCGGCCTTGTGTTGGCAGAGATCCGGTTAGGTTCTCGGGATGTCCCGCCAGAGGCGATCCCATGTGGCAGTAGGAAGTTCCTTAGCCTGATCATTTGATGGAAATCCATTCATCCAATACGTGCCTTGTACGGTTTTAGTTGTAGAACCTGCCATTTACTTATGGTGGCGCCCCACTGTTTAGATGGTAGCTATAGTAGGCATACGGTACTGGTCGTATGTTGGCTAGGATTTATATTATACTTTCGAAATGGTTTTCCACACTTTGCACTTATAATAATAATATCAAAGAATTTCTCGTATTAAGCATGTTTGACTATCATAAGGAGAAATCTCCTCCAAGTCTGCGTTTGCATTGTGTGTGTGGCGGGAGGCCTTATGGTAGTTTCATTTTCTAAAAAGCATTGCGGATTTCAAATTTAAATTCTTTTGTTTGTTTTAAAAGACCAAATGTTTTTGTTTGCTCATACCAGTCCCATGACTGACCTGGAGTTTATTGTTCCTTTCCTAAACTCTAGGTGCCCACTATTTTCCCACACGGGCAGTTTAGAGTTGGGTTTTTCAGATAATCAATAGTAGGTGTAGATTCGATAGCTTTCAGCCTAGGATTTGGCAATCGCTTGCGGACGAGACTTGCTTATCTTTGTGCATCATTATTGGGAGTTCGAGTTACTTCTGGATTGGTGCTTTGAAGATGGAGTTCTTTCTTGAAGACCATATTAGAGTTGTTGTTCCGCTGCCGTGTTATCTTTTCTTTCCGCTGCTATTATCTTGTATCATATCTCTGATTTATATTCATTATATCATTTGTTGTATCATATTATATCAGATATTGTATCAAATGTTGTATATTGTCATATTATGTTTCTTCTGCTGCGTTGTACTTAATGTGTTATAAGCTCCGGCGAACCAGATTCGACGTTTGGATCTGCGACATTTGAATACGAGTGTCGTATTCGGTATTGATTTTCGAAGGCCGAGTCAAGGTCGTTACAAGTAAAATTGCTTTTAAATTAAAAAGTGTTTTTACTAAATGCATCATAAATATCAACACCATCACTCCACAATGATGTAAGTCTTCTACCAATGGTGTCATGTATACATATATACATATATACATACATACATACATACATATACATATATATATATATATATATATATATATCAATACCGTTTTCGGTTACTTTAGACCAGGAATTACCAATGTTAACATAATATTTTCCTTTTTCATGCACAACAACGGCGGAAGATTATACGTCATAAGCATTACTGGCCAACAACTATATTAGAACTCTTAATGGAAAACGGATTGAAACTATTTGTAGCAAGACCAAGCCTGAGATTACGAGGATCGTCTAAAAACAATTTCCATTTCTCATCTACCACATTCCAAGTTATAGAAACCATGGGATAATGCATTTTTCCATCATTTCTTTTATTACTATAATGTCATCTTAAATCTTTTATCATCTTTTGAGATCTAAACATTCTCCTAAATCTTGGAATGATTGGAAAATATCTCAACACTTTAACAGGGATGCCTTGCATAATCTCATTCGTACTCTCATTTTTCTTCCATCTTGAAGCACCGCATTTTGGACAATTAATCAAATCTTTGTACTCTTTTCTAAAAAGACAACAATCGTTTTTACAAGCATGAATCTTCTCAAAACCCACATCAAATGTTTTAAGAATTTTTTTCCTTCATACGTAGTCTTGGGAAGTACATTATCTTTTGGCAATAACACGTGTAGCATATTTAATAATTTATCAAAACCAGCATCGGACAATCCAAATTCACATTTAAGATTATACAAAGCAGTAATAGTAGATAATTTTGTCTGGCCTACAAAATTGGGGTGCAATGGGCTTTCTGCATCTTCCAAATTCTTAGGTAAATCATCTTCTTGCCTTTGTGCGCCATCATTTTCTTTGTCATCAACAAAAAAGTATGATTGACAGAATCTTCATCTCCATAGTGAAGGGATTGGAATAAATCATATGTGTCACTCAACTTCGTTTCCTCGACTATGTTCATTTGCTCGCCGTGACTATACCACCTATCGCACTTGTACTTAGGATCGATTCCTTTTATAATCAAATGCTCATAGACAGAACTTGTCATAATGATGACTAATATTTCGATAATCTACGCAAGGACATAAAAAATTTCCATAGTTGCTAAATTTTTCTTCGCAACCTGGACAAAATTTCATGCTCCTTGCTGGTACTTGATACTAGTTCTATGATGAAAAATAGATAGTATAAATATTTACTTTATATGGGATTTTTAAGTATTCAAATTAAGTTTTCAGTTAAGTATCACCCAATTACCTGTGTAAATGCACCCAGTCTTTTTCCATCACCAATCAATATGAAAACAAGAAAAAATCTAAAAATCAAAGCAACGTTTCAATCAAAGGTTTTTCAACTATATGTAATATGTAATATATTATTTATGTAATATGTAATATATTATTTAAGTACACGTATGCTTTATCTTTTGACAAATCAAACCTAGCAATTTACATCAAATATATATACAGTGATAATGTGACGACTCAGAATTTTGAACATTTGAAATTGAAATATTTAATTGATTTTAAATATTTGGAAGTTAGTTTAACTTGAATTTCAAATATTGCTATGAATTTGGCAATTAAATTATTGAATTTAATAATGTGAAGTTGGGTAAAAATTTGTATCTTCAATTTTTAAATAATTAAAAATATTTCAAAGGCATGAAAAATCTATATTGATAATACTGAAGATAACGGAAGCTTTAGAATTGGATTTGGAAATGTTTTTTTTTTCAATTTTGAATTTATATCCTTTAAATCGATATTTAAAAATAGCCTTCCGAGACACGGTCTTGGATTTCGATGAAACTAGTTCCATTGGATCCGTAATAATGTGTTTTTACCGGATTTCAATATTCGTAGCATTTGGAGTTGTGGTGTGGCCGTACGGTTGATAAACGCATTGAAATTAGATCGAAAATTTAATTTAACAATTGGGTTCAAAAAGCTATCTTCTCCATACGATCGAATTTGGACTCGGAACCTTTTCCACTGCACTCGGAATAGAGCTTTAACCTTATGAACGCCTGGCGGCACGCCTCTATTGGAGATCGAGTTTTTGAGTTGCATTTATCGAGGCAGTTTGAATTTAAATTTAAAATTTTAATATAATAACTATTTTCACAAGGCAAATGGCATGTTCTTCTCTTTTTCAAACACTTTGCAAATTAAAAAGGACAGGCGTTCGTTTGAATTAAATATTGATGTAAAAAATCTCTTTTAAAGAAAAGAAAAAAATAAATAAAAATATGGAACCAAAACAAAATAAAAAACGATAGCTTCATCAATAATGGTCGAGCTCCTCAAATAAAAACTTCAAAGAAACAAAATTCAAATTCATTTCTCTGCCTTCGTTCGTTTCCCCGCCGTTCCCAAAATAAGCACGAATTAAAATCAATTCATAAATGAAAAAGGGGATAGAACGTAGTTCGATCGACCAAGCTCGAGCTCGAGATCTCGTGGATGCGCGCATGTGATTGAAGCGCGAGGTGAAGATTCGATGTTGTTGTGTTCTTGTCGAGGCAGGAGGAGCTCGATGGTGGAGCCACGATGGCGTGGCCGAAGCGATGGATTGCGTACGCGATGATTTGGGGGTTTCAGGCGATCACGCCTTGGTAGGTGGTGTCGCCAGAAGTCATGCGTGCCCGTAGCGATGCAGGCAGTGGTGTCAGGCAGGGCTTTAGCATTGGGTCTGTGGCGATCTCTGTAGGTATAAACTTTTTGATTTTTCTTTCTATTTACAATTTATAAATATACGCATGTATATAGGTTAGGAGGTAAGAAAATATTTTTTTACAGTAAATTTTTATATTTACAGATTTTTTTTAATATAACAGTAAGGTTATAAAAAGAAAAAAAAGAGAAAATATTCTAGTTTAAAATCAAATTTTTAAATTTATATTAATGATGATTGATTATTGGTTTGGTTCAATTATATTATTATAAAAGGAAAATTTGTTTAAAATAAATTAGTCGATAACATTTAATTTTTAATTAATTAAAATGATCAAAAAGAAATTTTTTAGTTAAATTTGACAATTAAATTGTTCGGTTTATTCGAATATTAATAAATAATATAATTATTTATACAAGGTTAGTATTGTAAAGAAAATCAAGCCGGAAATGGAAATGGATTGCATGTATAAGCAAAGATGAGATCTTCTCACTCAACCAAAATTTTCTGATTTAATTTTAAATAGTTATATTTAAAATTGTTGATTGTGTGCTTGGATGATAAATTATTATCAGTTGTATTGGATTAGACTGTATGCGCCGCATAATAGCAGATGATATTATATTAAACTCATATACCGCGATATTCCATCTCGAAGTGGAATTAGTATTATATATATATATATATTTGGAGTGATTGATTTCCCACATTATATAGTGGATGAGACCTTATGCGCCGCATAATAGCGGATGATATTATATAAATCCCATAAACCACGACATTCCACCTCGAAGTGGAATTGGTATTTAATTATTGTGCTAATATCTATGGATGCAGAGAAATAGGTTGGAGGGATCCATCTGGATTCCTCAAAACATTTGAATTTGTTTCAATGTTGTGTGTTGATTATTTATAATTTGTGTGTGATCATATTTGTGATTGAAATCATTGAAGGTTATAGTTTAGCCGAATATATTTTTGGTATCATAGGGTACCGGAAATAAATAAATTGGATTTTTAAAATTAAAGTTGAAAGCTATAGTAAAATTTATTTTTGAAAATTGGATAAATTTAAAAGAAGGAATTTTAAAAGGATAAATTTTTATTTTTGAACCCTATTGAATAAATTCCAAGTTTTGGGAAAAGGCTTAATAAATGGATTCCAAGTAATATTATTCAAAAGTTGAAGAATTTATTTATAATACGGATTTTAAATATTTTAGAAGAGATAAAAAAATTTATTTTAAAAGAAAATAAGTTTAGAAATCAAATTAGGAATTTAATTTGGTATTTGAAATGATTTTGAGAAATCAATTTGGAATTTGATTCATTGTCTGAAATAAATTTAGAAATCAATATGAAAATTGATTTGGTGTTGGAAATAAATCTTTGAAATCAATTTGGAAAATTTATTTGACTTTTAAAAATAAATCTTTGGGAAATCGATTTGGAAAATTTGATTTGGTGTTGGAAAATAAAATTTGAAATCAATTTGAGATTTGATTTGGAGTTTGAAAGTGGATATTTGAAAATCGATTTTTGAAAATCGTATATTAGTGGATATTTGGAAATTTAAATTCATAATGAGAATTTAAAAAGGAAAGGGAAATTTGTTTTAAAAATAAATATTGTTTTATTTTTAAAAGTGTGGATATGAATTTACGGATTTGGAACGTAAATTTAAAATAAATCCAGAAAGATTTATAATTGATTTGAATGAACCATTTTAGAATGGAAGGTGTACTTTCCGTGGAAAGCCGACTATGTTTTCAATATAGTTTATAAATATAAATTAAAGTTGTAAATATGGTTTTGAGGAAAGAATATTTTGGAGAAATTATTTACTTAGGTTATTTTGAAATTTTTTAAGTAAAGATATATTTTAAATTATTATAGAAGTGATTATTTAAAGTTTTAATTGATATTTGTTTTAGAAAATAGATATTTAAATAGTTATATCTTATCTACTAATTTTATTTTAAAATTAGTTTGGACTTGAAGTATTATATAAGGTATTGGTATAATATTTCCATATCTAATATTTAAATAAGTATTTAGAAAAAGTTTTACTCTAAATGTTTCCAAGTATATTTTGGATAAATGATTTGAATTATTTTAAAGTATTTAAACTCGGCAGATTTTCAGTGGAAATGAATAAATATTTCGAAATATATTCCGCGTAAGGAAAAATGATTTGAAATTTGTTTTCAAAGGATTGAAATGTGGTAATTGATTTGAAATTCGTTTTCAAAAATTGGAAATGTGAAATTATATCTTGCAAAGATATTTTGAAAATAAATAATTGGGAGAAAATTTATTTGAAATCTTGGTGGTTGTTGTGAATGTTGATTGATAGTTAAATAACCGACTATCAATATAGGTCTTTTAATGGCATTTGAATTTCGATGCGACCGACGTTCGGATTCTGAATGGATATTCGAAAACCACATCATTCCTTTGAGATTGTGATGGATCTTTTATTTAAAGGATCAAAGTGGAATTTTGTTGCGAATTATTTGAATCTAAATGTAACACTTATTTTTTTAAATAACGCTCGTTATTCGGATTAGCCGGGAGAGGACTTTGTGTCGTAAAACCCATTCCGAATAATGATACGACGAAATGGGATGCATTTGAAGATGGTGTTGAAGACTGGGTATTTTCGAAAGCGAAAGGATTACCTGTCAAATGTCTCTACACCGGTGGGCTCCGATATAGAGATTTTATCACCTTTTGTGATGGGGATTCCAGACGTTATTAGTAAATATTCGGATTGCAAGGGCTTCTTTTGAAGTGCCTTCGGTTCTGTTCGATCCCGTAACGGACTTGTATGGATGTGTGTCTGACGTTACACTTTGAGATGTAAAACTGGTTTCTATCAAATACATTTCTGTTGGTGGCGGAGAATTTATTCTCTTAGCTTAACACCCCTCTCTGAGACGTACGAGCTCAGAGGTTATATAGTTGATGGTTACTAGTGATACATTTCCAATTTGGTAATGTGGCATATAAATTGATGCTGATCATTTGTTGATCGAAGCATGGCTTTGTGAAAAAGTGTAGCTTTGTGGACGAGACTTCGTCGGACCTCACACCCCGGAAATGGTCGAAACGGAAAGGATGCGGCAAGGTTATTTGGAAGTAGCGCCCCTGAGGGTATGTCATTTCCTTCTGAAAAAGGGTTGTATCATGGTATGTAGCCCAGATATTTAACCTACGTGGTTGCTGCAAATTTATTATACTTTGTGGTTGTTTCTTTGTGGTCGAGGATCCTCGGATAAAGGTCGCAAACTACCGAGGGATGGCATACTCCTATAGTAGTTACCTAGTTATAGAGGTAACCCGCCCTTGTGTTGGCAGAGATCCGGTTAGGTTCTCGAGAAGTCCCTCCAAAGGCGTACCCATGAGGCATAGGAAGTTTCTTAGCCTGACCATTTGTTGGAAATCCAAAGAAACAATATGAGCCCTTTACGATTGCAATTGTATAACCTGCCTCCTCAGGAGGTAGCTATAGTGGGCATAATATAATGGTGCCTATGCTGGCTAAGATTTATATTATACTTTCAAAAATATTTTCCACACTATGCGCTAATAATAATAATAATATCAAAGAGATTTTGCGTATCAAGCATGTTTGACTATCATAAGGAGAAATTTCCTCCAATTGTGCGCTTGCATTGTGTGTGTGTGTAGGGAGTCCTTATGGTAGTTTCATTTTCCAAAAGCATAGCGGATTTCTTTTTATTTTCTTTATGAAAATAACTGTTTTTAAGATCTCACACCAGTCCCATGACTGACCTGGAGTTTATTGTTCCCCTTTTAAACTCCGGGTACCCATAATTTTCCACACGGGCAGCCTAGAGTCAAGTTATCACTATTTTGGAGTGAAGTCAGAAAAGTTGCTGTGGAGATCTGGAGTTGAAGCTGGATGGCGAGACGTATCACTTATACTATATAGTGTCCGATTCGTATGGGTTGGTGCAAGTCAAATTTTCATGTAAGCAAGTTCTAATGAATGCCAGTGTTATGTTTTGTGTTGTTGTAAACTCCGATAATGTGATGTATGTAAAACTGATATAGTTCTTTGTTTTAAAAATATTTGTTTATCTATTATATTTATTCTGCTGCGAAATGTGAGATTCTGTTTTTTCTTTTTCTTCTTCTATCTTCTTCTTCTTTAACCCTAACGGTTCGGTTTTCCGGCATTCGATTGTGCGGCATTTGATACAGTGGATGTATTGATATCGACTTTCGGAAGTCAAAAAATTGGGTCGTTACAGATAATTACTAAGTTTAAAAAAATTGGATGAAAGTATGTGGTTAATATATATACATGTATATATATACATATATACACATATATATAGACACATACACACACTTACAGCTATGCTCCATGCTCCACAGAATTAAATTTAAGGTATACAGACACAATCTATGTATACACGGTAACTGTCCAAAAAATGAAACATATGTACATGATTTCAAAAAACAAATGCTCAGAAAATGTAATATGTAAAAAATGGTGTCCTGTTTTTAAATATCTATCGATAAATGAAATATTTCCTATAGGAAATGCTTGTCAATTGTTTAATTCACATTTACAACTAATCTTTTGATTCTTTAAGAAATGTTACTTACCCTTGTAAAAGAGTAGCGAGGAACACTATTGTGAATTTTTTTTATACGGCAAATAACCAAATGACAATAATTATCCTTTGATCTAAAATCTGTTGTGTGTGTATAACACATCAGTGATATTTTTTTACTTTAGTAATTTCTATAATCCATTTTCTATCAGATTTTGTCATGTGGAGTTTATTTGTGAGTACAGCTTTCAGTATTTTAAACTCCATTTTTAAAAAAAAGCAATATTAAAACCATTGATACTACTATGGTGGGCTTTCTACGACTTATTTATTTCATCTGTATAAATATGTTTTGTCCGTAATATGTAGTAATACAACAAAAAGACAAAATATTTTAATAATATTCATTTCTCATAGAAAATATCATCTTACAATAATAATAATATGAGTAAACTAACTTTGATCCCACTTTATATAGAGGTTGTGTGCTCTTCTTACAATACAAACGGTAAATAGATGGTTTGAGGCTGAATAGTTCCTCAAAATAAACCGATATCTTAAGCATAAGACTTCATAGCTAATATGTCGTGAAATGCTCACTATAAAGTTCAGTTTTAGTTTATTAGTTTGATATCAAATAGGTATAACTAAATGGCCATATGCATCTTTTATTAAATCTTTAAATTTACTAATTTTTGCAACCCCGTCAATCAAATAACATGTTGAACTAAGTGAGTTTTACAAAAAAAAGGGCTGAAATCGCCTTTTTTTACAGTAGATGCATATATTTGAATTCCATCTATTTTATATTGGCCTATGTCGATCATTTAAGTACAAATCAATTAACCGACTTTATTTTACATAGCATGCACGCTAATAATATTTACCATAAGTTTACCCTTTCATGGCAACCGTTTCCAAAACGCTGTACACTAGTGCTAAGGAAATAAACTTTTCTTGTAGTTTTCCTATAAACTCTCAGGTACTTTAAACTTAATTTGAGAGGACTGAGAGCTAAGGTTTTTCAGGTTTAGTAGGTTGGATGAATAAGCTTCCGAAGATGTGCATGAGGCGAAGTTAGCAGCTATTTAATTTTATTTCCGCTGTGATGTATTACGACTATATGTCTATTTAGTACTCTGATCATCCAAAGGGCATCTTCATATGTCACTTTGGGCGTGATTTGTAATAATTATATTTGATGAAAACCTAAGAATCGTTTTAGGATTATGTATCTGAATATGAAATATTGATTTGAAATGTAATCAGAAAAGTTGTTTTTCTAATTTGTGTTGATTTTTATTTAATATTCATGTGCTTCTGATATTATGGATAGCATTAATATTACTGTATTTTGTAACCGGAAGTTCATGCTATAGATAATTGTAGCATCTGTAGCGTTTAAATTCTAGCCTCAAGATAGGGGATGTTACATGGTGATTCCTCCATCAAGGTTACCTCTTCCATTACTAACATCCATATCATACTTCCTCAAAATCTGCATTCGATTCTTTGTAAGATACAAAAGAACAACCTAAGAGAGATAGGAGAATAGAGATAAATCATATACGTATACATAGCAAATAAAGTACGTTACTATAGTGTTATCCCATACCACAATATTTTTTCTAATTCCTTAAGATTATGTTTTCAAAAATCATTTTAAGTTTAAAATTTCTTTTAAGTTTTCAGAAACTCATGCTCTGGTACCAACTTGTACAACTTCTACTTTGAGTCCCGAAGATAAGCCTACAAATAATGCAATCATCTATAATATTTAATTCTAGTGACAAAATACGGTAATGTAAATGGTATCCATAATATCAAAAGCACGTAAATATGAAATAAAATCAACATAGGTTTCAAAACAACTTTTTCGATTACATTTCAAATCAATATTTCATATTCAATAACATAATCCCAAAACGATTCTCAGGTTTTGATCAAATATAATTATTACAAATTACGCCAAGAGCGAAATATGAAGATGCCACATTGGATGACAAAGTACTAGATAGATGGACATATCATTCATAAGTACATCATAGCGGAAATAATACTAAATAGCTGCCACATAGCTAGCTTTTCCTCTTACACGTCTTTAGAAGCTTATTTGTCCAACCTACTAAACCTAAAAGGTCCTTAACTCTTAGTCTACTCAAATTTAATTTTGAGCACCCGAGTTTAAGGGGAAAACGTAAACTTCAAGTCAGACATAAAGCTTGGGGTGAATAATTCTATTACATCTCGGTTTATGATATTAAGTGAGACCACGCTACTTAACGGAACGGGTTTCCCCTCACTAATATCATTTTAAAATCTTATCTTTTGCAAATCAAAATTCTACAATCAAACTGATTACTACAATAGCAGCAATAACAATATATATGCATATAAATCAGGTAATTAATGGACTGTCTGTCCGAACCATATAGTTTTATCAAGCTAACTATTAACTACTGGCTGACTCTGGCCTACAAGACATAATAAATACTCTAACTTCTATTAGATACAATACTAGACGGTCTGTCATTAACTTATTTTTTCTAGGGTCAACTGATCCTAATGGTTTTATGGGCTCACTGATAACCTATCTTGACTCTGTGAATTCCTTTATGTGTGTAACATGATTTTAGTCTTACCCTTGACAAAGCCATACATACTAGAATTTTGGACTTAAATTAGTTAAAGGCTACTAGCTAAAGTATATGATGTGACCTCATACCAGTCCCATCTGGCATTCTAATATTCGAGTCATTCTTTTAGCAAATATTTGGGCTGACCACCCTATTCAAATTTCATTTCCTTGAAAACAATCTTTACAAATGATTTACCCTTGAAATCATATCATTTTAAAACAAGGAAATTATACCCTTTGCTTACTTAAAATACTTATGCCATGATATATGCTTTACACAAACAATGTTGATGAAAATCTAAATCCATAGGGTTATCTCCCTTTAAAATAAGTTCAAGCCTTTTTTAACTTTGAAAACATTAGGCTATAAAGCCACAACCTTCCTTTCAAATCCATTGCTTAAGACTTCAAACAATCTCTTTCGAAATCACTGAAAACATCCCTTTCGAAGCCACTACTTAAAATCTTAGACATCCTCTTTCGAAAACATTAAAAACACATCTTTCGAAAACATTGGAAACATTCCTTTCGAAGGCATTAGGTTGAAGTAAGGATTTGTGGAAATAAAGCTTAGAAACCCTTTAAAAGTATCCCTTTTGAAACCATTGGGTTTAATATTTAGTATAATTATAGAGATAAAGAGAACAGAAGCGAAAGCTTTGCTTTCAAAAGCATTAATCTTAAGAAAGGAATTGGAAAAGAGGATAGCTACCAAACCATCCTTTCGAAACCATTGCCTCCTAAAACATTGATAAAAGCGGTTAAAAGGACTCTTTCGAAAGCATTGGGAAGGCGGCTTCAAAAATTAAAAAGGCGAAATCTCCCCTTTCGAATACATTGTTTGAAGGTTATAGGAAAAACGGATCTTAACTAATTCAAAAGGTATGAATGCATCAGTTATGGTGTCGAATAGGTTCAAAAGCGGCAACTTCTTTGAAAGCTTTTTTTAAAGCAAAGGCAAGTTGATTGATTCGAAAGCTAATAAAATTAGCTTCAACCCCTTCGAAAGCATGCCTTCGACACAGTCCCCTCCGCCTTTCTCCAATACATTATATGTCAATCACTTGATACCATGTGCATTTCTTTTGAATAGGTGCGAAAGGCCTCCCGGGCTTGGTGATGAAAGCAAGCAATGGAAGTGGCGAAGTTGTAATTCGAAACAAAATTGAATTTTTGCCTTCCAGAGTAATTTCTTTTTTACCTGGCTTGCCTAATTTGTCAAAGTATGATTGGTTGCCAATTCTTTATCAAAATTCTTTTCTAAAAGAGTTACCAAATTAAATAATTAATAATTGAAATTATTTTAACAAACAAGTCCTTCCTTTTAATAAAACATTAAAAACATTATAGTCCTCTAACTTAAATAATTTATTAACTATATTAAAATACTCAGAAAAAATCCCCAAAAATTACAATAATTCTTTCTGAATATGTTCTCTAACATATATAAATTTCCAATCCAAAAACATTATTTAATTGCCTTAGATAATTAAATCCGAAATACTCTATTTTCTCTCTTAGAAAATCCACAATAAATCCATAATTACTTAGAAAATTATGAAACTTGAAACCCACTTATAAAATAATATTTTTGACCATATATCAAAAACACAAATCATTTGGATGTCATTTAATAGGTTTTCTAATCTAAATCTATCATAAAATCTATATGAAACCATATAAGTCATCAACAAGCATATATATCCATTTAAACAAACACAACATGACATATAACTCACAAAAATAATTCGGATCTGACTTGAAACCGAAATCAATATCAAAAGTGAGATGTAAGTTAATTATTCACAGTAGCTTTGTATAAAGAAGGTTGAGATTTTACCCTTAGATTGATTTGCTTAAACTTTCTACTTGAATCCTAGCTTTTCTTTTCCTTAAATCTCCTTAATGGTGGCCGACCGAGTTCGCTTAGGATTTTAACTTTGTGTGTGAAAGTTAAAATGAGTAAGGAATGGAGAATGGAAGAGTTTAAGTATTGGAATAAAGGCTATTCTCATTTTTACCCATACCATATTCCTTCTTCTTACGTATTTTTAATTCTCTTTTGCTAATATGTTCATTAAGGCACGACTTCTTCTTAATTAACAAATCTCAATCTCTTAGTTGTCTACATTATTTTATTTTATTTGTCCAACTAAATTTTTAAATGAAGTTAGTCAAAATTTGGGTCATTACATGATAAGTAATAATTAATAATTAAGAAGTAACAATTATTTTTAAATAACTAATAAATAATTTTCATTTGCTAATTCTAGTTTCTTATTTATTATTTATTATTTAAAAATTA
This sequence comes from Allium cepa, assembly GCA_030765085.1. NCBI lineage: Eukaryota > Viridiplantae > Streptophyta > Magnoliopsida > Asparagales > Amaryllidaceae > Allium > Allium cepa. The sequence continues at coordinate 562,901,587 of CM060939.1, forward strand.
CAATCGATAATTGTATTTAATATTTGATATTACTACGTTATTTGGTTAAGACTTTTTCTTGAAAATATTCATTTTCAATAAATAACTAGTAATTAATAAATAACCTTTAATGATTAATATTAAAACATAATAATTAATTAATTATTATTAATATTAATTAATAATAGATACATACTAATTAACGGTTAATAATTAATACTCATAAATAATGGAGTGCGATAGATATTTAAAGGGGTTTTTCACTCCAGGGGCTTATGTGCAGGGTAATAAGTTTCAAGGACAACAATTCTGAAAAATTAGTTTTTAGGACAAACTACAAAAAAAATAAATGGAGTTATCATTTTTAGTTATACAAAAATAATAACAAATGAATTTATCTTCTTCCTGTATAACTTAAAAAGATAAATGAATTTATCATTTTTCTGTAAATTGTCTTTAAAACTAATTATTCAGAATTGTTGTACTTAAAACTTGTTACCTTGGAATAAGAAGCCCTTCTAACTAATTTCTACATATTTAAAAATGACTTATGAAAACGAATTTATAGTTAATAAGCTGCCCTACTTTGTAAGTGTCAAAAAATTTCGCATTTCCTCCAAAGTTCCCTCCCCTCTAAATTAAGCCTTTAGTGAAAATCAAACAACATGATTTCCCAAACCCCAAATCGAGAAAACCTAATCTAAGGTATCGTTTGTTTTTTCCAAAAAGTGCTTTTTTTAGCCGTTGGAAAGAAAATGCTGAATTCAATCAATGCTTTTTTGCTGTTTGCTAACATTCTTCTTCAGCAAGAATTGTTCAAAATGGTTGAACAGTCATAAGTAGATATTTTTTGCTTTTTGAAGCGCCGATTCAAAACAACGGTTAATTTACAGAGTTATCCTGCTCCTTTATAAATAACGGCACCTATCATCTTTTTATTATTTGCAACAATAGCACCAACAGCTACAGATTTGTGGACATCAGCTCTCATACTTCGAGGTAACTTTTATCTATGTTTGTTGATAAATTATATATTTCACTCATGCCTTTATTAGCATGGACTGCCACTGCATGACCTTCCATTGTTTGTCGTGCTTGTCTACATTATTTATTGCATGTGTTTATTTTCTGATTTCTATTTTTCATGGTACAGCCACTGCATAGCTTTTGATTGTTTGTCGTGTTTGTTTACATTATTTATTGCATGTGTTTATTTTCTGATTTCTATTTTTCGTGGTACTTCCACTACATAGGAGTTTTTATTGTTTGTTGTGTTTGTCTACATTATTTATTGCATGTGTTTATTTTTTAATTTCTATTTGTCTCATTATAATTGCACTATAAGCGAATTGCATTGGGTTCTTGAATTACTTTCTTTTCATTATCTTGGGTTGGAGAAAAACGTCGACTAACATTATTAAAAAAATAGGCTATTTTTATTTACAACAAATGACGGCTTAACATAGAAAAAGGTATTGATAAAAAGATTTTTTTAAAGTTTGTTTCCAATACGTGTTCGACAACAAAATGTTTTCATTACGTGGATAGGATATATCAACAAGCACTCAATTGTCATTTAAATTATAAACAACAGAGATAAAGTTATCAAACAAAAAATACATTACAATTGAACAAAATTTTAATCAGTAAACGATCGAACACCATTTCGAACATTGAGCATTCAGCTTTCGGGTCTACCATTCAGCATTCGGCCATTTTTAATAAATGAGGCCTAAATCTAAGCTCCATCCCTGTAAATAATTTCCTCCATCACGAGCTCTCTCCACCTCCCCTCCTTCCGCTCCACCCTCCTCTCCCTCAGCTCCATTTCCAAGCCCGAGATCTAGATTTTTGTGGTCAGAATTCGTGAATTCGTGAATTCATGGTTTCAGAATTCTTGAATGTGAATTCATGGTTTCAGAATTTGTGAATGTGAATTTCTGTTCTTTGGTGATTGCTTACGAGATCACCTGATGCGGTTTCTTTAAAAGTGAGCTTCCATTCCCTTTGCATTTATTTTATTTCTCCGCTTCTTCCTTCTTTTTTTCTGATGCGGATATGGTTGTTAAGTGGTTGCGGCTGATGGAGGGTTACGCACTAGCGTTCGGGTAGGGGAACAGTATTGGGAACATCGGGTGGTCGTAACTGAGGGGGGTTTGCGAGGAGCAGAAGGCGAAGGTAGTCGCGGTGCTGGTTTCTAGTGAGGGTGGCCGCATATCTGATGTAGGCAATGAAGGCGAGTGGCGAATTAGGGGTTTGAAAAGCGAGTTGATTTTGTTTGGATCTGGGTCAATGTTCATTGATGTGACGAAGCTTGAGTGATGGAGTCACGGGAGAGAAGGTGGCTAGTCTGACTCTGGTGCGGTTGGTTTTGTTAGAGAAGGCTGCGCGTAGAGGAGTTCAGTTGGCAGAGGTTGTGGTAATGGAGAGGGAGAGTTTGGGTTTGGAGTATGCGTTCTGATTAGGAGTGGAGGTTCAGGTGATGTGTGCCGTGGGTTAGGCATTGTTTGGACCTAGTCGGAGATATAGTTGGTTATTGATGTGGAGGACAGTGATGGTTTTTTGGGTATTATTCTAGTCGCCATTTTGGTTTGTGTTGGAGTTGGCAGGTCATGTTGTAGTTCTGACTAAAGATTTGGATGGAAGATGACATGGTTCTGCTTTGCGAGGCGATGACAGGATGCGCACGGTAGAGCTTGCACATCTGACCAGGTAAATACTCTTCTGATTTTATCCACATCCTTTCGCCCACAGGATATAATATGTTTCAGTGTATGTGTGATGCAGTTCTTTTCTTGGAGGGTAATTCACAGAGTTTGTATTTTGAATCCGTTGGCGATATGACACCGGCTGTCAATATATTATAGAATATGGAGCATTTCTATCATTATTCAGTTCGCTAGCATCTTATAATACATTGAAGTAGAATCACTATCTAATGAGATGTAATAAGAGGCTTACAACATAGATCTGATGTTGTAAAACATTAAAACCAAGAAATACAACATTATATAGTTAGTATAGCAATGTAAATAATGTTAACAGTAGCTGTAATAGTGTTACATAAATAGTAGTGTTACCTGCAGACTTTATATAAATAATAGTGTTATATTTGAATATAAGTTGTTGTGTCTATATAATGTTATACTAGAATATTATTATGTTGGATAATATAATTCCTGGACACTGCAGCAATGATATATTTTAGACTTGAGGGTGTTAATATACTATCCAAGTGTCTAATATAATGTCATTAGACACTAGTTTTCTAATTAAAAACTAGTGCAAGTGTTAATATATTATCCAAGATTAGTTATTATAAAGTCTGTTATTTTATACTGTAAATAAGTGCTGACATATTATGCAGGCTTGTCTTCCTATGATTCTATGAAAAATAAGAATGCATGCCAAAATCAGCAGATTACTCTCATATACCATATACTAAGTAGTGACATAAACTCTTTTCTTTATCTTTTCATACAAGTTTTACCTCTCCTTGCACTGCTTATAGCTACAAGAGAGTCGTCGTTTAAAATATATGATTTGATCAATAATGTAAGTTTGATGCAATAGAACATGTGTGATAGTTTGGCAAAATCAATAGGCTTATTGGCAAATATTTAAAAATTCTAGACGAGCACAGTGCTTGAATTATGCATAAAATTAGTATCAAAGGCGTAGAAAGAGTTAGTAGTGAAAGGCACAAAAAAGGAACTATTGGAAAAAGATCATGCCGCTTCAAAACTGTCCATTTCTTTAAGAATACATAAATCGTTAAAATCACAAAAGAGCTCAAAAACATGGTTTTTCCACGAGGAAGAATTAATGGGAAATTTCCAAACTTCAACCATGTTTTGTCTGAGAGATGACCAAATATGTCTATTAGGATGCATACAAATATGTCTATTTGATGACATGCCTGCTAGTAATTTTCAAAATAGTTTTGAGTTTGTTTTTGAAGAGGGAAGAAGTAGAAAAAGAAGAAAGAAGAGGGGATGAATAGTCCCACATCTAGGAAATTAAGAGAATATATTGATTTATATATGGATTTCCCTAAGAAAGGTTGGGCCCTTTGGACACCCAAAGCTTTGCTTTGATGTGAGGAGGGAAGTTTCGGGTTTGAAATGACGAATTAATTTTTTTTAACAGGCCGAATCCAGAATTTGGGTTTGAGCGGATATTTTTGGTGGGTTCTATTCTTCTTCTTCATTCTGTTCTCTACTAAATTGCATCATCAAAAATCAAATTTGAATGTTCTTGATCGGATCAAAATTGTACAAGTTTTGAATTCGATTATGCTGTTTCAAGGCTTCATTGAATCCTGAAGTCGATAGTTCAATAACATGTTTGTATATGTTGGGTTGAACTATTGTCTAAATGAATCTACACAGTAGAATCTACAGCAGTTATAATCTTCATCTTTATCGAATCATCGATACAAATATCCAACAATTTTTAGACAATAGTTTCAACTGTGGATGGTTCGAGTTCAATCAATCTCAATGCTCTTCAAGTTATGAATTAGCATTTAACGCGATTGGAGCAGTTCGATGGTGAAAACTTCACTCGTTGGTAAGATACGATGGAATTCTTTTTTATCACAGTCAAATTGTTCTATATTCTTGAAGATAACTTGAAGGAAATACCAAAGGAAACTTATAAAGATACCAACAAATTGAAAGCAAAACGTGCAAAGCGCAAAAAGGATGATTTTCTATGTAGAGGGCACATTCTGAATGCATTATCTTACTCATGTCTACAACGCACATAGGTCTTTGGAAACTGCAAAGGCACTCTGGGCTGCACTGGAAAGCAAATACCGCATATCCGAGGCAAGTAACAAAAAATTCCTTATTTGCAATTTTATGGATTTCAAAATGGTTAAGTTGAATCTAATAAAGAAATCTTCTATTTATATTGTTGATTCTGTTAGTTTATGGCATGGTAGACTAGAACATGTTAATTATAATTCCCTTAAAAATATGCATAAATTAGGATTAGTTTCTGATTGTGATTTCGATACTATCTCTAAATGTGAAATATGTGTTCAACCAAAAATACATCGAAAATCCTTTAAATCCGTAGAAGGAAAACTGACTTGCTTGATTTAGTATATAGTGCTGTGGGTGACTTAAAAAATCATACCACCTGTGGTGGTAACCAATACTATATAACATTTATTGATGATTATACTAGCTATGCATATGTGTATCTAATGAAAACTAAAGATGAGGCATTTGATAAATTTAAAATTTACAAAGCAGAGGTCAAAACATAATTAGGAGTTAAAATAAAAGTATTACATTCAGATCGATGTGGTGAATATTTCTCAAACAAATTCACCTTATTTTGTAAACAACACGGTTTATTTCACCAATGCACTGTTCCATATACACCACAACAAAATGGTGTTGATGAAAGGAAAAATAGAACTTTAGTAGAAATGGTTAATGTCATGCTCATAAATTCTAACTTACCTTATAACCTATGGGGTGATGCTATGTTATCTGCATGTGATATCTTAAATAGAGTACCACTTAAAAAGATAATGTTTCACCTTATGAATTATGGTTTAATAGGAAACCTAATCTTAAAGACTTAAAGTTTGGGGTTGTTTAGCATATGTTAGAAAAACAGACCCTAAACGATCAAAGTTAGGAAATATGGCATTTAAATGTGTTTTCATAGGATATTCACTTAATAGTATAGCTTATAGATTTCTAATTCTTGACACCTTAGAAGTTATAGAATCCGTAGATGTAGAATTCTTTAGAAATCAAACTGTTGAGATTCCATTGAGATCATCTAGTCTAGAACCTAATACGATTGATGATATCAATGACGACGACTATGCTTCTGCTAAAAAAAGTAAGGAAGTAACAGTGCCAGATAATAGTACTGACCAAGAGAGAAGTAAATGAGCAAGAATAGAGAAGGACTATGGTCCTGACTTCATTACATATCTTATAGAAGGCAGTAAGGACGAAGTACTTAATATGACTAGATATGTCATGAACGTCGATGATGACCCCAAAACTTATTCTGAGACTATGAGTTCCAGAGATTTAATATTTTGGAAAGAAGCTATTAATGATGAAATGAATTCCATATTATTAAACCAAACTTGGGTTTTAACTGATTTACCTCCTAGTGCTTAACCTATAGGATGTAAATGAATATTAAAAAAAAGTTGAATATAAATGGATCCATTGATAAATTTAAAACCAGATTAGTTACTAAAGGATATAAGCAAAGACATGTAGTAGATTATTTTGATACATATGCTCCAATTGCTCGCATATCTTTTATACGCTGTTTAATAGCACTTGCATCAATTCATAAATTGGTCATACATCAAATGGATGTAAAGACTGCATTTCTAAATGGAGATTTAGAAGAAGAGATATAAAGGTAACAACATGAAGGTTTCAAAATCCCAGACCAAAAAAAGAAAGTTTGTAAATTAGTAAAGTCTCTTTATGGCCTGAAGCAAGCTCCCATGCAATGGCATGAGAAATTCGATAAAATAGCATTGTCATATGGATTTATTATTAATGATGCTAATAAATGTATTTATAGAAAATCAGACAACAACGATAATGTTATAATATGTTTATACGTTGATGACATGCTAATATTGGTTCCAATATATCATGTGTGAATGAAACTAAGAAGTTTCTATCTTCTAAATTTAATATGAAAGATCTAGGAGAAGGTGACGTAATTCTAAGAATTAAAATTGTTAGGAAAGAGGGGGAGTTGTTGCTAACACGATCTCATTACATTGAGAAGTTCCTCCGACAATATGGTCGTTATAATGAGAAACCAGCACCTACTCCTTTAGATCCTAGTATTAAATTAGAAAAGAATAATGGGCATACCATTTCTCAACTTGAGTGGTCTAGTATTATTGAGAGTCTTATGTATGCTATGCATTGCACTAGACCAGACATAGCACATGCTATAAGCATGTTATGTCGATTTACGAGTAATCCAGGTTTCAACCATTGAAAAGCTATTTCCAAAGTTTTACCTTATTTTAAAGGAACCGTTACCTATGATTTATCTTATAAATGATATCCTGCTGTAATAGAAGGATATTGTGATGCAACGTGGAACAATGTAGAATCCAAATCCAAGTCTACGACTGGATGGATCTACGTTAGGAGGCGCTGTTGTGTCTTGATTTCCAAGAAATAGACCTGTATATCTGACTCAACAATGTTGTCAGAGTTGATTGCATTAGTAGATGTTATTAAGGTAGCGGAATGACTTAGGAATTTATTAATAGAAATCCCATTATGGAAGAAGTCATATTCAACAGTCTTGATTAACTATGATAATCAGGCTACAATATACAATGTCTCTAATAAGACATATAATAGGAAGTCTAGACATGTGAGTCTAAGATATCAAATAATAAGACAGTTACTCAAAAGTGGAGTAATAACTGTTGATTACATAGAAACAAAGAAAAACTTGGCTGACGCACTCATAAAGAGTCTTCCAAAGACAATGGTTTCTATAAAATCAAAGGAAATGGGAGTAAGTTCTGTGAATGAAGGTTGATCATCCTTAATAGAACCCCAACTTATGTTTTGAAAAGGATAAACAAAGTTCAATGGGTACCAACAAGTTAAGAGAATGATTATGGAACACTGAATCAATAATCCCATAATATTTAATGTTGGATTCTACAAGAACAAAGGATGGATAATATATCCTTAATAAGTCTACCTTCCTTAAAAAGGTGTATCGCAGAAACACCTTAAGAGACTTACCTATATGAGTATGGAAATCAGGTTGTTTCCTAAGAAAGTAAGACCGTTTTCTAAAATAGACTCATGAACTCAGGATTTAAGCACATGGCCATTAATATGCTGAGCATACAAAACACTCTATATACAGAAATTAGTACGTGTGACTGTTTCGGTACTATCACTAAGGGTACTTGGTTCAAGATACGTTCACCAAAGACCTCGATAGAACTTTGAATGGTTTACACTAAGTGAAAGTTCAAATCCAAAAGATACCTATCATTTATGTATTAGTTTCCATGATGATGCAAAACTTGATCTTGGAACTACATTGGCTTGATCCCACTTAGGTATGTAGGTAGTCACTCTAGTGATGCAGCCGTCTATTTTAATTATTTTATTTGTTTTGAAAATGGGGGGAAATTGTTGGAAATTTTCAAAATAGTTTTGGGTTTGGGTTTGTTTTTGAAGAGGGAAGAAGTGGAAGAAGAAGGAAGAAGAGTGGATGAATAGTCCCACATCTAGGAAATTAAGAGAATATATTGACTTATATATGGATTTCTCTAAGGAAGGTTGGGCTCTTTGGACATCCAAAGCTTTGCTTTGATGTGAGGAGGGATGTTTCGGGATTGAAATGACGAATTAATTTTTGTTAACAGGCCGAATCCAGAATTTGAGTTTGAGCGGATATTTTTGGCGGTTTTTATCCTTCTTCTTCATTCCGTTCTTTACTAAATTGCATCATCAGAAATCAAATTTGAATGTTCTTGGTCGGATCAAAATCGTACAAGTTTTGAATTCCATTGCGCTGTTTCAAGGCTTCATTGAATCCTGGAGTCGATAGTTCAATAACATGTTTGTACCTGTTGGGTTGAACTATTGTCTAAAATAATCTCTACAACAGTTATAATCTTCATCTTTCTCGAATCATCGATACAAATATCCAACAATTTTTAAACAATAGTTTCAACTATGGATGGTTCGAGTTCAATCAATCTCAATGCTCTTCAAGTTATGAATTAGCATTTAACGTGATTGGAGCGGTTCGATGGTGAAAACTTCACTCGTTGGTAAGAGACGATGAAATTCTTTTTGATCATGATCAAATTGTTCTATATTCTTGAAGATAACTTGAAGGAAATATCAAAGAAAACTGATAAAAATACCGACGAATTGAAAGCAAACGTACAAAGCGCAAAAAGGATGATTTTCTATGTACGGGTCACATTCTGAATGCATTATCTTCTCCTATCTACGGCGCACATAGGTCTTTGGAAACTGCAAAGGCACTCTGGGCTGCATTAGAAAGCAAATACCGCATATCCGAGGCAAGTAACAAAATATTCCTTATTTGCAATTTTATGGATTTCAGAATGGTTAAGTTGAATCTAATAAAGAAATCTTCTATTTATATTGTTGATTCTGTTAGTTTATGGCATGGTAAACTAGGACATGTTAATTATAATTCCCTTAAAAATATGCATAAATTAGGATTAATTTCTGATTGTGATTTCGATACTCTCTCTAAATGTGAAATATGTGTTCAAGCAAAAATGCACCGAAAATCCTTTAAATCCGTAGATGGAAAACTGGCTTGCTTGATTTAATATATAGTTTTGTGGGTGACTTAAAAAATCATACCACCTTAGGTGGTAACCAATACTATATAACATTTATTGATGATTATACTAGCTATGCATATGCGTATCTAATGAAAACTAAAGATGAGGCCTTTGCTAAATTTAAAATTTACAAAGCAGATGTCGAAACATAATTAGGAGTTAAAATTAAAGTATTACATTCAAATCGAGGAGGTGAATATTTATCAAATGAATTCACCTTATTTTGTAAACAACACAGTTTAGTTCACCAATGCACTGTTCCATATACACCACAACAAAAGGGTGTTGATGAAAGGAAAATAGAACTTTAGTAGACATGGTTAATGTCATGCTCATAAGTTCTAACTTACCTTATAACCTATGAGGTTATGCTATGTTATCTGCATGTTATATCTTAAATAGAGTACCACTTAAAAAGAATAATGTTTCACCTTATGAATTATGGTTTAATAGGAAACCTAATCTTAAAGACTTGAAGTTTGGGGTTGTTTAGCATATGTTAGAAAACCAGACCATAAACGATCGAAGTTAGGAAATAGGGCATTTAAATGTGTTTTCATAGGATATTCACTTAATAGTATAACTTATAGATTCCTAATTCTTGACACCTTAGAAGTTACAGAATCCGTAGATGTAGAATTCTTTAAAAATTAAACTATTGAGATTCCATTGAGAACATCTAGTCTAGAACCTAATACGATTGATGATATCAATGACGATGACTATGCTTATGCTCAAAAAAGCAATGAAGTAACAGTACCAGATAATAGTACTGAACAAAAGAGAAGTAAAAGGGCAAGAATAGAGAAGGACTATAGTCCTGGCTTCATTACATATCTTATAGAAGGCAGTAAGGACGCAGTACTTAATGTGACTAGATATGTCATGAACGTCGATGATGACCCCAAAACTTATTCTGAGGCTATGCATTCCAAAGATTCAATATTCTGGAAAGAAGCTATGAATGATGAAATGAATTCCATATTGTTAAAAAAACTTAGGTTTTAACTGATTTACCTCCTGGTTCTTAACCTATAGGATGTAAATGGATATATAAGAAAAAGTTGAATACAAATGGATCCATTGAAAAGTTTAAAACCAGATTAGTTACTAAGGTATATAAGCAAAGACATGTAGTAGATTATTTTGATACATATGCTCCAGTTGCTTGCATATCTTTTATACGCTGTTTAATAGCACTTGCATCAATTCATAAATTGGTCATACATCAAATGGATGTAAAGACCGCGTTTCTAAATGGAGATTTAAAAGAAGAGATTTATACGTAACAACATGAAGGTTTCAAAACCCCAGACCAAAAAAAGAAAGTTTGCAAATTAGTAAAGTCTCCTTACGGCCTGAAGCAAGCTCCAATGCAATGGCATGAGAAATTCGATAAAATACCATTGTCATATGGATTGATTATTAATGATGCTGATAAATGTATTTGTAGAAAATCAAACAACAACGATTATGTTATAATATGTTTATACGTTGATGACATGCTAATATTTGGTTCCATTATATTCTGTGTGAATGAAACTAAGAAGTTTAGATCTTGTAAATTTAATATGAAAGATCTAAGAGAAGCTGACGTAATTCTAAGAATTAAAATTGTTAGGAAAGAGGGGGAGTTATTGCTAACACGTTCTCATTACATTGAGAAGTTCCTCCGAAAATATGGTCGTTATAATGACAAACCAGCACCTACACCTTTAGATCCTAGTATTAAATTAGAAAAGAAAACTGGACGTGCCATTTCTCAACTTGAGTATTCCAGTATTATTGAGAGTCTTATGTATGCTATGCATTGCACTAGACCAGACATAACACATGCTATAAGCATGTTATGTCGATTTACGAGTAATCCAAGTTTCAAACATTGGAAAACTATTTCCATAGTTTTAGCTTATTTGAAAGGAATGGTTACCTATGTTTATCTTATAAAGGATATCCTGCTGTAATAGAAGGATATAGTGATGCGACCTGGAACAATGTAGACTCCAAATCCAAATCTACGGCTGGATGGATCTTTACGTTAAGAGGCGTTGCTGTGTCTTGGTTTCCAAGAAATAGACCTGTATATCCAATTCAACAATGTTGTTATAGTTGATTGCATTAGCAGATGCCAATAAGGAAGCGGAATGACTTAAGAATTAATTGATAGAAATTCCAGTATGGAAGAAGCCATCTTCAGCAGTCTTGATTAACTGTGATAATCAAACTACAATATACAATGTCTCCAATAAGACATTTAATGGGAAGTCTAGACATATGAGTCAAAGACATCAAATGATAAGACAGTTACTCAAAAGTGGAGTAATAACTGTTGATTACATAGGAAAAAAAATATAAACTTGGCTGATCCACTTACAAAGAGTCCTCCAAAGGCAATGGTTTCTATAAAATCAAAGGAAATGGGACTAAGATCTGTGAATGAAGGTTGATCATCCTTAGCAGAATCCAAACTTATGTTTTGAAAAGGATAGACAAAGTTCAATGGGTACCAATAAGTTAAGAGAATGATTACGGAAAACTAAATCAATAATCCCATAATATTTAGTGTTGGATTCTACAAGAACAAAGGATGGATAATATATCCTTAATAAGTCTAGTTTCCTTAAAAAGGTGTATTGCAGAAACACCTTAAGAGACTTACCTATATGTGTATGGAAATCAGGTCGTTTCCTAAGAAAGAAAGACCGTTTTCTAAAGTAGACTCATGAACTCAGGATTTAAGCACATGGCCATTAATATACTAAGCATACAGAACACTCTTTATACAGAAATCAGTATGTTTGTCTGTTTCGGTACTATTACTAAGGGTACTTGGTTCAAAATACGTTCACCATAGACCTCGATAAAACTTTGAATGGTTTACACTAAGTGAAAGTTCAAATCCAAAAGATACCTATCATTTATGTATTGGTTTTCCCGATGATGCAAAACTTGATCTTGAAACTACATTGACTTGATCCCACTTGGGTATGTAGGTAGTCACTCTAGTAATGCAACCGTCTATTTTAATTATTTTATTTATTTTGAAAATGGGGGGAAATTGTTGGAAATTTTCAAAATAGTTTTGGGTTTGGGTTTGTTTTTGAAGAGGGAAGAAGTGGAAGAAGGAGGAAGAAGAGGGGATGAATAGTCCTACATCTAGGAAATTAAGATAATATATTGACTTATATATGGATTTCTCTAAGGAAGGTTGGGCTCTTTAGGCACCCAAAGCTTTTCTTTTATGTGAGGATAATCACCACTACACGCGCCGCCGCCGTCCGTACGACCGGCCGGACCGAGTTCAGGTCTGAAATGACGAATTAATTTTTGTTAAAAGGCCGGATCCAGAATTTGAGATTTAACGGATATTTTTGGCAGGTCATTTGAATGAAGGGACGCGACCGTTTAGTAATAGTTTTAAACCGTTGCAAAAAGATGTAACCGTTTGTAACGGTTTCAGACTGTTGGAAAGGATGCGACGCTTGACAAATGGACACTTCCTCACTAGTATAAATAGTGACGTCCAGGAACCATTACAAAAAAGAACAATATTTTTTCTTTCTATCTCATTCTTCTTCCTCCAGATCTGCGATGCTCAGAAAGAGTTGCAGAATACTGCCTTTCACCACAGTTTGCGGCGCCTGAAAGGTGTTGCAAACGTAGAAACATTGCAGTTCGGTGTTCTTCTTCTTCTTCATTCTGTTCTCTACTAAATTGCATCATCAGAAATCGAATTTGAGTGTTCTCGGTCGTATCAAAATCGTACAATTTTGAATCCGATTACGCTCTTTCAAGGCTTCATTGAATCCTAATGTCGATAGTTCAATAACCCATGTGTACCTGTTGGGTTGAACTATTGTCTAAAAGAATATATACAGTAGATCCTTGAAGTCAAAAGTCAGCAGTTATAATCTTCATCTTTCTCAAATCATTGATAAAATATCCAACAATATCTCAAATTTCTTTTCTTTTGGCTATGAAATATTTTGTTGATACATAATTACATACTGTCCAATGGTATTTGCTTCATTTTACATTAAAAGATTATTTTTGAGTAGACATAAATTTGCATTACTTGTATATTTTTTCTGTTATAAGGTAGAGTATGTATTAATTATATGTAAGTTAGTTGTCCTCTAAGTCATATTAGTTTGTTTGAAAAGTTATTTGCAGAAAGAGCTGATGCTAGGGTTCAAGTTGCTAAAGTTCAAGGGTCAAGGCATACATAGAGTTAGATAAATTCTATATTCATTATATTTTAATTGTATTGGTAGATATATGTATTTCTTCTATATGTTATATATTATAAGAGACTAAGAATACATGAATCCTTTTGGCATTTATAAATATAAATTTGTTTTGTTGTGGGTACGATATTTTGTTTTCAATAGCAAATTAACTTTAAATTTATGAATGCAATGTAATAGTATATATATATATTTTTTCTTATTTAAATATTTTTAACGGGCAAAAACAGTTGTAAAAGCTCCTATTGCAATGGACAGAAATAACTGTAAAAGATACTATTGCAACGGGCAGTTACCGTTGTAAAAGACCCTATTGCAATGATTGTGGACCGTTGTAAAATATCTTTACTACAACGGACTTTTATATTGGTTTTAAAACATTGTAAAATCTTTTGGGTCTATTATAACATCGCATAATACGATGGGATGGGTGCTGACCCGTTGCGAATCCCCTTATAAAGGGTATTGTCTATTGTAAAAGGGGTATTTTATTGTAGTGTATGGTGGAGATAGCCATGATAGAATAACGATTGAGTTTCATTTTGAAAATGCATGCAAAAGGATCATTGATAACTCGAAGGCTTATAGTGTGCTCGTGGAGAAGGGGCATGTGGGACGCCCACTTGGATTTGCGATTGTGTCCAGATCTTGCAATAGTAGATTACCTTAGGGTTCGCGATTGTAGGCCTGGTTACTAGCCTTTTGGAATTGCATGGATTCAAGCACTAATGAAGCCGGGATTACGACTGGGTCCTTGGTTTGCGATTGTGCCATATGGTTATCATATATCCAAAGCACATGAGTGATGGTGAGTAATGTTTAATGGATGTTATCTTTGCCATGGTTGTTTATCACTCCAATGTGTCACACGATATAGGTATTTCGACTATATACCCAGACAGTGGACATTGTACTTCGATTGTAGTGCACTTATATGACTTTAATAGTAGTTAACATGTATCGACTGTTATATGCTAACTCTTTGGTTATAGGAACATGTCAGGTATGGTTCTTTATACCCTATGTCCATATTTTTTATAGTATTTTGAGATGATGTATCGCTCACATCGAACTGTTATCCACCCCAAGGTTTTATGCTTTACTTATTATTATCTCATGTACTCTTAAATGAGTAGGTAAGGGATAACAGGTCTAGATAGCACATGGAGCTGTATCAAGTACGAGAAAGAGGCTACGCTTTTGTATATGTATATTTGAAGCTTACTAAGCTTAAATTTTACTGTGCAGTACTGTGGAGCTATGCCAATACTTGTATGATTAGAGACAATTATATAGTTTACTATGGAGACATGAGATGTATAAACTCTTTATTTCACTTCTTGTATAGTTTATGAACCTAATGTACTTTGATGTTCTTATTTATGGTTCTTTGATTATATCATTGTCTCACCCATTTCACATCTATATTGTTATATAATATTTTATTTGTGCACTGTAAGATGTTCTACAGGTTCGGTGTTTGGATTTCCTCCACTTTTCACCCTTGGCTACTGTCTTGCATCAGCCAGGTATCTCCACACGCATCATACCTATATACCAAGTACCGGAGGTGTAAGGTGGTCGTCATAGTTGGGAAGAATGTGTATCGAGCTTGTAAGTGCACGATGGTATGACGAATCAATAAATTCATGATAATTTATGAAGCTTCCAAGACAGTGATATATCGAACCTTTAGCAGTACTCTATTAATAAGGGTATCGAGCGTCTAAAGAGAACATGCCAGATTTGGAAACAGTGAAAGTCATTAAGTCTATATTTCTAACGGTATTGAGTTTCTAACATAAAGGCAAGTGTCGAGCTTCTAGTCAAGAGTTGGACAGATTAAAGGAATCGGTGATGCTTGAAGTCGTCAAGCTACAAGAGTTGTTGAGCTTGGAAACAACAAGGTTGTTGAGTTTAAACAACCACAGAAGATGGTGTTGAGCATCTAAATGGACGATAATGTCGAGCATCCAATAAGTTAGCAATTCCCAATAATGAACAAAGAGGTGTAGAGTCTCTAAGGAATAATGAGCTTCAATAACAGTAAGCATTGTCGAGCATCTAAAGTAGAAGGTGATATCGAGCATCTAACAAAAAAAGGAAGGTATTGAATTTCTGAAAGGTAATGGAGATGTCGAACTAGTAAAAGCTTAGAGATATCAAAGTACAATGGACCTTGATGAATAGGGGATATCGGGTTACTACAATGAAAGGTATCGAGTCCAAAGGTAACAAGGGATATCGAGTGTCTACAGCATTAAGACCGTTAAACCCAAAACTAACAAGATGTAAGAAGCGTTGGTGCACCCGTAGAAGATGTCGAGTATTTAACTACAAGGGAAGGCTGCCATAATTCTATAAGGAAAGCTGTGCTGTCGAGCTTCCATAATATAGGATGTCGAATCTCTACAGTGGAATTTCAAAATTTCATCTGGATGATGCAATCGAAACCCTTGGATTCAAAGCTAAGACACGTGCCAATCATTCCGCATGATTGATACCGCTATAAATAGACCACACCATCATGCAAGAAGAGAGGAATCATTTTCTTCCCCTACTTCTTAATAATAAGTTGTGAACCCTACATCGATTTGGGGATTCTTGAAGTCTATTATAACTTTTGAACTTATTACACATAGGGATTTAGACATTTAACTTTGCATAACATATTTCCCTTGAATATGCATATTTAACTATTATTGAATAATGGACATGCATATGACTTTACTTTTCGACTTGGACTTGAGCTTGGACTTGCATATTGTTAATTTATACGAGGCTACTTAAGCCCTTATTAAAATTAAAGCTCACCTTGCACATCGACTATTATGACCATTGACCTATGAACAAGGGATTGTAATATATGTGAAATTACCTATTTTGCCCAGTTAACATGCGGAACAAAAGATTATTGCATATTTACTTGATTCACATATTCTTCCTTTGAACATGTGACTTGAACAACTTCATGATTATAGTAAGGCTATTAAATGTTGGCCAAATTTGGTTCAACAATTTTGGTGCTAAAAAAAGGGTCTGAATCTCTATTTCATCATTTCCTTACTTTAAGTTTAACTAAGTGAAATTTTGTTACAAGAAAATAGTGAGGACCAAGAATGTCAATGTCTCGAATGAAGAAATTGTACAATGAACAACCTTGGAAGATAATGTCACTTTGAACTTTAATTTGGAAAATACAGAGATTGGACAACTTTCAACACCAATGAAGCCAATAAGCATCGAAGCTAAAATTCATGATTTAATACGGCAACTTATAGTGATGCAAAAGCTTCTTGAGAAAGTTTTTTCCTAAACAACAAAGCTTCATGATGGAGGAGAAGAAGTGGAATCTCCTAGGAGAAACTTAGACACCTCAATACTCAAAAGTAAAGATAATGGCATAAGTATCATGGGCCCATAAAGAAAGAGAGAGGCCCAAAATAAAGAGCCAGCAAGGTTTTCTCCAAAGTTGCAAATGAAAGAAGAAAACAAGGCTAAGATGAATCATCGAAACGAAAACCAAGAAAAGCTAGTAGAAAGATCTCTTGAACAATCAAGTCGCTTGATCTCATACAAAGAAGATAGACACTGTAGAGGGGACTATTGTGACAACGAAACCTACATAAAGGACATGACCAACAAAATAGTAAAGGATATTCTAAACCTTAAGGGAAAGAGGGCCCTTGAACCAAAGGTTAACAATAATTTTCGAGAGACTAATTTTGCAGAGAAGATAATGTTCGTCGGTATCTCATCCCACATCAACATTGCTTCGTTGAAGTACGATGGAACCACTAATCAAGATGACATCTGTTGGCTTTCAAAAGCCAGATGGACTTGCATAACACCTCTAGGGTTGTTCATTGTAGGGTTTTCCCTATAAATTTTTACAGAGCTACTGCCAAATGGTATAGGCACTACCGAGAAATGACCATCTATTATAATTAGCAGTTTTCTTATAAATTTTTAGCATAATTTTGAATATTCAAAAACCCTACCATAGATTCCATGTGCTAGCTAATGTCAAGCAAATGCTAGGGGAATTTCTTGGCGAATATCTTAGGAGAGTCAATAAAGAAGCATTAAAAGCAAAAAACATGATTGATTGGGAGAAGCTGATGGCAGTACGTCATGGTTAATTAAGCCGACTCCTTTCTAGAAAGAGCTCTATGTTAATGAGTGTAGAGATCTGCAAGATCCTTTTTCAAGCTGATAAATTCATCTGCATGGACAAAATGTACCATGCTAGGAAGATGTCTTAACCAAAGAAAGAGGGAGGAAATTTCAGTTTCAATCAACCCAACAAAAAGCCAAAATGGGACAAAAGTAGAAGAGGAAGATGGGAGGGAATCCCTAAATTTAATAATGGAGACTTGAATATACCCATTTTCGAAATTTACGCTCTAGCCAAAGATGGTGGAAATTTTTCCACTTCCTACAATGCAAAAGAAACGTCCTGAGCCCAAGAAGGGGGAAATTATTGTGCCTAACACAAAGCAAATGGGCATAAAACTAACGGATGTCGTGTCTAGGCAGGTATAATTTAGAATGTGATTTGGTTAGGATCTCTAAAGGAGTTTTTAAAGATAACTTAGAAATCTCCCCGTTCCAAGGAGAATAGTCAAAGGCTTCCGAGAACCACTGCTAACTATATGGAGAATGAATCCCAACAATACTTTATTCCTCTAGTTAATCGAATATATGTCATTTACAATGGTTTCCACATCGTCGGAAGTAACAAAGGAGCCAGGACCAGATATGTAAGGGAAGCAAAGGAAGGAATTTTCTCCATCCAGAAAGAGTCAACATTCAAGAATTTAGTCCTCAACTCCAAATGCCTAAGTTGATACTAACTCAATAAGCACTAAGAGGAGTCCGATCACCCATGTAATGACCCGCTAATCATAACTATTCCAATTAGGCTCTCTGTGGTGATGAAGATTTTAGTAGACACTGAAAATGCAGTAAATGTCATTTTCAAAGCGTGTTTTACCAGATGAATATTTCAAAGAGGAAGTTAGAACAAAGCCTTAAACCTGTCTTTGGGTTCAATAATAAATAATATACTCCAATGTCTTAGATAAAGCTCTTTATGCAAGTGAGAATTCCGCCATACTCCGGACCCCTTAACACTCTTTTCATGATAATTGACCAATCTTCCTATTATAATGCTTTCTTTGGAGGCCTGCTGTAAATGCAGTGGACACGTTTGTTTCACCAAACATCTAATGGTGAAGTTCATAACTAAGAATGGATAGGAAACCATAAAGGGGAGCAGTTTAGCTTCTGAGAATTGTATTTTTCTATGCTCAAGCAATTAAAAAAAGATGACTCTTCTTGTTAAAACTCGGAGAAAAGTAAATTGAAGCAAACTAAAACTTAAAAGCCCTTGAATGGTAACTTTTCGAGCCTACTATTCAAGGTAAATAAATAGGTAAAGGTAGGTGAATAGCCTATGAATGTGCTGAAAAGATTCAAATTCTCTAAGTGAAAAAGAAAGCAGTAAACCAATTGTCAAATGAAATAGAGGGTAAGGATATTATTACTAAATTAGACTGCAAAAATGAGCTAGAGAGAATGAAGTCTAGCGAAGAATTAAAAGAAGTAAGCCTAGATTTGCTTGTAAAAACTGGAAAACAAATAGGGATAATGTCAGAAGAGAGCTTACCTGAATCCTCTAATCTAGAAAAGATGTGTTTGCTTGGACTCACTCAGGTATAATCGAGATAGATCTAGCAATTATGATCCATGCTCTAAATATAGATCCAAAAATTGTTCCCGTTTGATAAAAGAAAAAACGGTTTGATAAAGTTCAAGCTCATGCATTAAAGGAAAAAGTTAAAAGATCACTTGAGAATGTGTTCATTAGAGAAGTTCTCTACCCCAAATGGTTAGCTAATCCTGTATTGGTTAAAAAATCTAATGAAAAATGGAGAACGTGCATCGATTATACCGATTTGAATAAGGCATGCCCCCAAAGATTGCTATCATTTGCTTATGATTACTTGATACCATAAGTGAACATAAGCTGTTATCTTTTATGGTTGCATACTTAGTATACAATCAAATTCCCATGTTCGAACAAGATGATGAAAACATAAATTTTATAATGCATTGGGGGACTTATTGCTATAAAGTTATGTCTTTTGGGCTTGATAATGCAGGTTCTACGTATCAAAGGTTAGTAAACAGAATGTTTAAGGAACAAATTAGATGAAACATATAAGTGTACGTGGATGATACGCTAGTTAAGTCTTAAGAGGAAAATAATAACTTAAAGATCTTAGGAAGTGTTTGAAGTACTAAGGAAGTACAAAATGAAGCCAAATCCACCTAAATGCTCTTTCAAAACACAATTTGAAAATTTTCTAGGATATATGGTCAGCGCTCGAGGAATTGAGGCCAATCCCGACCAAATTAAAGCAATTAAAGACATGGCAGAGCCAAAAACATATGAAGATGTAATGAGTCTAAATGGAAAGTTGGCAGCTTTAAACAGATTTATCTCTAAAGCCATTGATAAGTGCATCCATTTCTTTGATATGATTAAGAAAAAGAACTTTGAGTGGGAAGAAGATTGTCGAAAAGCCTTCAAAGAATTAAAAGACCATATAACAAACCTTCAATCTTATCCAGTCCGACTGAAGGAGAGAGTTTGTACCTTTACATGGTAGTTTTCGAACATGCGGTAAGTTCGGTTCTAGTAAGAGAAGAAAATAAAGCTCAACTTCTAGTGTACTATACTAGTAATAGGCTTAAAGAGGCAGAAGTAAGATATCTAGTTATAGAGAAGTTGGCATACTATCTGATTCTCACTGCTTGAGAACTAAAAGCCTACTTTCAGACGCACCCAATTAAGGTCTTAACCAACTTTCCACTTAAGCAAATCTTCAGTAAACCCAAAACATCAGGAAGGCTAGTAAATGGGGAATAGAGCGGAGTAAATATAAGACCGAGTTCCATCCCTGAGTGGTAATCAAAGGACAAGCTCTGTCTAATTTTTATAATGAATGTACAAGATTTACTGAAGAACAATCGAGAAAGAAAAAAGATCTAAAACATAATCGGCAATTTTTTGTTGATGGAGCCTTGAACGAGCAAGGGACTGGTGTGGGATATGTAATCATTACCTCTGATAGACACCGATTACATTATGCAATGAAGTTAGGTTTCTCCACTACCAATAATGTAATTGAATATAGATCAATGATAGCAGAACTAGCCTTAAATCTTCAATTAAAAATCCCAAGAATTGAAATTTTCAGTGATTCCCAATCAATGGTTAATTAGTTGAATCAAACTTATCAAACAAAGGATGAAAGATCGATCCTTTATGTTAATAAGATATTGAAAATGTTAGCCCAAGTTGAGGATTTTTCGATAAACCAAGTACCCAAAGGAAGGAGGTCTCAAGCCGACTCTTTGTCCAAATTAGCTAGCTTGTGAGGAGCCCCAGAAACTTGAATTGTGCCAATAGGCTTCCAACAAAATCCCAATATTCAAGTAAAAGCCTCCAAACAAAAACTGGGACAGTAGTATTGACCAGTTCCCAAGCTCTTATACACACGGAAAAAGAAAATGAATCAGGAAGTATTAATGATGAAAACTAGGAAGGAACCATTCATACAGAAACAAATAATCAATATGAGAACAATTGGATGACACCCAATTTTAAACACTTGGTGGAAGGGAAACTACCAAGAGATAAAAGAGAAGCTAGAAGGATAAAGCACCAAGCTCCAATTTTTACTATGTTAGATGGAACACTTTGTAAATAAAAAAAATTCTCTCCCTTAATTAGTCCAGAAAATGGCTCAAAACTGTTAACAAAAGCTTCGAAGGATTCTATGAGGATCATTCTAATATCATGAAGTTTCCCAAAAAGATCATGAGTAGCCTTATATGAATACCGACATTGTGAATTACGTAAAGAGATGTGAAAAATGTTTGAGGTTCGAACAATCGTGCATAACCACCAAATGAGTTAACCTCGATCTCAAGTCTATGGCCCTTTGATGTGTGTGGAATCATCTTAATAGAACCATTGCATATATCAAAAGGGCGAGCCAAGTTTGCAGTGGTAGCCATCGACTACTTTACCAAATGGGTAGAGGCAGAACTATTGTCGACTATAACTTCAGGAAAAGTGCTAAAGTTTGTGATTAAGAACATAGTCATGCGGTTTAGAATACCGAATAATATAATCTCTAACACTGGGATCAAATTTGAAAGTGAAGAATTCACAAGATTCTATGATAATAATGGGATAATCAAAAAATTTCCATCAGTAGCTCATCCAAGACTAATGGAGCCGTTGAAGATGCCAACAAAATCATTAAGACCATCCTTAAGAAACGGCTGGACAAAGCAAAAGGAAATTGGGTAGAAGAACTACCACTTATGCTCTAGGCATATTGAACTTCTACTAAGACTTCAATAGGACGTACTCCGTTTTCTTTGATATCTGGATGTGAAGCAATGCTTCCAGCCCAAGTTGAGATACCATCTCATCGGAGGATTACATTTGCTTTTGACCTCAATCAAGAGCTAAGAAAAGAATCCCTAGATTTGATCAATGAGCTAAGAGATGAAACAACCATACAAACGGCTGAATAACAACAAAGGATATCAAGATAATACAACTCCAAAGTCAAAGGGATATTATTTCAAAAAGGAGATTTGGTGCTTCGAAAAGTCAAGACAAACACCAAAAATCCAGCAGATGGACCACTTGGACCAAACTAGGAAGGATCCTTATTATCCATGAAGTAATCCTACCAGGAACTTATTGACTAAGCTGACCTGATGGTAGTGTAATAGCAAGAACTTGGAATGGCAAGCATATGAGGCATTATTTTCCTACAATGGATAAATAAAGAGATTGAGAAAAGCACATCTACGGAGTTCATAATCAATGGAAAGAAAGAAACTTATAAAATAAAGGAAAAACCTTTAATTCCACCACAAGGGCCTGTCAAAGCATTATAAGCCTTCGGTCCTGCCTAAAAGGCCTACCATAGCACCTCCTAGAGAGAGGTTGGAGTAAGCCTCTGGTCCCACCTATAATGCATGGCCAGAGCACTACAAGCCTTCTGTCCATCTTACATGGCCTAATCGGAGCACCTCCTAAAGGAAGGACAGAGTAAGCATTTGCTCCCACCTAAGATGGCCTGACGAAAACACCAACTAGCCTTTGGTATCGCCTATAAGGTCTGTATAAAGCACCTCCTAGAAGGAGGATGAGTACGCCTTTGGTATCACCTAAGATGGCCTGGCCAAAGCACCGACCAATCTTCAGTCCCGCCTATAAGGCTTGTCTTGTGCGCCTCCTAGAGGGAATACAGAGTGGCCTTTGGTCCCGCCTAAGATGGCCAGGCTAAAGCACCGACAACCTTTAATCCTACATATAAGGACAGTCTGAAGTGGCTTTTAGAGGGACGATGAGTTAGACTTCGGTCCCGCCTAAGACGGTCGATACAAAGCACCGACTAGCCTAAATCCTTACCTGAAAGGTATAAAAGGGTCAACCTTATATGAAGATATAAATCAAACGAGTCTAATTCTATCCTAGATATGGCCCAAAGCAATCTTCCAAAGGAAGAGCAGTCAAACACGATCAATGTTGCCCTAAGGCAAAGTCAAAGCAACCTTTAAAGAAAAAGTCAAGCCGCTACTAAGGTGGAACATTTTTAAAGACAACAGTCGTGAAGGAAATTCTGAATTTTTTTATCAAGGCGTAAATTATTATTTGAGCTTGGGTCTTTATTCTCCATTGTAAATTAACTCTCAATCATTTATTTCTGGATTTGAATCCAAATTTTCTATCAAATAACTAGAACCTCCATCATTGGCTGGATTTCTGGTCTTCTGTTAACTAAAATGTGAATTTTACCATTAAAATAAACGTTTCTTGTCATCTTATAGGATGGATTTTCGGTCTTCCTAACAAATGGATTTCTAATCCTCTTATCAGTTAGATTTCTTGTCTTCTTATCATTAGATTTCTGGTTTTCTTACAGAATGGATTTCTGGTCTTCTCACCAAATGGGTTTCTAATCATCTTATCAACTGGTTTCTAGATTGTGAACTTTTCCCTCAAAGTAGAGTTTGTTGACCTCTTGCTTTTACTGTGAAGTTCCTAATCTCAGGGCAGGAATTAGGATTCTCCTTTATGTGGCAATGACTTTGGATTTATGTTTTCTTCATTATTACAAGATTGACTCCTATAATCCAAGCTAACCATCCCCAACATAGCAATTGATATGACTCTTTAGGTCATAGATATCGCTAATCACTCCTATAAATTCGATCCATTTTAGGTGTTGAACTTGGTTTTACGCTAAAGTATAAAAAGCTTTTTTTACACAAGGAGGGGAGAAAATGTTATCCATATATTTATCGCTCCCTATGATAGGAAAAATTATCAAGGGAAAATGAAGCAACCAAGTCAATAGGAGGATATGGAAGCACAAGGAAGATCGGGTATCAAGCTATAAAATGCATGACGATTTGATAAATCAATAAATTTGTGGTAATTCATAAAGCTTCCAAGACAGTGATATATCAACCTTTAGTCGTGCTCCATCGATAAGTGTATCGAACATCTAAAGTGAACATGCCAAATTTGGAAACCATGAAAGTCGTTAAATCTATAGTTTAAACGGTATTGAGTTTCTAATATAAAGGCAAGTTTCGAGCTTCTACTCAAGAGTTGGATAGCATAAAGGAACCGGCGATACTTGAAGTCATCAAGCTGCAAGAGTTGTTGAGGTTGGAAACAACAAGGTTGTCGAGTTTAAACAACCATAAGAGATGGTGTGAAGCCTCAACAACCATAAGAGTTATCGAGCAACTAAAGCAGAAGATATTATCAAACTTTTACAATAATTAGGATGTCGAGCATCAATAATTTAGCAAGTTCTAACAAAGAACAAAGACGTGTCAAGTCTTTAAGGAATAACGAGCTTCAACAACAGTAAGCGTTGTCAAGCATCTACAAGTAGAAGGTGATATCGAGCATTTAACAATAAAGGGAAGGTACCGAATTTCTAAAAGGTGATGGAGATGTCGATCCTGTAAAAGCTTAGAGATATCGAGCTACAATGGACTTGGAAGAACATGGGATATTGAGTTTTGAAAATAAAAGTTATTGAGCCCAAAGATAACAAGGATGTCAGAGACGTAACAAGGGATATCGAGTGTCTACAGGATAAAGGCTGTTAAACCTAGAACAATATGATGTAAGAAGGGTTTCTGCACCCGTAGTAGATGTCGAGTATTTAATTACAAGAGAAGGCTGCCATTTGTCTACAAGGAAAGTTGTGTTGTCGATCTTCTATGAATATAGGACGTCAAATCTCTATAATGTAATTCCAAAATTTTATCAAGATGGTGCAATCGGATCCCTTGGAATCATGGCAGGACACATGTTAATCATCCCGCATGATCGATACTACTATAAATAGACCCCAACCATTATTTAGGAAGAGAGGAATCGTTTTCTTCTCTTAATTCTTAATAACAAGTTCTGAACCTTAAATCGATTTTGGGATTCCTAAAGCCGATTATAACATTATAACTTATTACATAAGAACTTTGACATTTAACTTTACATAGCATATTTCCCTTGAATATGCATATCTAAGTATTACTGAATAATGGACATGCATGTCACTTTACTTTTCGACTTGGACTTGGACTTGAGCTTGGATTTGCATATTGTTAATTATACAAGGCCACTTAAGCCCTTATTTAAATTAAAGCTCGCCTTGCATATCGACTATTATGACTATTGACACATAAACAAGGGACTGTAATATATGTGAATTGCCTATGTTGCCCAATTAACGTGCAAACAAAAGATTATTGCATATTTACGTAACGAGCCTATTTTGCCCTTGAACATGTGACTTGAATTTTTGAACAACTTTGTTATCATACAAGACCATTGGATGTTGGGCCAAATTTTGGTTTAGCAAAAGTCAACTCTGAGGTAATTTTTTTGCCATAACCTAGTGCTTTCCCATCCGAAACGAAAGAACCTAACACTATGACTTGAAACACTTCACTCCAACTCCAATTCTGGTCTCTACCTACTTTTGCTCACCATCAGCCTCTATTGACAACCTAATTTTTGGCCATCGAAACAACTTCAAATCACTTGATACTCACTATGTAGGCTCTATAAGGCTTAAAGAACATCATAGCCATATTGCATCATATTCTGAGAACCTTTTCCCATCACCGACCTCTTTTGATTACATGATTTTGGATTATGATACTAACTCAAAACCACTTGAAAATTTTTGAGTAAACTATCCATGTCTTCCAGCACAATATATCCAAACTTCATTGTGTTTCGACAACTTTGATATAATTTACACTAAACAACGTACCACTTTTCTAGCTATGAAAAACAACTAACTAACACATCAAAGAAAACCATACAACTACCAAACATCATCATATAATGTCTAAGCAACGCATACAATTCATCCAAACATGATTTACTAACCTAAATCATCTTAGGTCTGATTTTGTATAAAATAGCAATTGTGGCTGGTAAACGGTATAAATCATGTTTACAAATATACCATTTCGAACTATGTTCAAGGGTGTTACTTTAGTTTTCAAGCATTTTTTACTTTAATATTCATACCAAAAATCACATTTTACCATATAAGTAAGCATAGTATAGTGAGAGAGACAAAACCAATCGCCTTGGATCAAAGCTCACAAATCCCTAAGCGAATCTGATATTGAACAGCAGCTACGCAAATCCCAAAATTTCTTTCTAGCATATAAATTATCTTTATTGTTAATCTCTCTTAGATCCACTAGTTACACTAACTAGATTGGAGAAATAGTGGTTTTTAGCTCTATTTTGGATTAATGGAGGTTAGGAGGTAATTAGGGAAGAAGAAAAATGGATGATGGATGGAAAGAAGGGATATTAACCCTAATCTTCGGTTGGGCTAATGGGCTACACTAATCACTCTCTACTCACCCACTAATCTGTTAAAAACTAATATGAACTTTAAACGACCATAACTTCTAACCCTTAAACCCAATTTCTTAATATGACGACTCTATGGAAAGAGAAATCATCATCGCGATCTAATGAAAGTGATTTCAGACCCTAGTCCAACCATTATCAAATGTTGTAGGCTCTATAAGATTTTTAGAGTCAAAACTATCCGATATAAATTTCACATATGGGAAATGTCAGTAAACATTTCCTAAAATTATAGAGTCATACAACTTCTAATGGATTTTAAAAATAAACTTTTACGACCCGTTGCTACGTAAATTACGGGTCGTTGTACATATTTACACTACTCTTTTTTTGGCTTAAAGTCTAAGGCAACAAGTTTGGGCCTAAGTTCATGACCCAAGGCATTAATATGTTTATTGATTTTACAAATCACTAGAAAAATAGTCAATATCGATCGACCGTCACTAACATGGCAGCGATGGTCGGTTAATGTGCAAAAGATGGTCAGAAAATAAGGATTTCAGCCAAGCAACGACATGAAAACAACACCAAAAAAGCTTTAAAAGTAGTTGAAATCAAAGCAAAAGTAAAAAACTTAAAAAAAACATTTTTAATGGCCAAAGAAAGCAGAAATAAAGCAGCAGTAAAATAGGGAGTAAACTTATTGTTTGCTCGAAGAAGAAAGCATCGAAAGCTTGGAAACTAGTAAACACCCTAATTTTGAGTAACATTGTTTAGGACATTTAATTGGATAAATTTAATGAAATAATGTAAGGGTTAAGGGATTGAGATTCATAAAAAAGGATAGTCATATCAATTTAAAATAATGAACTAATGGAATTTAGTTGAAATAAGTTAGGAAATTAGATAAGGGAAAAATAGGAATAAGTCTTATTCTTATACCTAAACCCTCAACCCCTGTTCATTTCACGTTCACAATCAAAACCAAAACATAGAGAGGCCGGCCACCATTAAGAGAAAACAAGAAGATAAGCAAGAATATAAGGAAGGAGCCTAATCAACTTAATCCAAGATCAAATCTCAACTCCCTAACAACAAAACTAAAGGTGAATAATAGGTTACATCCCATATTTTTTATGTTTTCGATTTCTAGATCAGTTCTGAATGTTTTTGCAAAGTATATTGCCATGTTTTGAATGTTAGATAGATATAAATGCTTATTGATGAATTATGCTTATTCGTATTGATTTTATGACAAGTTTTGAATTGGAAACCTATCAAATGACATTCAAATGCCTTGCAATTTTAATATATAGTTAGAAATGATATTTTAGAGATGAGTTTCAAGTTTCATAATTTTTGAATTAATGTTGATTTATTATTAATTTTCTAGTGAAGAAAATGGGTTAATTGGGTTTAAAATTAATTATGGCTATTTTATATTATCTTTGGATCAGAAATTTATATATATTGGAAAACATATTAAAAGTGATTTATGAGAATTTTTGGAGGATTTTTCTTAGAGTTTTAATAAGTATATAAAATTATTTAGGGTATGGAACATAAATGTTTTATATGTTTATAAATGGAGAAGGGGCAATTTGCAAATGTTTTAAATTGTTATTTTTGAAATTCGACAATATTTTTAAAAAAGATTTTAGAAAAGAAATTGGAAACCAATCATACTTTGACAAACAAAGCAGGTTAGTTGAAAAGAAATTACTTTTTAAAGTTAAAAATCAATTTTTATAAGACTTTGCTATTACGCCACTTTCGGCACCTACCTTTTGACTTCATACTTCCACCTCCATCTAGGTTGAAACCAATACACATAGTATCAAAACTCAGTACATAGTGGATTGGAGATGGGCGAAGGTATAGATTTGAAACATGGGTTCCGAAGGGGTCGAAACCTTGTTTTACTCTTAAAAGTAAATGCGCCTGCTTTGCTTTTGAGAAGATGCTTTCGAATAAGATAGCTTTCGACTAGGTCAAATGGTTTTATAGAATGGTTTTGAAAGAGCTTGCGACTTTGTTTTATAAAGAAGCTTTCGAAGGGGTCGAAACCCCTAGCTGCCACATTCAACCTTTCGAAGCAATGCTTTCGAAAGAGGTTCCTTTGTTTCAAAATTTGAGCCACTTCTCCAATGCTTTCGAAGAGATTGGTTTTGACACCATCCACTTCCATTACTTAGGAAATTTCGAAAGTGTTGCTTTCGAATTAGGTGTTTTAAGACACATTTTGACATTTTGAAGGTTAAATCCAAAGGTTTCAAAAGGAATGGTTTTAAATGGTTTCGGAATTATGTTCCACATGTTTTAAATTGAACCCAATGCTTTCGAAAGGTTTGTTTTAAGTAGAGTACATTAATGCTTTCGAAAGGTAACTAATAAAGGTTTCGAAGGGGAGGTTCTCTAGTATTTTTGAAAGATAACTAATAAAGATTTTGAAGGGGAGGTTCGGCAGTATTTTCAAAAGGTATATGATAAAAATTTCGATGGGGTGATTCCCTAATGTTTTCGAAAGGTCTACCTTAGTGTTTGAATGTAAGGTATCAAATGTTTTCGAAAGACATGTTTAAAATGTTTTAAAAGAGGATGTCCAAGGTTTTATAAAGCTTTCGAAAGAGGTGTTTTCATGTATTTGAAAGGACTATTGTAAATGGTTTCAAAAGGTATGTTTTGGCCTTTCAGCCTAAAGTTATGAAGTAAAGTAGTTTACTTGTATCAAAATGGGTACTTTCAATGGTTTCGAAAGAGAACCATTAAAGATTTAAACAAAGGTTTTAAATGTTTTCATCAATAATGTTTTGGGTAAAGCATATATTATGGAAAAGAGATTTGAGTAAAGCAAATAGTATGTTTCCTTGTTTAAGTATGATTTAAAGGGATTAAATCATTTTAAAAAGGTTTTTAAGGAAATTTTAAAGGGTAGTTAACCCTAAGTAAAATGACTCAAATATTTGTATACAAATGGGATTGGTACAGGGTCGCGCCCTATACATTAGCTTTAGCTCCAAGCTAATTGTGATGACTCGCAAATCCATACACTTTGAATCGATAATAATCCACACATATCTGACCCAAAAAGCACCGACTGATGGAAAGTCATGAGAAAGAAAAGAAGAGTGAAGAAGAGAAAAGAAGAAAGAGAGAAGATAGAACCAAATAGAACAATACAGAATCTCACATCGCAGCGGAAAACATATAATATCGTATCAACGATCTTTACAAAACAGAAACTGTATATGCATACATCAATCAGAGTTCAACAATTATCACTGATCATCAGCCTGGACAGTTATAATAACATGTCCTCACAATTGCTGATAACATACAACAACTAAGCAGCGGATAATCAAAACTGATATGTGTATACGAAAATGAAGATCGCCAGCTCTCTTGGTGAAGCTCCAAAAGCACCAAATCTGAATCTATAAATATACTCGGTCTAACCCGAGCATTGAAAGAGTAAAATGCCCGGATCATCTGGTGAACCAACGTAAGAAACACACTCAACTGAATTTATTAAATTACCAAAACTTTTCGTTTATCAAAACAAAAGCATCTCGTAAGACACACCCAAACATAAACACAGACATGTTTTTACCTTACGATAACTAAATCCTTTCATATCACATCCTCTTATATCATAATAGTGTCTATTGCACAAATAATATCAATCATAATCGAAATTGTTACATTGATTAAATTCCAGCATATAGCTCAAAATGGGTAATACAATCAAAATGGCAGACACGTAACGGAGTTTGGATTTCAATACAAATGACCTGGTGAAAGGACTACCTTTCGATAGGTACACCTCTAGACGGATGTCTCGAGGCATAGAACATCCGTCCTCTACCAACACAAGACCAACCTACCTCTATAACTATATAGTACCGAATATGTCATCCTCCAGTCCTTACCAACTGTTTCCCTCATAGCATACAAACCATAATAATCAGATACATGACATCATAACATGTAAAGATATATCTAAAAGAGGAGGATTATATCCTACTTAGGAGCGACCCACTTAGCCTTGTCGAATCTAATCCTGTTTTGATCATTTCCTGTTGATAAGGCCTGAGGTAATGATTACCTTTCACATATCACAAATCACATCACTTAGAATGTCACACGACCGTTTTCGGCTATTACTAGTTTCCTTCCACAAAAATACAACCCTTAAGCTCATACGTCTCAAGGAGGGTGTTAAGCTAAGAGAAACTGCATTCTCCCCACAACTGATGTACGTTTGTAAGAACCAATGTATGTAATCTTTAGAAATGCAATGTTAGACAAATATCCATATATGTTGTCTAGGAATAGGGCAAACTGAAGGTAGATTCCTACCACATCGTGTCGATAAATCCCTAGGATTAGTAGTGAATAGTCTTTGCATTGGATATTTCATAACGAAGTGACTACTGCTACTGGATGTATATTGGGATTTTAACCCCAAACGATCTACAAGCAGTCCTCCACTATAAAAATCCTGAATATCAATATCATTACAACCATCCTGCACAATCGTCGCATAAATGTTGGTCCGAAGTGGATTTCGGACAAACCGATCCCGGTCTCTTTGACCACCAACGCAAAAGTGTTTCTTAACCTTACACAAAAACTAAGTCACATAGACTTACCACGTCTCCAACTTTAAACTTGCTATCCTTTGCCCTAGAAGGAAGTCGATAGGTTGAAGTAATACTCCGCACTACACAAATCAATATCCTCAACACAAACGATAATCAAGCCTACACAGAATGCTACATACTAAGTGCACGACTAAATAGTTCCCACATCAAGTCGAGGAACTAAAATGACCAAATTTGATAGTCGGTTATTTAACTATCAACGCAAATAACAAATATTTAGCACCATAAGCAAACACTAGGCCCTTTAATTAATCTTATATTAATTAAATCACTTGCCAAATATTCACTTCAAATTATCCTTAGAAAGATATAATCTCAAACCATTTCAACTTTTTATATTGATAAACATTTCCATATGCTTATCTAATAATAAGTAACTCACAAATCAATTTATTTTCAATAGTTAGAAAATATTACATATACTTAAATTAGGATTAAGTATATATATTTTATTCTTTATGGAAAACATTCTCTTAAACATATTTATTTGGGTCAAAACAAATATTGCGTAAAACATCGTTACGACAACCCAAAATCACTAGTATGGGGATTCAAAAATTAGATAGATATATAACTCACATATCTATACAAAACATCTCTTTCGAAAATCATTTACTATAATAACAGTGTTATAGTCCATCATTTCCTTATTTCTTGAAAAAGTCTATTTCAACAATAAATATTGAAATTTATGGTTTCAATACTTAACACAATTTAAAAAAGATCTTCAAACCATTTAACTTCATTTAAAATGCCATTTCCAAAATTTGTCTTTTAATTTAAAAGGTTATCCACTGTCCAAAATCGTGAATATAGTTCATTTACCAAATTCATCACTTCTCCATATTTATTAAAGGATTATCCACTGTCTAAAATCGTGGATGAAATTTCTTTAATAAACTTCCGTATTTAACTTATCAAAATAAGTTGATTTCATATTTATAAAATAATGTTTATAAATTCCATTTATTATTTTATAAAAACTTCAATATACAAAATTCCTTTATTTACCAACTCCATATATATCTCATTTACATGCCCAAAAATCCAAACTATAAGTTAATAACTTATAATTCTCTTATTTACAAAATAATTCCTTTTTATAACTTCCCAAAGTCATAAGTCTTATTCACTTATAAAATCCAATTATAACTTCATTTTAACATTTACAAAATCCATTTATAATTCCATTATTTTTATTTATAAAAATTCAATTTTCTAAATATTATATATGTACCATTCATAAAAATCCAAAAAAGCTCAATTTAACCATTTTACCAAATAGTTCACTTCATATTTCAAAAATCATATTTTAACATATTTCATAAAAATCATAATTTTTATAACATAAAGATTATAATTATTTTTATTTAAAATAAATCCATTCCTTTAACAATTCAAAATTAACAAAACATACGAATTCAAAATCACTTTTAAAACTTTTTTAAATTTGAAAATCATTACTTTAACATTTTTTTAACTCCAAAATAGGCCCAATGTTGCAACAGCATTAAATACATCAATCACGGCATCCAAATCATCATACATCACATGATAACAGCATATATCACAATATCTACAAATAAAACCAATACTGGTGAGGAATCCAGTTGGATCCCTCCAACCTATCGCCTGCAACAAATATACATATTAGAAAATATGTTCAATGTCCGCTATGAGGCAGATGTGCGTACAAAGGGTCATCCGCTCATACACGGGAACGTATAGGGTCTCATCTGCTCCAGTAGGCCGGAATACATCCAAATACCAATCAATATATATATATATATATATATATATATATAATATCATATATCATCCAAACAATCATCAATCAACATAAAATGAATTTATTCTCACTTATATAAAAATATCAGTGAGTCAGAAAGAGTGAGTTGTATTCACTTTGGTCCCAATAGCAGTTGTAGTGTTTTATTCCGAATAAAGTTAAACGAGCATTTAATTTTATTCGGAATAAAACACTAGCACCAATCAACTCTAAATCAGCTTTAAAATGTAGTGCTAGTCAATATGAACCCAACGCAACTTGTTTCGTCAAAAAAGGATCTCGTATGAAGAAGTTATGGCATTTCAAAGTTTATGCGAATTTATATATAAATAAATTTACACATTTCTTCTTTTTAATTTATTTATTTTTTAACCTTTAATTTATCTCGGCCGCATATCTTGCTTCTTCAAATCATGACTGTGCGTTGCTTCTTCCTCCTCTTCCTTACGTTCACTCAAACCCAATGCTGCCGACCTACCCTCAATTGTCGCGACCACCGCGCTGCCCTAGAGGCCGATCAAACACCATCAGTACATGCGCCATCCCCCATTCGAACTCCGAGAAAAACGTGGTCCACTCTCATTACCTCTAGCATGCACGATTCCAGTTCAAACGACAAACAAATGCCATGAAACCTCGGCCTCCACGCTCCACTAAACCCTATTTTGGCCTACCTAGATCTCTACGTGCTCTATCTTTTTCATTTAGCGGTCGCTGTCTATTATTGCATGGATGGAGAGATCGAACGGAGGGAAGTTGGGACGTTTCCGGCCATTGAAAATAGGGGTGGTGGCTTGGCCTAGGGAAGATAGGGTTTTGATGAAAAATGAAAATTATGACATCCTTTTATAGAAAATTTCACGACTTTCCGAACTCCAAACGAAGTATGTCGCCTGGCGTTTATAATGTTTTACCCTTATTCCGAACACATTGGAATATATATTAGGACCCAATTCGATTATATTTGGAAGATAGGTTTTCGAATCGAGTTATTTAAATAAAAATTTCACTTAAACACTACGCGTTTTAGCTTGCCATGACTAAACCTAAATCCGATTGAAACAAAATTTGAAATCCTATAATAATATAACATTACGGATCCAATGAAACTAGTTTCGTCGAAATCCAAGACTGTGAGAAAAATGGCTTTTTTACACGTTAATTAAATATTAAAATACTCAATATCTGTAAATTAACTTTTAATTCAAGTTTAAAAGTTCTCTAACATCATTCTAGTTCAAATAGAATTTATAACCACTTTATAAATCAGTTTTATTCATATTAAATCCAAATTCCAATTATTTACACAATTTCAAGTATTAAATTAACAATTCAATTATCCAATTAAATCATTATATTCGAAATATAAGTTATTCAACTTATAAAATTTACTTATGACTGTTTAAAATAAATTAAATATTCGAATTTTAAATGGATATAATTCTGGGTCGTTACATTCTCCCCTACTTAAAAGAATTTCGTCCTCGAAATTACCAAGTAAGAAAAAGTAAGAAAATCCATTAACTTTTCGAAACAAAAGGTTCAAATTAAATTTAAAATTCATTTAGTCATTTTAACTTATCCGAAATCATTTAGTTAAATTCCTTATAAAAAAATTCTAAGTTTTCAAATCCATTCTTAGTTATCTTTTCAAAACCAACTATTATCGTTTAACTCAAAAAACAAAATTATAGTATCAATTTTTTTCCCAATTTTCAAAAATTTTCTAAGACTTTAAATTTTCAAAAAAATTCGCCATAGCCTCCTTTGCGTGGTTCGATCGTAGTAAAGTCACAACATATATATATATATATATATATATCACAAATATACATCTCATCTTCGACGACGAGGCATTCCGTAGGAAAAAAATATAAAAGTACGATATGTAATCCTAGATATGTATACTATTAGCGAGCATATACGGCCATATAACGCAAAAGCGAGCTCCAAATATGAAGCATACGCCATCCGCACCCACTAAATACTCAATAAACAATGAGAAACATGTATATATAAACGTAATATCAATATACGACATATACCAATACAATTTCTATATATGCCAATATAGCAAATGCAATCAAAAGCAACAAATCTAACCATCAAATCACTATCATCCAACTAACATCCAACAACTATCCAATAAATCCATAACCAAACCAACATTCATTCATTTCTTATTGGTATTCATTGAATTGATTTTCAACTTAATCACATTTTCTTTATTAACATTGGATTTTACTAATACTCATTTATTCATATTCAATTAGTTTACATTTACTAATTTATATTCAAATTAGTTCACTTCCAAATCAAATCAAATTGTTTAGCTTTCAAATTTATTAATTCAGTCCCATATGTATTTCCATAAAATCAACTAATATCCATTTAACAACCAATGTATATCCAACATAACCAAATTTATTTAATTTATTCTCAACAATCATATTTGCTTCGTTTACATTCAATTTGGTTTAACAGTTTTAATTTCCGATTGATTTAATATCTAATTGGCTTTCATTCAATTATTCAATTCTCAATTTCATTAGTTTTAATGAGTTAACACTTACATTCATTATTCCTTTTCAGTATTCATTTATATTCAATTGATTATCATTCAATCCATATTTCATTTACTAATTTATTTCATTAGTTCCCTTCATTCGTTAATTCAATTGCTAATTAATTTTACAACTAAAGTCAAAATTCGTTATATAATTCAAATCTATATTCATATCATCACTTTACTTTATTAATTCATTTTGATACCTAATCAACTTTATTCAACATTACTTAAGTTAAATTCCCTTTGTAAACATCATTTTATTTAACCTAAATTAAATTTCCACTTATAAATCCAATTCAGACTTCAATTCTAAAGTCATTTTACTTAACTTTTAGTTATGTCAAATTTCATCATTTATTCAAATTCAGATTTTGTTTTTGCTTAACAAAATTGTTTAACCATTTTAACAAATGGTTTTACTTACATTATCCCATTTTATAAGTTATACAACTTATTTATTTGACTTCCAAATTCATATTATATAATCACTTACCCTTAAGTTTTAATTTCCATTTCAATAGCATATCTAATCTAGTTCAAATTCAATTCAATTTATTTAACTTCCCTTTAGTTAAATTTCAAATCAAACATTTTATTATGTTAACTCAAATTTGTTATCTCATGTTATAAGTCTAGAACTCGTTTCACTTATATTTATCAATTTCTACTTGGATTTTAAATTCAAATTTGTTTATCACAACAAAACTTCAAGCAGCAAATCTATCACACAGAAACTCGAAAATGATAATCATGATGCTGCAGTCATCACCATTATTATTTTCCAACAACAGTAGTGAATTCAGTGCTTTATATTCTTTTACGAAATTCTTTTATTATTTATAAATCCCATTTATAAATCTTTTACTTATATAATTTTACTATTTTACCTCCCTTATATAAGATTCATTTCAAATTCATTTATCTTACTTAGATTTATAATAAAAAAATATCTTTAAATTTTGAAAATAACATTCAAAATTAACAGAATTCAAATTCTCAAATCCTTATTTCAATTCCATTTTTATTTATAACTCATATTTATAAATATACGCGTATAGTTTCACTTCTTATATATAAGATTATTTCACAATTGTAAATAATATTAATTATAATTCCATATTTGATAATTCATTTATTTATATAATTTATTCTTTTACAATTATTGTTTTTATTTTGATTATTCAAACGTCTTTTATTAACTTATATATATTTACATTTTTAACAACCAAACAATCAATTTATATGCACTTTAATAATTCCTAAAAAATTGTTTCCTTTATATACAAAATATAATCGAGGTAAAATTATCTCATTTACCCAATTTAAAATGATACTATGTCGACATGCCTTATTTAAGTGTCTAGAAATCCCTATCGATAACATGGCATCCCACATACCATACAGAATTCACAAACAACTCAACGGATAAGTAAAAACAATATAAAACATTTTACTTCACTAACAAATGCACGCTTATATATATAATACTCTCAAACTCAATCTAGCATGCTACTGTAACTATCTATACTGAGCATACATCAAAGCCTAGGGATATACTAAATCTAAGCTCTGATACCATGTGTGACGACCTGCAAATCCGTACCCTTTAAATCGACAATAATCCACATATGTATGATCCAAAAAGCACAGACTGATGGAAAGTCATGAGAAAGAAAAGAAGAGAGAAGAAGAGAAGAAAGAGAGAAGATAGAACCAAATAGAACAATACAGAATCTCGCATCGCAGCGGAAAACATATAATATCATATTAATGATCTTTACAAAACAAAACCTATGTATACATACATCATTCAGAGTTCAACAATCAATCATTAATCATCATCTTGGACAGTTATAATAACATGTCCTCACAATTGCTGATAATATGCAACAACTAAGCAGCCGATAATGAAAATAGATACGTGCATATGAAAATGAAGGTCTCCAGCTCTCTTGCTGAAGCTCCAAAAGCACCAAATCTGAACCTGTAAATATACTCGGTCTGAGCCGAGCAGTGAAGGAGAAGAATACCTGGATCAGTTTGGTAAACCAGCATGAGAAACATATTCAACTAAATTTATTAAATTACCAAAAAATTTCCTTTATCAAAACAAAAGTATCTTGTAAGAAACTCCCACACATAAATACGAACATGTTTTTACGATAACTAAATCCTTTCATATCAAATCCTCTTATATTATAATAGTGTCTATTGCACAAATAATATTAATCATAGCCAAAATTGTTACATTGATTAAATTCCATCATATAGCCCAAATGGGTAATACGATCTAAATGGCAAGCACTTAACGGATTTTGGATTTCCAAACAAATGACTAATGAAGGGACTACCTTCCGATGGGCACACCTCTAGATGGCTGTCCCGAGGCACAGAACATCCGCCCTCTACCAACACAAGACCGGCCTGCCTCTATAACTAGATAGTATCGAATATTTCATCCTTCTGTCGTTACCGACCTTTTCCGAGGGCCCTCATAGCATACAAACCATAATAATCAGATACACGACGTCATAGCGTGTAAGATATATCTAGAAGATGATGATCATATCCTACTTGGGAGCGACCCACTTATCCTTTCCGCACCTAACCCTGTTTTGGACATTTCCGGCTAATGAGGCCTGAGGTAACGATTACCTTTCACATATCACAAATCACATCACTTAGAATGCCACACGGCCATTTTCGTTGACTACTAATTGCCTTCCATAAAAATACAACCCCTAAGCTCATACATATCAAGGAGGGTGTTAAGCTAAGAGAAGTTGCCCTTTTTGCCTCCACTGATGTACGCTTGCAAAAACCATTGTACGTAATCTTTAGAAATGCAATGTCAAACAAACATCCATACAAGTTATCTAGGAACAGGACAAACCGAAGGTACTTTCCTACCACATCCTGTTGGAAAATCCCTAGGATTAGTAGCAAATAGTCCTTGCATTGGATATTTCATAACGAAGAGACTACTACTACTAGATGTATATTGGAATTTAAACCCCAAACGATCAAGAAGCAGTCCTCCACTATGAAAATCCTGGATATCAATATCATAACAAGCAACCTGCACAATCGTCGCATAAATGTTGGTCTGAAGTGGTTTTCGGACAAACTGATCCCGGTCTCTTCGCACCAATAACGCAAAAGCGTTTCTCAACCTCACACAGAAATAAAGTCTTATAGACTTATCGCGTCTCCAACTTTCAACTTGCTATCCTTTGGCCAAGAAGGAAGCTCGATAGATTGGAGTAATACTCCACACTACACGAATCGACATCCTCAAGACAAACGATAATCAAGCGTACATAGAAGGCTACGTACTAAGTATATGGCTAAATAGTTCCCACATCAAGTCGAGGAACTAAAATGACCAAATTTGATAGTCGGTTATTTAACTATTGAAGAAAACAAACAATCGTCAATCGGCATAAAATGAATTTATTCTCACTTATATAAAAATATCAGTGAGTCAGAAAGAGTGAGTTGTACTCACTTTGGTCCCAATAGCAGTTGTAGTGTTTTATTCCGAATAAAATTAAATGAGCATTTAATTTAATTCGGAATAAAATACTAGCTCCAATCAACGTCAAATCAGCTTTAAAATATAGTGCTCATCCACGAACCCAACACAACTTGTTTCGTCAAAAACAGACCTCATATGAAGAAGTTACGACATTTCATGGTTTATATGAATTTATATATATATAAATTTACATATTTTTTTTTTATTTTTTAACCTTCAATTTACCTCAGCCGCACATCTTGCTTCTTCAAATCGTGACCATGCGTTGCTTCTCCCACCCTAGGCTTCCTCACATTTACTCAAACCTAATGCCGCTGACCAACCCTCAATTATCGCGACCACCACGCCGCCCTTGAGGCCGATCAAACACCATCAACAAGTGCGCCATCCCCCATTCGAACTCCGAGAAAAATGTGGTCCACTCTCATCACCTCTAACGTGCACAATTCTAGTTCAAATGACGAACAAATGCCATGCAACCTTGGCTTGTATGCTCCACTAAACCCTATCTTAACCGTTGAATACCTAGATCTCTACGTGCTCTATCTTTTTCATTTAGGGGTCACTGGCTATTGTTGTGTGGATGGAGGGATCGAACAGAGGGAAGTTGGGATGTTTGTGGCCATTGAAAATTGGGGTGGCAGCTAGCCCTAGGGAAGATAGGGTTTTGATGAAAAATAAAAATTATGGTCATTTTATAGAAAATTTCACGACACTATTCACTCGAAAATTTTCCGAACTCCAAACGAAGCACGTCGCTTGGCCTTTGTAATGTTTTACCCCTATTCTGAACACAATGGAACATATATCGGGAGCCAATTCGATCATAATTGGAAGATAGGTTTTCAAATCGAATTATTTAAATTAAAATTTCACTTAAACAAACTTCTACGCGTTTTAGCTTGCCACGACTAAATCGTAAATCCGATTAATACGAAATTTGAAATCCTATAATAAAATAACATTACAAATCCAATGATACTACTTTCATCCAATCCGAGACTGTGTGAAAAATGGCTATTTTTACACGTTGATTAAATATTAAAATATTCGGTTTCTGTAAATTAATTTTTGTTTCAATTTTAAAAGTTCTCTAACATCACTCTAATTCAACTAGAATTTATATTAACTTTATAAATTGTTTTCATTCATATTAAATCCAAATTCTAATTATTTACATAATTTCAAATATTAAATTAACAATTCGATTATCCAATTAAATCATTATATTCGAAATATAAGTTATTCAACTTATAAATTTTACTTGTGGCTATTTAAAATTAATTAAATATTCGAATTTCAAATGACCAAAATTCTGGGTCGTTACACTAATTTTATGCCGAAATTCCAGTGTGTAGGGCTTAGTCGTAGGTAAGACTTAAATAATGGTTACACATAGAAAGGAATATATATGTACAACGAAGAAGGATAGGTTATTGGTGAGCTCGAAAAACTATTTGGATCAGGCGTCCCTTGGAGAAGTAAGTTAAGGACATACCATCTAGAAATTTGTCTAACAGGTGTTAGATTAGTTATTTTGTCTAGTAGGCCCAAGTCAGCCAATGGTTAATAGTTAGCCAAACAAAACCATATTTTTTTGGATAGATTGTCCATTTATTACCTGTTATGAGCATATATGATATTGCTGTTATTGATATAAGCAGTTTTATTAACCATTTTGGTTGTAGGATTTTGATTTGCAAAACGATATGTTTTAAAGGGATATTAGTGAGGGGAAACCCATTCCGCTAAGCAGCGTAGTCTCAGTTAATATTAGTAAACCAAGATGTAATAGTATTATTCACGCCAGGCTTTATTTCAAACTCGAAGTTTATGTTTTTTCCTTAAACTCTTGGGTGCTCAAAATTGATTTGAGTAGATTGAGAGTTGAAGGTTTCATAGGTTTAGTAATTTGACGAATAAAGCTTCTGAAGAGGAGCAGGAGTCTGAATTTAGTTATCTAGGAGTTATTATATTTTTATTCCCGTTGTGATGTATTGAGAAAGTTTGTCTATTTGAGCACTCTGATCATCTAAGGGGGTATCTTCATATGTCGCTCTTGGCATATTTTGTAATAATTATATTTGATCAATGCTTGGGAAACGTTTGAGATTATGTAATTCGATATGAAACATGATTTTGTGAAATGTAATCAGAAAAGTTGTTTCTGAAATCTGTGATTTTGTTCCATATTCATGTGCTTATGATATCATGGATACCATAACATTACCACATTTTGTCATCGGAAGTTAATATTATAGATGATTACCGCATCTGTAGCGCTTAGCTTTGGGCCTCAAGATAGGGGATGCTACAACTTGGTATTAGAGCGTAGGTTTATGAAAAAAACTTTAAACTTAAAATGATTTTGAAAACATAATCCTAAGAAATTAGAGAAAAGATCAGGGTGTGGGATAGCGCTATAGTAACATACTTGTATTTTCTATATATACATATACGCTTTAGCTCTATTCTCCTATCTCTCTTAGGTCAGTCTTCTGTATCTTACGAAGGCTCAAATGCAGATATGGATGCTAGAAGCGAAAGAGTGAAAATTGGTGGGGAAAGTACCACAACTAATGGAAATGCCTGACCAAATACGAGGAGGAATCAAGGTCAGGAACAAGTTGCAAATGTGGGTGCTAGAGTCCCACAAGTAGACATGGGAGCCATGTATCAGTTCTTTGTAAACATGATGCAAGCAGGAGTTGCTGGAGTAGTTGGAGAAAATGCCGAAGGACGAAATCAGAGAGCTCCAGTGGCCAAAACATATGATATTTTGAGCAGAGATAATGCTCAGTTGGGAGGAAAGCCATTTATTGATACTGAAGACGCAATCGAAGAAGAGAATTGGCTGCTTCATTACGAGAGGATTTTCGCTGACTTAGGGCTCAACGATAAGCAAAAGAGAAGGCTTGCATCTAGATAGCTATAAGGAGCTGCACTGTATTGGTGGAACAATATTACTGTTCAAGTCAAAGAGGAGAATATGACATGGGCTGAGTTCAGGAGAAGGTTTGAAGAAAGGTTATTGTCTAAGATTGCTTAGTCCACTCTGCTCAGGAAGTTTGCTGAGTTGGATCAGGGTGGTATGACTATGCTTGAGTATGCGACAAGGTTTAAGGAGCCAACGAGATATGGCTATGCTACTGTTTATACTGTGACTAAGAGGAAATAAAAGATCATTCAGGAGTTGAAGCCCAAGCTTGCTAAGGCCATGTTATCACATATTAGAATCCACGTAATGTTGTTGTGAAAATGGCCTTGAGGCATGAAGAGATGCAAGCTTTTCTTGAAGGAAATAAGACTAAGTAAGCTCAAGGAGGGCAGAGTCAGAAAAGAAAGTTTTTCCATAAGAAAGGAGCTTAGAAGAGTGGAGCTGCTAAGAAAGGGATGACATAAGTTGTCTGTTATAAGTGTGATAAGAAAGGACACCATGCTCATGAATGCCGGACAGGAAAAGGAAAGAAAGCTGCTTAGAAGAAAGGGGTGAGGTGTTTCAATTGTGATCGGGTTGGGCACTATAATAACAGTGCAGGGAGCCAGCCAAGGATAGGAAAGGCAAAGTGTTTATAAT
Source organism: Allium cepa (assembly GCA_030765085.1). Taxonomy (NCBI): domain Eukaryota; kingdom Viridiplantae; phylum Streptophyta; class Magnoliopsida; order Asparagales; family Amaryllidaceae; genus Allium; species Allium cepa. The sequence goes on from CM060939.1 coordinate 562,944,287, forward strand.
GGAACCAGCTACCTCGAGACCAACAGCATAGGAAAAAGGAAAAGCTGTGTTGGGAGGTATGCTTTTGATTTATGGTGTATCAGTTAGAGTTATATTTGATACCTGTGCATTGCATTCTTTTAAATCTCGTTGTTTGGTAGATAAGCTTAAGCTAGAATCCTCATACCTAGGTACTTCCTAAAGAGTTGCAAATTTGAGAGGAGGGTATGCGACACTTGGGATGAGATGCGGCTAGTTAGAGTTTGAGTTATTAGGTTATACTTTTATTTGCAATTTGCATGTGCTTGAAATTATTTTGGATGTGGACTGGTCAAGTAAATATGATATTAGGATATTTTTCCATGATAGGAAAATATCGTTTAGACACCCTGACTGTAGTGATCGGATTGTATACTCCAAAGAAAACCCTAGTTTTGAGCTTAATGCTTTGTTAGGTGTTGTGGAGGTAGAAGACGAGTTGAATCGAGTTTTCATTGTTAGAGAATTCGCAGATGTCTTTGAACCTGTATTTGGATTGCCACCGAAACGAGCTATTAAGTTTCAGATAGATTTAGTACTCGAAGCAGAACAGGTGAGTATTCTGCCAAGCATGATGACACCTACCGAGATAAGGAAATTAAAGGTGCAGTTGGTGGATTTGGAAGGCAAGAATTTTATCGAACCACGAAGTTCGCCTTGTGGAGCAGCCATAGTGTTTGCTAAGAAGCTGGACGGATCGTTAAGGTTGTGTATAGATTATCACAATTTGAATGAGAGGACAATAAAGAATCATATCCGTTGCCTAGAATTGACGATTTGTTCGACCAGTTGAGTGGAGTCAAAGTATTAGCCCAGTTGGGTTAGCAACAGGATTCCATTAGCTTAGAGTGGAAGAGGATAGTATTCCTTTGACGAGATTTAGAACCAGATATGGATTGTACGAATGGTTGGTAATGCCGTTCAGACTAACTAATGTACAGGCATTCATTGTAGTTTGATGAACCGAGTTTTCTGAGAGCAGTTGGATAGGTTCATTTTGGTATTCATAGATGATATTTTGGTATACTCTAAGGATGCGAGAGAGTATGAAGTTCATCTTAGAGTGATGCTTGAGATGCTGAGGCGGCACAGCTGAAGTAAAATTTTCAAAGTTTCATTTGTAGAAGAGAGAAGTGTGAAGTTTCTTGGTCATGTAGTCTCAAAGAAAGGGTTGTTTATAGATCTAGCTAAGATCGAAGCAGTGAATAACCAAAGATACATGTGACAGTGACTAAGATAGAGTTTTCTTGGATTAGCTGGGTATTATTCGAGGTTCATAAATGATTTTTCGCTGATAGCGGCATTGATGACCAAGCTAACGCGAAAGGATATGAAGTTCGTTTGGACCGATAAGTGTGAGGGAGCATTTCATAGATTAAAGCACTTATTGACCAATGCACCTGTGTTGATTGTTCCAGAAGGGAATCAGGATTTAGTAGTGTATACAGATGCATGTGGAACATGGTTAAAAGCTGTGTTAATGTAGAGAGTAAAGTGATTGCCTATGCGTCTTGACAGCTTAGATCACATGAGATTAGATATCCAATGCATGATTTGGAATTAGCCACGGTAATTTTTGTGTTGAAGATTTGGAGACGTTATCTCTTAGGGGAGAGATTTATGCTATACACAGACCATAAGTCTTTAAGGTATTTATCCTCCCAGAAGGAGTTTAATATGAGACAACATAGGTGGTTAGAGTTTTTAGCCTCTTATGACTTTGGTATTGAGTACACACCAGGAAAAGGCAACAAGGTCACAGATGCACTTAGCAGAAAACATCATAATGCAGTGTTAGCGATGATGGATGAGTGGAAAGATTTGGAAGCATTGACGACATGTAGAGTACAGTGGAGATCTGAAGCTAGATCTATTAAAGAAACTGTTATGTTGTCATGTTTAGAAGTTGGACCGATGATGATTGAAAAGATTGCTTCTAAACAGAATGAGGACCCAGTATTAGTTGAACGGATCAGAAAGTTAAGGGATGGAGCAGAGAGCGATGATTTGAAGGATTTCAGTCTTGACTAGAATAGGTGGTTAAAAAAGAAAGAAAGATGGTGTATTCTGAATGTGGGAAACATTATGAAGGAAGTTCTTGAGGATTTCCTTCATTTGAAGTTCACCATTCATCCGGGAGGAACTAAAATGTATCACGATATGAAGAGGAGTTTCTTCTGGGAAGGTATGAAGGGAGATGTTGGCTTATGGGTGAGACAACATTTGAACTGTCAACAGGTAAAAGCCAAACATCAAAAACCAAGTGGGTTACTTCAGCCTTTAGATGTTCTAGCTAGAAAGTGGTATTCTATCTCAATGGATTTTATAGATGGGTTGCCAAGGTCAAATGACCAAGAGTGCCAATTTCATTCTAGTTAATTCAACCAAGGCGACACCTGTTTTAACAAAATTATTTATGAAGAATGTGCTTAGACTGCATGGAATTCCTAGTAGTATAGTAATTGACAGAGATTCCTTATTCATCAACGAGTTCTGGAAGAGTCTATAGGAGACTTTGGGACCAAGCTCAAGATGAGTACTGCTTACCATTCACAAACAGACGGGCAAAAAGAAAGAGATAACAAAGTCTCAGAAGATTTGTTACGAGCTTGTATGCCAGATTTTGGGGGATAATGGGAAGACCATCTACACTTAGACGAGTTTTCGTATAACGACAGCTATCAGGCTAGTATAGGGATGGCACTGTTTGAAGCTTTATATGGAAGGCCATGCAAATCTCTCATTTGTTAGCCAGAGATGGGACCAAGTTGGTTCTTGGTCCAGATTTAGTTAGAGAAGCCGTAGAAAAGATTGATTTCATTCGAGCTAGAATGAAGGAAGCTCGGTCTAGGCAGAAGAGCTATGCTGATAGAAGAGGCAAAGACTTGGAATTCTCAGTTGAAGATCATGTTTTCGTCAAGGTTTCACTGATGAAAGGTGTAATTCGGTTCGGGAAATCAGGAAAATTGGCTCCAAGGTTTGTTGGACCATTTCATATTGTAGAGAGGATCAGGAAACTTGCATATAGAGTAGAGTTACCGAACAATTTGGCAGGAGTCCATGATGTTTTTCATATTTCTCATCTACGGAAGTGTATTCGAGATCCAGAGACTAATATTGCATGGACTGTGTTAGATGACTTAGTAGTGGAACCGAATTTGACTATAGTAAGAAAACCAGTTCGTATAGTTGTGAGAGATGAGAAGAGGCTAAGGAACAAGACAGTCAGATTAGTCAGATACCAGTGGAGTGACAATAAGAGAGTCTGTACTTAGGAAACTGAGAATGTATGGACATATGCATACGTTTCAGAAATGCAAAAATGCGGATATGGTCGATCGGTAAAGTTTCTCTTTGCCAAGGAGAAGATGCGGGTTCGATTCCCACTATCCGCCCATGATGAAGAAGTGGACAGGATTAGGGATACTTATCCAGACTTGTTTCATGATATGTTTTACCATTATGATTGATTTTGATGAGTGCCTTATCATAATTTCGAGGACTAAATTCTTTGAGGAAAGTCTGTAACGACCCTAATTTTGATTAACATTATTTAAGACATTTAATTAGCTAAACTAAATGAAATAATGTAACGGGTTAAGGGGTTGAGATTTGTATAAAAAGGGTAGTCGTGTCAATTTAAACTAATGAACTAATGGAAATTAAAATGAAATATTAGTAAATTAGATAAGGGAAAATAGGAATAAGTTTATTCTTATACCCGAAACCCTCAAACCATTATCATTTCACGTTCACAATCAAAAACAAACATAGAGTGGCCAGCCACCATTAAGGGAAAACAAGAAGAAGGTAAGCAAGAATCTAAGGAAAGAGCCTAGTCAACTTAATCCAAGATCAAATCTCAACTCACTAAAAACAAAGCCGAAGGTGAATAATATGTTACATCTCATATTTTTTATGTTTTTGATTTCTAGATCAGTTCTGAATGTTTTTGCATTCCATGTTTTGAATGTTAGATATATGTGTGTATATATATATATATATATGCTTTTTGATGAATTATGCTTATTCATATTGATTTTATGACAAGTTTTGAATTGAAAAACCTATTAAATGACATTCAAATGCCTTGCAATTTTAATATGTACTCAGAAATGATATTTTATAGATGGATTTCAAGTTTCATATTTTTCTGAACTAATCTGGATTTATTATTAATTTTTTAGTGAAGAAAATGGGTTAATTGGGTTTAAAATTAATTACGTCTATTTTATATTACCTTTGGGTTAGAAATTTATATATGTTGGAAAAAAATATTAAAAGTGATCTATGGGAATTTTTGGAGGATTTTCCTAAGTGTTTTAATAAGTATATAAAATTATTTAAGATATGGGACTTAAAATGTTTTATATGTTTATAAAAGAAGAAGGGGGTAATTCGCAAATGTTTTAAATTATTCCTAAAATTCAGCAGTTCTTTTAGAAAAGATTTTAGAAAAAAAATTGGCAACCAATCATATGTTGACAAACAATGCAGGTTAGTTGAAAAGAAATAACTTTTAAAGATAAAAATCGGTTTTTATAAGAGTTTGTTGTTTTGCCACTTTCGGCACCTACCTTTCGACTTCATACTTCCACCTCCACCTAGGTCGAATCCAATACACATAGTATCATAGACTTTGTACATAGTGGATTGGAACGGGCGAAAGTTATAGAGTTGAAATATGGATTCCAAAGGGGTCGAAACCTTGTTTTGCTCTTAAAAGGAAATGGCCTGCTTTGCTTCCGAAAAGAATGCTTTTGAATAAGATAGCTTTCGACTAGGTCAAATTGTTTTATAGAATGGTTTTGAAAGTGGTTGTGCCTTTTTTTTATAAAGAAGCTTTTGAAGGGGTCGAAACCCTTTATTGCCACATTTAACCAAATCGAAAGGGGTTTCTTTGTTTTAAAATTTGAGTCGCTTTTCCAATGCTTTCGAAGGTCACTTCCTTTACTTAGAAAATTGCTTTCGAACGAGTAGCTTTTGACGTAGTTGTTTTAAGACGTTTTTTGACATTTTGAAGGATAAACCTAATGGATTCGAAAGGAATGGTTTTAAATGGTTTCAAAACTATGTTCCACATATTTTAACTTGAACCCAATGCTTTCAAAAGGTTTGTTTTAAGTAAAGTACTTTAATACTTTCGAAAGATAACTAATAAAGGTTCCGAATGGGAGGTTCCCTAGCATTTTCAAGAGGTAACTAATCAAGGTTTCGAAGGGGAGGTTGCCTAGTATTTTCGAAAGGTATATGATAAAAGTTTCGAAGGGTTGAATTCCCAATGTTTTCGAAATGTGTGCCTTAGTGTTTAATGGAAGGTTTCCAATGTTTTCGAAAGGCATGTTTAAAGTGTTCTAAAAGAGAATGTCTAAGGTTTTATAAAGCTTTCGAAAGAGATATTTTCAATGTTTTTGAAAGGACTATTGTAAATGGTTTTGAAAGATATGTTTTGGCCTTTCGGCCTAAGGTTATGAAGTAAAGTAGTTTACTTTTGTCGAAAGGAGTACTTTCAATGGTTTCTAAAGAGAATTGTTTAAAGGTTTAAACAAAGGTTTCGAATGTTTTCATCAAAAATGTTTTGAGTAAAGCGTATATCATGGCAAAGAGGTCTGAGTAAAGTAATCAATATTTTTTCTTATTTAAGTATGATTTAAAGCGATTAAATCATTTTGAAAATGTTTTCAAGAAAAATTTAAAGGATAGTTAACCCTAAGTGAAATGACTCAGATATTTGTATACCAGATGGGACTGGTATAGGATCGTAGTCTATACATTAGCTTTATCCCCAAGCTAATTTTAGTCCAAAATTCCAGTGTGTAGGGCTGTCACAGGTAAGACTTAAATGATGGTTACACACAGAAAGGAATATATATGTACAAAGAAGAATGATAGGTTATTGGTAGCCTGAAAAACCATTAAGATCAGGTGACCCTTGGAGAAGTAAGTTAAGGACAGCCGTCCAAAAGTTTGTCTAAAAGGTATTAGATTAGTTATTTTGTCTGCTAGGCCCAAGTCATCCAAATGTTAGTATTTAGCCAAATAAAACTATATTTTTTCGGACAGATGTTCCACTTATTACTTGTTTTGAGCATATATGATATTGCTATTGTTGATATAATCAGTTTGATTAAACAGTTTGGTTGTAGGATTTTGATTTTCAAAAAGATATGTATTAAAGGGATATTAGTGAAGGGAAACCTGTTCTGCTAAGCGGCGTGGTCTCACTTAATATCAGTAAACCGATATGTAATAGTATTATTCTTACCAGGCTTTATGTCTAACTCAATGTTTATGTTTTTCCCTTAAACTCTCAAACGCTCAAAATTGATTTGAGTAGATTGAGAGTTGACGGATTCACAGGTTTAGTAGTTGGATAAATCATGCTTCAAAGACGAGCAGGAGGCTGAAGTTGGCTATTTAGGAATTACTATATTTTTATTTCCACTGTGATGTATTGAGATAGTTTTTCTATTTGAGTATTCTGATAATTCATGGGGGCATCTTCATATGTCACTTTTGGCGTATTTTGTGATAATTATATTTGATCAATGCCTAGGAAACATTTGGGATTATGTAATTGGATATGAAACATGATTTTTTGAAATGTAATCAGAAAAGTTGTTTTTGAAATCTATTATTTTATTTCATTTTCATGTGCTTCTGATATTATGGATACCATTAACATTATCGTATTTTATCACCGGAAGTTAATACTATAAACGGCTGCAGTATCCGTAGCGCTTATCTTTGGTCCTCAAGATAGGGGATGTTACAAAACTCGAAGAAATTTTTAATGGTAGAAAGATTTTTGCAATTTCAATAAAAAAAATTAAGAGCGGGAAGAAGGGAATATAAATAAATTTGTCCTTTTAATCATAGCCGTCCAATTCAAAATATAAAGAAACCTCAATCATCAAGGTTTAATTATCGTATTATTGTCATATCAATGGTCTTCTCACTCTGAACCGTCATAGTGCTGTTTTAAAAAGTGAATGGTCTCGACCAATCACATGTAGATATGTGGCACATGCATTAAATGTAAAGCATATATCCCAATCGGTAGGATCTTCGTGACTTGACAAGTTTGGTGTTGCCTTTAGAGATGAACTTTGAGGGCAAAGTTTTGCTCAATTTTCTTGCAAATGAAGTAAATGTCGGCCAAACATGTCTACCTTGGCCCGGTTCATGCTAATCCATATAACAGTAGCAAGCAAGGCCGTCAAAAATACATCTGCCTGCTCTTCTCAACCTACTGGCCCGACTCAAGGCGACATTAACACCTAGCTCATTGACTAGACCCGGCTCAAAGTGACTAATCCTTGTCCCTTCTATCTCAACTGCCTGCAGCTGGTCCCGTACAGCCAATTTCATCATAACATGAACAACAGTCTCGTCCACTTTAGCCTTGTCTTCACTCTACAAGCTTTAACTATTGTGGAGAAAGCTTCCCTCTAGCCTTCATTCTTGAAAAGTGTACTACATGATACAGTGTCATTTGACAAAAGTGAAAATATGCATACCATCTACTTGTCCACTATGACATACCTGACAAAAGTACACCTATTCCTATGCCAAGCCACCTTACTTTGTGCAAGGCATGCCCTGAGTACAGAACAACATCTAACACTCATCTCAGCCACATGATCCTACCCCCATCCTCCGTCAGCCTAAGCGACCGGATCAATGGCCTCGAGTAATTCCCACCCTTCAGGTATGCAATCTCGGTCATTGAAATCGCAACTTCAACTGCTATAAAAATGCATTGTCGTACAACGCCATAAGGATTCAAAATCTTATTTCTAACATGGAAGAATACAAAGGTTCTAGAGTTTAGTAGCATTACAATCTTAAGTGCTCTTAATTTTTTATCTTTCTTCTGTAATTCCTTGTATCTTTTAGAGATCAATATAGTAAAAAAAATCCTCGCAGTGGATGTAGGCAGCCTTAGCCGAACCACGATACATCTTGCATTACTTTACTTAAATTGCTTATTTACTCTTTATTTTCAATTTTTAAGCCTAATATTAGTATGTATCCTTTGCAAATACAAATGCATTATCATAATTCTAAGGTTGGCTAGATCTTTAGTCTATAATGCATTTTTAATTCCACCCATACTCAGTAATCATCCAATTTAACCCGAATTCAAATCCTAGACCATAATTATCAAAGAATCAAGCAAGATTGACTAGTTATGCGTTAGAGAAGATGAAAACCACCCACTTAGTTTAAAAATACTCTTGATAGCTCACTGTTCAAAATTGGTCTACCTCCCAATCGACTTGTCTTTTGCTCTAATTCGTATTAGAACGTTGGCCTTGACACACTCTTCGGCATTATGCTTAATCTATTGATTTTAGTGGATAATTGAGTGAGGATCAAAATTTGAATTGGAAGAGGAGTTTCTTCTTTCTGAGCTGGGAGGAAGAAGATGAAGTAACGTATGGAAATGTTAATAAAAATTTAAGTTCTCAGATCGATCATCTATTATATAAGCAATGGTAAGTCTCCTTCCATTTTAAATGGGCTTAGCCCATTCCAAAATGAAAATTTTGACTTATAAAAACAATGATAACTCCATCATCCAAACTTCGATTCGAAAGCAAAAAATATAATGACCGCATCAAAAATTTATATGGCTGCAACGGCGCTGGTTTCATCACGAAATTCAAATGTTTGAATAATGGCAATATTGTCCCCATAGCAATTTTTTGATTTTTTCGTTTTTAATTATAAAAGAATATGGGTTGAAACACCCTCCCCTCTTAGAAGGAATTTCATCCCGAAAATTTCAAATTTAGCATCCATTCCAAACAATTCACATCAATCATTCAATCAAAATCATACCCATATGCATGCACTATGCCAAAAAATGCATCAGACGATAGATATACTCATCATCTGAAAGCATATCAATCTGTCGTAAATCTGGTGCCGTCTTATTGCACATCAGACCACAGATATCCATCGTTTGATATGCACTGACACAACAAAAGAATGTCGTATGTTGTCCGATGTCATAATATCATTCCCTAAATTACCTATTAGACAACATATAAATATTGACTAACATTGTGGAGTATAATGGTTTATGATTTTTGTTTGATCATAATAAATACTTTATTCAGAATTTCATATTTTATTCAATTTTAATTTCAAATAGTACACATTAAGCTTTCACTATATTTCACACTTTCATACATAATATTATTTTCACACTCTTATATACAACATTTTTTACTCTCAATCACACACTCAAATTTGATATCTTCCTGTTTCTGCTCCAGTCTTCTACCTTGCCTGTCAAATTAACATCAACGCAGTAAAAAGCAAAAGGAACAAACTGATATTTGCAAAAATAAGAATGTGATTTAATATGATGTTACCTTTGTTATTTGGGTTGTTTGTTTTTACACTTTAAAACTGGAATCAAAATGCATGAACACAACGTATGACATGTACAATGCATCACTGTACAGGCCATTAAGCTATACACACAAAACACACTTGTGCCAATAAATTTCAGGACAAATCAAACCCAAAGGCTCAACGTAGTACAAGTGTGCACCAGGTCAAACCCAAATAAACTCGGGCTCAACTCAAGTGCATTAGGTAGTTTACATAAGTGAAGCCATGTTTTAGACTCAACTCAAGTGCAGCCATAACAGGAATGCAAATTCAGTAAATACATATTGCCAAGCTTTACAAATATAAACAATCAATCCAAATCCAATATATGATATACCAAGTATCAGTTCAAGGCATGCATGTATGTTTCAGATGCAAATGGCAAACTACATGTCAAGACCAGGCACACTCATACAAATCTAGACTCAAGGCACAAGACTAGATCATAAATGAATTAGTGAAGAAATCAGTTCAAGTGCAATAATTTGGTCTGGACAACAAATACATAAGGATACAAGCAACTAGAGTCACACATATAAAGACTATACAAGGTTATAGTGCACGCAATGATATGATTCAGAAAAGCAAGTAGATAAGTGCATACAGATAAGGAAGTGCACACAGGGCAAAATATCAGAAGTATATAGGTTAAAGTGAGTGCACAAACCTACGTCAAACAATATAAGCGAAAATTCCAGGCAAATGCACTCAAGCCCATAGATACTTGAATAGCAAAATAGAAACAAATGTAAGCAATGGCTTTGTTTTCAAGCATCGCTCCAGCTTACCATCTTCACAAAAACAACAAACCCTAATGCAATAGGCTAGCATAAGAATGTACAAGCACACAAATATACGTACACACACATACATGTATATACACATGTATATAGGTATATAGTGAGTAGAAAAGCAACTTAGAGATGCGTATAATAATAATGAAGATCAGACATCATAATACAATGATCACCAACTCAACTAGGATATAGCAATAATGGAGCATCAAAATAGATAGGGCACACAGTTCAATAAAAACAAGCATATAGACTAGCAAAGTTACACCTAGACAAACACACTAACATACATATATACATATATGTATATACATGTATACATGTGCACAGTGGCTACTTCAAACTCCAGAAAGCACACTAATTAGTCAGGCGGTTCAACAGAAATAAAAACCAGTGAGAAAATCCTTTTAAAAAATCCATGACCAAGCACACAACAGAGATAAAAACCATCATCTATCAGAAAATTCAAACTAGTAGTCAAATAGAGATACGAACCAATAGAGATAAAAACTCATATATATATATATATACACACACACACACAAACCAACATAGATAAAAACTCCCGGAAGCATACAAATCATTGCAAAGATCAAGTCAGAATTAAAACCAGTAGTTCAGCAGAGATAAAAAATTCTAGGAAGCACACAAACTAGCAATTTAAATCGAAGCATATATTCAAAAATATAGGAAACTAATTCTTATATATACCCATATCATCAGGGTAGAAGAAAATAAAGTTGAGTTCGAGCATGAAATTGAAAAAGGGCAAATTATTTAAAATACCAAATCAACAGCAATCTACTTGACATAGAAGCGACCAAAAGCAAATCCAACTGAATGCAAATGCAAGCAATCATAAGCAAATGCAAGTAAATTGGTGGCATCAAACAAAGATAGAAACAACCAATAAGAATTACCAGATTTATCATCAAAATTTCACAAAGAGAAATTAGGTTTCGAGGTTAGGTTTTGATATTGGGTTTCGTGAGATTACGTTTTGAGAGAGAGAGAATCAGGTTGAGAGGGAAATAAATTATAAAAGGGAAAATAATTACAAGAGAAGAGTGGAAATAATTTTTTTTGATAACTTCAATCAAACAACGGACAAATACAGTCTGAAAACAAACATTGACAGATCACTTTTTTGTCACACAACAGACGATTTTTTCCTATGTTGTGTGAAAAAGTAGGATAACAGAAAATTTATCATATGTTGTGTGATCACTGTTAACTGATTCACTTTGTGGCATAGTGATGTAGCATATAGATGAATAGATAGAGATGCATGATCATGGTATATAATACTTAACTAACGCAACTATGCAATCTGGTAGTCGGCCTCTTGAACTAATTGGCCTCTTGTATGAATGCAACATAAATGGCATATATGACGAAATAAATCAATCCTAGTAAATCCAATATATGAAATATATTGGAATTCATATGTCAACATCATAATATATGTAACATCATAATATATATCAAAGGTTCAACCATCTCAACAATATATACCAATATAAGTCAACAATAAATATACCAATCCCAAGTATCCAAAATCTAACATCCAAACCTAGATTCTAAGGAAACAAAACGAGATTAAGGAACATACCAGTAAAGAGATTAGGATGATAAGCCATCATTTTCTCTTCTTTAGGCTCTCATGTGCTCTCTGCCCGGTCATTCCCTTAATGCACTCTCATAAATTTCTCCGCCTTATTCCTAGGATTCTCCACTTAGTATTCAACGATAGACGCTCGGTCATAAGATGAACTAGGATCAGGTTCTAACTCCACAGCCTCCAATTGACTTGGCTCAATAAAAATGGTTGAATCATGTACATATTTTTACAAATGTGATGCAGGAATAAATTATGGAGTGTCACGCATCACAATCCCGGTTGTTAGGCGCTTTGACTTTAGTGCGAGAGGTCATACGTTTGAAACTTACATTGCATGCTTCGAACATACATTGACATATAGTATGTTATATACTACCTATGACTTGTAGTACTAATATGTACTACTATTCAAGTACCTATTTCAAAAAAATAAACTATGGACTCCTATCATCTTCTCTAGGAGTTCCACTCTATAAGCAAGATTTTCAATTCACTCCAATATTGGGAAGGGTCCACCTAATTTTGGTGCTAATTTTCTTAAATTTTCAAATCTTATTACTCTCTTCGATAGTAAAACCTTTAAAAACACCAAATCTCCAACCATAAACGACAATTCAGTTCTTCTCCCATCGGCATATGCCTTTTACCGATCCTGTGTGACCTTTATTTTCTTCCATATCAATTCCACCTTATATGAAGTATCTATTATTATCTGTGACCCAACAACCACTTTATTTTTCGATTCCCACCAACATAGGGTGACATACATTACCTCTTGTATAATGCCTCATACGGTGCTATCCCAATACTAGCTTAGAAGTTGTTATTATACGCAAATTCAACCAACGGTATATGTTCCTCTAAGCTCGTCTGAAATCAAGTATACACACATTGAGTAGATCCTCTGGTACCCTATTCGCCCTTTCTTTCTATCCATCCATCTAAGGGTGTATTCCAAACTTAGGTTCAGTTACGTTCCCATAGCATCCTTCAAACTCCTCCAAAACTCACTCGTAAAGAGCGGTTTCGATCACTTACTATACTAACTGGAATTCCATGCAATCAAACTATTTCCTTAATATACAACGCTGCCATGTCACCATGGTCCTTGTGCTCTTCACTAGGATGAAATGTGCACCCTTGGTTAGTTCATCATAATTACACAAATTCTCTCACTACCTCTCCTACTTTGAGGCAATCCATCGATAAAGTCTATTGATATTTTTTTTGTTTCAACTATGGAATCTCTAATGGAAGTAATAGTCCACTCATCTTCTTCTGTTCAGCTTTAGCACATTGATATGTTAAACACTTAGCCACAAACTCTACTACATGCCTCTTCGTTCCTGGCCAATAGAATGTCACCTTCTAGTCTGATACATCTGGTCTCCATCGAGATTAATGGTCATCCTAGAATAGTGACGCTATCATAAGACATCCTCTATCAACTCCTTGATCTATGGTACACATAGTCTACCATCATGCCTTAGGCAACCCTTTTTGTTTTTGGAGTAATGATCCAAATGGCTCGACCGTTCACCCAGTTCCAACTAATGCAAAATTTCAACTAACGGTGCATCTGTTCTCTGACTAAATCCAATCCTATTCTTTAGTGTAGTTCTAACCTCCAATAAACCTGGTATATATTCCGACGAAGGTCGAAAGTCAAAATCAAAGATATACTCCAAAGTTTTCCATTCTAACAGTGCCGCTCGTCATAGCTTTTTTTCTACTCAATGCATTAGCAACCACGTTCCTCTTTCCTAGAGTATAAGCAATACCAAATTAATATGAAAAAATTAACTCCATCCACCTTTACTGCCTCAGATTCAATTTTTTTCTATGAAAATAGGTACTCGAGATACTTGTGATTTGTGAACAGCTCAAATCTCTCTCCCAATAAGTAGTGTAGTGTCTTTAGAATTTTTATGAAAATAAGATGACCACTAACTTAAGGTCGTATGTTGGGTAATTCTTCTCATGTACCTTGAACTGTTGGCTAGCACATGCTACCAATTTTTCTTTTTGCATGACAGCACCAAGAACAATTCCACAAGCATCAATTTAAAAAGTAAATGGCTTAGCTCCGTCGAGGAGGGTTAAGACAGGATCGCTCATCAATAGCTCTGTCAACCTAATGACTTCCTTCTCACAATTTGGGTTTCAAGCAAACACCAGATTCTTTTTAGTAAGCTTAGTTAAGGGTGTTGAGATCTTGGCAAAGCCATTGATGAAATTCATATAGCACCTAGCCAATACTAAAAAGCTACAAACCTCGAAGCATTCTTCAATGTCTTCCAATCCTTTACTACTTTGACTTTTCCTGGGTCTACAACCAATGCTTCTCCGAATATAATGTGCACAAGGAATCGTACTTCCTTCCTCCAAATATGGCATTTTGAGAACTTCACCATCAACTGGTTCCTTCTCAAAACATATAGTACCTCCTTCAATTGATGTTTATGTTCATCTTCGCTTTTGGGGAATACCAAGATATCATCCATAAACACTATAAAAAATTTATTTAGTTTCTCTCAGAAAACTCTACTCATCAAATGCTCAAAAAATGTTGGTGAAATAGTCAAGCTGGATGGCGTGACTACCCTTTCAAATAGTCCGTTAACAACTATAAATGCTATCTTCGATATACTATCCTATGCTACCCTCAACTGAAGGGATCCAATAGCCGAATCAAGTTGAGAAAAAACTTTAGCCTTGACTGACTGATCCAAGAGGTTGTCAGTACGAGGCAAGTGATATTTTTTCTCATCAGCTTGTTCATCTCTCTATAATCAACGCACCACCTAAGGAAACCATCGGCTTTAGTGGCAAAGATGACAGGTACTCCCTACTCCGAAATACTTTTTTGTATATAGCCTTTCTCCAATAAGAGACTTGTTTATCCAATTCCCTCCTTACTTCCAAAGCCATATGCCTAAAAGGCAACGTCATGGGTCAAGTATTATTAAAAGATCAATTCTAAACTCGATATCACTTCAGGGTGGATGAAAAGAAGTTTCAACAAAGACATCTGGAAAATCTTGTGCAATGTGGACAAAGATAGACAGCCTTGTGACATATTAAGAGAATATAGGTAACTAGTCATCTTAGAATCATTGGGCCTATGATAAATAATATGGTCATTCCCTTCCCATTGCTTAATCGTACAACTCTCCTATCACAATCCAAAACTACCCATAGTGCGTCATCTTGTACATTCCAAAAATCATTCCATACCCCAAGTAGCTAAGTGCATACGCATCAAAAAGGAACACTACACCATATATGACCGAATATAGGTTTTGAAAAACCATAGATAGATGTATCGATCCCTCGATAAGTACTGACATCGAGATAGAATCATAGATAATTTAAGGTCTAGGGCTTCACTTATCTGCTAATGCATGTCCAGTGAATGAATGTGATGCACAACTGTCAAACAACTTTTTTATTAGAAATCCAAATAAAGATAACGCACCTTCCATAATAATCCACTTCCCCTTCTCATCTGCAGATGGTACAATACAGGTAGTCGGACTCACTTCCAATGTATATACCGTCACTACCCACTCTTACTTCTTCTACTGTGCTAGGCAGTTATTCTTGAAGTGTCTAAACTGATAACATCTATAGCACGTTATCTTTGAAATTTCTTCCGCACAATGCTTCATTATATGGACTTTCCATGGCACCTTCTACAGATGATGGCTTGCTTCTCTCCCTTTCCTCTTTGGGTCCACCTTTTCGCTTATTCTAATTCTGATTCAATCTATCTTTGGTTCATCTTTATTGGCCACAATAGCTAATTTTCCATCAGTCGACTTTACAATGATGCTTCAAGCAACCCTCAAATGTCGCTTTGTATGATATCTGGTTTAGTGCCATCTTTTTTAATAGAGAATTAAGATCCTTAACAAATTTAGTGCCTTCTCCTTGAGGGTGTTGATCTAATCAAATTCGAACTTGGCCAATTCATTATGTTAATTGACATATTCGCCTATAGTTGACTCTTCTTACATCAAATAGATAAATTTCTCCAGTAGTAACCCTTTCTCCACTCTGGAAAAGAACCTACCTTGAACATCCTCTTGAAATATGTTTAAGTGATAGCATCTGCATCAATCCGAAGTAATTACTTCCCACCAATTAGCCTCTTCTGTTAGGAACTGAGATGTTGGTTTTGATGACAATAACCTTTTTAGCTATCTTATTATAAAATATATACTAATACTATAATATGGATAGATATGTATATGCAAGATATATAGATATGCACGTATTGATTACTGAAGACTGATCAATATAAAGACTCAAGACTGAAGACTCTAGAGTGTCAAGATCAAGATTTCAAGATATGTGTCTAGTTTTTGTTAAAACTTAGCATGGAAATCTTCGTTCCAAATTTCATTAGGGATGGAACCCATTTCTACCTTCTTAGCGGCTTACAAACCCACGACAAGTAGCTTACAAAACTACGACAAGTGGCTTACAAACCACGAACATCCTGGTTTTGTACAAGTTCTTGAGTCCTGATGTGATGAGATATTCTACAGGAAGAAGCTTGCAAAACTACTTCAAAATGGGATTTTATAAAATGATTTTCAAAACTGCTCTTCAAAATGTTTTAGCCTTAAAACTATCTTTTCAAATGATTTTCAAAAGGATGTTTTAGCCTTAAAATATCCTTTGTTTTTGTGTTTTAAAACATAGTAAAATTAGTTCATTTTACTCTAGAATCATTTCATCTTGTTTTCATTTCAATACCATTTTCAAAACAAATTTTAAATTATTTTTAACAAGGGTATGTCGACATCATGGGATACCCCATGTCGACATGGTGGCCATTGAATTCAAACATTTCAATTTTCAAAAGAAGTGTCTATTCATTTAAATCTCTTCACGAATGGTTATGACCATTGGTGCTTTATAAATAGGCTTTACAATCGAATTTTTTAATCATCTACTTTCATAATTTCTTCACTTCTTCTTCTCTATAAATCCATGTTCTATAATTTTAGTATTTTTAAGATCGTGCCAAAATTCTGTCGAATTCTCAAGTCAACCAAATTAGAATCTCATTCTTGTTTGATTCTCTGCCCTCTCTCGAAGATCAAAGTGCTATTCAGAGTTATAGGATCAATTTGTAATCAAAAGTTTATCGAGTCTCTCTATAAGGTGTAGTTGTGGCTGGAAACAAGTGGGTAATCTTGTGGCCTGTAAATCAAGAAAGTTTGCCCCAGACTCGTGAGACAAGAGGGTACCACAAGGCCTTTATAAATTGAGGAGTGTAATCTGGACACTGGTTTAATAAAAATCTATATGAGGTGGTTTGCCTTGGTACAGGACTGGATGTAGGGTAACTCTGAACCAGTATAAAATCCGTTGTGTTCTTTCCCTTTACTGCTTTTTATTTTCTTTCTGCATCTGTGTTTGATTTTGTGATTGTTCTGTGATTAAGTTCTGCATTTTTTTTGTGTCACAGTTTCAATTTAGTTCATGTAAGCCCTAAAATTCATTCAACACTATTCACCCCCCTCCCATGTAGCGACCCGCCTTTCTATCACCAGAAAGACGCATCATTACTTAAGAAAGAAAGGGATAGAAGAAGAAAAGAAAGAGAAGAAAGAACAACAACACATCAGAATCTCACAGCGGAACGAATGAAATATAATATATAACATATACATAGTTTCATATACATCAGAGTATACAACTATTCATCTCAATTTGGACAGTTATAACATTTCTGTCTAATGAACAATACAAGAACATCCATACATAATAACATCACAGTGGAAACTCTATCTATATCTACACACTGAAGCCTCCTGCTCTAAAGCTCCTCCAGAATTCGTTAAGGATAACCTGAATCGCTTGACTACTCATATATAATATGAGTACCCAAGAGTTTAATAAAGCAGAAAATAAACACTTGGTCAGACAGGGGTCTGTTGCGAGTAAACGGTTTAAAATTGCTTAACTTTAGAAAATCCTTTGAAAAGAAAGGTATCACGTAAGACTTCCCACACATAAACATGGAAAAGTTTTTACCTTACGCTAACCAAAACATTTGATAGGAAATCCAGTGATATTATAACAGTGTCTAGGGTTTTCAAGTAAATAAGAAATAGCCGAAATTGTTACATCTATTAAATTCCAGCTACTAGCCACAAAAGTGGGTAATACAATCAAAACCGTAAGGGCACGTAGGAAGAATGGGTTTCCATCAATGGCAGAGCTACTGGGGTACCGCCCGTTACAGTACGTGGCCTTGATCACCGTACCGAGGATTACTCCCAATCCCCTGCAACACAAAGCCGGAACCATTCCTTACTGAATAGTCCCGAACAAGACAACCCCATAGTTGGCTGCAGATCCAACTGCCCACACAGCCGAAATAAAAGGGACATCTAAACAGGGGTAAATCTCGTCCTACTTGGGCATGACCCACTTAGCCTTGCTGCACCTCCCCTTTTTTGGCCATTCCCAGTCGATGAGGCTTGAGGCTGCGATTACCTTTATAGGACACATCTATCTTAGAATGCTCATCGTCCACCTGACGATGTTCTGAAAGCATTCAATCCATACAAGTCCGTTCCGGGTTCAAACGGAACCGAAGGCACTATCTCGTTACACTCATTTTGGAATCACCCTCAGAGTTAACGACAATAGCCCTTGCATTCTGAATCTTCATCTCGAATCTGAAAGTACTATCTTCGTTAAACACAATCTGGAATCACCCTCGGAGTTATAATGATATATAGTTCTTACACTTCGAGTCTTCACTTCACTTCACTTGGATTTACGACCTAACATTAATTTGGATCAATGTGGTTTTCGGATATAAAATCCGATCCCGGTCTCACCGAATCCAAAACGCCATTTTAATGTCCAAGTTGTACTTAAGGGTTTAGACAGTAGATATTAAGAATATCACTTATATAAATGGATGATTCATAACACACAAATAGATAATCCACTATTATCTAATTCGTCCACACATTTCACAAACCAGCATATATCACATCTCAGATATATCTCATTCAAACCATCAAATATCAACCAATGACATCCAATATCATCCAATATCATTAACTTATCCAATGATATTTATCATCCAATCATTAATCATCCATAAACAAGTTTGGACTGCTCTTAATTAATTTAATTAATTCCTAATTAAATTAATTCCTTACTTAATCACTTGGATTATCATTAATCCAACTTACTTACCATTAATTAATTACAAATTAATTAATTAATCATCACTTAATTTTTCCTCTTTAATTAATCTCTCTTGATTAATTATTTCTTAATTACTTTAAGTAATTATTCCATAATTACAATTTTAATTAATCATCTTGATTAATTACTTCTTAATTATACCAAGTAATTATCTCTTAATTACCCTTTTAAATTAATCATCCTTGATTAATTATTCTTTAATTACCCTAAGTAATTATCTCTTAATTACCCTTTAAATTAATCACACCTGATTATCACTTTTTAATTAATCACACTTGATTAATTACTTTTTAATTAATCACACATGATTAATTAATCTTTAATTACATTTAGTAATTAAACTTTAATTATTAATTAATAATTAATTATTTAATTAATAATCACTTCCATTAATCAAATCCTTTCTAATTAATTATCTAACAAGTAATTTATCACTTTATTAATTACTCTTAATCGTTTCATTAATTAATTAGACTTCAATTAATTAATTAATTAATTTAAACCTTTAATTAATTATATTAATTAATTCTTTAATTAATTATATTAATTAATTCTTTAATTAATTACTAAGTGATTAACCCTTAATCACTTCCACCTAATTACTTTCATAAAGTCATTAACCTCTATTTACTTTGTTAAATAATTTCCTTTTACTTAATTACCTCCGGTAATTAATTACTTAATTACTTCACCAAGTAATTACACTTAATTAATTTAAATCATAAGTGATTATCTTTAATTAGTCACCAATTAATTACTTAATCAATTATTTAACTAATTATTTAAATTTAATTAAATAATTCCTTACTTCTTATATTAAAAAGATCCTTAATTAAGAGAATCATTAACTTAATTAAATTATTTATATTAACCAATAAATCTTTGATTATTAATAATAATTGAATTATCTTAATTACCTTTACACATTAAATATCTTTAATTACTCAAAATTCTTAATTACTTAAGATAAATCTTTATCATAATTGATCACTAAATCTTAATCATTAAACTTTATTTAAAATAAAATATTTTAGAAATCAATTATAATTAAAACAATTTAAACATTCAAGTTAAACTTTTAAATCTTTAAAACTTCCCAAAGTTCTTTAATAAAATTTAGCACAAACCTCATTTTTTTGAAAATCCACTTATGTTATTTTAAAAACTTTTATATTTCAATATAAACTTATTTAAAACTTAACTTTGAAACAAATTAGTTTTATAAGTAAAAACTTGTTAAACTTTTGTTTAAAACTTGAATCATTTATAAAACAATTTTCTCTGTTAATTTTTTTTAAACATTAGCTGTTAAATTCTTAAAGCCTGAACATCATAAAACTGTTGCACAACATACTCAAGCAAAACATCCAAATGCTCGTACGAAACTCGAGTTTCCCCACTCCTTCTCCTGCTTCGTGTAAAACACGAATTCCCCTGAACAAAAACCCAAGCACTCGATCCTTTCCCAAAACCTAACTTCAGGTGCACGAAAAACGTGCACATTCACGTGCACAGCGCCGCCGAGCGTCGATGAACTTCACTCCTGCCTCCTCAAGTCGACTTCAACCACGACGACTCTAAACAATCGTCCAACTACCTCGATTCATTCAAGAATCGAATTCGACCCCTAAAACCCATTAGCCTACAACAAACTTCACCAGCAAACATCATCGTCTCCGACGATCTAGACCCTTACACACCTCGCCGTCCTCGCCCAAGCACCACCTCGATCGCCTGCGTCTTCAGCCCACCTCGCAATGGGTTTTGATCGCACCTTGTCACCACAAATTCCATATGAACAGCGATGACAAACACAGGGTATAAAACCCTATCTCTACCATTAACGGCCATCTCGACCATTGATAAATCATGATAACATTTTACGCATGATCTTCGTCACCCCCTCTACCTTCAAGCTCAACCACGACAACGAGTTCGCCGTCGATCGTCGTAATTTGGCCAATAAAGCTCAAACATTCAACACAGAATGCACATCAAATTCCAAACTAAAAATCATGATACATACTTTAAAAATTATGATTTCCTGTATTGAATTCAATTGTGAAATCAAAACTTAAATTTGAATTCATAAATTTTTGACCCAATTTAATTTTTACTGTAAATTTATAAATCCTGAGCCAATTATTAATTTTGAATACCTATAATTATTTTTAGGTGAGTTGTTACATGATTTCAAACAACTTTCATTTACAAATAATAAGCTAATTCGAATTCAAAATTGAGTTATTGAATTTATTAAGAAAAAGAAGCCTGTTATCATCTCACAGAGCATATATTTGTATGTTTACAGACATCTCACAGTCATCAATCACTCATACACGTACATTCATCAATTTAAATCCAAGAATCCAGGCAAACATCATGATTTTCATACACATATCAAAATGGAACCCAGCAATAAACTGTTTTTAAAATATGTTTACTCACCAGATTAAAGCAGAAGACAAAAAACTATATTTGTTTCCAGGTTTGTTCATTTTAATCTGAATCTCTTTTGCATGTTGAATTAAATCTTTGTTGTTGATCTCTGAATTGTTTGTTGATTAATCATCTTTCCTGATTGCATTTGAAGGTCGTGCATTGATGTTGAACTTGCTTTTTAATTTCCTGTTTCAGGTTTCATTATCCTTCTTTTGATTTGTATTCATTTTAGTTGAAATGAAGAAAGAATTCAGCTGAAAGTAAAATTAAATCTCTTCTTCATATTTTTACTTTTTTAAAATTAAATTATCAAAGGGAAATGCCATTTTTCCCTTTTATGTTTTAATTAGCTTACACCTAAGCTTATATGTTTACAAATGTCTCTAACATGTATTATAATGTTTACAAGTGTTTTAATGCTTATTATTGATTTACAAGTGTTACTTTTCTTTTTATGATTTATTTAAGTTATATATATGTAATTATGTAATATTTACATGAATATAATGTGTATTTATTTTATATAAATAAGCTTTAGATTTTTGTAAATATACATATGTGAATTCGTGTACATGCTTGTACATTACTTATGTTTAGATCCAATTAAGTGTATTATATGTTTATAAGCTTGAGAATTTATTTTAACTCTATATATAAAATTTCTAAACCAAATTTATCTTATCTTAGAAAAATGAAAGAATATTAAAAACAAATGAACTTTTTAATTTAATTCTTATTTAAAACTCAAGTTTAAAATATATAAGAAATTATTCTTGTTGTTAAAAATTTAAATCTCAAATATCACTTTAAAAGTATTAAGTCAAATTATAATTTCCAAATTACAAACTATATATATATATATATATTAAAGTTTGAAAACACTTTATTAAATTTAAATCAATACTTTTCCATTTTCAATATATACAAATATATATTTATTTTAAATGGAAAACATTTTTTTACATTAGTTTTGATAATCACTATATTGAATTTTAAAACACAATTTCAAATCACAGTATATATATATATTACAATTTGAAAACAAAGCTTTTATTACATTAGAGACTTCCTATTTACAATATATATATTATAAATAGAAAATATTCTGATTAGCTTTTGAAAAATAATCTTTCCAATTTTATGTTGTTAGGAAAAGATATTAATAAATATTGTCAAATTAATCATATTTAGCCTTTAAAAGAATTTTAACTTGTCAATTTATAATATAAAATGATCAAATCAATTTAATTTTTAATAAAGATTATTAAATTGATATTGCTCAAAATTCCGGGTCATCACAACCCACAGCCTCTAGTGTTAAATTAGCCTTAGGACCCTCAATCCGCTGTCCCTTTCAATTGGTATCAGAGCATTGGTTTTCATAGTTTTCGTAATCTAAAACTTGAAATTTTTTTACTGGCTACCAACACTGGTAATGTCAACTCTGGCACTAGTTCTGTTATCGCTAACACTAGTTCATTTGTAGAAGGTCGGTCTACTGTCAGACCACCATTTTTCAATGGCAGTAATTATGCATATTGGGCTTGTAGAATGAAAATTTATTTATCTATAGGATTAGACACTTGGAATATTACACAAACTGAGTATATTGAACCAACTACCAATTTTTCCCAATGGACTGCTATGCAAAAGGGTGTTGCACAAAATAACTCAAAGGCCATGGATATATTATTTTGTTCCTTAGATAGGGATGAGTTTAATAGAATGTCTATTTGTAAGTCTGCATTTGAAATCTGGAAAACT
Organism: Allium cepa; assembly: GCA_030765085.1. NCBI lineage: Eukaryota > Viridiplantae > Streptophyta > Magnoliopsida > Asparagales > Amaryllidaceae > Allium > Allium cepa. The sequence continues at coordinate 562,967,579 of CM060939.1, forward strand.
TTGCAAGTTACTCATGAAGGAACAAGCAGAGTTAAACATATTAAAATTTCCATATTAACTAATCGGTTTCAATAGTGTAAAATGCATACAAACGAGTCCATTTCCGACATGTACTGTCGATTTTAAGATATTGTTGATTCACTAATTGCACTGGGAAAAATCTTTTTGGAGGAAGACCAAGTCAAAAAAATTCTAAATTCACTCACTCCAGAATGGGATCCAAAGACATTTGCAATCGAAGAAGCAAATGATACCAGTCTCGTGAAAATAGAAGAACTGATTGAGAATCTGATGTCTTAAGAAGTTCAACTACAAGGAAGAAGAGAAAATAAGGCTACAGAAAAGAAGTCATTAGCATTCAATGCAACAACTGAAGATTCAGAACCAGACAGTGATGAGGAGATTGCTTTCATGACAAGAAACTTTCGAAAATTCCCTAAATATAGAAAAATGAATAATTACAAAAGAAATGATCAAAGGAATTCTAGAAATAATGTGGAAAACGTCAAGAATGATAGATGCTAAAATTGTAATAAAGTCGGGCATTATAGGAAAGACTGTCCATATTCAGATAAACCGTTATTCCCTCCAAACAATGATTCGTCAAGGAAAAGAAAGAAAGCATACACAGCAACTCTTGATGACTCAGACTCATCATCCAGTGACGATAAAAAGAAGACGAGAAATTAAATTTGTGTTTCACTACTATTCATGAATCAGACGACGATGGAAGAATGGATCTAAAAATAGATACGTATTTACATTATTTTTATTTTTTCTTGGTTGAATGGATGCTTGTTTGTTTGCTTGATTTTATTAAATTCCTTGGAGTTTAAATTCAAATTCATCCCTTGAAATTTGAATTTTAATTCAAAAATAATATTATTTTAATAATATTTTAAATATTAAATTATTAATATTTAAGCATTATTATATTTAATATTGTCGTAGGAATTATATAATTAGAATATAGGATATAATATATATAGTTATTAGAAAATAGGATTAGACACTTGTCCTTTGAATCAATAAGCACATGTCGACATACCCGGATACCCCATGTCGACATGCCCCTAAGAATTTGATTTCAAAATTTGAATTCAAGCTTTTGAATTTCTATCTACCTTTTCACTAATTTAAATGCTCTGGAAAGATGCCTCTTGACCAGAGAACATGACCATATAATCTCTATTTATCTCACTCTCTTTATCATCACTTTTCACTTTTATTTCAAATTTCAAACTTATCTTCATTATCTTCAACTCCTCTCAAAATTCTTCAATGGCCTCTTCAAGCACTCCTAACACCATTAGGCTTCCAAAATCTATCAAAAACTTTTTTTTAATGACCCGGAAGCTATCAAAGTATGTAAACTTTGGTAAAACTCATACGGGAAAATTTGCTATTTTTGAAGATTTTCCTTCTTATGAAATTGAAAATCTTTTTCAACAATTTTCTATTCTTAGTTTAGTTGATAACAAAAAAAATGATTTTGTGTGTTATCCAAACCTTATTAAGATGTTTTATGCGAATTTGAATCGCGGTTTTTATGATGGGGAAGAAGGACAAATTTGGAATAGTGTTAAAGGAACACAAATTGTTTTGGATTGTGAAAATTTGGAAAATATTTTTGGATGTAAGTATACCGGAATGAACTTCTCAGAATTTCAAATCAATGAAAATGGTCGAGAGATATTTCATCACATTTTTAAAGAGGATGACAATTTTGAATTCAAAATTTGTTATTTTTGTCCAAAAGTAAGAATTGTTAATCTTCTTATCCAACACTCTTATACCAAGATCGGGAAAGTACACCAACCCGACTTTGAAAGTTTGCAAAGCTCTTTTTGCAATTTTTGGAAATTATTATATTAATTGGGCTCAAGTTATTTTGGATGTGCTAAGGCCCAAGAACTTTACCATGGGTGAAAACACATTATACCATGGAATTTATCTTACTCAAATTTTCAATTACTTTGAAGTTGATTTTAAAAGGGAAGAATTTACAACTAGAAAAGTGTTCAACCATGGAAACATTTCCCTTATGAAAATTCCATTAGTGTTTCAACCATATGAAACACTTATTTAAAAGGAAGAAAGGATTGCTCGTGAAGAAATGAAAGAAATGGAGGTAGAAGAAGAAGAAGACGAAGAGGAAGGAATGGAAATTGAGGAGGAGGAAGAGGAAGATCAAGAAACCTCCTTAGAAAGTATTGAATATCCTACTAATCCCGCTAATCCCTCCAACAATACCATTCTCAATAAACAAAGAATTATAGTGGAAAATCAAAAGACACTTAAAAGATCAATGAGTAAGAAATGGATAAGATTTCCACTAAAATTGACAAGTTCTTCGGGAAAATTAGTAGAAAGCTTAGACTATCATCGTCTTCGTCTAACTAGTTTTAGTTCATATTATCTTAAGTTCTATCTTTGTATTTCCTTTATTTTAGTTAATATTATATTATCTTATGTAATGTTGACTAGAATTATTAATGGAATTTTTCAGTTCTTGTTATTCTTGTTCACTTGTCACTGTAATTGCTTGTTTTTATATTATACAAATTTTAGTTTAATAGATTTGTTAATATTATTCAAAACAAAGAAAAATGTCACTTTAGGCAGAGGCATGTCGACATACACCATCACCCCATCTCGACATTCAACGGGCAGAAACTAGTTACACTTTCAAATTTTAATTTCATGTAATTAACTTATGTTTATTCATTTCAAACAACTTTCTATCCCTATTTAAATCTGTTTTTTCCAGAATAAATTGTCAAACTTCATCTCTAGTCATTTTCTTTCATAGTTCTTTCTATTTCTTGAATTATGGCTTCTTCGATTAAGAATCTAAGTGATAATCTTAAAGAAACTCTCACTTCCTTCAAGAATATTCTTACATTCATACTTCGTAATCAGCGTCACTTAGAATTTAGTCAAACACGGATGATCAAGGAGCAAGAGAAATATTTCGACTCCCTTTGTTGGATGATCTCAGCCCTTAACAAGGATGATCTCAAAGGAATTCTACCAGTTACTCTCGATAAAGATAAAGAAAAATGCGATGCCATTAAAGCAGACCCTATCTTTGGAGAATATGGATGGGTGGAAGTACCAAAGAATGTCTAGTCATTCTGTATGTTATTTGTTTGATTTGATTGGTGTGTGTTAAAACTTGATTGACTTAACTTATTTGGTATGGTTTGTACATATGTTTGATTAAATAATTACTGTAAATATAATTAGCTGATGATTGATTTATTTGATTACACTTATGATCACACTTAGCACTTATTACACTTATATATGGTTTACTCTATTTTATTATGGTTGATTATCCTATAACAAGTTCAGGAATTTTAGTAGTTAGAAGTTTTTGTTGATGACAAAGGGGGAGAAGTTATAAAATAGTAGTTGGCTTCGAGTAAGGGGGAGTTATGATGGTTTGGAGTAAAGGGGAGTCATAGAGTAAGGGGGAGTTATGATAGGAATTATGGTACAACAAGTATATAAATACAGGTTGTCATCATCGAAAAGGGGGAGATTATTAGGAACTGAGATGTTGATTTTGATGACAACAATCTTTTTAACTATCCTATTATAAAATATATACTAACACTATAATCTAGATAGATATGTATATGCAGGATATATAGATATGCAGGTATTGATTACTAAAGACTGATCAGTATAAAGACTCAAGACTGAAGACTCTAGAGTATCAAGATCAAGATTTCAAGATACGTGTCTAGTTTTTGTTAAAACTTAGCATGGAAATCATCATTTCGAATTTCATTTAGGATGGAACCCATTTCTACCTTCTTAGTGCTTACAAACCCACGACAAGTAGCTTACAAAACTACGACAAGTGGCTTACAAACCCACGAACATCCTGGTTTTGTACAAGTTCTCAAGTCCTGATGTGATGAGATATTTTACAGGAAGAAGCTTGCAAAACTACTTCAAAATGGGATTTTATAAAATGATTTTCAAAACTGCCCTTCAAAATGTTTTAGCCTTAAAACTATCTTTTCAAATGATTTTCAAAAGGATGTTTTAGCCTTAAAATATCCTTTGTTTTTGTGTTTTAAAACATAGTAAAATTAGTTATTTTACTCCAGAATCATTTCATCTTGTTTTCGTTTCGATACCATTTTCAGAACAAATTTACATTATTTTTAACAAGGGGATGTCGACATCATGGGATACCCCATGACGACATGGTGGCCGTTGAATTCAAAAGTTTCAATTTTCAAAAGAAGTGTCTATTCGTTTAAATCTCTTCACGAATGGTTATGACCATTGGTGCTTTGTAAATAGGCTTCACAAACGAATATTTTAATCATCTATTTTCATATTTTCTTCACTTATTCTTTCATAAATCCATGTTTTATAATTTTAATATTTTTAAGATCATGCCGAAATTCTGCCAAATTCTCAAGTGAATCAAATTAGAATCTCATTCTTGTTTGATTCTTTGCCCTCTCTCGAAGATCAAAGTGCTATTCAGAGTTATAGGACCAATTTGTAATCAAAAGTTTATCGAGTCTCTCTATAAGATGTGGTTGTGCCTGGAAATCAATTGGGTATTGTGGCCTGTAAATCAAGAGAGTTTGCCCTGGACTCGTGAGACTGAAGGGTACCTCAAGGCCTTTATAAATTGAGGAGCGTAATCTCGACACTGATTTAATAAAAATCTGTATGAGGTGGTTTGCCTTGTTACATGACTGGATGCAGGGTAACTCCGTACCAGTATAAAATCTGGTGTGTTCTTTCCGTTTACTGCCTTTTATTTTCTTTCTGCATCTATGTTTGATTCTGTGATTAAGTTCTGCATTTGTTTGTGCCATAATTTCAATTTAGTTCATATAAGTATTAGAATTCATTAAATACTATTCATCCCCCTAGTGTTAAATTAGCCTTAAGATCCTTAATCCGCTGTCCCTTTCAGCTTTCCCCTATAACTGCCATGCGGCCAACTGCCTTCTAGTGATATCACCTAGATCTAATAGGCTAAAGAACTTCTTGTAAGAACTAAATCATGCCTTAGTCAACAAATAGATTTCGATATCTACATCAGGTTTTCCATCTAAAATTGAGAAATCCCAACAGAGCTTTGGGAAATCCACGGATGGTGCTGGTCGGATAGGAGTAAACTCCGGAGTTGTAGTAGAATTAGGAATAGGAGGAGTCTCGGTAAGGTTAGTGCTATTTTCTTGACCAGTCACTTGCAAGCACCATTAAATCATAAATGAATATTCACCCAGAGATATCCATGGCATCAACCTTGGTGCTAGTTCCAATCATGGTTTCTACCCCACTAGTGTTGGTAGTGTGGGTCATCATTTTAGTTTTATGGAGTTACTCATATTTGACTTTTAGAAAAGGAAATATGATTCATTAGCAATCTCCCAGTAGATAGAGAATAGAGATAGAACAGGAAATGGTGTGTATGTATGTACTCAACTCACTTATATACGATATATATACAATGTAAAAATTACAAATACACTCTTCCAATACGTTGCTAGTCCTTAATTTAAGAGATATTTTTCTCTGATACCAAGTATAACAACTTGAAATTTTCAACCTTGTAATCTAACAAACCTCACAATGTGTAAACCCTAGAAAAAAACATGCCCTTCGCTTAAGATGACAAGATGAAAAAAAATATTATCTATCACTTCGTGAGCTCACGGTGAAAGGTAACACACCATATAATATAACCAAATTTCTCTTTATTTCAAACCAATGAGTGGTATATATGAGTTTGGTCGCATGTAATAATAAGGGATTTCTTTCGTTAAAAAGTATTAACCAAACTCTATGTTGCTTCCACGAAGGGATGTGCGGACGGATTTCAACATGGTATCAGAGCAGGTCACTACCGACAAAAGTTCAAGCCATGAGAGGGTGACCTATATGCTAGATTGAAATATTAATAGGTGTGTGAAGCCATCCAAGGAAGAAAGAGCTACCGTCGGGTCAGTTTCCATAGAGCGGGCCAAGCCTACCCTACTGATATGGTCAAACCCACATATAAGGCTAAGCTTACCCAAATGAGTTAACACAAGCTTAATCACCAAATGGACGTAGTCCTATATATGGCTTACAAACCCATTTCTGTACGACAATATGCACTTTAGAAAATACTTGGATAACTGAGAAATTATGTTACCCTGATAATCAATAAGGTCACAAAATCAATAGTCAAATAATCACTAGTAATAGCGACACACTATCCATTCGTATGTACACACACACCCACTATATATATATATATATCCAAATATTCCATTCAATCAAATAGGGAGAATCACGTAATAATGTAGATCACAAGGTCGACCTAAAACTCATAGAAAGGCCCAAATTGATTCACACCTTCCCGCATGACTTGTCCCTATCGGATCTAGATTTACTAGACCCAACAAAGCACTACCGGTTGACTGGTGGGTTATACCACTAGTAGAGTGGTGATTGGTCAGGTCAAAAATGTTAATACCTCACTTATTGATTTTGATGAAAACAACCATATAAAATATAGATAATATTGTTTTGCCAAGTTATATAGTATATAGTGTAGAATATTACACAGGTGCTGAATCGAAGACAATATAACATAAAGAATCAAGATAAAAATTTGAAGACTCATGAGTTCAAAGACAAAGAAATAAATATACAAATATTTTAATTTAGTTTTTAGATTCATTAAAATATATTATTAATGTCCTTGATAGCAATCTATTAAAATATTTAATAAAAGTTTTTAAGGGTTCAAAATATTTAAAAACTATATTTAAATTATTTTACAAAGTATAGAATTTTCAAAACAATTTAAAAAGAAAACTTTTTTCAAATTTCACCAGGATATGTCGACCTATAAGCCATTAGATGTTTTTTAAATTTTTAATGGAAGTGTTTTTCGAACATAACCCTTCACGAATGGATACATCTGCATTTACAATATAATAAGGAGTGTAAATGAATTTTTAACTAATTAATTACTTACTTTCTTCCCAATCCTTACTCTATTGAAAATTCTCTTGAAAAATATACTTTATTCTATTCCAAATCATATAGAATCAATTCATATTTCATTGCATTGATTCACTACTACTTACTCACTATTTTGTACGCATCTCGCTCTCTCATTTCAAAGATTAAAATGCAATCTAAGAGGCTATATGATCCATTGCATCCAAAGTACAACTATTTGTCTTTGAAAAGACATCAGTTCTACACTAGTTTGTATGGGTATGCTTGTAGCCCGTTCAAATCAAATGGGTATGCTTAGTAGCCTGTTCAAATCTAGTGGGTGTGCTTGTAGCCCATTCAAAATAAGTGAGTTTGACCTGGACTCAAAATAAAGGAAACTGTGTCTCGTAGCCTTGAAATCAAGATTTTAATTGGTTTGCCAACTACTGTATGATCGGAACTTGAAAAGAAATCTATACAAGAAGTTTTATGGGACTGGATGTAGTAGAAATCCGAACAGTATAAAATATTTGGTGTCATCTCTCTAACTCTTCACTTTTTAAATTTGTGGCATTTATATTTATCTATGATTGCATCTGTAACTGATTGTTAGTACAAATCTATATTGTTACTATAGTTTTGTTATTAATCTTGAATGAATATTAAAAAAGTTTACACGAGTTAGAAAAAACTATTCACTCCCTTCTGGTGTTAAATTATCATTAAGATCCATTATTCCTTAACTTACATTTGGTATTAGCGCATAAGGTTTTCAAAAACTCATAATTTGATTTTTGAATAGTTTAAATGGCAAGTAATATTATTAGTACTCTTTTTAACATTTTTATAGAAACAATTTTGTAAAACCAAGAAGGAACAAGTATGTTATAGATTAGAAACTAATTATTTTGAAAAGACACTTGATATTTTGGAATGGTACATTATTAAATTACTGGAACAAGTATGTTATATGGAAAACGACAAACAAACACTTAATATTCATATATCACAAATCAAGAAGGACAAATGGATACTGGACAGTGGATGCTCAAGACATACAACAGGAACTTCGGAGATCATGAAAGATATTGTTTACAAAGATGGTGGATTGGTTAATTTTGAAAACAACTCTAAAGGATATGTGATTGGCGTTGGCATTGTCGTAACTCTAAAACTCTTACTATTCTAATGTTTTACTAGTCAGGAATTTGAAACACAACCTACTTAGTATTAGTCAACTGTGTGACAAAGGTTTTAAAATTAAGTTTAAAAAGATATTTGCTGCATCGATGATAACAAGTCAAACATTATCTTCGAAGGTGTTAGGGAACATAACATTTACATTTTAAGTACGAGAGTGTCTAATGACAATCTGTGTCTTTTGGTTGAATTTAGTGACTCTTGGATTTGACCCAGAAGATTTAGTCGTTGGATTTTAAACACCTATCTAAAGATGCTAGATATGAACTTCATAGGGGTCTCCCTAAATGAGTTTTAACGTTAATAACTTATGTGATGCCTACCACCTAGGAAAACATCATAAAAGTTATTTAAATCAAAAGATATGATTTATACTTCTTAACCCTTTGAACTTGTTCACCAAGTCCTTTTCAGACCCTCACAAATACAATCTGTAAATCATAATATATATGTTTTTATAATTGTAGATGATTTCTTTAGATATACATGGACAATTTTCTTAAAACTTAAAACTAAAGCTTTTGAAATGTTTAAATTTTTTAGTAAAAGAATTTAGAATCAAAAATCACTTAAAATTAAAATGGTTAGGAGCGATCGTGGAGGAGAGTTCGAAAATGAAAGTTTTGAAATCTTTTGTAATAAGAAAGGAATTGCATATAACTTTTCATTCCCAATAACACCTCAACAAAATAGAGTAATAGGACGTAAAAATAGAACTATATAAGAATGTGCTAGAACTATGCTAAATGCTAGTGATTTACCTAAAAGTTTTTGGACTGGAGCAGTTGTTACAACATGCTATATATTAGATAAAATTTTATAAGACATCGACAAAGAAAACTCATTACGAATTATTTTATGATAAAAAGTCTAAAGTATCTTATTTTAGAGTTTTTGGTAGTAAATGTTTTATATTAAATACAAAAGATAATTTAGATAAATTTGATGCTAAATTAGATAAAGTAATCTATGTTGGCTATTTTAATAGAAGCAAATCTTATAGAGTTTTTAACACCAGAACTAATATTATTGAAGAAACATAACATGTTTCATTTGACGAAAATTTTAAAGTTAATAATACTGATTTTGATGAAGAAGAAAACAATAATAATAAAAATGAAAATAATGAAATTACTAATATAGAAACCACAAATGATGAAAGTAATAATAACTCAGAAAACTTAAATCTCAATAAAAGAACAAATATTTGAAGATCGTCATATAGAAAATATTTTGGAAAATATAGTATTAGTTCTACAAACAATAAAATCAACTAAATAAAATGAGTAATGTAGCCTTTATCTCAATTAACGATCCTAAAAATCCAAAGGAAGCATTATTGGATGATTCGTGGATTCTAGATATGCGAGAAGAACTAATTTAGTTTACCAGAAATGATGCTTGTTAATTAGCCCCTAGCGCTGAGAATAAAATTATAATAGGAACAAAATGGGTATATAGAAATAAACTAAATGAGCAAGGATAATTCATAAGAAATAAAGCACGTTTAGTTGATCAAGATTTTGGTCAAAAATAAGGAATAAATTTTGATTAAACCTTTGTCCCATAGCTAGATTAGAGGGCATTAAAACTTTACTCGCTTTTGCAAATTATAATAACTTTAAATTATTTTCAAATGGATGTTAAAAGTAACTTTTTAAATGGCTTTATTAAAGAAGATGTTTATGTAGAACAACCTCCACTTTCAAAGATGAAAACCCTTTAAATCATGTTTTTAAATTAAAGAAAGCTTTGTATGAACTAAAATAAGCTTCTAAAACTTGGTATGAAAGACTTAAATCTTATTTAGTCTAATATTGACTGAAGAGGAAACCTCCAATCTTTTCATTCACAATCCCTTAAATAATGAGGAAGAGAAGGAAGAAGAGGAAGAGTAGGATGATACTGAAGATGATGAAATCAAGTGTATAGAAGAAGTTTCCTTTAATCATGATGGAAATCCTATGGAACAAAAAGGAAATTTTTACCTCCGCAACCCTTATTGTCCCATCCATAGGTTTCCTATTATCAAAAAGAAGCATTAATTCTTATATTTAGTTTGGATTGTCTAAGGTTAGATTGATAGTGTTATTATTAGGTGTGTTTATTGACTTTTAGATATGTATGCTTGGATTGTTAGTTTAGTTTATATAGTTAAGGTTGAATAAATAAAGATTCTCTTGTCTTATTTAAATTTCTTCAAATTTCTTTTTGATTATTATATGTCTTAATATATGCCATGATTATATCATATTGCATCTAAATATGTCTTATTTAATGCCCTTGTTTCATGCTTTAATTATTAGTTGTATTTTTTATATAGTTAAAATCATATTGCTTATCATATCAATTAAATTATTGATTTTGACTCCATAGTTTAGAAGTATATCATTTAAGTGGAGTATTGTTTTTTTTACCCTTTTTTTGTTGATGACAAAAGGGGAGACTAATATAAAATATACGTATGTATATATTTTAGGAGGAGTTATGTGACTCAGGAGGAGTTATATCATATTTTATTTTATATACAAGAATATTTAACGTTTGTCATCATCAAAAATGGGAAGATTGTTAATACCTATATTATTGATTTTGATGACAACAACCATATAAATATAGACACTAATGTTTTGCCAAGTTATATAGTATAAAGTGAAAAATATTACACAGGTGCTGAGTTGAAGACTATACAATATAAAGACTCAAAATAAAAAATTGAAGACTCATGAGTTCAAAGACAAAGAAATAAAGATCTCAAGATTATATTTTAGTGTTAAGAGTCATTAAAATATATTATTAAAGTCCTTAATAGTAATCTTTGATCCTTATCTCCAATATCTTACTCATTCTTTCATTAGAAAATAGTGTTAAAATCATATATAATCAATACATACTTCATCGTACTGATTCACTACTAACTATTTTGCAAGCATCTCTCTTATTTCAAAGATCAAAGTCTATCTAAGAGGCTATAGGATCCATTGTATCGAAAGCACAACTATTTGTCTTTCGAAAAACATCAACTTTACTCTTGTTTGTGTCCATTCAAACCAAGTAAGTGTGCATATTAGCATGTTAAAATCTAGTGTATGTGCCTGTAGCCCATTCAAATCAAGTGAGTTTGCCTCGAACTCGGAATACAGAAGGTCGTGTCTTGTAGCCATGAAATCGAGATTATAATTGGTTTGCCGCTACTGTACAAAGTAGGTGCTTGAAAAGAAATCCACATAAGTAATTGCATAGGACTGGATGCAGGAGAAATCTAAACAAATGTAAAATCTCTGCAGTCATCTCTCTAACTCTTTACTTTTTATTTTAATGCTTTTATATTTATCTATGATTGCATCTGTGAATGATTATTAGTATAAATCTGTGTTGTTAATCTATGATTTGATATTAATCCTAAAATAATTTTAAAAGATTTACATATGTTAGAAAACGCTATTCATCACCCTCTAGTGTTAAATCAGCCTGAAGATCCTTTATTTCGCAACTACAACACTCCTAATTTTAGATCAACATTATCTAGGGTATTTAATTGAATAGATTAAATAGAATAATGTATATTGTTAAGGAAAATGAGATTTAAAAATTTATAAGGTCGAACCATTACTACTGAACTATGTAAGACTGTTTTAAGTTTAATAAAAGAAAGAGTGCATGGAAGGAGTAAACTAGGAAATAGACCTACATGTTACTTTAAACCCTCTCCCCTCTCATATCACCCATATTCTCATTTAAAAAAATCACAAAAGAAAACCTTGAGACCGACCATTAAAATAAGGAAGAAGAGGATCGAAATTTGAAAAGATTCAAGAGCAAGCTTAGGGAAATTAAAGCAACACCAAATCTCGACTCCAACAATTTAATCTGAGGTGAATAATACATAATTGTCTCTATTTTTAGTTCTTGAATTCGGCTATGGATAATATCCAAACAGTTTCGATGATTTTTTCCAACTTATGCTTGTTTAATCACTATTTGGATAGAATAATGATTTATGGAATTATTTATGAAATTATTTAAGTGGGTTTTAAGGGTAAAAGCTAAGTTTTGAATCTCCAAATGATTCAATTTTTTGCTATGATGTGTAAAATGATGTTTTAGAGATGTGTTTTTTAATTTCAAAATTTTCCAAATTTAACTGAATATTTTAGGAATTCCTAAGGGTGGAAATTCGGTTTATTTTGGATTTTAATTATTTAAAATAATTAAATATGGTTTTTGGTCCTGAAATTTTTATATAGTAAAGAAAATGTTCAAACTAAATTTCATTAAATTTTTGGGATTTTTCCTGAGTGAATATGATTTATTGTGAATTTATTATGCTAGATAAGCATTTAAATTAATAATCAATTAAGGATATTGATTAATTAAAGTTGGAAAATATTTGAACTTGAAAAATGTATGCGGCGGATTTTTAGCAAAGAAATGATTAAACTATTGCTTTATCCAATAGGAATTGAATAAGAAATGAGATTTGATGAAAAGTATTTGCTTTTATTAGCAGTAAATCAGTTTTCTTGATAATTACAGTAATGTCTTGCCGCATGTATACTCTCTGAGCCTATAGAAGTGTTGCGTCCATGAGTGTCAGTGTCGATGCGGAGGGAAGTGCCTGATAACCGCCAGGTAGTTAAGGAGCGCCTCCAACCATGTTGAAGTCAATAAAAGCGGCAATTTATACTTATTGGCATAATATTATCGTGATTCATCTCTCTCCGCCTACTTTTTGACTTTGCACTTATACGTTGGCAGCATAGTAGCTAAAATAAGTTAAGTATAAAAGTGGTATAATGACGCCGATAGTCTTAAGGCCGTTATGCATAAGTGTCGGCGACCCTATGTACAAAGGTTTTACATAGTTGGGGATTGGCAACGATGCAACATGGAATTGACTTCACATCTCTTCCTTTTCATGCCGAAGAAGCTTATTTTTATGTAAAATAAAACTAATTTAAAGAGGCATAGTGGCCTATGTTAAAGAGGGTCGATGACCCTATGTTTTCGGCATTTAACTATTTGTTTCATAATATCCTAAGGTTTTGTTTAAAAAGTGTATAGCCTATGTTATATAAGGGCCAATAACCCTATCTTCGATAATAAGTTTATACTTAAATGAACTTTAAGGTTTCGGTCTTCCGCCTCGGATAGAGGTCGACAATGTCTTAGTAATGTGAGTTATTTTATTAAAGATGGAGAGCTCTAGCCCTTCCTGTCCACAATATTTTGTTGTCAACATTGATCTATTTTAATTATTTAATGGAGATGAACCATGTGACTTATGATTTTGAATTAAAACCTTAGGGATCCCAATGTATATCTTAATGAGTTCGACATAGATCATTTGGGGATACCAATGTATGTTACTTTCAAATGTTATAACTTTAAAGGGAGATAACCTGATTCGGGACACTATCAGACATAGGTTAAACATGTTGGTATCACATGAATTAAATTGTTAAATGATAGGTTTATAGTCATCTTATGAAAACTATGGGATGTGAGATGGATAGTTCACATCATGATGGAGATGGATAGTCTCTACAAGGTTAATAAAGGGTTTGTAGTCAATGGGTAGTCAACATGGTAAGGGATGAGTAATCCAAGTAATAATAACATATAAGATGGATAGTCCATATAATTTGGTTAGTAAAACCATGGGTGATGGGTAGTCAACATAGTAGTGGATGGGTAATCCAAAGAATTAATATATGTGAGGTGGGTAGTTAGCATAAGCATAAGACATATAGTCAATGAAATTTATATGGGTAGTCTAATAACTTGGGATGGGTAATCCAGTGTATATTGCATGTCTTCATATCAATATATTATTATGTTATAATCATTGCGAATGCAAGAGTATGGTATATGGTTGAGATATTTTGGTTAAGATACAAGTGAGGGAAAAACCCATTCTACTCAGCGGCGTGGTCTCACTAGATACCTACTTAGTTCGAGATGGTAGGTTATTATTCATACCAGGCTGTTGTCTGATCCGAAGTTTTTGTTTTCCCCATTAACTCATGGGTACTCATTTAAGTAGGCCAGGAGTAAGGGTTTTCAAGTTTTTAGTTGGACAAATAAGCTTTTAGAGACATGTAAGGAGTAGTCTACCTATTAGGAACTTTATCTAATTCCGCCATGTTATTTGGTTTTGTCTATATGAATGTAGTAACAAGTCATATAATTGCTAATTGTTAGACTCTGATCAACGAAGGGGGCATCTTCATATGTCGCTCTTGGGGTATTTTGTAATAATTATATTTTCTCTAAACATGAAATCATGAATGGGGTTATGTATTGAAATCATAATTTGGAATAATATGTAAAAGTTATTTCTGAATAGTGTTTGAATTTTTTTGTATTAATGTACACCTGATTATTCCTATGATTAACATAGCCTTGTTTTGTCGTCGAGAATTAATAACTATGGATGACTACAGCATCCATAGTGGTTAGTTTTAGGGTTTAGAATTGGGGATGTTACAAGTTGGTATCAGAGCATAGTTTGTGTATAAAATTGAAAGATTAATTTCTTTTTGAAAATATAATCCTAATGAATCAGAGAATAAGATTGGGGTCTTGGTAGTGCGCTATAGTAGCATACTTGTATTTGCTGTATATAAGTATGTATTATCCCCTCTCTCTTAGATCGTTCTTCTGCATCTTACTAAGGCTCGTATGTAGATTTACAAGAAAGAAAGATATGAAAGTGGGAAACAGAAGAATGAACTTAGGTGGTGAAATCAATACAACAAATGGAACTGTTTAGCCCAACACCAGAAGGAATCCGGATCGACAGGCTAATGCTAACCAAAATGCAAATCCCAATGTAGGTGCAGTGACCACACCAGTAGATATGGGGGCTATTTATCAATTCTTCATCAATCTAATGCAAGATGGAGCTGTTGTAGGAGTAGCCGGAGGAAATGTTGGTAATGCAGGAGGAGTCAATCCCATTTCATCACTTGGTAATAACTATGTTAAGCTGAGTCGATATTACACCAGCTTGGGTAGAAAGCCTTTTTTGGGGACCGAGGATGCAATAGAAGTGGAGAACTGGCTGTTACATTATGAAATAATCGTTGCAAATTTAGATCAAAATAATAGGCAGAAAAAGAGGTTAGCTTCGAGATAGTTGCAAAGAGCTTCTTTGTTCTTGTGGAACGGGGTAATCGTAGGGGTACCAGAAGAGGAATTGACTTAGGCAAAATTTCAATGGAGATTCGAGGAAAGATTTTTATCTGAAGTAGCTAAGTCAGCCTTGCTCAAAAAGTTTATGAAGATGGAGCAAGGATAAATTTCAGTGTTGGAATACTCTGCTAAGTTTAATGAGTTGTCCAGATATAGATATGCCACTATTGACATTATTATCAAGAGGACGAGAAGTTTATCGAGGGATTGAGCCGGAGATTGCCACGACAACTATTGTAACGACCCGTAAATTTTAAATAATTTTATTTGTTTTATTAATATATTTAATTGAAATTTTTGTGAAATTTTAAATAATAAAATTTTGAAATAAAAATTTAATATTTTGAAATGCGTCTAGTTAAACATAGCAACTGGTAAATTTTCATCCGAAAATATGAAAGTTTATTTTCGTGTGTAATTTTATTTCAATTTAATCAGTTTGAAATTGATGAAAATAAAATGTTTTCGAAACATAAATAATTTTATATAGAAAAATTCTAAATCATCTTCTGATTGAGATGTCATTTTTTGTTTTTCCAAATTCAGGCTTTTTTAGCTCCGTCGATCTTATTTTTCTGCGTTTTTGCTTCATTTTCCGCTAGTAGAAAATTCAAATTTTTAAAATTCAATCATATCACTGATATCTTTATACAGTTTTGATCATCTCGTTGTGCTGATCTCTATGGTATATTCAATTATGTGTTTTGAAGTCCTGTGCACAGCGGAATCCGTAAAAAAAAATTCTTATTCGGTACTGTTTGTGATGTCCATTCAAAATTTCAAACGGCTAAGGCATTTATCATCAGACTTTACTTTTTCATTTTTTTTATTGCATGATGTACGTGTTGCGTGTGTACGTTACCTTTCATGTGACTGATAGCCTTACATATTATAATTTATATTATATAAACCAACCTATATCTATTTATTTTCCTCCTGTAGCTAGCCTCTCTTTCTTTTGTTTTCTCTCTAGTTTTCTGTGCCTTTTCTTTTCCAATGGAACTGAGATAGTCCATCTTCCTTTTTTTCCATCGATAGCCGTATCATGTTTCCTTCAACACCAAACGCCGAGCAAGCCTGGCCGCAACCCATGCCTCCGACTGCACTGCAGCACCAACCTCCTCTGATCTCGTTCCCTTCGCTTCCACCTGTTCCCTTCGCTTCCACCATCCTTCAAGTGACATCCTCGGCCGAGCACACCATAGCTCCACCCATCTTCCACCTGTGCAACCACCGGAGTCGAGCAGCAAATGCAATAACACACTCAACCACAACCGTGATAGCCAACTCACCTCTATCCTCTTAGATTGCTCGCACCACCTACTTTTAATTTTTGGTAAGGATATTTTATATATATTGTATTATATTTTATTAAGGTATATACATGCATGGGTTATATAATAATAGTTTATATATCTGAATACATACTCTATATTTTGTTCAAAAATGATGCTACTTGGATATAAATTTCGGCCGCTGTTATATATACATGTATATAATTTATAGTATTTTTTACTTATATTTTAGATGCAGTTTCGTATATGTGTGTGTATATATATATGTATGTATGTATAACACATCAGTTTTTTATATATTAGTAATAAAGTGATAGGTAGTTCACATATATTATCTTTGCAGTAATATATTACTTTTGTTTTGATAACTATTGTACAGTTTGGAATCTATATATATAAATAGATGTTCGAAATGTATATATTTTATTAATTTAATCATACTATATGTTAGTATTTACTGTTGTATAAGTAAACTTAGAGTCAAGTTTTAAGTTGTATAATATGCTGTATTCTATTTTATAAAAGAATTATATATTCGTATGTATCTATAGTAAGCTTAGAGAATGTAGGTAAGTATTGTTAATAACTGGAAGGCGTAAGTATGTATATATTTTGTTAATTATAAAAGCGTACGAGTCTTGGGTTTAGTTACGTACATATTTTACATCATAATCTGGGTTCGGGTTTTACTTGTTGATTTTCGTATGTCCATGATATAAAAGTATAATTTTACTTTTTCAAAGCTTGGTTGCTTATAAAGTATATTCCTATATGGTTATTTATATATCATTATATATATTGTGGATTCCAAGTTTAGGTAAATAAGTTAAAATGTATAGATTTATATACATTCGTTATATATATATATATAAGTAATGATGTGGATTAGTATATATATAAGAAATTATTTCAACGTATAGTATGTATATTGATATACTTGACCCCAATCTATGAGTTAATTTAAAAAAATGATTTCGTATTATTTTGATTCGTCTTAAATTAAAATCTTTGAAAAAGAGTATAAATATAATATGATAATAATGTATATATTTTCAGTTATTCCAAAATTGATTTGGTTTTCTTCATCGATTCGTGCTATCAACTTTGTTCGCCATATTAGTGCCATCTCAGTTTGTTTTGGATTCGTGCTTGGATTTACAATTCGATTTCAATGTCTGTATCAGTGTGCGTTTGAGTCATCTCTTGTTCTCTCTAGCCTCATAAGGTGAGCAATCACTCATGATTTACGTTCTTATATTTATTAAATTTGATTTCAATTGAAACGACAATTGAAATATGCTGCTGTTAGTTATTTACACTGATATATATGTTATTACCTGTATCTGTTCACCTATGACATCTGATACCCTTATCTGTTATTTATATTGGTGATACATACCTGTTATATTATTATCATATCTGTTATCACTCTGCAAGTTCTCTGTTAGTATAGAATCACTATGGGTTGAAATGATACATACCCGAACGATCTGTAGAATAGGAGAAAATCATTATGGGTTGAAATGATAGACCCAAGCGATTTTCATTGACATTGAATTGGGATTACGGGATGAAATGATATATATATATATATACCCGTATATATATATATACCCGTATATATATATACCCGTATATATATTTAAATTATGGATTGAAATGATAAATATCTGTATCACTTGACCATAGGATAGAAAATTTTATACAGACACCGTTGGTCTATATATATACATATTTTTAAAATGATTTCTACGATTTTGGAACGAAATATATGGTTTTATATAAATATTGATTTTTAATATTATATAAATAATTATTTTATATATAGTAAAATTCTTAATTTTAAGCTATATAGTGAATTTGATATATATATATATATATATATATATAGAATTATCAATTCTTGTTTGGAAATTTTTGAATATTTAAAGCTTTGAAAGTATTGAAATTGAAATGGTATATTTTGTGGTTAAAAAAAATCTGTATTTGAAATCAATGTAATCTAAAATGGTTTATCGAGAAACTGAAATAAATTAAAATTGATGATTTAGGATTTGATTTGAATTTTGGAAATTGAGTTGATTTGAATCGATTTATGAAATTTGTGAAAACTATTTTATTATATAAGGTATTTTAAATTATATATAAAACTATTTATATATGTTACTTTATAAATTTATTTCATATAAACTATTTTAATATAAATTATTTTCAATATAAACTATTTTAAATTATAACTATTTTTATATAAACTATTTTTAATTATAAACTATTTTATTATATATACTATTATTTATATTTAAATAGTTAAGTGGGAAGTGTTATGATTCCAAGCATTATGACTTCTAAACTTTGATTTCCAAAGTATTATGATTAACAAAGTGTTTGATGAAAGAATGTTGTTTAAATTTAAGCAAATTATTAAATTATGTTTTGAAATTATTTAATAATTAAATAAAATTGAATTCTTTAATAAGTGAAATTAAATTCTTTAATAAGTGAATAGAGTTTCTTCAATAATTAAGTTTTGAAATTTGTCTAAATTTAATAAGTAAATAAGTGAAATTGAACATCTTTAATAAGAAATAAAATGTGATTGATGGAAATTATTATGGGACTTGTAATTTAAAGAATTTAATTTGATGAACTTAATTTAATTCAATTCATAAGTTTTGATATAATGTAGGTAAACTTAAGTGATTGAATTAATGAATTGGAAATTCAATTGAAATTATTTTGAAATGATAAATTTACTTAATTTAAATGATTACTGAATGAATCCATTAATGAAGTTAAATGGTTTTGAATGTTAAATTAACTTAATTTGAATGATTATGGAATGAAACCTGTATATGAATTTAAATCAATATTTGAATTGTTTTAAATAAAAATTGAAGTTGAATTATAGAGTTTTGAAATGGTAAATTTGAAAGTTTTGAAACGTAAATTATAGAAATTGATATAGAAAGACGAATAAAATGTTGGCTTTCAAATTCTAAGTGTGATTGAAATTGATTTGTTTTTGAAATTTATTAAATAACCAATCGGTGTAATAATTACAAAAGTTATTAAAGAAACGGAATTGGTTAGGGACATACTCACTGTCTAAACCAAATACCACTTTAATAACTATACGTGGAGTGTGATCCAGAATGAAGTGGTTGGAATGATGTACGTTGCTGGATTTGAAGAAAGAGAACGATAATGGATAGCCTTGACACTTGTGTCAAATTGGAAATGACTAAAACAGGAGCCATGCCGGGCCAATGAGGTTTGCCACCTCTAAGCGAACACACTTCTTTGTATACTACTCATTACTTGTTTTTCATTGGTGCGCACCCTTGACTTGGGAGTGTTGTTTCGCGGTGTTGCGATCGTTGCGGCGATGCGTTCTCATCAGTCTGGATCAGGCAAATGGTAGTTTCACTACCTTATGTATTGCCTCATGTGCCTTGTCATACTTGTATACCTATGCGCGACCACTACGATTTGTTTTGTATTATACCTATGGAGTACTCTCTGATATCCCACTAGTTTATGGTGGAGTTTACAGTGTTGTATACACTATGACGCTTATATAAAATGTGCTAAGGGGGATAATGGTAATGCCTTAACGCTATTTTGATACTTTATATTACTGATAGACATTATCTACTTAGCATACACTACTACATAGTAGATAGTCTAACGGATCCTTAGAGGATGGTTATCCCAAACATCCTTTGCGTTACTCATATTTCCAATGTTATTTCACTTGGGTTGGATTTATTGATATAAGAATGTTAATCCTGACTTGAGTGTTTTGTGTTTTTCTTTACACTCGGGTCAGACTGAGTGTACCAATATTTGAGACTCAGCTTTGGAGTTGGAGCTTCGCTTGGAGATCCAGCTATTTATCCATCTTTCAGATATTCAGTTGATTCTAGTGATGTATTCTGATATTGTATTTGACTATTGTATTCGAGACTTCTATTGTATCTTATTTAAATCTGTTATGTATATAGTAGCTTCATGAACTACTATCTTTTGTTTCCGCTGCAATTATTACTTTGTGCCTGTGATCTGTGATTATTTATTACTGTATATGCTGAGTTTTGCCAAATATAAACTTACAATCTGGTATTTTGGCAATTTAATTCCGGCATGTTTGGATACGAACGGTTGAAAATATCAGGTCGTTACAACTATGCCATATCTATGGATCCATCAAATATGGTAGTCGAGATGGCAATCACAAACGAGGAGATGCTTTCTACTTTCGAAAAGGAGAAGCCAGTTGTAACCTAAAGTTATCAAAATAAGAAGACAAAGTTCTTCAAGGGAAAGGAGCTCAGAAGGGCAGAGCTACTAAGAAAGGGAAGGCATATATTAATTGTTATAAGTGTGATAAGAAAGGGTATTATGCAAATGAATGTCGATCGGGTAATGACAAGATGGATGTGGGCAAGCAGAATGTGAAGTGCTTTAATTGGGACCCGGTGGGGGCATTATAAGAACAAATATCCAGAAGAGGCCAAAGCTAAGAAAGGAAGGTGTTTGCTTTGGATCCATCTGCATCAAGACCAACTGTAGTTGAGGAGGGAAAGTCTGTGATGGAAGGTACACTTTTGATCCATAGCATACCAGTTAGGGTACTGTTTGATCCCAGTGCATCGCATTCATTTATATCTCAATGTTTGGTAGATAAGTTATGTTTAGAACCATCATGCCTTGTTACTTCCTTAAGGTTAGATAATCTAATAGGAGGGTGCACAACTCTATGGATGAGATGTGACCATCTAGAGTTTGAGTTGCTAGGTTATACTTTTATCTGCAGCTTGCATGCGTTTGATTTTGTGGGTTTTGGAATTATTTGGACATGGATTGGTTGAGAAAATATGATGTTAGGATATTTTTCCGGGATAGGAAAACATCAGTTAAACACCCTGATATTAGTGACTAAATTATATATTCAGTAGATAACTCGAGTGTGGATATTTGTACTTTTTTTGAAGCAATGGAAGTTGAAGATGAAGTGAATTGATTTTTGGTTGCAAGGGAGTTTACAGATGTTTTTGAGCCTGTTATAGGACCACCATCGAAACGAGTTATTAAGTTTCGAATAGATCTTATACCTAGAACTGAACCCATGAGTACACCAACTAGCAAGATGACATATACTGAAATGAAGGAGTTAAAGGTGCAGCTAGTGGAGTTAGAAGGATAGAGTTTTAGGAGAATTAGCAATTCACCTTGGGAAGAAGTTGTGGTACTCGAAACCAGATGGTTCGCTAAGATTGTGCATCGATTAACGTAAGTTGAATAAGAAGATGATAAAGAGTTGATATTCTTTGCCGAGAGTTGATGATTTATTTGATCAATTTAGTGAAGCCAGGTATTTTCCCAATTGTATTTAGTGATAGGATTCCATCAATTGAGGGCGGAGAAAAATAGTGTTTCTTTTAACGTGATTTTGATTGAGATATGGTTCGTATGAGTGGTTGGTAATGTCATTCAGATTAATTAATACATCGGCTTTCTTTAGGGATTTGATGAATTGAATTATCTGAAAGCACTTAGATAGGTTTGTGTTGGTATTCATTGATGACATTCTAATATATTCTAAGGACGAAAAAGATCATGAGATTCATATTAGAATTGTGGTTGAGACATCGAGGCAACATCAAGTGAAAACGAATTTTTCGAAGTGTCATGTCTGCAAGAAAGAATGAAGTTTGTTGGTCAAGTAGTTTCAGAGAAAGGGTTATCGGTGGATCATGCTAGGAGTAAAGCCATAAATAATTGAAAGAGAACCGAGACGGCGACTAAGATAAGGAGTTTCCTTGATTACCTAGCTATTACCAGAGATTTATCAAGGATTTCTCGTGGATAGCGGCACCCCTGACCAAACTAATCAGGAAGTACATAAAGTTTATTTGGTTCGATAAATGTAAGGAAGCATTCCTTAAGTCAAAGTAATTGTTGGAAAATGCCCTCGTGTTAGTTGCTCCAGAGGGAAATCAGAACTTGGTAATGCATAAGGATGCATGCGGAACCGAATTAGGAGCTGTGTTGATGCGAAGGGGTAAAGTGATTGCCATGCTTCTCGATAGCTCAGACCATATGAAGTTAGATAACCGACTCATGATTTGGATTTGGCAACAATGATTTTCACATTGAAAGTGTGGAGACACTACCTCTTAGGAGAACGATTCGAATTATATATGGATCACAATCTTTGAGGTATTTATTCTCTTAGAAAGAGCTGAGTGTGAGACAACAGAGGTTGCGGGAGTGTTTAGCGGCCTATGATTTCGGTATTGAGTATGTACCGGAGAAAGAAATAAAATTGCAGATACACTTAGTAGGAAAAATCAAAATGTGGTGTTAGCTATGTTAGCTGGATGGAAGGATTTAGAGGTGTTGAGTACTTGTAACACGCAATTAAGATTGACTTCTAGTTCTAGTCAAAGTACAGCCATGTTATCTTGCTTGGAATTTCGACCAATGTTGATCAAAAGGATTGCTTCTAAGTAGAGAGATGATCTATTGCTAGCCGAAATGATTAGATGATTGGAAGGTGGAACCAAGGTCGATGATCTAAAAGATTTTAGTCTTGACCATAAAGGATGTTGAAGGAATGGTTATCTATTTTAGATGTTGGAAACTTAAGGTGGGAAGTTCTTCGGGAGTGTCATCGATTGAAGTTTACAATTCATCTTGGAGGAACGAAGATGTATCATGATATGAAGAGCAGTTTCTTCTGGAAAGGCATGAAGAGGAATGTTGGTTTATGGGTGAAGCAATGTGCAAATTGCCAATAAGTGAAAGCCGAACATCAGAAGCCAAGTGATTGCTTCATCCTTTAGATATACCAATTTGGATATGGGATTCGATATCCATGGATTTTATTGATGGATTGCCAAGGTCAAAAAAGGAAAATGAAAGTATTTGAGTCATAGTGGATAGACTGACGAAGAGTGCATACTTCATTGCCGTTAAGTCAACCAGGATGGCATCTATATTAGCTAAGTTGTTTATGAATAATATTGTTAGACTGCATGGGATTGCTAGTAGTGAAGTCGGTGACAGAGATGCCTTGTTCACTAGTGAATTCTGGAAGAGTCTTTAAGAGGTATTAGGTATTAAAACTAAGATGAGTATCGCTTATCACCTACAGGCGGATGGGCAGATAGAGAGAGTCAATAAGATACTTGAGGATTTATTGAGGGATTATGTACTAGACTTTAGTGGGTTATAGGAAGACCATTTGCACTTGGTTGAGTTTTCCTATAATAATAGTAATCAGACTAGTATAGGAATGGTGGCTTTTGAAGCTTTCTATGGAAATCCGAGCAAATCACCAGCATGTTGGTTGGAGACCGGAGACAGATTGGTCCTTGAACCAGATATGGTAAAAGAAGCGATGGAGAATGTTGAGTCAATCAAGGATAGGATGGAAGAAGCTTAGTTCAGGCAGAAAAGTTATGCAGTTAAAAGTCATAAAGATTTAGAGTTCTCAATTGGAGATCGTGTTTTCATTTAACTATCACCGACGAAGGGTGTGGTATGATTTGGAAAGTTAGGGAATCTGACACCGAGATATTTAGACCATTCCCTATTATAAAGAGGATTAGGAAACTCATGTACCAAGTAGAGTTACCCAGTAGTTTGGTAGGTGTCCATAATGTGTTTCATGTTTCTCATCGTAGGAAGTATGCACATGATCTAGAGACTATTATTGCTCCGATGCATTAGAAGATTTAGTAGTAACCCTTGTCACATAACTGAAAAGGAAATTGTAAAACCCTTGTCACATAACTGACTAATACTAAGTAAATTGTGTTTTAAATTTCTAACTAGCATGACATTAGTAATAAGAGGTATGTTAGATGTACCACAATTGCTCACATCGCCTTTGCCGATGATATAGCCTTTTGAATTATCTCCAAAAGTGACGGAGTCACCATCTGAGTATGTAATATTTGTTAATAAGCTCTTGTCTCCAGTCATGTGCTTCGAGCAACCACTGTCCAATATCCACTTTCCTCTTTTCTTAAGTGGGACCTGCAAAAAATAAAATTAAATCCATGGTACCCACTTTTTATGGGGTCCTAGGAGTTAGGT
Source organism: Allium cepa (assembly GCA_030765085.1). Taxonomy (NCBI): domain Eukaryota; kingdom Viridiplantae; phylum Streptophyta; class Magnoliopsida; order Asparagales; family Amaryllidaceae; genus Allium; species Allium cepa. The sequence goes on from CM060939.1 coordinate 562,992,355, forward strand.
CTTAGGAGTCCAAACCCATACGGGTCTGGTATCCCCTTTATATACATAATTAATATTAAGATGTACAGTATTCATGAAATTCTGAATATATTTGTTCCTAATCAAATTGTTATTTGTTTTAGGAACCCATATTTTGATAGTCTTGACATTTTTCTTTTGAAATTTCACAACTGGTTTTGGTTTGGAATATAATAAACTAAGATTTTTCTTAGCTTCAGTTTTTTGTGCTTTTTTCTTCCTTTTATTTCCAAGATGTTTCTTGGTTTCTTGTTTCTTATATCCCAAACCTTGTTTATCCGAAATAGATTGTGAACTTTCAATGATTTTTGTCAAATTTTCTCGACCTTTGTTAAAGTTAGAAACATTTTGAGTAATGTTATCTAACTTAGTTTGTAAACTAGCCTTTTCTAGGTCCAGAATTTTGACTTTTGCCTCAAGCTCATGATTTTTAGTAGTGAGAGCATCGTTTTTCTCTTTTTGAGTTTCAATTTCTTGACTCAAAAGAACTAGTTGAGAGTCAACATTAGATGATGATTCTTGAAATTTTTCAAGTTCTTCTCGTCTTTTAACATATCTCGTTCAAATTCTGCTCTACTCAAATCTGTTTTGGTTTCTTTTAGCTGTCGTTTTATGTCTTTATATTTGACTATCAATTCAGCATTAATATCAAGCATTTCATCGAATGTAGGAATTTGTACCTTATCTTCTGTTTCCATGAAACATACATTTGCTTGTTCATCTTCCGTATCACTATCACTTTCTGATGAGTCTGTATCATCCCATGTTACCGAGAATGCTCGTTTCTTTGATTTGTCCTTCTTATATCTTAATTTGTCATTTTCCGACTTCTTCTTTTGCTCCGGACAATCCTTGTGCATGTGCCCCTTTTTGTGACAGTTGAAGCATTCTATAAAGGATGATGTTGGTTTATTTGATCCAGATTTCTTTCTGTTATAACGACTAGCTTTTCGCTGTTTTAGGAATTTTTTGAAACCTTTTGCTATGAATGCCAAATCTTCGTCTTCGGACTCTGATTCATTTTCGTCTTTTTCAGCATGGAATGCCATGTTTTTCTTTTCTTCTTTTTTTTTCCTTTCTAGTCTACAAGTTAGCTTCGTAGGACACTAGATTTCCTATCAATTCATTTGGCTTCATGACAGAAAGGTCATTAGCTTCTTCAATTGCTAATACTTTTCCTTCCCATTCACTAGTCAGAGAATGTAGGACTGTTGAAACAACATCAAAATCAGAATACTTTTGTCCTAAGCCAATAAGTGCATGGTGGATAGTTTGAAACCGTGAATACATATCATTGATTGTCTCATTTGGTTTCATTTTGAAATTTTGAAATTTACTTTTCAGCATGGCTATTTTGGCTTGTTTAAACTTGTTAGTACCTTCATGAGTGATTTTTAGCATTTTCCAAATTTGATATGCAGTAGTGCAGATACTAACACGGTTATATTCATTTTGGTGCAATGCACAAAACAACATATTTATTGCTCTTGCATTTACGGCTGCTGCCATTTTCTCAGCCGCAGTCCATTCTGAATAATCAGTTGTTGGATTCACCATTTCTTTTTGAGTTGCATTCCAAGCATCATAACTATTTGATTGCATAAAGAATGACATACGTGTTGCCCAATAACTATAGTTAAGACCATTGAAAAATGGAGGTCTTTGTGTCGATTGACCTTCCATGTAAGTGGTGTTTTGAGTGCTAGTACTTGCGTTATTTGCCATATTACAAGAATATATCAAATAACTGTGTTACGGTTATATGAAAACCGGGCTATGATACCAAATGAAAAGTATGCGTACGGGTGCACGTACTAATATAGTACACACGGATCGTGTAATATGGAATATAATATAAATGCGGAAATAGATGATAGTAGCAAAGTAAATAAAAATAGAAAAATCACACCAGAGATTTTTATACTGGTTCGGAGCACCGTCCTACGTCCAGTCCCAGACTTCTATCTGGATTTTCACTATTAACTACCTCGCTTCACCCGGAGGAAAAGGTTTACAACACCCGAGCAAACGAACGGGATTTCACGCCTCTAATACACTGAGGACTTCAACACTTGCCTCTTACAACACCGAGGACTTCAACACTTGCCTCTTACAACACCGAGGACTTCAACAAAGATGAATATAATTGTTTGTTGACGGTATGTGGTCTTGCTAACACAGTTTTGTCACTTGTAGTACAAACTTCCTATAATCTTATCCTCAAAATATGTGAATGATGTTTCGTGAAGATTAAGGGAAGTATATTACTTATTGAATCAAAAGATATGAAATAATTTCAATGATTCAATAAGCAATTAAAATAATTGAGAGCTTTTAGAATGCAGGAGTATTTAGAAAGTAAGATCAGAAATTAGAGTAAAAAACATATATATTCATATATTCATATATTCATGTGTTTTGAATCAATGATTTAGATGAGTTTATATAGAGAAAAAATGGTTGTAACTCTTTGTGAACGGTAGCCATTAATAGATATGATCATTGATGAAAGGTAAGAGATGCAACCATTGGAGAAAGAAGTGTCTTTTGGAAAAGGTTGCTCTCTGTTTAAAAATGGTCGACATGCCAAAAAAAGGCCAGTAGACAGGATTTCAAATATATAGTCGATATGTGCATGTGTGCACATTCATTGTGCATTTTACACAGAAACGGCCGACCGCCTGATTTAATACCGGTCGACCGGTCCCTGTTAAATTGCTCAATGAATGTGCAATGCTATTCAAACGTATATATATCGATTATATTGAGGTGCATGATTATTTGAGGATAGATTTTAACAAGTTTATCATTATTACAATATCAAATAATCAACCTATAATCTAGAGTACCATATGTAGCTCTTTTGTGCCTCTTTATAGCCATGATGTCTTTGTTTTGTTGATCGCCTTTATTTCTTTGTCAGAAATCAAAAACTTCATAGAATCTGTGACTCAACATTCTCCCCCTTTTTGATTGATGACAACATATATCTGAAGTTCTGAATCTCCCCCTGAATATGTGATCTCCCCCTGAGATTTTGTTTGTATTCTTTATATATATATATATATATATATATATATATATATATTCCTGCAAATAATTGTTAGCACTTTTTTCTCCCCCTTTTTGATTGATGACAACATATATCTGAAGTTCTGAATATCCCCCTGAATATGTGATCTCCCCCTGAGATTTTGTTTGTATTCTTTATATATATATATATATATATATATATATTCCTGCAAATAATTGTTAGCACTTTCTCCCCCTTTGTCATCGACAAAAAGGAATAATAGATAATGGAATAATATAGGAGTATATCAACCAGAATATCCATGCATAGCAAAAAATATAACATATCCAAACATACCAGAGTATCATACACACCATAATATCATATGAATAAAAGTAACGACACTATTTAGTACAAGTGTCAAATGATGTTTAAAGTACTAAACCAAAATATAGAGATAGAAAACAGAATCTAGGATGAGTCAGATGTTGTCTCCTCTTGATCATCTTCTTCTTCCTCATCATCATCATCATCTTCCTCATCATCGTCTTCTCTAGATGATTCTCCACGACCATGTCCACCGGCAGACTCCTCAGTTGATGACCAACTGAAAACAGGAGGAGCAGGACGTTTGCCTAGGTCCTGATCTTGAGCAGAGATGGAAGTGCTACATGACATAGCATCCCATAAAATACCAAAGAATGACTTGACTTTGTTGAAGCGTTTATCAATTTTTGTGTCCATGCGCTTAAGTCTTGATTCAAGCAAGAATTGATTACGCGCAATAGTTTCAAGTGATTCTTTTGTGGAGGATTTTGATTTCAACAGTTTAACTTCTTCGGAACGAGGTCGAGAGGAAGTAGCATTTTGTTCTCTTGGACCTCTTTGTTGCCATTGTTCAAACGGCATAATCTGAAGGTAAGGAGGATGGAGCTTCATGCGTTTGATGGTTACGGAATCAATTCTTTGTATACAGCGTCGTAGTTTCCTAGTCTAGGAAACAAAGAAAGCATCAAGACGCGATGTAGTAGTCTGGCGGTGGGTCGAAGTCCAATTGATTTTGTCCCATCACTGTTGTCCTCCATGAATTGATGGCTGATGCTATTGCGAGTGAAGACTTCACAGAAATGTGATGAAAACTCATCGCCTTGATTTGGAATACCCAGTATAGAAGCTATCCTATCATGAGTGATAAAAATTTGTTTGCCACATACGACAGACCAAATGACTCCGTTCGGATCATCAGGTTTATACTCGTCCAGGTTCATGTTGGCATAGAACAATTTTATCATCAAGTGATTTATTTCCACATTGTTTTCTGAAAAATCGATCAATGGAGAAAGATTGGAGTTATTTGCTAACCTACGGATTCCATAAGATGTGAAATCATCAAACTTGATGAAAGAACCCGGATGAAATTTGTAGTTAGTCATTTGATTCCATCTTGTGATAGCTACCGGATTTTCGAGCCATTTCTTAGCGGAGATATTGAGTGATGAAGTTCCGGAGGATGACCCTTTCTTGGGTTTCTTTTGCGGAGGAGCCATTTTTAGAAAATTTGGAGAATTGGAATTTGAAATTGAGAGAATAGGGTTTTTGGGATTTTGGGGATAAATGACCGGTTGAAGCAATTGAGGAAGAGGAAGGAAAAAAATGACGCAAAGTATATATAAAAACAGAATTTACGTATACCGGTCGACCGCTATAATATGCCCGGTCGACCGTTTATATTATAGGTGGTCGACCGGATTTGTTGCCTGTTGAAAAAATAGTTTGTTTTGTAATTTTTGAGAATATATCGAGCTATATAATTCATATTTCACTCTTATTATAAAATACAAACGTTATTACGTGAGTGATAGAGAGAAAACGATACAACATGTATATATAAATCTAATGAGGAGTGGAAGATTCGTCATTAGAATTTTCTTTATTATCTTCAATACGTTGTGTCCATGGACTCCAGTTTTTCTGAGCACCTTCATTCCTATTATAATTTCGATCCCAAGAGTTAGGACTCCTAGACATTGACGGCCTAGACGGCATTGGTTCATGCACATCATGCTTGTTTGAACCACAAAAGAATGATGCCACTTTTTCTAAAACAGATAAACGTGCCGATGTCCGTTGTTGTTCATGATAAAGCTGGCTTTGCCCATAATGGAGCTGTCTTTGAAGATATATTTGATGTTTCTGATAGTGGTGAATCTCGTCGATCTATGCTTTGGTACGAGGAGAACAAAACAGCGCCTTCTTGACTCGTTTTGAGGTTGGTGTACTGCCAGGAGTACGAAAGCACTGGTGATGATACTTCGGTTTCTGTTTTGGTGTTTCAGGAGAATAATACTCTTCAGGCTCAGAACTTGTAACGGAAATGTGTGATTTTTGAGCACACTCATCACAAATGTGGGCCATAGAAAATTATGTATAGAGCCTTATGCTCAAATAAGGAAAGATGAATAAAGAGGGAAATTTTGACAAGCTTATAAAGAAATTCCTTATATATAAGCCTGTGGATGAGAGTGAATAAAGAAATTTGACCGTGAAAGCAAGCAGAGGCTCTTATTCAAAGAAATAAATAGCTTTTTTTTTTTAAAAAATGCTATAGTTAAAATATAACCAAAGGAAAAGACAATCATTAGTAATTACTAGTCAAGATCTTTTCTTGAAATTAAACCAAGCTCTCTTCGTAATCTAATAAAACTAGATTCGAGCAGAGGCTTAGTAAAAATGTCCGCTAATTGATTATCAGTTTGGACATATTCAAGACACATATATCCTTTTTCGATATTGTCTCTGAGGAAATGATGACGGATATCAATGTGTTTGGTTCTGGAGTGATTCACTGGATTCTTAGAAAGATTTATAGCACTTGTGTTATCACAGTATATAATAGAGTTTGATAAATGAATATCAAAATCTTGAAGTGTTTGTTGCATGTATAGTACTTGAGTACAAGCGAGAGCTGCTGATATATATTCAGCTTCACATGTTGATAGTGAAACACAATTTTGTTTCTTACTAAACCAAGAGACAAGTGATTTTCCAATAAAATGGCACGTACCACTTGTACTTTTTCTATCCGTTCGCGAGCCGCCAAAATCAGCATCACTATATGATACTAATTCAAATGGACATTCTTTTGGATAAAAAAGACCGAAATCTTTGGTATTATTAAGATAACGAATTATACGTTTCACTGCTTATAGATGTGATTCCTTTGGATCTGCTTGAAAGCGTGCACATAGACAAACACTCATCATTATATCTGGACGACTAGCTGTAAGATAAAGAAGAGAACCAATCATGCTTCGATATAATTTCTGGTCAACACTTTTACCATTTTCATCTTTTTCAAGATGTGTAGTTGTACTCATAGGAGTTGGTTTACCAGATGTATTTTCTAATCCGAAGCGTTTGATAAGATTTCCGCAATATTTTTCTTGATTGATAAAGATACCATTCGGAAGTTGTTTGATTTGAAGTCCAAGAAAATATGATAGTTCTCCCATATGAGACATTTCGAACTCTTTGGTAATAATACTTGCAAATTCCTTGCAGAGTTTATCGTTTGTTGAACCAAAGATGATGTCGTCTACATATATCTGGATAACTAGAATATCCTTTTGAGAATGTTTGATAAACAAAGTTTGATCGACTTTGCCTATTTGAAATCCTGAGTTAATAAGATAGCTACGTAGTCATTCATACCAAGCACGAGGTGCTTGTTTTAAACCATACAGAGCTTTCTTAAGTTTGAACACATGGTCAGGATATTTTTCATGTACGAACAAAGGAGGTTGTTCGACATAGACATTTTCTTTGATAAATCCATTGAGAAAAGCACTTTTGACATCCATCTGATAAAGTTTGAAATTATGGTGACAAGCAAAAGATAATAGGATTCTAATAGCTTCTAGTCGAGCAACTGGTGCAAAAGTTTCTTCATAATCGATACCTTATTCCTGATTATACCCTTGTGCTACTAATCTTGCTTTATTTTTGGTGATATTTCCTTGTTCGTCGGCCTTATTTTTATAAACCCATCTGGTACCAATAACTGACTGATCAGATGGTCTTGGAACAAGTTCCCAAACATCATTGCGCTCGAACTGATTTAGTTCTTCCTGCATGGCAATGATCCCGTAATCGTCTGTAGCAGCTTCTTTTGGATTCTTAGGTTCGATATTTGAGAGAAAAGCGACATGACACATTTGGTTGAGTTGACTCCTTGTTCTGACATGTGATGTTACTTCACCGATTATATTTTGGGCCGGATGGTCTCTTAATATCCTTGGTGGTGATTGTAACTCACATATTTGAGGAATATTCTCAATAATTATATCCGAGTCAGAATCAATATTCGTGATGATTGGATTGTCAGTGACCATCGATTCGTCATCATTTGATATAGTGTGAGGATGCTGATAGAATTCATCAAAAGAGACATGAAGTGATTCTTCAATAGTTTTGGTTCGTTTATTAAATATACGATAGGCCTTACTTCGTTCCGAATAACCGACAAATATTCCTTCATCGGCTTTTGGATCGAATTTGCCAAGCTGGTCTTTCGTATTTAAAATAAAACACTTGGAACCAAAAACTTTGAAGTATGAGATTTTAGGCTTTCTTTTGTTAAATAATTCATAAGGAGTATTCTTGGTAAGAGGTCTTATGGACACACGATTTAAAACATAACAGGCAGTTGCAACGGCTTCTGCCCAGAAATGTTTTGGTAAGGTGGTTCCATTCAATAATGTTCTTGCACATTCTTGTAAAGTTCGGTTCTTTCGTTCTACAACTCCGTTCTGTTGTGGAGTTCTGGGAAACGAAAAATTATGATATATACCTTTCTTTGTACAAAAATGTTCAAATTCATTATTTTCAAACTCTCCGCCATGATCACTTCTTATATTTTTAACTTTAATCCCTTTTGATTTTTGAATTCTTTTGACGAAAGATTTGAAATGATCGAAAGTGTCACTTTTATTTTTTAAGAAAATTGTCCATGTGTAACGAGAGAAATCATCAACAATTACAAGCACATATCGACTGTGATTTATTGACTGAACCCTAGTAGGTCCAAATAAATCCATGTGTAGTAACTCAAGTGGTTGTAATGTTGATATAACTTTCTTGGATTTAAAAGATGATTTGGTCAATTTTCTTAGTTAACATGCATCACAAATGTTGTTAACCTTAAAACTCATTTTGGGTAGTCCTCTAACTAGATTGTTTTTAGCTAGCTTGTCAATAGTTCTGAAGTTTATATGACAGAAGCGTTTGTGCCATAGCCATGGATCATTATCATTAGCCACAAGGCACATATCTGAATTATGATTAATATTCATATTCAGAATATATATATTTCTGTCTCTATAACCTTCGAAAACTAAATTATGGTCTTTATCTAAAATACTACACTTATTATCTGAAAAGGAAATTGTAAAACCCTTGTCACATAACTGACTAATACTAAGTAAATTGTGTTTTAAATTTCTAACTAGCATGACATTAGTAATAAGAGGTATGTTAGATGTACCACAATTGCTCACATCGCCTTTGCCGATGATATAGCCTTTTGAATTATCTCCAAAAGTGACGGAGCCACCATCTGAGTATGTAATATTTGTTAATAAGCTCTTGTCTCCAGTCATGTGCTTCGAGCAACCACTGTCCAATATCCACTTTCCTCTTTTCTTAAGTGGGACCTGCAAAAAATAAAATTAAATCCATGGTACCCACTTTTTATGGGGTCCTAGGAGTTAGGTCTTAGGAGTCCAAACCCATACGGGTCTGGTATCCCCTTTATATACATAATTAATATTAAGATGTACAGTATTCATGAAATTCTGAATATATTTGTTCCTAATCAAATTGTTATTTGTTTTAGGAACCCATATTTTGATAGTCTTGACATTTTTCTTTTGAAATTTCACAACTGGTTTTGGTTTGGAATATAATAAACTAAGATTTTTCTTAGCTTCAGTTTTTTGTGCTTTTTTCTTCCTTTTATTTCCAAGATGTTTCTTGGTTTCTTGTTTCTTATATCCCAAACCTTGTTTATCCGAAATAGATTGTGAACTTTCAATGATTTTTGTCAAATTTTCTCGACCTTTGTTAAAGTTAGAAACATTTTGAGTAATGTTATCTAACTTAGTTTGTAAACTAGCCTTTTCTAGGTCCAGAATTTTGACTTTTGCCTCAAGCTCATGATTTTTAGTAGTGAGAGCATCGTTTTTCTCTTTTTGAGTTTCAATTTCTTGACTCAAAAGAACTAGTTGAGAGTCAACATTAGATGATGATTCTTGAAATTTTTCAAGTTCTTCTTCTAATATTTTCTTCTCGTCTTTTAACATATCTCGTTCAAATTCTGCTCTACTCAAATCTGTTTTGGTTTCTTTTAGCTGTCGTTTTATGTCTTTATATTTGACTATCAATTCAGCATTAATATCAAGCATTTCATCGAATGTAGGAATTTGTACCTTATCTTCTGTTTCCATGAAACATACATTTGCTTGTTCATCTTCCGTATCACTATCACTTTCTGATGAGTCTGTATCATCCCATGTTACCGAGAATGCTCGTTTCTTTGATTTGTCCTTCTTATATCTTAATTTGTCATTTTCCGACTTCTTCTTTTGCTCCGGACAATCCTTGTGCATGTGCCCCTTTTTGTGACAGTTGAAGCATTCTATAAAGGATGATGTTGGTTTATTTGATCCAGATTTCTTTCTGTTATAACGACTAGCTTTTCGCTGTTTTAGGAATTTTTTGAAACCTTTTGCTATGAATGCCAAATCTTCGTCTTCGGACTCTGATTCATTTTCGTCTTTTTCAGCATGGAATGCCATGTTTTTCTTTTCTTCTTTTTTTTCCTTTCTAGTCTACAAGTTAGCTTCGTAGGACACTAGATTTCCTATCAATTCATTTGGCTTCATGACAGAAAGGTCATTAGCTTCTTCAATTGCTAATACTTTTCCTTCCCATTCACTAGTCAGAGAATGTAGGACTGTTGAAACAACATCAAAATCAGAATACTTTTGTCCTAAGCCAATAAGTGCATGGTGGATAGTTTGAAACCGTGAATACATATCATTGATTGTCTCATTTGGTTTCATTTTGAAATTTTGAAATTTACTTTTCAGCATGGCTATTTTGGCTTGTTTAACCTTGTTAGTACCTTCATGAGTGATTTTTAGCATTTTCCAAATTTGATATGCAGTAGTGCAGATACTAACACGGTTATATTCATTTTGGTGCAATGCACAAAACAACATATTTATTGCTCTTGCATTTACGGCTGCTGCCATTTTCTCAGCCGCAGTCCATTCTGAATAATCAGTTGTTGGATTCACCATTTCTTTTTGAGTTGCATTCCAAGCATCATAACTATTTGATTGCATAAAGAATGACATACGTGTTGCCCAATAACTATAGTTAAGACCATTGAAAAATGGAGGTCTTTGTGTCGATTGACCTTCCATGTAAGTGGTGTTTTGAGTGCTAGTACTTGCGTTATTTGCCATATTACAAGAATATATCAAATAACTGTGTTACGGTTATATGAAAACCGGGCTCTGATACCAAATGAAAAGTATGCGTACGGGTGCACGTACTAATATAGTACACACGGATCGTGTAATATGGAATATAATATAAATGCGGAAATAGATGATAGTAGCAAAGTAAATAAAAATAGAAAAATCACACCAGAGATTTTTATACTGGTTCGGAGCTCCATCCTACGTCCAGTCCCAGACTTCTATCTGGATTTTCACTATTAACTACCTCGCTTCACCCGGAGGAAAAGGTTTACAACACCCGAGCAAACGAACGGGATTTCACGCCTCTAATACACTGAGGACTTCAACACTTGCCTCTTACAACACCGAGGACTTCAACACTTGCCTCTTACAACACCGAGGACTTCAACAAAGATGAATATAATTGTTTGTTGACGGTATGTGGTCTTGCTAACACAGTTTTGTCACTTGTAGTACAAACTTCTTATAATCTTATCCTCAAAATATGTGAATGATGTTTCGTGAAGATTAAGGGAAGTATATTACTTATTGAATCAAAAGATATGAAATAATTTCAATGATTCAATAAGCAATTAAAATAATTGAGAGCTTTTAGAATGCAGGAGTATTTAGAAAGTAAGATCAGAAATTAGAGTAAAAAACATATATATTCATATGTTCATATATTCATGTGTTTTGAATCAATGATTTAGATGAGTTTATATAGAGAAAAAATGGTTGTAACTCTTTGTGAACGGTAGCCATTAATAGATATGATCATTGATGAAAGGTAAGAGATGCAACCATTGGAGAAAGAAGTGTCTTTTGGAAAAGGTTGCTCTCTGTTTAAAAACGGTCGACAGGTCAAAAAATGGCCAGTAGACAGGATTTCAAATATATAGTCGTTATGTGCATGTGTGCACGTTCATTGTGCATTTTACACAGAAACGGCCGACCGCCTGATTTAATACCGGTCGACTGGTCCCTGTTAAATTGCTCAATGAATGTGCAATGCTATTCAAACGTATATATATCGATTATATTGAGGTGCATGATTATTTGAGGATAGATTTTAACAAGTTTATCACTATTACAATATCAAATAATCAACCTATAATCTAGAGTACCATATGTAGCTCTTTTGTGCCTCTTTATAGCCATGATGTCTTTGTTTTGTTGATCGCCTTTATTTCTTTGTCCGAAATCAAAAACTTCATAGAATCTGTGACTCAACAGTTTTATATGTCTATCTCAATATAAATTCATTTTCTTGTTCAAAAACATTGTTTTCCAATATATTGTCAAGTGCTCCGTAATAAATCAAATTAAATTCATTATAATTCACGCTTAATTAATGAAATATATAAACTTACTACTCAAATCATTTTATAACATTTTAGTAGGATTTATCATAGTATTTATCATGCATTATATACATATGTATCTCAAATGGTCATATTCAACCCACTTCTTCATTTATATCTTTATATATACAAAATATGCACATAAATTGTATTGAATTCAAATTTCACTATCTTATTCTCATAATATAACTTCAACTTCCATTAATTCTATTGTTTATATATGATTTCAAACTAAAATTCATAAATATTCTTTCCAATATCTATAGTTTGCTTACTAGTTTTGGAGAATATCAATAAACAATCGTTTTCACTTATTATTAAAATCAATCCACCATTTTTATGTTATACCATTAATAATTACTGTCCAAACTCTATAATCATCCAACTTAACCCGAATTTAGATCGTAGACCATAGTTGTTAAAGAATCAAGCGAAATTGACTAGTTATGTGTTAAAGAAGATGAAAACCACTCACTTAGCTCCAAAATTCTCTCGATTGCTTGCCATTTAGGATTGGACCTACCTCCAAATGGACTTATTTACTCCTATAATTTGTATTAGAACACAGACATATACTCACCTTTTTAATTTGAGACTTGGTTTAAGGATAGTAGTGGATAATTGATTGAGAATTTGACATTTAAACTAAATGAGGGATTTCTTGTTTCTGAGATGAAAGGAAGGAGATGAAGTAATGCATGGAAATGAGAATTGAAAATTTAGTTCTTTGATTGGACGTTTATTTATAGGCTAAGGTAAGTATTCGTTCATTTTAAATGGGCTTCCTATTCAAATTCAAAATCTCAAATTACAAAAACAATGATAACTCCATCATCTGAACTTTTATTCGAATAAACAAATATGCTACATGGATCAAAAAACCAGGCGATCGCAATGGCGCCAGTTTCATCTTGAAATTCAAATGTTCAAAAAAATTAAAATAATGCCTTCGAAGTCAAAATATTTGATTTTATTTATATTAGTTATCGAAAAATACAGCTGTTATAGTATCAGATACATCGATTTAGAAGCTACTGTATTTATTTTGGAATATCCTTGTGATTCAAGTATCAGGTATATTTAAAATTCTTGAGTCTGATCCTCTGTTGCCTCTGGTAATTCATGTCTCTAACTTCAAGACTTGTTTGCAGTTTTGTTCTTGATCCAGGTTTGATTCATGTGTACATTTGTTTGTAGTTTAAATTGATATTAACTTATTAGAACTGTCTTCATGTGCACATCAATGTCTGGGTTGCTCCTGACCATTTTATTGAACTTGAACTGTAGCCACTTAATGAAGTCTTGACACATTGTTTTGTATTTCATGCACCTGAGTCGAACCTAGCTTTGGCTTGGGTTTGACCTTGTGCTCGTATCGTGACTTTACTTGTATTGCACTTGAGTTGAAACTAGCTTTGGCTCCGGTTTGACTTTGTGCTCACTTGTACATGTAGTTTTATCAAGTGTATACCGGTATGCACAGCCTTGTGGCATGTACAGGGATACACTGCATATCACAAGTTGTTCGTGTTTGACGAATTCAAAATTAAATGATGACAAACATTCAAATAGCTGAGGCAAATAATATTTTCAAAAACACATTTTATTCTACACTGTAAAAATATTTCTTTTTCAGTTTTACTGTTTTAGTGTTTATTTTGCAGATCGCTCAGATGCTGGATTCAATCTGGAATATAGTTGAAGTTAAATACGAGTGAACGAGCGATATGTGTTGAGGTGCAAATGTAAATGATAATTGTATAGTGAAAAATTATGTTGTAAATTGAAATTTTGTATATATAGTGATAGCTCAAATTTGAAATTTTTTGCATAAGAGAACTAAATCAGTGAATGGAAAATCACTTATCTCATCGGCTTTCTTTTAATTTCTTTCGAACATTGACTTTGTTACTGCATTCATGTGGTCTGCACTTGATTCTTGTAGCGATTTTCCAAACAAATTCAATAATTATGTCAAGCCAAAATCAAAGGCGTGATGACCGAGGAAAAAATCGAGCAAGCCAAAGTCAAAGCCGAGGTAACCAAGGTTATAACAAGAATCGATCAAATCATATGCAATCCGTGAGAATCAAGCAAATGAAATTATACGAATTGAAAAAGTCATAAAACATCACCAACATTCAAGTTAAATCGAACGTTAATCTAAAGTAACTGAAGAATTCAAATAATATATTCGATCCAAATTTTAGGGTGTTCAACCTTATAAAACCCGTTAACATCATCGGCATCACCAATCAATCAAGTTAAAGTAAATTAACTAGAAAAGCAAAAAAAGAAATCGCATACCAATTCATATCAAACTCGACGAATTGAAGTAGCTATGTGCAAATCAAGTGACAATCGATCAACAAAGCAACGAACGCAAAAATATCTACTTGGTCGATCAACAAAGTCGGCATCTTCATATTTAAAAAAGCCTTAATTTTTTCAAGAGGAACGAAGCAGCCATTTTCAAAGCAATGAAGTACAAGGAATCGGGCCGAAGAAATAAAAGAGAAAAGGGGGAACATATTTTTTATCACTTTAGTTATTGTGTTGGTTTCCTTCAGTATAAACTTGGGCTAAAATAGAAATTAGGGATTTGTATTTCAAAATTGCTTATATTTTATATTTCTCGTTTAAACTTTTGTAAATTCTAGTTGTGTGACTAGGGGATGAACTACGGTGGTGTAGTTCGAGAATTCGCAACTCAGTGGCTGAGTTGTGGCAGGATTTTGAGCATAAAGTTAGGTTAGTCGATAGCGGGTGTCGTGAGTTTACGTATGTAAGCATTTGACTACTTAGTTTCTAGTAGAAACCTTGGGGGCAGCACATAGGCAGGGTTTTTCCATAGTTGGGAAAATCTGTGTTGTTCTATTTTTGTTTTATTATTCTGCTATTATATGTACTGCTTTATTCTACTCTATCTGTGTTGAAATTATTTTATATATTTCTGCATTAAATTTTTATAATTATTAGTATCACCCTATTCACCCCTCTCCCCATCTAGGGTAAAATCTATCCTACAAGATAAAATTACAAAAGTTTTAAAAAAGAATTACAATATAAAAACAAACTAAAACAAAAACCCTAATTTAAATAAAGCCCAATTATAAAGCTGGCCCAAAGTAAAAACTCGATTATGACACTAAGTATTTTTTTATCTTGTATTTTACTTTGATTGTGCAGTCTGCTATGCATTACATGTATATAGGTATACATGTGTGCAAATATATGTATATATGAAGTCTAAAAGCATTTGTGTTGTTGTCTGCATATCGACTTGTAAATATTGAAGTTGAGGTTTGGAGCTTGGATTTTGATAGTTGCAGTATCAAGTGGTCTAATTATAGACTGATCCTCAGCAAAAGAATTAGTAAAAGAAGCCATTTTTGAAAAAAAAAATCAAAATTTTTAAACAATAATTTGTTTTTGAAAAAATCAAAATTTTAAAGTAAAAATTGGCTCTTGTTCCTACCTTTGATACCACTTATAGGATCGTTTTCACCCTAGAGGGAGGATGGTGAATATGGTGATACTAGTAATTATAAAAAATTAATATGGAAATATATAAAATAATTGCAACATAGATATAGCAGAATAATAACAGTACAGATAATAGCAGAGTAATAAAAGCAGAAATAGAACAACACAGATTTAACCAGCTTTGGCAAAACCCTGCCTACGTGCTGCCCCCAAGGTTTCTACTAGAAATTAAGTAGTCGGACGCTTACACACGTAAACTCGTGACACCTGCTATCACTAACCTAACTCAACGCTCAAAACCCTACCACGACTCAGCCATTGAGTTGTGAATTCTCGAACTATACTACCCTAGTTCCTCCCCTAGAATCAAAGTCGAGCATTATCGAATGTAGAAAAAGGAAAAATTCACTACCCTGATTTGAAACTGCTACCATATTTCTGTAAATCTGTAAACTACTCTGGCTTGTTTTTCGAATTGCAATGTTACATGTGTGTGTGTGTGTGTGTGTGTGTGTGTTTATTGCATCATGTATATATTGGACTTGATAAGCTCTGATTGACTTCGGCCTTGACTCCTTTGTGTTGAATTTTTACCTGTACGCTTTGTTGTTTCTTGATGGATCTGGTAGTACTTAAGTCTTGTTGCACTTCATGTTAGTGATGACTTATTTGGTTGTGTGGTCTGTCTCGACTGCTCATTGTTGGAGCATATATATCTACATGTTGCCATTCACTTGTGTACCTGTACTTGTTTGCTTTAGACAACTGTTTGGATGGTATGTCTGACTGCATGTATATATGTATACATGTGTGCAAACATATGTATATATGAAGTCTGAAAGCATTTGTGTTGTTGTCTGCATATCAAATGGTAAATATTGAAGTCGACATCTGGAGATTGTTGCATTTGGAGTCTTCACTTTTTATTTGATTTCTATTCTCTGGTTTATCCTTTAAAATTGTTTGTATTGTTTTTATTTGACTTTGTCTTTGAGCCTGGGCATGTGCGCGTGTTACTGTAGCCACCTCAGCATTGTTCGAACCAATGCATTTGTGTCATCACTTCTTATACCTTATCTTGTTTCACTGGTGCATCCCTTATTGTCACTACGTACATGACTAGTTTGCTTTGTGCTAATTGCTTGAACTCGAATACCTTAAATGCCAGTTCTTTTCTGTTGTATATCCTTGAAATTGCTCTGCGCAGTTTGTCCACGCTTCATTAAGTTCATTTCTCTGATCATGTACCTGACTTGTCTACTTGTCTCTGATCTAATGGTTTTCATGGTCTGAATGTCGTGACTATTTGTATCTGGTTCCATATCTGACCATGCAACATTGTTTTCTTGTGCACTTGTATCCAATGTGCTACTTGATGCTCTTCATGTATACTTGAATCTGATCTTGGCATTGGTTTCTTTGTAGTTTGGTATAGGTTTTATTGACCAGTTCATTGAACATGTTACATTGATGTTGTGTTCTTTTGTTTGATGCACATGCCAGAATCCCAGGTTATATATATGTGTGTGTGTGTGTGTGTTCAGTTTGGTTGGACCGTCTAGCCTCTGGTTATGATTTTCTTGAGTCTGATTCTCTATTGTCTCTGGTTATTCATGTCCCTGGCTTCAAGACTTGTTTGCAGTTTTTTTCTTGACCCTGGTTTGAGTCATGTGTACATTTGTTTGCAATTTGGTTTGATATTGACTTCTTAGAGCTGTCTTCATGTGTACATCAATTTCCGGGTTGCTCCTGACCATTTTATTGAACTTGAACTGTAGCCACTTCAATTTAGTCATGACCCATTGTTTTGTATTTCATGCACCCGAGTTGAACCTAGCTTTGGCTCAGATTTGACCTTATGCTCATATCATGACTTTACTTGTATTTCACTTGAGTTGAACCTAGCTTTGACTTGGGTTTGACCTTTTGCTCACATGTCCCTGCAGTTTTATCAAGTGTATAGCAGCATTCACGGCCTTGTGGCACGTACAGTGATACACTGTGTATGTCATAAGTTGTTCGTGTTTGATGAATTCAAAATTAAATGACAAGGAACAACCCAAATAACTGAGGAAAATAATATTTTCAAAAGCATATTTTTTTTACACTGCAAAAATATTTCTTTTTGAATTTTACTGCTTCACTGTTTATGTTGTAGATTGCTTAGATGTCGGATTCAAACTGGAATAGATTTGAAGTTAAATATGAGTGAATGAGCGATATGTAGCGAGGTGATGTAAATGATAATTATATAGTGAAAAATTGTGTTGTAACTTGAAATTGTGTATATATAGTGAGAGCTCAAATTTGTACTATTCAAAATTGTAATAAAATATTTGTTTGAATAAAATATCTATTTGAATTTTAAATTCTGTGTTATTTATTTTATTCAGCAAATATTTATTTAATTGTGTGAAAATAAAATAGTGTATTAATAAATATATGTAAATGATTATATATATGTTTATTATCATCAAACAAAAATCATATACTGGCATATTCAACAATATCCCTCTTTTGATGATAACAAACATATATTTAAGATTTGAATTTATTAAATGTATTTGATCATTCAATTTGCTCCCCTTATTTGAATGCTCCCTCTCTACAGCAAAGCTCCCCCTTCATATATGCCTGAAAAATAAATAAAAATATGCAAATGAACTTAGATACAAATAGAAATAGAAAATATATGACCATTATTTCCAAAACCTTAAATTTTCTCTCCCTCTTTTGTTATCAGCAAAAGAGTAATAGTGTAAGAAAAATAGAGATAAAGTGATAAACATTATACCCAAATGAATATAAATATTAAATTTCAATAAAAATCAAATAAAAATCATAAGTACTCTGTTTGACGCGTATTCTACTTTAGAATGATAGGGATGATGTAAAACCATATAGCTGTGTCTATTTGTGGTATATTTATATCAAAAATTTGAATATCTACTAATCATGCATAACGTTAGGACTTTTAAATGAGATTAGTAGGATTCCAAATTTTTGTAAAAAATGAATTTCAAGCATCTTCTAACCACACATAACCGTGACGACTTTTAAATGGGATTAGAATCAACTTGTCTATATAATAATTAATTTTGATATGTGTTCGATAGATGCATAACAGAAAGGACTTTTAAATGAGCATGAAAGCACATATACAAATATTTCAAGTAATTAACTCATGCATAACCGTGAGGCTTTTAAATGAGAGTGAATACTTTGGATGTTTTTATTGCTAAAAATAAAATAAAATAAAAAAAGAATAATTTTCCATTTAAAATACCATATATTGACATACTATATTGGATTTTAATGAGTGATGGTCGTTAGAAATATGATAGAAATAGAGATGGTCATGAAATTTTTACCAAACATGAGTTAATATAAATCTTATTCAAATTTTTAAGGAAATTTACGAACTATACTTTCTCAAGTTATAATATATGATCAATATCAACACTCGTCACTTTATCAAACACTACTTATCTTTTTGATAATCAATAGGGAGTCAGATTAGTTAATGTAGTCATTCAAAATCAAATCTAAGGATAATTATAAAATCAAATTTTCTAAAATGACTAATCTGAAAGAAGGTCAACAAAAACTATTTTCTGCAAGGGGTTTTATAAGAAAATGTCTGCTAATTTAAAATCATTTGAAACGAAAAATATGCAGATATTTTATTAGAAAGTGATGCAACTAATAAATGTCTCAATATAAATCACATTCCATTAGTAATTTTTCTATCAACTAGATTACCAGTGTAATCTGCATTCGAATTTACCTTTGACTCAAGATTATCATTAGTTGAAGCTATAGACCAGACCGTGAATTGTGTAACAAAACACCTTAAAAATCATTTTTAACATCTTTTAAATGAAATTATTTTGAATTTGAACTGAAACCGTGCAAATTTACAAACAGTGAACATAGCGTCAGATCCAGAAGCAGTAAGATAAGCAAACATATCTACATGTATCTAGAATAATCTTCAATCAACAAAACAACATCATTAGTTCAAAAAAATCTATATGAACTAGTCCATAGATTCTAGAGGTACTTATAGTGTTCTCGGCGTAAAATGATAGTTGGCCAACAATTTTGAAAAAGTCAGAATCAAAATCAACATTCAATTCTTTATCACATAACTGGCTGATTTAATTCAGATTATGGTGCAATTTTCACATTTAATAAATCATTCAAGATGAATATACCGTTACCAATTTTACCTTTACCGATAATATTTCTTTGTTACCCATTGTGAGTATGCCACTTTTGTACTAGGCTAAGAAACTTTGATTTGTCGCCCGTTGTGTGCTTGGAACAGCCAGAATACAGATAACACTGTTGTTGTTCCTTATCCTGCCACCATACCTACAGGAGAAAAGATTTTTATTACCTATTTGTTTTTATAGGTCCACGGTTGTAAGTGGCAAATGATTTTGAAAAATATGTTTGTGGAAATCCAAGACTATTTATATTTGTTCTTTTTGGCACCCAGATTTGTTTAACTTTAAGGGATTTTATATTTGTGCCTTTGAGAACCCAAATTGGTATGGTTTTTACGTGTTTGGGTATCACACTTTTACCTTAAATAGTGTTATTAGTTGTTTGTTCATATTGACACTTATGCAAATCCAAATGCATTCCTTTTATTCTCGAAGAGTTGTTTTTCTAAGAGTACATTAAATGATTTATCTCTAGTGAAAAATTTTCGAGTAACCAACTCAAGTTTATTAACTTTGGATTTTAAAAGTTTATTTTCATTTATTAGCTTTGAACAACAACTAATGGTGTTATCTCTCTTTTCAAAACTATTCATTTTTAATCGCATATTTTCATTTAGCTCTCTAATTTTATTCTCAATTTCTAGCATCTTAGTTTCAAAAGGCTGGAGTTTTTTAGATTCATTTTTTTCAAAATCCTTGATTTTTTCAATATCCTTTTCAAACTCGTGATTTAATAGAATAATTTTAGATTTGCTCAAATCACATTTTCTTTTCCAATGGTTTTGAAATTTTCGTTTATCTTATTTAATTTTCAAAAACCGCACGTTTAGAAATTTCTGACTTCTTAAAGATATCCAACTCTTTTTGCGAAATATTATTTTTACAAATCAACTCAGTTTTGTTTTTCTCTCAAATTAAAATTTTGTTTTCTAACTTATGAAGGTTTTCATGAAAATGGGCAAATTCTTTTTCATGGTTCGAACCTTTTACAATTAGAATTTTTATTTTTCTTAATATTTTTAAGCTCATTTTCCAAATCATTATTTACCAATTAAGTTTAGCTTGTTCCCTTTCCAACTTATTACTTTTCAACTCAAAAGCTTTATTATTTTCAATTAGTTTTTAGCACAAGAGAACTAAATCATTGAATGGAAAATCACTTATCTCATCGGCTTTCTTTTAATTTCATTCGAACATTGACTTTGTTACTGCGTTTATGTGGTCTGCACTTGATTCATTTATCATACGATATATGTATGTATTTACTAAGTAAATCTAAGTTGAATTTCTTACCGTCCCACTTATATTATACATTCATATAATACAATTTCAACTTATTTATAAGA
Organism: Allium cepa; assembly: GCA_030765085.1. Taxonomy (NCBI): domain Eukaryota; kingdom Viridiplantae; phylum Streptophyta; class Magnoliopsida; order Asparagales; family Amaryllidaceae; genus Allium; species Allium cepa. Next base: position 563,013,340 of record CM060939.1, read on the forward strand.
ATTTATAATTTAATTAACTTGTGTAATATACTTTAAATCATATTTTATTAATTTTAATTTAACTAATTTTAATTTATTAATACTTTTAGCAAATTAATTAATTAATTTTAAAATTTAAAATTTTATTTTATTCATCCAAAACAATTTAAGATGAATACTAAGTATAACATCTATAGTTTCATATACATATACAATTATATGTGTATATATATGTGTGTGTGTGTGTGCGCGCGTGTGCGTGTGCGTGTGTTTTATTAATTAACATTTAAATAATTTATATTATTTAATTTAAATAATTTTTTGTTAAATATTTTAAAAAATTCAAAAATATTTATTTATAATTTACCTTAAATAATTAAATATTAATATTCAACTATAAAATTTATATTTATATATTTAAGCATGTTTTAATATATATGTGTGTGTGTGTTTACTTTAATCAATTAACTTTTAAGTAATTATACATTTAATTAATCTATTTAATTAAATATTAATTCATTTTAAAAATAATTTTGAAAAATATTTTACAACTGTTTACGTAAAATGTTGGCACAAACCCCCAAAGATTAATAGAGGATAATAAAATGAAAAAAATAAGTTGAAAACGAGGAAAAAGAGAACACACAACAATTATTATGGATTTGCTAATCGAAGGCCTACATCCACCTGAACATTTTTTTATGTTTCTGCAAAGTTTTAAAAAGTTAATCTTGTCTACCACGGTAGCCATGAATCGATGATGATTCATGTAATTATGCAGAAAGTATAAAAATTCGTTAACCAAGCCAAAAGTCCTTAAAACAATGCCTTTCCTACTCCATTTATAGCTACAGCTCGATGAAATTCTCTCCTTCACGTCCTTGCTCAATTTCCCTACATTTTGAAGGAGCCATTTCCAAAATATCATGGCCAACTCATCAATGTTCAAGGACTGGTATCGACCCATGCTCCATGGATCGGTATCGATCCATAGGATTGCTCTGTGAACCTTCCTTGTTCTCTCTTGGACATTTAGTTGGCTTGTTTCTTTTCCTTTGACATTTGATTGCGTTGTTATAAGCTTGAACTTGAATGAATTCCTTGCTTCAGAGGTTAGTGAAAAGAACTTGACATATCCATCGATCATTCGAGTCATGATAGGCCAATGAACTATCCTATACTAACTATAATTACTTTACCTATGCGAAGCGCTCGATAGGTGAAAATTTTAGTCAAAAGTCAGGGATTGGTGCCAAACCCTGACCATGGTTTGGTATTGACCCATGAATTTTGTTGAATTTTGGGTTTTTGAGCTTGGCACTTATTATGGGCAATGTGTAGGCTATTCTTGAAGATTCTTAGCGAGCTTATGACTTCACTTCTTAGCTTGACATCTAAGCTTGGAAGTTATCATCCTAGATTCCTACTTGGTTATTCGCTTATTTGGCTGATCTAATTCATTCGAATATTACTTGGCCACAATGATGGATAACATTTGTGATTGCATAAGGCAGTTGTCTGGACATAAGTTCGTTTTCACGTTTTCTTTTTCTTTTTGATGCAGATGTCATAGCTTTAGCTATTCACACCATCATTCCTTGTTACTATGGATAGTTCAAGAGGGCCTGATGGTGTAGCCTTAGCGAGTACCCTTGCAGATGTCCATCAAGTTTCGCTCGAAGAAAGGGAAATGAAAATGCTTCTCATAGATGAGAATCTATGTGCTTACAACTTATTAGAGGAAGATCCTAGTGTCGACCATATTCCAAAAACTAAGGAGGAGGATGATGATGATGGCAATGATTCTTTACAAGAACATGATGCTGCCGCGGATATCGATGATGGACATGAGGTGCACCCTGTTCTGAGCCCCACTATTGATCCTGAAGTAAGTCAAAAGGGAAAAGATAGTAGAAACAAGAGCATGGATGTTGAGGTAAGAAAGAGTGAAGGCGAAGGCAATAATGATGCCTACATTGACCACTAGTCCTTTATTGGAGGGAGCAACGATGGTTATGCATTCCTTATAACCCGACGACTCAAAAAAAATATTATTTCATCTCCGAAATGACACACATTTATATCTCTCGGGTTTATTACATTGACTATACAGTATCTATTCATGATTTAAGTGCTGCCATTTTACAAAATTTTATTTTATAACTTGACTTATAAATTCAAAATATATTTTCAAACTTTAGATTGAATTTTAAAAATTAGAACAAGGCCCATATCAATTTGGGCTTTTATAATTAGTCCAACCTTTTCGACTTACTACAGCCATTGGGCTTGACTAGTAGCTAGAGAGGTGAGGATGCTTGATTATTCAACTACAAACCTAGATACTACTATTCTAGACACTCATCGGATAAGTAGGATTTATTCATTGGCCCTAAAGTTGCTAAATTATACGGCATTAACCATTTAGGCTCTAGTATCACTGTTGGGCCCGCGCCAGTCTATAGTGGTTGAAATAGGAAGATTTCAAATAAAAATCCTATTTTGGATCATAGTGGGCATATGTAGTTTAATGGTCATATTAGATCCAATATGGATTATTTAAATAAAATCCAATTTTATTTAAATATTTGATTTATTTAATTAATGGATTTAATAAACTAATATTTATATATGTTACAAGTATATCACTATATATTCATATATGTATAGTGTGCATATGCAACACTTACAAGCCTTTTCCTTATTCCTACATACCTCAAAACCATCATATTGCCACATGTAAATGGTCTCTTTTAAATCACAATTTATAAAATCTGTTTTCATGCCCATTTCCCATACTTCATAGTCAGAGAAGGTAGTCATGATGAGTAATATTTGGATGGACTTTATCATGGCTATGGGTGTGAACGTTTCATAATAGTCAACACCTTGAACTTGACGAATACCTTTCAATTAGCCTTGCTGTAGGTCTCTACCTTTCTGCATACATTTAGTTTCTTCTTAACAATCCACTCGCAGCCAATGGGTTTTACCCCATTGGGTACGTCATCCAAAGTCCACACATTGTTTTTGTACAAGGAATCTATCTTGGATTTTTTAGCTTCAAGCCACAAGGCAGAGTCCTTAGTCTGTAGGGCTTGTTAGAACATGAGGTGAGTGTCACCGTCTAGGATACAATCCTCTTTCTCCTTGTCCACGAGAAATCCATAATATCTCTATAATATGAAATTTTCCCTATTAGATCATCTAATAGGTTGCATGTTATCGTATATGGATGAATTTGATTTTTCCACACATTCAGTCTCTATGTAAGTTTCTTGAATCTCATCAAAGTCTACAACTTTGCTATTAATTCTCTTGAAAAAACCCCTTTCAAAAAAAGAGCATGTTGTGCAATAATAACTTTTTGTTCCATCTATTGCAGAAAATAAATCCTGTAGAATCTTTGGGATATCCAATAAACTTACACAATACCGATCTTGCCTCAGGATTATTGGGGCCACCATTCTTATAGTAGGCTGGACAACCCCATACCTTCAAATATTTGAGGTGGGGTTTCTTCCCATACTACATCTTATATGGTGTATCAAGCACAAACTTAGATGGCACCAAATTCAACATATGCACTACGAAATCTAACACATTTCCCCAATTGGCAAGAGATAATTCAGCACCACTCGTCATAAATCTAACCATATCTAATAAGGTCCAATTCCTTGTCTCTTAAACACCATTGTCTTATAGAGTATAGGATGGAGTGACCCCGAAGATAATTCCATTACCTTTTAGGTGATATTGGAGTTCACGTCCAATGTACTCACCTCCTCAATCAGATCAAACTATTTTTAATTTGGTTAGTTTGATTTTCCACTTCATTCTTTTAATTTTAAATTTCTCATAGATATCAGTGTTATCCCGCTTTTTGGCAAAGCCGCGATACCAAAAGATCGATCAGAGAACAGTTCGTCTCAGAGACCGGTCATGCTTCGTTTCGCCATGGATATCATTGAATTTTATCCGAGTCCAGATTGAGCTACCATTGATAGGACATGGCAAGAAAGACCATAGGAGTCAACATCTCGAGTTTTAAGTCAATCCGAGTTCATACGCTAAAGTTATGATCGGTTCAACTTGAAGGAAACAACCTGGTTTCGAACCCATCATGATGAATGTCTTCGAACCCATCATCATGCACCATTCGAAACCATCACCCTCGAACCGAAGGACATCAAACCCATCGGTTTCGAAACCATCAAAGCACCTCACCTTCGTCTCCATCCACTTCGAATCCATCTGCTTGTTCGAACCCATCACGGAGTCCTTGTTCGAACCCATCACGGAGTCCTTGTTCGAACCCAACTGTGCAGCTTCATTCGAAACCACTGGGTCAACCAACCATGATGACGTGTCATCCATCGGATCGAATACGCCGAGATATATGGAGTGGAAGCGGTCAACACGGAGTGAAGACCGGATCGATTCGAAGTTTGCGCTCCACGTCAACGCGAAGCCACGTGCCTCCATGGATTCGAAAGGATCGGTTCGAATGCATGGGTTCGAACCAAACAGCCGTGCCGTGAACCCTATTTCGAACCCATCATATCTTCCAATCCACTGATCCAAATGCCACGAAATTTTCACTGAAGCTTGCGTACATGTTGAAGAATGTCTACGCCAAATTTCACCTCGATTGGATGAATTCTTGATCAGTTCGAATGGAGTTCGAACCGAAGCCAAAGTGGGCCCAAACATCCTGAGACCGTGCGTGTAGGCCCCCTCACGTGCCAGAAGTGGTTTCCCGAGTTTTCAGCGAAATACCAACAGCCTACGCCTATAAATAGAGCCCCAGGGCCAACGGAAAAAGGACTTTTGGACTCTGAAGCGCCCAGACTCTGCCGGATCGAGATCTCCATCATCCTACATCATAATTTGATTGTTGATTTCGAATTTCCAGTTGTAACTTGCTGTTGATCGCTGTAACAACTTGTAAACATTGAAAGAGAATCAATAAAACATCAAAAAACTTCACAGTGGACGTAGGCGACACGCCGAACCACTATAAATCGCTTATCTACGCATTTTCTTTGCTGTTGATTGGAGTTTTTGTTAGATAGTATTCATATTCAGTTCATACTCTTGATTGTTATCTCTTCAACGACTCCCGAAGAGTGTCGTGCCCAATTTTGGTGCAAACACTTTGGTGCTTTCACTGAGAAAACCCAGCTTTTCTCCTGCTCGTTGGATCTGTCATCGATACCGGATTGAATAAATCTAAGAGAGAGATCCAGATCATTGAATCCAACTTCCTTACCTTCTATTCAGATTTTCATAAAGTCTAGGAAAGAAATTCGACTGTCAAGATGGTTAGCACAAGAACCACCTCGAACGCTGTCAATCAAGAAGAATAGGATAGACAGAATCCTGCCCCTCTGCCTCCATCTAATCAGGATGTTGCTGGGCACTCAGAACCGTCGGGTCAGGTTACCCGACAAGAATTGCAGTTGCTACTCCAAGAGCTGACCCAGAGTCGGCGACAACTGGAAGAACAGCTACGCGCTAACGCTGAGCTAATCAACAAGCTGGATCGCCAGAAACGAAAGAGATTCATGAGAGATCGTGCTTCTCGCTCTTCCAGCAAAAGTTCTTCATCTTCTGATTACCATAACCGGCCTCCACGACCCCGGTTGGATGGGAGTCGTGTACCATCCGTTGGAAACCAACCGACATTGACCGTTGGACAAATAAGAGTTGGTCCATCAGCCAGTTTTCAAACCGGACCCTCCTCCCGAGGAGGTGTCGTTCCTCATCACGCCGTAGAATACCACACCACTAGCGTTGCGGCTGAACCAGGGGTCGACGCTCAAGATCAGTCGGACCTAGACCGTCGTCATAGCGGTCGTACTCCTGAACCGTACGTCCCAGAGGACTATGAGCCAAGAAGGCGGGACTTGGATCGTCGACGATATCCGGTTCAAGCCCGAAGTACGGAACGTGATCATACTCCGGCACAAGTGCCGGATCTTTCAACTATGATACGTCAGATGATCCATGAGAGTCAGGGATTCACAAACGATGATTGTGGAGTTTCTCAAAGTCACACTCCCTTTACGGACGATATTCTTAGTGCTGAACCCCCACGGCGATTCCGAATGCCCACTCTACCCATGTACGAGGGAAACTCCGACCCCAACCAACATATTCTTAAGTATGAATGGTCGATGACCGCTGCCAGAGCCGACGATGCAGTGAAGTGTCGTAGTTTCCCCATATCCTTGGGGGGCATCGCCACCATGTGTTTCACCCGATTGCCGCCTCGAACCATCTCTTCCTTCGATCAGTTGGCCACAAAATTCGTTGAGCAGTTCCGCATGCACGTCGCAAGGCCAAAGGTTGTCAACACTCCATCTAGTGTCACGCAAGCTCCCGGAGAGACTCTCAGGCACTACTTAGAGAGATTCCATACTGCATGCGCGAAGATTAGTAATCCAAACGATAACTCCATCCTTATGGCGCTGACCAAGGGGATCGACCCCGATTCTGAATTCGGTAATTGGCTAGCTGGGAAACCAACTGCGTCATTAGACCGTTTCCACGCCAAGGCGGCTCAATTCCTGAGATGGGAAGACGCGATACAGTCTAGGAAGCAAACCGATGCAGGGCCAAATGCGGAAGGGACCCAAAGCAATGTTGCAATAAAACAGTCCGGTGAGAGCTCCGGAAAAGTTCAGTTGAACATTAAAAACAAACAAGCTCGGCGAAGAGAGAGCGTGAATCAACTTAAAAAACAAGATCAAAATCGCGGCCCGCAACGCAAAAATCGGAAGTTCGACAGTTATACTCCTTTGAATATTTCATTGAAGGACTTGTATTTGCGGACCCGTAATACGATTCAATATGAAAAACCTGCTCCAAGACCGTCGTCAGAGAGACAAATCCAAACGGGAAAATTTTGCAGGTTCCATGAAGGCTACGGGCACGATACGAACGAGTGTCGTCACTTACAGGATCTTGTTGAAAAACTGGTCAGGGAAGGGAAGCTGGAACAGTTTGTGCGGACACCGCAGCCCAGAGAAGCGGGCCCATCCAATCCAATCAATGAACCCAATCGACCGAGGCAGGAGGACTCGACTTGTCCCCGTGGGAGATTGGTGATAAACGCCATCAGTGGCGGGCCTACTTATTCAGGAGCCTGGAACGACGAAGAACCTCGTCACTGTCACACATGACAGGCTCCTTCAATCCATGAATACTTTGCAATTTCTTTTACGTTCTGAAATTTGAATTTGTAATAAGGCACTGATTTTGCCACATTTTCTTACTTCAGCAAATAAAATGCTATCTCTTTAAGCTAAAGCTGTGATTCGCCGAATACAACGTTTAACAATCACGACACACGAAGAGCTAAGTTCCACCAAACAATGGAATTTATTCAGATAGTGAGTGACTGCGTCACAACCGGCCACTCACTGAGTGAAATCCCAGCTCGGGGGTAAGCCACCACATCAAAGGCTGAACTGGACCAACACACGACAGTCCATTCAACAATTCGTTCCCACAGCGCGAACGGACTCCAACTTCCCAGAGTGCGAATTGGAGTATAAACATTAAACAATTCGTTCCCGGAGCGCGAACGGACTCCAACTTCCCAGAGTACGAATTGGAGTATAAACATTCCATAATTCACTCCCAGAGCGCGAGCGGACTCCAAATTCCCAGAGCGTGAATTGGAGTATAAACATTCCATAATTCATTCCCACTGCGCGAACGGACTCCAACTTCCCACAGCGCGAATTGGAGTATAAACATTAAATAATTTGCTCCCAGAGCGCGAACGGACTCCAAATTCCCGGAGCGCGAATTGGAGTATAAACATTGAATAATTTGCTCCCAGAGCGCGAACGGACTCCAAATTCCCGGAGCGCGAATTGGAGTATAAACATTAAACAATTCGTTCCTGGAGCGCGAATGGACTCCAACTTCCCAGAGCGTGAATTGGAGTATAAACATTCCATAATTCGTTCCCACTGCGCGAACGAACTCCAACTTCCCACAGCGTGAACGGGAGTATAAACATTCCATAATTCGTTCCCACTGTGCGAACGGACTCCAACTTCCCACAGCGCGAATTGGAGTATAGGCATTCCGTAACTCGTTCCCTCCGTGCGAACGGACTCCAACTTCCCAGCGTGTGAATTGGAGTATAAACATCAAATCCATCGTTCCCAAAGTGCGAACGAACTCCTAAAAAGCCCAATTAGGTGTGACTGACTACCTATCGGCTGACTCCAACTTCCCAGAGCGCGAATTGGAGTATAAACATCAAATCCATCATTCCCAGAGTGCGAATGAATTCCCAAAAAGCCCAATTAGGTGTGACTGACCACCTATCGGCTGACTCCAACTTCCCAGAGCGCGAATTGGAGTATAAACATCAAATCCATCGTTCCCAGAGTGCGAATGAATTCCCAAAAAGCTCAAATAGGTGCGACTGACCATCTATCAGCTAACTCCAACTTCCCAGAGTGTGAATTGGAGTATAAACATCAATTCAAAGTTCCCGGAGTGCGAACCGAAGTATCAACACCAACTCCAAAATCCCCAAAACATGAATTGGGGTATAAACATAAGTTACAGGTTCCTGGAGCGCGAACCGAAGCATCCGTGCAAACTCCAGATTCCCGAAGGGCGAGTTGGAGTATAAACATCAATTCCGGGTTCCTGAAGTACGAACCCAAACATACATGTTTTATCCAAGTTCCCGGCGTGTGAATTGGAGCACAAACACCAAGTTAAAGTTCCCGTAGTGCGAACTAAAATGTTAATACTAACTCCGAGTTCGTAGAGTGCGAGTCGGAATGTGAACATTATTTCCAAGTTCCCGGAGCGCGAACCGTGTTACAAGCATCGATAACTCTCGAGTTCCCAAAGTGCGAACCAGATTATCGATCTCAAGTTATCTTAAGTCCCCAGAATGTGGACATGTGTTCAAAGTTTGCAATAAACGCACTCAACCACCAAAACGCAAATGTTATTCCCCGAGACTAGGGGGCAGAAAAAGCTAAGTGTTAATCGCTAACCAAAGTGATACAATGTCCGAAGTTCGGTTATTCATCGATCACAACTTGCGACCAAGATTCTCAGACTTAGCAAATAAAACGAACTCCACTTAACGGTAAAAACACCACAAGTGCACCGGACCGAGAACAAAACACTGCAAGTACTTAAGCAAAAATAGAACAAGAGTTGAAACAAAGAAACTAAATTTTATTTCAACTAACTTAAAACAAGGACTTACACGCAAATAAGTTCTTCCAAAAAAGAATGCCTACTAGCAGGAGCCGAACCTGCATCTATACACGACCTACTGACAAAAAACGAAGACAAGTACCTATCTACCAAAACATCTACTTGAGAAGCTGATTTATTTCTTATTTTTCGTCCTTCTTACTAGTGGTACATCATCAGTGTCATTAGGGACAGAAATTCTTCGTTTTGAATGTCTCCTCTCCGGCGGTGGCTCTTCGGCTGGAGGCATGATGTCAATATCCTCCTTGGAGCTTGAGTCTGCATGGAGGCTTCCCGCCGGAGGAGTAGTGGGGACTGGATCCGTGATGGAAGACGGGATAGTGCCACCCGATGACACTACCCTAGCAGGTGTTGGACTCTGCGCCGCCGTACTACCACTAACATTACCACTATGCCCCGCAGCCTCTATTTCGACGCTGATTTCGGCCAAAATTTCCTCATCACGAGTCGCATGGGCTTGGTTGGGGCATCCACGGTCTGCATCGAAGAACTTGAGGTCGGCGGGAGGCTACTAACGATGATAAATGGCAAGTCAGAGAAAGAACCACCCTGCTCACCGAGCAGCTCGCTCACCATTTGTTCATCAAAAGATAAGGATCTCCCCTGCACCGCCTCAGTTGATACCGCAGTTACAACAGTAGTCTCGGTGGCGATGGCCTTGTCTCCTTTGCTTGATTCTTGTGCCACGACAGTCGGCGCAACTCCAGTCACTAGGCAAAAAATAAGAAGTTATTAGTAACTGCTGCAAAACAAACACTCTATTCAGAAAATGCTTGAGATAACTTCGGAATACCTTCCCCAGTTTGGCTCGCAGAAGGCCGAATGGCCTCAGAAGTATGCTCATGAATGGGAGATAAGCGCGGCTATTCCGGGTCGTAAGCAGGAACATGTGGCAAACCGACCGCAGATACAGGCACTGACGAAGATGGTGTGGTGACTTCAGTGACAGCAGAATGGTGCTCAACACCTGATCCCTCTCCGACTTCCAGGGAACGACCACCGATCATCTCCTTCTCATGAGCAATGATAGCGTCATGAAGGACCTTCTTCTCATCGTATGTGAGCAGCCGGTTTTCAAGTTCGGATCGATCGGCCGCTTCACCTGGATGCGCTTCCTCTTCCTCCTCAACCAATCGGTCCCAAGCGCTACGAAGGTGAACCGGATAATCTTGAAGCCAGGCCAAGTTTCTGTGTTTTAACACATTGGCGTTGTAAGTTATGAGCAAATCTTCGATATCGGCCTCTAGCCTGGCCTCTGCCTGTTGAACCTTCTCCTCCACCTCTGCTTCGACCGCCTGAACTTTGGCCACGGCCACATCTCTTTCAGTGTGAAGCACTACGGCTTGCTCGCAGGCTTCTTGCGCCGTGTTAAGCGCGTCATCTCTATCTTTAATAATTTCGGCAAATTTAGCCTTGAGCTCATTAAGTTCTTTTAACGCCGCATCCCGCTCAGCAGTGACGACAGTGTTCCGGTGGCCCATGTCTTCCATCGTAACGTAGTGCTCCTTTTTCATTCTATCCATGGCTGCTTGAGCTTCATCGGCCTTTGTAAGAGCCTCCATCTCTGATTTTCGAGACGATTCAGCCTCGGTATTCAGCACTTGTATGATGCGGTCTTTTTGAGCCAGCTCGGTTTGTAGCTTTTCAATGATAGCCGCTCGTTCGAAGGCCAACGCCGATGCCTTATCGGCCGCCCTATACCACGCCTTGTATTGGGTGTAAAATTCATGCACATAGTCGTGCGCCAACCGCTCGGCCTCCGGCGGGATTCTTTTCAGGTTCGGGGGAAAGACGTAGTTATCGAAGCAAATATTCGGGAACTCCCTCTTTAACTGCGCAAGTCTAATTGCCCCTTCCCCCGAGATTTCAGTAGGAGGCTACTCCGCGACTATCGGGGTCATCGCCTCAGATCGGGAAGATTGAGAAACCGACGTATATCGAGAAGACTCGGAAGGATGAGGGACATGAGAAGGAGGTTGTACGGGATCTCTGGAAGGAGGAGGGGTACGCGATCGCGGTCGACGCTTATAGCCTCTGTCCGTGTCATATCTCTCGTGACTAGAATACCCAGAGCGTCCCTGGTCATAATGCCCAGAGCGCCCCTGATCATAACCTCTATCCCCTTCTCGTCTGCGCGAATCGTAATATGAAGGCTTGCGGGCATGTCGAAGACTCCCAAGCATTGAACCTCGCTTAGACATAATATCTGCGAAGCAAAATAAAATAGAATTAATCACCTTTCAAAACAGGTAGTTTACAGTCAAAGGTTATGCAGTGTCGTGAAATGTGTATGAATATGCATTCCCCCCGACCAACCAGAAGTGTAGACCTCGCTAGTAATAAGAGGCTCGTTCAATTCTAGAGTACGATGGAATTCCTCCAACCCGGCATCATGTTGAAAAGACACATCGTCCGGGATTGGAAGATCGGCAAGCCCTTCAAAAAGATTTTCAGTTCTCGGAGGAGACATCTCCGAGATTCTAACTCCGGGAGCGGAACGGGCCGTGACAACCGATTTCCATCTTCCCTTCTTACTTGACCTAGCCATGGCAGCCTTGCCTTTTCTCTGCTCCGCGACATCCGGAACTGCGTCCGTAGGCCCGGTCAGCGGCTCATCATCGGTGTGGGTTCTTTCAGAGTCAGCTTCCTCAGCTGTAGTAACTTTGGGCTTCTTGTGCTTGACTCGTTTTTTTCGAGACGACCCTTAGTGCCACCTCAAAGCTTATGCTCTGCCCTTGTTCGATCAAACCGCAGGCCCGGAGATTCCTATCCGTCAATAACACGTCGATATCCCTATCTCCACTCGGGACTTCTCGAAGCACTCGCACCATCTCCCTATAGTGCTCGCTCTCAGGTCGCTGAATCGCCGCTGTAAAAAAGGATAAAATATAAGTTACACTTCGGCTGCAATTGGCGTAATAATTATTTACGAACTCAGCTATACTCACGTCTGAATAGCCATCGTCGGGCAAATCCAGGAGGACATCTGACATAAAACCATTCTGTCCTATAATAGCTCAACCTGGTCCAAGACCCGGTAACCACTTGGCGATTTCTCACCGCTTCCAAGAATGTGAAGGAGGGATAATCACCCCGAGTTTTGAAATTGAACAAGTATCTGATCTCGATCGGGAGTGGCGGTCGAAGGAGATATTCCATAAATGCAATGAACAAGCTATTGGTCGACGCATACCCGTTCGGGTGCAGCTGAGATGGAGCGATCCTCAAAAACGACAATACTTCCCTTATATACTCGTTGAACGGAGGAAGTGTCCCGGCCGCACACGCGTGGCGGTTAAATGCAGTATACCCTTCCGGTGGGTTGTGCGGTCTATCATTCAGCCCCGGCAGTAATACATCGTCCAGTAACAGGCCGTGCCTCAAGCATATCCTTCCCAACATGTCTTCAGAGATATTGGATGGAACGGAATCCGATGGATTTGCGATGAACGACGCATTAGGCAATTCATCCGGGGCTGGACCGACGATCTCAGGATCGATGTCCGAAACCTCTAGTCTCGGAGAGGCTGTACCTTGAATCTCCTGCTACTGTGAACTTGACGGTTCCATAACTAGCTAACTCATGAGAAACCATCGTTAAACGACAAAGGACCCGTGCGTTCCCCAGTGTAAAGTGTATGAATGTGAGTGGTGCAGTGCCATGCATTACTTGAGTAAATGTTGCAGAGTTAAAGTAAATATGCAAACGACAAAGCTACGGAGTCCAGCTATAATGACCGTCATCGCTGACCGTCATCACTAATCCGTTCCTATGATGGAAATTGATTCGGATAGAAGTTGTCATAGTTCCATCGACGAGCTTCGAAAGGCGGTTAAATATGCAAGAATGAAGCTCGTCGGAGTCATGCTTAGAAAAATTTCAAACTTTGGTATCCATCATAGAGGGTTCGAAACGATCACCAGGACTTCGTTCGAACCCAACCGAACGTCGCTTCGTTCGAACCCATCCTGACGTCGCTTCGAACCAATACCGTTAGACGCGCTTCGAACCGATAACCATGTGTCAAATTCGAATCGATCGATAGTGGATGACTTCGAACCGATCCTTGATTGACATGTTCGAACCGATATGAATCGATACCCTTCGTACCAATGCAAAGTAGAGAACTCCGAACCGATAGCCGATGGGTTCGAAACCATCGACTTGGATGAACTCATCGAACCCATCAATCAGTGCGAACTGTACGCCCCATAAGGGCATCCCCAAGGATCGATGTGAAATCCAAGAAAATGATGCCACCATCATCGATTCGAACTCGAGCCCATGCATCGGTTCGAAGCCCTCCCAAACCAGATCTGGTTTTGCCAATCTCGAGGCTACGCAATCGATGAGGAGGAATGGGATTTAAAATTACTTTGCCGCTTGGATTCGAGACTAGTTACCTAGTTTGAATAATGGATTCGAGGAATTAGGGATTTGGATCTTGAATGGTTCACGCAACACAGTGTTTTTTCTCCTTTGGAGCTCCGAAACGATGCACTGCACAGTAAAAGCAAGCAAGAGTAAAAGTAAAAAATGGAAAAAAGTGAAACCCACTACTATTTATATGGAGCCTAGGATGTGACCGGGCCGTTTCGTATCCCAGTCAACCCAACCGGTCACAACCGGTCAAGTACCAGATCGGTTCGAAGTTGGCTTTCGAACCCATCTGCCTAAAGCCCTATCGATTCGAAGTTCACCTCATGCTTCAACGGTACGAAACGCACTACAGAGTGACAGGCTGCATCGATGCAAAACGAACTGTGGGCACATCGATTCGAAGACCTTGTTCACATCAACCACTTCGAATCCATCCATGGCCTATCGATACGACAGATGACTTCGTATCCATCCGCTTCCGATTCGAATCGACTCGAACAATTATTTCGTATCCATCCCCTCAAACCGGTTCGAATGTTAGCTTCGAACCCATCACAGCACAAGCGTACCGCGTCCATAACAAACACAGATTTCGAATCCATCGATGCTCTAACTCATCGGTTCGAAATATTACACTCGCGCAATACAGAATTCAATTCCTTCAACCTTCAATATCGATTCAGGAGAGGATCGATACGAAGGGACTTTTCTAAACAACCATCAAGCGTTGTCTCAACTCAGATTTCCAAATCGGTTCAGGAGAGAATCGATACGGAATTCAATAGCCAACCAAGCTGGCAACGACTCGTGAACGCACGACGTTAACAAGGGTCAAATTAACATATGTGCATATATGTCGAACTAACATCCGATTTTAAACATTTACAGGGATCAAACACTCATCCTGTTACAAATGCAACAGCCAACGGCTAAGTGCTACTATACAGCAATGCAGCATACGAGTTTAAACAAACAAGAGAACAATGATTGTTCATAGAAATTGCAGCAGTTCAAAGCACGTCATGTTCCCACAAGACGTACTTTGGGGGGGGCAAAATGTTATCCCGCTTTTTGGCAAAGCCGCGATACCAAAAGATCGATCAGAAACGAAGAACGGTTCGTCTCAGAGACCGGTCATGCTTCATTTCTCCATGGATATCATTGAATTTTATCCGAGTCCAGATTGAGCTACCATTGATAGGACACGGCAAGAAAGACCATAGGAGTCAACATCTCGAGTTTCAAGTCAATCTGAGTTCATACGCTAAAGTTATGATCGGTTCAACTTGAAGGAAACAACCTGGTTTCGAACCCATCATGATGAATGTCTTCGAACCCATCATCATGCACCATTCGAAACCATCACCCTCGAACCGAAGGACATCGAACCCATCGGTTTCGAAACCATTAAAGCGCCTCACCTTCGGCTCCATCCACTTCGAATCCATCTGCTTGTTCGAACCCGTCACGGAGTCCTTGTTCGAACCCAACTGTGCAGCTTCATTCGAAACCACTGGGTCAACCAACCATGATGACGTGTCTTCCATCGGATCGAATACACCGAGATATATGGAGTCGAAGCGGTCAACACGGAGTGAAGACCGGATCGATTCGAAGTTTGCGCTCCACGTCAACGCGAAGCCACGTGCCTCCATGGATTCGAAAGGATCGGTTCGAATGCATGGGTTCGAACCAAACAGCCGTGCCGTGAACCCTATTTCGAACCCATCATATCTTCCAATCCACTGACCCAAATGCCATGAAATTTTCACTGAAGCTTGCGTACATGTTGAAGAATGTCTATGCCAAATTTCACCTCGATTGGATGAATTCTTGATCGGTTCGAATGGAGTTCGAACCGATGCCAAAGTGGGTCCAAACATCCTGAGACCGTGCGTGTGGGCCCCCTCACGTGCCAGAAGTGGTCTCCCGAGTTTTCAGTGAAATACCAGCAGCCTACGCCTATAAATAGAGCCCCAGGGCCAACGGAAAAAGGACTTTTGTACTCTGAAGCGCCCAGACTCTGGCGGATCGAGATCTCCATCATGCTACATCATAATTTGATTGTTGATTTCGAATTTCCAGTTGTAACTTGCTGTTGATCGCTGTAACAACTTGTAAACATTGAAAGAGAATCAATAAAACATCAAAAAACTTCACAGTGGACGTAGGCGACACGCCGAACCATTATAAATCGCTTGTCTACGCATTTTCTTTGCTGTTGATTGGAGTTTTTGTTAGATAGTATTCATATTCAGTTCATACTCTTGATTGTTATCTCTTCAACGACTCCCGAAGAGTGTTGTGCCCAATTTTGATGCAAACAATCAGATTTATTCCTCGTAACATTTACATATCCTAGTTTAGAGAAATCATCAGTAAATGTTACGAAGTATGAGGAGCTATCTTTAGCCACTATAGGCATTGGACCACATAAATTAGTATGTATGAGATCAAAAGAGTTCCCTCACTGAAGGGGTGCTTGGTCATTTTGCCATTGAGACGTGACTCATAAGTGTCAAACGATTATAATCAAAATCTGGGGTAAAACCTTCGGTTTTCAATTTATGCAACCCTTTGTCACTAATATTAGCTAGCCTATAGTGCCATAAATAACTCTCTTTAACATTAATAGCAAAGGAATTATTAACAACAAATACATGTTTATAATTCAGCACATAAATATTGTTATCCAAAACACAATTGAAAACCTTGTTTTGATCAAACATAATGTTCATAACAATCGTATTACAATGAAAATTATATCTAGACCCAGCTAACATTGACATAGGTTCCATAAATAAATTATTTTAAACACCTCAAGCTCCAACAGTCTTTTTGATTACTGTTGTCAATAGTCGTATTTTTTATTTTTGATCGAAAAGAACCTAGAATGTTAATTTCGTCACTTCTCCATCCTCTTCTTCTATAATTCACTAATTAAAAGCTTCTCTGTTCTTGTTTGAAGCATCATGCCCTCACCCAAATGTCCATGACCCATCTACTATTTTTTTGACATACACCGTAATGCAAATGGTCTAGACCTAAGCAAAAATTTCCAAGTACCAGAGTATTTAATTCTACTACTTAATTACTGGATGGAATTCTATTTAAGATATTTAACATTCATCCATTTCGCCAATATTCCTTGTTTACTAACCACTTTCTTTGTTAGCATAACCCCATTGCCTTATTTATGTCCTCAAACCTTTTCCAAACCTAAGCTGCCTTCCTATTTTGATTTGCACTCATTTACCCATGGAATTTTGCAGGACTTCCCTTTTCATTAA
Source organism: Allium cepa (assembly GCA_030765085.1). Lineage (NCBI taxonomy): Eukaryota > Viridiplantae > Streptophyta > Magnoliopsida > Asparagales > Amaryllidaceae > Allium > Allium cepa. Next base: position 563,030,257 of record CM060939.1, read on the forward strand.
AAAGTTAAGGCACGAACGCTTATTTATGATAATCGCAGCCGTTGGTAACTTAAATCACCGGCCCAGTATAGAGCTAAAGGAATAGCTGTTGATTTTACTAATTCAACTCTTCCTGTAATACTCAGCATCATTTTTTCCCACCAATCGCTTAATTTTATCAATCAAATTGGTGAAATCTTTATCACTTAAGTTGACCGATAAGGGGGTGTACCCAAATATCTGATAGGAAGAGTACCTTGTTTGACATTAAGAATTGCTGCAATTTCGTCTTTGTTATTCACTCCTCAAAGAAAACTTTTGATTTATCACGGTTTAACTGAAGTCCTATGCACTCATACATTTTTGAAAATACAACTATAATCACATATTAAAATATTATCAGCGTAAATGAGATGTGCCAAGCTATTTGGTCTAGTATGAGCATGTTTAATCTGATAACTTTATCGTCCATCAAAAGGGTAAGATACTCCATGATGATAGTAAAGGTAACAAATACAAAGGATCGTCCTGCCTTCAACCATTCAAACTCTCAAAAAATTCTAAAGAGCTGCCTTGGCTAATAATTGAGAAAGTAGGTGTATTTATAAGCTCAATAACCAGTTTGATCCATTTCTTTGGAACTCTATTTTCCCCATCATATGTATAACAAATTTTCAATGTACTATATCATATGCTTTTTGAAGATCAATTTTAATGCACATAGTCATGTTATCTTCCTTATTGAAACCCCTTACCATTTTACGAGTATACAATATGCCATCACTTATGCTTCTTTCATTAGTGAACACACGTTGTTGTTCTAGTTAGAATGAAAAGCTTACCGTGTAACGTTACTTTATATTTTAGATCTGGGTAATGGTTATTGGGTTTCAGGCTATTTGAACCAGCCCAATATGATTTATTACTGCTGTATATGTATTAAAACCAAGTTGTACAGAGTATACATGAATCAAAATATCATTTCATTTCAGCATTTTCGTGTCTATCTCTGATTACATAAATTCTTCACATACTTTCTTTAATTCAGTAATATCAATCAACAATAATTCTATTTTGGTATCAGAGCAGCAAAATCTTTCAAGCGACAGTAACAAAATTCTGATCACCATCAGATTCTCAACAGAGAATCGTTGTATCATCAATGAGCCGTCCGAAGAAGGTGTCAGATACTAGTATCATTATTCACCATCCTGGTTTCTCTCAGATATTAGCTATCTCATCATTTGAGAGTTAAAGTTTACCTGTCTCTGAATCAAGAATTTTATCTGGGTATCTGAGAGTTAAAGATTTAAAGGTGCCACGCCAAGAATCCTGAGCCAAGAAAGTTGGCTGCACCATACAAACCACACATATCAGGAATCTCAACAACACTTCCTCATAATCCACCATGGCTGGAGATGATGACACTACATCATCAGCAACAAGTGGAGTTAAGAATCAAGAAGGGTCAAGATCAAGAAATCAAGATTCATCGGCCATTGAAATAAATTCCTACAATATTATAAAACCAAAAAATAACTTAGTCACAACAGCACTTGATGAAAACAACTTCATATTATGGAAATATCAAGTTGAAACCAGTATAAGAGGATATGGACTGGAAGACTTTCTGTATGGAACTGCTACTATACCTGCAAGAATGGTGACAGATAGCACAGGAGAAAGGATTATCAACAAAGAATTCATCAACTATCAGAGACATGATAGCTTACTGGTTGCATGGCTACTTTCATCTATCAGTTCAGGGCTGTTGTCACATATTGTTGGATGTAAAACATCATTTGAAATATGGTCTGCAATATAACAGATTTTCAACACACAGTCGGCTGCAAGAGTCATGTATTACAAGAGAAAACTGTAGAATCTCAGGAAAGAAAATATGATAACGAGGGAATATTTAACAAAGATGAAATCATACTATGATATTCTTAACACTGCAGGACACAAACTATCTGAAATTGAGCAGATACTAACTATTCTGAATAGCCAGGATAGTGAATATGAGTCAGTAGTAGCAATTATCTCATCACAACAAGATCTATCCAATATGCAGTTTGTTCATTCAATACTGTTATCACATGAAGGAAGAATTGAGCAGAGGAAAGAAAACAACACAGAATTATCACTCAATTATGCGTCAAATTCTAAAAACAGAAATCAAGGGAAGAAGCAAGAAAATCAAAATACCAGACAAGACAACTACAGTCAAAGAGGTAATGTTGCACAGAGAGGTAGAGGGGGAAATGGAAGATGGAATAACAACAGAACAAAATGTTACATTTGTGAAAAATCTAGACATACAGCCAGGCAGTGCTACTTTAGACTGAATAATGAATACTACCCAAATCAACAAAATCAAGCAAATCAGAGAAATTATAATTCCAATACAAATGTAGCACATATAGATCAAAGGCAAGGCAGTCATTCAGAAATTTAAGAACATAAAGCTTAAATACAGAAAGACTTACAAGATCTGAGGAGATAGCAGAAGAAGACTGGTACCCAGATTCAGCTGCTACCAACCACCTCACAAACAACCTATAGAATCTTAATCTTGGCAATAAAAAATATACAGGCATGCATTCTATTCACATGGGGAATGGTGAAGCTCTGAAAATTATACATGTTGGAACCAGTCGTGTTCCAAGTAAAAGACTTTTCTATCTCAATAATCTATTGAGGGTTTGTGATGACCTGGAATTTTGGGCAATATCAATTTAATAATCTGTATTAAAAATTAAATTGATTTGATAATTGTCTTTTATAATTGGAATTTAAATTGGAATTTTTTTTTAAAGCAAATAATTATTTAATCGGTAAATTTTATCTTTTAAAAGCTAATAAATGTTTCTATTTATAATGTATATATATTTGTATACATTGTAAATAAATAAGCTTTGGTTTGAAATTTAACAAATAAAAATATGTTTTCAAATTTTAATATATTTTTAGCAATTTGGAAATTTGATTTAATTTAAAATAAAACTTTCAAAGATTATTTAGATAAATAACTATATAGTTTTAAAATACTTAAGGTAAATGTATATAAGGTTTGTTTTATTTTCATTTTAAATATTTCTTGATAAATATGATTTGAAAATAATAATAAGATAATCCCTTTTATAAATTATTTAAAATTGTCAAAATTGTTATTTTCAAACAATATTAATAATGTATTATTTTAAATAGATAGATTTGTTATTTTCAAAATTGAATAAGTAGTTATATATGTATATATATAACTTGATTTTTAAATTGGATTTTATAATTTAATTTGAATTTGAATTTAAAGTTTTCATATTCAAAGGATATATATTTAAAATGTTTTGAATTTTTAAAGATATTTGTATAAGCTTTTATTTATATACTAGTATAACCGTACAACGGTGGAGAAACCGACCGTTCGATTGTATAACTTTGATAAGAAATATACATTTAAAATTTTTGTTAATATTACTTAAATATTAAGTGATAATATGTTGGAAAAGAATAAATTGAGATTTGAATCTGAAAGTATGAATTTCAAATTTAAATATTAATCAAAGCATTCAAAATTGTCGATTTGAAATTGAAATTTTAGAATTTGAAAATCATAATAGATTTGAATTTGGAATCTTTGATGCGCGAAATAAAATGAGGAAGTTTAGGGAAACCGCGATGAGACACGATCCACATTTTTAGGGAAACCGCAATGAGACAAGATCCACGTTTTTTTGGCTTCAGAAAAATTGATTTTGGCCAGTGACAGTAAGAAAACCTCCCTACGGTCGGTTTGATAATTTGTTTGATTGCATTTTCTTTAAAAGGAAATTCATATATGTATTTACATAAGAATTTATTAATGAAGTTAAAAACCTTTAGTAACATTTAAAATAAAAAGAAAATAATATAAAGACAAGGGTTAATTCCTTAACACAACTAATAACATGTGTTAAGTAATTACTAATACTAATGACAAGTGTCATTTAATTTTAGTTTTCCTTTTATTTAAAAAGAAATCAATTTCAGCCTTTATAAACATATTCTTCTTCCCCTTCATTCTTTTTTTTCTATCTGTCTAAACTCAAAGCTAAGAGAAAAACTCAAACCAGAAATCATGTTTAAAACCAATTTTGTAATCTCATTTTCATTATCAAAAGAAATCTGAAATTTCTTTAAAACCAGAAATTTGTTTCACCTCGTCAAAATCCTGTAATCTCATCAATTCAACATCCTGAATTCATTTTCAAAGTTTCAGATCCAAAAATCTATTAATCAAAACCTGTAATCCACTTTCAAAATCAAGCATGCACTCCACTTTCAAATTTTCAGAAACAATAACCTGTTATCATCTTCAAAACCAAAAGCCTGAATTAAATTCTTAAACCAGAGATCATGTTCAAATCAAAACTAAAGCAAGAGCAAATGCCTGCATTCTTCCTCAAACCTGATCTAAAGCAAAACATCTCAACAAGCAAGTTAATCAAGTTTCAGTACCATGAAAAGTTTCTTGGGATTAACGTATTCCAGTTTCAAGTTTGTAAGATCAAAGACAAATTCAAGCAACTCAAGTTCAAAGCTGTTTTCAATATCAATGGTGCTATGTTCAACATCTGTTTTCAAGTGAGTAACATCACGCTTTTAAAAGCTTTAAGTTGAATCTAGTTGCTAGATTTTCTTTGGAAATAAGTATGTTGTGTGAATATTTATGAGTGCATCTTTTTCTTCTGTTTATATAAATATATATATATATATATATATATATGAATATGAATATATATGGTTGTGTGCATGCTGCTGTGTATCTATGTTTTCTGTTTTAGTTTCCAGACTTAAGTTTATTCAAAAATTTCATATCCTCTTGAAATAATTGGTGTTAGAACTTAAGATTTAAACAAAATTTGTTTGTGTAGCTATTAAGTAAGTTTAAAAATTTTTAACTAAGCCAAAATAAAATTGAAATGGCTTTGGAATCAAAAACAAAAGAACAAACTGATTATAAGTAAAATTCAAACATTCCAATTCATCAATTCAGGATCATAAATTGAATCCTTAACTCAAAACATGATTTTTAAGAATGAAATCTTAACTTTTAGTAAAGGGATGAAGGGCAGTTCTAGTTTGATCAGTTTGGGTGATTTGGGGAAATTCTGGTGATCTGGTTGGTCTTGGAGGTCATGGTTCTTCTAGGAGGTGGAAGGGAGGTTGGAGATTAGGGAAAATTTGGCTGTAGGTCGTTCCAGGCATTGTAGCGGTGGTGGATAGCCAAAGAAGCTTGTAGCCCTAGTTTTTAAACTTGGGCATAAATTTGATCACCGTGGCATAAATGGTGAATCGACCTGTATGAGATTCTGGGAGATGGAAGTTTGAGCGACGGCAAAGTCGTGGCCGGAGGTGTAGGCGCTCCAGCGATCGGAGGCGCGAGATCAAAGTGGTTCCAGGTTTCAATGGTGATTCCAGTTTTGGGCTTGAAGACTCGATTTTGATTTCGAGTTGTTCTGGGAATTTTGATGATCGAGGTCGTATGGTTGGATGATCGACAACATGAGGAAGCTTTCGGCGATGATCAAAGTTGGACGAAGTCACCGTGCATGTGCACTTCTTTGTTTCTGATGAAGTTTGGTTGGAGGGGAGTGGTGTGCTCGAGTTTTCCTCGAGTAGTTCGAGCATTTTACTCGAAGATTTTTAGTGTTGGACTCGAAGTCTTAGGGTAGGAGCTCGGGTCATTGTTAGTTACATGTTTCAAATCTGTTTCCTTTTTAAATTTAAAAATGGATTTTTAAAATGTGAAAGCAAGATTTAAACCAGTTTTAAATCAGTTTTAAAGTATGGATTCAAATTAAATTTGTATCTTAGTTTTAAAATAAATAAAGTTTAAGATAATTTAATTGTTTCACCACTTTAAAATGTTTAAAGTGTATTTAAAATGGTTTGAATTTAAAATGAATTTGGTTTAAACTCTTTTAGATTTCTTTTATAAGATAAGTATTTCTTTAACATGTGATTTAAAAAAAATCGTTTTTAAATTTTTTTAAAAGTTAAATATGTATTTATTTTGTATCTTAAATTTGAAATGGAATTTAAAGGTAAATTCAAAAGTAAAATGTTTTTAAATGCATTTGAAAATGATATATAAGTCATTAATAAGAAAAATGTTTATATCTTAAAAGTTAATTAGGAGTTAATTATTAAGGTAATTAAAGGATAATATTAATTTAATTTATTAATGATTTGGATTAATAAATTAAGTAATTAAGGGTTTAAATTAATTAATTAAGGTTTAAGTTAATTAATTAAGGGATAATTAATTTGTAATTAAGAATCATTAATTAGATAAGATTAGATTTTTAAATAATGATTAAAAATTAATTGATCAAGTAATTAAGGATTAATTAAGTTACAATTGAAACTTAATTAATTAAATAATTAGAGACTAATTAATTGGTTATTAAAGATTAATTAATTTGTAATTAATAATGATTAATCTAAGTTTAATTACTTAAGAGAAGTAATTAAAAAATTAATAATAGTTAATGAAGATCACTAACTAATGATTATTATATAATTAATTAATGTGATTAACTTTAATAATGAATTATATTAATCAATTAAGGATAATCATTTATGGAATTGTTTAAGTATAATTACTTAATGAAAGTAATTAAAGTAATTAATTACTCAGTGTGATTAATTAATAGGATTAGTTTAAGGTTTAAGTTAATTAATTGGTTCAATTAATTTAAATAATCACTTGAGGATGGGTTAAGTATAATTACTTAATGTAATTTAAAAAGAATAATTACGTAGTAAAGAAATTATTGGATAATTAAAGGATGTAATTAATTAAAGAAAGGATGTAGTTTTGAGTTTAATTACTTAGTGTAATTAATAAGGAAGGACAATTACTTAGTGAAAGTAATTAATAATTAATTACTTAGTGTAATTAATTGATTAATAAAGTTATTTGAAGATAATTAAGTGATGTAATTAATTAAGGATAGTTAATTACTGAATGAGATTAATCAAAGGTGATTAATAAATTTAATTAATTAAAGATTAATTATTAAATGTAATTAATTAAGGAGTAATTTATTTATTTAATAAGGTAATTAAGTGTAGTTAATTACTAAATGTGATTAATCAAGGCTGATTAATGAATAATTAATTAAAGATTAATTATTAAATATGATTAATAATTAATTAAAGAAGTAATTAAGGATCATTAATTAATATAATTAATGATGTAACTAAGGGTTGATTAATTGAGATTAATTAATCAATAATATGTTATTTAAAAGTAATTAATTAACGTAATTAATTAAGGATTAATGTAATTAATTATGGTTAATTAATTAATGAAGTAATTAAAGGGTTAATTATTGTATTTGGTTAAGAATAATTAGTTTGTGAAATTAATTAAAGGATAATTACTTGAATGTAATTAAAGGATAATTAATCAAGGATGGTTAATTAAGGTGGATAATTAGAGTATAATTAATTAATTAATTTGTAATTAATTAATGGTTATGTAAGCAAGATTTATAGTGATGAAAGTAATTAATTTAATTTATTTTAATTTAATTAGAGATGAAGTAATTAATTTAATTCATTTTAAATTAATTATAGTGTGATTAATTAAATCCTTGCTTATGTATGAATGGATGATATTGAATGCCTTGGGTGGTTTGAGATCTCAGATATGAGACAAGTAATGCTGTGTGATATGGATGCTTTGGTTGAAGTGTGATGATAATGTGGATTATCTATTAAGATGACAATGTGAATTATCTGTTTGTGATGATAATGTGGATTATCTATTGTGATATGTGAATTATCTATCTATATGTATATAGATAATGAATTGAATCATATTGTATTAACCTTAAAACAACTTGGACCTAAAAGATGGCGTTTTGGATTTGATGAGACCGGGATCGGGTTTCCAGATTTGGATATCTGAAAACCACATCGATCCAAATTAACGATAGGTCGTGAATCTCAAGTGAAGATGAAGATTCAGAGTGCATGGGTTATCGTTGTTAACTCTGAGGGTGATTCCAAAATGAGTGTAATGAGATAATGCCTTCGGTTTCGTTCGAACCCAGAACGAACTTATATGGATTGAATGCTTTTAGAACATCGTCAGGTAGACGATGTGCATTCTAAGAGAAGTGTTCTCTAAAGGTAATCGTAGCCTCAAGCCTCATCAACCGGGAATGGCTAAAATATGGGAGGTGCCGCAAGGCTAAGTGGGTCATGCCCAAGTAAGATGAGATTTACCCCTGTCTAGAAGTCCCTTTATATTCGGATGTGTGGGCAGTTGTTTGCAAACAACTGCGGGGTTGTCTTATTCAGGACTGTCCAGTAAGGGATGGTTCCGGCGTTGTGTTGCAGGGGATTTAGGGTGGATCCTCGGTACGGTGATCTAGGCCACGTACTGTGACGGACGGTACCCCAATAGCCCTGCCATTGTATGGAAACCCAAACTCCATTAAGTGCCCTCAGATTTGATTGTAAACTTATGTATGCTGGAATTTAATAAATGTAACAATTTTGACTATTTCTTATTTATTTGAAAACCCTAGACCCTATTATAATATCATTGGATTTCCTGCCTAATGTTTTGGTTAGCGTAAGGTAAAAACTTATCCATGTTTATTTGTGGGGAGTCTTACGTGATACCTTTTGTTTTCAAAGGATTTTTAAAGTTAAGCAGCCATAACATGTTACTCACACTAGACCCATGTCTGACGTGGAGTTTATCTTCTGTTTTCCTAAACTTTTGGGTACTCAAATTTTTACGAGTAGCCAAGGGATTCAGCTTAGCTTTGACGAATACTAGAGGAGCAATGGAGCAGGAGGCTTCAGCGTTTGTAGATATATTTAGTGTTCTGTTGTTTGTTTTCTGAGTCATTTTGTTGAGTTGTATTTGAGTTGTATAACTAGACAGGTGTTTATAACTGTCTAGTATGTGATGAATAAGCTGTAACTCTTATAGATGTTGTATACTATGTACTATTATATGTGATTAATATAATTTAGTCGTTCCGCTATTGAGATTCTGATGTTGTTTCTTTCTTTCTTATCTATCTTTCTCTATTCTGTCACTTTCTTTCTTAAAGATGATGCGTCTTTCTGGGGAGAGAAAGACGGGTCGTCACAGTTGGTACCAGAGCACTAGGTTGAGTGAATACCTAGGCTTTGGAGTGATATCTTTCTTGAAAGAGCATATTTGTAATTTTGAATATATATATATATATAATTATTTCTACATATTTGTTGGGTTAACTGTTTGGGTTTTCCAATATAAGTTCTAAAGGTAGATAGGGTAGTGGTGTGTGTAACACGATTACTACCAATGGAGGGAGTCCGAATGTTGAGGTTGGAAGTGTATTTGTCGAGACTGTAGATCCAATATCGTCTCGAGTAAGTTTTGCAGTGGTGTAAGGATTTCATCAATCTCTGAAGGAAACCTTTTAAAGGTTCGGAGTCCATCTTTGAAGTTGGTTGAGTAGAATTTGGATCTGTCAGTTGAGAAGAAGTAAGTGATGGTATCTTGGCAACTTCAGGAGATGTGTTTGCATCAGTGTTGAGGCTGAGTTCAGCAGGGTGGTTGTGTTTGGCTTTGAGGCCCGAGCTTCTCGAGGAGCTTATGGATTAGGAATTCTTTGGCATCTATGTTAGCAATGCAGCTCGGAGTATTCTGTGTGCCGGCAAGGAGGTTTTCTGGCCGAGCAGTTTTCTAGAGGTGAAGTTCAGAAGCTGTAGAGAAGATCCATTTCTTCGATGGATTGGTTAGATTAGTATAAGTTGTTTTAATTGGTAAAGAGATAACATTATCTTTGGACATTTGTCTGGATTGATCGCAAAAGTGACTTGCGATAGTTTGAGTGTTCTCTTGGGTTGTTAGAGATTTTTCCAGATGTCTTCAGGGAAGTCAAGGTTTGTCCACATCTGGAGATTGAGTTTTCTTGTCAACTATGATTCTAGGAGTGATACGGATGGTTCAGCTAAGTAGAAGGATGGTTCCTTGAGATAGAATTTGGTGAAGCAACTTAGGTTTTGGTCGAACTTTTGAATTTTCTTTTATGGACCTGTTGAATCACATTTCTGGGATGTGTTGTCCAGTTTGTGCTCGTGTTCATCATCAGCATTCTCATCTTCTCCAGATCAGAGTTGTGCAACAGAAGCAGTACGGCGAGTGCTCCTGTTTTGTCTTTCTAGATGGGAGGAGTTGTTTTCTACTGATGATAGTAGAGTTGAGTTCTTAATTTTGGTTGAACTTGAGAGGATCAATCTGTTGAGTTGTTTTTGGTCCAGTTTGTTTTGAGAAGCATCAGCGAAGGTTGAGCTGATCAGGAAGGCTGAAGACAGCCTAGGATAGTCATAAGAGTTTTCTGGATATGAGATGGAGAAATTTGGATTTCAAAGACGGAGATTAGATGTTGGATAGGTTTTCTCCGATCAATGGAGCTATAAGATTGGGTAAGGAGGGGAAGCCAGCTCCGAGAGGTATTGGATCTTTCTGTGTTTGTAAGGATAAGTGCTTTTGTCTACAGGGTTGAATTGCCAGTTTGGAAGACTAGGATTCATTGTGTTTCATGTATCTCTGAGGGAGTACGTGTAAGATCTATCTCTGGTTGTGGAACCAGCAGTTCTAGAGGATTTGGTAGTTGAACAGGACTTGACTTTGGTCTGATATCCGGTTTAGTTTTGTAGATCTAGATGGGTAGGAGCTCTATAGCTTAGTAGTATAGATTGTTTGGATCCTGTAGAACGAGTATTCCGTTATTTACACCTGGGAAACTCTAGGTAATTCTATCCCGAATTTTGTCTGGATAATTAGATTTGTTTATTTGAGTGAATTGGTTGCTATAGTTGTTAGCATATGGTTGATAATATATGCTTCTGGTTTTTAAAATTAAATCTTAGATAGATTATTAAATTATCTTCGCTTTTAAATTTCAGAGACGAAATTCTTTTACGGGGGAAGGAATGTGATGACCCGGAATTCTGGGCAATATCAATTTAATAATCTGTATTAAAAATTAAATCGATTTGATAATTGTCTTTTATAATTGTAATTTAAATTGGAAATTTTATTCTTTTAAAATAAAATAATTATTTAATTGGTAAATTTTGTCTTTTAAAAGCTAATAAATGTTTCTATTTATAATGTATATATATTTGTATACATTGTAAATAAATAAGCTTTGGTTTGAAATTTAACAAATAAAAATATGTTTTCAAATTCTAATTTATTTTTAGTAATTTGGAAATTTGATTTAATTTAAAATAAAACTTTTCAAAGATTATTTAAATAAATAACTATATAGTTTTAAAATACTTAAGATAAATGTTTATAAGGTTTGTTTTATTTTCATTTTAAATATTTCTTGATAAATATGATTTGAAACTAATAATAAGATAATCTCTTTTATAAATTATTTAAAATTTTCAAAATTGTTATTTTCAAATAATATTAATAATGTATTATTTTAAATAGATAGATTTGTTATTTTCAAAATTGAATAAGTAGTTATATATGTATATATAACTTGATTTTTAAATTGGATTTTATAATTTAATTTGAATTTGAATTTAAAGTTTTGAAATTCAAAGGATAAATATTTAAAATGTTTTGAATTTTTAAAGATATATGCATAAGATTTTATTTATATATATTTTGTTTGATTGCATTTTCTTTAAAAGGAAATTCATATATGTATTTACATAAGAATTTATTAATTAAGTTAAAAACCTTTATTAACATTTAAAATAAAAAGAAAATAATACAAAGACAAGTGTTAATTCCTTAAGACATCTAATAACATGTGTTAAGTAATTAGTAATACTAATGACAAGTGTCATTTAATTTTAGTTTTCCTTTTATTTTATTTTAAAAAAAATCAATTTTATCCTTTATAAACATATTCTTCTTCCCCTTCATTCTTTTTTTTCTATCTTTCTAAACTCAAAGCTAAGAGAAAAACTCAAACTAGAAATCATGTTTAAAACCTAATCTGTAATCTCATTTTCATAATCAAAAGAAATCTGAAATTTTTTTAAAACCAGAAATTTGTTTCACCTCATCAAAAGCCTTTAATCTCATCAATTCAACATCCTGAATTCATTTTTAAAGTTTCAGATCCAAAAATCTGTTAATCAAAACTTGTAATCCACTTTCAAAATCAAGCATGCACACCACTTTCAAATTTCCGAAAACAATAACCTGTTATCATCTTCAAAACCAAAAGCCTAAATTAAATTCTTAAACCAGAGATTATGTTCAAATCAAAACCTGAACATCTGCATTTTTCAAAATTAAAGCGAGAGCAAATGCCTGAATTCTTCCTCAAACCTGATCTAAAGTAAAACATATCAACAAGCAAGTTAATCAAGTTTCAGTACCATGCAAAATTTCTTGGGATTAAAGTATTCCAGTTTCAAGTTTTTAAGATCAAAGACAAATTCAAGCAACTTAAGTTCAAAGCTGTTTTCAATATCAATGGTGCTCTGTTCATCATCTATTTTCAAGTGAGTAACATCACACTTTTAAAAGTTTTACGTTGAATCTGGTTGTCTGATTTTCTCTGGAAATGAGTATGTTGTGTGTTATGAGTGCATTTATTTTTTGCTTCTGTGTATATATATATATATATATATATATATATATATATATATGGTTGTGTGCATGCTGATGTGTATCTATGTTTTTTGTTTTAGTTTCCAGACTTAAGTTTATTCAAAAATTTCATATCCTCTTGAACTAATTGATGTTAGAACTTAAGATTTAAACAAAATTTGTTTGTTTAGTTATTAAGCAAGTTTTATAAATTTTAACTAAGCCAAAATAAATTTGAAATGGCTCTGGAATCAAATACAAAAGAACAAACTGATTATAAGTAAAATTCAAACATTCCAATTCATCAATTCAGGATCATAAATTGAATCCTTAACTCAAAACATGATTTTTAAGAATGAAATCTTAATTTTTAGTAAAGAGATAAAGGAGCGGTTATAGTTTGATCGGTTTGGGTGATTTGGGGAAATTCTGGTGATCTGGTTGGTCTGGGAGGTCAGGATTCTTCCTGTAGGTAGAAGAGTGGTTGAAGATTAGGGAAAAATTGGCTATAGGTCGTTCCAGGCATTGTGGCGGCGGTGGATGGCCAGAGAAGCTTGTATCCCTAGTTTTTAAACTTGGGCAGAAATTTGATCACCATGGCATAAATGGTGCGTCGAGCTGTATGAGATTCTTGGAGATGGAAGTTTGGGCGACGGTGAAGTCGTGGCCGGAGGTGTAGGCGCTCCAGTGGTCAGAGGCGCGAGATCGAAGTGGTTCCAGGTTTCAATGGTGATTCTAGTTTTGGGCTTGAAGACTCGATTTTGATTTCGGGTTGTTCTGGGAGTTCTGATGATCGGGGTCGTATGGTTGGATGATCGACGACATGGGGAAGCTTTCGGCGATGATCAGAGTTTGATGAAGTCACCGTGCATGTGCACGGTGCACTTCTTTGTTTTTGATGAAGTTTGGTTGGAGGGGGAGTGGTGTACTCGAGTTTTCCTCGAGTTATTCGAGTATTTTACTAGAAGATTTTTAGCGTTGGACTCGAAGTCTTAGGGTAAGGGCTCGGGTCATTGTTAGTTACAAGTTTCAAACCTGTTTGCTTTTTTAATTTAAAAATAAAATTTTAAAATGTGAAAGCAAGATTTAAACCAGTTTTAAATCAATTTTAAAGTATGGATTCAAATTAAATTTGTATCCTAGTTTTAAAATAAATAAAGTTTAAGAAAATTTAATTGTTTAACCACTTTAAAATGTTTAAAGTGTATTTTAAAATGGTTTGAATTTAAAATGAATTTTGTTTAAACTCTTTTAAATTTCTTTTATAAGATAAGTATTTCTTTAATATGTGATTTAAAAAAAATTGTTTTTAAATTTTGTTAAAGTTAAATATGTATTTATTTTGAATCTTGTATTTGAAATGGAATTTAAAGATATTCGACAGTAAAATGTTTTAAATGCATTTGAAAATGATATATAAGTCATTAGTAAGAAAAATGTTTATATCTTAAAAGTTAAGCAGGAATTAATTATTAAGGTAATTAAATGATAATAAATTAGTTTAATTTATTAATGATTTGGATTAATAAATTAAGTAATTAAGGGTTTAAATTAATTAATTAAGGTTTAAGTTAATTAATTAAGGAATAATTAATTTGTAATTAAGAATCACTAATTAGATAAGATTGTATTTTTAATTAATGATTAGAAATTAATTAATCAAGTAATTAAGGATTAATTAAGTTACAATTGAAACTTAATTAATTAAATAATTAGAGACTAATTAATTGGTTATTAAAGATTAATTAATTTGTAATTAATAATGATTAATCCAAGTTTAATTACTTAAGAGAAGTAATTAAAGAATTAATAATACTTAATGAAGATCATTAACTAAGGATTATTAGATAATTAATTAATGTGATTAATTTTAATAATGAATTATATTAATTAATTAAGGATAATCATTTATGGAATTATTTAAGTATAATTACCTAATGAAAGTAATTAAAGTAATTAATTACTCGGTGTAATTAATTAATTAATTAATTAATAGGATTAGTTTAAGTTGATTAATTGGTTCAATTAATTTAAATAATCACTTGAGGATGAGTTAAGTATAATTACTTAATGTAATTTAAAAAGAATAATTACGTAGTGAAGAAATTAGTGGATAATTACAGGATGTAATTAATTAAAGAAAGGATGTAGTTTTGAGTTTAATTACTTAGTGTAATTAATAAGGAAGGACAATTACTTACTGAAAGTAATTAATAATTAATTACTTAGTGTAATTAATTGATTAATAAACTTATTTGAAGATAATTAAGTGATATAATTAATTAAGGGTAATTAATTACCGAATGAGATTAATCAAGGGTGATTAATAAATTTAATTAATTAAAGATTAATTATTAAATGTAATTAATTAAGGAGTAATTAATTTATTTAATAAGGTAATTAAGTGTAGTTAATTACTGAATGTGATTAACCAAGGCTGATTAATGAATAATTAATTAAATATGATTAATAATTAATTAAAGAAGTAATTAGGGATCATTAATTAATATAATAAATAATGTAATTAAGGGTTGATTAATTAAGATTAATTAATCAACAATAAGTGATTTAAGAGTAATTAATTAATGTAATTAATTATAGTTAATTAATTAATGAAGCAATTAAAGGATTAATTACTGTATTTGGTTAAGAATAAATAATTTATGAAATTAATTAAAGGATAATTACTTGAATGTAATAAAGGATAATTAATCAAGGACGGTTAATTAAGGTGGATAATTAGAGGATAATTAATTAATTAATTTGTAATTAATTAATGGTTATGTAAGCAAGATTTATAGTGATAAAAGTAATTGGTTTAATTTATTTTAAATTAATTAGAGATGAAGCAATTAATTTAATTCATTTTAAATTAATTATAGTGTGATTAATTAAATCCTTGCTTATGTATGGATGGATGATATTGAATGCCTTGGATGTTTTGAGATCTCAGATATGAGATAAGTAATGCTGTGTGATATGGATGCTTTGGTTGAAGTGTGATGATAATGTGGATTATCTGTTTAAGATGATAATGTGAATTATCTATTTGTGATGATAATGTGGACTATCTATTGTGATATGTGAATTATCTATCTGTGCGTATATAGATAATGAATTGAATCATATTATTTTAACCTTAAAACAACTTAGACCTAAAAGATGGTGTTTTGGATTCGATGAGACCGGGATCGGGTTTCCAGATTTGGATATCCGAAAACCACATCGATCCAAATTAACGATAGGTCATGAATCTCAAGTGAAGATGAAGATTCAGAGTGCAAGGGTTGTCGTCGTTAACTCTAAGGGTGATTCCAAAATGAGTGTAACGAGATAATGCCTTCGGTTTCGTTCGAACCCGGAACGAACTTGTATGAATTGAATGCTTTCAGAACATCATCAGGTGGACGATGAGCATTCTAATTGAAGTGTTCTCTAAAGGTAATCGTAGCCTCAAGCCTCATCAATCGAGAAAGGCTAAAACAGGGGAGGAGCAGCAAGGCTATGTGAGCCATACCCAAGTAGGATGAGATTTACCTCTGTCTAGAAGTCCCTTTATATTCGGCTGTGTGGGCAGTTGTTTGCAAACAACTATGAGGTTGCTTGTTTGAGGCGCTCCACTAAGGGATGGTTTCGGCCTTGTGTTGCAGGGGATTTAGGGTGGATCCTCGGTATGGTGATCTAGGCCACGTACTATGACGGACGGTACCCCAGTAGCCCTGCCATTGTATGAAAACTCAAACTCCAATAAGTGCCCTCGGATTTGATTGTAAACTTATGTATGATGGAATTTAATAAATATAACAATTTCAGCTATTTCTTATTTATTTGAAAACCCTAGACCCTATTATAACATCGCTGGATTTCCTATCGAATGTTTTGGTTAGCATAAGGTAAAAACTTACCCATGTTTATTTGTGGGGAGTCTTACGTGATACCTTTTGTTTTCAAAGGATTTTTAAAGTTAAGCAACCTTAACTTGTTACTCACACCAGACCCATGTCTGACCCGGAGTTTATCTTTTGTTTTCTTAAACTCTTGGGTACTTAAATTTTTACGATTAGCCAAGGGATTCAAGTTAGCTTTGATGAATACTGGAGGAGCAATGGAGCAGGAGGCTTCAGCATTTGTAGGTATATTTAGTGTTCCGCTGTGTGTTCTCTGAGTCGTTTTGTTGAGTTGTATTTGAGTTGTATAACTAGACAGACGTTTATAACTATCTAGTATGTGATGAATAAGTTGTGTAACTCTGATAGATGTTGTATGCTATGTACTATTATACGTGATTAAATAATTTATTTGTTCCGCTGTTGAGATTCTGAGATGTTGTTTCTTCGTATCTTCTCTATCTTTCTCTTTTCTGTCCCTTTCTTTCTTAAAGATGATGCGTCTTTCTAGGGAGAGAAAGACGGGTCGTCACAGAGTCCCTCAAATTAAGAATAATATATTGAGTGTATCTCAATTTGCTAATGATAACAATGTGTATTTTGAGTTTCACCCTAAATTCTGTTTAGTTAAGGTTCTACTAAATCAAGACATATTGTTAGAGGGTGAATTGGACAAAGGATTATACAAATTCAATCTTGGGAATACAAGAAAGAGCAATGTTAGGAATATATGGTGTAACAGTACTGAATCTCATGTTACAAATGATCAAGAAACATTTACTCTGTGGCATTATAAACTAGGACATCTCAATGTAAACACTGCAAATCAAGTTCTTATGAGTAATAATATCTCTTTTGATGTATCGTTGCCATATGTATGCACTTACTGTCAATTAGGAAAGAGCCATAAATTTCCATTTGCAGATTCAGCAACAGTAATTAGCAAACCACTACAATTAGTAGCAACAGACTTATGGGGACCAGCTCCTATAAGTTCAGATTATGGCTACAGGTACTATATATCATTTTTGATTCATTTTCTAGATATACATGGATATATTTTCTAAAATCCAAATCATATGCACAAAAGGTTGTAATACAGTTTATAACTCAAGTAGAGAAACAATTATGCAATGAGGTCAAGATTATACAAAGTGATGGTGGCAGTGAATATAAACAACTAAAGGAATATTTTCAAAAAAAAGGTATTATTCATAGAACAACTTGCCCACATACATCTAAGCAAAATGGAATGGCAAAAAGAAAACACAGACATATAGTAGAAACAGGCTTAACTTTATTGGCACAAGCTTCTTTACCCATGAAATTCTGGCCAGAAGCTTTTAACACTGCTGTGTACTTAATTAATAGACTTCCTTCTAAAGTTCTCAAGCATCTGAATCCCATAGAAGTGCTATTTGGCATAAAAACTTACTATAAAAGTCTGAAGACATTTGGTTGCTTATGCTTCCCATGTCTCAGACCGTATAATAATCATAAATTAAATCTTAGATCTACCCCATGCACTTTT
Organism: Allium cepa; assembly: GCA_030765085.1. NCBI lineage: Eukaryota > Viridiplantae > Streptophyta > Magnoliopsida > Asparagales > Amaryllidaceae > Allium > Allium cepa. The sequence continues at coordinate 563,048,279 of CM060939.1, forward strand.
ATAGGATATGGAAATAATCAGAAAGGATATAGATGCTTAAGCAATGATGGTAGGATCTATGTCTGGTATTTAATGAGAATATTTTTCCATTTGCAGGTAAGAATATAAATACAACCAAGAAGGTGCACAGTGAAGACAACTTCGCAATACCTTCTATACTTATTATACCTGATTGGGATAAAGCTGATGAAAGTGTGTAGAGAGATCAAGGATCACAACACAATCTACCCAGCAGTGGCACTGGATCAGGTCATGACTCACATGAATCGTCCAGCTCCTTCCATAATGCAAGTCAAAAGAGTGATATCAATCCAAGTCATGGAGAATCCTCCTCATCTATGTCTTAACATATTGATGAAAGCATGCATATTCAAGAGTCATCACATGAAATTTCAGGACATCATATGATTACAAGATCAAAAGGTGGCATATTCAAACCAAAAGTATACAATGTTCAACTTGATTCAACTGAGCCAAGAAATTAAAGTGAAGCCATCACAAACAGCAATTGGAAACAAGCTATGGACAATGAATATGTTGCCCTTATGAAAAATAAAACTTTGAATCTAGTACCACTACCTAAAGATAAAAACATAGTTGGTTGTAAATGGACCTACAAAGTCAAAAGAAATCCAGATGGAAGCATTGCAAAATATAAAGCAAGGCTGGTAGCTAACGGCTATAATCAACAATATGTTTTTGATTTCAATGAAACATTCTCTTCGGTTTTCAAGCCAACCACAATAAGGATTATGTTAACCATAGCTCTTCATAGGGGATTGAAAATCAGACAACTTGATGTATATAATGCTTTTCTTAATGGAGAATTAAAAGAGGATGTATATATGGAGCAGCTAGAAGGTTACAAGAAGGAGGTCAGCAATAATCTAGTATGCAAATTACATAAAGCTATTTATGGGCTAAAACAAGCTCCGCGTGTATGGAATGAAAAACTTAAGTCAACATTGATAGAATTGGGATTCACACCAACAAAATCAGACAGTTCCTTATACATGCAATGCAAACAGGAAAGGGTCACTTATATACTGGTATATGTAGATGACATCATTATCACTGGAAATGACAATCAAGCTATAAGTCAGATAATCAAACATCTTGAAAAAATGTTCTCTATAAAGGATCTAGGTGACTTACATTACTTCTTTGGAATTGAAGTCACTAGAAAATCCGATTCATAAATGTTTCTATGTCAAAAACGATATATACTGGATCTACTAAAAAGAGCAAACATGGATCAGGAAAAATCACTTCCCACTCCTATGACCAGTAGTCTCAGACTATCAAAAGACTCTGGAGAAGTCGTTACAAATGAAAAAAAGTACAGAAGTATTGTAGGAGAATTACAATACATCACGATAACAAGGCCAGACTTAAGTTACAGTGTAAACAAAGTCTGCCGGTTCATGCATAACCCACTCAGTCATCATTGGAAAGTAGTAAAACGTATCTTAAGATACCTAAAGGGAACTATGAATCACGGATTGCATCTCAACAATACAAAAGGTTTAAACATACAAGCTTACAGTGATGCATACTGGGCCTCCGATCCTGGTAATAGGAGATCCACTACAAGATTCTGTATATACCTAGTTAGCAACCCAATTTCATGAAGCTTGAAGAAACAAGCCACCATCTCACGCTCCAGTACTGAATCTGAATATAGAGCAATCGCCAGTACTACAGTAGGGATTACTTGGATCATGTCACTTCTCAACGAAATCCAAGTCAATCCCTCAAACACCCCGATAATCTGGTGTGATAACTTAAGCTCGGTCTCTCTCTCGTCAAATTCTATTTTACACTCATGAACAAAGCACATCGAAATAGATTTGTACTTTGTTCGTGGGAAGGTATTGGAAGGAAAACTGAGGGTGAATCATGTTCCAACACAGTTCCAGAGAGCTGTATACTTACGAAGCCACTATCAGCGAAAAGTTTCACTCTATTGAAGGAGGAATTAAGAGTTGAAGATGGCGACGCAAAAATGGGGAGGAAAGAAGAAAACCCTAGATAAAATTGAAGGGGGGAGTTAGAATGAAAAGCTTACCATGTAACGTTACTTTATATTTTAGATCTGGGTATTGGTTATCGGGTTCCAGGCTATTTGAACCAGCCCAATATGATTTATTACTACTGTATGTATATTACAACCAAGTTGTACAGAGTATACATGAATCAAAATATCATCTCATTTCAGCATTTTTGTTTCTATATCTGATTACACAAATTCTTCACATACTTTCTTCAATTCAGTAATATCAATCAACAAGAATTCTATTTGTTCTGATATCAGGTCGTTTAAATTTTTTTTAATCTATTGCATAACACCTTCGATAAAATTTTGTAGATCATGTTACAGCATGCAATAGGTCTAAATTGGGTAATCTCAATCGCATTCTTGGCCTTTGGAATACGGTGAATGAACATATGATTGCTTTCTCTTAAAAAAAATTCCATTCATAAACACATCATTAATGGTTTCAAGAATCAAATCTTTTATACTTTCCCCATGAATTTCGTGGAATTTAGAGTTAAACCTATGAGGCTCTGGAGCTAATTAGTCTTTAACACTAAACACAACTTCCTTAATTTCATAAGTATCTATATCGTATTAAAAAATGCCGTACTTCATGACTATGCTTTTGCAACTTATCTTTAGTAGCTTTTCTGGCAATCTTTGGTTAAAGAGTTTTGAGTGGTATTCTATCGCTTTCTCAGCAAACACCTTCAGATCATGACATGTTTTTCCATTGATGGATATAATATTATTATTATTGTTAGAACATCTCCTATTAGACATTTTATCATAGAAAAATGTAGACGATTCATCTCCCAAAAGAATCCAATCATGTTTATCCTTTTGTTTCACATCTACGATCTCCTTTTGAATGGCCTTTTCGAGTTGTGTCCTTTTATTATGAAAGGCCTTCTTTATGTTAGCTGATTTATCAGATTCAATATCCTTTTGCAATTTAGTGCATTCTTCTCTTAAGTTCTCTACCTCCTTGCGAGGATTATTTTTGTCCCTGCACCATTTTCTTAGAATTCTTTCTATGGTTTTTTTATGAATAAGGTAATATTGGATTCTACCTTTTACCTCCTCACTCCATCCTACTAGAAATTGTTCGAGATAATCTTCTTGAAGATGCCAATGATACATATATCAGAACGGTTTGACATTATGTTGTGTTTGATCAACAATAGACAAAAGTAAGGGTATATGACCCTTGATGGTGGAAGGAAGAAACCTACTGAAGATGTGCTAAGAAATTGCATCCAATTTTTATTAGAGAACACTTTATCAATTTTAGTAAGAATATTCCTCTCAAGCCAAGGCCACCTAAAAATTCAAAATTTCTGGTAGGAAATTCAAAAATTCCAAGTCAAACCATTCGTTTATCCAATTCTTGTAATCTAATAAATGGCATCAATGCATCTCCATTTTTCTCCTCAGACATTCTAATACAATTAAAGTATCTCATTATGATCCCCAGTCTAAATATGGAAAAGGCATCATCTTTTAAGTTAATCCAAAGTTTACTATGAAGCACTTCAAAGTTTATAGCATATATAAAAGAAATTTTGCACCTCGCACCTCCAACATTAATAAGATCAAGGGTAATATGTTGATCGCAAATGCTTATGATGTTATAATCCGACACCTCTGCATTGATTAAGACAAGAATTTAGCATTTGTAATAGCAAGACACATTACTACAATCTCCTAGTTCACACCCATTCTCTTTTTCAGACTCTCCATGTCAAAAAATTTAGCTTGTTCTCCATGATCTAAAGCACTCAACTTTGTACTTATCGATAACTCTGAACATCTCCTTGAATCTATTGGGCTTATGAAAGTCTCTTACATTCCATACTGTGAGGGACATGATTTGTTTCTACTATGACTATGTAGTTTTATGCCTTGCGAGGCCTTCTCATCAAAACATTTTTTATTTCATTTTGTTCATACTCTGGGTCACTCGTCGCCAATTTCTTTCTTCTAAGTAGATATATTTCTTTAGTATTTGATCTGGAACCTTTTTACAAGAATAATTTTCAGATTTACAAGTGCGAACATTTGAACTAGTAGAAACCTTTTCCTCATGCCTTCCATATTGTCCCGAAATCTACTCTTCTACCTACGATAGAAAAGCATCATTAATATCACAGTTAACCACATTAGAATTCAAATAACTAATACTATGTTCATAATCAGAGTTATAAGAATTTGTCTCTTCTCTATTGGTTCCAAGTTCGGTGATGAGTTGTGGCTGTTAAAAATTTGTATAGGAGTTATTAGTGATCTATCTGACTAAGCATTAATGTCTCTAGCTCCCTCTGTAGCTATGGTTGAAGTAGCATGTTACTTAGCACTTATGGCTCCTTCAGCATTCGAGGGTAGAGTGTCATGACTTCTATTTTTAGTTAAAAAGGTTCCCCCCCTTACATCTATCTGAGGACTCACTACTCTTCTTTTGAGGAGTGCTTTTCACTTCTACTTGGTTGTCTCTTCACTGATTCTCTTGTTAAAGCCCGACTTCATCGAATATTGTCCTCATTTCCTTCTTTGTACTATTTTCCATCGAGGTCAAAGTTGCCTTCCTAGTAGTGTGTAAACTATTAAAGGCCTCCTTCACCTCATTTAGAGTTTTATCATGATCGGTACCGTTACCTTCCTCCGCATGCTTATGAGCTTTCCTCTTTCGTTCCATTCCATTGTCTTCCTTTTTATCCAGATCAGCTTATTTGCATTCTATTTTCTTATTCCCATTATTGGTTTATAGGGTTGCATGCTTACCATCATCTTCCTCAATCGAATTCTTCATTGTTCCGATCTTACTTGTTACGCTCTCAAACATTCCCCCCCCCCCAACTTGTTTCATTGAATGCTAATTTTATTTTTCTAATAAGGTTCCCACTAGATTTTTGTATTTCTCAAAACCCTAAGAGAAATATAAAAACCTTTCAAGAGTGTTAGGTTTCACTTGCCTTGGAAATCTGATCTTGAGTTTTCTTAATAAATCATAGCCTCGCAAGCGGTGGAAAATTCTTTATTGGTTATATCATATAAACTTCCTAATGGTGGTATATCCTCGAATCTAGATCTTGACTTAGAGTTTGCCCAACAAATCAAAAATGTTTATTCACCCTTACTTATCATTTCTCGACAGCCTTAGTACAGATCTTATACCATGAGTTCTTTCAACAAATATAAGCTTTTATCTATAGTATTACACATGATAGGCCTGGCTTGAGTTTTCTCGACAACTAATGTATATGGATGTAATCTGTTAATATAAATTGTAGAGGATAACTATATTAAAATTTCATAATCTTTAATACTTTTTAGAGTGATGTTGAATTTAAGGGATAATGTGTTTCTTATGAAATACCTCATGCTAAAAAGTCAGACACACCTGATATCACAGTATATGTACCATACATATGTATTTATTCCTAAAAATCTGTTTGGGATTTATTTCAATTCCTCTTACATTTAGTTTACACATATAGTTATATTAGTTCAATTTATATATAAATTTTATAACTTGATTAACTTAATATTCGTATGTGCCTTACTAAATAAAACAATTTCAATTTTTAGTTAACAAATTTAATTTTGTACAAAATTTTATTTTATTCATTTTAAATTGTTTAAGAATGATATTTAACTATAACCATTATAGTTGTGCGTGTGTATATCAGTATTTATATATTACATAATTAGTCATTTTCTTAATTATTAATTAACTAAATTAATTAAACATCTTAATTAAATATTTAGCAATTTTGTACAAAATTTTATTTTATTCATTTTAAATTGTTTAAGAATGATATTTAACTATAACTATTATAGTTGTGCGTGTGTATATCAGTATTTATATATTACATAATTAGTCATTTTCTTAATTATTAATTAACTAAATTAATTAAACATCTTAATTAAATATTTAGCAAATTTAAAAAAATTGTTTATCATAAACAATTTAAGAAAAAAATTAATTGTAACCTTTATAATCTTATTCATATATCACTATATATATTAATTATTTAACTTTTAATTCATTGTTATTTAGTTAAATAATTTTAAATAATTTTAATAAAATTTCGATAATTATTTAAATTATTTTCTGTTAAACTATTTCGAAAAATTAAAACATTGTAAATTTTATTTTAATAACATATATGAATCCTCTTATATTTAAACTTAACTTTAAAATTTAAAATATATACTACAATTTTCATATTTTAAATCAGCCCAAAGCCCAAAATGAATTTGGGTCTTATATTTTGACCAATCTTTTGGACCTCCTCCACTCATTGTGCCAGGCTAGGAGCTAGGGAGGGGAGAATACTTACTATCCAACCCCAAGCCTAAGCGCTCCCATTCTAGACACACATTAGATAGAAAAGTTTCTTTGTTCTCTAAATGTTGATTAATATATTTGCATAAACCAGTTAGGCTTTGGTACCATTGTTGGATCTAGCATATTTGGCAGTGAGTGAAATGCGGTAAATTTCAAAAAAATCCATAAGTGGATCTAAATAAGCCTATGCAAACTTTTATTAGCATTAGATCCGTTCTACATTTAAATAATATCTTATTTTATTTTAAAATGTTTATATTATATATTTTTGTATGTTAGAATATGACATGATAATATAGCAATATAGACGATTATTATAAAACATGTGTATAAATATATGTATACACATACAAATATAGATGCTGGAATTTTTATTTGTTATGTGTGTATATATTATACCAACACACACACACATATATTATAAATATGTTTGTGTTTATGTGATAGTTTCATATACATATTGAGGGAATATATATATATATATATATATATATATATATGCTTTAAGTATATACACATGTTTAAATATACAAGATATGAGCATATGTCTTGTATAGACATATTCTTAATACCATGTATGCATGGTTTAAATATATGTATGTATGTATGTGTGTATGTATATAATATAGATTGCCATTTATATATTTACATATTGTAAAATCACAAAACCACAAAATCATATGTTTATATTATAATATAAGATATATTCAAAATTATACATATATATATATATATATATATATATATATATATATATATATATTTAACTTATTAATACCATTTATCTAACTAATCAAAGGATAATAATTTGAATCAAAACTTAACATTTGAAATTATCTTATTTAAAATCTAATTTGATTTGGTCAAAATATTTATATTTAAATTTCAAATAGGATGATTTCAAAATGTTGTAAAATTCAAAATATCAAATGTAAATATCTAATATGATGATCAAATATATTGATTTTCTTGAATATACATTCATATTATTAAGTTGGGCTAAACTTATTTCATAAATAAAACACAAATAAATACATTGTTTGAATACATATTTACATAGAATAAAATAATTTGTTTATTAATTTGTAATTAAACTTTTCTAGGACAAAATTGTATGTGTGTGTGTGTGGGTGCGTGCACACGCGTGCACGTGTCGCATGTTTGCATTAAAAGTAGGACAAATAACCAATCAGGTAATAAGTAGTAGTTATTGAAAATGAGGAAATTAAAATGATAAAATAACACAAGGGATTTATAGTAGCTGGACCAAGAACAATACCCTACATTTATAATCAACTTTGTTAATGATTTATGACTTTTTTTATCACGGTTATTTTACAACTTGGTTGCTTACAACTTGGGTAAGAATCCAACAGAGTCTAGGGGTAAAATCTATTAATTCAAAAGTAAAAAAGGGCCCTTTTTGCACTTTTCCTCCTATTTATATACGAAGATTGAAAAAATTGCCTCCAGTATTTTCTACACACATTCTCAACATTTAAAAGGGGGCTTTAGAGGAAGATCGAGGCCAGATCATCACTTTTGTGGTCAACTCGATACTGAGTTGGGCCTCATAACTCGGTGTCGAGTTATGGGTCTCTTTGCTTTTGAATGTTGTTGTTTTACATTGTCTTACTTTATATTTTATTTTTGTCTTTACTATTTATTTAATCTATTGAATAGAGATGTTGACTTAGTACACTTAACTCGATACCGAGTTGAGAGGCATAAACCAATAAGAGTTATGGACTTAGCTTGTATTTTAGCATCTTTCTTCTGACTACTTGACTTGTTTGAAGAGTGGTTTAGTGTCTTCTAGTGGCAAACCAAGTTCAACACCAATTCTTTAGACTTAACCAAAATTCAGGTTTCCAGACTTAAACTTCTGGACTTCTAGTTCTATTTCACGACCATTTAATGTCTCTGTACTGTCGAAATATCGCTTGGTTCCAAAGCGGGATTATGTATACATAATCAAAATATATATGTGATTTAAATAATAAATATGTTTACAAAATAATTTGCTTTTCATAAAATAATTTGTACCAAATAAATTTTATATGTGACTAAAAATTAATAATATATATCAATTTATAAATTACAATTTCAATATATGATAATTTTCAAAATTAATTCACATAAAATTATAATTTATTTCTAAATTTGTTAAATAAAATATATACATATAGCGACATTATATACGATTATATGGGTGCATAAACATATCTATCGATTCATAAAGTAGAATTTACCTTTAAAGATCTCGTTGTTCGCTACACATTTATCTATTTCGACCTCCTATGATCTTTTATCCACTACCCAAACTTGAAATTGATATAATGCTACCAACTTTGGGAAGTTGTATCTGAATTTAATGGCGCTATAAGGTTCGGCCTAGGGAGGTAAGGGCGACTAGGTTTTGTAGAAGTAGAGGCAAAGTGAGAAATAAAAATGTATCTATCGAGAGAGGCTAGCCAAATTATCTAGCCCTCTTTACTTGGTTTCCAAAACAAATTCATAACTTTTATCTACCTTTCCTTGCACATGCAAGGCTAGCCCCTATCTTGACTTGGCATGGCAAACGTTTTCAAATCGTTTAATTATTTTTATATTTAGAACTATTTTAAATATATATGTTATCCCGCATTTTGGCAAAGCCGTGATACCAAAAGATCGATCGGTAAACAAAGACACTTCGTCTCAAAGATTGGTTATACTTTGCTTCGCTATGGATATCGATGAATTTTGTCCGAGTCCGGATCGAGCTACAACTGATAGGACATGACAAGCAAAGCCATAAAAGCCAGCACCTCAAATTTCAGGTTAATCGGAGTTCGTATGAATGAGATATGATCGATGCAAGTTTGCTAAAATACGTCGTTCGTATCCATCGAATAGTTTAGGAGATGTCCATTTCGAAACCATCGGACTCGTATCCATCATGTTTTGTTCGAATCCATCAGGTTCCACATACTTCGAATCGATCGAGTTTGAATCGAACAGTAACATGATATCGGTCTATTCGAATCGATCGGTTTCGAATCGATCAAATAGGCATCGCCTCAGCATGTTCGTATCCATTGAGTTTAGAGCAGTTCGAATCCATCGTTCGCATCCATCAGGAGATCATGCATTAATCAATTCGAATCCATCAGATTCGTATCCATCAGGTTCGAATCGATGATGTTCGCATCGATCAATCCACACCGCTTCGCATCCATTGGTGTACCCTACTTTGAGTCGGTCGGCCTCGTATCCACCCCCAAGAGCTGCTTCGTATCGAACGTCCTCGCATCCATCAACAGTGACAAGTCACTATTTCGTATCCATGAAATCTGCCCTGTTCGTATCCACTCGTTTCGTCTCGATCCAGTTCGTATCGATCAATGATTCGTATCCATCGATGCAAACTGGGTCATGGCACTTGATACGAACAAGGTGAAATTCGTGGATACGAAGCGGTCAACTCGGAGAAAAAATAGGATCGATGCGAGGAGTGCGCGCCAAAGTCACTACAGTACCACGTGTTCCATCGAGTCGAACGGGATGGATACGATGGCATGGATTCGAAGTCGGCAGCAAACGAAAATCACCATCTTGCATCGATCATATCTCACGATCCACCGGTCCAAATGCAACGAAATTTTCACAGTAGCTTCCATACAAGGTAAAGAATGTTCCTGCCAAGTTTCAGCTTGATTGGATCAATTTTTATGGATATGAAATCATTTCGTATCGATCGCAGATCGAGTCGAAACTTGGTGGGGTCGGTCGTGTGGGCCCACTCACGTGCCAGAAGAAGTCTCTCGAAGTTTGAGCGCGATCTCAGCCTCCTACGCCTATAAATAGCACCCTAAAGCCTTCATAAAAGGGATCTTTTGGCCATTCGACGTCCAGACTCTGTCGGATTCAATTCTACATCACTTTATCACTATTGTAATCAAGCATCAGAGCTATTATCAACTATAACCCACTGTAATCGATTGAAATCATCAAGTGAATCAATAAAATCATAAGCTTCAAAGTGGACGTAGGCATGATCGTCGAACCACTATAAATCCTGTGTGTGATTGTTATTTCTGAATTGTTGTGCTTGATATTGCTTAGATCTGAAATTTGTGTTGAATATTGCTGATTTGTGTTCATATACGGGTGCTTTCACGATATTGGGGTTTGTGACCAATTTTGGTGCAAACAATGTATATATCAATATCGTATGTATTATATGTGCACATATAACATTTATATATACACCCAAATAATTGCTAATGGCACCTATAAAATTTCTATAAGCTACCTTAACGGATGGAGAATCCTCAACCTCAAATACATTAATTAATTTTCTTACGGAAAGGATATACAATCTAGAGTCGTACAGCCATATGCATAACATAAAAATAAGTATGTTCGACCAACAAACTAGTCGATAGTCATACACATAACAAGTCCACATACACATAGATAATAATAAACATTACTACATCAAAAGCACACAGCACGGTCAAGCATAAGGGTATCAGAGGAGAACATTGTTGACACCTGTGTTACTACCCGTGGATTCTAGAGGAGCTATGTCATGAATGAGGAACTAAGGTGCCTCATGCTGAGCTCCTATCTAAGAAAAAAAATTATATAAGACCTTGTTAGCTACATAACATAAGCATGCACCTTTGCATTAAAACATCTATCATTCTGCTCCAGCCAAGTAGCCCAGAAACACTAGGGCCAAAAGCGCCACTAGCGATTTAGGAGAACAAGAGGCTCAGAGCTGATTGAGTTAATGCGTAATTGCAACCTTCTGGCCAGAAGGTACACAATTGGATTCTACGACCTATATTTTCTCTATCTGTCCTGACCACAACCTCAACTGCACAACCGCAGTGGCAACAAACTAGATACGAATCAACCACTTGGTCATCAGAAGGTTTAAAATTTGGTACTTGGTTCTCCTCTTGTTGTTGGGGAGGTTGATTATTCACTTGTTCATGCATAGGTTGGACAACCCCATGTTCATGTGCAGGTTGAACATCATCTTGAAGTCTTAGTTGGTTAAGATGTAGGAATTCACGTTCAATGTCTTCGTAGTGTTGCTCTTGATAATTGATATTCCGATTGGCATCGATATATGGTCTCTCGGTAGGAATGTAGGCTGCATCAGAGTAATAGAAGATGGCTAGTAAGACATTGTTATGAGGAGTAGCAGAATGAAGGACTTAATATCTAAGAAGAAGAGATCTTATGTTTATATAGATGTCTAAGAATAGTGTAGTGGGCTATTGGCCAGCAAGCAATGCGGCTATAGTTTCTACAAGCAACGTGGCTACAATGTCTGTCTTATCTCGGTCATTGAATGTCTGCAAGCAACGTGGCTACGGTATCTGCAAGCAACATGGCTACGGTATCTGCCTTATCACGGTAATTGAATGTCTGCAAGCAACGAGGCTATAATGTCTGTCTTATCTTGGTCATTGAATGTCTGCAAGCAACGTGGCTATAATGTCTGCAAGCAACGTGGCTATAGTAGATGCTCAAAGATGATACTGTTCATACTTGGTATTCCTACCGCCTACAAATGTTTCCATCTGTCTTCCTAAATTTAAACGTAAACTATTCAACTAAAATGTCCTCCATTAGTTGGTCTTCTTCAAAGTTACTCGTGCTTGTAAAAGCTTATATTGAAGTCGATCGCAGGCATGTAATTTTGTTCCAAACAGATGTGTTTGTAAGCCATGAGATGTTTTGGAACATGGTGACTGAAGCTTACAATATTGATCATGAATGTCGGACTAGGCGGTCTTATTTAGAAATCAAAAATACATATGGTCTTTTTATGATAGCTTGTGATCGTTATCGCATCATTATCAAGAAAATTGAAGAAAAAAAATGTTTTTCAATCAAATCGGTCTACTTTTGATTCGCTTTGCCTATCCCAATACGGGACGGAATTCATCGGCCATGAAGCATTTGAACTTCGTCATAGTTGGCTCACGCGTTTAGGCTTTGAATGAGCATTAATCCTGGGCACTTGTACTACCCTTTTATCCATTTATTATATGTTGTTTGATTTTCGTAATCCTGTATTATGTTTAGTAATTCAATATTGGAGAACTTCCTATTTTATATTTAAAAACTATAAAGAAACAAATCAACCAGCATAACATGGTATAAAGACATAACCTAACATAATCGAAAAACATGAATATATACACTAATCTACCAGTGTAGCATAGTACATAGACATAACATAGAACATGAATAAAATGTACGACGCAGACCAGCAAATCATGAACTGAATAAAATCTATGAAACCTATCAATCAATGTGATGTGAACCACTATCACTATTTGAGGAGTCATCATGGTCACCTGCATGAGGCTAGATCTACGTCTAGAGCTTCTAAATCTGAGCCTGTAGTGCATGTATCTGAGTCTGCTACTGTTGGTATGAAGTCTGATAAGTCTAATGCATAAACTGGGTATACTAAAGCATCAAACTCTCAAACGCAGCAATCACACGTCTATCATAAGCCGTGTACCAAGAAAATTGAAATGTATAGAAGAAAAATTATACATTTATGGAGATTATTTTAACTATCAATTAATATAAAGGTTAGAATTCATATGGACCTGATGAGGCTGATACAAGCCAGTAGATGGTAAACCCACTATATCATCATCTGCATGAAACTGTAACGGATACTCCATAATCTGACCCTACATATCGTAGGTTCTAAATGAATGAGGAGGAGGGTCAAACACAGGAGGCTGCATGTACTGAGATGACACAGGCTCTAAGTAGTAGGGAGTATAGGGACTTTACCGGAAAAGGAACGCAGACCAATGTTATCGGAGTTCAAAGCCCGTATGTTATCAGGTAGCGTGTAAGCACACTGAGCTACCCTAGCCCAATATGAATTAAAATGGCCCTATACAATAAATGCCTCACCATCCACCCATCCTATGGCCCTCAAAGCAGTAATATAATTTGGGCCAACAATGCTCCCCAAACACCATATAAATGGACATGTGGGAACCTGAATAGAAACCCTCCGCCTCGACAAAACATATTGAAAAGTGAGTGGATGATCACCATCCGGCTCCACAAAATGAATATACGGCTCCCATGGATGAAATATAATGTTACTCCGCCTCCTCAAATCCATCTGCTGCCTACTCTCCATTAGCTCGTTGTGCACCCCCTGTGCAACACAAGGAAAATGCATATCTAGACCCCAACGTCATAGCCGAGGGAAGTAAATATATGGGGTAGCGTGCGCCTTTGGAATAAGTCATGGGTGCATGTTGGCTGTATACTCGTAATACCAGAAAGGTAGAATGTACCAAAAGCCATACATCTGGCGAGACTGCTATAGCGCATATGTATCCAATGCTACGTACAAATAACCAAGAATGGCTATGCCATAATCATAAACATGTAGACCATCCACATCAACTAATCCAGCCAAATAACCAAGTCTGATAATACCCTTATTATTACTAAAAAAGGTAGACCCAAAAGGATATAATAAGAAGGCACATATAAATGGAGTGTGTGTCTCCTCGGAGGTCCTATAATCTGTAATATAGTGCTACAGACAAGGAAGGGTAATAACACCTCCTCTGACCTCCTCAGGAGCCAAAGCCAGTAAATAAATAGAAAACGACTTAAACTCCTCAAACGACGAATCAAATAAAATAGGAATGCATTCCGGTTGTCCAACCTCAATGTCGGTGAGAATATAAAAATCTAACGGTGTCAATCCTAACTCAAAATCAGGAAAATGAAAGGTATAAGTAGTAGGCCACCATCTTTTCATCAGAGACTCGATAATGCTGTGGTCTACATGGAAAAATCTTGGTAAAGATAGAAAATCATCGAGGACGTGAGAAGTCTAGCCAAAATAGGCTTAGATAACTCGTCATAGTACTCAAACATACACCTCCTCGCATAGCTATGTAACGAATCTACATATAATATTTAATAGTGTTAACCTAAATAAACAAATAACATTTGTATACTAGTGATGTGTTGTGTATCAAGTAACAAGATTTAAAAGTATACCTGTGGCATCGTTATAGTTGAAGTAAGACGACGTGAAATAGTGGCTGGCAATTCGTGCAAATATCGTAAACCGTCTACGATCACCGTAGCATCCGTAGGAGTATGTACTAGTCTGATATCTGCATTGGTGGCATAATGAACTGTCCGTCTACCAATTCTAACCGGTCTGGGCGGCATATCGACGTAATATATAATAAAAAAACTAAAACTAAAAACTTTAAAAATTAAAAACTTATAAACCAACGTACGAAATAAAGAAGTGGGTTTTTAGCGCCTTATATAGGCGCTAACCCTAGGCGCTTTTTCAACAAGCGCCAGAGGGTCATGCGCTTGTTTAACAAGTGCTCGCATTATGTTAAATGCGGGCGCTTGTTCAACAAGGGCCCGACCCTCAGGCGCTTGTTGAACAAGCGCCTAAACCTAAAACAGTTAGGAAAACAAATGACTCTGATTTTTCTAGTATACATTTTGTACGTTTTGGGGCCAAAACTGTTGGAGTTGTACTTAGAGTTGAGGATTGGGCAAGATTGGGGTCACCAACCCTGATTGATGGGATATGTTCGCAGAGGTGGCGCGAACCAATTCCTAGAACGCCTAAGTTGTTCTGGATGTTTACGATGCTCAAGTGAAAATGGATAGAGTTGACTTTGCTGAGCTATATATAGACTATGAGAGTCTAGGAGGTAGACCGTTCCTTGGAACAAAGTCAGCTATTGAAGGCAAGATTGGATGGTTACTTGTAAGAGGATCTTCGATGACTTGAAGTTAAATGGTGCCATGAGGTGGAAGTTAACCTCTACATGACTCCAGAGACGAACAATGTACTACTAGAGTGTCTTTATAGAAGGAGTGGGCGCGAGTCGGTTTGGTGCGGTTTGGAGTCCAAATCACTTCCGCGCCGCAACAGGTTAATCAAAAATACAAACCATTATACTAATCTCTTTAAACGGTTCGGTTTCAGTCCGGTTTGAATGTAATATGGTTCGGTTTCGGTCCAGTTTGGTTTGAATCCATATTAGATATGAAATAAGAGAATTACTTCCTTCAAAAATTGATTTACAAAGGCAACTGTGTGAAACTTTTACGTTTAAAGATTAAAACACACAATGTTATACTGAAATGAAAGATTAGTTCTTAATTGTATGAACATTTCAATTTGACATTTACCTATAAGTGAGATTTTTTTTGGTAGATATACCAAACATTAACATTAATCAATGCATAATCATTAAGTAAAATGACTAGAATATGATTATAATTAGCATTTATCCAAAAAAATGAGACGAAAAATATTATAACAAAACTATAACTTCTTCCTTTATGACGGCGATTATTACTAATATAACAACAACATACGCTAAAAATAGAATATACATCGTTAGAATCTAAAATAAGATAGAAGTTGCTTATATCTTTTATCATAAGATTACTATTATAAATTTTTTATTCGGTCCATTTTAATATGGTTGGTCCAATTGTTCAAACTGCAACCAAACCGTATCAATGAGGTTCGGTCCGGTTAGGGGTATCCGTTTTGGTTAGAAGATTTGGTGCGAATTTCCACACCATTTTTGTGGTCCGGTGCGGGTGGTTTCCGTATAGTGGTGCGGTTTATGCCCACCCCTACTTTATAGCTTCAATTCTCGAAGATCGATTTAGTTGGGATTAGTTCATCATTCGCTTCAAATAATTCGGAAATTAACATTGGATTGAGTGATCGCCTTGGGAAGTGATTGATTGGTCATATTGATGAGAACGTTGAGAAGATGATCGAGAAGGCTTTATAAGGGGAAATCCTATACCTAGTGTTGAAGGGTTGTCCCGAACCAACTGAGTAGGGATAAACCAAGGAAGCATATGTATTGATTTTCGTTCTGATTTTTTCGAGTGCTCCATCGACAAAAGAGAAGGGAAATGGCCTTATCGTTTGAGATATGATTTTCACTTATGGCATTTCCATACATGTTTTATTTTCCAACGAGGTTTCATATTCCTTTATATCTAGAGTAGATACTTGGATTAAGACTCGAGATAATTATCAACCTTTGATTATGACGTACCTAGTTAAGGGCTCAGCCAGCCTACACATGGTTTGTCTAAACCTTGCCATATTGAATAATGGTTGTTGTTGTTTGTTTTCTTGCTATTGATTTGTTTTGGGGTTTAGTTGGGTTGGTATTATGGTTTGGGAATAGACTAGTTGAAGGGGATACCGAATAGTGGTGGATTATGAGAAGCCATTAATGATGAGTGGGTTGTGAAGGAGTGAACAATGGTGATTGGCTGCCTATAGAGGATGGGGATAGTTAGCTTTCTATATTCGCTCGATATTCCACATGATGAGTTATCATCTGTGCCTGTAGCTAGAGAGTGTCCGGCCATATTTTATAAGGTGCACCATATGGAGATAGAGTTCCATATCGATCTGGTCATAGGAGGTGGACAAGTAGTTATACCTTTAAGTCATATGATATCCAAAGAGCTTAGGAAACTAAAGGTGCGAGCGGATGACCTATTGAGGCAATGGTTCATTCGTCGGAGTATATTTGGATAGGATGCACCAATAGTGTTTGTCAGTAGGGTGGATGGCTCTTTGGAATTTTTTGTTGATTGTCGTAAGCTGGATGAGATGACGAACAAGTTTATACTCCTATTTATTGATGAATTATTTAATTAGCTCTATAGCACGAGAATGTTCTCTTAGTTGGACCTTGCGATGGTTTCACCAATTGAGAGTATTTAGAGGGAGTGTGCCGATTATAGTTTTTTGTACCCTACCTTGATTTTTGGATTCGGTTGGTTATGTCGTTCGGGCTAACTAATGTATTGGCATACCTTGTTGATCTCATGGACCGTGTTTGAAGAGGTCACTTGAGTGAGTGTGCTTGTGTTCATTGATGATACTTTCGTCTACCCTTGGACAAAAGAGGAACATAAGGCATGATTTATGATGTGATTCTAGTAGTATCACTTTTGGAGAAGTGAAGTGAGATGCTAGGGTCACGTTGTTTCAGAATAGGACATCACTGTAGATCCTGTTGTTACGGTGGTCCAAAATTTGAATAGCCCCAAGGAAGCAGCATCATTAACCAATTTGATGAGAGAGGATTAGACTTTTATTTGAGACAAGTGGTGGGGACATGCGTTATTGGGTCTGATCGATAGGTTAACAAGTGAAACGATGCTACTCACTTCGAGCGGGAGTGAGGAGGCAATTGTACACACTTGCTTGTGGTACTTAATTAGGTGCGGTATTGAAACCGAAAGGTGAAGTTGTCACACGTCGTTGACAGCAAAAACTGCACGAGAGGAAGTATTCGACTCTTGATTCGAAGTTAGAGGCGACAGATTTTGCTTTGGGGGTTTAGGGGCACTATTTGTTAGAAGAGAGGTTCAGTTGTTCAGTGATTCCACATTATTGGAGTATCTCTTCTCTAAGAAGGATCATGACTCTTACTAGTAGTGATGGTTAGAGTTTGTAGCCTCCTATGGATTTTGACACTTCCTATACGTCTGTAAGGGAAATGTATTTGTATTAATTGGTGCTTCGATTGGAAGACATACCAGTTAGGTGCAGTATTCCTAGAGTGGGTATTGCTCGAGCCTATCGCTGGTTATGACTTTAGAACTCGATGAGCTATGGCTAAAGGTGATGTCTAGTTTGACCATGGACCTACTTTGATTTAGAAGATTGGTACTAGTCAAAGGCATTAGGCTAGACTAGTGGAGATCATAGCTAAATTAGAAGAATGAGTAGTGTATGTAGAGGTGGTGCAGTGCAGACTCAACCGAGACCGTTGGTTCTGCAGGGATGGGAGATTGATTGTTCTCGAGTAGCGGGAACATATATTTATAGACTACATCGATGGATTGTCGATGACTGAGGGTAGCATGATAGCATTTGAGTCACAGTCGATTGGTTGACGAATAATGCTAAATATTTATTCCTTAAGTCCGGTAGAATGGCATCCTTATTTGTTGAGGTATATGTGGGATGGATAGTGTGATTTCATTGTGTTCCAAGTGCATTGTAAGTGGCCGAAATCCATTGTTCGATAGTGGGTTTTGGGAGAACTTACAAGAGACATTTGAAAATTTAGCACCGAATCAATTTTATGATATCCAGTCTGAACCAGACACTTCGTGACCTCATATACCTATTTTTATCAGTTGATGTGTGATGAAATAGGTTAGGAGGAGGATAGTGGAGTAGTAGAGGTTCAGTGGAATGAAAGCGAAAACTATGGGATATGGTAGACCGAGAAGAGCATGAGGACGGCTTATCAGAAGCTCTTCACTTAGAGAGATTTTATTTTTATCACCGACTTTCGTGTTGGATATCATATTTGATGTGTTATACTATTTAGTATTCTGCATGTTAGGATAGGCATAGATGTTATTTTTTGATGACAGATCTCATGTATGCATGCTTGATTAGATTATTAGCATTTGAGATGATAGTCTATGTTTGTATGGTTGTTAGGCATACGGGATAGTTTTGGTTTGATATAGCGTAATTATTTGAGACGATTGTTATATATGATCTTAGTACATTTTTAAAGAGATGAGTTGTGTATATATCTTTATTGTATTGGGATTTTTCCCGGACCTAGCCGTAGAAAGGTGGTTTTGCCGAATGTTTCCGAAATCTAAGAGGCTTTTGAGGGCTTATGGGTTAGGAGATGTTCTCTTTACTTTGTGATTTCGAGAACGAAATCTTTTTGAGGAGAGAATGTGAGGACCCATATTTTTAATGATCGGATATTAAATTAGTCGATTTAAATATTTATTCTTTAATTAAATGAAGGCCTAAAAATATGATTTTTCATATACGACCGAATCAGGACTCCAGATCACTTCCCTTGAGTTTGGATTGACGTTGCGGATTAAATTCAATATAAGAATCACTATATTTAGGGTTCAAACGATCCAATGGCTGAAATAATCTCAAAATACACGAAATTAGCATCCAGAGACGTAGTCTTAGATGGCGATGAGATTTGTACCGCTGAATCTGGAAAAATGAGATGACGTATGTAGACGAGTTTTATGACGATCGGATGCGTCGTGTGTTCGTACAGACTCGAAACATAGGACTATTTATTTGATAATTTAAATAAATGGAATATTATATCATATAAAGCCCCAAATTGAATCTCTCCCTCCTAATTCCTATTTCCATTTACTTTAGCATTCATAAGAAAGAAAATCATGACAGGACCCTCATCTTCACATTCACAAATTACAATCTCCAAATCCAATTCACTAAAAATCGTGAAACCAAATCCATTGTGTTTGTATCGATGAGAGCTTCGATCTCATATGCTCGTGATAAGGCGCGATCACCATTGGCCGAGATCGACCTTCCATTGTGGATCTAGCATTTGAGATCGATGGATTTTAGAGGGACGATAGGTGGATCTGTGATTTGTATGGTGATTTCCATGTGAAGGAGCACTCGGTCCCAGATTTTGGTGTGGTCTAATCCTTTATAGCCATATGCCACATTTTAATGGTTGAAAGCCGGCTGTGAGTCACGATTTGCATAGGTTAGCCGAGTTTGACATCTTGGTGTCCAAGGTGAAGAGATCGCAAAGAGGGACGATTTGGAAATAACGGATCATGATTTCTTTGGGAGAATGGCGAGAAATCAAAGAGGGAATAGGTGATTGGTGTGCACGGTTTGAGTTCTTGTAGATGTATGTACAGGCTTTTGAAGGAGAAGAAAGATTACCGATAAATATGGCAATTTTCTGTTTGATTGGGTTAGTTAATTATTTAAATAATCTCAATTCTAATTTCGGCCATATCTTTTGCACATAAGGTCCGTTTTGGATGTTGTTTCTTGCGTTGCGCCCATGATGGAGAAATTTACAGTTTGGCGTTGGTTTGGATAGATTTTATGAAGGTGGGTGTTAGTGTCTCTCACCATACTATGATTGGTTGTATAGTTTTAGATTGACGCTTGGGAATGATTTTTGGCTTTAAAATGTGATTTTCCTATACTTATAGATCTGCTAGATTTTGCTAGAAGAAAATAAAATTATTTTAAAACGATTTATAAAGAATATCACATATTTTCCATCAACGTGCCATAGTTAGAGATTTTTAGATTTGAGATATTACATATATGATTTCCCACATTGGTTGATATGGATGGATTATACATGTTGTATGTATGATGTTTTGGATGTATGTATGGTTGTTGGATGTATGTTTGGTTGTTCGGCTATTTTGGTTGAAAACGTCGATTAGCGGTGTTTGGTTGTTTGACTATTCTGGGGTTTTATAGACATGGAAACCAAACAAACGAGATAAGTTGTAGATGGAGGTTAGGATACGTGCCGAAAGACTTGAGGTAGAGGATAAGGCTTCAGACTTCAAGATGGATGTTAAACATTTCCTTTTAGTTTATACTTATCCATTCAGTTAAGTAGAAGACCGAGATGTTGGCACTGACCATTGTAGAGTTGTCAATGTTCATCACTATTGTTGATTGGTGATTTGACCGATCTTTGGCTTGGACATTGATGAGATTTTGTGGTGCACGATTTGATGGTTTGTTCATGCGATCGACTTAAAGTCCTGATGTGATTGCTCTGCGGATGAGCGATTTAGATGGTGAGGCGATGATGTGGCGTTTCGACATGAGAGTTGGTACTTTGGATTATGACTCAATGGTGCGGAGTAGGTTCCAAGGTAGGTAGTTTAGGGCTTTATAAATCATGCTGGAGATGTTGGCTCGTACACATCATTGAAGGATGGCAATGTACAGTATGATGGAAAAGCTTTGTATCTTCGATTTATGGCTCATGGAGTAGTAGGTGCCGAAGATTAGACACATAGTAACTTTCGGTTTGTGACTCGTGTAGGAAGTAGGTACCGAAGGGGCTCGTATTGAGAGTTGTGGAGTGTAGGAACATGGTGGGTTCCGAGATAGTGGAAATTGTATCAAGCTAGTAAAGCTTAGATGGATGCGCATGTGCTTAGTGATCGTTCATGACACAGAGTGTTTTATGTTGTACTCGAAGCAGAGATATTATATAGTGGAGAAGCCCATGGATCATGATGGGATTCGTGTATCCTGGTTCTGTGACTTTCGGTCTAATGTCCAACTTTGGGTTGCAAGGCACATATCCAGCTTTCCAAATACGAGAGTGCGATGGAGAATTGGGATTTTCCACTAGTCTTTGGCATTATAAGGGTCATATGAATTATCATATATCTAGAGCATATTAGGTAACAGTTAGTATTATTTGATCGATTCTATGTTTGTTATGCTTGCTTCACAAGCCACCTATGACTTTAGGGATGTCACACGAGGTAGGTATTATGGTAAGGATACCTAGACACCCCAACTCGACTAAGTGTGGAGTAAGTATTGTGGATGCAGATACTTAGACACCAGGAAAATTTACTTAGTATGAAGTAGGTATTGTTGATGGAGATACCTAGGCACCCCGATATATACTAATTATGGTGCACCCGTTTTGTGCTGTTGTAGAGTAGCATATTATCTATGTTATGTGCTGACTCTTTGGTTGCAGGGATAGGTCGTGTATGATATGTGTACCCTTTGTTCTGTATACTATATCGACTTTTATAGTATTTTGAGATTGTTTATCGCTCACACCAGACTGCTGTCTGATCCTAGATTTTATACTTTACTTCGCTTCTTATTATTTTGGGTATTCTTAAATGAGTAGATTTGAGGGCAGGTGCGGATGACATATGGAATTCTACAAATGGACTCGCAGGAGCTGACGTATACTCATATTTGTATTTGACTTCGTTATTGTATTTCGAATGAGTGACATGGTGGAGCCTTGACAGCGTTTGACATACTATTATATGAGACAGTGTATCGGCTGAGTTTATTTTCCAGTTGTATAAACTTTGTTACTGCATTGTATAACTCTGTACATCTTATACTCTGATGATTAGTTCACATTATTATCACTATCTCTACTGCTTTATATCTGCGTTGGCTATTATGTTCTATCTGATGCTATGTGAGATGTACGACATGTTATGTGGTTATTTAATGTTTCCTTTTTCTTCTTTTCCATTTTCTTCTGTTTCCTCTTGCTTGCTTTTTTTTTCGGTCGTTATAATAAGGGGATGTGTGTGAACCCAATGCTCAAAAGAAATTCTGAAGAAATGTCCAGAAGCCGCTTGCACCAAAGAACCAAGAACCTTGATAGTTTTCCCTAGACAAATTTTGATAAACATGAAACGATGATCAGCCGCCTGAAACTCCCCAATCGGGGAAAGAAAATTCCTAAGCTCATCATCCCCACACATAAAAGGAGAGAGACCTGCAATACGAATCCAGGAGGCATTGAAGAACTCGCGGGTCTAACATTCTTGCTATCATGACCGCTACTGAGAAAAATCAGTTCCACTGTCTTTATGGAATTCCTGATAGCAACACTCATCAAATGACGATCGAGGAATCAGACAGGAACGATCAATTCGAGTGAATGGATATGCGATAGGAAACTTGCCTGAAATGAAACTCAAGACATCGACGAAGATCTTCCATGGACCAGAGTCCACTAGCTACTGAAAAAATGACATGCAATTGCGAATCCAGAAGCTTCAATTTGTCTATTTGCCAACATGAAGGATCCATAGGGATAGAATGAACTGCAATATTACTGAAGTCCTTTCTAAAACTAGGGACAGAATAGGAAACAACAAAATTTGATTTTAGCAGAGCTGAGAGGACTTGGTACGCGACATTGCTTCATTTTTCCATTATTTCACATCATAATTAATACACTTAAAGGAAAAGTGACCTCTCCTACCGCAGACAAAACACAATAATGCGTTTCTACACCATTTTGCCATGTATCCACCGAGCCCATAGCAAACGCATTTCCTATCTGATTTAATTTTATCAATAACCGATGCCACACGTCGAGCAATGGATTATTTAGCCATTGGACGAGATTTTGACTTTGAAACTGGAGCCGACAAACGTGGAGAGGAAGAACCGCCTCGAATAGACGTCGAAGCAAGACTCTACACTACCTTTGCATAAGATCTTGAACCTGCAGAGTGCATAATTAGACAAAGAAAAGTCACCTCAAGGCACATAGGATCAGCAGAAGGCAACAACGAAGTCGGCGAAGGAAGCTTATCCCAAAAGGATGAACGATCAGAAGAAGAGAGAAGCCCGACGGTGTTTAAGGAGATTCCAGATTGAAGAACATCGAAAGGCATAGGGGAAACTGAGGCCATTAATGTATTCTTTTGATATTACTAG
Source organism: Allium cepa (assembly GCA_030765085.1). Lineage (NCBI taxonomy): Eukaryota > Viridiplantae > Streptophyta > Magnoliopsida > Asparagales > Amaryllidaceae > Allium > Allium cepa. The sequence continues at coordinate 563,072,000 of CM060939.1, forward strand.
GACGAATGAATTACATTAATAATTAATATTTATTATATATTAATTAATTTATAATACGGTTATAAATTAATTAAATTGTATGTTATTTCAAAGATATCAGATATGCGATTGTGTGGTTCATATGTGTGAATTCATTTAGCGATTAATATTGAACAATTCAAATATTAATGTTCATACATTAACTTAACTAATGGCGTGACAGTTTGGTCGAATTCATCGTTTATAGATCTTTTTAGTAAAATTAAATTTTAGATCATTTTTATCTATACCATTAAGCGATGATATAATATACACATTTTCTTTTCATCAACACTATAACACTTAATGATATATGGAGTTTGATATTGGTCAAAACTCTAATAATATCCATATACAAGTATTCAGTACATCTACAAATTCCTTGTTCAATAATAACATTTATTATTGACCATTTTACCTTTACAAGAAATTTTGACCATAGTTGACTGCAGTTGATCTGATGCTAACTTCATACAGCTGAAAAGATGGATTTTCTATCAATAAGTATTTCACTTCCTACGCTTCAAGTCGGACCCAACTATAGTTTCTTGATGGTTGTCATTCAATTATTTGATTGTAATTGAAATGGAATATCCATGTCGATGTTCCATAGTATCCTCAAGTCAAGAGAATCATGTAACATTGTATCACTGAGATTTCATGTTTGATCTAGTTGTCACTAACTAATAGGAAATTCTTAGCCAGTCATTATATTGTTGTCCAATAACTATAAGTGTTTAACCCCTTAGTGCCCCAGTCGTCATGAGTAATGCGCTACCATTTTGAGAGTGTTACATACTATGATCTTAACGGATGTATCAATATCCTTTCTCGAATGATCCTGACTATGAATATTTAAAATAAAATGTTATTCTTCTTTATGATTATTTACTCATGATTGCAAGTATGATCATATAACATTTCATTTAAGGATTTTCTTATATATATGTACTTTATATTAATAATGATTATTTATATATCATAATATAACATAGTATATAAAATAAGGAATCACCAAAATAACTTTTATTATGAAAAATATTGATTACATAGTTGAATATATATATATAACAAAATTACATAATTGCCCTAGGGCATACCGTTAACTCTCTCATAATAATCTATGGCTACAACAACATACTATGCTCACTCTCACTCTTGACATTGGAAGTGGTCCTATTAAATCTATGCCCTATGTGTCAAATGGTTTGGAGCTGGTAATGGGGATGAGCTCATGCGACGGCAATCTTAGGATACCGACGAACTTTTGATATCGGTCACACCTACGAAAAAATCCTATGCATCTTGATGTGTTGTATGTCAATAATAGCCTTGTCTTAGCACCTTTTTGCTAGCTTTAATCCCCCAGAATGATCTCGGCAGTATCCCTCATGAACTTCTCTCATAACCCTCACCCTATCCTCCTTTGTGACACATCTAAGATATGGGGTTGAGTACCTCTTTTGTATAATACTCTATCAAAGAACGTAAAGTAAGAGGGATTGATACCTGACTTTCCTAGATACATTCTTATCGGTGGTAAGGTGCCTTCTGGTAAGAATCACTTGATGGGGTTTCATCTAACTTTTCTTTGTCTTCTTGCGCTTGGGGTGCAGGTTGAGTTTCTTGAGTTAACACTATTTCATTTCGACCTACAGTTTGACCTTTAGTACGTTTGCCTCGTGTCAGAACTAAAACCTAATCGGCTTATGAGATTCTAGGTTTAGCCAAATGCCCCATTAAAACTGCTTTCATCTCCTCTGTATCCTTAGTGCTAGCTAGATTGGATAAGGAGTCTATGAAAGAGTTCTCTTCAGGAATCTGGTCAATACTGAATTGCTCAAATTGACCTAACAACTACTTGGATAGTTCAACATACTTGGCTAGGGTTAGTTCATTTGTTTGATAGTTTCCTTGCACTAGATTTACGACCAATTGGGATCGCTATAAATTGTAATGTGTGTTACTTTTTTACATGTGCCATCTATAACCTAAGCAATGAGCGCTTTATATCTACTACATTGTCGGTTGTCTTAAATCCAAGTTGAACTACGTCATACAACTCTAGTTTATCTTGAGTGATCAATACATATCTGATGCCTACCCCATTTTCGCTTAATGCACCATCAACATATGATTGCCAAAGCAGGGGAGCTTCGCTGGCCCCTTCATTTCACTACTCAATCAACTGTGTTAATACCACAATGAAGTTGGTTAAGGATTTTCCTTTGATACACTCCATGGGTAGTATGATACATCATACTAGCTCAGTTCGATATCCTACTTCAGTAGATGTCCCGATGTTTCTGGTTTATAAAGTATCTACTTTAATGGTTAGCCAATCAAGACTTTGATGGGATGCACTTGAAAATAAGGATGCAACTTCCTTGCCATAGAAAATAGGTTATAGGCCAACTTTTATGTCAAAATATTATTCAAATCAACGCCAGACAACCGTTTTCTAATGAAGTATACAGGCCTTCACACACTGTCATCTTCCCTAACTATAGTTGCGCTAATAGCATGATCAGTTACAGCTAAGTATGCAAATAAGACCTCGCCTAGGGTCGATTTTGTGGTTATAGGTAGAGTGGCCAGATGATCTTCTAATACTTGAAATGCAGCCTTGCATTCCCTTGTTCATAAAAAGTTTCTTCCCTTTTTGATGTGGTCAAAGAATGAGATGCACTTATCAGTAGCTTTTGAAATGAACCTGCTCAGATCAAATACCTTCCCATTTAGATTCATAACGTACTTAGGCTTATTTAAAACCTCCATTTTGGTGATGGCAATAATCTTATTTGGATTAGCCTTGGTTCCCCTTGCGCTTACTATGTAACCAAGGAACTTCTCAAACTGAATTGTAAAGGTGCACTTGAGGGTTTCAGTTTCATGTTGATCTTATGAAGTGTGGCGAAGGTTTCTTCTAGATCCTACACGTGACTGGGATCCTTTCTAGGCTTCACAAGGATGTCAACTATGTATGTCTCCAAGTTCTTCCAATTTGATCAGAAAATGTCATATTCACTAGCTTCTGATTGGTTGCGCCAGCGTTTTTGACCTGAATGGCATGACTTTATAGCAGCATAACCTTTTATCTATAATAAAGCATTTATGCTCTTGATCTGGTTGTAACCTGAATAAGCATTCATGAAGATGAGTAGTTCGTGTATGGTGGTTGCATCCACTAACTGATCCATTCTAGGTAAAGGAATGTTGTCTTTGGAGCAAACTTTGTTGCGATCAATAAAGCCTATACAAGTTTATCATTTCCCATTGTGCTTTTTTATAAGGATTTGGTTACCTCTTCATGTAAGGCATTATACCTTTCTTGGTCCAGAAAACGCCTCATTTGCCTTGTGGATTCATGTCTGGGTCGATATTAAGGGCGTGGAAAATGATGGCTGAGTCAATTCTGACCATGTATGAGTGGGTCTAGATAAACACCTCAACCGACCTCTTTAGGAAACTAACCAGCTCTGTGCGTAGTTCTATACTTAGGTTTCTCCCGATTTTCACAACTTTTAATGAATTTATTGCATATATACATATTCCAGATCTTCTACTAGCTTTAATCTTTCTCAATCATTTCCAATCTAGGATCTACTTCATCTTTAACTTCATATGCTTTTGATAAAGTTGTGTTATCGGTATTTTATGCAGCATCACCAAAATATTGCATATAAATGGAAGTGTATTCATTGGTTCGATAATATGAAGATTATCTCTTTTCTTGTTTTGTGCTAGCACCGTGGTTGTAAGTTGACCTGTTTAATGTCAGTCTTAGTATTAGGTACCGATGCAGTTCCCTGAATTAGCTTATTGTTATGTATTTTATCACTATTACAAATATTAGGAGACACAACGGTATATTTCGAAAAAACTTTATTACCAGGATTTAAAGTTACATTATACATGTTTTGAGCCAAAGATTGTTTATCCTTAATACTTCTGATCCTAGTTAGGATTTTAAACTTTATGAGCAAGTCCCTTCAAGAGATAATCTCTCCGAGATCTATTAGAGCAGGCCATCTTAGAAAGGAGTCATAAGGAGACGGTTTATCGATTACCAGAAAATTTTCGTAGAAAGACATATGTAGAGACCCAGTTCCTACAGCGACAAGGAGTCTGGCCAAGTCTACTAAAACTATTGCAGCATTATTGAGGCCATAAATAGGTTCTGGGTTGGAATTCAATATTTCTGCTGAAAGCTTCAACTTGTCCTATGCAGTTTTGGAGATGATGTTAACTGAGCTTCCAGAGTCCACAGTTGGAAATTTGCACTATTACCACCATCGGGTACTGATGTGAAAATACAGCCCCGACTGAATAAGCGCGGTGAAAGTAATGCCTAGCGCGGGCCGTTGTTTGATGTGATACATAGCCTTATGTTTAGATTGTGCTTTTTGGACATACTTGTCCATTGACTTTTTACTCTTGCAGCTAAGTGGGACCCTCTATGGATGGACTCGAACAAAATTCTATGGTTTCCTGCCCAACCTATGTGGGGATCGGGCAAGTGGCTCTAAGTTGTAGCTGCTGCAATATTCTGTTGGAAACTGCCCAGATTGCCCTTCTGGATCAACGTCTCTATTTCGTTCTTCAGATGATGGCAGACGTCTGTATAATGGTCATTTGCCCTATGGAAGCCAGTAGTAAGCGCCTCCCTTATTCTGCTCTATCATTTTCTCCTTATTTGGGAAGTTGTATGCTAGCTCAATACTGATCATGTCAATGATCTGCCTAGGATTATTGGCAAGAGGAGTGTGAGTTGTGAAGTTGAACTTAATCTGCCATTTTGCAAGCTGATTATAGCTCTCTGTCTGCTCTTTTCCTCTTATTCTGTATGGGGTAGTTTTCTCAATCGGTAAGTCCTTAGCCTTACAAGCTTCTGCGAACTGGATATAACACAGACTCTTTGATAGGATGCCTTCATGCTTTTGCAAGGCTTCCTTCCATTCTTGTCCCAAAACACGGTGTCTCTTTTAATTCCTGAATGTGCTACCATCAGGAATGCCTCTTCACTTGTTACACTGATTCTTGTTGCTTTGGATTTGCATCAGCTGATAAAGCTTTGCAAGTTGTCGTGTTGGTTGATGCTGGACGATGCGCTTGGATCTGGGAGACTTCCTTTCCAGCATTAAATTGTTCGTGGAATACAACTGATAGTTAAGCCCATGAGTAGACCTCAACAAGCTCGTATCTCTTAAACTACCTTGAAGTTGCTCCAGTCACATAGTTCAGAAATAGCTTGCAATTTTCAAGCTTTCCTACTTTAGAATATCCATGTGATATTCAAATGTGCAAAGATGATCATCTAGGTTGAATGCACAACCATAATTTTCAGTAGGAGGAGCTTTGAAATTGCCAGGAAAGTCTGGTTCTATTATATTATCATTGAGCACAGAGGCGCTCTCCTTTCCCTTCCCCACTTTATTATTCAGCTGGCAGAGCTAAACCAACTAATCTACGTGGGAATTTAATGCCTTTATCTCTTCATTATTAGAATCAATTATTTGATGAGTCACCCTCGTAGATTGAGGTGGCCTCATCGTATCCTGCACAACTAGTTTACCACGCTTAGCAAGAAGAAGAGGGCTTACATTGGGCTGCTTAGGTTTGATGTTGGGATAGGCATGAATTTTGACTTTGAGCTTTACCACTGTGCTCATAAGGCTAGCGTACCGTTCATGGAGACTGTCGTTTTATTCGACAACTGTGCGGTTTGCTAAATTGGTAAATGTTAGCAGCGAGTAATGGAGCTATGGGAGCGGGCTGGTTTGATGGTAGATATTAACCACTATTTTATCCAACATATAAATCCTTCCAGTGGTCTGGTCCGCAAAAAGGTGTAAAGCATTAAGGATGGCGTTTGAGAAGTTTTGTGATGGGTCCGTTATGGGTTTAGGAGTTATGGTAGTATTGTGATTTTTTATCTTAAAAAGATGTTCCACCTAGATTGAAGGAGAAGTGGAGGATTTAGTACTTTAAGGAATAGATGAGTGCTTTTTTTATAGAGGTGTGGTTGTTTAGGGTAAAATGAAGTTTGTGAAAAGTCTCGTTAAGGGTCGGGCCCTCCTAGTGCCATATTAATAAGATATTTCGGTCTTACAAACCAACTTGATTTCTGAAATAATCATGCTGATGTATGCTTAGGTGGCTAGAATTAGTTAGATGTCGTTAAGTGGTAATTATGTTGCTTGAATGCTTAAACAATTAAAATGATTGCAAATTACCTGTTTGTTAAAACACCTAGGTAAACTAACTCAAGATTAAACTAATTCAATATAGAGTATGAGAAATTAAATAATAATACTTAGTTTAGATATTAAACAATCCTACATCCACAGGTCAAATCCTCACTTTTGTTTGTTTCCTTTCTTAGTACAAGCACAAAATTTAATGGATATCTAGTACCAATTTGATAGCATGTAATTCTTTGAGGTAGAAGTCTAAACTTCCTTTTGTGCAACATTGTTTTCCTTTTATAGCAAAGAGGGCGTCAAGTGGATTGGAGACGTCTTCTCTTGTGTCATCCGTCTATCATTGGATTCGATTATGTTTGCTTCATACTTTCAATTTGGTTGCTATGCATGGATTGCTGACATGGTTTATGAGGGATAATTTGCTTTATGTCGGATAAAATTGATTTTGGGTGGGATAATTTTGTTTGAGGCAGGAGTATTTGAATTTGAAATATTGGGTAATAGAGATGCTGTGAGTTATTTCTTGTTTAGCTGGGACTGGCGTAACATGAGAAGCATGAGTATTATTCTTCAAATGTGAGATATTTTGTTGTGCTGTTTGTTTAGCTCTTGGGAAGTTACGGTTGATAAGTGTTTAGCCCTGCAAAAGCCAAAAGTACTCGCCAATCTTCAATTTTTGAGCGCATAGATTCCAGTTTTTTGAGCCACTTTGACAATGAAATCGCAATATAATAAGAAAACAGAGGGATAGCTTAGACGTGTGGTTTTCAGACTACGGCTAGTTGAGCGCTTCTTTTCTCAGTTCATTTATCCAACGTTGAGCCAAGTAGCACAGTGTACTTTATACTAGTTATACTAGGAGGAAGAAAGCATAAACATTTGAAAACCTTGACATTGACAAGTACAGAAAGGAATACATGCATACAGCCTCGGTCATCAGGATTCAGAAACCGCCAACAAAAAAAATATACATCAACAAACCATCAGCATCAGCACACAGGCAAGACACTGTAGTAAAACCTTCATGGGATGAAAATAACAAGCTGGAAAAAATAACAAGCTGGTTTAGTAAAAGAAACGTACATACACTTTCGTTTTCAAGTAACCAAGATAAAAAAGTAGCAGTGGAAAGCCAAAACACGGCTGTTAGAATGTAAAAAATCAATGGAGTAAACATGTTTATTTGTTCCTTCATATTCAAAACCAACCTTTCTTCCTTTTCATTTGTGTCAGATCCGTCTCAAAAAAAAAAAAAAATTAATTTTTAGTAAAAAAAAAAATCTTCAAAAACATAAACCTGCATTAAAATTCAACTTATTCCTACAAAACCAAATTATACCCATCATCAGCATACATACCCTAATCAAGCGGATATAATTTTCGCTGTATTGAATGAATAAATACGGTTTTTCAGATTTGTTTTCCCCAACGCTCAAACAGCAACAAAGCTAAACATGCAAGAAAATTTCAGTGTAGGAACTTGCAACATGAGTGCTAGAGGAGAATTGCATAATATATCTTGTTTCAGATTACAGAATCTTTCATTAAAGATTGGTTGGTTAGCATATTTTAATTTCAATGCAAATTCCACATGTATCTAAGTTCCGTAGCCTGCCCCTTTGATCATCGATTATTTAAACAAATTCCTGAGTATGTTGATAATTTTTTATCTACCAGCATCTAAAACATAATCATACATCCAACATCTTTACAAAAATATAAATATAAATATCAGTACTGATAGTACAAAGGTACCCTTCGCAGCAATCGTTTACCCCATTTGAGTTGGCATCACGTTGCATTCGACGCATCAATGGTAAGATCTACATAGTTCATCTGTTTGAACAACCCATTGGAGTTGTACCGTTGGGGTTGGAAGCGCCCACAACAAAATTGCAATGACACTGAATGAGGTTTTGACGATTATTCTGAATGAAATGCCGGTAACTGACAAATAAGCTCGCTACAAATACAAAGGACTACAAAAACAATGGTGGTATAACAGAATTCGGGTAGCAAAACACGCTCGGGATGAGATCCAATGATGGGAAAGGTTAGCGGTAGCAAATAATGATAGGTCAATCGTGTGAATGTAATTTTGTACAGCGTTTTTGTTTTTTACTTACGAATTAGTACCAAGTTTTGTTCCACTTTCCTTTTGATTTTCATTAGTTTGGCTCTACAATTATGAAGTATAGAAGAGAACCAGTAGTCCACATAAAGTCACTACAACATATTTTCCATGGTATTGTTACAACAGGAGATGGTGCTTTCACACCTAGTGTCGTAAAAAAAACAAGTCGAAACTCAACGTTCTCCTCCTCCATAACAAACTACCAACACATTGTTCGATCAAATATAGGGTTTTGATGAATTTTATACTCAAACTTGTAGACAACAATACGCGACCATCACAACAGGTTACATCAGCTCATGGCGGAAGATCATTTTTCAAAGTTCAAGGCAAAGGAAAGCGAACGAAGAATGACAGATATATCAAAGGAATTAGAAGAAAACTCATACCGAAACAGATAACCCTCCATTAATCCTAGTGCAAGTGTACAATCTGCTTTGTCATCTACAGGCTCAAGGATGTGGTTGTTCGTGTGAAGTCTGAAGAAATTCAATTTCTGAAGCAATATCACTACCCAAGATTCAAGATAACGGGGAAATATTCAGTTCTTTGAAGATGACAACCCATGGGATTGGTTGCGGTTGGAGATAGAATATTCACTATACACAGTCAAATACAAGGATATGATGGCCAGTCCACCTGCCTACCCACCATCCTACCGATCATCCTACCCACCATCCGATTTTTAGTTTTATTTCAATGTATTATGATGTTTTAGTTCCTAGTCTCTAGTTCTTTTTTGTTTGCATTTTTATTTTAATTTCTAATTATTAATGAATTTTTTTAATTATATTATTTAGCTGCTTAATTAAAAGTTAATCAAAACAATAACAAAAAAAGTTATTCATAACAATTAAAATACCTCTTCTTAAATGCTATTTTCGCAACCAACAATGCATTCTTTTTTCGTTAAACATTCTCGTTTCGTGCCTAATACCCATTTCAAATGCTCTTTTTTGCTTAACAAAAGAACACAACCTAATTGTTTAACTTTATTCGTTAGTGCATCAACATTACATTTTCATTTTGATTTTAAATAATACATTGATGTTTAAACCATATTCTACTGATGTTTAGATAACCCATATCATTCTTACTTTTTCCCTTTTATGTGGACGTCTATATAACCTATTGACATACAAAGTAGGACACAACTAACCATGGCTTGTTCAATTGCTAAACAAGTCACAGAGCAACCAGTTGTGGCTTGTTCACTTTTCCGTAGCTAGTTTGAGTTGATCTCGTGGCTGGTTGAGTAAACCGAGGCTGATGAGTATAACGGCAAAGTCTTTGCCGTTATAAATTTATAAAGGCAAAGTCTTCGCCGTTATAAAATGTGGACGTTATATTTGGTTTCCAAATGAATTTTTTTTTAATGGTCTATGGCTAGTTTGTAGCTTAACTGGTTGCGGAACTCGTTCGGTCAGTTCGAAAGCATGAGAGAGAGTGAACTGAACAAGCCACATTGTTGGTAATGGTCTTATCAAAATCAGTTTTTACCAACCAACCTCATGCTTAAGGTATACATTACAACAATATCAAACCGAAACGTGGCAAGTCAACACAAATGCCTTGATTGACATATCTTTAAAGTTTGCAGACATTAACGTCCCGGTTCTATTATCTACTCTTGCAAAGCTGCAATAACTTAACAAACTCTACACTTGCTTTTGTTATATGCTGACGTTGAATCAATAACTAATCAAAACAAAGTTTAGCTTTGAGACATAACAATAAAACCTTATTAAAAGCAAAATAACTTTAATAAAAAAAATTCCTGAAATATTTTCTGACTATACAGAACAGCTTATTCTGTCTAAGCAACAAGGTAGAATAAAACACAATCACAGTCATGCACTAGATGACTAGTATGCTCATAAGAGCTAGCTTAGAACAAAATCTGATGTTATAATCAAACAAACTCATACCATAGGTCTCTCAATTTCAACTGACATTCTAAAATCCCAAACAAATAAAGTTATTAATGTTACATGTGCTCTTGCTACAAAATTGACTACTCGTATTAAATTCATTCCTAAATGATACAATAAATAAAAAATGTAAACTGCGTGGATTCCTACAAAAGCCTCACAACGAACCGACTCCATAACTTAAGTAACATAATATTAAAAAGAAAAAGAAAAAATTGTACCATCAAAGCCTACTCAAATAACTGCTTCCTTTTCACATCATGCAAGTTCTCGAACAAGTCCTTCCGTAACAGATTAAGGGCAGTATCCAACTTCTCAAACAATTGAGTTGCATTCTTATTATACATAAACAATCCATTGTAAAGTTCAAAACTGTCCTTGCAACAATTCTCCTTCAACTGCCTTAATGTATCATACCCTTTGGTGTTGATTGGTGTATCCTTCAAATCAAGAAGCCCCAACATTCTCCCAACTGTATGCGTTAAAAATTGTGTATCACTTGCATGCTCGTCGTGCTCTTCGCAACTCATCTCCACCATTCTGCATCCTTCCATCTCAAAACAATCCAAAAATTTCTTCACCCTTTCTGCCTTATTCTCGGAATCTCCAACCCTAACTTTTTCATACACAAATGGCAAATCCTTCCATCCATTCTTTCCCGATTCAGGCCCAAACATTGGATGTGTGCAGAGAATGTCAAAATGTTTAGGTAGTTTATTTAAAAACATATTTTTTGGGTATTCTTTTACGGAAAGACAATCTGCGAAGAGAGTATCTCTTTTGAGAGAATAAAATGGTATTGAATTAAGAACAGATGAAAAAGAGAGAATAGATGTTGAAATCAGGACGACATCAGGGTGCTGCTCGCACAAATCGTGTGGATCATGAAAAAACTGAGTGTTCAAGGATCGGGCGACTTGAGAGTAGTCGGATCGGGAATGGGCGAGTAGTGTATGGCCTTGGGAAGCGAAGGTTTTGGCCAGAAATTGACCAAAATTGCCAAAACCAACAATGGCGATTTTGAGATGAGAATTGGATTTTGAAGCTATAGACTCGTAATCAAACGTTTGAGCAGCATCCAAAGCACGAATCTTCATTGATTTCTGTCCGCAGCGGCGAAGAGAGATTTGGAAAGGGGAGGAAAGAGAAAGCATGGGACTTTGGATGCTAATCTGTAATATGTCGGCGGCGGAGAGGGGTTTAGGGAATTGGAGAGGGGAGGGGAGAAGAGCGGAGGAGAGAGACAGCATTGACGCTACTTGAAATCTGTGGCGGCGGAGAGGGATTCCAGAAAAACAAAAGAAGAATGTTTTTGTAGAATTTATTTAACGAGTGAATTTGGAAACAGCTATACGTTGGAGGAGAGAATGTTAAACTTGCAGTAAATCTATCTGTAGCTAGACCGTGTGTATCCTCGGTTATTATTTTTACGCTGGAAATCTATCTGTAGCCTGACCCTGTCTTTGGCCCAGTATATATTTTTATGATATTAAATCAGCATAAAAGCTCGAGTAGCATGTTTCTTTTAAGGAAAAGGAAAAAGGATAAAAAAAGTTTTTCTTTGAAAAAAATAAAATAAAAAGGAACAATACCACGTTGTTAACGGTACTCCACAACGTGGATAAGAGCGCATAGTTAGAACCCTCTGATATTTTTCTGCATTTTAAAGGACAGACCAGTAAGCTAGTATTTATCCATTTTCGAATTCCATTTGAAGATATCAAAGTAAAACTCTTTCAAGACAACATAATAGGTTAGTAAAAAGGAAAAATGGTTAAAATGGTGCAATCCTAAATGCATCCACAAAATGTTTGTTTCTAGCCATGTTCAAATTTTGACAATGAAACACGTAAAACTTCATTATATTCAGTTCAATGGCAACATGCTATCGACCGATAGCATGTAACTGATCATGTTAATAAAAATATAATGATACGACAACTAGATTTGTCAGTGAATACTTTCGGATGCTATAGTGTCTTTATCTTTATTTATATCTGATTTATTTCTTGCGTACCGAATTTCTACATCCACAGATATCGGAATTTTGTCCATCTGTTAGAAATTGATACATTTAAAGCAAATGTTTTTTTTTTTTAAAAAAACATGATTCAATGTAGAGCTCTTTCATTGTCAAATCTTAAAAGAAATGCATAAAACAAATAATATGATAGTAAAGATAACGTTTCAACAAAAAAAAATTATACTTAAAACATAATAAAATTATGGTTCTCAATCACGCATTTACCATGCATAATATACATTATTATCTAGCTAAAAGAACAATCGAGATTTTCTAAATGTGACACTATCATATCCATATTTGTATATCTGCATATGCTTTACAAATATCGTTAGCAACGCAATAGTGTTAAAGGGAAAAATTATCCAGTCAACAATATAAGAATGTTACTATGACAACCACCAACTACCTTCGGTACCCAATATTCATATATAAGTAGTGCGCCATAGTGGTCCCCGGTCGATGGAGAGAAGCTGTTAAGGATTATATAATCCCTCAATTGATACGACAACCTGTACTTTACCTCGCAATGCACGAATAATATATAATATCAACATAGGTATTAAACAGGCGGGATGGTAGTATGATCATTAGATCATATGAACCAAAACATCATCATCAGAGTGCAGCAAAGTTCATGAAGTAATGAAAACAAAATAAGAGTTTATACATTTTCATACATCAAATAAAACCCATAATGAAATTCTCTCTATACACACACATAAGATAAGTGCTAATAGCTCCATAACCGTACACGGTAAATATAAACGGTAGCAGCTCCATAAAATAACATATATGTGTGTGTATATATATGTGTGTGTGTAAACACATATACATACATATATATATTAAAAAGTGCAAACCTCTTGTTCAACCTATGCACAGCTTAATGCGCTATTGCCTCTCAATCTGCACATTTAAGAGTACCTGAGAATATAATAAGCAATGCAAGTAACCTCGGATCAGACAGCAGTATAATATGAGCAATCTATAACAAAAATAGATATAAAGTCAATATATCTTAATAAGAGCGTATAGTATAACTCTCTTGCATCTTACAAGTTAGCACATAAACACAATATATGCTAAACAACTATCGTCAATATAAGTGTAAAACAACTCTAAGTACAAAGTAGGGTTTTAGGGCATTAGATTCGATAATGCATACATCACATGCCATCTATAGCACATATAACAGCCATCACACAATCTCACATCCTTCACACCTAATGTCGTTGGATATATGATAACACACATGATCACGTCATATGATCGATTACTACTCAACATTGCGACTCCGTCAATGTTGAATCATTGCCTACTTACATGGCTAGGAATCAGACTATAGCTGTAAGGTCTAGAGATATAGATCACACCATACAATCCACAAATGAGTGTCCCCACCCATTCTATCTTTACGAACGTACATCAAAACCTTTGAGTCGTCAATGATCCTTAACACACATACCAATAGTAGAACCCTATTGTTTCACTTCGCAAGTCCTCATCACATAGAACTTGCATGCTTGGATGATTTCCAAATGCTTTTGCCAGCTTCTCCTGAAGTACTCAACTAGTTGCCCACCTTGTTAGGCATATATTTATATTCTCATCACTAAGTAGTTAAAAAGAATAGTAAAGAAGAAACACATCAATAGCTCTTTCAAATTGTAATCCCGCATTTTGGCAATGCCGTGATACCAAGGACTTGACTAGAGACTGAAGATAATCCGCTCCAGAGATCAGTTATCTGCAAGTTCACGATGGATGCAGGCAAACTTAGTCCAAGCCACAATTAGCATGATACGACAAACGGTGCTGTGAAAAGCAACATCTCAAATTTTAAGTCAATCGAAATCCAAATGCTCAAGTTATGGATCTATAAAGAATCCTAAAGATACAATTTGTATCGATGATTTCATATCGATCATTATCGATACGAGGCACACACGACTCCAGAAAAGTGGAGGCAAAGCACCGACCCATCATAGTTTCCTTCTATATCCATCATTTCGTATTGATCAGCATCGATACGAAATGCACGCAACTCTAGGATATAGCATCCGTTAGTCCGTATCGATCACTTATTCGATCTATACAAAAAGCAGAGCACAAGATCAATCCGAATAGCAAAGCATTAGATGGATACGAAAGAAGAAGTCAACCTGAAAGAAACGGTCTCACCACTAAGCATAAATCATGGATCTCCACAAAACGCGCATGCCACATCATCAATACGAAGAGATCGATATGAAGGTACCAATACAAGGGCTTCAACCACTCCATATTTGCAACATTGATTGATCAATAACTCCACAACTCCAAATGCAATGAGATTTTCACAACAAGTTGCACAACACCTCAGGAACCTTCATGATTGATCGCAGCTTGATTGGATCAATTTCTGACCGATACGAAGTGATGTTGTATCAATCAAGGATCGATCCCAAATGACCCTGGATCGATCGTGTGGGCCCACCTCGGCTTGGGAAAAAGTATTCTGAGATCTAAGGCAGATATTTCCAGCTCCACACCTATAAATAGCACCTCCATTCAACTAAAAAAGGACTTTTATGCTGTTGCTTGAGTTGAACTCCATTGTAATTCAAGTGTTAGCTATTATACTATTGTAACTCGGTTTCTAATCAGTAAACATCAAAACCTTCAAAGTGGACATAGGCAATAATGTCGAACCACCATAAATTCTTGTTTTCTTTCTGTTACTGCTTATTTTATTAGTGTAATTATTAGATTAGCCTCATTTTTCATTTTACTTCTTTATTCTAATCTCTTCAATTACACTCGACGAGTGTTGTGTCCATTTTTGGTACAAACACTTTGGTACTTTCACTGAGAAAACTCTGTTTTTTCCTCTAATTATGTGGAACCCCTGCTACTATTGGACTGTTAAAGTCTAAGGAGGAGATCCAGATCTATCATCCAGTGGTTCCTTCTGCTCTATTCAGATTATTCCAGATCTAAGAAGAACTACATTCAACATGGTGCGTACTACCAGAACCGCTTCCAACGTCGCTGATCCAAAAGGAAGGAAAAGGAAAAATCCCACGCAGCTGACTACTATAGGTCAAACACCATTTGGAGCTCCAGATCCATCCGGTCCAGTAACTAGAGAGGAATACAAGACCCTCATGCATGAGCTCACTCAAAGCCGTCAAGAGCTCACTCAACAGACACATGCCAACATGGGACTCATGAACCAACTGAATGAAGAAAGGAGAGGGAGATCTAGAACGGAGCATGCCTCTTATTCCTTGTTTGAAAGCTCGACGTCATCTGACTTCTATCACAGATCTACATGATGTCGATTCGATGAGAACTATGCAGAAGCCTACGGGCACCCACATGCTATGAACCTTGGACAGACGGGGACATTTCCTTCTACAGGGCATGAGGCTGCACCCTCCTTTCGAGGAGGGGCACTTCCTTACAACACTGCTCATGACAACGCAGCTGCTGCTATAGGTCTGGATGCTGAGATCCAGAAACAACCAGATCCAGCCCCTCATCATCGCACTCATGCCCAGGATCCTCACTCCCATGAAGTCCGGGAGCCAATGAGGCGTAGAAAGGACCATATACATCGACCTGACCATTCTCGTGACATGGAACCCGACCATGCCTTGGCTTTGAATCTCCAGATGATTGATATTCCAACCATGATACGCTAGATGATCAGAGAAATTCAAGGCCTCACAAATGATGATTGGGGAATTTCTAGAAATCACACCCCGTTCACCAGTGACATTTTTACATATGGAGCCACCCCATTGATTCAGGATGCCGAACTTGCTAGTGAATGAAGAAAATTCGAATCCCAACCAACATATTCTGAAATATGAATGGCTCATAAATGCTGCTCGAGCTGACGATGCGGTTAAGTTTAGAAGTTCCTCTATCTCCTTAGAGGGGCATTGTGATTATGTGGTTCACCATCTACAACCAAGATCTATTTCATGTTTTGACCAGTTCATTGCTAAGTTTATTGAGCAGTTCCGTATGCATGCTGTAAGACCGAAGGATGTTAATACCTTGTCCAGTGTTACTCAAGCTCCAAGAGAGACTCTTAGGCATTATTTGAAAAGGTTCCATGCTGCTTGTGTCGTAGTCATCAATCCCAACGACAACTCTATTCTGATGGCATTGACTAAAGGGATTGATTATGATTTCGAGTTTGGTGATTGGTTGGCTGGGAAACTTCCCTCTTCATTGGAGCGCTTCTATGCAAAGGCGGCCCGGGTTTTGAGGAGAGAAGATGCTAGATGGTCTAGGAAGTAGGACGTCGCAGGGCCAAGTGGTGCAGACATCCAAAGTAATATTTCAATGAAGCAAACCGAGGAGATCTCCAGTAAAGTACCGTTAAATATTCAGAATAAACAAAGTCAGCAGAAGGGTGATGAGGTCAAGGAAAGAAGAGAGACCCTCAACGTGGGAGACTCGAAGCTTTTATGTTTGATCGATATACTCCCTTGAACGTGTTGCTATAAAATGTTTATCTTCAGACCAGTAATACATGACATTACAAGAAGCCAACTCCGAAACCGTCATCGGAGAAGCAGATTCCAATCAGGAAATTTTGTAGATTCCATGATTGCTATGGCCATAACACCAATGAATGCCATCATTTGCAATATATCATTGAAAGGTTGATCGGTGAAAAAAGTTAGAGCGGTTTATCCGAGTGCCATAAGATGGTGATGCAGGCCCATCTAACCCCAATCTGGATCAAGGCTAGGCTAGGCCTGAGAAATCCACGTGTACTGGAAAGAGGTTGGTAATTAATACTGTGAGTGGTGGTCCTCATCTAGCTGATCAAAGTTGGAAGGAAATGGAGTCATATGCTAGTTCGATTAGGCATGTGGACTTCAAGTGTTGTAGTAGTACTAATGAAGTGGCCCCGATAAAGCAATGAAGGATGATGACAGATGATATCGTTTTCAGAAACCGTGATGCCAATAGAGTCGAGACCCCCACGATTGATCCGTTGGTCATTCCTGCCCAGATAGGTCCTGCTTGCATGAAGAGGATCTTGGTTGATAGTGGAAGTTCTGTAAACATACCTTTCAGGCGTGCTTTTGATCAAATGCTGATGGAAGCGAAAGATCTGAAACCGTGTCAGTCAAGTATACATGGTTTCAATGGAAGTGCAACTATACCAGTTGGAACGGTGGATTTACCTATTGAGTTAGGCGTTGGTGATTGCTGAAGAGTTCGGATGTTACAGTTTTTGGTATTGGATATACATTCCCCATATAATGCTTTTCTAGGCCGAACGGTCCTCGTGGAGTTAGGGTAGCTATTGCCTTATAGTGTTTGACCCTGAAGTTCCTTACTGACAATGGAGTTTGTTAGTTCCTAAGATGATGGTTTTGATGACAACAACCTTAAGACTTGTTATAAAATAAAATACTAATATTCTTGTCTAAATATATATGTATATGCATGGTATATATATGCAGGTACTGAGAATGAAGACCGTACAATATAGAGATTCAAGACTGACGAATTCAAGAATGAAGAAATCAAGACTAAAGACTCATGAGTATAAAGAGTTCAAGAGTTCAAGATATCAAGATATCAAGATAAGTAATAGAGTCTAGGTTTATGTTAAAACTTCATAGTACACTAAAATCTTTATTCGGATTTTAATCATGGAATGGAATACACCTTCTCGCTTCAATAGTGGTGGAACCCACGACATCTTTAGTGTGATGGAATCCACGACCTTCTTAAGTGGAATGGAATCCACAAAATATTCAAAGTAATTTATTTCAACTATTTTTCCAAAAAATATCATTTTAAAAGTCATCTCTATCAATTTAAATATTTTAGCTTTAATTCAAAAACTGTTCTTGTCATCTTTTAGTATCTTGATCTCAAAATCATCTCTTGTTATTTAAACTATTTCTTGGTTTTAATATTTTAGCTTTAAATCTAAAAAATATATTTTAAAGAAGTCTATACTTAGTTTTTAATATTACTTTTATATTGTAGACTATATATTTTAAGATTACTTTCTAAAATTCTTTTGTAAGTTTAAACTATATTCAAAATGGTTTACAAAGTTTAGAAATTGTTTTGACAAGTTTTAGAATAGAAATCAATTTAAAGCAAAATTAATTTTCAAAAATAACATAGGCGTGTCGACATCCCTATACCCCTTACGTCGACATGGTAGCCCTAGATTTCAAATGTCAAATCTTCAAAAGAAGTGTCTATTTGACATAACCTTTCACGAATGGACATAACCATTGTTCTCATATATATACCAGTTGTTTTCAACGAATTTTAAGTTAGTTTTTCTTAATTTCTTCACTCCTTCTTCTCCACTCAAATATTCTCTTATATTTCAAATGCTTTAACAAAACTCTGCCAAAATCCTAAGTGTATCAAACTCGATCATCTCTAGTTTGGTTCTCTGCCACTTTCTCTCAAAGATCTTAGTGTTATTCAGAGTTATAGGGTCATTTGTAATCAAAGATCAAAGTGTATCGAGTCTCTCTCTATTAAAGTGTGATTGGAAACGGTGTGAGTGTGGCCCGTAAATCAATTGGGTTGGATTATAGTCCGTAAATCAATTAGGTGATCTTATAGCTTGGTTAAATCAAGAAAGTTTATCCTCGACTCGAAGACAGAAGGGTGTATCTTGTGGCCTTGAAATCGATGTTGTAATATCGACATTATATTTGAAAAGAAATCTGCACAAGAAATTGTGTGGGACAGATGTAGGGTAACTCCGAACCAATATAAAATTCTGGTTTTTCTTTCCTTTACTGCTTTTATTTACTATTTGCATCTATGTCTGGTTTTGTGATTGTCTCTATGTTTGTGAATTGCATCTGTTTGTGCTTAATTTTAAAAGATTTCAAAATCCATTAAACATTATTCACCCCCACCCCCTTCTAGCGTTAATCCAGCCTTAAGATCCATAATCAACATTTCCATCAAAGTTCAGATTATACATGGTGATCAGGCGGTTGGACGCGCCTGTTATGTTGCAGAGCTATGGGATGCGCATTGAAAAGAGAAAGGTAAGGGCGAGGAGGAATCTCTCTATGTCCGTTTTTTGGAGGATTGACGGTTAACGCCTAGGCCTAGGCCCGGGCACCACGACCAGTTTCCTCAACGATGACGAAGGGGAAGCCAAAGAATACCAGGCTTCCCTAGTGGAGTTGATGATTGATGTTCCGATCAATGGCGATGATTATTCTAGAGTGGTAAAGGTCGGATTTCAACTCGGCCCCTAGATGTGACGGGAACTGGTTAATTTTCTCCGGACAAACCTTAATGTATTTTCCTAGACTCATTCAGATAGGTGTGGGATTTCGCCGCACATTGCGAGCCATACATTAAATATCGACCCACGGCACGTCCCGGTGAAACAGAAAATGCACGGTATGGATCCAGAGAGATCTGTCGCCCCGAAGGAAGAAGTGGATAAACTCAAAGCAAATGGTTTATCCACGATGCTTTATACCTGAAATGGGTATAAAATCCAGTGCTTATCAGAAAGTTAAATGGAAAATACCAGACATGTGTGGAATACTTAGATCTGAACAAAGCCTGCCCCAAAGGTAGTTTTCCACTTCCAAGAATTGATCAAATAGTGGATTCAATAGCCCGACATGAGCTCTTATCTTTCATGGAAGCATACTCCGACTATAATCAAATTCGATGCACCTTCCTGACCAGGAGCATACTAGCTTTATAACTGATCTAGGACTTTATTGCTACAAGGTGATGTCGTTTAGACTCAAAAACGCTGGAGCAACTTATCAGAGGCTCGTGAACTGAATTTTTGCAAACCAGATTGGAAGACCATGGAGTTGTACGTGGATGATATGCTCACGAAGTCGCGGCTATCCAATAACCACATTAGTGATTTGAAGACGATGTTCATCATACTCCGGCAGTATAGAATGAAGCTCAATCCATTAAAGTGTCATTTCGGAGTTGATCAGGAAAGTTCCTTGGGTTTATTGTCAATGCCAGAAGAATTGAAGCTAATCCCAAAAAGATCTGGGTGATTTAGAATTTCTAAACTCCCAGTACCATCATGCAGGTGCAAAGTCTTAATGGGAACGTGGTAGCTATAAGCAGATTCATTTCCAGAGCCATGGACAAGTGCATTCTCTTCTTCGATCTGAAAGGGGAAATGGAATTTTGAGTGGACAGAGGAGTGCAAGGGCGCATTCCAGGCACTAATGTAACATCTGGAAACACCTCCCATCTTGTCAAAACCAATTGATCATGAGAGGTTATATGTCTATCTAGTGGTTTCAGCAAATGCAATCAGTGCTGCGTTGGTTCGAGAAGAGGATTGAATCCAACGACCGGTCTATTATATCAACAAAAGATTGACAGGGGTAGAAAGAAACTACCCAAAGATAGAGAAGCTGGCTAATTGTCTTGTTGTAGCCTCGAGAAAGCTCCACCCATATTTCCAGGCTCATCCGATCACTATTTACACTAATCAGCCGTTACGAAAAATCTTGACACAACCTAAGATGTCTGGTAGGTTTCTCAAGTGGAACATCGAGCCGAGTCAATTTGATATCACTTATACCCCAAGGAGAGCTATTTAAGGACAAGTTTTGGCGGAATTCATAACTGAATTCACTACACCGAAGGACTTGCCCGAAATCAGTGAATCTCCCAAAATATATATGGAAGCTATACGCCGATGGTGCGTCCAACAACATGTGCTCAGATGCTGGAGTGGTGCTCGAAACCCGAAAGGGCGATCCATATGCTATGCTTTAAAGTTTGACTTCCATGCAACTAACAGCAAAGCAGAGTATGAAGCCTTGCTTGCTAGACCGAGGCTTCCAAAGATTTAGGAGTCACTGCTATGGAAATTTACTATGATTCACAACTGGTGGTGTGCCAGGTTCGAGGAGAGTATCAAGTCAGAGATCGAAGATTGGCCTCATACCTTATGCGGGTCCAGGAAGTGTTGAATCAATTTGACTATTATGTTATCCATTATATACCTTGAGAGCGAAATCAGAAGGCCGATTCTTTAGCAAAACTAGCTAGCACTGGCGAAGCACAGCAGATGGGACTCATCCCCATGGAGACGCTTACTGTTCCAAGTATTGATCAAATGGAGACAGACTAGGTTCATGAGGCAATACCCGAGAGGGAGTCGTGGATGACTCCAGTTGGAAACTATCGTGAGCATGGAACATTACCCGAGCGTAGGAGTGAGAAAATACAAGTTCTCTAAAAGGCATCACAGTTTATTATCCAAGATGGAGTCCTATATAGAAGGGGATTTTCTGTTCCTTTCCTCCGGTGTATAACCCACGATGAAATCAAACGAATGTTGCATGAAGTGCTTAACGAAGAATGTGGCGATCACAATGGAAGACAAGCCCTTACAAAGAAAATACTTAGATACGATCATTACTGGCCGACCATAAATCGAGATGCATCAGATTATGCTAAGAAATGTCATAGATGCCAGAAACATGCTAGAATTCTGAGAGCCTCGCCAATCGAGATTACTCAAATGGTCAGTCCATGGTCATTTGCCACATAGGATATGGATATAATATGGTCCTTGCCTTTAGCCAAAGGTGGTGCGAAGTGCGCCATTGTTGCAGTTGACTACTTTACCAAATGGGCGAAAGCAGAGCCCCTTGCTATTATCATGACAAAGAAAGTAATCAACTTTGTTATGCGTAACATCATCTGTCGCTTTGGCCTCCACAAACAATTGTAACTGACAATGGGGCCCAATTAGATAGTGCCGACTTTAAGAATTTTTTTCGATGATATTGCATCAAGAAAAAGTTCTCAGTAGTAGCTCACCCTTAAGCGAATTGATAAGTCGAAGCTGTCAACAATGTCATCAAGTCCATTTTGAAGGAACGATTGAAGAAAGCTGAAGGTAAGTGGGGTCAATGAGCTCCCCATGGCCTTATGGGCATATATCCAACTACCCACGAGTCCACGATCGGCCGTACCTCATTCGCACTTTCTTATGGCTCTAAAGCCAATATTTCAGTTGAGCTAGAGGTACCTTCTCATCATGTGACTTATTATGATCCAAAGAAGAATGCCATCATACTTGTAGAATCTTTGGATTTATTGGATAAGAAGCGTGAAGAGGCTAATATGAGGGCAGCGACACATTGCAACCGAGTCGCCCGATATACAATGCTAAGGTCTGGCCTAGAACCTTTGAAATTGGCAATCCCGTACTTAAGCAAATCTATCCAATCCCTTCGCACATCAAACCAACATCAAAAGGACCGTATGCCATCGAAAGGAGGCTTGGAGATGACACATTCAAGCTGTCGACCGTTGATGGTCTCACTCTATCGAGGGCATGGAACAGTGAGAGTCTCCGTCGCTATTACATATAACTTGCTTTCATTCATTTAGTCCGCTTTCCTGTTGAAGTTTGTTTATGCAATTCGAGAATTTATACTTGTAATATGGCAACGGACTTTGCCATGATTTCCTATATCAACAATAAAGCTCAAACTCATCAGGCCAGATTAGTGATTCCTAAATGCAATATGCAACCGCCATGATGTACGAAGAGCTTAGTTCCATCTTACGACTGGACTCATTCAAATAGAGAGTGATCATTATCCGACCCGTCACTCGCTAAATGAAACCCTGAGCTCGGGGGAAAACAACAATCAATTAAAAGAGAGTTGAAACACGATAATCCTCCAACAAACTTTAGCTCCCAGAGTGCGATATGAAGTGCAAACTCCAAAATCAAGAGGTGAATCGACTATCTAGCTCGAGATGGATGGACCGGTCCATCCATGACCTCGCTTACATGGCTCAAGGAGGATGGATCCATCCATCCACAACCTCTCTTACATGGCACGAGGTGGATGGATCCGTCCAGCCACGACCTTACCTCCTTACATGGCTCGAGGTGGATGGATCCATCCATCCATGACATCGCCTCTTTCCAAGCTCGAAGAGGATGGATGCGTCCATTTACGAATTCGCTTACTGGATTAAGGAGGATGTGATCCGAAAATTCACAACCTTAACCAACTCATTATTCCCAGAGTGTGAATAAGATCCTAATTCTTAAACAGATGTGGTCAATCATCTGTCATCTGACTCTGGATTCCCTGAGTGTGAACTAAATTATAAAAATTAAGCGGGCGTGATCGATCACCCATAAAATAACTTATGTCCCCAAAGTGTGGATGTAATCCTTAACAATAAGCAGGCATGATCGACTGTCGGCATACGAATCTAATCCTCGGATCATGGATGCAAATGCTAGCAAATGAGTGAGTGTGATCCGACTGCTCAAACTCATGTTACTTTAACTTGGTTCCGTCTAAGTTAAATCAAAGTTAGTGAAGGTGGAGGATGACTCCAACTAACTACTTTAACTATCCCAGAACTGGAGCCATAACTCAAGTATCAACTGTTGGTTGAGACAGCGCAATGTTGGGACTCATCTCAACATTTAATTATGACCCGAGGCCATGACCTCAAAACTTAAAGACCGAACTCAAGTTCAACTCATAGACTAAAAATTCATGAGTACATTGAATGGAAATGCGAATGCTTAAGTACTTAAATAAACGCAGAGTTATGCCAAAAAACAAAATGGAACTTTATTCATACTATTCTTCAGAAAAGAAGTACAAAATCTGTCCAAAGAATTCCTATAAGAGGGGGCCAATCCCGTATCAATAATGGCCTACAAAAAGCGAAAGAAAAGAAGCCTATTCTAACCTTCTACAAAAGAGGAAGTCAAAATGCAAATCTACGCCTATGGTTTCCTCTCCTTTTTAACTTTCTTTGGCATAGACCCGCTCGAGCTACTGCTCGAAACCACTTTTAGAACCCTTGCCTCCCCTGTGTGTGAAGCTGGTGGAATAGTGGTACTTTCAATACTAGAAGAATAAAGCGTGCTAGTCTCAATCATGGTGCCACCTGGAGAAATCACGATAATCGGGATCGGGCCAGGACCCGCCATGCCTCTGCCGACTCTAAGATCCTACTCAATCTCAGCTTTAATTTTCCTCATTATTTGTTCCTCCCAGTCCATGTGCTCACTCATTGGGATACTGCCAGTTGGACCTGAGGATACCGTAATAATAATGTCTTCATATACATTAAAGGGATCTCAATGCTTGGATCGCTTTGGCAAATGAAAAGAGCTTCCAGCAGTTGGTCGTCAAACATACAACTGCTATCATGCATCTCCCCATTCGAAGTAGTATTTATTACAGCTGTGGCCTCTGTTGTTAATGCCTCTTGCCCGTGATGAACTTCTTGAGTTGCAAGAGGGTTGGCCGATGTGGAACCTAAGGCTGAATAAAGATAAGAGAATATATTAGTAATATCCTCCAATAACGTTCCTGCATTTTAAAGAATAGGAGAAGTGTCCAGAATACCTTCCTTAGATTGGCTCCCAAGGTGAGCCGACATGCCTTTGAGCTATGCTCAATGATTGGGGAGAGATGTGGCATGTCGGGATCGTACCCCGGGACGACTGAGGGGTCGACAGAACATATTGGCGTAGGTTGAGATGTCGAGGGAACCTCAGAAGCAACATCATGGTGTCCGCCCCTAGATTCTTCTCTGGCCTCTGGGTATTTAGCAGCCAAGGCTTCTCTCTGGGGAGAGATAGTTGTGTCATGAAGGACTTTGGGCTCGTCTCAAATCAGCATTTGAGCTTCCAATTCAAACTCATCAATAATTAGAACTTTGTGGATTGCTTTTTCATCTTCAACCAGGTGGTTCTAGGCCTTATACAATTGGAAGGGATAGTCCTCGCTAAGCCATTTCAAGTTGCGATTCCTTAAGACGTTTGCATTGTAGGTGACTAAGAGGTCCTCGAATTCACCTTCCATCTTGGCCTTAATGGCTTTTACCTCCCTTTCGGCCCTAGTGTCGGCTTCTGTGGCCTTTTGATTTGTGGTGTCCCTCTCTTCTCTATGCTTCACCATCTCCTCGCATGCTTCCTAGGCAACCTTATTATCTTCATCTTTTTCTTTGGTGGCCTCAGTTAGTTTTGCCTTTAATTCGGCAACTTCTTTGAGCGCGGCATCCCTTTCTTGAATAATCATGGTGTTGCAATGCCCCATCTCTTGCACTAAGTCCATATGAGTTTTTCTCATTTCTTTCATGGATTTCTTAGCTTCCTCGGCTTATCGGCCGTCCTCCATCTCAGGTTTTCTTAAGGACTCGAGCTCATTGGAGAGTAGCTATATTACTTGTCCTTGTGAGAAAGACCGCCCCCTAATTTCTCAATTGCCTTGGCTTGTTCGAAGGGCACAACTAAGACCCGCTGTGCCATCTTGACCTACTCAGGGTATTGGCTGTATGCATCATGCACATAGTCTTGCACTAGTTTCTCTATATCGTTTGGGATTTTCTTCAAGTTGAGGGGGAAAGTGGAAACTAACGAAGCATACGTCTAGGAAATCCTTCTTCAGTTAAGCAATACGGATGGCCCTTTCCCCCGTTGGCTCTACAACGATTTGTTCTATGATAGCGGGATCGGCTGTTTCACTTCTGCGGCGCTGTTCATCGATTTTTTGAAGCATGAGATGGCATTGTTTGGTGCGGAGATTCAGAAGAGGGCTTGTTGGGCTAGAAGGTTTAGAAGGCGCTTTCGATGGTGGAGATCGCAACCTAGAGCGGCGCTTGCATTGGTGTGATTTTTCTTTTTCCCTATCGTAGCGCTCACGTTCCCGGCTAGAATGCTAGCCACGTCCATAAACTCTCTCACTCTCGCGGCGATGTGATTCAGAATGCAATCCAGCTGACTGGCGTGAAGAGCGGTGTTTATCAAGCATAGAACCTTGTTTCACCATTGGAACTGCAAAAAAGAAGAAGGAAATCAGTCACTGCGGGATATTGAGAAGCACATGATGGAATGTCGTGTAATGCTGTGAAGTGCGTGTATGCATGTGTAAACCTCTCAACTGACCGGTTGTAGCAGCTTTGCTTATTGGAGTGTACTCTCCTATATCTATTAAAAGTTAGGCATGCGCCAGTTCTTGGAGGGGAGCGGAGCCCCTCTAACCCAAGATCAGGGGCTGATGGTATGTCTTCAGAAATGGAAATATCCAATAGCCCCTTTAGCGAGCTTTCTATCTGCTAGGAAGAGGTCTCCCGACCTATGGAAGTAGCCACAAGTTGAGTTGCTTCGATAGTCTTTTGCCTCTTGATTTTATAGACAGAAGCTTTGCTTTTTCTCATTAATTCGGACGGCCGAGGGCCCTGTGGAGGCACGACCATGGGCTTGTGACCAGCGTATGTATCCTCATTATTGCGAGGTTCGATGATTGCTAGCCGGGCATGGCCTGATCTCCCTCGACTGAGGCCATGACAAGAGCCCACCTTCCACCTTGTCTTGTTAGGGACACTCTTGGAATCCCTGTGAGCACTATGCTCTATCCTTTCTCTAAAAGCCCAGAGGCAATCAAATTGTCATTGGTGAGAACTTCATCTATTTCTCTTAACTCAGCAGGCACCACTTGGACTGTCCTCATTATTTCTTTATACTGCGCTCCTTCGGGCCATGGAATAATAGCTGTATAGGACCACAATAGTGTATTCAGCATCAATCTATATTATCCAATTACGGTAAAAAACGAAACAAGTAATAACACTTACATCTGTCCAGCCATCGCTTGGCAAATCCTGGTGGCCATCTCACATAGAACCACTCCGTTGTGAAGTAGCTTAACATTCTCCATGTGCCTGCCACCACATGGCAGTTCCTAATAGCCTCTAGAAAGGTGAATGATGGATTATCTGCCTGATTCTTAACATTGAATAAATATCTGATCTCGTCGACAGTCGGAGGACGAAGGAGATGTTCCATATATATTATGTACAAGCTGTTGAGTAACATGTATCCATTCGGATGAAGATGGGAAGGCGTGATCCTCAGATAAAATAGCACATCTCTAATGAATTGGTTGAATAGGGGCATTTTTCCTTCCCAGCACATAAGTATGTTGCATGCGGTGAATCCCTCCGGAGGATAGCGTGCTCTATCTTCCGGTCTTGGTAGCCGGACTTGGTCAAAAGACAACCCATGTCTAAGGCAAATTCTACCTAGCACCTATGTAATCTTGGACCGGACAGAATCTACTGGATTCACTATCACCACTGCATCCGGTAGCTTATTCGGAGCAGGATTCACTATATCAGCTGGGGCGTCCGACCTATCTATTCTGGGGAATGAAGGACTTTGAGCTTCTTGCTGTTCCAAGTTTCCAGGATCCATAGCTATTGAAATCAGTAAAAACCATTATTAGATGGTTAAAAACCTGTATCCCCCAGTGGAAAGTGAGTGATCGTGTTGTGTAGCGAAGTGCTGCATAGTACACTAAATTCCTGCAAGGTTAAGAGATGGTAAAGAGACGAGACTTTGAGATCCGACCAGAACGACCGTCATTGCTGACCGTCTCAACCGTGCCATTCTAATTTGGAAGAACGATCCATATTAAAAGTTTGTTATGTTCAACAAGTTACAATTCCATCGATGAGCTTTGAAGGATAGTATATGCAGTTTTATGGTCGAGTCCAAATATGCAAGGCTAAAGCTTGTCGGGGTCAAGTGTTCGTATGCAAAAGTCTTGATATTCGTATCCATCATAATTCATTTTAGATCATTCCCCCAAAGCTAACATTCATATCGATCAAAACAGTCAGACCGATCACCAGTTCGTATTGATCGAGCAGTTCGTATCGATCTTCCCGTATCGATCATTCGATACCGATCGCTTCATACCCATATGTTCCCTACGGCAACACTTGAACGATCCAAAAAACAATACTTACGTATCGATCCATAATGTTGAGACTTGGTTTTGATTCATGACACAAAACTATCACTACAACATATAGATTTGACGACTTCTAGGACAAAATGAGAATATATACTACAAGAGACAAGACATCAAAACCGGTGCATCAATTATATTATTTTAGTTTTGAGTCTTAGGTTAATCTTGTTAAAATCTCTCCTCGATTACGTATATATTAGCTTATATATTTTCATCTTATTCTCAAATATTTTTAACATGTATGTAAGCATATAAAATATATAAAAAGTTTAAAATTATGTATATTACTATACTTGTAAAAACTGTGCAAATAATGCAGATTTTACAAGGTCAGTCGACTGACCCAGAGGTTCAGTCGACTGATCCTGGAAAATTTATGCAACATGCACAGGTGCATAGTTAATCAAATATATATTTTAAAATTCATTTGAATATTCAGTCGACTGACTCATAGGCTCAGTTGACTAAATTTCTACAACAACTACTTTTTGAAAAGACACTACTTTTTGTGAAGAGTTACGAACCTCTACGAAAAGATTTGGATGCAACACTTTAATCGAAACTCTTCATCAACAGCCACTGCTTTCTAACCTTTTTATATACATACTCCAACTTGATTCAAAATCACTTACTCACAATCTAATTTACTACCGAAGTTCCTTATCTCTAATCTAACACTCTTGAATCTATTCGCTATTATACTTCCAATTATTCTGCATTAAAGCAATACTATACCTTTCTATTCTTCATAAACTTTATATATATATATATATATATATACACATACTCGAGGAGAAGATTATAGGAAGGGTGTACTACAAATGATAAATCCGTATTATTAAGAACACACAAAGTCAAAACTATTTTTGTATTTGTTGAAGTTCTGTTCTGCTGCTCAGGCATGTGAAGTCCTCTTCGGCTGCTGAGGCGAAATCCTATTCTGCTGCTCAGGTCCCTATTCAGCTGCTCAGGGGTTGTATAGAAATGTTCCTCAGGGTTAAGTGAGGGTTGTTGTTTTAGTGAAATTCCAGAAGGAGTCATGGACTGGACGTAGGACGGTACTCCGAATCAATATAAAAATATCTAGCGTCATTTGACTTATACTACTTCTAAATTCCATACTATTTATTGTATTACTATCATCACTATACTCTGTATTATGATATATCCATACTACATGATCCATAACACACTTTCACATAAGCTCTGGCTTCGGACCGATCAAAAGATGCCTCACCCCATATCGATACGAGTTGCTTCGCCTTGGATCGATCATCTAACTATTCCTTCCGCATCATTTCTAGAAGCCTACTTTTTGCCTCGATCATGGAAACTGCTTTCCACCACATCCATCGATATGCTTTTTCGTATCGATTGCATAGCGATCCAGTGAATCGATCCATGGCAATTGCTTCACATCCACTATCTCTAAGACTTCATACATCCAGATCGACTCCATATCCATCTCCTCACATAGATGTGAGATCACTACCTGAGTTAGTCAAATCCAGAGTCAGTGACTCCATATCTATTTTTCCTCTCCAGCTTCCCTCCTTCTTCTCCAAATCTCCAAATTTCCATTAGCAACACTCTCCACTCTACCTTAACTACCCTCCAACGATAATGACGCCAAAGATGTCGACTATGGTGAACGAGGGGGCACGAAAATCGAATCTCACAATTATAAGCATGATTCAATTAGTGGTTTACCAAAGTGTTAAGGGTATTTGGATTTGGTAATCGGGTTACAGGTGGAGACGAAGAACAGTTTTTCTTTCTTTTCCTTTTCTCTGTTTGGATATGAAATAGCAAGGTGAGAAAATATGCTAAGCACACAAAAGTATATATACCCCTTCGTATCCAACGTAAAAAAATGATTCGTATCTCGGTTTTCATAACGATTGAAACGGTCAAATACTCATCATGCGAAATGCATCATGTACTTGTGTTCAGACCATTCGTATCTATCGATACGAAGTGCATCCGAATCCCTATATCTCGTATCCATCAATATGAAGTGTTCCAATATGTTTGTGCTTGTAACTCTCGTATCCATCGATACGATGAGCACCTTTGTGCAGCAATTCAAACTAATATACATCCATATGGAACACGCCTTTTGCAACTTCATCTCACATCAATCACCATCGATATAAAATCCACTTTAATGCAACCTAGATCGATCCACGATAGGATCGATATGAAGAGGGGCATCGAAACAACCATCGATCATTGTTACAACTCGAATTTCACATCGATCCCGGAGAGGATCGATACAAAACTCGATCCAAAAGGAACCATCGATCAATGGAAAAAAAAATTTCAACAACATCCTCTTTTTTTCAAAAAAAAAAAATTGACAACGACCCGTGAACATGCAAGCATGAATGAGATTCATGTCCAAATACATACATGTACCTACATGCTATACTAGCATTTGAATTTTGAAGTTAATAGGGATTGAATGCTCATTTGGTGACAACCAGCACAATAACAACGAATTGCTAACACTTGACCTTCAACTACAACAAAGATTGCGTGATCATAGGCACTCTACAAATCAACATATATACTACTGGAAATCGACCAGTAGTCACATCTACCAAAGATTACATCTCTTGATGAAGGGACAACAACTCTTCAGTGAATCAGATAGAGCCTTTTTAGAATGAAGATAGCAGCTTTCCAAAGCACGTCATGTTTACACAGGACGTACTTTGGGGGGAAAATGTTGTCCCATCTTTTGGCAAATCCATGATACCAAGGACTTGACTAGAGACTGAAGACTATCCACTCTATATATTAGTTATCTGCAAGTTCACGATTGATGTAGTCAAACTTGGTCCAAGTCCAGATGGAGTCACAATTAACAGGATACGACAAACAATGTTGTGAAAAGCAACATTCTAAATTTTATGTCAATCGCAGTTTGAATGCTCAAGTTATGGATTGATCAAGTATCCCAAAGATATAATTCATATCGACGATTTCGTATCGATCATTATCGATATGACATGCACACGACTCCAGAAAAGCGGAGGCGAAGCACCGATCCATCATAATTTCCTTCCATATCCATCATTTCATATCGATCAACATTGATACGAATTGCGCACAACTCCAGGATATAGCATCCATCAGTTCGTATCAATCATTTATTCGATTGATACGAAAAGCAGAGCACAAGATCAATCCGAATAGAAAAGCATCAAACGGATACGAAAGAAGCAGTCAACCCGAAAGAAACGGTATAACCACTATGCACAAATCATGGGTCTCCACAAAACACGCATGCGACATCATTAATATGAAGGGATCGATACGAATTTATCGATATGAGGGCTTCAGCCACTCCATATTTGCAACTTTGATCGATCAATAACTCCACAGCCATAAATCCAAACGCAATGAGATTTTCACAAAAAATTTCACAACACCTCAGGAACCTTCATGATCGATCACAGCTTGATTGAAGCAATTTCTGATCGATACGAAGTGATGTTGGATCAATCAAGGATCGATCTGACCCTGGATCGATCGTGTAGCCCATCTTGGCTTGAGAAAGAGTATTCCAAAATCTAAGGCAGATATTTCCAGCTCCACACCTATAAATAACACCTCCATTCAACTAAAAAAGGAAATTTATGCTGCTGCTTGAGTTGAACTCCATTATAATTCAAGTGTTAACTATTATACTATTGTAAGTCAGTTTCTAATCAGTAATAAGCATCAAAACCATCAAAGTGGATGTAGGAAACAACGTCGAACCACTAAAAATTCTTATTTTCATTCTGTAACTGCTTATTTTCTTGGTATGATTGTTAGATTAGCCTCATTTTTCATTTTACTTCTTCATTCTAATCTCTTCAATTACACCTGATGAGTGTTGTGCCCATTTTTGGTACAAACGAAGGCAGGTAAGCCTACAATCTTATCACCACCTAGAAAGCCCCTTATTTTGCCATAGAAGCACTTAAAACAATCAAGAACTTGCTGAAGAAAACTTAACAAGCTTTTATCTTCGAAGCACTTCAAATACTTCGATCGATCCAGAACTTGTGGAAGAAAGGGAAGTGTGCTATCAAATCCAACACCCTCTCCGTCAACCCCTGCAAGGGGTCGCTAGAAGCTTTCGGACGACCTCATCAAGGAGCAGACCAAGGTTTCGTTCATGGCAGAAGAAGCAAAGGCTATAAAACTCTACTCCTTCCAAAGATGCACATAATCGTCCAAACCGACCTAAAGCTGAGAGTTTCGGTGCCTTAAAACAAGGAAGCACTCTAGTTTCACCTGGTTTATTAGTCCAAAATCGACGTTCGGCTACTATTGGACCTTGGTCGATAGGAGGGGTCTAAGCCAAGTAGAAGTTCTCAGCTAATGGTTTGAACTGTAATCAACAAACAGCAGTTCAAGAACCAAAGGGCTTTCCCCTTCCTCAACATCCCAGTTAATTTTCATTAAAAAGCATGCATGCAAGAGAACTTGGGAAGGAAATAGATGATGAAGCCAATGATTTTTTATTAGTAAAGAGTTGTGAATGATTCACAAGTTTTGAAATATTTTCATATGTAGCAATTTTGTGGGCTAAGGGAAGAAGTAAAGGGGCATTTATATAACAACACCTTCAATCACATGCATTGAATTCAAAGGGAAAAGAATCCCAACCGTTCAAAAGAGATTGGTATTAAGCCAATCGTGCATATAGTGAGATGAGACACACATCTACCACGTATGAAAAAATGAACCATCATAGCCAATTGCACAAAAGCCATTTGGAAAGTGCATTAAATGCATTGCAGAGCCGTCAATCCACAAGATTTATATAAATTTTTCAATCCCATACCCACAAGTGGATATGGATTTAGGGGACAAAATATTGCTCAAATTTTTTGCAAGTAGTTAACAAACCTATTAAAGGCAGTTTGAGCCAATCAAAGCCAGCCCAATTGATTCGCCACTGACCTAAAAATACCGACTTAAGCCTATATTGGTCTAAACCACCCTTTCTACTTAACAAGGCTCCACGATGAGATCCGACCATTTCCTCTCGAAGCAACCTTCACATATAAACAAGATCTGGACCAGGTCCCTACCGCCACCCCTATATCGAACTTCTTTCAACAGGAGCCAAAACCAACATAATTTGTTCTACATCACATTAGCCAACAACCAGCTCCAATCCAAGTCTGCCTCAATAGGCTGCATATCAGGCAATAATAAGCTAACATATTCCATCTTTAAGCATGGCTTCAATACAACCAACTCTAACTGGCATCATGCCTCACGCTTTATCATTTACCAATCATCCTTACAAGGCCTTCAATAAGATTCCAAGTCTCTCCCATGTTACCGATAGCGGATCGGCTAACTCATCCATATGAGCACTCAAGTGAACAACAAAACTGTCTATCCACCCTTTTGGAGCACCGTAGTTAAGCGACTAAATTGATATGTCTTACATCAGCATTAGATATATATTTAATATAAGCTCATACCTGGTACATAGCGATAATAAGTATTTTCTCATCCACCGCCCATCTTATGGCACACTTTATAGTTATCGACCATTCACGTCTATAGTTAGATCAATGGTTAAGCACTTTTTACGCCAGCTCTATAGCACGATCTCAACCGTCCACCATTCACTTTAATTACTATAAATAATCCCTGCTTTGAAACTTAAAAATGGGTTGAGCTCTGGTTGAAACAAGAATCTTGAATACTACACATAATTCAGCGCTCTCATTAGCATATTGTAAGTCCTTAAGATTATATATATTTGTTAGTTTTAAGTCCCCTTTTTTTCTTCTTATTATTCTTTTATAATTTTATGCAGTTTTAAGAGAAATACATGGTAAGAGACTTTTACAGTGGTCATAGGCAACTATGCTGAACTGCTCTATATCTTGTGCTATTTAACTTTTAGCGGTTAACTTGTTTTCTCTATTTTTAAGCCTAGTGATTAGCAAGTAATCTTTTCTTTTTACAACTTATTTATATCATTCTGAGATTGGCTAAAAAACTACTCAACATAAATAATATTCCAAAATCTAAATAGATGTATATATGAAATCTAAAGCGTATTGCAACACCCCGTAAAATTTATGGTAGTTAGTAAATAATTATTATGGCTCAAAAATAAAATTTGAGCAATTGTCGGAATTTTGCAACGAAACTTGCATAATTGTATTCATAGCGATTTTAAGAGCAATTTTCATATTATGAGTTTTATGATCAGAGTTCAAATGAAAAAAATTTCAACGTTTGAGGTTTTCAAGATGAAAGTAATTGAAACCCAAAATTAGGGACAAATATAATAAAATATAGAGCCTACAGATTGATACACTCCTAAGGACGGTCAACCTTGATAGCCTATAAGGGAGTGATTAACTAGTCTTATGGCGGTGGCTAGGGTTTGAACCTTGGTCGAACAACTTAGACTTAATTATTTTAATCTAACAGATATGGTTGATTCGAGGGCCTATAAATACAAGCACAACCCCTCACTTCTCTTCTCATATTTTATGACCAAAGTAATGAAGCTCTAACATTTTTTCTTCTCCGCCGTTTCTCAAAATTATAAAGTATTTTATATTTATACAAATTAGAGAAGGGAGGAAAATAGAAGAGAATGAGCGAATCGACATCGCGAAGGAAAAGGATAAATTTCTATAGTTATAAATCTATATTCCCTTTAACCCCAAATATCTTGTCAAATCTGTATTTCTAATAATATGTATATACTTTGTTGTAAATATTCTTTTGGATTGGAAAAGAAAAGGAGTCAAATCAAAGAAATGGATTTAGATTTTTGAGATTTGGAAAACATGAAAGGTGAGTGGAAAATTGTATAGTTTATTTATAAAATTGAAGTTTATATCATTGAATTTTGTTTAGTTATTTTGTCTTATTCAAATCTATTAAGTTGTAGGCTTAAACAAACGTATTTAGCTAAAACCCAGTCTACATACTCCGTAAATTAGGAAGTTGGAATAACATGTACAACTTCATCTAGAAATTAGATATCAGTCCCAAATATTTATTGTTATAGAATGTTTGTAAAGTTTATTTCAAATTTATTATTAGGTTGTAAATTTAGATTGCCCAAGTTGACCTGAAATGTGAATTTTTGCATTTTAATTTATTTTGAGCGTGGTACAATTCAATTATATCTACAAGCCGTGTAATCCTCATAAATTCCCAATTCCATAAAAATTTGTGCAAAATACACATTTGAGATAATAAGGAATATACCAAAAATGAAAGACATGTGTAAAGTACAGAGGCTTTTCTCTATAGTTTGCATTGTTTATCTCAATAAAGGAAAAGGAGATAATTCCATGAAACTTCAAATTGAGTCGGTATTATTTATTGGTAATTTATGGAAAATTATAACGATAACCTTTTTTGGGAGGATAGCTCTAATAAATCAAAATATAGGAATTTATGCTCTTTACAGAATGTATATGCTAGGGTATGCTCTAGAATACTTAAGTATAGGAATTATTGTGGTAGGAATATACATACACATACACATACACATACACACATATAACCGCATCTTTTCAATTTATCGTATAATTGTTAATAAGCGTTGTTATTTGTATTATTTTTAATTAGGATGACTAGTTATTAATAGCATAGTAACTATAGGACTAGGAGGATAGTAATTTCAAAATTTATGGACAATAACTACAAATTTAATAGGCAATAAATTTATAGTTAAAAGAGAGTTAAATGAATTAAATGAGGTTTGGTTCATTTTAACAAGAGGTATTAAGTAACTAGGATGAGTATTTTACTTGACATGCATGCGATTAGTCTAAATAAGATTTCGACTGCAGAAGGTCGGCGGACTATGTCGGTATTGTTGTTGAACCATATTTAGTAGTAAGGTTGACATATAGGCTTTGACCACTAGCGGTTCCGTGTGGTCATTAGCAACGATTCAAGTAATACCCTGACGAATTTTGCTTCCTATTAATGTAGAATTCGTATAGGATACAAAAATATCTCAAAATTTTATTTAATTGTATGTTTGTTGTTGTTTGGCGGAGGTGAGCTAGTTAACACTTAGATGGGTCTTTGAAATACATAAGCAATATGGTAATTATATTATAAAGTCGAATAAAGAGGTCATTGGTCTCTGTAGCTAGAAACGATTGACTATTATTGTTTACTTTGCGGAGGGCCAGCTTTGGAGTTGAGGTAACAAATGATTGTTGGGTCTGCCTCCTCTATGTTTAAGAAGTATTTAGTGGCCAAGGTTTTTGGGTAGTACAACGTTTATATATATTTATATAGTTATACTTCGGAGGAGGCTAGGTATATCGCACGCGTATATAGGTTTGAACGGATTAGCTGTGGATGGTAGACATAACATTAAACATAAATCAATTAGGATAAATGGGTCTTATGGGTAAAATATGTAATTTTTCAGTCACCATAACATTGTTCTGTCCTTCTTTCTCATTACAACCCACATGATAAATTTAAAAAGACGAGTTATTGGTGTAAGGAGGGAACGGTAGATGGTAAAGTCTTTTTATACATGCTCAGTGCTGTCAGGACAATTGGACATCCAAAGAATGCTATTGATTCCAAGATGATAGCCATAGCCAGTATTTATGATCTATATATTTTTCTATGAGGTTATATTCATAAATCTTGGATACATTTATGTTTATTGCAAGTTACCAAAACCAACAATCATATCTTAGTGGATTTAAGTTTCGATTTAGTCAAAATTTTGGTCCATTAAGGTGAGGTTGTTACACATATATAACAATATACTATAGATAATCCCACTCATCTAGATTCGACAACTTGATAGATTTTCTTGATTCTTCCTTTAATCTGATTGAATTGATGACTCTCTTCTTTGATTTGAGTTAATATGATATTTGTTTGAATTACCCTTCTTTTTCTATTGGATTGGATGTTGTCTTGGAGGAGTTTGATGTATATTTGAAGACGAAGAAGAATGAAATATTAGGTTTAGGGTTGAGCGAGGACTACAAGATGAAGAGAAATGAGAATAAGATGTATTAGGATTACATCTCATCCTAATTATACACAAATCTTGGAATCCCCCTCGGCTTAATCGGGCTTTCGACCCATTGTGCCTGAAAATGTGTGCTAGGTAAACAGTCTATATCTACTTCATTTGGTAATCGTTTCTGAAATTTTATATATGAATTTGGAGTATAGAAATTTACTTGATGCAACAGAAATGTAGGGTTTCCCAAATTTCTTAATTTGTAAAATGTATATTTTCAGTTTTTTTGCAGAATTACCAAAATCCCCTATTAATCAATTATTATTTTTATTAGAAATCCGGTGTGTTACATTTAGTGGAAACAGCAAAAGCAAGCTTTTCAACATAGCTGATATAATCAAGGATACCCTATTCATAGTTATGTAGTTTGTATATAACTGAACTCTTAGTAAAGAATTGTGTTTACTATATAAAATGATTTTTTTTAATTATATGAAAAATAAAAAAATCATCAACCTAGGCGCAATTTTTATTTCAAAAAACGATATTTTTAAGGTCATTGTTAAAAGGACTACACTTTTGAATATATGGGAGCTTTCTGCAGAGATGCCATTGAATTTAGGTGTGTTTCTTAATATGAGCTTATCGAACATAATGTATTTTATTCTTTTGATGGAGGCTGTTTGAAATTTTTGATCATGCCATGTTCGAAATCAGTGTTAACAATGAAAGAGAACATTTGTACTATTACAAAGATTATATTTTTTTAATAATTAAAATCAATTCTCAAATTACAACATATATATTTCAACACAAATATCTTTCTCCTAATATTTTTCCACTTCGCATATTTAGTTTGTATGAATTCATAAGTTCAACATCATGTAGAAATCATCGAAAGACAAGAATTACACAATTCCATCTTCATTATCATACTAGTACGAGGCCCTTGCTTTGCATATGGACAGATCAGAAAACAAGCCTCTTCTTAGAAAGAATGTTTGGTAGAAAATTATATTTGTGTACAAATTTAGGGTGTTTTGTATGGAAAAATACCATAATATTGTTTCATGTGACATATCTATATAGTGTTGATGTTTGTTTATCCAAAAAGAAAATTAATCATATTTCTTGATTTGTAGAACTTCCCGCTGTAGATTCCTTTTCCGATCTCCCAACTCTTCTTGTAATTACTGTGCAAATTCCATTATGTGCTGCTACATAGTATGCCAGACCATGACAAATGGTACGTATATACATACCAAATCTTCATTTCAAACCATTATTACAGTTTCTATAATTTTCATCTGAACTTAGTTATTATATATGACTACGGAACTGAATTTATATCCTCTACCGCATAGTAAGCATCTCACAACAGTTAGATGTGTACAGTTCTATACAGTGAGTTATAAGTGACATTCCACGATTAATCTTATGGCATTTAAACACAAACGAATCTTCACCCTGGATAGTACAAATGAGTTATATATATATATATATATATATATATATATATATATATATATATATTGCAGTGTACATACAGACCAACCAAAATTTCGTAACCCCATTGCGATATTTAGTGGCATAGTTAGGAATTGAGGCTGGTGAGGCCACAATACGAAAAAACATCGCCCTCAAAAAAAAAATTCTATAATTAATTGTATGGATACAAAATGGATCTTAACAAATTAATTAGCCATAAATAATATTTTGTATAATAATATTCTATTACAAAAACGATCAACTATCGTTCTTTTCAAACTAAACAACCATATAGTATATTCTAATAATTTAAGCTGTCCACGTCGAGTTCTCATGCTTTGAAAGCGATTGATAACTACATCATACTAACTTGATTAAATATATCTTTCTTGATGCATGCAACACTACTATCACTTAACCATTCATCTCCTATCTGATTACGTAGATCGTTTTTCACTATATTCATAGTAGAAAATGCTCTCTCCATAGTTGCGGTAGAAACAGGTAAGATAAGCGATAAAGTTTTTAGCCCGTATACCAAACTGTATACAATTTTTTTTCTCATCAACACCATCATCTTAGTCAAATTAGTAATGCATTTTACATCTTTAAATCCATCATTGGATTTCATGTCAATCTCATAAATCTCTAACAGGTTAGAAGTCTATATGTTCTGCTTTAGAAAATCATCCGGATAAAATTTTGATAAATGAACAATCTTTAGTTTATCAAAAGCAGAAAATGAATCAACCAAGCTAAGTACTGACATGCAAATAAGAAGTTTGGAAGTTACCACATCAAATCAATTATTCAGTTCAACGATTTGCTTATCTAAACAAAGGTAGAACAAATCAAATCGATAATGACGTAAATTTCTAATCATTGGGCCTCTTCTTGATCTACCCAAAAGAAAATAATTATTAACCATACCGGAAATGGGAATATTATATTTCATGCAAATAGATCCAACCTCATTCAAAAGTGTATCCAATCCACTATCTCTCATCTTATGCAAATGTTCTTTGGATATTTTTACCAACATCTTACAATATCTTGATCTTTTCATTCTAGTGCTTTGGAAAGATCATTATTAATTACAAGTATATTCTTCAGCAAATGCAAAATAAATATGAAATTGTAAGATTGTAACACTTTTATCAAAATCAAAATTCTCTCATTTTATCACCCGACATATTTTCTACAAGATCCATAGGGACATCGATAACTGAAGGAAACATAAAAATCAAATCAAGTAATGTACCGTAATGTGAACCCCCAACGTGTATTTCCAGGTCATTTCAAACTCCGCTCTTGATTTAGCATCTGATCACCAGATAATTCACCACTTTCTATTTGACTAAATATTCCATTTGCTTCATTCTCTCTAAGAATGTCTCGATGCTTGCATGATGCTCCAACAAGGTTTACCAAATTATTAACTAAGTAAAAGAACTTTGAAATGTGATCTATATCTTTGATGACACGAACAAGTGTTAATTGGAGTTCATGTGCAAAAAAGTGAACATAGAAAGCAGACTTGTTCTCATTCAAAATAAGTGTTTAAGACCACCGATGATACCTTGCATATTATTGTCCCATCATAACCTTAACCATGTAGCTTTGTCCTGCTCAATTTATGTTTGCTAAAAAAAATCTTCAAGTGATGTTTTAAGAGAAACAGATGTTGTATTAGAAACATGTACCATGCCTAAAATTCTTCCAACAACACTTTCAGTTTCGTTAACAAATCTCAAAACATTTTTCATTTGCACGTTAAAAGAAGAATCACGAGCTTCATCAATTAATAATGCAAATAATCCTTTGGAAAGTTGTTTTAGGATAACATCTACAACTTCCGCTGCAATACAACGCACGATATCCTTTTGATTATCCGATGATGTCACTTTAAGATTTCGTGGTGCATTTTTTAAAACAACCACATTAACTATGGGCTTTTCATTAGCTGGCCATTGTAGATGTAACGACCCAGAATTTTTAGAAATTAAAATTTGAATATTTAATTTATTTTAAATATAAATGAGTGAATTTATAAGTCAAATAAATTTTTATTTGAATTATTGGATTTAATTGAATAATTTAATCGATAATTTAATATGTGAAATTATGGAAATAATTGAAAATTGAGTTAAATATGATTGAAAATGATTTGTAAAATTTTATTTTATCATGTTAGAGTTAGAATGATATTTTAGAACTTTTAAAATCGAATTAAAAGTTAATTTGTGAAAATTGAATATTTTAATATTAAAATCGACTAGTGAAAATAGTCAATTTTTGAACAGTCTCAGAATTGAACGAAACCAGCTCCATTGGATCCGTAATAGTTAGTTATTACCGGATTTCAAATTTCGTGTCAATCGGAGCTATCGTTTGATCGTGGCAGCTCGAAACGCATCGAATTGTTTTTAATTTAAATTTGGCGAGTGAAAATAGCCATTTTTCAAAAAGTCTCAGATTTCGACGAAACTAGTTTCATCGGATCCGTAATGTGATATTATTGTAAGGTTTCAAATTTCAAGTCAATTGGATTCACCGTTTGTCCGGTACGAATTAAAACGCCTAGAAATCGATTTAAATCGGTTTAATTTAAATTGAGCGTTTGTAGCCATAACTCGCACAGATGTCCGAATTAGCTTCCGAAACCTGTTCCATTGTGTCCGGAACGCGGGATAAACCCTAGGAATGTCAGTTTCGACGCGTAAATCGGAGTTCGGAATTTCCGGGTGAATAGTGTCGATCGGTTCTCTATAAATAGACCAACCCCCTTCATAAAAAAAAAAAAAAACATCTCAAACCCTAGCCGCCTCCACCAGAAATGAATGGCCGAAAATAGCTTACTTTCACTCATTAATCTCTCTCAATCCGTAAGGAATTACGCGAAGTGCTCAACTACAAAGTCGAAGAGCTCGACGAGAGCTTCGATTCCATACGGTGATGATCGGAAACGGAGCAACGTGGGAGGAGCTACATGGGGCCGTTCTCTACAGCTGTGCACGCATCTCGAGGGTAGAGGGGGAGGCCGAGCTTGCCTAGGTCGTGGCCGAAGGTAGCTCGTGTGTGGAGCTTCGAGACGGCATCACTTGATCGTGTTCTAGGTGTATGGATTGGATGAATTATTTAACCCTAAAATTGAAGTTCATGGGTTCAAGCATGGTGATGTCGGCCTGTAGATTTTCGTGCATGAGGGAGAGAGGATGGGGACGGTCTTGATGCACTGGGGAAGGATCTAAGGGCTGTGATGAAAAGTGGGTTTGTTAATGTTGTATTTATATAAGTTAAATTGTGTACAAACTTGTAAAAGAGGAAATTATTGTCAAGGACAAAATTTTACAGCTTTTTAGCCTCAAGGACAGACCTTCAATATTTTATCCTGAAGGACAACTTTCTGTAGGTATCAGTTTTTAGTTATTGATAGCAGTTTTTAGGTATCAGTTTGTAGTTATTGGTAGCAGTTTTTAGGTATCAGTTTTTAGCTCGGTATCAGTTTTGTTGTCCTTATGAATAATTTTGAAAAATGTTTGTCCTTATGAATAAATTTTAGAAAAATGTTTGTCCTTCTGGTAAAAATATTGAGGTCGTGTCCTTGAGGCAAAAAATATAGAAATTTTTGTCCTTTAAATTAATTCCCCCCTTGTAAAATACATAACTTTTTCATACGAGGTCGAAAACGCGCGAAACCAGTTGCGTTGGAATCGTATGGACGAGCACTACGCGATGGAGTTGGTTTGGAGTCGTTTGGAGTTAGTGAGAATTTTGGGTAAAATTAAACGTCCGTTTAATTTTATTCGAAATAAATCGCTAAAACGGAATTTAAATCAAGGTGAGAATTTCTCACTCAATCGAATCAGTTTCGATTTTATTTTAAATAGTTAGATTTAAAATATTTGAATGCATGTTTGAATGATGATTAATATCTATTGATTGTTAAAATAGACATTATACGCCGTTAGTAAGCGGATGTTATTTAATAAAAACATATACCGCGAATATTTCATAAACAGTGAAATTGGTATTATATATATAATATCAATATATATATATATTGGCATATGTATATATTGCAGTTGATTGATTTCCCGTATTTTTTAGCGGATGAGACCCTATTACGCCG
This sequence comes from Allium cepa, assembly GCA_030765085.1. Taxonomy (NCBI): domain Eukaryota; kingdom Viridiplantae; phylum Streptophyta; class Magnoliopsida; order Asparagales; family Amaryllidaceae; genus Allium; species Allium cepa. The sequence continues at coordinate 563,114,751 of CM060939.1, forward strand.
TTATTAAGCGGATAATATTTAATAAGAACATATACCGCGATAATTTCGTACTGGAGCGAAATTGGTATTGTGCTAATGTTTGTGGATGCAGGAAAACAGGTTGGAGGGATCCAACTGGATTCCTCAACAGTTTTTATTTGATTTCAGATATTTTAATATTTGATTGATTATCATATCGATATATGATATCGTTGTAGTCGTGATTGACTATTTGGTGTGTAGCATCATTGGACCAAATTTTGGTATTTTAAAATGATTTTAAATTGATTTTTGAAAATATACTATATTTTTGGAATTGATCCATTTTAAATAAATAACGATATAATTTTTAATGTTATAAAAATTATGGTTTTTGTGAAATATAGCTAAAAGCTGATTTTTGAGAAATATAGTTAAATGTTGATTTTTAAAATTATGGGGTTAAAATTTTATAAAATGGTTTAAAATCGGAATTTTTGAATTTATTATGAAAAGTTTAAATATAGGATTTATAAAATTTAATTATTTTATGAATCAAAATGGTGAAATAATAAAGGAGATTAAAGTCGTTTTAAAGAATAATATAAATTGATTTATATTAAGAGATTTATAAATGGATATTTATATATTGAAATATGGACATTATAAAACGAGTTTTTATAAGTGTTTGAATGAAGTGAAAATGAATTTCATTAAAGAATGAAATTTATAGAATTATAAACTGTGAAGTTATAAATGAAATTTATAAATAGTGAGATTTATAAATTTGGTGAAATTATTTGAATAATAGATTGGTTAAATAAATGGATCTTATAAGTTATAAGATTTATAATTTGGAAAGTCTTAAAAAGAACGATTTTGTAAAATAATCGTTTTATAAGTATTTAACTTATAATATGAACGTTTAGTTTATAATTTAGTTATAAACTGGAATAGGTTAATAAAGGAATTTATAAAAAGGAAGTTTTTATAAATAAATAGAAATGGAATTTATAAACGTTGTTTTATAAATCCGCAAACGACTTATTTTGATAAGTAAAACTGTTATAATTTATTTATGGAATTATATTCACGTTTTTAGACAGTGAATAATCCTTTGAAATAAAATGCATAGAATTGATGAAATTTGTTAACAAGATATATTCACGTTTTTGAATAGTGAATAATATGTTAAAGAAATTGTTTAAAATAGAATTAAAACGATCTAACGATGTTTTAAATGTGTTGAGATTCGAAACCATAGATTTCAACATTTATTGTTGAAATAGACGTTTTCGAGAAATAAAAGGAAATGGTGGACTATAACACCGTTGTTATAGTAAATGATTTCCGAATGGAAATGTTTTGGTTTAGTATTGGGATTTATATATCTATTTTAATTTCGAATCTCTATACTAGTGATTTTGGGTTGTCGTAACGATGTTTTACGTAACATTCGTTTTGACCCAAATAAATATGTTTAGAGAATGATTTCCTTAATAGAATGAAATATATACTAAATTTCGATTTAAGTATATTGAATATTTTCCAAGTGTTGAAAATAAAATAAATTTGTGAATTACTTATGAATAAATAAGTATGGAAATGTTTTTCCAATGTGAAATGAAACGTTTAGAGAATTTATCTTTTCGAAGATAAATTGAAATGAATAATTGAAATCGAATATTCATTGATATTTTGGAATTATAAAATTCACTATTGAATTTATAAATGAAAGTGGAATAGGTTTAAAAATAAATATTGATTTATTTTTGAAGTGTTGAAAATTTTATATCTTGTAGAGATATTTTGGAAAATAAATAATTTGGAAAATTATTTGGAATCTGGTGATGTGTGCATATCCATTGATAGTTCAATAACCGACTATCAATATTTCCCTTTGAATGGGTAATTGATGTGATTTGTTTGAATGTGAATGCCACACTTATTTTTGAATAAGCGCTCACTATTCGGGTTAACCGGGAAAGGACCATGGGGTCGTATAACCCATTCCGAATATGTGATACGTCGTTGTGAATTGCATTGAAGATCGGTGTTGAAGACCCGGTATTTGCGAGAGCGATAGGATGACCTGTCGATTGTCTCTGCACCGAGTTGCAGCGGTATAGAGACTCCCTAAGTGATGGGAAATCCGATCAGGATTGTGAATATCCGGATTGCAAGGACTTCTTTGTAAGTGCCTTCGGTTTTGTTCGAGCCCGGAACAGACTTGTATGGATTGTATGTCAGACATTACAAGTTGAGATATAAAGCCGATTTCTTTCAAATATATTTCTGTTGGTGGCGAAGAATTTATTCTTTTAGCTTAACACCCTTCTCTGAGACGTACGAACTCAGAGGTTATATAGTTGAAGTTATCAGCGATATATTCCCAATTTGGTAATGTGATATGCTGAGTGATGCTGTAAATGATCATTGTGTTGATTATTGTGATAGGATCGTTTATTTGATCGTCTATCTTAGTGATCATTGTGTTGATCATTTGTTGACCCAAAGCATGGCTTTTGTATAAAGTATGTTTTTGTGGACGTGACTTCGTCGAGCCTCACACCCCGGAAATGATCAAAACAGGAAAGATGCGGCAAGGTTATGAGGGGTAGCACCCTTTAGGGTATGTACATTTCCTTCTGGATAGAGGTTGTATCATGGTATGGAGCCCAGATATTTAACCTATGTGGTTACTACGAATTTATTACTTTGTGGTTGTTGGCTATCGGGATCCCGTGAGAAAGGTCGTTTACGATCGGGGAATGGCGTGCTCGTGTCAGTAGTTACCCAGTTAGGGGTAACCCGGCCTTGTGTTGGCAGAGTTCCGGTTTGGTTCTCGGGGATGTCTTTCCAGAGGCATTCTCATGTGGCAATGGGAAGTTCCTTGGCCTGACCATTTGTTGGAAATCCAATTCCCAATACGAAACTTGTACGGTATTAGTTGTAGAACCTGTCATTCACTTGTGGTGGTCACCACTGTTTGGATGGTAGCTATAGTAGGCATACGATAATGGTCGTATGTTGGCTAAGATTTATATTCTACTTTCGAAATGAATTTTTCCTACACTATACACTAATAATAATATCAAATGTCTTTTTAAATGCGTATCAAGCATCTTTGACTATCATAAGGAGAAATCTCCTCCGATTCTGCGTTTGCATGTGTGTGTGTGTGTGCGGGAGGCCTTATGGTAGTCTCATTTTTAAAAGCATTGCGAATTGAATTTAAAAGTATCTCTCTATTTTGATTTTAAAGTTAAATAAACTGTTTTGAGTTCTCACACCAGTCACATGACTGACTCGGAGTTTATTGTTTTCCTTCCTAAACTCTGGGTGCCCACCAATTTCCACACGGGCAATCAAGAGTAAGGTTTATCAGGATATTCTGGAGTTGCTGGAGGCAAGCTGGATGGCATGGCGTATTACTAGTTTATATAGTATTTCTTTTTCCGCTGCACTATTTGTTGTTGTTGTTGTACACTCTGATGATATGATGTAATGAAATGTGATGTGATGTAATAACTGATATAGTTCTTTGTTTAAAGATTATTCATTTATCTATTATATGTTGTTCCGCTGCGAATTGTGAGATTCTGATGTTGTGTTGTTGTTTTCTATTCTTTTTCCTCTATTCTCTTTTTCTTCTATTTTAAAATGTTCTATCTTCTTTTCTGTTTTCTATTCTCTCTAATTTCTATCTTCTATTCCCTCTATCTTCTACCTTTTTCTTTCTTTCTCTTTCCTTAAATTCTTTTTAAAACCCATAACATTCCGGTTTTTCGGCAACGAAAAATCGCGATCGTTACATTTGGTATCAGAGCTTATGGTTAAGCGACAACCATGGTTCTGTTGGGTATAATTCATTAGAGATAGAGTCAGCAGTACTCTAGAATGAATTTGAGTGTAATAATAGCTATGAGAGCGTATTTGTTAGTGAAATATAAAATTGTTTTATATTGTGATGATTGGTTTGTTGAGTGGTATATGAACTTTCGTCAGCGTGGTCCGCAAGACTATGCCGAAGGGGTTTCTAAACACTTGAATAGAACAATTCGACACAATATTGTTTTAAATTGGGTAAATGAAATAATTTTACCTTGAGTATATTTTGTATATGAAGAAATAATTTTTCAGAATTATTAAAGTGTATATAAGCTGATTGTTTGGTTGTTTGAATAATCTAAATTGAAGAATAATTGTATAAGTAAAATGAATTATAAAGAATTGAATTATAATTAATGTGATTTACAATGGTGAAATAAAACTTATATATGTAAGAAGTGAAACTAATGAATATATTTATGAATATGAGTTGTAAATATAAAAATGAATTTAAGTTATGTGAAAACAAGTAATGTTTGTAAATGGAATATAACTTAAGTGTTGTTGAATGAAATTGATACTGATATCAAAGTAAATTAATAAAATTAAGTGATAGATATGAACTTGAGTTATATAAATGAAATTCAACTTTTGTAATAGAATTGAATTGAATGAATGGATTGAATATTAATCAATTAAATGTGAATTAAGTTGATATGAAAAAAATGAATATAAGTGTTAATTCATTAAAATCTAATGTTATTAGAAAGTTGAATAATAGAATGAAAATCAATTTAATTTAAACCAATTGATAAGCAAAGGAATTTGGTTGTAATTAATATACATTGATTGTTATATGATTATTAGTTGATTGTATATAATTCATTAAGTGTTAATGAAATGGAAAGCTAAAGTAATTGGAATTCAATTGGAAGTTAAGTGAATCTTAAATAGAATTGAATTGAATTGGAAGTGAACCAACTTGTAAATTAGTGAATATAAACTAATTGAGAATGAATGTTAGTAAAAACATCCACTGTTAATGAATCAAATGTGATTTAAATTGAAAACCTATTTCATTGAATATTAATGAGAATATGAATGAATATTTATTGGTTATGGATGTTAGTTGGGTGATAGTTGGTTGATGTTTGCATTTGTTGTTTAGTTACATTTGCTATGTTGACATGTATAGTTATTACGTTGCTATATGTTGTATATTGATACTATTGTCTACATGCATGATTCTCATGTTGTTTGTTGAGTGATTAGTAGGTGCGGATCGCGTTTGCTTCGCATTTGGAGCTCGCTTTTGCGCTATATTAGCCGTATATGCTTGCTAATAAAATATAAGGTACATATCTCGGATTAAATATCGTACTTTTACACTTTTTTCCCTGCGGGATGCCTCATTACTTGATGAGATGTATATTTGTGATATATATACTGTCATTTTTTTTTCGGATCGAGCCGCGCAAAGGAGACTATGGCGAATTTTTCCGGAAATTTAAGGCGTTAGAAAAAATTGGAAAATTTTGAAAACTTAAACTTTGATTTTGGAATTGAAAGTTAAACAATAGTAATTGTTTTTGAAAAGATAACTAAGTATGATTTTGAAAACTTAGTAAGTTATTGTAAGAAGTTTAACTATGAATTTTTGGAAAATTAATAGATTCTGTAACTTTTCTTACTTATAATTTCGAGGACGAAATTCTTTTAAGGGGGGAAGATTGTAACGACCCAGAATTTTTAGAAATTAAAATTTGAATATTTAATTTATTTTAAATATAAATGAGTGAATTTATAAGTCAAATAAATTTTTATTTGAATTATTGGATTTAATTGAATAATTTAATCGATAATTTAATATGTGAAATTATGGAAATAATTGAAAATTGAGTTAAATATGATTGAAAATGATTTGTAAAATTTTATTTTATCATGTTAGAGTTAGAATGATATTAAAATCGAATTAAAAGTTAATTTGTGAAAATTGAATATTTTAATATTAAAATCGACTAGTGAAAATAGTCAATTTTTGAACAGTCTCAGAATTGAACGAAACCAGTTCCATTGGATCCGTAATAGTTAGTTATTACCGGATTTCAAATTTCGTGTCAATCGGAGCTATCGTTTGATCGTGGCAGCTCGAAACGCATCGAATTGTTTTTAATTTAAATTTGGCGAGTGAAAATAGCCATTTTTCAAAAAGTCTCGGATTTCGACGAAACCAGTTTCATCGGATCCGTAATGTGATATTATTGTAAGGTTTCAAATTTCAAGTCAATTGGATTTACCGTTTGTCCGGTACGAATTAAAACGCCTAGAAATCGATTTAAATCGGTTTAATTTAAATTGAGCGTTTGTAGCCATAACTCGCACAGATGTCCGAATTAGCTTCCGAAACCTGTTCCATTGTGTCCGGAATGCGGGATAAACCCTAGGAATGTCAGTTTCGGCGCGTAAATCGGAGTTCTGAATTTCCGGGTGAATAGTGTCGATCGGTTCTCTATAAATAGACCAACCCCCTTCATAAAAAAAAAAAAACATCTCAAACCCTAGCCGCCTCCACCAGAAATGAATGGCCGAAAATAGCTTACTTTCACTCATTAATCTCTCTCAATCCGTAAGGAATTACGCGAAGTGCTCAACTACAAAGTCGAAGAGCTCGACGAGAGCTTCGATTCCATACGGTGATGATCGGAAACGGAGCAACGTGGGAGGAGCTACATGGGGCCGTTCTCTACAGCTGTGCACGCATCTCGAGGGTAGAGGGGGAGGCCGAGCTTGCCTAGGTCGTGGCCGAAGGTAGCTCGTGTGTGGAGCTTCGAGACGGCATCACTTGATCGTGTTCTAGGTGTATGGATTGGATGAATTATTTAACCCTAAAATTGAAGTTCATGGGTTCAAGCATGGTGATGTCGGCCTGTAGATTTTCGTGCGTGAGGGAGAGAGGATGGGGACGGTCTTGATGCACTGGGGAAGGATCTAAGGGCTGTGATGAAAAGTGGGTTTTTTAATGTTGTATTTATATAAGTTAAATTGTGTACAAACTTGTAAAATACATAACTTTTTCATACGAGGTCGAAAACGCGCGAAACCAGTTGCGTTGGAATCGTATGGACGAGCACTACGCGATGGAGTTGGTTTGGAGTCATTTGGAGTTAGTGAGAATTTTGGGTAAAATTAAACGTCCGTTTAATTTTATTCGAAATAAATCGCTAAAACGGAATTTAAATCAAGGTGAGAATTTCTCACTCAATCGAATCAGTTTCGATTTTATTTTAAATAGTTAGATTTAAAATATTTGAATGCATGTTTGAATGATGATTAATATCTATTGATTGTTAAAATAGACATTATACGCCGTTAGTAAGCGGATGTTATTTAATAAAAACATATACCGCGAATATTTCATAAACAGTGAAATTGGTATTATATATATAATATCAATATATATATATTGGCATATGTATATATTGCAGTTGATTGATTTCCCGTATTTTTTAGCGGATGAGACCCTATTACGCCGTTATTAAGCGGATAATATTTAATAAGAACATATACCGCGATAATTTCGTACTGGAGCGAAATTGGTATTGTGCTAATGTTTGTGGATGCAGGAAAACAGGTTGGAGGGATCCAACTGGATTCCTCAACAGTTTTTATTTGATTTCAGATATTTTGATATTTGATTGATTATCATATCGATATATGATATCGTTGTAGTCGTGATTGACTATTTGGTGTGTAGCATCATTGGACCAAATTTTGGTATTTTAAAATGATTTTAAAGTGATTTTTGAAAATATACTATATTTTTGGAATTGATCCATTTTAAATAAATAACGATATAATTTTTAATGTTATAAAAATTATGGTTTTTGTGAAATATAGTTAAAAGCTGATTTTTGAGAAATATAGTTAAATGTTGATTTTTAAAATTATGGGGTTAAAATTTTATAAAATGGTTTAAAATCGGAATTTTTGAATTTATTATGAAAAGTTTAAATATAGGATTTATAAAATTTAATTATTTTATGAATCAAAATGGTGAAATAATAAAGGAGATTAAAGTCGTTTTAAAGAATAATATAAATTGATTTATATTAAGAGATTTATAAATGGATATTTATAAATTGAAATATGGACATTATAAAACGAGTTTTTATAAGTGTTTGAATGAAGTGAAAATGAATTTCATTAAAGAATGAAATTTATAGAATTATAAACTGTGAAGTTATAAATGAAATTTATAAATAGTGAGATTTATAAATTTGGTGAAATTATTTGAAGAATAGATTGGTTAAATAAATGGATCTTATAAGTTATAAGATTTATAATTTGGAAAGTCTTAAAAAGAACGATTTTGTAAAATAATCGTTTTATAAGTATTTAACTTATAATATGAATGTTTAGTTTATAATTTAGTTATAAACTGGAATAGGTTAATAAAGGAATTTATAAAAAGGAAGTTTTTATAAATAAATAGAAATGGAATTTATAAACGTTGTTTTATAAATCCGCAAACGACTTATTTTGATAAGTAAAACTGTTATAATTTATTTATGGAATTATATTCACGTTTTTAGACAGTGAATAATCCTTTGAAATAAAATGCATAGAATTGATGAAATTTGTTAACAAGATATATTCACGTTTTTGAATAGTGAATAATATGTTAAAGAAATTGTTTAAAATAGAATTAAAACGATCTAACGATGTTTTAAATGTGTTGAGATTCGAAACCATAGATTTCAACATTTATTGTTGAAATAGACGTTTTCGAGAAATAAAAGGAAATGGTGGACTATAACACCGTTGTTATAGTAAATGATTTCCGAATGGAAATGTTTTGGTTTAGTATTGGGATTTATATATCTATTTTAATTTCGAATCCCTATACTAGTGATTTTGGGTTGTCGTAACGATGTTTTACGTAACATTCGTTTTGACCCAAATAAATATGTTTAGAGAATGATTTCCTTAATAGAATGAAATATATACTAAATTTCGATTTAAGTATATTGAATATTTTCCAAGTGTTGAAAATAAAATAAATTTGTGAATTACTTATGAATAAATAAGTATGGAAATGTTTTTCCAATGTGAAATGAAACGTTTAGAGAATTTATCTTTTTGAAGATAAATTGAAATGAATAATTGAAATCGAATATTCATTGATATTTTGGAATTATAAAATTCACTATTGAATTTATAAATGAAAGTGGAATTGGTTTAAAAATAAATATTGATTTATTTTTGAAGTGTTGAAAATTTTATATCTTGTAGAGATATTTTGGAAAATAAATAATTTGGAAAATTATTTGGAATCTGGTGATGTGTGCATATCCATTGATAGTTCAATAACCGACTATCAATATTTCCCTTTGAATGGGTAATTGATGTGATTTGTTTGAATGTGAATGCCACACTTATTTTTGAATAAGCGCTCACTATTCGGGTTAACCAGGAAAGGACCATGGGGTCGTATAACCCATTCCGAATATGTGATACGTCGTTGTGAATTGCATTGAAGATCGGTGTTGAAGACCCGGTATTTGCGAGAGCGATAGGATGACCTGCCGATTGTCTCTGCACCGAGTTGTAGCGGTATAGAGACTCCCTAAGTGATGGGAAATCCGATCAGGATTGTGAATATCCGGATTGCAAGGACTTCTTTGTAAGTGCCTTCGGTTTTGTTCGAGCCCGGAACAGACTTGTATGGATTGTATGTCAGACATTACAAGTTGAGATATAAAGCCGATTTCTTTCAAATATATTTCTGTTGGTGGCGAAGAATTTATTCTTTTAGCTTAACACCCTTCTCTGAGACGTACGAACTCAGAGGTTATATAGTTGAAGTTATCAGCGATATATTCCCAATTTGGTAATGTGATATGCTGAGTGATGCTGTAAATGATCATTGTGTTGATTATTGTGATAGGATCGTTTATTTGATCGTCTATCTTAGTGATCATTGTGTTGATCATTTGTTGACCCAAAGCATGGCTTTTGTATAAAGTATGTTTTTGTGGACGTGACTTCGTCGAGCCTCACACCCCGGAAATGGTCAAAACATGAAAGATGCGGCAAGATTATGAGGGGTAGCACCCTTTAGGGTATGTACATTTCCTTCTGGATAGAGGTTGTATCATGGTATGGAGCCCAGATATTTAACCTATGTGGTTACTACGAATTTATTACTTTGTGGTTGTTGGCTATCGGGATCCCGTGAGAAAGGTCGTTTACGATCGGGGAATGGCGTGCTCGTGTCAGTAGTTACCCAGTTAGGGGTAACCCGGCCTTGTGTTGGCAGAGTTCCGGTTTGGTTCTCGGGGATGTCTTTCCAGAGGCATTCTCATGTGGCAATGGGAAGTTCCTTGGCCTGACCATTTGTTGGAAATCCAATTCCCAATACGAAACTTGTACGGTATTAGTTGTAGAACCTGTCATTCACTTGTGGTGGTCACCACTGTTTGGATGGTAGCTATAGTAGGCATACGATAATGGTCGTATGTTGGCTAAGATTTATATTCTACTTTCGAAATGAATTTTTCCTACACTATACACTAATAATAATATCAAATGTCTTTTTAAATGCGTATCAAGCATCTTTGACTATCATAAGGAGAAATCTCCTCCGATTCTGCGTTTGCATGTGTGTGTGCGTGTGCGGGAGGCCTTATGGTAGTCTCATTTTTAAAAGCATTGCGAATTGAATTTAAAAATATCTCTCTATTTTGATTTTAAAGTTAAATAAACTGTTTTGAGTTCTCACACCAGTCACATGACTGACTCGGAGTTTATTGTTTTCCTTCCTAAACTCTGGGTGCCCACCAATTTCCACACGGGCAATCAAGAGTAAGGTTTATCAGGATATTCTGGATATTCTGGAGTTGCTGGAGGCAAGCTGGATGGCATGGCGTATTACTAGTTTATATAGTATTTCTTTTTCCGCTGCACTATTTGTTGTTGTTGTTGTACACTCTGATGATATGATGTAATGAAATGTGATGTGATGTAATAACTGATATAGTTCTTTGTTTAAAGATTATTCATTTATCTATTATATGTTGTTCCGCTGCGAATTGTGAGATTCTGATGTTGTGTTGTTGTTTTCTGTTCTGTTTCCTTTCTCTTCTCTTTTCTTCTATTTTAAAATTTTCTATCTTCTGTTTTCTCTCTTCCCTATTTTCTATCTTTCTCTCTTCTTTCTTTTCTTCTTTTCTTCTTTCTTAAAACCCTCAGTGTTCGGTTTTCCGTCGTTCGATTACTCGGCAGTCGATAAAGTGAGTATCGATGTTGAATTTTCGGAAGTCGAAGAATCGTGTCCTGACAGTAGAAGTCCAAGAAATTTACCCTTATCCGTTAGTTCTTCATATTCATCATGACCACAAAAAGTTAAACCATGTTGTAAAAGATATCGAATATAAGCTGGGTTGAATCTAAACGAATTCGATACTCATTTTGACTTTGAATTGATTGTCACTCAATACCGTCTCAAGATGTCGATTTTGATTCATTAAAATTTCAGCCTTCATGTATGCAGCAATATGAGGATCAATATTAGCATGAACTTGAATTCTTTGATAGTTCTTCCAATTTCTAAACCCACCTCGGATAAATGCATCACTTGTATTTTTACTCATCAATTGAAGGAAAAATAAATTGCATGGTAAGCAATATATTACATCTTCTTTCTCACTATATTCCAACCAACTGTTACAATCATTAAACCACGATTGATTAAGCGACGAGCTTTTCCACCAATTATTGTTTGTGGAAATAATTACAAAGAACGCTGACATGGACCTTTCAGTAAATATACTCATCGAACTATGTATTGATCATTCGGATTATGGTGTGAAATTTAATGGCGTAAACTAGGATCAAAAGGAAGATCCAATAAATCCACCTCAAGACTATCAATAAGCTTAGAAACCATAGAAGAACCAACTTCGTTTGAAATATTTTCAAATGATCTTTTGAAAAAATGCAAATCTAAATTAAAAAAATTAATTTATTATAACTTCAGCAAATTCATTACCATTTCATTTGGCAAATTTATTGCCACTTCAGCAAATTCGTTACCATTTCAACAAAGTATTTCAGCAAAAAATTTCATTCTAGCTTAGTATTTCAATGAAAAGGTTTATTTCAACAAAATATTTAAGAAAAAAAAGTTCATTTCAACAAACTATTTCAACAAAAAACTTCAATCGAGCAAAGTATTTCAACAAATTAGTTCATTTCAACAGACTATTTCAATAAAACAACCCCAATTTAACAAATTCAATTCATTCAAATCAGCAAAAAGTTGGTAGCCATGTTTAAATCTATATCTCCATTCAAATCAATAACTAATTTAAATAAATGTTAAATAACTATGTTCAAATCAATGTAAACAAAAATTAGGGTTGGTAGATTACCGATTACCATCAGCGTAATGTGAGGAAGGGAGGAAGTCGATGTGAGGGCAAGGCGAAAATATGATGTTGTGAGGTGCAAATTTAATGTGAGAGGAGGGTTCAAATCTGTTGGGAGAGAAGAAATACGTATATTGATTTCTGTTATTTTTTAATAAATACGCATTTCTGGTGAGGTCATGCGACCTTACCAGGCATAACATGTCTCCGTCCTTAATGGTATTCCCTATCCCAAATTGGGCAAATAAACAAATCTTCATTTTCTGCATTTATAGTCTTTAAGTCGAGCTTCCTCCTCTATTGTTTCTTATCCGTTGTAGAATTCTTACAATTAATTTCTCCTCTATCTATAACGTTACACTACACAAACATCATTCATACACACCCAACCCAAAATCATAAATTCTCGCCAAAAAGAAAAGAAAAAAAATGAAAAGTCATTTATCACAAAATGATTACCTCTACCTCTTGCTACACAACCTATTTCATATTAACTGCAATGCTAACTTCAATACCATAGCTCAAACGAGTAATGGCCTTATCATCTAGGACAATATTGAACTCCATAGCTTTCTTGATCAAGCTGTCCCTCACCAATGTAGACACATAGGGCCTCTTAGTCTGCAATGATCCAAATTAAACATTGTAACCACTGCCTTCAACACCTGATTCCCAAATGACGACGATATATTTTCTTCATATTCTGTTCTCAAAGATAATAAAATAGATATTTCATTATATACTCTGTGATTTTGTTCAATCCTGGAGTCTATAATGGACATTTTTTTTTTAATAAAATGTGAATAAATAATCAGAACTCTTTGAAGGGAATGCCTCAATTGTGGTGGTAGTAATGATCCCAATATGAAGAGTGAAGAAAATAACAAGGGCATAAGCAAACAATATGTCCCACCATGGATGCTTAACTTGATCGATGTAGTACTCACCAACAAATACCATGAGTGCAATATTAATAAAAGGAATTCTTATAAAGCACCATTCTTGAACTTATTTGTACTTACTCATTAGACTTATGTGCACATCCATCTTCTTTTCTTGGAATGCTGATTTGCTCGGTTGTCATATTTCACTTATTATAACACAAACGTTATGTACGTTAGGAAGTTTCTTGTGTTATACCTTAAAAAACCCAACAAATCACCTACTCTGGTTAAAAAGAAATTCAAGATCATTATATTAAAGATCTAGTGCTTTTGATCAGTGATGCACTTTAATATATTCGATTCTGCTAAAGTGTATAAATGGTTAAACTGATTAGATCAAAGATTTAGCGTATGATCGATGTTAAATTTGAGTTTCGTATTTTGTGTTTCTAATATGCATTTCAATAGATGTGGAAGATAAGAAAAGAATGAAAAATTATGTCATTACAAGGAAGAAGAAAAGAAAAAAGAACAAAATATGTTTCTATATTTTCCGAAAGGTGGAAACTAAGACAATATCATTTTCAATTTCATATGTTAAAATTATTTTTCAAATTGACCATCGTCAACTCTTTTCCTCTCCCATTATGTCTTATTAATTCATATTAAGAACACAAAAATCAAAGTTTAAACCAAAGGGCTTTCAATGACTAGTGTTTTCTACTCCAATTAGTACCATTGAGGTTATCATACTTTACATAATAAGAGAAAATCTTGCATTCCATGGAAGAGAAGGACACGAGTAATTGTTGCGGTTAACGAATCAAACCCAACACCATAAGTAATCGCAAAAAATGTATTCAAATAAAGAGGACCATTCTTCTCATAATCATTCACATCTAAGAGAAAATTGGAACCTATAATGCCTAATATATTATAACTCTGCCCATTTCTTATTAATAGCCCATCCGAAACTACAAAGGAAGATGATGCATTATAGAAAATCAAACTGTTATGCAATTGGTGTGATAACATACATAATAAGCACAAACCCAACAACCAAGTTAGTAGTGGCAAGCTAAGGATTGACCAATAAGCTGCTGAGATATGAAGATAGTATGGACCAGTCGAGCTTAATTGCACCAATTCTAAGCCCATATGACCTAAACCTATTTGTTGGGTGAAGACTGAGTGAGGGTACATCCAGCATATTAATGAGGGTGAGGTTAGCATTTGGAATAGGTAGCCTGGGACTATGTAGCCTGTGAAACTGCATACGTAGAACACAAGGAAGAACCGGTTTCTGCTCAGGCTTCACAATGCTCTGAAATTACATAAAACCACATATCTTTACCATATTTTAAAGAAGAATATTTAAGTATGCAATGTATATTCACTTATTCAGTAAAATACTTGTTAATTTTAATGTATACTGGAATGTGTTTACAATGCTTATCATTTCCTAAAGCTAATAGGTTTAATTTATCACTAGCACAGTTGATATAAACATATGGTTAAAGTACTTATTTGTTTTAATATGTGGGGAACTAAGGAACATGCAAAAATATACGTTCTTTGATATTCTGCATATTTTACTTTATTTATAATCAAACATGTATAAAACTTATTCGCTTCACAAAATATTAAGAAAATAAGTTATGTGGTTTACGTACTTCAAGGTTAATTGTAAACTGTTTAGTTATGTATATGGAGCAGCTTTTCAAACATTAAAAACATGAATTTAGATGTAGTTATCTAACCTTGTGACTAGGCTATATTTAGACAAATTTTATCAGTTGAACTCAAAGGTTATCAAGGTAGAAAGCCCAGATTGATAACTAGCAACTCAGATGCCAAGTGCAACCAAGGGGACAAGCCCAAAACATAGCAATCAACCCCTAAGAGAAGATTTACACATCCTACACCTACGGGCAACAACACACAAATCAACTCTTATCAAAGTGCTGGATCAGTACCGATTCTTATTGGGTTTCGATACCGATCCCCAAGGTCTTACCCAATTTGACATTCATCCTATCGACTATCAAGCCAAGATGCTTACAGCCCTTCCCATGCCATGTCCGATCATTCGCAAGTAATCATCATCGAACACCATGCATTCACATAGCCAAACCTTGCCATTCCACCACTGAACAAAGAAATTCACCCAAAACCAAGCTTCTAACAAAGCAACTAAGGTGGAATAGATAAGTGCATAAGCAATTCGTGCCCACCCAAGGCCACGAAGGGGACCCCATGAAGCAATCACATGGATGGGTAGCGATCTTTGATCATGGATGTGTATCAATCCCTGATTGTGGCTAATATGGCCATGATCTTCCTAGCATTTTTCTATCTGGATGTGGGAAACGTGGGTGTGAACGTGGTGGGGATGATTTCGGCGGCCTACAACTATAAATGAGGGGTAGGATGATGTTTTGATGGATCATATTGTTTATGAATTTAGATATTGTTCTTATAATTACAGGAATCGTCAGTGATCCATAAGAAAAACTCTTGTAAACAACAATCAAAGCATCAACAAAGTTACGTGGACATAGGCAACGATTAGCCAAACCATTATAAAGTTTTTGTGTCTTGTTATTTCTCATTTTAATTTACTTTCTTCACTCAATTCTCTACTTTCATTCACTGGTTGTTTATGCCCTTTTTTGGTATAAACGTTTTTGGGTTTTCATTGAGAGAGTTGATCTTAGTCTGTTAGGATCTATTTTCTATTGTTGGATAACTCAAATCCACGAGGTAGATCCATTATTTTTATTATTACTATCCATGACTACTCAGATTCTAGTAGAACTTATTAGAGGATTGATCCAAACTATGGCCTCATGAAAAGAAAGATTTGCAGCTTTCAGCTCCTTCAATGATGTTAAGAACGTTGGTTCTCAACATTCCGAGGAAGTTACACAACTAGATACTGTCAAAGTTTAGACCCCATCGAAGATGATAACAAGGGTTGGATGGACCGAATGATGGAGCCGAACAATAAGTTGCAGGACAACCATGATGAGATGAGGCAGCAGATGCAAGAATGTTTTAACTTACTAAATCAATTGACCCGCGGTTGTAGAAGGAGAAGGAAGGAGTTGGCACCTTTAGATTTGGAGTATGACAGTTCTTCGTCATCCTAAAGTCAGGAGAAACCAAGTATCGCGAGACTAACAGAGGCCGTTTTCAAGGCCAAACAATCAGGGTAGACCACAATTACCGCAGTTCAATAGATCCTATAGAGCTAAAATACTTGACCGAGATGCCGAGTAAGTTGGTGAACGAAACTCGGCAATGGAGTAATAATTATTGTGGCTCCTCTCCTAGCCAAAGCACATTCACTGAACATATACTATGTGAAAGAGTATCCTAGAAGATTTGTAATGTCAACGATGCCATCACATAATAGAAAGACAGATCCAAGGTAGCATTTGATAAAGTATGGCTAGCATATGGATTCGACCAGAGCAACCAATGTTGTCAGACGTCGTTGCTTCCCAAAATTTCTTGCGGGTGTTGCGGCGATGTGGTTCACCCGGCCTTCATCGAGATCCATATTGTCTTTTGATTATTTAGCATGAAAGTTTGTCGAGCAGTTCCACTTGCACACTACTCGTCCTAAAGATGTAATTTCGCCGTCAAACCTCTTCTAGGATGAGGGAGTGCCAGTGAAGAATTTTTTGAGAAGGTTTAACATGACAGTAATATAGTGAGTAACGCAAAGGAAGACATTGTATTAATGGCCTTGAAAAGTGGGTGCATTTGGATACTAATTTCGGGAAATGGTCAAAAATGAAACCCCCACCGACATTGGATGTTTTTACAGGAAGGCGAATCAGTTCTTATGCTTAAAAGAGGCAAGTATTACTGCCATAAAAGTCAGTACCGTGCAGTTGGCCGAGGCGGTTCGAAGTGATGTTGCGGTAATGCATTCTGAAGGGATCAGAAATGTCGATGTGAACTCTAAGAGCAAAAGCGATGACTAGAAAAAGGACGATCAAGGGGCCAAAAGCGAAAGGCCCGATTCTAAGAAGCGCGCTAGGTTTCCAAAATATGATAATTACACTGAACTAAATAACTCCACTGAAAACATATACATTGCCACATGGGGTACAAGCTGCCTCCAAAGGAGTCGATTGAGAAGGAAAAAAGGTCTGGTAAGTACTATATATTTCATGAAACTCATGATCATAATACAAATGATTTTGGACACTTGTCGATGTAGTCGAAGACCTAATAAGGAAGAAGTAGTTATAATAGTTTGTTAAAACCCCACAGGATGGCGGGAAAAGAAGTTCTAACCCCCAAGGACCATTGTTCCAATGAGGGAAGTTGCGCTTGGTAAGGACGAGTCTAGAAAGCTTGAAAACAAATTAATTATCAACATAATTTCTAGTGGGCCTCATCCAATTGAGAAGGAATGGAATGAAATTGAGAGGTATGCGATTGCTCTAAAGCATGTCGTGAGTGAGAGTTGCTTTGTTGTCGAAGACCAAGCTCCAACAAAGCAGCTCAGGATGACAACTGGTAATATAGTTTTCAGGAATAGGGATGCTGATGGGGATGAAGCCCCTACATTGGATCCATTGGTGATATCGGCTATGATTGGGCCAATAACTTTGAGGAAAGCGTTGGTAGACTGTGGCAGTTCAGTGAACATATTATTCAAAAAAGCTTATGATCAAATGCTCTCAGATGGTTAGGGTTTGAAGCCGTGTAAATCTCATATCCAAGGATTTAATGGGATGATGACGGAATGGTGTTGGATGTGCAGACCTACCGATGTTAGGAGAAGGCGACCACAAAAGAGTGTGGGTTGTGACCTTCGTCGTGTTGGATATATTCTCTACTTATAATGCTTTTGCAGGTCTATCGACCCTAGCTAGTTTTTGAGCAGTCATTGCTTCATGGTGCTTGATGATGAAATTCCTTATAGATTATGAAACGGGAGCTATCCAAGAGACATGATTCACGAGTGGGAATGCTATGTCATGAAGTTGAAAGAGGCAAAGCGACGTGAGAAGGGAAAGGTGTGGATAAGACTCTCTGCATCAAGTCATTGGATGCATAACAATCACCGCCTAAGCCCTGGCTCGGGTAGCATAGCTGGTTCCATTAGGATATGGATCCAAGGAAATATCTAAGGAAAGAGCCACAGGATGCAAGGGCGGCCCCTGTGAAATTGACGATCAATATCTCGGTCAGTTAGGACGACCCTACACGAGTCCTGAAAGATTGGATCCCAACTTAGCATGAGGATGATGAAAGAGCTGATGGGTTTTCTCCGAGCAAACTTAGATGTGTTCTTCTGGACGCATTTTGACATGTGTGGAATATCATCGAGGACAGCATGTCACACATTGAATGTGAACGCTAAATGTGTTCCTGTAAAGCAAAAATAATGCAGCATGGGTGCGGAGCGATCCACTACACTGAAAGAGGAAGTGGACAAGTTGAAAGATAATGTCTTCGTCCATGATGTTCTATACCCGAAATGGGTATCCAATCCAGTTCTAATCAATAAGTCCAACAAGAAGTGGAGGACGTGCATCGACTATTCCAATCTGAATAAGGCATGCTCGAAAGACAGTTTCCGACTCCCGAAGATATAATAGGTAGATTCAACCGCCAAGCATAAACTATAATCATTGATGGACGCCTACTCTGGCTACAACCACATTCCAACTCACATCCCAGACCAGGAGCACATCGGCTTCTTAACTGACATGGGACTGTATTGTTATCTTGTTATGCCCTTTAGTTTGAAGAACACAGAAGCGGCATATATGAGACTAGTCGATTCCATGTTTAAAGAGAAAATCAAGCATTCAATGGAAGTGTACATCGATGGTATGCTGGTGAAGTTGCAACGATCGAATAATCATGTGGAGGATTTGGAAAAGATGTTCAGTGTGCTTCGAAAATACAGAATGAAGCTGAACCCTTTGAAATGCTCATTTGGAGTTGCATTGGGGAAATTTTTGGGTTTTATAGTGCACTCGAGAGGAATAGAAGATAACCTGGAAAAGATCAAAGCATTGAAGAACATCAAATCCCTGAAGTCAATGAAAGAAGTTCATATCCTAAATGGAAAGGTTTCTACCTTAAGCCGATTTATTTCAAGAGCCACATACAAGTGTATAACTTTCTTCGACGTTCCCAAGAAAGGAAAAAGAAATTTTTCTTGGATGTAGTAGTGCAAAGATGCTTTCAAAAGTTTCGGTAGATCACTTAGAGATGCCTCCTATCCTATCAAAGCCGCTGGAAGACGAGGACTTATTTGTTTACCTAGTAGTGTCGATGCACGCTTTGAGCACCGCACTTATACATAAGGAGTCCCAAATCTACAGACTAGTATACCATATTAGCAAACGATTGACGGGGGAAAGAGGAACTATGGAAAAGCTGGTATACTATCTATTGATCGCTTCGTGGAAGCTCCGATCATACTTCGAGGTTCATCCGATCAAAGTATTGACTGACTAGCTTTGAGACAAGTCTTGCAATGACCTGAGAATTCTGGAAGGCTATTGAAATGGAACATTGAAGTGAACCATTATGATATAACGTATCATCCTCGAAGAGTGATTCAAAGTCAGGCGTTGGCAGATTTCTGTAGCCGAATACACTGCTTGAGATTATACTTCGGAGAGTAGTGGAGAGCTGAATGCTGGGTGGAAGATATATATCGATTATCACACCCAACCTCCATACTCATATTATCCAAGACTATTACTGGGTAATACTGTCAGATAATACAAAGAATGAGGATGTATGAGGTGCACCCATGAATATTCCCTTAGACTAACACTGATACGTATCTAAAAAAACTCATATAATACATCCATACATACATAGTATCGGCACAAAGCAATGTACATATGTGCCTCTAGAGTAGGACAATATACAGTACATACAAATGGACACAGAGTCACAGATCGCAGCAGTTAAATATAATACATCACAAATATAAGGTCTGTCTCTCTACAACAGTATATACAAGTCAAGTTCACAATGTAAGATTCATGTTCGTCTAAATACGAACAAATACAAGAAGACATTAGATAAAACATACATGGATAACTCAAAAAAGATATGATATCCTGTTATCTCTAAAGCCCAATCATCCCAAATGGCTAATGTCTATATACTTGAAAAGTCTCGAACTAACCCGAGTATTATATAAATAATAAACGGGTCAGACTATATCTAAATCCACATGAGAACATAACAAGAAGCATGGTATTAAAAAGAAAAGCACGAATCACAACGTCCATAAATAAGGTGATAAGAATCAAATCCATCAAAATCTAAAAATAATATGGATAAGCCCACAACATATCCGTAAAAACACGATAAAGGGATATATTCCAAATCAAATTAAATCCAAGGGCCAACAACTAAAATATCTATCCCGACCTGCAGTCCCGATGGAAATGAAAGCTTTCGACTATAAGCTCTAAAATATAAATCAAGAAAGCATAATCTCAAATAAACAATCAAAGCATCAAATCTTGACTTATAACCATACGGAAGTAAAAACTTTCGACTGCTAAGTCGTATAGGATAAATAAGGAAATATGGAACCCAAATAGAACGAAATCCAAACTAAATACGAAAATCAATATCCAAGAATTATCTCGACCTACTGTCCTAATGGAAGAGATAACTCTCAACTGTTAAGCCCTTGGAGATATCGAGAAAGCTCAAAAATAATAAATTTCAAGAATCAACGTCAATTAAAAACTCAATATACAAAATTATATATTTCGACCCTATAATGACCCTAATTTTTAGTAACATTATTTAGGTTATTAATTAGTTAAATTAGATGAAATAATGTAATGATTAAGGGATTGAGGTTTGTAGATTAGAAGGTAGCAATGCCATTTAAACGAATGAACAAAAGGGAAACAACAATGAACTAGATAATGGGCAAAGTAGGAACAAATTATACCCTTATACCCTAAACCCTCACTCACGTTCACTTTTATGTTCAAAACAAAAATCAAATATTAGAGGCCGGCCACCATTAGACAAAGCCAGAAGAAGAAATGCTAAAGATCAAGAGGAAGATTAATCAAATACACGATCAAATCTCAACTCCTTAATCTTAAAGCAAAGGTGAATAATAAGTTACATCTCATGTTTTTATGATATTTAATTTTAGATTGAAATCCAAATTATTTTGCAATGTTTTTCCATGTTTTCTATTGTTAAAATAGACATACATGCTTGTTGATGATTTATGCTACTTCATATGGATTTTATGATAAGTTTTAATGTGAAACCCCTATTAGATGACATTCAAATGCTTTGCGATTTTGAGATAAGATCAGAAACAATATTTTTGAGATGGGTTTCAAATTTCATAATTTTCTAAATCAATATGGATTTATTATTAATTTTCTAGTGAAGGAAATGGTTAATTGGGTTTAAAATTGAATACGGTTAATTTATATTGTTTTGAGTTAGAAATTAATATATGTTTGAAAACATGTTAAAAAAATGATTTTTGGGAATTTTTGTAGAATTTTCCTAAGTATTTTAATAAGTATATAAAATTATTTAAGGTATGAGACTTAAATGTTTTATAGATTTATAAAAGGAGAAGGACGATTTTGTATGTCTTCTAAATTATTTACTTTTAAAATTTCGGCAGCAATTTTAGAAAAAAGATTTGGAAAAGAAATTAGCAACCAATCATACGTTGATAAACAAGGCAAGTTAGTTGAAAAGAATTGCCTTCAAAAGATAAAAATCAGTTTCACCATGTTTTTGTTGTTTTACCACTTTCGGCAGAACCTTTAGACCAAGTACTCCCGCCTTCATCTCCATCAAAACCAATGCGCTTGGTATCAAAGACTTGGTACATAGTGAATTGGACATAGGCGAAAGGTATTGGATCGAAATTGGCGGTTCCGAAGGGTTCGAAACCTTACTTTTCTTTTAGAAGGAAATGTGTCTGCTTTGCTTTCTAAATGAATACTTTCAACATAGATAGCTTTCGACTTGGTCAAATAGTTTTAAAGAATGAATTTGAAAGCGGTTGAGCTTTTGTTTTATAAAAAAGCTTTCGAAGGGGGTCGAAAACCCTAGTGAGGTACATGTAGATGTGCATATTTTTTACTTCTATATTTAATCTACTTTTAATTTAATAAATGTCATAATTGGGTATTTTTACATGTTTAAAAAAAAATTTCAAATATGCTTTCAAGTCATCATTCATGCATCAATGTGGGGCAAAATAATAATTTTTGCATATATTTATTTTGGAGTATATTTATTTGCACACTTGAGTTTTAATTGTAAGAATTGTGGATGGAAATATGAAGAAGCTTTCATGGAAATATGCATGCAAAAGGATGGAAAACAAAGAATTAAGAAATAAATCAATTCATGCAATATGGAGGACCCCACTTACCCACTTACCTTATCTACAATTAGGAGCTAATGTACATGTTAGTGGAGATTAATGTTACATGCATACTTAGTGGATGATTAATTAGAAGCTAATGATGACTTGGTGACGACACTTCCTAAGGGATATTTTGGATAGCTCTCTAAAATATGAATTAGGGCTTTAGGATTATATAAATATCCCTCTTTTTTTTTGCAATTTTCTGCTTTTGCAACCTGCAATTTCGAACAAGATATAAAAAATTATTTTTATATAAGTACGAAACCTAAAACAAAACAAATCATCTTTTTTACTCAGACCTACAAGCTACCCCGGCCCAAATTACCACCGCAATTACCAAACCCAATTACCAAACCATGCTTCTTAACTGAATTCTCGTTTCAATGCAAATTTTTAAATGGGAGAATTATTTTAAAGGACAAAAATTTGTATATTTTTTGCCTCAAGGACACGACCTCAATATTTTTACCACAATGACAAACATTCTTCTAAAAATTATTCATAAGGACAAACATTTTTCAAAATTATTCATAAGGACAAAAAACTGCTACCAAGCTAAAACTGATACCTAAAAAATGCTACCGATAACTACAAACCGATACCTAAAAACTGCCATCAATAACTAAAAACTGATACCTACAGAAAGTTGTCCTTCAGAATAAAATATTGAAGGTCTGTCCTTGAGGCTAAAAAGCTGTGAAATTTTGTCCTTGACAATAATTTCCTGTTTTTAAATCCCAAATTTAGAATCAATAATCAAAATCGAAAATCAAAACCAAATTCGAATTTCAGGAGATTGTTTTCAGGGGATTGAAGGTAGCAATGAAGGCGATTGATTTTATGATTTTGTGGTTCGATTTGTATCGTGGTCGAGATTTGAACTTGGTGTGGGTGAAGATGCAGGTCTGCTCGCGATTGCAAGGGTGAATGCAGTGAAGTTTGGTTAAGGTTGAATGGAAGGTACTGCAGTGATGCAGTCGATGGTTAGTGGAGAATTGTGGAGGTTGAAGCAAGTCGTGGCAATGGTGGTAGCAATGTGTGTGGCAATGTTGGAATGTATGTTGCGGTGAGGCAATGTTTTGAAATGTAGTGGTTGTTGTTGAAGGAAATTGAAGTGTGGAAGTTGAAGTATGATAATGGGAGGTAGTATGGTTGTTATTGCAGGCAGAAGTAGGAGATGAGGCAGTGGTTGTAACGTTATGTCTACAGTGGTGCAATGCCAGTTGGAGGTGATTGATGAGGCTAGTGTATTTGATGTGATGTGGTTTGTATGATGTATAGTAATGAAGTTGGAATGTTTTCAAGGCCAAGGCAATATGCAGAAGTGATGAAGGGTTAGGGATGGTTTGTATAGGCAGTTGAGGCGGAGGATTGCTGTGTTGCTGTAGGTGTTGGTGAGTGGTAGTATCACTGTGCAGGGGAGTATGCAAGAGAATGCGCACCAGTTTTGTGAAGTGGTGATGATGAAGTGGAAGTTTAGTGACAGCAGCAGTTTTAGTGGAAGAGTATGTTGTTATGGTGGTGCTTGAAAATGCAGTGAGGAGTTTCTGGTGAGCAGAAGGTAGATGCGGCAGTTGTATCGGAACTGTGATGTAGTGCAATAGTCTGTGATGGTTGAAGTATGCAGGTGATCAGGGGTATGTGACAGAAATGAAAATAAGTAGAGATGTGTGCAGTCAACTTGTAGGAAGTCAACTTTTAATGTAACTGGGTGATGCAACTGGTAATGTAGTGATGCAAATGCAGTTGACAGAGGAAAGAAAGTGATGTATGCAAGCATGCAGGGTGTGTTTGATGGGGTTGCAGGGCGTGTAGTTGCAGTGAAGTATTAGGGTATATACGTGAAATGTGAAGTGTAATTGCAGTGAAATGTTAGGTATTGGTAGTGATGCTGTGAATTGGTGAACTCGTATGAGAAGGTTGGAGGTGTCGTATGACTGTGAGGTGCACTGCAGGAGAGTGATGATGTGGTGGTTGGATGATTATGTTACACTGCAGGAGGGTGATTGTGTCAGGCGGTATGAATGAAGGCGGTATGGGTGAGATGTTGCAGTGATTTATTTATGGCATTGTGCAGCAGTTGCATATGGTGGTTGGTGTATATGTTGTTCAGTGAATTGTGGGGATGAGTATGTGTGTTATGACCATTGCTGATGACTGTAATAGTAGGAATGGTGGTCAGTAAGAAGAATGGTTGAACGTAGACGGCAGAGGGATGATGATTAGAAGGCTGGTGTTGTGTCAGGCGGTATGGATGTTTGTATGTGAACGAATGTTGTCAGCAGGAAGGGGTAGTCTGAAGTGAATGTGGTTGTAATGTTTGAATAGTTGATATGTGAAGTGATAGTCTGAAGTCAGGTGATGAATGGGATGGTAACTGAAGTTAGCAGAGGTTGATAGAGGTTGTATGATGGTTTAAATGGTTCAAATGGCCACAGTAGTGTGATTAAGTGAGGTGGTGGAGGATAGAAGCAGTGGGTATAAGGAGCAGTTAGGTGAACTTGTTGTAGGATGGAATTCAGGCAAATGGAGTGGGCGATGTTGATGATGACTGTACTGTTGGTTGTGGTTCTGGCACAGTGGGAATTAGATAAAGGCAGAACATGGATGTATTTATGGTTGTACTGATATGTGGATATGTGATATGTACTGTGAAGTATGGTAATTGAATGTCAATGGAACAGTGAAGGTTATGTAGACTCAGTGCAATGTAAAACAGAAATTGTAAAATGTAAAGAATAAAATATATATATATATATATATATATATATATATATATTTGAAATGCAATGTTTTTTATAAGATAAATGCAAATGCAATAGAAAAACAACAAACACACAAACACAATGAAAACAAAAATTACACACAACAATATTTTTTTAAATGCAAATGAACAAACAAAATGAATACACAATAAAATCAAACAAAAATAATTCGAAAAATTAAAATTAAAATCAAATTAATTCACCGACAAAGGCGCCAAAAACTTATAGAATCGATGGTTTTTCTATCAGTTAGAAAATCACCAAAAAATTGTAATAAAAATAACCGCAAGTGCACAGCTAACAATTTTAGTACGTGGCGAGTAGGGGTCGATCCACAGAGAATTAAAGTGATTTAAAATCCCACTCAATCAAATTAAACCAAGATTTGAAGTTGTTTAAAGCTAAAAATATAAAAAAACTAGCTAAACAAAGTGAATAAAAATATGAGAGTCGAAGGCAATTTAGAGGCAAATCTCTTCTCATGATTACACAAATCAGCATAATAATATTATGATCTCTCTTTTTAGTCATTTGTGAATTTAGTTGATATATTTATCATAAGTATGGTCTATTTGTGCTATTAATTAGCCCAACATAAACCATCAAACTTTAACACACCATCTAAACCATTTGTCAACGCTCATGAAAATGATAATGAAGTTAAAAATAAAATCTATTCTAAGCATTATCTATTTAGTATTTTGATTACTAACATAGATCATCAAATTTTATTTCTGTTTTAATTCCACAATCTAAATCACTTAAGTAAAAGATGATGCAAATTGTGTTTATGTTGGATTAAGCATAGCTCATTTGTGATTACAACATTGGCTATTAAATTCCTTTTAAAAACTTACATCAACATTCGCTTTTCATGAAGCATTAAAAATAGATCATAAATCACAAAATATGTTGAATTTACATAATTTTAGAGAGCTTCATCATCCTAAATTGAAGGGGTTTAGCTACTCATTTGTGTTATCATTTCAACATGTGTAAATTTCAACATAGAAAACAAAAGAAGTGAAAGCTAATTAAAATAAAAAGTGAGCTAAACTAACTTGCATAAATTAAAGCTAACTACTAACATGAAAGAAAAAAAGAGCATGTAAATAAAAAAGATCACAAAATAACATGAAAGCATGAAAGAGTAAAGAAGAAGAAGAAGTTTAGGAAGCCATTTTATTTTCCATTTGATTTGAGGCTAAAACTTGCATGATATAGTAATGTAAAAGCCAAAACTCATTACACGAATATAAAAGGGGTACTTATGCAAGCCTAAAACCCTAATCCATATTTTAGAGAGCTACCAAAAATACCCCTTAGGAAGTGTAACCACCAAGTTACCATTAGCTTCTAATTAATCCTCCATTAAGTATGCACGTAACTATAATCTCCACTAACATGTACATTAGCTCATAATTGTAGATCAAGATAACTGGGTGGGTGAGGTGCTTCATGTTGCGTGAATTGATTTATTTCTTCGCTTCTTTATTTCCATCCTTGTGCATGCATATTTCCATAAAAACTTCTTCATATTTCCATCCACATTTCCTATAATTAAAACTAAAGTGTGCAAATAAATGTTTTCCAAAATTAATATATGCACAAAATTACTATTTTACCCCCAAATTGATGCATGAATGATGACTTGAAAGCATATTTGAAATTTATTTTCAAACATGTAAAATACCCAATTATGACATTCATTAAATTAAAAGTAGATTAAATATGAAAGTAAAATTATGAAATTTACAAGCACATCACCTAGCAGCCACATCTTACCGTTCAAAGCAATGTTTTCGAAAGGGTTTCTTTGATTTAAAATTGAAGCTGCTTCTCCAATGCTTTCAAAGGGATTGGTTTCGACACCATCCACTTCTTTTACTTAGGAAATTATTTTCGAAAGAGTGCTTTCGACTTAGTTGTTTTAGGAACCTTTGTACCATTGAAAGTTAAACCCAAATGGTCTCGAAAGAAATAGTTTTGAATAGTTTCAAAAGGTTGTTTCAAATGTTTTACTTGAACCCGAATGCTTTCGAAAGGTTAAGATAAGGGTTTTGAATGAGTAGTTCCCCAATGTTTTCGAAAGGTTTTAAATGGAAGGTTTCCAATGTATTCGAAAGACATGTTTAAAGTGTTTTAAAAGGATGGTGTCCATGGTTTTGTAAAGCTTTTGAAAGAGATGATTTCAATGTTTTCGAACGGTTAAATGTAAATGGTTTCGCAAGGTATGTTTTGGCCTTCGGCCTAGGTTATAAAATAAAGTAGTTTACTTTATAGAAAAATGTACTTTCAATGGTCTCGAAAGGGGTACTTTCAAAGGTTTTGAATTATTTTTCATCAACAATGTTTTGTGTAAAGTATATATAACATGGCAAAGTGTAACGACCCAGAATTTTATTTAATTAAAATTTGAATATTTAATTTATTTTAAATATTAATAAGTGAATTTATAAGTCGAATAAATTTTTATTTGAATAATTGGATTTAATTGAATAATTAAATCGATAATTTAATATGTTAAATTATGGAAATAATTGAAAATTGAGTTAAATATGATTGAAAATGATTTGTAAAATTTTATTTTATCATATTGGAGTTAGAATGATATTTTAGAACTTATAATTCGAATTAAAAGTTAATTTGTGAAAATTGAATATTTTAATATTAAAATCGACTAGTGAAAATAGTCAATTTTTGAACAGTCTCAGAATTGAACGAAACTAGTTCCATTGGATCCATAATAGTTAGTTATTACCGGATTTCAATTTTCGTGTCAATCGGAGTTATCGTTTGAGCGTGGCAGCTCGAAACGCATCGAATTATTTTTAATTTTAATTTGGCGAGTTAAAATAGCCATTTTCAAAAAGTCTCGGATTTCGACGAAACTAGTTTCATCGGATCCGTAATGTGATATTATTGTAAGGTTTCAAATTTCGTGTCAATCGGATTTACCGTTTGTCCGGTACAAATTAAAACGCCTAGAAATCGATTTAAATCGGTTTAATTTAAATTGAACGTTTATAGCCATAACTCGCACAGATGTCTGAATTAGCTTTCGAAACCTGTTCCATTGTGTCCGGAACGCGGGGTAAACCCTAGAAACGCTGGTTACGGCGCGTAAATCGGAGTTCGGAATTTCCGGGATGAATAGTGTTTCGTCGGTTCCTTATAAATAGCCCACCATTCACAAATTAAAAAAAAAATATACTAAACCCTAACCCTAATGTTGCCAGCCGCCACCCACATAATGAAGGGCCGAAATTCACTCTCCTCTCCCCCTCAATTTCTTCCAATCCGTGAATCAATTCAACAAACTTCCAACTAGGAAGTGGTAGAGCACGACGAGAGCTTGAAGTTCAACGGTCATGATCAAATATGGAGCGACGTGGTGGCGTCTAGGGGGGGCGTTCGTGGTTAGTTGCGCACGCAACACGAGGGTAAGGGTGCAGCCGAGCTTCATGTGCTTGAGGCCAAACATGGAGGGAGGTGAGGGCTACGCGATGGAACTCCCTGATCGAGTTTTAATCGAGAGAGGAAGTGGTGATATTAAACCCTAATTATGCATGAGTGGGTTCTTTGTTCGGCCTGGAAACGTGAATGAGAAGAGAAGGAGTTGGGGGAGAAAGCACGCACGGTCCAGATGGGGAGCAAGCAAGATCTACGGCCAGAGATGTTGTAGGTTTAAAAATAGAATCAAATGTTGTAAATTATAATTATATAAAAAATCGTGTAACTTTGAAAATTCATAACTTTTTCATACGAGATCGAAAACGCGCGAAACCAGTTGCGTTGGAATCGTATGGACGAGCACTACGCGATGAAATTGGATTGGAGTCGTTTGGAGTTAGTGAAAATTTCGTGTAAAATTAAACGTCCGTTTAATTTTATTCGAAATAAATCGCTAAAAAGAAATTGAAATCAAGGTGAGAATTTCTCACTCAATCGAATCAGTTTCGATTTTATTTTAAATAGTTAGATTTAAAATATTTGAATGCAAGTTTGAATGATGATTGTTATCTATTGATTGTTAAAATAGACATTATGCGCCGTTAGTAAGCAGATGTTATTTATTAAAAACATATACCGCGAATATTTCATAAACAGTGAAATTGGTATTATATATAATAGCAATATATATATATTGGCATATGTATATATTGGAGTTATTGATTTCCCGCATTTATTTGTTTAGCGGATGAGACCCTATTGCGCCGTCTATTAAGCGGATAATATTTTAAATCCCATATACCGCGATAATTTCGTACTGGAGCGAAATTGGTATTGTGCTAATGTTTGTGAATGCAGGAAAACAGGTTGGAGGGATCAAACTGGATTCCTCAACAGTATTTATTTGATTTCAGATATTTTGATATTTGATGGATTATCATATCGATATATGATATCGTTGTTGTCGTGATTGACTATTTGGTGTGTAGCATCATTGGACCAAATTTTGGAAATTTAAAAGAGATTTTAAAGTGATTTTTGAAAATATACTATATGTTTGGAAATTGATTCATTTTAAATAAATAAACGATATAATTTTTAAAGTTATAAAAATTATGATTTTTGAGAAATATAGTTAAAAAAAAACTGATTTTTGAGAATATGATGCTAATGATTTTATAAAATAGTTTAAATCGGGATTTTCTGAATTTATTATTAAAAGTTTAAATATAGGATTTATAAAATTTAATTATTTTATAAATCAAGAGAATGATGAAGTTTTTAAAGGAGTTTAAAGACGTTTTAAAAGAATAATATAAATTGGTTTATATTAAGAGATTTATAAATGGATATTTATAAATTGAAATATGGACATTATAAAACGAGTTTTTATAAGTGTTTGAATGAAGTGAAAATGAATTTCATAATTGAATGGAATTTATAGAATTTTATACGGTGAAGTTATAAATGGAATTTTATAAGCAGTAGGTTTATAAAATTTATTAAGTTATTAAAATAATGATTTTGGATAAATGAATGAATCTTATAAGTTATAAGATTTATAATTTGGGAAGTTAAAAAGAACGATTTTGTAAAATAATCGTTTTATAAGCATTTAACTTATAACATGAATCTTTAGTTTATAATTGAGTTATAAACTGGAATAGGTTAATAAAGGAAGTTGTTATAAAATAAATAGAAATGGAGTTTATAAACATTGTTTTATAAATTCGAAATGACTTATGTTGATAAGTAAATTGTTGAAACTTATTTATGGAGTTATATTCACATTTTTGACTGTGAATAATCCTTTAAAATAAAATGAATAAAAGGATGAAATTTGTTAACGTAGTATATTCACGTTTTTGAATAGTGAATAATATGTTAAAGAAATTGTTTAGAATGTGATATTTTGAATTGAATGAAACGATCTAACGATGTTTTAAAATGTGTTAAGATTCAAAACCATAGATTTCAACATTTATTGTTGAAATAGATGTTTTCGAGAAATAGAAGGAAATGGTGAACTATAACACTGTTGTTATAGTAAATGATTTCCAAAAGGAAATATTTTGTATAGTATTGGGATTTATATATCTATTTTAATTTCGAATCCCTATACTAGTGATTTTGGGTTGTCGTAACAATGTTTTACGTAACATTCGTTTTGGCCCAAATAAATATGTTTAAGAGAATGATTTCCTTAAAGAATGAAATCTGTACTTAATTTCGATTTAAGTATATTGAATATTTTCCAAGTGTTGAAAATAAATAAAATTTGTGAATTACTTATGAATAAATAAGTATGGAAATGTTTTCCAATATAAAGTGAATATTAGAGAATTTATCTTTTTGAAGATAAATTGAAATGATAAATTGAAATCGTATATGCATGGATATTTGGAATATAAATTCACTATGGAATTTATAAAAGAAAGGGGAATTTGTTTAAAAATAAATATTGATTTATTTTTGAAGTATTGAAAATAATATATCTTGTAAAGATATTTTGGAAAATAAATAATTTGGAAAATTATTTGGAAACTGGTGATGTGTGCATATCCATTGATAGTTCAATAACCGACTATCAATATTTCCCTTTGAATGGGTAATTGATGTGATTTGTTTTGAATGTGAATGCCACACTTATTTTTGAATAAGCGCTCACTATTCGGGTTAACCGAGAAAGGACCATGGGGTCGTATAACCCATTCCGAATATGTGATACGTCGTTATGATAGCATTGAAGATCGGTGTTGAAGACCCGGTATTTGCGAGAGCGATAGGATGACCTGTCGATTGTCTCTGCACTGAGTTGCAACGGTATAGAGACTCCCTAAGTGATGGGAAATCCGATCAGGATTGTGAATATCCGGATTGCAAGGACTTCTTTGTAAGTGCCTTCGGTTTTGTTCGAGCCCGGAACAGACTTGTATGGATTGTATGTCTGACATTACAACTTGAGATATAAAGCCGATTTCATTTAAATATATTTCTGTTGGTGGCGGAGAATTTATTCTTTTAGCTTAACACCCTTCTCTGAGACGTACGAGCTTAGAGGTTATGTAGTTGAATGTTATCAGCGATATATTCCCAATTTGGTAATGTGACATGCTGAGTGTTGCTGTAAATGATCATTGTGTTGATTATTTGTGATAGGATCGTTTATTTGATCGTCTATCCTGGTGATCATTTCTTTGATCATTTGTTTACCCAAAGCATGGCTTTTGTATAAAGTATGTTTTTGTGGACGTGACTTCGTTGAGCCTCACACCCCGTGAATGGTCAAAATAGGAAAGAAGCAGCAAGGTTATGAGGGGTAGCGCCCTTTAGGATGTGTGCATTTCCTTATGGAAAAGGGTGGTATCATGGTATGGAGCCCAGATACTTACTCATGTTGAAAACACTTTGTTATGATTGTGTGAATTGATTACGAGCGCTCGGTGAAAAGGTCCCAAAGGACCGGGGGATGGCATATTCGGTCAGTTGTTACTCAGTTAGGGGTAACCCGGCCTTGTGTTGGTAGAGATCCGGTTTGGTTCTCGGGGATGTCCATCCAGAGGCATTCTCATGTGGCAATGTGAAGTTCCTTGGCCTGATCATTCGTTGGAAATCCAAAGAAACAATACGTGACTTGTACGGTATTAGTTGTAGAACCTATCATTCACTTATGGTGGCGCCCCACTGTTTGGATGGTAGCTATAGTAGGCATAGTTCGGAATGTCTATGCTGGCTAAGATTTATATTCTACTTTCGAAATAAATTTTTCCTACACTATGCACTAGTAATAATATCAAATGTTCTTTTTAATACGTATCAAGCATCTTTGACTATCATAAGAAGAAATCTCCTCCGATTCTGCGTTTGCATTGTGTGTGTGTGCGGGAGGCCTTATGGTAGTCTCATTTTTAAAAGCATTGCGAATTGACTTTAAAAATATTCCTCTATTTTGTTTTTTTAAAAGATAAATAAACTGTTTTGAGTTCTCACACCAGTCACATGACTGACTCGGAGTTTATTGTTTTCCTTCCTAAACTCTGGGTGCCCACCAATTTCCACACGGGCAGTCAAGAGTTAAGGTTTATCAGGATATTCTGGAGTTGCTGGAGGCAAGCTGGATGGCATGGCGTATTACTAGTTATATAGTATTTCTTTTCCGCTGCACTATTTGTTGTTGTTGTTATACACTCTGATGATGATATGATGTAATGAAATGTAATGTATAAAATGTAATAACTAATATAGTTCTTTATTTAAAGATTATTCATTTATTATTATATGTTGTTCCGCTGCGAATTGTGAGATTCTGTTGTTGTTCTGTTGTTCTCTGTTCCGTTCTATTCTCTTTTTCTTCTATTTTAAAATGTTCTATTTTCTTTCTTTTCTATGTTCCTTTCTCTCTATTTTCTACCTTCTTATCCCTTCTTCTGTCTTTTTCTTTTCTTAAATTCTTTTTAAAACCCATAAGTATTCGGTTTTTCGGCAACGAAAAATCTAAATCGTTACATTTGGTATCAGAGCATATGGTTAAGCGACAACCATGGTTCTGTTGGGTATTACTCATTAGAGATAGAGTCAGTAGTACTCTAGAATGAGTTTGAGTGTAATAATAGCTATGAGAGCGTATTTGTTAGTGAATATAAAATTGTTTTGTATTGTGTTGACTTATCGGTTGATTGTTTATAAATTTCGGTCGATGTAGTCTAGCTAACTATCGTAGAAAGGGGTTTCTAAACTCTTAAACAAGATAAATCGACACAGTATTGTTTTAAATTGGGTAAATGAAATAATTTTACCTTGATTATATTTTTATATATAAAGCAATAAATTTTCAGAATTATTAAAGTGTATATAAGTTGATTGTTTAGTTGTTTGAATAATCTAAATTGAAGAAGGATTGTATAAGCAAAAGAATTATAAGAATTGAATTATAATTAAAGTGATTTACAATTATGAAATAAACTTATATATATAAGAAGTGAAACTATATGAATATATTTATGAATATGAGTTATAAATAAAAACAAATGAATATAAAGTTAAATGGAAATTTACTTTAGAATTTAGAAGCTGAATTGATTTATAAGTGGGAATTCAAGTTATGTAAACTAAGTGATGTTTAAATGGAATGTAACTTAAGAGATGTTGAATGAAGTTGATATTAGTATCAAAGTAAAATATTAAAGTTAAGTGATGGATATGAACTTAAGTTATGAAATGAAATTCAACTTTGTAATTAAATATGAATTTAGTTGGTATGAAATAATGGATATAAGTGTTAATTCATTAAAATCTAATGTTAAAGGAAGTTGAATAATTGAATGAAAATCAATTAATTAAACCAATTGATAGGCAAAGGAATTTGATTGTAATTAATATACATTGATTGTTATATGATTGTTAGTTGATTGTATATAATTGATTAAGTGTTAATGAAATTGAGTTAATGAAATTGAAAGCTAAAGTAATTGAAATTCAATTGGAAGTTAAGTGAATCTTAAATAAAATTGAATTTGAATTGGAAGTGAACCAACTTGAATATGAATTAGTGAATATAAACTAATTGAAAATGAATGTTAGTAAGAACATCCACTGTTAATGAATCAAATGTGATTAAATTGAAAAATCAATTCATTGAATATTAATAAGAATATGAATGAATGTATATTGGTTATGGATGTTAGTTGGTTGATGGTTGAGTATATTGCTTTTATTGCATTTGCTATGTTGGCATATATAGTTATTATGTTGCTATATGTTGTGTATTGATACTATTTTCATATATGCATGATTCTCATGTTGTTGTTGAGTTTAGTAGGTGCGGATCGCGTTTGCTTCGCATTTGGAGCTCGCTTTCGCGCTATATTAGCAGTATATGCTCGCTAATAAAATATAAGGTACATATCTCGGATTACATACCGTACTTTTACATTTTTTCCCTTCGGGATGCCTCATTACTTGATGAGATGTATATTTGTGATATATATACTGTCATTTTTTTTTTCGGATCGAGCCGCGCAAAGGAGACTATGGCGAATTTTTCCGGAAATTTAAGGCGTTAGAAAAAATTTGAGAAAATTGGAAATTTTTTGAAAACTTTAACTTTGTTTTGGAATTGAAAGTTAAACCATAGTAATTGTTTGAAAAGATAACTAAGTATGATTTGGAAACTTAGTAAAGTATTGTAAGAAATTTAATTATGAATTTTGGAAAATTAATAGATTCTGTAACTTTTCTTACTTGTTAATTTCGAGGACGAAATTCTTTTAAGGGGGGAAGATTGTAACGACCCAGAATTTTATTTAATTAAAATTTGAATATTTAATTTATTTTAAATATTAATAAGTGAATTTATAAGTCGAATAAATTTTTATTTGAATAATTGGATTTAATTGAATAATTAAATCGATAATTTAATATGTTAAATTATGGAAATAATTGAAAATTGAGTTAAATATGATTGAAAATGATTTGAAAATTTTTATTTTATCATATTGGAGTTAGAATGATATTTTAGAACTTTTAAATTTGAATTAAAAGTTAATTTGTGAAAATTGAATATTTTAATATTAAAATCGACTAGTGAAAATAGTCAATTTTTTAACAGTCTCAGAATTGAACGAAACCAGTTCCATTGGATCCGTAATAGTTAGTTATTACCGGATTTCAATTTTCGTGTCAATCGGAGTTATCGTTTGAGCGTGGCAGCTCGAAACGCATCGAATTATTTTTAATTTTAATTTGGCGAGTTAAAATAGCCATTTTTCAAAAAGTCTCGGATTTCGACGAAACTAGTTTCATCGGATCCGTAATGTGATATTATTGTAAGGTTTCAAATTTCGTGTCAATCGGATTTACCGTTTGTCCGGTACAAATTAAAACGCCTAGAAATCGATTTAAATCGGTTTAATTTAAATTGAACGTTTATAGCCATAACTCGCACAGATGTCCGAATTAGCTTTCGAAACCTATTCCATTGTGTCTGGAACGTGGGGTAAACCCTAGAAACGCTGGTTACGGCGCGTAAATCGGAGTTCGGAATTTCCGGGATGAATAGTGTTTCGTCGGTTCCTTATAAATAGCCCACCATTCACAAATAAAAAAAAATATACTAAACCCTAACCCTAATGTTGCCAGCCGCCACCCACATAATGAAGGGCCGAAAATCACTCTCCTCTCCCCCTCGATTTCTTCCAATCCGTGAATCAATTCAACAAACTTCCAACTAGGAAGTGGTAGAGCACGACGAGAGCTTGAAGTTCAACGGTCATGATCAAATATGGAGCGACGTGGTGGCGTCTAGGGGGGGCCGTTCGTGGTCAGTTGCGCACGCAACACGAGGGTAAGGGTGCAGCCGAGCTTCATGTACTTGAGGCCGAACATGGAGGGAGGTGAGGGCTACGCGATGGAACTCCCTGATCGAGTTTTAATCGAGAGAGGAAGTGGTGATATTAAACCCTAATTATGCATGAGTGGGTTCTTTGTTCGGCCTGGAAACGTGAATGAGAAGAGAAGGAGTTGGGGGAGAAAGCACGCACGGTCCAGATGGGGAGCAAGCAAGATGTACGGCCAGAGATGTTGTAGGTTTAAAAATAGAATCAAATGTTGTAAATTATAATTATATAAAAAATCGTGTAACTTTGAAAATTCATAACTTTTTCATACTAGGTCAAAAACGCGCGAAACCAGTTGCGTTGGAATCGTATGGACGAGCACTACGCGATGAAATTGGATTGGAGTCGTTTGGAGATAGTGAAAATTTCGTGTAAAATTAAACGTCCGTTTAATTTTATTCGAAATAAATCGCTAAAAAGAAATTGAAATCAAGGTGAGAATTTCTCACTCAATCGAATCAGTTTCGATTTTATTTTAAATAGTTAGATTTAAAATATTTGAATGCAAGTTTGAATGATGATTATTATCTATTGATTGTTAAAATAGACATTATGCGCCGTTAGTAAGCGGATGTTATTTATTAAAAACATATACCGCGAATATTTCATAAACAGTGAAATTGGTATTATATATAATAGCAATATATATATATTGGCATATGTATATATTGGAGTTATTGATTTCCCGCATTTATTTGTTTAGTGGATGAGACCCTATTGCGCCGTCTATTAAGCGGATAATATTTTAAATCCCATATACCGCGATAATTTCGTACTGGAGCGAAATTGGTATTGTGCTAATGTTTGTGAATGCAGGAAAACAGGTTGGAGGGATCAAACTGGATTCCTCAACAGTATTTATTTGATTTCAGATATTTTGATATTTGATGGATTATCATATCGATATATGATATCGTTGTTGTCGTGATTGACTATTTGGTGTGTAGCATCATTGGACCAAATTTTGGAAATTTAAAAGAGATTCTAAAGTGATTTTTGAAAATATACTATATGTTTGGAAATTGATTCATTTTAAATAAATAAACGATATAATTTTTAAAGTTATAAAAATTATGATTTTTGAGAAATATAGTTAAAAAAAAACTGATTTTTGAGAATATGATGCTAATGATTTTATAAAATAGTTTAAATCGGGATTTTCTGAATTTATTATTAAAAGTTTAAATATAGGATTTATAAAATTTAATTATTTTATAAATCAAGAGAATGATGAAGTTTTTAAAGGAGTTTAAAGACGTTTTAAAAGAATAATATAAATTGGTTTATATTAAGAGATTTATAAATGGATATTTATAAATTGAAATATGGACATTATAAAACGAGTTTTTATAAGTGTTTGAATGAAGTGAAAATGAATTTCATAATTGAATGGAATTTATAGAATTTTATACGGTGAAGTTATAAATGGAATTTTATAAGCAGTAGGTTTATAAAATTTATTAAGTTATTAAAATAATGATTTTGGATAAATGAATGAATCTTATAAGTTATAAGATTTATAATTTGGGAAGTTAAAAAGAACGATTTTGTAAAATAATCGTTTTATAAGCATTTAACTTATAACATGAATCTTTAGTTTATAATTGAGTTATAAACTGGAATAGGTTAATAAAGGAAGTTGTTATAAAATAAATAGAAATGGAGTTTATAAACATTGTTTTATAAATTCGAAATGACTTATGTTGATAAGTAAATTGTTGAAACTTATTTATGGAGTTATATTCACATTTTTGACTGTGAATAATCCTTTAAAATAAAATGAATAAAAGGATGAAATTTGTTAACGTAGTATATTCACGTTTTTGAATAGTGAATAATATGTTAAAGAAATTGTTTAGAATGTGATATTTTGAATTGAATTAAAACGATCTAACGATGTTTTAAAATGTGTTAAGATTCAAAACCATAGATTTCAACATTTATTGTTGAAATAGATGTTTTCGAGAAATAGAAGGAAATGGTGAACTATAACACTGTTGTTATAGTAAATGATTTCCGAAAGGAAATGTTTTGTATAGTATTGGGATTTATATATCTATTTTAATTTCGAATCCCTATACTAGTGATTTTGGGTTGTCGTAACAATGTTTTACGTAACATTCGTTTTGGCCCAAATAAATATGTTTAAGAGAATGATTTCCTTAAAGAATGAAATCTGTACTTAATTTCGATTTAAGTATATTGAATATTTTCCAAGTGTTGAAAATAAATAAAATTTGTGAATTACTTATGAATAAATAAGTATGGAAATGTTTTCCAATATAAAGTGAATATTAGAGAATTTATCTTTTTGAAGATAAATTGAAATGATAAATTGAAATCGTATATGCATGGATATTTGGAATATAAATTCACTATGGAATTTATAAAAGAAAGGGGAATTTGTTTAAAAATAAATATTGATTTATTTTTGAAGTATTGAAAATAATATATCTTGTAAAGATATTTTGGAAAATAAATAATTTGGAAAATTATTTGGAAACTGGTGATGTGTGCATATCCATTGATAGTTCAATAACCGACTATCAATATTTCCCTTTGAATGGGTAATTGATGTGATTTGTTTTGAATGTGAATGCCACACTTATTTTTGAATAAGCGCTCACTATTCGGGTTAACCGGGAAAGGACCATGGGGTCGTATAACCCATTCCGAATATGTGATACGTCGTTATGATAGCATTGAAGATCGGTGTTGAAGACCCGATATTTGCGAGAGCGATAGGATGACCTGTCGATTGTCTCTGCACTGAGTTGCAACGGTATAGAGACTCCCTAAGTGATGGGAAATCCGATCAGGATTGTGAATTCCGGATTGCAAGGACTTCTTTGTAAGTGCCTTCGGTTTTGTTCGAGCCCGGAACAGACTTGTATGGATTGTATGTCTGACATTACAAGTTGAGATATAAAGCCGATTTCATTTAAATATATTTCTGTTCGTGGCAGAGAATTTATTCTTTTAGCTTAACACCCTTCTCTGAGACATACGAGTTTAGAGGTTATGTAGTTGAATGTTATCAGCGATATATTCCCAATTTGGTAATGTGACATGCTGAGTGTTGCTGTAAATGATCATTGTGTTGATTATTTGTGATAGGATCGTTTATTTGATCGTCTATCCTGGTGATCATTTCTATGATCATTTGTTGACCCAAAGCATGGCTTTTGTATAAAGTATGTTTTTGTGGACGTGACTTCGTCGAGCCTCACACCCCGTGAATGGTCAAAACAGGAAAGAAGCAGCAAGGTTATGAGGGGTAGCGCCCTTTAGGATGTGTGCATTTCCTTCTGGAAAAGGGTGGTATCATGGTATGGAGCCCAGATACTTACTCATGTTGAAAACACTTTGTTATGATTGTGTGAATTGATTACGAGCGCTCGGTGAAAAGGTCCCAAAGGACCGGGGGATGGCATATTCGGTCAGTTGTTACTCAGTTAGGGGTAACCCGGCCTTGTGTTGGTAGAGATCCGGTTTGGTTCTCGGGGATGTCCATCCAGAGGCATTCTCATGTGGCAATGGGAAGTTCCTTGGCCTGATCATTCGTTGGAAATCCAAAGAAACAATACGTGACTTGTACGGTATTAGTTGTAGAACCTATCATTCACTTATGGTGGCGCCCCACTGTTTGGATGGTAGCTATAGTAGGCATAGTTCGGAATGTCTATGCTGGCTAAGATTTATATTCTACTTTCGAAATAAATTTTTCCTACACTATGCACTAGTAATAATATCAAATGTTCTTTTTAATACGTATCAAGCATCTTTGACTATCATAAGGGGAAATCTCCTCCGATTCTGCGTTTGCATTGTGTGTGTGTGCGGGAGGCCTTATGGTAGTCTCATTTTTAAAAGCATTGCGAATTGACTTTAAAAATATTCCTCTATTTTGTTTTTTTAAAAAGATAAATAAACTGTTTTGAGTTCTCACACCAGTCACATGACTGACTCGGAGTTTATTGTTTTCCTTCCTAAACTCTGGGTGCCCACCAATTTCCACACGGGCAGTCGAGAGTTAAGGTTTATTAGGATATTCTGGATATTCTGGAGTTTCTGGAGGCAAGCTGGATGGCATGGCGTATTACTAGTTATATAGTATTTCTTTTCCGCTGCACTGTTTGTTGTTGTTGTTATACACTCTGATGATGATATGATGTAATGAAATGTAATGTATAAAATGTAATAACTAATATAGTTCTTTGTTTAAAGATTATTCATTTATTATTATATGTTGTTCCGCTGCGAATTGTGAGATTCTGTTGTTGTTCTGTTGTTCTCTGTTCCGTTCTATTCTCTTTTTCTTCTATTTTAAAATGTTCTATTTTCTTTCTTTTCTATGTTCCTTTCTCTCTATTTTCTACCTTCTTATCCCTTCTTCTGTCTTTTTCTTTTCTTAAATTCTTTTTAAAACCCATAACTATTCGGTTTTTCGGCAACGAAAAATCGCAATCGTTACACAAAGTGATTTGAATAAAGCATAGAGTATATTTCCTTGTTTAAGTATGATTTAAAAAGAGTTAAATCATTTTGAAAGAAAAGGTTTTCAAGAAAATTTTATGGGTAGATGACCCTAAGTAATATGACTCAGATGTTTGAATACCAGATGAGATTGGTATAAGGTCGCGCCCTATATATTAGCTACTGGCCCCTAGCTAATTTAGTCTAAAATTCCAGTGTGTAGGGCTTTGTCACAGATAAGACTAAAATGATGTTACACATAGAAAGGAATATATAAAGTGATGATAGTTTATTGGTGAGCCCACAAAACCATTAGGACTAGTTGACCCTGGGAGGACTAAATTAGGGACATACCGTTCAGAAGAGTATCTAATAAAAGTTAGACTATTTGTTTATTTTTTCTAGTAGGCCCGAGTCAGCCAAATGTTAGTAGTTAGCCAAACAAAACTATAGTGTTTGAACAGATAGTCCATTGGTTACCTGATTTGTATCCTTACATGATACAGATATTGTTTTAACCAGTTTGGTTGTAGGATTTCGGGTTGCAAAAAGATATGTTTTAAAAGGATATTAGTGAGGGGAAACCAGTTCCACTATGTGGCATGGACTCACTTAATATCAGTAAACCGAGATGTAATAGTATTATTCACACCAGGCTTTATGTCTAACTCGAAGTTTATGTCTTTCCCCTTAAACTTTCGGGTGCTAAAAATTGATTTGAGTAGGTGGGGTTGAGGGTTGAGGATTTTCATGTTTTAGTAGGTGGACGAGTAAAGCTTTGGGAGATGAGTAGGAGGTTGCTGCTAGCTATTTAGGAGTAATTATGTTTCTATTTCCGCTATGTTGTATTAAGTCTGTTATGACTATTTAATACCCTGGTCATTTAATAAGGTATCTTCATATATTGCTCTTGGCGTATTTATGTAATAATTATGTTTGATCTGAACTTGGGAAATGATTGGGATTATGTAATTGGATGTGAAACATGTTTTATGAAATGTAATCAGAAAAGTTGTTTTTGAATCTGTGATTTTGTTTCATATTCATGTGCTTATGATATTATGGCTATCATCAACATTACCGTATTTTGTCACCGGAACTTAATAATATAGATGACTGCAGCATTTGTAGCGCTTAGCTTTGGGCCTCAAGATAGGGGATGTTACAACTTGGTATCGGAGAATAGATTTATGAAAAACTTTAAACTAAAATGATTTTGAAAACATAATCCTAAGGACTTAGGGAAAAGATTAGGGTATGGAATAACGCTATAGTAACGTACTTGTATTTGCTATATATAAGTATACGCTATATCTCTATTCTCCTATCTCTCTTAGGCTATTCTTCTGCATCTTTTGGAGATTCGAATGCAGATATGGATGCTATAAGTGGAAGAGTTAACCTTGGTGGGGGAAGCACAATAACTAATGGAAATGCCAGACCAA
Organism: Allium cepa; assembly: GCA_030765085.1. NCBI lineage: Eukaryota > Viridiplantae > Streptophyta > Magnoliopsida > Asparagales > Amaryllidaceae > Allium > Allium cepa. The sequence continues at coordinate 563,156,816 of CM060939.1, forward strand.
ATACTAGGAGGACACCAAGTTAGACACAAGCTAGAAATGTGGGTGCTGGAGTCCCGTAAATTGACATGGGGGAAAGGTATCGGTTCTTCATAAACATGATGCAAGTAGGAGTTGCTGCTGGAGTATTTGAAGGAGGATATCAAGAAGCTCCGGTGGTCAACAACTATGCTATTCTGAGTAAAGGTTATGCTTGGTTAGGAGGAAAGCCATTTATTGGTGCTGAAGACGCAATCGAAGTGGGGAACCGGTTGCTTCATTGCGAGAGGAATTTCGCTGATCTAGGGCTCAGTGATGAGCAGAAGAGAAGACTTGCTTCTAGACAGTTATAAGGAGCAACACCGTACTAACGGAACAGTGTTACGATCAGTGTTAATGAGGAGACAATGACATGGGCTGAGTTCAAAAGGAGATTCGAGGGGAGGTTTATGTCGGGGATCGCTAAATCTACTCTGCTCGGGAAGTTTGCTAAGTTAGATTAGGGAGACATGACTGTTCTAGAGTATGCAATAAGGTTTGAGGAGCTAGCGAGATATGGTTATGCTAATGTTGATATTGTGATTAAGAGAAATGAGAAGTTCATCAGGAGGTTGACGCCTGAGCTTGCTAAGGCCACATTACCGAATCTCAGGGACCCATGTGATGTTGTAGTAGAAATGGCTTTGAGACATTAAGAGATACTTGGTTTTTTGTAAAGGAATAAGGCAATGGAAGTTCAAGGAGTGTAGAGTCAAAAAAGAAAGTTTTTCCATAAGAAGGGAGCTCAGAAGGGTGGAGCTGCCAAGAAGAGAAATGCGGAGGTTGTTTGCTATAAATTTGACATGAAAGAGCATTTTGCAAATGAATGTCGCTCACGAAATGGAAAGAAGGTTATATGAAAAAAGAATATTAGATGCTTCAGCTGTGATCAAATTGGACGCTATAAGAACCAGCGCAAGGAGCCAGCTAAGGAAGAAAGAGGCTGAGTGTTTGCATTGGAGTCAGCTACCTCAAAGCCAACAGTAGAGGAAAAAGGAAAGGCTATGTTGGGAGGTAGGCTGATGACTCATGGTATGTCTGTTAGCATTCTATACTGGTGTATCGCATTCTTTTATATCTCATTTTTTGGTAGATAAGCTTAACTAAAACCCTCATACTTAGTTACATCCTTAAGGGTTGCAAATCCGATAGGATGGTATGCGACACTTAGGATAAAATGTGACCACCTAGAGATTGAATTGTTAGGTCATACCTTTGTTTGCAGTTTTCATGTGTTTGATTTCATAGGGTTTGGAATTATTCTGGGTATAGTTTGGTTAAGTAAATACGATGCTAGAATATTTTTCCATGATAGGAAAATATCGCTTAGACACCCTGACTGTAGTGATTGGATTATATACACCGTAGAAAACTCTAGTTTTGAGGTTAATGCTTTTTTGGGTGTTGTGGAGGTAGAAGACGAGATGAATCGCGTTTTCATTGTTAGTGAATTCACAGATGTCTTTGAACTTATAGTAGGGCTACCACGCAAACAAGCCCTTGAGTTTCAGATAGATCTAGTACCTGGAGAAGAATCAGTAAGTAGTCCGCCAAGCAGAATGACACCTACCGAGATGAAGGAGCTAAAGGTGCAGTTGGTGGATTTGGAAGGCAAGAATTTTATCAAACCTAGTAGTTCGCCTTGGGGAGCACCCGTAGTATTGCCAAGAAGCCGGACAGATCGTTAAGGTTTTGTGTTGGTTATCGTAAGTTGAATGAGAAGACGATAAAGAATCGATATCCATTACCTAGAATTGATGATTTATTCGATCAGTTAAGTGGAGCCAAGGTATTTTTCCAGTTGGATTTAGCAACAGGGTTCCATCAACTTAGAGTGGCAAAAGATTGTATTATTTTGACGGCGTTTAGAACTAAATATGGATCGTACGAATGGTTAGTAATGCCATTTGGACAAACTAATGCGCCAACATTCTTTGTAGATTTGATGAACTGAGTTTTTTGAGAGCACTTGGATAGGTTCTTATTGGTTTTCATAGATGATGTTTTGATATACTCTAAGAACTAAAGAGAGCATGAAATTCATCTTAGGGTGGTGCTTGAGACATTAAGGCAGCATTATCTGAAGGAGAAATTTTCGAAGTGCCATTTCTGGAAGAAGGAAGTGCAGTTTCTTGGTCATGTAGTCTCAGAGAAAGGGTTGTTCGGTGATCAGACTATGATTGGTGAATAATTGGAAGAGACCCGAGATAGTAACTGAGATAAAGAGTTTTCCTGGATTAGCTGTGTATTATCGAAAATTCATTAAGGATTTTTCGCGGATAGCCGCACTGATGACCAAGCTAACCTGAAAGGATGTAAAGTTTGTTTGGACTGATAATTATGAGAAGGCATTCCAGAAGCTGAAATACTTATTGACTAATGCACCTGCGTTAGTTGTTCCAGAAGAGAATCGGGATTTAGTGGTATATACAGATGCATGTTGAATAAGGTTAGGAGCCGTGTTAATGCAAAGAGGTAAAGTGATCGTCTATACTACTCGACAGCTTAGACCACATGAGGTTAGGTACCCAACTCACGATTTGGAATTAGCTATGGTGATATTTGCATTGAAGGTATGGAGACATTATCTTTTAGAAGAAAGATTCGAGATGTACACCGATCATAAGTCGTTGAAGTATTTATTCTCTCAAAAGGAGTTGAATATGAGACAGTGGAGGAGGTTGGATTTATAGCCACTTATGATTTTGATATTGAGTACACACCAGGAAAAGGCAACAAGGCTGCGGATGCACTTAGCAGAAGACATCAGAATATAGTGTTGGCGATGATAGCTGAGTGGAAAGATTTGGAAGCGTTGATGACATGTAGAGTATAGTGGAGATCTGAAGCTAGATCAAGTAAGGAAATTGTTATGTTGTCATGTTTAGAAGTTCGACCAGTGATAATTAAAAATGATTTCTTCTAAGCAAGGAGAGGATCCAGTATTAGCTGAGCGGATCAGGAAGTTAAGGAATGGAACAGAGAGAGATGACTTGAAAGATCTCAGTCTTGACCAGAACGGGTGGTTAAGGGAGAAAGGTAGGTTATGTGTTCCGAATGTAGGAAACATTAGGAAGGAATTTCTTGAAGAATGCCATTGTTCGAAGTTCACTATTCATCCGAGAGGAACTAAGATGTACCAAGATATGAAGAGGAATTTCTTATGGGAAGGTATGAAAAAAGATGTGGGCCTATGGATGAAGCAATGTTTGAACTATCAATAGGTAAGAGCCGAACATCAGAAACCAAGTGGGTTGCTTCAGCCTTTATATATTCCAGTATGGAAGATATACGGGTTTCCTAGATCTAATAGAGGAAATAAAAGCATATAGGTCATAATGGATATGTTAACCAGGAGTTCCCATTTCATTACAGTTAAGTCAATCAGGATGGCACCAGTTTTGGCTAAGTTTTTTAAGTGATATTTCGAAATAAAATTTGGATTTATACAAATTGAATTTATTTTGAAAATTCAAGCTTCAAACATTGAAATTGGAAATTGTTTAAATGAATTATTTGAAGAAATTAAATTGAAATTTCAAAGTTTGAATTGTGAAATGTAAATGAAATTTATCGAAATTGAGTTATTAAAATGTTTGAATATCTAAACCTTGAAATCTATGAATTTGAAGTAATTTAAAATTGTTGTTCAAACATGAATTTGAAATCAACATAAATTGAAATGATTTTGGGTATTTATATTAAAAGAAAATTTAGTTTTGTTGAAAACTGGATATGGTCCTTATTTGATGAAATGGAAGAATTTTTTTAATTTGATATTAATTTTAAATAAATTATTTTAATATAAACTATTTAAAGATATATTATTTTGAATTCAGATTTACCTAGATTTTTAAACTGTTTACTATATAAACCATTTTCAATAATCAAACTATTTTATATTAAACCATTAAACTATATTAAATCTATTTTAAAACTATTTTAACTATTTTAAACTTTTTAACTATTTTAATCTATTTTTAGACTATTATAACTTATTTTAAACTATCTACTATTTTGATCTATATTTAAATTAATTAAATCTGTTTAAAACTATTTTAAAATATTTTAAACTTTTTTAATTATTTATAACTAATTTAATCTATTTTAAACTATTTAAATTATTTTAAAGTATTTTAACTATTTTAAATCTATTTTTAAAAGCTCTAAACTATTTATGACCATCTACACTATTTTCTAAATTTCAAACTGTGTAAAGTTGAACTGTTTATATTTAAATCCTTGATTTAAAAGCGAATATGGTTAAATGATGTTATAACCTAAGTCGGGATTGATATTTTCTTGTGAAATGACATATTGGAGTAAATAGGTGACTTTGAAATGAGGATTTAACCTATTTTGTCGATATGATTCCAAAAGTGAATATGATTTCGAAAGTAAATGTGATTTCGAAAGTGGTATGGTTTGAATTGAATATGATATTTTTTATATCAATTATGAATCGGTTTTGGAAATGTAAAAGAACCAAGCGGTGTGAAATAAGCGTTTAGTTGTTAAAATGACCGGGATCGGATACTGTCATACTCTCCACCAATACCGAAAGCCACTTTAACAATAATGTACATGGTGGAGATTCTAGAATGAAGTAGGATGGTTCGACGAACGATTCTGTATGAGGTATTTATGTAGCCCTGACTCCCATGAGTCAGCTTGATGTGGCTAAAGCAGGAGCTATATCGGGCCAAGTGAGGTCACTTCTTCAATCGGGCACATTTCTTTGATACCATATTATGACTTTGTGATTGATTTGGTGGCCACTCTCGATTAGATTATGGGAGCGTGATCCGAGGTGGCGGTAGTTGTTATTATGCATTACCACCTGTCCGGGAGTGCAAACGGTAGAATCCTACCCTCGCATTATCTCGCATGCATTGTCACATGCCTTATCGTGCCCATTACGAGTTTGGTTTGTACCGTACCTATGAAATGCTCCCTGAGTATCCCATCAGTTTGGTGGGGCTTACAGTATCTGTATAGACTATAGGAATATATAAAAATATGTTAAGAGGGATATGGGTAATGCCTTAATACTATTTTAATACCTTACTTTACTGTGGACTCTATTATAATAGCGTATGGTACTATGTATGTAGATAGTTTAGCGGATCGTTAAGAGATGGAATCCCGAACATCTCTTAAGTTATTGCATGCACATTGACGCAGGATAGGAGATGTCAAATCCTGTAAACATCTTTGAAGCCGTTACACTCATATTTATTTAATATTGATTTAACATACATAAGATGTTTTAGTTCTGGCTCGAGTGTTTTGTCTTTTTCTTTACGCTCGAGCCAGTCTGAGCTTATCAGTGTATTGAAGACGTTATTTATGGAGGATGAAGACGGAGAACTAGCACTATTATTATTTATTACATTTATACAAGTGCATCATGTTGTTCCGCTGCGTTATTTATTTATTCCTGTTGTACGTACTCTGATCTGTACTCTAAATGTGTAATTAAATGTTATTTGTAAAACAACTTCATGAACTGTTATTTGATTATTATATTTTGTCATTCCCCTGTGAGATTCTGTGTTTGTTTTATTTCATTCCCTTCTTTTTCTTATTTACCCCATAACAATTCTCATTTTTGAATGGTTTGTGTTTGACATATATGGTTTATTGTCGATTTAAACCATCCAAAAAGGTGGGTCGTTACATTTTATCTATCATCTTTTTGGTTATCCAAAAGTTGATTTTAATTCACCAAAATTCCAAAGGACGCTTAGACGTTCCAGTTTGAACCAAAATTGAACGACCTTCAATTTTTGTCCAAAATTTCACTTGCTTCAAAGTCGATGAAACTAATTTCATCATGTAGCTATCATCATTACAAACAAAACGCATAAAGCGCGTATCGATTGGACCTCGTTTGAAGGAGTGATGATTTTCATAAGTTTGAGAAATAAATCACATTAATTAAAACACTAATTACATTATCCTATTTATAAATTAAACCCTTCATCTCAAAATGCTTCCTCTTACAACCTGGAGCAAACTGGAGCAAACACACCTTTTGCCATTCCTTCACCCTACCCTCTCTCACGCATCTCTCCACAAAAGGCACCGCACCACCTCCAATCTCCTCCTTTTCGCGAGCTCCACCATCCCACCTTCAAAACCCCAAGCACGACCCTCCTTCCTAGGTCATGACCTATAGCCCCAAACATGACCGTACACCATGTAGCAACCACTCCCCCAAGGTCACGCCCCACCATTTTCTGACCATCGATGCTACAGCTTCCCATGAACCCAAATCCAAACTTCATTTAGCTCATCGTCGACCACACACAAAAAGAAGACCAACCATAGCTCAACAATACTCACGTTTATCACTATCGATCATCGAAGCATCACCGAACAACCCTAAATTGATATAGATGTGTAAATCTAGGCTAAATACGATTAAAGAAACTTATTTTATTAATTGTGGTTGAGTATTAGACTTTATATTAATTTTTAATGGGTGGGTTAAATTCTTATACTTTTGGATTAAGAATAATGAAAGAGAAAAGGAAGTAAAGAAATGTGCTGCATTTTATAGGGGTTTTGTTTAGTTTATATCTTAATTTCCGGCATCCGCTGGATAGAAATTCGTTCGCTTATATGTCTGGATAAATAATACAAAAATACGATACAATCCCAAATATAAATACACACTGGTTATATTATCTTATAAAATCATAAAAACACTATCTTTTGTTGAAAAATCATCAAATGATAACTTAAAAATTTTCCAAATTAAAAATTATGGAAAGTCAAATAAATTAAATTTAAAAACACCATTAAAATTTGCATCATTATATTAAAAATCGATTTTTTGATTATTTATTAAATTTTAACCCAATCTGAATATTTAAATAAATTAAATATTCCTTTTTAAAATTTTAAAAATTCATGATCATAACATTCTTCTTCCATTAAAAAGAATTTCGTCCCCGAAATTCCCAAAGGAAGAAAAATATCATCAAACCTTTAAGCTTTAAAAATCAATTAATTGAAATGGATTCTTACATTTCCAAGTCTTTTAAAGTTACGAAAAATTTAGGCAGCACATCTTTTGCGTTACTTGATTGAAAAACTACAACTCACCACTATGGGCCTAAACCAATAAAAAAGCCCAAAAGTTGCCTTCCATACCTGGGGCATAAAACCATCAACATCAATATAAATCGTATCTATTAGTCGACAAAACAACTCTTCTCATGAAACTAAAAGCATCAAACTCGCCTTTGCTCTATGAACCCGTATCTCATTTACAAATGATATCCAACCAAATAACTTGCATTTGCTAATGTCAACAACATACAATTTATTAGAGCCCATACGACAAACATATACCATCTGCATGCGTATAAAATTAGATTGCGTGCTTGACCACACAAAATTCACTTTCGACCTAGTATTGCTCACTCAACTTTCCTCGTGCGAGCTTTGATTCGGTTTCTTGATTAGAAACATCCGTTCTCCTTACATAGCTATATACTATGACATAAAATTTCAGAATCAAATCAAAAATCTATACCAAGTGTTCTTCGTTAAGAATCGAGTGAAAAATCCTTGTTTGAATTAGTGTAAATCACCTTGAATTGTTTACTCGAACCAAGATAAAGAATAGTTATGCAAACAAAATCCTTTGCATACATCTTATGTATTTATTCAATTGGTTTCTTGGTTATACCAGTTTCATCTTATCACATTCACTTAAATCACAATTAATTACACCAATAGTATTTAATTTAATACTAAATTCATTTATGAACCATTTCATGAAACTTTTCTTAAGTTTGCAAATATCTTATAAAACACAACTCATGTTTGTCAGTAGTTTATAACTTAAGTTTATATTCATATAATAATCTTCTATATCCTAAGAGAGTATATACAAATTTCATATTTATTTTACTTAACTAGAATGTTCCGTAGATTGAAAACTTGTTTTAATTTACTATCTTCTCAACCTTATAAGGTATAAAAACTTATTTTCTTACATTTTCGCAAATATACATAGCTTTAATTTATATCAACTTGAAAATTCTCGACTATGCAAAATCCTTAAAAATTCCATTTCATTTTAATAAAGAAAAATTATCAAACAACATCTCGAAACAAGATGCACAAACCAAACAATGCTAATGGATAAGATGCATGAGAAAATATAATAACTTAAATGAAAATTTCAGAATTAAATGCCCAGGTTTTATTTCAAAATATTTTGAAATAATAATATGCAAATCTTCTTTGTATAATAAACCGTACATTTGGAATCTAAAACAAACTTTGTTTTAACAAAACAACTCGAACCAATTACTGTAGTAGCAATCCCCCACTTAAAAACTCGAAAATGAACATGGATGATGCTGCAGTCATCACCAGAATTATTTTCTAGTAACAAAGTGAGTTCAGTGCTTTCTCTTACCTTTAAAATCCCTTTTTAAAATATTTCTATCCACATATACTTTCAAATAATACTATTATTATTTTCTTAAAGATTTTGAAAACAACCTTCAAAACACCGGGACATAAACTCCCAAATTTCATTTTAAATTCATTTTATTTATAAAGCATATTTATAAATTATACTTATAAAATTTCATTTCTTGTATACAAGTCATTTCACAAATGTGTATCTTGGTTTGAATTGTAATAAACAACTTTTATTGAAGTTAAATTTTTAATCCTAACATTATCACTAAATGTTGTATAGTCAAACTATGAAATTGAATTCACCAGTGTTCGTATTTAATTCAATCAAAATAATAAATGCTCATAAACTATCTGAGCGCAAACAATCAATAATAAATAATAGTCAATGCTCAAAAACTAGACGTGCATGACTAATCAAATAATAAATAATAATAGTTGAATATTATTATTTCCTAACAAAGACATTATAGATTACTATATAAATTTTCTTCAAATTATTCTTTTATATATAAATAAAATCTAGGTAAAATTATTTTACTTGCTATAACAACCCGCATATTTAACAATTTGTGTATTTAAATATTTTATTTAAATATAGCATCGTTGGTCGAATTTAAGTCCGAAAGGTTACTTTTTGCAAACAGCTGAATTAGGACTCGATAGTACTTACATTGAGTTCAAAATGGCCTTAGCGACCTTTTTGAGTATAAACATTGATGCGTTTGGAGCTAGCTAAATTTTTTACCTTTTCACTTAGGGCTTTGGGTTTGGACTTGGGTTCAACCCACTAACCAAACTCATCTTATATCCTAACTCCACCACCTCTCCTCTTCATTCGTTCATATTTTCCTAACACTTAAGCTTTAGTAAAAATGGTAGAGGAGATTGGAAATTAAAATCCTAAGCCCTAGTTTCTTTAGCAAATCCAAGTTTTAGCTCCAAATTCAAGGAGAAGCTATTGGTAAGCATCCTCTTCTTCTTCTCCAACTCATTCTACCTTCAATTTCAGAAATCCCTAAAGTCTAACTTAGGAAATGTTTTTCTTTTAAGCTTAGATTCAAGCTTCTTAGGTTGGAATTGAAGAGTGATTGTTCTTGCCTTTCTCTATAGCTTCTCCATCCTTGTTTTTGTGAAAAGGTGAGATTTTTATCTCACATCTAAGTCTATAATTATCTTTGATTGTTAGGTATGAATTCCTAACATCTTTACGTGTTCACTTAATTGTGATTTGGATTGATTTGGTGAATATTCCAATTTTTGGTGCTTTGAAAAAAAAATCTATGAAAAACCTTATATGGATGTTGGACATGTTGATCGAAGTGTATTGGTGAGTCTTTAAAGTTGGGTGGTCGTTTGGCGTAAACCCCTCGTAATCGTCACTCATCCGATTGCTACCGATATAATTTGGCCATCAATGGCCTAGGGGAGAAAATACCCCAAGCTTCAGTTTCGGACGTCCGAAAAAAAATGATTCAGACGTCTAAATACTGTTCTAGGGAAAATTTCATTCCCTAGGTCAGACGTATGAATTATAAATTTCAGACGTCTGAAATTGCTCGTGATCAACCCGAGAGCAAATAGGCTAAAATTAGCCATTTTCAGACATTTGAATTTAATGACTTAGACGTCTGAATAATGTTTTGGAAAACATTTATTTTCCAGTTTCAGACGTCTGAATCATTAGTTTCAGACGTCTGAATCTGCTTATCTCAACCCAATTTGACTAAATTGTTTGGGTTCCCAATTTTAATCGATTCGGGTTGATCCGACTTATTGTTATCACCTATCAACTTTGATAACTTCCTTTATTTGGAAATTTTGGGAATATCCATTTGGATTGATTCGGTATTGATTTTTATGGATTTGATTCACGGCTTCGAATGTGAATTTTGGTGATTGATTGTTTTATAATCATTTCTGTAATTTGTCACTTTAAAAATACAAAAGTTTCCATACTAGTAGTAAATATCAAAACTCTTTCATAAAAACGATTCCGGCACTATTTTATTACAAAACTTGTTTCTTCAACCGTTTTCAAAACTATTAGTATATACAAACCTTTACCTCATTCGTCTGAGAAATCTAATTAAACAGCTTAGTAAAACAAGTGGTATGAAACACATGCGTTTACTTCGTCGGTTAATTTTTGGACTTGTTCGATTGAAATTTTTGTGACAACTTTCAAGTGGAGACTTACAATTTGTTCGTAAATACTTAAGTTAAGCAAGTGGTTATGGGACATGAAGCTAAACTCATCTATTTACTAGCTTAGTGTAACTTACACTTCTTGATGATCGATGATGATCATTTTTTGATTTAGACTAGCAATGTGCGATGTCTCTTTGTTTGTGAGGGAGACTAAACCCCGTTTCTGTGGAGCCTCGGCTCAAAATGGGTGGGGTAGCAACCCATGGTCTTCGGACCGTTTTGTGGAGCTTCGACTTAAAATAAATGGTTAGCAACCATGTAATAGCGTTCCATTTATAATACATGTGTTGATGAGTTTTTCATGCTCCCGTTTTGTGATAGGCCTCCCTTTTTTTTAATTTCTGGATTTCTATTGATGATTTCTAGAATTCGTGTTTCACCAGTTTTTGTGATTACGTTGATAAGTTCTACAATATTTGTGCATTGGTGAATTTTTGTTTCAACAACTTTTACAATTGGCATTGTGATGTTTGCCAATATTTGAGACTTGCTGAATAAAAATAAAGAGTATGACCTTCTTTTTGATCTTTGAGAAGATTCTTGTGATATTGATTAATCTATGGTTGATTTTCAATTACATACTTATCACAGTATGGCTTTACGGTTATCAAACGTTTTTGTCATATCTCTTATCTTATATCATTTTATTTGATATTTATAGCTAGACTAATCCGTTTATTATTTTCTTATTAAATAATACTCGGGTCAGACCGAGATGTTACAGGTGCTTCTGCTTGACTCTTTATATGGAGTCATCATCTGACTTTTGTCTTACTACATTAGATTTGTAGTTATTATTGATATACATTAGAGGTAGAGGCTCTTTGATGTAGACATATTCTTTTGTGTAGCGCTTGTATCTATTCTTTTGTGCTATTGCGGATCTTGTTTGACCGCTACTCTGATGTGCACACTTTCATGAGTTATATTCATATCTTTTTCCACCTTAGAGATATGAACTTCTGTGACTGATTTGTGTTACGGTTAATTCCATTTTTGTTTCCGAAGATATTATAGCCACTGTGTAGTAGTTTTGAGTTTGTATCGGTATGTCAGATTTCCTCTTGAAATGAAATGTATGTTATACTATCTGACATATCGGTGCTCGCACAAAGCAATTACATGTATGGTCGCTCCTCAACAGTCTTATTCTTCGTGCTAGTTGACGGCATTACCCCGTAGTGTCCTTGGATGGTGTGAGTACAGAGGTGGGGAGTCACAGCATGGTATCAAAGCCAAACTTCGTGACAATGTAGAATATTCTAGCAAGGATCATCGTTTTTAAGTCCATCTTAGGAGTCGTGCCTTAGGATTTTATTCGAGTCATTGGACTTGCTATATCCTATTTCTTTTGTGATGTTTTGTTTCATCAATCATTATTGTTTGATATTCATTCCAAGGATAACTTTTTCTTCTTCTTTCTTTCTTTCGTAAAGAAGAGAAATGGTTAGATCGCATCATCCCAGTGCCAGACAATCCAGTGCTACTCCCCAGGATGGAGTATTTATGTCTGCCCAGCAGCTTCTTGATCTTGTAAAGAACGCTCAAGCCGCCGGACCCATTCCAAGGCCTACTCACCCAAAATCCGGATTTGCATGCCTGTGCAGTGATTACACAAATTTGGGTGGAAAGCCGTTCAGGGGTTCCGAGGGCGTTATCAAAGTCCAAGTTTGGCTTAGAACATGCGATCGCATCTTTTCTCGCATGAATCTTATTGATCTTCATCGAGTCCATGTGGCCTCTAGCATGCTCCAAGAAAGAGCATTAGATTGGTATGAGCTTCTTATTTCTGAAGTAGTCAAAGCGGATCTTACTTGGAAGCAATTCCGGAAAAGATTTGAATCAAAGTTTGTGCCGGAAGCTGAAAAAGTGACTTTGTCCCGTCGTTTTATTGACCTTGTTCAAGGTGAATCTTCTGTGACGGAATATGTCGCATCTTTCGAATCTCTTTCTAAATATGGGGTTGAGTACATTAATATCCCATTGAAGAAGAATCAGAGATTTGTCTATGGCTTGAATAAAATTCTCAAGAAGCCATTACCTCTGAAATTAGAAGTTTCTTTTGACCAACTTATTGATATCACTCTTCAACTTGAAGAGGCAGCTAAGGAAAGTGATGTTGAATTTGTGGGTGCCAAACCAAACTTCAAAAACAACAAGAAAAGGCCTAATAAGTTCAAAGGTCCTTATCCCAATAAGAAAGGGAAGCCAGACACTCCTATAGCAAAGACTTCTACCTCTAGTGTAGGGAAATGCTATAATTGTGGTTCTAAGGACCATTATGCTAATAAGTGTTCAAAGCCCCTTGCTTGTCGCTATTTTAAAAGTTCGGGTCATTATATATCTGCATTACCCATACTTTAAGGAAAGAAGGAGAGAAAGCTAAATGTCGTACAAGCTCCTAGTAACACATCTCGTGGTCAAGGTATTTCTCATTCTATCCTTGATGGCATTATTATGTTTCGTGATCAACCTGTTCGAGTTTTTTTGATACGGGTGCATCCCATTATATTATGTCAAAAGAACTTGTTGATACTTTTTCTTTGAATGTTATGGCTTTAATGACATCTTTGAGAATTGCGAATCCGGTTGGTGGATCCACAACACTCAGTTTGCTTTGTAAAGATGTCGAGATTATTTTATGTGGTTTCTCTTTCCGAGCCAATTTCCATGTCATGCGTTACTTAGGCTTCGAAATGATTTTGGGAATAGATTGGCTTAACCGTTATGAAGTCCAAATCCTATGTCCTAAGCGGACTATTCATTTACAGCATCCTCAATCTGTTAAGCAGATTTCTATTGTTCTTAAAGATTCAATTTCCAACTTAACAGCATCTTTATATTCTTTAAACCCTCATGATGACGAGGAAGATGTTATTTCTCTTATTCATGTTGTTCATGAAATTTTTGACATATTTGAGCCCGTTTTAGGATTACCACCTAAGCGAGCAATTGAGTTCAGAATCAATCTTATCCCTGGAGCTCTACCTATCACTCGTCCTCCTTATCATATGTCCAATAAAGAAAATGAGGAGATGCGCAAACAATTGTCTGAATTGGAGACGAAGCAATTTATTCGTTCTAGTTTCTCTCCTTGGGGAGCTTCAGCTATTTTTGTGAAGAAATCCGATGGTACACTTAGGCTTTGCGTTGACTACCGCAAGCTTAATGATCTTACTATCAAGAATAAATATCCTTTACCTTGGATTGATGATCTATTTGATTAACTTAGTGGTGCTAGAGTCTTTTCATAGTTAGACTTAGCAACCGGTATTCATCAGCTTCGTATTGCATAGGATAACATTCCTTTGACATCATTCCGTACATGTTATGGATCGTGTGAATGGTTTGTTATGCCATTTGGTTTAACGAATGCTCCGGCTTATTTCATTAACCTTATGAATCGAGTTTTCAAAGACTTTCTCGATCGATTTGTTCTCATCTTTATAGATAATATTCTTGTGTATTCTAAACCGAGGAAGAGCAAGAAAAGCATCTTCGAATTGTGTTGGAAACTCTTAGAAACAATCAATTGAAAGCAAAATTTTCTAAATGCCATTTTTGGCAATCTCATGTGAAATTTCTCGGCCATATTATTTCCGAATCTGGAATTTCCGTGGATCCTTCAAAGATTGAAGATATTCAAAATTGGAAGAGACCGAAAAGTGTTACAGAAATCCGTAACTTTCTTGGATTAGTGGGCTATTACCGTCGGTTCATAAAGGACTTTTCTAAAATTGCTGTGCCTCTTACTAGCTTGAAAAGGAAAGGAGTTAAATACATTTGGTCGGACAAATGTGAAGCTTCTTTACAGAAATTAAAAGAACTCCTTTTCGATGCTCCTATTCTTGTGATTCCCGATGGGAACCAAGATTTTATTGTTTATACCAATGCTAGTCGTGTTGTTTTGGGTGTCATTCTTATGCGAAGGGATCATGTTATTGCTTATGCTTCTAGGCAATTAAAGCCAGCCGAGACTAGATATGCCACTCATGATTTAGAGCTTGCGGCTATTGTTTTCGCCCTTCGTATTTTGCGTCATTATCTTTTGGGAGAAAAATTTGTTCTCTACACCAATCATAAATCTTTGAAGTATTTATTCTCTCAAAAGGAACTTAATTTGCGTCAACAACATTGGCTCGAATTTCTTGCATCTTATGATCTTGATGTTCTTTATACTCCTGGAAAGGAAAATCGTGTTGCTGATGCACTTAGCCGTAAGCAACAAGCGGTTGTCTCTATGATGATATCCGAATGGTACGATCTCAAGTCTTTGTCCACTTGTGAGATTCGACATCGTGAATCCGATTTATGTGCATCTCTTGTTTTATGTAGCCTTGAGGCTCATCCTTCTCTTTTAGACTGCATTCTTGAAGCTCAAAAGCTACATCCTGATTTGGCTCTTCTTAGCCAAAGTTGTAGGGATAAATTCAATATTGAAGGTTTGAAAGACTTTGATATTGATGCTCGTGGCGGCATTCGAAAATTTGGTAGACTTATCGTGCTAAATATTAGTGATCTTCGTAAAGATATTTTAGAAGATTCTCATCATTCTAAATTTACCATTCATCCCAGTAATAGTAAAATGTATGCGGATATGAAGCGACTTGGGATGGGATGAAATCTGATATTGCTTACTTTGTTAGGCGTTGCATGACTTGCCAACTTGTTAAAGCCGAGCACCAAAGGCCCGGTGGGTTATTGCAACCTTTGGACATTCCAGTTTGGAAGTGGGATCAAATTTCCATGGACTTTATTGACGGCCTTCCCCGTTCTCGTTCGGGCCATGATAGCCTATGGGTGATAGTTGATAGACTTACTAAAGCCATCCATTTTATTCCTGTTCGGTCCAACCGAACCGTACCTCTTTTGGTCAAACTCTTTATTAAGGAAATTGTTAAATTGCATGGAGTCCCTACTTCTATTGTTAGCGATCGTGATTCATTGTTTACTAGTGGATTTTGGAAGAGTCTTTAGAAAGCTTTGGGAATGAAGCTTAATTTTAGCACCGCTTATCACCCTCAGTCTGATGGACAAACCAAGCGTGTGAATCAAACTCTTGAAGATCTTCTTTGTGCATGTGTTCTTGATTTTTGTGGAAGTTGGAAAGATCATATTTCTCTTGTTGAGTTTTCCTACAATAATGGCTTCCAATCTATTATTGGTATGGCGCCTTTTGAGGCACTCTATGGAAGGCCATGCCGATCTCCTTCTTATTGGCTTGAGGTCGGTGAGAAGCTGGTTTTAGGTCCAGACTTTATTCGTGATTCCGCAGAAAAGATTGATCTTATCCGCCATAGGATGAAAGAAGCTCAAAGTAGGCAAAAATCCTATGCCGAAAATGTAATATCCCGGAATTTCCAGGAGTTTAAAATGCTGATAATCTCTTAATTTAATTATTTAAAATTGATAAATTGTTATTTTCAAAGATAATTAACCAAGTAATATTTTCATTATGGTTATAAATTGGTATATTGTTTTCAAAATTTATAAGTGTGTTTAAAATGCATTTATATCTGTATATTTAAATCTGTGTATTTTAAATTGATTTTAAAAATAGGATAAATTATTTGTAAATAATAATGAGCTTATTTAAAAATAGATGTTTATATTTATTTAAATTTATTTTAGATTAGGATTTTTAAATTTGACTTTGAGATGAATATAAGTTTGAATTCAAGAATATACATACAAATTTAATAGAATAATATGGTTTGGTTTTAAATTATATAGATAATATTTTAATTAGAAATAAGATTTTGTTTTATTTTTTTCTCTTATAGAAGTTTATCTAAACAAATTTGATTTGTGTTTATTTAATAAAATGAATACAAAGGCTTTTTAAAATGGTATTTAAAATAAGTTTGAAATGTTGTATATATTTTTATTTAAATCATATTTGGTTTCATTCTTTTCAAAGATTGTACTTATATAAATTAACATACATTTATAAATGTGTAAGTATATTTGTTTATTTGATATTTAATAAGAAAAGCATTTTTAAAATTTAGAAAACACATTAGTAATTAGGAAAAATAATTTTAAAAGCTTTTAAATTTCTTTAGAATTAAAATAAACTTAATATTGACAAGTGTTCATTTCTAAAACACTTTGATAACAAGTGTTGCAACCATTTGTGTAAATAAAAGACAAGTGTCCTTTTTCTTTTTAAATTTTCTTTTTAATTTATTAAATCTGAAACTTACCAATATAATCACCATCTTCCTCCATTTTCTTTTTCTTTAAACATTTTGTGTTCATGTCTAAAAAGAGGAATTTGAATATGCATGCAAATTTGAAACTCTTCAATTCAAACCTGGTTCAAAAATCTGAAACAATCTCCTCAATTCAAACAAATGCTCAAAAACATAAACCTGATCAATCCTCAAAAACAAAATCTGCACCATTTTCTTGTGACTGCAAATCATAAATTTCTCAAACTCAAACCTTTTCAGAAAATCAAGCCTGTAAACCTTTTTCTTGAGCAAATTAAACTGCATGCCTGTAGTTTTTCTTTAAAAAAAAATCTGCATTTAATTCCTCAAACTCAAGTATCTGCCTCTAACTTCAAATTCAATCTGAAAAGCAAATTTAAAAGGGGCTGTGGGCATTCCTGATTTTAAAGCTTCAAGATTCAAATTCTTTTGCAATTTCTAATTCCAGTCATCTTCAAATCTCTGCACTTCATAAATAAGGTGAGTAAACATTTAATACTAAACATAAGTTGATTGATAGTTGTTGCTTATAAAATCTTTGTGAAATGATGACTGCATGTGTGTAATTTTGTGAATGTGATTTTATTTGGGTATGCGTGCCTGGTATATGTATGTCACCCCTCTGTTTCATGATTCAGAGTAAAATTTTGAACAAATTCTATTTCATTCCTTCCTGATTTCTGATGGGCCTGAGTATTCTCAAACAAATTGAGTTTGTTAAGTATGAACTAGAGTCTAAAAATAATTAAACATGTTTTTAGATATGTAGTAACTGGGAAGATAAGGTTACAGTGCAAACTTTATAAATATGTTAGAAATCAACTAACACAATTCTCTAATTCATATATATAAGTTGAATTGGTGTTGGAAGTTATGATTTTTAAAATCAAAATCAAGTTTTTAAATGAAGTAAAATGTGGGAATTTGGGGTTTTATCTGGAAATAGACTTTTGGTGATTTCTGTTAATATGCGAATCTGGAATGCTTGAGTTGGTTAATGGAGTTAGGTAAAGCATCAGTGAGTATTGTAAAAATGGTTACAGAATTTTTAAACCACCGAATAGTTTGATTTTTGCCAAAGATTCATTTTTAACCTAGTTTGGTTTGAGCTGAAATATGGGGTCGCTGTATCTTCAAATCAGCATCGAGCTTGATATGATTCTGGGAGAAGAAAGTGAGGTGGGTCAGTGGACCATGGCCGGAGTTATGGCCGTTGTAGTTGATCGGAGTCGTGGAAATGTGGTTTTTCTGATGAGGGTGTTTGGGTTCTGTACCTCAAGAATGCTCGAATTCGATTTGGGATAGATTTTGAGGTTTGGTTGGTCGTGGAGGCTTGTAGGGTGGTGGAATGACTCGGCGGTGGGTTCGACGTTGGCCAGAGGAGGTCCGACGCTGGTGCAGGTTGCACGGAGGTGGGCTTGGAGTCAGTGGTTGTAGATGGTGGGTTTTGTTTGGGTTCTGCTTGATTACTCGAAGGGGAACTCGGGTAGCATTGGTGGCATCTCGGGAAGGAACTCGGGGGGGAGGGGGGGTTTCTGGGGTCAATTGCTAATTTTTAAGGAACTGTTAGTTTTTAACAGTTTTAAAAATTTAAATCAACAGTTTTAAAAGTGAAATTAAACTGTTTTGGTAATAAGAAGAGATGTAGATGTTCTTAGTTGTTTCAAGTACACAGGGGTTTAACCGAGGTAAAATGTTTTAAACCAGTTTTTAAGATTTAATTGAAAGTAAATTTTTATAAACTTTAATTAAGTTAAATCATTTCTTGAAATTCATTTCTTTATAATAAATGTTTGAATAAATAATGTTGTATGAATTGTAAACTTAGATGATTTAAGTAAATTCTTATGTTATTTTCAAACTTAAGATTTAATTAAATAAGAAAATGTTTTGTCCTAAAAACTTAAATAAAGTTTGACAATAAATGTAATAATTAAAAATGGTTTATTAATTGAATTATTTAAAGATTAATGATTTATAAATTAACAATTAAAGTTTTCAAAATAGTTTATTTGAAATTAAGGATTGTTAATTAATAAAGAGGTAAGTAATTAATGATTACTTTATATTTTAAAACTTAATTAAAGATTTAATTAAGTTAAATTAGTTGTTAAGATAAAATGTTTTCAAAATAATTAAGATAATGTTTTATCTTAAAGATAATTAAGTTTAATGAGTTATAATTAATTAAGTTAATTAAGAAATTTTAATTCTAATTAATTAAATTAATTAACTATTTTAAAAGGGGTTAATTAAGTAATTAATTAAGGATAATTACTAATTTAATTAACTAATAATTATGATGGGTTAATTAATGATTAGAGGTTAGTTAATATGTAATTAGAAATAAATTAATTAAGTAATTAAAGAATAATTAAACTAGTAATTAAGTTTTAAATAAGAGGTTATTGATCTATAATGCAAGTTAATTAAGAATTAATTAACTATTATTAAAGGTTAATTAATCATAAGTAAGAATTAATTAATTTTAATTATGGATTAATTAAATTGAAATTAAGATTGTTAATTAATAATTAAGTTTATTAATTAATGATTAAGAATTGATTAAATTGTTAATTAAGTTTAATTAATTAATTATAAAAGTAATAGTGATTAATTACTTTGTATTAAAGAATTGATTAATAATTAAGGATAATTAATTAATAGTTGGAGATAATTAATATGATAATTGAAGATTAATTTGGGTTAATGAGTAATTAGGGATGAATTACTCAATTTTGTTTTATGAGATGATTGAAATTAAGAAATTAATTAATTTGTTAATTAATTAAATATAGTCACTTGATTAAGGATTAAGTATGTTTACTTAATAAGTTTTGATAAGACTAATTACTTAAGATAAGTAATTGATAATCTACAGAGGTAATTGAGTTAGGTAAATTACTGATTGGAAAGTAATTTTTAATGAATAATTACTTGTTAAAGTAATTAAAGGTTTATTACTTGGTGTAATAAATCAATGAATTTATAAAGTAATTAAAAGTAATTAAGAATAATTAATTACTGTATTAAGTTGATTAAATTTAAGCAATTAATCTAAGCATGATTAATTAAGGTTCATTAATTGATATGATTAATGAAAATAATTAAGGATTAATTACTTTAGTAAGAGTTAATTAATCAAGGTTGATTATGATTAATTAATTGATTTAACTAATGTTTATTTAAGCAAGATTTATTGTGATGAAGGTAATTAATTTAATTAATTTTAAATTAATTAAGTGATTAGGTAATTAATTTAATTCACTTTAAATTAATTAAAGAATAGAGATAGTTAATTTAATTCATTTTAAATTAAATATATTGTGGTATGAGTGAATCATTGCTTATGTATGAATGGATGACATTGATTGTCTCGAATGCTTTGTGATCTCAGAAATGAGATAAGTATGGTTGTGTGATATGAATGCTTGGTTGCATTATGATGATTACATAGATTATCAATTGGGATGTTGATATATGGATTATCTATTATGATATGGATTATGTGGATTACATGTTATTTGATAATGCTGATTATCAAATTTTGATATGTGAGTTATCTATCTGTATGTATATAGATACAATATTGAATTGTTTTAAAACCTTTAAAACAACTTGGACCTAAAAGACACGCTTTGGATTTCGATGATACCGGGATTGGGTTTCCATATTTGGATATCCGAAAACCACATCGATTCCAAATAACGTTAGGTCGTGAATCAAAGTGGAGCTTTGTGAAGACTCGAGGTGTAAGGACTATGAGTCAGTATAACTTTGTAGGTGATTCCGTAATGAGTTGACGGAATTAGTTCTTACAGATTCGAGATGGTGATTTAGAGTGCAAGGGTTATTGTCGTTAACTCTGAGGGTGATTCCAAAATGAGTGTAACGAGATAATGCCTTCGGTTTCGTTCGAACCCGGAACGAACTTGTATGGATTGAATGCTTTCAGAACATTGTCAGGTGGACGATGAACATTCTAAGTGATGTGTCCTATAAAGGTAATCGTAGCCTCAAGCCTCATCAAACAGGAATGGCTAAAACAGGGGAGGTGCAGCAAAGCTTCGCGGGTAGCCCCCACTTGAGAGTAAGATTTACCCCTGTCTAGAGGTCCCTTTTATTTCGGCTGTGTGGATGGTTGAATAGCTACAACCGTAGGGGTTGTCTTATTCAGAACTGTTCAGTAAGGAATGGGTCCGGCTTTGTGTTGCAGGGGATCGGGAGTGGTCCTCGGTACGGTGATCTAGGCCACGTACTGTGACGGGAGGTACCCCAATAGCCCTGCCATTGTATGGAATCCAAAATCCATTAAGTGCCGTACGTATTAGTTGTGCCCAACTATGTTGGAACGTGAGATGTAAGCATTCCATCTATTTCTGTATTTTACTTGAAAACCCTAGACACTATTATAATATCATTGAATTTCCTATCAAATGTTTTGGTTAGCGCAAGGTAAAAACTTTTCCATGTTTATGTGTGGGAAGTCTTACGTGATACCTTTTCTTTCAAAAAGTTTTTAAAAGTTAAGCAACTTTAACCATTTACTCACACCAGACCCATGTCTGACCCGGAGTTTATTTCTGTTTTTCTTAAACTCTTGGGTACTCAAATTTTTACTAGTAGCCAAGGGATTCAGGTTAGGATTTTAGGTTGGCTTGACGAATTCTGAAGGGGCAATGGAGCAGGAGGCTTCTGCGTATAGCTATAGAGTATTCCGTTGTGTGTTCTCTGAGTTGTTGTATTGAGTTGTATAACTAGACAGGTGTTTATAACTGTCTAGTATGAGTTGATTATGCTGTGTATCTCTGATGTATATGATACTATGTAAAGTATTATGTGATTAATATAATTTATTCGTTCCGCTGTTTAGATTCTGATGTTGTTTTATTTCTTCTTCTCTATCTTTTCTCTTTTTCTATCCCTTTCTTTCTTAAAAATGATGCGATTTTCTGTGGTAAGAAAGTCGGGTCGTCGCAGATAACCGAATAAGGAAATTGGAATTTTCTTTGAGAGATTTTGTGTTTATTCATGTTTCACCTATGAAGGGTGTTGTGCTTTTCAATCGATCGAGAAAATTAGCACCTCGATATATTAGTCCATTTCCCATCACTGAATGTATTGGTTCCGTGGCTTATCACCTTTTGTTACCAGCTCAATTTTCTGCTATTCATGACGTGTTTCACGTTTCTCATTTACGGAAATGCCTTCGAAATTCCGATTCTATTCTTGAGCCTGGTGTTATTGAAGAAATTGAAGTTTCGCCTAATTTAACTTATAAGCAACATCCTATTCGTATCACTACATCGGAGGTAAAACGCCTTCGAAATAAAGATGTCCCTCTTGTGAAGGTTTAATGGTCTTCAAATCCTAAGAATTGTTCTTGGGAATCTAGAGAATTCATCGAGCGAACACATGCGGACTTACTTTCTCGTGCTCCTTGAGGTGAACTTTTTATTTTAAATTTCTTTTGTGGTGATATGCTTTTATGGTTGTTACTTTTTATATTTTCTTCTAAAGTATTGCGAGGACGCAATTTCTTTAAGGATGGGAGTTTGTAACAACCCACATATTTAACGATTTGTATATTTAAATATTTTATTTAAACATAGCATCGTTAGTTGGATTTAAGTCCGAAAGGTTACTTTTTGCAAACAGCCGAATTAGGACTCGATAACACTTCCATTGAGTTCAAAATGGTGTTAGCGACCTTTTTGAGTATAAACATTGATATGTTTGGAGCTAGCTAAAATTTTGACCTTTTCACTTAGGGCTTTGGGTTTGGACTTGGGGTTCAACCCACTAACTAAACTCATCTTATATCCTAACTCCACCACCTCTCCTCTTCATTCTTTCATATTTTCCTAACACTTAAGCTTTAGTTAAAATGGTGGAGGAGATTAGAAATTAAAATCCTAAGCCCTAGTTTCTTTAGCAAATCCAAGTTTTAGCTCCAAATTCAAAGAGAAGCTATTGGTAAGCATCATCTTCTTCTTTTCCAACTCATTCTACCTTCAATTTCAGAAATTCCTAAAGTCTAACTTAAGAAATGTTTTTCTTTTAAGCTTAGATTCAAGCTTCTTAGGTTGGAATTGAAGAGTGATTGTTCTTGCCTTGCTCTATAGCTTCTCCATCCTTGTTTTTGTGAAAAAGTTGAGATTTTTATCTCACATCTAAGTCAATAATTATCTTTGATTGTTAGGTATGAATTCCTAACATCTTTACATGTTCATTTGATTTTGATTTTGATTGATTTGGTGAATATTCCAATTTTTGGTGCTTTGAAAACAAAATCTACGAAAAACCTTATATGGATGTTGGACATGTTGATCGGAGCGTATTGGTGAGTCTTTAAAGTTGGGTGGTCGTTTGGCGTAAACCCCTCATAATCGTCACTCATTCGATTGCTACCGATATTATTTGGCCATCAATGGCCTAGGGGAGAAAATACCCCAGGCTTCAGTTTCAGACGTTTGAAACAAATGATTCAGACGTCTAAATACTGTCCTGGGAAAAATTTCATTCCCCAGGTCAGACGTCTGAATTATAAATTTCAGACGTCTGAAATTGCTTGTGATCAACCCGAGAGCAAATAGGCTAAAATTAGCCATTTTCAGACGTCTGAATTTAATGACTCGGACATTTGAATAATGTTCTAGAAAACATTTATTTTCCAGTTTCAGACGTCTGAATCATTAGTTTCAAACGTCTGAATCTGCTTATCTCAGCCCAATTTTCCTAAGTTTTTTGGGTTTCCAATTTTAATCGATTCGGGTTGATCCAACTTATTGTTATCATCTATCGACTTTGATGACTTCCTTTTTTTGGAAATTTTGGGAATATCCATTTGGATGGATTCAGTATTGATTTTTATGGATTTGACTCACGGCTTCGAATGTAAATTTTGGTGATTGATTGTTTTACTATCATTTCTGTGATTTGTCACTATAAAAATACAAAGGTTTCCATTCTTGTAGTAAATATCAAAACTCTTTCATCAAAACGATTTCGACATTATTTTATTTCAAAACTTGTTTCTTCAACCGTTTTCCAAACTATTAGTATATACAAACCTTTACCTCATTCGTTTGAGAAATCTAATTAAATGGCTTAGTAAAACAAGTGGTATGAAACGCATGCGTTTACTTCGTCAGTTAATTTTTGGACTTGTTCGATTGAAACTTTTGTGACAACTTTCGAGTGGAGAGTTACAATTTGTTCGTAAATACTTAAGTTAAGCAAGTGGTTATGGGACATGAAGCTAAACTCATCTATTTACTAGCTTAGTGTAATTGACACTTCTTGATGATCGATGATGATCATTTTGTGATTTAGACTAGTATTGTGCGATGTCTCTTTGTCTGCGGGGGAGACTAAACCCCATTTCCGTGGAGCTTCGGCTTAATTGGTGGGGTAGTGACCCACGGTCTTCGGATCGTTTTGTGGAGCTTCGGCTTAAAATAAATGGTTAGCAACCATGGAATAGCGTTCCATTTTGTGATACACGTGTTGGTGAGTTTTCATGCTCCCGTTTTGTGATAGGTCTCCCTTTTTTTTTATGATTTCTGGATTTCTATTGATGATTTCTAGAATTTGTGTTTCACCAATTTTTGTGAGTACATTGATAAGTTCTATCAATATTTGTGCATTGGTGAATTTGTATTTCAACAACTTTTACAATTGGCATTGTGATGGTTGCCAATATTTGAGACTTGGTGAATAAAAATAAAGAGTATGACCTTCTTTTTGATCTTTGAGAAGATTCTTGTGATATTGATTAATCTCTGGTTGATTTTCAATTACATACTTATCACAGTATGGATTTACGGTTATCATACGTTTTTGTCATATCTCTTATCCTATATTATTTTATTTTATATTTATAGCTAGACTGATCCGTTTATTATTTTCTTATTAAATTATACTCGGGTCAGACCGAGATGTTACAGGTGCTTTTGCTTGACTCTTTATATGGAGCCATCGTCTGACTTTTGCCGTACTACATTAGATTTGTAGTTTTTGTTGATATACATTAGAGATAGAGACTCTTTGATGTAAATGTATTATTTTGTGTAGCACTTGTATATATTCTTTTGTGCTATTGTGGATCTTGTTTGACCACTACTCTGATGCACACACTTTCATGAGTTATATTCATATCAGTTTCCGCCTTAGAGATATGAACTTCTGTGACTGAATTGTGTTATGCTTATTTCTGTATTTGTTTCCGAAGATATTATAGCCACTGTGTAGTAGTTTTGAATTTGTATCGGTATGTCGGATTTCGTCTTGAAATGAAATGTATGTTATACTATCTGACATATCGGTGCTCGCACAAAGCAATTACATGGATGGTCGCTCCTCAACAGCCTTATTCTTTGTGCTAGTTGACGGCATTACCCCGTAGTGTCCTTGGCTAGCGTGAGTATAGAGGTGGGGCGTCACACTTACCCAGTTCCAAAATAATACCATGTCTATTTTCCTTATTCCGGTGTTTAGAAACTCCTATCGATACAGTTATCCATTCTGTATCGACCAGAAATCATAAGCCACTCAACCGATAAATCATCATTATATAAAATATTTTCATAGCACTAATAAATACACGCACATATATATACACACACAAACTCACTCCAAGAATCCACTTATCCTATCTTAAATGAGTTTACCTCACCAATGCCCTGGCGTTCGCTCAACCTAAGCACTGATACCATTTGTAATGACTCGCTTTTTTGACCATAATACATTCACGATATTCATGTGCCGAGCATCCAAGTGGTAGAGAGATAGATTGTTGGAGTAAAAAAAGAAAAGATTGAAATATAATCTCACATTATGACTAGTAATATATAACATACAACAGATCTTTACAAAAGAAAAATGTAATGTGCATACATCAAATCGGAGTTAACTAACTTATCATCAGCTTGGTTAGTTATGACAACCTATCCTCACAATTTCTGAAAAATAAAACCAAAAAATGCAGTGGAAAATTAAAATATATGTGAATATGTCTTAGAGGCATCTATAGCATTTGTAACTGAATCAAAAAATGCTCCGTCTTACCCGAGCATTGTAAATAATTAATGCCCAGATCAGTCTGGTAAACCAACATGAGAAACACGGCTAAATTGGATTTTAAATGTTATAAAATCGTTAAAAAATATTGGTATCCCATAAGGCCATGACACACATAAATATGGAAGGATTTTTACCTTATGATAATCAAACCATTTTATAGGAAAACTTATGATATTATAGTAATGTCTAGGGTTTAAAATAAACATGGAAATATAGCCAACAAATTTACATTAATTAAATCTCGGTATAAAGGTGTACAACTAAGTTCGAAAGGCACTTATTGAAAAATGAATTCCATCAGTGATAAGGCACTAGGGTATCGCCTGTCATGGTACATCTCTACATAAAATGTACCTAGGTCCTCGCATGGACCCTCTACATCGCAAGATCGGTCTACCCCTTACTAGATAGTACTGAATATTTCATTTCCCTGGTTGCTTTGCAACCTTTTCTTGAGAGCTCACATGCACAACCAAATCTATATATAATAATCTAGAAAGGGTGATGACGATACCTTAATGACTGCGAGCAACATAGCCTTGCGGTATATCTCTAGTGTTAGTCATTCTTAGTTGGTGAGGCTAGAGGTTACGTTTTACCTTTTAGATAGCAATCCCACTTGGAATGCTAACATTGCCCTCTAGGAAACAATGTAATGCCAACATTCATTGATACAAGTCATTCTGGATATGAACAAACTGAAGGCGCCACTTCTACTACATCTAATCTGGAATCACCCTTAGGATTAGTAGCAAGTAGCCCTTGTATTTCAAAGAACTCCATCTTCGATCATCTTCCAGATATCTCCAATTCGAATGCTTATGCCAGTTCAAAGTGGTTTTCAAAAAATATATCTGATCTTGGTCTCTTCGAATCGACAACGATTATTTTAAAACTGGCCAAGATTTGATAGTCGATTTTTTAACTATCAAATAACAGATAATTCAACTAGATATTTAACCCAACATTGTGAAGCAAAAGTGTCCACTAAGCCTCTTAAATTAAACCATTTGGTAATTAAAATTACTTTATGAATACTTGTATCAAAATACTTTTACAAAGATATACTAAAAAATCTTCTATACCCTTTATTATATTTGGAAAATATTGATATGCTTATCTTAACTGTATAAGTGTACTCACAAAACATCACACTTTCGCAACGTAGAAAATGTACATATATATTTATCTCAATAGTTTAAGTATATATACAAATCTTAGGAAAGATTTCTTTACAAAACCATACTCATTTGGGTTAAAACAAATGTCATTTCAACATTGATAATAATAATAAACCCAAAAAACATCTCTTCTAGCAAATTTAAATAGATCGTGAAGAAAATAAGACCAAATATACTTACCGCCACTTCTTTATTTCAAACAGTACTATCCCCTGATTAACAACGAAATCGGACAGGTTAGAAAACTATTCTTGCGTTGATACACATTCTTATATCTCAAGATACAAACAAGTTTCCATGCCTCAAAAATTGATGTCAATTATAAAAAAAGCATTTTGCATACCACCGTAATTTAAATTTACCATTTCTAGAAATCGAGTCTCTTTCCTTTTCTAAAGATCCCTTTTATAAAATACCTTTATAAAACTCATTTCTATTTACAAAACTCTTTTATATCTATAAAACTGCTTTATATTTACAAACTCCTTTTATAAAACGTTATCTATAAAACTCCTTTTATAATACTCCAACTCCATTTATCGAACTCTTTTTATAAAACTCATTTTTGAATATAACAAAAACCCTTTTTATAAAGCAAAACTTAAAATAATAAACCACACTCCAAATATAAACAAAACTCCAAACATAATTCTAAAACCTATGTACTTTTCATAGCTGATTATTTCATATATTACAATAACTTCACAATTGTGATGTATTTCTCCAATTTATCAAAAAGATAATATTTATATTTTTATAAAATTCCATTTATACACCTATCCTTTTATTTATAGAATACTGCTTATAAATCTCTCTTTAATTTATGAAAAACTATTTATAAATCTGTTCTTTTATTAACACAGTTATATAAAATTCATAAATATTTATCACAATACATTTCTATTTTCTTTTAAAAGCATAATCACTTCTAAACAAAAAACAAATCCCTTTTATTTCCTTTAAATCAAACAGTCTTTATAAAAACAACTTTTCTATAAAATTAAATACTTTCCATAATAACCTTAAAGATTCACAAATCTATATATATATATTAGAAAAGAATGATAAAGGAAATTAAAAGTAAAATAGAGAAGTTCAAAAATTAGTTTTAAATATCATGGAAAATACAAAAGGTTAGATTTAAATCATTATTAAAATCAGAAATTGTTTCCAAAATCAAACAGCAATTATAGTATTCTCAGAATATTAAATCGAGGCCAATGGTTATTATAGCACTTTGCCATTGTTGTTACTACCTTTGTCTCTAAAAAAGGTTAATTTTTTTAACATATGTCGGTGTCACAACAAATATGGCTAAACTATCAAATTTCAACGTTTAATAATTTATCTAACCGGCATGTAACTGAAATAAAATCAACAAGTAAAGAAATATAAATTAAAATCACAATATTGAGAATCCGAATATCTCTATAAAATACCATGTATTTCATTTTAAATGACATTTGCTTTTCATAGCTGAACTTTAACCAAACCAACCAATAATTTATCCAAACGCAAACTGTAAATTTTATCTACTTTATATCATTCTGATTATCCAAAAAGCTGAGTACTAATGAAATTCCAAAGGATACTTTGGCATTTCAATTTGAACTTTAGTTCAAAATTTTGCTTGCTCCAAACTTGACAAAACCAGTTCCATCGCATAGTTGTCACCATTCTGAGTGTAACAAAATAAAAAACCATGTCTCGATTGGTCCTCGTATGAGAGTTATATTTTTATAAGTTTTTGAGATAAATCACATTAATTAAATCACTAATTACGTAATTACTTTGCCAATTACCCTATTAATAAGTTAAAATCTTCTTCTCAAGACACTTCCACCTACAACTTGGAGCAAATCTACCATTTGCCAATCCTTCAACCTTCCATCTCTCGCTCATCCCTCCCCGAAAAGGCGTTGCACCACCTCCAATTCCTCCTCTTCGCAGGCTCCACCATCCCACCGTAGAAACCTCAAGTCTAACTTTCCTTCCAAGGTTGCGCCCTACAGCCCCAAACATGATTGTACACCATGTCGTAACCATAATTCGAAGGCCGTGCCCCCACCATTTTCTAGCTGTCGGTGCTCCATCTCCTCACAAATCCAAATTCGAACTCCATTTAGCTATTCGTTGAAAACCCACCTAAGGAAAACCAACCTTAGCTTAATAACACTCACGTTCATCACCGTCGATCGCCAAAGCACAACCAAACACTCCAAAAATGGTAAAGATGTGTAGATCTGGGCTAGACAAGATCATTGAAACTTATTTCATAATTTTTTTTCGAGTATTTTGATTTACATTAATTTTTAAAATGGTAGGCTAGATTATTTTATAGTTGGATTAAGAAAAATGAAAGAGAAAGGGAGAAAAAGAAATGTGCTAAAATTTCAAGGAGTTATGTTTTAGTTTATGTCCAAATTTCTTGTATTTCGCTGCATAGAAAATCATTTGCGTACAGGCCACGAACGATAAATAAAATTACAATCGAGCACAAAAATGCAATACAATCCCAAAACAATAATAATACACACTGGTTATCTTATTCTATAAAATTACCAAAACACTATCGTTTGCCAAAAACTCATCTAATGATAATTTAAAAAATTTCCAAATTAAAATTTATGGAAAAATCAAATAAACTAAATTAAAAATACATCATTAAGAATCAATCCGTTATATAAATAATTGATTTTTTGATTATTTATTAAATTTGAATCAAATCTGAATATTTAAATTTAAATATTCCTATTCAAAATACTAAAAAATCTACGTCATTAAGGTGTGTGGGTTCATAATTAACAAGAAGATTTATATAGAATTAAGTTTATTATATTCTATTCTATCTAAAATTGTTTTATTTTAATCAGAAATATGTTTTTCCAATAAGTGGAATAGATTGGAAATTTGATAGAAATTTATCTCATTTGAGTGTGATCCTTATCTAATCTAAAATTGGTTAACAATCTATTGGTTCAAAATTGATTTAGGTTAAACAAGCTATTGTTGTTAAATTGAAATATATCGATATATCAATACCCTATTGATTCTAAACTCATTTATTATAATTTAATGACAAACACACTTATAAAATGGTTAGAAACTTAAAGTGAAAATATTGGAAACTGTAGATTAACAAAGTAGAGGTTTTACGTAATTTGCATAGAACAATTTGTAATTAGCAAAAAAAGAAAAATAATTAAATGGAAAAAAATCAACTATGATTGGTACTCACTAGAGCAGTTCGGTAGCAAGGGATCGATCGCTTCAGTAGCCGATGGTCGATCAGTTATCGGTGTTTGGGCCAATCTGAACTTAGGCCTTAGGGTCGGGTTATACACACACATATGCACAAACATATATACATATATTTATGGATGTTAGTACTAAAATTAGTTCCCTCTTGGACATTACGGGACTAGATAGATGTGTACGTTAGCAATAGGCCTAGACACTATTTATTCGGCATAGTCGATATTTGGTAGGGGCAATTTGATCGCAAGTTGCACTCACGTGAGCATTTTCGGTGTATGCACAACACTGACGAGGACGCTTGGAGAAGCGTATGGCTTGGCACTAACGGGAGGTTCCCAGATAAAAGATATGGTATTTGATTGTTGATTAGATGTCCGACGCTATGCAATAAGTGGTATTACGTTACCATTCTGAGTGGACACAGATGCATCAGACCCTAAGACGTCTTTGGTGTGAGTCGGCATTGTGTGCTCCTTCTTAGTGTGTAAATATGATATCTGTAGTCATAATTTGAAAAGCGGTCCTAAGGTTGATTTTGCAGGTGATCCCATATTGGAATAGTTCCAAAAGTTATTTGCTAATCCATAAGAGTTTTAAGTTTTGAATAGTTGTTTGACCCAAAGTATAAACTGTCGCAATATGTCAGTGTGGGTGTAAACTACCATAGTAAATAGTTTGCAAATACAAGTACAATACTATAAGTCACATGGAGTATTAATGAAGTCAATTGCATGTGATCACCATATATTAATGATGTAACTCATTCATCAGACTTTGATTTGACCTACTCCTTTCGTTTTTCCTCCATCACAAGGGAACATGGCAGTAACTGATTGATCTAGATCTAGTACGTGGAGAGGCAAGCTTGGTGTCAGCATTTCTTATTACTATCTGTTACTCTCTATGGAACTGTTTCTCATACTTAGTATTTATCAAACTTTATGCTATATTTCTATAAACTTTGGGTTATGAATACGTATGTTTTGAGAGTGTGTTTTTTCAAATACTTTCTAAGATGATTATTTTATTTATTTATATATTTCATCCTTTCGCTGTGAGATTTTAAAGTGCAGAATGTCTTAGATTTTATCCTTATGTTCTTAGTCTCCGTATTGTCTAAAAACTCGATTGCTCGTACTTTTGGCACAACCCGAGTTCGAAGGTAACAATAGGCTTTCGAACAATGTGTCCAAAGATATAGGTTGTCATACTTGATATTAGATCATAGGTTTGAAAATTCCTTAGGAGTTAGAAGCATAGAGAGAATGAATATGAAAAAAAATTAAAAGAAAAATTCTAAAATGTTTTCGAAGAGTTTTTCAAAATGGGTTTCTAAAAAGTATATATATGTACAGATATTTTTTTTTCCAAAGGTTTATATATATACATGTATAATAAGAAAAAAAACACTATTACTTATTCTTGCTAGTACTATTTGTGGAAAAGATGCTAATAATTCATAAATCACAACTAGAGAGGATGAGCGATCCTACTGGTTGCGGCTCAGGTGATGCAGTTGAGATTCTAGGCGTGAATGTTCGGATATGGTTTCATCGATATCCGCAAGCGAGAGGACAAGCCAAGCTTAACACTAATGTGGGATCCACAATGCAGGCACCTGGTGTAGTTCCTGCCCACCCGCCTCTCATCGATTTCGCCAAGCTATGTAAGGAATTTGTTAGTCTGGGAGGGAAGCCGTATGTGGAGACCGAGTCATATGTGAAACCAAAGTCATCGATCCACACTTTTGAGAGGATTTTAGGATTGCTGGGTCTTGAAGATGATGTTAGGAAACAACTAGCTATTTGGCATTCACAAAGAGATGCACTAAATTGTTAGGATGTGCTAATGGTAGAGACCAATGAGGGAGAGAGGACTTGGGGAGAGTTCAGAAAGCATTTTGAGATGAAGTTTCCTTCCATAACAGAGAAGAAAATTCGGTTGGAGAATTTCGTACATTTACAGTAAGGAGAGATGTGTTAGAACCTCCATTATATAATTTCAATGACCACAACTGTACAATCACATATATTATATGTCTTATCAAGATTAAAGGTATATACTACAAGATATCATCATGCACAAAGATATTGGGACTCGAAGACAAACAAAGACTTATGGACCATGCTATGATTAGTAAGGTCATACTAGTGTATTAAGAGTCTTAGACAAACTTTGTAAGGTCTCCTTAGGTATGTATACACACACGAATTTATATGCATAAAATAAGCACTAAAAACATTTAACAATGGCATTGAAAATTATTATAATATAAAAAAGCTATCCATAGACATTTGTGAATACTTTGGGGAAATTATTCCCTTAAGCCATAAACGTCTATGTAAAATCCACAAACGTCTGTCATATGGCAGTTGCTCTGATCTAATAGGATGTTTCATTTCATTTTGAATAATAGCGTCTCTTCTTCAACGATTGCATCCACTAATGCAGATAGAGTTGTTTAACAGTAACTACTCCTCTTCTATATCTCCTTAAACCTATAATACTTCAAAGATTGAGAACTGAAATTTTCTCTTGATTTCTTATTAAATTTCTATTTACAAATTTGTGCATCTCTTGCTTACATGATCTCAATCTATCATATTCAAAATACTATGTTTGATTAAACTACTTAATGCAACTCAAAGTATTCACATTCACATACTCAAAGGAGATCATAGGAAGGTTTGTACTACCAGTAAAAATCCATGTTATTTGGAATGCCCAATGGTCAGAGAATAACTTTTGTACTAATCTATTCCTCCAGCCGAACTGAGGGTTATTTGGTCAAACGAAATACCTAAAGGGAGCTTTGGGAATGGACGTAAGATGGAAGATTTGAACCAGTATAAAATATCTGGTTTACTCGCTTTTATTATCTATCTTGTTTATACTATGTTAATTTACACTATTTAGTATAATTATTTGTACATACTCTCGCATTAGTACATAAGTTGCATTATATAAAATCCTTACATTTTCATTTGGCTTCAGATCATGGTCATTTCAATCCACAGTCACACGTAGCTGAAAAATCATTAATATGAGAAGCACTTTTCAAGAAGGTCAATCAACTACACGTCCTCGCTATATACTTGTTCTAACTATGCTTACTGGTTAACTAGTATGAGAATTTTTATGGAAGCAAACAAGTTAAAAATATGGCTAGCAACTCAAAACAAATATGAAGCACCTAACACCAAAATCAACACTTGGATTGATTGTAAAAAAGCAGCGGCATCTAACAATACCAAAGCTATGAATTCATTGTTTTGCTCACTTGACAAAAATGAGTTTTCATGCATGTTCATGCAAGATGCTTTGCACCACAGAATATGTTATATGGCGCATTTTACAAGTCACACATGAAGGCACAGCTAAAGTCAAGAAACTAAAATCTTGACTTTACAAAACCAATTTTCATCTTTCAAAACAAAAGAAAATGAATCAAGATATGTATTTTAGATTTCAAACCATTCAACATGCTCTTATGGTGCTTGGAGTCAAATTCATAGATTTTGATTTAGTCGCACGAATTTTAAACTCTTTGACAAATGAATGGGAAAGAAAAGTTTTAATCATCGAAGAAGTTAATAATCTTTATCAACTCAAAATCAAAGAGCTAATAGGAAATCTGACGTCATATGAAGCTAAATTGCAGGCTATAAAGGATCAAAATCATGAAAAGAAAAACATAGCACTTCGAGCAAGTAACGAAGATTCGGACTTAGACGAAGATGAGATTTTTTTGATTGCTAAAAACTACAACAAATTCAAGAAGTTCAAGAAGATGACCAGATTTCAAAATGGTGAAAAACCAAACTCCTCAAATCAAATATCAATTAAATGCTACGAGTGTGACAAATTCAGTCATATAAAGAAGAACTGTCCACAGCTCAAATGATAAAAATAAAAGAAAGTTTGAAAAATTCAAGAAAAAGAATGTTCAAGTAACATGGGGCGATTCAAATTCATCTTCTTCGTCTGATAGTGATAGTGAAAATGACTCAAAACAAACGAATGTGTTTTTTGGCTAACACTGATGAGGTATGTCTTGGACTTACTTATGATGAGATAAAGGAAATTAGCATTGAATTAGGTGATAAAATAAAGAATCAAAAATATTAAATAAGGAGTATGTAGTATAGTATAGTTAACTAGAGCAAAATTAGAAATTGGATTATTAAAAGATGAAAAATAATGTTACAAGAAAAAGTAGAAATACTCAATAAAAACGTGTAACATTATTATCTCAAAATGACATCTTATTACATGATTTAGAAAATTATAAGTTAGAAAAGGTTAATATTAAAAAAGAAAAACAAGAATTACAAGCAAATTTAGATTCTAGCAATATTGAAATTTGTGATCTTGAAAGTAAGTTTGATAAAATAACAAATAGTGAGAAAATTCCACAAAAGAAAACAAAATTTAGGAAATTTGATTAAAATATCTAAATCATCTGGAAACCAAAATGAGTTGTGTTTTTAAAGCAAACAAAAGTCAAAGAATTATAGCACATTATACATAAAATTCAAAAAGACGAAGTTAAAAGCTAAGATTAAGAATCCTTACACAAGTATGATCAAAATATGGATTTCTAAAACAAATAATAAACTAATTAGACAAAAGTGTATTGATGAATATTCAAAGAAAGTCGTACATAACAATACTTACATTTCTAAAGAAACCAAATCCTCATGGATATGGCTACCTGTTAATTATGCTAGTATATGATTTTTGTTTGATGATAATAAACGGATATATATTCACTTAAATGTATTTGATAATGTACTATTTTATTTTTGCATAATTTAATAAATATTTGCTAAATGAAATAAATAACACAAAATTTAAATTCAATTGGATATTTTATTCAAACAAATATTTATTACAATTTTGAATAGTACAAATTTGAGCTCTCACTACATACAAATTTGATTACATCACAATTTGTCATTTACATTTTCACCTCACTACATGTCCCTCATTCACTGGTATTTATCTTCAACTCTATTCCATATTGAATCCAGCATCTGAGCAATTTGCAAAAACAAACATTGACGCAGTAAACTTGAAAAGAAAATATTTTTGCAGTGTAAAATAAAATGTAATTTTGAAAATATTATTTGCCTTGGTTATTTGGGTTGTTCATCATCACTTAAATTTGAATTCATCAAACACGAACAACTTGTGACATGCACAGTTTATCACTGTACATGCCACAAGGCTGTGCATACCGATATACACTTGATAAAATTACAAGGACAAGTGAGTACAAGGTCAAACCTAATTAAAAGCTGGGTTCAGCACAAATGCAATACAAATAAAGTCACGACACGAGCACAAGGTCAAACCTAAGCTATAAGTTGGATTCAACGCAGGTGAAATACAAAGTTGTCAAGTACAAGTGAAAATGCTCGATTAAAGCGATCAAACAACACCAAAACTGGAAAGAATGAGTGACATGTATAGATGCAATCGAAGACCACTCAACAGCAAGCTGGTGATGTATATATGAACCCAGAACACAGACCATGCTGACAATTGCCATCTGATGAAGCAGTTCAATATCAAACCGAACCAGCACAAGCAACTCAAGCTAGCATATCAGATAGTAATAGTGCTTGCAGTACAAAAATAGCGTGCACTAATGTACGTGAACATGAATGAAACTGCAACAAGCCTCAATAGAAAATAATGAAGTATTCAGTGTATAGCATATTCAAGTGCATCAGACCACACAAGTGTACATAGGCTCTAATGAGATGGAACCAAATAGTCGAGATAACTCAAAGTGAAGACAACAAGTGCAAAACGAAGTAAAGCAACATTGCATATATATAGAGAGGTACTGAAGTGATGAACCAACATACTATGCAACATAAAGATGGAGGCAGTGAATATATACAGTGATATGTACAAAACAAGTCAAAGACTGCAACACTACGACAACTACAAGTGATCAAGCATCAGGTCGAAAACACTACAGAATAGTTGTTATGAACCAGTTAGTGCCAAAGTCAATATCATCACAGATTCAACTGGTCGAAGTTATGGAACAACAAGGTTATCAATTCAAACCAAATTCAAATGATATACAACAGTTTTGAAAAAAGACAGAGAAGTGGCAGTTTCAAATTAATGCAATAGTCTAAAATAAAAAATGAATAATGCTCCAGACAAGTTCAACGGCCGAACAAAGACAAAATCAAAGCAATGGACGAAGTAACAGAGACCAAAATCATCAAGCCATGGTTTTCAAGAAATAGAACAGTTCAAACTCGAAGTCATGTCAACCAAGTAGCATAAAAATATACGAAGTGACAAAGTCTGAGAAATCATCAACATCCAAGCATAATCAAACGGCCAAGTCGAAAATTATCAAACAAATATTCAAACGAAAATATAGGAATTAGAATCCTATAAAACCCAATCATCATCGGCCGTAGAGATGCATTCGAGTTTGAGCAAAACAGATACCAAAAATCAAATCAACAACTCGAATCTGATCAAGTTCGAGCAAGATAAACAGTAAAGTAGAAAAGCATAAATTACATACCAGATTTTTCAAATCAAACTCGATCAAATAAGCAGCCGAAGCTAAGCTACGAAGAGATAGTCGATCGACAGAACAAGGAAAGAGAAATCACCTATTCGATCAATCAATCAATGTCGGCAGCTTCTAATCAAAAGCCTTAGTTTATAATTTCAAAACGAACGAGCAACAACCATTTTCACAAAGAAGAATACAGGCCGAAGAAATAAGCGATCAAAATGGGGGAAATATTTTTACACAGTTTTTTTGTTGGGCCGGTTATATTCTTCCTTGGGATTTAAAGTTTAATTAGGGCTTTTTGTTTTTAGTTGTTTTTATTGTATTTACTCTTTTAAACCTTTGTAATTTCTAGTCGTGCGACTAGGGGATGAACTACGATGGTGTAGTTCGAGAATTCACAACTCAGTCACTGAGTTGTGGCACGGTTTTGAGCGTAGAGTTATGTTAGTCCATAGCATGTGTCGTGAGTTTACATGTGTAAGCTTCAGACTACTTAATTTCTAGTAGAAACCTTGGAGGCAACATGCAGGTAGGGTTTTTCCGAAGCTGGGTAAATCTATGTGTTCTGTTTTCTGTTTTTTTTATATTCTGCTATTATTTGTGCCGCTATTATTTTGCTGTGATCTATGTTAAAATTATTTTATATAAACTTCCGCAATAACTTGTATAATTGATAGTATTACCCTATTCACCGCCCTCCTCTAGGGTGAAATTGATCCTACACTACCTTCTTCCGCTAACACGTAGGACCTTAAACAAAGAACATGGGTACCAACTAATTTTTATTTATTTTGCATGTACCCAAAATTAAAATTAAAAGTAAAGAGAAACGGATGCTTGATAGTGGTTGCCCCAAGCACATGACTAGAAATGCTCATATGTTATCCAATATAACATATATCGATGGTGGCACAATGAAATTTGAAGATAATTCAAAAGGATTTATCATTGGCATTGGAGAAATCATCAATATCGGTATTCTAATTCTCATATTATTACTAATGTTTTATTGGTAGAAAATTTAAAACAAAACTTATTAAGTATAAGTCAGTTATGCGATAAAGGATTTAAAATTTATTTCGAGAAAAACAATGCAATATCATTGACCAAAATAAAAATCTAATTTCGAATGATTTAGAAATCGAAAAATAATGTTTTAAATATAAATGTCAAAAATAACACAAATTTATTCCTAGCCGCAAATCATGATGATAAATGGTTACGGTATAAATGTTTTTGTCGTATAAATTTTAATAATATCAACAAACTAGCTAAAATTGAATTAGATAGAGGGTTACCTAGAATCAACTACAAGGTTAAAAACCTATATGACACTTGTCAATTTGGTAAATTAAAGAAAATATCTTTTAAATATAAAAGTAATTCTCCACAAAGCAATCTCTCGAACTACTTCATCTAGATTTATTCGGACCGACACTAGTACGCTCAATAAATCATAAAGTATGTTTTTATACTTGTTGATGATTTTTCAAGATATACTTGGACATTACTTTTTTTAAAACATAAAAGTGACACTTTTGAAATGTTCAAAAAAATTTGTTAAATGAATTACAAATTTGATGAGCTTAAAGATTAAAAGTATATGAAGCGATCATGGAGGTGAATTTGAAAATGAACTGTTATTTTTGCAACAAAAAGGAAATTAGTCATAATTTTTCATTTCCACATACACCGCAATAAAATGGTGTTGTAAAAAGGAAAAATCAAACTTCACAAGAATGTACACGAACCTTAATAGGTAGTTGTAAACTACCAAATTGTTTTTTGGGCCGAAGCTGTTACTAACCCATCTTATGTATTGAATCATGTAACACATAGACCAATGACTAAAAACACATAATATGAAATATTTTTCGAAAAGTAATCAAAAGTATCGTATTTTCGAGTATTTGGATCAAAATGTGTTGTTTTAAACATAAAAGACTATCTAGGTAAATTCGATTCTAAAGCCGGTGAAGGAATTTTTTTTGGCTATACGGATCGAAGTAATGCATATATAATTTTTAATAAGTGAACAAACATTATGGAAGAAAGCCTTTATATATTGTTTGATGAAAACTTTGAAACTGATAACAATGATGGCGAAGATGACGATGACGATGAAGTTATAAATAAAACTAGTATACCTATACATGAAAATAATGATAATAGTATCAATAACAATAATGATAATGCGATAACTTCACCCCTAGGATATTAAAGGACATTGCAATTAATAATATTATCGGTGATTTAAATACAAAAGTATCGACCAAAAAAAATTGAATCAAATGAGCCAAGTTGCATTTATATCAAATTTTGAACCTAAAAATTATATAGAAGCATCGAAAGATGATTTTTTATTATTATTGCAATTCAAGAACTTAATCAATTTGAAAGAAATGACGTACGGGGACTTGTACCAAGACCAAAAAATCAATCTGTAATTGGAACAAAATAGTTTTTTAAAAATAATGCGAATGAAAATGGAAACATTGTTCGAATAAAGCAAGACTAGTAGCTTAAGGATATAATCAAGAAGAAGGAATAGATTATAAAGAGACATTTACTCCGGTAGCACATCTCGAAGCAATACAAACGTTACTTACTTTCGCATGTCATCATAATTTTAAACCTTTTCAAATGGATGTAAAAAGTGCTTTTCTAAACTGCTTCATAAAAGAAAAGGTTTATGTTGAACAATCTCCACTGTTTGTTCATAAAAAATATCCCAATCATGCATTAAAACTTAAAAAGGCTATATACGAATTAAAACAAGCACCTCATGCTTGGTATGAAAGATTAAAAACTTATTTGCAAAATTCCAATTTCCAATTAGTAAAATAGACTCTACTTTATTTATAAAATAAGAAAACAATGACATATTAATTTTACAAATATATGTTGACGAGATTAGGGTGAATTGAACTATTTTTTGGGTTTGCAAATAAGAAAACTGGGAAATGGAATTCTTATGAATCAAGAAAGATATTATTAAGATTTATTGAAATGATTTGGAATGGAAAATATCTCATGTAAACCAACTCTGATGAGTACTACGCTAGATTTAGATAAAGATGAAAATGGAAAAGATTCCGATCAAAAATTATACCAAAGTATGATAGGATCTCTGTTATACTTAAAGCCTAGTAGACCAAATATTGTGATGAGCATATTTTTATGTGCAAGATATCAAGCACATCCTAAGGAGTACATCATCTAGAGGCTAAAAGAATTTTAATATACTTAACCTACACCAAATAATACATAATCTTCCATCCTAAAGACAACTCTTTCGAACTCGTATCATATAATGATGCAGATTTTGGTGGTTGCAAGACATATAGAAATGTATAAGTGGTACATGTCGTTTCATTTGTCAATCTCTGATTTCGTGGTTTACTAAAAAGAAAAATTTTGTCTGTCTCATAACATGTGAAGCCGGGTATATATCAGCAGCCTTAGCCTCTGCACAAGTAAAATATGTGCAACAAATTCTTCAAGATTTCAGTAAAATCATAACAAATTCTCCTATATATTGTGATAATACTAGCGCTATAAATCTATAAAACATCCTATTAATTGTTCTCGAACAAAACACATTGATATTCATTACCATTTCTCAACAGATAATGTTGAAAAATGATTTATATCACTTGAATTTGTAATAAAAAATCAAATTGCCGATATTTTTATCAAGCCACTAAGCAAACCAACTTTTACAAAATTAAGACAAGACCTATGAATTTGTTCTTACAATGAATTGGTAAACTAAAATGTATAAAACTAATATAAGATGCATGAAATAATTTTGTAAAATTAATTAAAAATAATTTTATCCTCATAAAACCAACTAACTTCTGTTAAAATTCTATGGTAAAAATTTTACTCTAAAATTCTTCTAGAAATAGTGAAACAACTTTTATATAAACCAATTTTTTGCAAATTAAATACATATATTTTTACCAAGCTCTATTTGCAAACCATTTCTATTCAAAATGTCTTCCAATCATGACTCCACTTATTCGACTATCGACTTTATCTCACCTTCATCAAATAGCACCTACATATCATCAACTAAATCCACACCTCCATCAATTCCATTAGCCTCTCTAACCATTATTGCATTACCTAGCATCACACTAGCTTTTCTCCTAAGGAAAAGAAAGCCAAACAGTCAACTGATCTAGAATCGACATCTCTCAGCAACAAGTTGATGAGATATATCACTATCAACAGGAAATGATGGGATTCAACGAGAAATGTATTATGAGAAACGACGTCAAGGATCTCATCTTAACTTTCTCGAAAAATGCATCCTAGCAATTTTTGGACATTCACTAACAAAAAATTGCACATCAAAAATCCCTTTGTGTAAAAGAAACTCCTATCAAAGCTAATAACATTACTCCAAGAAATTTATGCAAGCTAGCCATCAAACCAAGACTAGATTGATACTCCAGCAAAGGTTAAACAAATTAGAAAGTCTCACCCCTCTAATAAAAACTGTTAGTTAAAGAAACAAAGGTTGAGCCTAATTTATGGGATTTACAACAAATTAGAAAGTCCTACCCCTCTAATAAAAACTAAGATTATGATAACATTTCATCTAAATTATTTACTTGATATTGTAATTTCATAAATATTTTATCAAAATAAAAGTTAAACATTTTTTATTTTCAAAAACTAGTATATTCTGTAAACAAAGGCCATAGACGTTTGTGGACAAACTCAGATATGTCCGTCAATGGTTTTAGGAAAAAAATTCCCGAAACAATAGACGTTTGTGATGACCCCACAAAGTCTTTGACTAGTTTTGGGAAATTTTTTCCTGAAACCACAGACGTTTGTGATGCTCCCATAGACGTTTTTGATAACCCCATAGACGTATGTGGCTGGTTTGGGAAACATTTTCCTAAAATCACATTAATACCCCATAGACGTTTGTTTTTAATCTTGGGTTCAATCTGGAACAGCCCTATATATTTAATTTTTTTGCCCCCTTACAACTATTTACCAAACTATATTCAAATCTAAACTAAAATCCTAGTTTCTAAAACTCTAATTGCTCAAAAAACAGCTCCCAAGGAAAAGGTTCCCATTAGAAAAAGATCGAAGAAATGTCATTCTTCATCTTCTCAAACCCCCCCAGTCATCGATACTCACATTCAAGAGTGTCTTCGAAATAACACGATTGCAAACAAGAGATTTGAAGAGCTAAATTAATAAAAGCTTCATTCTGGTCCATTCTACAAATTTTGCATTTTTGGAGAATATAGAGAATTGAAAATAAATATAGGAAATATGTAAGATGCTTGTATTGAACTTAAGAAACGAATGGTGTAATTCTTAAGTAAAAATTTGGAGTTGAGAAAATATTCTAAATTAAAAAGTGAATGAAGATTAAACTGGAAATCATGATATGATGATTGTGATAAAAAATCAATGTGAATAAAAGAAAAGAAAATGGATATAGTTAATAATCAATTAGAAATAATTACGTGGGACGTACGTATTTTATTTTATTCGCATAGCGATTTGATCCAGGATTCGAGCACAGAATTTTGAGAGAGTTATATCTATCCGGGTTGGGATTTTTCAATCGATTTTCAACGGCGAACCTGGATATGGATTTTTGGTTGATTTTGGAAATTCTCTATCATAGTTTGTGGCTATGCAAAGAGAATGACAGTTTCTAATTAAAAAACCCGATCTGATACCGCGCTAGGAAGTCGCGCGGACAATACTAGTTCTGAAGGGAAATAGTGTGATCAAGTGTGCGATCGAATTTGATACTACGTACGAATGATATATGTATATCCTATGGATTTGAATGTAATAAATATTCAAACTTTAGTAAAAAATGTGTAAAATGATAAGCAGGATATACAGGTAATTTAAATGAAAAGGAAATTGGGATTTTGATTTTGAAGATGAATTTGAATTGCTCGAAAAAGGTATGTATTTAAATTTTCGTATGAAATTTGATGACTTTCTTATCTAGCTGCTTGACTTTTTTTTCTTTTTGAATCTAGAGGCCCGTTGTGGCATCTCATAGTCGTACCGAGCTAGCCGCGCGAACGAGACGTTGGCGAAATTTTTCGAAAATTCAGAGAGTTAGAAAATTTTTGAGAAATTTTGAAAATTTAAAATTTGAGTTTAAGTTTGAGTTGTTAAGAAAACTATGTTGTTTGGAGTTTATGGAAGATTTTGGCAAGTTAATTGAAGTGATAAGGGGTGTTTGATAAAAATATTGTTTTGAAAAGTTGTTTAAAACTATTTGGTTTTGGGAAAAATGATAAACGGGTTAAGGATCATTCTTTTTAACTAGTAATTTCGAGACGAAATTCTTTTAAGGGGGAAGAATATGATGACCCAGAATTTTGAACATTTGAAATTGAAATATTTAATTGATTTTAAATATTTGGAAGTTAGTTTAACTTGAATTTCAAATATCATAATGAATTTGGCGATTAAATTATTAAATTTAATTTATTTAGGTTGGATAAAATGTTGAATCGTTATTTTTAAGCTGATTAAAAATATTTTGAAGGCTTAGAAAATTTATATTGACAAGACTAAAGATAATGGAAACTTCAGAATTTAGTTTGAAAGTAATTTGTTAAGTTTTGAATTTTATCCTTTAAATCGATATTTAAAAAATAGCCTTCCGATGTACGGTCTTGGAATTTGATAAACCAATTCCATTAGATCCATAATAGTATATTATTATCGGATTTAAATTCGTAGCATTCAGAGTTGTTGTCTAGTCGTACGGTAGGTAAACACGTCGAATTTTAATTGAAAATTTAATATAATAACTGAGTTGTAACGATCCCCATTTTTACGCTAAATTTAAATTGGTAATTAATTTAATTTTTGAATTTAATTGCAAATTAATGGTGAGTTAGTTTGAATTTTTTCCAAATTTTATAAAGATGTGTGTTTGGTTTGCGTTATATATATATATATATATATATATATATATAAATAATCATTTGAGATTTGAATTTGAAATTCAAATTGTTAATATATATTGAAATTTAATTGGACTTAAAGGAAATTTTATATTTGAAACAAGAATATAATAAGTATGATTACTTAGGTTTAAAATGAAAATTTTAAAGTAAGTACTTGTTAATAAGTTTAATATCTTAAGTTTAAAAATATAAACGTATTGAAAATAAGAATTTATTTACTAACTTATAAATATTTATTAGTAATACATTTAATTTCAAACCATTTTTCTTTAATTTGTATAAGTATAAATAATACATAAGAAAGTATTAAATAATTGTTTTTAAAATTTGTAAACTATTAAATAAATTGGATTTTAAAAAAAACTATATTTTTAAAGAAAATATGAAATTGTATAAGTACAAAACAAAGTGTGATTTTGAAATTTAATAAATGTCTTGAATTTAAAATTTCTATATATTTAAAACTAATAAAAATTTTGTTTCTTAATTTTTGTAAATATGCATTTTGATGTGAAAAGATATATGAGTATAAGTAGTTAAATTATCTTTTGAAAATAAACATGATTTGTAAATAAAAATAAAATAAGGTTTAAAAAAATGTATAAATTAATTTAAGTTAAGGGTTTAAACACAATATTAAATCACATTGACATTTGTGAAATAAGGAGATAAGTAGTATGACAAGTGTTAGCTAATGATACAAGTGGCAAGTTAAAATTTTCTTTTAATTCAAATTTGAAATGCATAATAAAAGTTAGTAAGAAATCAGGTCCATTTTCTTTCAAACATTTGAAAACCTGAAAGAAAGTAACTCAAAAACTCAAAGCAAAGTTTAAATCAAAATCTGAAAAATGA
Source organism: Allium cepa (assembly GCA_030765085.1). NCBI lineage: Eukaryota > Viridiplantae > Streptophyta > Magnoliopsida > Asparagales > Amaryllidaceae > Allium > Allium cepa. Next base: position 563,201,619 of record CM060939.1, read on the forward strand.
AATCAAAAGAAGATTAAGAAAAAACACATACAAGTTCAAGAACAGAGATTAAAACTCTTCCCAGTTTTCAAAATCAAAAAGGAAAATAATCCAATAAGTAAAGGAATCAAACTGAAGACAGAAGCAAAGATTTAAAATCTGGAAACAAGACAAAGTCTTCAGCCTGGGAGTTTAAAACCAAAGAAGTCAAGCTTGAAGCAAATTTCAGATCAATAAACAAAATTCAAGTTCAGGCTCAAAAGGAAATTCCTCTCTGTTCTTCTCTGTTACAAATACCCAGGTGAGCAAACTCACTTATGTTGGCCTATATTCTTTGATGTTGTGATTAATGCTTAAATTTTGTTCTGGAAATGTTGTTTGATATGTCTGTGTGCTCGAATATATTATTGCATGCCTGTCATACAGATATATGTATATCTTCTCCTATGTTTACAGGCTAGAAACAAGAGAAAAATCAAAAAATCTCTGTAATTAATTGTTATAAGCTTAGTTGTATAAATAGAAGATAGCTAAAATAGGATGACATCAATGTTAAAAATAAATCCAAATTTTTATATTAAGGATTTAATGCAAAAATAAACAATAACAGTAGGAAATCAGAAACAAACCTAAAATTAAAAGTTTGGATTTTGAGATTAAGTTATAGGGATGCATTTGTATTCCAAAAACATGATTTTTGATAATCATTCTAGAAATTTTAAGCTTATAATTCATGTGAAAATTTAAGTTGATCAGAATGGGTTTTTTTTGTCAATTCGGGTCGATCGACCACAAATAAGATGACGTGCTTGTTGGAGGAGGAAGCTGGTGGACAGGGGACCATCAGAAAAATGTTCGTTTAATTTATAATTTGATTTGGATGGTCGGCGATCACGATTTAGGGTTATGTGCGTATTTTTGTTAGGGTTGGAATTCGCATTGTCGGTGTCTCGTGGTTGCTCCGAAACGCTCGTACCAGGGTGGACCAACGCGTTGTTGTGAGACACATCTCTGGTATGAATGGCGTGACCTCCGGTGAGCCGTGGCGAAGGCAGGGAAAGTTTTTCCGATGGGGTGTATAGCTCCAGTAGCACGTGAATACTCGATTTTGATTTGTGGGCAATTTTGAAGTTCTGGGTGTTTGGGTCGCTCAGGGGGGCCAGCGTCGACTTAGTGGTGGGTGGCGACTTGATCGGTGATGGCTAGGTTGGTGTGCACCGTGCACGCATGGGTTTGGTGTATCAGGAAGTTGGGGAAGAAGAAAGGAAATCGAGTTCAGGCACGTCGGAATGAGAGATTGACTCGAAGCATGTATCGTGCGTGAGGGGTTCGAGCTCGAGTTATCACTCGAGTAAAATATTAGCGCGCCATGTAGAAAAAAACTTAGGAAAAATTTCAAGTTGGAAGATGTAGCACTTGGGTTAATTCTCAATAAAACTTGAAGCAAACAGGAAATCCTCTAGGGGGTGACTCGAAGAGGGTCTCGAGTTAATTTGTAAAACAGTTTGTACTTTTTAAAAAAATTCAAACTTTTAAACTTTTTGAAACCCATGTTTTCAAAAGGATGCTTTGATTAAAGTTTGAATGAATCAAAGACTTATGTAAAATATATTTCAAAATAATTAAAATTTTAATTTATTTAAATTGGATACATTATTTTATAAAGTCACATATTTAATAAATAATGTAATTAAAAAGGGTAATAAGAAAAAAAGTTGTTTGAACTAAATCTCAACCTTTTAAAATAACTAATGTGATAAAGTTAATTTATTTAATAAGGAAAAATCAAGTAATTAAATAAATGTAATAGTTTATCTTAAAAAAACTTAGGTGATTAAAGTTTGATTTATTTAATAATTAATAATAAAATGTTGATTTATTATTAAAGGCTTATTTGTTTTAATCAATGCGATTATTAAATAACGTATTAAGGTAAATAATTTGAGGATAATTACTTTATAAAGGTGATTAAGAGGATAATCACTTAATGTAATTAATTGGGTAATTAATTAAAATTAAAGAATAATTACTAATCTAAGCAAATTAAAGATTAATTAAGGTTATTAAGATTAATTAAAGATGAATTGAGATTAATAAAAGGTTAATTAATTTATGAAACTGATTAGGGATAATTACTTATTAATTAATTAAATGGTAATTAATTAAGGGTAATTAATTAATGTGATAAATTTATTAAAAGATTAATTATTTAATGAAGATTATTAAGGGATGATTATTTAAGGCTTAATTAATTTTTTTGTAATTAATTAAGAATAATTAATTAAATGGTTGGTAATTAATTAACATTAATTAATCAAGATTAGTGACTAATCTTATTTAAATTAATCAGATAATTAATTGATATTACCTCTGGATGTTTGTATTGGATGATTTAATTGTTTGATTTCCCTGATATATGATGCTTTGCGTTATGAATTTTCCTGATTTGTGCTGCGATCTATGATGTAAATTATTTATCTGTGATGCAATTTATTATCTACGATGAACTTATATTATTCATCCATGATCTGTAAATGAAGATAAGCGTTATAGATTATACCGCTTATCAATATTTCTGTATTTGAATTTGTGATGTGATGATTGTTGTCGCACTATTGTGTGTAAACCCCTGGACTACACTATACACACACAAATATGGATTTCACGAGGAAATCGGTTAAGTCACAGATTTTTAAAATAGTTGCGAATTTGAATTTTAAATTCAAATGGTTTTGGAAGTGAATTGGGTTTAAACTGAAAAAAATTTGAAAAGGTGTTTTAAAAACGAAAGTGATTTTGAATAACTTAATAAAGATTTGAAATTTGAGTAATTTGATTTAAATCGGAATTCAATATCTGATAATTGAATTCTATATTTGGTATTTATGACGAAAAAAGGTTATACAAGCTATAAATGTGTTTATATGGGTTTTTAAACCATTTTAAAAGTATGGTTTTGAAAATTTGAATTTAACTCAAGTTTATATTTGAAAGGCCTTAACTCGTGCAAATAAAATCGGGTTTTCCGAAACGGAAACAAGTGGTTTCAAATTATAATTATGATAAAAAGATTTCAAATTTGAAATTGAATGGTTTTGAAAGCTATAATTGAATCTTTGTGAAAGATAGTTGTACCCTATTTTGAAATTGAAGAGGATTTCAAATAGTGTATCTTTTGTAATTGAAACAGGAATTGTTTTGAAAATTATGAATGAATCTTTGGAAATTATTTTTGAAAGCTATGAAATGAGTCTTTGATTTAAAGACCAGATGAGTTAATCCAACTTGAAATGGGATTGTTTTGAAAGGCTATAAATGAATCTTTGTCAAAGATTGGTGAACCTTGTTTAAAATTGAAAGGGGTCTTAAAAGTGAATCTTTTGTTCAACAGATTAAAGTGTGGAAATTGTTTAAACCAGTGAAGGATTTTGAAATGAATCTTTTTATTTAAAAGATTGGGAATGGTAATTTGTTTTAACCATTTGAATGAAAGGTTTTGGGCTTTAAGTTGTGACTTAACTGAAATCCCATTATCCATATGTTTTTAAATATTACGCCCGTTATTCCGTTTAGCCGTGAGAGGACCTTGTGTCATATAACCCATTCCGAATAATGATACGACGATATGGATAGCATTTGAAGACCGCTGTGAAGGCCGGATACTTTCGAAAATGAAAGGATGACCTGTCGAATGTCTCTGCACCGAATGGCCCCGGTATAGAGATTTGAGCACCCTTTGTGATGGGGTATCCGGACGTGATTTGAAATTATCCGGATTTCAAGGGCTTCTTCGGAAGTGCCTTCGGTTCTTTTCGAACCCGAAACAGACTTGTATGGATGTGTGTCTGACGTTACACTTTGAGATGTAAAACCAGTTTCTATCAAATACATTTCTGTTTGGTGGCGGAGATTTATTCTCTTAGCTTAACACCCTTCTCTGAGACGTACGAGCTCAGAGGTTATGTAGTTGATGGTTACTAGTGATACATTCCCAATTTGGTAATGTGGCATACGAAGTGCTACTGATCATTTGTTGATCAAAGCATGGCTTTTGTGAAAAGCGTAGCTTTGTGGACGAGACTTCGTCGAACCTCACAATCCGGAATGGTCGAAACAGGATATGCAGCAAGTTTATTTGTGGGTAGCGCCCCCTGAGGATATGTTCATTTCCTTCTGGATAGAGGTGGTATCATGGTATGGAACCCAGATATTTAACCTATGTGGTTGCTGCAAATTTATTACTTTGTGGTTGTTGGTGAATCCCGGGATAAAGGTCGGTTACGACCGGGGGATGGCATACTTGTGTCAGTAGTTACCTAGTTACAGAGGTAACCCGGCCTTGTTTTGGCAGAGATCCGGTTAGGTTCTCGGGGCGTCCCTCCAGAGGCGTACCCATGTGGCAATGGGAAGTTCCATGGCCTGACCATTTGTTGGAAATCCAAACAAAACAATACGCGCCTTTTACGATTTCAATTGTATAACCTGCCACCTCAGGTGGTAACTATAGCTAGCATAATATAATGGTACCTATGCTGGTTAAGATTAATATTATACTTTCAAAATGTTTTCCACTATGCATTAATAATAATATCAAATGGCTTTCGCGTATCAAGCATTTTTTACTATCATAAGAACAAACCTCCTCCAAGTCTGCGTTTGCATTGTGTGTGTGGTGGGAGGTCTTATGGTAGTTTCATTTTTCAAAAAACATTGCGGATTTCAAATTTTAAAATCTTTTGTTTGTTTTCAAAGACCAAATGTTTTTTTGTTTGCTCATACAAGTCTCATGACTGACCTAGAGTTTATTGTTCCTTTCCTAAACTCTGGGTGCCCACAATTTTCCACAGGAGTAGTCTAGAGTTGGGTTTTTCAGATAACCAAGTAGTAGATATAGATTCGACAGCATCCACCTTTGGATTTTGGAAATCGCATTTGGATCGTGTTGCTTCATTCAACATGATAGCTTTTGGTTTTGAGCTTTTAGCTTCTGGAGATCTTTGGAGCATTAGAATGGTGATGCATTCTATTGGATCCCCGCTTTCTCAATTGGAAATCCTTTTGGAGTTATTTCTTCCGCTGTTATTTTTGTATCTCTGATATTGATTCATATTGTATCATTGTTGTATCAAGTGTTGTATATCAATGATATTCATTCTTTCTTCCGCTGTGTTGTTATACTTGATGTGTTATAAGCTCCGGCGAACCAGATTCGACGTTTAGATCTGCGGCATTGGAATACGAGTGTCGTATTCGGTGCCGATTTTCGAAGGTCGAGTCAGGAATTTGGTATCATAGCTGTAGATTGAAACTTTAGCTTAGGAGTATAACACATTAGGTAACTCATTAGAGATAGGGTGAAGTATACCGTAGAATGAGTATATCCCTAAGATATCCGTTCGAATGCCTCGGTAAATTCTCTTACTATCCACTAATAGTGAGTATGAGTACAAGAAGAGGACGAGATAGGGGACATGGGAGTACGACTACAAATGGTCGATACCCTGCAATAGCGGAAACAACTTTCTCTATCTCCTTTGATTCGTCTTTCCAATTATTCGATGGTCCTGGTAGATCCAAGAAGAAGCTTTGATATATTTTGCATGGGACACAAACTCCAGATGGGTCAGAATTGTTTGTTTGGTTGAATTGTTTGCTTCGGTTGCTATAGTTGATAGGTATATTTTGGTTGTTTAAACTAAAAATCTTGGGATTGTATCCATATATCTGTTTATTTTATTGGGTCCAGATATATTCTACGAATGGTTAAGTTATCCCTTCGAACTAACCGGTGCCCTTGTATATTCGTAGATCTGGTGACCCAAGTATTTCATGTAGTATCGAATGAGTTTGTTCTCGTATCCATTGTTGATATTCTGATTTGGTGAACCAAATACAGAATAGATAATCGTCTTGATTTATGGGTCGATTCTCCATCTTTGTGTATCAATCCTTTGGCGTCTCCCTACTTTCAAATTTCGAGGACGAAATTTTTTTAAGGGGAGAATCTGTAACGATCTCGATTTTTATGCTAAATTTAAATTGGTAATTAATTTAATTTTTGAATTTAATTGTAAATTAATGGTGAGTTGATTTGAATTTTTTCCAAATTTTATAAAGATATGTGTTTGGTTTGTGTTTATATATATATAAATTATAATTTGAGATTTGAATTTGAAAGAATTTGAAATTCAAATTGTTAATTATATTGAAATTTAATTGGACTTAAAGGAAATTTTTTATTTGAAACAAAAATATAATAAGTATGATTACTTAGGTTTAAAATGAAAATTTTAAAGTAAGTATTTGTTAATAAGTTTAATATCTTAAGTTTAAAAATATAAATGTATTGAAAATAAGAATCTATTTACTAACTTATAAATATTTATTAGTAATACATTTAATTTCAAACCATTTTTCTTTGATTTGTATAAGTATAAATAATACATAAGAAAGTATTAGATAATCGTTTTAACATTTGTAAACTATTAAATAAATTGGATTTTAAAAAAAACTATATTTTTAAAGACAATAAGAAATTGTATAAGTATAAAAAAGGTGTGATTTTGAAATTTAATAAATATCTTGAATTTAAAATTTCTATATATCTAAAACTAATAAAAAATTTGTTTCTTAATTTTTGTAAATATGCATTTTGGTGTGAAAAGATATATAAATATAAGTAGTTAAAATTATCTTTTGAAAATAAACATGTTTTGGAAATAAAAATAAAATAAGGTTTAAAAATAAAATGTATAAATTAATTTAAGTTAAGGGTTTAAACACAATATTTAATCACATTGACATTTGTAAAATAAGGAGATAAGTAGTTTACAAGTGTTAGCTAATGATAAAAGTGGCAAGTTAAAATTTTCTTTTAATTCAAATTTGAAATGCATAATAAAAGTTAGTAAGAAATCAGGTCCATTTTCTTCCAAACATTTGAAAACCTGAAAGAAAGTAACTCAAAAACTCAAAGCAAAGTATAAATCAAAATCTGAAAAATGAAATTAAAAGAAGATTAAGCAAAAACACATGCAAGTTCAAGAACAGAGATTAAAACTCTTCCCAGTTTTCAAAATCAAAAAGTAAAATAATCCAACAAGTAAAGGAATCAAACTGAAGACAGAAGCAAAGATTTAAAATCTAGAAACAAGACAAAGTCTTCAGCCCAGGAGTTTAAGACCAAAGAAATCAAGCTTGAAGCAAATTTCAGATCAATAAACAAAATTCAAGTTCAGGCTCAAAAGGAAATTCCTCTCTGTTCTTCTCTGTTACAAATACCCAGGTGAGCAAACTCACTTATGTTGGCCTATATTCTTTGATTTTGTGATTAATGCTTAAATTTTGTTCTGAAAATTTTGTTTGATATGTCTGTGTGCTTGAATATATTATTACATGCCTGTCATACAGATATATGTACATCTGCTCCTATGTTTACAGGCTAGAAACAAGAGAAAAAATAAAAAATCTCTGTAATTAATTGTTATAAGCTTAGTTGTATAAGTAGAAGATAACTGAAATAGGATGACATCAATGTTAAAAATAAATCCAAATTTTTATATTAAGGATTTAATGCAAAAATAAACAATAACAGTAGGAAATCAGAAATAAACCCAAAATTAAATGTTTGGATTTTGAAATTAAGTTATAAAGATGCATTCGTATTCCAAAACATGTTTTTTGATAATCATTCTAGAAATTTTAAGCTTATAATTGATGTGAAAATCTGAGTTGATCAGAATGGGTTTTTTGGTCAATTGGGGTCGATCGGCTGCAAATAAGATGACGTGCTTGTTGGAGGAGGAAGATGGTGGACAAGGGACCATTAGAAAAATGTTCGTTTAATTTATAATTCGATTTGGATGGTGGGCGATCACGATTTAGGGTTTAAGTGCATATTTTTGTTAGGGTTGGAATCCGCATTGCCGGTGTCTCATCCGTAACGTGTCGCGCCGCGAGGAAACAGCGCGTTGTTGTGAGATGCATCTCTGGTATGAAGGGTGTGACCTCCGGTGAGCCGTGGCGAAGGAAGGGAAAGTTTTTCCGATGGGGGGTGTAGCTCTAGTAGCACGTGAATGCTCAATTTTGATTTGTGGGCAATTTTGAAGTTCTGGGTGTTTGGGTAGCGCAGGGGGGCCAGCGTCGACTTGGTGGTGGGTGGCGACTTGATCGGTGATGGCTAGGTTGGTGTGCACCGTGCACGCGTGGGTTTGGTGTATCAGGAAGTTGGGGAAGAAGAAGAAAGGAAATTGAGTTCAGGCACGTAGGAATGAGAGTTTGACTCGAAGCATGTATCGTGCGTGAGGGGTTCGAGCTTGAGTTATCACTCGAGTAAAATATTAGCGCGCCGTTTAGAAAAAAACTTAGGAAAAATTTCAAGTTGGAAGATGTGGCACTGGGTTGATTCTCAATAAAACTCGAAGCAAACAGGAAATCCTCTCGGGGGTGACTCGAAGAGGGTCTCGAGTTAATTTGTAAAACAGTTTGTACTTTTAAAAAAATTTCAAACTTTTTGAAACCCATGTTTTCAAGAGGATGTTTTGATTAAAGTTTGAATGAATCAAATATTTAAGTAAAATATATTTCAAAATAATTAAATTTTTAATTTATTTAAATTGGATACATTATTTTATAAAGTCATTTATATTTAATAAGTAATGTAACTAAAAAAGGGTAAATAAGAAAAAAAAAGTTGTTTAAACCAAATCTCAACCTTTTAAAATAACTAATGTGATAAAGTTGATTTATTTAATAAGGAAAAATCAAGTAATTAAATAAAAGTAATAATTTATCTTAAAAAAACTTAGGTGATTAAAGTTTGATTTATTAATTAATTAATAATAAAATGTTAATTTATTATTAAAGGCTTATTTGTTTTAATCAAGGTGATTAATTTAATAACGTATTAAGGTAAATAATTTGATGAAAATTACTTAATAAAGATGATTAAGAGGATAATTACTTAATGTAATTAATAGGGTGATTGATTAAAATTAAAGAATAATTACTAATCTAAGCAAATTAAATATTAATTAAGGTTATTAAGATTAATTAAAGATGAATTGAGATTAATAAAAGGTTAATTAATTTATGAAACTGATTAAGGATAATTACTTATTAATTAATTAAATGGTAATTAATTAAGGGTAATTAATTAATGTGATAAATTTATTAAAAGATTAATTATTTAATGAAGATGATTAAGGGATGATTATTAATTAAGGCTTAATTAATTAAATGGTTGGTAATTAAATAACATTAATTAACCAAGATTAGTGACTAACTTGATTTAAATTAATCATATAATTAATTGATATTACTTCTGGTTGTTTGTATTGGATGATTTAATTATTTGATATCCCTGATATATGATGCTTTGCGTTATGAATTATCCTGATTTGTGCTGTGATCTGTGATGTTACAACCCGCATATTTTACGATTGAATATTTAAATATTTCACTTAAATATTTTATCGTTAGTCGGATTTTAGTCCGAAAAGTTGCTTTTTGCATACGATCAAATTAGGACTCGGGACCACTTCCATTGGGTCCAAAACACCGTTTACGATCTTTTTGAGTATAAACTTTGATATGTTTGGAGTTAGTGTAATTTTTCCACTTTGAGCTTTGAGCTTTGGGTTTGGTTTAGCCCATTAGCCTAAACTATGAACTCTAGCTCAATCCCCTCTTTCCTTCATTACTTCACTTTCATTTCCTAACACTCAAGCTTCATTAAAAATGGAGAGAAGAATGAGAAATTAAAACTCCAAGCCCTAATTCATTTGCAAATCCAACATCTAACTCCAAATCCAAAGAGAAGCTATTAATTCAAGCTTCTTGTGTTGAGATTGAAGTATGGTTGATTCTTCCTTTGCTTTTAAGCTTCTCCTTCATTGATTTTGTGAAAAGGTGAGATTTTTATCTCACATCTTTGTCTATAACTATCTTTGATTGTTGGGTATGAATTCCTAACACTTATTCATGTGCATTTGTTTTTGGTTTGGATTGAATTGGTGAAAATCCCAATTTTTAGTGTTTTGGGTTCAAATCTTTAAAAATCCTAACTTTGATTATTGAACACGTTTTTGGTGATGCATCGAGGAGCCAATAGGACCGAGTAGATGATTTGCGTAATCCCCTAGCGTCCGTGCTCGACCGGTTGCAAATTGAGAGAGTTTTTGCACTTCTGTTTCTTAGGTCGTTCGGCCTGCATACATGTCTCTCGGCCTGCAGTTAGGTCGCAAACATTTAGATCGCACCCCTTAGGTCGCTCGCCTTGCTATGAGTCGGCCAGCCATAGGTCGCTGATCCTTTAGGTCGCTCGCCTTGCTATGAGTCGGCCTGCCTTAGGTCACTGACCCCTTAGGTCGCTCGCCTTGCTATGAGTCGGCCTGCCTTAGGTCGCTGACCCCTTAGGTCGCTCGCCTCGCTAATGAGTCGGCCTGTTTGGTCTCACCTCCTTAAGTCGCTCGGCTTGCTTCAAGTCGCAACCAGTGAGGTCGCCCATTCCTTAGGTCGTGCCATGCTATAGGTCGCGCCATGTTAAGTCGCTCTATTAGGGCGCATGCTACTCCTTAAGCCGCTAGCTCCTTAGGTCGCTTGCATCTTATGTCACCCATTTCTTAGGTCGCTCAGTTAGGCCGCATGCTATGTCGCCGATCCCTTATGTCGTATGCCGTGGAGTCACATGAGTTGAGCCGCTGATTTCTTATATTGTATTGTGTTAAGTCGTAAGTCGTGGTTGTAAAGTCGCAAGGGTATTTCCACTTTGATGGATTTGGAATCGGTTCTCTGGATTTTATTCACGTCTTCGAATGTGAATTTTTGTGATTTATTATTTCTACAATCATTTTTATGATTCGTCACTTTAAATGTATAAAGGTTTCAATACTAGTAGTAAACTTTCCAATCTACCAGTATATACAAACCTTTACCTCACTCGTATGAGAAATTTAATTAAACTACTTCGTAAAACAAGTGGTATGAAACGCTTGCGTTTGCTTCGTTGGGTAATTCTTGGACTTGTTCGATTGAATCTCTTGTGATAATTTTCGAGTGGAGATCTACAATTTGTTCGTAAATATTTAAGTTAAGCTAGTGGTTATGGGACCTGAGGCAAAGCTTATATATTTAATAGCTTAGTGTACTTGACACTTCTTGATGATCGTTGATGATATTTTTGTGATTTAGACTAGCAAATGTGCGATGTCTCTTTGTCTACGAGGGAGAGTAAACCCCGTTTCTGTGGAGCTTCGGCTCAATTTGGTGGGGTAGCGACCCATGGCCTCCGGGCCGTTTAGTGGAGCTTCAGCTCAAAGTTAATGGTTAGCAACAATGGAATAGCGTTCCATTGTGATACACGTGTTGGTGAGTTTTCATGCTCCCGTTTTGTGATAGGCCTCCCTTTTTTGTGATTTCTGGATTTCCATTGATGATTTCTAGAACTGGTGTTTCACCAATTTTCATGATTTGCATTGATATGTTTTATCAATATTTGTGCTTTGGTGAATTTGTGTGTCATTAACTTTTGTGATTGACATTGATATAATTGTCAATATTTATGGTTTGGTGAATAAAAATAAAGAGCATGACATTCTTTTTGATCTTTGAGAAGATTCTTGTGATATTGATTAATCTCTTATTGATTTTCAATTACATACTTATCACAGTATGGTTTTATGGTTATCATACGTTTTTGTCATATCTCTTATTTTATATCATTTCATCTGATATTTATAGCTAGACTGATCCGTTTATTATTTTTACAGGTGCTTCTACTTGACTCCTCACCTGGAATTATTATCCAGACTTTTGGCTAACTACTTAGATTGGTAGTTTATTTTGTTGTATACCTTTGAGATATAGACTCCTTGATGTATACATATTATTTTGTCTAGCACTTGTAACTATTCTTTTGTGATATTGTGGATCTTGTCTGACCACTACTCTGATGATCACTTTTATGTGTTATATATATTCATATCTATTTCCGCCTTTGTGATATGGATGTCTGTGACTGATTTATGTTATGTTTATTTCTATATTTGTTTCCGAAGAATATATATATAGCCACCGGGTAGTAGCTTTGAGTTTGTATCGGTATGTCGGATTTCCTCCTGAAACCAGATGCATGTTGTACTATTTGACATATCGGTGCTCGCACAAAGCAATTACGCGGATTGTCGCTGCTCACCAGCCTTATGCTCCATGCTAGTTGATGGAATTACCCCGTAGTGTCCTTGTCTAGAGTGGGTATAGAGGTGGGGCGTCACAGCTTGGTCTCAAAGAAAAACTTTGGAATAATGTAGAATAATCTAGCAAGGATCGTCGTCCTAAGTTCTTCTTAGGAGTCGTGCTTTAGGATTTCATTCGAGTCTTCGTACCGATTCGTCCTGTTTTCTTTATGATTCCTTGTTTTATCTATCAAGATTGCTTGATATTCATTTGGCGAGTAACCTTATCCTTCTTTTTTCTTTCTTTCTAAGGAAGAGAAATGGTTAGACCAGGCTGTCCCAGCGCCGGTCAATCTAGTGCTACTCCCCAAGATGGAGTATTTATGTCTGTCCAGCAGCTTCTTGATCTAGTAAAGAATACTCAAGCAGCCGGATCTAATCCGGAGTCTACACACCCTAAGTCTGGATTTGCACGTTTGTGCAACGATTACACCAATTTGCGTGGGAAGCCATTCAAAGGTTCTAAAACAATTATTGAAGTCCAGGCTTAGCTAAGAACATGCGATCGAATCTTTTCACTCATGAATCTTATTGATCTTCACGTGTTCAGGTGGCCTCTAGTATGCTCCAAGAAAGAACATTAGATTGGTATGAGCTTCTTATTTCTGAAATTATTGAAGCGGATCTTACTTGGGAGAAATTCCAAGAACGCTTCAAGTTAAAATTTGTGCCAGAAGCTGAGAAGGTGACTTTGACTCGTCGTTTCATAGACCTTGTTCAAGGTGAATCCTCTGTGGCAGACTATGTCGCATCATTCAAATCACTTTCTAAATACGGGGTCGAGTACATATGTAACGACCCAGAATTTCTGTCAATTAAAATTCGTATATTTAATTGATTTTAAATATTAATAAGTGAAATTAAACAGTCGAATAAATTTTATTTCGAATAATTGGATTTAATTGGATAATTAAATCGATAATTTAATAGTTGAAATTACAGAAATAATTGAAAATTGGGCTAAATATGATTGAAAATGATTTGTAAAATTTTATTTAATCACGTTGGAGTTAGAATGATGTTATAGAACTTTTATAATTGAATTAAAAGTTAATTTGTGAAAATTGAATATTTTAATATTTAATTGACGACTAAAAATAGCTATTTTTCAAACAGTCTCGGATTTCGACAAAACAAATTTCATCGGATCCGTAATATTATATTATTGTAATGTTTCAAATTTTGTATCAATCGGATTTACCGTTTGTCCGAGGCGAGCCAAAATGCACAGAAATTTGATCAATCGGTTTAATTTAAATTTGATCGTTTATTTCCGTAACTCTCGCATATGATCGAATTAGCCTCCGAAACCTATTCCATTGTGTCCAGAACACGGGGTAAACACTCGAAACGCCGGTCACTGCGCTAGATTTGGAGTTCGGAAAATCCGGGATGAATAGTGTTTTGGAATATTTTCTATAAAAGCCCCTTTACTCTTCACTTTTGCAAAATTAAAAAGAAAGCTAGGGTTTCAGTTGGAGCCGCCGCCTGTGCTATTTTCAATGGCCAGAAACGCGCGAGCTTCTTCCCCTCCGATCTCTCAATCCGCAAAGAATTGGCCTTCGAGTTCTAAAGCAAAAGTGTAGAGGACATCAAGATCTATCCACCCAACGGTGGATTCGAGCAATCATCATCATTTGGAGGCAAAAAGCAGCCGCGTCCTCCTATAGTTCGTGCTCGTTTTCTGAGGCAATGGGGTGGCTGAGCTCCACCAGGTCGCGGCCGTGAGTTGAGCACGAGATGGACTTTCGAACGGCACCACTTGATCGTTGCATAGTTCGTCGTGGTGGCCGAAATCTTTAACCCTAATTCGTGAGTATGGGTTTGTTTGTGCGTTCTTACCTGTAGTGAACGTGTGGGAGAAGAAGCACAAGGTACCGGCCTTGATTTCCTGAAGAGAATTTGGACGGTCCAGATCTATTTTAGGTTAAAATAAATAAATTAAATTGTAAATTAATTATGTTTTAATTCGTGTAAACTTCAAATAATCATATCTTGTTCATACGAGGTCCGTTTTGGACGAAACGAATTGCGTCAGGTTCGTTTTGTCGAGCACTATGCTATGGAGCTGGTTTGGAGTCGTTTGGAGCTAGTGAGAATTTCGGATAAAATTAAACGCACGTTTAATTTTATTCGAAATAAAACGCTACAACTATTATCGGAAAATCAAGGTGAGAACTTCTCACTCAATCGAATCTGTTTCGATTATATTTTAAATAGTTAGATTTAAAATTGTTGATTGTATGCCTGAATGATAAATTATTATCTATTGATTGTTAAAATAGATATTATGCGCCGTTAGTAAGCGGAGGTTATTTATTAAAAACATATAACGCGAATATTTCACTGTAAAGTGAAATTGGTATTATTTATGTACTTGGAGTTGATTTTCCCGCATTATATAGCAGATGAGACCCTATTGCGCCGCATAATAGCAGATAATATTTTATAAATCCTATATACCGCGATATTCCGTATTGGAACGGAATGGTATTGTGCTAACATCTTTGGATGCAGGGAAACAGGTTGGAGTGATCCAACTGGATTCCTCAACTATATTGATTTATTTACAGATATTATGATATTTGTTGATTTTCATATCGATATATGATGTCTTTGTTGACGTGATTGACTATTTGGTGTTGTTGCATCATCGGATCCATTTTTTGAAGTTTTAAAATAATGATTTTGGTTTTTAAAAGAAATTTTAAAGTGATTTTTGAAAGTATACGTTTTATTAAGTTTTGAATTGTTAAAATAAATAAACATTATAATTTTATTGTTATAAAAGTTATATTTTTGGAAAATAGTACTTAAGTATGATTTTGGAGTTATATAAGTTTTAAATAACATTTTGTAAATTATTAAAAGGATTAGTTTATTTAAATTGAGATTTTTGAATTATTATAAATGGTTTATATAAAAGATTTCTAAGATTAATATTTATAAATTAAAAATATAGGAATTGTGAAACGAGTTTTATTAAGTGTTAAAATGAAGTACAAATGGATTTCACAAGTGAATAAAATTTATAGATTTATAAATTGTGAAGTTATGAAATGAATAGATTTTGTAAAATAAAAGATTTATAAATAATTAACTTATAAATCGAATTTTGGGTATAAAATTGAGTTATAAATTGAATTGATTTAAAAAAGGGATTTTATAATTAATGTTTTTATAAATAGAAATGGAATTTATAAACATTGTTTATAAATTCGAAATCAATTGAATTTGATAAATTTAATATAGAAGGTTATTAAAGGAGATATATTCGCGATTTCAGATAGCGAATTATCCTTGAAATGAAATGTGTAGAAAATATTGAATTTGGTTAGTGAAGTATATTCACGATTTTGAATAGTGGATAATATATTAAAGGAATGTTTTAGGGAGTGATCTTTTAAATGGAATTAAAACGATTTGAAATTATTTTAAAATGCATAGAGTGTCGAAACCATAGATTTCAACATTCATTGTTGAAATAGACGTTTTCGAGAAATAGAAGGAAATGGTGGACTATAACACTGTTGTTATAGTAAATGATTTCCGAAAGGAAATGTTTTTTTGTATAGTATTGGGATTTATATATCTATCTTAATTTCGAATCCCTATACTAGTGATTTTGGGTTATCGTAATGATGTTTTACGTAACATTCGTTTTGGCCCAAATAATTGTGTTTAAGCGCACGTTTTCCTTAAAGAATGAAATATCTATACTTAACTGTGATTTAAGTATATTGAATATTTTCTAAGTGTTGAAAATAAATGGATTTGTGAATTACTTATTATTAGTATGGAAATGTTTTCAAATATGAAGTGAATATTTTGAGATTTTATCTTTTAAAGATAAATTGAAATGAATATTAGATATCGATTTTGAAATGGTATATTCATAAATATTTTGGAATTGTAAATTCACTATGGAATTTATAAAAGAAAGAGGAATTTGTTTAGAAAAAATAAACATTGATTTATTTTTGAAGTGGGGAATAAAATTACGGATTTGGAACGTAAATATAAAGTAAATCGGTAAGGCTTTATTTAATTGGTTTAAATGAACCATGTTGAAATGAAAGTATTTCCGCGTAAGGAAAATGTTTGAAATTTGTTTTCAAAGGTGATAAAGGTGAAAAGTGATTTGAAATTTGTCTTCAAATGGTTGAAGTATGGAAAATATATATCTTGTAAAGATATTTTGGAAAGTAAATAATCTGGAAAATTATTTGGAATCTGGTGATGTTGTGAATGCCTATTGATAGTTAAATAACCGACTATCAATAATTACCTTTAAATAGATATTTGTTGGGATTTGCTTGAGTTTGAATGCCACACTTATTTTTAAAATAAGCGCTCACTATTCGGATTAGCCGGGAAAGGACCTTTGGGTCGTATAACCCATTCCGAATATGTGTTACGTCGTTATGGATTGCATTTGATGACCGGTGTTGAAGACCGGATATTTATGAAAATGGAAGGATTACCGTCGAATGTTTCTGCATCGGCTGATCCCCGATATAGAAATTTATTACCCTTTGTGATGGGAAGTCCGGTCGTGATTAGTGAATATCCGGATTGCAAGGACTTCTTTGTAAGCGCATTCCGTTCCGTTCGATCCTAGAACGGACTTGTATAGATGTGTGTCTGACATTACAATTTGAGATGT
Organism: Allium cepa; assembly: GCA_030765085.1. Taxonomy (NCBI): domain Eukaryota; kingdom Viridiplantae; phylum Streptophyta; class Magnoliopsida; order Asparagales; family Amaryllidaceae; genus Allium; species Allium cepa. The sequence goes on from CM060939.1 coordinate 563,218,497, forward strand.
AAAGCTGGTTTCTATCAAATATATTTCCATTGGAGGCGGAGAATTTATTCTCTTAGCTTAACACCCTTAGAGGTTATGTAGTTGATGGTTACTAGTGATACATTCCCAAATTGGTAATGTGGCATACGAAGTGCTGTTGAGCATTTGATGATCAAAGCACAGTTTTTGTATAAAGCGTGGCTTTGTGGACGAGACTTCGTCGGACCTCACAACCCGGAAATGGTCAAAACAGGAAGGATGCAGCAAAGTTATTAGGGGGTAGCGCCCCTTTAGTGTATGCCATTCCTTATGGATAGAGGTGGTATCATGGTATGGAGCCCAGATACTTAACCTATGTTGTTGCTGCAAATTTATTGCTTTGTGGTTGTTGGAAATCGAGGATCCTCAGATATAGATCGGTTACGATCGGGGAATGACACATTCGTGTCAGTAGTTACCCAGTTAGGGGTAACCGGCCTTGTGTTGGCAAAGATCCGGTTAGGTTCTCGGGTCGTCTTTCCAGAGGCGTACCCACGTGGCAATGGGAAGTTCCTTGGCCTGACCATTTGTTGGAAATCCAAACAAACAATACGATCTTGTACGGTTTTAGTTGTAGAACCTATCATTCACTTATGGTGGCGCCCCACTGTTTGGATGGTAGCTATAGTAGGCATACGATAATGGTCGTATGCTGGCTATGATTTATATCTTTACTTTCAAAATGTTTTCTACACTATGCAATAGTAATAATATCAAATGTTTCTTTTAATGTGTATCAAGCATTTTTGACTATCATAAGGAGAAATCTCCTCCGATTCTGCGTTTGCATTGTGTGTGTGCGGGGGAGGCCTTATGGTAGTCTCATTTTCTAAAAAGCATTGCGAATCTATTTTAAAATTACCATGTACTTTGTTTTAAAAATAAACTGTTTTAGTTCTCCTACCAGTCACATGACTGACTCGGAGTTTATTGTTTTCCTTCCTAAACTCTAGGTGCCCACCAATTTCCACACGGGCAGTCTAGAGTCAGGTTATCAGGATATTCTGCAATTCAAGAGTTGCTGGAGGCAAGCTGGATGGCATGGCGTATTTACTAATATATAGTATTTCTTTTCCGCTGTTTGTTGTTGTTGTTGTACACTCTGATAATGTAATGTAACGTAATATGATGTAATGTAATAAATGATATAGTTCTTTGTTTAAAGGTTATTCATTTATCTATTATATGTTGTTCCGCCGCGATTGTGAGATTCTGATATTGTTCTATTGTTTCTTTCTATTCTATTCTATTTTTTTCTCTCTTCTTCTATCGTTTTCTTCTTCTTTATCCATAACGGTATGGTTTTCCGGCATTCGATTGCTCGGCAGTTGATACAGTGGACGTATTGATGTCGATTTTCGAGCGTCGAAAAGTCGCGATGTCGCATTTGGTATCAGAGCATATGGTTAAGCGACAACCATGGCTCTGTTGGGTATTACTCATTAGAGATAGAGTCCGTAGTACTCTAGAATGAGTGTGAGTTTACTAATAGATATGAGCGCGTATTTGTTAGTGAATATAAAATTATTTTATATTGTGATGATTGGTTTGTTGAGTGGTATATGGATTCTGGTCGGTATAGTCCGTACAACTCTGTCGATAGGGATCTCTAAACACTTGTACAGAACAAATTCGACATGATATTGTTTTAAATTGGGTAAATGAAATAATTTCACCTTGATTATATTTTATATATAAAGGGATAATTTTTCAGAATTATTAAAGTGTATATGAATTGATTGTTTGGTTGTTGAATAAGTTAAATAAAAACAACAGCTGTAAAAGAATAATTGTATAACCAATTGAATTATAAAGTATGGAATTATAATTAAAATGATTTACACTTGTGAAATAATCTTATATGTAAGAAGTGAAATTATATAAGTAAAAGGTTTGTAAATGCGTTTTATAATCTGAAAATAAAATTCCAGAGAAGTATTTTGAAAGGATTTGATATTTTGGAAAATTGTTTTGGAGAAATTAAAGCTCTAAACTCTTTTCGGTCGCTGGAAAATAATTCCGATGATGATCATGACATCATCGATATTCATTTTCGGGTTTCCAAAAGAGGGATTGCTGCCAAATTGTTTTAAATGAAAATTGTTTGGAAAATTTTGATTTTGGGTTTTGAAATTCAAAGGATTATTTGAATTGATTTCAAAAATGGTTTTGAAAGGTTGAAAAGACTCTGGAATCCTATTTAAAATATTATGGGAATGATAAATGAGTTGATAACTTATACAATTCGAATTTGGATAGAATAAATTTAACTTAAAGGATGGAGTTAAATTAAATGAAGTATAAGTGAATCAATAAAAAAAATCCAAGTGGTAATTGTTGAATACAAGTTGTATAACTTATGAAATGAGAAAATGAAAGTGAAACAAATTGTTAAAAATGGTTAAACAATTTTGTTAAGCAAAATGAATATGGATTTGAACAATGATGAAAATTTGACTTTGGTAAAAGTTAAACAGAATTAGAATCTGAATTGAATTTATAAGTGGAAATTTAAGTTAAGTTAAAAAATGATGTTTGAAATGGAATATAACTTAAGTAATGTTGAATAATGAAGTTGATTTTGGTATCGAAGTAAATTAATCAATCGAATGTAAATAAGTTGATATGAAATAACGAATGTAAGTGTTAATTCATTAAAAGCTAATGTATTGGAAGTTGAATAATTGAATGAAAAATCAATTCAATATAAACCAATTGGAATTAAAAGTGTTAAGACCAAATTGAATGAATGTAAGAGAAGTAAATAATTTGGTTATGTTGAATATACATTGGTTGTCATATGGATGTTAGTTAATTTTATATAATTCATTAAGTGTTAATGAAATTGAATTAAGGAAAATTGAAAGCTATAAATCAGATTGGAAGTTAAGTGAATCTTAATTAGAATTGAATTTGATTTGTAAGTGAACCAACTTGAATATGAATTAGTGAATGTAAACTAATTGAATATGAATAAGTGAATGTTAGTAAAAACATCCAATGTTAATGAATCAAATGTGATTTAAATCGGAAAAAAAACAACCAATTCATTGAATATTAATGAGAAATGAAAGAATATTGATTTGGTTATGAATTGATTTGGATAGACATTGATTGTTGGATGTTAGTTGGATGATAGTTGTTTGATGGTTGCATTTGTTGATTGAATGCATTTCTATGTTGGCACATGTAGTTGTTATGTTGCTATATGTTGTATATTGATATTATTTTCATATATGCATGTTTCTCATGTTGTTGTTGAGTGTTTAGTAGGTGCGGATTGCGCTTGCTTCGCATTTGGAGCTCGCTTTCGCGCTATATTAGCCGTATACGCTCGCTAATAATATATAAGGTACATATCTCGGATTACATACCGTACTTTTACACTTTTCTCCCTGCGGGATCCCCCATCACTTGATGAGATGTATATTTGTGATATATATACTGTCATTTTTTTCGGATCGAGCCGCGCAAAGGAGACTCTGGCGAATTTTTCCGAAAATTTGAGGCGCTAGAATATTTTTGAGAAAATTGGGAAATTTTTGAAAAACTAAGTTTGGATTTGGAAACTTAGTAAAGATTTTGTAAGAAGTTTAACTATGAATTTTGAGGAAGTTAAACACTTAAGAGATTTGAAAAATCTAATTTGAATGGTTTGTTTTGGGAAAGTTAATGGATTATGTAACTTTTTCTTACTTGGTAATTTCGAGGACGAAATTCTTTTAAGGGGGAAGTTTGTAACGACCCAGAATTTCTGTCAATTAAAATTCGTATATTTAATTGATTTTAAATATTAATAAGTGAAATTAAACAGTCGAATAAATTTTATTTCGAATAATTGGATTTAATTGGATAATAAATCGATAATTTAATAGTTGAAATTACAGAAATAATTGAAAATTGGGTTAAATATGATTGAAAGTGATTTGTAAAATTTTATTTAATCATGTTGGAGTTATAATGATGTTATAGGACTTTTAAAATCGAATTAAAAGTTAATTTTTGAAAATTGAATATTCTAATATTTAATTGACGACTAAAAATAGCCATTTTTCAAACAGTCTCGGATTTCGACGAAACTAGTTTCATCGGATCTGTAATGTTATATTATTGTAATGTTTAAAATTTCGTGTCAATCGGATTTACCATTTGTCCGGGACGAGCCAAAACGCATAGAAATTTGATTAATCGGTTTAATTTAAATTTGATTGTTTATTTCCGTAACTCTCGCATATGATCGAATTAGCCTCCGAAACCTATTCCATTGTGTCCGAAACGCAGGGTAAACCCTAGAAACGCCGGTCACTGCGCTAGATTTGGAGTTCGGAAAATCCGGGATGAATAGTGTTTTGGAATATTTTCTATAAAAGCCCCTTTACTCTTCACTTTTGCAAAATTAAAAAGAAAGCTAGGGTTTCAGTTGGAGCTGCCACCTGTGCTATTTTCAATGGCCAGAAACGCGTGAGCTTCTTCCCTTTCGATCTCTCAATCCGCAAAGAATTAGCCTTCGAATTCTAAAGCAAAAGTGTAGAGGACATCAAGATCTATCCATCCAACGGTGGATTCGAGCAATCATCGTCGTTTGGAGGCAAAAAGAAGCCGCGTCCTCCTACAGTTTGTGCGCGTTTTCTAAGGAAAGGGGGTAGCCGAGCTCCACCAGGTCGCGGCCGTGAGTTGAGCATGAGATGGACTATCGAACGGCACCACTTGATCGTTGCATAGTTCGTCATGGAGGCCGAAATCTTTAACCCTAATTCGTGATTATGGGTTTGTTTGTGCATTCTTATCTGTAGTGAACGTGTGGGAGAAGAAGCACAAGGTCATGACCTTGATTTCCTGAAGAGAATTTGGACGGTTCAGATCTATTTTAGGTTAAAATAAATAAATTAAATTGTAAATTAATTATCTTTTAATTCGTGTAAACTTCAAATAATCATATCTTGTTCATACGAGGTCCGTTTTGGACGAAACGAATTGCATCGGGTTCGTTTTGTCGAGCACTACGCTATGGAGCTGGTTTGGAGTCATTTGGAGCTAGTGAGAATTTTGGATAAAATTAAATGCATGTTTAATTTTATTCGAAATAAAACGCTACAACTATTATCGGAAAATCAAGGTGAGAACTTCTCGCTCAATCGAATCTGTTTCGATTTATATTTTAAATAGTTAGATTTAAAATTGTTGATTGTATGCCTGAATGATAAATTATTATCTATTGATTGTTAAAATAGACATTATGCGCCGTTAGTAAGCGGAGGTTATTTATTAAAAACATATACCGCGAATGTTTCACTGCGAAGTGAAATTGGTATTATTTATGTACTTGGAGTTGATTTTCCCGCATTATATAGCGGATGAGACCCTATTGCGCCGCATAATAGCGGATAATATTTTATAAATCCTATATGCCGCGATATTCAGTATTGGAACGGAATTGGTATTGTGCTAACATCTTTGGATGCAGGGAAACAGGTTGGAGGGATCCAACTGGATTCCTCAACTATATTGATTTATTTACAGATATTGTGATATTTGTTGATTTTCATATCGATATATGATGTCTTTGTTGACGTGATTGACTATTTGGTGCTGTTGCATCATCAGATCCATTTTTTGAAGTTTTAAAATAATTATTTTGGTTTTTAAAAGAATTTTTAAAGTGATTTTTGAAAGCATACGTTTTATTGAATTGTTAAAATAAATAAACATTATATTTTATTGTTATAAAAGTTATATTTTTGGAAAATAGTACTTAAGTATGATTTTGGAGTTATATATGTTGTAAATAACGTTTTGTAAATTATTAAAAGGATTGGTTTATTCAAATTGAGATTTTTGAATTATTATAAATGGTTTATATAAAAGATTTCTAAGATTAATATTTATAAACAAAAAATATAGGAATTCTGAAACGAGTTTTATTAAGTGTTAAAATGAAGTATAAATGGATTTCACAAGTGAATAAAATTTATAGATTTACAAATTGTGAAGTTATGAAATGAATAGATTTTGTAAAATAAAAAATTTGTAAATAATTAACTTATAAATCGGATTTTGGGTATGAAGTTTAGTTATAAATTGAATTGATTTAAAAAAGAGATTCTATAATTAAAATTTTTATAAATAGAAATGGAATTTATAAACATTGTTTATAAATCCGAAATCACTTGAATTTGATAAATTTAATATAGAAGGTTATTAAAGGAGATATATTCGCGATTTCGGATAGCGAATAATCCTTGAAATGAAATGTGTAGAAAATATTGAATTTGATTAGTGAAGTATATTCACGATTTTGAACAGTGAATAATATATTAAAGGAATGTTTTAGGGAGTGATCTTTTAAATGGAATTAAAACGATTTGAAATTGTTTTAAAATGCATTAAGTGTCGAAACCATAGATTTCAACATTCATTGTTGAAATAGACGTTTTCGAGAAATAGAAGAAAACGGTGGACTATAACACTGTTGTTATAGTAAATGATTTCCGAAAGGAAATGTTTTTTTGTATAGTATTGGGATTTATATATTGTTATCCCGCCTTTTGGCAAGGCCATGACACCATGAACTTGACTAGAGATCAATGATGGTTCGTCCTGGAGATCGTTAATGCATAGGTCTGCTATGGATGTCGGTAAAAGTTTGTCGAGTCTAGATCGAGCTACAATTGATATGACATGACAAGAAAAGCTAATAAAGCCAACATTCCAAATTTCAAGTCAAACGGAGTTGGTATGCTCAAGATATTGATCGATCACGGTTGAGAAATCCAAACTTGCATCGATCATAACTCAAGATCTACAAGTCCAAATGCCACCAAATTTTCACAGTAGCTTACTGGCAACATGAGGAATGTTCACGCCAAATTTCAGCTCAATCGGATCAAATCTTGATCGATTCGAAGTTGCTTCATATCGATCACGGACCAACTTGCATCGATCATATCTCACAATCCACATGACCAAATGTTATGAAATTTTCACAGTATCTTACTGCCAACACGAGGAATGTTCTTGCCAAATTTCAGCTCAATCGGATCAAATCCTGATCGATTCGAAGTTGCTTCGTATCGATCACGGACCAACGTGCTTCGATCATATCTCACAATCCACATGTCCAAATGCTATGAAATTTTCACAGTATCTTACTGCCAACATGAGGAATATTCATGCCAAATTTCAGCTCAATCGGATCAAATCTTGATCGATTCGAAATTGAGTTCGAATCGATCCCGGAACGGGCCCCAATTTCCTAAGGCCGGGCATGTGGCCCCCCTCACGTGCCAGAAGCGGTCTCCCCAGATTTTAGGCGAAATATCAGCCTCCTACAACTATAAATAGAGCCCCTGGTCATTCAGAAAGGGGATCGGATAATTTTGAGTGTAAAAGAGCGCCCGGACTCTGCCACGTTCACTTCAGAACGCCATTACTGCCATTGATCTCAAATTCAAGCTTATTATCTACTGTACCTCGTTATCAAAAACTTGTAATCTTCAAGTATCAAGCAATAAAGTGATAAAACTTCATAGTGGATGTAGTCAACACGCCGAACCACTCTAAAACTCTGTGTTTCTATGAATTTTCTTATATGTTTATTGGTGTGTTTGTTAGATCTGCTTCATTTTACACTTATTCTCTTCATTTTATCTCTTCAAACACATCCGAAGAGTGTTGTGCCCAATTTTGGTGCAAACATATATCTATCTTAATTTCGAATCCCTATACTAGTGATTTTGGGTTATCGTAACGATGTTTTACGTAACATTCGTTTTGGTCCAAATAAATGTGTTTAAGCGCACGTTTTCCTTAAAGAATGAAATATCTATACTTAACTGTGATTTAAGTATATTGAATATTTTCCAAGTGTTGAAGATAAATGGATTTGTGAATAACTTATTATTAAATAAGTATGGAAATGTTTTCCAATATGAAGTGAATATTTTGAGATTTTATCTTTTAAAGATAAATTGAAATGAATATTAGAAATTGATTTGGAAATCGTATATTCATAGATATTTTGGAATTGTAAATTCACTATGGAATTTATAAAAGAAAGGGGATTTTTTTAAAAAAAAATAAACATTAATTATTTGAAGTGGGGAATAAATTTACGGATTTGGAACGTAAATATAAAGTAAATCGGTAAGGATTTATTTAATTGGTTTAAATGAACCATGTTGAAATGAAAGTATTTCCACGTAAGGAAAATGTTTGAAATTTGTTTTCAAAGGTGGTAAAGGTGAAAAGTGATTTGAAATTTGTTTTCAAATGGTTGAAGTGTGGAAAATATATATCTTGTAAAGATATTTTGGAAAGTAAATAATTTGAAAAATTATTTGGAATCTGGTGATGTTGTGGACGCCCATCGATAGTTAAATAACCGACTATCAATATTTACCTTTAAATAGGTATTTGTTGTGATTTGCTTGAGTTTGAATGCCACACTTATTTTTAAAATAAGCGCTCACTATTCCGGTTAGCCGGGAAAGGACCTTTGGGTCGTATAACCCATTCCGAATATGTGCTACGTCGTTATGGATTGCATTTGATGACCGGTGTTGAAGACCGGATATTTATGAAAACGGAAGGATTACCGTCGAATGTTTCTGCATCGGTTGATCCTCGATATAGAAATTTATTACCCTTTGTGATGGGAAGTCCGGTCGTGATTAGTGAATATCCGGATTGCAAGGACTTCTTTGTAAGTGCCTTCGGTTCCGTTCGATCCTGGAACGGACTTGTATGGATGTGTGTCTGACATTACAATTTGAGATGTAAAGCTGGTTTCTATCAAATATATTTCCGTTGGTGGCGGAGAATTTATTCTCTTAGCTTAACACCCTTAGAGGTTATGTAGTTGATGGTTACTAGTGATACATTCCCAAATTGGTAATGTGGCATACGAAGTGCTGTTGAGCATTTGATGATCAAAGCACAGTTTTTGTATAAAGCGTGGCTTTGTGGACGAGACTTCGTCGGACCTCACACCCCGAAAATGGTCAAAACAGGAAGGATGCAGCAAGGTTATTAAGGGGTAGCGCCCCTTTAGTGTATGTCATTCCTTATGGATAGAGGTGGTATCATGGTATGGAGTCAGATACTCAACCTATGTTTTTGCTGCAAATTTATTGCTTTGTGGTTGTTGGAAATCGAGGATCCTCGAATATAGATCGGTTATGATCGGGGAATGACATATTCGTGTCAGTAGTTACCCAGTTAGGGGTAACCTGGCCTTGTGTTAGCAGAGATCCGGTTAGGTTCTCGGGTCGTCTTTCCAGAGGCGTACCCATGTGGCAATGGGAAGTTCCTTGGCCTGACCATTTGTTGGAAATCCAAAGAAACAATCCGATCTTGTACGGTTTTAGTTGTAGAACCTATCATTCACTTATGGTGGCGCCCCACTGTTTGGATGGTAGCTATAGTAGGCATACGATAATGGTCGTATGCTGGCTAAGATTTATATCTTTACTTTCGAAATGTTTTCTACACTATGCACTAGTAATAATGTCAAATGTTTCTTTTAATGTGTATCAAGCATTTTTGACTATCATAAGGAGAAATCTCCTCCGATTCTGCGTTTGCATTGTGTGTGTGCGGGAGGCCTTATGCTAGTCTCATTTTCTAAAAAGCATTGCAAATCTATTTTAAAATTATCCTGTACTTTGTTTTAAAAATAAACTGTTTTAGTTCTCACACCAGTCACATGACTGACTCGGAGTTTATTGTTTTCTTTCCTAAACTCTGGGTGCCCACCAATTTCCACACTGGCAGTCTAGAGTCAGGTTATCAGGATATTCTGGAATTCAGGAATTGCTGGAGGTATGCTGGATGGCATGGCGTATTCACTAGTATATAGTATTTCTTTTCCGCTGTTTGTTGTTGTTGTTGTACACTCTGATAATGTAATGTAATGTAATATGATGTAATGTAGTAACTGATATAGTTCTTTGTTTAAAGATTATTCATTTATCTATTATATGTTGTTCCGCTGCGATTGTGAGATTTTGATATTGTTCTGTTGTTTCTTTCTGTTCTATTCTATCTTTTTCTCTCTTCTTCTATCTTTTTCTTCTTCTTTAACCATAACGATACGGTTTTCCGGCATTCGATTGCTCGGTAGTTGATACAGTGGACGTATTGATGTCGATTTTCGAGCGTCGAAAAGTCGCGACGTCACAACATAAATACCCCATTGAAGAAAAACCAAAGATTTGTCTATGGATTGAACAAAAATCTCAAGAAGCCATTACTTCTAGAATTAGAAGTTTCTTTTGATCAACTCATTGATATCGCTCTTCGACTTGAAGAGGCTGATAGAGTAAGTGATGTTGACGTTGGGAGTGCTAAACCGAACTTCATTAACAAGAAAAGGCCTAAAAGTTCAGAAGTCCTTATCCCAACAATAAGAAAGGGAAGCAAGCCTCTCCGGCAACCAATACTTCTACCTCAAGTAGTGGGCAATGCTACAATTGTGGTTCTAAGGACCATTATGCGAACAAGTGTTCAAAGCCTCGTGCTTGTCACTATTGCAAAAGCCTGGATCATTATTTATCTTCTTGTCCCAAACTTCAAGGCAAGAAGGAGGAAAAGCTTAATGTTGCTCAAGCCCCTGGCAACACATCTTGTCGTCAAGGTATTTCTCATTCTATCCTTGATGGCATTATTTTATTTCGTGATCATCCTATTCGAGTTTTTTTTGATACGGGTGCGTCCCACTCTTTTATTTCAAAAGAACTTGTTGATACTTTTTCTTTGGATGTTTTGTGTTTAATGACTTCTTTGAGAATTGAGAATCCGGTTGGTGGATCGCAACAATCAGTTTATTGTGTAAAGATGTCGGGATTATTTTGTGTGATTTTTCTTTCCAAGCCGATTTACATGATATGCGCTTTTTGGGCTTTGGAATGATTTTGGAAATGGATTGGCTTAACCGTTATGAAGTTCAAAACCTTTGTCCTGAGCGGACTATTCATCTTCGACATCCTCGACCTGTTAAGCAGATTTCTATTGATCTTAAAGATTCGGATTCCAGCTTGGCTGCATCTTTATATTCTTTATATCCTCATGATGATGATGATGATGATGAGGAAGATGTCATTTCTCTTATTCACGTTGTTCGTGAATTTTCCGACATATTTGAGCCCGTTTTAGGATTGCCACCTAGGCGAGCAATTGAGTTCAAAATTAATCTCATCCCTGAAGCTCAACCTATCGCTCGTCCTCCTTATCGTATGTCCAATAAAGAAAATGAGGAGATGCGCAAACAATTATCCGAATTGGAGACGAAATAATTTATTCGCTCGAATTCCTCGCCTTGGGGAGCTTCGGCTATTTTTGTGAAGAAATCCGATGGTACACTTAGGCTTTGCGTTGACTACCGCAAGCTTAATGATCTTACTATCAAGAATAAATATCCTTTACCTCGGATTGATGATGTATTCGATCAACTTAGTGGTGCTAGAGTCTTTTCACAATTAGACTTAGCTACCGGTTTTCATCAGCTTCGTATTGCAGAGGATAGCATTCCTTTGACATCGTTCCGTACTCGTTATGGATCTTATGAATGGCTTGTTATGCCATTTGGTTTAACGAATGCTCCGGCTTATTTTGTTGACCTTATGAATAGAGTTTTCAAAGACTTCCTCGATCGGTTTGTTCTCATCTTTATTGATGATATTCTTGTGTATTCAAAAACCGAGGAGGAGCATGAAAAGCATCTTCAGATTGTGTTGGAAACTCTTAGGAGTAATCAATTAAAAGAATTTTTTTATAAATGCCACTTTTGGCAATCTCGTGTGAAGTTTCTCAGTCATATTATTTCCGAATCCGGAATTTCCGTGGATCCTTCAAGGATTGAAGCGATTCAAAATTGGAAGAGACCGGAGAGTGTGACGGAGATCCGTAGCTTCCTTGGATTGGCGGGCTATTACCGTCATTTTATAAAAGACTTTTCAAAAATTTCCGTGCCTCTTACTAGTTTGACAAAGAAGGGAGTTAAATACCTTTGGTCGGACAAATGTGAAGCTTCTTTTCAGAGATTAGAAGAACTCCTTTCCGATGCTCCTATTCTTGTGATTCCCGAGGGAAACCAAGATTTTATTGTTTATACCAATGCTAGTCGCGTTGGTTTGGGTGCCGTTCTTATGCAAAGAGAACGTGTTATTTCTTATGCTTCTAGGCAATTGAAGCCAGCCGAGACTAGATATGCCACTCATGATTTAGAACTCGCGGCTATTGTTTTCGCCTTCGAATTTGGCGTCATTATCTTTTGGGAGAAAAATTTATTCTCTATGCCGATCATAAATCTTTGAAGTATTTATTTTCCCAAAAGGAACTTAATTTGCATCAACAACGTTGGCTCGAGTTCCTTGCATCTTATGATCTTGATATTCTTTATACTCCTGAAAAGGGAAATCGTGTTGCCGATGCACTTAGTCGCAAGCAACAAGCGGTTGTTTCTTTGATGATATCCGAATGGAATGATCTCGGAGTTTTATCCACTTGTGAGATTCGAGATCATGTTTCCGATTTATGTTCATCTCTTGTTTTATGTAGCCTTGAGGCTCATCCTTCTCTTATAGACCGCAATCTTGAAGCTCAAAAGCTAGATCCCGAATTGGCTTTTCTTGGTCAAAATTTTAGGGATAAAATTAATATTGAAGGTTTAAAAGACTTTGATATTGATTCTCGTGGAGGTATTCTAAAATTTGGTAGACTTATCGTGCCAAATATTAGTAATCTTCGTAAAGACATTTTAGAAGATTCTCATCGTTCTAAATTTACCATTCATCCCGGTAGTAGTAAAATACGCGGACATGAAGCGACTTTATTATTGGGAGGGAATGAAATCTGACATTGCTAACTTTGTTAAGTGTTGCATGACTTGCCAACTCATTAAGGCCGAGCATCAAAGGTCCGGTGGGTTATTGCAACCTTTAGAAATTCCAATTTGGAAGTGGGACCAAATTTCCATGGATTTTGTAGACGGCCTTCCCCGTTCTCGTTCGGGTCATGATAGCTTATGGGTGATAGTTGATAGACTTACTAAATCCATCCATTTTATTTCTGTTCGGTCCAATCGAACCGGTCCTCTCTTGGCCAAACTCTTTATTAAAGAAATTGTAAAATTTCATGGAGTTCCTTCTTCTATTGTTAGTGATCGTCATCCATTGTTTACTAGTGGATTTTGGAAGAGTCTTCAAAAGCTTTGGGAACATAGCTTAATTTTAGCACCGCTTATCATCCTCAATCCGATGGACAGACTGAGCGTGTGAATCAAACTCTTGAAGATCTTCTTCGTGCATGTGTTCTTGATTTTGGTGGAAGTTGGGAAGATCATATTTCTCTTGTTGAGTTTTCCTATAATAATAGCTTCCAATCTAGTATTGGTATGGCACCTTTTGAGGCGCTCTATGGAAGGCCATGCCGATCTCCTTCTTGTTGGCTTGAGGCCGGTGAGAAGCTGGTTTTAGGTCCAGATTTTATTCATGATTTCACAGAGAAGATTGACCTTATTCGTCGTAGGATGAAAGAAGCCAAGAGTAGGCAAAAATCCTATGCCGATAACCGGAGAAGGAAATTAGAATTTTCTGTGGAAAATCTTGTGTTTATTCGTGTTTCACCTATGAAGGGTGTTGTACGTTTCAGTCGATCGGGAAAGTTAGCACCTCGATATATTGGGCTATTTCCTATCACCGCACGTATTGGTTCAGTGGCTTATCGCCTTTTACTACCGGCTCAGTTTTCTGCTATTCATGACGTGTTTCACGTTTCTCAATTACGGAAATGCCTTCGAGATTTCGATTCTATTCTTGAGCCCGGTGTTGTGGAAGAAATTGAAGTTTCGTCTAATTTAACTTATGAGCAACATCCTATTCGTATTATTGCTTCGGAGGTCAAGCGCCTTCGAAATAAAGATGTTCCGCTTGTTAAAGTTCAATGGTCCTCAAATCCTAAGGATTGCTCATGGGAATCTAGGGAGTTCATCGAGCGAACACATCCGGACTTACTTTCCCGTGCTCTTTGCGGTGAATTTCTTACTTCAAATTTCTTTTGTGTTGATATGCTTTCACGGTTGTTAAGTTATATTTTGTCTTAAATATTGCATGGACGCAATTTCTTTAAGGTGGGAATTCTGTAACAACCCGCATATTTTACGATTGAACATTTAAATATCTTATTTAAATATTTTATCGTTAGTCGGAATTTAGTCCGAAAAGTTACTTTTTGCATACGGTCGAATTAGGATTCGGGACCACTTCCATTGGGTCCAAAACACCGTTTGTGATCTTTTTGAGTATAAACTTTGATATGTTTGGAGTTAGTGGAATTTTTCCACTTTTTCACTTCGGGCTTTGGGTTTGATTTAGCCCATTAGCCTAAACTATTAACTCTAGCTCAACCCCCTCTTCCCTTCATTACTTCACTTTCATTTCCTAACACTCAAGCTTCATTAAAAATGGAGAGATGAATAGGAAATTAAAAATCCAATCCCTAATTCATTTGCAAATCCAACATCTAACTCCAAATCTAAAGAGAAGCTATTGATTCAAGCTTCTTGTGTTGAGATTGAAGTGTGGTTGACTCTTCCATTTCTTTTAAGCTTCTCCTTCATTGATTTTTTGAAAAGGTGAGATTTTTATCTCACATCTTTGTTTATAACTATCTTTGATTGTTGGGTATGAATTCATAACATTTATTCATGTGCATTTGTTTTTGGTTTGGATTGAAGTGGTGAAAATCGCAATTTTTAGTATTTTGGGTTTAAATCTTTAAAAATCCTAACTTTGATGACTGAACACGTTTTTGGTGATGCATCGAGGAGCCAATAGGATCGGGTAGCCGATGGCGTAATCCCCTAGCGTCCGTGCTTGACCGGTTGCAAATTGAGAGAGTTTTTGCACTTCTGTTCCTTAGGTCGTTCGGCCTGCATACATGTCTCTTGGCCTGCAGTTAGGTCGCAACCATTTAGGTCGCACCCCTTAGGTCGCTCGCCTTGCTATGAGTCGACCTGCCTTAGGTCGCTGACCTCTTTGGTCGCTCGCCTTACTATGAGTCGGCCTGCCTTAGGTTGCTGACCCCTTAGGTCGCTCGCCTTACTATGAGTCGGCCTGCCTTAGGTTGCTGACCCCTTAGGTCGCTCGCCTTGCAATGAGTCGGCCTGCCTTATGTCGCTGACCCCTTAGGTCGCTTGCCTCGCTAATGAGTCGGCCTGTTTGGTCTTACCTCCTTAAGTCGCTCGGCTTTCTTCAAGTCGCAACCAGTTAGGTCGCTCGTTCCTTAGGTCGCGCCATGCTATAGGTCGCGCCATGTTAAGTTGCTCTGTTAGACCGCATGCTACTCCTTAAGCCGCTAGCTCCTTAGATCGCTTGCACCTTAGGTCGCGCCATGTTAGGCCGCATGCTAATCCTTAAGCCGCTAGCTCCTTAGGTCGCTTGCATCTTATGTCGCCCATTTCTTAAGTCGCTCTGTTAGGCCACATGCTATGTCGCTAATCCCTTATGTCGTATGCCGTGGAGTCGCAAGAGTTGAGCCGCTGATTTCTTGTGTTGTATTGTGTTAAGTCGTAAGTCGTGGCTGTTAAGTCGCAAGGGTATTTCCACTTTGATGGATTTGGAATCGAATTCTTTGGATTTTATTCTCGTCTTCGAATGTGAATTTTTGTGATTTATTGTTTGTACAATCATTTTTGTGATTCCTCACTTTAAAAATATAAAGGTTTCAATACTAGTAGTAAACTTTCCAATCTACCAGTATACACAAACCTTTACCTCACTCGTATGAGAAATCTAATTAAACTACTTAGTAAAACAAGTGGTATGAAACGCTTGCGTTTACTTCGTTGGTTAAATCTTGTACTTGTTCGATTGAATATCTTGTGACAATTTTCGAGTGCAGATCTACAATTTGTTCATAAATATTTAAGTTAAGCTAGTGGTTATGGGACATGAGGCTAAGCTTATATATTTACTAGCTTACTGTAATTGACACTTCTTGATGATCGTTGATGATCATTTTTGTGATTTAGACTAGAAAATGTGTGATGTCTCTTTGTCTACGAGGGAGACTAAACCCCGTTTCCGTGGAGCTTCGGCTCAATTTGGTGGGGTAGCGACCCATGGCCTTCGGGCCGTTTTGTGGAGCTTCGACTCAAAGTTAATGGTTAGCAACCATGGAATGGCGTTCCATTTTGTGATACACATGTTGGTGAGTTTTCATGCTCCTGTTTTGTGATAGGCCTCCCCCTTTTTGTGATTTCTGGATTTCCATTGATGATTTCTATAACCGGTGTTTCACCAATTTTCGTGATTTACATTGATATGCTTTATCAATATTTGTGCATTGGTGAATTTGTGTGTCATTAACTTTTGTGATTGACATTGATATAATTGTCAATATTTATGGTTTGGTGAATAGAAATAAAGAGTATGACATTCTTTTTTATCTTTGAGAAGTGTGACGACCCGGAATTTTTACACATTTGAAATGGGAATATTTAATTAATTTTAAATATTCGAAAGTTAATTATTAACTTTAATTTCAAATATCAATATTTATTGAATAATTAATTATTAAATTTAATTATCGGGATTGGGTAAAAATATTGAATCTTGATTTTAAAGCTGGTTAAAAATAATTAGAAGGCTTATTTAATTTATATTAATAATTCTGAAGATAATAGAAGATGTAAAATTGAAATTAATAATGGTTTGTTCAGTTTTAAAATTTATATCGTTTAAATTGAATTTAAAAATAGCCTTCCGAGGCGCAGTCTCGGAATTTGACGAAATCAGCTCCATTGGATCCGTAATATCGAATTATTATTGGGTTTCAAATTTCGTAGTAATTGGAGTGATTGTGTGAGCGTACGTTATAAAAACGCGTTGGAAATTTTATCGAGACATTTTGAATTCGGATTTAAAATTAAATATAATTGTTTTCTCTTAGTCGATAATACGTACATCTCGCCTCACAACTTTCTCCTTCGTACTTTTTTGTCTTCCTTTCCCCTCTTATCAATATCACGTCTTCAGTGAAAAATCAAATCAAGGAATCAGAGGCTGAACTTTCTTTCCTTCTTCTATGTTGTTCGGAAATTCTCTTCACTCACAAAAAAAAAAAAAAAAATTCGAGTCAGGCTAAATTAATGGCCGGAGAATTCCCAAAACTCAAATCAAATCAAAATCCTTCCTCTTCTCAAATGAAATCAGTTTCGTCTCATAATTAAGCGAACTCGATTCCTCGGCTAGAGTTTCGACCCTCACGAGCTCGCGATTTTTGCGATGGTGGCTTGGCAGTGGAGCTTGAGTTCGTCGCGCCAACTTGTTATCATCGCATCCCTCTGGTCGGTCGCATAGGTTCAAAACGTCGACGCACGTTCGATTCAGTCGAGGTCTTCGTCAACGTCGAGGCTGGGAAGCACAGTCGAAGTCGAGGCAGTGTTGAGGTCGAAGTCGCACCTGGGTTAAAGGGGCTTGATCGAATCTATCAGTGGAAATGGTTGAAGGCTGAGGAACGTGGGTAGGAGCTCGTGTTCGAGCTCTGGCATCGGGAAGAGTGCTCTGTTCGTGGTGACGACGAGGTGTAGCTTGGGTTCGTTTTTCTCAGTAGGTATAATAATTTTAACTTAAAAATTATATTAATCTAGATTGAAATATATATACATGAAGCTTTCAAATTTTTATGTATTGTGCATGCAGAGAATTATTTTCAGCGAGATTTAAAATAATAAAAAAAATGAAATGTGTGTATATATATATACACACCTAACTTTATTTACTAGTTTGATTTTAAAATAATAGAGATTTATTTGTTAATCAACTTGTTAAATTTATTTTAAAGATTCTAAATAGAGAGAAAAGAAAAGAATTTGTTTGAAATCAAACTATTAGTTTAAAGGTAAATTATTTATTTAAAATAGATTCATTAAACAGTAAATGTTTTTTTTTTCAATTTGTTTGAATATTAATAAATCATATAATGTTTATTCAAGGATTGAAAGCTGAAAGAAACAAGCTGGTTTGGATTGGGATTGCCAAAAATCAAAGGTGAGTTAATCTCACTCAGTTTAAATTTAAATTTAAATGATTAAATTTAAATAA
Organism: Allium cepa; assembly: GCA_030765085.1. Classification (NCBI taxonomy): domain Eukaryota; kingdom Viridiplantae; phylum Streptophyta; class Magnoliopsida; order Asparagales; family Amaryllidaceae; genus Allium; species Allium cepa. The sequence goes on from CM060939.1 coordinate 563,236,616, forward strand.
TTGTTTGACTGGTTGAAATTGATTGATTGATGTGCTATAGAATGATATATTCTGAAATTAGTAAATAATATTGTGCTAACATTTGTGGATGCAGGGAAACAGGTTGGAGGGATCCAACTGGATTCCTCAAATTTATTAGATTATTTAATATTCTGTGTGATGAATATTTGATATCCTGTGATGGTTTTATGGATAATTGGGATATTGGATAGTATGGTTGGATGGAATAACTCAGTTTAAAGAGTTACCAAAATCTATGGAATTGGATTTTTGAAAGGTAATAAAAGAGTAGAATTTTAAGTAAATAATTCTAGTAAATTGGAATAAATTGAATAATGAAGTGAAAATAAAATAAAATAGAGTGATTTCTAAAATCTAACAAAATATGGAATATGAGGAAATTGAATTAACAAAGGAATAATAAATTCTGGAACTTAAGTGAATAAAAGTCATTATTTTAAATGTAAGGATTAAATTTAAAGGTAAAGAAAGGAAATTGAGGAATCTGAATTTGGTATTTTTCAGTTTAAAGATTTTAAAACATAAATTGGAAATTAAATCTAAAGTTAATAAATTTTGAAATAAATGAAGTAAGAGAATTTATTTCATGGTAAAGTAAATGGAAATCAATTGTAAAATTGATTTAGGTGTTGAAATTTAAATTTAAAGTGAAGAGAGATTTTGGGACTTTATGACTGGGTTATAAAGTGAAATAAAATGTCAGTGGATATTTTATAAATTCAAGGTAAGAATTTATTAAAGGAATGGGGATTTGTTTAAAAATAAATGGTGATGTATTTTTAAGAAATGGGAAAGAGAATAGGATTTCCCTGGATAGCCAAGTATGGTTTTCAAAAATATTTAAAGTTTTTAAGATCGTTTTAAAAAGCAGGTTTTGGAAAGTTTATTATTTCTAAATCTAAATTTTTAAAGCAAGTATATTTTTCTAAATCTATTATTGAAATAACTATATAAAGTAACTTGGTATTGAGTTTAAAAGAGGAAATTTAGTTTATATTTTATAAATTGTCTTATACAAAATATTTTGTTAGAATATTTATTTTAATAAAATATTTAAGTTACAATTTTAAAAGTTATAAGTATATTTTATAAAAAAAAAAGGTTTTTAAATTATTTTAAACTTAAGTGTTTGTACTTGGCATTCCAATGGAAATAATAATTGGGAATGTACCCTGGGAAGGGAAAACGGGTTTTGAAACTGTTTTCAAAAGGGGTTGAAAATTTGAAATATATATCTCGGGAAGATATTTTGGGATTAATAAATAATTTGGGAAATTATTTATTGGTTGATGGATGTTTGTGAATATTAATTGATAGTTAAATAACCGACTATCAATATTGGCCAAATGCGTTGATCGTTTCGAAGAAACCGGATCGAGATTTATTTCTCGAAAACCACTTCGATCCGGTTTGTACGTTTCGTGCGAAAAACGTGTTCGGAGTCGAAGATGGAGCAGTGAAGTGCAAGGGCTAGTCGCTACTAATCTTGAGGATATTTCCAAAATGGATGTAGTAGGAATAGTGCCTTCGGTTCCGTTCGAACCCGGGACGGACTTGTATGGACGAATGCTTGCAAAACATCGTCAGGTGGGCGATGGGCATTCTAAGTGAAAACGTTCTAAAAGGTAACGCTTAGCCTCAAGCCTCATCAAATGGGAATGACTGAAAATCAGGGGATATGCAGCAAGGTTAGGTGGGTAGCACCCAAGCAGGGTGAGGTCATTCCAGTCTAGATGTCCCTTATTTCTTTTTCGGCTTAGTGGTGCGGTTGCTGATCCCAACCGCGGGGTGATCTCACTCGGGACTGTCCAGTAAGGGATGGTTCCGGCCTTGTGTTGCAGGGGATGAAGGGAGTAATCCTCGGTACGGTGATCTAGGCCCCGTACTGTGACAGGTGGTACCCCAGTGCCTAGTCATTAGTTGGAAATCCATTCTCCCTACGAGCCTTGTACGAGTTTTGTTTGTATTACCCACTTTTGTGGCTAGTAGCTGGAATTTAATAATGTAACAATTTCGGCTATTTTATAAGTACTTGTGTATAGACCCTATTATAATATCAGAGGATTTCTATAAAATTGTTTTAGCTATCGTAAGGTAAAAACCCGACATGTTTATTTGTGGCGTGGTCTTACGAGATGCTTTTGTTTTCAAAGGATTTTTGAAACTTTAATAATAAATTGGGTGTGATTTTCTCACGCTGGTAATCCAGACTGACTCGGGTGTTATTTAACTGTAATGCTCGGGTCAGACCGAGTATTATAGGATACAGGATATGATGCTGTGGAGCTCAGGAGACGAGCTGGATGACGAAACGTACTCTCGTACTTGTATATTTATATACGTATTCCGCTGTGTTGAGTTGTTGTGTACCCATTGTATGATATTGATGTTGAGTTGTGACTGATGTATTCTGATGATGTAATGTATGTAAACAGATATATTTGATTTTGAGTAAAGATTATTTACTATCTATTATATTTTATTCTGCTGCGATGGTTAGATTCTGATGTTGATTTTGTTTTTCTCTTCTTCTACCTCTTCTTCTTAAACCCAAATGGTTCGTATTTCTGTGCAACTTGAGTTAATTGTTGTAGAATAGTGTTGACTCAAGGGGTACGGATTTGCGGGTCGTTACACTTGGTATCAGAGCTTAGGTTGGCGACAACCTAGGCTTTGGTGGGAATTACTCAAGTAGAGTCCGTAGTACTCTATAATGAGTTTGAGTGTATTAATAGTATGAGCGCGTATATGTTAGTGAATATAAAATGGTTTTATATTGTGTCGATTGGTTTATTGAGTAATTTATGGATTCTGGTCAATACGAGTAATTAACGTTATTGATAGGGATCTCTAAACACTTGAATGGAACAATTCGACACAGTATTGTTTTAAAATAGGGTAAATGAAATAATTTTACCCAAATTATTTTTGTATATGGAAGAAATAATTTTCAGAAATTATTATAGTATTTGGATGCTTGATTGTTAAGGAATGATAATATTAAAGTATTAACGCTATTGTGTAAAAATTTAATAAGAAATTGAAACTTATAACCAAAGTTGAAAAATAAATTTATATAACAAAATGGAATTTGAAATATAGATTATAAATGTAATTTTTAAATTTGAAATAACTTCATATATAAATAAGATTATAATTTTTGAGATAAAATTCCAGAGAATGTTTGAATATAGATTTAAAGGAATTGCAATTTGGAATTTTTGGGAAAAATCTAAATTCCTTTGGATTTGGAAATGGTTTTCAAAGTTTTGGAGAAATAATAGTGGTATTACTTCGAGAATATTTTTGAATTGGAATTGAATATGGAGAGATTTGAAATTTTAAAATATTGGAAATGTTTTAAAGAGATAAAAGCACTAAACTCTCTGTAGTCGCTGGAAAATAATTCCGATGATGATCGCGACATCATCGGTGTTCATTTTCGAGTTTCCAAGAGAGGATTGCTTACCTAAATGATTTTGGATCGGTGTTTATTTGCAAGAAGTTGAATTTGGTTTGGAAATGCAAAGGATTTTTGGATATAGTTGATTTCAAAGGTGATTTTGGAAACTTGGGAAATTGTTTAAAACTCTGGAATCCTGTTTAAATGTTAATGGAATAATAAAATCTACTTGGCTAAATAGAATGTAAAATTCTAAGAAAAAGGTACAATGCCAAGTTAAAAAAAAATAAAAAAAAATAAAATAAATAAATAAATAAAATAAAAGTAAAATGTGAATGATATTGATTGTGAATAGATGGAATATGAATATAAATAAGTTGAGACTTATAAAATTTAGAAGTAAAATAAACAAGCCAAAATAAAATAGTTTTGAATTTGGAAAGTGAATGAAAATCCAAAACTTGACTTATAAAATAAATAGGTTAAACTCCAGTAAAATAGATAAAGAAATTTTGAAATAAAAATAAAATATTGATTTAATGTATGTTGAATATCAAATTTTGTGGTGACAAATGTTGAGTTTGTAAATGAATTATGGGATGAATATTCGATGTAAATAATATGGAATGTTCCAAGATTAATTAATGGAATATGGAAATGGAACTCGAATTGTTTAAATAAAAATTTGAGTTGCGGATAAATGATAAAATTTGAAAGAGATGTTGAGTTATTAATAGAAATTCAACTTGAAATTGTAAGTGAATTAAATTTGAATTGAAGTTGAATGGAATTGAATTAATATAAAAATGATTTGTATTGCCAATAAAAATCCAAGTAGGGATAAATTGGAAATGGCCTCATTATAAAATGAAAGGAATTCCGAAATAAATTATTGAATGTGAATTAGAATTCATATTGATTCAATGAAATATACTAATTTAATTTAAGCGAATGGAGCTAACAATGAAATTGGAAATGAGCTCGAGTAACATATAAATTCAACTTAGACCAACGATGAATTAAAAATAATTGGGAGTGTCGTCCAACAAAATGAAATTGGGTTATAACAGTGATGGTTGGAATTTGTGAATCAATTCCAAGTAGGTTGAAATAGAATGGAAAAGACCTTGTTATTAATAAAATCAAAATTCTATGAATGAATAGAAATTGACTAAAAATTGATTTTTGAAATCGGTTGAATTATAAATGGTTTATAATAAAACCTGTTTGGTAAGTGGAATGAAATTAGTAATTAAGTTGAGTAACTCAAGTTATATTAACAAGAGCTTGGCTTCGAATAAAATGGGAATTCATTGAATAAAATTTTATGAGTTGATAGAAGTGAAATAAAATTTATTTTGAATCACTTGGAATAAAAATAAACTCGTTTGGATTCAAATGAATTGGAAGTAGGCAATGAAGTGTAAATCATTTAATTGGAATGTAAAATGAATTAAATGAAATGGTATTGGAATGGATTGGAAGCATTCAAAATAAATGTCGAAATGTTTCAAATGTGCTTGTGGAAGTATATGATATGCATCGTTTATGAAACCCATGTTTTAATTATTTATATTTAAGTGAAATGCTATAAATTTGTGTAATTGTCACTTACATATTTATATTGAGTAAGTACAGGTTCAGGGAAGCCGTTTGGCTGGTTTGATTGCGCAATTTGCTAAAATAAATCGCCGCTTGCTTAAAAATGCTAAAATAAGGTACGCCTACGCAATACAAATAGGAAATATGAACTGTTTTTCTGTTTTCCGACCGTGTGGGTCGATGTATATTGATTTCCGGCGTGAGGCCGATGTATATATGTTTTTGTACATCCTGCGATATCGCAGAAGTCCCTCCGTACAAAGGAGACTCTGCCAAAATTTTCCGTAAATTTGGGAGTTAGAAAATTTTTGAAATTCTCGAAAATTTTCATTAACGGCAAATGATCTAAATTTGCTAAACAAATAAAATTGAAATTGGATATTGAAATCTAATTGGAATGTAAATGTAAAGAGAATGAAATTGAAGAAACTAAAGAAGTAAAGTTTGCAAATAAACTTTAATTGAGATTTAAATTAATTAGTAAGTGCAACTAATAAAATATTAAAAGCGGAAACCAAAATTTAAACTTAAATGAAATTGTAAAGACAAAGAGAATAATTGAATGGAAATTAACTAAAGGTTAAAGTGATAGCTGGGAATGTGAATAAAAAGAGAATTGGTGTAGCTAAAAATAAACTGGGCTAATTACGTAAGGTGTACGTATATTAATTATTCGCATAGCTATATTGATCCGAATTCGAACACAGAATTTCGAGATAATTTTATCGATCCGAGTTAGGATTTTTCACTCGATTTTCGACGGCGAACCTGGATATGGATTGTTGATTGATTCTGGAAATTCTCTATCATAGTTATGACTATGCAAGGAGAATGACGGTTTCTGATCAAGAAACCAGATCTGAGTCCGCACTAGGAAGTCGGGTGGACGATACTAGTTCGGAAATGAAATTGTGTGATCGAGTGAACGATCGGATTTGGTAATTGCATACGAATAATATGTGTGCATCGTATGGGCTTAAATAAAGAAAATATTGAAATTTGTGTAAAAGTAATGCAAAATGATTTTGAATGTTGTGGATGGACATTATTGTTATAACAGGATATACAGGTGTTTTAAAAGCAGAAGGAAATTGATGTTTGATTTTAGGAGATAAAATTTATGGCCCGACAAAAAGGTATGTGTTTAATTTTCTATATGAAATTCGATTGGGATTTGGATTTGGATTTGGATTGAGCCACTTGGCTTTTTGTTTTCTTTATGGATTTGGGAGGCCGTAGAGCCATTTTGTAGTTGTACCGAGCTAGCCGCGCAAAGGAGACGCTGGCGAAATTTTTCGAAAATTTTGAGAGTTAGAAAAATTTTGAGAAAATTTTGATAATTTAAAATTTGAATTCAAATTTAAGATTTGAATTGATAAGTAAGTATGTAATATGGTTTAAGGGTATGGGTAAGTTTAAAAGGCTAGGATAGAGTTAGAGTGTCTTTGATAAAAAGATTTGTTTGCTACGTTGTTAAAAATTGTTTGGTTTGAGGTAATAGTTAACGGGATATAGATCATTCTTCCTAATTAGTAATTTCGGGGACGAAATTCTTTTAAGGGGGGAGGAATGTGACGACCCGGAATTTTTAGACATTTGAAATGGGAATATTTAATTAATTTTAAATATTCGAAAGTTAATTATTAACTTTAATTTCAAATATCAATATTTATTGAATAATTAATTATTAAATTTAATTATCGGGATTGGGTAAAAATATTGAATCTTGATTTTAAAGCTGGTTAAAAATAATTAGAAGGATTATTTAATTTATATTAATAATTCTGAAGATAATAGAAGATGTAAAATTGAAATTAATAATGGTTTGTTCAGTTTTAAAATTTATATCGTTTAAATTGAATTTAAAAATAGCCTTCCGAGGCGCAGTCTCGGAATTTGACGAAATCAGCTCCATTGGATCCGTAATATCGAATTATTATTGGGTTTCAAATTTCGTAGTAATTGGAGTGATTGTGTGAGCGTACGTTATAAAAACGCGTTGGAAATTTTATCGAGACGTTTTGAATTCGGATTTAAAATTAAATATAATTGTTTTCTCTTAGTCGACAATACGTACATCTCGCCTCACAACTTTCTCCTTCGTACTTTTTTGTCTTCCTTTCCCCTCTTATCAATATCACGTCTTCAGTGAAAAATCAAATCAAGGAATCAGAGGCTGAACTTTCTTTCCTTCTTCTATGTTGTTCGGAAATTCTCTTCACTCACAAAAAAAAAAAAAAAAAAATTCGAGTCAGGCTAAATTAATGGCCGGAGAATTCCCAAAACTCAAATCAAATCAAAATCCTTCCTCTTCTCAAATGAAATCAGTTTCGTCTCATAATTAAGCGAACTCGATTCCTCGGCTAGAGTTTCGACCCTCACGAGCTCGCGATTTTTGCGATGGTGGCTTGGCAGTGGAGCTTGAGTTCGTCGCGCCAACTTGTTATCATCGCGTCCCTCTGGTCGGTCGCATAGGTTCAAAACGTCGACGCACGTTCGATTCAGTCGAGGTCTTCGTCAACGTCGAGGCTGGGAAGCACAGTCGAAGTCGAGGCAGTGTTGAGGTCGAAGTCGCACCTGGGTTAAAGGGGCTTGATCGAATCTATCAGTGGAAATGGTTGAAGGCTGAGGAACGTGGGTAGGAGCTCGTGTTCGAGCTCTGGCATCGGGAAGAGTGCTCTGTTCGTGGTGACGACGAGGTGTAGCTTGGGTTCGTTTTTCTCAGTAGGTATAATAATTTTAACTTAAAAATTATATTAATCTAGATTGAAATATATATACATGAAGCTTTCAAATTTTTATATATTGTGCATGCAGAGAATTATTTTCAGCGAGATTTAAAATAAATAAAAAAAATGAAATGTGTATATATATATATATATACACCTAACTTTATTTACTAGTTTGATTTTAAAATAATAGAGATTTATTTGTTAATCAACTTGTTAAATTTATTTTAAAGATTCTAAATAGAGAGAAAAGAAAAGAATTTGTTTGAAATCAAACTATTAGTTTAAAGGTAAATTATTTATTTAAAATAGATTCATTAAACAGTAAATGTTTTTTTTTTCAATTTGTTTGAATATTAATAAATCATATAATGTTTATTCAAGGATTGAAAGCTGAAAGAAACAAGCTGGTTTGGATTGGGATTGCCAAAATCAAAGGTGAGTTAATCTCACTCAGTTTAAATTTAAATTTAAATGATTAAATTTAAATAATTGTTTGAATGGTTGAAATTGATTGATTGATGTGCTATAGAATGATATATTCTGAAATTAGTAAATAATATTGTGCTAACATTTGTGGATGCAGGGAAACAGGTTGGAGGGATCCAACTGGATTCCTCAAATTTATTAGATTATTTAATATTCTGTGTGATGAATATTTGATATCCTGTGATGGTTTTATGGATAATTGGAATATTGGATAGTATGGTTGGATGGAATAACTCAGTTTAAAGAGTTACCAAAATCTATGGAATTGGATTTTTGAAAGGTAATAAAAGAGTAGAATTTTAAGTAAATAATTCTAGTAAATTGGAATAAATTGAATAATGAAGTGAAAATAAAATAAAATAGAGTGATTTCTGAAATCTAACAAAATATGGAATATGAGGAAATTGAATTAACAAAGGAATAATAAATTCTGGAACTTAAGTGAATAAAAGTCATTATTTTAAATGTAAGGATTAAATTTAAAGGTAAAGAAAGGAAATTGAGGAAACTGAATTTGGTATTATTCAGTTTAAAGATTTTAAAACATAAATTGGAAATTAAATCTAAAGTTAATAAATTTTGAAATAAATGAAGTAAGAGAATTTATTTCATGGTAAAGTAAATGGAAATCAATTGTAAAATTGATTTAGGTGTTGAAATTTAAATTTAAAGTGAAGAGAGATTTTGGGACTTTATGACTGGGTTATAAAGTGAAATAAAATGTCGGTGGATATTTTATAAATTCAAGGTAAGAATTTATTAAAGGAATGGGGATTTGTTTAAAAATAAATGGTGATGTATTTTTAAGAAATGGGAAAGAGAATAGGATTTCCCTGGATAGCCAAGTATGGTTTTCAAAAATATTTAAAGTTTTTAAGATCGTTTTAAAAAGCAGGTTTTGGAAAGTTTATTATTTCTAAATCTAAATTTTTAAAGCAAGTATATTTTTCTAAATCTATTATTGAAATAACTATATAAAGTAACTTGGTATTGAGTTTAAAAGAGGAAATTTAGTTTATATTTTATAAATTGTCTTATACAAAATATTTTGTTAGAATATTTATTTTAATAAAATATTTAAGTTACAATTTTAAAAGTTATAAGTATATTTTATATAAAAAAAAAGGTTTTTAAATTATTTTAAACTTAAGTGTTTGTACTTGGCATTCCAATGGAAATAATAATTGGGAATGTACCCTGGGAAGGGAAAACGGGTTTTGAAACTGTTTTCAAAAGGGGTTGAAAATTTGAAATATATATCTCGGGAAGATATTTTGGGATTAATAAATAATTTGGGAAATTATTTATTGGTTGATGGATGTTTGTGAATATTAATTGATAGTTAAATAACCGACTATCAATATTGGCCAAATGCGTTGATCGTTTCGAAGAAACCGGGATCGAGATTTATTTCTCGAAAACCACTTCGATCCGGTTTGTACGTTTCGTGCGAAAAACGTGTTCGGAGTCGAAGATGGAGCAGTGAAGTGCAAGGGCTAGTCGCTACTAATCTTGAGGGTATTTCCAAAATGGATGTAGTAGGAATAGTGCCTTCGGTTCCGTTCGAACCCGGGACGGACTTGTATGGACGAATGCTTGCGAAACATCGTCAGGTGGGCGATGGGCATTCTAAGTGAAAACGTTCTAAAAGGTAACGCTTAGCCTCAAGCCTCATCAAATGGGAATGACTGAAAATCAGGGGATATGCAGCAAGGTTAGGTGGGTAGCACCCAAGCAGGGTGAGGTCATTCCAGTCTAGATGTCCCTTATTTCTTTTTCGGCTTAGTGGTGCGGTTGCTGATCCCAACCGCGGGGTGATCTCACTCGGGACTGTCTAGTAAGGGATGGTTCCGGCCTTGTGTTGCAGGGGATGAAGGGAGTAATCCTCGGTACGGTGATCTAGGCCCCGTACTGTGACAGGTGGTACCCCAGTGCCTAGTCATTAGTTGGAAATCCATTCTCCCTACGAGCCTTGTACGAGTTTTGTTTGTATTACCCACTTTTGTGGCTAGTAGCTGGAATTTAATAATGTAACAATTTCGGCTATTTTATAAGTACTTGTGTATAGACCCTATTATAATATCAGAGGATTTCTATAAAATTGTTTTAGCTATCGTAAGGTAAAAACCCGACATGTTTATTTGTGGCGTGGTCTTACGAGATGCTTTTGTTTTCAAAGGATTTTTGAAACTTTAATAATAAATTGGGTGTGATTTTCTCACGCTGGTAATCCAGACTGACTCGGGTGTTATTTAACTGTAATGCTCGGGTCAGACCGAGTATTATAGGATACAGGATATGATGCTGTGGAGCTCAGGAGACGAGCTGGATGACGAAACGTACTCTCGTATTTGTATATTTATATACGTATTCCGCTGTGTTGAGTTGTTGTGTACCCATTGTATGATATTGATGTTGAGTTGTGACTGATGTATTCTGATGATGTAATGTATGTAAACAGATATATTCGATTTTGAGTAAAGATTATTTACTATCTATTATATTTTATTCTGCTGCGATGGTTAGATTCTGATGTTGATTTTGTTTTTCTCTTCTTCTACCTCTTCTTCTTAAACCCAAATGGTTCGTATTTCTGTGCAACTTGAGTTAATTGTTGTAGAATAGTGTTGACTCAAGGGGTACGGATTTGCGGGTCGTTACAAGAAGATTCTTGTGATATTGATTAATCTCTTATTAATTTTCAATTACAATACTTATCACAGTATGGTTTTATGGTTATCATACGTTTTTGTCATATCTCTTATTTTAAATTATTTCATCTGATATTTATAGCTAGACTGATCCGTTTATTATTTTCCTATTAAATAATACTCGAGTCAGACCGAGTTGTTACAGGTGCTTCTACTTGACTCCTTACCTGGGATATTATCTAGACTTTTGGCTAACTACTTAGATTGGTAGTTTATTTTGTTGTATACCTTTGAGATATAGACTCCTTGATGTATACATATTCTTTTGTCTAGCACTTGTAACTATTCTTTTGTGATATTGTGGATCTTGTCTGACCACTACTCTGATGCACACTTTTATGTGTTATATATATTCATATCTATTTCCGCCTTTGTGATATGGATGTCTACGACTGATTTGTGTTATGTTTATTTCTATATTTGTTTTCGAAGAATATATATATATAGCCACTGGTAGTAGCTTTGAGTTTGTATCGGTATGTCGGATTTCCTCCTGAAACCAGATGCATGTTGTACTATCTGACATATCGGTGCTCGCACAAAGCAATTACGCGGATGGTCGCTCCTCAACAGCCTTATTCTCTGTGCTAGTTGACGGCATTACCCCGTAGTATCCTTGTCTAGAGTGGGTATAGAGGTGGGGCGTCACATGTGATGTAAGTTATTTATCTGTGATGTAATTTATTATCTACGATGAGCTTATATTATTCATCCATGATCTGTAAATGAAGATAAGCGTTATAGATTATACTGCTTATCAATATTTCTGTGTTTGAATCTGTGATGTGGTGATTGTTGTTGCATTATTGTGTGTAAACCCCTGGACTACACTATACACACACAAATATGGATTTCACAAGGAAATCGGTTAAGTCACAGATTTTTAAAATAGTTATGAATTTGAATTTTAAATTCAAATGGTTTTGGAAATGAATTGGGTTTAAAGTGAAAAACTTTTGAAAAGGTGTTTTAAACATGAAAGTTATTTTGAATAACTTAATAAAGATTTGTAATTTGAGTAATTTGATTTAAATTGGAATTCAATATCTGATAATTGAATTCTATATTTGGTATTTATGACGAAAAAAGGTTATACAAGCTATAAATGTGTTTATATGGGTTTTTAAACCATTTTAAAAGTATGGTTTTGAAAATTTGAATTTAACTCAAGTTTATATTTGAAAGGCCTTAACTCGTGCAAATAAAATCGGGTTTTCCGAAATGAAAACAAGTGGTTTCAAATAATAATTATGATAAAAAGATTTCGAATTTGAAATTGAATGGTCTTGAAAGCTATAATTGAATCTTTGTGAAAGATAGTTGAACCCTATTTTGAAATTGAAGAGGATTTTAAATGGTGTACCTTTTGTATTTGAAACAGGAATTGTTTTGAAAATTATGAATGAATCTTTGGAAATTATTTTTGAAAGCTGTGAAATGAGTCTTTGATTTAAAGACCGGATGAGTTAATCCAGCTTGAAATGGGATTGTTTTGAAAGGCTATAAATGAATCTTTGTCAAAGATTGATGAACCTTGTTTAAAATTGAAAGGGGTCTTAAAAGTGAATCTTTTGTTCAACAGATTAAAGTGTGGAAATTGTTTAAACCAGTGAAGGTTTTTGAAATGAATCTTTTTGTTTAAAACATTAGGAATGGTAATTTTTTTTAACCATTTGAATGAAAGGTTTTGGGCTTTAAGTTGTGACTTAACTGAAATCCCATTATCCATATGTTTTTAAATATTACGCCCGTTATTCCGTTTAGCCGTGAGAGGACCTTGTGTCATATAACCCATTCCGAATAATGATACGACGATATGGATAGCATTTGAAGACCGCTGTGAAGGCCGGATACTTTCGAAAATGAAAGGATGACCTATCGAATGTCTCTGCACCGAATGGCCCCGGTATAGAGATTTGAGCACCCTTTGTGATGGGGAGTCCGGACATGATTAGAAATTATCCGGATTTCAAGGGCTTCTTCGGAAGTGCCTTCGGTTCTGTTCGAACCCAGAACAGACTTGTATGGATGTGTATCTGACGTTACACTTTGAGATGTAAAACCAGTTTCTATCAAAAACATTTCTGTTTGGTGGCGGAGATTATTCTCTTAGCTTAACACTCTTCTCTGAGACGTAAGAGCTCAGAGGTTATGTAGTTGATGGTTACTAGTGATACATTCCCAATTTGGTAATGTGGCATACGAAGTGCTGCCGATCATTTGTTGATCAAAGCATGGCTTTTGTGAAAAGCGTAGCTTTATGGATGAGACTTCGTCGAACCTCACATCTCGAAATGGTCGAAACAGGAAGAATGCAGCAAGGTTATTTGGGGGTAGCGCCCCCTGAGGGTATGTTCATTTCCTTCTGGATAGAAGTGGTATCATGGTATGGAGCCCAGATATTTAACCTATGTGGTTGCTGCAAATTTATTACTTTGTGGTTGTTGGTGAATCCCAGGACAAAGGTCGGTTACAACCGGGGGATGACATATTCGTGTCAGTAGTTACCTAGTTATAGAGGTAACCCGACCTTGTGTTGGCAGAGATCCGGTTAGTTTCTCGGGGCATCCCTCCAGAGGCGTACCCATGTGGCAATGGGAAGTTCCTTGGCCTGACTATTTGTTGGAAATCCAAACAAAACAATATGCGCCCTTTACGATTTCAATTGTATAACCTGCCTCCTCAGGTGGTAGCTATAGGTGGCATAATATAATGGTACCTATGCTGGTTAAGATTAATATTATACTTTCGAAATGTTTTCCACTATGCACTAATAATAATATCAAATGGTTTTCGCGTATCAAGCATTTTTGACAATCATAAGAAGAAATCTCCTTCAAGTCTGCCTTTGCATTGTGTGTGTGGTGGGAGGTCTTATGGTAGTTTTATTTTCCAAAAAACATTGCGGATTTCAAATTTTAAAATCTTTTGTTTTTTTTCAAAGACCAAATGTTTTTTTGTTTGCTCATACCAGTCCGATGACTGACCTGGAGTTTATTGTTCCTTTCCTAAACTCTGGGTGCCCACAATTTTCCACACGGCAGTCTAGAGTTGGGTTTTTCAGATAACCAAGTAGTAGATATAGATTCGATAGCATCCACCTTTGGATTTTGTCAATCGCATTTGGATCGTGTTGCTTCATTCTGCATGATAGCTTTTGGGTTTGAGCTTTTAGCTTTTGGAGATCTTTGGAGCATTGGAATGGTGATGCATTCTATTGGATCCCCGCTTTCTCACTTGAAACCTCTTGGAGTTATTTCTTCCGCTGCTATTTTTGTATCTCTGATATTGATTCATATTGTACCATTGTTGTATCGAGTGTTGTATATCAATGATATTCATTCTTTCTTCCAATGTGTTGTTGTACTTGATGTGTTATAAGCTTCGGCGAACCAGATTCGATGTTTGGATTTGCAACATTGGAATACGAGTGTCATATTCGGTGCCGATTTACGAATGTCGAGTCAGGGTCGTTTACATAGGTTCAAAATGCTATCTTCACCATACGATCAAATTTGGCATTGAAACCTTTTCCATTGTGTTTGTAATAAGGGTTTAACATTATAAACGCCTAGCAGCACTCCTCGATTGGAGTTCGAAATTTTGGGCTTCGAATTAGAGACGATTTATATTTGAATTTAAATTTTAAACATAAAAAAGTATAATCGAAACCATATATCATGCTCAGACACGTGGAGACAATTTTAGCTACATGTTTCTTTTATTTTGATTAAATTCAACACGCGTTCATTTCCTTTTATAAAAAAAGAAGAAATTGTCGAGTTTTTTTTCCTTCGTTTCATAATCTCGTTATCAAAATAAATAAATAAAATAAAAGGGCATTCGAAGTAAAACAATGGTTGGGCCCTTTTCTCTAAAAAATTCAATTCGATTCAAAATAAAAAATAAATAAAGAGAAGAGATGGATACGATTTCAAATCGAGGCAGGCTCCGCGATTTCTAGAGGAGGGACGAGAGCGACGTCACGATCGATCGTGAATGGACGAGGGGATTGGCGAGGCGCCACGAGCACGTGGCGGCTGCGATGAGTTACGACGGTCGCGAAATGAGGCGGTGGCTCGTCAATGGTCTTGCGTGGGGCGGGTGTCGCGATGGTAGTAAGGAAAGCACGTGTCGAATCGCGTTTGTTTGGAAATTCAATCAACTGGAAGACTCACGGTGGCAAGCGTGGCAAGGGAAGTGAGGCATGCGCATTCGTTGGTGGTCGCGACACAAGTAGGATGGTGCGTTCGTGCACGACCGAGGCAAGTACGAAAAGGTGATGGCGTACGTGGTGAAGGCTGAAATGTCAAGCAGTGATGGCCGAGGATGAGTTCTGTTTCAGGCAGTAAGTTTTTAACATAGATTTCATAATATTAAATATTAAATATTTCTTAAATTCAAACTCTGAAATGAATTTTGTTTTTTGTTTCGCTGATCGGGATTAACAGCAAGGTTTAAACAATTTTGTTTTAGAAATGGAATCAGCTATATATAGGACAGTAAAGTAAATCCGAGAATTTTATTAACACAATAAAATTTGGTAGTTACTAAAGTTTAATTGGTCAGTTAAAAATAAAAAATATTCGTTAATTACATTTATCAAATAGAAATTTAATTATTCGATTGGTTTGAATAATAATAAATTTATATAATGTTTATACAAGGTCTAGAAATCATGAAAACAAGTTGGAATGAAAAGGGGTTGCATGCATAGGCAACGGTTACATCTTCTCACTTGATTGAAAATTTAAATTTCAGTTATTGACTGATTGTTGGATTGTGATAGTATACCTAGTAGTAGTAGTGTGTGTATATATATATTTGGAGTGACTGATTTCCCGCATTATGTAGCGGATGAGACCTTATGCATCGCATAATAGCGGATAATTTTATATAATCTCATATACCGTGATATTCCACCTCGAAGTGGAATTGGTATTTAATTGTTGTGTTAACGTCTGTAGATGTACGGAAACAGGTTGGAGGGATCCAACTGGATTCCTCAAATATTTGAATTTGTTTCATATGCTGTGTATTGATTTATTTATAATCTGTGTGTGATTATATTTGTGACCGAAATCGTTGAAAGCTATAGTTTAGCCGAATATATTTTTGGTATCGTACGATACTAGAAATAAATAAAGTTCGATTTTTGAAATTTAAGTAGAAAGTTTGTAGTAAAATTAATTTTTGAAAGATGGGTGAATTTAAAAGAAGGGATTTAAAAGGATAAAGATTGATTTTTGTAATCCTATTGAATAAAATTCCAAAATATGGGAAAAAGGTTTAATATATGTATTTCGAGTAATATTATTCAAAAGTGAAGAATTTATATAAAACACGGATTTTAAATAGTTTGGAAGGGATAAAGGAATTTATTCTAAAAGGAAATAAATTTAGAACTCAAATTTGGAATTTAATTTGGTGTTTGAATTGATTTTTGAAATCAAATTTGGAATTTGATATGGTGTCTGAAATAAATTTAGAAGTCAATTTGGAATTTGATTTGGTGATTGAAAGTAAATATTTGGAAATCGATTTGAAAATCGTATATCAGTGCATATTTGGAAATTCACTATGGGAATTTATAAAGGAAAGGGAAATTTATTTTAAAATAAATATTGGTTTATTTTAAAAGTGTGGAAAGGAATTTAAGGATTTGGAATGTAAGTTTGAAATAAATCAAGAAGGACTTATTGATTGATTTAAATGAACCTCTCGAAATGGAAAGTGTATTTTCCTTGGAGAGCCGAGTATGTTTTCAAAGTAGCTTTTAAAGTATAAATTAAAAGTTCTAGAATTGGTTTTAGAAAGAATATTGTTGGAGAAAAATATTTTCTGAAATTGTTTTTAAATCTTTAAAGCAAATATTATTAAGTTGATTTTAGAAATGGTTGTGTTAAAGATTATGTTGGTATTTTATTTAGAAAATGGATATTTTAATAATTACACTTTATCTAATAATTTTATTTTTAAAATTATTTGGACTTGAGTTTTTATATGAGATATTGATATTAAATTTTATAACTAATGTTTTAAATAAAGTGTTTAAAATAGTTTTTGTTTTAAGTTTTTCCAAGTATATACTTTTGGCTAAGTGGTTTAAATTATTTTAAAGCATTTGAACTCGGAACATTTTCAGTGGAAATAAATAATATTTGAAAATTTATTCCACATAAGGAAAGTGATTTGAAATTTGTTTTCAAAGGATTGAAATGTGAAAAATGATTTGAAATTTGTTGTCAAAGGGTTGAAAGGTGAAAAGTGATTTGAAATTTGTTTTCAAAGTATTGAAGTGTTAAAAAAAATAACTTGCGAAGATATTTTGAAAATAAATAATTTGGGGAAAATTATTTAAAATCTGGTGATTTTTGTGAATATTGATTGATAGCTAAATAACCGATTATCAATATTGGCCTTTAAATGGCATTTGAATTTCGATGCGACCGGGGGTCGGAGCCGAATGGATATTCGAAAACTACATCGAATCTTTGTGATAGTGATGGATATTTTGTTTAAAAGATCAAAGCGGAAATTTGTTGTGATTTGCTTGAAATCTGAATATAACACTTATTTTTAAAAATAAGCGCCCGTTATTCGGATTAGCCAGGAGAGGACTTTGTGTCATAAAACCCATTCTGAATAATGATACGACGAAATGGGATTGCATTTGAAGATGGTGTTGAAGACCGGGTATTTTCGAAAGCGAAAGGATTGCCTGTCAAATGTCTCTGTACCAAGTTGCTCCGGTATAGAGATTTTATCACCCTTTGTGATGGGGAGTCCGGACGTGATCAGTGAATATCTGAATTGCAAGGGCTTCTTTGAAGCGTCTTCGGTTCCGTTCGATCCCGGAACGGACTTGTATGGATGTATGTCTGACGTTACACTTTGAGGTGTAAAGCTGGTTTCTATCAAATACATTTCTGTTGGTGGTAGAGAATTTATTCTCGTAGCTTAACACCCTTCTCTGAGACGTATAAGCTGAGAGGTTATGTAGATGATGGTTACTAGTGATATATTCCCAATTTGGTAATGTGGCATATGAAGTGCTGCTGATCATGTGTTGATCGAAGCTTGTGTAAAGCGTAGCTTTGTGGACAAGACCTCGTCGGACCTCACAACCCGGAAATGGTCGAAACAGGAAGGATGTAGCAAGACAATTTGGAGGCAGCGCCCTCAGGGTATGTCCATTTCCTTCTGGAAAAGGGTGGTATCATGGTATGGAGCCCAGATATTTAACCTATGTGGTTACTGCAAATTTTTGCTTTGTGGTTGTTGCTTTGTGGTCAAGGATCCTTGGATAATTGTCGGTAACGACCGGGGATGGCATACTTATGGTAGTTACCTAGTCACAAAGGTAACTCGGCCTTATCTTGGCAGAGATCTGGTTAGGTTCTTGTGGCGTCCCTCTAGAGGCGTACCCATATGGCATAGGAAGTTCCTTAGCCTGACCAATTGTTGAAAATCCAATCTCCAATACATGCCTTTTACGGTTTTAGTTGTATAACCTGCCTTTTACTTATGGCTGCGACCCACTGTTTAATTGGCTACTATAGTTGTCATAATTCGAAATGTCTATGTTGGCTAAGATTAATACTATACTTTCGACATGTTTTCCACACTATGCACTAACAATAATATTAAAAAGGATTTGCGTATCAAGCATGTTTGACTATCATAAGAAGAAATCTCCTCCAATCCTGCGTTTGCATTGTGTGTGTGGCGGGAGGCGTTATGGTGGTTTCATTTTACAAAAGCATTGCGGATTTATTTTCCTTTCTTTGTGAAAATAACTATTTTTAAGATCTTACATCAGTCCCATGACTGACCTGGAGTTTGTTGTTCCCTTTCTAAACTTTGGGTGCCCACAATTTTCCACACGGGCGTCTAAAGTTAGGTTATCATTATTCGGGAGCGAAGTTTCGGAAGTATGCCGTGGATATCAGGAGCAAGCTGGATGGCGAGATGTAACACTAGTATATGTTATTTCTTTTCCGATGTTGTGTTGTTGTAAACTCTGATGATGTATGTATAAGCCGATATAATTCTTCGTTTTAAAGATTATTCATTTATCTATTATATGTTGTTCCGCCGCGAAATGTAAGATCTGTTATTATTTCTGTTTCTTCTTCTATCTTCTTCTTCTTTAACCCTAATGGTTTGGTTTTTTGGCATTCAATTGTTCGACATTTGATACAGTGGACGTATTGATGTCGACTTTTGGGCGTCGAAGAATGAAGTCGTTGCAAGAATTCAAGAACTCACCATCACCTCTGGCTATCGAGATTTATTCAACTTTGATGAAATGAGGTACAAATTGATCAACTAGCCATCATTCATTTTTACACCAACATATGTAGTAATGATATCTAGACGCATGCAAATGATGACGGTTGGTTATGGACAAGTGTATACAGTTACATTTAAAAAATTAGCGTAAGCATAATTGGTTGTATATTGGATAGTTCCTCTATTGGACTTGATTTAGAAGAAATTTCCAACCATGGAAATTTTTCAGTGATGAAATAACACATCAAATTTGGGAGGATAGAATACCACAGTGGAAATCCGTTTATTTACGCCCAAAAGCTTGGTTATTAAATCGTATGATAATCAATTCGACAATTTCCCATTTAGGAAGTCATAAACAAATATACGAAAATGGTTACAAAGCCCTCTATGCTATGTTTGGTGGGATACAAGTAAATTAGGATACATTTATTCATAATGAAATAAAAAGCTTTTGGTCTTAGCACCGACGCATAATTATATGTGCACCATTATTATGCATCTCTTATATGATCTTGGGGTATCCTCTTATATTCTCATTTTAAAGAAATCTCTGTCAAGGAGAGTGATATAATTTTTTTTATCTTTAATGCACCTTCCCCAACGACCGCCTCCAATCGTATCCCTGGCATAATGGACCATGCAATAGTAACATCAAATGTATACGAATTCTCAACCTCCTCCCGCTCCTCAACAAACTCATTAAGCTCATCCTTCACAGCAACCTTACTCATCTAGTCATACTACCGAATACAATTCAGATTTAGAAATTTAAGAAGCTCGCATTGAACAAATGCAAAATGATTCCATCCACTATTTAACCCTTAGAAATCAAAAATTAATCATGGTCAACCAGCGGGTTTCAAACAATAAAATGACTGGTTTAGAACGATCTTTTCCAACACGAATGATTAAGATGAAAAAAACCTAGAAAAGATCGTATCCACTTTAGGAAAAGTGATGAGAAAAGCACGTGCAAGTTCATCTTCTCGATCATCATTTCACCCTCACCTCCACCACCTCCTCGAACTCAAACATCAACCTACCATGCCTATACCTCTCATAAAGAAACTTCTCAAGACAAAGGGAAGACTATTAAGCAAGAACAACTTGAAGAGGAGGAAGAAGAAAGTGATGATATGTCCTTGTTTGACCCTTACCAATCTCACCATCAACATTACATGGCTTTCCAAGGACTTTCAATTCAAGAAAATAAAGAATATAATGATCCATCTCAATGGCCAACTGGATACGAACAAGATCAATCTGCATACTGGGAGTATTATGAAAATTATAGCGGGTTTCCCTATTTTTCAAGCCAGCATCACCAGCTTCTTTTATTTGCTCTTTTTCTTCTTTTTAAACTATGTTATTTAACCTTCATTTCGTTTATTATTATTTTTGTCTCTTGTTAAATATCGTATTTGTTCTCCATAACTTATCTTATGTTCTATTTTTTGACATATCTATGATTATATATCTATTTTATATGTAACATCCCAGAATTTTTAACAATATCAATTTAATAATCTGTATTAAAAATTAAATTGATATTGATATTTTCGTTAATAATAATTCAAATAGATTTAATAATCTTCTTTAATAAATATTCAATTGGTTATTTTATCTTTAAAAATAATAAATTGGTTTCTATTTATAATATATATATATGGCTTATATTGTAAATAGAATAGCATTGTTTTAAATTTAATAAATAAAGCATATTTTTCTAATTCTAATATTTGTAGTAATTTGAAATTTTGTTTTTATTTAATATTAGCTTTTCAAAGTTATTCAATAAATAAATCTTGGTTTAAACTTAATAAGCGAATCATGCTTTAAAAATTCTAATATATACAATTTAAATTGGAAATTTTGATTTAAATTAGTATTGAGTTTTCAAAACTATTTAATAAATAAATATATGATTTTAAAATTGGTAAGAAAAATATTAAATGTTTAAAATAATTTGGCTTGAGTTTTAAATTTAGAATGAATTAACAAAAAGTTTTATGGCTTAATAAAATAGATAATTCATTAATAAAAATATAATTTCTTTTAAAATGATCCTATTTTAATAATGAGTCATTTCTATAAATAATATAAATAGTGTATTGTTTTACAAACAGGTTTTGAATAAAATTTACAATTGTTATTTGAAATTAAATTTATATACATAACTTGATTTTTAGATAATTGATTTTGGATTTGATTTGAATTTAAATTCCAAAGTATAAATTTTAATTGTTTTAATTTTTATATGTATAAATTTTATTATAAACATGATTTTTTTATTTCTTTTTATAAATTTATATACATATTTAAATTATAATTAATTAATCAATTAAGCATAATATACATATTAACTTGTAAATGAATTTACAAAGACAAGTGTTGATCTCTTAAAGCCTTATTTAACAAATGTTCAAGGATTAACCTATTAATTTGACAAATGTAGAATTTTTTTACAAGTGTCATTTGGTTTTAATTTTCTTTCATTTAATTAAATCTGAAAACTACATCTATATAAACTTGCATATCATTCATACTTATTTTTTTCCCATTTCCTAAATCAAAGAAAACTTCAAAATTCTTTATATCTAAAATCAGTCAGTCCTCTTCAAGAATCAAAACTTACATATTCAAAATGCTTGCATCTTCAATTCCTGCATTTTCCATTTTCAAACCCAAATTAGTTTACAAATACAACATGCAAACCTGCTCTCATGAAATTTAAATTCCTCATTATAATAAAAAAGAGGGCCTGCATTCTTTTTATAAATCTGGAAATGAATGGGCTCTGCATGCAACTGCATTCTTTTCTCTGGAATCAAAACTGCATATCATTTCAACTTGAAGTCAAACAAGATCTAGCATAAGCACCTGCATCATTTTCCTAAATTTCAAAGTATCAAAGAGGGGCTGTTTTCAAAATCTGGAGCCTTTCAGTTAAAAGTGTGAAAGCTTTTCAAATATGAGGCTCTGCTTTCTTCTATATTTGTGAGTAACTTTTTAAATTTAAAAGTTAAAAATAGGTTGCATGCTAGAATGTTTGATATAAATAAGTTTTGTTTGTGTATTGAGGAAAATGTAATGTGTGCATGTTGTTGCTTCTATTACCTGTTCTGTTTTTGATTTTCCAAGCAAAATTTTTATTTAAAACCTAATCTTTTAATTGGTTTTCAAATATGATGAAATTTATTAAGTAGAGTTGTTTAACTGTTTGAAGTTAATAATTAAACCTTTAAGTAAGTTAAAATATGAGTAGTTGTCTCAAGGAAACATAGAAAGATACCTCAGTTCTTGTTAAAAAAATTTAAAATAAAATAAAAACCCAATCATATTAATTTTGTATTTCAGTATCATAAATCAATATCACTAACTGAAGCTTGATTTTTAAATCAAAAATCAGAATTTTTAGGGTATAGTTAAAGTTGCAGTTAGTTATTGAACTAAAAATAGAATTTAAGCAAATCCTGGTGGTCTATGACTTGAGGAAGCTCAGGGCTCTTCTAGGTGATGGAGGAGGTTAGGGGAAGGTTGGAAAAATCGGGGATGGCGATGGTTATCGTTGGGTAAGGTGCAGTTCTGATATATTTTTAAACCCTAGTTTGAAATGGGTATGAAGAATCGAACATTTTGGGATGAAGGATTGATCGAGTGCTAAGATGTTTGGGGAATGGGTAGTTGGTGTGTTGATGAGTTCGAGGCCGGAGGGGTTGATCATCTGGTGGTCGGAGCGACGAAGACTTGCCGTTGACAGGTTTTGGGGGAAACCTGACTTTTGGTTCCAGGTGTGGGAATGTTGAGTTCGATTTTGATTTTTGGGATGGTTGTTCGATTCGAGGGTCGTGGATGGTTGCTG
The DNA here is from genome assembly GCA_030765085.1 of Allium cepa. NCBI lineage: Eukaryota > Viridiplantae > Streptophyta > Magnoliopsida > Asparagales > Amaryllidaceae > Allium > Allium cepa. The sequence continues at coordinate 563,259,731 of CM060939.1, forward strand.
AGATGGTTGCTGGGGTGAGACATTCATCGGCGTTGACTATTTGTGGCCGGAGTCGCCGTGCATATGCACGGTGATGGGTTTTTTCTGATGAAGTGTCTGAGTAAGTATTGGTCAGGGGAAGTCGCTAGTATTTCTCGAAGCAGAAGGGAGATTGACTCACGAAAGATAGGTAGTAAACTCGAAGTAATTTTAGGGGTTCTCGAGTTGTTTTGTACATTTTTAGGTGTACACAAACATGTTAAATCTGTTTTTAATTTTTTTTTAAATCTGATTTTTTTTTATGTTAAGGAAAGTTTAAATTCAAGTTTAAATTCAAAGTTTAAATTTTAGAATTTAAGTTAAATTTAAAATCTCAGTTTTTAAATAAAAATAAAGTTTTAAATTTGAACTTAATTAACTACTTTATTTTGGTAAAGTTGTTTAAACCTTTTAATAATGAAGTTTTTAAGATATGAGCAAGATTTGAAATTTTATTTAAATCTGGAAATCTAAAGGTTAAATTTGAATTTCAGTTTTTTTAAATTAGAAGAAGATTTAAATTTGAAAGTTTTAAACTAAATGTAAATTAAAGTTACTGAAATTTTGAAATGAATTTCATTTTTTAGACAAACACTTATTTGTCTTGAAATTTTTAAAAGGTTTTAAATTGTTTAAACTTTAATTTAGTTTAAAATATATTCATTTTAAATCATGTATTTAAAATGAAATTTAAAAGTGAGTTCCAAAGAAATTTGTTTTCAAATAAATTTGTTTTTGATCATAATTTAGAAATGTTTTATCTTAAATTAATAAAGATTAATGTTTTGAAATTAATTTAATTAATGGAGTTATTAAGGAACGGTTAACTAATTTAATTAATTAATGATTGGAAATAAATAAATATTGATTAATGGTTAGTCAATTTGAAATTAAGATCATTAATTAGATTTTTAATTTAATGATTAAAAAATTATTAATAAAGTAATTAAGTTTTAGTCAAGGTTAATTAAGTAAATAATTAAAGATTAATTAAGTGATAATTAACACTTAATTACTTAAATAATTAGACTTTAATTAATGGATCATTAAAGATAATTAAATTTGGAATTAATCTAAGTTAATTACTTAATGAAAATAATTTGAGAATGGTTAATGAAGGTCATTAACCAGGATTATTTAATAATTAATTAATGTGGTTAATTTTTATAATTAATTAGATAAATTAATTTAATAATAATCATTTGTGAATTGTTGAGTGTAATTACTAAATGAAGTAATTAAGAAATTAATTACTTAAGATAATTAATTTTGTTAAATGGGATTGTTTAATTTAGTTAATTAAGTTTAATTAATTTTAGATACTTGAGGTTTTAAAGATAATTACTTAATGTAATTAATGGATTGGAAATTACTTGGTGAAGTAATTGATTGATAATTACAGGGTGTAATTAATTGAGGATATTTAAGAATGAAGTAATTTAGAATGTAATTACTTAGTAATTAATCAAGGGATTAATTAAGAAATTAATTAAGGGATAATTAATTTGGTTTAATAAAGTAATTAAGTTAGTTAATTACTGAATGTAATTAATCTGGGAGATTAATAACTATGAGTTAATTGCTTGAGGTAATTAATTTAGGAAAATAATTTATTAAATATAATTAAGGGTCATTAATTATTATAGTTAATGATGTAATTAAAGTTGATTAATTGAGATTAATTAATTAACGATAAGTGATTAAAGGTAATTAATTAATGCAATTAATTATAGTTAATTAATTAATTGAAATAATTAAAGGTTAATTACTGTTTGGTTGAGAATAATTAATTTGTGAAATTAATTAAAGATAATTACATGAATGTAATTAAGGATAATTAATCAAGGGTTATTAAATAAGGGATTAATTTTGAATGATTAATTGATTGTAATCAATTAAATGGCTGAGTAAGCAAGATATATATTGATGAAGTAATTGATTTAATTTATTTTAAACCAATTAAAGATGAAGTAATTAATTTAATTCACTTTAAATTAATTAGAGATAGAAATAGTTAATTTAATTCATTTTAAATTAATTATATTGTGATGTGATAAATCATTGCTTATGTATGAATGGCTGACATTGATTGTCTTGGATGCTTTGTGATCTCAGAAATGAGATAAGTAATGTTGTGTGGAATGAATGCTTGGTTGCATTGTGATGATAATATAAATTATCTATTGTGATGGTGATATGGATTACCTATTGAAATGAATTATAGATTACCTGTTATTTGATAATGTTGGTTATCAGTTGTGATTTGTGAGTTATCTATCTGTGTGTATATAGATAATTGAATTGTTTTAAACTTTAAAACAACTCGGACCAAAAAGACACGCTTTGGATTTCGATGAGACCGAGATCGGTTTCCATATTTGGATATCTGAAAACCACATCGATTCCAATTAAACGTTAGGTCGTGAATCCAAGTAGAGCTTTGTGAAGACTCGAGGTGTAAAAACTATTCGTCAGTATAACTCTAGGGGTGATTGCGTGATGAGTTTAACGGGAATAGTACTTACAGGCTCGAGATGGTAGTTCAGAGTGCAAGGGTTATCGTCATTAACTCTGAGGGTGATTCCAAAATGAGTGTAACGAGATAATGCCTTCGGTTTCGTTCGAACCCGGAACGAACTTGTATGGATTGAATGTTTTCAGAACATCGTCAGGTTGACGATGAGCATTCTAAGATGATATATCCTATAAATGTAATCGTAGCCTCAAGCCTCATCAACCGGGAATGGCTAAAACAGGGGAGGTGCAGCAAGGCTTCGTGGGTAGCCCCCACTGGAGAATGAGATTTACCCCTGTCTGGAGGTTCCTTTATATTCGTCTGTGTGGGCGGTTGCTAGCTACAACCGCGTGGTTGTCTTGTTTGGAACTGTTCAGTAAGGAATGGTTCTGGCCTTGTGTTGCAGGGGAGCCGGCGTACTCCTCGGTACGGTGATCTAGGCCACGTACTGTGACAGACAGTACCCTAGTAGCCCTGCCATTGTATGGAATCCAAAATCCAATAAGTGCCAACGGTTTTGATTTTGTTACCCACTTTTATGGCTAGTAGATGGAATTTAATAATGTAACAATTTCGACTATTTCATATTTATTTGAAAACTCTAGACCTTATTATAATATCATCGAATTTCCTATCAAATGTTTTGGTTAGCGTAAGGTAAAAACTTTTCCATGTTTATGTGTGGGAAGTCTTACGTGATACTTTTCTTTTCAAAAGGTTTTTGAAAGTTAAGCAACCTTAACCTGTTACTCACACCAGACCCATGTCTGACCTGGAGTTTATTCTGTTTTTCTTAAACTCTTGGGTACTCAAATTTTTACAAGTAGCCAAGGGATTCAGGTTGGCTTTGACGAATTGTGGAGGAGCAATGGAGCAGGAGGCTTCTGCGTGTAGATATGTAGTATTCCGCTGTGTAGATTTCTTTGAGTTGTTTCTTGTACTGTATTGAGTCGTATAACTAGACAGGTGTTTATAACTGTCTAGTATGTATTGTACTATCCGTGTAACTCTGATAATTGTTGTAAACCATGTAATATTTATGATATTAATATAATTTATTCGCTCCGTTGTTTAGATTCTGATGTTGTTTCTTTCTTCTCTTCTTTCTTTTCTCTTTCTATCCCTTTCTTTCTTAAAAAAATGATGCGATTTTCGGTGGTAAGAAAGTCGGGTCGTTCAAGTTGGTATTAGAACATTAGGTTGAGTGAATACCTAGGCTCTGTAGTGGTGTCTTTCTTGACAGAGCGTACTTGTAATTTTTATATATAACTATAAATATATTTATTTCTACCAATCTGTTGGGTTACCTATTCAGGTTTTTCAACATAAGTTATAAAGGTAGATGGGGTAGTAGTGTGTTAACATGACTATCATTGGTTGGAGTTTAAATGTTTGAGGTTGGAAGTGTATTTGTCGAGATTGTAGACCTAATGCCGTCTCGAGTGAGTTTTGTAGTGATGAAGGTTTCATCAATATCTGAAGGAAACCTGTTAAGGTTCGGAGCTTATTTTTGAAGTTGGATGAGTAGAGTTTGGATCTGTCAGATGGGCAGAAGCGAGTGATGGTATTTTGATATCTCAGGAAGTAGTAGCTGCGTTATGAGATGCAGTGACTATGGATGTTCCTGAAGATGTTTTCTTTGGAACAAGTTTAAGGAAGTGAGTCTGCTTTGATGTTGTGGATGTGTTCAGTTGGTGTTTCTGTCTACTTTGAAGTCCGAGTTTCTCGAAGAGCTTTGATTTGGAATTCTTTGGCATCTGTGGCAGTAGCGCAGCTCGGAGTGTTCTATGTGTCGGTAGAGTTTTCTGACTTAGCAGTTTCTGAAGTAGAGTTCAGAATCAGGAGAGTGGACCCGTTTCTTTGGTGGGTTGGCTAGTTAAGTGTAAGATGTTCTGTTCGGTTAAGGGAGAACAGTTTTCCTTGAATTTGGTTTGGTGGATCGCAAAAGTGACTTGCGATTGTTTAAGTGTTTTCTTGGGTTATCAGAGTTTTTATGGATGTCTTCAGAGAAGCCAGAGTTTTATTCACATCTGGAGATTGAGTTTTCTTATCATCTGGGATTCTAGGAGTGGTGCCGGTGGTTCAGCTTTATAGAAGAATGGTTCCTAGAGATTGAGTTGGTGAAGCAGCTCAGAGTTTTGGAGGAACTTCTGAATTTTTCTTATGGATTTGTTGAACCATATTTCGGGATGTGTTGTCCAGTTTGTGCTCGTGTTCTTCTTTAGCATTCTCTTCTACTTTGGATCAGAGTTATGCAGCGAAAGTAGTTGGGAAGTGTAACTGCTTTTCTTTTCCCGGATAGGAGAAGTGAGTTGTTGTCTTCTAAAGTTTGAGGAGTAGGATTTGATCTTGGTTGATCTGGAGGAGATCATTTTGTTGAGATGATTGGTCTAGTTTGTTTCTAGAAGCATCAGCAAGGGATGAGCTGATCAGGAAGGGTGTAGGCAACCCAGGATCATCCGAAGATTTTGATAAGAATCGGAGGAATTTGGATTCTGAAGTCGGAGATCTGATTTTGGATAAGTTTTCTCCGATCAAAAGTGAGTTATAAGATTCGGGTAAGGCTGAGAAGTTAGATCTGAAGGGTTTTGGATCTTTTCTATGTTCTTGTGAGAATAAGTGTTTGATCTACATGATTGGATTGCCAGTTTGGATAACTAGGATTCAATGAGTTTCACGTATCTTTGAGAGAGTACGTGTATGATCTATCTTTGGTTTTGAAACCAGCAGTTCTGGAGTTTTGGTTGTTGTGCCAGACTCGTCTGTAGTCTGATATCTTGTCTAATGTTGTAGATATAGATGAATAGGAGCTTTTATAGCTTCATAATTTTGATTGTTTGGATTCTGTAGGCGAGTATCCCGGTATATATACACCTGGGGAAACTCGAGGAAATTTTATCTAGATTTTTTTTGGATAGTTAGATTTGTTTGATTGGATGAACTGATTGCTATGGTTGTTAGCATATGTTTGATATATGCTTGTGTTTTAAAATTAAATCTTTAATGAGATTATTCAATTATCTTTGTTTTAAATTTCGGGGATGAAATTCTTTTAAGGGGGGAGGATTGTAACATCTTGGAATTTTTAACAATATCAATTTAATAATCTATATTAAAAATTAAATTGATATTGATATTTTTGTTAATAATAATTCAAATAGATTTAATAATCTTCTTTAATAAATATTCAATTGGTTATTTTATCTTTTAAAAATAATAAATTGGTTTCTATTTATAATATAAATATATGGCTTATATTGTAAATAGAATAGCATTGTTTTAAATTTAATAAATAAAGTATATTTTTCTAATTCTAATATTTGTAGTAATTTGAAATTTTGTTTTTATTTAATATTAGCTTTTCAAAGTTATTCAGTAAATAAATCTTGGTTTAAACTTAATAAGTGAATCATGTTTCAAAAATTCTAATATATACATTTTAATTTGGAAATTTTGATTTAAATTAGTATTGAGTTTTCAAAATTATTTAATAAATAAATATACGATTTTAAAATTGGTAAGAAAAATATTAAATGTTTAAAATAATTTGGCTTGAGTTTTAAATTTAGAATGAATTAACAAAAAGTTTTATGGCTTAATAAAATAGATAATTTATTAATAAAAATGTAATTTCTTTTAAAATGATCTTATTTTAATAATGAGTCATTTCTAAAAATAATATAAATAGTGTATTGTTTTACAAACAGGTTTTGAATAAAATTTGCAATTGTTATTTAAAATTAAATTTATGTACATAACTTGATTTTTAGATAATTGATTTTGGATTTGATTTGAATTTAAATTCCAAAGTATAAATTTTAATTGTTTTAATTTTTATATGTATAAGTTTTATTATAAACATGATTTTTTAATTTCTTTTTATAAATTTATATACATATTTAAATTCTAATTAATTAATCAATTAAGCATAATATACATATTAACTTGTAAATGAATTTACAAAGACAAGTGTTGATCTCTTAAAGCCTTATTTAACAAATGTTCAAAGATTAACCTATTAATTTGACAAATGTAGAAAATTTTTACAAGTGTCATTTGGTTTTAATTTTCTTTCATTTAATTAAATCTGAAAACTACATCTATATAAACTTGCATTTCATTCATACTTATTTTTTTCCATTTTCTAAATCAAAAAGAAAACTTCAAAATTCTTCATATCTAAAATCAGTCAGTCCTCTTCAAGAATCAAACCATATATATTCAAAATAATTGCATCTTCAATTCCTGCATTTTCCATTTTCAAACCCAAATCAGTTTACAAATACAACATGCAAACCTGCTCTCATGAAATTCAAATTCCTCATTATTAAAAAAAAGAGGGCCTGCATTCTTTTTATAAATCTGGAAATGAATGGGATCTGCATGCAACTGCATTCTTTTCTCTGGAATCAAAACTGCATATCATTTCAACCAGAAGTCAAATAAGATCTAGCATAAGCACCTGCATCATTTTACTGCAATTTCAAAGTATCAAAGAGGGGCTGTTTTCAAAATCTGGAGCCTTTCATTTAAAAGTGTGAAAGCTTTTCAAATATGAGGCTCTGCTTTCTTCTATATTTGTGAGTAACTTTTTAAATTTAAAAGTTAAAAATAGGTTGCAGCCTAGAATGTTTGATATAAATAAGTTTTGTTTGTGAATTGATGAAAATGTAATGTGTGCATGCTGTTGCTTCTATTACGTGTTCTGTTTTTTGATTTTCCAGGAAATTTTTTTATTTAAAACCTTATCTTTTAATTGGTTTTCGGATATGATGAAATTTATTTAGTAGAGTTGTTTAACTGTATGAAGTTAATAATTAAAACTTTAAGTAAGTTAAAATATGAGTAGTTGTCTCAGGGAAACATAGAAAGAAACATCAGTGCTTGTTAATTTTTTTTAAAAATAAAATAAAAACCCAATCATATTAATTTTGTATTTCAGTATCATAAATCAATAGCACTAACTGAAGCTTGATTTTTAAATCAAAAATCAAAAATTTTAGGGTATAGTTAAAATTGCAGTTAGTTATTGAACTAAAAATGGAATTTAAGCAAATCCCGGTGATCTATGACTTGAGGAAGCTTGGGGCTCTTCTGGGTGATGGAGGAGGGTTAGGGGAAGGTTTGAAAAATCAGGGATGGCAATGGTGGTAAGGTGCAGTTCTGATTTTTTTTAAACCCTAGTTTGAAAAATGAAGAATCGAACATTTCGGGATGAAGGATTGATCGAGTGCTAAGATGTTTGGGAAATTGGTAGTTGATGTGCGGATGAGTTCGAGGCCGAAGGGGTTGATCATCTGGTGGTCGGTGCGGCGAAGACTTGCTGTTGACAGGTTTTGGGGGAAACTTGACTTTTGTTTCTAGGTGTGGGAATGTTGAGTTCGATTTTGATTTTTGGGATGGTTGTTCGATTCGAGGGTCGTGGATGGTTGCTGAGATGGTTGCTGGAGTGAGGCGTTCATCGGCGTCGACTATTTGTGGCCGGAGTCGCCGTGCATATGCACGGTGATGGGTTTTTTCTGATGAAGTGTCTGGGTAAGTTTTGGTCAGGGGAAGTCACTAGTATTTGTCGAAGCAGAAGGGAGATTGACTCGAGAAAGATAGGTAGTAAACTCGAAGTAATTTTAGGGGTTCTCGAGTTGTTTTGTACATTTTCAGGTGTACAGAAACCTGTTAAATCTGTGTTTAAATATATTTTTAAAATCTGAAGTTTTTTTATGTTAAGGAAAGTTTAAATTCAAACTTTAAATTCAAAGTTTAAATTTTAGAATTTAAGTTAAATTTAAAATCTCAATTTTTAAACAAAAATAAAGTTTTAAATTTGAAATTAATTAACTAATTCATTTTGGTAAAGTATTTTAAACCTTTAATAATGAAGTTTTTAAGATATGAGCAAGATTTGAAATTTTATTTAAATCTGGAAATCTTAAGGTTAAATTTGAATTTCAGTTTTTTTAAATTAGAAGAAGATTTAAATTTGAAAGTTTTAAACTAAATGTAAATTGAAGTTATTGAAATTTTGAAATGAATTTAACTTCAAAAATTTTATGAATTTCATTTTTAGGCAAACACTTGTTTGTCTTGAAATTTTTAAAAGGTTTTAAATTATTTATACTTTGATTTAGTTTAAAATATATTCATTTTAAATCATGTATTTAAAATGAAATTTAAAAGTAACTTCCAAAGAAATTTGTTTTCAAATAAATTTATTTTTGATCATAATTTAGAAATGTTTTATCTTAAATTAATTAAGATTAATGTTTTAAAATTAATTTAATTAATGGAGTAATTAAGGAATGGTTAACTAATTTAATTAATTAATGATTTGAAATAAATAAATATTGATTAATGGTTAATCAATTTGAAATTAAGATCATTAATTAGATTTTTAATTTAATGATAATTAAGTAATTAAGTTTTAAATAATCAAAGATTAATTAAGTGACAATTAACACTTAATTAATTAAATAATTAGACTTTAATTAATGGATTATTAAAGATAATTAAATTTGTAATTAGTCTAAGTTAATTACTTAATGAAAATAATTTGAGAATGGTTAATGAAGGTCATTAACCAAGATTATTTAATAATTAATTAATGTGGTTAATTTTTATAATTAATTAGATAAATTAATTTAATAATAATCATTTGTGAATTGTTGAGTGTAATTACTAAATGAAGTAATTAAGAAATTAATTACTTAAGGTAATTAATTATGTTAAATGGGATTGTTTAATTTAATTAATTAAGTTTAATTAATTTTAAACACTTGAGGTTTTAAAGATAATTACTTAATGTAATTAATGGGTTGGAAATTACTTGGTGAAGTAATTGATTGATAATTACAGGGTGTAATTAATTGAGGATGTTTAAGAATGAAGTAATTTGGAATGTAATTACTTAGTAATTAATTAAGGGATTAATTAAGAAATTAATTAAGGGATAATTAATTTGGTTTAATAAAGTAATTAAGTTAGTTAATTACTAAATGTAATTAATATGGGAGATTAATAATTATGAGTTGATCACTTGAGGTAATTAATTTAGGAAAATAATTTATTAAAATATAATTAAGGGTCATTAATTATTATAGTTAATGATGTAATTAAAGTAGATTAATTAAGATTAATTAATTAATGATAAGTGATTAAAGGTAATTAATTAATGTAATTAATTAAGGATTAATGTAATTAATTATAGTTAATTAATTAATTGAAGTAATTAAAGGTTAATTACTGTTTGATTGAGAATAATTAATTTGTGAAATTAATTGAAGATAATTACATGAATGTAATTAAGGATAATTAATCAAGAGTGATTAATTAAGGGATTAATTTTGAATGGCTAATTGATTGTAATCAATTAAATGGTTGAGTAAGCAAGATATATATTGATGAAGTAATTAATTATATTCATTTTAAATTAACTAAAGATGAAGTAATTAATTTAATTCACTTTAAATTAATTAGAGATAGAAATAGTTAATTTAATTCATTTTAAATTAATTATATTGTGATGTGATAAATCATTGCTTATGTATGAATGGATGACATTAATTGTCTTGGATGCTTTGTGATCTCAGAAATGAGATAAGTAATGTTGTGTGGAATGAATGCTTGGTTGCATTGTGATGATAATATAGATTATCTATTGTGATGGTGATATGGACTACCTATTGAAATAAATTATGGATTACCCATTATTTGATAATGTTTATTATCAATTGTGATTTATGAGTTATCTATCTGTGTGTGTATAAATAATTGAATTGTTTTAAACTGTAAAACAACTTGGACCTAAAAGACACGCTTTGGATTTCAATGAGACCGGGATCGGGTTTCCATATTTGGATATCCGAAAACCACATCGATTCCAATTAAACGTTAGGTCGTGAATCCAAGTGGAGATTTGTGAAGACTCGAGGTGTAAGAACTTTTCGTCAGTATAACTCTGGGGGTGATTGCATGATGAGTTTGACGGAAATAGTACTTACAGGCTCGAGATGGTAGTTCAGAGTGCAAGGGTTATTGTCGTTAACTCTGAGGGTGATTCCAAAATGAGTGTAACGAGATAATGCCTTCGGTTTCGTTCGAACCCGGAACGAACTTGTATGGATTGAATGTTTTCAGAACATCGTCAGGCGGACGATGAGCATTCCAGGATGATATGTCCTATAAAGGTAATCGTAGCCTCAAGCCTCATCAACCGGGAATGGCTAAAACAGGGGAGGTGCAGCAAGGCTTCATGGGTAGCCCCCACTAGAGAGTGAGATTTACCCCTGTCTAGAGGTTCCTTTATATTCGGCTGTGTGGGCGGTTGCTAGCTACAACCGCGGGGTTGTCTTGTTCGAAACTGTTCAGTAAGGAATGGTTCTAGTCTTGTGTTGCAGGGGAGCAGGCGTACTCCTCGGTACGGTGATCTAGGCCATGTATTGTGACGGACGGTACCCCAGTAGCCCTACCATTGCATGGAATCCAAAATCCAATAAGTGCCAACGGTTTTGATTTTATTACCCACTTTTGTGGCTAGTAGCTGGAATTTAATAATGTAACAATTTCGGCTATTTCATATTTATTTGAAAAATCTAGACCCTATTATAATATCATTGAATTTCCTATCAAATGTTTTGGTTAGCGTAAGGTAAAAACTTTTCCATGTTTATGTGTGGAAAGTCTTACGTGATACTTTTCTTTTCAAAAGGTTTTTGAAAGTTAAGCAACCTTAACCTGTTACTCACACCAGACCCATGTCTGACCCGGAGTTTATTCTGTTTTTCTTAAACTCTTGGGTACTCATATTTTTACGAGTAGCCAAGGGATTCAGGTTGGCTTTGACGAATTGTGGAGGAGCAATGGAGCAGGAGGCTTCTGCGTGTATATATGTAGTATTCCGCTGTGTAGATTTCTCTGAGTTGTTTCTTGTAATTTATTTAGTCGTATAACTAGACAGGTGTTTATAACTGTCTAGTATATATTATACTATCTGTGTAATTCTGATAAGTGTAAACTATGTAATATTTATGTTATTAATATAATTTATTCGTTCGGCTGTTTAGATTCTGATGTTGTTTCTTTCTTCTCTTCTTTCTTTTCTCTTTCTATCCCTTTCTTTCTTAAAAAAATGATGCGATTTTCTGTGGTAAGAAAGTTGGGTCGTTCCATTATGTGACAATAATTTAATTTCTTTTTTTTGATAATGGAAAATAGGGAGGAATATATGCACATACGTAGGAGGAGACAAATTTAAGGGCAAGTTATTTTCATCATAACTAACGATTGTATAGTTATCATTACCAAAAAGAAGGAGAATGTTAGAACCTCCATTATATGGTTTCAGTGACAATAACTATACAATCTCATATATCATATGTCTTATCAAGATTACAGGTATATAATATAAGAGATCATCATGCTAAAAAATATTAGGACTCGAAGATAGACAAAGACTTATGGACAGTGTAATGATTAGTAAGGCTAGTATATTAAGAGTCATAGATATACATTGTACGGTCCCCTTGAGTATGTATACACACAAGAATTCATATACATAAAATAAGCTTTAAAAACATTTAACATTGGCATTGAAAATTGTTATAACATGAAAAAGCCATCCATAGGAGTCTGTGGAAAAGCCACATGTCTATGAATATTTTTGGAAAATTATTCCCTAAAGCCAAAGACATTTATGGAAAATTCACAGATGTCGGTCATATGGCAAATGTTCTAATCTGATAGGATTTTTCATTTCACTTTAATAATACATCTCTTCTTCAACGGTTGCAGCCATTAAAGCAAACAGAGTTTGTCTAATAGTAATAACTCCTCATCTGCATCTCTTTCAACCTATAAATACTTTAAAGATTGAGAATTGGAATTAATCTAATTCTCTTGATTTCTTATTAACTTTCTATTTGAAAATTCGTGCATCTCTTGCTTACATAGTCTCAACCTATCATAATCAAAATACCATTTTTGGTTAAACTACTTCCTACAACTTAAAGTATTCATATACACACACTCAAAGTAGATCATAGGAAGATTTATACTATTGGTCAAAATCCGTGTTATTTGGAACACACAATTGTTAGAGAATTACTTTTGTATTAGCTTATTCCTCCAGGCGAATTAAAGGTTATTTTATCAAAGGAAATACTAAAGGGGAGCTTCGGAAATGGACGTAGGGCGGGTGGTCGGAACCGGTATAAAATATCTGGTTTGCTCATTTTATTATCTATCTTATATATACTATTTTAATTTACTCTACTTAGTATAATTATTAGTACATACTCTCACATTAGTATATAAGTTGCATTCTATAAGTTCCTTTACATATTCAATATGTCGGTGAAGGAATGTTTAAATCAGTTCAATAAGTTGGCTAGATTTTTTAGATCTGATCAATACCCTTCATATGAAAGCTCTAAACTTTTCAAAGGGTTTGAATCAACCTCTTCAAGGTTTGGCCCTTAGTCATGTCTCATGGATGCGACTTATGATGGTTTGGTGGAGATAGCGTTGCTGATTAATATTTCCAAGGAGGAAAGGAAGAGTGATCCCTAGAAGTCGAGATGAAAAACACCCCAGCCGAATCAAGGTAAGGGTGGAAGGGGGCCTAAGGGAAGATTAAGAAGAAAGAGCACAATTGAAGGAAATGTGGTAAGAGGGGAAATTTTGCGAAGGAGTGCAAGATGGAAATCTCAAAGATCAGATATTTTGATTGTAATCAATTTAGGCACATGAGTAGGGAGTTTCCGGCACCATCGAAGGCCTCTGCCCAAGTAGTTTTAGTTTATGCACTTGATATTATTCCTAGCTTGAGTGCCCCTCTAGTAGTGGACAAGGGGAAGAAGGTCGTAATTGAATGTGTCTTAACTTTATATGATTTATTTGTTCGTACCTTATTTGACACTAGGGCATGACACTCTTTTATCTTGAGTAGACTTGTAGATGAGTTGCACTTAGACACTAGCATAGTTACAGACCCAGTAGTTGTATCAAACCTTGTTAGAGGATTGGCTTATTTATCTATGGTATGTGTGGGGTTGAAATTGTTTATTTGGGGGTCTAGTTCAATTATGACACTTTTGTCTTAGGATTTTATGGGTTTGGTTTGATTTTGGCTATGGACTAAACGATAAATTATGGGACAATCTTAGATTGTAGTAGCTAGGTTGTTCGTTTGGGTTCCTGTAGTGGATGCAGTCTAAAGGTTTATTGCATTCCCAAAGGTTTAGTTATGTTGAGTATCCTATATTCTTTAGAACTATCACATTACGAGTTAGATTCAATGCTAGTAGTTAGAGACTATCCATATTTCTTTTCTGAGGTTATCGGTCTTTCACCCTAGAGAAAGATTGAGTTTAGGATTTATCTTGTGGAGAACGCCCGACCTGTTGCCTTGCATTTGAGGTACATGGCTCCTAAAGAAAGATGTGAACTGAATAAGCAAGTGAATGAGCTATTGCAGAAGGGCTTCATTAGGAGGATTATTTCATATTGCGAAGCACAAATTGTCTTTGCCGTTAAGGCAGATGGTTCTCTAAGGCTTTGCATCAGTTACCGTCAGCGGAATAAGCTAACAAAGAAGAAACATTACCCATTGCCCTGCATAGATGATCTCTTTGATCAATTAGTTGGAGCTAAAGTATTCTCTTAGCTTGAACTAGCTATTTCATTCAACCAGCTACATGTGACCTAAGATAGTATTCAAAATACCACTTTTCTTACACCCGAATGACTTTTTGGGTGGTTAGTCATGCCCTTTGGACTTACCAATGCATCCATCTACTTTGTTGATCTGATGAGTCAAATTTTTAGAGGTTTGTTGAATAAGTTCATGGCGGTATTTGTTGATGACATATTAGTTTATTCAAGGAATGAGGAGGAGCACATGTTGCATCTAGAAGAAGTGATCAATACATTCCGTGGGCATAAGTTGAGGCAAAGTTTTCCAAATGTCACTTTTGGCATAAGTAGGTACGCTTTTTGGAACATGTTGTCTCTGAGAGTGGGCTGGCGGTCGATATTAGTAAAGTTGCTGCAGTATAGGATTGGCATATGCAAAAGAATGCCATGAAAGTTAGGAGTTTCCTACGTTTGAGGGGCTAATGTAGGAAGTTCATTAAGGAGTTCACAAATATTTATGCCTATTTAACCCACCTTACTAAGAATAATTTGGTCTTCTCATAGGACTCGAAGTGTGAGGATGCTTTTATTAAGCTAAAGGAGTTAACTGACTAGTGCACCTTTTCTTGTATTACTCGATGCTACGAAGGCATTCACAGTGTATCGATGCTTGCAATACAAGATTGGGCAAGGTCTTCATGCGAGAAGGGAGAATGGTGAGCTATGTTAGATGAAAATTGAAAATCCACGATAGATACTTTCCTACCTATGTCTTGAGTTGGCAGCCATTGTCTTTGCACTCAAGTCATCTATTATGAGAACAGTTTAGGCTGTACACAGATCATATGTCTCTAAAGTATTTATTCTCTAGAAGGATTTGAATTTGAGGTAGCAGAGGTGGATGGAGTTTTTAGCATCATATGATTTTGATATCTCATATACTTCTAGAAAAGGAAATGTTGTAGTCGATGCCTTGAGTAGAAATCATGTGATGTTGAGTCCTATTTCTTAGAGTGGAAGTACTTGGAGTTTATCTTTATGGCCAACTTTCGACCAACGCCAGATATCACTCTGGGAATGTTAGCAGCTTTGGTTGTGGAGCCTACATTAGTGTACCATGTTTTGGTCAAGCAAAAGCATGATAAAGAGTTTTTGGATAATTTCTAGAAGCTTATTAGAGGAAAGCTGTACCATTGACTCGAAGGCGTTGTTAAGGAGAGATGGTAAATTATGTTTTCCGCTTATTATGAATTTTATTGACATGGTACTAGCCAAGTCTCATCATTCTAAGATGACCATTCATGTAATAACCCGTATTCTACGTATCGGAGGATTGTAGAATAGTAATATTATTTTTATACGAGGTCTCAAGATTCTATGATTTTTGGAAATGACTATTGGAGACATTTTCCTGCCTTAGAATTTTTATCAGACGATTTTGACCCCGAAAATCCTATGCGGCCTATAACTTTTGATAGAAGCCGAATTAGAGTCTAAAATGACCTCCATTAGATCGAGACGATGGATTCTCTTTATAATAGGAAAATGGACTTATCGTTGGGGAGTTATGGCTATTTGAAGTTTCACTTGATTTTGAACATCTTAATGGGCAATTGGTGAGCTAATGGCTAAGGCTAAAGCGAATTTCATTATTAGTATGAGGTTGCGGCTGATGGGACTTCTCTCCATCACTTAACACTTCCTAAAAATAGAAAGAACAACCCACTAACCATCTTCTTAGCCAAAAAGTTACCCTAATCTCTACCTTAATTAGCCAAACGTGTCACTAAAGAAAGATTAGCGAGATTAGCATCTTGGATTGGAGATTTGCTGTTGGAAGACCATGTGGAGCTGCTGTGGATTCTTAAAATTCGTACTTTCTCGGATTATTTTAGATTGCTTAGGATTCAGGTGACTATTTTAAGCTTCTACTTACTAATTAGCCACTTTTTGACGTTTAATGATGTTTTCAAATGATTTTCAAACTCTACAATATGTTTTAAACTTTTTAATAACATATGTAAATTTCAAACGATTTGGAAAAGGATTTTAAAATTAATGTTCTTATGGATCTCCTTTGTTCTTATGTTTCCACCCTTAGATTTAGAATTCACTTATATATGTATGTATATATATATATATATGGATGTGCGCTTGTTAGGATATTTTATGTATGATTATTGCTTAAATGTGTGATGTGTGTTTGGTCGAAAATGCTGATCGAATGGTGATTCAGTTATCGGGAATACATTACGGGTCGGTAGTGATTAATTGATATAGGTCCAAATTACATGTAATCGATATGGGGCAATAAGTAAGACCTCGTAAAACTATGTCCCAAGTTTTAAGTCATTTGGAATTCGTTTGCTTAAGTTATGGATGGATCAGCAGTGAGTTTGGGGATTTTTAATCGGAGGAAGCTTGCTTCAAGGCATATATGATTCGTAGGATGGATCGCTTCAAGAACTTGAAGAGTTTGCTTGGGTCACTAGCTAGCATGGATCGATTGTGTCAAGAGAAGGGTGAAAATTCTAAGGCATGAACTGGTACCGTCCATGGATCGGTGCCAATCTATGGGGTTACTTGATTCGTGTTAGATATCGGTTCAATAAAGCAAAATGGAAGATTTCACTAAATGTTGGATCGATAGTGTCCATGGATCGGTAGTGTCCATGGATCGGTACCAATCTATAGGATATCGATCGGTAGAGGCGATGGATAATTGACGGAGGACTTCACGTGGAGGAGCATGGCATGGTTGAGTTAAAGTGTGGGATCAATGGCTATGGATCGTTGGTGATGGTTCGAAGTTGCATGGTTTAGTGATGGAAGTTTGTAAGGAAGCTTTAGGTTTTTCTACACTTGCTTGGAGACGTTGTTGGCGTTACTTCGAGTCTTGGGTGCATGTGTACCCCAAGCTCAAACCAACCTAAAAACTTAGCCAAATATGGCTAGTTGTTAGATCTTTATTGAACCATAGTGTTCAATAGCAATATCACAATAATGATGCATGATGCAACGATGATTACATTGTGGGAAGTGATGGCATCAATGGTGGATGGCTATACTTCAAGATGTAGAGTAAAGGACTATGAGTCAGATTAAGGGGGCCATTAAAGGAAAGTTATGAGATAAATGGTGATACCCTACTGATGATGATTATGGAGAGTTATGCCAACCATGGCGACTTCATGACCGGAGCCATAAGATTAGTTCCAAAATGAGCTCCGTTATAGATGGTCTATGCAAAGGGATCATTGAAACTCAAGGGTATGGATAGTACTCATAAAGCAAGGGTAATATGGGGTAATCAATTTGGACCATAGCTAGTTTTGATCTCCATGACGGGCAATTTGATCTCTATAGTGGGCAATCTTTGTCTTGGATCAACCACAATGGACGATCTAGTTCCTGACCTACTAAGTTCTATGAATTCGAGCACTTAGGAATCGAGACACTGAGTAGTCTTTAACTATGATGGGTCATTTGAGTTATCACGTATCCAACACACTAATTGAGTGAACATGAGGATGGATAATGGATGTTATGTCTGTTCGATTGCTTACCACCCTAAGGATATCACATGAGGTCGATATTATTGATGTAGATATCTAGACACCCTTTAGTACTTTGATGTATAGTACACCCATGATGACTATAATGTAGAGTAGGGTTTATCTTTTAAATGTGCTAACTCTGTAGATGCTGGGACAGGTCAGGTGTGATCCTTTGTACCATTTGATCTATTATAGTGGTTTAATAATATTTAGATATTTTCTACCGCTCACACCACTGTTGTCTGATTTTCGATTTTATGTTTTGCTTCCTACTATTTCTGATACTGTTAAATGAGTAGATTAAGGATATTGGGTCTAGTGAGCACATGGAGCTACACAGAGGACGAGTAGGAGATCACACTCTCGTATTACTATACTTACTTATTTTTATTCTACCGCACAACACTATGGAGCTTGCTAGTGTCTTTATCATTTAGAGATGGTTTTTAATGAGTTGTCATTTGATGTGTAACTCTATCACTTGTCTTGTATACTATACGGATCTATTTACTCTAAATTCTTTGACTTATTCAGTTATTACCGTCTCGCCTATTTTATATCTAAGATGTTTATTACTATATTTTATTCGATGTGCTATAAGATATACGATGGATTCTGTGATGTTTTATTTACCTTAAAACCTTGATGGTTGCCCTACATCGGCTGAGTACCATTATAGCGCAAGTTATTGCATTATTGGATGCCAATGGTGTAGGGTGCTCAAAACAATTCATCTCGATGGAGATAAAATGTAAGACAATATGAAGAGTTTATTGGCCTGGCATGAAGAAGCATGTGACAGAGTATATGGCCAGATGTATGACTTGTTATAGGATAAAAGTGTATCAAAAGAAGTCGGAAGGATTATTGCAGCCATTGGATATACCACAGTGGAAGGGGAGAGTGTTTCTATCGATTTTATTGGTGGACTACCTAGGAGTAATAGGGAGAATGAGAGCATTTAGGTCATAGTCGACAGACTGACCAAATGCACTTATTTTCTTCTGGTTAGGAGTACGAGGATGTCGTGTCTTTGGCGACATTATACATGAGTGGGATAGTTTGGTTACAGGAAGTTCGCTCTAGCATCATTAGCGATCGAGATCCGCTTTTCACCAACAAGTTTTGGTGGAGTCTTCATAAGGCTTTAGACACTGAGCTGAGTTTGAGTACGACATATCACCCATAGACCGATGGACAAACAGAGAGTGTGAACTAAGTATTAAAGGACTTATTTCATATGTGTATCTTGGATTCGAAGGATCTTGGAAGGATCACTTTCCACTAGTGGAGTTTACATATACTAACAGCTATCATGCAAGTACCTGGATGGCATTGTTTGAGGTATTATAGGAGAGGCCTTGTAGAAAACTATCTTGTTGGTGGAACACTACGTATAGAATTATACTTGGACCAAATATGGTATGGCAGACATTAATAAACGTAAGTTTGATCTGTAGAAGGATGGAAACCGCACATGATAGGTAGAAGTTTTACGCTGACAGAAGACGCACGGAGTTCGAATTTCTAGCAGGTGACATGATTTTTGTGAAGGTCTCACCGCCTAGGCATGTCATGAGATTTGGTAGTTCGAGAAAGTTAGCACCAAGATTTGTATGACCTTCTTCATAAGTGGTAGAGTAGGTAAGTTAGATTTTGGGTTGAAGCTTCTTGAAAAGTTAGCGGGAGTATGCGACATTTTCCTTGTGTCACATTTGTGAAAGTGCCTACATGATACAACAGCTATAGTCAAGCCGAGTCAGTTAAAGGAGGTGGAAGTAGAGTGGGAGTCACTTGTTCACCATGCACTCACTTGTATTTTTAAGCATGGTACAAAGAAACTCTATAGTAAAATTATTAAGTTTGTTAAGGTCTAGTGGGGAGACCATCTAACTTCGAGTACATGGAAGCCTGAGGAGAAGATCCGAGCTACCCACACAGAACTCTTTTCCAGTACATAACCATTCTAGTTAAATAAGTATAAACTACTTATGTTTTAGGTTCTAGCTTAGTGTACACCAAAAGTAGGGACAATTGGATGCTAGGAATGGTTTTGAATGCGTCAACATGACATATTTTGAATAATGGATGTATTTATTGAATTGATCTTTGCACACTTAGGAAAACAGTTTTGAGTTAGCATGCACTTACAACATCACTTATTTATCTTATTCCACCAAGCTATCTGCATATGGTTGTTGCATATAGATTGAACTATTGCGCATACACATAGAATTGCCAGTATGTTTAGATAGGAGGTTGCATATATTTAGATATATGACATAAGCATTTGCATTTCAGAAGGTCAACTAGATCAGAAGACTACATAAATTTTACATTAGTATAGATTCATATGCATTCCATGCCTATATGTACATATTACATTAGAATTTGAACTAAGGACAATGATTGCTAGTGGTTAATGGATGAGTAGATGGTTGTAAATATTAATTTCCATATGCATGTGTTGCGTTTTTATGTCCATGGAGAGTGGGACAAATTCCTTTTAAGGGAGGAGAATGTAACACACTGTAAAAATTAACCATAAATTTAATAAAAGAATTAAAATTAAATATAATAAGGATAAAAGTGGAATTCACAAAAGTTCGAGTTTGGCCATGAAACTTGCACCATTGCATTCGTAGCAGTTCTGTGGACAATTTTCATATATAGTGGTTTGAAATCATAGTTCGTATGAAAAAGTTATTTACGTTTAAAAGTTTGAAGTCAAAAATAATTAAATAATTAATAAGGAAACAAATAATTTATAAAAGGAAAGCTCCACTGGTTGGCACCATTGTTTGGACCGATCGACCTTTAATGGTCAACTACTCCAAACCAAGCGGTCGACTAGTCGAAGCGTTCAGGCTAGGGTTTGGGTACGTCGAATAGTCCAAATTTTATATAAATTGATCTAATGGCTGATGACAATCTGACCCATATAAATAGAACACCAACCTAATACTGAGAACCCTAATTTCTTATCGGTCGTAAAAAAATTCCATCTCTTTCAAAACTCAACCCTCTTTCTCTCTAAATCAATTTTATTCAAAAAAAACTAAAATTAAATTCAAGAGATTGAAGAAGGAGGAATCAAGCCAAAGCAAGGAAAGTTCTAACCAAGTATAGGCAATTCCAAGCGAATCAAAAATGGATATCTTTCTAAAGGTGAGTGGGTTTATAACTAACATAATCATTTACATGTAGTTAATTTTTTTGATACCCTATTTGATCTAGAATTGGTTTACTTTAATCAAAAATATTGTTTATCCAGTGATTGGAATAAATTGGAAATATGATAAAAGAATTTAACTCGTTTGAATATGATCCTTTTCTAATATAAAATTGGTTAAACTAAATCTATTGGATAAAATTTGAATTATGTTAAACATACACTTGTGGTGAAAGGATTGTAGAATGCTATTTAATACTTTATTGATTCTAAACTCGGTTTATTCTAATTTGATGACAAAAGCAGTTATGAGATTGTTACAAACTGAAGGTGAGAATATTGGAAACTATATATTAACAAGGGAGAGGTTTATTGTAACTAATATAGAATAATTTGCAATTAATAGAGAACGAACGATAATTAAATGAAAAAAATAAACCAACTGACAGGCCCACTGGAGTCGGTTGACAACTGGCGGTAAACCAATCCAATAGTCGATGGTTGCCCTAAGGCCCGGATTATAATTTTATATATGTGTGTGCGCATGTGCATGTGTGTGCATGTGTGTATTTATATGTGTGTGTGTATGGATGTTAGTATATTAATCAAGAAATAAGTTCCTTAAGTTTTCGAATCTTGGGCGTTATGGGACCAGATAGATGTGTACATTGGAAATTAGGCCTATACACTATTTATTCGATGTAGCCGATATTCGACAGGGATAATTCAATCCTCAATTGCACTCATAGTAGGTTCTGCGGTGTACGTGCAATGCTGACGAGGATGCATGGAGACATGTGTGGCCCGACACTAACAGGAGGTTCCTAAGTACAAGAGTGGTAGTATAGATTATTGATTGGATGCCTGGCACTATGCAATAAGTGGCGTTACATTACCATTAAGAGTAAATACGGATGCAACAGACCCTAAGACGTCTTTGGCGCTAGTTTGCATCGCGGGCTCCACCTCAATGTGTAAATACAATATGTAGTCGTAATTTGGTAATGCAGTCATAAGCTTGATAATTTAGGTGATCCTATGTTGAAATAGTTCTAGAAATCATTAGCTAATCCATATTATTTTAATGTTCAATTAATTGTTCGACCCTAAGTACAAACCTTCACAAGATGTTGGAGCAGCTGTATTTAGAATTATACTCCTTAGGTTCACGAAACATACCTTAGTAACTATTTCACCAATACAAGTAGAACACCTCAGGTCACATAGAGTATTAATGAAGTCAATTGTGTGTGCACCATATATTAATGATGTAACTTATTCTTCATACTTTTATCAAACTATAAAACCATCCTTTTCGACCCTCTTAATCGAGGGTAATAAATCTACGGTATTCACGTGCCGAGCATCCAAGTGCCGTAAAGGCATATTGTTGGGGAGAAAGAATGAAAAGGCATAATAGAATCTCACCTCATGACTAGCAACATGTAATATACAATAGATCTTTACAAAATAAAACTGTGATATACATACATCAATCAGAGTCAACCAACCATTCACTAGCTTGGATACACAATAGCTAATAAATACAAACAATAAATGCAGCAGAAATAAAATATAGTGAATATGTATTAGAGGCATCAAGCTCGTCTCCTAAAGCTCCAAAGCATCCATAACTAAATCTAGTAATATGCTCGGGCTACTCGAGCATTGTAAGAAAATAATGCTTGGATCGGTCTAGTAAACTAACCTGAGAAATACACATCAAATGGATTTTTAATGTCACAAAACCATTCAAAAATAAAGATATCCTTTAAGACCATGTCGTACATAAAAAAGGATGGGTTTTTACCTTACGATAACTAAAGTATTTCAATATAGAAATCCAATGATATTCGAATAACATCTAGGGTTTAAAATAAAAATATAACATAGGAGAAATGATTGCATCTCACGTTCCAACATAGTTGGGCAAAACTAAGTCCATAATGCACTTATTGGAGAATGAGTTTTATACAATGACAAGGCTACTAGGGTATCATCTGTCGGAGTACACCTTAAGAAAATGTACCGAGGGCCACTCTGCAGCCCCCTATGAGTCAGGAACAGCCTGGCCCTTACTAGATAGTACGGAATTGTCATCACCATGGTTGTCCCTGATAAGCCGTTACCGTAACCACAAGCATACATAATTTATGAATAGATATCAATCTAGATATAGGTGATGACCATACCCTAATGGTAGCGAACCACATAGCCTTGAAGTAAATCCCTTATTTTAGTCATTACTAGATGTGAGGCTCGAGGCAACAAACTACCTTTTATATAGCAATTCCACTTGGAATGCTAACACTGCCCTCGGGATAATAATGCAATGCCAGCATTCATCCATACAAGTTGTTCAGGATATGAATAAACCAAAGGCACTAATCCTGCTACCTCTTTATGATTGGTAGCAAGTTGCCCTTGTACTTCAAAGAACTTCGTCTTCGATTCCATTACCTTCAAGATGTCCCACTTCGAATGCTTGTGTTGGTTTGAAGTGGTGTTTGGATAACATATCTGATCCCGATCTCTCCGAACTGACAATTGATAGTTTTAAAAACTGGCCAAGAATTGATAATCGTTAATTAGCTATCAAATAAAAAGTCAACCAGATCAGAGATTTAGAAAAAAAGCATGGTTAAGCACATAAGAATCCACAAAGGCTTTTTATCAATCCTTTCATTAATCAAAATAACCTTTCAAATATTTGTATTAAAATACCTATCACAAAAGATATATTTACAAATCTTCTCTACACTTTTCTTACTTGAAAAATATTGATATACTTATCCTAACTTAATAAGTATACTCACAAAACATTGCTTTTTCAATTCTTAGAAAACTTTTACATATACTTATATCAACAATATAAATATATTCATGAAATACTACATTTTCGATACCTAGAAAATATACCCATATACTTACCTCAACAATATAAGTATATACACAAATCTTAAGATAGACCTCATTTTCCAAATCCATACTTATCTGGGTTAAAAAAAATATCATTTAAAACATTAGTAACAATATACCTAAACCACTTTTGGTGTAAGTAAATGGATCATATAGAAATTGGACCAAATATACTTAACATCACTTTTCGATTTTAAATAGTACCATCCCTCGATTAACGATTATATCGAATAAGGTAGAAAACTATACTTGCCTCGGCATACATTCTTAATTCTCTAGATAGAGACAAGTTTTCATATCTTAGAATTTGGTGTTAAATATAAATAATACCTTGCATACCACTATAAATTAAAATGATCTTTACAGAAATCAAATCTCATCTCTTTTATAAAACTCATTTCTATAAAATCTTCCGTATTTATAAAACTCCTTTTATAAATTTCATTTCTATATATAAAACTTCTATTATAAACCCATTTCTATTATAAATTCTATTTATAAATCTCCTATCTATTTATAAATTCATCTCTATTTATAAGTTACCTTTATAATTCTCCTTTCTATATATAACACTTCTTTTATGAATCTCATTTCTATTTATAAAACTTCTTTTATGAATATCATTTACTTATCACAACCCTTCATTTTCAAAATAGAACCAAATACATTCAATAAAATGATCATTCCATATATTAGTATAAATTCACAAATATGATTTATTATTCCAAATTATAAAAATGATACAATTTTTCCTTTTTATAGAACACCGTTTAAAAGCTTACTCTTTTATTTATAAAATATAGTTTATAAATCTCTTTTTTATTTATAAAATTCCATTGATCATAAATCTATCTTTCTATACAATTTTTTGTATAAAATGTTTCATAAATGTTTAAACAAATTATTTCTACCTTGTTTTAAAACAGAATCACTTTATTATAAAAGTAAATTCCCCTTTTTTCTTAAAATAAATATCTGCTATTATATTAACTTTCCTGTAAAATAAATATTTCCCAAAATACTTTTAAAGCATTTCCATATATATTAGAAAAGACAAATAAAAAGTTGAAGTAAAATAGAGAAGTTCAAAACCCATTTTAAATAAAATATCATAGAAAATCCAAAAGTTGGATTTAAAATCATTCTCTTAATCAAAACCATCAAATCAAAATAATAAACCATAGTATTTCAGAATGCTAAAATAAGGCCAAGAGCTTCCATAGCCCATAACCAATACTATATTACTTTTTTACTAAAAAGGTTCAACTTTTAACACATATCAATGTACTATCAAATATGGCCAAACTATCAAACAATGACATTTAAACAATTCATAACATAAGTATATAGACGAAACTTAAAATAACAATGGTGAGGAATCCAGATTCCTCTACAAAATTCTCTATATTTCATTTCATATGTCATTCACTTTTCAAAGTGGAAATTCAACCAAATCAAAATAATAAATCATTCAAACACAAAAACAATAAGTTATCTCTACTATGTATCATATGCTGTTAAATATCTATGTATCATATGCTATTAAATTAGAAGTGAGTTAGCTCACTAGAATTTTAGCTAACACTTAAGCATTCCGGTTTGATCTAAAATCGAACGAAATTAGACTTTATCTTAAAATTTGACATGCTTTAAACTCAATGAAACCAATTCCAATGCATAGATATCACTCTTACAAGTGCAACCCAAATAACCTCGTATCGATTGGACCTCATATGAGAGAGATATTCATTTTTATAAGATTTGATATTCAAAATAAAGTTAAACAGCTTAAATTACAATATTAATTTAATTAGCCTCTCTCCTTAATCCTTCTTCCCAAAACCTACCTCTTGTACATGTTCACAACCGTGCACAAATGCACCCAATAACCAACCTTCTCTTCTCCAATCTCCCTCGTCTCACTATGAAATCGCCTCACGTTTGCATCGATAAACTCCTATTCACGCTAGCACCCCATCCTAGACCACTACGACTAGCTCGACACATCACATCAAAATCTGAACTAAAGATGATTTCCTATGACCTAAAAATGTCGCCTCTCCCAAACTCACATCGCACACCACCAAATTCGGCTCCTGGATGCTACATCACACGAGAGACACGATGCATCTCTCCCAAAGTCTTATCATCGCCTAAATCGCCCAAAATTGCTATCCCTATCTCCACTACTCTACGTCGAACCTAACCAAACAAGATCGCACCCAACAATCTTTATATGGATTTGAAGATGTTATTAATACGAGCACAACGGATCATGTTACGTGATTTTTTAGTTAACCTGATGATTTTTTTTAGTGGAAGAGGATTTTATTTCTTTTAATAGGAAATAGTAAAAAGATAAAAGAGAGAGAAGAGGGAAATGAAATGAATGAAAGATTAATCTGAGCTTTGGTTTGATTTATTTACAAATTTTCAATACGTCACTACACAAAATTTCGTTTGCTTATGAACCGTAAACTACAAAACAAAAATATGACTGTGTACACGATCTCAAAACAACAATAAAATACACCGGTTATCTTGTTAAATGAAATCTCAAAAATAGAAACATTTGCAGCAAAATACTAATAATTTAAATATTTTCCAAATTAAAAATTATGGAAAAATCCTATAAATCAATTTAAAATACAACATCAAAAATTAAGTCAGGTTTGAAAAAAATTAAATTCCTTATTATTTATCACATTTGAATCAAATTTGAATATCTAAACAAATAAAACATTCACATTCGAATAATTAAAATTTCTAAGTCGTTACACTAACCCACTCATTTCTTTTTTCCCCACCACCGCAGGGCAGTAGGTCATTGGCCCAGATCTAGATATATGGAGAGGAGTGCTTAGTGTTGGCATTTCTTATTACTTTCCATTACTCTCTATATAAATATTTATCATACTTAGTTTTCATCAAACTTTATGGTGTATTTCTGTAAACTTTAGATTATGAGCACGTATGATTGTGTTTTTTGGGATATTTTCTAAGATGATTATTTTCTATATTTATATTTTTTTGCATTCCACTATGTGATCTGAAAGTGTAGAATGTCTTAGATTTTATCCTTATATTCTTAATCTCTGTAATGTTTAAAAATCTGATAGCTCGTACTTCTTAGTATGCCGTGAGTCCAAAAGTCACCCTAGGCTTTGAATGGTGTGCTTGGAGGTGCGGGTTATCACACTCCTTTCAAAATATGATTCCCAGTAGGAGATTGGACATCATTGGTTGAAGAGCGGTGTTCATTTACGCCCATATGGAGACTGCCATAATGTTGTCTCCATACTATACCTAAAAAGAAGAAGAGTTAAGTTTGAACAGAGGCAGGATTAAGAACGAGTGATAAGTGTGTGTGTTCATGATCCTAGAAATGTGTGAGGTGCAGATGTTTCCCTAAGTATCTTATGGACTATGTTCGAGGGATCCCATAGAAGGAGTTTGATCTTCTTTGATAGCCTCAAGAACTCCCCTAAAGGGAAGCTGAATTTACGGGGGCTGGTGGTAAGAATATCTTCAAGTTTATTCCTTAAGAACCAAAGGCAGATAGGTTTCCAAGATCGCCTAAGGATCCAAAGATGTTATAATAAAAGCACGTGGGACGAGTCGATTCTTTAATTGGTTCGAGGCATAGTCCAGATGTAATCTATGAAGATTTAATGACTAGTCGCTTCGACTATGTGGTGCTATGACTATAGTACCCTCGGAATATGTCCCCTCATACGATTTGTCTCCACCGTCATCACCATTCCTAATACCACCTTCCTTATCTCCTTCCTTTTCTCCTTCTTCCTCTCCTCTTTCCTCTCCTCCTTTGCCCCTTCTTTGACTATGTTTTCTTTCGCTCTCCTTTCTTCTTCTCCTAGGCTTGCCTTACCTTCTTGATCCTCTCAATCCCATAGTTTTTGTCATCGGAGTCGTAGGCAAAGGAAGAAGGACATGCGACAACTTGAATTATTTTAATATGGAGTGGATTAGGGGCAATGCTCCTTCAGGGTAAACATTTAATTGACTTAACTGACTTAACCGACATCAACCAAATCAAGTTAACCGATAAATTTGGTTAACCAACATCATTGGTTAACCGATTGACCTTAACGGACATTTTTTGTTCAGTTAACGGTTAACAAAATTTGGATGGTCGATTAACCGTTAACCGACCAAAAAAATAAGTTCTAATAAAAAATAGTGGCTCATTTAAATAAAGCATACCCGAACTAAACCAGTGATTGGTGTGCCCGTGCTTAGCGTGCCCTAGTATTCCCTTTTCTAATTCTGTTCCTATTCTTGTTTCCAGATGAAATTAAAAAAAAGGAAATTCGAAACCTAGATCTAATCTACATGCTCTTCTCGTCCACTAATCTCCCATGCTAGTCGCGATGATTCATAATGATAGTGAAGACCACCATCACCATCAAGTTGTTGTAGGTAATTAATTGCATCAAGAAGGAAACTAAAGACTATGAGTACACTTTTCTAGAGTTAATGAAATAGCTCTTCTTTTTTATGTAAAATTAGCTTATGTCAAACAATCTACTATGCAGAAAGTCATTTGGTTTAACAATCTATTATGGAGGAACTAAATTCATTATGCTCAGATCTGGTTTAAAATTTAAATATATTCTTTGAAGTTGTATATATAAATTGTTTAATAGAGGCAATTATAATTGTTAAACAACATAATATTTATATGGTGTGTTGAGTTATTAATTTGTAGATCATAACTATAAGCTGTTATATAAATAAAACACTATAACCTTTTTTTATATATACATGTGTATGTGTCAGTTTGTTTGTATGTAAATTTTGCAGTTAGTAATTACATGTTAACGTGGTTGGGAACTATATAATATGTTCAATTATGTTATGCATAATTACTGCATATATTCATAAAACATGCAGAACTAATTTTTCAGTTTGTAGTTATATATTGATATGGATTTGAAGTTATATACTAGTGTAATGTATGACTGCATATGACAACTGATAAGCATTTGGCTTGATGAAATGTCTGCATCTATTTAAGACCCTTTTCGAGGGGTTACTTGAAGATTTGTAAGGAGTTAAGGAGAGGAGGATTCGGTTATTCAAGGATTACTTTCTTGAGGAGAGGAAGTATGTTAATTTCTATACTTATTTTATTATTACTGAATATATTATATATTCATTCACCTGCATTAGATATCACTATTGATTATTATAATAAATACAGATGACACCATCAAATAATGCAAGTAAAAATCTTGAATCTTCTTACTTGATACTGATTTGTATATAATGCTTAAAACGTTAGGAAATTATCAAGCACAATGGCAACCGACAATACATGTCAAAAGTGTGCAATTAACCACATATTGGATGCTGAAAAGAAAGGAGAAATCAATGAAGACAGTGTTCTTTACATTGTTTAAAATATTAACGTTGCAGGTGTCTTCTTCACACTTACAATTATTTTCATATTTTATTAAGTTCATGTGCTTGCCATTCTTGTTTTTATAGTCTGACTATAATACTTCCTTATTGCTCTAACATCAATTGAATTGCGGTGAAATGTGTCTGTGCAAGAGAAATACTAGAATAAGTAATGGTTTGATAGGATTACTTATTTTGTACATGTTTGGTTATATTCCCGTCTCATTTTAAAATGCGAACACAAACATGTGTGTAGTATGTATGTATATGTGTGTGTATGTGTGTATATAGTGGTATATATTTCTCTAGACGTGTAGGAAAGGACTATCACACATTTTCACTATAAGCTATAACTAATCCTCTGCATAGCATATATATATATATATATATATGTATATATTAAGTTGTTCCTTTTATCTCATTTGGAAATAATTATTACAAATATTTTATTCCTAAAATATGCAAACAACTTAATATGAGCAAGTTGTACTTGCTCGTAACTTCAATCACATGTCGTTTAAGAGTTGATGTGTTTTGTCATCTAACTTTAGCCCACTCATTTTGTCAAATTTTAGCTGTTAAGATTATTTTAAATCTTCCTATATTAGTTTAGATCTTATGAACACATACCCACTACTTCCCTGAACTTAATGAGCTTACGCTAATCTATATAATAAGACTAATATGTTTTTAATAAAATTATAGTATGGAATTGTATGAAATTATGTATTCGTGCGTAGAATGGAACTGTTTTCTATCTGATATAATAATTGTAATTGTTTATCAAGTTGCTGAAATTTTAAATATGGAAAGTAATCCTATAATTTGGTTTCAAATAAAGAAGATGATGACCATTTTAGTTATTTAGTCCATTAAGCATGGAAGTGTTGTCTAACGTTTAACTTTGTCTAACATGTAGCTTTATATACAAGTTTTATGCACAC
This sequence comes from Allium cepa, assembly GCA_030765085.1. Lineage (NCBI taxonomy): Eukaryota > Viridiplantae > Streptophyta > Magnoliopsida > Asparagales > Amaryllidaceae > Allium > Allium cepa. Next base: position 563,289,905 of record CM060939.1, read on the forward strand.
AATGATTTAGTTTATATATAACTTTGAAACTACATTATCCTCGATTTCATTGCTTTAATTTTATTTACATTATGAGCATGATAATAACAAGTTTACACACATTATGCTCAATTTCAAGTTTATATAAATTATGACCATGTTAATTATTAGCTCAGTTTCATATGGACATTTAATAAGTTTGTAGTTCAGTTTCAATGCTTTAAGTTTGTATACATTATGTTCAGTTTGCATTATGTTTAAGAATTCATTTTTTCCGTTCAACTTAGTTCATAGTAAATATGTGTATTATACTTGACCTATATTATAAACTAAAATGCAATATGTTAATATATGTGAAATGTGTACTGAATGCCATACTATAAGTTTATGTAGTCCTATGTGTGTGTTATTCTTATATTCAGCACATATGCAGCAAAGTAATCTCATATTCTTATTACTTAAGTCTTAACCGCACATTTTAGTTGTGTGTTTATATATGCTTATATTTGGATAGAACTGGAGACTGTAGACAAGAGTTAGCATACAATATCTTTGGACTTCAAGTATTAGAGAATGGAATCTACAGTTTGCAACTTTGAAATAACTTAGTCTTAATGTATTCATTCTTATTGTATATATGCTTATGTTATTTGGACTTTGCAGTCATATTAATTTGGACTTTAGAGTTAAAACCTCAAATCACTAATGTATGTATTACTGGTAATGTATAAGTTGTCTAAACGAAATTTGAATATCTATTAGTACACTTGTGTTTATGTATTTGTTAGTTTACTACTACACTGTTATAATTGATATTTATCTTAGTTTGGTCGATTAACTAAATAATTCAAATGGTTAAACTTTTAATTGAACTGGTTATTCGTTAGTTGTTAACCAGTTAAATTAACCAATTAACAATTTTAATTAACTGGTTATCCACGGTAAAATTTAACCGGATTGGTCGGTATACCCCACCGATATTAACTGGATAATGTTTAGCCGAATCGAACTTAATATGTGGTTAATTGAACATATTAACCTATCGGCTCAGTTAAATAACTATGCCCACCCCTAATGCTTCTACCATTATATAGAAGATGGAATTGGTGCATCTGAGCATTCATTAGAACATAAGACATTTAAAAAGGTTTTAATCAATCTCCATCAAGAACTTTAGGGTATTAGCACGAGCATCATAAATGACTCATTTGGGGAGACCTATGAAGAATACATGGAGAATATTAGACTTTTAAGCAAAGGAAACTCAAGGGTAAATGAGGTATTTGATAAGGGAACTTATGACAAGACAGCCATAGACATTTGAAGCCATTAGGATAGAGAAACAAAGAAATATTCGATTTTTTGAAGTAGTTACCCTTTTATGGAGCCCCTCTTCAGTTTGCAGTGATTGAATGCTTTGATGATTAGTAGAGAAAGTGTTTCCATTCTCTTTTTGAAATTTAACGGATAAATGAGCTTTGGAAATATTAGTGGACGAGCAAGGTGCATCATGAAGTTAGTATAGAGATAGCTAAGCAAAGCATAGTCATTGGGACGCACTTGAGTGGGAGCCAATCTGATTTCTTGAAGAAAGAATTTAAGGAAGTCATTAAAAGTGTGGCATGGCTCTAGATAGGCATATGTATATATTACATGGTGTACACCCAAGTGGTAGGAGATAAACCCTGTGATCGAGTGTAGGAAGAAGGACCTTTTTTTCGAGAATCCTACGGTTGATATGAATAATTTAGAGTCCTTTTTCGATCAATTTGGATGGTGTTTGATCATGACGATTATCCAGGATATGGCGAGTAGGTGGATCCTCTCTTAATGCGATAGGATTATAAGAATGAGCTGTTGGAATAGCCTGGAGTTGAAGTTCTCGTGTGATTAAGCATCTCACTCCAAAAGAGTGGAAATGGATGCTTGAGCAGTAGAAAATCCAGCTTCTGCTAGACGAGTGAAAGGGCTGGTTCAGATTCTACAATAAGCAGATGTTTAGTATCAGTCGTTTTAAACTGGAAAACTTGACGACGAATAATGTAGGGTATTTTTTATTTTAATGCACAACTTTAATCAAACCCTATGTAACCGATGTAAAGAATTCAATAGATGTTGACATGTGTTGACCGATAGGATATTACACACTGACCGGGGAAGTGTAAAGTATCATTCTTTGCAGTGTGCGTCCTGCGTCTAGAGTACGGTGCACATGAACACTCTGTGTGGATAGCCTGCTTGTGTTGGCAAACGAGCTCCATCAAGCTATAGAACAGTATGTTGAATTTTACCTGTTATCATAGAGTATATGATAACGTAAGCGCTGTTTGGAGCGACACAGAGTTTTCTTTGTAGGAATGCACAATTTTGATGTACAATCCAAAGTGTCAACATGTGTGCTAGTGGACACTAGAGTGTGTTCGATGTGACCTTTTATTGAAACTATCTTACCGAAATTGAGCCATCAATCCACATTCGACCAAAGTTTGATGAGAATTGATCATAGCACTTTTTCTATGCGAAGGCTTATCACATATAAAAAGCCAATGGCTGACTTTAGAGAAAACTCGGAGTGGGGACTTTAGGGACACGAAGCCGGCATAGAGCGAAGAAACCCAAGAAAAAATTGGTAGTGATCCCGGTGAAATTTGGTGGCAACTTCATGTAAATGGAGTTAACCTTAGATCGACATTTCAATTCGACCGTAAAAAGTAGAATATGGACTTTAGGTGGACTATGAACCGACATTTAAGAGACGGTGGTGACAGTGAAGACATGGTAGTGACAACCATAGTGATGGCGAAGCCCAAGGTCGAAAACTATCTAAGTATAAATGTCTAGATCTAAAATTGGTGACTTGAATAGTTCAACGATGAGTTTATACCATCGATGGAGGAAGCAAGTTGTAGCGGTGTGTAACACCTGTAAAATGAACCATAAATAAATAAAGTAAATTGAATTAACTATGATAAGAGTTGGATGTGGAAATTTTATAAAAGTTGGAATTTTACCATTAAAGTTATTCCATTGCGTTCGTGGCAAAATTATGATCTGTTTTCACATATAATATGCTGGAAACGAAGCTCAACCAAAGAAGTTGTGAGCATTTGAAGTTCTCAGATTTAAACTAATTTAGTTTGAATTTAAATTCAAATGAGAAATCAAATTTAGGGTTTAAATTTAAAAAATATCTTGGGGGCTAAGTAAATGTTTAATTAACGTTTAAAGTAAAAAGTTAATAGGGAATAAAATAATCCTGTAACGGAAATGAATAAGCGTTCCTCGTAATAAAGGATCGGTCGACCTATATAGGTTAACCGGTCGATCGTAGCTGTCGACTGGTCGTCCAAAGGCGGTCGACTGCTTGGCAACAAAAGTTGTCAATGGCAGCTAGGGTTTGAAGCTATGTTTCATTTGGTTGTATGATCTAGATTTACCTATTTCGTACCTACTTCCATGGGTTTTAAGGCATTTCAACTCCTATACCCTCTCCACTTTTATTCTTATTATTTTGGGGAATACGACGAAATTCTATCATTGCTATCTCTTTCTAATAAGATTCAGAAACTTTGTAGAGAATTCAGGTAAGAATTCAACTTATTTCCTATTTGTTTCTTCTTCCTCGAATCTATTTTTATCATATTCTTCTCCAATTATTTTGAATCTAATCAATATATACTTCTTCCCTATTTTTTGTATGTATATATCAAAAGAGAGAGATCCCAAAAGAGATAGGAAGGCTACAAATTGATTTGAGTGAATCTAAGGCTAATCTGTGAGTGGAAACCTTAGTATTCCTTTTCAACAATTGTTTGGTGCATTTCTTTTTGGATTTGAATATGTCTTATGGATTTTTGGATTCTGAAATTATGATATAAAAATCCCACAAAATTCTTTTTTAATTCGATATGTCAATTTGATGCTGAGATTCCCAATTATTTACATTAATTTAATGGAATATGTTTCTTTATGCATTTTTTGATAATTTCATAGTCTATTCCACTTCTACTTTTTCTTTAGTCAAATTATGACCCTTTAATAGAATAAATGGTTTAGATTACGAATTCTACTCGTAGTTTACATCACTTATTCTTGTATATTTCTTTGTAAAAGAGGAGCTGAATAGAATATGCGATCTATATGGCAATTCTTATTTCTAAGATATATCATTGCATTGGTGTAATAAATTGAGTTTTTATTTTATTTACAAGTCTGTTATTGTAATTTTGATTATGAATATTTATTCCATGTTTTTGACATTAGAATTCCATGAAATCTTAAGAATTTAAATAAAAATGACTAGTAATAATAATTGGTTATGGAATTGATATTTAACGCTAGTTTAGAGCGTAAAATCTACGCGTTTAGAACTTATTAGATGCGAATATTTATTTATCTCTATTTACATAATTAATGTATCATTATTGCGTATATGGCGCAGTTAATTAGGCATTTGGTTACATTTATTTCCCCCATTATGAAGGTAATTGGTAGTGAGGCAAGAAATAAGAGGAAACCCTTATATAGCCTAATTACTATTTTAAGGCATAAAAAGAAAAATTCCTTATAAGGTCTTATTTATTAAACGGTGAGATGAGAGAGAGAGAGAGAGAGAGAGAGAGAGAGAGAGAGAGAGTGTGTGTGTGTGTGTGTGTGTGTGTGTGTGTGTGTGTGTGTGTGTGTGTGTGTTTGTGGAGAGCAACTGGTTTGCGGCTAAGTCAAATAGATACAAGGTCAATAGAGTTACATGACAGAAGTCTGTCCTACACTTTGAGGCTACAAGAAGTTGTGAATGCTTTTATTGATGTGAGATATCCCTATGATAAATATTTAAAATAATGCGAGATTGGTCCAAAATTCTGTAGGAGAAATCTATGCAGCTAATCTGGCAACCAGTTCCTATGAATAACGGACTAATGTGAGACGTCATTATAAGTATGGGTCATAAGACGGGGGGCCTGCTTCGAAGTTTTGAGGTATTAAATGGTTGGACCTGTCTCTTCTCCTTAAATGAAGTATCAAATGGCCAAGGGGACACGTTAGGTTATATCTCTACAGGGGTCTGCTTTTGGAAATAGGTCTTAAATGATGGGGTCTGCGTTAATTAAGGTCTTAAATGACCAAAATGCCTTTTTTCCACTCGAAAGTATTAAGTGGCCCATGGGATTCCATATGATGTTAGCTTGATAGTACCACTCAGTAGCATGCTTCTGGAAATAGGTCTTAAATGATGAGGTCTGTATTTATTATGGTCTTAAATTACCGGAGTCTGCTTATTTTCCACTTGAAAGTATTAAGTGGCTTGGGTACCATCTCTCATATTATTAGTTATTCAGACATATGATTGTGATATGGCATTTTAGAAACTTACTGCTGGAATGGAAGGTATTATGTGGTTGGACCTGCCTCCTTTCCTTATAAAGAAATATTAAATGATTTTTATGGTTTTATGTTCGTAGACATATTCATTTTTTGAAATATACTACCTGAGCACTAAACAGTTAAGACTGGAGATTTTTATTTACCAGACACTTATTGTTCTTACCCCCTCCTCGCTACAACACAAGTTAAGGACAAAGTGATGGCAGTGACGATGCATAGAGATGGAGAAGCTTGGCTTGTGGCGGTATTTATTATTGTTTGATTTTATGTGTACTTATGGATTTAGACAATTGTTATAACAAATATTATGTTACGGTTTTTACAAGATTTTGTATTATGACAATTTTATAGTTTTGAAATAAATGCGTATACTTTACTATTATATTTTGTTCCATCCGCTGTGATTCTGAAAGTTTAGTTATGACTATTTAATATTATTTCATTTTACTACCAACAACTTGCCTTAGAATTGATCAAAGTTTTGATGGGCTTTTCTGGGTCGAAATTTAGGCCTGTTATAGAGTGTGCTGTTACACGGTTCTAAATCTGAAGGTGGCGAAGGTAATGGTCATGAGGCAATCGCAATGGCGACTAGAGATTGAAATTGCAAGTGAAACGAAGTGCTTGGAAATAGATTGAGGTGCTTAATTTTTTCTAAATGTTGGAATATAAAGCATATTTCACAAATCATGTCAAAACCAAGTGACTTCTTAGTGAATCTAAACTTCTAGATGATCAATAAATGGATCAATAAATGGATAAAGAATTTAAGGGATTGCTTGGAATGATGGCATGATGGTCCACAACATATTGGAGTGAAGTTGGAGCATATCAATTATGGCAGGTACCGAGTACCGACCATAATCATGTCGGTACCAAGGTGATTTTATAGGGGTCCCATTTCTGAATTAATTGGTGAACTACCCTAGTACTTTGCAGAAAAGACAAGTGTCGATAAAAAATAATGTCAGTGCCAACATGAGTTGATGGAGAAATCTTCGAGAACAAAGCAAGGGAACTTGAAGATATGAACTAGTATGAAAAAAGACTATATGGCATCGAGCACAAGCGATCGGTACCGACCATATTGTAGTTGCTACCGACATGATTAGCGTTTCAAATTAATTGATCTTCTTTCATAATCTCATGGATATGAACCTTTATCTGGTCTTCCATGAGTTGGGGACTTCAAAGGATGGATTTTCTTATAAATATCCACATGGGAGCAACGTAAATATGACTTTCGGGCACTCTTCACCTTCTGGCCCTCCTCTACAATCGTATTTGGCCACGAATTTCTGTCAAACTCGGATTCACACTGTTTTCTGGATTTGAAACCTTATCACTTATTTGTATTCGCATCCAATTTTTTGAAATATAATTAAAGTGGACGTGCACAGTGATTTAAGGTGGAACCACTACAAAATTTGTGTGTTCGTGCTATTTATTTTCGTTTTGATATATGTACTCTCATTTGGATTTGATATGCGGTGTTGTATCAATTTATAGTTCAATATTCTCTAGTATAGTGAATTTACACGTCAGCTAACATGCACAAATGTAGAGGGTAGTATGCATGGTAAGAAAAAAATATTCGAATTTTTAAACTCCATAACTTCTTAACAATAATATTTTTGGAAAGGTCTCTCGCTGGTTTTGACATATGGTGGAAATGATATAGATCCACCATTTTATGCTGAAAAACTAAATATTTTGTTGAATAGACAAATATAAATTTACAATATAGATTATCATTTAATTAAAATCTACTAAAGTTAATGAATGAAATAATATTGCTCGTAGACATTTGTATGAAAAAAAGAATACAAATTTAATAAAATTACCTCAAAAAAGTGACCTAGAAACCATGAAAAAGTTTGAATTTTCGAATTGAGGGAGAAAAAGTGTGTTTCGATGAAGAAAAATGAAGAAGGATATATAAAGAAAGACTGTTCATGAGGAAAACATGGTTGCGTCTACCACGTCGGATGCTATCGGCTAAATTTCAACGTTTTGGGCAAAAAAGTAAGGCTCTGTTTGGCTTGTCGTTTTTAGTTTTGTATTTTCGTCTATACAAAAGAGCGTCCGTTGTATGTATTGCTAAAAAATATATTTGAGAAATGAAATTAATATGTAAAATAAAAACAAGTTTATTTTGTTTTTCGTGTTTCGAGAGATAACAAAAGTACGAAAAACAATGCAACTCCTTCGTTGTCCATTGATCGTTCCAATGACTAAAAATTATAATTTTTCTTCGTATTTCTTAGTAAAAGTTGAGAACACAATACTTACAATATAAAATGAAACCAAAAAGATTCTAATTGCGTAGGCAATTACTTGATGGCATACAGCAAAACGCCAACTTTAGCTTGTCATGTTTTAGCTGCGAATGGCATCTAAACCAGTAATGTTACTCTCGTTATCTCAATTACATTGAATTAGATATTTAGTTAGGACCCATAATTACTTGCGTAGGAAGCAAGAGGACGTGAAATATCTTAGCGGTTCCGCACAACAGAAATGGACTCGGTATTTATTGAATTCCCCAATCTTCCGTCTTTGCTTTCTTTAACACTCGAATCCTTCTCTGTTTATTACAGCTGCACTGATCTTCTCTCATTTTACCCAATTCAAACTATTAAAACCCTAAAAAGCAAAATCACAAATTTAGAAAATCACTGCAGATAAAAGGAATTCTCGGTCTGAACAATCAAACAATGCCATCATCTCCAAAATTAAAAACTAGCCCAATCAGTTGCAATTTCTCCCCCGGCAGTGGTTCGACCACATACCGTCGCACCACACCACCAAGCATCAATTTTTCTCCCACCTCCGCCGCGCGTATCTTTCTTGAAAGCCGTCCAATCTCCGGCAGCCGATCGTCGATTTCCTACCTTGCCCTGAAAAATCCGATCTGGACGTCGAGTTCCCCAAAGAGAACGTGCTGTTGTTCTCCAAGCACTCATCCTGGAGCGTTCAGATGCAGTTTTCACCGGAAGCAGAGCCTTATGAAACAGAAGCAGGGAGTGAATTCTATCAATTTGAATCGACTCAGTTTAAGAAGGTCTGCAATGTTGAATTCGTTGGTGAGGATTGGAATTGTAGAAGGTGATTTGGCAAAACGAACGCTGGCCACGTTGATTAGGCCTAGTTCGCATCAGCAGAGAAGGCGTGAGAATTTCAACCCTCAGCCGAGTCGATTGTCGATTACGTTCAACTCCACTGATCCTTGATTTTTACTTGTTTACGTTCTAAGTTTGAATCGGTTAATATTGCTGATTGGCGGAGGATTTTTTTTTTCTTTTTTCCGTCCATGTTTTCGGTATATATGAATGCACATAAATTGGGTCTCGGTTGTCAATTTGACGACTAGTCGGTTGAATAATGAGGAATGTATTATGTGATTTTGTTGGGTTAATCGCTTGGATTTCTTTACTATTTTAACGCCTTGATTGGATGCAGAAAAATATGTGAACTTTCAAGGTGGTGGGTTGGAAATGGGCGTGTTTGGACGGTGATAGGCGAAACACATAGTATCAAGATAACATTAGGCAAAAATGTGGTTTCGGATAATTAAAACACAGAGACATGGGCGATTAATTAAATGTTTTAACACATGCAATAGGCATAAGATGGTCCAATTTTCTTTTGCTAATATTTAATGTTATACTCTAGCCTTTGTTTTTTATTGATTGCTATTTGTAGAAATTTCGATTGAAATGTTTTCGTTACAAATCAATAAATTCTTGAAAGTTCAACATATACAGATTTTAAAAGTTCCACAATAGTAATACTGTTTATATATCCTTCTGCTTGTTTTTCAATTTACTTTTGAATTTGAAAATTGATTTTTCATATGATTTTCTACTAACATAGTTGAACCTATAATTAAAAATCCAAAATATATCCTAATTTAACGACGAAAGAATTAAAATCAAAACCACACTGCTAATATTTATAAACTTTATAATCGACAAGAAATGACAAGAAAAGCTGATGAAATTGTAACAACATTTAAAATATCGAGGCTTACGAAATATGTTTGTTAGGATTAAGATATTTTTAAATAGATGCTAGGTTGACGATTTCGTAAAGACCATAAATACAATATATTATCTTAATCTTTATAAATTCTTCGGTAACAATATTACGATGTACGTGCTATATATATTTGACACTTCACGTTGGTATGCAAAAGTATAATTTGTGTTTTAGAAGTCATTAGTTATTTAAAGATAAGATAATTTTGAGCTTGATATTTTACATTTAAATCATAGATTAGTTCATTAAAACAGCATGGGATGAAATAGTGCACAGCAATGGAAACAGCAAGGATTTGAATCTGAATACTTGATAAAATCACTTTTACCGTAGAAAGATGGTTTGGCTAGTAGAATACTCACTAAAGATTGGGTTGATTATGATTGGTTATTGGTGTGGGAAAGATCTATACGTATGGATTATGGTTTGCCACAAAAAATACATGTCGGCACTCGGTCTTCTGGTATGTACGTGGGTGTGTAGTGGAGAGAGGATACGTTGAACAAATCCTTAGAAGGGAAAAAATACAAATATATTTTTATATTATTTCTTAAATAATCTATAATATTTCTTTAGTAAGTTGCATTATTTAAACATATAATTATAATAAATTTAATTTGGTTTATTTTACTTCCATGATTAAAAAAAAAATTACAATTTTATTCGGACTTAAATAACCTCAAATCCAAACAAAAAAAAGTAAAACAAGAAGATGTTCATCGTCAATAGTCTATCGGTCTTATTTATTTAATTTATTTAATTAAACAAAAGAACCGGGTCCACGTAGGTTTAGGATTTCAATTTAAGTGAGGTGGATGGTTTTGGCGATGGTGGATAAGCACGCAGAAGGATTAAAAAAGGTAAATTGAAACGAAGACAATTGCAAAGATTGGCAACTATGTATTTGGATATTTGTATTCTTTGGTAACTATGTATTTGGATATTTGTATTCGTTTTTGGCAAGAGCTAAAAGTAAAGAAACATTTCAAATGATAACTTCGATGAGAAATGAGTAAATTTTGAGTAAATCGAATTATCGCAGTAAAAATCAAAATATGGAGGTTGTGAAGAAAAAATAACTTTCATTTCCATCTTTTCACCTCTTATTTATTTCAATAGTATTTGACAGTAAACAACAACAAACCAAAATGCATGTTTTATTAGTTTTTCCAATTTTAAAAGTCATTAGCTTCATTCCTACTTCTAAAAGTTAATGAACTTCTTAAAGTTTGGCCTTCAACTATTATAGCATACTAAATTTAAATTCTTAATGTTTCAGTTGTTTAAAAACTTGAATTACATGTGAAATCTAATATTAAAATTTAAATCATATACTATAAACTTTAAAGTTAGGCTTTTAAATTTTCAGTTTTCTTAAAAAATGAATTTTTTCGAATTTATATTATTTCGAATATGATTTCTTTTTTCTTAATGAATTTGGGCTTTTTCAAAAACAGCATATTATGTTTGATCATTTTTACGATTTCACTAAGTTTTTAGTGGGGGTGTTGGTTTAAGATTTGAAATTGTCAAATCTTAATCTTTTACATTATTTCTATTGTTCGGATTTTTAAATATTTTATGGTTTTAATTTGAAAATTAAATTTTGGAGATTTCAAAAACATGAAAGCAAATAAGTTTAAAGCATTATAAAAAAAGAATACTTCGGTCCATATTCAATACAAAATATTGAGCTTAATTATAATCATTCTATCAACATTTTTCTGTTCGTAAGTTTTATTAAACATCTTTTTTTTTGAAAATTGGTTAAATTTTACTGCAATCTCAAACGGGCTAAAGCCCAATTACATACAACCACAAGTCCAACTGCATAAGATACAAATACAACCTTTATACAGCAAAATTATTTTAACTTAACATTCCTCTTTTACGGCAGAGGATTCATAGCTGCTCCCAAGACATTATACTTGTGTCTCTATTAATTTGGCTATTTAGTGACAATATCTCTTTTTTTTATTGTTGAAAGCCCAGTTGTTCCTCTCAAGCCAGAGTTGCCAAATGGAAGTTGTGAGGCAAAATTTGAGCAGCTCCTGCACCAAGTTCGACATGTTACTCCATTGATTCAGGTAATCTATTTCTCCCTTCAGTGATTTTACTTCATCCGTTAGCAAGCATTTAAGCTTTTGGAGGTTCCAAATTCTTTTATTGTAAGAACTTCGAAAAAGAGTGGTCATGACTTTCATTTTCAGTGCTACATAAATTGCATGTAGTTTTTTCTAGAATCCCCCAATTGTAAAGTCTATCCTTTGTAGGAAGTTTGCCTAGCAAGGCTTTGTATATGGTGTGAGCGATCTTCAGGTTATTAGATCTACTCCACATAGTGTTATGCTAAGCTACTGTGGGGTATTTACCTCTGATATCATCCCATACATTTCGCATTATAAATTGACCTTTAGAAAAATTCTTCATATTTCAAGTGTCCTCTTCTCTTTCATTGTATATAGGGATATTATGTATTTCATCTTTGAAATTCCTTGTAATTAGTAGATTATCACATTTCCAGTTTGCATCTTCAATTATGCTAGATACATAACATATAGGATTTCCATAGGCCTAGTAACCTCCCATCCCACCCTATCTAGTTATTGAGCCAGGGGTCTCTCCATAAATCAGTTTTTGAGCCACTAACAATTTTTCTTTCAACAAGGGATTTCAAAACGTTTCTGATTTTTGAATTATATTTTCAAGTAACTGATGCATCATTGTCAATTTTTGTTGTCCAAAAATTTTCCTGTAAATATCTTTCTCTCATCCACCTAGGCCATAAATTGTCTGACACTAAAATTTTCCAGCCCATCTTCATAACATAGACTTTTTCAGCTCAAATAATTTTTTTAGCCTAACACCACCTTCCTTTTTCGGTTTACAAAGTTCCTTGTAGCTAACCTTATACGATTTACCCCTTCATGTAAAATTGGCACATACAGCATTTATTTTTACAATTGAACAATATGGAATTTGGAATGTTTGCGGCCAGAATCTGACTTTTGATGTGAAAATGTATGAACAATTTCGATTCTACCTGTAAAAAATAGAAATTTTGCCCTCGAGCCTTATAGTTTATCTCTGATGTTATCAATAAGTTTCCCACGTTCACTATCAGTGATGGTATTGTTAGAAAATGGAACTCCAAGATATTTAATAGGAAGTGATCCCTATGAAACTCCAATACTTCTTAATAAGTTATGTTTGTCTCTGCAATATTTGTTAAAGTAGCACTTGTTTTTCCCTTCATTGAGCTTTCATCCAACATTTGTTTCTAAATGGTGGAAAATTTCTTTAAGAGTATCCATAGTAGTTAAGGAGGCTTTAGTAACAATTATAAGATCATCTGCATATATTAAATGGGTTACCGCAGGCTCAATTTTGTAAACTGGGCTAATCTTGTTGTGAAAGCATGCTATTTCCATCTGTAATATGAACCACTTCATGGCTACTGCAAATAGATTGCGGGATTAGGGGTCCCCTTGCCTGGTTCCTCCGTTGCTCTGAATCTAGCCTTTAGGAACTCCATCAATTAGGATAGAAAATGTAGGGGTAGATAGACAATGGTCAATTAGTTTCAAGAATCTGTCTGTTATTCCCATTGATCTCAACATGTGAATTATAAAGTTCCTATTCTTCTTATCATAAGATTTGTCCAAGTCAACCTTTAAGCAGATTTTACCAACACCAAGCTTGTTGAAATCTCTGATTAGTTCATGAGCCAATAGAGAGTTTTCGGATATGAATCTCCCCTTTATGAAAGCACTTTGACACCGAGAAATTAGGTCTGAAAGAACTTTATTTAATCACATGCATATGATTTCGTTGAGGATTTCGTTAGTAATATTGCGGCATGCTATTGGCCGAAATTCCTCAATTCTTTAAGGTTTTTTAACTTTAGGAATCAAGGAAATAAAAGTGTGGTTGATTTTATAGTGTCCATCATTTTAAGACACAAAAATATATATTAATGATGTTGTAGTCATTATCAATGGAGAAAACGAGATCAATTATGTATCATAACATCAAGAGCATAGGAATTAAACAAACTTCATAAAGCTCTTTCATTCATTCGTTGCACGTTCATTACATAACCCCACGATTACAACGCATGGATAAAATATAATAATAAAAAAATTTGTGATATATGATGAGTCCCTTTAATGATCAGAGTTGTTACCACAAATGGTTATAAAACCCGTTATTACATAAAACCATAAGCAGTTGTATTACACAATGCTATAAACTTCTAGTTTTAGCTTGCATCCTCCTCATTTCTGGAAGTCATTATTAAATATGAAAGTCCCTATTCTCGACCTTTCTATAATTGCATTTGAGAGTGTAACTTATTTGCTTGGACTTCGATTACAAAACTCTAAATATTAAAGCTACTCAAAATTTCACCATAGACAGAATGGTGCAGGTTTTGTGATCAAATTCCATCATTTTCACAAATTCCATTTTTGAAGCTAAATTAATTAACCAACTAATTAAATAACTAATGCAAAATTACGGGGTGTTACATTCTTCCTCCCTAAAACGAATTTCGTCCCCAAAATTTCACTAATGACTAAGTCATAGTTTTGGCTTCGAATTATTCTAAACTACACAACCAATGAGTGTACCACCAATTTTGCAACCAAACATGCACCAATGCATAATGTATTACTGTATCACCACATGGAAAATATGTATGCAAAATGATTCTAAATCGGATCCTCCTATATAAATGCATTTCTTTTGAAAATATTTTTATAAAATATGCTGAAAACAACCTATATGTATAAATATTTTATGGTTTTAATTTAAAAATTGAATTTTGGAGATTCCAAAAACATGAAAGCAAACAAGTTTAAAGCATTATATAAAAAGAGTACTTCGGTCCATATTCAATATAAAATATTGAGCTTAATTATAACCAGTCTATCAACGTTTTTCATGTTTTCTTAACCATCTTCTCGTTATTCAAATCTATAATGTCCTTTATTTTAAGACATAAAAATATATACTAATGATGTTGCAGTCACTGTCAGTGGACAAAATGAGATCAATTATGTATCATTAACGTCAAGAGCATAGAAATTTAAAAAAGAACTTTTTAAAAATTAAATTTTGGAGATTCCAAAAACATGAAAGCAAATAAGTTTAAATCAATATATAAAAAGGATACTTCAATCCATATTCAATATAAAATACTAAGCTTAATTATAATCATTCTATCAACATTTTTCTATTCGTAAGTTTTCTTAACCATCTTCTTATTGTTCAAATCTACAGTGTCCCTCATTTTAAGACATAAAAATATATACTAATGATGTTGCAGTTATTGTCAATGGACAAAACGAAATCAGTTATGTATCATTAATGTCAAGAGCATAGGAATTTAAAAAAACTTCATAAAGCTCTTTCATTCATTCGTTGCATGTTCATTACATAACCCTACGATTACAACGTATGGATAAAATATAATAATTGAACAAAAAAATTGTGATATATGATAAGCACCTTGAGTACAAATGGTTACAAAACCCATCGTTACATAAAATCATAAGCAGTTTACAAAATAGAATAATCTAAAACTAGTATTAGCTTGCATCCTCCACATTTTTGGAAGTCATTATTAAATCAGAAAATCCATGTTCTTGACCTTCCCAAAATTGTATTCGAGAATGTAAGTAAAAATCAAAAAATTTGAGCCAGAAAAAAGCATGGCATGAATAACATTAGTCATCCCAAATCAAAACAGATACTTAGTGAGATCATACCGTTGAGCATGACAAGATTTCCCCTCATTAATATTTTAACAATTAAAATGTCAAACATTAAATAATTAGATAGGACGAGACAAACCTAGTGCACAATGCTCTCTTCATCCACCTGCAACCACAATAATTACAACATAACATAAACATCGTACCAAACATAGTAGTTAAGGCGCTAAGACGCAAAATGGACCAAGGTTTGAGCCTTGAGCTTTTTTTAGCCTCGGGCTTTTATGTGTGCCTTTTATACAAGTTTGATCTACTAATTTTACTAGCTACAATTTAGTTTTTAAACCATATTTTATAATTCATTCAACTGTTTAGATATTTAATTAACTAAGATTCAAATTTTAAATCATATTTTATAATTCATTTAACAATTTAAAATTTTTATTTACTTATTTTGTAAACTAAAATTTGAATTTTGCAAAAAGGCGCTTCAAACTACAAAAAGGCGCACTCAAACTGAAATAAGACGCAAATCTTGAGCCTTGGACTTTTTTGAGCCTAGGTGCACCCCTAGTAACAATGATACCAAATGGGTTAAAATTGAACAGGTCAATACTCAAAATGGGTTCATGCGTCACGCATTCCTTGCACTACCCATCCCATCAGGCATCAACACATCAAAATATATTTCATAGGGTCACTACAAGCATATCAGTTTTCACAAGTCAACTAAAAACCTATGATATTGATAAAAATAAAACCATTGGTTTCCTTTCCTATAAGGATAACAAGATATCCCCATAACACAAGAAAAATAATAATGGGCCCCCATATTCGATTCCTGGATGCATACACTCAAAATTTTGCGTCGATGTTCACAAAGCCCCATGCAGTAAAATTGTTGACCTTGATAACATAACGTCTTAATCGGTTGTAGTGCAGGATGCTACTCCGACACCAGTTTACAAAACTTATTCGTGTTTTATAGACATTGAATAAGTCATTCTTCTTAATTAATTTGGGCAACCTCACACAAATTTATCTTCTTGATCTTTTGGACTCAATACTAGTCATATTGGAGTTTAGCTTAACTGTACCCACTAATGGAATAGCCCTACATGGTTATCAATTCTTAATCCCTACTACCATCAATATATGATGAGTTCTACTAATTGAATTTGTCGCCGTGGGTGAAATGAGTAAATATAAAAAAAAAAATCTAGTTGAATTTTAGTGACCTTATGAAATTAAATATTTAATACTTGATTCAATCTAGTTTTTTTAATGGCATCACATTTTTTGATTGTTTTATTTTCATTTAATTAATCTATATTAATTAAATATAATATGTGTATAAGTATGAAAATATTTAATAAATTCGTGAGAGGGTTAGGGTGTATCTAGGGGCAACTATATAGTTTGTTACATATATCTAACTCAATAATCAATCTTGTTTGTTATAAAGGTATTTGATTCTCATTATATGCTTTGTTATACTGTGATATAATCAATTAAGAAATTAATCCAAAATATATCAGTTAGAAAATCCCTAAATAATATATTGTGCGGGTATAATTACAAATAGTAAATATAGAACAATATATTGTTTTAAATATTCCTGATTAAAAAGTTTCAAAAAAATGATATCAATATATCTGTTGAGGCCAGAATATGTTAACTGTGATGACCCGAAAATCCATACCATTTGAATCGACAATAATCCACACATGTCCGACCCAAAAGGCACAGACTGACAGAAAGTCAAGAGAAAGAAAAGAAGAGAGAAGAAGAGAAGAGAAGAAAGAGAGAAGATAGAACCAAAAAGAACAATACAAAATCTCACATCGTAGCGGAAGACATATAATATCATATCAATGATCTTTATAAAACAGAAACTGTATATACATACATCAATCAGAGTTATCAACTTGAACAGTTATAATAACATGTCCTCACAAATACTGATAATAATAACAACTAAGCACAGTGGATAATCAATAATCAAAACAGATACACGTATACGAAATGAAGATCTCCAACTCTCTTGCTGAAGCTCCAAAGGCATCAAATCTGGACCTGTAAATATACTCGGTCTGACCCGAGCATTGAAAGGGAAGAAGCCCGGATCAGTCTGGTAAACCAGCGTGAGAAACACACTCGTCTGAATTTATTAAATTACAAAACTTTTCCTTAATCAAAACAAAAGTATCCCGTAAGACACGCCCACACATAAACACGGACATGCTTTTACCTAACGATAACTAAAACATTTCTTTCATATCAAATCCTCTTATATTATACTAGTGTCTAGTATGTACAAATAATATTAATCATAGTCGAAATGGTTACCATATAGCATTTCGAGGCTATACATTATGCCTTTACAAAAAAAATCGTAGCTCATAGTGGGTTTTGGATTTCCATACAAATGACCGGGTGAAGGGACTACCTTCCGGTAGTACATCTCTAGAAAAATGTACCGAGAACCATCACTAAGGATCCTCTACCAACACAAGACCGGACCACCTCTATAACTACATGGTACCGAATATATCATCCTCCGGTCGTTACGGACCTTACCGAGGGCCCTCTAGCATACAAACCACAATAATCAGATACACGACATTATAGCGTGTAAAGATATATCTAGAAGAGGATGATCATATCCTAATGGGAGCGACCCACTTAGCCTTGCCGCATCTAACCTTGTTTTGGTCATTTCCGGTTGATGAGGCCTGACAAGATAACGATTACCTTTCACAATCACATATCACATCACTTTGAATGCCACACGGCCATTTCCGTTGACTATTAATTGCCTTCCACAAAAATACAACCCTTAAGCTCATACGTCTCAAGTAGGGTGTTAAGCTAAGAGAAGATGCCTTCTCCGCCACCACTGATGTACGTTTGTAAAAACCAATGTACATAATCTATAAAAATGCAATGTCAGACAAACATCCTTACAAGTTATCCAGGAACAGGACAAACCGAAGGTACTTTCCTACCACATCCTTTCGGGAAATCCCTAGGATTAGTAGCGAACTGTCCCCGCATTTTATATTTCATAATGAAGAGACCACTACTATTGGATGTATATTGGGATTTTAATCCCAAATGATCAACAAGCAGTCCCCCACTACGAAACTCCGAAATATGAATATCATCACAAGCAACCTGCACAGTCGTCACATATACGTTGGTCCGAAGTGGTTTTCAGATAAATCAGATCCCGGTCTCTTCGCACCAACAACGGAAAAGCGTTTCTCAACCTCACACAGCCACTAAGTCTCATAGACTTATCATGTCTTCAACTTTCAACTTGCTATCCTTCGGGCCAAGAAGGAAGCTCGATAGTTTGGAGTAATACTCCACACTATACGAATCAACATCCTTAACACAAACGATAATCAAGCCTACACAGAAGGCTACGTACTAAATGTACGACTAAATAGTTCCCACATCAAGTCGAGGAACTAAAATTTTTGGGCCAATTTGATAGTCGATTATTTAACTATCAAAGCAAACAAACAAATATTCATCACCATAAAAATCACTGGGACCTTTTAATTAATCTTTTATTAATTAAATCACTTGCCAAATATCCATTTCAATTTATCTTTAAAAGATATAATCTCAAAACATTTCAATATTTCAACATTGGAAAACATTTCCATATACTTATTTAATAATAAGTAATTCACAATTCAATTTATCTTCTGTGACGACCCGGAATTTTCTAGCAATATCAATTTAATAATCTGCATTAAATATTAAATTGATTTGATATATTTTTGTTAATTAAATCTGAATTGATGCTTTTCTTTTAATAAATATTCAATTGGTAAATGATATCTGTTAAAATTAATTGATTTGTTTTCTATTTATAAATGTATATATTTGTATACATTGTAAATAGATGAAATTTGTTTTAAAGTTTAACTAATAAGTTATGTTTCAAATGTTAATATACATTTTAGTGAATTAGAAATTGTGTTTTATTTAATACAAAGATTTCAAAGCTAGATAAATAAATACAGGATTTTCAATACATAAGTAAATGTTTAAATAGTTTAAGACTCATTTTAACTTAAGTTTAAATTTAATTTATTAACAAAATGATTTGTTTTCTTGTCTTTTTAGTATAGTTTGATTTAAAATATGAATTTACAATGATATATGAGTTTTAAATATAATTTTGTCAAACAATACATTAACATACATTAATAAAATATGTAACTTATAATAGAAAGATAATTTATTCTATTTATCATTTCAAATTGATCATGTGTTTTATAAAATAAAATGAAATGTATAAATAAAAATACAGGATACAAGATTGGAAAAGAGATATAAGTTAGTACATTAGTTAAATTAAAATAACATAACAACATTCATATGCATTTTAAAATATAACAGGACAACAAATAAACTAGAAAATAAATAAGTTTTAAGTTGCAAACCAACATGAGCAAACTGTAGCATATATAATATGTTTAAAACATCAAGAACAAAAGAAGAACATCTAGAAGCTAATGACAGTAATATAACAACTGTATATAGTGTAAAGCAATAAGGACAGTAACAAAATAAAGATATTAAGATATATATGTGTGCGGGCCAAATTGAATGAACACATGACAGTAATATTAAAAAAAAAAAAACAAGTGAAATCATATGCAGGCTAATGACAGTAACAAGAAAAATAAAAATATGTATATGTGAAGCTTGTGAAGGAAGACATTGTTAAATATCTTTAAGCTAACAAACAAAAGTAATTAATGTAAAAATCTTTTGGTACATTAAGTATTCTTTTCAGCCTCCAACCTAAAATATCTCTCTGGTGTAAATCTGTACAATACAAGATTGTATGCAATATTGTCACAATTTCATGAAACATAATTATAACCCTGCCTCTTTTCTTTTTCTATATGTTAGCTTCATATCAGTTCGAACTAAGGAAAAACTAAAGTAAACTTCATTTCAAACTAAAACATGAAAGTAAAACTATTTCATACTTAAACAAAATTCAAGAAGCAAAGTAGAATGAAGTCATAGTGGATTCAAGCCTGAAATTTCATGCCTGCTTCAATAAAGTGCCTCTGTTCTTCCATATATCTGTGAGTAACACTTTTATAACTTTCTTAGGATTTAAATCTGTTGCAAGCTAAATTTTTGGATGCTTAACATGATTGTGTGCATCTATACATATTCCTTTCTCTGGCAAGCTGTAAAATAAGTTACTACAGACTGAGTTCTCTGGAAGTAACATTTTTCTTATTTGTTTTATTCAACATAACTTAAGTTAGAATGGTAGTATGTGTTTTCTGTGATGATATATAAGGTAAGCATACAAGTATTGTTGCAGTGAATCACTTGAATGTAGACATATACATATACTGTGCATTACTGTAAAAATTTAGAAACTCTGTTCCATTTTTAAGGGTCAAACTTTGTTCAAAAAATTTATTTGATCTTGTTTTAATACATGTTAAACCTTAAGCCTTGAATGAGATGTATTTGTTACACTATAGATTTGTGTTTAAAATTTTGTTTTAAGTAATTAAACCTGTGTGTCACTGGGAGGAGCTAAAACACAGAACCATCTTCAAATATGTAAAAATTCAAGTTTAATGAATTACAAATTCATGAATATAAACCGAATTCATATACAAATTTATGATTTTTAAAATGAATATGGGGATTTTTAGTGGAGGGAATGAGGTGCAGTTCGAATTTTCCTATTTTAGGCATTTTACGTCGCCGTGGGTGATCAACTCGACCTGGTGATTTGAGATTCGGTCTAGAGGTAGAGGACTGTGCCGTGGTGCTAAGAAAATTAGGGGATGGTGGCGCAAGTGGAGGGGGAAGCATCGGTATGAGATTCAAGTTTTTAAACCTAAATTTAACTGTGCTTGAAATTTCTAGCACCGCGGCTAGCACAGGCGACCGAGTGTCGCGTGTTTTTGCAGGGAGGTAGGGGAGAGATGGTCGATGTGATGACCGGAGTTTGGTGGCTTCCGGTGGTGGGACCACCGCGTGCGTGGCGGTGACAGGTTGGGAGGGAAGGGGATGAAGTATTTTCCAGGTTTGTTTCTCGTCTCAATTTCGCGCGTGGGCCTGTGAATCTCGAAGCTGTGCTGTTGTTTCCTCGGGGGAAACTCGTGGGTTACTCGAAGTAACAAGTGAGGGGGTTCGGCTTTTTGGTATTCAGGTTTTTAAAACCTGTAGCTGTTTTTTTTACAATTTTGAACACTTGGTTTTAAAATGTAATCAAGGTTGAAACTAGCTCAAACTCAAGTTTAAATAGTGAATATAAGTTAGTTTGAAAGAGAGTTAGAAATAATAAGGTTTTCAAAATTTAAATTATTTGAATAATTTAAAAGTGTTTAAAAATTAAAGTATTTTCAAAACTAGAATTAAGTTCAAATGAAATTTAAACTGTTAAGGAAAATTGAATCAAGTTAACTCGAAAATTGTGATCAGGACTTGACTTGAATTCTAGATTTGAAAACAAATTAAAGTTTTATAATTTAAATTTATTCAAATAAGTTTAAGTGCAATTGAACATGTAAGTACAAAGAGTTTTGAAAAAAAATAATAAATTTGTTTTAAAACTTTATTAATGATAAATTGGTTTTTAATGAGAAAGTAAATCGAGATAAATGTTTTAAACATATTGGAATTGAAAACATAATCAATAATAAGAATGATTTACTTTAATTCATGAAGTTTTAGAATTTTATATACATTAATCTTTAAGTTGATTAGGTAAGAATAATTAATGATTGAAATTAATTAAATTAGTAATTATAGTGTAAAAGTAGTAATTAAAGTTAATTAATAAATTAATTAACTAATATGTGATTTAGAACTATAGATTAGATTTTAAATTAATAATGGTTAATTAACTTATAATTAATATAAGTTGATTATGTTAGAAGGAGATAATTAAATAATTATTAATGAAGTTCATTAACCATATTATGTTATAATTAAATAATATGATTGATTTTGTAATAAATTAATTAGATTAATTAATTCAATAGTTTCAATGAAATTATTTATTTAAGAAGTAATTAAGAAATTAATTACTTATTAATTGTGTAAATTTATTTGAGTTAATTAATTTAGTTTAATTAACTGATATTTTGGAATTGAATTACTTAGAAAAGTAATTGAAGAATAATTACAGGATGTAATTAACTGGATAATGTTGTTAATGGAAGTAATTGAGACTATAATTACTAAATATTAATCAAGGGATTAAGCAAGCTTGTTATTGAGAAGTAATTAATTTAGAATGATTAATTACCGAATATATTAATCAAGAGGATTAATATTTGTGTTTTGAAGATGTGTATTCTTAAAATAAATTTATGATGGGAATTAGAGAAATTGATTTATTTGAGAATAATAAATCAACAAGATAATTAAATGGAAATAAATCGATATAAATGTAATTAATGGAGCATAATTACTCAGAATAGTAATTAGATGATAATTACTTGATGAAATTTATACAAAATGATTTGTAAATGAAGTAATTTGAGTAATTTCTTTTGTAATTAATCAAAGGATTAATTTATGGGAATAATTAATCATGGATTGATTAATAAGTAATTAAGGATAGTTAATTACTGGATTGTTACTAATCACGGGGTGATTAATAATTATGTTTAAGTTAAGATCAATCACTTAATTAATTTAAATAAAGTAAATTGATATAGATTGAAGATCATTAATTAAAGAATAATTAATAGGGAAGTAATTAAATGTTAATCTACTATAAATGATTTAGAATAATTCATTTTAGAAATTTATTAAAGACTAATTTATTCTTGTAATTAAAGAATGGTTAATTAAATTGATTTATAATTAATGAATGATTGTGAGAGCAGGATTTATGGAATGTGTAATTAATTTAATTTATTTTAAATTAATTAAAAATAGAAGTAGTTAATTTAATTCATTTTAAATTAATTATAGATTGATTCATAAATCATGCTTATGGATGATATTGATATTTCGTTGATTGATTGTGATCTCAGATGTGGATGAATAATATCTATGTGATATGGATGTATATTTTAAGTATGATAATGTTTAATTATCTGTTTGGATGATGATTTTAGTTATCTGTTTATTATGATGATGTGATTATCTGTTATGAGATGTGAATTATCTATCTGTGTATATTGATGATATTGAATTCACTGTTAAGACTAAATAGACAACTTGGCTCTAAAAGACACGTTTTGGATTTCGATGAGACCGGGATCGGGTTTTCCGCATTAGGAATATCCGAAAACCACATCGTTTCCAAACTACGATAGGTCGTGAATCTGAAGTGAAGATGAAGGTTCAGAATGCAAGGGTTATCATCGTTAACTCTGAGGGTGATTCCAAAATGAGTGTAACGAGATAATGCCTTCGGTTTCGTTCGAACCCGGAACGAACTTGTATGGATTGAATGCTTTCAACACATCGTCAGGCGGACGATGAGCATTCTAAGAAATATGTTCTATAAAGGTAATCGTAACCTCAAGCCTCGTCAAGCGGGAATGGCTAAAACATGGGAGGTGCAGCATGGTTAGGTGGGTCATGCCCAAGCAGGACAAGGATATTCCCCTGTCTAGATGTCCCTTTTATTCGGCTTAGTGGGCGGTTGGTCTGCAGCCAACTGCGGGGTTTATCTTGTTCGGGACTGTTCAGTAAGGAATGGTTCCGGCCTTGTGTTGCAGGGGATGAAGGCAGTAATCCTCGGTATGGTGATCTAGGCCCCGTACTGTGACGGGCGGTACCCTAGTAGCCCTGCCATTGTATGGGATCCAATTTCCAATAAGCGCCGTACGTTTTGATTGTGCCCAACTATGTTGGAATGTGAGATGTAAGCATTTCGGCTATTTTCTATTTACTTGAAAACCCTAGACCTATTATAATATCACTGGATTTCCTATCAAATGTTTTGGTTAGCGTAAGGTAAAAACTTTTCCATGTTTATGTGTGGGAAGTCTTACGTGATACCTTTTGTTTTCAAAGGATTTTTTTCAAAATTAAGCAACTTTAACCTGTTACTCATACCAGACCCATGTCTGACCCGAAGTTTATTTTGTTTTTCATAAACTCTCGGGTACCCAAATTTTTACGGGTAGCTAAGGGATTCAGGTTTAGCTTTGACGAATTTTGGAGGAGCAATGGAGCAGGAGGCTTCAGCGTTTTAGATATATATTTAGTTCCGCTGTGTGGTATCTCTGTGATGTATTGTGTATTGTGTTGTATTAACTAGACAGGTGTTTATAACTGTCTAGTATGTGATGTATTATCTGTATAGCTCTGATTGATGTATATATTATGTAAATACTTATGTAATAAATATATTTTATTCGTTCCGCTGTGAGATTCTGATGTTGTTGTTCTTTCTTCTCTATCTTTTCTATTTTCTCACCCTTTTCTTTCTTATTAACGATACTTCTTCCTGGAGTAGGAAGTGGGGTCGTTACATCTTCAACACTTATAAAATATTCTATATACTTAAAACACGATTAAGTATATATTTTATTCTGTAAGGAAAATATTCTCTCAAACACATTTATATGGGTGAAAACGAATGTTGCGTAAAACATCATTACGACAACCCAAAATCACTAGTATAGGGATTTGAAAATTAGATAGATATATAAATCTCAATACTATACAAAAACATTTCCTTTCGAAAATCATTTACTATAACAACAGTGTTATAGTCCATCCCTTACTTCTCGAAAACGTCTATTTCAACAATGAATGTTGAAATCTATGGTTTCAATCCTTAATACATTTTAAAACAAATTCAAATCGTTTAATTCCATTTAAATATCACTTTCCAAAACAATATTTAAAATATTATTCACTGTCCAAAATCGTGAATATACTTGATTTACTAATCCAATATTTCTATACATTTTATTTTAAAGTATAATCCATGGTCCAAAATCGTGGATAAAAATCTTTAACCAAATTCATTAATATTTCGTTTTTAATTAAAGGATTATCCACTGTCCAAAATTGTGGATATATCTCCTTTAAATAAACTTTTATATTTACTTATCAAATTCAATTGATTTCAAATTTATAAAACAATGTTTATAAACTCCATTTATATTTTATAAAAACTTCAAGTTATAAATTCTTTTTATTTACCAATTCCATTTATAACTCAGTTATATGCCAAAAATCCAATTTATAAGTTAATTCACTTATAAATAATTTATTTACAAAGCCCATTCATTTTATAACTTCACAATTATAAATCTTATTGATTTGTAAAATCCGTTTATAATAAGTTAAAAATCCCAATTTAAACTATTTACAAAATAGTTATTTCCATATTTCAATATATATCCAATTATTAATCAATATATCGTATATCATCCAAACAATCACCAATCATCATATAATAAATTATTTCTCACTTATATAAAAATATCAGTGAGTCAGAAAGAGTGAGTTATACTCACATTGCGTCCAATAGCAGTTTCAGTATTTTATTCCGAATAAAATTAAACGACCGTTTAATTTTACCCAAAATTCACACTAGCTTCAATCAGCTCCAAATCAACTCCATCGTGTAGTGTTCACGAATACGAACCCAATGCAATTCGTTTCGTGCGAAACAGACCTCGTACGATAAAGATACGCAATTTAGAAGTTTATACAATTTTTAATATAATTAATTTCACACTTTTATTTTTATTTTTTTAAACCTTCTTTTTCTGGACCGTTCGATTTGCTGCTCCAACATCAGGGCCGCTACCTTCTTCTTCCCCTCTTACGTTCCTTCAAGCGAATAAACCCAATCAGCCGTCGATTCTTCATCAATTATCGCGACACCATCGTTCACCTATACGTCGATCAACCACCATCACCTCGAAGCCCGCACTTGACTCCACCTTCACCCACCATCTAGTGACGCTCGGCCACCCCCTAAACAAGATCCAACTCCATGAACATGTCCACAACACGAGGCTCTAGCTCTCTCCACATCACACCAAATTCGATCACCATCGTTGGTTACGAAGATCTTGTCGCCCTCTTCAACTTTGTAGTTGGAGATTTCTCGAAATAATGTATGGATTTGAAGAAAAACGAGGAGGAAGAGGATGCATTTCTGGTCATTGGAGTTTTAGGTGGCGGCTAGCCCTAATTGGTCTAGGGTTTGTGAAAAATAATGAAAATTATGGCCTTATATAGAAAATTACGCGATACTATTCACGCGAAATTTTTCCGAACTCGAAACGAAGCGTGCCGCCTGGCGTTTATAATGTATTACTCGTATTTCGAGCACAATGGAATATATATCGAGGGCCAATTCGATCGTATTTGGAAGATAAGTTTTCAAATCGACCAATTTAAATTTAAAATTCACTTAAACAGATTTCTACGCGTTTTAGCATGCCCTGGACAAACCGTAAATCCGATTGAGACAAAATTTGAAATTTTACAATAATATTACATTACACCGATGAAACTGGTTTCGTCGAAATCCGAGACTGTTTGAAAAATAGCTATTTTTACTCGTCAATTAAATATTAAAATACTCAATTTCTAGAAATTAACTTTTAATTCAATTTTAAAAGTTCTCTAACATCATTCTAATCCAAATAAAATTTAGTTCAACTTCATAAATCATTTTTATTCACATTTAATTCAATTTCTAATTATTTATGCAATTTCAAATATTAAATTAACAATTTAATTATCCAATTAAATCACTATGTTAGAAATAAAATCTATTCAGCTTATAAAATTAACTTGTGAATGTTTAAAATCAATTAAATATACAAATTTCGAATGACTGAAATTCTGGGTCGTTACATTCTCCACTACATAAAAGAATTTCGTCCTCAAAATTACCAAGTAAGAAAAAGTCACAAAATCAATTAGCTATACTTCTTACAAAAACTTTTCTAAGTTTTCAAATTCATACATAGTTATCTTTTCAAAACCAACTAATATCGTTTAACTTTCAACTCAAAATTTTAGTTATCGAATTTTTTTCCAATATTCCCAAAATTTTCTAACGCCTCAAATTTTCAAAAAAATTCATCACAGTCTCCTTTGCGCGGTTCGATCCGAAAAAAATGACAATGTATATATCACAAATGTACATCGCATCATCAAGGATGTGGCATCCCGAAGGTAAAAAAGTGTGAAAGTACGATATGTAATCCGAGATATGTACCTTATATATTATTAGCAAGCATATACGGCTAATATAGCGCGAAAGCGAGCTCCAAAAGCAAAGCAAGCGCCATACGCACCTACTATACACTCAACAAACAATGAGAAACATGTATATATGAAAGTAGTATCAATATACAACATATACCAACAACTATATATGCCAATATAGCAAATGCAATGAAAAGCAACAAATCCAACCATCAACCAACTATCATCCAACAATCCACATCTATCCAATCAATCCATAACCAATCAATATAAATTCACTTCTCATTAATATTCACTGAATTGGTTTTCAACTTAAATCATATTTGATTCATTAACATTGGATTTTACTAACATTCATTCATTCAAATTCAAGTTAGTTTACATTCACTAATTTATATTCAAATTTGTTCACTACCAATTCAAATCAAATCAATTCTATTTAAATTCACTTAACTTCCAATTTGGATTCAATTACTTATAGCTTTCAATTTTATTAATTCAATTTCATATGGATTTTCTATACAATCAATTAACATCCATCTAACAACTGATGTATATCAAACACAACCAAATTTATTTCAATTCGCTTACATTCAATTTGGTTTAACACTTTTAATTTCAAATTAGTTTAACATTCAATTGACTTTCATTCAATTATTCAATTCGTTTAATATTCAATTTGGATTGAATTCTATCATTCACAATATTCACATTTCTATACGACACTTCCAATATTATTATTGATTCACAACTTCCTAACTTAAGTTTTATTCAATTCTTAACACAACATTTTCTAATCCATGTTTATTCCCTAATTTACTTTTACAATTAAAGTTGAATTCCATAACATAACTCAAGTTCATATTCATCACTTTACTTTATTAATTCACATTATTAATTTACTTCGGTACTAGAAATCAACTTCATTCAACCTTACTTAAGTTATCTTTCATTTCAATTTCATTTACCTTCACTTTCATTATACAACTTAAGTTCATCTCTAATTCATTTCAAATTCTATTTAATTTAACTTTTACTTAAGTCAAATTCATATCACTATTTAAACTCAGATTTTGTTTTGCTTAACAAAATTATTTAACCATTTTAACATTTGGTTTTACCTACCTTTTCCCATTTTTTAAGTTATACAACTTATTTATTTAAACTTTCACAAACATTTACCTAAGTATACTTCCATTCATATTTTTATAATTTCAAATCATGTCTATATCATCACTTTACAACTTAGGTTAATCTAAACTTCCAAATTCATATTATACAATCACTTAACTATTTAAGTTTAAATTCCATTTCAGTAATTTATATAATCTAGTTCAATTTATTTAACTTTCCTGTAGTTAAATTTCAAATCATATATTTAATATGCTAACTCAAATTTCTTTACTTTACCAAGTTAAATTCTTATTTCATATTATAAATCGTAATTCATCTTACTCATATTTATCAATTTCAACTTGGATTTTAAATTGAATTTGTTTATCTAAACAAAAATTCAATTTCAATTTACTATTGGTAGAAATCCATCAAACAGAAACTCAAAAATGATACTGATCATGCTGCTGTCATCACTCTTATTATTTCCCAGTAACCGTAGTTAATTCAGTGCTTTATATTCTTTCAAAAAAATTCTTTTTATATTTATAAATCATATTTATAAATCTTTTTCTTATATAATTTCACTATATTATTTCACTTTACTTATATAAGATCCATTCCATATTTATTTATCCTATTTAGATTTATAACAACATAATCTCTTTTACTTTGAAAAAAAAACTTTCAAAATAAACAGGATTTAAAATTCTCAAATTTTTAGTTTAAATCCATTTTTTATTTTTAACTCATATTTATAAATATATTCAGGTTGTTCCATTTCTTATATATAAGATTATTTCACAATTGTAATCATATTAATTATAATTCCATACCTATAATTCTTCGCTTATACAATTTATTCTTTTACAATTGTTGCTTTTTGTTTAGATTATTCAAACAATTTCTTCATTAACTTATATATTTTTACATTTTAAATAACCAAACAATCAATTTATATACACTTTAAAAATTCTGAAAAATTATTCCTTTATATATAAAATATAATCGAGGTAAAATTATTTCATTTACCCAATTTAAAATAATCCATGTCAACTTGCCTCGTTTAAGTGTTTGGAAATCCTTATTGATAATATGGCGTCCCACATACCGACCAGAATTCACAAACAACTCAACGGATAAGCAAACACAATATAAATATTTTATATCACTAACAAATACGCACTCACTTATATAATACCCTCAAACTCAATCTAGGGTGCTACTGTCCCTATCTATACCGAGTACACATCAAAACTTAGGAATATACAAAATCTAAGCTCTGATACCAAACGTGACGACCCGAAAATCCATACCCTTTGAGTTGACAATAATCCACACATGCCCCACCCCAAAGGCACAGACTGACGGAAAGTCAAGAGAAAGAAAAGAAGAGAGAGGAAGAGAAGAGAAGAAAGAGAGAAGAAAGAACCAAAAAGAACAATACAGAATCTCACATCGCAACGGAAAACATATAATATCATATCAATGATCTTTACTAAATAGAAACTGTATATGCATACATCAATCAGAGTTATCAACTTGAACATTTATAATAACCTGTCCTCACAAATGCTGACAACAACAACAACTAAGCAGAGTGGATAATCAGTAATCAAAACAGATACGCGTATACGAAATGAAGATCTCCAGCTCTCCTGCTGAAGCTCCAAAGGCATCAAATCTAGACCTTTAAATATACTTGGTCTGACCCGAGCATTGAAAGGGAAGAACGTCCGGATCAGTCTGGTAAACCAGCGTGAGAAACACACTCATCTGAATTTATTAAATTACAAAACTTTTCCTTAATCAAAGCAAAAGTATCTCGTAAGACACGCCCACACATAAACACGGACATGTTTTTACCTTACGATAACTAAAACATTTCTTTCATATC
This sequence comes from Allium cepa, assembly GCA_030765085.1. Lineage (NCBI taxonomy): Eukaryota > Viridiplantae > Streptophyta > Magnoliopsida > Asparagales > Amaryllidaceae > Allium > Allium cepa. Next base: position 563,320,247 of record CM060939.1, read on the forward strand.
AAATCCTCTTATATTATACTAGTGTCTAGTATATACAAATAATATTAATCAAAGTCAAAATGGTTACCCATATAGCATTTCGAGGCTATTCATTATGCCTTTACAAACAAAATCGTAGCTCGTAGTGGGTTTTGGATTTCCATACAAATGACCAAGTGAAGGGACTACCTTCCGGCAGTACATCTCTAGAAAAATGTACCGAGGACCATCACTAAGGATCCTCTACCAACACAAGACCGGCCCACATCTATAACTAGATGGTACCGAATATATCATCCTCCGGTCGTTACCGACCTTACCAAATGGCCCTCTAACATACAAACCACAATAATCAGATACACGACGTCATAGTGTGTAAAGATATATCTAGAAGAGGATGATCATATCCTAATGGGAGCAACCGACTTAGCCTTGCCGCATCTAACCCTGTTTTGGTCATTTTCGGTAGATGAGGCCTGACGAGGTAACGATTACCTTTCACAATCACATATCACATCAATTTGAATGCCACACGGCCATTTCCGTTGACTACTAATTGCCTTCCATAAAAATACAACCATTAAGCTCATACGTCTCAAGGAGGGTGTTAAGCAAAGAGAAGTTGCCTTCTCCGCCAACACTGATGTACGTTTGTAAAAATCAATGTACGTAATCTATAGAAATGCAATGTCAGACAAACATCCATACAAGTTGTCCAAGAACAGGACAAACTGAAGGTACTTTCCTACCACATCCTTTCGGGAAATCCCTAGGATTAGTAGCGAATAGTCCTCGCATTGGATATTTCATAATGAAGAGACCACTGCTACTGGATGTATATTGGGATTTTAACCCCAAACTATCAACAAGCAGTCCCCCAATATGAAACTTTGGAATATCAATATCATCACAAGCAACCTGCACAATCGTCACATATACGTTGGTCCGAAGTGGTTTTCAGATAAGTCTGATCTCGGTCTCTTCGCACCAACAACTCAAAAGCGTTTCTCAACCTCACACATCAACTAAATCTCATAGACTTATCATGTCTCCAAATTTCAACTTGCTATCCTTCGGGCCAAGAAGGAAGCTCGATAGATTGGAGTAATACTCCGCACTACACGAATCAACATCCTCAACACAAACGGTAATCGAGCCTACACAGAAGGCTACGTACTAAGTGTACGACTAAATAGTTCCCACATCAAGTCAAGGAACTAAAATTTTTGGGCCAATTTGATAGTCGGTTATTTAACTATCAAAGCAAACAAACAAACTTTAGCACCATAACTATCACTTGGCCCTTTTAATTAATCTTTTATTAATTAAATCACTTGCCAAATATCCATTTCAATTTATCTTTAAAAGATATAATCTCAAAACATTTCAATATTTCAACATTGGAAAACATTTCCTTATACTTATTTAATAATAAGTAATTCACAATTCAATTTATCTTCAACACTTATAAAATATTCTATATACTTAAAACACGATTAAGTATATATTTTATTCTGTAAGGAAAATATTCTCTCAAACACATTTATTTGGGTCAAAACGAATGTTGCGTAAAACATCGTTACGACAACCCAAAATCACTAGTATAGGGATTTGCAAAATTAGATAGATATATAAATCTCAATACTATACAAAAACATTTCCTTTCGAAAATCATTTACTATAACAACAGTGTTATAGTCCATCATTTCCTTACTTCTTGAAAACGTCTATTTCAACAACGAATGTTGAAATCTATGGTTTCGATCCTTAATACATTTTAAAACAACTTGAAATCGTTTAATTTCTTTTAAATATCACTTTCCAAAACAATATTTAAAATATTATTCACTGTCCAAAATCGTGAATATACTTGATTTACTAAATCCAATATTTCTCTACATTTTATTTTAAAGTATAATCCACTGTCCAAAATCGTGGATAAAATTCTTTAGCCAAATTCATTACTATTTCGCTTTTAATTAAAGGATTATCCACTGTCCAAAATCGTGGATATATCTCCTTTAATTAAACTTTCGTATTTACTTATCGAATTCAATTGATTTCGAATTTATAAAACAATGTTTATAAACTCCATTTATATTTTATAAAAACTTCAAGTTATAAATTCCTTTTATTTACCAATTCCATTTATAACTCAATTATATACAAAAAATCCAATTTATAAGTTAATTCACTTATAAATCATTTATTTACAAAACCCATTCATTTTAAAACTTCACAATTATAAATCTTATTCATTTGTAAAATCCATTTATAATAAGTTAAAAATCCTACAAAATAGTAATTTCCAAATTTCAAAAATCACATTTCAATTATATTTTCCAAAAATCATAATTTTTATAACAATAAAAACTATAACTAATTATTTAATATAAATCATTTACTTAACAATTCAAAAATTAATAAAACGTACAAATTCAAAATCACTTTAAAATCCTTTTAAATTTGGAAATCATCACTTTAACACTTTTAAATTTTCCAAAATAGGCCCAATACTGCAACAACACCAAATACAACAACCACAGCATCCAAAACATCATATATCGTATGATAAAAGAATGTATCACAATATCTGTAAACAAATAAATACTGGTGAGGAATCCAGTTGGATCCCTCCAACCTTTCACATGCAACAAATATGCATATTAGAATATGTGTACAATGTTCGCTTCAAGGCAGACGCACGTACAAAGGGTCATCCGCTCATACACGGGAACGTATAGGGCCATCTGCTCCACTAGGCAGGTATACATCCAAATATTAATCAATATATTATATATCATCCAAACAATCATCAATCATCATATAATAAATTATTTCACTTATATAAAAATATCAGTGAGCCAGAAAGAATGAGTTGTACTCACATTGCGTCCAATAGCAGTTTCAGTGTTCTATTCCGAATAAAATTAAACGACCGTTTAATTTTACCCAAAATTCACACTAGCACCAATCAGCTCCAAATCAACTCCATCACGTAGTGTTCATGAATACGAACCCAACGCAATTCGTTTCGTGCGAAACGGACCTCGTACCACAAAGATACGCAATTTAGAAGTTTATACAATTTTTAATATAATTAATTTCACACCTTTATTTTTATTTTTTAAAACCTTCTTTTTCTGGACCGTTCGTTTTACTACTCCAACATCAGGGCCGCTACCTTCTTCTTCCCCTTTACGTTCCTTCAAGTGAATAAACCCAACCAGCTGCCGATTCTTCATCAATTATCGCGACACCATCGTTCATCTATACGTCGATCTACCACCATCATCTCGAAGCCCGCACTTTACTCCACCTTCACCCACCATCTAGTGAAGCTCGGCCACCCCCTACACAAGATCCAACTCGATGAACATGGCCACAACGCGAGGCTCCAGCTCTCTTCACGTCACACCAAATTCGATCACCACCGTTGGTTAGGAAGATCTCGTCGCCCTCTTCAACTTTGTAGTTGGAGATTTCTCGAAATAATGTGTGGATTTGAAGAAAAAGGAGGAGGAAGAGGATGCATTTCTGGCTATTGGAGCTTTAGGTGGCGGCTAGCTCTAATTGGTTTAGGGTTTTTGAAAAATAATGAAAATTATGGCCTTATATAGAAAATTACGTGACACTGTTCACCCAAAATTTTTCCGAACTCGAAACGAAGCGTGCCGCCTGGCGTTTATAATGTATTACCCATATTCCGAACGCAATGAAATATATATCAGGAGCCAATTCGATCGTATTTGTAAGATAAGTTTTCAAATCGACTAATTTAAATTTAAAATTCACGTAAACAGATTTCTACGCTTTTTAGCTTGCCCCGAACAAACCGTAAATCCGATTGACACGAAATTTGAAATCTTACAATAATATTACATTACGGATCCGATGAAACTGGTTTCGTCAAAATCCGAGACTGTTTGAAAAATGGCTATTTTTACTCGTCAATTAAATATTAAAATATTCAATTTCTAGAAATTAACTTTTAGTTCAATTTTAAATGTTCTCTAACATCATTCTAATCCAAATAAGATTTAATTTAACTTTATAAATCATTTTTATTCACATTTAATTCAATTTCTAATTATTTATGCAATTTCGAATATTAAATTAACAATTTAATTATCCAATTAAATCACTATATTAGAAATAAAATCTATTCAGCTCATAAAATTAACTTGTGAATATTTAAAATCAATTAAATATACGAATTTCGAATGACTCAAATTTTGGGTCGTTACGTTAGCGCTTTCCAAATGTTGGACAGTGCATTACTAATGACTATTAGGGGCACCAAGGGTTATGTGCTAATACTTATTGGATAATTATGAAATGACTCATTCAAGAGTTTCATGTTAGTCAATAATAGCTAGGTCAAATAGAAAATCTTGAGTAACGATGTTACATAGTTCTCTCAAGTTAAGAATACTACTATGCTCCAATGTGAATACTTCATTTCGATTATAGCTAAATAATGGTATGATGATCTATTAAACGACTACAGTTGGTCTGAGTTGAGGCATTGGAATTCAATAGAAAATTCATCTCCTTAGCTATATAAGTAACACGATTAACTATAGTCAACACACTCTCAAAGGCTTTAACCAGGGTAGTATGGTTAATTTAACACTCTACACTTTAATGAGCCAAAATTTCGATAAATATCGAAACACAAGTCCATCAAAGCACGGACCGTTGGATTTGGTACTTGAAAATAAGCATGAGCATTATAAGAGATTTATGAAAATCTAAATTCACATCAGAAATAATAATAGGATATAAATACAAACTATGGCTACTACCTTGGAATTAATGGTATTCCTTGGATATCAAACTGCCATATCAATACCGAGCAAGAGAGATAAGAAGCCTTCTCCAATAACCAATCGCGTCCAGCTCCAGTGACATATTCCTAGTATTTATCATGTGGTTGTAATGAGGAGGGGGTCGGAATAACATTCCGATGACTAGAAAATCTATACAATATCCATAACATAAATTTATACTGATTGGATTCCATTCAATTGCTTTGTCCACTATTTTAAGGTTAATCAAATTAACCTAATATTGCACATACGATATTCCTACCTAGCATGATTTCACCTACCCACCCTTCCAAAGGTACAAAATACTAATGTAAGTCTATCAACAGCTTAATACTTTCAAATATGAAGCAGGCTCTTAGCATCGTCATCGTTGGTCTATTGGTCATAGCTATAGAGACTTTGACCACTATCTATGGATTTATAATACACAATGGCCATACTACTAATGCATCTATCATCTTTAAATTCTTAGTCATATAAGAGAGAGTACCCAAGCCACTTAATAACTATTAATAAGGACTAGGCAGACCCTGACCATTTATTACCAATATTCTAGGTAGACATTGACTTTTAATACCTAACCCCAAGGCGGACTCTTCACTAGAACTATTTAGCTAACATCACTTAAAATGTTACTCGGACAATTAATACTTGTTTATAGAGAAGAGGCAGACCCTGTATGTCACGGTCCAAATTCCAGTGTTCGAAAATCGGCATCCGTACTCCACTTATACCAGAATGCGCAGATTCAATCGTTGAAATTCGAATCGTGCCGGAGCTTATAACACAATTAAGTAAACGACACAGCGGAAGGAAAAGAAATGAATATCATATACAACTCCAATGAATACAATATCCAATGATATATAACAATGATATCAATATGATACAAGAATATCAGAGACAATAAACAACAGCGGAAAACGAAAAGCAAAAAAGATAACTCTAATCCGATGCTCCAAAGCTAAAACTCCAAACCACTAGCTCTAACCACCATCACGTTTCACAAAGATAAGCAAGTCTCGTCCATGAATCCAAAGACTCCAATATCCAAGATCTCCAAAGAATGCCAAAGAGAAAGCTAAAAGCTACCCAATCGATATCTATATCTACTGTCTTAAAAGCCCAACTCTAGACTGCCCGTGTGGAAAATTATGCACACCCAGAGTTTAGGAAGGAACAATAAACTCCGGGTCAGTCATGGACCTGGTATGAGCAAACAAAAACAGTTTTATCTTTAAAATAAACAACAAAAGATTTTAAAATTGAAATCCGCAATGCTTTTTGGAAAATGAAACTACCATAAGGCCTCCCGCCATGCACACTATGCAATCGCACACTTGGGGGAGATTTCTCCTTATGACAGTCAAATATTCTTTATACGAGAAAACTCTTTGATATTATTATTAGTGCATAGTGTAGAAAACATTTTCGAAAGTATAATATTAATCTTAGCCGGCATACGTACCATTAAAGTATGCCTACTATAACTACCATATTAGATGGCAGGCCCTACAACTAAAACCGTACAAGGCGCGTATTGGATGATTCGATTTCCAACAAATGGTCAGGCTAAGGAACTTCCTATTGCCACATGGGAATGCCTCTGGCGGGACGCCCCGAGAACCTATCCGGCTCTCTGCTAACACAAGGCCGGCTACCCCCTTCACGGGGAATAAAACCTAAGATATACCATCCCCGGTCCTTTGGGACCTTTATCCAAGGGCCCTCCACAACATCACACAGTAATAAATATACTGCAGTGTCCGCATGAGTAAGTATCTGGGCTCCATACCACGTACCACCCTTTTCCAGAAGGAATGGTCATAACCTAGGGGAGCTACTCCTGAAACCTTGCCCCATCTTTCCTGTTTCGACCATTACCGGTTTGTGAGGCTCGATGAGGTCTCGTCCACAAAGCTACGCTTTTCATAAAAGCCATGCTTCGATCAACCAATGATCAGCAGCACTTCGTATGCCACATTACCAAATTTGGAATGTATCACTAGTGACCATTAACTACATAACCACTGAGCTCGTGCGTCTCAGAGAAGGGTGTTAAGCTAAGAGAATAAATCTCCGCCACCAAACAGAAATGTATTTGATAGAAACCAGCTTTATATATGAAAGTGTAACGTCAGACACACATCCATACAAGTCTGTCCCAGGTTCGAACAGAACCGAAGGCACTTTCGAAGAATCCCTTGCAATCCGGGTATTCACAATCCCGATCGAACTTCCCATCACTTAAGGAATCTCTATACCGTAGCTACTCAGTGCAGAGACAATCGATAGGTCATCCTATCATTTTCGCAAATACCCGGTCTTCACCACCGGTCTTCAAATGCTATCCATAACGGCGTATCATTATTCGGAATGGGTTATATGACACAAAGGTCCTCTCCCGGCTAAACCGAATAATGAGCACAATATTTAAAAACATATGGATAATGGGATTTCAGTTAAGTCACAACTTAAAGCCCAAAACCTTTCATTCAAATGGTTAAAACAAATTAACATTCCCAATCTTTTAAACAAAAAGATTCATTTCAAAAACCTTCAATGTTTTAAACAATTTCCACATTTAAATCTTTTAAACAAAAGATTCACTTTTAAGACCCCTTTCAATTTATAACAAGGTTCACTAATTTTTTACAAAGGTTCATTCATAGCCTTTCAAAACAAATCCCGTTTCAATCTTGTATATATAACCATTAAAAACCTCTTCAATTTCGAAATAGGGTTCAACTATCTTTCACAAAGATTCAATTATAGCTTTCAAAGCCATTCTATTTCAAACTTGAAAATCTTTTCATCATAATTTGGAAATTCTTTCCTTGTATAAAAGCTATTATTATTTGAAACCACTTGTTTTCGTTTCGAAAAACTCGATTATAATTGTACGAGTAAAGGCTTTTTAAATATAAACTTGGGTTAAATTCAAATTCTCAAAATCATACTTTAAAATGGTTTAAAAACCCATATAAACACATTTATAGCTTGTATAACCTTTTTACATCATAAATTCTCAACATAGAATTCAATTTCAAATTTAGAATTTAATTTTTCATCAAATTTCAAAACTAAATCAAGTTATTCAAAAATAAATTTTATATTTGAAAATTCCTTTCCAAAGTCTTTTCAAATTCAACTCAATTCCATTTCCAAAATTCATTTGAATTTAAAAATTCAATTTTTAAAACCATTTCATTAAATTCAAATATCTGTGACTTAACCGATTTCCTCGTGAAATCCATATTTGTGTGTGTATAGTGTAGTCTAGGGGTTTTAACCAATAATGCAACATCATCAACCATCACATCATTAATCATCACAGATACAATCACCACAATATCGATAAGTGGTATAATCTTATAACGCTGATCTATATACACAAAATCACAGATAGATAACATAAAAGCATTATAGATAAATAAATTACATTCCACAACACAAACATATCACATAACATTACACATAAGGGATATCAACATAATTCACAGCATTCCATACTATCCATACATTCATAAGTATAATCATCAAGTCATCTAATTAATTTTAAACCAAATCATTACCTATGGATAAATTTCTAATCATGGTTAAATAATAATTAATTAATTACAAACCATTATTATTAATTATCCTTTAATTAATCATTAATTAACCTTTAATTATTCTTTAATTAATTATCCTAAATAATTAATTAATCCTTAATGAATTCATCATTCTTTAATCACTTTAGTTAATTATTCTTCAAATTATTATTTTTATTAACTTTAACCATTAAATAATTAATCTATAATTATTTAGTTATCCTTAATTACTTACAAAGAGTGATTTATCTTTAAAATCAATTTCTGAAAGTAATTGGCTTTAATTTCAACTACATAAAGTAATTATTCATCAATTATCCCTTAAAAACATTATATCTTTTAAAAGAAAAATTATTATTATTCCATAAATTAACTTAGATTTTTAAGTTAATTAACAACCAAAAATATTTTATCTTTTCAATTAACCTCTTAATTATCAAGTTTATTGAAATCAAACTTATAAATAATAGTTATATATCTATTGAAATATTTTAAACTCAAAATAATATTATTTCAAACCTTTAATAGATTCCTAATTTAATAAACATTAATTGCTTTGGAAAAGATGGTTAACAAATCGTTTAACTCGATTGAGTTTTAAACTTTAAACTTTTTATTTCTTTTTTTAATTCTGAAAACTTAACACATAACCAAAAACCCGAGTTAACCTTTAGGACTCCATAGCACAACCCTGAGCTAGATGTACAATATCTCGAGCTCAAACCCGAGTCGTCTCCCTTCTTTTATTTTTTTCCTTTAAAACTTAAATCTGTTTAGATTTTTTTTTTAAACTATTATATTCATTCGTATATTAACACGAGCCCGACCCGAGCCATCATCCAATTTTTCTCGAGAGTAACCCGAGCCTTTTCTTCTTCTTCAACCATCAGCCATTTCTCAAATTTACTGACATGTGCACATGCACAGGCGGTTGGATCATCCCTGGCTATCACCGCGATCATCTCCACGTCGCCGATGACCCATACAAACATCACGACCCCTCGGATTACCAAAACTCACTCGAAATCAAATTTGCGCCATCAGTGTTCAACATGGAACGAAGCTTATCAACGAAATGCACCTCGATACGCCGCCACTGACCACCAGCGACCATGGCCTTATGCCTAAACCCTTTCCTGAACTCCACGATCCTATTCCCCCAGTCGCGATCACCTAAAGATTCCTCATGACGACACAAATGCCTCGAACCCGACATCGACTTAAAAATGATATTAAACCCTAAATCGATCAGAGTCTCCATCCGCGCTAAATTTCAAATTCAACAAATAATTTTTTGATGATCAATGATTACCATACCTGCTCCAACCACGAACACGACATCCAATATTTGCCCAATTGTCAGAAATTAATGAAAATACAGTTTTCGTTCAACTTCTGTTGAGTCAAGATTTTTATAGAGTTTTGATTTCTGACAAAGGGATAAGCCGTGATCGACAAAAAGAAGTTATTCAGACACAAAGAGCTCCATATGATTAGAGGTTGATTATTTGGTATGTTAGTAATGATTATTTATGTTAAAATCTATCCTCAAATAATCTTATGCCTTTAATCTTCGAATATATATATAAATATATATGAGTGCACATTAACTGTGCAGTCTGGACAAAACCGGTCGACCGGTCAAAAACCAGGTGGTCGACCGTTTTTGCCCAGAATGCACAGATAATGTGCACAAGTGAACATAACGTGTATATATATATATATATTCAAATTCCTATCTACTGGTCATTTTTTGACCTGTCGACCGTTTTTAAACAGAGAGCAACCTTTTCCAAAAGACACTTCTTTCTCCAATGGTTGCATCTCTTACCTTTCATCAAATAATCATATCTATTAATGGCAACTGTTCACAAAGAGTTACAACTATTTTTTTCTATATATACTCATCTAAATCATTGATTCAAGATATATGAAAACATGATTTTATATGCTTTTTAATCTAATCTCTGATCTTACTTTCTACATACTCCTGCATTCTAAAAGCTCTCGATTATTTATTGAATCATTGAAACTATTTCATATCTTTTGATTCAATAAGTAATATACTTTCCTTAATCTTTTCAAAACATCATTCGTATACTTTGAGGATAAGATTATAGGAAGGGTGTACTGCTAGTGACAAATCCGTGTTTTCAAGAACACAAATTGTCAACAACAATTGTATTTGTTCTTTTGTTGAAGTCCTCTGTGTTGTAAGAGGCAAGTGTTGAAGTCCTCAGTGTATTAGAGGCGTGAAATCCCGTTCGGTTGTTCGGGTGTTGTAAACCTGTTCCTCCGGGTGAAGCGAGGTTGTTAATAGTGAAAATCCAGATAGAAGTCTGGGACTGGACGTAGGACGGTGCTCCGAACCAGTATAAAAATCTCTGGTGTGATTTTTCTATTTTTTATTTACTATGCTATTATCATCTATTTCCGCATTTATATTGTAGTCCATATTACATGATCCGTGTGTACTATATTAGCACATATAACTGTATACACACCGCACTTTCATTTGGTATCAGAGCCTGGTTTTCTAGAGATCGTAACAACATCCTAGAATAAATGGATACAAAGAGATCTAGTCAAGGCAATAAGAACAGGAAGAGCAATAAAGAACAATCAAAGGAGCAAACAAACAAATGCTTCATGGCAAAAGATAACGAGGTTAGTGATCTAACTTTTGATGATATGATAGAAATAAATTCAGAACTTCTAGACACTTTAAAAAGTCTCAGAAGAAAATATAAGGAAGCTCTGGGAAATCAGAAGAAAGCAGAATTCGAAAGAGATATGCTTAAAGACGAGAAGAGAATATTAGAAGAAGAACTTGAGAAAATTCAAGATTCAGACAATTCTCAACTCGCTCTATTAAGTCAAGAAATAGAAGCTCAAAAAGAAAAGAATAATGCTCTAGCTTCTGAAAATCATGAGTTAAAAACAAAAATTAGAATTGTTGAGTTAGATAACACTAGTCTCAAAACTAAGCTTGATGACATTACTAAAAATATTTCCAATTTTAATAAAGGGAGAGAAAATTTATCCAGGATTATTGAAAATTCTCAACCTGCTTCAAATAAGAAGGGAATAGGTTATGTTAAGGATTCAAAAGCTCACAATGATAGAAGTGGTGTAGGCTATAAACAAGCTAAAAGTAAAAATAGTACTAGATATGCATTCATGTATACTAACTTTAGTGCTAGTACTAGTAATCAAGATAGTTTTAAAACCAGTTATAGTCATAATAGTACTTTGTTTAGATATGATAGAAATTATTCTTCAAGTACTAAGCTAATGACTAATAGTATTAAGATATGGATTCCAACTAATATGATTGATCATGATAAACAACTTTATATTAGCAACTATTATAAGAATGTAATTTGTAATGAAAATTATATTTATAAAGGTTCAACCACACCCAAATGGGTATGGTTTCCAAAGACCAAACCCCCCGGACCCTAACATAGTAAGTGGGTACCGAAAATTATTATTATTTTTTGCAGGTACTCAGAGAAACAAAAGGAAAATGATAGATTTTGGAATTTCAAAGAATGTTCCATATGTTTAATAGAATTACGTGCTTACAATAAAATATGGACTTCGGTAAATATGGTAAAATTTATTTTACTTTTCCTTCATAATTAATAATGAGTTTATCTCGTTATATACAAGATATTTTATATAATTTTATATATTTCCCCATTCTTTTTTATAATGACAAAGGGGGGAAATTCATATGCATATAAATAGAGGGAGATATTATACTTAGGGGGATATGTTATACTTAGGTGGAGCTTTAAAGACATTATCTGGCACTTGTACTAAATATTGTCGTGTTTTAATTCGTACTAGACTTGTGTGTATTATCATCTTGTGTGAATGTTACTCTTGATCTATGGTAGTAGTTTTATGTTGCTTATAATCTTTTTTACATCCTCCATTTAAACAACTCCTTTTTGTCGATGACAAAGGGGGAGAAAATTGTGCTAACAGTATATATGCAGGACACAATCTCAGGGGGATATCTTATACAGGGGGAGATTCATAAATATGTTGTCATCAATCAAAAAGGGGGAGAATGTTGAGTCAAGATTTTTATAGAGTTTTGATTTCTGACAAAGGGATAAGCCGTGATCGACAAAAAGAAGTTATTCAGACACAAAGAGCTCCATATGATTAGAGGTTGATTATTTGGTATGTTAGTAATGATTATTTATGTTAAAATCTATCCTCAAATAATCTTATGCCTTTAATCTTCGAATATATATATAAATATATATGAGTGCACATTAACTGTGCAGTCTGGACAAAACCGGTCGACCGGTCAAAAACCAGGTGGTCGACCGTTTTTGCCCAGAATGCACAGATAATGTGCACAAGTGAACATAACGTATATATATATTCAAATTCCTGTCTACTGGTCATTTTTTGACCTGTCGACCGTTTTTAAACAGAGTGCAACCTTTTCCAAAAGACACTTCTTTCTCCAATGGTTGCATCTCTTACCTTTCATCAAATAATCATATCTATTAATGGCAACTGTTCACAAAGAGTTACAACTATTTTTTTCTATATATACTCATCTAAATCATTGATTCAAGATATATGAAAACATGATTTTATATGCTTTTTAATCTAATCTCTGATCTTACTTTCTACATACTCCTGCATTCTAAAAGCTCTCGATTATTTATTGAATCATTGAAACTATTTCATATCTTTTGATTCAATAAGTAATATACTTTCCTTAATCTTTTCAAAACATCATTCGTATACTTTGAGGATAAGATTATAGGAAGGGTGTACTGCTAGTGACAAATCCGTGTTTTCAAGAACACAAATTGTCAACAACAATTGTATTTGTTCTTTTGTTGAAGTCCTCTGTGTTGTAAGAGGCAAGTGTTGAAGTCCTCAGTGTATTAGAGGCGTGAAATCCCGTTCGGTTGTTCGGGTGTTGTAAACCTGTTCCTCCGGGTGAAGCGAGGTTGTTAATAGTGAAAATCCAGATAGAAGTCTGGGACTGGACGTAGGACGGTGCTCCGAACCAGTATAAAAATCTCTGGTGTGATTTTTCTATTTTTTATTTACTATGCTATTATCATCTATTTCCGCATTTATATTGTAGTCCATATTACATGATCCGTGTGTACTATATTAGCACATATAACTGTATACACACCGCACTTTCAACTTCAAATTCCTCAACATCCTCATTTTTAAAAATCGTGATATTGTTACTAAAATTCACCATTTCCTAGCACACTTCTAATTATATAACCAAAACATGAAATCGAAATGATACATTTTCTGACTTGAAAGTGGTTTTCTACTGTACTTTCTCGTTTGCAAAATAGTTACCAAATATTTCAGCTTGAACCCATTTTTAGAATTAACATCTTGTCGATTTAAACATTTTTTATTTAAACATCCAATCCTAATTTTTTTTGGAAGAAGTGCTTTTGAATTTTAAACAGGTTTAAAACCCTGTAACATAAGAATAGAGATATCTTTCCTGTGCACTCAATATATTCAGGCATGTAAACATAGCTTATATGTAAATCTATACATGCAGGCACTTATCAAGCATTTCCACAACAACTTAACTTTCAATACACACATCCAGATTTAAAGCTTAAATAAAAAGGGTTTGCTCACCATTCCTGGAAGAAGGTAGATTTAAATCTGGAACTGGAAATTGGTTTTGATCCTTGAACAACAACTAGATTAAGTTGAAATCTGAATCACTTCTTAGCTTCAGTTGAAAGATTTGAAGTTGTTGAATGTTTTGAAACTACTCTGCACTTGATGTATATTGAGTTGAATCTGAACTTGAATCTTTGGGTTGAGGTTTTAGTTGCTCTGATTTTTGAATTGAATTTGCTTGACCTCTTGAATGTTTGTTTCAGGTTTTCATTTGATCTTAAGCATTTTGATTCAATTTTTCTCATGAAAGAAAATAGGCATGTTTTCTTATTATAGTTTTTTTAATATTTATTTACATTATTCAAATTTTAAAGAATAAGATTGCCACTTGTATTGTTTGTTAACACATGTAATTACATGATCTCATTTGGTTTACATTTGTCATACAAGATGAAATTATGTTTAAATCCTTAGTTATTTATATTTTATATTTTATATCTTAACATATGTAAATGTTTCACATTTTAAATTCAAAAATATAAAAACTATGTTTATTCATTTTAAAAGAAAGGTGTTTTAAATTCTTTTATCAAGTTCATATTCAACTTTAAAACTTTATAAATTCTTGTTTCACATCATTCATACATTATACATACAGTTGTTCAACTATCTATACTTATACATCCTTAAAGAAAAATGTTTTGATACTAAATTACACTTTAATAATTAATTATATATATGCATTTCTTAATTTAAAAATTTTATTCTTAAATTCCCAATTCAAATCTATTTTCAATCTACTTATAAAACACATTTATTTTCAAATCCAATATTATTTATAAAATACTTATCCTTAAATTTCAAATCAAAATTTCTGTTTAAAATCTAAAATTTATTTTTGTTTTAGAAATTTCTAATTAATTCACAAATAAATTCACAATTTAATTTCCAAAAATTAAATTAGTTATCAAATTATCTTATAAAAATCCATTTATATAAATAGATAAACATACATCTAATTAAAATTGAAAATTCAAACACAGTTTAGAATTTTATTCACAATTAAATTTCAAAAATTAGTCCAATCATCAAATTAGACTGAGCTAAAATCCCGGGATGTTACAGATTCCCCTCCTTAGAAAATTTCGTCGTCTAAATTTGTAAGGGAGAAACAAAGATCAAATGATCGATAGAGAGATGAATTACCCGATCAAACTGAATATCTATTCTGCATTTGGCTTCCCAAATCAGAATATCAATAATGGATGCAAGAACGAATCAAGATACTCGGGTCACCAGAACTACGAATATACAGGAATATTGGTTAGTTCAAAGAGGTAACTAACCATTCGTAGAATATATTGAGACCCAAAAGAACAAACAAATGAATTTAATCTTCCATAATTCTCGAACACTGGGTATGGATTCCAAGCTCAAGTCGGAAAACCCCAAAGAATAGACATATATATGGATACAATCCCAAAACTTTTAGTTTAAACAACCAAAATATACCTATCAACCATAGCAACCAAAGCAAACATTTCATCCAAACTAACAATTCTGACCCATCTGGAGTTTATGTCCCATGCAAATATATCAAAGCTTCTTTTTCTCCTGGAGCTGCCAGGAATCATCAAAGAATTGAAAAGACGAATCAAAGGAGATTGATAGAGAAAGATTGTTTCCATTGTTGTTACAGGGCATTGACTATATGAAGTGGTACTTTTCTGTCCCCTATCTCGTCCTCTTTTTGCACTCATACTCACTATCAGTGGATAGTAAGAGAATTTACTGAGGCATTCAGACAGATATCTTAGGGATTACTCATTCTAGGGTATACTTCACCCCATCTCTAATGAGCTATTTAATGTGTTATACTCCTGAGCTAAAGTTTTAACCTTTATCTTTGATACCAAAATGTCATGGTCCAAATTCTAGCATTCGAAAATCGGCATCCGTACTCCACTTATACCAGAATGCCGCAGATTCAATCGTTGAAATTCGAACCGTGCCGGAGCTTATAACACAATTAAGTAAACAACACAGCGAAAGAAAAAGAAATGAATGTCATATACAACTCCAATGAATACAATATCCAAAGATATATAACAATGATATCAATATGATACAAGAATATTAGAGACAATAGACAACAGCGGAAAACGAATAGCAATAGAGATAACTCCAATCCAATGCTCCAAAGCTAAAACTCCAAACCACTAGCTCAAACCACCATCACGTTTTACAAAGATAAGAAAGTCTCGTTCATGAATCCAAAGACTCCAATATCCAATATCTCCAAAGAATGCCAAAGAGAAAGCTAAAAGCTAACCAATCGATATCTATATCTACTATTTGAAAAACCCAACTCTAGACTGCCCGTGTGGAAAATTGTGGGCACCCAGAGTTTAGGAAGGAACAATAAACTCCGGGTCAGTCATGAGACTGGTATGAGCAAACAAAAACAGTTTTATCTTTAAAATAAACAACAAAAGATTTGAAAATTGAAATCCGTAATGCTTTTTAGAAAATGAAACTACCATAAGGCCTCCCGCCACACACACCATGCAATCGCACACTTGGGGGAGATTTACCCTTATGATAGTCAAATATGCTTTATACGAGAAAACTCTTTGATATTATTATTAGTGCATAGTGTAGAAAACATTTTCGAAAGTATAATATTAATCTTAGCCGGCATACATACCATTATAGTATGCCTACTATAGCTACCATATAAGATGGCAGGTTCTACAACTAAAACCGTACAAGGTGCGTATTGGATGATTGGATTTCCAACAAATGGTCAGGCTAAGGAACTTCCTATTGCCATATGGGAACACCTCTGGCGGGACGCCCCGAGAACATACCCGGCTCTCTCCTAACACAAGGTCGGTTACCCCCTTCCCGGGGAATAAAACCTAAGATATACCATCCCCAGTCCTTTGGGACTTTTATTCAAAGGCCCTCCAACAATATTACACAGTAATAAATACACTACAGTGTCCACATGAGTAAGAATCTGGGCTCCATACCATGATACCACCCTTTTCCAAAAGGAATGGTCATACCCTAGGGGAGCTCCCCCTGAAACCTTGCCGCATCTTTCCTGTTTCGACCATTACCGGTTTGTGAGACTCGATGAGGTCTCGTCCACAAAGCTACGCTTTTCACAAAAGCCATGCTTTGGTCAACCAATGATCAGCAGCACTTCGTATGCCACATTACCAAATTGGGAATGTATCACTAGTGGCCATCAACTACATAACCTCTGAGCTCGTACGTCTCAAAGATGGTTGTTAAGCAAAGAGAATAAATCTCCGTCACCAAACAGAAATGTATTTGATGGAAACCAGCTTTACATCTCAAATGTAACGTCAGACACACATCCATACAAGTCTGTTCGGGGTTCGAACAAAACCGAAGGCACTTCCGAAGATGCCCTTGCAATCCGGGTATTCACAATCCCGACCGGACTTCCCATCACTTAGGGGATTTCTATACCGTAGCTACTCAATGCATAGACAATCGATAGGTCATCCTATCGTTCTCGCAAATACCCGGTCTTCACCACCGATCTTCAAATGTTATCCATAACGACGTATCGTTATTCGGAATGGGTTATATGACACAAAGTTCCTCTCCCGACTAAACCGAATAATGAGCGCAATATTTAAAAACATATGGATAATGGGATTTCAGTTAAGTCGCGACATAAAGCCAAAACCTTTCATTTAAATGGTTAAAACAAATTACCATTCCCAATCTTTTAAACAAAAAGATTCATTTCAAAAACCTTCAATGTTTTAAACAATTTCCACATTTAAATCTTTTAAACAAAAGATTCACTTTTAAGACCCCTTTCAATTTCAAACAAGGTTCACTAATCTTTTACAAAGATTCATTCATAGCCTTTCAAAACAAATCTCGTTTCAATCTTTTATATATAATCAATAAAAATCCTCTTCAGTTTCAAAATAGGGTTCAACTATCTTTCACAAAGATTCAATTAAAGCTTTCAAAGCCATTCTATTTCAAACTTGAAAATCTTTTCATCATAATTTGGAAATTCTTTCCTTATATAAAAGCTATTATTATTTGAAACCACTTGTTTCCGTTTCGTAAAACTCGATTATAATTGTACGAGTTAAGGCCTTTCAAATATAAACTTGGGTTAAATTCAAATTCTCAAAATCATACTTTTAAAATGGTTTAAAAACCCATATAAACACATTTATAGCTTGTATAACCTTTTTGCATCATAAATTCTCAACATAGAATTCAATTTCAAATTTTGAATTCAATTTTTAATTAAATTTCAAAACTAAATCAAGTTATTCAAAAATAACTTTTATATTTGAAAATTCCTTTCCAAAGTCTTTTCAAATTCAACCCAATTCCATTTCCAAAATTCATTTGAATTTAAAAATTCAATTTTTAAAACCATTTCATTAAATTCAAATATCTGTGACTTAACCGATTTCCTCGTGAAATCCATATTTGTGCGTGTATAGTGTAGTCCAGGGGTTTTACCCAATAATGCAACATCATCAACCATTACATCATTAATCATCACAGATACAATCACAGCAATATCGATAAGCGGTATAATCCTATAACGCTTATCTATATACGCAAAATCACAGATAGGTAACATAAATGCATTATAGATAAATAAATTACATTCCACAGCACAAACATACCACATAACATTACACATAAGGGATATCAACATAATTCACAGCATTCCATACTATCCATACATTCATAAGTATAATCATCAAGTCATTTGATTAATTTTAAACCAGATCATTACCTATGGATAAATTTCTAATCATTGTTAACTAATAATTAATGAATTACAAACCGTTATTATTAATTATCCTTTAATTAATCATTAATTAACCTTTAATTATTCTTTAATTAATTATCCTAAATAATTAATTAATCCTTAATGAATTCATCATTCTTTAATCACTTTAGTTAATTAATCTTCAAATTATTTTTTTATTAACTTTAACCATTAAATAATTAATCTTTAATTATTTAGTTATCCTTAATTAATTACAAAAAGTGATTTATCTTTAAAATTAATTTCAGAAAGTAATTGGCTTTAATTTTAACTATACAAAGTAATTATTCGTCAATTATCCCTTAAAAACATTAAATCTTTTAAAAGCAAAATTATTATTATTCCATAAATTAACTTAGATTTTTAAGTTAATTAACAACCAAAAATATTTTATCGTTTCAATTAACCTCTTAATTGTTAAGTTTATTGAAAAAAAACTTATAAATAATAGTTATATATCTATTGATATATTTTAAACTCAAAATAATATTATTTCTAACCTTTAATAAATTCCAAATTTAATAAACATTAATTACTTTGGAAAAGATGGTTAACCAATCGTTTAACTTGATTGAGTTTTAAACTTTAAAACTTTTTATTTGTTTTTTTAATTTTGAAAACTTAACACATAACAAAAAACCAAAGTTAACCTTTAGGACTCCTTAGCACAACCCCAAGCAAGATGTACAAAATCTCGAGCTCAAACCCGAGTCGTCTCCCTTCTTTTATTTTTTTCCTTTTAAACTTAAATCTGTTTATATTTTTTTTAAAACTGTTATATTTATTCGTATATTAACACGAGCCCGACCCGAGCCTTCATCCAATTTTTCTCGAGAGTAACCTGAGCCTTTTCTTCTTCTTCAACCATCAGCCATTTCTCAAATTTGCTGACATGTGCACATGCACATGCGGTTGGATCATCCCTGGCCATCACCGCGATCATCTCCACGTCGTCGATAACCCATACAAACATCACGACCCCTCAAATTACCAAAACTCACTCGAAATTAAATATGCGCCATCAGTGTTCAACATGGAACGAAGCTTATCAACGAAATGCACCTCGATACGCCGCCACTGACCACCAGCGACCATGGCCCTGTGCCTGAACCCTCGCCTGAACTCCACGATCCCATTCCCCCAATTGCGATCACCTAAAGATTCCTCGTGACGACACAAACGCCTCGAGTCCGACATCGACTTAAAACTGATATTAAACCCTAAATTGATCAGATTCTCCATCCATGCAAAATTTTAAATTCAACAAATAATTTTCTGATGATCAATGATTACCATACCTGCTCCAACCACGAACATGACATCCAATATTTTCCCAATTGTCAGAAATCAATGAAAATACAGTTTTCGTTCAACTTCAAATTCCTCAACATCCCCATGTTTAAAAGTCGTGATATTGTTATCAAAATTCACCTTTTCCTAGCACGCTTCTAATTATATAACCAAAATATGAAATCGAAATGATAAATTTTCTGACTTGAAAGTGGTTTTCTACTGTACTTTCTCGTTTACAAAATAGTTACCAAATATTTCAGCTTGAACCCATTTTGAGAATTAACATCTTGTCGATTTAAACATTTTTTATTTAAAATCCAATCCTAAAAAAATTTGGAAGAAGTGCTTTTGAATTTTAAACAGGTTTAAAACCCTGTAACATAAGAATAGAGATATCTTTCCTGTGCACTCAATATATTCAGGCATGTAAACATAGCTTATATGTAAATCTATACATGCAGGCACTTATCAAGCATTTCCACAACAACTTAACTTTCAATACACACATCCAGATTTAAAGCTTAAATAAAAAGGGTTTGCTCACCATTCCTGGAAGAAGGTAGATTTAAATCTGGAACTGGAAATTGGTTTTGATCCTTGAACAACAACTAGATTAAGTTGAAATCTGAATCACTTCTTAGCTTCAGTTGAAAGATTTGAAGTTGAATCTTTTAAAACTATTCTGCACTTGATGTATATTGAGTTGAATCTGAACTTGAATCTTTGGGTTGATGTTTTAGTTGCTTTGATTTTTTAATTGAATTTTCTTGACCTCTTGAATGTTTGTTTCAGGTTTTCATTTGATCTTAAGCATTTTGATTCAATTTTTCTCATGAAAGAAAATAGGCCCGTTTTCTTATCATATTTTTTTAAATATTTATTTACATCATTCAAATTTTAAAGAATAAGATTGCCACTTGTATTGTTTGTTAACACATGTAATTACATGATCTCATTTGGTTTACATTCGTCATACAAGATGAAATTATGTTTAAATCCTTAGTTATTTATATTTTATATTTTATATCTTAACATATGTAAATGTTTCACATTTTAAATTCAAAAATATAAAAACTATATTTATTCATTTTAAAAGAAAGGTGTTTTAAATTCTTTTATCAAATTCATATTCAACTTTAAAACTTTTATAAATTCTTGTTTCACATCATTCATACATTATACTTACATTGTTCAACTATCTATACTTATATATCCTTAAAGAAAAATGCTTTGAAACTAAATTACACTTTAATAATTAATCATATATATGCATTTCTTACTTTAAAAATTTTATTCTTAAATTCCCAATTCAAATACATTTTCAATCTACTTATAAAACACATTTATTTTCAAATCCAATATTATTTATAAAATACTTATCCTTAAGTTTCAAATCAAAATTTATATTTAAAATCTAAAATTTATTTTTGTTTTAGAAATTTCTAATTAATTCACAAATAAATTCATAATTTAATTTCCAAAAATTAAATTAATTATCAAATTATCTTATAAAAATACATTTATATAAATAGATAAACATACATCTAATTGAATTTGAAAATTCAAACACAGTTTAGATTTTTATTCACAATTAAATTTCAAAAATTAATCCAATCATCAAATTAGACTGAGCTAAAATCCGGGGATGTTACCTTGTATCGGTCATTTAATACCTCAAACCTGAAAGACCCTTTCCAAGACATCCACCACCAATTCTAATCATTAATTCATACCATTTAATACTTTTAATTAGGAATGAGGCGAGCCCTCAAACATTCACTCAATACCTCTATTCCCTAAGCTGATCCAAATATTCCCATAATCATTTCCCATGGATCCTATGATTGGTGATGTCCCATATCAGTAATAAGTGTACATAACTACCGATATCCTCTAAGTAAGGGTAGATTTCCATAATGTCACTTTACTGACCTCACATCCAAGTCTTCTTAGCCCAGTTAATTATTCTTGGGTCCTGTGGTTAAAGATATCTCACATCAGTGGGAAGTGTACACAACTGCTGGCAGCCTCAAAATGAAGGGCAGACTTTTGTTGTGCAATTTACCGACTTCACATCTCAACCTACTAAGTCCAATTAATTATTCTAGGCTTTAGTAATTTAATTTATATTATCCTAGTATTTATTATTACTAAGCTTTATCAACTTGAATTGGATATTGGATTTAGCTTACTAAACTCCTTTTATTAATGTAAGGCTATATAATTTACCTTAAATGTTCACATACACATAAATACCCTTTATTTGTTTCTTCCATAAACGTCAATTTGTCCATGGTAAATAATATTATCCTAACAGACATTTTCTAAGATACTTATGTATATTTACCAATTGGTAACTTTTTCTAACTATTCCATATTATTAACCTAACTTCCTATTTATTAGTCCCATTAATCCACATACCCTATTAATTATTTCTAACTCACAAATTCATTTCACATTTAGTACCCATTAATTAGAGTTACAACCTTTCCAAACTTTCCTCCTATTTCCTAATCATCATTCAACCATATTTCTATGCATAACTAATATCCTAAGCAAGAATTACGCATAAATAGTCATATTGGTTAAGTATTTATTGGCGCTTAAAAATATCTACTTCTACTAAATATATTCTAATCACAAATGTAACAACCCGAAATTTAACCCATAGTGATTAACTTTTTAATTAATTAAATAATAAAATAACTTTGTGAAATTATTAGAATTAAGCCACAAAAGTTGCACCATTGTGTCCGTGGTAATTTTCTGATCAATTTTCATATATAGAACATCAGAAACCAAGATAATATGACCAAGTTATAAAATAAACAAAATAAGCATGAATGTAATGAATACACACACACATACGGTCAGGTCGACCGGTCGGTCGACCTGGGAAAGGGGCGGTTTACTGCCTGTCAACCTGCCTAGTATTTTTGCAAGCGAATGAACGTTAATTTGTTCGAACTAATTAGAGACGTCGAAACATTTCATTTGCACCCTTTTGTTTAATCTAGACCCTCCGTTTCTGCATTCGATGGCTCCTATTCAGCCTATGACATGGTTGCATCCTATTCAATCTCCAAATCCAACAGTCCGACAAAGAATTATCTATCGTATACGCGCCTATGATTTGTAGAGTTTTTCTCAAGGGAAGAATCCCAAGGCGCACGAGTTCTAACACCCATTAGTGAAGTTGAAAGACTTCTATGTTTTGCTTAGGGCTTGGTGAAACATAAAAGACTAGTGGATGCCTTATTAGAAAAATGAAATAATAACACTTAACATTTCTAGTATTGTAAGAAGTTTTGCTATATAATGTTATAATAATCTATGCTGGTAAATTTTTGTATTTAAAATGATTGATAAAAATTTTGTTAATTAATATATACAAATGAACTAAATATAAAATTAACAAATATAGATATGAAATATGCTTACTAATAAAGGTTTATTGCATGTGCACGTTTCAATACCCATATGAGTGCCTAATTTTACAATTACTTAGTACTTTCATAATTTGGTCGCATACGTGTTTATTTGGTGAGTCCATGCATTGTATTCTATGAGTTTTGAACTCTAAAAACAATACAAGAATATGGATATTTAATCCATATACAGTCGCATCTAAATGTTTTGTGATGAAAGGTCGAAGTTTGTAATGTACAATATTTCGATGAAATTAATTCATTCGAAAGATCAAATAAACTTTATTGCAAATTGAGTAGATTGATTACGAAAGGGTCGTATTATGTTAAATGTAATAGCAGACTAACTACAACATAAATCTAAGAACTCGATCACTGAAATGTCAGTTTAATCAGTATATGTAAAGTGCAACCTATATGACGTCTTTAAAAGTTAAGGATAATCGAATGTGCTTTTGTAAGGAGTTCATTATGATATTGTCGTAAGGGTTTATCTTTTGAATGGTTTGACCATTTAGAAAGTTTAACAAATGTATAGGAGTAAATATAATTTAAGGTATAGTTGGGATGAAGAAAGTGAATGGTCACTTTTGCTTCAAAAAGAAATATCAGAGTCAAGAATTGTAAAAATAAAAAAAAGATATTTGACTTTGGAATAAGAAATATGATTTCCATTTCAAAATATTTTTTTGTACAGAATTTTTTTTCTATGAGGTTTGTTTCTATAGGTTCATGATAGGTAATCAAAGAACTCCCGAATGTAAACTAGTCATAATATCTGAAATATATACTCGATACTAAGTGAATGATGGACCATCAAATCAAGTATGTTATTATGGTAATGGAGGAAATAGTGGGAGCATGCCATACAACACTTACTAATTGCGTTGAAGTGCACAAATTGTTCCATAAAACGTACCACATATTTCTTGTGAAATAATGACAATTTTTCAGAATCGACTATAAAGTAGACATAACTATATTTCAATATGAATATTATGAATATTTTTTATGGAATAAACCTATAACATGGTATTTGTATCATAAAAAAAGCAATTCATTAGTAAATATAGAAGTGTTTGATATTATTTACAATTATTTTAGATTTGTAGACTAAGCTGTAGTTTTGAGAGATAGTATTGTTATATGATTATATATCATATGACAATACTTTATATATATCAAACAATTAAGGGTTATGCATCCATTTATTTGGAGTATCATTAGAGTTAATGAACTCTTCGGACTGACATATTGATGTATGCAATCACAAGTCTTTTAATATCAAAATGGTTCCGCGTACTACATCATATTCATCGATGAGTTATCACCAACATGAACATATGTATATGATACACATGTAGTATGTCCATGGTAAACTTATTGAGTATAAAACAGAATTAAATAAAATAATATGCAATAAAAATGATTCGATTTGATCGAATCGGTGAGTATATTGAAAAGGGTTCTGAACATACCTAAAAATGAATAAAGATTCAATCTCAAAAGTTTCTTTCTATAAGATCATGTACTTAAGAGCAGTACACAAGATAATATTATTTCATCTAAATAACAGTTTATAAAATACATAAGTTGAGGGTTATAAGAAACACCAACATATCATAGGCCATGGAGTTGGCAGGTTGTGCGAATCAAAAGATTACACATAATATTCGTTCGTAAGGGATCCTGTATGAATCTTCCTAAAAGAATTTTTGGAAGACTGTCATTAGATGGCATATTTATGTTTTGAACATGTTTGCGCCAAAATTGGTCACAAACACCCAATACCGTGAAAGCACCAGTGTATGAATATAAATTAGTGATATTCAAACACAAACAACAAATCTCAACAAATAATAGACAGCAATCCAAAAGTAAAGAACAGAGACACAAGTTTTATAGTGGTTCGTCTATCTCCGGCCTACGTCCACTCCAATTTTTTTCCTTTTTATTGATTATCCTTGAAGATTACAAGTGATTACCACAGTTGTAGTGACCAAATCTGAAGAAAATTGCAGTAATGATGCTATGGTATAATTTTAGCAGCGTCTGGGCTTGCCTTTCCTCTCCAAATTTTCCGACCCCTTTTCTGAATGACCAGGGGTTCTATTTATAGGCGTGGAAGGCTGAAATCCCGCCTAAAACCTGGAGAGACTGCTTGGCACGTGAGGGGTGCCCACAGGCCCGTGTTCTCGGAATCCGTGCCCAGTTTGGGATCGATTCGAAGTGACGTTCGAATCGATCAAGAATCCATCAATTGAGCTGAAATTTGGTGTGAACATTCTTCAACATGTATGTAAGCTCCTGTAAAAATTTCATTGCATTTGGATCAACGGTTTGGAAGATATGATCGATCCAAGTTCAAGAATCCGTGCGTCCTGAATGGTTCGAACCCATGCTTCGAAACCATCTACTTCGAAACCATCCTCTTCGAATCCATAGGCCGACTCCTTCGAATCCATACCCTTCGAACCCATGCTGTTCGAATCCATGCTTTCTGAAGCCGCCTCCTTCGAGTCCATATCCTACGAGTCCATCCTCTTCGAATCCATCCCTTTCGAATCCTCGTCCTTCGAATCCATGTCCCTTGCTTCGTATCCATCATCTTCGAATCCATGTCTTCTTCGAATCCATCCCCTTCTTCGAATCCATGTCCACTTCGAATCCATCCCCTTCTTCGAATCCATGTCCACTTCGACTCCATCTCCTTCTTCGAATCCATGTCTACTTCGACTCCATCTCCTTCTTCGAATCCATGTCTACTTCGACTCCATCTCCTTCTTCGAATCCATGCCCACTTCGAATCCATCTCCATTGCATTGAAGCTACTCCTTTCGAACCCATCATGTTCCCATCGATTCGAAGCGTCATCGATGCGAACCTCCTGGGTTCGAACCTGATGGGTTCGAACCTGATGGGTTCGAACTACGAACTATTCCTACTTTGAATCCATCATATTTCCTTCATACGAACTCCGATTAACCTGAAATTCGAAACATAGCCTTTCATAGTCCTTATCATCATTTCCAATCAATTTCGTCCCGATCGGAGTTCAACAAAATTTTGACGATATCCATTGTAGCCTTATCTCCAGTCCTGATATCCATAATTCCTTGCCAATTTGTTGATATTCCAGTTTTGACCAAAAAATGGGATAACATTTTGCCCCCCAAAACATGCCTTGTGATAACAAGGCGTGTTTTGAATAATTACGAATCCAATATCCGAAGTCCACAGCCATATTGCCAGAGTATATCGTCCTTGACTGCTTCGAGTCGATGTCCAATTCCATATCCAATAGCCAAAGCCTTAGCCAATTCCGTATCCATTCGAACTCGACAACCAAGTTCCAATCCATCCTTATCCAATAGCCAATAACCGGAGCCAGGACCTCTCCGGGTCGATATCCAAATCCATAACCTCTCTGGGTTCCTGTCAAGCGTGATCCACATCCGACGACCGTGGTCCAGTGTCCCTGGACGTTGAGTTAACCTCTCCGGGTTCTTGCCAAGCGCAATCCATACTTGACGACCTTGGTCCAGTGTCCCTGGACGTTGAGCCAACCTCTCCGGGTTCTTGCCAAGCGCAATCCATACTTGACGACCTTGGTCCAGTGTCCCTGGACGTTGTAAAATGCCATGGCTTAAGTCCTAAGCCGAATCCTGATCTCTCCGGACCCTTGCCGAGCATAGTCCATACTCGACGACCTGAAAATAATAAATGATAATAGAGGGCCTAAGTCCTAGGCCGAATCCTGGTCACTCCGGACCCTTGCCAAGCATTGTCCATACTTGACGACCTGAATGAGTCAATCTACCTTGTTTGGGTAAAGTGACTCATCCCTTGCCAGGCATAATCCATACCCGACGACCATTTACCAAAAACCAGATAAAAGTCCAACCAAAATTTATTCCAAAGTCCAAATCCGAAATTCAAATTCGAAATCCAAATCCAAAATCCAAATCCAAATCCAAAATTCAAATCCAAACCAGAAAACCAGAAATCCAAACCAGCATCCAAAACCAAAAACAATCATCCAAAGGAAAATCCAAATAAAAAAGCAAGAAAAACCAGGAGCTCAATCCAAGCTCCAAAACCAAATCCAAAAAAGAAAAGCAATGTCCAATCTAAAAAGCAAGAAATAAATTTCACAAACCATAGCATCCCGGTTTATCATCATTCAGAGCATGCCTAGGGGCTATCTCCGTCCCCGTACATGTGTAAATGACTTTACCGTTTGCTAGTAGCTTGCTACTTATTCCATATTATCCTGGTCAATGGATGATCAATCGACGATCATCCCTGGGCCTCCCATCATCACGGCGTGAAGTGGTCGGTGGTTGCTCCTGCTCCACCGTTGCATCCCGAGTTCCAACGTATTGCTGTAACTGTCCATTCCTTACATGCTCCTCGATTATGTCCTTTAGGTGCCTGCAGCTGTTGGTATCGTGTCCATCCAGATCATGGAAGAGACAGTGCCTTCCTGATGTCCTTTCCCGCTCTGTTGGTTCCCTCCTAGCCGGCCTTCGGTAGGGAAGGCGATTCCGAGTTTCCAGGTATATCCACTCCAGCGTCTCGTTCAATCCTGTGTATGTGGAAAACTTTGGATCCTTCCATCGCTTTCTAGCATTTCCAGAGTCGTCATCTAACTTCCTTTTCCCTTTATCCTTATCCAAACCATTTTTGGATACCGCTCCAACCTCGATTGCATTAGCCTTCTTCACCTTTAAATCCGTACTTGCATCTTCTTGCCGAAGGAACCTTTCTGCCTCATGAAAGAATTCGTCGAGATTTTGTGGGGGATCTCGTATCAGAGATACCTTGAAATCCGAATTCTCCTTGACTCCTGATACTGCTGCCATTAAAACCATTGATGGATCAGGCCGATCCACCGAAGCGACTGCCGCACTGAATCGAGTTAGAAAAGCTCTAAGTGATTCGTCCATCCTTTGCTTCACCGATGTTAAAGTCATTACGTTCTTCGGCCTCTTGACGTGAACCCGGAACTGTCCCAGAAACTTTTCCACTAATTCCTTCCAAGTCCTGATAGATCCTTCTTCCAGCTGCCTAAACCACATTGTAGCTAAGTCCTTCAAATACAAAGGGAAACATCGGGCCATCACTTCCTCCGATGCCCCCAGCACTTCCATGTGTCTGGTGTACCTCATTAAGTGATCTGTTGGATCCGTCTTACCATCATATACCTCCACGCTAGGTAGCTTGAACTTAGGTGGATTCTGAGCCATCCTTATCTCCCGAGCGAATGGACTTCTATTCACCCCTTCCAAATCTCCGTTTGCCAAACCACCTCGCACAGTCTTCCTGATCATTTCTACTAATCCTATATTGTCTGGTAGGGGTTGCCCCCCTTGCCCCCGAGGGAACTCTGGTACATATTCCTCATGTGGCTCACTAGCAGCAACGTTAGCTCTAGCTTGTTGAATTCCTTCCAAAGGTTCTTCTGCATTGAATCCTGTGGACCTGCCCCCAAGCCCTTGTTGATTGCCTTCTGGCTCCGTATCCTGTCCTTCATTGGGTTCCACAATCCTAGCTCCTTGTCCTGCATCCGCAGCTGCTGTAGCTGTTCCTAAGTTCTGCATTCCTGTAGCTCTCATTTGTTCCAAGAAAGTTTGCATCATTTCCTGTTGACTTTTCAACAATCTCTCCTGCAAAGAATTGGCCATAGCTTCCATTTCATCCTGAGTTATGTAGACCGAAGCCCGTCCTTCCTCACCTCCGGAGGATGCTTGCTGACTTCCTCCTTGTTGGCTTCTCTCAGCCCTTAGCCTTCTGCTATCCTGTCTAGCCATTGTCTTCCAAATCCAAATTCCTCAAACTCTTTAGATCCGATGTAGCGGGTGCTAGTCGTTCTCAGTGGAAGCACCAAAATGTTTGCGCCAAAATTGGTCACAAACACCCAATACCGTGAAAGCACCAGTGTATGAATATAAATTAGTGATATTCAAACACAAACAACAAATCTCAACAAATAATAGACAGCAATCCAAAAGTAAAGAACAGAGACACAAGTTTTATAGTGGTTCGGCTATCTCCGGCCTACGTCCACTCCAATTTTTTTTTCTTTTTATTGATTATCCTTGAAGATTACAAGTGATTACCACAGTTGTAGTGACCAAATCTGAAGAAAATTGCAGTAATGAAGCTATGGTATAATTTTAGCAGCGTCTGGGCTTGCCTTTCCTCTCCAAATTTTCCGACCCCTTTTTTGAATGACCAGGGGTTCTATTTATAGGCGTGGAAGGCTGAAATCCCGCCTAAAACCTGGGGAGACTGCTTGGCACGTGAGGGGTGCCCACAGGCCCGTGTTCTCGGAATCCGTGCCCAGTTTGGGATCGATTCGAAGTGACGTTCGAATCGATCAAGAATCCATCAATTGAGCTGAAATTTGGTGTGAACATTCTTCAACATGTATGTAAGCTCCTGTAAAAATTTCATTGCATTTGGATCAACGGTTTGGAAGATATGATCGATCCAAGTTCAAGAATCCGTGCGTCCTGAATGGTTCGAACCCATGCTTCGAAACCATCTACTTCGAAACCATCCTCTTCGAATCCATAGGGCCGACTCCTTCGAATCCATACCCTTCGAACCCATGCTGTTCGAATCCATGCTTTCTGAAGCCGCCTCCTTCGAGTCCATATCCTACGAGTCCATCCTCTTCGAATCCATCCCTTTCGAATCCTCGTCCTTCGAATCCATGTCCCTTGCTTCGTATCCATCATCTTCGAATCCATGTCTTCTTCGAATCCATCCCCTTCTTCGAATCCATGTCCACTTCGAATCCATCCCCTTCTTCGAATCCATGTCCACTTCGACTCCATCTCCTTCTTCGAATCCATGTCTACTTCGACTCCATCTCCTTCTTCGAATCCATGTCTACTTCGACTCCATCTCCTTCTTCGAATCCATGCCCACTTCGAATCCATCTCCATTGCATTGAAGCTACTCCTTTCGAACCCATCATGTTCCCATCGATTCGAAGCGTCATCGATGCGAACCTCCTGGGTTCGAACCTGATGGGTTCGAACCTGATGGGTTCGAACTACGAACTATTCCTACTTTGAATCCATCATATTTCCTTCATACGAACTCCGATTAACCTGAAATTCGAAACATAGCCTTTCATAGTCCTTATCATCATTTCCAATCAATTTCGTCCCGATCGGAGTTCAACAAAATTTTGACGATATCCATTGTAGCCTTATCTCCAGTCCTGATATCCATAATTCCTTGCCAATTTGTTGATATTCCAGTTTTGACCAAAAAATGGGATAACAGAACATAAGTTTTGTAAAGTAAAACCAAATTAGTTTTATAAATAAAGAAATTCATAAAACGTTTATGAATACCTATTCGGTTGCACTGAGAAACAATTGTTGTTTAAAGAAATACAAACTTCATTGTGAAGAAATTTCTTTGAGAAATTATTGGTAGTAAAATGAAATGGATACGACCCATAACTAGAACTGGTTAGATGAGATGAAATAAAATTGACTAACCTAAACGAATGCAATGCATTAGAGTGTGTAATTAGTATTCTCATACACTGAAGAGAAACTATGAATTTCTTATCAACATCGAAAATATATAATCCTCAATTGCTTAAACCACCAAGAGTGTTGACTTTATGATAAAGAAGTCCAAATATGCTGTTGAAATATGATTTTTCTAGCCATAACCGAAGTGATAAGATCCATCGGCCGTGATTGTGTCTTTATAAGTAAGGCTAATGCAGTTGGAATTAAATGAGCAATGTCGGTAAGGCTAACACTACAAATTTCGATTGTTGAAATTAGCATAATAGATTCGATATTCAACATGCTCAAGTTAATTTGGATTTACGAAAAAATTACCACTTAATATGACTTTATGTTGATACGCATGTATTGAAATAGATAATTCTAAATAACGATTTAGAGTAAACTATTTACACATAATAACCCAAATGTCCCCAAGTCAGTGGGAGCGATATTGAGATTGTGAGTTTGTGGATATGATCCAAGAAATTATAGAAAATATCAATTTATAAGCATCGAAATTGAGTAAATATTTTGACAGAAATATCAAATAGTTTGATTATCAATCAAAATACAGAAAAAGCGTGATTTCATAAGAAAGAACATTAAAAAGTACATTAATAATATTAAACTGTAAGTAAACAACAAGTTACTGATTTTAAACGATATACTTTTGGTAAAATCATCCTTAGTTGTTCTAATTCCCAATTTTAGATTGTAAATGATGTCTTTTATAGCGAATATAAAAGGTTGGGAATGTCCCAAATCAATATGCAAAGACACCATATTAAATTGTTTAATTTTGAATATGTGAGATGAATTCCTTATGCATTGACAATAGAAATTATCATGCATATTATGTTGTCTACAATATCGTGATTTCTTTGTGTGTTTGTTACATGAAGCAAATATTATATCCAAAATGATATCACTAAATGGTTGTTTGAAGTGCTCTTGTGTATTTATAAAATACTAACGAATTGTTTACTGAAACGAAAACATCTTATGAAGGAGTGTTTGGACTCAAATTTCACAAGTGATATAGAGTGTAATATGTTAATAATAAATTTAAGTTAAGAATCTTTAAGTTGGAAATGTTCCAAGAGAAAGACCATGGTTGATTCAATGAAAAAGGCTAAGTACATCATCTAGAATAGCATTATAATAAAAGCAATGTATATAAGTACACAAATTTATAACTGAGCTGATTCCAAATGCTGAGAATCTCATAAAATTGTTATATGCCAACGATATTGTGATGTAATTCATAACAGAACTTAGTCTCACTAAAAGTCTAAAGACATACTCCAAATTGTTTCACACATAGAGTAGATAATTGAAATATAATAGCATACCCATCAAAGGGACTGACCTAATTGGTTTTGAAAAAATCGATTGGAGAAGTTGGAATAAAAGTCCATAGTTGGCCCCAAGTGCAAGTAGGAGATTGATAGAGTTAAAGTATGCCTTAGAAGCAATTATGTAATTTGTTACATATATTTAACTTGTTGACCAATCTTATTCGAAAGAAAGATTTTTTCTTTCTATTATATACTTGATGTAATGTGGTTATATTAATTAATTTAATTAAAAGTATATTTAATAGAAAATCCATAAATAATATGTTTTGAGATGGTAGTTACAAAGTATTGTAATCACGAGCCATTCATCATATTAAAATTAAATATACCATTTTAAATGTTCCGAGTCAAGATGCATCGAGACTGGATATTGATGTATCTATTAAGAATAGAGTACATAACATTCTCCAAATGTTGGGTAGTGTTTTACTCATGACCGTTGGTAGCACCTAGGGGTTACGTACTAGTTGTTGTTGGATAACTATGGAACGACTCATTCGACTATTGGTTAAGATAATTAAGGTAAAATAGAAAATATCAATATGAATAATTTACACAGTTCTTTCAACTTAAGTATACTGCGAATCTTATTATGAAAGCTCCATTTTGATTATAGTTAAATCATGACACAACATCTATCGATTGACTATAGTTGGGTTCAGTGGAAGTATTGGAAGTGAATCACTATTCAAGAGAGGATTCTTCTCCTCAGTTATATGGGCAAGTATCACAGTCAACTCATGTCAAACCAAAGTCAAAATCTCTTACTAGAGACTACGGTTAATAGTAATTGTTATTATTGAACTAAGGACTTGGTAATTGGCCTATAGAGTTGAATATGGCCGATGTTGAAACTTTGACCACTACCAAATTCAATAAGTCCAAAGTGATATGGTTTTGATGAAGAGAATTGGTGTAAATAATCATCACAACTGTATAAAGCTTAATAAAGTGAAAATAGATTTTACTGAAGCTAAGTAAGAGATAACTTTGGCCATAATGTCACACCACCTGCTAAGTGAAGTGTGGACATTAACACTCAAATAGTTCGATGTTAATTGTTGATCGAATTTATACCCAAGAGTCACACAACCGAAGTGATGAATTTACTTTAGACCAAATAATTTAATTGTTTATATTTGTTATAAATTAATTAAATAAATTAGTATTTTGAAATATTAGTAATGAAATTTATGATTTTGAGAAATATATTTTTGCATATATTTACAAAAATTATAAATATATTGATCAATATGAGATATCGATAAAAATTAAGTTAAACATAATTAGGGATATTTAATTTGGGTTAAATGGGATCACAACCCATACATTTTAGAGTGATAGGCAGTTGATCTAGAGAGTGGTAGGGGCGGTTACAACATGTGTGATTAGGCTTTGGAGATGCGTGGTAGAGATCTAGTTTTTTCTATCTTATCCTAGCACATGATCTCAAAACCCTGATTACATTCTAATTCATTTTTGGAGCCACCACCTTCTTCCTATTCTTATTCTTTATTTTAATGGCAGCAACTATCCTATATAAATATCCCAAATTCTCAAATCATATTCAAATTAAACACAAAACTATTTGACAGTAAACGGTTATTGATTCTAGACTAGTAATCTCATGAATCAAAGAGTTTTCGAGAAAGAGCTCATTATTTCTACATGAACTTTAGGGCATCTGTTCTGGGTAATGTTTTTCTATATGTTAATCATATTATTGTGTTTTAAGATTTGTAAATCATATAACCTTATGTACATAAATTAGATATTGTTATTTCATTAGTTAGGTGAGATTTTTGTATGTATTGTTATTGCCACAATGAAGATTGGATATGTTATCTAGGCTTTTGGCCTGGCTAAATTCAAACTGGTTAGACAAGTAAGACTCGATTGCCATTGGAACCGACAAGTCTAATTAACAATCATAAATCCCAAAGATTAGGCATGAATGATAATATGAAGTAGTGGCAAAGTGAAGGTAGAAGACCGACTCAATAAAACGATAAAAATACAAAAATATACCATTTAATGAAAATGGATCGGGTATGATCCATATTCACCAATTATGGATCATATCGTATCGATAAAACAGTTCAACTCAGTGGAAAATGATCAATATCTCAATCTACAAGTCAACTACATACGAAAATTTAGAAACCTCGATATATTGAAGAGTGCACCATATCGATCGCATGCCAACAGCAGCAAAAAAAAATGATCGACACCGATTATTATTTTGATGGAAGTGGGTCTCACGATTAATAGGGTGACCTCGTCTTGATCTGGAGTCTCCGGATCTGAAATTTCAAGAAGATATTTCGTCATCTGCCCCTATAAATGCAGGTCTGATTGTTCGTCTTGGGATCTTTACGATGCATTTTCCTTAGTACTCCATTATAACTATAGGTCATACCCGATCCATCCCTCTGAATTTAGTAATTTAAGTGATTAATTTCTCCGAAGTGGACGTAGGCTTTCAACGCCGAACCATTATAAATCATTATGTTCTTGTTATTTCGTATTTTATGTTATTTTGTTGTTTGTTTCCTTTGTTAACATTGGATTTTCTTCGTTTATTTCCCTAAAAAATCTCTATTGGGTGTTTATACCAATTTTTGGTGCAAACATTATGGTGCTTTCACTGAGAGAATAAATTCTCAGCTTGACTGGATCTCATCATCTACTTGTGAACTATCATATTCGCGAGATAGATCTAGCTACCGACAAGCTTACGTTTCAACTCAGATTTGAAGAAGAAATCTATAAGGAAAACTATCAACCATGGTTAGGAACACCAGATATATCGCAAAATGTAGAGGGATATAAGAACACCAACATCCAATATAGAGGCCAGAGCAATCTGCCAATAAATGTTAATGCTACAAATCCAGTTGATGTCTAGAATCCAACTAATTCCATCTCAAGAGCTGATTCTCAAAATTTGATGAGAGAGCTCATGGATATCCATCGACAGTTGAGCCAACGGATTCAAGCCAATATTAATCTAATGAATCAACTCAAGGATCTATAATGTAGGAAAACTAAAAGGAAGCTAACTCCCTATTTTTCATTAGAGAACTCAACTTCCTTAGATAACCATCATAGGTGCAAACGTCGTAGAACCAATGGATATCATGCAGAAACATAAGAAAATCAACACATGACCAAGCTCGGGCTATGAGGACCAATCAGACCCGATCCATCTATAAGCATCGGGGCTGATCCCCCCCGGGGGAGCCTTGCCTTTTTCTGATGGAACTCGAACTACAGCCGATGTAGTTGATCTAATGTTGGAATTTAAGTTAATATAGATCAGTTACCTCTCTAAAATGAAGAGGATGCGAATGCATATCGAGAGGATATTGAGCCAAGATGGCGTGGAATGGCCCGTAGACAACGACCGAACCATTCACGTGAAGTGGAGGACGACCACTACTTGGCCACAATTATCTAAACGCTAGACTTGATGGCTATGATCAAGCAACCAGTAAGGGAGAGCCTAAGCTTGATTAATGATGATTGAGGGATCTCAAGAAGCCATACCCGTTTACAGACCATATTTTACATGTGCAATATTCGAGAAGATTTAGTAGGCCATTGATTCCTGCCTTAGAGGGAAAAAACCGACCCGAGGTAGGACATCACGAGATATGAATGGCTGATGGACTCCGCATGAGCTGATGATGCCACAAAATGCAGATGTTTTCCTATTACTCTCTATGGCACGATGATGATATGGTTTATGAGATTACTCTCATGGTCAATCTCTAGATTTGATGATTTGGCAACAAAATTTATGGAGCAGTCGTGTATGCATGCAACTCGCCCCAAAGATGTAATGTCTCTATAAAGCGTGATCCTAGCTCGAGGAGAATTGCTGAAAGACTATTTAGAGAGATTTCATACAACCATCATAGAAATCAGTAATCCGAATGGCCATTTAATATTGATGGCGGTAATAAGAGGGATTGATCCAAAATCTTACTTTGGCGATTGATTTAGTAGTCAAATCACCCAAAACGTTGGAGCGTTTCTATGCAAAAGCATTTCAATATTTGAGGAAGAGGAAGCTAGATGCTTTAAGAAGAAGGATGTTGTTGGATTGAGTTTGGAGAGAGAGTGCAGAGTAACATTACAGTGAAGCAGTTCGGGGAGAGTTCCAGGATAGTTTAAGTAAATATCCAAAATAAATCGAATCAGCAAAAGAAAGGCGATGATAGGAGCTGTGAACAAAAGAGGGATTCTGGAATAGGAGAGTCAAGGATTCTAATGTATGATACCTACATACCACTGAATACATCCCTAGAGAGCGTCTACTTATCTATATACATTACCATGTAGTATAAGAAGCTATTAGAACTTCTAGTTTATGTTTCAATGATAACAACTATACAATTATATATATATATAGACCTTATCGAGATTTCAGGCATATGCTACAAGAAGACACCATGCTCGAAGATATTGAGACTCAAAGAGAAACGAAGATTCTTTGACCATACTACTATTAGTAAGGTTACTCTATTGTAAAAGAGTCTTAGATAAAATATTGTTAAGGCCTCCTTGAATATATATGCATATATGATCACACATAACTCCATATGCATCAAAATTAAGTTGAAAAACTGATTTTACACCTGATAGACGTATGAGATAATACAACAAACTTCTGTGAAAATTCTCGGGTTAAATTTTTCTGAAATCAATAATGCCTGAAGTTTTACCGCAGATGTCTGTCATATGCAAAAAATGTCAATTATGAAAAGACACTTCTGTTTGAAACAAAAAGAAATCACCATTCAACAAAAGGTTGCAGCCACTAAAGTGAATATACTTTCTCAAATAGTAACAACTCTTCATCTGCACCTTTTTGAATCTATAAATACTACTTTGATTGAGAAATAGAAATCAACTAACTTGAATTAATTTATTCTTTCCTCGCTTGATTTCTAAACACTTTCTTGCATATACATTGTTTACATACTCTCAATCTATTATAACCAAATATAATTTTGGTTAAATCACTTTCTTTAACTTAAAGAATTCATATTCATATACTCAAAGGAGATCATAGGAAGATTTGTACTATAAGTCAAAAGTCGTGTTATTTGAAACACATGGTTATAAGAGATACTTTTGTATTAGCTTATTCTTCCAGGAAAAGTGAAAGTAATTTGGTTAAAGGAAATACCAAAAGGGAGCTCCGGAACTAGATGTAGGATGGGAGGTCCGAACCAGTATAAAAACTCTAGTTTGCATGCTTTTTTATTCTTTACTATTTATTGCCTACTATAGTATTAACTTATATACTTGCATATTGTACACAAATTAGATGCTATACGATCCATAAGATTTTCATTTGGTATCAGAGCCAGGTTTTTCAATCTATAGTAACACGTAATTGAAATCACTAAAATGAAAATTATATTTCAAGAAGCTCAATCAACTGCTCGACCTCCACTATTTACTGGTTCCAATAATGCTTATTGGTCAACAAACATGCAAATTTTTATAGAAGAAAATGGATTAGAAATATGGCTAGAAACTCAAAATAAATATGAAGCGCCCGACGTCAATGTTAGCACATGGACCGATGCACAAAAAGCAAAGGCATCTAACAATGCCAAAGATATGAATGTTTTATTTTGCTTACTCGGTAAAAATGAATTTTCACGAGCCATGCTTTGCTTTACTGCTTATCATATATGACATACATTACAAATTACCCATGAAGGCACAAACAAAGTTAAGCAAACAAATATTTCTGTTCTACAGAATCAATTTTCATCTTTTAAAATGAAATCAAATGAACTAATGATTGACATGTATGCTAGATTTCAAACTATACAACACGATCTTATGGCACTAGGAGTAATATTCACTGATTTTGATTTAGTCAAACGAATTTTTAACTCTTTGACAAATGAATGGGGAAGAAAAGTTTTAGCCATCGAAGAAGATAACGATCTTCCCAACTCAAAGTAGAAGAGTTAATAGGAAATCGGATTTGTATGAAACTAATTTACACGTAAGAAAAGAACAGAATTAAGAAAAGAAAAACATCGCTTTTCAAGAAAACAATGACATTTTGACTTGGAAAAGATGAGATTGTTTTCATCTCCAAAAATTACAACAAGCTCAAGAAGTTCAAAAAATGATGAAATTTCAAAATAACAACAACACAAATTCCACAAAACAAACATCAACGGGTGATAAATTTGGCCATATTAAGAAGGATCAACCACTACTCAACAATGATAAGAAGAAAAATAAATTCGAAAATTTCAAGAAAAAGAGAAGAGCGTTTTAAGTAACCTGGGATGACCCCGACTCTTCGTCTCCATCCGAAAGTGACTATAACTCAAAACAAGCAAATGTTTGCTTCATGGAAAGCATAGATAAGGTACGTCCTAAGTTGACATATGATGAAATTCTTGAAATTAGTATAGAACTAGATGACAAGTATAGAGAATTAAAAAATAAAGAAAATGTGAGAAAATTAAATAGAGACGAATTAGAAATTGGTTTGTTAAAAGATGAGAAAACTATTTTAGAAAAAGAACTAGAATTAGCAAACAAAGAATGTAAAAAACTATCATCTCAAAATGCTACTCTAACACTGATGTAGAATAAAAGAATAGAGAATTATAAACTTGAACAAGAAAAGTATGAATTGAAACAAAATTTAGATTTAGCTAATATAGAAATTTCTGATCTTAGAAATATATTAGATAAAATTACTAATAATGTTTCAAAATTGAACAGAGGAAAGTAAAATCTGGATAACTTGATAAAGATTACAAAACCATCATGAAATAGGAGGGGATTAGGATTTAACAAAAAAATCATAAACGCTCAACAAATAATCTGATTTCTAATAATAATAATCAAGGATTTATGAAGTTTAGTACATTATATACAAATTTTAGAAAAACAAAGTCTAAATATGAAAATAAGGAAACAAAAATGATTAAAATATGGATTCCTAAAACAAATAACAAATTGATTAGACAGAAACACATAAATGTGTATCTAAAAGATATAGTTCATAATGAAAATTACATCTCTAAAGGTTCCAAACCCTCATGGGTATGGCTACCTTCTCCTACTTACACATAGGACCGTAATGGAGGAAGTAGGTACCAATTTTTTATTTTTATTTTGCAGGAATCCAAAAACAAAAGTAATATTAAGGAGAAATGGATACTCGATAGCGGATGCTCTAAACATATGATGGAAAATGTACGCATGCTATCAAACATTGCTTACATGGACAGTGGCAAAGTCGTTTTGGGGATAATTCCAAAAGATATATTATAGAATTGGAAACGTCATCAATGTTGGTATATCTACTTCTCATATTATTTCAAATGTATTATTAATTAAAAAATTAAAACAAAATTTACTTGTCAATTATGCAATAAGGGATTTAGAATCGACTTTGAAAAAGATAAATGCAATATCTTTGTTCAAAATAAAACTTTATTTTTTCAATGAACAGAAATTGAAATATTTATATTCTAAACATGATATCAATAATAATGATGATTTATGCTTAATCGCAAGTCATAATGATCCACGAATATGGCATAAAAGATTTTGTCATATAAATTTCAAATATATAAAAAAAATAGCTAAAAACAATTTGGTAAGAGGATTACCCACAATAAATTTCAAAGTTAAAAATCTATGTGATGCACATCAACTTGGAAAGTTCAAAAAAAGTTCGTTTAAGTCTAGAAAGGATATCTCTACTAAAAAACCTCTTGAATTACTTCATTTGGACTTATTTGGTCCAACTCAGGTACATTCGATAAATCACAATAAATATGTTTTTGTAATTGTAGATGATTTTTCAAAATATACATGGATGCTATTTTTAAAACATAAAAGTGATACACTCGAAAGGTTTAAAATTTTTGCTGAACGAATTAAGATTCTAATGGGTTTAAAAATCAAAATATAAGAAGTGATCACGATGGAGAATTTAAAAATGAATTATTTACAAACTTTTGTAATACAAATGGAATTAGCCATACTTTTTAATTTCCACGAATACCACAATAAAACGGAGTAGTTGAAAGAAAAAAAATCGTACATTGTAAGAATGTGCTCGAACTCTCCTAAATGGCAGTGGCTTACCAAAGAATTTTTGGGCCGAAGCAGTTCCTACTACATGTTATGTATCAAATCATGTAACTCTTAGACCTATGACTAAAAATACATGTTATGAAATGCTATATAAAAAGAAACCCAAGTATCATATTTTGAATATTTGGATCAAAACGCTTTATTCCATATACAAAGATAATCTTGGTAAATACGATTCAGAAGCCGATGAAGGAATTTTTGTTGGATATTTCGATCAAAGTAAAGCATACAAAATTTTTAAAAACGACCAAACGTTATAGAGGAAAGTATTCATGTCTCATTTGATGAATACATTAAAAACATAAATAAAGATGATGAAGAAATTTTTGGCACCAATCAAAATAAAGCCATTGAAATTATAACTGAAAATAATAATGTTAATCATAAAAACAGTGGTTTGAAATCACCACCCAGTATTTTAAAAGATCATCCTATTGATAACATAACTGAAAATCTAGATAACAAAGTTTCGACTAAAAGACAAATAAATCAAATGATTAATGTAACATTTATATTCAGTTTGAACCAAAAATTATAAGGAAGCATCAAATGATGATTTCTAGACTTTAGCAATGCAAGAATAACTTAATAAACTTGAACAAAAAAATGTTTGGAAACTAGTACCAAGGCCAAATAAATAATCAGTAATAGGAACAAAATGGCTATTTAAAAACAAAGCAGACGAAAATGGAAATATTATATGAAGAAAGATTAGTGGCACAGGGATACAATCAAGAAGAATGAATTGATTATGAAGAAAGTTTTGCACTTGTGGAACATCCTGAAGCCATATGAATATTGCTTGCTTTTGCATGTCATCATAATTTTAAGCTATTTCAAATGGATGTTAAAAGTGCTTTCTTGAATGGTTTTGTAAAAGGAAAGGTTTACATTGAACTTTCACCTCTATTTATTCATGGAAATATCTAAATCATGTTTGTAAACTTAAAAAGACATTATATGGTTTAAAACAAGCACCTCATGCTTCATATGATCGATTAAAATCACATGTAATAAATTCCAATTTTCAAATTGGTAAAATAGATACAACATTATTTATTAAAAGGGTACATGAGGATATATTAATTGTTCAAATTTATGTTGATGAAATTGTATTTGGATCTACTAACGATAAAATAGTGACAAATGAATTTGAAATGTCTTATATAGGTGAGTTGAATTTCCTCTTAGGATTACAAATAAAATAATGGTATCTTTATAAATCAAGAAAAATACTGTAAAGAATAATGAAAATGTTTTGGAATGGATAATACATTAAGTAAACCCACTCCATTGAGTACTCCTAATCATCTAGACAAAGATGGAACATGCAAAAGAGTTTGATCAAAAATAATATCGAAGCATGATAGGGTCTTTACTATATTTAACAGCTAGTAGACTAGATATTATGATGAGTGTTTGTTTATGTGCAAGATTTCAACCACAACCTAAGGAATCACATCATCGGGTGTCAAACGGATTTTAGGATATTTAACCAACACTAAATATTATGGTCTATTTTATCCAAAGGCAGTTCATTTGAACTCCTATCTTATGATGATGTGGATTTTGGTCGATGCAAATCGAGTAGAAAATGTACAAGTGGCACATGTCACTTTATTGGTCAACCGTTAGCTTTGTGGTTCAGTTAAAAGAAAATTTGTGTTTCTCTTGTTGAAGCCAAATATATTTCTATTGCATTAGCTTGCGCTAAAGTAATATATATGCAACAAACACTTAAAGACGATGGAAAAATAATAAATAAATCTTCAATATGTTGTGATAATAATAACTATAAATTTATCTAAAAATCCATTTAATCATTCATGAACAAAACATATGGATATTCGTCCCCATATACTAAGAGATAATGTAGAAAAAGAAATAATAACTCTTGAATTTGTTAATACCGAAAATCATATAGTTGATATTTTTACAAAACCGTTAAGTGAATTAACTTTTATTAAGTTAAGATGCGATCTAGGAATTTGTTCATACAATGAACTGGTTAACTAAATTTGTAGAAATAATATTTTTTTCACCTAAATTTATAGAAATAGCTCATATAGACTTTCAACAACACAATTGGTTTTATGCACTTAGAATTAATAACAAGCTCGTATAAACTAATGGCTCCGCAACAATCCCGACCCCATCAAACGACTTGAGGCGCTTTCCCAAAAGAAAATCCTATAACAATCCCGAATTTTAAGCCAAATTAATTTAGTAATTAATTTGATTTTTGGCTTAAATTAAGAATTAATTTGGTAATTACTATGAAATTTTGGATTAAATTTTGAATTTAATTGTGAAATTAAATTGAAAATGTGGGAATACACACACACACACATACATACACACACACACATACATACATACACACATATATATAAGTTTTTAAAATAATGAATTTGATTTGGAAATCTAAATATTTTATAAGTAGATTATAATTTGGAATTTTAATTTGAGATTCAAATACATATATGTTGGAAATAAATATTTGAAAAATATTTGTAAAAAGATATTATTTGTTTATCTATTTATAAATACAAATTGATTATATATTAATTTTTGAATTTGAAATTTAAAAATAAATAGTTGGATTTAATTGTGGATTAATTTGAATATTTCCAAATTAAATGAAACATTTGTTTGTTTATCTGTATATCTAAAAATAGATTTCAAACAGAATTTGGATTTGAAATTCAAGATAAATATTTTTAAATAAAATTGGATTTGGATAGCTCTATCTTTCAAAATTAATAGAAATTTGTTTACTAATTTATAACATACATATGTAATATGTATTTTGAAAATTTTATTTAAATTTAAATTTCGAAAAGCTATTTGAAGGATAAATTATAATATATATTATATACATGTGTATGTATAATTAAATTTTAAAATTATTTTCTTTAAAATATTACATAAATGATTAATAAAGAAAATGTATTTATTTAAATAGGAATTATAATATAAATTTATATTTAAAATATTATTCAAGTGTTTAAAATATAAACATAAGTACTTAATCCAAACAAGGGTTTAAAAACATAAAACATGATTATAAATAAGAATAAAGTAGGGGTTAGAACATAATTTGTAAATTAATTAAGGTAAGGGTTTAGACACAAATTAATCATATATGTACATTTTTAATCCATGAAACAAGAGAATTTACAAGTGTAAGTGTTTTAACTTAAGAATTAAACAAATGTAAGGTAATTACATCACAACAATACAAGTGTCAAATATTAATTTTTATTTTCAAAATATTGAATAATCAAAACTATATGTGTGTGTGTGTGTGTGTATATATATATATATATATATATATATATATATGATTATTCCCTTCTCTTCTCAACTTTCTTTCAAATGTTCAAAGAAGGAAAAAAACATTCCAGATCATTAATAAGAAAAAAAATCAAAAAAAAACTACAACTAAGATTACAAGCCTGAGGTCAAATGAAATCAAACTTCAACTTGAAAAACATTCAAGAACTGAAGCATGTAGAAATCAAGCAATTGAGCTTTAACCTGGGAAGTTTGAACAAGAGAAAGCAAGTTCAACCAGAGATCAAAATTCAAAACTGTTCAAGTTCAAAATCTTGAAAGCAACCGATTCAACTAAAGCAGCAAAGATCAGAATCAAATGGCAGATAAAACTTAAAATTCCAAAATACTCTGTTTCAGATATGTAGACTTCTTTCTGCTTTCATGTCAGGTGAGAAAACTTCACCTTCTTTATTTTGAAGTGCCTGTGCTAATGAGTGAAAATGATGATCTGGAAATGCTTT
The DNA here is from genome assembly GCA_030765085.1 of Allium cepa. Taxonomy (NCBI): domain Eukaryota; kingdom Viridiplantae; phylum Streptophyta; class Magnoliopsida; order Asparagales; family Amaryllidaceae; genus Allium; species Allium cepa. Next base: position 563,364,730 of record CM060939.1, read on the forward strand.
GTATGGTTGTAGATATGCATTATTGTTTGGATATACAAATGTATGGATGCATGTCTATGTATCTGCATAGGCATACCTCTGTTGTTTGACAGATCTAAGAATTTCTCAAAAATAATAATAATAATAATTCCTAACTCATCATCCAAACCATGGTAAAATGTGATGTTTAAAAGGAATTGATTGTAATGATGTATTACAAATTTTAAAAATAAAAACAAGTAAGATTATTAAGTAATTCATCTGGAAATTAAATTCACAGTGGAAAGGAATCAAAACATGTTGAAAATTAATTGTATAGATTGCAAGTCTCTAATTCACGATTGGATTCATTCCTGAATTTAATGATTTTAATTTTTTTTTTTTGTGATTTTTAGTTTAGAATTAGAAGAGAAATCGACGATGGTTGGAAATTGGGTTTTTCGATGAATTTTGGTGGTCATGAGGCTCTGAGACCTTGGGGTGGTGGCTGGAGGAAGATCATAGGTTGATGGTTAGAGGAAAAATGGTCGTCGAGTTGCTCGTAGGCCGTGGGACTTGAACGTTAACGAACTAGGTTTTAGAACCCAAAATGGTCGAGGTCGGAATTTTCTTTGCTATGGCGTCTCTGGGTGATCGAGCTTCACCAGAAATTGGGAGATGGTAGCGAGAAAGCAAGTGAGGGTGTGGACGGAGTTTGGGAAGGACCGGTGGACGGCGTCGGTGGTTCGAGGAGGATTTCAGGCGAGGATTTGTTCCAGTTTTGGCCAGAGAAGCTCAAATTCAATTTGGACCTTGTGATGATGAATTGATGGTCGGAATCGATTGTAGGATCGATCGTCGGCGTAGGGAGGTATCGGCGATGGTCGGAGGTTGGCGGGTCATTTGTGCACGTGCATGCGACCGCTTTGTGTCTGGTCTTGTTAGATGGAATCGGGGAAAGAAGGAGGTACTGGGGAAAATCTCGAGTCTGGTTGTGTGAGAGGCTCGAAGTCGAGAAGATGAAGAAATACACGGGGCTTAACTCAGGAAAAAGATGGGTTTGGCTCAAGTGTCTGGGTTGTGTTTTTGTAACCCGATTTTTAATAAAAGTAAAATTAAGTTTCAAGTATTAATAAGTGTTGAAAGGATATAGATCAAGTTTTTTTTCCAAAATAAATCCATTAGTAAGGTTTTAGAAACAAATTTAAAGGTTTGTTTAAATTTATTGATATGATTTTGTAATAATTTTTTCAAGATGATTAAATAAATTTTCAAGTATTTTCAAATATAATGAAATAGTGAAGTCAAGAGATGTTTAACCAATGGTTCTCAAGAAATTTTGTATTAAATAAATGTTAAGCATTTAATTTAATTAAATAATTAAGGGAGAGTTGAAATAAATGATTTATCTTAAATATTTGTGGTCTTATTGATAAAAGTAATTAAGTGTAATTACTTAATGAATCTAAGATAACCAATTTATGAGATAAATTAAAAAAAAGTTAGTTAATGTGATTAATTAGGATAAAAGGTTTTATCTTTTAAAATAATGATTCATTAGTGAAAGTAATTAAAGAGTTAATTACTTAATTAATTAAAGGATAATTAGTTTATGGGATTAACTGATTAATATAATTAATTAAAGGTTGAGTAAGTAATTAATTAATACAATTAACTAAAAGTAATTAAAGGTTAATTACTTGATAATTAAAGGATAATTAAAGATTAAAACTAATTAATTAATGTGATTAATTAGTTAAGGTAATTAATTTGAGGATAATTAATCAATTAAAGATTAATTAATGAAAGTGATTAGGGATAATCACTTATTATGATTATAAATGATAATTAATAAGGTTTAATCAATTAATTGAGGAAAATTAATTAAAGGATAATTGAATAATTAAGGGTTAATTATTTAATGATTAAGATTAATTGATTTATTAATTAAGGTTGATTAATTATAAGTTAATTAATTTAATCAAATAATTAATGAATGATTACAGGATAATTATTTAAAATGGTTTGTAATTAATTAATATTAATTAACAAGTACTAATAATTCATTCATAAGTGATTAATCTGATTTAAATTAATCAAATGAATAATTAACCCTACTTGTGGATGTTTGAATTGTATTGAATGCTTGAAATTGTTTGATATCTCTGTTGTGTGATGCTTCGTGATATGAATTTTTTTGATTTGAGCTGTGATGAATGTAATTTATTTATCTGTGATAAAATTATATTATTTATCTGTGAATCTGTGAATGGAAGATAAGCGTTATAGATTATACCGCTTATCGTTACTGCTGTGCTTGAATCTGTGATGATTGATGCTGTTGCACTGTTGTGTAAAACCCCTGGACTACACCTTACACACACAAATATGAATTGCACAAGGAAATTAGTTAAGTTACAGATTTTGAAATGGTTTTAAAGTTGAATTTCGAATCCAAAATAGTTTTGGAAATGGAATTGGGTTAAATATGAAAAGCTTTTGAAAAGGAGTTTTGAAGATAAAAGTTATTTTGAATAACTTGATAAAATTTTGAAATTTAAAGAATTTGATTTGAATTTGAATTCAAGATTTGAAATTTAATTCTATATTTGGAAATTATTGGTTTTAAACCATTTTAAAAGTATTATTTTGGAAATTTGAATTTAACCCAAGTATTAGACTTGAAGGGTCTTAACTCGTGCAAATGTAATCGGATTTTTCCAAAATGAAAACCATGTGTTTTCAAATAATAATAGCTTTCATATAAAGAAAGGATTTCCAATTTGTGTTGAAAGATTTCAAGTTTGAAATAAAATTGCTATGAATAAATCTTTGTGAGAGTTTGTTGAACTTTGTTTCGAAATTGGAGAGGATCTAAAAGTTGTATCTTTTATATAAAAGAATTGAAATGGAAATGGTTTTGAAAGCTATGAATTGAATCTTTGTTTTACGGATTAGATGAGTTAATCCAATTTGAAAGGGAAATAGTTTTGAAAACTATGAATTAATCTTTGTGAAAGATTAGTGAACTTTGTGAAGTGAATCTTTTTGTTTAAATATTTGAAAATGGTAATTTGTTTAAGCCATTTGAAAGAAAAGTTTTGGGTAATAAGTTGTGACTTAATTGAGATCCCCATGTCCATAAGTTTTTAAATATTGTGCTCATTATTCGATTTAGCCGGAAGAGGACCTTGTGTCATATAACCCATTCTGAATAATGATACACCGTAAATGGATTGCATTTGAAGACCGGTGGTGAATACCGGGTATTTTCGAGAACGATTGGATAACCCGTCGAATGTCTCTACACTGAGTCGCGCCGGTATAGAGATCTCCGTATGTGATGAGGAGTCCGATCAGGATTGTGAATACCCGGAGTGCAAGGCTTCTTTGTGAAGTGTCTTCGGTTCTGTTCGAACCCGAAACAAACTTTTATGAATGTGTGTCTGACATTACACTTTGAGATGTAAAGCTGGTTTCTATCAAATACATTTCTATTTGGTGGCGGAGAATTTATTCTCTTAGCTTAACACCCTTCTCTGAGACGTACGAGCTTAGAGGTTATGTAGTTTATGATTACTAGTGATACATTCCCAATTTTGTAATGTGGCATACTAAGTGCTATTGATCATTTGTTGATCGAAGCATGCCTTTTGTGTAAAGCGTAGCTTTATGGACGAGATTGCATAAGGACCTCACACCCCGAAAATGGTCGAAGCAGGAAGGATGCAACAAGGTTATCAGGGTTTGCGCCCCTAAGGTATGTCCAATCCTTCTGGAAAAGGGCGGTATCATGGTATGGAGCCTAGATACTTAACTCATGTGGACACTGCAAATTTCTTACTTTGTGGTTGCTTTGTGGTTGAGGATCCTCGGATAAAGGTCGCAAATGACCGGGGATGGCATACTTGTAGGTGTTACTTCCGGACAGGGTAACCCGACCTTGTGTTGGCAGAGAGTTGGGTAAGTTCTCGGGGCGTCCCTTTAGAGGCGTATCCATGTAGCAATAGGAAGTTCCTTAGCCTGACCATTTGTTGGAAATCCAAAGAAATAATACACGCCCTGTACGGTTTTAGTTGTATAACCTGCCATGGAATATGGAGGTAACCTGCTATTGAACATGGTAGCTATAGTGGGCATACAATAATGGTTGTATGCTGTCCAAGATTAATATTATACTTTCAAATGTTTTCCACTATGCTAATAATAATATTGAAATGGTTTTCGTGTATCAAGCATGTTTGACTATCATAAGGAGAAATCTTCTTCAATTTTATGTTTTGCATGGTGTGTGCGGTGGGAGGCCTTATGGTAGTTTCATTTTCCAAAAAGCATTGCAGATTTCTTTTGAAATACTTTTGTTTGTTTTTGTTCAAAGAAATTGTTTTTGTTTGCTCACACTAGTCCCATGACTGACCCGGAGTTTATTGTTCCTTTCCTAAACTCTGGGCCCACAATTTTCCACATGGGCAGTATAGAGTTGGGTTTTTCAGATAATCAAATAGTAGGTGTAGTTTTCGGTAGCCTCCAGCTTTCTATTTAGAATCCTTTGGAGTCTTTGGATCTTGGCGATCACATCGATGACTGACCTTGCTTAAGTACAACGTGATAGGGGGTTCAAGTTAGCTTTGGATTGGAGATGAACTTGCAGATATTAGAGTTCTCACTTGGTTGTTCAAGTTCAAGTTATTTATTCTACTACAACATTGTATTTGTGCTCTGATATATGTTGGGCAATATTGTATCATATTTGGATATTGTACTCATTAGAGATATACGATATTATTCATTTTCTTCCATTGTGTTGTTGTACTTAATGTGTTATAAGCTCTGGCACGAATCAGATTTCAATGGTTGAATCTGCGGCATTCGAGTAAAAGTGAAGTAAGGGTATCGATTTTCGAACACTGAAATTCGGGTCGTGACTAATCCACTCTGGTACTTTCCATCGTCTTGGAAGTGCGATATAATATGATATTCTAGGAATAACTATGGATGCTGGTTGCTGCAATCTAATTACATATGATGCAAACAAGGTAATTATATATCAATCCTTTGGCTATTTACCTTTTCTACTCTAGTTTATGTATTGTGGAGAATTGGAATCCAAAAATGAGGATGCTTAGTCATGGTCAAGTGTTTATGGAAAGGAAATTAAAATTAATGTATATACTGTTGGCCGAATACTAGAATTTTCTTATGAGGGAATTGACTTAACGGATATACCGGATCACTGTCTTTTACCCAAAGATGAAGTTACCCATCAAATATAGGAAGATATGATGCCTAACGGAAATCCATGTACCTACGTCCACGTGCTAGACTATTAAATTGAATGATAATTAACACAATCGTTCCTCGTCTAGGTAGTCGCGAGCAAATTTATCCCAATGACCATTGAGCTTTATATGCAATGTTTGGTCGCCTATCGCTAAATTAAGCCAGATTTATTCATGAATAAATTAAAGGTTTTTGGACACAGCATCATCGCTCAATTGTATATGCTCCATACATAATGCATATCTTGCAAGATTATGGAGTTCCTTCGTACTTATCACAATACGAAGAAATTCCAACAAAAATAGTGGTCCATGACATCTATCCTTGATGCATCTTCCTAAAATCTCATCTCATATCATCCCCTTCGACCATGGACTCTACAACATCATCAATAAGAACATCATAGTTCTCCTCCATCTAGCACTCCTCAATAGACTTGCTCCCCTCGTTCTTCACAACAACCACTTTCTTCAGTCATGCTACCGAATATTATTCATACTTTAAAATACAAGAAGCTCGCGTTAAACCAACGCAAAATGAATCTCTTCATGATTTTTCACTTATAAACCAAAAGATAATCATGGCTAATCAGTGAGCTTTAAACAGAAAGATGACTGGATTGGAAAGTTCTTTCTTCATAAGGATGACAAAAATGGAGAAGAATTTGGACAAAGTGGTCTACACTTTAAGCAAAGTTATGCGCAAAGTACATGGTCGATCATCTTCTGGCTAATCATTCTCGCCTTCACCATCACCTCCACCTCGGGATCAAACACCAATATATCGCTATCAAGCCTCCCCTAGAGGTATGTCTCACGATAGAGGTGACCGAGGAAAGAATCCTATTCACACATAACTTGAGGAAGAAGAAGAAGATAGTGATAACATGTACGTGTTTAATACTGTATTTTCAACAATCGTGCATGGCATTTCAAGACCTTTCAATCCACAAAGATGAGGAGTACAATGACCAAACATAATGGCGGTACATACGACCAGGATCTATCTTCTTATTGGGAATATTACGTGAACTATGGGGGATTATCTTACTCATTAATCAATAAAATTAGATTTTTCTTTTATTTTGCAATTCTTATGCTTGTTTGTTTCACTATTTACAACTTTTGTTACAACCATCTCTAAATTTATTTGAACTTCCATATTTGATTTCAAAGATCTTAATGGATACAAGTTGTGTCTATTTAATATCGTTTACCTCCATTTTGATAATGACGAAGGAGGAGAAATCTATGCATATACATAGGGGGAGACAAACATAATAATACTTCCATGTTTTGATTATATAGTTGATTTTTGATTGTATAGTTGTCATCATCAAAAATAGAGAGATTGTTAGAACCTCCAGTTTATATTTCAATGATAACAACTATACAATCATACACACACACACACAAAAACCTTATCAAGATTGTAAGTATATGATACAAGAAGACACTATTCTCAAAGATATTGAGACTCAAAGTGAAACAAAAATTCATTGAGCATACTACTATTAGTAAGGTTATTCTACTGTAAAGGATCCTAGATAAAATATTGTTAAGGTCTCCTTTAGTATATATGCATAAAAGATAACACACAATTTCATATGCATCGAACTTAAGTTGAAAAATTGATTTTACACCTCACAAACGTCTGAGATAAAACCACATACGTCTATGACAATTCTTAGGTTAAAATTTTCTTATGTCATAGACATCTAAGATTTTACCATAGACGTCTATCATGTGCAAAAACTGTCAATTTTGAAAAGACACTTCTATTTGGAACAAAAAGAAATCACCTTTCAACGAAAGGTTGCGGCCATTAAAGTGAATAGACTTTTTCAAATAGTAACAACTCTTCATCTGCACCTTTTTGGATTTATGAATGCTACTTTGATTAAAAATAGAAATCAACTAACTTGAATTAACTTATTCTTCCCTCACTTTATTTCTAAACAATTTCTTACATATACATTGTTCACATACTCTCAATCTATTATAACCAAAATATAATTTTGGTAAAATCACTTCCTGCAACTCAAAGCATTCATGTACATATAGTCAAAGAAGATCATAGGAAGATTTGTACTATCGTCAAAAACTATGTTATTTGGAACATAAGATTGTCAAAGATACATTTGTATTAGCCTATTCCTCCGGACGAAGTGACGTAAATTTGGTAAAAGGAAGTACCAAAGAGGAGCTTTAGGACTGGACGTAAGACGGAAGGTCCGAACCAGTATACAAATTCAAGTTTGCATGCTTTTTTATACTTCACTATTTATTCTCTAGTATAGTATTAAGTTATACACTTGCATCTTGTACACAAATTAGATAATATACGATCCACAAGATTTTCAGAAGCCACCTCTGAAAGAATCAACAAAGAAACAAAAGCAGACTAAAAAATATTGCCAATTCCACAAATGCTATGGTCACAACATGATTGAATGCACACATCTTCAAGATGTCAACGATAAACTGATTTGGGAAAGAAAACTATAATAGTTTGTTAAAGCCTTGCAAGATGGAGGGCATGGGACATCCGACCCCAATCGAGGATAAGAGCTACACTAAGGAGCCTACGAGGATTGGTAGAAGATTAGTTATCAATACAATAATCAAAGGACCACATCCAGCCGATAAGAGCTGGCATGAAACGGAGTGCTATGCTATCACAATCAAGCGCATGAATTTTGAGTGTCATTCAAATATAGAAGATGGGGCTCCAGCCAAACGATAGCGCACAATGCTAGATGACATTGTATTTAGAAACAGAGATGCATATATGGTGAAGGTACCGATGATCAACCCAATGGTCATTTCGGCCATGATCGGCCCCGCCTTGGTGAGAAGATGACCGCGGTAGTTCCATGAATATTATTTTTAAAAAGGCATACGATTAGATGAGGATGGAAGCCAAGAACTTAAAAGCACATAAAGCCCACATCCATGGCTTTAACGATGTTGCGACCGAGGTTGTCGGTTATGTTGAATCACTTATGGAGTTAGGAGATAACGACCGCACGAGAGTGCGGATGTTTCCATTTGAAGTGTTGGATATGGACTCTCTATATAATGTTTTTCTAGGTCGACCGCCCCTTACTGAATTACAAGCAGCCATCGCCTCTTGTTGTCCTACCTTAAAATTTCCAACTAACAAAGGCATGGAAGATGTGCATGAAGATCAGGCAATCAGATGTGCCTTCTATGTGGCTGGGTTGAGGGACGCTTAGTGGAAGGAGAAAGATAAGTGTATTGAAAAGTCACTGCGCATTCGAGTCACTAAAGATTAATAATGCAACTGGGCCTTGGCTCGGGCACCATAGTCGGCTCTATAAAGACATAGACCCGAGGGATGATGAGGAAGAGCCCAAAGATACCAAGGTTGCACAGGCTTAGCTGACGATCGACATAACAGTCAGCCATGATGACCTATTACGGTTTCTAAAGATCGAGTCACAGCTCAGTCCTTTAATGACACTTGCTGGTTTTCTCCAAGCGAACCTTGATGTTTTTGCTTGGACTCATTCTGATGTGTGTGGGATCTCGCTTACCATTGCGAGCCATGCATTAAATATCGACCTGAGGCATGTCCCGGTGAAACAGAAAAGGTGTGGCGTAGGCCCGAAGTGATTTTCCACCCTTAAAGAGGAGGTGGATAGGCTCAAAAGCAATGGGTTTATTCGCAATGCCCTCTACCCTAAATGGGTATCAAATTCTTTCCTAGGTAAAAGGACAATGGAAAGCGACGAACGTTCGTTTACTATTCGGACTTAAACAAGGCATGTTCGGAAGACAATTTTCCCTTCCTAAGGATCGAATAGCTAGTGGATTCAATCGTGGGACATGAGTTGCTATCTTTCATGGATGTGTACATCAGGTCTAATCAAACCTTGATGCATATTCAAGACCAATAGCACACCAGCTTTATTACCGGCGTGAGATTTTATTATTATCTAGTAATGCCATTTGGTTTGAGGAATGTTGGAACAATTTATCAGAGCCTGGTCAATTGAATGTTTAAAGATCAAATTGGGAAGATGATGGAGGTATACATAGATGATATGCTCTTGAAGTCACGATAATCAAGTGACCATATTTGAGACTTAGCAGAGATGTTCAATGTTCTTCGAATCATAAAATAAAGATCAATCCTCTAAAATGTTCCTTTGGCATCGCATTAGGAAAATTCTTGGGTTTCATTGTCAATGCTCACGAAATCGAGGCTAATCTCGAGAAGATTCTAGAAATTCATAATATCCAGGTGCCAAAAACTATCATACAAGTATAGAGCCTAAATAGGAAGGTTTCCGCCCTAAGCCGGTTTATTTTTAGAGCCATTGATAAATGTATTCCTTTCTTCAACCTGATAAGAAGAGGCAAGAGGAACTTTGAATCGATAGGATTGTGAAGATGCATTCCATGCTTGGTGAACCATTTGGAGAGACCTGACTTCTTGTGAAGCTAGTGGATCACGAATATTTGTATATCTCCTTAGCCATGTTGGTACATGCTATAAGTGCCACACTGCTTCGCAAGGAGAATCGAATCCAGAAAATGGTTCGCGATTGATAGAAACTAAAAGGAACAATTCGAAGATAGAGAAATTGGCTTACTGCTTGTTAATTGCTTCACGAATACTTCGCCCTTATTTTCAGGCTCATCCCATCAACGTTTACAACAATCAGCTGTTATGATAGGTCTTATAGTGACCTGAAACATCTGGAAATTATCGAAGTGGAAGATCAAACTGAGCCAATTCAAAGTCACAAATGTCCCTCGGAGAACCATCCAAGGACAGGCATTGGTGGACTTTATAGCGGAATTCACTATACAAGACAATCTCTAGAGAACGGTAGAGCCCATACCATTCGGTGGAAAATGTATACGGATGGAGCATCCAATGATTATTGTTCAGGAGCCGGAGTCGTGCTAGTTACTCCAGAGGATCGAACAATTTGCTACGCTTTGAAACATGACTTACCTGCAATGAACAACAAAGTTGAGTATGAATCTCTAATTGCTGGACTCAAACCTGCCAGAGAACAGAGAATAAAATCTCTTGAAATCTTTTGCAATTCGCAGTTGGTGGTATAATAAGTCAAGGGAGATTACCAAGCTAAAGGACAATGACTTGCTCCATAGCTTATCCAAGTCTAAGAGTAATTGAGAATTTGAGTATTATTACATCATGCATATTCCTCAGGATCAAAATAAAGAGACTGACTCGATGGCAAAGTTTGATAGCGTCGAGGATGCACAACAAATAAGTTTGGTTCCATTCCAAGTACTAGCCACTACGAGCATAAACCAAATGGAAACCGACTGGGTACTAGAAATGGTTCCTGATAAGGAGTCATGGATGACTCCAATTAAAGATTATTTGCTATAGGTTGTCCTCCCTTAACGGAGGAATGAAAGATGACAAATCATCTACAAAGCTTCACGATATATCATTCAGGAAGGAGTCTTGTATAGAAAGGGCTTTTCAATTCCCCTACTCTAGTGTATCACCATTATGAAATAAAATGAGTCCTAAGGGTAGTTCATGAAGGGGAATGCGACGATCATACTAGGGGAAAACCCTAGCAAAGAAAATAATCATTATGGGTATTAATGGCCAACTGTCAACCGAGATGCTGTTGATTATGCTAAGTGATACGACAAATGCTAGATGTATGCAAAAGTTTTAAGAGCCTTGCCAAGGGAATTTATACAAACGGCCAGTCTATGGCCGTTTACCACGTGGAAGCATAGACATTATTAGTTCTTTACCATCTATAAAGATGGTGCAAACTAAACTATCGTAGCAGTTGATTGCTTCACCAAATGGGTCAAAGCCAAACATTTAACCACGATTATGATGAAGAAAGCAATCATGTTCATTGTCTAGAACATCACCAACCGTTTTGGCCTTCAACGAACCATTATAACAGATAATGGAACCCAATTCGACAATGCTGAATTCAAAGACTTCTACCATCAACATCATATCAAAAAGAGATACACGACAGTTGCTCACCCTTAGGAAAATGGAAAAGTTGAAGCTATGAACAAAATCATAAAGTCCATTCTAAATAAACGTTTAGAAAAGGCTAGAGGCAAGTGGGTGGATGAACTTCCAACAACATTAGGGCTTACAGAACTACCCATAGGTTCGTGACCAACCATACTCCATTCGCTCTTGCTTACGGCTTTGAAGCCATCATTCTTGTTGAACTCGAAGTCCCTTCTCATAGAGTGACCTATTATGACCTCAGAACCAATAGAGATATCCTTTTAGAATCTCTAGACTTGGTAAATGAAGAGCGCAAAGAAGCTGATTTGAGGGCAGTTGCACATCGATATCGAGTCGCCCAATATTACAACACTAACGACCTGGGACCTTTGAAACCAGCGACATCATCTTAAAAAGGGTTTTCCTTGTCCCATCACACATGAATCCTACTTGGGAGGGACGATAGGTCATTGAATAAAAGGTTGGAGAAGGAACTTTCAAGATAGTGACTGTTGATGGCATCCACTCCCATTGGCGTAGAATAGCGAGCATTTACGTCGCTATTTCACTTAGTTTATTCTTTTTCATTCAGCTCTATTTAATTTCCAAATTCACTTTAGCATTTGATTTTCCAAGTATATAATAAGGTAAATTATGTCATTTCTTTCCATTTAACAAATAAACTTTGAAATTTCCTTTATATCTACGATTGTAATAGTGTTATATATTAGATAGGATACTTGATTAACCAATACTGACATGTCCGAGCAATTTTCCAGAGTTTGAGGCCAGCCGACTACACAAGTTCACAACTGAATGAAATAAAATGAACGTGGTTCGACCGTTCATTCAATGATTCTTGCTCATAACCCAATGAGTAGAGTACCTATTGAGAAATGGATATGACTTGACCATCTGATAATCAAATAAATCCACCAAGCAATTGGACTAATGTGAATCGAAAAACGATAATAACATGACTGATCTCTCTCCAAGTTAAACCCAAGGCTCGGTGGCAAGTCAATTAATCAAAAAATATGGTTCAACTATTTTCAAAATAACACTAAGTCTCCAAAGCGTGGACCAGAGTACAAACACAAATTGGGTGCGATCTGACCATCCACCAAAGAAATATTATCCCTAGAGTGTGGATATTAGTGTAAAAAAATAGATGAGTGTGATTCGACCACTCACTATCCCATTAACTCCGACTGAAATCGACGGGAGGAGTATAAATTCGGTAAAATGGAATTCGACTCTCCACTATCTAAATCCTTTAACCTAAGAACATGGGGCTGGAGTATAAACTGCTGAATCCAATATCATAACACTAGGGCTTGAGCTAGTGTCTAGTACGATTTGAGGTCACAACCTTATGAAGGTCTTAGAATAAAAATAATGGATTATCATCCAAACAATGAGCAGCGAGTTACAAGTACATTGAATGGAAAATGTAATAACTCAGCTACTTAAGTGAATTCACACAAAAGTTCGACAAAAGTAAATGAACTTTATTTACATAAGCTTGGAAAGTCAAGTATTCATAGAAAAAGAATAAAAAACGAGGACCGATCCAACACAAATTCGACCAACAAAACCCAAAAGACTTGGGAGCATGAGTGCACGCAAAAATTCACTTCCTCCCTAGTTTCCTCTTCTTCTACTTGGAATTAGGAGAGATTTCACTTGAACTTTCCCCACTCCTCTTCTTTTCTCTCTTCCTGCTTCCTTGGCCTTTCACCAGAGTAGTATGGGTTGACTTAGTAGGTGCATCTTGAGTAGGTTCTGGTTGAGGAGCGGAAGCATCCATAGTTTCTCTAGGCAAAACGATTGGAGATGGGATGGGAAACAATCTCCACTTTCTCCTGCTTGACTTTCATCTCAAGTGTAATGTCCTCCTTGAGTTTCTATGCCATTTCTTGCATAGAGGGGCCTAACAAGGATTATGAAGCTCCAATAATCACAACGTCGTCATCAACATGAATCTTTTGACATGGATCGCTTTCTTCCCTCGAAAAAGAGTTCATGAAGTGCTCGTCGATCATAAAAGCTTCCTCTTCCAAGAAATCTTGGGTTGTTGTTGAACTCATGACAGTAACGGACTCCATCGCAGGCACCTGAGATCCTACTTGAGAATCTTAAGGAAGAGGTGGAGCTACAGCCGGCAGATATAAAGCTGAGAAAACATAGCTAAAGAGATTAGGTATATCAACCAGGGACACCCCAGCTTTCTGAAGGATAGGTGAGTTTAATGAAATACCCTCTCCGGATTGGCCCCACACACGAGTCGGAGTGCCACCGGAACCTCCTTCCATAACTAGGGAGAGCCCACTACATATAGCAATATGCCGCTTCTTCGGATTGTAACCAGGGTCGATAGAAGAATCCACGGTGGTGTTGGGAATAGCTTAGGTCACTAGATTTTGGTCATCTGCGACATTGTGTAATATAGATCCGGAACCTTCACCAATTTCATGTTGACGGGTTGTGGCATATTCTTCTTAGAGTTTAAGTTGGGTTTCATGTAGAACCTTGGGTTTGTCACTCGATATAATTTCTCCCTCCAGCATCATCAGATCGATTTCTTTAATGTCGAGAGCGTTTTTCTCCTCTTAAACAAGATACTTCCAAGCACATACAAGATGGTAAGGGTCACTCCAAAGACACTCTAAGTTTTTGTGCTTCAGGACGTTGGCATTGTAAAGAATAAGCAGTGGATCTAGTTCTTCCATAACCTCCTCCCTGGCCTTTTCTTTCGTGCCCTCCACTTCTGGCTTATTAAAGGCATCAATGTCATTGGAATTTTAACCAACCATGTCTCTTTCAAGCCTGATGGTAACCAATTTATTACAAGCATCCTGGATAATTTTTAATGCTTCCTCTTTATCTTTGGATTTTTTTCTCAAACTTAGCTTTTTATTCAGCTGCGCTTCATTGGGCCGCATCCTTTTCTAGCACCAGTTTATGGTTCTAATGATGAAGCACTTCAACCTCGGCTAAGTGCCTTGATTTCTCATGCTCAAGTGCCTTAATGGTTGTTTCTGCTTTTCTCTCAGCTTCTACCTACGAGCTCCTTAAAGATTCTAGCTCATTGGTTAGAGTTTCGATGATCCGCTTGTCCTGGGCCTCTTGGCATTTCAACTTCTCAATCTCTGCTACTCTTTCCCAAGAACTTTAGAAATTATCTCCACCGCTCTCATCAACTCATTATACTACTTAATTGGATTTCATTTACACCCCATGATCATTTATTATACTTTTCAAGAACTTTCTTAAGATTAGGTACAAATAAAAATCCATTGAGATATACATTTGTAAAAGGGGCAATTCATCAGAAGGACAAACTTCGCAGTCCAATTAGTTTCTAGGATACACATTCAAAGAAATTACTTTCAAAGCCAAAGTCAGCAAAATAATTACTTTCAAGGACAAAGTCAGCAGTCCAATTATTTTCAAGGAAATAATTTCATAGGTTTTTTAGGCCCTAGAAACTAATTATTTTGTGTATTGTCCTTGAAAGTAATTATTTCAGTTGTATGTCCTAGAAACTAATTTCACTTGCTAAAGAGGCCCTTGTGGATAATTTCCACTTCGTAAAATTTGACTTAAGTTAGGATATATGAGCGACGACATTGACTTGTTGAACTTTATGACAACTTAGGTGTCATCACTATATTTGCCTACTCTTTGTTAGTGAACATCATGCTCACTATGATACCGATGATCGCTAGGTTGCCAAGGATGAGATGGAACAATGGGCTATGAAAAAAATGAAGTGGAAAAGGGACCACGAGAGGTGTCAATAAGAGGAACATCATCATGGCGATCATGTCGCCCTTCAGAATTTTTAGGAGGAGGAGATCTAGACTTGGATTGATGTTTATCATAGGAAGATCTGTGTTTGTCACCTCTATTCTAGTAATCCCGATCCCGACTAAAACAAGAACCAAGATTCTTGCATGATATTTCTTATAGAGACTAAGACATGTGCTTCTTCCTCACCGTTGTTCTTCTAAATAAAAACAAAGAATGAATCAGCTCTAAGTATTGAAGGACACGAGATAAGTGTAATGCAATATGGTGAAGTGTGTGTGAATGTGCGCATCCTTGTATCCCCATAATGGACTAATTATTAAAGCTTTACTAGTAGGAGTAACCTCTCCACTAGAGGTAGAAGGGATTTTAGCCCTAGCTCTAAAGGGGATTATGATTCCCTGATGCTTATGTCAGTAAAATTAAAGGCATTAACGTCATCCGGTGTCAGAAGATCAGAGAATGCCTCAAATTTTTCATCTAAGTGTTCTGAAGGTTGAGAAGCAGACTGATCCAGGATAACCTAAGGAGTGATGGATAACCTAGGCCGTTTGAAGAGGCAACTCTTAGGGAACCTACAAAGGAGTTTCTTCCTTTTTATTTTTTCGAGAGCAGGGGGCTGTGAGGTTTGTAAGGACTAACCATAGTCTCGAAACTAGAACCCGCATTATTGCCATCGAGGTCGTCACCCTTGTATCCTACTGCATCTTTATCAGTGCTTCCTGAGCCTCTTCAATTGGAGGCACAACAGGACTAGCATGGTGGCCTTCATCATCATCTGCATCCCTTGCTCAGTCAATATAACTTAAATAGTGACGGATAGCCTTATGCTATAACGCTCTTCCATCGGACAGTAGGTAATGAGATGTTTATTACTAAGGAGATTCTCAATGTCTCTATCTTCTGATGGAACACTTTTGAGCCCAAGACCGCATCGGTGTATGTCATCAAGTCGTGGATAAGAGCTTGCACAAACTAGAAAAGTTGCTTAGTTCATGATAGGACGTGGATATAAGCACTAAAGTAAGTAAGCAAGGATTAATACTTACGTCCTTCTAACCATCGTTTCACAAAGCTAGGCGAGCAACGAATATAAAATCACTCGCCTTTGAAAGCTCTCATCTAATTCCAAGTTCCAGTCAGGATCTAGCACTTCTTGGCCAATTCGAGAAATGTGAATGAGAGGCTTCCCTTTCGTCGCTTAAAGGTGAAAAGAAATCGAATGTCCTTAGGGTAATCTAGTTGTTTGTATGTAGTTGTGTTAGTGCTAACCTCATATGATATAGCAACCCTCGATAAATGAATTGAAGGGTGGGATGCACCCTGCCCAACACACGAACTTGTTGCACATAGTGAACATCTTAGGGGGTATTGAGCTTTGTCATTCCAAGTTGGGACATGAACATTATCAAATGGAAACCCATGTCTGGCACAAATTCTATAAAGAGAGGCTTCATTAATTTTCGAAACCACACAATTCGCTAGATCTTTTAAAAACACCATGTCTTCTAGTGTGTCAGGAGCAAGGTCTATCACTTCTGTTGGAAGGACAGAAATAACAGAGAAAAGGTCAAGTAATGGGTAGGAACTTTTCGGTTAATCAGCTTGACGCCCTGGGAAGAGTCTACCGGAACTGGTTGCTGGGCTCGATCCAGTATTCTATTGTTATGCTATAAAGGCTGTCTAGAAGACATAGCAACTAAATGGCCCAAGCGTTTGGAATCCATGACTACTAAACTCAATAGATAATCATCATTGGAAAAAATAAACCGTTTCCCTCGTGTAAAGTGTGTGCTAGTGCAGAGTGGTACAGTGTCGTGCAATGCAGTAAAAAATGGTTTAGAATTATAAACTATGACTATGACAAGACTCCGAGGTTCAATCAAAGTGACCATCGTTGCTGAACATCTCAACCGATTCTCTAGGTCACTGGCTAAGGATTCAGACTAAGCATCGGGATCTGTTGTTTGCATGTTACAATTCAAATTATGAAATCAAGAGTGGATGAGCTTTAAAAATTTATCCAAGGCATTGGAAATAAATATAATTATGCAGAAGATTAGTCAACTTCATTCCACATTTGGACTGTCATATATGTCTGATATGCAGTCCATTTCATATATAAGTCATGTACGACCATTCAAGCATCAAGGTCAAAGCTCATCATAAAGTTCTAATTATGATTTGAGATTTTAAGTATGTTCATCCAAGTCAAACCAACAACCGATCCGAAATAATATTACAACCAATCTATTCCAATGCACATAATCGATCGTTTCTAAACGATCAATTCATAATCGATCATTCTAGCAACTCCATCTGATCGTTATCTACATAGGTCATTGCGATTGGTCCAACCTTCAGCTCCAATTCCGCACTTCACTTCAATTCAAATCTCTAATCTCCACCGTCGATCCAAAAAAACGATCGACCAAAACCCGGTCAAAAAAGATCGGTCCAATTTCTCTTTATTTTTTTCAAGTACTGATCCATCAAAACAATCGATGATTATCAACATTTTGGAACTCAAGAAACATCATATATAATCAATCTTCCACACTCAACCACTAAATAAAATGATCGGTACCACCATGATCATTTCGATTGCTCCATCACTATCTCCAAATACTAGTCATCATCTTCCATTTCAAAACACAAACTCCATTGTAACCATCACACCAACACAAACAACTCGACCCGATCATCACCATCTCCGCCTCCGTTACGACCGATTGAACTGCCATGGCCTAAGTCATCCAAACTAGAATGAGATCCCATCATCTCTTCACCAAATTATTACAAGTAAGAGAAGTTCGACCATTCTAGGTTAGAAATTGAAAAGTGGAGGCGATTTGGATTCAATTGTGAAATAAGATATGGGGAGATGGAGACGGTGGTGGCAAATATAGTGAATGAGTTAATCTGTTAAAAGATGAATGAAGTTTGAGGAATGATTTGGATCTGAGTATTTAGACCGGAAGTGAAGGAGAGGAAGAAGATGGGGTTTACTTCTTTTTGGTTCGGTTAGTGTACTCCCGAATGAAGTGAAATGGGGAAAATAATCTAAGTATCCAAGTGTATATACGAAGGCAGCAATATAAACCATCGAAGTTTACAGTTCAATGGAGAATCCAATTGATGAACAATCGGATATGATCGTTTTATGATGATCTTGCCCTGATCAATCCTTTTTAACCCGTGATTCAACTAATTTTCCAAATCAAGAAAAGATCGATTGCGATTGTTTTATGATGGAGGTATACCGATCCTTCTCTTTTAAAAAACGATCATGTGCAATTAGTTCATTCAACATATACTTGGATCATGTGCAATCCGAAACTAATGGCTTAGGAATGATCCATTATTTTCTTTTAAAAAACGATCAAATATGATCAAATCTCAAACAAATTTGGCTCCGTCCATTTCAAAATGGATCAAGTATAATCAATAATTAAAGGATTCATGCCGATCCATCTACGACATATGTGGAAAGCTAACAATGACCTATGAACTTGCAATCACGACCTGGAGTCAGGGATGAATACATATATGTGCAAGTGTACGTCCCCAAAAATTCAATTTCTTGAAATCGATAAAAATCAAATTCTCAGTTGGATTAATCAAAGGAAAATCTGAACCAGTCAATCGAGGCTTATAGGTTCACTAAAACGAAAACTTAAATTATTACCATCAAGAGCGGCCGAGAATTTATACTATTGGAAATCAATCAATTATCATGTCAAAGAGAAAGAGATGTGACTCTTCAAGGAAAATAATTCATTGAAGGGATAATTATTGTTTAAAAAAATAGATGGATTCCTTTTTGACGATACTAACTTACATCAATTCAAAACACATCATGTTGAAATAAAACGTAGTTTGGGGGCATGTTTAATCTAGCTTTTGGTCTGGCTATATTCGAATTGACTAGACAAGATAGACTTGACTACCGTCGGGACCGATAAGTTAGATTAACAATCATGAAGCTCAGAGATCAGACATAGATGATAATATAAAGCGGTGGCAAAGTGAAAGCATAAGATAGACTCAACGGAACGATAAAGAATGAAAATATACTATTTACTAAAAAAGGATGGGGTACAATCCATACTCACCAATTATGGATCGTACCATATTGATATTACTGTTCAACTTAGCGGAAAATGATCGATATCTCATAACCTACAAGTCAACTACACATGAAACTTTAGGGACGTCAATATATTAAAGAATTGAGCTCACCATATTGATCGCATGCCAAATAGAGCAAGAAAAACAATCGATGCCGATTGTTATTTTGATGGAAGTAGGGACCGCGATCGATAGGGTGACTCGTTCTGATGACTCCGCAACCGAAATTTTAGGAAGATATTCTGTCGTCTTCCCTATAAATATAGATTAATTGTTCATTTTAAGGATCTTTACGCTGTTTTTTCCTTGGTACTCCATTTTAGCTACGGATCATACCAATCCATCCCTTTGTACTCAGCAATTCAGGCGATTAATAAATTTATTTCTTCAAAGTGGACGTAAGCTTTCAACGAGAAACTACTATAAATCGTTGTGTTCTTGTTATTGTTTATTTTTTGTTATTCAATTGTTTGTTTCATCTACTTTCATTGGACTTTCTTCGTTTATTTCTCTACAAAATCTTTTGACTGTTTGTGCTAATTTTTGGTGCAAACAGGATATGTGCATAAAGTTTATAGATCTAATTCAAAATTTGTGTTTATAATTTGATATTAAACAATAAAATAAACTTTAATTTAAAATTATATATGTATGTGTATATATGTACACACATGTAACAACCCGCCAATCCGTACAACCCAAGCTGATACTAAACCACACATGTCCAATCAAATCGAACTAAAAGACGAATAGTTATGGGTAAGAAAAAGGGAAGAATAAGAGAGAAACTGAAACAAACACAAAATCTCACAATCGAAGTAGAACAATATATAGTATAATATCAATTGTATTTACAAAAGAGAAACTGTTATATACATACAACAATCATTGTACAACAACAAATCACAATCATTAGCCCTAGATAGTTATAACAGTCTGTCCTCTCAAATGCTAATGATTTCAACAACAAAGCCATGGAAAAAAGTATACGTGAATACGACTTGAAGACCTCCAACTCGTCTCCTAAGCTCAAAGGCAATCAAAGCAATATGTAAATGTGCTCGGTCTGACCCATGTTTTATATAATAACACCAAAGTCAGTTTGGAAAACCAGTGTGAGAAAACATGCCCAACTGGATTTTAAAGTTATAGGAAACCTTTGGAAATAAAAAGTATCTTGTAAGACTGGGCCGCACATAAACATGGACAGGTTTTTACCTTGCGGTAATCAAAGCATTTTATAAAAAATCCTTCGATATTATAATAATTTCTAGAATATAAATACTTAGTAATCATAGCCAAATTGTTACATTATTAAATTCTAGCATGCTAGCTATATAACTAAATCTGCAAAGGCTGGCATTTGAGAATGCATTCCATACAATGAATGGGCTATTGGGGTACAACCCGTCATGGTGCATCTCTAGAAAAAATAACACCGAGGACCTCGCCTAGATCACCTGCCAACATAGAACTGGCCTACCCCTTACTGGATAGTGCCGAGTATGATCACCCCTCCGTTAATCGGACCCGAAGCATACAAATGCGAGATAATAGCGATACTGGATAGGGATGATCATACCCAACTTGGGAGCAACCCATTTAGCCCTGGTGCATCTCCGCTATTTTGGTAATTCCCGATTAATGAGGCTTGAGGCTACGTTTTACCTTTTATACAGCACTTCCCACTTGGAATGCTAACATTGCTGCCCATGCAACAATGCAATACCAGGATTCATCCATACAAGTTTGTTTAGGAGTGAACGAAACACCAAAGAGCTCCGTCTTCAATTTCCATCGTCCTCAAGGTGTCTTCACTTCACAATGCTTAAGTTGGGATCAAAGTGGTATTAAGATAACATATCCAATCCCAGTCACTTTGAAGAACCAATCGATAGTTTGAGGTAAACTCAACCCCGGTTCTTTAGGAAATAAATAGTCAAAGATAAGAGCGAAGATCACCTCTTAACCATTAGTGGACGGATTTCATTATCAATGTCCGAGGAGAACAAAACGAAATTCATATGCACAGTACAACATCATCGGAGATGACTGTGCCATATAACTCGAATGTTTCTCCTAGATATTTCCAAAGTTATGTTTTGGGTCTAATTCCAATAGTCATTTATTTAACTATCGAGTAACAAACATTCATAATGGTTTTATTTCCATAGGGAAAATCAAAATTGTTAAGCATACAAGCAACCACTAGACACCTTAATTGATCTTTTATTAATTAAATTTAATTTGTAAATATTTTTCCTTAAATCCTTTTACAAAGATATATATATATATATATATATATATATATATATATATATATATTCGCAAATCCCTATATTTATTACATAGAAAAATATCCATATACTTATCTCTACTATTAATAATGAGAATTCGATGAATAAAATTTCAACCATGTCTTTTTGAAATTTCAAAAATGCCCTATGTCCATCAACAGAATCTTATCGTCAGTTTACAACCTCCACCACCATCTCTTTTCCAAGCATCCTTAAACATAATTTCATTGAAATTTGCGACCGACACTACCAACATAACTTTTTAAAATAAAAAAGTTGTGACCATCAAAACTATAGATGCACGTTCATGCAATTTATACTAGTCCTAATGGTATAAGTATATTCACCACATTTGGGAAGATTTTTCCTTTTTATTCAAATCTAAAATCATTCATAAACTCCATTTTAAATCCACAAAACCATTTATAGAACTCCTTTCTCTTTTCAACAAATCTTCCTTTACATTTCCCAAGCAGGTTATACGATTCCTCTTATAATCCACATCTTCTTATAAAAACCTATTTATAAATCTCGAAAACATTTATAATATAATTTTCAATAATTTACTTAAAACACTATTGTATAATAGCAAACATTATAAATAAATGAATACTCACTAACTTTAAAACATCTTAAAATAATAATTAATAAATTCCAAAACATTCTTAGATAAACAATAATAATATATCTTCTACATTATTATAAACAAGTAGGAGGGCACGTGCGATGCACGTGAGCATGAGGGGCTGGTATTAAAAAACACGGTTTCTATGATTTTTGGGATCTTATGAAATGACTTTGACGTGCACTAATGTCTCATTTTTTATGCATGTACATGCACATATCAACGGTTTACAAAACGTGAATAAGACTGCGTTATTTTAGAAAATAATTAAACATGTAAAGAAATTAATTAACTATTATATCAATATTTAGAAAAATGTAACAAATATAAAAATTAGCGCTTTCAGTGGCTTGAAATTTGAAAAACTTGCATCATCTCTCTTTTAAAAGTAATAAATGACTATATTAATATATTAGAGATTTTTTTGTCCACCATACAAATTACACTTCCCATGATACTTCGTTCCTCACAAACTCGCAGTGCTTTCTTCATCACTATTTTTCCATAGCCAAAGCTAAGTATATACATTTTGTTTCTATGAGAATTTTAAATCCAACAAAAAAAAGAGAAGCATAATATACATTTATAGGGAAAAAAATAAGTATCCAAAATATTTCTCTTATTGGAAGGCTGTTGTTCGCAAAAATTGAAGGAAAAAATGATATAAAAATAAAAATGATAGGAAATAGTTGTTGGATTGAACATTTGTTTGTCCAGTTACAAAATCAATGCTACAACTTGCAATGAATGTGGATACAAACATAGGAAGAAAGTAAGTATTTATACATACAGTCATGCTTTTTGGTGTAATGACCAAGAAAGTGGGAAGCAACTGATTTCTGAAATCTCCCGAAGTAAACCGTAAAAATCAACTAATATCAAACTAAAACAATTTACTGACATGCAAGAGAGATGAAACAGCAACAATATCATCCACTATTCCATACTTGTCATTAGGCCCCATTTGATTTTATTTTTGAGCTAACTGCCATATTATCAAAGTAAAATCCAAACAAAACATTAAAGAGGTGCTGATTCTCAATATGGTTGTAGTTACCGAATAATGAATATGAGACTAACAGTAGAACTAAGATGGAATTAATATACTTTCCATTATTGTCTTTCAAAACTTTCATCTCTTGCACTATCTTTGCATGTAAATTTCGTCACTGGTACATGCATTGATTACAAATTTAATTTGACTGTAAAAACAAAGTGAATCAATCAGTCAAAACAGTCTAGCTTTAGAGTTCCAGCCTTCAGGCCTCATATCATGCACGCGGGCACTAAATACAGGCTTCAACCGTGCTTGCAGTTTTTGGTAGCTCGAAGTCACGTGCAAGCTTTATTATGCATGCTCGGATGCTTCAGATTATACTTGCATCAAACCCTCCCTGCATCTGTTCTGTATGAATGCACACACCAAGTCACATGCATCAACATGCATACAACAACCATGCTGCAAAACAGTCACATGCAGTCACATGAAAGCTTCAGTTGGATACTGTTCATGTGCATGTATAGGATTCCAACCTTTCTACTTCTAAAATGTCACATTTAACTTTGGTTGGTACTTCATTTTTTCTTTGGTACTTCTGCAGAATCATTGCATCAGTAAAATACAGTTGACAAAAGTTGGAAAATGATGCATCTCCTTTGAAGTCATCACTATTCTTGTGTTCTTCGCAAATGTACCAATTGATCAAAATCTCAGCAGTTTGTGGTCCTGTAAAATATAGTATACGACTCAAATAAATATCATTAATGCATTGGCCTTGGAATTATGTAATCTTTTCCCTACCCCTAAATGGTTCATACCATTGGCTCCTGGAGCTATGTGCAAGTATTAAATTAGCTCATGGTGTCAATGCAGCAAACGTGCGTGTGTATGATGAAGATTAGAAGAACTGCAGATGATTCTCCTACCAATCAACAAATTAATTTCATAAGAGTATAAGTGTAAAAATAATAATAAACTAAAATTTCATAACAAATCTAAATATATGTATTTATGATAAAAAAAATGTTAAAACCACATTTTATGTCAAATATCATCGGCTGTTTATTGTAATTATACCAATACTTATCAAAAAGAGTGTACATCTGTACCTAATCAAAATAACCATTTCAAAAAATATGATTACTTTTTAGTTGTTTCAATATGATAATATATACGATAATACGTAATACAAATGATGATAATCAAGCACGTGCGAGATATATTGGGAATAATCTTAAAGTTGGTAATATGTTTATCACTCATTGAAAGTTTGCTCAACTGTACTTAAAATGCTAGGACTAATGAATTTAATTTTTCAACGCACTAAATCTCTGTTATGATAAAGTGAAAGAATCAGGGGAGAAGGCAAAAACCCAAGTCAATCTGACAGCCAAAAACCCATGAGTTTATATCATTATGAATCAGACTGTCTTTTACGGATTTGCATTAAAAAAATCTTGTACAAAGATACGCACTTCATTATGGGACAAAATATTTCTCTTGGTGTGTTTTATAAAAAATATTTCAATTTTTTTAATAAAAAAAGGATCGACGGTAGTTAGAAAAATGATTAGTAGCGAATAGGCAAATATTGTTGTATAATGATGTAACACCATTGTTTGAGTATAACAGATGGTAAAATAAGAAATATGTAAACTTACTGCAATGATTGCATATAGTGTTCAAGCAATATATCATTTCCGTTGGACGTTGTAAGATGAAATTAATCTATTTGCTAACAGACAGAAGTAATAGTTAGAAAAAATACTGACAGACATATTTTTTCTCGCCTTAAAACTCCACCTCTTTGATAATGTATATCAAAAAGTGACCAAAGGAGCATTACAACTTTAAGAAATTTGAAAACAGAAATCTTATCCATGTTAATAATAACCATTAATATATTTAGTCGAGAGATTAGATAATAATTAAAGCAAGCCATAACAACATAATGGAATAAGTGATATAATAATTGATTAATTATCAACTTATGAGAAGCAGAAGATAAAGTACCTAGGTAGGCATCAAGATGAAGGCAAACCAAATTCATCCTGTAGTAATTACTCTGTTGAAAAATTCAAAAGGTCAGCTACACATTATAAAATTAGGTAATCAATATATTGATCTTGTTGAGTAATAATACGTCTACTTATAAGTGAATAGACGATAAATTGATAAAAATGTAAAGCACGCCGTTAAAATAGTAATTGAAGCAAACCATGACATAGTAATTATGTTATTATACACGGGTGAATATTTTTCCATTTGACATCCTCAATAATTAACCATTTTGCAACAATGACTTAATGAAATTCATGTTAAATAATAAAAGAAATACTTCTTCATGTGGGATAAGATCTTTAGCTTCATGGGCCACCAAATTCTACTTGGAAGGTTTCAGCTTCTGATGTAGTAGCATACGTGATTTATGCTATAACATCTTACTCCAGCATCTGTAACTTCCATGCACAGAACAAAAGAATATAGCTTCAGCTGCAGCGTTAAACCTTGTAACTTCCATACAGCACCTTGTACCACCCTGTAGCTTCCATGCAACACCTTGTACCACTCATCCAGTGCATATCTCTTCAGCTTTGCCTTGCCTCAGACGTAGATTCAGATACTGCAGCATATTCCTATCCAAGTAGTAGCCTCCAGCACCCACTCCCGCTCGTATGCGTCCATGCATCCTCTGGAAGAACTACTATAACCTGTCACTAATGCAGCACCGCTTTCTTTCTGTAATACACCATTATAGTTTACTACTGTAATTTTATTTTTTCAAAGAAAAAACAAAATTATATCCCAAAAAAAATCTGTATGCACATGGTTTAACAGTTCAGAATCTCAAAATCTTATAAAGTAAACATGAATATACAAAATTTTGTGAATCAAAAGAAATCAAGAAGAAAGAGTACATCATACCTTAAAGCCAAAGTTGCTGATTTGAAAGCTCCATTACATACGACTGTTCCAACTTGACCGCTTCAACCGAGATGTGACCTTTCATTTTATTTTTTCTATATAATCATCATCAGTTGCGCCACATTTCACTACCAAACTTTACATGAAAGGAAAAGATTCATAGCTCCCATCATGTTGTTGAATCGATATCCACAGCTATGCCAAATGAGTGAAAGAGACCTAAAACAATACAACTCAGCTTAGAGATATTATTTTACTGCACACATCCTCACAAAATGCAATGTTTACTACTGCCTAGATAATTAAAGTAAAATAATTGCATATGCTCTATGCAACAAATAATGTAAGGGAAAGAGATTGATAAGGCAAGGGGAAAATTGGTAGTGGGCGTACTAACACACGGTGAAGCATAAAAAGTCATAAATAGTGAGAAAACCATGAATTAAACTTTATCGATAAGCATAAGCAACTCAATTTAATCACCCAGCCGACAACATAGCATAGATGCACTTACAAATAACAAAACTCTATTATTGACAGATATAGTAAAGAGTATATCAGTCATAACTAACTCAATTGTTCGATTATTAAAACCTTTTGCAAAGCCATTTTTTGTACTTTTTGGACATATTTTACATCTGTTTTTTTTCAAACTGAGGTTTGTCCACAGTTTTTTTCGGATGAAGGAAGAAAAAGAACAGTGAAAGTGGAGCAGTTATTGGAGATATGGAACAAAATACCAACAACACCAAACAAAGGCTAAACCTTTCTCATAGTAGAAATTGAATTATATTCTATAAGAATATACCACTTACATGATAGGAAATGATTAGATACGAATAGGGTAAAAAAATCACCTCTGATCTTAACCATCCGAAAGCAGTAGCAGAAAAAAAATATGTCTGATTTTCTTTTTTTTATTCGTTGGAATAATACCTGAGAAAAAACATTGTATTTAGACATCACAGTTTAAACATTTCAGCTTACAGTCAATAAGCATAAGCAACTCAATTTAATCACCCAGTCGAAAACATAGCATGGATGCACTTACAAATAAAAAAAACTCTATTGGAGATAGATATAGAAAAGAACGTTATTATTGTAATTGACTGGTACATGGAAGCTTGCTCCAGCAGTTAAATGAGAAGTAGAAATAATTAAATGATGTAGTAAGATACTAAAAAAACACAAAACCAAACACATAGCAAAATCGATTGTCACATGCACAAAATTGATCTAATTTTACGGGTTATTTTCATGATATAATCAGCATCAGAACATAACATCATTTCTTTAAAATGTCAAATTTCAAATAACTGATTGGCACAAATACTAATAGGATGTAGAAGGACACCTCATAAGCATGATTGTGTCAACATGATATTTCCTGCTTCTTATCCCTTGCCAATTCAACTTTCTGTAATGAATATTTTCCAGCATCGTGTTTCCACCCTATAAACTCGTAGCATGAATCCCCTATAATTGTTGAATCACATACAATCACTATATGGCCCAATATTCTCATAAACTTTATATTAGAAATATGACACTACAAAAGCTTCAAAAATCAATGTGATGCAATAAATGATTAATTACTATTAAAAAATCAATATAACACTGTCTAATTACATTTGTTGAAATTAGTAAAGAAAAAGATCATCACCGTGCTTGTTCTATTATGACTTTACTCAATCGAAATAATCATTATTCTCCACTTCATTTAATTTGCATTTTCCTTCAAATTATAATGAGCACCTTCCTTTTCAACTTTGACTAACGGGAAGAAGTAGATGAGAGAGGGGACTTGTCCATAAACATCTCTCTGCCTTTTTTTTTCTTTCTTAGATTTTACTCAAAACTGAGAATAAGTTCTTATAGGTACATGCATTTCAATATGAGGGAATACGAAAAGGGCTCTAGGCATGAAGATAATGTTAGCATTAATTCTATGGGTAAAATGTTGATTATAGCCCCTATCATTTTATATGCATATTAAATTGCATTAGACTTCTCACTACTTAATAGTTATGAAAGTTTACAGATGATAAAAACAAAAGCGAAGTTGCTCAGTGTTCAAATTTCTTAAAAGTCTAATTCTTAAGTGCTTGTTGTGATAAATGTATTTGTTTTGCTAACCATTGTCAGACTTAGCATGAAAAAATATGGAAAGAAAGTGAATACCTGGTTTTGAGTTGGAATGGAAATCTAGCATCCCGAATGTGTAGACATAATTGCCAGTCCCAAAGCAAATTCATCCTCTTTCCATTGTCGGAAGTTCCTAAATCATAAAATCAACAGTATAATAAACCAAAAATAACTGGTAAATAACATCCAATCCATGTAGCATAGATCCATATCACAACTTGAAATGCCAAAATGTCATCTAGATAATTATTTTATTTCCTTCCAAATTTCATAATAATAACATCTAACAAAGGATCTCATAATTTAGGAACTTTTAATTGAAAAAAGTCTAGCCAAAGAAATAAAACAGTTGTGTTTTTTTGTTATTTTAAATGTAAAACTATTAGACACAAAGATGATGCAAAACAATTTTCGAAAATCAAAATCTAAAGTTAGCAGTTGAGTAACGAAATCTTCGAGATTCAGTGGAACAAATTTACTACGACCATCAAAACCGAAAGTATAAAAAGATAAACTGATAAAAAAAGTAAAATTAGGGCTTCGTAGAGTTTCATGGTCGAAATTTGGCTGTCGATATTTGCTAAAAGATAACAAGTTGAAAAGAAATAGTGGTAGGAAGTGATTAAAATTTGCTGTAAATTCAGTAAAGATGGGTGGATTTTATTTGGTAGCAGAAAGATAGTGGGACATAGAAGGAGGAAGTTAAGTGATGGAGGTGAAGGCGGATGTAGAGGCAGAAGAAAATGGAATCCAAAGCGGAGTAATGTTCAATTAGGGAGGGGATGATAAATCTGGTAAATCAAAACATCAAAAGTGGGAGAGAGATGGAGATCGTACCTTGGGAAATGAAAACCGTCGATGGTGGAAGGTGTGAACATTAATTGGCCATGGAGATGGTGTCGGCATTCGCTGCAGGTGGAAAATGGATGTAACGTTGATGGACGATCGTGACGGCCGATGATAGGCGCGGCCAAATCGGCTTTGGCTGCAGATAGTACGAATTGGTTTTGGCTGCAGACCGTAGAAGGGAAGGAGAAGGGGAAGTAAAGTGAGGTCAATATGGGGGTGGCGATTAGGGAAGTGAAGGAGGGGAGTTGCCATTTTTTGTGCATGAGGGGAAAGTGGATTTGAAGGAAAGTGGAAAATGAAGAGGAAAAGAAGGGAAACAGAAGAGGTAGGTACAGAGATGTGTGAGAGAAACTGCTGGACAACGTGGGAGTGGGTGGGGGAAAAGACTGAACTACCCCGATGGAATGTTTTGTTTTTAATTTGAATTAGGGGCAATATGGAGAGTGGATAAAAGGCTTCAGTTTGACCCGTTGACTGAAGGTTTTGCTTTATAGTATAGATAAAATAATTAATTTCTAAAAATATATTGATAAATAATCAAACTTAATTTCAAACCATATTAATAATTTAAATAGTTAACTTCTAACTATTTAAAATATTAATAACCAACTTTAAAATAATATTAGTATAAATAAACAACTTTAAACATAAATATTTTTCTTTGATAAAAATCCATACTTAACTTTCCACATAATCGTTCCCATAATTATTAAGCTATATTTATAAATCTCTTCTATTTTATGAAACTCATAAAACCCCTTTCTTTATGAATGCCATTTATAACCTCATTCCTTTATAAATCTCACTTATTCATAAATCCCATTTAAAACATCAATCCCATCCGTTCTAATATTGCCCCTGCATAGATTAATTCGTTTTACAAATCCTTTCTGTAACGACCCGATTTCAAACGGGTCTGGATTTTTCGCAAAAATGCTAAAATCCAAGCCCATTGAAGCTCGAATTGGTATCTGATATCCTGCAAATAGGCAAAGATAAATATATTGGAGCTCAACAAATATCTCATACTGGAATTTAGTAAAGTATAATAGTGAGTAAATATTCACCAATATAATAACACTTTCTAAACACGTGTCTCAAAGCTGAAAAGTCTTTACCATCTACTTAACTCGGAGAATGTTATGAGGAGCGAGGTTAGAACTAAAGTTCTGATGAATGGACAAATTATACACTTCTAGGCTTAATTCTACATATACCGTTTTATTTTCATTTTCTATTATATTAGGTTTATTAGGTTGATACTACTTTCGTCTCCGTTCGTGAATCGTACCCAACTACTCTCTAGTAGATTAAACCTAATAACTAATACATATATGTAATTATATACCCAATGACCACATCGGTCCTAGGTACTACCCATTGTACCTTCCGTATCCACCTCGAAAAGGACTCCATCGTCTTGCTCCGAGAGCATTCTGTGACTACATTTGTAAATGATAGCTTCGTGAAGTCTACAATACAGATGTTGCGTCGTCTGCTATGATAACGTAAAACTGCATTTGCACTAGCCTAAACTAATGCTCGGACCTCCACAATGTACCAACTAGTGCGTACCTTGAGGACAATACGTAATTGTTTTGTCTACTCCCTGAATCCCGCTTAACAAGGTCTACCTTGTACGGAACTTAGTCGTGGATTTTATATATCTATAAAGGACCACTTCATTAGGCCAATAGATATTCTACTTGGTCTGTCTCTTTTCTCGTCGTGGCTATGGCCCCACGCAACCACCCCACAACTAATCGAAAGACCTCTAAAGAGCTAAGTGGTTGTGCCCTACTCCAAACAATCTAAACATCCAATTGGCTACACCCCTCATCCAATGTCTTGATAGTGAAAGAATCGATGACTTTTTGGTTTTACTCTAGTCTTTCCCAAACTCGCTTCTTGGTTTAATGCTGACTCGATATCCGCACGTGAATATCCTTTTCGGTCCAGCCCACTAAAACCTTCTTACAAGTCAAGTACGGTGTCATACGAATATCCTACTCCAAACACAAACTCCTTTTGACTGCCTACAATGGTCCTGCCATGCAAAATCAATCAAGGCATACTCTCTTGATGGAACACCTACAGACCTGCCTCTGGGGGACTTCTTCGCTATGCCTAACCTAGAGGACCACCCTAGAGTACCCTCACGTCCCGTTGAAGTCTCGTACTTCCTTCTAGCCTAAAATAAATAAGTTGGACGTGCTTCTTTTTTGCTGGAACCTGTGATGAACTGCTTCGTTAGGTTCTTCATCCTTTGGGCTTCTCCAAACACATTTTACTATTTTATTAGACCCTAAGTTTAATCTTTTATTTTGCGTTTAGTTTACTTTTACTTATTTAACCCATAGGTCAACCTGTGTGTATTAGGGGTCGACCCTTGTGGCTTGTGGGTCAACCTATAGGTCGACCCATTCTATATATTTTTTCTTAAATTTTTGTTTCTTTCGTAATTTCTCCTTATTAACTCGGATTTCGACAAGTTATATATGGAAATTGATCATAAAATCGCCATGAACACAAGGTATAAGTTTCGGGGCCATATTCCGACAATTACAAAAATGTTTATCTTCACTATTCGTCGTTATTTGAGTTTTTAATTATATAAAAAAGCAGGGTGTTACATTCTCCCACCCTTTAGGAAATTTCGTCCTCAAAATTCAATAAGGGTAAAATTGTTTAATTTTTCACATCAATGGCATCCATTTTGTGTACATCCAATTTTGCGACCATCCGTGTTCTTGTGCAAAACTGTTATTCAATAAAAAATATATGCATGTACATGAATTTCTAAGCGGTACCCTTATATGAATGCTTTTCTTCTTAAAATATTTATTTAAAATATGATGCACACACCCTAAATATACTTGCAATCTATATGAATGCAATCTTATGAAAACTCAAAACGTTTTTCAACCAATTTTTCCCACACTACTTCTGAATAGGGCTGTAGTTCAACGAATTTTTTTTCCAAATCCTACGACACAACTTTTAATATTTGAATTTCAAAAAAAAACTAATTTTCCACATTCGATTTATTATGTTAGAAAGAAGGTAAAGAAAAGGAAAATTTTCACATTTCTCCGTTTTACTTTTGTGTACCCCTCCCTTCGTACTTGAAACTTATGTCGCTATCCTATAAAATCACTATTTTCTTTCCCAAGCATGGTTTAGATAAGAAAGATTTTTCTTTTCAAACTTTTTCCCAAGCTTAATTTATGGGAAAGATGTAATTTTCATTTGCAATTCTCATTTATTTTTGTTGACGTTTCTGTTTCTTTCTTTAGATCTTACTGGTTTTCTTTTAGTTACCTTTTATCTTCTTTTACTATTCTTTTAATATAGCAATTAAACACAGCTATCATCTAGGGCTAGGAGGTTTAGGACCATGTCCAATTTAACATTGAAAGGTCCTACTCTAGGAATCCAAGTAACTCATATGCTCCTACTTCTACCTATTACTTGTTTTTACTAACTTACGCTATATTATTCATGATGAATCAGATCTATTCATCTCTTCTATTCCATGCTTAAAAAGAATAACTAAGTCTTATTTACTGCAGTGGATATTTCAGTCTATGCGGTCTCTATCTAAATAGGCAACTAAGCTTGGGGAAATTCTCTCTTTAGCTTTCATTTTCCCCAACTACGGTCTACTATCCCAACTACGTGTGTCTTATCAGCTTATTATTGGCATTATGCTATTCTTCTATAGTCTACACACATGAAGCGACATTTCTAGGTTTTCACTAGTTTCCTATACACCTTACGGGAACTTTTATTATTACTACCAGGAGTAATTACTGCTATAGCCTTATACTTTTCCCATTACATCTATGAAATGATTCCTATCTACTCCATATTTGAAAGTTTGGCTTAGTTTGATATTTATTGTTTTACTGTAAAAATTCAAGCTTCTAAATTTTTGAAACATCAAATCCTAAAATTCTTGCCTTTGAAAGTGTTATTTTGAAGTTTTCTGTTAAATTCAAAGGTACTTAGTTACTTAAAATGTTATCTTTCCAAAAATTATTTACTTTTTCATCAAATCATTTTTCTTTAAAACATGTCTTGCTTGTTCTTAAAACATTTTCCCTTTTCATTGACTTTCGAAAAAAAAGTCCTCGCATGTTTTCAAAATATCTTCTTTGCATAGGTATTCAAATTTACTAAAATTGGAGTAGATAAGAACAACTTTTTATCATAGATCCCTTAACTTTCCTACTCTTCCAATGACTTAACCTTGGAGGAATTTCTAACTTACTAAATTTAAAGGTTGTATACCATAATGTATTGGAATTACTTTCTTTTAGGAGAAACCATTAACACTAAAACCTTTTATGAATCCTTAAAAAGGAGGATTTCATGTTTATGTGAAATTTTAAGGAATTAATTTTATATTTTATCGAAATACGCTATACAAAATATGGTGCTTTCCATACCTTGTACATCTCATTCACGTATTCCATATAATTTGCACAAAACATCTTTATTTGTGATTCATAGAAAATTCTATCATTATACATTACATTCTAATAAATTAAAATATGTTTACTCTATATTCACTTACACAAGATATTTCATATTAAATTCATTAATTTAACGTACATTAATTTTCAAAAGAACTCATTTTTCAAAACTGATTTAATATTTTCATAACTAGAAAATATTCTCATTTACTTATTCAAACAATAAGTGTACATGCAAACTACTTTAAAAATATCTTCAAAACACATTTGGATCAAAACGTATGTTGCGTAAAACACCGTTACTACAACCCAAAAATACAAACATATGGATCCAATTAAAATAAATATTAATAAATCTCATCTGCTATGTGAAAACATTTTCTTTGCGAGTCACCTACTATAACAATAGTGTCATATTCTATGTTTCCCTTATTTTTCACAAGAACATCTATTACAGCAATAAATGTTGTAACCTAAGTTTTCGTACTTAACACACTCTAGGTTTTTATATTTCAGAATCTTTGTTTACCTACAAAGAAGCTAGTGAGCTATACATGCTCTACTATTCTTCAAAAAGAATTTCACTTTTAACAAAATTTACATCATATAAAAACCAATTTAAATTTCATACCACTTTTTTTCAAAAACCCAATATTTACTTCCTCAAATATATTAACAATTATTTTTGTTTCAACTTTTCAATTCCAAAAGTTTCAATTTATTGGGCTAGACATAAAGTGGATTTTCTTCTTACTAAAAAATCTTACTCCATCCAAAATAAAAATAATCCCCTACTATCCCTAGGGAATTTCCACACTTCATATAACATTTGGATACCAATCTTCTCTCAAAACATGGCTTATTTGTACGCTATAAATTAGTAATAACATATGGCGTATGGCTCAACATACATAGGTCATCCCAAACCGAACTAGCAAACTATGCACAAATAAACTTTCCATATGTTAAAATCTATAATTAGGGACTACTTGGGTTCTGGTACATAATATATTTATATTTTATTCAAAAATACAAATATGTTTACTCACTATCTACAAAGAAATCCTAAACCTAGGCTCTGATACCAAATATAACGACTGGAATTCCAGTGGGTTCGGATTTTTCGCAATAATGCTAAAATCCAAGCCTACTAAAGCCCAAATGAGGTATTTGGTATCCTGCAAATAGGCAAAGACAAATATACTAGAGCTCAATAAATATCTCACAGTGAAACTGACTAAAATATAATGGTAAGTAAATACTCACCAATATAATAAAACTTTTTGAACAAGTGTTTAAAAGTTGGAAAGTCTCTACCATATGCCTAACCTGTAGAATATGAGGAGGGGGTCAGAACTAAAGTTCTGGTGAATGGACAAATTATACACTTTTAGGCTTAATTCTACAAATACCGTTTTATTCCATTTTCTATTATATTAGGTTTATTGTGTTTATACTACTCTCACCTCCATGCGTGAACTGTACCCATCTACTCCCTAATACATTAATACCTGATAACTAATACATATATGTAACTGTATACCCAATGACCGCGTCGATCCTAGGTACTACCCATAGTACCTTCCGTATCCTCCTCGAAAATTACTCCATAGTCTTGCTCCTAGATCATTCTATGACTACATCTGTAAATGATAGCTTCGTGAAGTCTACAATACAGATGTTCCATCATCTACTATGATGACGTAAAATTGCATCCGTGCTAGCCTATACTAATGCTCTGACATCCACAATGTACCACCCAGTGCATACCTTGAGGACTATACGTGATCGTTCTGTCTACTCCCTAAATCCCGGTTAACAAGGTCTACCTTTTACAGAACTCAGTCAATGATTTTCTATATCTGTAAAGGTCTGTTTCATTAGGCTTACAAATATTCTACTTGGACTATCACTTTTCTAATCGTGGCTAAGGCCTCATGTAGCCACCCCTCAACTAATCGAAAGACATTTAAAGAGCTAAATGGTTGTGCCATACTACAAACAATCTAAACATCTAATTGGCTGCGTCCCTCATCTAATGTCTCGATAGTAAAAGAATCATTGGCCTGTTTGTTTAACTCTAGTCTTTCCCGAACTCGCTTTTGGTTGATGATTGCATGATCTCCGCATGCGACTATCCTTTTAGATCTTGCCCACTAAAACCTACTTGCAAGTCAGAGTACGGTTTATATGAATATCCTACTCCATTCATCAACCTTTTGACTACCTACAAAGGTCCGTTTCATTAGGCTTGCAATGCAAAAGTAGTCATGGCATACTCTCTTGATGGAACACTTAAGACCTGCCTCCGGGGGTGCAGCTTTGTTAGGCCTACCCCAGAGGGCCATCCTAGAGTACCCTCACGTCCCGTTGAAGTCTCATAATTCCTTCTAGCCCAAAATAACTAAATTAGACGTGCTCTTTCCGTACTAAAATCTATGATGAACTTTTAGCCCAAATTTCTATTCTTCTCTTTTTATTTTCGCTTTTCTTATTTTACATCTAATTTCTGTAAATCTAGTTGTCTTCTATTTTAGTCCGTATTTGTGAATTCTTCTCTTTACTATTTTATTCATGTAAAAAGAAATAAAAAGAAGCTAATAGTTATAGGCTAAATTTCAACTTTAAATTAGATGTAAATAACTGTAAATTTCTTACTTTTAGGCTTATCCCTTTCTCTAACTGTCAAGCCTAATATTATTCATATTTAATTGGATTATTATCTTATTTTTCATATAAATAATAATTAAGTATAAGCTTTCTAATACAATTTATAGTTTTTAACATAATTAGTTACTGAAATAAATGCTGAATTAACATATTAAAAGGGAATCTAACGATAATATATCATAAACGTAAATGATATATAATTTAAATCCACTTACCTGTCGTCCTTAACTTTGCTTGTGCTCAACTTGGCTCCATGGTCTTCCTAGATCCCCTTCTAAGGTGTCTAATATTTTTATTGAGAGGATCTTCTCCTTTGAAATATTTTCCTTTTCCGGTCCAGCCTTAAGCAATCAAAGAAATATTTTCTATTTAAGGTTCAACCTTAGGCAACGAACCCACCATGAGAAAATCTGATTGTGAGAAAATAGCTAGGCCTAGGGTTCCATTTATAGTTTAGTTTGGGGATCTCAAGACATTGGATTTTCGGATTAAATCTGGGGTCACCACGTCATAGGGTCGTTTAGAGCCATTAGATCTATGAATGTATGGCTCCAATCGCACATAAATCAAAATAATACACTACGGCATGTCCCTGGACGAATTAACGTCCAGGGAGACATGCGCGTTGATCTATAGGTCGACTTATGTGTTTTAGGCATCGACCTTAGGGTCGACCCTTGTGGCTTGTGGGTCGACCTATAGGTCGACCCATCCTATATATTTTTTTTCTTGATTTTTGTTTCTTTCGTAATTTCTCCGTATCAACTCAGATTTCGACAAGTTATGTATGGAAATTGATCAGAAAATCTCCACGAACACAATAGTATAAATTTTGAGGCCATATTCAGACAATTACAAAAAATTTTATCTTCACTATTCATCATTAATTGATTATTTAATTATATAAAAATGTTTGGTGTTACACTTTCTATTTATAAAATATCGTTTAACATTCCAAAATTACCCTTACCTTTAATTTCCAAAGTGGAATCAACTACTTTCTAAAATATCATTTCGACATCTTATTATAAATCCAAATTTTGTGATATATTTCCCAATTTATCTAGTGATAAAAGTTTACCTTAACTTATAAACACCATATATAAATCCATGTTTTTTATTAACCAAATGTGATTTTACAACCTTCACTTCATTTGAAAAATACCACTTCTATAAATTTGTCACATTAATAAATTTCCACATTTACAAATAAATCTTAATATGTGTGTATGTGTGTGTACTACTTTATATAAAATGGTTAATAAATATTTATACCAAATATTTCTACCTTTTTTTAAAACCATACCCTCTATTATAAAAGATGGACTTACTTTTAAGATTTCAAAAACCTTTATCATGGTTGAAAGATCCCTATTTCAAAATATTTTATAAAACCGTAAATTTATAATCTCTAAAAAAATCATACTTTTAATTTTGAAATAAACCACTACTTTAAATAATTCAAGAAAAATTATTAAAGCATATATAATTCCCAAAATCACTTTGGAACCCCTTTTTAAATCAAATCATTTTTATAGTATTTAAGGCACTAAAAACAAGGCCCTATTGTAACGACCCGATTTTTCGACGTCCGAAAATCGACATCGATACGTCCATTGTATCAA
The DNA here is from genome assembly GCA_030765085.1 of Allium cepa. Taxonomy (NCBI): domain Eukaryota; kingdom Viridiplantae; phylum Streptophyta; class Magnoliopsida; order Asparagales; family Amaryllidaceae; genus Allium; species Allium cepa. Next base: position 563,402,529 of record CM060939.1, read on the forward strand.
ATGCCAAACAATCGAATGTCGGAAAACCGAACCATTAGGGTTAAAGAAGTAGGAGGTAGAAGAAGAAAGAGAAACAATATCAGAATCTCACAATTGCAGCGGAACAATATATAATAGATAAATGACTAATCTCTATAATAAAAAAAATTATATCTGTTATATACATTACATCATCAGAGTACAACACGAATTAACAACACAATTTAGGAAAATTATAATATCTTATCCTCCCAAAGCTGAATATACAACTTTCACAGCACGGCGGAATATAAATCTACGAAATTACGCCTCGTCATCCAGCTCGTATGCTGAGCTCCACAGCAGTCCATCCAGAATCTGTACTCTATAATACTCGGTCTAACCTGAGCATTATAGCGAAATAATACCTGAGTCAGTCTGGAAAACCAAAATATTTTTATCAAATCCGTTTGATATTATAATAGTGTCTATAGAAATTAAAATAGAATCTAGTTGAAATGCTTACATCTTATGTTCCAGGGGTTGGGCACAATCAAAACCTTATAGGCTTATTGGAGATTGTATTCCATACAATGGAAGGGCTATGGGGGTACCGTCCGTCACAGTATGTGGTCTAGATCACCGTACCGATGATCCACCCTAATCCCCTGCATCACAAGGCCGGAGCTATCCCTTACTGGATAGTCCAAATAAGTTCACCCCGCGGTTGGGACCGGCAACCGCCCACACAGCCGAAATAAAAGGACATCTAGATAGCAGTGACCATACCCTAATTGGTTGCTAGCCACTTAGCCTTGTGTGCACCTCCCCTATTTTAGCCATTCCCCGTTGATGAGGCTCGAGGCTATGTGTTGCCTTTTTAGCACACATATACTTTGAATGCTCACCATCCTCTTGACGATGTTCTGAAAGCATTAGTCCATTCCGGGTCCGAACGGAACCGAAGACACTACTCCTACTACATCCATTTTGGAATCACCCTCAGGATTAGTAAAGATTAGCCCTTGCACTTCACTGCTTCATCTTCGACTCCAAGCTCTTGTTTTCCTCATGAAAACGTTCAAACCAGATCGAAGTGGTTTTTGGGAAATTAATCCCGATCCCAGTCTCTTCGAAACGATCAACGTATTGGCCAATATTGATAGTCGGTTATTTAACTATCAACAAACAATCATCAGATTAAATAATTTTCCAACTTATTTATTAATCTCAAAGTATCTTCGCAAGATATATTTCCACTCTTCAACCCTTTGCAAATAGTTTTCAAATCACTTTCTCTTTCGGAAGAAAATTCCCACCTAATTGTTTTATTTCCACTGAAATTGGCCAAGCCCGAATATTTTAGGTTTTAAAATAATTTAAATCACTTTATCCAAAAATATATACCATTAAAAATTTAAATTAGAACTACTTAAAACACTTTATTCAAAATAATAGTTATGAAATTTATAATAATTTCTTATGTAAGACTTAAGCCAAAACTAATTAAGTTATTTTATAAGGTATAAATATTAAATAATTATCTTTTAAATCATAATACTGGTTAAATCATTAAAATAATTACTACTATAATTAATTTAAATAAATATTTAATTTGAAATTCTAATACAATTTAAAACAATAAAAGTTCTCTAAAACATTCTTTTAAAATCTCTAACTTATACTTGAAAATCTTACTTTGAAAATATACTTGGCATTTCAGGAAATACAATTTCCTTTTCACACCTTTATAAATAAATCACCATTTATTTAAAAAAAATTCCCATTCCTTTATAAATTCTCATTCTGAATTTATACTTCCAAATATCCACTGATATCTTATTTCACATTATAAACCCAGTTTATAAATCCGTCGTCTCATACTCCTTTTAAATCACAGTTTCAAACACTTAATCTGTTTTCAAATCGAATTTCATAACAAACTCCATTTTTAGAAAAAAATTCCTTTACTTACCCAAATTTATTTTTAAAATCCACTAATTCCATATTTACTTCTATATTTATGATTTAAAATCTTATTTTTAACTGAATTATCTACTTCATACCTCATTCAAAATCCTACCCTTTTATTTCTTCCCAAACATTTTAATCTTCAATTTTGAAACTAAAATCCCTTAAATTCAATCATTCAACCAATAATTAAAATTTAACAATATAAATTTTAATGGTTATCCAAATGAGTGAGATTAACTCACCTTTATTTTATCTGCAACCCAACTCCCAATCCGGCTTGCTTTCTTTCAGGTTTTGACCTTGTATAAACAATTTACGATTTATTAATATTCGAAATAAATCAAGCCATTTATCCCATTTTATAAATTACTTAACTAATGATTTTAATTAAACAATTTTTCTTTTTAAAGATCTTTTAGTAACTAAGATAATTTAATAAGTTTACTAACAAATTAATCTTCGTAATACATTATTTTAAAATTAAACTAGTAAATGAAAAATAGGTATATGTATATTTATTCAAAACCTCTTTTGAAATTACATGCACTAAAAAATATTAACCTATATACATGAAAAATCTAATCTTTATACATTATACAACATTTTATAAATATCCTATGATTTCCAAAAATCTTATATATATATAATACACATTAAATTCAAACAGAAATGTATTATATCTTATTGTAGAAATATCCTTCTTTAACATATACATTTTTTATCATTTCATGTTTCTGCAATATACTTATAAATTTAAATAAAAAATATAAATCTACCCATATTACCTTACTGCAAATCGCTCACTGCCCAGAACGAACCCACCAAAGTTGGCATGTCAGCAGAACAAGATCGCGACCACCCCTAGTGCCGCTCACCTCTAAATCTCCTTCCCTGCCATAGACACGACGCCGCCGAGATTCCATTGTCACGCACAGTCCAGACCAAAACCTAACCAAACTCCCCTCTTCGAAAATCCTTTGCCAAAAACTCTTCCCGCCTTAGGCTCAGCGTTGGTCTTCTCCAAACCCGGTCGTGCGTGCGTCGATTAGAAATGAAGTCGCGAATTCTAGAAAGAGGGATGCGATTCGATTTGTATTTCGATCGCCATTGATTTGAATAAAAGAAAAAATTAGAAGTCTTGGCCATGATTTTATTATCTTCGGTTGAAAATAAAGAGGGGAAAGGAAAGTAATTCGACTTTTATTTCTCATTTTTAAAAAAATGCTAGGTCGTTCAATCTTTAGAAAGAAAATGACGCGTGCAATACCAACGAACACGTGTTTGAAAGGCAGGACACGTGTCCCTTTGAAAAGAAGGCTAAAAAAGTTCTAATATTGATATATAATATAATTTATTAAATTCAAATTCAAATTGTTTCGATTAACATAGCTCATAATATCGATCTCCAATCGAGGCGTGCCCCTAGGCGTTTATAATGTAAAACCCCTATTTCGAATGCAATGGAAAAGGTTTCAGTCCTAATTTGACCGTATGGAGAAGATAGCTTTTTGGACGCAGTTATTATATTGAATTTTTGATATATCTTTCAACACGTTTACTCACCGAACGTTCACACGACAACTCCGAATGCTTCGAAAATTAAAATCAATAATAATACACTATTACGGATCCAATGGAACTAGTTTCGTCAAATTTCGAGATTGTGCCTTGGAAGACTATTTTTAAATATTAATTTAAACGATATATTTTTAAAACTGAACAAATCACCTTAAAATTAAATTTTCACACTTCTATTATCTTCAATATTACCAATATAAATTTTGTAAGCCATTGAAATATTTTAACAAACCATTAAATTCCAGATTCCTTATTTTACCCAGTTTCAATTGTTTAATTCAAAATTAATTATCCAAATAAATAGTGATATTTGAAATTCAAGTTAACTAACTTTCAAATATTCAAATATTCTCGCCTTCCTCTTTCATTTATTCTATTTTTAGATGCTAAACCATGTTTAAATGGTATTCAAAGGTCTTTAGCAAAGTTTGGTGGTGTTTGGAGTTGATTTGATTTGGTTTTGAAAAAGTTAGTAAGCATTTGGAAGAGAAGAAGAAGCCATTAAAGCTCTAAAAAGGAAGAAAAGAAGAGATCTTAGAAAAGGAAGAAGAAGAGGAATGATAAGTGTGAAAAAAGTGAGAAAGTAGTTGGTATTTATAGAAAAAGAAATGAAGTGGTAAATTACCAAAATATCCCTTTACCAAATTACCAAAATAACCCTACTTACTTCTAAAGTAATCTTATTTTCTTTCAACACTTAACATCACATTTCAAATCATTACTTTATGTCATTTTCGCTTAGATATTAAGTAAAGTATGTAATACTTATGTTTCTTTGATTTGATCTTTTACTTTTTGCTTTGAAATGACATTTCTATCTTTTTGTTCTTACTTTTTCTTAATTGTTTTCTAGAATCTTCTAACCTTATTTAGTAAAAGTAAACTTTATTAGTGAATTAATTAATAGTTATGCTATTTGAATATGTTCCTACATAAGAAAATAAAGGTGCGACGACGTTGCGACAACTTTCAATCGACAAAACGTCGTTTTCCGACAAAATGTTTTACGGTCACATTTTGACGTTTTAGTTAAATTATTTATTTATATAAACCAAATTTAAAATGAACATTTTACTTCTTTAAAATAATTAAAACATGTCTCTTTATATTTTAAAAACATATTTAAATAATATCAAAATCTCTGATTTTACAGTGTATGCAAAACTAACAAAATGCGAGAAACATAGGTTATTTTTGTAAAACGATTATTAACATGCTTATAAGTATTTTAATATACTTTTATTCTCTTTATTAGATGTTTTCAATAAGACTTATCTTTTTAAATAAATATTTAAACTTATTTATTTAAGCATTTATTTATTTTTAACAAAACTTAACATTTTGTTAATTTGTTCTAAAATCCAAATTTATACTTTTTAAATTATCAACTATAAGAATAAATAATTCCTCTATTATTATCTATTATATTTAACTAATTAATTTAAGTTTTAAACCTTTTTAAATTTAAAACAAATGAAATCTCTCAATTTCGAACTAGCAAAATTACGGGTCGTTACATTCTCCCCTACTTAAAAGCATTTCGTCCTCGAAATTACTCTAAACAAAAGTTTGCCCAAAACATTTATCTTTAAACTTAAATCCATATAATATACACAAATCATCTATATGAAATATCTTATTCGATCTCCTATTCAAATACACAACTTTATTTCCGAACTAGTATCAATCCCCCGATCCTTTAGTGCGAACTTTAATCAGGCTCTTTGCTCAGAAACCTTTGCTTTCCTTGCATGGCTCTAAACTATGGTAGAAAACTCAATACCCAACCATAAACCCTATTCAATGTTCGTCATCAAGAATCGAGTGGTAAATTCTCTTTCGGACTAGTGTAAACACTTCAAAGTTCCGAACTCGAATCTTAGGTCCAAATTTATGTTATGAAATGATTTACATATAAAATATGTATTTATTAACCTGCAAAAACTTTCACAAAAACTTTATCTTAAGATCAAACACTTTATAAAGGTGCTTCTTTATATAATCCCTTTAATTATTTATTTCCAAATAGTTTTATTAAAGGAAAATATTCTAATGAATCCATTTTTCACTCAAAAGATAATTTATCTTTAAAAGAGTCTTCCCACATCGTTTAACTCAGTATATTTCCTTTAACACTATTGTTATTTATAAATCATTCATAAAACTATTACTTAAGTTTACTACATCTTATAACTTATGTAAATCAATCACTTTTAAAGACTTAAGTTCAAATCCTTAATTAATGCTGGAATTCATTAATAAAACATTTTCTAGGTTATAATTTCCTTTTTGTTTATAATCACATTTATAAATTATACTTATCCAATTTCATTTACTCAGAATATTTCACAATCTTTTAGTTTTCATAAATTCCTTAGCTCCGAGTTAGGTATGATTCAGAAATTTTCGACTGTCCAAAATCGTCGAAAATCCCGCTTTATCTTATCAACTAGCGATCCCAATTTTATCTTTAGTTTATAACACTTTTATAAAGATTACTAATCAATGGTTCACATTATTTCCTTAACTTAAAAAAATTATATAGATCGAGTAACTCTGAAACAATCCAAGGAACTGGGTACTACCAATAGTATTATATATCCTCTTAACAAGAAGAGTAATACTTAAGAGAAGTACTTACCATCCGAACACATCACTTGCCCATTTTTAGTTTATTTTCGAGCCAATCGACTTAGTTATCATAAAATATCTCTTTTTATATTTGAAATAATACCATTTTCAAAATCCTTTAGAAATTACTTTGTAAAACCTATCTTATAAATTCCTTTTATCTTATATTAATTAACTTCATTTAAATTACCACAATTCTGTAAATTGCTCGAATTTAAATTCTAATTCCTTCTATATTTATTGTTTTACACAATCATTTAAATAAAATTTCATCTTAAGTCTTCATTTCTTAAATAAATCTTATTATTGAATACCCTATAGTCAAATCGTGAAACTTATTTCACAATATATTTATCTTAAATTTTCTAAATCAAACATTTGATCAATTTATGATAGTAACTTAACATTATCATTTCTTAAGTTATTATTTTGTAATAGGTATTAAAGATCTTAATTACCTTATCAGATTTCTTACTTATCGATAATCTTTATGAAACATCCTATAGTCAAACTGTGAAATTCTAATCACAAGATGTTCATATTTAAATTTCACTAATTTTGATTTCTAACTATACATCTTTTCAAAATATATACTTTATATTCGAAATCTAATCCTAGGTAAAATTATTTCATTTACCAAGTTTTTCAAAATCAGTGTGTCGGTTCGCCTTTTTTAAATGTTTAGAAACTCTCATGGATAACGTTGATCAGGCGCATCGTTCATAATCCATAAATCGCTTAATAGATAAATCGACACAAAACATTTTTATTAGTCACTAACAAATGCGCACTCATATGTATAATACACTCAAACTCATTCAAGGGTGTTACTAACCCTATCTCTAATGAGTTACTCATCCTATGATATTACTAACCCTATCTCTGATGAGTCTTTACCCAACCAAAGCCAAGGTTCTCGCTTAACCTTCAACTCTAATACCAAATGTAATGATCTAGGCTTTTCAACCATCGACAACGACCACTTTCCGCCATAGTTTACACTGGTATCTCACGCTTTGCTTTTACAACCAGCATCTTGACTGAAACCAACCCTTCGATACTCGATCTCAGGGACATGTAGGAGAAAGAGTCATCCTTTCGCCACCTAACAAGAAGCGCGAACACCCTATCATGTACAAACCTCACTAAGCAAAGAGGATAATAGAATATGTCCATACAATGATGAAGATATCCAGCTCTCCTCTGGAAACTCCAACCATCTTCAGCTTAACCTGAAACTACTCGGATTTGACCCGAGTATTGAAAATACCCGAATCAGGATTGATAAACCAGTGTGAGATACTCAAACTTTAAAATGACCATGTTATCAAAACCTTTGAAAAGAAGGGTATCTCGTAAGACCACGCTAACACATAAACATAGACGGGTTTTTATCTTATGATAACCAAAATACTTTTATATCAAAATGTTTGATATTATTTCTAATGGCATTCTTTTGAAAACACTTTTCAAATAAACTTATTCAAATAAGGTATCAATATCTACACTAAGTTTAACGAAATATATCCGGACCGGGTTAACGGAATATATCGAACGGAATATATGATACCAAAAGGGGCAGCTGAAATGTTTGCAAGTCATTATAGCTATTTTGGGAATACAATCAAAATCGTAAATCTCGTATTGGGATTGGATTTCCAACATGATAGAAACTAGTGGAAAGATCAATCTGTATCCACGGCTTACGTCCATGACTCAGACGCCGTTATACAACAACAGAAATGGCTAAAAGTGGATACAATCTGCGAATAACATCCAAGGACTCGGACTTCGCGTATCCTTGCCAGGAGGCCCAAACGTATCTGGTACCTTGAGCTCAGAACATCAGATAACCCAAATCACTACTATCTGAAATGCGAGCATACATCTGACCACATCGAATTCCATCATAATCTGGGTGTGAGGCTCTCAAGGCTACGCTCAATTTCTTCAAAGGCACGTTTTTCATACAAAAACCACGCTTGGATTATAACAGGTTCCACTTTGAATGCCACACTGCCATTCCACGTCACACGACTGATTTCTAGAAAAGTATAACTTCCTGAGCTCGTATGTCTTGGAAAAGGATGTTAAGCTAAGAGAAGTTGCCTTCTCCACCACCAACTGATATACGTTTACAGAAACCACTCAAATGTAATTTAGAATACAATGTCAGACAAACATCCATACAAGTTCGTTCTGGGACTGAACGAAACCGAAGGCACTTTCCTTGGCCATTGCTAGGCGAGAATCCCTTGCAATCCAGAAAATCTCCATCACGAGGAGACCACTGCTATAAATAACTCTATAATAGGGGCCAACCAGAGCATGTTCAACAAGCAGTCTTCACGCTATAAAGATTCACGGTCTTCAATAATCATCATCTTTAACATATCTTCACTTTCAAACGTATACATTGGTTCGAAATGGTTTTCAGATAGGAATTATCCAAATCCGACTCTGGTTCCTTCGAAACCAATCATCGCTTTTAAAAAGATGTTAAGTTCATACGTGGATATCAATCATTCATCTATTACCTCATCTTTTAAAACAAATATCTTTCTTAGATATAATATTTTCAGTTTATTCCATTTTCTTCTCAAATGTATATGGAATCATTAAGCCTCATTTATCAAATCATTTGGTTTACTTAAACCTTTCTTAAATTCTAATCATTTTCTCTTTTACTTATAAAACTTTTCCAAATCATCCATTAAATCTTAATCGTAGATTTCTTATATTCAAGCTATAACATTTAACTTAGGAAAAATATTCCCAAATCATTCATTAAATCTTAATCAAAGATAACTTATATTCAAGTTATAACTTTTAACTTAGGGAAAATATTCCTAAATCACTCATTAAATCTTAATCAAAGATAACTTATATTCAAGTTATAACTTTTAACTTAGGGAAAATATTTTCAAATCATTCATTAAATCTAAATCAAAGATTTCTTTCTTAACTTCAAATCATATTCTTGCAAATCGAAAATTTTCATAACAGAGTACTACTGCCACCTTAGATATGGTAAATTTCACCTCCAGGGACTAATGGCAAGTAATCCTACATCATGAATATCTTTGTCTTTTAACTTGGAAAAACTTAAATATGATTTTTTAGAGCATCCGGACTTTCCTTTCGATCTGTTCTACCCCTCGCCTAGGAAGAGAAAATATAGGCCAAGTAAGTTCAGGGCACTGGTTGCTCCATCCCTTAGCTTAGTTAAACACCTTGTTTTATCATCCCAGATCTCACAGGTGGGACCAAATGTACTAGTCATTTCCGCATACTTAGTTTGTTATTATATTCAATCTTCTTCACTTTTTGTTTAAGTGTTACAAACAATTTCCCTTAACCATTTATTCAAACTCTATTAAAAATTCCAAATCATCCTTACATTACTTAATTATTGCTTTAAAGTCATTCACAAAAGATTTAGAAAATAATTGTTAAGTTTAAATCTTCTTTTAAAAAGTCGTAGCAACGGCAGTAGAAAAGTGCTGTGGAAAGTGCTTTATAAGCTTATTTGATTCAAACAACTTTTTAATATTTGAAAATTCATATTTTCCATTCCAAATCTCTTTTAAACCATTTTAATAGATTTACCAAATTTATTTCATATTTTTAAAACATATAAAAATATCATTTATAAAGAAATACCATTTTGGATTCCGAACTGCAAAACAATGATGTTTTTAGAAAATTGTTTTGGACATATTTCAAAATCTACTCAATGAAATCTTGATTTTCTTTCTTCATTGGAAAACTATTATCATTGTGGACCAAAGAAATTTTTTTCGAAAAAATCCGACTTATAATTCATTCTTCATGTCAATTTGAAGTTACGGGTCGAAATTTACGAACTACCGCTACGCGACAAGCTCGATTTTGACCAATTTTGTGAATGCTTCAGAACTTGTCCAAAACACTTCAAATTTGTTTTAAACCATATTTAAACTTATTTAAAATCATTAAGAGGCTAAATAACTTCCATTCACTTATTTGTATGGATTTAATTCTCATTTAATTAGCTTTGGTTAATTATTAATCATTTCTCTAATCATTTATCAAACAAGTCATCAACTACATAATCAATCACATAATCAACCAATTTGCAACCAAGTTGTCAAACATTTAATCGTTCAACATATTTAAACTTTTCGATCATTATTCTTGAAATAAATTATGGATTAATTAGTAAATAAGAGTACTCACCTTAAACTTAACCAATTCTTCCTACCAACATTTATATGTAACAGCACTTCACTTAAACTTCAACTAATCAACTTATACTCCATTTCCGTTGCTTTATGCCATCGACCACTTCTTTCAAACTTCCAAAAATCCGATAGAGCTTCCGCGGCACCTTAAATTTGCTCCTAGATCCTTGGAATGAAATCGGCGGCACTTCCTTCTCTTTTTCTTGCTCCGGAGCTTCACGACTTGCTTTCCTTCTTCCATAAGTTCGGCCTCCTCCTATTCTCGCCTTCCTCTTTCATTTCTTCTATTTTTAGATGCTAAACCATGTTTAAATGGTATTCTAAGGTCTTTGGCAAAGTTTGGTGGTGTTTGGAGTTGATTTGAAATGGTTTTGAAAAAGTTAGTAAGCATTTGGAAGAGAAGAAGAAGCCATCAAAGCTATAAAGAAGAAGAAAAGAAGAAAGCTTAGAAAAGGAAGAAGAAGAAGAATGAAAAGTGCGAAAAAGTGAGAAAGTAGTTGGTATTTATAGAAAAATAAATGAAGTGGTAACTTAACAAAATATCCCTTTACCAAATTACCAAAATAACATTACTTACCTCTAAAGTAATCTTATTTTTTTTAACACTTAACATCACATTTCAAATCATTACTTCATGTCATTTTCACTTAGATATTAAGTAAAGTAAGTAATAATTATTTTTTTTTGATTTGATGTTTTACCTTTTGCTTTGAAATGGTCTTTTTGTCTTTTTGTGCTTACTTTTTCTTAATTGTTTTCTAGAAGTTTCTAACCTTACTTAGTAAAAGTAAACTTGATTAGTGAATTAATTAATACTTATACTATTTGAATATATGTTCTTATATAAGAAAATAAAGGTGCGACGAAGTTGCGACAACTTTTAATCGACAAAACGTCGTTTTTCGACAAAATGTTTTACGGTCACATTTTGACTTTTAGTTAAACTATTTATTTATGTAAACCAAATTTAAAAATGAACTTATTACTTCTTTAAATAAATTAAAACATGTCTCTTTATATTTTAAAATCATATTTAAATAATATAAAATTTTCTAATTTTACAGCGTATGCAAAACTGACAAAATGGGACAAAATTTGGTTATTTTTGTAAAACGATTATTAACATACTTATAAGTATTTTAATATACTTTTATTATCTTTATTAGATGTTTTCGATAAGACTTATCTTTTTAAATAAATTTTTAAACCTATTTATTTAAGCATTTATTTATTTTTAGAAAAACTTAACTTTTGTTGATTTGTTATAAAATCCAAATTTATACTTTTTAAATTATCAACTATAAGAATAAATAATTCCTCTACAATTATCTATTATACTTAACTTATTTATTTCAGCTTTAAACCTTTTTAAATTTAAAATTAATGAAATCTCCCAATATCAAAGTAGCGAAATTACGGATCGTTACACATTCACAAATTTATTTCCATCCTAATAAATTTTATTTCAATGACCATTTTACTAAGCCTACTTTGATTCATTTCCTCAAAGCTCTCCTTTAATTAACTTAATTTAGTTAAATCCCAATTCAACTCAAAATTTTAAATTCTATTTCATTTACCTCATTTAATTGGTATATCTATCACTTTACTTTATTGTCATACTTACTTATTTCATTTTCACACTTATTTTAATTTAACTTTTCTTCAAATTAGGTTTCATTCTAGCAATTTCAGATTTTAAAAGTTTTCAAACTCAATTATATTCCATAAATATTTTAAATAAGATTCCAGAGTCTAAGCAATTACTTAAATATTTCAAAATTATTTTTGAAATCAAGTGTATCCCAAAATCCTTTAGTATATCCAATATTCCTTTATATTTAAAAATCAAAGCGGTTTTACTAAACCAAAGTTTCAACATTTCAAAATCATTTTTGAAATCAGTTATATACAAAATCCTTCGGTAAATTCGATTATCTCTTTGAATTCCAAAGCCAAATCTAGTTTTGCAAACAATTCCAATTCAAAATATTTTGGTAGCCATTCCTCTTCTGAAAACTCGAAAATGAACATCGATAATGCTGCGGTCATCACCGAAGTTATTTTCCAGCGACCGAAAAGAGTTTAGGGCTTTTAACTCTTTAAAACATTCTCCAAATATTTTTTAATTTCAAATCTCACCAGATTTCAAATCCAACTCAAAAATATTTCCCAAATAATATCATCATTATTTCTCCAAAACCTTTGAAAATCATTTTCAACTCAAAGAAAATTAAATTTTCCAAAATTCCAAATTCTTTCAATCTATATTCAAACATTACTCTAGAATTTTATACCATTCCAATTATGAATCACCTTTAAAATTAACATTTACAAATTACGTCCTATTATATAAATGAAATTTCTTAACTTTGGCTATGATTTCAATTTCTTGTTCAATTTTTACACAACAATAATAATAATTTTAATATTATCACTTCCTAACAACCAAGCAACCATATATAACTACAATAATTTTCAAAAAATTAATTCTTTTATATACAAAAATAGTTTGGGCAAAATTATTTCATTTACCCTATTTTAAAACAATACTGTGTCGATTTATCTTGTTTTAGAGTTTAGAAACCCCTATTGATACGGTTGCACTTCCCGTATCGACAAGAATCCATAAACAATCAACCAATAAGTCAACACAATATTAAAAAAAATTATATTCACTAACAAATACTCGCTCATATATATTAATATACTCAAACTCATTCTAAAGTACTTACGGACTCTATTTTTAATGAGTAATCCCGACCAGAGTCACAGTTCTCGCTTATCCTTCAGCTCTGATACCAAGTGTAACGACCCGATTTTTCGACATCCTAAAATCTACATCAATACGTCAACTGTATAAAATGCCGAATAATCAAATGATGGAAAACTGAACCATTAGGATTAAAGAAGAAGTAGGTAGAAGAAGAAATAGAAACAATATCAGAATCTCACAATCACAGCGGAACAATATATAATAGGTAAAGGACTAATCTTTATAATAAAAAGAATTATATTTATTATAAACATTACATCATCAGAGTACAACAGGAATTAACAACACAATTCAGGACAATTGTAATATCTTGTCCTCCCAAAGCTGAATATACAACTTACACAGCATAGCAGAATATAAATCTACAAAAATACTCCTCGTCATCCAGCTCGTCTCCTATCCACAACAGTCCATCCAGAATCTGCACTCTATAATACCCCGTCTGACCTGAGCATTATAGCGCAATAACACCCGAGTCAGTCTGGAAAACCAGCGTGAGAAAACACACTCAATTGAATTATTAAAATTTTCAAAATCCTTTGAAAATCAAAGGTATCTCGTAAGACCACGCCACAAATAAACATGACGGGTTATTACCTTACGATAACCAAAATGTTTTTATCAAATCCATCTGATATTATAATAGTGTATAAAGAAAGTAAAATAGAATCTAGCCGAAATGCTTGCATCTCACGTTTCAGCATAGTTGGGCACAATCGAAACCATATAGGCGCTTTTTGGAGATTGGATTTCATACAATGGCATGGCTACTAGGGTACCGCCCGTCACAGTACGTGGTCTAGATCACCATATCGAGGTTCCACCCTGATCCCCTGCATCACAAGACCGGAGCTACCCCTTACTGGATAGTCCGAATAAGTTTACCCCACGGTTGGGATCAGCAACTGCCCACACAGCCGAAATAAAGGGACATCTAGACAGGGGTGACCTTGCCCAAATTGGTTGCTAGCCACTTAGCCTTATGTGCACCTTCCCTGTTTTAGCCATTCCCAGTTGATGAGGCTCGAGGCTATGCGTTACCTTTTTAGAACACATATACTTTGAATGCTCATCATCCTCCTGACGATCTGAAAGAATTTGTCCATACAAGTCTGTTCCGGGTCCGAACGGAATCGAAGGCACTACTCCTACTACATCCATTTTGAAATCACCCTCAGGATTAGTAGCGATTAGCCCTTGCACTTCACTGCTCCATCTTCGACTCCGGTCTCTTCGTAGCGATCAGCGTATTGGCCAATATTGATAGTCGGTTATTTTACTATCAACAAACAATCAACAGATTAAATAATTTCCAACTTTTTTATTAATCTCAAAGTATCTTTGCAAGATATATTTCCACTTTTTAACCCTTTGCGAATAGTTTTCAAATCACTTTTTCTTTCGAAAGAAAATGCCCACCCCATTGTTTTATTTCCACTGAAAATCGCCAAGCCCTAGTATTTTAGATTTTAAAATAATTTAAATCACTTTATCCAAAAATATATACCTTTAAACATATAGATTAAAACTACTTAAAACACTTTATTCAAAATAATAGTTATGAAATTTATAATAATTTCTTATGTAAAACTTAAGCCAAAACTAATTTTGAAATAAAGGTTATTTTATAAGGTATAAATATTAAATAATTATCTTTTAATTCATAATACTGGTTAAATCTTTAAAATAATTACTACTATAATTATTTTAAATAAATATTTACTTTAAAATTCTAAAACAATTTAAAATAATAAAATTTCTCTAAAACATTCTTTTAAAACCTCTAACTTATACTTGAAAATCTTACTTTGAAAATATACCTGGCCTTTCAGGAAATACAGTTTCCTTTTCAAACCTTTAAAAATAAATCACTATTTATTTTTAAAACAAATTTCTCATTCCATTATAAATTCCCATTCTGAAATTATACTTCCAAATATCCACTGATATCTTACTTCACTTTATAAACCCAGTTTATAAATTCCATAGTCTCATACTCCTTTTAAATCACAGTTTCAAACACTTAATCAGTTTTCAAATCGAATTTCAAAACAAACTCCATTTTTGAAATAAATTCCTTTACTTACCCAAATTTATTTTCAAAATACACTAATTCCATATTTACTTCTATATTTATGATTTAAAATATTATTTTAAACTAAATTATCCACTTCATACCTCATTCAAAATCCTACCCTTTTATTTCATCCCAAACATTTTAATCTTCAATTTTGAAACTAAAATCCTTTTAATTTTTATAAAATATCACTTAAGACTCCAAAACTCTTTTATTTTCATTTATTTAAAATCTCTATCTTTATTTTCGTATTCAGAATTTATTTAAATAAAATTTTAAAATCAGACTTTTATATTTTTCTAAATTCAGTCTTTAATTTACCCAAATTCACTATATTATTTACATAAAAATTCCTCTTTTTTTCCTTAAAAAATCCAAACTTATATTTTTTTTCATTCCCTCAAATACCAATATATATTCAATCAAGCCGTAGCATTCAATAATTCAATTCCAAATATAATCGATATAATCATCACAAATTATCACATAGTTCACATCGTTGAATATCCAACCTGTTTCCCTGCATCCACAGATGCTAGCACAATATAAAATACGAATTCCACTTCGAGGAGGAATATCGCGGTATATGGCTTCATCCACTATTACACGGGGTGCATAGGGTCTCATCCGCTATATAATGCGGGAAATCAATCACTCTAATATATATACTATTATATATAATATCATATCCAATTAATTCGATCATTCAACCAATAATTTAAATTTAACCATATAAATTTTAATGGTTATCCAAATGAGTAAGATTAACTCACCTTTATTTTATCTACAATCCCCTCCCAATCCGGCTTGCTTTCTTTCAGATTTTGACCTTGTATAAACAATTTACAATTTATTAATATTCGAAATAAATCGAACCATTTATCCCATTTTATAAATTACTTAACTAATGATTTTAATTAAACAAACAATTTAAATTTAAACAAATTATCTTTTTAATAGTAACTAAGATAATTAAATAAGTTTATTAACAAATTAACCTTCGTAATACATTATTTTAAAATTAAACTAGTAAATGAAAAATAGGTACATGTATATCTATTCAAAACCTCTTTTGAAATTACATGCACTAAAAAATATTAACCTATATACATTAAAAATCCAATCTTTATACATTCTACAACATTTTAGAAATATCCTATAATTTCCAAAAATCTTATATATATATATATATATATATATATATTAAATTCAAACAGAAATGCATCATATCTTATTGTAAAAATATCCTTCCTTAACATATACATTTTTTTATTTCCTGTTTCTGCAATATACTTATAAATTTAAAAAAAAATATAAATCGACTGTTATTACCTTACTGCAAATCGCTCACTGCTCAGAACGAACCCACCAGAGTCAGCATGTCGCTAGAATGAGATTGCGACCACCCCCAGTGCCGCTCACTGCTCAGAACGAACCCACCAGAGTCAGCGATTAGAACAGAAGTCGCGAATTCTAGAAAGAGGGACGCGATTCGATTTTTATTTCGGTCGTCATTGATTTGAGTAGAAGAAAAAAGAAGTCTCGACCACGATTTTATTATCTTCGCCTGAAAATAAAGAGGGGAAAGGAAAGTAATTCGATTTTTATTTCTTATTTTTTTAAAATGCTAGGCTGTTCAATCTTTAGAAATAAAATGATGCGTACAATACTAACGAACACATGTTTGAAAGGCAGGACACGTGTCCCTTTGAAATAAAGGCTAAAAAAGTTCTAATATTGATATATAATATAATATATTAAATTCAAATTCAAATTCAAATTGTTTCGATTATCGTAACTGTAACAATCCGCATATTTATCGATTGTATATTTAAATATTTTATTTAGATATTTCATCGTTCATCGGATTCTAGTCCGAAAACCTACTTTTTGCAAACAGTCGAATTGGGACTCAAGACCCTTTCCATTGAATTCAAAATGCCGTTTGCAACCTTTTGGAGTACAAACATTGATATGTTTGGAGCTTGCTAAAAATTTGACCTTTTTCACTTTGGGTTTGGGTTCAGCCCACTAGCCAACTTAATACCCCAAACTGAACCACTTCTCTTCATTCATTCCCTCTTCCTTATCTTTACAGTTCTAAATAGAATAATGGGGGAAAAGAAAAGGAATTAAAATCCTAAGCCCTAGTTTTCATTTGCAAATCAAGTTCTAGCTCCAAATTCAAAGAGAAGCATTGGTAAGTATCATCTCCTTCTTCTCCAACTCATTCTCTCTTTGATTTCAGAAAATTCCTAAACCTAATTTGGGAAATGTTTCTCTTTTAAGCTTAGATTCAAGCTTCTTGTGTTGAGATTGAAGTGTGGTTGATCTTCCCTTGTCTTCAAGCTTCTCATTCATTTGTTTTGGTTTAAAGGTGAGATTTTTATCTCACATCTACATCTATATCTATCTTTGATGTTGGACATGAGTTCCTAACACTTATTCATGTGCATTTGCTTTTGGTTTGGATTGATTGGGTATATATTCCAACTTTTGGTTCTTCGGAAGCAAAACCTATGAAAATCCTTTTACGGATGTTCAAACGTGTTCTTTGTGATGCATCGAAGAGCCTATAGGGCCGGGTTGTCGATTGGCATAAATCCCTTGCGCCATTGCTCGATCGGTCGCGAATTTGTTGGGTTTGCATATTATTTTTTATAGGCAGAAAAAATGCCTAGGTTCCAGTCAGTCGACTGGACTTTGAATAAAGTCGACTGGCTGTAGCCAATTGGTGTACAAAAGGCAGATAACAAAGACATGAGGTCTCTGTTTCCTGCAGTCAGTCGATTGAACCCATTGAGCCAGTCGACTGACCTGCTCTAAAAAGCCTATTATGCCTATTTTTCTCTATTTCTCTTGTGTTTTCAAACTTAATCGATTCGGGTTTATTCCCACTTGTTGTATCAATTTTTATTCGACTTTGATGATTTCTATTTTGGGATTTTTGGAAATATCCATTTTGATGGATTTGATATCGATTTCTTTGGATTTTATTCACGTCTTCGAATGTGAATTTTAGTGATTGGTTGTTTCTACAATCATTTCTATGATTTGTCACTTTAAAAAATATAAAGGTTTCAATACTATTAGTAAATATCAAAACTCTTTTATCAAAACGATTTCAACACTATTTTATTACAAAGCTTGTTTCTTAAACCGTTTTCCAATCTACTAGCATATACAAACCTTTACCTCACTCGTATGAGAAATCTAACTAAACGACTTAGTAAAACAAGTGGTATGGAACGCTTGCGTTTACTTTGTTGGTTAGTTCTTGGACTTGTTCGATTGAATCTCTTGTGACAATTTTCTAGTGGAGATCTACAATTTGCTCGTAAATATTTAAGTTAAGCTAGTGGTTATGGGACATGAAGCTAAGCTCATATATTTACTAGCTTAGAGTAATTGACACTTTCTTGATGATCATTGAGGATCATTTTTGTGTTTTAGACTAGCGCTATGCTATGTTTCTTTGTCCACGAAGGGGACGGTACCTCGTTTTATTGAGTTTCATCTCATTTCTATTATAGGCTAATGACATATTTATTTCTTGGGGTTTCGACCTAATTTTTGTGGGTTAGCGACCCACATTTTTATGGAGTTCGGATCTTCGGGCGTACCGTTGTACTACGTCGTTGTTCCGAATTTTACGAGTTTCAGGTTCCTCGGGCGTACCATTGTACTACGTCGTTGCACCGGCTCTATGGTTAGCGACCATGGGAAGCGTCCCGTTTGTGATACACGTGTTGGTGAGTTTTCAGGCTCCCGTTTTGTGATAGGGCTCCCCTTTTTTGTGATTCCTGGATTTCTATTGATGATTTCTAGAATTTGAATTTCACCAATTTTATGATTGGCATTTATATGTTGTCAATATTTGTGGCTTGGTGAATGAAATAAGGAGTATGACATTCCTTTTGATCTTTGAGAAGATTCTTGTAATATTGATTAATCTCTGGTTGGTTTTCGTTTACATACTTATCATAGTATGGTATTATGGTTTTATATGTTTATGCCATATCTCTTATTCTATATCATTACATCTGATATTTATAGTTAGACTGATCCGTTTATTATCTTATTAAATAATACTCGGGTCAGACCGAGATGTTGCAGATGCTTCTACTTGAACCCTCTTCTGGAGTTATTATTCTGACTTTTGGCTAACTACTTAGATGGTAGTTTATTTTGTAGTATACATTTGAGATATAGACTCCAGGATGTGTACTTATTCTTTTGTCTTGCACTTGTAACTATTCTTTTGTGATATTGTGGATCTTGTATGACCACTGCTATGATGTACACTTCTATGTGTAATATTCATATCTTTTTCCGCCTTTTTGATATGGATATCTGTGACTTATTTATGTTATATTTATTTCTATGTTTTTTTCCGAAGACTATATAGCCACTGTGTAGTAGTTTTGAGTTTGTATCGGTATGTCGGATTTCCTCCTAAAATGCATGTTATACTATCTGACATATCGGTGCTCGCACTAAGCAATTACACGGAGGGTCGCTCCTCAACAGCCTTATTCTCCGTACTAGTTGACGACATTACCCCGTAGTGTCCTTGGTTAGCGTGGGTATAGAGGTAGGGCGTCACAGCTTGGTATCAAAGCCAAATTTCGGAACAATGTAGAATAATTTAACAAGGATCGTCGTCCTAAGTCCATCTTAGGAGTCGTGCCTTAGGATTTAATTCGTGTCTTCGTACCGTCCTATCATATTTTCTTTTGTGATTCCCTGTTTTATCAATCATTATTGTTTGATATTCATTTGGTGAATAACCTTTTTCTTCTTCTTCTTTCTTTCTTAATGAAGAGAAATGGTTAGACCTGGCCGTCCCAGCGCCGGTCAATCTAGTGCTACTCCCCAAGATGGAGTATTTATGTCTGCCCAGCAGCTTCTTACTTTAGTAAAGAATGCTCAAGCAGCCGGTTCTAATCCGGAGTCTACTCACCCTAAGTCTGGATTTGCACGTTTGTGCAACGATTATACCAATTTGGGTGGGAAGCCATTCAAAGGTTCTGAAACCATTATTGAAGTCCAGGCTTGGCTAGGAACATGCGATCGAGTCTTTTATCGCAAGAATCTTATTGATCTTCACCGAGTCCAGTTGGCCTCTCGTATGCTCCAAGAAGAGCATTAGACTGGTACGAGCTTCTGATTTCTGAAATAAATGAAGTGGATCTTACTTGGGAGAAATTCCAAGAACGATTCGAATTAAAGTTTGTGCCAGAAGCTGAGAAAGTGATATTGGCTCATCGTTTCATTGACCTTGTTCAAGGTGAATCCTCTGTGGTAGATTATGTCGCATCCTTCGAGTCACTTTCTAAATATGGGGTCGAATACATAAACACCCCATTGAAGAAGAACCAAAGATTTGTCAATGGCTTGAACAAAAATCTCAAGAAGCCATTACTTCTAAAGATAGAAGTTTCTTTTTATCAACTCGTTGATATCGCTCTTCGACTTGAAGAGACAGATAAAGAAAGTGATGTTGACGTTGTGGGTTCCAAACCAAACTTCAACAACAACAAGAAAATGCCTATTAAATCAAAGGGCCCTTATCCTAATAAGAAAGAAAAGCAAGCAACCCCTGAAGCAAAGATTTCTTCCTCTAATAGTGGGCAATGCTTCAATTGTGGTTCTAAAGACCATTATCCCAATAAATGCCCGAAACCTCTCTTTTGTCGCTATTGCAAAAGTTTGGGTCATTTTATATCTGCAAGTCCCAAACTTCAAGGCAAGAAGGAGGGAAAGTAAAATGTTGCACAACCCCTAGCAACACTTCTCGTGGTCAAGGTATTTCTCATTCTATCCTTGATGGCATTATTATGTTTCATGATCAACCTATTCGAGTTCTTTTTGATACGTGTGCATCCCATTCTTTTGTACCGAAAGAACATGTTGATACTTTTTCTTTAAGTGTTATTACTTTAATGACTTCTTTGATAATTTCGAATCTGGTTGGTGGATCCGCAACACTTAGTTTGCTTTGTAAAGATGTGGAGATTATTTTGTGTGATTTTTCTTTCCTAGCCGATTTGCATGTTATGCGTTACTTAGGCTTTGGAAAGATTTTGGGAATGGATTGGCTTAACCGTTATGAAGCTCATATCCTATGTCCTGAGCGGACTATCCATCTTCGACATCCTCAATCTGTCAAGCAGATTTCTATTATTCTTAAAGATTTGGATTCCAACTTAGTTGCATCTTTATATTCTTAAATCCTCATAATGACGATAATGATGATGAGGAAGATGTCATTTCTCTTATTCACGTTGTTCGTGAATTCTCCGACATATTTGAGCCCGCTTTAGGACTACCACCTAAGAGAGCAATTGAGTTCAAAATTAATCTCATCCCTGGAGCTCAACCTATCACTCGTCCTCCTTATCGCATGTCTAATAAGGAAAATGAGAAGATGCGCAAACAATTATCCGAATTGGAGACGAAGCAATTTATTCGCTCTAGTTCCTCGCCTTGGGGAGCTTCGGCTATTTTCGTGAAAAAATCCAATGGTACACTTAGGCTTTGCGTTGACTACCGCAAGCTTAATGATCTTACTATCAAAAATAAATATCCTTTACCTCGGATTGATGGTCTATTCGATCAACTTAGTGGTGCTAGAGTCTTTTCACAATTGGACTTGGCAACCGGTTTTCATCAGCTTCGTATTACAGAGGATAGCATTCCTTTGACATCGTTCCGTACTCGTTATGGATCTTATGAATGGCTTGTTATGCCATTTGGTTTAACGAATGCTCCGGCTTATTTCGTTGACCTTATGAATACAGTTTTTAAAGACTTCCTCGATCGATTTGTTCTCATCTTTATTGATGATATTCTTGTGTATTTTAAAGCTGAGGAGGAGCATGAAAAGCATCTTCAGATTGTGTTGGAAACTCTTAGGAGCAATCAATTGAAAGAAATTTTTTCTAAATGCCACTTTTTGCAATCTCGTGTGAAGTTTCTTGATCATATTATTTCCGAGTCCGGAATTTCCATGGATCCTTCAAAGACTGAAGCGATTCAAAATTGGAAGAGACCGGAGAGTGTGACAGAAATCCGTAGTTTCCTTGGATTGGCAGGATATTACCATCGTTTTGTAAAAGACTTTTCAAAAATTTCCATGCCTCTTACTAGTTTGATGAAGAAGGGATTTAAATACATTTGGTCGGACAAATGTGAGGCTTCCTTTCAGAAATTAAAAGAACTCCTTTTCGATGCTCCTATCCTTGTGATTCCCGAAGGAAACCAAGATTTTATTGTTTATACCGATGCTAGTCGCGGTTGTTTGGGTGCCGTTCTTACGCAAAGAGAAGTGTTATTGCTTATGCTTCTAGGCAATTGAAGCCAGCCGAGACTAGATATGCCACTCACGATTTGGAGCTCGCGGCTATTGTTTTCGCCCTTCGAATTTGGCGTCATTATCTTTTGGGAGAAAAATTTATTCTTTACACCGATCATAAATCTTTGAAGTATCTATTGTCTCAAAAGGAACTTAATTTACGTCAACAACGTTGGCTCGAATTCCTTGCATCTTATGATATTGATATTCTTTATACTTCCG
The DNA here is from genome assembly GCA_030765085.1 of Allium cepa. Classification (NCBI taxonomy): domain Eukaryota; kingdom Viridiplantae; phylum Streptophyta; class Magnoliopsida; order Asparagales; family Amaryllidaceae; genus Allium; species Allium cepa. The sequence continues at coordinate 563,425,325 of CM060939.1, forward strand.
GAAAGGAAAATCGCGTTGCCGATGCACTTAGTCGCAAGCAACAAGCGGTTGTTTCTATGATGGTATCCAAATGGAATGATCTCGGGGTTTTATCCACTTGTGAGATTCGAGATCGTGTTTCCGATTTATGTTCGTCTCTTGTTTTATATAGCCTTGAGGCTCATCCTTCTCTTTTAGACCGCATTCTTGAAGCTTAAAAGCTAGATCCCGAATTGGCTCATCTTAGCCAAAATTATAGGGATAAAATTGATATTGAAGGTTTGAAAGACTTTGGTATTGATTCTCGTGGCCGTATTCGAAAATTTGGTAGACTTATCGTGTCAAATATTAGTGATCTTCGTAAAGACATTTTAGAAGATTCACATGGTTCTAAATTTACCATTCATCTCGGTAGTAGTAAAATGTACGCAGATATGAAGCGACTTTATTATTGGGAGGGAATGAAATCTGATATTGCGAACTTTGTTAAGTGTTGCATGACTTGCCAACTTGTCAAGGCCGAGCATCAAAGGCCCGGTGGGTTATTGCAACCTTTAGAAATTCCAATTTGGAAGTGGGATCAAATTTCCATGGATTTTATTGACGGCCTTCCCCGTTCTCGTTCGGGTCATGATAGTTTATGGATGATAGTTGATATACTTACTAAATTCGCCCCCCCTTGGGTCCAATCGAACCGTTCCTCTCTCGGCCAAACTCTTTATTAAAGAACTTGTAAAATTGCATGGAGTTCCTTCTTCTATTGTTATTGATCATGATCCATTGTTTACTAGTGGATTTTGGAAGAGTCTTCAAAAAGCTTTTAGAACGAAGCTTAATTTTAGCACCGCTTATCATCCTCAATCCGATGGACAAACCAAGCGTGTGAATCAAACTCTTGAAGATCTTCTTCGTTCATGTGTGCTTGATTTTGGTGGAAGTTGGGAAGATCATATTTCTCTTGTTGAGTTTTTCTATAATAATAGCTTCCAATTTACTATTGGTATGGCACCTTTTGAGGCTCTCTATGGAAGGCCATGACAATCACCTTCTTGTTGGCTTGAGGCTGGTGAGAAGCTGGGTTTAGGTCCAGATTTTATTCGTGATTCCACAGAAAAGATTGACCTTATTCGTCATAGGATGAAAGAAGCCCAAAGTAGACAAAAATCCTATGCCAATAACCGAAGAAGGAAATTAGAATTTTTTGTAGGAGATTTTGTGTTTATTCGTGTTTCACCTATGAGGGGTGTTGTACGTTTCAGTCGATCGGGAAAGTTAGCACCACGATATATTGGTCCATTTCCTATCACCGAACGTATTGGTTCCGTGGCTTATCGCCTTTTATTACCGGCTTAGTTTTCTACTATTCATGACGTGTTTCACGTTCCTCAATTACGGAAATGCCTTCGAGATTCTGATTCTATTCATGAGCTCGGTGTTGTGGAAGAAATTAAAGTTTCGCCGAATTTAACTTATGAGTAACAACCTATTCGTATTACTGCTTCGGAGGTCAAACGCCTTCGAAATAAAAATGTCCCGCTTGTGAAAGTTCAATGATCCTCAAATCCTAAGGGTTTCTCTTAGGATCTAGAGAATTCATCGAGCGATCACATCCGGACTTACTTTCTCGTGCTCTTTGAGGTGAACTTTCTATTTCAGATTTCTTTTGTGTTGGTATGCTTTTATAGTTGTTACTTCTATCCATTTATTTCTTAAGATTGCGAGGATGCAATTTCTTTAAGAAGGGGAGTCTGTAACAACCCGCATATTTATCGATTGTATATTTAAATATTTTATTTAGATATTTCATCGTTCGTCGGATTTTAGTTCGAAAACCTACTTTTTTCAAACAGTCGAATTGGGACTCGAGACCCTTATATTGAGTTCAAAATGTCGTTTGCAACCTTTTTGAGTATAAACATTGATATGTTTGGAGCTAGCTAAAAATTTGACCTTTTTCACTTTGGGTTTGGTTTGGGTTCATCCCACTAGCCAACTTAATACTCCAAACTGAACCACTTCTATTCATTCATTCCCTCTTCCTTATCTTTTCAGCTCTAAAGAGAATAATGGGGGAAAAGAAAAAGAATTAAAATCCTAAGCCCTAGTTTTCATTTGCAAATCAAGTTCTAGCTCCAAATTCAAAAAGAAGCATGGGTAAGTATCATCTCCTTCTTCTCCAACTCATTCTCTCTTTGATTTCAAAAAATTCCTAAACCTAATTTGGGAAATGTTTCTCCTTTAAGCTTAGATTCAAGCTTCTTGTGTTGAGATTGAAGTGTGGTTGATCTTCCCTTGTCTTTAAGCTTCTCATTCATTTGTTTTGGGTGTAAAGGTAATATTTTTATCTCACATCTACGTCTATATCTATCTTTGATGTTGGACATGAGTTCCTAACACTTATTCATGTGCATTTGCTTTTGGTTTGGATTGATTGGGTATATATTCCAACTTTTGGTTCTTCGGAAGCAAAACCTATGAAAATCCTTTTACGGATGTTCAAACGTGTTCTTGGTGATGCATCCAAGAACCTATAGGGCCGAGTTGTCGATTGGCATAAATCCCTTGCGCCATTGCTCGATCGGTCGCGAATTTGTTGGGTACGCACGTTATTTTGTATAGGCAGAAAAACTGCCTAGGTTCCAGTCATTCGACTGGACTTTGAATCCAGTCGACTGGTTGTAGCCAATTGGCGTACCAAAGGCAGATAACAGAGACAGGAGGTCTCTGTTTCCTACAGTCAGTCGACTGAAGCCATTAAGCCAGTCGACTGACCTGCTCTTAAAAGCCTATTATGCCTATTTTTGTCTATTTCTCTTGTTTTTCCAAATTTAATCGATTCTGGTTTATTCCCACTTGTTGTATCAATTGTTATTCGACTTTGATGACTTCTATTTTGGGATTTTTTGAAATATCCATTCTGATGGATTTGATATCGATTTCTTTGGATTTTATTCACGTCTTCGAATGTGAATTTTAGTGATTGATTGTTTCTACAATCATTTCTGTGATTTGTCACTTTAAAAATATAAAGGCTTCAATACTAGTAGTAAATATCAAAACTCTTTTATCAAAACGATTTCAACACTATTTTATTACAAAGCTCGTTTCTTAAACCGTTTTCCCATCTGCTAGCATATACAAACCTTTACCTCACTCGTACGAGAAATCTAATTAAACGACTTAGTAAAACAAGTGGTATGAAATGCTTGCGTTTACTTTGTTGGTTAATTCTTGGACTTGTTCGATTGAATCTCTTGTGACAATTTTCTAGTGGAGATCTACAATTTGCTCGTAAATATTTAAGTTAAGCTAGTGGTTATGGGATATGAAGCTAAGCTCATATATTTACTAGCTTAGAGTAATTGACACTTTCTTGATGATCATTGAGGATCATTTTTGTGTTTTAGACTAGCGCTATGCTATGTTTCTTTGTCCACGAAGGGGACGGTACCTCGGTTTATTGAGTTTCGTCTCATTTTTATTAGGCTAACGACCTATTTATTTCTTGGGGTTTTGACCCAATTTTTGTGGGCTAGCGACCCACGTTTTTACGGAGTTCGGATCTTCGGGCGTACCGTTGTACTACGTCGTTGTTTCGAATTTTACGAGTTTCAGGTCCCTTAGGCGTACCGTTGTACTACGTCGTTGCACCGGCTCTATGGTTAGCGACCATGGGATAGCATCCCGTTTGTGATCCACGTGTTGGTGAGTTTTCAGGCTCCCGTTTTGTGATAGGCCTCCCCTTTTTTGTGATTTCTGGATTTCTATTGATGATTTCTAGAATTTGAATTTCACCAATTTTATGATTGGCATTTATATGTTGTCAATATTTGTGGCTTGATGAATGAAATAAGGAGTATGACATTCCTTTTGATCTTTGAGAAGATTCTTGTGATATTGATTAATCTCTGGTTGGTTTTCATTTACACACTTATCATAGTATGGTATTATGGTTTTATATGTTTATGCCATATCTCTTATTCTATATCATTACATCTGATATTTGTAGTTAGACTGATCCGTTTATTATTTTCTCATTAAATAATAGTCGGGTCAGACCGAGATGTTACATGTGCTTCTACTTGACCCCTCTTCTGGAGTTATTATTCTGACTTTTGGCTAACTACTTAGATTGGTAGTTTATTTTGTAGTATACATTTGAGAGGATGTTTACTTATTCTTTTGTCTTGCACTTGTAACTATTCTTTTATGATATTGTGGATCTCGTATGACCACTACTCTGATGTACACTTCTATGTGTAATATTCATATCTTTTTCCGCCTTTTTGATATGGATATCTGTGACTGATTTATGTTATGTTTTTTTCTATGTTTGTTTCCGAAGACTATATATAGCCACTGTGTAGGAGTTTTGAGTTTGTATCGGTATGTCGGGTTTCCTCTTAAAAAGCATGTTATACTGTTGACATATCGGTGCTCGCACTAAGCAAGTACACGGAGGGTCGCTCCTCAACAGCCTTATTCTCCATGCTAGTTGACGGCATTACCCCGTAGTGTCCTTGGCCAGTGTGGGTACAGAGGTCGGGCGTCACAGTAACTCAGAATCTCGATCTCCAATCGAGGCATGCCACTAGGCATTTATAATGTTAAAGCACTATCCCGAATGCAACGGAAAAGGTTTGGAGTCCTAATTTGATCGTATGGAGAAGATAGCTTTTTGGACCCAGTTATTATATTGAATTTTCGATATAACTTTTAGCGCGTTTACTCACCGAACTTTCACACGACAACTCCTAATGCTACGAAAATTGAAATCCAATAATAATACACTAATACGGATCCAATGGAACTATTTTGTCAAATTCCGAGACTATGCCTCGGAAGGCTATTTTAAATATCCATTTAAACGATATATTTTTACAATTGAACAAATCACCTTAAAATTAAAATTTAACACTTCTATTATCTTCAGTATTACCCATATAAATTTTATAAGCCATTGAAATATTTTAACAAGCTTTTAAATTCCAGATTCCTTGATTTACCCAGTTTCAATCGTTTAATTCAAAATTTAATTATCTAAATAAATAGTGATATTTGAAATTCAAGTTAACTAACTTTCAAATGTTTAAAATCAATTAAATATTTCAATTTCAAATATCCAGAATTTCTGGGTCATCACACCAATGCTACTAAAACATTAAACAAGCAAAATTATATCCATGTCATCAAATATGGCATTCAATAAGTCATATATCACAATATATATTAAAAGTAAAATGAACAATGCAAGGAATCCTATTAGATCTAACTTGGCACCCACGTCACATACAATATATAATCATATTACATAAATCAACCGCTTCGAGGCAGGATTCATATTCAAAAGGTTATCCGCCCTCACATGGGAACGTAATATGGTCTCATCCGCTCTAGGGTGAGTATGTATCCAAATCAATAATATAATTTAGCAAATTATCTAAACAGTTAATTATAATCAACAATAAAATATTCGCACTTCCAAGAATAATTTTTTTTATTGACTATATAATATTTTTTGATTAACCAAAAGGCGAGATGAACTCACCTTGATTTCAGAAGTCGCCCAACGTTCCATTTTGAATTAAAATTGAACAGATGTTCAATTTTAAACAAAATTTTCACTTGCTCCAAATCCATCCAATCCACGTCCATAACGTAGAATTTGCTGATAAGAGTATAATGCAACTCGTTGCACCCGGTTCCGATCTTGTATGAATTAGTTATTACCTTTATAAGATTTACCACATTTAAATTACATTATTTTACTTTAATCACCATCATTAGTGCTAATTATCATGATTAACAAAACCTAATCCTTCGTTTAACCACTCCATGCAATCGCAAATCAATCATTCAACCCAACATCACTATGCCTTTACATCACCAGACTTCACCGCGAGTTCACCGTAGTTAGCCCCAAATTTGACAAGTGTCTTGCCCTTGCTTTGAACCTCCATTGCCTCGCCAATCGCATCAAAATCAAACCCAAAGCTACGCCTGAATGGAGAGGATTTCTGGCCACCATGCGACGAACTAAGCGATCTTCACTATTGATCTTCTACATCACATCACACCAGTCCTGCGCAGTTAAAGCGCTCGGCAGATTCAAAGCGGTAGAGGTGCAAAAAGTCAGAGCCGGGATACAGCGAGGATATAGCGGGATAGAGCGGATAGCTCTAAAATAGCATATAAAACTCGTGCTTAATGTTTTTACAAATGTATAAATGGTAATTAAATGAAAAATTATCATTCAATTGAATTATAATTAACACATAAATGATTTTCAACAAAAAACATGTGCGAATATACTTTAAATAAACTTAAAACTGTTACATAACATAATTGAATTTAGTAGAATATTAGAGTATTTTCATTTCTGAAAATATCTTAAAAATTAAATCAAATAAATTAGTCTCATAATTTTTATAGTGTATAAACGAAATTTTTTAATTCATTTTATTAAAGAAGATATAGCGGAAATAGCAAAATATAGCGGGAACAACGGGATATAGCGGAAATAGCGGGGACTAAAGCGGAAAGGCTATATTTTGGGGCTATATGGAAAAATCGTAGCGGTAGAAATCCGCTATGAGATATTGCAGGGTTATAATGGGAAATAACGGGGTATTATCAACACAGCACCAGTCAACTTCCTAATTGAAGTCGGAGGGTAGTTTGGCCTAAAGTGGTCGAGACAAACATGGATCGTTGGATTTGGCAGTTGAAAAATGGCGGCTGAAACCTTTTTTAGTTAGGGTTTGGCAAAAGTGAGAATGTATAGGTCCCTATATAGAATTTTTTTTCAAAGCATTATTCATTCATCATATTTTCAAACTCCAAATGAGTCGTGCGTCTGGCGTTCTATATGTTATATCCCTATTCCGAATACAATGTAATATATATTGGGATCCAATTCCGTTATATACAGAAGATAACTTTCCAAACCCAATTATATTAAATTAAATTCCTTTAATTAATTTCTATGCGTTTCGATCTCGCATGACCAAACGATACATCTAATCACTACGAAATTCATCGTCGTGCTATAATTCGCTTTTATGGATCCAATGAAACTGGTTTTGTCGAATTCCGAGACAGTGCCTCCAAAGGCTATTTTTGCTTGTTAATTAAAAAAAAAATTAAATCAGTTTAAATCACTTTTAAATCCAAATTAAAAGTTTACTATCTCCATTATTGTTCAAACAGAATTTAAATCAATTTTCGAAATTATTTTTGCCCACAATAAATTCAAGATTCAATTATTTAAACAATTCCAAATATTCAAATTTAACAATTTAATTATCACATAAATCGCTATATTTGAAATACAAGTTATTTAACTTATAAAATTAGCTTTTCAATATTTAAAATCATTTAAATATTCTAAGTTCAAATGACTGAAATTATGGATCATTACATTCTCCTCCCGTAAAAGAATTTCGTCCCCGAACTTTCTAAGGTAAGAAAAATGCCTCACACCCACTTGCTTTTCAAAACCAATTATTTATACTAGATTCCCAAGTTGTTTTAAGCCTTTAACTTTCAAAAATCAAATTGTTGAAATTTTATTATCACATTTCTAAGTTTTTAATTTCGCTCATAGAAACTAACTGATACCATGCCACGTTATAGCAAGAATATCTAGTTTTAGTTATCAAAAAATTTCCAAATTTTCAAAAAAATTCTAGTGCCTTAAATTTACGGAAAATTTTGCCTGTGTCTCCTGTGCGTGGCTCGATCAGAAAAATTTACAATATATATAATCAAAAATATACATCTCAGATGGGGCATCCCATGGGGAAAATAATATTATAAAAGTACGATATGTAATCCAAGATGTGTACCTTTTTTAGTATTAGCAAAGCATATACAACCCATATAATGTGAAAGCGAGCTCCAAATGAGAACCATATGCCATCTACACCTACTAATAACTCAACAACCAATGAGAAATTGTGTACAGAAAGTACATCGCTATATATAATATAGACTATACGGTAACTACATGCAATTTTAGCAATGTAACAAGAGAAACCATCAAATTGATAATACCCATCCAATTTATTTATCATCATATCAATTTGCATTTTCAAATGTCAGCATTATATTTATATGCTTTCATTTCCTATTGACATGTTATTGATTCATTTTCAATTTATTTACATTCAATTTTTCCCATCCAATTGGTTTACATTAAATTATTAACATTTACTTTATTTACACTCGATTCGTTTACGTTCATTTATTAATTTTTCTTACTTACATACAATTTATTCACATTCAATTAATCCACATTATATTTAACCACATTTCATTCCATATTTAATTCATTTATGGATCATCTATAGAATCCTTTCACTTTAACTTTCTCTAAGTTAAATTTTATTTCAGTATCACTTAATATATTTCTTTCAGCACTAATATCATATAAGAACCATTCCATCAAATTACTTACTTAAGTTCATTTTGAAACCTTCTATAAGACCCTTCTTATTTTCATTATCATTCAACAATTAAGTTCATATGCAATTCTATTAAACAACATTCCAACCATATTCAATTCATTTTGCAACTCAAATTCATTTTCCTTAACTCCATTTATTTAACTTTACTTAAGTTAAATCTTCAATTTAATATCTCAATTCCAAACCTCTATTCCTATCAATACCATTTCCAAATTAGAAGTTCAAAAACTTATTATCTTATGTTTTCTCAAAACATTTAGATAAAAAAATTCAGGATTTTATATACTCGGTTTTGTTTCAAATCATTTTGAAATTGTATATATATAGACACATATATACATACATACATCTATACATATATATACATACGTACATACATAAATATACACATACACATATATATAGACACACACATATAACTCCTTTATATTTCAAATTACACTTCTGGAATCTAAAACAAATTTGTTTTACCAAAACAAAACTTCAATAGTAGCAATTCCTCACTTAGAAACTCAAAAATGAATGCCGATGATGCTGTAGTCATCACCAGAATTATTTTCAGCGGCTGAAGTGTGCTTTCTATCTCTTTTAAATCCTATTTCAAAATATTTCTAACAAATTTATCTTTAAATTAATACTATTCTTATTTTTCTAAAACCTCTCGAAAAACAATTTTCAAAATCAATGGGATTTAAAATTCTCGGATTTCTTATTTTAAAACCATTTTTATTTACAAATCATATTTATAAACTTACTTATAAAATTTCATTTCACATATTTTGATTTATTTTAATTATAATCAATATTCTACGATTTTTATTTATAAATTTATTTCTTATATGACTTAGTTTACAAATGTTTATCCTTGTTTAGATTATAATAACAATAACTTTTATTAGAACAATAATAGAAAATAATAACAATCAAATATTATCATTCTCTAACAACCAAACATGCCATATATAACTAAAATAATTTCTAAAAAATTATTCCTTTAGATACAAAAAATATATTTTAGGTAAAATTATTTCATTTATCAATTTCAAGAAAATACTATGTCGGTTTTACTTGTTTAAATGGTTAAAAACGTCTATTGATATCGCGGCATCCCACATACCGATCAGAATTCATTAGCCACTTAATAAACAAATGAACACAACATAAAACATTTTTATGGTCACTAACAAGTACACTCTCATGTATATGATATACTCAAACTTAGAATAAGGCGTTCCATTACCTTATTTCTCAATGAGTTGCCCTACCAAAGTGAAGGTTCTAGCTTAACCTTGTGCTCTAATACCAAGTGTGATGACCCACCAATCTGTAAAATCTAAGCTGAAACTAAACCATACATTTTCGACCTGAAAAGATGAATAGTTATGGAAAAGAAAGAGGGAAGAAGAAGAAGAGAAAGAAACTAAAAACAACACAGAATCCCACGATTGTAGCAGAACAATATATAATATAATATCAATGGTCTTTACAAAAGAGAAACTGTTATATACAAATATCAATTAGAGTACAACAATAAATCACAATCATCAAACTCTAGACAGTTGTAAAAACATGTTCTTAAAAATTATGACAATTTCAACAAATAAGCCGCACAAAATAAAAATATATGTGAATAAGACTTGAAGACCTACAACTCGTCTCCTGTGCTCCAATGCATCCAAAGCAATTTGTAAATCTGCTCTGTCTGAAGCAAGTATTAAAATAAAATAATGCCAAGTTAGTATGGAAAAGTAGCATGAGAAAACACATTCAACCGAATTTTAAAGTTATAGGAAGCCATTGAAAATCAAAAGTATCTCGTGAAGCCACACGCACATAATACGGATGGGTTTTTACCTTACGGTAACTAAAACAATTTATACAAAATCCTCGGATATTATGATAATGTCTAGAATACAAATACATAGTAATCATAGCCAAAACTATTACATTATTAAATTCCAACATACTAAGTATACAACTAAACACGTAAAGGCTCGTATTGGAGAATGGATTCTGTAGAATAACTGGGCTACAATGGTACCGCCAGTCATGGTGTATCTCTAGAAAAAATAACACCGAGGACCTCGCTTGGATCCTTTGCCAACGTAGAACCGGCATACCCTTTATTGGATAGTACCGAATATGATCACCCCTCCGTTAACGGGCCCTAAAGCAAAAAGATGAGTGATAATAGCACCTTAGATAGGGATGATCAAACCTTTAGTCAAGAGTGACCCATTAAGCCCTATTACATCTTCCCTATTTTAGTCATTACCGGTTGCTTGATGCTACGTTTTACCTTTTATATAGTACTTCCCACTTGGAATGCTAACACTTCCCTCCATGCAACAATGCAATACAAACATTCATCCATGCAAGTCTATTCTAGGACAGAATGAAACACTTGAGAGCTCTATCTTCAATATATATCATCCTTAAGTTGTCTTCTCTTCACAATGCTTAAGTTCGATCAAAGTGGTTTTCGGATAACATATCTGATCCCAGTCTCTTCAAAACAATATTCAATAATTTTTGGTAAACACAATCCCGATTTTTCAGGAAATAAACAGTCAAAGATAAGAGCGGAGATCACCTCCTAATCGTTAGTGGACGGATTTCTTTATCATTGTCCTAGGAGAACGAAATGAGATTTATGCGCACAGTACAAAATCATTGGAGATGACAGTGCTATATAACTCACTTGTTTCTCCTAAATATTTTCAAAGTTATGTTTTAGGTCCAATTCCTATAGTCGGTTATTTAACTATCGAATAACAAACATTCAATTAGGGATTTCATTCCATAGGGAAAACCAAAATGGTTAAGCGCACAAGCAACCACTAGCCTCCTTAATTAATCTATTATTAATTAAATTTACTTTGTAAATACTTGTCTCAAAGCCCTTCTACAATGACACACACACACCCACAAATCCCTATTTCCAATACTTAGAAAAATATCCATATACTTATCCCGATGGTATAAGCATATTCACCAACATTTGGGAAGATTTTCGTTTTTATTCAATTCTAGAATCATTTATAAACTCCATTTTAAATCAAAAAATGATTTATAAATTTATTTTTAACAAATATTCCTTTACGTTTTCCAAAACATGTTATAAGATTCCTCTTATAATCCACATCTTCTTATAAAACACTATTTAAAAATCTCAAAAACATTTATAATATAAATTCCAATTATTTACTTAAAAACACTATTACATAATAGCAAACATTATAAATAAATAAACAAACAAACACTAAATTTAAAACATCTTAAAAAATAATTAATAAATTCCATAACATTCTTAAATAAACAATAATAATTTATCTTCAACATTATTATAAATAAAAATAATTAATTTTGAAAACTATATTGATAAACAATAATACTTTATTACAAACCATATTAGTAATTTAAATAGTTAACTTCGAATTATTCAAAATACTGATAACCAACTTTGAAATAATATTAGTATAAATAAATAACTTTTTGAAACATAAATTTTTTCTTTGATAAAAATCCACACTTATTTTTCCACATAATTGTTCCCATATTCAGATAGCTATATTTATAAGCCTCATCTATTTTATGAAACTTCCTTTCATAAGACCCCTTTATTTATGAATTCTGTTTATAACTCCATTCCTTTATAAATCTCACTTATTCATAAGTCCCATTTAAAGCATCAATCACCATTCATTTTTAACGTTGCCCTTACATGGATAAATTCCTTTTAAATATTCATTTCTATTTATAAATTATCGCTTAACATTTTCAAATTTACTCTTACCTTCAATTTCTAAAGTAGAATCAACTACTTTCTAAAATATCATTCCACATCTTATTATAAATCCACAATTTTGTGATTTATTTCCCAATTTGTCCAATAATAAAAGTTTACCTTAATTCATTGACACCGTTTATAAATCCATGCCTTTTATTAACTAAATACGATTTTACAAATCTTCAATTCATCTGAAAAATATCACTTTTATAAATTGTCACATTTATAAATTTCCACATTTATAAATAAATCTTAACATATATAGGTCTGTATGTGAGTGCACAATTGTCTAAAATGGTTAATAAATATTTATACCATAATATTTCTATCTTCCTGTAAAACCATACCCTTTATTATAAAAGATGGACTTACTTTTAAGATTTTATAAAAATTTATCACAGTTTAAAAATCTCTATTTTAAAATATTTTATATAGCTACAAATTTATAATCTCAAAAAAATCATACTTTTAATTTTGAAATAAACTACTTCTTTAAATAATTCAAGAAAAATTATTAAACATATGTAATTCCCAAAATCACTTTGAAACCACTTTTTAAATCAAATCATTATTTTATAGTATTTAAAATATTAAAAATAAGGCCCAATGCTACCAAAGCGTTAAACATACAAAATCATATCCATGTCATCAAATATGGCATCGATAAGTCACATTTCACAATATATATGAAAAGTAAAGTCAACAGTGTGAGGAATTCTATTGGATCCCTCCAACCTAGCCCCTTGCATCACATACAGTATATAATCATAATCTATAAATCAATCATTTCGAGGCGGGATTCATATACAAAGGGCCATTCGCTCTTACATAGGAATGTAATAGGGTCTCATCCGCTCCAGGGCGGTAATATATCCAAACTAACAATATAATTTAGTAAATTACCCAAACAGTCAATAACAGTCCACAATAAAATATTCACCTAAACTAATTTTAATCGACTATACAATATTTTCTGATTAACCAAAAAGGTGAGATTAACTCGCCTTGATTCAGAAGTCGCTATATGATTACCCAAAAAAGTTAAAATTAAGTCACCTTGATTTCCAAAGTCGCCAATATTACGTTTTTAATTAAAATTGAATAGACGTTCATCTTAACCAAAATTTCCACTAGTTCCAAATCCATCCAATCCACCTACATATCATAGAATTTGCTGATATGAGTACAAAGCCACTCGCCATGCTCGATTTTGACCTCGTATGAATAAGTTATAACCTTTATAAGATTTTCAACATTTAAATTATACTATTTTACTTTAATCACCATCATTAGTGCTAATTACAGCGATTAACAAAACCTAATCCTTCATTTAACCACTTCTGGCCATCGCGACATCAACCATTCAACCCAACATCGTTGTGCCTCCAATCACAAAACTTCACCATGAGTTCACCATGGTCAGTCCCAAATTTGACAAGTGTCTTTCCTCAGCTTTGAATCCCCATTGCCTCACTAATCACCTCAAAATCTAACTCAAAGCTGCGCCTGAACGTAGAGGATTTCAACATCTCATCATAACGACCAACTTCTTAGTTGAAGTCGAAGGGTGGTTCAGCCTGAAATGGTCGAGACAAACGTGGATCCTTAGATTCGGCTGTTGAAAAATGGGGGCTGATCCTTCTTTAGTTAGAGTTTGGAAAAAGTAAGAATGTTTAGGTCCTTATACAGTAAAATTTTAAAGCACTATTCACTCGTTATATTTTCGTACTCCAAACGAGGCGTGTAACCTAGCATTCTACATGCTATATCCCTATTCCAAACATAATGGAATATATATCGGGTCCCAATTCCATCATATATAGAAGATAGATTTTCAAACCCAACCATATTAAACTAAATTCCCTTAATTAATTTCTACGTGTTTCGATCTCGCATGACCTAACGATACGTCCAATCAACATGAAATTCGTCAACATAATATAATTCACTATTATGAATCTAATGAAACTAGTTTCATCTAATTCTGAGACAGTAACCCGAAAGGCTATTTTTACATGTTAATTAAAATGAATAATTTTCGAAATCATTTTAAATCGCTTTTAATCCAATTTAAAAGTTTACTATCTCCAATATTATTTAAACAGAATGTAAATCAGTTTTCAAAATTATTTTTGCCCACACTAAATTTAAGATTCAATTATTTAAACAATTCCTAATATTCAAATCTAACAATTTGATTATCAAATAAATCGGTATATTTGAAATATAAGTTACTTAACTTATAAAAATAACTTTCAATATTTAAGATCATTTAAATATTCCAAATTCAAATGACTGAAATTTTGGATCGTTACAAGATATGTATGTACGTATTTATGATTTAAATATCCACATACATTTTGAATTAAAACATATATTTTAATTTTTATATATAACATTGATTTGAAATTTGAAAAATACTTGTTTATGTCTATTATGAATTATAAGTGCAGAAAATAACTTTTAATAATTTACTTATATATGATTATTATTCAGTAATATCTGATTCAATAAATTCATGTAAAACAACTTGTGTTTCGAAATTCAATTTTACATTTTCAAAATCAATTCATCATGTTAGGTGCCTTAGAAAACAACTTCATATTTTTTCAACTTAATTTTACATTCTTTAAAATTAATTTAACTTCGGCCTATTATTAGTTATTTATTTAAAAATATTTTATTAATAGATAAAATTGTAGAAACTATTCCTAAGCCCTAAAATATGTTTTTAGATTTTCAAAAATTATAAAACCTGAATTTTTATCATATAATTATTTTATGTTAATTTATTATAGCCGAAACTACTTAATTCAACACTATATTCATATATATTAAATATAATTATTATAACTTCAGATATGTCGTGTTTTCTAGTTATTAAGTTTATATATATATTTCTTTATTGTTTTTTATGGTACAATATATAGTTATATAAATAAATAAATATTTCTTATAATATTCTAATGATAAAAAATATTTTATATATATATATATAAGATCGTTTGAAATTTATAAATATAAGTTCATGTATATTTGACAACATATAATACATACAAAATGAGTTATTGTATCCTTTGCAATGTAAATCTCAGCATCTATATATGGGTATGTTATTCTCTGCGCGGATTGCAATGTTACACATGCACACACATATATACGTATGTATGTATATGACATATATATGTATGCATGTATACTTATTTAAATAAACCCAAAATTAAATAAATCTAAAACTACAATTTATAAATTTAATAAAATCTTTGTACATATCCTGTAAACTACAATTTGTAAAGTTAGAATACATTTGGACATATTCATATTTCATTGCATGAATAAATTATTAATTGATACCATTTAATGAATCAATCAATTTAAATTAAAGAGAGAAAATGAAAGGTTTCTCTCTCCCTTTAATGCAATTTCTGCTCTCAATTAGTTATTTATTTCAAGGAAAGAAACGAAAGGTTTCCTTCCATGTCCATTAACGCTTATAAATAAATATTAGGTGTATTTGATACACAATACAATTGAATTAAATTTATTTAAAACTTTCCCTTAACTAATTTAAATAAAATACATGATTTTATTTAGACCAAATTTAGAAAAGTTCTAAACGAAATTTCCTAGGCCCATTAAAGGCCCAAAACGGTAAAAAAAATTGAAATTCATCCATTTTTTCCACTTTAGGATGGCCTAGTTCCTTCACTTAGAACTTGAGGAAGCCATGGTTTTATTATTGTTTAGAATTTAAAGAAGAAGAAAGACAGAAAACTGGAATTGATTTCAAAATTTGGTGGTTATATAAGGGTATTTTGAATTTTGAATTTAGAAGGGAAATCTATTTTTAGAATTTTCTAATATATGTTGACATATAATATGGGAGTATGTCAAGATATGTAGGTTAATTTTGAAAATTTATTTTTCTTTTAATTTTCTAGTTTATATTTTATGATTTCTATATTTCAGAGAACAAACATATTCCTAACTCTTTTCTAAACTTAATAAAAGATGTTTGATTTAATGGTTTGTTAGAATATTGGCTATTTGATTTTCAGTATTTATCAATTCAAGTGATATTACTTCGTTATTTACGTTATCTCTTAGAAAATGATGTCTTATATCTATATATTTGGTTCTGGGATGATATGTTGGATTTTTAGATCAATTTATCACACTAGTATTATCACAGTATAATGATGATTTAGTAAATTTTAGACCAAAATCATTTAATGTTTGTTACATATAAATAACCTGTGAAAACGCTAGCGTGGATGAAATATATTCTGCTTCTATTATGGATAGAGATACAGAATTTTGCTTTTTCCTAAACCGGGAAACCAGCGAATGTCTGAAAATTTGACAAGTTCCACTAGTACGTTTTCAGTCTGATATGTAGCCATCATAATCAGCATCACTATATGAAATTTCATTAGAAAAAATCTTCTTTGAATGAAAAGCCCATTATCTAGGGTATTATTTACGTATCTTAATATTCATTTTACTGATTTTAGATGAGTTACTTTAGGTTGAGATTGATATCTAGTGCATAGATAAACAATATGCAATATATCTAGTCTATTAATAGTTATATAATGTAATGATCCTATTATACCTATATATAATTTTCGACCTACAACTTTAGCGTTTTCTTCTTTATTTAAGTTCTCATTAGTTACCATGGGAGTTGGCTTTCCACTGGTACTAGCCATGCAAAATTTCTCACCTAATTCTTTGGTATATTTTTATTGACTTATAAAACTTCCATTAGTTAATTGACAAATTTATAATCCCAAAAAGATGGTTAATTCTCCTTTATGACTCATTTCAAATTCCTTAATCATTATATCTGAAAATTCTTTATTTAATTGTTCATTTTTTGATCCAAAGATAATAATTCCCATATATATATGTATAAATTGAATATCATTATTATTTCTTTTAATAAATAAAATATCATCTACCTTTCCTTTTTCAAAATTGTATTGTAACAAATAAGACTATCATACCATGCTCCAGGTGCTTGTTTTAAACCATATAAAGCTTTCTTTTATTTATAAACGTGAGTCGGTAGTATTTCATTTTTAGAAAGTGGAGGTTGTTCTACATATACATCTACTTTAATGAATCCAAGATGCTTTTAACATCCGCTTTTAATAATTTAAAATTATTATGATTTGCAAAAGCAAGTAAAATATTGATAGCCAGATATAGGAGCAAAAATTTCGTCTAAATCCATCCATCTTCTTAACTATAAACTTGAGCAACTAACCATGCTTCATTTCTAATAACTTCTTGTTCATTCGTTTTATTTCTATATACTCATTTAGTTCCTATTATACATTTGTCTTTAGATCTTAGGGACTAATTCCCAAACATCATTTTTGGTAAACTAATCCAGTTCTTCTAGCATGGCAAGAATCCAAGAATCTTCTAATGGTGCTTACTTGAATTTTTGGGTTTAATAGTTGAGATAAGCAATATTAATCATTTTATCCAGTTGATTTCTTATTTTTACAATAGACTATATATTGTTTAGAATGTTTTCTATAGGATGATCATTAAATATTTTGTTCTTTTATTTGGATGTAGATTTTTAGAGTTATCAATATTTTCATTATTGGTGATTTCATTAGTTTTATCAACATTTTATTCCTCACTAAAACAAGATTATTGATTTTAAATTTTTTATCAAATAAAACATGTAATGTTTCTTCAATGGTGCTAGTTCTAGTATTGAAAACTATAAGCTTTACTTCTATCAGAATAACCAATAAAAATTACTTTATCCAATTTAGCATCAAATTTTTCTAAATTACCTTTTGTATTTAGTATAAGACATTTACTACTAAAAACTCGAAAATAAGATACTTTAGGCTTTTTATTATAAAATAATTCATAAGGAATTTTCTCAGCCAAAAGTCTATGAAAATTCTATTTAAAATAAAATATGTTGTAGCAACTGCTTCAGCCTAAAAGTTTTTTGGCAATTCACTATCGTTTAACATTATTCTAGTACATTCTCGTACAATTCTAATTTTACATTATACTAATCCATTTGGTTGTGGTATTCTGGGAAATGAAAAGTTATGTGTTATTACTTTCTTTTTACAAAAGTTTTCAAAATTATCATTTTTGAATTCGCCTCCATGATCGCGCCTAATCATTTTAATTTTAGTTGACATTTGATTTTGAATTCTTTTAGTAAAAATTTTAAACATTTCCAAAGCATCTCTTTTAGGTTTTAAGAAAATTGTCTATGTAGCTCTAAAAAGATTATCTATAATTACATGGACATATCTGATTTATTAATTATATTTACGAAGGTCCGAAAAGATCTAGATGTAGAACTTCAAGGGGATGAGAAGCAGAAACCATATCTTTAGATTTACAGGAGCTTTTACGAAGTTTTCCTAATTAACAGGCGATACATAAATTATTGACATTAAAACTCATTTCAAGAAGTCCCTTGACAAATTCATATCTAGCAACTTTAGAAAGGTGTTTAAAGTTCAAATGATCAAATCTTTTGTGCAAATCCAAAGGTCATTAGATTCAGCCAAAAGGCATAAGTTGTCATTGGACACCTTCATACTTAAAATATAGTTATTGTGTTTCCTAATAGCTTTAGAGATAATGTTTGACTCATTATCTTCGATGCGTTATTTATCTTTTCAAACTTAATTTTAAAACACTTATCACACAATTGGCTAATACTAAGCAAATTATGTTTTAAATTCCTAACTGGCAGAACATTAGAAATAGCAGGAGTTTTGGAGTTACTGATATCGCCTATGCCAATCGCATATCCTTTTTAATTGTCTCCAAAGTTTATTGATCCACCATCTTTATGGACTATATATTTTAAGATATCCGAGATGTTCAAAACACATGATCGGAAATCCGAGATGTCCATTCGCGAAGAGTTACAATGAATAGACACTTCATTTAAAAATTTATATTTCAAATTTTTGGCATATATGTCGACATAATACGTGGTATATATCGACATACCCATGTGTATTTTGAAAACTCTTTTATTTAAAATATTTTTTTAAAATGATATGCTTTGTAAATTATTTTAATACTTTGCAAAAAAGTTTAAACATAGTTTATAAAAAATTTAAATTTGTAAAAACTATATATATATATATTTATATCTATATTAAACATAGACTTTATTTTAGAATTAAAAGATAAGAAAAATATGAAATAGGGATCAAAGATTTCTACCATGGACTTTAACAATATTCTATGACCCTACATTATAGATCATAGCCTTGAGATCTTTATATCATGTTCTTTATACTCATGAATCTTCATATTAATTTACTGTACATTCTTCTGTTCAATACTTGTATAATAACCCATACTATGCACTATATAACTTGGCAAAATAATTAGTATCCATATTTTATTTGAACGTATTTCTATTACCAATGTTGTTATCATCAAAATCAATAACTAGGATATTAATAGAGACGAATTAGGAAAGAGCCATGGGTTAGGAGTTGTATATGACATAGTCGATAAAGACTTGTCCATCATTTATGGATCTATGGTTTGTTGAGAAAACTCAAGATGAAATCCCCAGGCAAGTGAGTCTTGCACTCAATAAAGGAATTGAAGATTTCTATAGTTCTCTTAGGATTTTGAAGAATACAATAATATAGTGGAGCCTTATTAGAAAAATTAAATGATAACATTTAACCTTTTTAATATTGTAAGAAATAATGTTATATAATTTTAAGATAATCTACTTTGGTAAATTTATGCAACAAACTATAAAATTGACGACTTACCAATACCATTAGCACCAATAGTATATAATAGTACGCTGCAGTCGTGCCTGACCGATGTAGGATGATCATCAAGGTTAAAATAAACCAATATTGCATATAACATGTCATATTTGATGGAGCATGGATAAAATATCATACCATAGATATATCAGTAAAGAGACAACAATAATTATATTAACAAATCATCGTTAGAGCAAGTCATCTGAATAGCTATTGCATCACCTAGACCTGTTAACTAGTCTTCTCATTTAAGAGTACCCAAGATAACAAGAAACAAAGCATAAAACCTTGGATCAGACAATAGTCCGATGTGAGCGGCAAATGAGTCTTAAAATACTGTACATGTAAATACGTTAAGGAACAAGAGTACACAAACCATATCTGAGTTGTCCCTACAACCAAAGGGTTAGCATATAACACTATAATATGCTACTCAACAATATCATAAAGATATATCATAAACCAAATAAAGGATATCAGTCTTTCATGTATTCTTATCTCTAAAACCTACTTCCCCTAATACCTATAAGTGATAGCTTACCAAAGAAAACAACCAAAACATCCATAGTATCCGTCAAAAATTCTACTTTGCTCTGAATATATGATAGCTCGTAGGACCTCCTTTTTACCAGGGACTAATGGAAATCCCAATTCTCCATTGTACTCTCGTATCTCATAGCCCAAAGTTGGATATGTGTCTCAGGGCCTAAATCAAGACACTAGACCTAAAGCCACATTTCTAGCGTATACGGATCCATGCTGCCTATCCATGTGCATTACCACTTATAATACATCTACTTCGAGTACAATAGAAAACACTTCGACTATCGACGTTTCCTTAGCACATACTATAGATCCCTTTTTGCTCCATTTAGATATCGAGCCATTCTTACTCGGTCTAGTTTCAATTATTCATAAGGAACCCTTCCACATTCCCCAATCCTACGGATGACTCCTTTTACAAGCCGCCATTTTTGGAACCTATTCCAACACGATCCAAAATCCGAAGACTCTAGCTTTTCATCATGCCGTTATATTGCCATTCAACCCTAATAAACAATACCAAATCATTACAACCAATCATAGCATAATAAGTAAATTCATCCTATCAAACATGCAATCCATCGAAATAAGACGAACAAGTCAATTGATAACAAAGATCTACATATAGCATGAATATATGAGCGTAAGCTAGGATGATTTCTAATCGATATAGATCATATACATAGTTAACATGTAATTAAAGTTAGAAAAGGTTTTATGGCCAAAAATAGATTTAAAACATGTTAAATTCAATGGTTCTACCATATAAACATGCATAGTATAGTGAGAACGCATGAACCACTCACCAATTACCAAAGTTAAACAATATGAATGTAAATCTAATCCGAACAACAATGGAATCCACTTTAAATCAAGCAAATCGATGATCTTTTTTGTACTTGATGATCTAATCTCGAGTCAACAATCTAGTTTGATTTAAAGAGTAATTTGGGCAATTTTGGATGAAATTAGGTTGGATTTAGGGCTAATTAGGGTTTAGACCTGATTTAGAATGAGAGAAAAAAGTTTAACTTGACTCTTTAGTCCTTTATATATAGTATTCTCTAACTGGAATAATGGGCCAACTAATGTGCTTCACCAATTATACACTAATTCTGATTAGCTGGTTTTAAAACTTAAAACATGCATAACTCCCTAACCATAAGTCCTTTTTCTATTATGACCACTCTACATAATGGAAAACCATATCCGAAAGCAATGGAGTTGGTTTGAGACCCCAGTTAAAAGTTATAGCCCAAATAAGATTTCTAGTGTAAAATTATCGCATAGAAATTTAGGAAAAATCAGAAGTGTGCAAAATATCACTAAGAATCATATTCCAAAATTATAGAGTCATACGACCTCATGTGAATAAAATAAAATATCTTATAATCCTTTGACATGTAACATATGGATCGTTACATCCCCCCATGAATTTTGCCCCTGAAATCTCCAAACAAGCCAAAGTATAAGCAGCCATGGTCATCCGGCATTTTTATCAAAATAAGCAACCATCATAGATATCAAACAAGCAGACATGCAGTCAATAGTATATACGACCTATCCTAGCTTGCATAATACGGGCCTATCAAATATAACATATAAGGGTGAAAGTATATAAGATAGACAGTGGATCTTACCATTCAAAGAACTCCGAACACATAGTCCTCATGCTCTCCTCCATCTCACATGTACAATCTTCATCACTTCCACTCCGTTGTTCCTACACTAGCATCATCATTTTTCTTCTGAGCTGTTTCATACCATACCTAACAATATGAAGCGGCCTACGAGGTATAGAAACTTCTAGTCTACCTCAACTTCTTCTAGCTGATCCAGTGTAATTTTCACGCCCGAGTCATGCACAAACTTCCATAGGTAAGAGATATGAAAATCATCATGACGCCCACCATCTTCTAAGGTAAGTCAACCCTATATGCTAGCTTTCTGATTCTCTCGATTATCAAAAAAGGTCCCACAAATCTTGGTTCCAACTTCCCTTTTATACAGAATCGAACTACATTCTTTATAGGAGAAACCATTACAAACACTACATCTCCAAGAAAAAAAATCAAACTCCCTTCATCTCTTATTTGTGTAGCTTTTCTATCGATCCTGAGCAACTTCCATTCATTGCCGAATGAAATCAGTCTTGTAACAACCCACCTTTTCGAACCGCAGAATTCGTCACTAATACGTCCGTAGTATTCACGTGGGGAACAACTAAGTGCCGAAAAGATAGATTGTTAGGGGAAAGAAAGGAGATAGAAAATAGAAAAAACTAAACAATCACAAAATCTCACAATGCAACCAAATAACATATACTAGTCAACATAGAACTTTGCAAAGTCATTTCAAAAATCATACACCATAGTCATACTAATACAAATTCTACCCTAGGACAGCTATAACAGTCTGTCCCTACCTAACTGATACAACATACATATAAACAGTAGAAATAAGATAATAACTAG
Source organism: Allium cepa (assembly GCA_030765085.1). NCBI lineage: Eukaryota > Viridiplantae > Streptophyta > Magnoliopsida > Asparagales > Amaryllidaceae > Allium > Allium cepa. The sequence continues at coordinate 563,448,381 of CM060939.1, forward strand.
ATATCCGTAAAGCCTTCTGCTCCAAACTCCTCCCAGATGCATTTGTGGGAAACCTGAACTACTTGGCTGCCTACAAAAATTTAAGCACCTAAATTTTTTAGGAAAAGAAAATAAAAATCCGGGTGAGACATTGGTTTGGTGTGAGTAAACTTCAAACAAATGAATTTTTATATTTAAAATTAAAGGTGTCTCGTAAGACCATGCCGCACATAAACACGGACGAGATTTTACCTTACGATACCAAAACACTTTTTATAGAAAATCCAATGATATTATAATAATGTCTAGCGGTCAATGTAAAATACGAAAATAGCTGAGATGCTTGCATCTCACATTTCAATATAGTTGGACACAATCAAAATCGTACGGCGCTTATTAGAGAATGGACTCCATACTATGACAAGGCACTTATGTACCATCTATCACGGTACACATCTAGAATTTGTATCGAGGACCTCACTAGGATCCCCTGCCAACACAAGATCAGCCTACTCCTGTCTGGATAGTACTGAATATGCCATCACCCCAGTTTCTTTGCAAACCTTTTTATTTGAGATCTCATGCATAATCAATCCATAAATATGTAAATGTATCTAGAAAAGCGATGACACACCCTAATGGGAGTGACCCACTTAGCCTTTCTACATCTCCCTTGATTTTATTCATTCTTGGTTGATGAGGCTTGAAGCTATGCTTACCTTTTGAATAGCAATCCCACTTGGAATGCTAACACTGCCTTCTAGGTGGTAATGTAGTGCCAGCATTCATCCATACAAGTTGTCCAAGATAAGGACAAACCGAAGTCACTACTTCTACTACGTCCATTTTGGAACCACCCACAAGACTAGTAGCAAAAAGCCCTTACACTTCAGTGCTCTGTTTTCAATTCCATATTCTTCAAGATGTCTTCAATTCGAAATTCTTGAGTTGGATCGAAGTGGTTTTCGGATAACATATCCGATCTCGATCTCATCAAAATAACTTTCGATAATTTGTAGTCAACTCAGTCCCACTTCTTTAGGAAATAAAAAGACAAAGATAAGAGCAGAGTACACCTCCTAACCGTTTATGGACGATTTCCTTATCATTTATCCTAGAAGAACGAAATGATGTTTATATGCATAGTACAACATCAATGGGTATAACTGTACTATATAACTCATGTGTTTCTTCTAGATATTTCTAAAGTTACGTTTAGGTCTAGATTTTGATAGTCGGTTACTTAACTATCGAATAAACAATCATTCAACTCCATATTGGATGTAGCAAGCCTTTATTAATTAATCCTTAATTAATAAAACCACTTATAAACTTGATCAAAAGATCCTTTCAAAACACTTCCCTGAATCCTTAATATTCCTTTATACTTGAAAAAAAACCAATATATGTATTTACCAAAACATTTTGGAAATTCCCTTTCCCTAAAATTTCATATTAAATGACCAAATAATACCCTTTCAAAAGCATCACCTCCTATTAAACACATTTATTTATCCCGCATAAAAATTCTTTTTGTAAGTTCCCTTCACATTTTAAACCACTTAAAAGTTTTCAAACTAGATTTAAAGCTTTTTAGAAAAATATCTAAATTAATTTATATAATCTCTTTCTATTTTTAAAACTATTTAAAAATCTTCTTTCATAATTTCTTTGTAGAATCTCCTTTAAAAAAATATCATTTTCATGATATCATTTGTAAATCACTTTCGGTAAAACTGAAACTCCCCATAACCTTTAGTATACCCAAAATGACACACTAAAAGGTGTGGTACATTGTAGGTATAACTAAAACTAGCAAGGACTAAGATTCACAAGAAAAATAGATAAAAAATAGCGGAAACAATTAAAATAATAATTTTCTAAAAGTCAAACTTCATAAAATAGAATTATAAAACTAACATCATATGTCTCAAAATACCAATATATGTCTTATGAAATCACAGCCTTAGTCTCATAAATATCAAAGTACAAATATCTCTCACAAAGTGCCAGTAAATGGAATAAACTAAAAACTAAAAATAAAGAAGATAGGTACATAAGAAATCTTTGACAAAGAAGTCTTCAAGTGTTTTCAATCTATCGTCCTTGCTCTTGCTAGCCTATGGGGGGAAAGGGGGGAAAATGAAGGAGTGGATTAGACTAAAAGTCCGGTGAATGATAGTAATTACTAGAATCTTTAAGCAAAGTAAAAGTAATAGACTTTACAACAGTTCTAGTATTAAAAAAGAAACAAAGGAAATAGAAAGAAAGAATAAGCTGGAAATAAATACGAATTAACTATTGCTATATTGCTATGATAGGTTAACTTTGATTGTTTGCACTTGTCCTTGATAGGTGCTTTTATTAGGCTGAATTCCTAATCCTATTTTAATTAGGCCAAAATCCTGATTCTACCCTTTGATCGGCCTGCGACTCCATAAAAGCTACAACGGACTAGACGCTATATAGCTCCCTACACCGATGTCATTGGTGTCTAAAAGTGACTTGCAAAGTATTTACTATGGACTAGACATTATATAGCTCCCTACACAGAAGGAAATGGTGTCTATGAAAGACACACATACTGAGCTCTTAGAACTCAATAGCAACTTATCTCCCCTAATCGATGCGGCACGCTTGGTCATCGCCGGTTCACACTATCTATTGCTCCCTCTTTTGACCTTTTATTTACTCTAGACAGCATAAGCATGCCCTCATCTCACTTCAGGCTATTGTGAGGCACTGTGTCCATAGAATATAGGGAATGATGTTGGTACTAGCCCCTGTCAAATAAAATCCAGTTTCATCCCTTGTCCCAATCTCCATGATTAGTCTTTTAATTATTCACCTCTTATCTACCCTAAACAACATAAGCGTGTCCCAAGGGAAATGCCACCGATACGGATCTTTCCTTTTAAGTATTGACCACTTATCTGCCCTAAATAGCATAAGGGAAATGCTGTCGGTATAGATCATTTCTTTTAAGTATTGACCACTTATTTACCCTAAACAACATTAGAGAAATGATGCCGGTACGGATTTTTCTTTTAAGTATTGACCTCTAATCTACCCTAAACAGCATAAGTGAAACACTGCCTGTACGGATCTTACTTTTTAATAATTGACCCCTTATCTACCCTAAATAACATAAGGGGAATGTTGCCGGTACGGGTCCTATCTTTATCTTTGCTTATCAACTTAGTATAAATCATTTTAAATAAGCCTCTACTGTTCATCCTTTACTATATTTTCTTATTAACTTATGCGAAGCCTTAAAATAAGCCTCATTCTATTCTTTTTCTTATTATAACCTAGGTTATAATCATGCTTATTACTTAACCCAAGGCCTAAGGGTAAAATAAGTTTTTTCATCTTTTACTCTTTTTAGTTATAATTCAAAGTCATAACTAGGTCAATATCTTTAATTTAGTCCAATTCTAACATTAATACCATAATTAGGCTCAATTTCAGTCTTAATTACATTTTGATTACAGTCTTTACAATTACATCTTATCTTCCGTTATTTCATTATTCTTATAATTTAATTCATATTCACATTTAATCTATTCTAATCCATTTGCGAAGAAAAAGAAGAAATTGAAGAAAACTGAAAATAGAAGAAAATCCAAATCGTAGATGTAAATATCGCGTAAATAACAGTGAATAAACTAAAATACTGTAAATAAATGGAAAAACTATAAATGATATAAATAAACTAAAATTAACTGAAAAGAATGGCTAAAAAGAAATAGATTGAAAATAATTCTAAAATTGTAAATAAACTGCTAAGAAGGTTATTCCCAAAATCATAGTAAAACTACAACTATTGGAAACCCTATTATTTAAATTACCTAAAAATATAAAATAATTACAATCACTCGCCTACAGTCTTAAGCTCTTTCCTTTTGGTCTTCCTGGATCCACAGAAGGGCATTAAAATATTTTTATTAAAAACATTCTCTCCTTGGAAAATTATTCCTTTTAGGGTCCTTCCTGAAAAGGTGAACCCAAATGGAGAAATTCTAGTATGAGAAAAAGTGTTAGGCCTAGGGTCTTATTTATAGGGGTAGAAGTGGATCTCAGACAGTTGGATTTGGAGATTGAATCGGATGCAACCATGTCATAGGCTGAATAGGAGCCATCGGATGGAAGCATGGACGCACCGGATGAGAGAAAAATCAACAAAATGCGTCATATATGCTTCAGGATAGCTTCTCGACCATATAGAAAGGCGGGTCGATCGCCATGTCGGCCATTAAACATGGTAGGTAGACATAGCCCACGGGAGGGTCGACACTAGGGTCAACCTTCCCTACATATTATGTTTTTTTGCGATTTTGTTCGTTTCTTGTTTCATGCGTATCTTCTTCATATTAACTCGGATTTTGACAATTTATATATGAAAATTGATCAGAAAATTACCACGGACACAATGGTGTCACTCCCATGGTCCAATTCTGATATTTTACAAAGTTATTTTATTATTTAATTAATTAACCAATTAATTATTATAGCATAAATTTTGGGTTGTTACACTCTTCCCTCCTTAAGGGATTTCGTCCTCAAAATCTCTAAGGATGAAAGAATGGACTAAATGTTTTAATCTAAGTTCTACAACCAACTAATTAACCATCAACCATTCATCCATTTTCCCTGAGTTTTTCCAATGCGATTTATGGTACTTATGTAATTTGCGTAATGTTAATCTCCTTAACTAATGCAAAAGATTAGGCGGGCCACTGATTCAGTTGACATCCATTTATGCAATCATATCCGTGCTATGTATCCAAATGAATGCAAAAATTCTTAACGATAACTGATTGTTCTACATGCATGCTACAATCATCATCTAAATGCAACAATCATGTGCTAAACACCATTTATAACAACCATGAAATGAAGAAAAATGTAAATGCGCACATGGCACACTTCCATATGCATATGTTCTAATGTCCTGGTTAGACTATTCCCCAAGAGATAATAATGCCTAGTGTAAGTATATACATCCATTAGTATCCACTAGCAAAAACTTGCAACCACTTGCATCCATCATTCATAACATGTTCTAATAACATGTTTACATCAAATCCTACCATCTGTATGTTAAATCCTAAGTTCTACCCTCCCAAAGGATAATAAAGGAAAAAACATATTCAAAAAAAATATGGAAAATAGGAAATTTGAAAATTTTCTATCAAAGAAATGCGGATATGAGATACGAATTTTCCCAAAACCAAATTTAGTCTTCTCCGAAGTCTTTTTAACCGTGTCGGAACTAAGGCAATCCATTTGTAGACTCTATCCAACAAGGAAGAGACTTGTGTTGTCTTTCATAAAGAGCTTCAGAAGGTACCATTCTAATGCTAACTTGAGAACTACTATCTTATGCAGATTCCACTAAAGAAAGATGTTACTCCCAAGTTCTTCCAAAATCAAGAATATCCAATCTCAATCATGTGTGTCTTACAATTTTACTAACTCCATTTTATTGTTCTTCTTTAGTCCGCGTAAATGAGTCAACATTCCTAGGTTCTCATTAGGGTCCTATATACTTTATGGAAACTCTATTATTATTTCTAAAAGTAATTACAGTTGTCTCCTTTATAGTCTTACACCTTTTTTGTTACACCAAGGAAATGATTCCTATCTACTCGACATTTAGGAGTTTGGTTGGTATTTAATATTTTATTTTAAAAAATAAGATTTCTAAATTTTAAAACATCAAATTGCAAAAAATGTCTTTAAAAGTGTTATTTTTAAGTTTATATTAAATTCAAAAATACTAGGTTACTTAAAATCTTATCTTCTAGACTTGCATCTTCACAGCTTTTTGAATTTACATTATTTCCCAAACTTAGAGGGAAGAACTTTCAAATTCTAACCTCAAAACTTATTCCTCGTTTTCTTTTAAAGACCATTTCTGTTTTCTATAAAAATTTGAATTTTCAAGTTATACTTTTATTAAGTTTTTCATTTCCAAACACTTATTTACTTTTTCACCAAACCATTTTATTTTAGAATATCTTTAAGATATCCTTATGTGTTTTCAAAACATCTTCTTATTACACCTAACGGTCTTATACCTTAATGCATTGGAACTGCTTTCCCTTATGAGAAATTATTAACGCTAAAATCTTCTATGAATCTTTTAAAAGAGGACTTCATAATTTTGTGAAATTACAAGAAACTTATTTTATATTTTTTTGAAACAGGAAATACAATATACAATGCTCCCCATACCTTGTACATCTCTTTCATGTGTTCCTTGTAACTTGCACAAAACATTTTTATTGGTTTCGTAGAAAACTATACCATTATTCTTTTCATTCTAATAAATTAAAGTATGTTTTAATTATATTTTCTGACAATAGACATATTATAATATTTAGCTTACACTTTTCTTTTTAGAGAAACTCGTTTTCAAAACTTTTGAACATATCCTTAACTAGAAAACATTTTCTTATACTTATTTAAATATTAAGTGTATTCATAAATCACTTTATTTCTATTCTTAGAATTTATCTTTTAAAAATATATTTTTATTTGCATTAAAACAGATGTTGCGTAAAACACTGTTACAACTATCCAAAAATACTAATGTGTGGATTTAAATAAATACTAGCAAGTCTCATATACTTACGTAAAACTTTTCCTCTGGAGTCACCTACTATAACAATAACGTTATAGTCCGTGCCCCCTTTATTTTTCATGAAAACATCTATTACAATAATAAACATTGTAACCTACTTTTTCGTTACTTAATACATTCTAGGTTTATATTTAAAATCTTTGTTTACCTACAAAGAAATAACGAGCTATATATGCTCTATAATTCTTCAAAAAGCATTTTACTTTTAACAAAATTTATATCATATAAAAACCAATTAAATTTCATGCAAATTTTCAAAAACCCCATATTTATTTTCTAAAAGAAAATATTTCAATTCTAACAATTATATTTTATTAAGCTCGACATAAAGTGGATTTTCCTATTTACTACCCTAGGAGTATCCTACCTAAACCTTGGAAATCTCATTTCCTTACTAAAGTCTTTTGTTCATATTCCTCTTGTATGCTTATATTTACCTCAAGGTAATACAATTATAATCCTTGTAATTATCTACAAATGGGCTTTCTTCTTTTCTTATCTACTGCATCTGTTGTACATCTCCAATCCTTAGCATATCGCTCTTTGAATTTTCATAATCCGAGCCTAAATGTACAAAACCATTTCTCAAACTCATATGTCGACCTTCTCTATTCCTCAAGAAACACACTTCCTTACACTAAAAGTGACAATTCTAAAACTTTGCTCTCAATTGATGAACACGAAGTGTATGAAGAACCTCCTCAAAATGTTTGAAAAATCTTTAATGACTAGAACGAAATCTAGCACTGCTAATGATGAATTAATAGAATAAAGGAAGCTCAACATGACCGACCCCAATGGGGCACAAGAGACCTCAAGATTCCTACCACTGCATGTTTATAATCTGACGAATCTCCTTTCGCAGTCCAATATCACTTCACAAGTGGATACCCAATCCATGTCCAAATCATCCCATAACTCCAAAATCCTAATACATAGGCATCTCAATCAAATTCTACGCTTAGTATACACATCTTAAAACCCTTACAGACCATGGATAAATGTGCCGATCCTCCTATAGGGTTTGAAACAAAAGGGGTCTGCTACTAAAGAGATGTATAAGTGCAGACAATGTACTAGGGATAAAAGAGCGTGATTCTCCAGAATCAAAAAGAGTCTGTATGGAAACATTAGAAATAGAAACCAAAACTTCTACAGTGATTTTCCTGCCTCTATCTAGTCCATTGCTTGAAGGCGTTGCATTCAAAGCCTGTATCTATGCTGTAGGTGCCCTTTCTTCCTGCCTCTTCTTCTGATGACAGGCTTTACTAAAGTGACCAGGCTGTCCACAATTGGAACACTTCCCTTTCATTGCTTCCTTCTTACAATCTTTTGCATAATGACCAACCATCCCACAACTCTTGCACTTCTTGTTTTTCTTGATCTGCTTTTGAGGTCCTCCTCCTTTCTTTTTATCGTCGTCCTTCTTATCTTTCCCCCTTAGAATTTCCAACTTAGGGGCATCCTTAAAATCTCCCTCCTTAGCGCATCAGACATAAGTGACATCTCTACTAGTTACTCATATGTAGCTCCCATCGGTACGTGAGTCAACAACAAACCATGAAGGGGCTGATTTAATCCCTTCGCAAACTTCATAGCCTTCTTGCGCAGTATGTTTACCAATTATATTCCAAACCGCGACGATTCATTAAATTGATTAATGTACTCTTCCATAGACAAGCTTCCTTGCTTCAAGTTAATAAATCGCTCCAACTGAACACCCTCTTCTGCTTGAGATAAAATTTCCTATCAAATCGCTCTCGAAATCCATTCTAAGTAACTTCTCTTCCTTCCAACTCAATAACCTCCACCAATAAGAAGCCTCCTCCTTCAACTGCCAAGATTCTAGCTGAACCCGCTGCCGATCATCCAATCCCAATAGTCCGAATATCCTCTCCATGTTACTTAGCCAAGCTCGCGCCTCCAAAAAAGTCTCAGTACCAGAAAAAGTCTTTCCACCCAACTTCGCAATGTCCTTACAAAGCTTAGAGAAATTTACTATTGCAGGTGGGTTGATGGGATTCCCTCTCGCTGGTGCTGAATTGGGCACTTGCCCTTGTACCTCTGGAGTCATGGCTGATAGATACCTACGAAACTAGGCTGGGACTGGAATGGCCTCGGAAAGATTCAGGGCATCCGCCATTCTATAGAAAGAAAAGAATAGTTTAGAAAAGAGTCAAAGGGAGATTAAACTGGACTTTTGAGGTGATTTTTATAGAAGATATTTTATACTTAAAAACTATTTCTAGGAGTTTCTTTCTGAAAAAATACTTTACTTTTTTTTAAATTTAGAAATCCTGCAACCTTAGGTTCCGATACTAAGTGAAACACCCCACACACCTAAGTATACCCAAAGGGACACACTAAAAGATGTGGTACATTGTATGTATAACTAAAACTAGTAGAGACTAAGATTCACAAGACAAAATAGTTAAAAACAGTGGAAAAAATTAAAATAATAATTTGCTAAAAGTCAAACTTCATAATACAGAATTATAAAACCAAATACATCATATGTCTTAGGATACCAAGATATGTCTCATGAAATCGAAACCTCGGTTTCATAAGTATCAGAGTACAAACTATCCCTCATAAAGTGATGGTACATGGAACAAGCTAAAAACCGAAAATAAAGAAGAGAAATACAAAAGAAATCTCTACTAGAGAAGACTCCAAGTGTCTGCAATCTATCGTCCTTGCTCTTGCTAGCTTATGGGGGAAAAGGGGAAAATGGAGGAGTGGATCAGACTAAAAGTCTGGTGAATGATAGTAATTACTAAAATCTTTAAGCAAAGTAAAAGCAGTAGACTTTACAACATTTCTAATATTAAAAAAGAAATAAAGAAAATAGAAAGAAGGAATAAGCTGGAAATAAATACAAATTAACTGTTGCTATATTACTATGATAAGTTACTTTGATTGTTTGCACTTGTCCTTGATAGCTACTTTGGTTAAGTTGAATTCTAAATCCTATTTTTATTAGGTTGTACCCCTAATTCTACCCTTCGATTGGCCTGCTACTCTATGGATCCTACTATGGACTAGACGCTATATAGCTCCCTACACAGAGGTCATTGGTGTCTTCGAATGACACGCAAAGTATTTACCATGGACTAGACATTATATAGCTCCCTACACATAAGACAATGGTGTCTACGAAAGATACACATACTAAGCACTTGGAACTCAATAGTGATTTATCTCCCCTAATCGATGCCACACGCTCGGTCACCGTCGGTTTGCACTATCTAGTGCTCCCTCTTTTGACCTTTTATTTACCTTAGATAGCATAAGCATACCCTCGTCTTACTTCAAGCTATTGTGAGACACTGTGTCCATAGAAAATAGGGAATGTTATTGGTAATAGTCCTTGTCAAACAAAATCTAGTTGCGTCCCTTGTCCAAATCCCTATGATTTAGTCTTTTACTTATTGACCTCTTATCAACCCTAAACAGCATAAGCGTGTCCCAAGGGAAATGCTGCCGGTACGGATCTTTCCTTTTAAGTATTGACCACTTATCTATCCTAAACACCATAAGGGAAATGCTGTCGGCATGGATCTTTTCTAAGTATTGACCACTTTTTTTTTAAGTATTGAAACACCCCCACACCACTTATCTATCCTGAACAACAGAAGAAAATACAAAGCATAAGAAAAAGATGTTAATATTGCGTAAATAAATTAAAATACTGCAAATAAACTGTAATAAATGGAAAAGCTATAATTAACATAAATAAAATAAACTAAAAAGAATAGCTAAAAATAATTAGACTGAAAATAATTATAAAACTGTAAATAAACTGCTAAAAAGGTTATTCCAAAAATCGTAGTAAAACTACAACTATTGGAAATCCTATTATTTTAAATTAACTAAAAATCTAAAATAATTACAATCACTCACAAATGGTCCTAAGCTTTTCCCTTTTGGTCTTCTCGGATCCACTTGAGGGTATTAAAATATTTTTATCAAAATGATTCTCTCCATGGAAAATTATTCCTTTTAGGGTCCTTCCTAAAACGGTGAACCTAAGCGAAGAAAATCTAGAATAAGAAAATGTGTTAAGCCTAGGGTCATACTTATAGAGGTAGAAGTAGATCTTAGACCATTGGATTTGAAGATTGAACATGATGCAACCACGTCATAGGCTCAATAGGATCCATCGGATGGAAGCACGGACGCACCGGATGAGAGAAAAATCAATAAAATGCGTCATATATGCCTCAGTATCGCTTCTAGGCCATATAGGTAGGCGGGTCGATGGCAATGTCCGACACTAGGGTCAACCTGCTCTATTTTTTTTTTTGAATTTTGTTCATTTCTTGTTTCGTGCATATCTTCTTCATGTTAACTCAGATTTTGAAAATCTATATATTAAAATTAATCAAAAAATCGCCACGGACACAATGGTTCAACTCCCTGGTCCAATTCTGATAATTTCACAAAGTTATTTTATTATTTAATTAATTAACGAATTAATTATTATAGCGCAAATTTTAGGTTGTTACAATAACCTTTTATTTAATAAACCCATTTTAAAAAACAAGATATTACTTAAAAATAACTTTATAAAGTAATAATAAAATTTAAAAATCATTTTTAACCTTTATACCTAAATTGATTAAAGAATTAAAATTAATTCGAAAACATACTTTAGTAAATTTGAAAAGAGGCTTAGAAATCCCAATAGTACTATTTTAAGTTACCATTCAATTTCCATTTCAATTCACTTAACTGTTATTTACATAGATCAACATATATGTAAATACACTCATATCCAAATTAGAGAATAACATGTCAATATGAACTAACTAGCATATACATATCCAAATAACATAGTAGCAGGATGGTGATTTGTCCTACTAAATAGATGTCCAAACCATTCAACCAATTTAGAGTAGAACGGTGATTTATTCTGCTATCACATGTCCACACAAACAAATAAGGAAACAAATAATTTATAGTAGAAGGACGATTTATTCTGCTAGCACATGTCCAAACAACCCAACAAGCAAACAACCAATTTATAGCAGAACGGGGATTTATTCTATTATCATAAATCTAAACAATCTAAAAATATATATTATAACTCATTCATAGTTATATGGTTTCTTAATAGTATTAGCACTTGAATCACTTATATTTAAATCCACCTTTGAGAAGAAGTACCATTAAACAATTTTACTTTTGTAAACCAAAGGTTTAAAACTTTTAAAAAAGTCTTTTAAAAAATAATTAATTATAAGTTAAATCATTATTTAAATGATAATTAATTTTAATTGAATCTAAACTTAATTTAATTAAGTAGTTAAACAATAATTAACTATTAACTAAACCCAAATTAATCCTTTATTAATTATTAAATAATAATTTAAACCTTCAATAATAATTATATATTAATTAATTTTAGTTAACAAAAATAATAATCTCTAATTAAAACTTAAATAACAAATTAAACCTTATTTAAATAGTTTATTTTTATTTAAACATTAAATAATTTATAATTTAAAATAATTAAACACTTGATTAATTATTAGTTAAAAATTAATCCTATACTTAAAATAATTAACTAAAAATAAATCATGTACTTAACTCATGATTAATTAACTTAATTAATATTTAATTCAAAACAAATCTTAATTTTAAAAGATAATTAACCTTATTAACACTTAATTTATTATTAGGTACAAAAACCTAATTAATTAACAATTAATTATTAAATCCTTAATTAACTTTTAAATACGTTATTATTTAGTTTATAAAAATATTCATAAAACAATTCGAATTATAAAAACCAAACTTTGCAAAAATCAAAATTTTAAGCACACTTCATCCGTAGCGACTATCGCTATGGATACTCGTAATTTCACGTACTAACTAGTTTATTGCTAACTTGCTTTACTTTCAAGACATGATTAACCCTTACGTCATCCAAGTTCATTTATATCAAATTATGTCATCACCAAACATAACCAACAATCACAACGTTTTTATAACCAACATATCTAAACAATACCGCAATCCAAACCAAACATATATATTACCACATAACCAACACACACACACACAGATATATATATAAGTAAATTCTCCCCAAAAAGTTAAAGAAGTTTACTCGCCAAATTTTTTGGAAACTTGAAATACTTTGGCATTCGAAAAGCTTGGAAAAACACCAAATCCATTCAAAAATAAGCCATATTCTTCTCCATTTTTGGACCATTTATTTTTGGAATATGAAAAAGTAGTCAAAAGAAAAGTTTAAGATAATTCTTTCCTCTATCATTCAAGAAAAATAATTACTTAATTGGATAATATTGGAGGAAGTTATGATCAAAAAGGTGAATGGTATTTTCAGACTTCATAATCTAGGTTAAAAAACACTCTCGAAAAAATGGATTTTTGGAGTATCTAAGCTCGAAAGCAGAAAAAATGGTAAACTAAAAAGTTGTAGCCACTAGAATTATACATGCTTAGAAGAAAATAAAATCATGATTTGGGTAAGACTAGAGGAAATTACGGCCAATTGAAGTTGGGATAAAATGGAGGAATTTTGAAATTGAAAAGAGGAGTTTTAAACATTCTGAATTTAGAAACTTTTTTCCCCTTTCTCTTTTTTTTCTCCTCCTCTCTATTTTAACTCTAAAGAGAAGCCATTAAAGCATGCTAAAGAGTTTTAGTAAATTTAAAAATAAAGCAGTGAATGATAATAACGTAAAATAAGAAAAGTTAGTTTTATATAAAGTTAACAAGTGAATTTACTAAAATAGCCTTAGTACTTTACCCCATTTCATATTATGCCACCTAAATTTCTCCATCCACCCATGAAAATTACACTTCCTCCTTGTCTACCCACCCATCATGTCACCAAAAACATGTTTTATACTCCCTTTTACTTGATGTCTAAAGTGGAACCTTATATTAATATATATATATATATAATAAAACTTAACCTATGTTATTCATATGCATACTTAAGTGTATATACATGTACACGCATGCATTTTCATGGAAAAATATTTGTAAATGTGTGTTCATATGTGTACAAAAATGTTATAACAATTTCGACAAATTTAAGCTCATGAAAAGTCTAAAATTCGAAAAATGAATTCCGATCACATTTTCGATTTTTCTTCGAACTAAATATTTTTGTAAACCAATGTTGAAAATATTTCACCATCACTATTAATCTTTGAAAAGATTTTTATTTTCCTTATAAAACCTGTACGTTGAATACTTAAAATTAATTAAATATTCATAAATCAAAGTAGTGAAATTCCGGGTTGTTACAAATCTTCTCTGAAGTCTCTCTAATTATGTCTGGCTCAAGTATCAGTTTCTTGCCTGCTTCCCACCAAAGTAAAGGAGCATTACATGGTCAATCATACAATGCTTCATACGGAGACATACCAATGCTCAACTGATATCTGTTGTTGTATGCAAACTCTACCAAATGCAAATGATCATCCCGTGATCTACCAAAATCTATGATGTACGCTCGCAAGGGATCTTCCGATATACAATTTACTCTTTCGGTCTGCCCATCCATTAGCAGGTGATAAGCTATACTAAGATTTAATTCCATCCCTAACATCTCTTTTAAGCTCATTCAAAACCTACTAGTGAACAATGGGTCTCAGTCGCTCATAATGCTCTTTGGCACACCATGAAATCATGCTATCCATTTTACATATAACTCTACCAGCTTAATGCCATTCTTCTTGACTTGACAGGTATAAACCTTGCACTCTTGGTCAACCAATCTACTATGACCCAAATGCCATCGTATCCAACTTGAGTCCTCGACAATCCATTAATAAAACTCATCAATACTGTTGATACGCTATATTTTGATCAATGACAATATGCTTCAACAAAAAGGAAGAGAAATGTGCAAAGCTAAAGGAAGGACTAGAAAACCAAGGATATCATGACTAATTATTATATATAGGTCTTAGTCTTAGTTTTATTGTTAAAATCTATCCTCAAGAAACTGGCACAAACACAAAAACACATAACACAACTTCATATTTCAGTTAAGTGTTCATTGTGCATAATCTACCAGTTCAGTCGACTGAACAAGATATTTCAGTCGACTGAAACTGTTACACATTTTACAACATGCACAGTTCCATTCAACTGAAATGCCTATTCAGTCGACTAAATTTAAACCTACGAATTTTTCCTGAAGAGTCACCTTCTTTTTCCCAAGAGTTGCGGCCATTCTCCAATGGAAATGGATGCATCTCTTGCCTGCACCTTTTGAAAATGGTTACATCTCTTCTGCACATATAAAAACATGTTTCTATCATTTGCAAAATCACTAATTCAAATTGCTTTAATCTCTCTATTATATTGTCAGATTACTTAACTTTTCAAAAGCATTCACAAATCACTTCAATTGCTTGAATAAATGATTTATTTTTAATGCTCTTTTGATTCATAGCTATTTATATTTCCTAAATCTTCATAATCACATTTCATATTCTTGTGGATTAGATTATAGGAAAGTTGTACTCACTTAGACTCATTAGTGTTATCAAGAACACAACAAGTCAAAAATACTCTTTGTACCTAGTTGAAGTCCTCTTCGGTAGTTGAGGCAAGAAATCCCGTTCGGTTGTTTGGGTAAGTTATAAACCTATTTCTCCGGGTTAAGTGAGGGTTGTTAGTTAGAATTCCTAAGAGGAGCTTAGGGACTGGACGTAGGACAAGAGGTCCGAACCAGTATAAAGTCTTGGTGTCCACTTTACTTATTGCTTACTTCTATTTACCTATACCATTCCACTATTCCATATTATACGATCCTAACGCATAGCTTCTTTCAATTGGTATCAGAGCAAGGCCATCCTATAACCATAACACCGTTATTTGACATATTGATAATATGGAAAATAACACAAGCACAAGCACAATAACTGCCTATAGCTCTACATTTGCAGAAGGACAATCTACCCTAAGACCTCCTCTATTCAATGGATTAAACTATAATTATTGGGCTACAAGAATGAGGATTTATATTCAACCAACAAGTTTTGAAGCCTGGAATGCAACTCAAACAGAGTTCGTTGTACCCACAACTGATTATCCTATATGGACACAAACACAGAAGAATGTAGCCAGTGCAAATGCCAAAGCTATGAATATACTATTTTGCTCTTTGGATAGAAATGAGTTCAATCGTGTTAGCATTTGTACTACTGCACATCAAATATGGGATACACTTAGAACCATACACGAAGGCATAAACAAGGTCAAACAAACAAAGATTTCCATGTTAAAGAACCAGTTCCAAAACTTTAGAATGCGACAAAATGAATCTATCAATGACATGTACTCGAGATTTCAAGACATTCATCATGCCTTAATAGGATTAGGAGAAAAATTTACAGATTTCGATATTGTATCTAAGGTCCTAAATTCACTCACTGATGAATGGGAGAGAAAAGTATTAGCAATCGAGGAAGCTAAGAAAGACCAAGCACAGGAAAGAAAAAATGTGGCTTTTCACGTAGAAAAGGAAGAATCGGAGTCTGAAGATGAGGATTTAGCATTTATTGCCAAAAATTTCAAGAAATTCTTAAAATATAGAAAAGGAAATAAAAACGATTTCAAAAAGAATTTCTTGAACAAACCTTCATCTTCAAATATAGGATGCTTCAATTGTCACAAGAAAGGACACATGCATAAGGATTGTCCAGAACAAAAGAAGGAAAATCAAAAAATCTTCAACAACGAAAATAAGAAGGATAACTTCAAAAAGAAGGCATTTTCTGTAACATGGGACGACTCAGATTCATCTTCATCCGAAAGAGATACTGATAGCGACAATGAACGAGCAAATGTATGCTTTATGGCTCAAGAATCTGAGGTTAGTAATTTATCTTATGATGATTTAATAGAAGTAAACACTGAATTTTTAAATACTATAAAAATTCTCAAAAAGAAACTTAAAGAGACACGTGAAAATCAGAACAAAGCTGAATTTGAAAGAGATATGTTAAAAGATGAGAAAAAAATATTGGAAGAAGAACTTGAAAAAGTTCAAGAATCTCTCTCAAACTCAGACAGTCAACTTTTACTTTTGAGCCAAGAAATTGAAACTCAAAAGACAAAGAATGATAAAATTATTTCTGAAAATCACAATTTAAAAAATAAAATAAAACAAGTTGAATTAGAAAATACTAGTCTTCAAATTAAATTAGACAACATTACTAAAAATATTTCTACTTTTAACAAAGGAAGAGAAAATTTATCGAAGATTTTAGAAAATTCTCAATCTTCCTCAAATAAACATAGATTAGGATATAAAAAGGAGTCAAAAATTTCTCAAAAGAAAAATACTAATCTTAAGAAGAATAATGATTCAAAACATAATATATCATTAATAGCACCTACTAAAATAAAAGTAGAAACTAATATAATTAAAATTTGGGTTCCAAAGACTAACAATAATTTAATTAGGAACAAATATGTTAAAACATTTATGAATACTGTTCATAACAATGAAAATTATATTTATAAAAGGGATACTAAACCCACTTGGGTTTGGCTTCCTAAGATCTAAATCTTAGGACCCTATTAAAAGGTGGGTACCAATGTATTTATTAATATTTTTTGCAAGTCCCACTCAAGAAAAGAAAATGGATTTTGGATAGTGGTTGCTCAAAACACATTATCGGAGGCAAAGAAATGCTTACAAATATTTCATACGTTGATGGTGGCTCTGTTACCTTCGGAGATGACTCAAAAGGCTTCATCATTGGCAAAGGAGATGTGTGCAACTACGGTATATCAAATTTACCCGTTATTACAAATGTTTCTTTAGTTAAAAACTTAAAACATAACTTATTAAGCATAAGTCAACTATGCGACAAAGGTGTTAAAATAACGTTTTGTGAAAATAAATGTTGTATATTTGATCAAAATCAAAATATTATTTTTGAAGGAAAGAGAGATAGAAATATTTATGTTTTAAACATGAAAATTAATAATAACAAAGATATGTGTTTATTGGTCAAAGATAATGATCCTTGGTTATGGCACAAAAGATTTTGTCATATTAATTTTAAGACTATTCAAAAACTTTCAAAAAATAAATTAGTCAAAGGCGTAACAAAAATAAATTTTAAAATAAACAATATTTGCGATGATTGTCAACTAGGTAAATTAACTAAATCATTTTTTAAATCGAATAAAGTCATTTCAACTTTACAACCATTAGAATTATTACATATGGATTTATTCGGACCAACACAGGTTCAATCTATTAGCCATAATCGATATGTTTTTGTAATAGTTGATGATTTCTCAAGATATACATGGACGATATTTACGAAAAATAAAAGTGATACTTTTGAATATTTCAAAAATTTTGTCAAAAGAATTCAAAATATTAAGAATTTAAAAGTCAAAAATATAAGGGGTGATCATGGAGGCGAATTTGAAAATGAATCATTTGAATTATTTTGTAAAAAGAAAGGAATAAATCATAATTTTTCATTTCCTAGAACTCCACAACAAAATGGAGTTGTAGAAAGGAAAAATAGAACTCTTCAAGAATGCGCAAGAACGTTATTAAATGGAAGTACATTACCAAAGCATTTTTGGGTAGAAGTTGTAGCAACTGCGTGCTATGTATTAAATAGTATTTCCATAAGACCTTTAATTAAAAACACGTCATATGAACTTTTTAATGGAAGAAAACCTAATATTTCGTACTTAAAAATCTTTGGATCAAAATGTTTTGTTCTTAACACAAAATACCAACTTGAAAAATTCGATTCAAAAGCTGACCATGGTATTTTTGTAGGTTACTCAGAACGAAGTAAGGCATATCGTGTTTTTAATAAACAAACAAATGTAATAGAAGAAAGATTACATGTATCCTTTGATGATAACTTTAATAAACATACAAACATCAAAGATGATGAAGAAATTATATCTAATACAGAAAATATGAGTTTTGAAAATAATGAAAATATTAATCAAATCGATAATAATCAAATTAGATCTCCTTCAAGAACTCTACGAGATCAACCTACACAAAATATAATTGGAGAAATTGACTCACAAGTTCAAACAAGAAGTCAACTAAACCAAATGGGACATGTTGCCTTTATTTCAACAATAGAACCTAAAAATCCTAAAGAAGCATCAACAGATGATTACTGGATTGTTGCTATGCAAGAAGAATTAAATCAATTTGAACGTAACGATGTTTGGGAATTAGTTCCCCAACCTACTAATCAATCAGTTATAGGAACTAAATGGGTTTACAAAAATAAAGTAGATGAACAAGGAAATATAACTAGAAATAAAGCTAGACTACTACACAAGGATATAATCAAGAGGAAGGTATCGACTTTGTAGAAACATTTGCTCCTGTTGCAAGATTAGAAGCAATACGTATTCTATTAGCTTACGCTTGTTTTCACAATTTTAAACTTTATCAAATGGATTTTAAAAGTGCTTTTTTAAATGGTTTTATAAAAGAAAATGTATATGTAGAGCAACCCCCTTTATTCACTTGTGAAAAATATCCGGATCATGTATATAAATTAAAGAAAGCCTTATATGGTCTCAAATAAGCACCTCGTTCTTGATACGAGAGACTTAAGAGCTATCTACTAGATTCAGGATTTCAAATTAGAAAAGTAGATCAAACTTTATTCATTAAAAACACTACTAAAGATATTTTAATAATTCAAATATATGTAGATGACATTATATTTGGTTCAACTAATTAAAAATTGTGTAAAGAATTTTCAAATATAATGACTAAAGAGTTCGAAATGTCACATATGGGAGAATTATCTTACTTTATCGGTCTTCAAATTAAACAATTAACAAATGTAATTTTCTTAAACCTAGAAAAATATTGCGCTAATAGAATTAAACGCTTTGGAATGGAAAGCACTTCTGGTAAACCTACTCCTATGAGTACCACAACTCATCTCAATCGAGATGAAAATGGCAAGAGTGTAGACCAAAAATTGTTTAGAAGTATAATAGGCTCTTTACCTTACTTAACCGCTAGTAGACCAGACATAATAATGAGTGTTTGTTTATATGCACGTTTTCAAGCTAATCCAAAAGAATCACATTTAAGAGCCGTAAAATGAATTATGCGATACCTTAATAATACTAAAGATTTTGGTCTTTTCTATCCAAAAGATTGTCCATTCGAGTTAGTTTCATTTAGTGATGTTGATTTTGGTGGATCTCGAATAGATAGAAAAAGTACAAGTGGTTCGTGCCATTTCATTGGAAAATCACTTGTATCTTGGTTTAGTAAGAAACAAAATTGTGTCTCGCTTTCCACCTGTGAAGGGGAATATATATCTACCACATTAGCTAGTATCCAAGTCATATATATGCAACAAACACTTAAAGATTTTAATATAAATTTAACAAACTCTACAATATACTATGATAATACAAGTACAATAAATTTATTTAAAAATCCAGTAAATCACTCTCGTACAAAACATATTGATACTCGTCACCATTTTCTACGTGATAATATCGAAAAAGGAATTATCAATTTAGAATATATTTCTACCGAAAATCAAATTGCCGATATATTTACTAAACCATTACTAGAAAACTCATTCATAAAATTACGACGAGAATTAGGAATAATTTCTTTCAAGGATATATAATAACAAGAATTATAATGGCAAGTAACCTAATACATGAGTAGTATATCTCTTACTTTAATTCACTTCATTTAAAAGGCAGATATTATTTTTTACATAACTATAGGTTTGAAAAACTTAATCATTTATACATTTGAATTAGCTAATATTTCATACACTAAAACATAACCATCCATTTCAAAGCAAATTATTAACCATTAATTTAATTTCTGGTTCTAAATCCTTAATGATTTTACACCACATTTTGTTTATATAACTCCAAACCTATATATACATGTTAAAATTTTAAACAAAATACAAATTCTTTTTCAAAACGATCAGTCTCTGTAGAAAAATGTCTTCCAACAAATCAAACTCTCCCATCATCATAACTTTTTCAACCGATAGCTCAACTGATTCACTTCAACTTCCTACGCCAACACAACCACACACGAGCCTGTGTATAAATGAGAAAATTACCGAACCGGGTATACACCGGATTCCAAGAAGGCCAAACGTTCACTATTTATTTCTCCCGACACGAAGAAAAAGATCGATGAAATTCATCATTATCAAGAGCAACAACTAGACCTTCAACGAGAATTGTATTTTGAACAGAAAGTAACGGCTAGACGCCTAAGCTTTCTTGAACAAATTGGTTTGAAGTTTTATAGCTCGAATAAAAAGGATGTGAGTGAACCTTTACCACGACCAGTTAATCCGTATGATCCATCTTCGTCGTATCATACATCAAACGACCCAATACATCCTTGGATCTTGTCTCAAATACATCACTATAGTCCAAATTCATTGGACAAAAACTATATGGCGCATGAAAGATATACAACACAAAAGAAGAAGACTCCATCCCCCAAGACTCCAACTCCCAAGAAATGATATTTTTTAAAGGTTAAAATAATGATGTTGTATTGTAGTATTACTATACAAGTGTAAAAATTTCATTAAATAAAACATTTACATATATTTCCAACATAAAACTAAAAAATGCAAAATTCAGTCAACTGAATTTTTCTGCTCGGTCAACTGAAATTAACACAGAAACTTTCAGCCAAAAATTCAGTCGACTACAAATTTCTGCTCAGTCAACTGAACTTTACACAGAAACACCTCATTCACGAATTCAGTCGACTAAAAACTCTGTTCAGTCGACTGAATCTTACCCAAAAAATTTTCGGGTACCTTTTCAGTCGACTGAGCAGACAATCTAGTCGACTGAACGTCGTTTCCCAGATTACTTTTCTCTTTTTACCCATCGGTTTTTTCACTTTACCTTTTACTTTTACCATTCTCCAAGCTTCATCACCATTTCTCCTAAAAGCCTAGCTCCCAGTCTTAACTTTTTATTTCAATTTCTCCTCCATACTTCACAAAAATGCCTCCCAAACGATCAAGAGCTTCTACTTCAACATCCTCCGAGCCAATTGATGCTAAAATTGCTCAATGGCTTCATGATGGAGTGGCCGTCACTAGATGGAATAAAATGAAGAATTCAAGGATTTTCGAACACTCATTCGTCGATTGCCAGAGTCTTCAAACTTACAACATTCAAGCCTTGACCGATCAAGCAGGTTTGACATCCTTACTAGATATTAAACACAATGACCTTGCCATTAATCATATTATGGTAAAATTGTTCTACGCTCATCTAAATCTTGGACACCAAACTCCACGAAATCGAAACAATAGTGTTTAGAGTATGGTGTGCGGTAAAAAGGTTTTGTTTTCTCTTGACCGCATTGCACATATTCTAGGATCTCCTAACATTGGTAGAAAGCTTGAGGAAATAGAATTTAATCCTCATATTCGGGACAACATCAATCATCACTTTTTGGATGATAACATTAATATCCAGGATATCAAATCAACTTCTTTACAACCAAGAGCTAGGCTTCTACACAAAGCTCTTATGCATACCTTCACTCCTCGCACAGGCTCATATGAAATCGTATACCCAAATAACTATTGGGCACTTTATGCCATTTGGGGTAATATTAAAGTTAATCGGGTTCAATTAATTCTTGATGAATTTCTTACATTCAATAATGGAAAATGATAACAATATACTATAGGGAGTATATCATGTGACTATTCCTCAACATTGATTCGCCACTACCAGAGTCCGGATCTACAACTGTTCACCAAATCAACCAACGGACTATAAGCCTCATGCAACTCTCGGCAAGACCTCCTCGCATCATGTCTCTAGCCGAATGGGAAGCACGTAATCAACAACCTCACGAATCTCCTCAGGTGCAACAAGAACAACCTCATATTCAAGATGATGATATTCGTCTGGTTCAACCGGATTATACTACAAATCAGTCATTAGGAATTCTATCAAGAAATCAACAAATTCTTGATAATCGCCTCAAAAAAGTTGATCACAAACTTGATTGAATAAAAGGTTTCTCCAACCAGCTATGGGATGCCATCTCATGCACAAGGTCAACTTCTGCTTCGACCTCATGCGGCAAGCGTCCTGCTCCAACATTCACATGGACATCTTCCGAAGAAAATCCAAGCAGCAGCACTAGTGGTAACAGTGGTGGTCAAGGAAGTAGAGCTTTTCGACAACCAACCGGTGGCCCGGTTATTCGAGAACCAGAGGGAGGACATGAAGGATCTTATGATTGGGACAAGGATCAGTGATCATTTTATAGGTTTGATTTCCAGAAACTTTATTTATTCTCATACATTTCTGATAAGGCTTGCATAAATAGCCTTCTTTTATGAAACTCTGTGGTTTGTTTAATTCATACTATGGTTATGTCTGTATGAGATTATTTTTTCTTGACAATTATATATACATTACTTCCTTTTTGTCGATGACAAAGGGGGAGAAAGGTCACTAACTTTGTTTTATAGGAAAAATAGTGCATATATTTGGGGGGAGGAAACATAAATTACATCTCTACAAACATAGGTTTTGTCATCAATTAAAAAGGGGGAGAATGTTGATACGCTATATTTTGATCAATGACAATGTGCTTCAACAAAAAGGAAGAGAAATGTGCAAAGCTAAAGGAAGGA
This sequence comes from Allium cepa, assembly GCA_030765085.1. Classification (NCBI taxonomy): domain Eukaryota; kingdom Viridiplantae; phylum Streptophyta; class Magnoliopsida; order Asparagales; family Amaryllidaceae; genus Allium; species Allium cepa. The sequence goes on from CM060939.1 coordinate 563,471,697, forward strand.
CTATGAAGACCAAGGATATCATGAGTAATTATTGTATATAGGTCTTAGTCTTATTTTTATTGTTAAAATATATCCTTAAGAAACTCACACAAACACAAAAAACACATAACACAACTTCATATTTCAGTTATGTGTTCATTGTGCATAATCTACTAGTTCAGTCGACTGAACAGGATTTTTCAGTCGACTGAACCTGCTACACATTTTACAACATGCACAGTTCCAATCGACTGAAATCCCTGTACAGTCGACTGAATTTGAACCTGCGAATTTTTCCTGAAGAGACACCTTCTTCATCCCAAGAGTTGCAGCTATTCTCCAATGGAAATGGATGCATCTCTTGCCTGCACCTTTTGCAAATGGTTATACCTCTTCTACACATATAAAAACATGTCTCTATCATTTGCAAAATCACCAATTCAAATTGCTTTAATCTCTCTATTATATTTTTAGATTACTCAAGTTTTCAAAAGCATTCACAAACCACTTCAATTGCTTGAATCTCTTATTTATTTTTAATACTCTTTTGATTCATAGCTATTTATATTTCCTAAATCTTCGTAATCACATTTCATATTCTTGAGGATTATATTATAGGAAAGTTGTACTCAGTTTGACTCATTAGTGTTATCAAGAACACAACAAGTCAAAAATACTCTTTGTACCTAGTTGAAGTCCTCTTCGGTAGTTGAGGCAAGAAATCTCGTTCGGTTGTTCGGGTAAGTTGTAAACCTATTCCTCCGGGTTAAGTGAGGGTTGTTAGTTAGAATTCCTAAAAGGAGCTTAGGGACTGGACGTAGGACAAGAGGTCTGAACCAGTATAAAGTCTTGGTGTCCACTTTACTTATTGCTTACTGCTATTTACCTATACCATTCCACTATTCCATATTATACATCCTACCGCATAACTTCTTTCAGATACTTGTTCCAAATTCCATTCAGGAAACTCTAATGGTTGTAGAGATTCACTAGATTTCTTCTGCTATGCCTTTACCAACTGACAGTTTATACACTTTGTGATGAATGCCCTAACATCCCGCTTCGTACCTTCCTAGTAGTAAATTTGCTTCATATCTCGGTACATCTTGTTACTGCTGGGATGAATGGCCAATTTGGACTAATGGCGTTCTCTTAGAACTTTATCTCATAATCCATCAACATCGGAAACAAATAATCCTCTATTCTTACAAAGCCAACCCTATCGATCGAGTTCATATTGCTTCATATCTTCAGATTTTAACCTTTTTTCTATCTTTATTATGACCTCCGCCAGCCAAACATGTTGCTTTCGACTAGTGCTGATCCTTTTAATCAGAGTTGGTCTAATCGATAAGCTCGCCAACATTTTAGGTTCTAGCTCGCAGAGGCCTGAAATCAAATCCAACAATATATTATATTTGCTTCCATTCCAAGAACATTGCTGCCAATCCCACATTCCTCCTACTCAATGCATTAACGACCATGTTCATTTCTCCTGGAGTGTAGAAAATACTAAACCCATAAGAGGCCAAGAACTCTGACCACCGTTGTTGTCGAAGGTTGAGATCTTTCTAAGAGAAAAGGTACTTCAAAGATCTATGGTCCATAAATAGCTCGAACCATTCTCCCAATAAATAGTGCTTCCATACTTTCAAAGAAAAAACAATTGCCTCCAATACCAAATCATGAGTTGGGTAATTCTTTTTGTGCAGCTTTAGCTGTTGGCTTGCATAAGCAACAAGGTTTACCTTTTGCATTAACACTGCACCCGATCTAGTACCACAAGCATCGGTGCAAACTATCAACTCTTTATTCCACATGGAATGGTCAATACCAATGCACTGGTCAACCTCCTTTTTAGACTCATAAATGCGTGCTCACACTTCACGTCCCATACAAAGGTCTAATTCTTCTTCGTTAAATTAGTCAACGGTGTTGCCAACTTTGAGAAGTCCTTTATGAAAGATTTACAATATCCCACCAACCCTAGGAAATTCTCACATCCATTGCATTCTTGGGCTGATTCCAATCTTGGATTACTTCCACCTTCGTAGGATCCACTAATATATCCGTCCTGAAACGATGTGACTCAAGAATCTTACTTCTTCTCCCCAAAAGAAACACTTAGAGAACTTCGCTCTCAACTTGTGTTTCCCTAATATCTATAGCAAATCCTCAAGTGCACCTTATGCTCCTCTTCAATTCTGGAGTAGATCAGAATATCATCCATGGGAATAAGTTCGAACTTATTTAGATGGTCTTTGAAAACCCAATTCATGAGATCCATAAAGTATGCTGGAGCATTGATCAATTCAAATGGCATCATCAACCACTCATCGAAACGTAATAGCATATAAAACGCAGTAATATGCACACTCTCCATCGCTACTCTCATTAGGAAAAATCCCATCGCCAAATCCATTTAGGAGATCACCTTCGCACCGTACAGTTGATTATACAAGTCATCAATGCATGGGAATGGATACTTGTTCTTCCCTGTTACTTTATTCAGCTCACGACAATCCACACACAACCTCAAAGAGCCATCCACCTTTGTTGCGAATACTACAGGTGTACCCCACTCAGATATGCTCCTTTGAATAAACCCTTTCCTTAATAGGTTATTCACTAGCACCTTCAATTATTTTTTCTCTCTGGGTTCCATACACCTCAGAGGCATAACTATCGGTCTAACTTCCTTCATCAAGTCTATCGAAAACTCGATCACTCTATCGGCCACAGTCTATTTTATTCCTCAGAAACATCTAGATACCATATAGCGATAGGCATAGATGACAATCCCTCTTATCAAACCTTAAAATAATGTAGAAAGCTAACCATCACCCTCGTCCGCTGGTAGGCAGCTAATCACTACCATTTGCCCATCCACATCTCCAACTGTCAGCAACAGCTTCTTGCAATCCACTATGGCCGCATACTTCCTAAGCCAGCCCATACCCAAAATGACTCGATAAAACTAAGCCACAACAAACCATGCAAAGACTATTAGGGCCTCCAAAAGGGTTTGTCATAACCAAGGGTCGGTCTACTATCTCATGTCTCAATACTAATCTATCAACTAGATCACTTCATATGAATGATTATGTAGAATTAATATCATCGAATAAGAACATCACCAATAGAAAGCATACCTTGAATGATGGCTCATTTCCCCTTCTCCTTCATTGAGGGAGAACTTGACGAAGTTAGGACTGCGTCCAAAGCATATGTCTTCACCATTGCTTATCTTTTACTAGACAATTCTTCTTTAAATGCCCTAGCATATCACAATTATAAAAATTATTCTTCCCACTCTTCTTATAATCTCTAATTAGATGTCCTTCATCGTTGCATTCGAAGCAAACAGGTTCCCATTTACCCTTCTTACCACTCTTTCCTTGGGATTGCTTTCTCTTTTAATTCCACTTCTTCTTGCATTCATTGCCTTGCTGCAGCTTTGGCTTCTTTTTCTCAATAGAAATAAAAAATGCAGCCTTAGCCTTAGGGTGCAAACTCTCATGACAAAGCGCCTTCTCTACTAGCTTTTCAAAAGACTCATCAATATGGCCCACTAACTTCTCTCCGATATAGTCATCCAATCCTATGATGAACTTCTCATTCTTCCTCGAGGAAGTGTCGATGAATGAAATCCCATACTTAGACAAAGCATCAAATTCCACAACATATTTAGAAAATGTCATATTTCCTTGTTTGAGATCAGTAAATTTTCTCCACAGAACTGACTTCTGGGTAGTTGGAATAAAATTCTCCTCAAACCTTATCTTAAACTGATCCTAAAAAATAGTCTCCTAGAGTAGCTATATTGGCAGCATTCCACCAATGCATAGCTCGACCCTGAAGCTGTCTCGAAGCCAACTTTCGTCTCATATCGTCCTCCACCTCCATATCACCAAAGATGCACTCATAAGTATCCAATAAATCTTGCACTTCAATGGATGACTCCGTCCTATGGAATGGTTTTCTCCGAGGGTAGAGCAATTTTTGCTTAGCATGGAGAAATCAGACCCAGGTGCTTTTACTAGAGCACCCCCACCTATCACCACTCTAGGAGCATTCTCATCATATTAGCCATCATAGTATTGAACATGGCTTAGACATCAGGTTTAGTAGCTCCTGATGCTTATCCTTCCTCTAATTTTGAAGCAAAATTCCTCACAGCATTCCTTTTATGTCGGCCCATTCTTAACTGTAAAAAGAATGATCAGCCTCTCATAAAGAAAACCGTGTCCATAATGTTCATATGCATGGGACTATACCATATAATATATTACTTTATAGTTTTGAAAACCAAAATTATAACAAGTACGCACTCTTTCATATATGTATGTGCGTGTGTATTGTCGATCCAGTCTAAGCCAATAACACCTTCCCTATCTCTACTGGATTACGGTATTAACTCCAGTTGATCATGTAACCAAAGCTCTGATATAAAATGTGATGACCGCCCTATACCACCGACACCAATTGTGTATAATAGTGAGTTGTAGTCATGCTCGGCTGATATAGCATGATCATCAAGGTTGAAATAAACAAATATAGCATATAGCATGGCACATCTCATAGCGCATGGATAAAAATAGTATCACAAATATAATAGAAGAGACAATAATAACTATATGCACAAATCATCATCAGAGCAGTGAATCTAAAAAGTTATACATCAATGTAGTAGAGTTTATACGATAGAAGTAAACTCAAATAAACTGTCTCAATAAGTAGAATAAGAAAGCACCGTCACAGGCTCTGCAGCATTACTTAGCGAAAAAGCATAAAAATCCATATACGTATATAATACAAGATAGCTCCATCCAGCTTATCCTCCGAACAGCTACTACATCACCTAGATATATTATCTAATCTATTCATTCATGAGTATCTAAGATAATAAGAAACAAAGCATAAAACGTTGGATTAGACAACAGTCCAGTGTGAGTGGTAAATTAGTCTCAAAATACTATACAAGTAAATATGGTAAGGAATAAGAGTACATGAACCATACCTCCATATCCTTACAACCAAAGAGTTAGTATATGACACTATAATATGTTACTCTACAATATCATGAAGATATATCACAAACCAAATAAAGGATACTAGTCTTTTAGGTATTCCTATCTCCAATACCTACTTCCCCCAATACCCATGAGTGATAACTTACTAAAGAAAACAACCAAATCATCCATAGTATCCATCAACAATCCTAACTATCACTCCCTATGCTCTGAATACATAATAGCTCGGAGGTCTCCTTTGTACCAAGGACTAATAGAAATCTAGATTCTTTATTGTACTCTAGTATCTCACAGCCCAAAATTAGATAAGTTTCTTACAGCCTAGGGCTGGATGTTAGACCCAAAGCTATACGTTCAGGGCATACGGATCTACACTACAGATCCATGGGCATCCTCATTCATAATAACCCTGCTTCGAGTACAACATAAAACACTCCAACCACTAACGATTCCTTAGCATATATTCTTGATTCCTCCTTTACTTCATTTGGATACCGAGCCCTTCTTGCACAATCCGGTTTCCATTATTCATGAGGAATCCTTCCACATTCCTTGATCCTACGACTGACTCCTTTTACAAGCGCCTTCTTCAAAACCTACTCCCAACATGAGCCAACATCCAAAGACTCTAGTTTTTCATCATGTTGTTACCTCTCTATCCAACCTATGATAAATAACAATGTATCGAAAAGAAGTGATCAAACTTTATGGGATGAAGTATGATTGATAATTAGTGAAGCTAAGTAAAATTCTTCCTATAAAGATGTGCACTTAAGTGCATGCATATTAGGTTAAATTTAGTTTCATTGAAAGAATTATTTATGATGTTATTGATTAGAGTTTGTTAGAACCTCTCTGGTTTGATTTTAATGAAAATAACTATACAATTATGCCAAAGAACCTGTAAAGATCTGCCTTTTTGGATAGTTTAAATTAACAATAAGCCACACATGTCAACTCAAACCATTTAAAAGGTAGGATTGTTAATGGGGTAAATAATAAAATAAGAGAAAGAAGGAAAAACAAAATATAGAATCTCACAGCGGAATGACAAAATATAATAATCAAATGAACAGTTCATGAAGCTGTTTTACAAATAATATTTGATTACACTTTTAAAATATATCATAGTTATACATACAACAAGTATAATAAGATAATGCTACGGAACAACATGATGCAGTGGAATAAATATAATAAATAGTATACAAATCTCTGTCTTCGTCCTCCAGAAATAAAGTCTTCAACACTGAAATACTCAGACTGACCCGAGCATAATAAAAAGGCAAAACACTCAAGTCAAAACTAAAAGATCTTATGTAAGTTAAATCAACATAAATAAATATGAGTGTAAGGCTTCTGAGATGTTTAAGGGATTTTACATCTTCTATCAAGTGTATAACCACCATGCAATAACTTAAGAGATGTTTAGGATTTTCATCTTTTAAGGATCCGTTAAACTATTTATATGTAGTAATACACGTTATATATATAATGTCTACCAGTAAAGTATTAAAATAGCGTTAAGGCCTTAACCATATCCCCCTTAACACATTTAATAAATGTCATAGTCTATACAGTACTGTAACTCCACCAAACCGGTGGGCTATCAGGGAGAAATCTATAGGTACGACACAAACCAAAGTCATAGTGGGCTCGATAAGGCATATGACAAGGCACACGAGGCAATGCCCAGGGCAGGACTATACCGTTTTGCACTCCCGAAATGCCTTTTTCGTCCTTGAAACGAATGTAAGTCATTCCATATATCAAAATATATGTTTTTGATATTTCTAAACTCAATTGAACTAGTTCAAACCCGAATTCCATTGTATACAGAATTTGGCTTTCAAAATCAAATTATATTCATTTAAATTCTTTTAATTGATTTCTACGCGTTTTGAGCTCGCACGATCAAACGATAAGTCTGATCGCTACGAAACGTGTAATCTTACAATAATTCATTGTTACGGATCCGATGAAACCAGTTTTGCTGAAATTCGAGACAGTGACCAAAATGGCTAAATCTCACGTTAAACAAATAAATTGTTGATTTAAAATCAATTTAATCACTTTTAAATTCAAAGTTTTTAAAAGTTAAAATTTTCGTCATTTCCGATTACACAGAAATTAATAATCTTTTACAATACAGTTTTCATGTTAAATCCAATATTTAAATATTACATAAATTTTAATGTTAAATTATAGTATGAATAAATCCTATTTTATTATAATTTAAATTCCAATAAATTCTTTTATTTTGATTTCCACTCTTATTATTCAATCAACTATTACCTTATGAATATAATTAATATTAGTTTACATCTTATTATACTAATATTCTACAATTATAATCTTTTTCCATATTAATTATAATATTGCAATTTCATTAATTCTCTTAATTATCAGTTTAATTCCTTATTTACAGTTATAACCAAATTAACTTTACAGTTATTTCAATTGATTGAAATTACATTGAAATAGTTGCCAATAACATTTAAACAACATTATTAAATCATATTCCGATTATTTTTCTCATTAATAAACCATAAATTTTTAATTTATCACAATATTAAATTTCAGAATATTATTTAATTTAATATTTATAGTTATCAAAAATACGGGTTGTTGCACTCTCCCACACTTAAAATTTTTCGTCCTAAATAAAGAACAAGAAGGAATTAAGAAACTTGATATAATTTTATTAAAATTAATAAATTTATAAGCACTTAATTTCCATATTTAAAACAAAATTTTGAAAATACTCAATTTTCACAAAATTTTCTTAGTCTTAAATTCACGAAAAATTTCAACAGTCTCCTTTGCGCGGTTAGGCCCAGAAAAATAATAATACCAATAAATACAATATATATATGTGTGTGTGTGATATTACAATAATAAACATCCTTAACCATGGGAAGAATAATAAAATGTCGCTATAAAACCATAATCCGAAAATATACCTATTTGTTGGGTAAGCAACTTTATTTATGAAACCAAAAGCAGCAGCTATTGCTTCCATAAACATGTAGCTCACTTATATAATTCAAAAGAGTTAAAAAATTATGTAAAAGAGTAATATATTATTTGTTTCAATTAGTAACAAACCAAAATAACACAACACATATGCAAACAAAACTGTACAACAATTATATGCAATCAAAGTATCCATCATATATCCATAGCAATCAAACCAATGGTTTATTCAGGTTCAAAAACTTTTAATTAGACAAGTATGATAAATAAACTATTAAGTGTACCCTACGCTCAACAGCCTTAGATAATTACTTAATAAGTTAATCATACAACCTCAAACAATTTGAATTATCCTCTTCCAAACTTCCCATTAGCCAAATAATACAGAAATGTTATGTAAGTTTGTTCTATTGGTTTCCTTTTTACTCTTTTATTTATTTTCATTAATTCATACAATGTCATTTTTCCATTAATTTGCATTCGTTTACTTACATATTTTATTTCCCATTTAATTATGTAGAACATCAATAATCAATTCTTAAAATATTATATATAAATTTTTTTGCAATTTAATTCACAGTTATCAATTACTTATATAACTTGATTTCTATTTAATATTAATATTCACGATTGAACAAATTCATACTTAATTTTTTCTACCTTTTTATTCATATTCATTGTTTATATAGCTTGATTTCAATTTAACATTAGTATTTATTAATAAATCATTCAACTTAAGTCTCTTAAATTCTTAATTTACATTCATCCTTTCTTATATAATATCATTGAACATTAAATATATTTATGAATCTTTTCAACAATTTCTTAAGTTTATAATCATTTACTTAATTGATATTCACTTTTACTATTAATTTAATTATTAGAATTTCAAAATATTAACTTATGCTTAAAATGTTTCTTGTACTATCTTAAATTTTCACTTATGAACATATATTCATTTTGAAGCATTTTTGTTATTAAGCTTTTACTTGTATAATCTTCTATTACATATCCATATTTTCAACTTTTAAAATATTTCTGCTAAGTTTTATGTATGCATTTAGAAATTAATTGCATTTATACAAATTTAGCTTATTCATTTTAGTTAACATGATATTCAATAGTTTACATCTTAAAAAAATTGCAAGTCTCTAATTTCTTATATTTCCATTAAACAATTACCTTTTAGTTCAAATTTCGATTTGAATGCTTCCAACTTATTAAAATAGACAAGATTTCATTCTATTACAATAATTGAAATCCCTAATTTGTAGAAATTTAAGAACTAAATATCGGGTTCCATTTCAAATCATTTTAAAAAAATATATATATACACACACACACTCATACCTTTTATATCCAGTCATATTTAGAAATTTAAAATTAAGATTTGTTTATCAAAACAAATGTGTAGTAAAACTACTACAATGACCTTCCCACTTTGAAACTCGAAAATAAATGTCGACGATACGGCCATCATCACCAAAATTATTTTCCAGCCACAGAAGAGGAGAGTACAAAACTTATTTCCTTTTAAAATTCCTTCAAAACATTTCTTTCAAATTACATTGAAAATTTTTATATCCGAAAATAAATCTAAATAATTCTAATATTATATTCTAAAATCTTTGTAAACCAATTTCAAAATTTTGAAACTTAAGTTCTCAAAATCCCAATTAGATTCATTTTATTTGTAAATCTTATTTTGCAACCTATACTTATAAAATTTTACTTCCTAACAAATATATCACATACAACTATATCCAATTATAAAATTATTCTTTTATATAAGAAATATAATACTAGGTAAAATTAATTCATTTACCTATATTTCAAAAACAATATTGTGTCGAACTGCCCTATTAAGTGTTTAGAAATCTCTTTCGATGTCATAGCGTCCTATGTACCAACCAAAATTCATAAATACTCAACAGAACAAATTAAAACATTATAAAACAATTTTTATAGCACTAACAAATACGCTCTCATATATATATATATATATACACACACTCTAACTCATTATACTCTCAAATTCAAAATTCTATAAAGGCAATCTTCTCCATGAAGAGATATCTCTCTTCAACAATGGCTGCAACTCTTTCTCTTGATCATTTCTTTTCATTAACAATTGTAATCATCGTTTATTTATATAAAGCAATTAATTTTTGAATTCAATCAACAATTCTTTTGTATTCGTTCTATCTTTTTTTGAGAGAAATGCGTGATCCTCTAGAGTAAAGGAGAGCATCCATGTAAATATATATATATATATATATATATATATATATATATATATCGTTGTAGACAAGTTGTTGACAACATGCTTGGCAGGTAGCTAATCATTGCACAAATAACAAAGAAAAGAATACAGGTACTCCTAGAGCTTCGGCAAGGCCATCTCCCATTACACCTCAGTATCAGTAGTGAGGTGTTAGAAGTACCTAAAAAATCCATGAAGCAACTTAGTGCCAATGATACCAGAAGATAGCTCCATCTGAGAAGAAACGTAACGCTGCAAACTCGAAAAATCCAAAAAGGACACCTCACTACAGATGTGAATGATCTAGAATGAAAAAACATCCCTCCGTAGACTCGGAAGTACTAGAGAGAGCGCTTTGCTGTAAATGTGTATGATCTATAAAGTAGAACGCCACACTGAAGATGTAGAAGAACTGAGAAGAAACTCCTCATTGCAAAAGCGGAAGGTCCAGAATGAACGTATCACTATATTCCTGCCAACAATAATCCTGTGAACCTGCAAAAAGAATCTAACTTCAATTCTGGCCAAAACCTGTGTTTGTAAAAGGAACTAAAGAAAATTATAAGAATAACACACAAATACACACACACAGATATATATATATATATATATATATATAATTGAAATATATATATGTATTAGTGAAATAAAAGTAATGATACAAAAGCTAAGATAATAAGACAGAAAAACAAAAAAAATTTAGAAACAAACTAAAAAAGTATCCACGGTCAAAAGAAGTTAAAAATCTATAAACTAAAACAGAAACAAGCTAAAACTAAAACAAAAAACTAAAACAAATAAAAACACATACTTATGCTCCTTTGATCAAAAGGATATTATGATAATAAGAGAAATCATCATTCAAGTTTGAAAAAATGTTAATGCCATAATTATTAATGTCAATAATATTGTTTTTATGTTTAAATAACTTAATATTATTACCAACCTTATTAAGATATTCTTCAAGATGATTATATTTAGCTAATTTATATTTAGAATTTGAGATCCAATTAAAATAAAATGAAGATACTATAAAATTAAATTTACTAAAATGACTATTATTATTATTTTAAAAATTCTCTGGTTTCTCTCAAACCAAATATACTAACAAATTATAATGAATAAAGTGTAAAAATTTATTTTCCATTTTAAACTTAAATCTTAAATTATTCCAATAATAGTCACAATCAGTAATTTTGGTTATAAGACTAAAGTTAAAGATTTTGAGAGTATTATTCCGGATATATATATATATATATGCAATAAAAATACACATGTATTCTTTCTATCTTGATTTGAATTCTTAATCATTCATACAATTTTATATCGCTTTACCTTTTTGACCACACGCTCATTCAAGAGTACAATTCTTGTGATAAAAACTTCTCCGTTTTATTCACATACACTCAGTATACCACTCAGAAGAAGGTTATAGGAAGGTTGTACTATATTGACTCATTCATGTCATTTTGACCACAAGAAGTCAAAACACTTTACTACTCTTTGCAGTCGAAGTCTTATTAGAGATCTTCAAACATGAAGTATTATTCGACGGTTTAGGCGGTTTGTAATATAGAACTGTTCAGCAGCTCAAGTGGTCTATAATACATATTCCTCTAGTTTAAGTGAGGACTATGGTTTGTTAAATCTAGAAGGAGTCTGGGACTGGACGTAGAATGAGAAGTTCGAACCGGTAAAAAATCTCTGGTGTTATTTACTTATTGCTATTTACTTTTATATTTATATTACGCACAAGTTTATAACTTAGTTAATTATTCATATTACTTGATCCGCATACACTTCCATTTGGTATCGAAGCCTCAGATTCTAGAGATCATAACAATATCCAAAAACAAATGGCCATAAAGAGATCTAATCAAAACAATAGAGAGAGAAAGAGCAATAAAGAAGAATCAAATGAGCAAATAAGCAAATGCTTTATGGTTAAACTCAGATCACAATCAGTACGCTTAGATTCTTTGTATAAAGATCTTTTGTTAGCACATGATGAATCCGTTGAAGATTGTAAAATTTTGAATACTGTTAATAAAGTTGCATTTGTTAAGTTACAAGATTGTGAGCAAGAAATTTCCAATTTAAAAGAGGAAAATAAACTTTTGGTAAAACAAACTGAATTTTCGAAAGTATGGTAGAAGAATTTATTTTACAAAAAGATTTTCGACAAAAAAATTATAAATTATATAAAGAATGTGAGATTTTAAAAGGTAATAGTAATATTTTGCAAAAAGAAATTTGTGATTCTAAAGAAATTTTGAAAAAATAAATGAAAAAATCATAAATTTTAACAAAGGTAAAGATATCATATCTTCCTTATATACAAATTCAAAAACTCTCAATGATAAAAGCGTTTTATGTTATACACAAGCTAAAAATAAAAATAATTTAGATATGCATTATGTATACTGATACTAGTGCTGGTGCTAGTGCTAGTAACCAAGATAGTTTATAAACCACTTACTTTCATAATAGTATTTTGTTTGGAAACTAAACAAAATATATTTCAAGCACTAAGCTAATGACTAATACTATTAAGCTATGGATTTTTGTGAATATAATTGATCACGGTAATAATCTTTATATTGGAAACTATTATAAGAATGTTATTTATAATAAAAACTATATTTATAAAAGTTCAACCACACCCAAATGGGTATGGTTTCCCAAAATCTAGGAAATAATAAGAATCTGGGTATCGCATGCTTTAAATGTTAATATTTTTTTTTACCGATACCCTAGTTTAAAAGTTCTAGTTTACTTAGAAATATTATAATTAGAAAAGATCAGAAAATTTTGCTCTTTACAAGATAGTTCATAAAAAAAATTATATTCCCTCATTTTGATAATGACAAAGGGGGAGAAATTCATATACATAATGATAGGGGGAGATATTATATTTTGCAGGAGCTTTTATCATATCATAATAATAGCATTTTATATAGAATAAATGTTTTTCAAAAATTGTATAATTTTCGTCATCAAAATGGGGAGAATGTTAGGACTTCTCTTGTTGGATTTTAATGATAACAACTATACAGCTGTGCCAAAGAACCTCTAATCTAATTTGCAAGCATATGAGTGTCTAAAAGAGACAAACAAATAAATCCAAAATGAAGATATACAATACAAAAGAGGATAAAAGAGTGTGTGTGTGTGTGTGTGTGTGTGTGTAGAAGCGATATGCACGACGGAGGTAACACGAAGATCATGAATAAGGTACTTCTAGTCATAGAGTGTCATGTCTAGAGTATACGTGTGTTAAAATCACTTCAAAGTGGTATACATACATGTTGATTTGATCACAAGTCAACTTCAAAGTTTAGAAACAAAAATCACTTCATGCAGTCGACTGAAAAGAACCCCGCAATCGACTGAATTTATACACATATATACATTTATACATTCACGGTTTTAGTCGACTGAGCCTTTAATTCAATCGACTACACACTAATTCAGTCGACTAAACTAAGAAATTTAATCTACTGAAACTATTTATTTTTGTACTGATTCCTTTTCGTTTTGAAAAATGTATCTCTGAGCTTAATTCAGTCGGCTGGTTAATTTTATTCAGTCGACTGGACGTCGTAACAGCTATTTTTAAATTCAAAATTCTAAAAAGACGTTTTTTTCCATGATGAGATACCTCTCTTCAACAATGAATCCAGCACAATCATGAGGAAATACCAGAGACTAAGCTTAGTCAGTTTGTACTATAGAAGTCCTATTTAGCAGCTTAGGTAGTCTATAATACCAATTCCTTCGGGTTAAGTAAGGACATTTGTTAGTTAAATTTAAAAAGAGTCTAGGACTGGACGTGGAATAGAAAGTTCGAACCAGTATAAATATCTTTGGTATTATTTATTACTATTTACTTTTATATTTATATTTCGCATAAGTTTATAAAAATAGTACTAGATTTAAATTTGTGTATACTAATTTTAGTGGTAGTACTAGTAACCAAGATAGTCCTAAAACTACTTATAGTCATAATTGTACTTTGTTTAAAAATGATAGAAAATATTTTTCAAGTACTAAACTAATGACTAATAGTATTAGAATATGGATTTTAGCTAATACGAATGATTATCATAAACAACTTTATATTAGCAACTATTATAAGGATGTTATTTGTAATGAAAACTATATTTATAAAGGTTCAACCATACTCAAATAGGTATGTTTTTCTAAAAATTAGGAAATTATAATAATCTTTGGTATCAACATGCTTTAAATGTTGATACCCTAGTTTATAAGTGGTAATTTACTTAGAAATATTATAATCGAGAAAAATAGGAATTTTTGTTCTTCACAAGATATTTTATAAAATTTATTATATTCCCTTATTCTTTTTATAATAAAAAGGGGGAGAAATTTATATGCATATTGATGGAGGGAGATATTATATTTAGAGGGAGATATTATACTTAGAGCGGAGCTTTAATCATATTAGAATATCATTTGATATTGAATAAATATTTTTCAAAATTTTTATAGTTGTCATCATCAAAAAGGGGGAGTATTTTTAGAATTAATCTTGTTGGATTATAATGAAAACAACTATACAGTTATACAAATAAACCTCTAAGCTAACTTGCAGGCACATGAGTATCAAAATGAGATAAACAAATAAGTTCAACATGAAGATTTTTTTTGCGCCAAAAATGGTCACAAACACACAATTACCGATGAAAGCACCCGTTTACAATCACAGATCACACATAATAAGTATGTAGAGAATTCAAAATGATGAACACTCAGAAAATTAAGAAGAAAGTAGTAAAGAACACAGAGTTTATAGTGGTTTAGCAATCCGGCCTATGCCACTTTGATTTTGATGATTTTATTGATGTATCCTTACTAATTAGACTGAGTTACAACTGATTACAATAGCAAAATTCGAGTACAATGATGAATCTAGCAGAGTCTGGATGTAGAAGAACCAAAAGCCCCTTTTCTGTAGGCTTTGGGATGTTATTTATAAGTGTAGGCTGCAAATATCTCGCTCAGATCTCGGGAGACCTCTTTTGGCATGTGCATGTGCCCACTCGGTTGATCCCATGCAATTTTGCCACGATGCGTGATCGATACAAATGAATTTCGTATCAATCAAGATCTTGTCCAATTGAGTCAACACCGATCATGAACATTCTTTAGGTCGTACGCAAGATCCTATGAAAATTAGTGGCATTTGGACTTGTAGATTGTGAGATATGATCGATGCAAGTTCGTGTTTTTCAAAGGCTGTTTCCATCGCATCGATCACCTCTGTTACAACTGATTACAATAGCAAAATTCGAGTACAATGATGAATCCAGCAGAGTCTAGATGTAGAAGAACCAAAAGCCCCTTTTCTGTAGGCTTTGGGATGTTATTTATAAGTGTAGGCTGCAAATATCTCGCTCAGATCTCGGGAGACCTCTTTTGGCATGTGCATGTGCCCACGCGATTGATCCCATGCAATTTTGCCACGATGCGTGATCGATATAAATGAATTTCGTATCAATCAAGATCTTGCCCAATTGAGTCGACATCGATCATGAACATTCTTTAGGTCGTACGCAAGATCCTATGAAAATTAGTGGCATTTGGACTTGTAGATTGTGAGATATGATCGATGCAAGTTCGTGTTTTTCAAAGGCTGTTTCCTTCGCATCGATCACCTCTGCCTTGTTCGTATCGATCACCTCTGCCTTGTTCGTATCGATCACCATTGTACGATTCATATCGATCGCCATTGCACTATTTTTATCGATCACCATTGCACTGTTCGTATTGATACTGTTCGTATCGATCATGATGGATACGAAATGACGATATAAACCAATATAGCCGATGGATACGAACAGTAGAGGATTGATGGATACGAACAGTTGAGGCCTGATGAATACGAACAGTTGAGGCCTGATGGATAGAACAGTAGAGGATTGATGGATACTGTGACGACTCAAACTCGATGTCTGACAAACAACATCCAATTCGTATCGCCGGAGCTTGCAACAACATTAGATGATAAATAACACAGCAGAAATAAAAGATGATATCATTGATACAACATGAATACAATATCCAATACATCAATTTGATACAATGATAATCATCAACATCAAAGAATATACAACACAAAATACAACGGAACACGACAAAATATGAGATAAGTCTTCACAGAACCCAATACTGCAACTCCAACCTAAAACTCCAAAGCTAGAGCTCCAACACTTCAAGCTCGACCCACCATCAAGGTTGCACTAAGCTAAGCAAGGTTAGTCATAGACTCCAAAGACTCCAAAATTTATCAAACAGAAAGCTGAAGCTACCAAACGATTTCTACTATCTGACTATCTGAAAAACCAAACTCTAGACTGTCCGTATGGAAAATTGTGGGCACCCAGAGTTTAGGAACGGAACAATAAACTCCGAGTCAGTCATGGGACTGGTGTGAGCAAACAAAACATTTGGTCTTTAAAAACAAACAAAAGATTTAAATTATGAAATCTGCAATGCTTTTTGGAAAATGAAACCACTATATGGCCTCACGGCACACACACCATGCAATCGCACACTTGGAGGAGATTTCTCCTTATGATAGTCAAATATGCTTACTACGCAAAAATCCTTTTTGATATTATTATTAGTGCATAGTGGAAAACATTTCGAAAGTATAATATTAACCTTAGCCAGCATAGTTACCATTATACTATGCCTGCTATAGCTACCTTTTTAAATGGTGGGTACTACAACTAAAACTGTACAGAGCGTGTATTGTTTTGTTTGGATTTCCAACAAATGGTTAGGCTAAGGAACTTCCTATTGCTACATGGGAACGCCTCTGGAAGGACGCCCGAGAGCCTACCCGACTCTCTGCCAACACAAGACCGGTTAGCCCCTTCCCGGGAAGTAAAACCAAAGATATGCCACCCCCTGTCCTTTAGGACCTTTATACGAGGATCCTCTACACCAACAATGTCACACAGTAATAAATATACTACAGTGCCCACATGAGTAAGTATCTGGGCTCCATAACAAGACACTACCCTTTTCCAGAAGGAATGAACATACCCTAGGGGAGCTACCCTTGAAACCTTACCGCATCTTTTCTGTTTTCGACCATTATCGGTTTGTGAGGCTCGATGAGGTTTCATCCACAAAGCTACACTTTTCACAAAGTCATGCTTTGATCAACAGCAGCACTTCATATGCCACATTACCAAATTGGGAGTATATCGTGGATAACCTTCAACTACATAACCTCTGAGCTCGTACGTCTCAGAGAAGGGTGTTAAGCTAAGAGAATAAATTCTCCGCCACCAACAGATATGTATTTGAAAGAAATCTGCTTTATGTCTCAAAATGAAATGTCAGACATACAACCATACAAGTCTGTTTCGGGTTCGAACAGAACTGAAGGCACTTTCGAAGAAGCCCTTGCAATCCGGGTATTCACAATCCCGCCGGACTTCCCATCACTTATGGAATCTCTATACCGTAGCTACTCGGTGCAAAGACAATCAATAGGTCATCCTATCGTTCTCGCAAATACCCGGTCTTCACCACAGGTCTTCAAATGCTATCCATAACGACGTATCCTTATTCGGAATGGGTTATATGACACAAAGTCCTCTCCCGGCTAAACCGAATAATGAGCGTAAATTTAAAAACATATGGATATGGGATTTCAATTAAGCCACAACTTTAAAATTCAAAACTTTCTTTCAAATGGTTGAAACCATTTACCATTTCAAATCTTTTAAACAAAAAGATTCATTTCACAAAGTTCAACCTGTTTCACAAAGATCCATTCACGGATTTCAAAACAATTTCCGTTTTAATTGGATTGACTCATTAACTCTTTAAATCAAGATTTAGCTTACGGCTTTCAAACCCATTTCCAAAGATTTTTTCATAACTTGGAAGACCGTTTTCATTTTAGTCTTGAAATCCTTCTAACACAAATTGGTAGTTCATTACTTATGTGAAAGCTTTTATTATTTGAAAAACAACAGTTTTATTTCGGAAAAATCCAATCTCATTTATACAATTTAAAATCTTTGGGTTAATTCAAACTCCCAAAACAACACTTTAAAAATGGTTAAAAACCCATATAAGCTTGTATACCGTTTTTAAATCATAAATACCAGATATAGAATTCAATTTCAGATATTGAATTCCAATTTAAATCAAATTATTCAATTTCAAAACTCAACCAAGTAATTGAGAATAATTTTTAGTTTTAGAATCCCTTTTTCAAGAGCTTTTTATTTTAAACCCAATCCATTTCCAAAACCATTTGGATTTAAAATTCAAATTCAAGACTATTTTAAAAATCTGCGACTTAACCGATTTCCCCGTGCAATCCATATTTGTGTGTGTATGGTGTAGTCCAGGGGGTTTTACACAATAGTGTACAACATCAATCATTACATATTCAATCATATCAATCTCGATAAGCGATATAATCCATAACGCTTATCTTCATTAACAGATTCACAGATAAAGTAAATTTATCAATCACAAAGATTCATCATTACAATTCGATGTAGGTTTCGGATAACCGACTGAGATCCGACTCCCTGTCGCATCGAAATTTAAATGTCGTTTTATGGGAAAAGGGTTTTTACATACATACGGAAACAAATCACAAATCATAGTTCAGCATAAAGCAATTCACATCACACAATATCACAATCATAAACAGAAATATCAATCCAGTACACAACATTTGATGATTAACTTAAATTAATCAAATTAAACTCAATTAATTACAATGAGCAATTAACTTCTTAATCACTTTCATAAAGTAATTACACTTACACAGTTTCATAAATGATTATCATTAACTAGTTAATCTAATTAATTGTTAAAATTAATCACATTAATTAATCATTTAAATAATCTTAGTTAATGACCTTCACTAACTAATAACAATTCTTTAATTACTTTGCTAAAGAAATTACTTACATTAATCATTATTAATTAAAATTGATTAACCATTAATAACTCATTAATTAATCCTAATTATTTAATTAATTAAGTGTTAATTGTAACTTAATTAGTTCTTAATTACAAATTAATTAATTCCTAATCATTAATTATCCACTCTAATCTAGGATTCTTAATTACAAATGAATTATTCCTTAATTAAGTAACTTAAACCTTAATTAATAACTTTAAAACTTATAATTACTAATTTAATTAATCCAAACATTAATTGAATATTCTAATTAACTAAATAATTTATGAATTATAAATCATCATTATATCTTCATTAACTTAAGACAATCTCATTCTTATTAATGATTTTATTATCACTTATAAATATGTTGAAATATTTATATTCAATTCACTTTTAAATTCATTTTAAATTTCAAGATTTAAAGTGAATACCAATTTATCTTATGTAAAGTTTAAAACTAATTTTTAAAGAAAAACTTTAAATTTACATGTTAAAGTAATATTTTTGTTGTGAAAGAAATTCAAAAGTGTTAAAAATCAAATTCCTTTTAAATTCACATATTTGAAATATGCCTTGCATTTTAAAACTTAGTTAAACATTTATACTTATAAAACTTAATTTTATTTCAAAATCTAGATTTCAAATTTAGATTTAAGTCCAGGTTTCAAAATTTGATTTAAACTTTGTTTTAAATGCTTCTTTTACAATTTCCAGTTCCATTTTAAATTTCAAACTCTTTTTAAATACACTTAAACTTAAACACTTTTAGTTATTGAAACAATTTAAATTTACAAACTTTATTCTCAAACTAGGCTTCAAACTAAACTTGAATTTATGGTTAAACTTTTGTTTTTAAAACTTAATTTAAACTTGCTTTATAATTTATATTTTAAATTTTAAATTTGGAAAACTGGACAGGTTTGAAAACCTGTACAAAACATTTTCCCGAGCCATGTCAATTCCTGCTTCGAGTCTGGCTCTAAGATTCTTCGAGCCCAATGCAAATTTGCTCGAGAATAACTCGAGACAATTTCGTGGACAATTCCTGCTTCCACCCACAACAAAGAAAAATTACAGATCGCCAATACTAGTGCACGGTGTACGTGCACATCGCTGAAGATCAACTCCAGGCGACTCCACATCGTCGAGGAAGTCGACGATCACCCTCGACCCAATTCCAGACCACTAGAACCCCGCCTTCACCTTGAAATCCAAATCGAGCTCACAATTCAAACCTGGAAACGTGAAACCTGGAACCGCCACCAACCTGGAAACTGCCGCCGTTCTCACAACCTCGACCACCAAAAAACTCTAAACTCCGACCACACAATCGCCAACTACCCTGCTATCATTCCTCATAATCCCATCGTGCTTGATCCATCATAAACGACAAACGAATCGAAACATCAAGCCTCGACAAAATTAGGTTTCCAGACTTCCAAAGCTTGCCGCCGCCACTACGTCCATCTACAAACCCATCTAGTATTTTTGCTTGAATCGTCGATCACACCTCTACCATCCCAGAGAACCCCGACCTTCCCTATCGACGAGATCACCAGCAATCACCAAAACCAAGAAATTCATTCTAATCCGAACTGCTTTTAATTCCTAGCTCTAAAAATTATGATTTGAGCTTCAAAAATCGTGTTTTAGTATAAGGATTCAACTTGCATATCTGAATTCGAAAATTAAAAGGTTTGAATTTTAACTTATTTTAAACTTTGCTCAGTTATTTTGGTTTCCATGGTCATTAACAGGTTGTTTCAAACTTAAATAGATTTTTAAACTTTAGTTCATGATCAAACAAATAATCTTTGTTTATATTCCAAGTGCTAATAGTTATTAGATCAAGAGAAAGGAATTTATTTGCACATCTGGGTCTAAAAGAAAACAAGAACAGAGATATCAGGTATGCATACATTTACACATCCACATATATACACAAAAACAGATTTCTAACATACATATCTTCCAAAGATTTATATGCAACTAATCCTGATACTTAAGTTTTAAAAAGTGAATGTTACTCACAGATTTGGGAAGGCAGAACAAAGCTTGCTATGTTGAACAGGCTTGAATTTTGCTAGCTGAAGATCTTCTTTTAATCTCTGAGTTGTATTGATATGTATTGTAGTTTATGTTGAATTGGTATTTAAGTTATGAGATGATATAACTTTAGATTTTCTCAGCTTGGAATGGTCGAACTGAAATGAAGATGATTGATATATAGAAAGAAGCTTACAGGATAATATATTCGTACAGGGTGATTATTATTTTATTTTTTTAGTACAATATAGGATCGGAGATTTTTTTTTATTGTTTGTTGACTAGCCGATTCCCTTTGGTGGTCGAAAAGATACATATGGTGTGCTAAGATATTTTGCATTAATTGCCGTTTGTTTTCTCAAGTCTACACTTATCTTCTTTTGCAAGCCTTCATATATATTTTTGTTTCTTCATTTTGCAAGTGTACATATTTAAACTTTATTTGCTTCCACATACTTGAACATATTTCTTTCTTTAATTTCATATGTGCAGATATTTATATTCTTCTTGGAAGTACATTCATATGTATTTTTTTCTCTTGTTTCATATTTGAATTTGGAGAAACTCAAATCAATTCACCAATTAATTTCACAATTTTTATTCAAAAATTAAATTAATCATCAATTTAAACTTAGTAAGAATCCGAGATCATTACAGATACGAACGGTAGAGGATTGATGGACACGAACAGTTGAGGCCTGATGGATACGAACAGTAGAGGATTGATGGATGCGAACAGATGGAGGCGAACAAATTTATTCCCTTGGCTTGCACTGATCATATCTTAAGCATGTGTAATATCCCGTAATTTCCAGGAGTTTAAAATGCTGATAATCTCTTAAATTTAATTATTAGAAATTGATAAAAAAATTTATTTTTAAAGATAAATAACCAAGTAATAATAATATAATGTTTTAATTTTGGTTATAGATTGGTTTTAAATTAAGAATAATTATTATGTATTGTGTAAATAAATTCTAAATAGATTTATTGTTTTCAAAATTGATAAGTGTGTTTAAAAATATTTATTTCTGCGTATTTTAAATTGATTTTAAAATAGGATAAATTATTTATAAATAATAATGTGCTTATTTAAAAATAGATGTTTATATTTATTTAAATTGATTTTAGATTTGGATTTTTAAATTGGATTTGAAAATGAATATAAATTAGAATTCAAGGAATACATACATCTTAAAATAGAATAATACTAATATAGTTTGAGTTTAAATTTTATAGATAATGTTTTTTATTTAAAATAAGATTTGTTTTGTATTATTCTTTTATAGAAATTTAATTATAGAAATTCGATTTGTATTTATTTAATAAGAATAAATGCAAGTCTTTTGAAATAGCATCTTTAAAATAAGTTTGCCATGTTGTATATAATTTAATTTAAATTATATTTGTTTCATTTCTTTTAAAGATTGTATTTTATATAAATTGGCAAACATTTGTAAATGTTTAAGTGTATTTGTTTATTAGATATTTAATTAGAGAGTATTTTTTTTAATTAAGAAAACATGTTTGTTCACTAGGAAATTAATTTAAAAAGGCTTTTAAATTTCTTTTAGAATAAAATTTAATAAAAAGTGACAAATGTTTAGTTCTAAAACACTATGTTAACAAGTGTTAAAATATTTATGATTTATAAGACAAGTGTCCATTGTTTTTATTTTCTTTTTAATTTATTTAAATCTAAAACTTGCCTATATAAACACCATTTCCTCCATCTTTCTTTTTCTTTAAATTCTTTGTTCATTTCTAAAAAGAAATTTGAATATCCATGCCAAACTTTTACTCTCCAAAAATCAGAAAACCTTCAAAACAATTCCTCAAAATGAAAATCTGAAACTTCCTTAAACAATTGCTCAACATCCAAAACCTATAAACCGGAAATCTTCAAACCAATCTTCAAACAATTCGTCAATTCAAATAATGCTCAAATCAAAAACCTGAAGTGTTGTGTGCAAATCATAATGCATGACTGCAGTTGTCTTTAAAACAAAATCACAGCATGTTTTCAAACATTTCAAGTATCTGCCTCAATTTCATATGCATGCAAGTGTATATTATGAGTCAAAGTATTACCTAAAACAAATTCAGTTTTAAAGCTCCAGTTTTTAAAGCTTCAAGCTTAAGTGTTTACAAGTTTTTCAAATTGCAAATCTGAAAAAGCAAGATTTAAAGGATAAAGCAATCCTGTTTTTAAAGGCTTCAGGTTCATAGAATTTTGCAACTTCCAGATCATCTTCAAAACCTCTGCACTTCTTTTAGATTGAGGTGAGTAAACATTTTTACTATAAAATTTAAAGAAGTAAATATCTGATTCCATATAAGTTTGTGATGATGTTAATTATATATATATATATATACAAGTTTATATCTGTGCAGAAAAATCTGCAAATTGTGTTGTAAGGCTTTAAATCTATGCATGTTGGTTTTATTTTTTTTCTTCTCCGTACTTTACTATAGGATATGAGAAAAATTAAATCTTCAAGTTATTTTATTTAAACAATTGTTAAGTCTTACATTTAAACAAGATATATTAGTTTAAGTATTAACTAAGAACTAAAGATAGAACAGAGCTTCTGGTATTTGAAGTTTTCTGGAAAACCAACAAAGTAGTGATATTTAATCACCAATGTGTGAAATCAAATGTTAAAATTTGATGAAATAACTATATAACCTGGAGTGTCATTGGAAATTATGAATTTTGATAAGAAATTCAAATTTTTTAAAACTGTATTGAGTATGTATTTGGATATTTACTGGAAATTGGGTTTTGGTCTTAAACTGATGATCCTTGCATCTGGATTGCTCGGGGTTCTTGGTGGAGGTTGAGGTAGGATCAGAGAGTGTGGGAAAATTGGTTGAAGGATTTTTAATCCATTGAGGGATTTGAAATTTCTTGATTTTGAATTTAAAACCTAGTTTGGGTTCTAGCTGTAAATTGGATTACTGCATCTTCATAATCGCATCGAGTTGTATGAATTTTTGAGGAAATGATGCGCGGTGAGTCAGTAAGCCATGGCCGGAGTGGTGGCCATTATAGGTGATCGGAGGCGATGGTTCAGGGGAATGTTCTGATGATGTTTGGGTTTCAGTAACCATGAGGACGCTCGATTTTGGATTGAGGCAAGAAATGGTGTTATGTGGGTCGTGAATGTTTGTAAGGTGGTAGAGTGACTTGTCGAAGGTGTCGGCGTTGGCCGAAGGTGGTTCCGGCGCCGGTGCACTTGCACGAGTTGATGGTGTCTGCAGTTTGTTTTTTTTGTTTTGGGTTTGCTCGTTTTCTCGAAGTAGGTCTCGGGATTTAAGGAAGATGGCTCGGGAGGGACTCGTGTTGTACTGGTATTTGCTGATGGGTTAAACTGTTATGTTTTTAATAGTTTTTAGTTTTAAACTTAACAGTTTTTAAAATCTTAAAATCAGATTTGTTTTAAAAAATTAAAGAAGAAAAGAAGATGTACTTTGTTCTTGGATTTATGTATATATGGGTTGAACCCAAATTTAAATGCTTAAACAGATTTTATAATTTAAATTAAAGTAAGTTTTAAAACACTTAAAAATTAAGTTAAATTAAATTATTGAGAACTTATTACTTTAAATTGAACTGATTATATGATTAAATTTGTATGAAGGGCTTAAAATGTTTTTAAGTTAAAAACCTTAAAGTTATTTTCAAAACTTATTTTGAAATATAAAAGGGGAAATTATAAGTAAATTTTTTATTTAAATTAGTGGTGAATAATAATTTATTAATTAACAATTAAGTTTTAAATAATTGATTAACTAAGGAATTTTTAATTAATAATTAAGGAAAGTAATTGATGATCACTTTATGTTATAAACTAATTAATGACTTATGTCAAGTAAAGTTTTTCAATATTAATTTAAGATAATGTTTTATCTTAAATTATATTTAAGTATTAATAGTTTGTAATTAATTAGTTATTAAGAATTTTAAGTTTGGTTAATTAATTTAATTATTATTTTAAAAGGGTTAATTAAGTAATTAATTAAGTATAATTATTTATTTAATTAACTATTAATTAAGATGATGATTTAATTAATGGCTAATGATTAATTAAATTGTATTTACTTATTAATTTAGTAATCAAGGGTTAATTAAAATAGTAATTAATTAATACTTAATAAAAGTTTTATTGAGTAATTAAGTTTTAATTGGGTTTTCTTAATTAATAATTAAAAGAATTATTAATATATAATGCAAGTTAATTAATAATTAATTAACTATTATTTAGGTTAATTAATCATAATTAAGAATCAATTAATTATAATTATGAATTAATAATTTATAATTAAGGTCATTAATTAATAGTTAAGTTTATTAATTAATGATTAAGAGATAATTAATTGGTTAATTAAGTTTAATTAATTAATTTTAAAAGTAATTAGTGATTGATTATTTTGTATTAAAGAATTGATTAATAATTAAGCTTTATTAGTTAATAGTTGAAGATAATTAATCTGTCAATTGAAGATTAATATGGTTAAAGAGTAATTAAGGGATGAATTACTCGATTATAATTCATGAGATAAGTGTGGTCAAGTAAGTTAATTAATTTGTTAATTAATTAAGAATAGTCACTTGATAAACGATTAAGTATATTTACTTAATAAGTTTTGATAAGGCTAATTATTTAAGATAAGTAATTGATAAATTACAGAGGTAACTGAGATAAGTAAAATTACATATTGGGAAGTAATTTTGAGTGGATTGGTAAAGTAATTAAAGGTTTGTCACTTAGTGTAATAAATCAAAGAATTTATAAAATAATTAGAATTAATTAAGAATAATTAATTAATGTTTATATTTATTAAGTTGATTAGTTGGAAGTAATTAATTTAAGCGTGATTAATTGATATAATTAATTAAGAAATAATATAATTAATTATAGTTAACTAATAAATGGAAGAATTAATTAAGGTTCATTAATAAATAAGATTAATGAGAATAATTAAGGATTACTTGATTTAGAGTTAATTAATCAAGGTTGACTAATTAAGATAATGATTAATTAATTGGTTTAATTAATGGATAAGTAAGCAAGATATATTTTGATGAAGGTAATAAATTTAATTAATTTTAAATTAATTAAGAGATGAAGTAATTAATTTAATTCACTTTAAATTAATTAGAGATTAGAGATAGTTAATTTAATTCATTTTAAATTAATTATGTCGTGATTAAGTAAATCATTGCTTATGTATGAATGGATGACATTGATTGTTTTGAATGGATGTAATCTCAGAAATGAGATAAGTAATGTTGTGTGGTATGAATGCTTGGTTGCATTGTGATGGTAATACAGATTATCTATTGTGATAATGATGTGGATTACCTATTTTGTTATGATCATATGTTATTTGATAATGTGGTTATCAATTGTAACTTGTGAGTTATCTGTTTGTTTGTATATAGATAGTTGAATTGAATTGTTTAACCTTAAAACAACTTGAAGCTAAAAGACACACTTTGGATTTCGATGAGACCGGGATCGGGTTTCCATATTTGGATATCCGAAAACCACATCAATTACAATTAAACGTTAGGTCGTGAATCAAAGTGGATATTTGTGAAGACTCGAGGTGTAAGGGCTATCGTCAATGTGACAACCCGGCTTCCTACGCCCAGGAAGACGTGTCATCAATAAGAAAGAAAGGGATGGAAATAGAAAAGAATAGAAAGAAAGAACAACAACATCAGAATCTCACAGCGGAATGGAATAAAATATAATACCTGAACATAAATATTACATAGTTATATACATCAGAGTTATACAATATCATACAACATGACTATCACATACATATCTGTCAGAACATACACCTCAAATACATCATAAACTAACTAACACAGCGAAACTATATAGATATATATGTCTACAACGCTGAAGCCTCCTGCTCCATTGCTCCTCCAGAAGTCGTCAAAGCTAACCTGAATCCCTTGGCTACCCGTAAAAATTTGGGTACCCGAAAGTTTATGAAAAACAAAAATAAACTCCGGGTCAGACATGGGTATGGTATGAGTAAACGGGTTAAAGTTGTTTAACTTTGAAAATCATTTAAAATAAAGGTATCACGTAAGACTCCCCACAAATAAATACGGGTAAGTTTTTACCTTACGCTAACCAAAACATTTCATAGGAAATCCAGTGATATTATAATAGTGTCTAGGGTTTTCAAGTAAAATACAGAAATAGCTGAAATGCTTACATCTCACATTTCAACATAGTTGGGCACAATCAAAACGTACGGCGCTTTTGGAAATTGGATCTCATACAATGGCAGGGCTACTGGGGTACCGTCCGTCACAGTACGCGGTCTAGATCACAGTACCGAGGAGCCACCCTAACTCCCCTGCAACACAAGGCCGGAACCATTCCTTACTGAACGGTCCCGAACAAGATAACCCCGCAGTTGGTGTACATCCAACCGCCCACACAACCGAATAAAAAGGGACATCTAGACAGGGGTATATCTCGTCCTGCTTGGGCATGACCCACCTAAACTTGATGCACATCCCCTGTTTTAGCCATTCCCGGTTGATGAGGCTTGAGGCTGTGGTTACCTTTATAGAACACATCTCTCAGAATGCTCATCGTCCGCCTGAAGATGTGCTAAAACCATTCAATCCATACAAGTTCATTCCGGGTTCGAACGAAACCGAAGGCATTATCTCGTTACACTCGTTTTGCAATCACCCTCAGAGTTAACGACGATAACCCTTGCATTCTGAAACACCATCTCGATCTTCACTTGAGATTACATGACCTAACGTTTAATTTGGATCGATGTGGTTTTCGGAATATCAATTGGATACCCGATCCCGGTCTCATCGAAATCCAAACGCCATTTTAAAGTCCAAGTTGTATAATTAATTTAACAATTTAAATTTAACAATTGAATTCATAAAGCAATTTAACATAGATAAATAACATCAGATAAATCATATAGCAATTTAACACAATAAATCATATACAATCATCACAGATATATCCAGAATATCACAGAATAGAAATAAACATCAGATGCAATCAAATAGAATCATCGATTCATATCAACAAGTTTGATTTGTTTTAAACTTAATTTCATATTTAAGAATGAATTATATTTTATTCTTTGCTTAATCAATTACTAATAAATTAACTTATTTCAATTCATTAATTACCTATTAGTTATTCGCTTGATTAATTAATTATTAATCAATAATCTTAATTATTGATTTATAAATCTCAATTACATAATTAATTATTATAAATTGCTTAATTAATCATTAATTATTAATTACTTAAGCGTTCAATCATTAATTATTTATTTAATCAGTTATATATGATTTGTTAATTAACCAATTTCAAATGATTGATTAAATTCTTGATTACAAATGGTTTACACAAGATTATTATTAAAATCGTTAATTATTAATTTGATTAAATTTGAAATTATTTATTAACTTACAATTATCAAATTTTATTACATGCATAATTAACTTTGATTTAGATTAATTACTCAACTTGTTTAAAGTTCATTTGGACTTAAACAATTTTGTCAACATCTAATAACATAATTTACACTAACTTACTTAACTTTAACTTAACATTAAAAATAGGCTAACATCTGGAATCTTAAAACCCAAAGCAAACAACGTGACTCACCCGGGTCGAACTCGGTAATATCCAGAAACTCTCTCGCGTCACTCCCTACCTCTCTTTCCTCTTCCTCTGTTTTTTTTAAAAGCTTAAGTTTTTTTATAAACTGTTAAAACTTATAACACTCATGCGCCCACTCAAACTTCTCCCTAGAGAAATACCCGAAGCTACACGTGCACAAACTCGAGTATCACTCGAGTTGGCATCAGCAGGTACATCCCCACCGCCATGCGCATGCATGGCGGTCCACCACCGTGCCCACGCCTCGCGACGCCACCATCACATCACAAATCTTCACCACACACGAAATCAAAACCCAGATTTGCAGGACCACCACAAAAACAAAATTCGACTAAAAAAACGAACTGCTCCTCAAACACGCTAGGCAAAACCACTCGCGATCGTGATCGCTTCCACCTGAGATGACGTGGCTTCGGCCAACGTCGCTGTCAAAACCTCCTACCACCTCACAAAATCGCACAACGCTTGGCTGCGCCATATCGACGCAAGCATCAATCAACCGAACCCAAAAATTACAGAACCCATAACCCTACTCCTGATTCCCTTCAACAAATCTTGCAATTAAAAAATTTTCTAACATTTTTCTGTTGATCTATAATCAATACACTAACTTCATGTTGAATTACAACAACTATACTTGTTTGAATAATCAGAATTTCACAAAAATGCATTTTTTGCTTACTATCTAACTGCTCCCAAAAGTGTTAACTACAAATTATAATTTTTATCTTTAAAATCATATTTTTGAATGTATTATCAATATACAAATTCAAGTTTACGATTCGAGTTATTCGAATTTTGATCCTTATTTTTATTTTTACTGTAAATGGATTGTTAACAGTATTTATCTTTCACTGCTACTAAAAAAAATGTTTCTAAACCTTAATCTTAAACTTAAACTAATTTATTTAGTTAAATTACTAATTACAGGAGATGATTTCATATAAAAGTATGAAATATATTTTTTTAATTTCCTTGACTCAACAGAAGTCTTGAAACCTGAAAGAACAACTATAAGAACATATAGCATTTAGCAAGCAATCCAGAACTTTTAACATACGCAAAACAAAATCTTCATAAACTACAAAATAAGAGTTAGATTAGAAATAGTTTACTCACCCAAGTTTGCAGTTGAACAGAGGATGATACAAGAGTACTGCAGTTTGCAAATTTGAATTCCAGTAACTACCTTTGCTTTCTGAATTTTATTTGAACTAGAAATATGAAGTTTTGTTTGTACTTTTGCTTCTTCTCAGGTTCGTTTTCATGAGTTAATGACTGAACTTAATGCAATAAGAAATGATAAATACATATATATATAACTTGCAACAATGGTGTCTTCTTGAATAAGCTTTAACATAATATAATATTTTCTTTATTTTTTTATATGTACTAAGACCTGAAATGATTCAACAATTTCGGCTGCAGATTTGTTCCAGAAAGAAAGTGTGTTAATTAATGTTTGTGTTTTTACTTATGTTAACACAATCAATATTTACTTGCTGACACAACATATGGTACAAAGATATTTCAGGTTTGTTTGTACTAATGTGTTCATATAGGTTTACACTAATTAGTATTTGCTGACATATGTATTGACAAAGATATTTGCAGTATATTTGTACTAAGATGTATTCCATTTTCATACTTGCAGATTTCTTTTTGTTTGAACATATTTATGTTAACATATAAACAACATGTTTGCTGTAGGTTTTCATTTGTGTTTGTACTAAATGTTTCATTTATGCTAACATCCTATTAATGTTTGCAGAAAAATTAAATTTGTTTAAAGATATTTGCAGGTCTTGTTTTAGTGTCTGGTGTATAAATGTACAATGGTTTTGCTTTTTATTTTATTATCTTATTCAACTTATAGTTTGTACTTATGTTTGATATATATAAGTTTATGTTCATTTTAATTTTAAAAACTGTCGTTTAGAAACACTACTTAACCTTATTTGTTTTTCATTAAAGTTAAATATTACAAATATTTGATTTGTAACTTATATGTGCATTAATATATTTATATTTATAAATATGATTGTGTTATTATACTTGTTATTATTAACTGCATTTATACATTTGATATTAAATGATATTCATACATAACTTTTAATTTAAATAAATAAAACAGATTTAATTTTTGAATATTGTTAAAAGAGTCTACTTTATATTTTGAAGTTATATTCCTTTATAACCCATATACAACTAATAATATCCAAATTCCTATTTATTTATAAATGGAAATCTTATATTTTAT
Source organism: Allium cepa (assembly GCA_030765085.1). Taxonomy (NCBI): domain Eukaryota; kingdom Viridiplantae; phylum Streptophyta; class Magnoliopsida; order Asparagales; family Amaryllidaceae; genus Allium; species Allium cepa. Next base: position 563,502,919 of record CM060939.1, read on the forward strand.
TTCAATTAGATTAAAAACTTATTGTAATAATAAGGTCAAAATTCCGGGATGTCACATTCCTCCCCTCTTAAAAGAATTTCGTTCCCGAAATTTAAAACAGTTAATTTTCAAAAACTTAATTATTAACAATCCAAACATACATTACATCCATACAAAAACAAACAATCAAACAGTCAATTCTAACTACATTACTAGTTATCCGGACATAAATTTTGATATGCTTTCCTAAAACTATCAAGAGTTTCCCAGGTACAATCTCTGGGATCCTCACTCAATTGTACCTTGACGAGTTTCACCACTTTGTTCCTGAGCTGCTTCTCATCTTGATCTACAATCTGAACAGGATTTCTAACCATAGTCAGGTTGGTTCTACTTCTAAATCTTCTTGAACAACTAGTTCTATCACTAATGATGGGTCATGAACAAATTTCCTTAAATGAGACACATGAAATACATTGTGAATCCCAGACATCCGTTCTGGTAATTCAATCATGTAGGCTACAGTTCCAATTCTTTCCAATACTCGGAATGGACCAATATATCTCGGAGCAGGTTTCCCGTCTTTCCGAATCTTATAGCACCTTTGATTGGAAAACTCTAATAAAAACTAAATTCTCGATCTCAAATTCCAATGGTCTTCATCTCTTATCTGCATATTTCTTCTGACGATCTTGAGCAGCTTTCATCCTTTTCTTGATAAGCTCTACCTTCACAGAAGCTTCTCGAATAAGATCGGGTCCGAGTACAAGTCGATCATTCGATTCTATCCAACAAGATGGGGATCTACACGGTCTTCCATACAGAGCTTCATAAGGAGCCATCTTAATACTCGCTTGGTAACTATTATTATAAGAAAATTCCACTAAATGAAGATGGTATTCCCATGATCCACCAAAGTCCAATACACAGGCTCGAAGCATATCTTCCAGAATTCGATTAAGCCTTTCCGTTTGTCCGTCCGCCTGAGGATGATAGGCTGTATTTAATCTCAAACTAGTTCCAATTGCTGATTGCAAAGCTTCCCAAAATTTACCAGTGAAAATAGGATCACGGTCACTTACTATGCTGATAGGAATATCATGCAATCTGACAATCTCCTTCAAGAAAATTTCCGCCAAGGAAACCGCAGTACGAGTCGCCTTAACCGAAATAAAATGGGCACTTTTTGTTAAACGATCCACAATAACCCATATTCCTTCATTTTCTTTCCTGGTTTTAGGAAATCGTCTATAAAATCCATCGAGATCATTTCCCATTTCCAATCTGGAATATTTAAAGATTGCAATAATTCTGCAGACTTTTGTTGATCTCTCTTCACTTGCTGGCAAATGGCACAACTATTTACAAAAGCACTTACATCCTTTTTCATATTCGGCCACCAGAAAATTCTCCTCATATCTTTATACATCTTCGAGATTCCCGGGTGAATATTCAATTTGGAACGATGACACTCAGCTAAAACTTCTTGTCTCAGTCCATCAATATTAGGCACACACAAACGACCATTTATCCTTAAAACACCCTGGTCGTCTACCTTAAAATCTGAATATCGTCCGTCCTTAGTTCCAAGAATTATTTCCTTAAAAGATTTATCCTCCATTTGCTTACCAACGATCTTTCTTGGAGAGATGGAACTACTTCCAAAAGAGATAAGACCGCATTTCTACTAAGAGCATCAGCCACGACATTTGCTTTCCCCGGAGTATACAAAATATCCAGATCATAAGATGCCAAAAATTCGACCCATCTCTGCTGTCTCAAAAACAATAGCTAACAGTTCTAAATCATGCGTAGCATAGTTCTTCTCATGAGACTTCAATTGCCGACTAGCATATGTAATCACTCTGCCATTCTGCATCAACACTGCACCCAATCCAACTAAACATGCATCCGCATAAACTTTAAATTTTCTCTTCCCATCCGGAATAGCAAGTACTGGTGCACTGGTTAGCCTTGTCTTCAATTCCTGGAAAGCTTCTTCACACTGAGGTGTCCATTTGATTTTGGTTCCTTTCCTTGTTAGTTTGGTCAGATGCGAAGAAATTTTTGAATAATCCTTAATAAATTTTCTGTAGTAGCCAGCTAAACCCAGAAAATTATGAGTTTCCATCGGTTGCTTCGGTTGCTTCCTTTCTAGAATAGATTCTCCTTTCGATGGGTCTATAGAAATACCTTCACCAGAAACAATTTGCCCTAAAAATTTAACTTCTGATTTCCAGAAATGGCACTTTGAAAATTTTGCCTTCAATACATGCTTCCTCAGAATCTGCAAAACAATTTCCAAATGCTATCTGTGCTCTTCTTCCGATTTGGAGTAAACCAAGATATCATCAATGAATACCAGCACAAACTTTTTCAACACATCTCTAATGACTCGGTTCATGAGGTCAACAAAATAAACTGGAGCGTTGGTTAATCCGAAAGGCATAACCAACCACTCATAAAAACAATTCGATCCCCTAAACGCAGTCAAGGGAATACTATCTTCAGCTACTCTCAATTGATGGAATGTTGAAGCTAAATCTAGTTAAGAAAACATAGAAGCCCCATGCAACTGGTCAAAAAGATCATCAATGCTAGAAGGATATTTATTTCGAATGGTCACTTTGTTCAATTCTCTATAATCAACACAGAACCTTAGCGAACCATCCGATTTGGTGACAAATACAGCAGCAGAGCCCCAACAAGAAAAACTGGGTCTAATCAAACCCTTCTCCAAAAGATCTTGCGTCTGCTTAATCAACTCTTCTTTCTCTCTAGGAGGCATTCTCCTACTGGGCTGAATCAACGGCACAGCTCCTGGAATCAAATCAATACGAAACTCAATCTCTCGATGTGGCGGTAGACACTTGACTTCTTCGAAAACATCAGGAAAATCTTGAACCACCTCAATTTCCTCAACTTTCTCTTGAGAAGTCTCATCTCCTTGCAAAAGATTACACAAATGAATTCCAGAATTGTCGCACAACATTCTGGCAATTCTACCCAAATAAGTTTGTTCTCCCTTCACAATCCAGAACAGCCATATACTGTTCAGGTCAATCCATCGAAGAAATGAATCCACTCTGCTACTTCTGAAATCACCTCAAGAAAACTGCTAATCAACAAATCTTCTCAACAGACCACAGAACACTTCCAGCTATAGGGCTAATCCTCAATGTCCAAAGACTCCTATTCAAAGCTCTTCGAGAAACTCGGGCCTCAATCAAACAAAAATACCCTACTGAACTTGGTCACAATTCCAAAACGGACATACTTCCTTAACTTGTTCCAAAGAAACATCTTCGGAGACGTCCAAACTCATTGTGTCTCATCACACAGCTACAACTCCTTGAGATATCAAGATATCATGATTTGGTCATGTCCATCCGATAGATCCAATCTCAAACTCATCCAAAATTACATTCCATCAATGAAATCTTCACATCATCCAAAGCTCACACGAGACGGTAATAGGTCTACAGTCTCGACAGATACACTCCAACTACAAATATTCAAAACTCCAATCATCGGTAGTCGTGTTTCACACACCACTACCCTATCTACCTTATAACTTATATTGGAATACCCGAACAGGTAACCCAATAAATAGGTAGAAAGAAACAAATAAATATATAAATATATCAAAATTACAAATATGCTCTCTCAAGAAAGAAATCTCTCAAGAGCCTAGGTATTTACTCAACCTTGCTCTGATACCAGCTGTGACGACCCGGCTTCCTACGCCCCAGGAAGTCATGTCATCAATAAGAAAGAAAGGGATGGAAATAAAAAAGAATAGAAAGAAAGAACAACAACATCAGAATCTCACAACGGAATGGAATAAAATATAATACCTCCACATAAATATTACATAGTTATATACATCAGAGTTATACAATATCATACAACATGACTATCATATACATATCTATCAGAACATACACCTCAAATACATCATAAACTAACTAATACAACGGAACTATATAGATATATATGTCTACAACGCTGAAGCCTCCTGCTCCATTTCTCCTCCAGAAGTCGTCAAAGCTAATCTGAATCCCTTGGCTACCCGTAAAAATTTGGGTACCCGAAAGTTTATGAAAAACAAAAATAAACTCTGGGTCAGACATGGGTCTGGTATGAGTAAATGGGTTAAAGTTGTTTAACTTTGAAAATCATTTAAAATAAAGGTATCACGTAAGGCTCCCCACAAATAAAGACGGGTAAGTTTTTACCTTACGCTAACCAAAACATTTCATAGGAAATCCAGTGATATTATAATAGTGTCTAGGGTTTTCAAGTAAAATACAGAAATAGCTGAAATGCTTACATCTCACATTTAAACATAGTTGGGCACAATCAAAACGTACGGCGCTTATTGGAAATTAGATCACATACAATGGCAGGGCTACTGGGGTACCGCCCGTCACAGTACGTGGTCTAGATCACAGTACCAAGGAGCCACCCTAACTCCCCTGCAACACAAGGCCGGAACCATTCCTTACTGAACGGTCCTGAACAAGATAACCCCGCAGTTGGTGTACATCCAACCGCCCACACAGCCGAATAAAAAGGGACATCTAGACAGGGGTATATCTCGTCCTGCTTGGGAATGACCCACCTAACCTTGCTGCACATCCCCTGTTTTAGCCATTCCCGGTTGATGAGGCTTGAGGCTGCGATTACCCTTAAAGAACACATCTCTTAGAATGCTCATCGTCCGCCTGACGATGTGCTGAAAGCATTCAATCCATACAAGTTCGTTTCGGGTTCGAACGAAACCGAAGGTATTATCTCGTTACACTCGTTTTGGAATCATCCTCGGAGTTAACGACGATAACCCTTGCATTCTGAAACACCATCTCGATCTTCACTTGAGATTACACGACCTAACGTTTAATTTGGATCGATGTGGTTTTCAGAATATCAATTGGATACCCGATCCGGGTCTCATCGAAATCCAAACGCCATTTTAAAGTCCAAGTTGTCTAATTAACTTGACAGTTTAAATTTAACAATTGAATTCATAAAGCAATTTAACATAGATAAATAACATCAGATAAATCATATAGCAATTTAACACAGATAAATCATATACAATCATCACAGATATATCCAGAATATCACAGAATAGAAATAAACATCAGATGCAATCAAATAGAATCATCGATTCATATCAACAAGTTTAATTTGTTTTAAACTTAATTGCATATTTAAGAATGAATTATATTTTATTCTTTGCTTAATCAATTACTAATAAATTAACTTATTCAATTAATTAATTACCTATTAATTATTCGCTTGATTAATTAATTATTAATCAATAATCTTAATTATTGATTTATAAATCTCAATTACATAATTAATTATTATTAATTGCTTAATTAATCATTAATTATTAATTACTTAATCGTTCAATCATTAATTATTTATTTAATCAGCTATATATGATTTGTTAATTAACCAATTTCAAATGATTGATTAAATTCTTGATTACAAGTGGTTTACACAAGATTATTATTAAAATCGTTAATTATTAATTTGATTAAATTTGAAATTATTTATTAACTTACAATTATCAAATTTTATTACATGCATAATTAACTTTGATTTAAATTAATTACTCATCTTCTTTAAAGTTCATTTGGACTTAAACAATTTTGTCAACATCTAATAACATAATTTACACTAACTTATTTAACTTTAACTTAACATTAAAAATAGGCTAACATCTGGAATCTTAAAACCCAAAGCAAACAACGTGACTCACCCGGGTCGAACTCGGTAATATCCAGAAACTCTCTCGCGTCACTCCCTACCTCTCTTTCTTCTTCCTCTGTTTCTTTTTTTTTAAAAGCTTAAGTTTTTTTATAAACTTTAAAACTTACAACACTCACGCGCCCACTCAAACTTCTCCCCAGAGAAATACCCGAAGCTACACGCGCACAAACTCGAGTGTCACTCGAGTTGGCGTCAACAGGTACATCCCCACTGCCGTGCACGTGCACGGCAGTCCAACACCGCGCCCACGCCTCGCGACGCCACAATCACATCACAAATCTTCACCACACACGAAATCAAAGCCCAGATTTGCACGACCACCACGAAAACAAAATTCGACTAAATAAAATGAACTGATCCTTAAACACGCTAGGCAAAACCACTCGCGATCGTGATCGCTTCCACCTAAGATGACGTGGCTTCGGCCATACGTCGCTGTCAACACCTCCTACCACCTCACAAAATCTCACAACGCTCGGTTGCGCCATGTCGACGCAAGCATCAATCAACCGAACCCAAAAATTACAGAACCCATAACCCTACTCTTGATTCCCCTCAACAAATCTTGCAATTAAAAATTTTTCTAACATTTTTTTGTTGATCTATAATCAATACACTAACTTCATGTTGAATTACAGCAGCTATAATTGTTTGAATAATCAGAATTTCACAAAAATGCATTTTTGGCTTACTATCTAACTGCTCCCAAAATTGTTAACTACAAATTATAATTTTTATCTTAAAAATCATATTTTTGAATGTAGTATCAATATACAAATTCAAGTTTACGATTCGAGTTATTCGAATTGTGATCCTTATTTTTATTATTACTATAAATTGATTGTTCACAGTACTTATCTTTCACTGCTACTAAAAAAAATGTTAAGTATGAAATATTTTTTTTTTAATTTCCTTGACTCAACAGAAGTCTTGAAACCTGAAAGAACAACTATAAGAACATACAGTATTTAGCAAGCAATCCAGAACTTTTAACATACACAAAACAAAATCTTCATAAACTACAAAATAAGAGTTAGATTAGAAATAGTTTACTCACCCAAGTTTGCAATTGAACAGAGGATGATACAAGAGTACTGCCATTTGCAAATTTGAATTCCAGTAACTACCTTTGCTTTCTGAATTTTATTTGAACTAGAAATATGAAGTTTTGTTTATACTTTTGCTTCTTCTTAGGTTCGTTTTCATGAGTTAATGACTGAACTTAATGCAATAAGAAATGATAAATACATATATATAACTTGCAACAATGGTGTCTTCTTGAATAAGCTTTAACATAATATAATATTTGCTTTATTTTTTTATATGTACTAAGACCTGAAATGATTTAACAATTTCGGGTGCAGATTTGTTCCAGAAAGAAAGTGTGTTAATTAATGTTTGTGTTTTTACTTATGTTAACACAATCAATATTTACTTGCTGACACAACATATGGTACAAAGATATTTCAGGTTTGTTTGTACTAATGTGTTCATATAGGTTTACACTAATTAGTATTTGCTGACATATATATTTACAAAGATATTTGCAGTATATTTGTACTAAGATGTATTCCATTTTCATACTTGCAGATTTCTTTTTGTTTGAACTTATTTATGTTAACATATAAACAACATGTTTGCTGCAGGTTTTCATTTGTGTTTGTACTAAATGTTTCATTTATGCTAACATCCTATTAATGTTTGCAGAAAAATTAAATTTGTTTAAAGATATTTGCAGGTCTTGTTTTAGTGTCTGGTGTATAAATGTACAATGGTTTTACTTTTTATTTTATTATCTTATTCAACTTATAGTTTGTACTTATGTTTGATATATATAAGTTTATGTTTATTTTAATTTTAAAAACTATCGTTTAGAAACACTACTTAACCTTATTTGGTTTTCATTAAAGTTAAATATTACAAATATTTGATTTATAATTATATGTGGATTAATGTATTTATATTTATAAATATGATTGTGTTATTGTACTTGTTATTATTAACTGCATTTATACATTTGATATTAAATGTCATTCATACATAACTTTTAATTTAAATAAATAAAACAGATTTAATTTTTGAATATTGTTAAAAGAGTCTACTTTATATTTTGAAGTTATATTCCTTTATAACCCATATACAACTAATAATATCCAAATTCCTATTTATTTATAAATGGAAATCTTATATTTTATTTCAATTAGATTAAAAACTTATTATAATAATAGGGTCAAAATTCCGGGATGTCACAGCCAATATAACTCTGTGGGTGATTCCGTTATGAGTTTGACGGAACTAGTTCTAATAGGCTCGAGATGGTGGTTTAGAGTGCAAGGGTTATTGTCATTAACTCTAAGGGTGATTCCAAAATGAGTGTAACGAGATAATTCCTTCGGTTTCATTCGAACCCGGAACGAACTTGTGAGGATTGAATGCTTTCAGAACATCGTCAGGTGGACGATGAGCATTCTAAGATAGATGAGTCTATAAAGGTGATCGTAGCCTCAAGCCTCGTCAACCGGGAATAGCTAAAATAGGATAAGTGCAGCAAGGCTTCGTGGGTAGCCCCCACTGGAGAGCAAGATTTACCCCTGTCTAGACGTCCCTTTTTATTTCGGTTGTGTGGGGAGGTTGATCATGACGACTGCCGGGGTGGACTTGTTCGGCACTGTCCAGTAAGGGATGGTTCTGGCTTTGTGTTGCAAGGGAGCGGGCGTACTACTCGCTACGGTGATCTAGGCCACGTTCTGTGACGAGCGGTACCCCAGTAGCCCTGCCATTGATGGAATCCAAAATCCCATAAGTGTCGTACTTATTAGTTGTGCCCAACTATGTTGGAACGTGAGATGTAAGCATTCTAGCTATTTCTGCATTTTACTTGAAAACCCTAGACACTATTATAAATCACTGAATTTCTTATCAAATGTTTTGGTTAGCGTAAGGTAAAAAGTTTTCCATGTTTATGTGTGGGAAGTCTTACGTGATACCTTTTCTTTCAAAAAGGTTTTTAAAGTTAAGCAACTTTAACCGTTTACTCACACCAGACCCATGTCTGACCCGTAGTTTATTCTGTTTTTTTTAAACTCTGGGTACTCAAATATTTACGAGTAGCTTGGCTTTGATGAATTCTGAAGGAGCAAATGGAGCAGGAGGCTTCTGCGTATAGCTATAGAGTATTTCGTTGTGTGTTCTCTGAGTTGTTTGTCATTGTGTTGTATTGAGTTGTATAACTAGACAGGTGTTTATAACTGTCTAGTATGTGTTGTTTTAACTGTGCATCTCTGATGTATATGATACTATGTAATGTATTATGTGATTAATATAATTTATTCGTTCCGCTGTTTAGACTCTGATGTTATTCCTTTCTTCTTCTCTATCTTTTCTCTTTTCTATCCCTTTCTTTCTTAAAGATGATGCGATTTCCTGGAGATAGAAAGTCGGGTCGTCTCAATATGACCTCGGATTGACTTGAAATTTGGAACGTAGGTTTTCATAGCTTTTCTTGTCATGTCTTATCAATTGTAGCTTGATCTGGACTCGGATAAAATTTATCGACATCCACAGGCGATCTGTACATAACTGGCAATCGAGGAAAACTGTCTTTGGTTTTTAGGTAATCTTTTGGTATCATGGTCTTGCTAAAAGGAGGGATAACACTTTTCCCCGAAAACATGTCTTGCGATAGGAAGGTGTGTTTTGTAGCGCCATAAGCTAGATGTCCGTATCCTATTAATGGCCTGCAAAGAAATTGATAGTCTTACCTGACCGTGAATGACGATCGTTCGAGATCGTATGTCATTCGAGGTGGTATGTGACCGTTCGAGGTTGGGTGCCGCTCATGGCGAATGGTGACTGTTCGCGGCGAAAGGTGACCGTTTGCGGTCGGGTGCCATTCGCGGGGAATTGTGACCGTTCGCGATCGGGTGCATTTCGCGGCGAATTGTGACCGTTCGCGATCGGGTACCGTTCGCGATGAATTGTGACTTTCACAGTGGGGTGCGTTCGTGGCGAATTGTGACCGTTCGTGGTCGGGTGTTGTTCAAGGCGAATTTTGACCGTTCGCGGTCGGTGCCGTTCGAGGTGAGTTGTGACCGTTCGCGGTCGAGTGTCGTTCGAGGTGAGTCGCGGTCAAGTGCCGTTCGATGCGAGTTATGTGTGCCCGGGGGAGGACTTAGTATCATTAATGTCAGATTTCACGTTCGAGTGAACTTCTGACTTGTTTGTTATGGCGGTTTATCGCCATCTCAGAGCATGCCTCGATCCCATACATGTGTGAGTGACTTGGCTGGTATAGAATTATTAGAATCAACTTTGTATTCAAATAAGTCTTCCAACAGAAATGTCCAACAAAATCAAGTCATAACATGAAAAATAAAAAACAAAAGAAAAACAGAGATGTGAAAGTGCAAACACCCACACAGATGCGATTGATAGTCGTATCAGAGCATGCCTGATGATCGCCTGTAATCTTGTACATGTGTAAATGGCTTAACCGCGTTGGTGCAAAGTTTGTCACTTATTTGTCATTATTTCAATCGATTGATGACAAGCTGATGCCTTGATACGGGGCCACCTTCATCTGATGCAAGCGGTGGTTGCTCTCGCTCCCTCGCTGTCGCTTGCCTTCTAACATATTGCGATAGCAGACCATTCTGGATATGTCCCTCAACCTCATCCTTCAGGTGCCTACAATCATTCGTGTAATGACCGTTCAGCTAGTGGAATAAGTAATACTTGTCTGATCTTCTCTCATTGCTCGTCGGATCCCTCCTCATTGGCTTTTGATAAGGAATCTGCCCCCTTGTCTCCTGGTAAGTCCGTTCCAAAGTTTCATTCAACTCCGAATAGGAGGTGAACCTCGGTTCCTTTCGTGGTTTCTTTGGTCCATCATCGTTATCCTCCCCCTTCCGTTTTCCTTTATCAGTTCCTGAATCTTTTTCAGGAGGACTTCTGCCCTTGACTACATGAGCATCGACTCCTTCTCTATCCTCTCTTTCAGCATTTGCATCCCCTGATCGCAAAAATCCTTCAGACTCATGATAAAAATTTCCTAGATCCATAGGTGGTCCCTTCTTAGTGAATTTTTGAACTCTGTTCCATCAGCTTTGCCAGATACAGCTTCCACTACCTATGGATGGATCAGGGCGATCCACCAATGCTGCTGCTGCATTAAGTCGTGTTAAGAAGTTCCTCAAAGATTCTCCGGTCTTCTGCTTCAGTGCCGCTAGACTCATCACATTCTTGGGCCTCAAGATATGAACTCTGAACTGCCTCAGTCAACTCGCCATGCTCCAACGGAGCCATTTACCAATTGCCTGAACCATAATGCTGCTATGTCTATCGGATACAATGGGAAACACTGTGCCATTACTTCTTCCGATGCCCCCAACACCTCCATATGCCTCATGTATCGTGACAGTTAAACTGCAGGATTTGTCCTCCCATCGTACGTCTATAGTATTGGTAGCTTGATTTCTGGTAGGTTCCTAGCTTGTCTAATTGCGGTAGCGAAGGGGCTCCAATTCACGTCTTCTAGAACTCTATTCACTAATCCACCTCTATGGCTTGTCTGGCCATCTCCGCCAGTCTATCGTTGCTGTCAAGTAGTGTTCCTTGTCCGTTGCCTCTAATCTTCCTCCCGAGTTCACGAGGGAATTCTGGAATCTGTTCTCCTGGACGAGCACCCACTTCTCTATCAACATCATGCCGAATAGTTCTGTCTGTTATCCTACCTGAGGATGGACCAACATACTCCATGGGAATACCCCCTAGCTCTGGGGATGCTCCTGATGGTCCAGCTGCGTTCTGAATTCTGTTGCTCTAGGCTCCCAATCCATATCTCCAACATCTCTTGTTGTTGCATTCCCTTGATTTTGTGCTCCAAGTTGCCCAACCTGTTGGAACATATTCTGGATCATCTCCTCTTTTCTTTTCAACATTGTCTCCATCTCATCCCTGGTGATGAAGACCGAGGCTTGGTTCGCTCCTGAGGAAGCTTCTTGACTCCCTTCGTGCTGACTCCTTTCGGTTCTTTGTCTTCTTGTCGATTGCTTGGCCATTATTGCTTCTAGATCTGATCCTCTATCTTTCCAAATCCGAACTCCAAGCTTTAGAATCCCTGAGCGCTAGGTTCTCAGTGAAAGCACCAAATGTTTACGCCAAAATGGTCGCAAACACCCAATTGCGGATGAAAGCAACCATTTACAATCATAGATCACAGATAATAACTATGTAGAGAATTCAAAATGAAGAACACTAAGAATATTAAGAAGAAAGCAGTAAAGAACATAGAGTTTATAGTGGTTCAGCAATCCGGCCTACGTCCACTTTGAATTTGAAGATTTTATTGATGTATCCTTGCTGATTACAACGAGTTACAACTGATTAGAATAGAAAAATTCTAGTACAATGATGAATCTGGCGGAGTCTGGACGTAGAAGAACCAAAAGTCCCTTTTCTGCAGGCTATGAGATGCTATAGGCGTAGACTGCAAATATCTTGCTCAGATCTCGGGAGACTTCTTCTGGCACGTGCACAGGCCCACGCGATCGATCCCATGCGATTTTGACTCAATACGTGATCGATAGGAATGAATTTCATATCGATCAAGATCTTGCCCGGTCGAGTCGAGACCGATTATGAAGATTCCTTAGGTCGTACGCTAGTTCCTATGAAAATTTGGTGGCATTTGGACTTGTAGATTGTGAGATATGATAGATGCAAGTTCGTGTTTTTCAAAGGCCGTCTCCTTCGCATTGATCACCTCTGCCTTGTTCGTATCAATCGCCTCTGCCTTGTTCATATCGATCGCCATTGCACTGTTCATATCGATCACCACTGCACTGTTTGTATCGATCGTGATGGATACGAAATGACATCATGAACCAATATAGCCGATAAATATGAATAGTAGAGGATTGATGGATATGAACAATTGAGACCTGATGGATACGAACAGTTGAGGCCTGACGGATATGAACGGTAGAGGATTGATGGATGCGAACAGATGGAGGCGAACGAATTGATTCCCTTGGCTTGCATCGATCATATTTTGAGCATATGACCTCAGATTGATTTGAAATTTGGAACGTAGGTTTTCATAGCTTTGCTTGTCATGTCTTGTCAATTGTATCCGAACTAGGGAAAAATTTACCGACATCCATAGCCGGTCTGTACATAACTAGCAATAGAGGAAAACTGTCTTTGGTTTCCAGTTAATCTTTTGGTACCATGGCCTTGTTAAAAGGCGAGATAACAGATATACAGTACAAAAGACAATAAAAGTGTATATACATAGATACAAAAAGAGATATACATGATGAAGACAAGCCAAAGATGGCAAATAAAGTACTATTAGTCATAGAGTGTCATTTCTAGAGTAAGCATATGTTAAAATCTCTTCAAAGTGATATATACATACATATGCACATAAATATATTTGACCACAAGTCAATTTCAAAGTTTAGATACAAAAATCACTTCAAGCGGTCGACTAAAAAGATCTCCCTATTAGACGGAATTGATACACATACATACATTTGTACACTAAGTGTTTTAGTCGGCTAAATCTTCAATTCAGTCAACTAAATACTAATTCAGTCGGCCAAAACTGCCTATTATTGCACTATTTCTTCATTATTTTTAAACGACATTTTATATTTAAATTTAGTTGAGTTGACTGAATATCATAACATCTATTTTTAAAATCTAAAGTTTGGAAAGACATTCTTTTCCATGAAGAGATATCTCCCTTCAACAATGGCTGCAACTCTTTCTCTTGATTGTTTCTCTTCAGTAACAGTTGCATTCATTGGTTATCTATGTAAGGCAATCATTTTTGAATACAAACAACAATTCTTTTCTGTTCTTTTTATCTTGATTTGAATTCTAAATCATTCGTACAATTTTATATCAGTTTACCATTTTGATCCCATGCTCATCCAAGAATATAATTCTTATGATCAAAACTTTTCCATTTTCTTCACTTACACTCAATATACCAATAAGAAGAAGATTATACCAAGGTTGTACTATATCGACTCATCTGTATTATTTAGAGCATAAAAAATCAAAACAGTTTACTAGCCTTTATAGTCGAAGTACTGTTCGAGATATTCGGGTATAAATTCCTATTGACAGGTTAGGTAGTTTGTAATATAGAAGTCCTATTTGCCAGATCAAGCGGTCTGTAATACATATTCCTCCAGGTTAAGTGAGGAAATTTGTTATTAAATTTAGAACCGTAGAATGGAAAGTTCAAACCAGTGTAAAAATCTCTAGTGTTATTTACTTATTGCTATTTACTTATATGTATGTATGTATTCTGTACAAGTTTATAACTTAGTTAGTTTTACATATTACTCAATCTGCAAAGACATTCAGAGTTGATAAGAGACTCCTACATATCTTAGGTTAAGGAGTTGAAAATTTGTGCGAGTCAAGAGCCTATATGTAATATTTATCCATAAGGGATATTGTGTAGATCATCCCAAAGGAGTATGGGATCGACAAACATTGGTTAATTAATTTATGTTATGAACATAAGTTTCATGAACCAAAAACTAAATCATTTTATGTATATATAAAGGTAGTTCATGAAATGTTTATGAATGCCTATTCTTTTTCATTTTGAAACAGCTGTTGTTTTAAGAAATGCCAATGTCGCGAAAAAGGAATTTCTTTTAGAAATTATTGGCAGCAAAATGGATTTGGATACAATATAGAAATAAAATTAATAACAAAAGTCAATTTGAATTTAAACGATCCTAAACAAACACAACTCATTAAAATGTCTAATAAGGATTCTTGCACATTAAAAGTAACAATGAGTTTCTTATCAATTTTGTAAAACGAATTCCTTCGGTTGTCAATAAGGCATAAAATTTATTTTCTCCACCATATGGCAAGATGTGCAAATCCAAATGGATTCCAAATACATTATCAAAATGATTTTGATAGTTGTACCTTAAGGGATATGATCCATTGATTGTTGATATATATTTAAGAAGGAGATCAATTCAGTTGGAACATAGTAAGCAATATTGATGACAATAACATCATAAATTTCAACTGAAATCAATGTAATGGATTCGTCATTCTGAGTACTTAAGTAAATTTGGATTTTACTTGCAAAATTATCATCTGATATGATTTTGAGTTTTGGGACATTTATGTTGAAGCAAATTCCAAATAATGATTAGAATAGACTATTTGCACATAACAATCAAAGTATCTCGAAGTCAGTGGAAACGATAACTAAGTTTGTGAATATTGGATATGATCCAAGAACTGATACAAAAGTATAGTTCAACAAACAACAGACTTGAGCAAGTATTTTTTATAGAGAAATTAAATAGTTTGATTTTTATTCAAAATGCAAAGGAAGCATGCGTCGATAAGAAATGACATTAAAAGGTACTAAAATATTTCTAAATTATAAGTAGATAACATATTACTACTGATTATGAACGATGTAGTTAGTTAAAAATCTGCTGTATTTTGGTCATTTAATTCTCAATATTGGATTTGAAAATGACATCTTTATAATTAGTATATAATTGGGACTATCCCAAATAATACACATAAACACCATATTAAAATGTTTCATGTGGAGCATATAAGATGGATTTCTCATGCATTGGCAATCAGAATTATTATATATATTTGCTTTCTACTATATCACGATTTTCTTACATAATTGTACTCTGAGTGAGTATCAAATCTGAATTAAGATCATTAAATGGTAGTTGATGAAAGAGTTAGTGGTATCCCATAGGGGAAGTTATGTAATTTGTTACGTATATCTAACTCTACAATCGGTCTTGTTCATAGTAATAGTGTTTTCTTTCTTTTATATACTTTGTTATATTATTATATAATTAATTAAGTAATTAATTTTAAGTATATAACAAGAAAATGGTTGAACTAAATTTTATATGATTGTTGATGCAAATAGTTGTAATCATCAGTAATAAATCACAAAAAAGACATTTTATTTTTAATATTCATGTCAATACATTTTGAGAAAAGGATATCGATTCATTCGTTGAGACTAGTGTTTAACACTCTTCAGATGTTGGATGGTGTATTACTTATGGATAATGGGAGCATCAAGGGGTTACATTCTTATAGTAATCAATGAGTATGGAATAAATCACCCAAGAGTTTCCTGTTGGTTGATAACAACTATGTCAAATGGGAAATCAAAGTGTGACGATGTTGCATAGTTCCCTTGACTAGATAATACTGTGAAACTTCAATGCGGGTACCGCACTTTGGTTATTCCTAAATAATAGCATGGCGATCAATCGAGCGACCATCGATGGGTCTGACTTGAAGCAGTAGAAGTAAAACACCATTTAATAGAGAGATTCATCTCCTCGGTTATATGAGGTTAGTATCATGGTCAACTATAATCAACATAGAGTAAAAGTCTTTGGCCAGAGTAGCATGGTTAATAATAGAATAAATGTTATTAACCAATATGTAGTTGGCTACAGTCCCCTCGGTTTTACCCTATCCAGAGATTTTTCATGTTGAGTTGATTACAGTTGACTGTTATACTACACTTACAACTAAGGAGTTGAGTTCTCTATCGAATTGTGGTTTGCTTCCTATGTTTCTACTCGCATCTAACTATAGTTCCTCGACGATTGTCATGCCATGATTTAACCATAATCAAAATAAAGTATAAACATAGAAGTTCTACAGTATTCTCAATGGAGAGAATTGTACAACAATATCACTTTGAGATTTCATGTTAGACATGGTTGTTATTGACCAATAGGAAACTTACAAATGGGTTATTTCATGTTTATCCAATAACTATGAGTGTGTAATCCCTTGGTGCCCCCATCAACCATAAGTAATACATTACCCAATATTTGGAGAGTGTTATGTATTCTGGTCTTAATAGATGAATTAATATCATTTTTCAAAACATCCTATCCAAGAATATTTTAAATGTTATTTACATCGCAATTCATTACTTATAATTGCAAGTATATGCAACTGCAGTCGCACAACATTTTACATAAGGATTTCTTATCTGTACGCTTTAAATTAATTACTTAACTAGTTATATCCCTATATAAAAAACATAAAATAGAAATCAAATATCTTAATTACAAACAAGATTGATTGTAGAGTTATACATATTTAAAAGTAAAAAATTGCCTTTAAGGCATACGATAAACTCTCACATAAAAGCTACATAGGCATGGCCTTAAAGAAAGAATTTAAGGAATTCATTAAAAGGTGGCATAGTTCTCAAAAGGCACATATATTTGTTGTAGGTAGTAAGCCTACTGGCAAGAGATGAGCCATTTGATGGGACGTGGGTGGAAGGTCCTTGTCCTCTGTGATCCCGTGCTTAATGAAGATCTTATTGAACTCTTTTGCAGTCATTTTAAAAGGTGTTTTATCTCGAGTATCCAAGACCATAAGAATAGGTCGATCTTTCCGTAGAGGAGTAGGACCATGAGGCTGAGCTACTGGAATAGCTTAGAGTTGAAGCTCTCATGTAACTGAGCATCTTGCTCCTGATAGAGTAGAAGTAGACATTAGGGCGGTAGAAGAGCAATCTTTTGGTGGATTGGAAGGGCTGTCAGATCTAAGACAAGGAGATCATCTGGTATCAATGATTTAAACTGAAAGACTTGATGATGAACGAGGTTAGGTGTTTTTTATTTCAATGCTTTACTTTTATTTAAACCCATGTAACTTATGTATATAGTCCAACGGATGTTGACATATGTTCATCAATTGGATTTGACACATTTACTAGTGTAATGCAAAGTGTCAATTTATGCACAGTGTCCTATATCTAGAGCATGTTGTATGAAAACTATGTGTAGATTGCTCGCTTGTCCTAGCAAATGAGCCGTGTCATGATGTTATGGAACCATTGTTGGATTTTACCCGTTATCATATAATATATGATAACACAACCATTGTTCGTGGTGACACCGAGTTTTCTCTATATAAAGTAGGATCGTGATGTTTGATTTGAAGTGTCAACACATTGAATGGATGTTAGCATGCGTTCAATGTGACTATTTCTTGAATCCATCTCATCTAGAGTGGGTCATCGATCCACATTCAACCAAAGTTCGTCAAGGTTGGTCGTCTCCACCTTTAAATATAAAACTTATCACAAGTGTAAAGCATAGGCCAATATTAAAGAAAATCAAAGAAAGGCCCTTAAGGGACACAAATTGATACCAAGCTAAAGTTAGAAAGGAGACTCGGAGTTAGACCCTAAAACTTTTAGGGTCAACTTCGAGCTATGAAAATTCACACCCGAGTTTCCATTGTAGGATCGATTTCACCCTAGAGGGGGGTATAGGGTGATACTAATAATTATAAAAATTTAATGCAGAAGTATATAAAATAATTATAACACAGATATAGCAGAATAATAAAAGCAGAAAATAGAACATACATATTTATCCACCTTCAGCAAAACCTTGTCTACATGTTGTCCCTAAGATTTCTACTAGAAATTAAGTAGTCAGGCGCTTACACACGTAAACTCGCGACACCCGCTATCGACTAACCTAACTCTACGCTCAAAACCCTTCCACACCTCAGCCATTAAGTTACGAATTCTCGAACTACACCACCGTAATTCGTCCCCTAGTCACTCGAGTTGATTTTTCAAGGGTTTAAAAAGAAAATACAAAGTAAACAATTAAAAACAAAAAACTCTAATTTAAATAATTAAAGTTCAAAGGAGATGCCGGCCCAAAAACTAAACAATGATAAATAATATCCCTTTGTTTTCTTTTAGATCATATCGGCCTGCTTTGCTCTATGAAAAATGGTTGCTCCGTTGTTCTTTTTCTCGTGATCGTACCTCTTTGAGAAAATTAGGGTTTTTGAAATGAAGCATGCCAATTTAATGTTGATCGATTGAATTGATGTTCCCGCGTTTGCTTTTGTCGATCGATCGTTTTGCTTTTATCTACACTCGGCTACCTCAATTTCGTCGAGTTCAGTTGGAAAAATCTGGTATGTAATTTCTAATGTTATTCTCGTTGATATGCTTGAACTCGATTCGATTCTAGTTATTGATTTAAAATTTGCTCTGTTGTTGCTTGAACTCAAATATTTCTGTATGTCGATGATGTTACGGTTTAAATATGATTCGAAATTCTAAAATTTCATTCGTATAGATTTATTTGAATTCGTCAATTCAAATGCTTGGCCATTCGATTTAACTTGAGTGTTGGTAATTGTCCCTAACCGGTTCAATTCATATATTTTTTGATTGCTAGGTTATCATGGCTTTGATTTCTGATTTGTTCGAATTCCTTGACCACCACGATTTTGGTTCTTTGGTACTTTGAATTTATGTTGACTTCCTGCATTTAAAATTGACGTGTTCGAACTTGTGTTCCATTCTTTTTTCTTTTGACTTTGACATGTCTGTTCATGCCTGTAGAATACACGACTTGTACCTTATGTTTATAACTGATGCTTCATGATAGTTGCTTGAGCTCGAATAACTTGATTTTGTTACTCTATTGCAGTTTGATTGCTTGCATTTTGGTTTCATATGAATATGAATACTTGTATATTCATGTATTCTGCATTGTCCATCTTGAATCATGTTGTATCCAAAACTCTAAACTGTTACACATACATGAACTTGACCACTGCAACAGTTTGGATTTACAATTTCTTTCCTCCTTGACTTGATTGAAACTTGTAAAACCTGCTGTGTTGATGATGCTTTTAGTACATGTTTTACTCCTTCATTGGATTTAGCTGATCTTGTGCATTTTGTTTTCTATGGTAAACATTCTGGTCTCTCCACATATATGAATACATGCATTTATGTATATATGTGTGTGTTCACCTCAGTTGCATTCCATTGTTTTTGAATACTAGTCATTGCCATCACTTGAGCTAGCCTTGACTGTGTAGACTGACTTTGGTTTAGTATAAATGTGCACTTCTTATATATATGTACATGTGTGTTTGAATTGTGGTTTGGTGGCTTCATTATTTTCGTGTGTTTGGTCTTCAAGCCAGTTCATTACATAGTGTAGTCAAGTAGTCTACTTGTTCTTGTGAACTTGTCTTTGAGCTCTATACATGTTGAAAGTAAATTCTGCACTATGTCTTTATTTGGCCTTGCTCATCGACTTTTATTTGCAACTGTACTGGTTTGCATTGAGTTCTGTCCACTATTCTTCGAATCTGCACTGGTTTGTTGCTTCAAGGCAGATTATCTTGTTTAGTGTATGACTTCACTGTGTAAATATGAGCATGTTGAAGTATTGAGTCATGTGTATACGTGCTTGCCTCCCTTATGTGTTGTTCACTACTTTTTTTACTTGTTCATTTTTGATTTTGGACTGGTCGAGTTGTTTTAGTTTTCTTGATCATTTTATTGGACTTATACATTTGGATTGCACATGTGTTGAATCCAGCTTATAGCTCGGGTTTGACCTTGTGCTCATGTCGTGATTATATTTGCATTGCACTTGAGTTGTACAGGCTTTTATTTGGGTTTGACCTTGTGCTCACATGTCCCTGCAGTTTTTTCAAGTCTATATCGCTGTGCATGGCCTTGTGGCATGTACAGTGATATATTATGCATGTCACAAATTATTCGTGCATGATGAATTTAAAATAAATGATGACAAACAACCTAAATAACTGAGGAAAATAATATTTTCAAAAATACATTTTATTTTACGCAGCAAAAATATTTCTTTTTCAATTTTACTACGTCAATGTGTATTTTGCAGATAACTCAAATGCAGGATTCAGGCTAGAGCAAAGTCAAAGATAAAATACGACGGAATGAGCGATATGTAGTGCGGTGCTATTGTGAATGATAATTGTACAGTGATGTAATCAAATTTGTATTGTAGTTGAAATTGTGTATATATAGTGAGAGCTTAAATTTGTACTATTCAAAATTGTAATAAAATATTTGTTTGAATAAAATATCTGTTTGTATATAAGTTCTATGTTATTTATTTGTTCAGCAAATATTT
Source organism: Allium cepa (assembly GCA_030765085.1). Classification (NCBI taxonomy): domain Eukaryota; kingdom Viridiplantae; phylum Streptophyta; class Magnoliopsida; order Asparagales; family Amaryllidaceae; genus Allium; species Allium cepa. The sequence goes on from CM060939.1 coordinate 563,523,693, forward strand.
ATTTTATTATGTGAAAACAAAATAGTACATTAACAAATACATTTAAATGAATATATATATATATATATGTTTATTATCATCAAACAAAACTCATATACTAGCATATTCAACAATCTCCCCCTTTTGATGATAGCAAACATATATTTAAGATTTTGAATTTATTATATGTATTTGATCATTCAATTTTCTCCACCTATTTGAATGCTCCCTCTCTACACAAAGCTCCCCCATATATGAATGCAAATAAATAAAAATATGCAAGTGAGCCTAGATGTAATAGAAAATAAAAAATATTTGACCTTTATTTGCCTAAATCTTAACCTTTCTCTCCCCTTTTGTTATCAGCAAAAGAGTAATATTATTAGAAAAATATGGGTAAAGTGATAGACATTAATACAATATTAACACCCAATCAAATATAAATATTAAATTTCAACAAAAAATCAAACAAAAATCATAAATACTCTGTTAGGTGCATATTCCACTTTAGAACTATATGAATGATGTCATCACATAAAACCATATAGTTGTATCTATTTGTGGTATATTTATATTAGTAATTTGAATATCTACTAACCATGCATAACCGTTAGGACTTTTAAATGACAATAGTAGTATTTTAAATTTTAAAAAATAATAATTCAAGTATCTTCTAACCACGCATAACCGTGAGGACTTTTAAAAGGGACTAGAATCAAATTATCTATTTAATGAATCAATTTTGATATATGTTTCATACATGCATAACCGTGAGGACTTTTAAATGAGAACGGAAGCACATAATCCAAAATTCCAAGCAATTCTCCCATGCACAACCATGAGGACTTTTAAACGACAGTGAATACGTTGGATGTTTTTATTGCTTAAAAATATAATAAATTAAAAAACGAGTGATTTCCCACTTAATATACCACATATTGACATACCATATTGGATTTTGATGAGTGATGGTCGATATAAATATGATAGAAATAGAAATGGTCATGGAATCTTTACTAGCAAAAAGTATTTATAATCCTATTTAAATTTCTAAAGAAATTTACTAAATATATTGTCTCAAGTTATAATATATGATTGATATCAACACTTATCACTTTTTCAATCACTATTTTTCTTTTCGATAATCAATAGGGAGTCAGATTAGTTAATGTAGTCATTTAAGATCAATTTCAAAGATAATTATAGAATCAAATTTTCTAAGATTACTAATGTGAAATAACGTCAACAAAAACTATTTTCAGGAAGGGGTTTTATAAAAGAAAAATGTTTGCTAATTGATAATCAATTGAAATGAAACAAATGCAGATATTTTCTTTGAAAATGATGCAACTACTGAATGTCTCAACATAAAACACGTTCCACTAGTAATTTTTCTATCAGCTAGATTACCAGTACAATCTGCATCCGAATTCCCCTTTAACTCAAGGTTATCATTTTCAAATAAGTGAAAATCAATTTCTGTAAGGGTTTTTTATGAAAATGTGTGACGACCCGGAAATTTTTAACATTTGAAATGGAATATTTAATTGATTTTAAATATTTGGAGGTTAGTTTAACTTGAATTTCGGATATAACTATGATGTGGCAATTAAATTATTGAATTTAATTTATTAATGATGGGTAAAAAAAATTGAATCTTAAGTTTTAAGCTGATTAAAAATATTTCAAAGGTTATATTGATAATACTGAAGACAATAGAAGCTTCAGAATTGAATTTGGGAATGATTTGTTCAGCTTTGAAATTATATCGTTTTAATCGATATTTAAAAATAGCCTTCCGAGGCACAGTCTTGGAATTTGACGAAACCAGTTCCATTGGATCCGTAATATTGAATTTTTACCGGATTTCAAGTTTCGTAGATTTTGGAGTTATCGTATGATCGTACGAGATTTAAACGCCTAGACAATAGTAATCGATTTGAATTACATATAGTTTGAATTGGTCAAATTTCGTCTCATATCAATTTTTCCAAAGCACTGACCACCTGTTCAGCACACAAGAAAATCACATCAATACTTTCAAAGCGTTGTAGCTAGGAAAAGCTTCTTATGCAAGGTATCTTCCTCCTTTTATTTTAAATGGCCGAGCATTATGAAATCAAAGAGAAATCGATTTCCCCTTTTTATCAAAATCCATGGCCGAACTAAACAATAAACTTGATCGTTCGAAACAGAAGCAAAAAATGGCGAGCGACGAAATTGAATTCGACTTCATATCAAAATCGCACGCACGAGGCAGGGGAGTTTGGGCGAGATCAGCAAGCTCGAGATTTGTCACGATCAAAGATTTAAGATGAAGGCGATTGAGGGAGTTTGTGATTTAGGGATTGCGCACGTAGAGGGAGTGCGACTACGATTTGGGGGTCGCGTTGTCAGATGAGTTGTGCAGGGCCTGGAAATCGAGCAAGGCGATGATCGACAGTGAGAGTAGTCACATTCTTTCGGCTAGGGATGAAGTTGATTTCGATTGTAGGCTTTGAGAATGTGGTCGAGGAAGGGTTAGAGCGTACGCTCGCAATGGTAGGGTGAGTCGCAATGGGAGGTGGGTCAATTGAGGCCGTAGCATGGTGGCTTGCATTCTATCTTTTGATTGAAGGACTGCAAGAGAGAGGGGAGCTGGTGCTTTCGTTGAGCTTCGGCAATGTCAATGACTCGATTTTGGGCGAGGTCGTGAAGGTGGCGGCGACTTGGAAACTGCAAGGAGATGTAGGCGGTCGAACGTGGGCGATGTGGTCTCTGGGTAAAGCAGTGGAAGTCTTGATGTCGTTCGATGATCAGGACTACGAGCTAGGGTTCGAATTCGAGATCGTGTTGGAATTGGCGCTGCCATTCTCAATTTCGAGGTATAGATTTCGGTTTTGATTTAAAATATATAGCAATAATTTTACGGTAAAGGAAATATCCATTCCTGTAAAGTAAAAAAAAACATACATATGTAAGATTTTTTTTAGAAAATATAGGGTATTTCTAAAATATAATAGTATATATGTAAAGATTAGATTTTTAAATCTATCTAGGTTATTTTATAGATACAAATGTATCTAGTTGCAAATGAAGAATAAATATAGTGTTTAGTTGACTTATCTAAGACTATTTAAGTTACTAAAAAGGTTTATTAAAGGAAATTTAGTTAATTTAATTTTTAGTTAAATAAATTTATTTAATTTATTTTTGTTACTAAAGATAACTTATCTATTAAAAGGAAATTGATCAATAGATTAGTTTAAATTTAAAATGTTAATTTAATAAATCTATTAAATGAAAAAAATTGTTATTCGATTTATCTCGAATATTAATCGACTATATAAATTGTTTATACAAGGTCTAATACGGTGAAGAAAAACAAGTCGAATTGGAAATGAATTTCTAATAAAAGAAAAGGTGAGATCTTCTCACTCAAATTATAATAATTGAAAATTTTAGTTATTAATTGATGGTTGAATTGTGATAGTTAAATTTAATTGTTGATTGTGTGCTTGGATGATTAATTTATTATCAGTTATATTAGTTTAGACCCTACATGCCGCATAATAGCGGAGGTTATTATATTAAACACATATATCGTGATATTCCACCTCAAAGTGGAATTGGTATTATATATGTATTTGGAGTTGTTGATTTCCCGCATTACATAGCAGATGAGACCCTATTGCGGCGCATAATAGTGGATGATATTTTATAAATCCCATATACCGCGATATTCCACCTCGAAGTGGAATTGGTATTTAATTGTTGTGCTAACGTCTATGGATGCAAGGAAACAGGTTGGAGGGATCCAACTGAATTCCTCAAATATTGAGTTTGTTTCATATGTTGTGTGTTGATAATCTCGGCGTGATTATAACGTCATTGAAATCATTGTAGGCTAAAATTTAGCCGAATATATTTTTGGTATCGTAAGATACTAGAAATAAATAAAATTAGATTTTTAAATTAAGTAGAAAATCTATAGTGAAATCTTATTGAATAAATTCCAAGAAAATGGGAAAGAATTTAATAAAGCAATTTATTTTTAAAGGCAATAAGTTTGTAAATCAAATTAAAAATTTGATTTGATGTTTAAAATAAATCTTTAAGGGAAATTTGTTTTAAAACAAACATTGGTTTATTTTTAAAAGGTGCGAAAAGAAATTTACAAATTTGGAATGTAAATTAAAATAAATCGAGAAGAATTATTAATTGATATAAATGGAAAGAGTACTCTTCCTTGGAAAGCCGAGTATATTTAAAGTAGCTTTTGAAGTATAAATTAAAAGTTCTAGAAATTGATTTAGAATAATATTTCGGAGAAATTATTTTCCTAAGTTATTTGAAAGTCTTTAAAGTAATAATTTATTTAATTAATTATAGAAGTAATCACTTGAACGTTAAATTGATATTTGATTTAGAAAATGGGTATTTAAAATAATTATACCATATCTACTAATTTTATTGTAAAGATAGTTTGGACTGCGAATTTTATATGAGATATTTATACAATATTTCCATAACTAATATTTAAATAAATGTTTTAAAATAATTTGATCTCAATGTTTCCAAATATATATTTTGAATAAGTGATTTAAAGTATCTTAAAGTATTTAAACTCGTCAGACTTTCAGTGGAAATGAATAATATCGGGAATCTTATTCCGCGAGTGAAAAGTGATTTGAAATTTATTATAAAATGGTTGAAGTGTTAAATATATATATATATATATATATCTTGCGAAGATATTTTGTAAATAAATAATTTGGGAAATTTAATTAAATCTGGCAATTGTTTTGAATATTTATTGATAGTTAAATAACCGACTATCAATATTTGCCTTTTTATGGCATTTGAATTTCGATGCGACCGGGGGTCGGATTCCAAGTGGATATCCAAAAACCACATCGAACCTTTGTGATTGTGATAGATCTTTTATTTAAAAGATCAAAGTTAAAATTGTTGAGATTTGTTTGAAATCTGAATGAACATTTATTTTTAAAAATAAGCACTCGTTATTCGGATTAGCCGGGAGAGGACCTTGTGTAATAAAACCCATTCCGAATAATGATACGACGAAATGTGGTTGCATTTGAAGACGGTGTTGAAGACTGGGTATTCTCGAAAACGAAAGGATTACCTGTCGAATGTCTCTGCACTGAGTTGCTCCGGTATAGAGATTTTATCACCTTTGTGATGGGGATTCCGGACGTGATTTGTGAATATCCGGATTTCCAAGGGCCTCTTTGAAGTGCCTTCTGTTCCATTCGATCCCGAAATGGACATGTATGGATGTGTGTCTACTTATGGTTTTAGTTGTATAACCTGCCATCTACTTATGGTGGCGCCCCACTGTTTGGATGGTAGCTATAGTAGGCATACAATAATGGTTGTATGCTGGCTAAGATTAATATTATACTTTCGAAATGTTTTCTACACTATGCACTAATACTAATATCGAAAGGAATTTGCGTATTAAGCATGTTTGACTCTCTTAAGGAGAAATCTCCTCCAATTATGCGTTTGCATTGTGTGTGTGGCAGGAGGCCTTATGGTAGTTTCATTTTCCAAAAGCATAGCATATTTCTTTTTATTTTCTTTGTGAAAATAGCTGTTTTTAAGATCTCACACCAGTCCCACGACTGACTTGGAGTTTATTATTCCCTTTCTAAACTCTGGGTGCCATAATTTTCCACACGGGCAGCCTATAGTCGGGTTAGCGGTTATTCGGGAGCAAAGTCAAGAAGTTGCCATGGGAGTCAGGAGTTGGAGCTAGATGGCGAGGTGTATCACTTATATATGTAATATTTCTTTCCGCTGTTTGTTGTTGTACACTCTGATAATGTAATGTGATGTAACGTAATAACTGATATAGTGATTCTGTTTAAAGATATTTATTTATCTATTATATTTGTTCCACTGCGATATGTGAGATTCTGTTATTGTTTCTGTTTCTTCTTCTACCTCTTCTTCTTTAAACCCTAACGGTTCGGTTTTTGGGCAGTCGACTGTGCAGCATTTGGTACAGTGGACGTGTCGACGTCGACTTTCGGGCGTCGAGAAATCGGACATGTTACAAAATGACTTCGAGTTGAAAATCAATATAAATAATTAAATTATTGCAAAAATGATTTCAACATGAAATGATATAAGATACCACTTGTATTTGAGATAGTCAAAGTGATATATAGTGGTAAAAAATCGTGTATTCCTCAACACTTGAATTTGTTTTGAAATTTGCAGCAAATCCACTTATATCAAGCACAAGTAATCTAAATTGACCGAAAACACATATTTAGAAAATTTTGTCAAAGTCGTTTTTCATGACATTCCAAAATGAATCAAAAATCAAAGAAGTTGTAGCATTACCGATTAGCTTTCCCAAATCTTCAAGAATTTCACAAATCAAAGTTGAGATGATCAAGTTATGTCAGAAATACTTTAACAATGTCACTCAAAACATAATTAACAATATGTGAAAAAAGTTGAGTTGAGAGATTATACCTCACTTTCCTTCTATTCTGTGATATCCAAAATGCAATGATCTCCATCTAATCTTTATAGGCTAAGGATTTAAATTTTAGTTTATCAATTGCTTAGTACAACTCGAAATCTACCTCCATTAAAGTTGTTCCTTAGCCCACATGTGTATCTAAATTTTGGGGAAGGCGAGTAGTCTAACTAAGAATGTAGGACCACTTTTATTATCTATTGAAATCTTTGGTATCCAAATTTGTCTATATAACAAATCATTAGCATTTACAATTGTACCCTTAGGAAACCAAATCTGTTTAAATTTCAAATCATTTATATTCATACCTTTTGGAATCCATATTTGTTTAACGGTTTTGTTTTTGAATATATTTCGACAATTATTCTTGCTATGTCCAACATTTTCACACTTTACACATTTGGGTATCACATATTTCCCCTTAACAACGTTATTAGTTGTTTGTTTATGTTTTGACACTTTTTCAAATCCAATTTCCTTTTATGCACAAAGAATTGATTTTCTAGGAGCATATTAAATGATTTTTCTCTAGGGAAAAAGTTTCAAGTAATCAACCCAAGTTTGTTAACTTTGGATTATAAAAGTTTATTTTCATTTATTGGCATTGAACAACAACTAATGGTATTATCTCTCATTTCAAAATTCTTTATTTTCAAGTCCATATTTCATTTTTAAGCTCTCTAATTTTAGTCCCAATTTCAAGCATCTCAGTTTCAAAGAGTTGGAGTTTTTTTACTTAATTTTTTTACAAATCCTTGAATTCTTTAATCTCCTTTTCAAACTCGTGATTTAATCAAATAATTTCATATTTTCTCAAAATCACGTTTTCTTTTTGAAGGATTTTGAAATTTTTGTTGATCTCATTTAATTTCTTGTCAAAAATCGCACATTTAGATATTTCTGACATCTTAAAGCTATCAATCCCTTTTTGCAAAATATTTTTTTTTACAAGTCACCTCAGTTTTGTTTTTCTCTCGAAATTCAAATTTCGTTTTCTAACTTTTGAAAGTTTTCATGAAGTCGCGCAAATTCTTATTCATGATTCATACACCTTTTGCAACTAGAATTTTTAATATTTTTAAGCTTATTTTTCAAATCATTTTTTTTCTGATGAAGTTTAGCTTGTTCCCTTTCCAACTTATTATTTTTCATCTCAAGAGTTCTATTATTTTCAATTAATTTTAGGCGCAAGAGAATCAAATCATTGAATGGAAAATCACTTATCTCATCGGCAATTGAATCTTCATCACTGCTGCCTTTCGCGAATCCTGCCAAACATGTTTCTTTAACTGAATCGACTGTGGATGATTTCTCATCGTTGTTGACTTTTGCACCATATATTGCATTAAAAGTATTCCAGATTTCCTATGCATTTTCACAATGAGAGATAAAGTTAAAATTATTTTGATCAATATGAGAGTATATTGTATGCATAGCAAGTGCATTAATCGAAGTAATTTTCCCGTCTACTATATCACACCCATTTTATCCCAACATTTAGAATGAACGGATTTTAAATAAAATTCCATTTTCGATTACCAATTTAAAAAATCTGTTACGTCAAAAATAGAAGGGATAATACTGGACCGGCCTTCAACAAAAGCATTATTAAACAAAGCCATAATTCGAATTTGTAAACAAAATTGGTTTTTGAAAATTTGAATTTTTAAAACAAAATATGACTTTTGCTCCTAGCTCTGATACCACTTGTAGGATCATTTACACCCTAGAGGGGGGTGAATACGGTGATACTAATAATTCTAAAAATTTAATGCGGAAGTATATAAGATAATTGCAATGTAGATATAGGAGAATAATAAAAGCAAAAATTAGAACACACAGATTTACCCATCTTCGACAAAACCTTATCTACGTTCTGTCCCCAATGTTTCTACAAGAAATTAAGTAGTCAGACGCTTATACACGTAAACTCACGACACTCGCTATCGACTAACCTAACTCTATACTCAAAACCCTACCATAACTCAGCCATTGAGTTGCGAATTCTCGAACTACACCACTGTAGTTCGTCCCTTAGTCACTCAACTAGATTTTATAAGAGTTTAAAAATAAAATACAAAGTAAAACAATTAAAAATAAAAAAACCCTAATTTAAATAATTCAAGCCCAAAGGAGATGCCGACCCAAAAACTAAATAGTGATAAACAATATCCCTTCCTTTTCTTTTATATTCTATCGACCTGCTTTGCTCTGTGAAAAATGATTGCTTCGTGGTTCTTTTGCTCGTGATCGTTCCTCTTTAAGAAAATTAGGGTTTCTGAAATGAAGCGATCGATTTAAGGTTGATCGCTTGAATTGATGTTCTCCGTTTGCTTTTGTTGATCGATCGTTTTTCTTTTCTTTACACTCGGCTGCTTCAATTTCGTCGAGTTCGATTGGAAAAATCTAGTATGTAATTTCTTCTATTATTCTCGTTGATATGCTTGGACTCGATTCGATTCGAGCTATTGATTTAAAATTTGCTATGTTGCTTGAACTTGAATAATCTCTGTATGCCAATGATGTTACAGTTTAAATAGGATTTCAAAATCCTAAAATTGCGTTGATATGGATTATTTGAATTCATCTATTCATATGCTTTGTCGTCCGCTTTAACTTGAGTGTTGGTGATTGTTCCTGACTGGTTCAATTTGTATATTTTCTGATTGCTTGGTTATCACGGCTTTGATTTCTGATTTGATCGACTTCCTTGTCCACCATGGTTTTGGTTCATTGGTACTTTTAATTTATGTTGACTTCCTGCATTTAAACTTGACGTGTTCGAAATTGTGTTCCATTCTTTTTTCTTTTGACGTCGGCCTGTCTGTTCATGCCTATAGCATACTCGACTTGTACCATATGTTTATAACTGCTTCTTCATGATAATTGCTTGAACTCGAATCATTTGATTTTGTTACTCTATTGTAGTTTGATTGCTTGCATTCTGGTTTCATATGAATATGAATACTTGTATGCTCATGTATTTTGCACTGTGCATCTTGAGTCATGTTATGGTCGAAACTCTGAACTATTACACATACATGCCCTTGACCACTTCAACGGTTCGGATTTAAAATTTCTTTCCTCTTTGACTTGATTTGAAACTTGTAAAACCTGTTGTGTTGATGATGCTTTGATTACATGTTTTACTGCTTCACTAGATTTAGCTGAGCTGGTGCATTTTGTTTTCTATGGTAAACATTTTCGTCTCTCCACGCATATGCATATATGCATTTATATATATGTGTGTGTTCACCTCATTTGCATTCCATTGTTTTTGAATACTAGTCATAGCCTTCACTTGAGCTTGCACTTAATTGTGCAGACCGAATTTGGTCTGGTATACATGTGCACTGCCTATATATGTGTACATTTGTGTTTGCATTGTGGTCTGTATGCTTCATTATTTTCATGTGTTTGGTCTTCGAGCCAGTTCATTGAACTGTGCAGTCAAGTAGTTTGCTTGTTCTTCTGAAACTGGCTTTGAGCTTTGTACACGTTGAAAGTAAATTTTGCACTGTGTCTTCATTTGGCCTTTCTCATCGACTTGTATTTGCAACTGTACTGGTTTGCATTGAGCTTTGTCCACTGTTCTTCGAGTATGTACTGGTTTGTTGCTTCGTGGTAGATTATCTTGTTCAGTGTATGACTTCACTATGTAAATATGAGCATGTTGAAGTGTTGAGTCATATATATACTTGTTTGCCTCCTTTATATGTTGTTCACTACTTTTTGTACTTGTTCATTTTTGATTTTTGATTGGTCGAGTTGTTTTAGTTGTTTCGACCATTTTATTAGACTTGTACATTTGGATTGCACATGTGTTGAATCCAGCTTATAGCTCGGGTTTGACATTGCGGTCATGTCATTACTTTGTTTGTATTGCACTTGAGTTGAACCCGGCGTTTGTTTGGGTTTGACCATGTGCTCACCTGTCCCTGCAGTTTTGTCAAGTGTATATCGGTGTGCACGACGTTATGGCATGTAAAGCGATACATTATGCATGTCATAAGTTGTTCGTATATGATGAATTCAAAATAAATGATGACAAACAACCCAAATAACCGAGGCAAATAATATTTTCAAAAACACATTTTAGTTTACACTACAAAAATATTTCTTTTTCAATTTTACCACGTCAGTGTGTATTTTGCAGATAACTCGAATGTTGGATTTAAGCTGGAGCAAAGTCGAAGATAAAATACGAGTGAATGAGTGATATGTAGTGAGGTGCTATTGTAAATGATAATTATCTAGTGATGTAATAAAATTTGTATTGTGATTGAAATTGTGTACATATAGTGAGAGCTCAAATTTTTACTATTCAAAATTGTATTTTATTATCATCAAATAAAAATCATGTATTAGCATATTCAACAACCATCGATTTGGTCATGGTGAAAAGAGGAACATGAAACTAGTGTTGAACTTGAATTGACGATTATGGCATGACTTTAGTGACAATAGTGATGAGGTTTTGTATTGGCGAGGTGGCAACCATATGAGTGGCCCCAAAACCAAGGACAAGAACCCATCTAGTTTGAATTTGAAGTCCAACGATGGAAATCATAACTTCGGTGCCAATTTGCTGGGTTAGATTAGATTTCTGACGGCACTAAAGTCAAGGCTATGGTGGTGAGATTGAGGATGGCATCAAAGTTGCAAAGTGAAGATAGTGGTGGTAAAAAAAACATAAACTAACAAGGTCAAGTGTGCTAGTGAATGGAAATGAGAAATTTTCCAAAAGTGTTGATATATATATATATATATATATATATATATATATATATATATATATATATATATATATATATATGTGTGTGTGTGTGTTGTAAATGGGGATCATGTTAGTACTAACTTCCTTTTTTTGAAAATGGGAAGAAAATCATGTCATCACCGATATGAATGTCAGCGCTGATGATTTGCTTCTCAATTTCAAAAAAAGGAAGAGAAAGGAAAAGAAAGGGAAGTATACCTGATCGAGACAGGTCGTAGCTTTAAGAAATCAAAAGCTCCCTTTGCTGTAGAAAAGGAATAGTATGATGGGTATTTGAAGTAATGAAAGGATTTTTGTAACAATCCTAGTTTTGGGATTACTTGTAATATTAAATTATAATGGTGATTATAATTTAATGTTGAGAAATAAAATAAATTGGAGATTTTAAATTGTTTATTTTGGATAAACAAGGGGTTTAAATGTATGTGGAAATAAAGTTTTAAAAACTTTATTTTGGTTGTTGTGATAAAAAGGAGTAACACATGGTTTTAATTTAGTGCAATGCAATAATTTTAGTAATTCTTGCCAAACGCTGGATTTATCAATTATTAAACTAAGTATTTGATTTTTATATGTTGGACAATATAAACAAAAAGGAGGTATATTTTTTAAAATAATTTTTGGAAGTAAAAATGATGTTAAAATAGTTTGTTATATTTAATTACACAAGAAAATAATTTTTATGTGATTTTTGGAGTTAAAAATAGAGTTTTATGTGAATTATTGTGTAAATTTTATATTTAAATAAAATAAGAGTTTTTAATAATAAAAAATATTTTTATAACTAAATTATCTTTTTATTTGTTGTTAAAAATGTTTTTTAAACATAAAAATTTGTTTGTACAATTTATAGAGATGAAATCATGTAAATACACTTATGTTGTATTATGTAAATATGAGCGTGCTAGGGTAAATTTAGTGTTAATTAGATTTTTAAGCTAATTAATTCTAGCCCATTTGTTCACTAACTAGTAAAGTAATGTAAAAGCTTCTTCTTTCTCAAAACACCTATATGTATATTTTTACCAGAAAACAAAAGGAAGAAGAAAAACTATTCCACTTTCTAACCCTAGGCTTTAAATCTCCAATTAATCCAAGTGTTTGCTGAAATAAATCAAATTAATGCTCTTTTCCAGAATTAATCAACTCCAAAACATAGATTATATCATCAAATTTTGATTTTAAGATTTGGGTTGTTTGTAGTTGTTTCTTTTCTTGTTGCATGCATTTATTTTGTTCATTTGACATGATGGTGAAGCTTTTGCTTGCCTAAAGCCATCTACTTTCTTGTGTTGGCTTAATTTAATCTTTAAAAATTGCAAGGTGGGTTTGTAACTCACATTCTCTAGCTAAATTAGTGTAATGCAAGCTGTAATCTGTGCAAAAAGTTGGTTACTTTAAACGTTATTACCGATTCTTAGTTTATAGTACATTTCTATTCTGAGTTGCTACTTTGAGTATTCAAATCATCTTATTCCTACGTCGAAATTCGTTGATTCTTTTTTATTTGAAATTTTAATTTTTATACTATGTGCATACCAATATTTAGTTAAATCTAAGGTCATTTGGTCCTTTGTTTCATACCTGTAAGTTGAACCTGAGATGGTTTTCGGGCCTGTACGCATTTCCATTTTCTGAGCTGCTACAAACATGGTATGAATACATGTTTGAGGCAACATATCTTTTTCATTTCCTACCGTAATTCATCGATTCTTTTTTTATTTAAAAGCTAAAGTTTCCTACTATGTGCATACCAATTTTCAGTTCAGCCTGAGGTCGTTTGGTCACTTGTTTCATGCCTATAAGTTGAACCCGAGATGGTTTTTTGGCCTATACACATTTTCGTTTTATGAGCTACTGCAAGCATGGCCTGAGTCCATGTTTGAGACAGTATCTCTTTCATTTCCTATCGAAATTCATTGTTCTTTTTTATTTGAAAGTTGAAGTTTCTATTGTCGTCGTACCAATTTTCAATTCAATCTGAGGTAATTTGGTCCTCTATTTCATGCTGTAATTTGAACTCGAGATGATTTTCAGGCCTGGACACATTTCCGCTTTATGAGCTGCAGCAAACATGGCCTGAGTCCATGCTTGGAACAGCGTATCTTTTTCATTTTCTGTTGGAATTCATCGGTTATTTTTTTTATTTGAAAGAAAAGGTTTCCTACTATATGCACACCAATTTTGATTTCAATCTGAGGTCCCTTGCTCGCCTGTTTCATGCCTGTAAGTTGAACCTGAGAGGGTTTTCAGATCTGGGCAGAATTCAACATGTCCAGAGTCCATTTTTAAATTTCATACCTTTACCGTTTCATATAGGAATTCATTGAATCATTTTCCAATTCATAGCTAAATTGTTCTATTTTGTGCATACCAAATTTTAAACCATGCCGAGATTACTAAGCCATTCAAATTGTGTCTGAAAGTTTAGCCTGATAAAATTTCAAACCTGGGTATTGTTTTTGCCTGTGCATTTTTTGTTTTGCGTTGTTTCCCCGTTCGATTTCCGACTTCTACATCTTGTATTTGTGACATTTCTGAACGGTTTTGAAGGCTATGAAGCCTATCAATAGGCAAGCCAATATTTTAGTGAATTGATGAATCAAAATGAATCGATTTTGAGATGTTGTCGAATGTTGATTTTCCATATTTTTTGATGTTTTTCCTTGATTTTGAACACGAGTTGTTCTAAATAATTTTGAAGTAATTTGTAAAATAAATTAGCTTTTGAAATAATTATTGTATAATAATTATAATTATTTCCAAGCTATAAAATCTATATATTCTCTATAATAAGGGAATTTTAAAGTTTGTTTTCCAAAAATGATAAAATTGTTTTAAAAGCTTATTTTCACAAACAAACTATTTGCTATATAAAATACACGTTTTCACACTATTCAAGAAAATAAGAAGGAGAATTAAACGATTGGGTAAAACACATAGTATGGGACATGTGTGTTCATCTTTTCGGTTAATTCCTGACTTGCCCATTTGATCGTTTTTACCTTCGGGTCGTATTTGCTGATGAGATGAGGCAAATATTTTTACTGCTTTCTGGTGTGGCAATGGTTAGCGGTTAGTAAACCAATTAGTGAGAAGTGTGGTATGGGACACACTGTTAACACTTTTCGGGTTTCTATTTTAGAGTTTGTGATCTAAGAGACGTATTTTCTAGTTTAGAATTATTTCTTCTCATTTGAGAAGAATTATCACCCTTTTCGTTATGCATCATATTATCATTAATCCTCACTAAACTGATTGTTTTAGCTAGACTGACCCGTGTATTTTATACTCGGGTCAGACCGAATTGTTTTAGGTTGGATACGTACTTTGGACTTAGATTCGCTTTGATGCTTCTGCGTGGATATCTTTTTATCACCTTATTTCGTTGTAGTCTTTTTTATGACTCTAATATGTATATATTTTTGACTTGTTGTATATAGTTGGTCTTCGTACCACTTATGATGTATCATTTTGTATTGTACAAGTGATGTATCAGGGTATATGTATATATGTATGTGTGTATATATATATGTATGTATGTTTTTCTATTGTTCTGTGATGTGATGTACATGTATTAGTTGTATTTTGTTCTAATAGATCCGTTAGCCACATGTAGTTTTGTATTAAGCATTTACTGAATATGTCAATCCACTTGAGATGAAAAAATTAAGAGCACTAATCGACGTATTTAATAGATTTTTAAGAAAAATTTATAGATGGTCGCTCCTAACCAGCACTATTCTTCGCATTAGCAGACAGCATTATCCAGTAATACTCTTTGTTAATATGGATCTCGGGGTGGGGCATCACAGCTTGGTATCAAAGTTGAGTTTAGAAAAAAAATATGATAAACACATAACAGAAACATATATTATGGTACATCAATGTATAGTACAAGTGTTACAAATTCCCTAATCATCGTGTCTTATTTTATTCTGTAGTATTCCATGATTGAATTAATGATATCTTATCTAATGAATAATCCTTATTGTAATTATTTTATTCTAGTTCTCTTCGGTACGAGTGCTTGATACACATTCATATCGAAGGAGCTGGTTAGTACCGTTGGATGTTTCTTATCTTGTTACTTCTTTAAGAATTGTGAATCCTACTAAGGGGATTGGAAATACTTGGCTTGTCGTGTGACAATAGTAGAGTTGATCTTTGTTGTTTTCCTTTCAGTGCAAATCAACACAATAGTCATCACCTTGAGTTTAATATGAATTTGGGGATGGATTGACTTGCTTGTTATCAAGTCTAATCATATATTCTGAAAGAATCCTACATGTTAGGTATCCTAGTTTGGCTGATTAGTGTCTCTAGTTCTTCGAAATGTTGACGATAATTCTGAAGTTTCTTTATTGTTCTTGAGTTTCAAGATGATGAAGTATCTCGAATTCCAGTTGTTTGTAATTCTGTTGATATATAGAAGAGTTCGTTTCGGGTTTGCTACCCGATCGGGCAATTAAGTTTTGTTTTGACCTCATCCTTGGTTCTTAGTTTGTTACTCATCCTCCTACGAGGACTAAGGAAATGAGGAACTCTAAGAGTGATTGCTGAAGCTTGAAGCCAAGCAATTCATTCAGTTCAATCTTTACCGTGGGATGCCACGGTCATCTTTGTTATGAATCTGAGGGTATTCTTAAGCTTTGCATCCATTTTCGCAAGCTTAAAAGGTTAACCATTAGAATGAGTATTTATTTACCTTATTGTGTGGTGCTAGGATCTTTCTTAGCTTGACCTTGCACCAATTTTCATCAGCTATGAGTTGCGGAGGATAGCATTCCTCTTACCGCATACCGCACTCGTATGATTCTTGCAAGTGACTCATTGTACAGTTCGGTTTAGTGAACGCTCCAGCTTACTCACTAATCTTGTGAATCGAGTATTCTGGGAATACCTTAATGAGTTCTTCTTGTATTTTTTTGATTTTGGAATGTAAGAAACTATTTGAAATTTTCAAATCTTTCAAATTGAAGATATGTTTCTAGGTGAAATTGGAATTTTATTTATTAAGGTAAGCAAAAAAAAATTAAATTATATATGAGGCAGTTCTTTATAGAAAATGATTTTTGTGTTGGTTGTCCATCAAGTGCTTTAGGAATTTTGGTCGATGCGCCTGATCAATGTTATGGATAGGAATTTCCTAAACGCTATGATGAGACAACCAAACATGATAAATTGTGTTTTAATATCTAAAGTTTAGGATTTAATAAACATGGTTTTGAGTATTGAATTTTATTCTGAATGTGTAATGCAGCCATTGAACCATAGTGAGTGTCGGATGAGTGGCGAGGCAGTTTTGATCATTTGGTCAACTCTAAAGACAATCTATGGGGTCACTCACTATAAATCAATAGAGAGGCAAAACCTTTATATTATTTAAAATTTTGCAATTGAATATGCTAATTTTAAATTTTTTTAGCATGAATTTGTAAGCAAGTTTTATTTTAAATTTTGGTTGTAACAAAAAATAATTTGTTGGTGAAAATTTGTATAATTCTTTCGGAAACAAGTTTGAATTAATTATCAGCTTTAATTAGTTTTATGTTGATATTTAGATGGAAATTTAATTTTTGTGACAAGTAGAAATGTGAATTTGAATTGTTTTGATAAATGAACCATTCATGTAGCATAATCATTTTAAATTGTGAGAATAATTTTAAACTTATATATATATCAAGAACTTATTTTGGTGGATAATCAATAATCACCTTTTTATAATAGAAGAGATTAATTATCTCTTCCAAATTAAGTTTCTTAGTTAATTTCTTTAAAGTTAGATTTTGGAAAGTAATGAAAATATTTCCAACTAATGAATCGTTTCTTTTCAAGATGATTTCATAGAGTTGATCATAATTTTGTGTCTCTTAGCTTCTCGAGAAAAAGAAGATAATTTAACAAATAATTTAGAAAAAAGCTTGCTTGAAATGTAGTTTAAAATTAAAATGCTGTAGGAAAATTTCAAATTTCAAATTGATTTGTAAGCTGAAATTTGGTTTGGAAAAAGCGCTGTATAAAAACAGTGATAACTTGAGATTTTTTAACTCCAAATGAGTTCAATCTTTTTGTAAATGAAAGTGCTTTCAGTAGGTTAAAAGCTTTCTCTTTTTCCATTTTGAAAGATTTTGCGTTTAATTCTGTTTAAAATGGGGATGAAAAGGATAGACATTTCTATCCTATTAAGGAATTTTCCAAGATTTAAGCTGAAAGTAAATTTAGCATAACTTTCAAACCGTAAATCCGATTTTGAGCTTCTATATATTGCTAGAAAGCTTAGACTGAATCGAATAGCTTTCATTTTATAAAGTTTCAGATTTTGTTGTTTGCTATGTCAAAACTTGTTTTCTTTACAGCTAGTTTGAAATTGAAAATGACTTGTTTTCTTAATGTTCAAGTGTATTCTACCTGTTTAGTGAATGTAATTAAGTTGATGATTAGTATGAAAAACATATTTTTCAAACTAAAATATATTATAGTAGAATTTAAGAGTGAAATGTTTTATTCACTTTAAATGAAAAGTTTCGGGATTAAATTGGATTTTTATAAGAGCTTTTGAAAATTTCAATATTTTTTGAAAATTTTCAAAATGTTGAAATTTGAGAATTTGAGTACGAGGAGAATGGGTTTTGGAAACCAAAAAAATATTTGTTTAGTAAAATAGGAGTATAAAAATCCATTCCTTGAGTTTTTCTTGCCTTTGCATAATTATTTTACAACTTTCATGTATGCAGTTGTATGAGTTAGGTGGTACTTGGAGAAACCACCTACTTCTTATTAGATTTTCTTTCCGTAATTTTTGTCAATCTAATATCAATATGGCTCCCTTCGTAGTGTTATATGGAAAATCTTATCGATTATCATCTTGTGGGTTGGAATTCGGGATAAAATTATGAGTAAATCCCAACGCTATTTCTAAAGCTTCTAAGGAATCAATCTCACACAATTTATCTATTATGTAGCTTTCAATTCGTGTGCTTGCTACAAAGATATAATCCTTTGAAATAAGAATATTCTTCTCGTAAAAATTCAATGGCCCGCTAATTCCAATAACTTCACTTGGGAAACCAAAGTTATTACTGAGCTATCTTATCTGAGTTTTATGTTTTCTTGTATTGAGGGTGAGAAATTTAAACTCTAGCGTATTTATGTTCCTTTCGTTGATGAAATAAATGGTGTTGAATACAGCTCTTCTCAAGAAATTGCGAGGATACAATTTTTATAAGGGGGCAGTCTGTAACAACTCTACTTTTGAGATTACCTGTAATATTAAATTATAACAGTGATTATAATTTAATATTGAGAAATAAAATAAACTTGAGATTTTAAATTACTTATTTTGGATGAACAAGGGGTTTAAAGGTAAAATATGGAAATAAAGTTTTAAAAGATTTATTTTGATAGTTGTGATAAAACGGAGTAACATATGGTTTAAATTGGTGAAATGCAATAATTTTAGTAATTGTTGTCGAATGTTAAAATAAGTTAATTATTAAATGAAATATTTGATCTTTATATATTGGACAATATAAACAAAAAGGAGGTATATTGCTTAAAAATAATTTTTGGAAGTAAAAATGACGTTAAACTAGTTTGTTATGTTACACAAGATAATAATTTTTATGTAATTTTTGGAGTTAAAAATAGAGTTTTATGTGAATTATTGTGTAGATTGTGTATTTAAGTGAAATAAGAGTTTTTAATAATGAAAAATATTTTGATAACTAAATTGTCTTTTATTCGTTATAAAAAAATTTGTTAAACATAAAAATATGTTTGTACAATTTATAGAGATGAAATCATGTAAATACACGTATGTTGCATTATGTAAATGTGAGATGTTAGGGTAAATTTAGTGCTAATTAGTTTTTAGGCTAATTAATTCTTTTGGGTCACACCCATTTGTTCACAAAACAGTAAAGTAATGAGAAAGCTTCTTCTTTCTCAAAACACCTATACATACATTTTTACCAAAAAACAAAAAGAAGAAGAAAAACTATTCCTCTTTCAAACCCCAAGCTTCAAGTCTCCAATTAATCCAAGTGTTTGCTGAAATAAATCAAATTAAAGCTATTTTCCATAGGTAATCAACTCCGAAACATATATTATATCATCAAATTTTGATTTTGGGATTTGGTTGTTTGTAATTGTTTCGTTTCTTGTTGCATGCCTCTGTTTTGTTCATTTGATCAGGTGTTGAAGCTTCTACTTGCCTAAAGCCATCATTTTTCTTGAGTTAGCTCAATTTAATTATCAAAAATTTCATGGTGAGCTAGTAACTTAAATTCTCTAGCTACATCAGTGCAATGCAAAAAATAGGTTACTGTAAACATTTTTACTGATTCTCAATTTACAATACATTTCTGTTCTAAGTTGCTACTTTGAGTATTAATATCTTCTTATTCCTATGTCGAAATTCATAGATTCTTTTTTATTTGAAAGTTGAAGTTTTCTACTATGTGCATACCAATTTTCAATTCAATCTGAGGTCATTTGGTCCTCTGTTTCATGCCTGTAATTTGGATTGAGATGGTTTTCAGGCCTGTACACATTTTTGTTTTCTGAGCTGCTGCAAACATGGCCTGAGTACATGTTTGAGACAACGTATCTTTTTCATTTCCAGTTGTAATTCATCGATTCTATTTTTTTTTTGAAAGCTAAAGTTTTGTACTATGTGTATATCAATTTTATATTTAATTTGAGGTCGTTTGGTCACCTGTTTCATGCTTGTAATTTGAACCCGAGATGGCTTTCAAGCATGTGCACATTTCTGTTTTCTAAGTTGCTGCAAACATGGCCTGAGTCCATGTTTGAGTTTAATTTCCGATCAAAATTCATTGATTCTTGTTTTAATTGAATGTTGAAGTTTCTACTATGTGCATACCAATTTTTACTTCAATCTGAGGTAGTTCGGTTCTCTGTTTCATACTAGTAAGTTGAACGTGAGATGCTTTTCAGGCCTGTACACATTTTCGTTTTCTGAGCTATTGCTAACATGGCCTGATTCCATGTTTAGGACAGCGTAACTTTTTCTTTTCTGTCAGAATTCATCGATTCTTTTTTATTTGAAAGCTAATGTTTCCTAGTATGTACATACCAATTTCCATTTCAATCCGAGGTCGTTCTGTAACGACCCATAATTTCGCTACTTCGAAAATGAGATATTTCATTTGTTTTATATTTAAAAATGTTTAAATTTTAAATAAGTAAGTTGTATATAATAAATAATAATAATAAAATTATTTATTCCTATAGTTGATGCTTTAAATGGTATAAATTTGGATTTTAGAACAAATCAACAAATGTAAGTTTTGTTAAAAATAAATAAATGCTCAAATAAATAGGTTTAAATATTTATTTAAAAAGATAAATCTTATTGAAAATATTTAATAAAGATAATAAAATTATATTAAAATATTTAAAAGTATGGTAATAATCGTTTTACAAAAATAACCAAATTTTGTCGCATTTTGTCACTTTTACGTACACTGTAAAAACAGAGATTTTGATATTGTAACGTCTCGCCTTTTGTACGCTTAACCAGACACACGTGTCGACTCAAACCATACAAAAGGACGGATTGTTATTGGGGTGAATAAGAAAATCGGAGATGGAAATAAAAAACATAATCTCACAGCGGAATGACAAAATATAATAATCAAATAACAGTTCATGAAGCTGTTTTACAAAACATTTGATCATACTTATACAACACATATCAGAGTTACACATACCAGAGTTACACATACCAAAGAAAAAATAAATAATGCAGCGGAACAGTATGAATGCAGTGAAATAATATAATAGATAATAGTAACACAATTTTCGTCCTCCAGAAATAAAGTCTTCAAATCCTGAAATGCTCAGGCTGGCCCAAGCAAATTGAAAAGAAAAAACACTCGAGTCAGAACTAAAAGATCTTATGCAAGTTAAATCAATGGTAAATATGAGTGGAACGGCGTCAGAGATTTTTATGGGATTTGACATCTCCTATCCAGTGTCAAACGTGTGCAGTAACTTAAGAGATGCTCGGGATTCACATCTCCTAAGGATCCGTTAAAATATTTAATATGTAGTAATGTTTCGTTGTTATAATAATGTCTATAGTAAAATAAACTTACTTTTAAATAGCATTAAGGCTTTACATTTTCCACCTTAACACAAAATAGTCCCAGGAGTCCATCCAGTATCATGGTTCCTCCTGATCGGGAAGCTACCAGAGGATACCACACGGTCTAGGGAGAAAACCAAACTCGTACATGGCGCACTAGGGTAGGTGACATGGCACAACTAAGAAATGCCATGGTAGATATACCAATTACGCTTTCGGACCAGTGGTAACGCGTAGCAGCTACTACCGCCCACCTCGAGCCACACCCCCAAAATAAAAAGGGCCCCAATCAATGACAAAGTGATAGAATGGTATCGAAGGAGTGTGTCCGATAAAAGGTGCTACCTTATTAGCCCGTCAATCGCTCCTGTTTCAGCCACCTTATGCCAACTCAAGGGAGTTGGGTCCACGTATATACCTCAAAAGAACGCCGCCACATCCTACTTCATTCTGAAATCTTCACCACGTACATGGTTGTTAAAGTGGTTTTCGGAGTTGGCAAAGAGTATGGCAACTTCTGATCCTCGTCTCTTTAACAACCAAACGTTATTATAACACCACGGACATTTTCAAAATAGTTTATACTTTAAAACCCAATATAATTGCCTTTTTAAAACCAAACCAATACGATATCATTTTCTTTTCAAATATACCCTTTTCAAAAATCATAACACTTTCAAAGTTATAGCATTTCGAAATCAAAACACTTGAAATATAACACTTTTAAATTTTAATACCTTGTAACCCATAACTTTGAAACATAACTCCACCACTTAAATGGTTTAAATATTTAAAACACTTCATATAATAAAATAGCTTCTTCAATTTCACAAATCAATTCCAAAACAACTCGAATTTTTAAATTAAATTTAACCAAATTCCAAATCATAAATTTTAATTCAGTTTCTAAATAAACTATTCCAAATTATATCGATTTCAAACAGATTTGATCCACGGAGTAAACCATTTCAAATTCAATATATTTCAAACTTTAAGTATTCAACAATTTCAAAACTAAGTTTGGTAATTACGATTCAACAATTCAATTTTCCATTATTTAGTTTTGAAATATTTTACATAACAAATCCACTATCATTTAAATAAAACTCAAACTACAAATAACCAAACATTTCCTTCAATTTTTTTTATACTTGAAATATTCATTTAGTTCACCTTAAACCCAAAATCAAGTTATAAAAATCATACCTTCTAAAATTTCAAATTTATAAATTTCACATCAAGCTTATTTGAGTTTAATTCTTAAATAAATTCAATTTCAAATAAATCTCAAATTTATCTTCCAACCTTATTTCATTTAAATCATTATAAACTCTATATTGAAATAAATTTTAAATACTTGACCATATTATCTTCAATAAAATCAACTTATTATTAAGCTTATTCTATATTCAAACAAATTATTCATAGCTTAAAATCAAGGATAAAATAACATTTAGATAATATCTAAAATGAATATTTATCTAAAACCATATATTCCTTTACAAAACCATAGAAATCATTTCAAGGTATCTCTATAAATAGACCACGGTGTCTGTATATAATTTTCTATCCTATGACCAAGTGATACAGATATTTATCATTTCAATCTGTAATTTCAATTATAAATACGGTTATATATCATTTCAAACCGCAATCCCGAATGAAATAAAAATCCCTAACAACTTGCAGTTTATAACAATACAAAATACAATATCCATTTATCCAATATCAATCATCAAACATTTATAACAATCATCACCCAATTCCATCAATAACATCAATATAGAACAGATAATAAATAACAGGTATTTACTAGAAGTTTATATTCAATAATAAATTAAACAACTATTTATCCAAATAAATTCAAATAAACCGAGATGATGATTCAAAATGCCGAACAGTCATAAATAAATTTCTAATCACATCATAAATCAATTTAACAGACATAAGAAATTTTAGAAGTTGTGAGTGGGTTAAAACACCCATCTTTTGAATTTAAATTGAATTTAAATCCAATTTAAACCCAAAATTTGAACAGTTTCAAAATTTGTCCAAACTAGCGTTAAAGTTTTCAAAATCTCGATACGATCCCAACGGATCAAACCCGTGTGAAACGGACCTCGTATGCAAAAATTATCGCGATTAGGACAATTGAAATCTAAACGAAGTTAAAAATAAAAGAAAAAAAAACAAGAAAACAAAGACATATACCAGAGCACCACATCACCATCTTCTGTTTGCAGTACACAGACGCACGCGATCAACTTAACCTAGCCGCCATCGTTAGAGTTCACGAAGCCGCCGCCTCGCTCGAGCGTAGGCCACAAGCAAGGGCCGACCGCGACCCTTCCCCTTGACACACCGCGACCAACACCGCACGTCGACACGCGATGATCACCCAGCCGCCGCCTAAAAGTTGAGCCCTAGATCGAATTTTAGCAAGCAATCCCACTGTTGATTAGCCGAACGAACCTCACCGATGAGCTACGCTCATCGATCTCCATAGTCCCGTACAATTTATAAGACGATCGGTAGACGATTGACGAAGGTGCGATGAACGGTCAGAAATTAATCATGCATTTCGGGTCACACGAAAACCCAGATTGAAAAACGTATCATATATTTGACTTACACTCGTCGAGAGCTTCAAATCCATATATAATTCGATATAGTTTGTGGAGTTCGAAATTTTGGTTTGAATTTGACTTTCAAATTTGCAATTGGGAATTTAGGGTTTGTCTGCCATTGAGGAAGAGAAGCAACGGAAATTTTTATACATATAGAAATGTGAAATAGAAGGCTGCTAGGGTTTATAACTGGATATATATAAGTAGGGTTGAAAATAGAAAGAACGGATCAGATTTGATTGAACCATATTGGCCCAAAAGCCCGTTCTGCCTCCGAAACGAAAATGGGTCAACCCATATATCAAAATTGATGTCTTTAAATATTTTAAGTGCAATAGAACAGCTTTCAAGTCCAAATTCCATCATATGAAGAAGTTATGCTAAAATTAAGTTATTTCAAATTGATTTCAATCTAATTGATTCTAAGCGTTTCAAGCCCGTACGATCAAACGACAAGTCCGATCGCTGCGACACTGGAAATCCTACTATAATTCACCGTTATGGATCCGATGAAACTAGTTTCGTCAAAATTCGAGTCACTGGCCAAAATGACTTTTTTACGTTAATTAAATAAATTAATAATTAATTAATTAAATCAAATTTTCAATTTCATGTCTATAATTGACAATTTTTTATCATTTTTAAATTTATTAATCATTTACACCGATTTAAATAAATTTAGATGTCAATTTAGAGTTATTAATTTATCAATTTCAGTATTAACCTCAATTTCATTAAATTCAGATATTATAAATTAAATTTCCAATAATTCCATTTAATTTATCTTTCATTCTATTATTTAATTTATTGTTGTCAAATGGATGAAATTAACATTGGATTCCTGATCTATTACATTAATATTCTCAAATTCCATCTTAATTCCAATTAACGTAATATTTAGATATTTAATTTCATTTAATTGCAATTTATCCAGTTATTATAGTTCAAATCCCAATAAATTGATAAATCTTTATTTCCATTCTTTTAATTCAACAAATTGTCCTATTATGAATAACATTGACATTATTTCCAAATATTACCTTAATTGACATTAACGTAATATTTCATTTAGATTTATTGCAATTGATTCCAACTCAATTTAACGGATTAAAAATATATCGGTAACTTATAATAGTTATTGCCACTAACTCGTAATCATACTTTTATAAGTTATCATTTCCAAACAATATTTTAATTAATTACAGAACATTGATTTCATTCAATTACTATTTATTATTATTAATTCATTAATAAATTCAACATTTACGTTTTTTTGTATTCAATTTATTACCAAGTATACATCTACTTTATTTCATCTAATTGGAATTCCATTCAAGTTGTAAATAATTAACTTTAAATAACATTATTGCATTTCACTTTAGTTATTATTTCGTTAAATAAATTACAAAATTTTTATGTCTTCCAATATTTATTCACAATTTCTTATTTAAATTAACAAATTTAATCATCAAAATTACGGGTTGTTACACTCTTCCCTACTCAAAACTTTTCGTCCCCGAAATGGAAAAAGAAGGGAAAAGAAAGAATTATAAAAAATTCAATATATATGTATATATATCTATTTTAAAATATTAAATTTATAACAATAAATTTACAAAATCCAATAATTTAAACAAAAAAATATATATGTAAATCTATAACACTTAAATATTTTTATATTCAAGTAACAAAATTATGGGAAATCGTTTCATAAAATTTTCTAAGTCCAAAATTCGTGAAATTTTTTGGCAGAGTCTCCTTTATACGGAGAGGCTTGGAAGAAAATATAATATGAAATATAACAATATATATCACAATATCTCAAAATTATATATCCCAACAACGGGAAAAACAATATAGTAGCGCTATAAAACCGTAATCCAAAAACATATATATTTGTCGGGCTAACAAACGCTTAATTATGAAACCGAAAGCAGTAGCAATTGCTTCCATAACCTGCATTTCACTTATATAATCTAAAAAGAGTTAATAATTATATAGAATGAAATATTAATAATGTTTCATCCACTAGCAAACAATTCAATGTCAAACAGCAACGCAATTAAATTATCCATCCATATCAAACAAAAAAAATAGTTGTTCAGGTTCAAAAACTTTAAATTGTACATAATGCAAAATAAACTACTAAGTGCACCATTTACTCAATAGTCTTAGATGAAACTAAATAGATTATTCATACATCCAAACAAATTTAGAGTATCCTTGCCCAAACAACCATAGACCAAAACAAACAACAAATTCAAACAATAGATCAAGTTCATTCTTATTAATTTCATTTCATAATATTTATCTTTTCTATCATATAATGATTTATCTTTTTAATTTACATTTATTATTTCTTGCAAATTTTCATTTCCATCCACTGATTTAGTGTTTATTTCACTTATTTTCACTTATACTTACATAAATTCATTTTTATTTATTCATATCGTATAAATTTCTTTTTATTGCATTACATTCATTCATTTCTCAATTTCATTTATTTTCATTCGTTTATCCATAGTATTCATGTTCAATTCAGTTACTTGGCATATCAATTTTATTTACTTAAGTTAAAATCATCTACTTACAACATTACCTTCTATCATATTTTATTATAGCAACATTTCAATTGCAACTTAAGTTTATAACTCTATAACACCAATTCTTATTGATAAAAGCAATTTATTGAACACTTTCATTACATAAATTTACTCATACAATTTCCATTACATTTTCTTATTAAGCATTACAACTTTTAATATTTGGTAAATTATATGTATGCTTTTTAAGAATGCAATTGAAAACTATACAAGTCTATCTTACTTCTTCTAATAAATTAAACGTTCAATAATCATATCTTTTGTTTTTATAGGTTACAATTTCAACATTCTTGAAATTTCATTTATAACTTAGCATTTAATTCCTTATTTTAATTAGTGGTTCCAATTATTAGTTAGTTACATTCCATTTCACTATAATAATTGAAACTATTAATGAACGAAAACTTAAGAACTAAATACCGGGTTAAATTGCAAATCATTTTACAATAATGGATAAATGTATATATTTGCAACTTATATATCCAATTAGATTTAAAACAATTTAAAATTTACATTTGTCTATCAAAGTAAATCTGCGGTAAAACTACTACAGTGGCCTTCCCACTTCCAAACTCGAAAATGAATGTCGATGATGCATGCACTCATCACCCAAATTATTTTCTAGCGATAGAGAAGGGAGTACAGAACTTATTTCTTTCCAAATATTTTCTTCAAAAATAATTCTTTAAAATCTTATTGAAATACTTATATCAGAAAATACTTCTAAATAATATTATTATATTCCAAATCATTCAAAAGAAATTTTCCAAAATCCCGGAACTCAAGTTCGAAGTTCCCAATCTTTCATTTATTTTATTTCAAATCCTATTTTCAACTAATATCTAAAAATTGCACTACCTAACAAACAAATATATTACAACCAAATATACCATTTATAAAATATTTTATTTTATATATATAAAAATATACAATAGGCAAAATTATTTCATCCACCTATATCCAAAACAAATATTGTGTCGGTCTGTCCTATTAAGTGTTTAGAAATCCCTATTGATGTCATAGCGTCCTATGCACCAACCAGAATTTATAAATACAAAACGGAACAAATTAACATAATATCAAAACCTTTTATGACACTAACAAATACGCTCTCTCTCACACACACACATATATATACATATATATGCTCAACGACTCATCTTAGGGTATTACTTCCCTATAATAAAGAGTCAGACCCCATAAAGCAAAGCTTTATCGCTAAACCAAAGCTTTGATATCAAATGTTACATCCCGCCTTTTTGTACGCTTAATCAGACACGCGTGCCGACTCAAACCATAAAAAAGGGCGAATTGTTATTGGGGTGAATAAGAAAAGCGAAGAAGGGAATAAAACAAAACAGAATCTAACAGTGGAATGAAAAAATATAATAATCAAATAACAGTTCATGAAGTTGTTTTACAAAACATTTGATCATACTTATACAACACATATCAGAGTTACACATACCAGAGAAGAAATAAATAATGAAGTGGAACAGTATGAATGCAGTGAAATAATATAATAGATAATAGTAACACAATCTTCGTCTTCGTCCTCCAGAAATAAAGTCTTCAAATCCTGAAATGCTCAGACTGACCCGAGCGAATTGAAAAGACAAAACACTCGAGTCAGAACTAAAAGATCTTATGCAAGTTAAATCAACGGTAAATATGAGTGGAACGGCATCAAAGATGTTTATGGGATTTGACATCTCATATCCAGTGTCAAACGTGAGTGCAGTAACTTAAGAGATGCTCGAGATTCACATCTCCTAAGGATCCGTTAAACTATTTACTATGTAGTAATATTTCGCTATTATAATAATGTCTGTAGTAAAATAAACTTACTTTTAAATAGCGTTAAGGATTTACATTTTCCATATTAACACGTAATAGTCCCAGTAGTCCATCCAGTATCATGGTTCCCCATAATCGGGAAGCCACCAAGGATACCACACGGGCTATGGAAGAAAACCAAACTCGTACAAGGCGTACTCGGGTAGGCGACACGACACAACTAGGCAATGCCAGGGTAGATATACCAATTACGCTTCCAGATCGATGGTAACGCAAAGCAGCTGCTACTGCCCACCTCGAGCCACACCCCCAAAATCAAAAGGGCCCCAATCAATCATAAAGTTATAGAATGGTATTGAAGAAGTGTGTCCGATAAAATGTGCTACCTTCTTAGCCCGTCAATCGCTCCTGTTTTAGCTACCTTATGCAACCTCACGGGAGTCCGATCCACGTATATACCTCAAAAGAATGCCGCCACCATCCTACTTCATTCTGGAATCTCCACCGCGTATATGGTTGTTAAAGTGGTTTTCGAAGTTGGCAGAGAATATGACAACTTCCAATCCCGGTCTCTTTAATAACCAAATGTTATTATAACACCGCGGTCATTTTCAAAATAGTTTATACTTTAAAACCCAATATCATTGCCTTTTTAAAACCAAACCAATACAATATCATTTTGTTTTCAAATATATCCTTTTCAAAAATCATAACACTTTCAAAGTTATAGCATTTCGAAATCAAAATACTTGAAATATAACACTTTCAAATTTTAATACCTTAAAACTCATAACTTTGAAACATAACTTCCGCCACTTAAATGGTTCAAGTATTTAAAATACTTTATATAATAAAATAGCTTCTTTAATTTCACAAATCAATTCCAAAACAACTCGAATTTCTAAATTTTAAATTTAACCAAATCCTAAATCATAAGTTTCAATTCAATTCAGTTTCCAAATAAACTATTCCAAATTATATTGATTTCAAACAGATTTGATCCACAGAGTAAACCATTTCAAATTCAATATATTTCAAACTTTAAGTATTCAACAATTTCAAAACTAAGTTTGGTAATTACCATTCAACAATTCAATTTTCCATTATTTAGTTTTGAAATAATTTACATAATAAATCCAGTATCATTTAGATAAAACTCAAATTACAAATAACTAAATATTTCCTTCAACTTTTTATTATACATGAAATATTCATTTAATTCACCTTAAACTAAAAATCAAGTTATAAAAATCATACCTTCTAAAATTTCAAATTTATAAATTTCACATCAAGCTTATTTGAGTTTAATTCTTAAATAAATTCAGTTTCAAATAAATTTCAAATTTATCTTCCAACCTTATTTCATTTAAATCATTATAAACTCCATATTGAAATAAAATTTAAATACTTGACCATATAATCTTCAATAAAATCAACTTATTAATGAGCTTATTCTATATAAAAACAAATTACTCATAGCTTAAAATCAAGGATAAAATAACATTTAGATCATATCTAAAACAAATATTTATCTAAAACCATGTATTCCTTTACAAAACCATAGAAATCATTTCAAAGTATTTTTATATATAGGTCATGGTGTCTGTATATAATTTTCTACCCTATGGTCAAGTGATATGGACATTTATCATTTCAATCCATAATTTAAATTATAAATACGGTTATGTATTATTTCAAACCGCAATCTCGAATTAAACAAAAATCCATAACAACCTCAAGTTTATAATAATATAAAATACAACATCCATTCATCCAATATCAATCATCAAAGATTTATCAGAATCACAATCCAATTTAATCAATAACATCAATATAGAACAGATAATAAATAACAGGCATTTACTGGCAATTTATATTCAATAATAAATTAAATAACTATTTATCCAAATAAATTCAAATAAACTGAGACGATGATTCAAAATATTCCAAACAGTCATAAATATATTTCTAATCACATCATAAATCAATTTAACAAACAAAAGAAATTTTAGAAGTTGTGAGCGGGTTAAAACACTCACCTTTTGAATTTAAATTGAATTTAAATCAAATTTAAACTCAAAATTTGAATAGTCTTAGAATTCTTCCAAACTAGAGCAAGAGTGTCCAAATCTCGATACGATCCCAGCGGATCAAACCGCGCGTGAAACGAACCTCGTATGCAAAAGTTATCGCGATTCGGACAACTAAAGTATAAATGAAATTAAAAATAAAATAAAACAAAACAAGAAAACAAAGACCTATACCAAAGTGCCACATCACCATCTTCTGTTTGCAGTACACAGACGCACGCGATCAACTTAACCTAGCTGCCATCATTCGGGTTCACGAAGCTGCCACCTCGCTTGAGCATGGGCCACCAGCAAGGGCTGACCGTGACCCTCCCTCCCTGACAGACCGCAACTACCACGAACAAAGTCGCACGTCAACACGCGATAATAAGCCAGTCGCCGTCTAAAAGTTGAGCCCTAGATTGAATTTTAGCAAGCAATCCCACCGTTGATTAGACGAACGAACCTCACCGATGAGCTACGCTCATCAATCTCCACAGTCCTGTACAATTTATTAGACGATCGGTAGACGATTGACGAAGGTGCGATGAACGGCCAGAAATTAATCATGCATTTCTGGCCACATAAAAACCCAGATTGAAAACAAATCATATATTTGACTTGCGCTCGTCGACAGCTTCAAATCCATATATAATTCGATATAGTTTGTGGAGTTTGAAATTTTGATTTGAATTTGACTTTGAAATTGGCAATCGGGAATTTAGGGTTTATCTGCCATTGAGGAAGAGGAGCAACAGAAATTTATGTATATTACAGAAATGAGAAATAGAAGGCTGCTAGGGTTTATAACTGGATATATATAGAAAGGTTTAAAATAGAAAGAACGGATCAGATTTGATTGAACGATATCGGCCCAAAAGCCCGTTCTACCTCCGAAACGAAAATGGGTCGACCCATATATCAAAATAGATGTTTTTAAATATTTTAAACGCAATGGAATAGGTTTCAAGTCCAAGTTCCATCGTATGAAGAAGTTATGCTAAAATCAAGTTATTTCAAATTGATTTCAATTGATTTCAATCTAAGTGATTCTAGGCGTTTCAAGCCCGTACGATCAAACGACAAGTCCGATCGTTGCGAAACTTGAAATCCAACTATAATTCATCGTTACGAATCCAATGAAACTATTTTCGTCGAAATCCGAGTTAGTGACCAAAATTGCTATTTTTACATTAATTAAATAAATTAATAATTAATTAATTAATTAAAATTTTCAATTTCAATTCTATAATTGACAATTTTTTATAGTTTTTAAATTTCTTAATCATTTACACTTATTTAAATAAATTTAGATGTCAATTTAGAGTTGATTAATTTATCAATTTCAGTGTTAACCTCTATTTCATTAAATTCAGAAATTATAAATTTAATTTCCAATAATTCCATTTAATTTATTTTCATTTATTATTCAATTCATTATTGTCAAATGGATGAAATTAACATTGGATTCATGATCTATTACATTAATATTCTCAAATTCCATCTTAATTTCAATTAAAGTAATATTTAAATATTTAATTTCATTTAATTGCAATTTATCCAATTATTATCGTTCAAATCCCAATAAATTAATAAATCTTTATTTCCATTCTTTTAATTCAAAAAAATTTCCTATTATGAATAACATTATTTCCAAATATTATCTTAATTAACATAACTTAATATTTTATTTAGATTTATTGCAATTGATTCCAATTCAATTTAATGGATTAAAAATATATCGGTAACTTATAATAGTTGTTGCCACTAACTCGTAATCATACTTTTATAAGCTATCATTTTCAAACAATATTATAATTATTTACATAACATTGATTTCATTTAATTACTAATTATTATTAATTCATTAATTAATTCAGCATTTACGTTCGTTTTCTTGTATTCAATTTATTACCAGGTATACATATACCTTATTTCATCTAATTGGAATTCCCTTCAAGTTGTAAATAATTAACTATAAATAACATTGTTGTGTTTCACTTTAATTGTTATTTCGTTAAATAAATTACAAAAATTTTATATCTTTCAATATTTATTCACAATTTCTTTTTTAAATTAACAAATTTAATCATCAAATTTACGGGTCGTTACAGATATTATTTAAGTATGATTTCGAAATATAAAGAGATATATTTTAATTTATTTAAAGAAGTAAAAAATTTCATTTTTTAATTTGGTTTACATAAATAAATAGTTTAACTAAAACGTCAAAATGTGACCGTGAACCTTTTTGCCAAAAATCAACATTTGGTCTATTAAAAGTTGTCGCAACACCGCATCTTTATATATTTATATAGAAACATATATTCAAATAGTATAAGCATTAATTAATTCGCTAATTAAGTTTACTTTTACTAAACATACTTAGAAAATTCTAAAACATAATTAACAAAAAGTAAGCACAAAAAGACAAATGTGTCATTTCAATGCAAAAAGTAAACATCAAATCAAACCAAACATAATTATTATATTCTTTACTTAATACAAGTGAAAATGACGTAAAATAATGATTTGAAATGTGATGTTAAGTGTTTAAAAAATAAGTTTTCTTAAAAAGTAAGTAAAGTGTATTTTGGTCTTTTTACAAAATATTATTTTAATCTAAAACTT
Source organism: Allium cepa (assembly GCA_030765085.1). Taxonomy (NCBI): domain Eukaryota; kingdom Viridiplantae; phylum Streptophyta; class Magnoliopsida; order Asparagales; family Amaryllidaceae; genus Allium; species Allium cepa. The sequence continues at coordinate 563,556,789 of CM060939.1, forward strand.
TTTCTATAAATAAGCATCAACTTTCTCATTTTTTGCACTTCTTTTTCTTCCTTTTTCAAGCTTTTCTTCCACTCTCTAATGGCTCATTCTTCTCTTCAATTTCCTTACTAACTCTTTCAAAATCATATCAAACAAAGTCAAAACACCACCAAACTTTGCCAAAGAGCTTAGAATATCACAAAAACATGGTTTAGCATCTAAAAAGTGAAGAAATGATGGAGGAAGGGGAGAATTAAGGTGTGGCCGAAACTATGGAGGAGGAGCCACAAGTTTAAGGAGCTCCAGAGCGAGAAAAAAGAGAAGGAGGTGATGGCCGAGCACTAGAAAATGAGATAGAGTTGTTTAGGTGATGATTTGGTGAAGATAAGAAGATTTAGTGAAGTTTGGGATTACATGAATGTTGGTAGGAAGTGAACAATTTGGTTAATGGTGAGTGCTCATATTTACTAATTAATCCATAAATTATTTCAAGTATAATGATTTGAAAGTTTAAATATGTTGAATGAATGTTTGATAACTTGGTTGCAAATTGGTTGATTTTATGATTGTTTATGTGGTTGATAACTTGTTTGATAAATGATAAGAGTAATGAGTATTAATTAATCATAGTTAATTAAATGAGAATTAAATCCATATAAATATGTGTATGGAAGTTATTCAGCTCCTTAATGATTTTAAATAATCTAAAAAGGTTAGAAATGATATTGTAATAATATAATATTATAAAGTGAAATGAAATGGAATATGAGTTTGGAATACAAAAATATTGTCTAAAAGGAATTTAAATTGATTTAAAAATGTTTTATAAACATTTAAAAGTGTTTTCAAGAAGTTTGAAAAGAAATTGAAAAACAAGTCAAAACTATGCGTGTCACGTAACGCTAATTCACGATTTAATGCATAAAAAGATAAATGAGTATACAAAGTGGAATATAACTCAGAATGCTCCAACATAAGAATTTTTCGGCCTATTATATCCATAGTTTTAAGAAAGAAATTCAAGATTTCATCAAGCAGAGTTTGAAATATGTCCAAACAATTTTCTAATAACATCACGGTTTTGCAGTTCGAAATCCAAAACGAAATTTCTTTATAAATGATATTTTTAAATGATTAAAGATATGAAATAATTTGATAAATCTATTATAATGGTTTAAAAGAGATTTTCAATGGAAAATATGAATTTTTAAATATTAAAAAGTTGTTTAACTCAAATAAGCTTGTAAAATACTTTTCGCAGCACTTTTCTACTATCGTTTCTACGACTTTTTAAAAGAAGGTTTAAACTTAACCATTTTTCATAAAATCAATTATAAATGTTTTAAAAAAGAAAATTAAGAGTTTAAAAGATAATTGGAATCTTATTTTTCAATTCCAAAATAAAGCTAATAATTGAGTATACGGAAACGACTAGTACATTTGTTCTGCCTGTGAGATCTGGGTAGATAAAAGAAATAAATTCTTAGAATGTTAATTAACCACTTAACATCTTTTATTCGATGATTGGTACGAAGGAACCGGGGTTGAATTTGGGTGATTCCTATCCGAAATCACTTCAAACTAATTTCTGAAACCTCGTATGAACTTAACATATTTTATACGATGATTGGTACGAGGGAACCAGGATCGAATTTAGGTGATTTCTGTCCGAAGAACCGGGATCGGATTTGGGTGATTTCTATCCGAAAACCCCTTCAAACTAATTTTCGAAATAAAACATACTGAAGACAAAAATCGTTGAAGACGAACATCTTCATGATGTAGGATTACTTGCCATTAATCCTTGGCAGTGAAATTTACTATATCTAAGTAGTAGTAGTGCTCTGTTATGAAAATCTTCGATTTGCAAGAATATGATTTGAAGTTAAGAAGGAAATCTTTGATTAAGATCTAATAAATGATTTGGGAATATCTTTCCTAAGTTAAAAGTTATAACTTGAATATAATAAATCTATGATAATGATTAATGAATGATTTGGAAAAAAAATTCCTAAGTAAAAGAGAAAATGATTTGGAATTATTCCATAATTTAAGAAATGTTTAAATAAATCAAATGATTTGATAAATGAGGTTTAAAGATTCTATATACTCTCGAAAAGAAAATGAAATATATTAAAAAGAATATATTTAAGAAAGATATTTGATTTAAATAAAAGATTAAGTAATTGATTGATGATTGATATCCACATATAAACTTAACATCTTTTAAAGCGATGATTGGTTTCGAAGGAACCAGAGTCGGATTTGGGTAATTCCTATCTGAAAACCACTCTGAACCAATGTATATGTTTGAAAGTGAAGACATGTTGAAGATGATGATTATTGAAGGTTGTGGATATTTATAGCATGAGGACTGATTGTTAACATCCTCTGGGTCGCTCCTATTATAAAGTCATTTATAGCAGTGGTCTCCTCGTTGTGGAGATTTTTTTGGATTGTAAGGGCTTCTTGCCTAGTAATGGTCGTGGAAAGTGCCTTTGGTTTCATTTAGTCCCAGAACGAACTTGTATGGACGAATGTCTGACATTGCATTTCTGAGACACAATGTTTAACATTTACAAATGTACATCTGCTTGGTGGCGGAGAAGTCAACTTCTCTTAGCTTAACAACCTTCTATAAGGCATACGAGCTCAGAGGTTGTATGCTTGTAAGAGTCAAATAGTGATCAAAGGAATGGCGGTGTGGCATTTAAAGTGTAACCTATTATTATCAAAGCGTGGTTTTGTATGAAAAGCGTGGCTTCAAAGAAATTAATTGTAGCCTCGGGAGCCTCACACTCCAGTTATGATGGGATTCTACGTGGTCAGATGTATTCTCACATTTCAGATAGTAGTGATTTAGGTTATCAGATGTTCTGAGCCTTAAGTACCAGATACGTCTAGGACTCATGAAAGGGAAGCGTGAAGTCCGAGTCCTTGGATGTTATTTGCAGATTGTATCCAATTTTAGCTAATTGTGTTGTATAACGGCGTCTGAGTCGTGGACTTAAGCCGTGGATAGATATTGATCTTTCCACTATTTCCCTATCATGTTGGAAATCCAATCCCAATACGAGAATTACGGTTATGATTTTATTCCCAAACTAGTTGTAATGACTTGCAAAAATTTCAGCTACCCCTTGTTGGTCTCATACAATTCGTTCGGTATATTCCGTTGACCCAGTTCGGATATATTCTGTTAGACTTAGTCTGGATATTGATACCTTATTTGAATAATTGAATAGTGTTTTCAAAAGAATGTCATTAAAAATAATATCAAGTGTATTTTCATATAAAAGTGTTTTGGTTATCATAAGGTAAAAACCCGTCTATGTTTATGTGTGGGCGTGGTCTTATGAGATACCCTTCTTTTCAATGGTTTTGATAACATCGTCATGATCTATATATTTTAAATTTCGAGTATCTCACGCTGATTTATCAAACCTGGTCTGGGTATTTTCAATACTCGTGTCAGATCCGAGTAGTTTCAGGTTTAATTGAAGACGATTGGAGTTTCCAGAGGAGAGCTAGAGATCTTCATCATTGTATAGACGCATTCTATTATCCGCTGTATCTATTGTATTTGGTTTGTTGTTTGCCAGCATTTGTAAAGTCAGGTGTTATAACTGTCCAGGCTGAATCTAGGTTAGACTCTGATGTTGTATTCTAAAATTTTCCATTATAAAGATTATTACTAAAATAATACATGTTATTTCATTCATAAGATTCTATTCTATCTTTATTTTCTTTCTACCCTTAATGATCCTCTTATTCGTGCGATTTGAGTTGGACATGTGTGGTTTATTGTCGAATGAAAGAGTATGCAAAAAATGGACCGTTACACGTTTGTTCACCTGTTTCTTGCCTCTAAGTTGAACCCGAGAGAGTTTTCAGACCTGAGTAGAATTCAACATCGTGTGTGAGTCCATGTTTGAAATTTCATATCTTTACCATTTCATATCGGAATTCAGTGAATCTTTTTCCAGTTCATAGTTAAATTGTTCTACTTTATGTTTATAGAGTTTTAGACCAATTTGAGGTCATTAAGCCATTCAAATTATGTCTGAAAGGTGAAACCGAAGATGATTTTAGACCTGGGTACTATTTTGCCTGTGCATTTTTTTCTTCCTTGTTTTCCCGTTCGACGTTCGATTTTTGTGTAAAGACCTGGAATTTAGGGTCACTAAATTTGAACATTTAATTCATTTTAAATGTCGAATATTGATTATAATTTGAATTTGGAAATAAAAGACTTTGGTTAAGTTAATAAAATTAGTTAAATTTCGAATACTGGAATTTAATTGAAATTTGAACAATAATAATTTAATATTAGAATTCGGGTAATTGGTAATTTTGAGTGTAAATAGATATAAAATTAGATTCTAAAGTTTATTTTAAGTTTAATCGGATTTGAATTATAATATTGGACTGTTGGATGAACTTAGAAGTTAATAAATTGAATTTGGAATTTTATATTAATTTAATAATGGAATTTAATAATATAATAATGCAAATAATCGGATTTGGATTTAAACTGAATCGGAATGATTTATAATGTGAATATAAATTTAATACGATTATAATAGAGTTAGTAAAATTTTAAAAGTGAATTTTAGATGATTACGATGATGTTGGACATCGCTCGATTTAATCGACGAGTTAAAATAGCCTTCCGGGGCACAGTCTCGGAATTCGACGAAACCAGTTCCATTGTATCCGTAATAGTTAGTTATTATCATATTTCCATTTTCGTAGCAATCAGAGTTGTCGTTTAACCCCGGCAGCTTAAAACGCATAGAAATTACTTTAATCTATTTAAATTAAAATTTGATCATTTACTTTCGTAACTCGTGCATACGATCGAATTAGCTTCCGAAACACATTCCATTGTGTTCGGAACGTGGGTAAAACCTTAGAAACGCCTGTCGGCACGCGTTGTTTGGATATCGTTTGAAAAGTTGCTTTTAAGGGAACTAAATATTAATATAATCGGTTATACGTATATATATATACGCGCATAGTTAAACCCTAGCCCTATTTTCTTCAGGCTGCCGTTTATAAAAATTCAATGGCCGAAACTTCATTTCATTCCCCTTCATTTTACTCTCGATCCATTAAGCTTTTGCAAAAAAAATCAACTAAGGAATCGAAGTACTCGGCGATGGTTATACATCCATACGGTTAAGATTGCGTTTCGTCGACCAGAGGAGAGGCGGGATGGCTGCGTTCGTGCCCAGTTCATGCGCATTTTCTATGCTCTAGGGAGATCGAGCTCTACCTGCATTCAGCCGAGGTTGGAGTTCATCTAGGGGGTTCATATGGAAGTCTTTGATCGAGCAATCGTTGAGCGGAGTGGCCGCGTTATCAAACCCTAGCTAGACGGTTATGGGTTCGGTTGTGCTGTTGATGTCATGCGCGAGGAAGAAAAAGGGCGGCGGCCTTGATTTCGTGATGAACGGCTATGATGATTTCTGTGTAAATAAAATAAATTATTTATGTAAATTATATCCAGAAGTTTAAATATTCATAACTGTCACATACGTTATCAGATTCAAGCGAAACAAGAAGCGCCGGAATTATAGCGACGTGCTCTACGTGCTAGAGCAGGTCCGGAGACGATCGAAGCAAGCAGAAATTTTGGATTAAATCGAACGATTCGATTTAATTTAAATTTGAAGTCTCGTCGAAAACTCAAGGTGAGTTTTACTCACTCACATCTGGAATATTAGCTAATTTAATAGTCATTAATTGAATGATTGCTTGATTGGTTGAATATGATAATTATTAGCAAATTGAATCGATATATATTGTTGTGCTAATATTTGTGGATGCAGGAAAACAGGTTAGAGGGATCCAACTGGATCCCTCACAAATAGAAATGTAGATTTATATTCTGTGATATATCCTATTTGTTATTCTGAGATAAATAGCTTAGACCTTGTTATGTTGCGTTTTATTTATATGCTGTGATGAATTAAATTGAAATTTAAATTGTATTGTGCAGTGATTGGGAGAATACAACCTGAAAATTTTAAATATAAATAGATGAATTAGGTTTAAAGGATATTAAAGAAATTCCTTAGTAAAGAATTTAAAAGGGAATTAAATCCAAGATATTTGTTGATAAATCGAAATGTTTGGGAATGTGGTCTATAAAGGAAATGTGAATTGTTTAAAGAATAGCGAGATTTATTTTTAAAATAGGAAGTGTGCTTTCTCCTGGAAATTTTATTTTGTTTTTAAGAAAGCTTTAAATTATAAATTTTCAGTTTAAATATGTTTAGAATATTTTTATAAAGAAATATTATTTTAAAATGGTTTTTTTAGTAAAAGCAAATTTTTGAATAAGTATTATGGTATTTAATATATATTTTTAAAGTAGTAAAGTTGTATTAAGTTTTCAAAGGGAAAATTCAACATGAATATTTGATTTAATAACCTTATTTTAAAAGTTAAATTTTATTTAAAATACTTTGGAAACCCTGTATATTTCCTTAAGCATTGTTTTCAATAAATTAATATCTAGAGCTAATTTTAAATGTTTTAAATGTATGTTTGAAAGTGATTTCCAGGAAATAGCAATGTGTTTAAAATAAAAGGAGCTATTTTTTAAAAGTATGGAAAGGATTTTACGGGATGAACGTAAAATTGAGTTGGGAAAAAAAATCGTGTTGGATTGATAAAAAGAATTCTTTGGTTATTCTAAGATGGAAGTGTATTTCCCTGAAAGCCAAGTACGTTTTTAAAATAGATTTTTGAAAGTTAGAGTTTGAAGTTATATAAAAAAATGATTTCAAGAAAGATTATTTAAGTTATAAGAATTTTAAAAGTGTGTGTATATATATATATATATATATATATATATATATCAAAGTAGTCATAGAAGTAATTATTTTTAAAGGATAATTAGAATTATGTTTTAAAGAATATTATTATTATTTATACTTTATAAAATGGTTTTATTTTAAAGATAATCAATCAAAGTATTATTTAGAAATTGTATAGAGTATCATAGATTTATTTTAAAATCTAGTATGATTTAACTTATTTTAAAGATAATAGTTTATATTTTATTAAGTAGTTTTATTCAAGTTATTTCTAAACGTATATATATGTGTGTGTATTAAATCAAGTATGTAAGAAGTTTTAATATAAAATGTTTTAAAGTATTTTCTAAATAAAGTATTTAAATTATTTTCAACCTTAAATATGGGTTCTTGGATGTTTTCAGAGGAAGTAAAGATTTTAAAATCTATTCCATGAGAAGAATTAGATTTAAAAAGTGTTTCAAAGGGATTTTGAAATCGAACAATATCTTGTAAAGATATTTTGAGGAAATAAATAATTGAGAATTATTTATTGTGTGATGGATGTTTGTGAATATTAATTGATAGTTAAATCACCAACTATCAATATTGGACAAAGGCATTGATCGTTTCGAAGAGACCGGGATCGAGATTTATTTCTCGAAAACCACTTCGATCCGGTTTGTACATTTCATGGAAAAACGTGATAGGAGTCGAAGATGGAGCAGTGAAGTGCAAGGGCTAGTCGCTACTAATCCAGAGGATATTTCCAAAATGGATTTAGTTGGAGTAGTGCCTTCAGTTCCGTTCGAACCAGGGACGGACTTGTATTGAACAATGCTTTCGAAACATCGTCAGGTGGGCGATGGGCATTCTAAGTGAAACGTTCTAAAAGGAAAAGGTAACGCTTAGCCTCAAGCCTCATCAAATGAGAATGACTGAAAATCAGGGGTTATGCAGCAAGGCTTCGTGGGTAGCCCCCACTTGAGAGTAAGGTCATCCCTATCTAGATGTCCCTTTTTATTTCGGCTTAGTGGTGCGGTTGCTGATCCCAACCGCAGGGTGATCTTATTCGGAACTGTCCAGTAAGAGATGGTTCCGGTCTTGTGTTGCAGAGGAGCGGGCGTACTCCTCGGTACTGTGATCTAGACCGCGTACTGTGACAGGTGGTACCCCAATGCCTAGTCATTAGTTGGAATCCATTCTCCCTATGAGCCTTGTACGAGTTTTGTTTGTATTACCCACTATGAGGCTAGTAGCTGGAATTTAATAGATGTAACAATTTCGGCTATTTTATAAGTATTGGTATATAGACCCTATTATAATATCAGAGGATTTCTATAAAAAGTGTTTTAGCTATCGTAAGGTAAAAACCCGACATGTTTATTTGTGGCGTGGTCTTATGAGATGCTTTTATTTTCAAAAGGATTTTTGAAACTTTAATAATCAATTTGGATGCATTATTATCAGCTGGTATTCCAGACTGACTCGGGTATTATTTCATTATAATGCTCGGGTCAGACCGAGTATTATATGTTCAGGACAGGATGCTATGGAGCAGGAGAGGAGCTAGAGTCCGAGACGAATTATCCGTACTAGTATAAATATCCGCTGCTATGATTGTATGGAATTGTCTGACTGGTAAATATTATTCATATGAGATACTCTGATGATATGATGTATAAAACAGATATAGTTTCATTTTTGTAAAGATCTGTTATTTAGTATTATATTTTATTCCGCTGCGATTGTGAGATTCTGATATTGTTTAGTTTCTTCTTCTTCTATCTCTTCTTCTTTAATCCCTAATGGTTCGTTTTTCTGTTCCACTTGAGTTAATTGACGTAGAATGGTTTTGACTCAAGGGGTACGGATTTGGGGGCTGTCACACTTGGTATCAGAGCTTAGGTTAGCGACAATCTAGGCTTTGGTGGGGAAATTACTCATTGAAAAGAGTCAATAGTACTTTATAATGAGTTGAGTGTATTAATAGATATGAGAGCGTACTTGTTAGTGAATATAAAATTGTTTTTATACTGTGTTGACTTATCGGTTGAGCGTTTATGAATTCTGGTCGGTACGGGAAGTACAACCATATCGATAGGGGTTTCTAAACTCTTAAACAAGATAAACCGACATAGTATTGTTTTTAAAGTGGGTAAATGAATTAATTTTACCCAAAATTATATTTTTGATATAAAAGGAATAATTTTCTGAATTATTATATATATTTATATATTTGATTTCTTGGATATGGATATCTTAATCAAATAAGAATCTAAAATTTAATCTAAAATTTAATTTAAAAATTCTATGAGTATAAATTATACAAAAGAGGAATAACTAAAATTTGAACTGAACCAGAATTTAAATCTCGAAAATTTTGAAAAAGATTTTAAATATATTGAAAACAATGTTTGGAAATTTAAACCTTGGGTATGTTTGAAATGTTTTCCAATGTGTTTGCAAGCAATGATGGAATATAATTGTGAAAAGTATTTTGGATGGGAATTGTTTTGAAATGAATTTGGGAAAGTAAGGAAGCAACTCACTTCAGTCGCTGGAAAATAATCCTGATGATGCTGGCCACATCATTAGAATTCATTTTCGAGTTTCTAAAGTGATGGATTGCTACCAAAGTGGTTGGTTATAATATTGTTTGGACTTGTTGGGTATAACAGTTGTTTTGGAATTTTCAAAATGGGAAAATTGTTTTGGTACAACCAAGTTGTTTGGAAATCTAGGGATTTGATTTGATATACCAAGAGAGTATGATTTATTTACTATTTCAAAATGGTTTTGGGATAAAACCGGGTAATTGAATTCTGGTAAATTCTATTTAGATAATGTGAAAGTTAAAATGAATCAACTATTGAGCTTATTAAGTAAAGTTGATATTAATAAGGAAGGAATGAAAGTTTTAATCTTGGAATTAAAATTTAACTTGAGTAAAATGAAAGTGGATGAAATATATTGAAGTGAATAGAAAATTTGAATTTAATTTGGATAAGTTAAATAAATTGGACTTAGAATTAAATTGATTTGGGTTAAATTGAAATGTAAAATGACTTTGTAATTGTGATTCATTATGTAATGAATTATACCCACAAGCTATTAAGTGTTATACTTATAATCTAAAATTGTGAATTTATAATGGTGCAAAGAATTAAATTGAAGAAAATTTGTATCCTTAAGAATTCACTGATACACATATATATAAAATTTGAAATTGATTATTATAAGATGTAAATGAATTAGAATGAGCAAAAAAAACTTTGAAGTAAATAATTTGGTGAACTTATAAATAGAAAATGGAATTATGATCACAAATGGGAAATAGTTGAATGGTATGGTGAATTCATACCTAATCTCAAATGAAATGTTAATTGAAATAAGATGATGAAAATATAAAATATAAAGGATGTGGATGAACTTAAGTTAGTAAATAAATTTGAGATTGTATATGGAGAATTAAGATTAAATTGGATTTAACTTAGATTAAATGAATGGAGTTGAATTTGGATTGAAATAAAATCAAAATTCAGTTGTGTTACAAATAATTTTGAATAAAATTAAATTCTTATTTAAATAGTAAAAGAAATAAAATGAATTCAAGTTGACTAACTAAAACTTAGTTGGACTTGAATTAAATTGAAAAAGAAATTAACTTGAGAAAATTTAATTCAGAGAAGTAAGAATGATATTGTGTGGATAATATTTTAGCTCAACTAAATTCAAAGGATTTGTTTGAGAATGAATTTAGCATAAGCTAAATTAAATAAAAAGGAAGCTTGATGTTGAATTTTGTGTAAACTAAATTTAATGGAATTTGTATTGGCGTGGATGAAATTTTAATGGATTGTTAAGGAAATTTTGAAGAGAAAAATAAAAACCCAGTTCTAGGATGGGATTTAATTTTGGCAATAAAATCTGAGAGTGTGAATGAATGATGGAATTAGATTATAATAGTGATGGTTTGAATTGTAAATAAATACAAATGAGTGAAATGATTCAAAGTGATCTCATTGTTAATAAAATAAATCTAAAATGGATTGAATAGATAAACAACGTGCATTACAATTTGTAAATGGAATGGGAATTGGGTTGGTTGTGAATCAAATGAAAATAAAATTTGATTTATAAGAAGATAATGAAAAATATTGTGAACAAACTTAAGCAAACCGATAATTGTGGTCGAGCTTTATAACGTTGTCTTGGATAAATTTGTTTAGGTAATAACATTGATATGCAAGTGAAATGGTTTTAATTAATTATTAAGAAGAAATAAGAATGTATGAGTTGTATATAACCTAGAATTGAATGATATTAATATAAACCTATATGGATAATGAATTGGAAATGTAAGATTAGAGATTTAATTCAATAAATGTGATAAATTAAAAATGTCCGGGCTGTAAATAATATAGAATGGGATGTTATTAATTTAAACTTAAATGATGAACTTGAAGTGAGAATAAGAAATTGAATAAAAAACAAAAAATTGCAATGAAATAAAATGTTTGGATTGTGAACCATGCAAAATCGAATAAAATGGATATAAATTGAGTTAAAATTAATTTTAACTGGTTATAAGCTTAAGAATTGGTTATTTGTTTGAATAACCACAACCTGCATAGAAATTAGTTGTTAAACTTAAGTGAATGAATTAAAAGAAGTAAATGAAATTGATATTTGAATAATGGGAAATAGGTTGGAATCTATTTAGTGGGTTTGTATGTAAATGCAGGTTAATTAAAAAGAAAAGTAAATGAATCAAAAGCTTATATTACTCTTATTGAAGTGAATGTGAATCTAACATTTGCAACTCGGATGTAAGTCATTCGAGTGGAATATAATGAAGTTTGAATTTGGAAAAGTAATGCAAATAAATCAAATTGTAAGTACATTAGATTGTGAATCAATTTGAATTTAAATTAAAGTAAATTGAAAATAGTGAAGCATATGTTCATAATATTGAAGTGAATATGGATTGGTGGTAATAAATATGAATTGTATATAGTGAACTTGAATGTAAATCATTCAAGTGAAATAAAATGAAGTTTGGACTTGAATAAGAAATTAAAAGGTGATTGAAATCTTTAAATTGTTGATAAAATATGGTTAACATTGTTAGATTATGTAGTTGCTTGGTTAGGCTATGAAATGGATATGTTTGGTTTACATTTATATTGGAAATGTTGTTAAAATGTTCATATCTTTGAAAACTGATGAGTTTGTTGAGTAAGTACAGGTACGGAAGGCGTTCGATAGAGTTGGAGGGCGTATATGCGTTATATTAGCCGCTTGCTTTAAAAATTTGCTAAAAAAGGTACGCCTACGCAAATATAATTGGGAAATGATATATTTGTTGTGATATATTTTGGTTTTCGACCACGTGGGTCGATGTATATTTATTTATCTGTATTGCGATATCGCAAAAGCTCCTCCGTAAAGGGGAGAGTCTGCAAAAAAATTCGAAAATTTTGAGAGTTACAAATTTTTTTGGAAAATTTGAAATGTTTCATTAATGACAAAGTTGATTTCAAATAACAATTGAAAATAAAGAGGATTTTGGGATAGGAATTGAAACTAGTAGTTTCGATTTGTAACTTAAGAATTTGAGCAAAGTGAAATTGAGATTTCACTGAGTAGGTTTTGCTATTGAGTATGGAACATTCTTTCTACCTTAGCAAATTTCGGGGACGAAATTTTTATAAGGGGGGAGGAATGTAACGACCCGGAATTTAGGGTCGCTAAATTTGAACATTTAATTCAATTTAAATGTCGAATATTGATTATAATTTAAATTTTGAAATAAAAGACTTTGGTTAAGTTAATAAAATTAGTTAAATTTCGAATACGGGAATTTAATTGAAATTTAAATAATAATAATTTAATATTAGAATTCGGGTAATTGGTAATTTTGAGTGTAAATAGATATAAAATTAGATTCTAAAGTTTATTTTAAGTTTAATCTGATTTGAATTATAATATTGGACTGTTGGATGAAATTAGAAGTTAATAAATCGAATTTGGAATTTTATATTAATTTAATAATGGAATTTAATAATATAATAATGCAAATAATCGGATTTAGATTTAAACTGATTTCTAATGTGAATATAAATTTCATACAAGTTATAATAGAGTTAGTAAAATTTTAAAAGTGAAATTTAGATGATTTCGACGATTTTGGAAATCGCTCGATTTAATCGACGAGTTAAAATAGCCTTCCAGGGCACAGTCTCGGAATTCGACGAAACCAGTTCCATTGGATGCGTAATAGTTAGTTATTATCGGGTTTCAATTTACGTAGCAATCGGAGTTGTCATTTAACCCCGGCAGCTTAAAACGCATAGAAATTACTTTAATCGATTTAAATTAAAATTTGATCGTTTACTTTCGTAACTCGCGTATACGATCGAATTATCTTCCGAAACACATTCCATTGTGTTAGGAACATGGGTAAAACCTTAGGAACGCCTGTTGGCACGCGTTGTTTGGAGATCGTTTGAAAAGTTGCTTTTAAGTGAATTAAATATTAATATAATCGGTTATACGTATATATATACGCGCGTAGTTAAACCCTAGCCCTATTTTCTTCAGGCCGCCATTCATAAAAATTTCAATGTGCGAAATATCATTTCGTTCCCCTTCATTTTTCTCTCGATCCATTAAGCTTTTGCAAAAAAAATCAACTAAGGAATCAAAGTACTCGGCGATGGCTATACATCCATACGGTTAATTCGCATTTCGTCAACCAGAGGAGAGGCGGGATGGTTGCGTTCGTGCCCAGTTCATGCGCACTTTTCTATGCTCTAGGGAGATCGAGCTCTACCTGCTTTCAGCCGAGGTTGGAGTTCATCTATGGGGTTCATGTGGAAATCTTTGATCGAGCAATCGTTGAGCGGAGTGGCCGCTTATCAAACCCTAGCTAGGCGGCTATGGGTTCAATTGTGCTGTTGATGTCACACGTGAGGAATAAAAAGGGCAGCGGCCTTGATTTCGTGATGAACGGCTACGATGATTTCTGAGTAAATAAAATAAATTGTTTATGTAAATTATATCCAGAAGTTTAAATATTCATAATTGTCACATGCGTTATCAGATTCAAACGAAACAAGAAGCGCCGGAATCGCAGCGACGTGCTCTACGTGCTATGTAACAACCCGCATATTTATCGATTTTATATTTAAATATTTTATTTAAATATTTTATCGTTCGTCGGATTTTGGTCCGGAAAGCTACTTTTTGCAAACAGTCGAATTGGAACTCGAGACCACCCCCATTGAGTTTAAAATGACGTTTGCGACCTTTTTAAGTATAAACTTCGATATGTTTGGAGTTAGTCGAATTTGGCTACTTTTTCACTTAGGGCTTTGGTTTGTTGTCTCAGCCCATTAACCCCAGCTGAACCCTAGCTCCACCCCCACTTATCTTCATTTCATTTCTAATTCCTAACCCTTCAAGCTTTAGCAACAATGGTGGAAGAGAGTGAAAATTAAAACTCCAAGCCCTAGTTCCTCTTGCTAGCTCAAGTTCTTGCTCCAAAATCAACGAGAACCCATTAGTAAGCATCTCCTTCTTCTTATCCAACTCATTCTCTCTTTGATTTCAGAAAATTCCTAAACCTAATTTAGGAAATGTGTCTCTTTTAAGCTTAGATTCAAGCTTCTTGTGTTGAGATTGAAGTGTGGTTGATCTTCCTTCGTCTTCAAGCTTCTCATTCATTGTTTTCGGGTTCAAAGGTGAGATTTTTATCTCACATCTTAGTCTATATTTATCTTCGATTGTTAGGTATGAATTCCTAACACTTATTCATGTGCATTTGATTTTGATTTGGATTGCTTTTGCGAATATTCCAATTTTTGGTGTTTTGGGTTCAATTCTTTAAAAATCATAACTTTGATGTTTTGATCATGTTTTTGGTGATGAACCAAAGAGCTTCTATGGCCGGGTAGTCGATTGGCATAAACCCTTAGTGCCGTTGCTCGACGGTTTGCAAATTGAGGGAGTTTGCACCTCTTTTGAAATAGGGTAGGAAGTGCAAGTATACAGGTTCAGGCGACCGAGCTCAGGGTCCGGTCGACCGACCTGCTACCCAGGCACTTCCTGCCTCTGTTTTGGAAGTGCTGGTTACAGGCTTCGGCCGACCGAGCCCCTGAGCCGGTCGACCGACCTGGTGCCCGAGCACTTCCAACCTCTGGTTCGGTCAACCGACTCAGGGAGTCCGGTTGACCGACCTGCCCTACTATGCTTTTTTTTGCCTAGTTGTTTGAATTTTCAACTTTAATCGATTCGTGTTGTTTCATTTTGTTGTTATCATTTATTATCGACTTTGATGACTTATTTTCTTCGGGAATTCTTGGAATATCCATTTCGATGGATTCGGTATCGATTTCTTTGGATTCTATTCACGTTTTCGAATATGAATTTTAGTTATTGATTGTTCCTACAATCTTCTTTGTGATTTGTCACTTTAAAAATATAAAGGTTTTCTATACTAGTAGTAAATATCAAAACTCTTTCTTCAAATGATTTCAACACTATTTTATTACAAAGCTCGTTTTCTTAAACCATTTTCCAATCTATTAGTATATACAAACCTTTACCTCACTCGGATGAGAAATCTTATTAAACGACTTGGTAAAACAAGTGGTATGAAACGCTTGCGTTTACTTCGTCGGTTAATTCTTGGACTTGTTCGATTGAAACTCTTGTGATAATTTTCTAGTGGAGATCTACAATTTGTTCGTAAATATTTAAGTTAAGCTAGTGGTTATGGGACATGAAGCTAAGCTCATATATTTACTAGCTTACTGTAATCGACACTTCTCTTTGATCATGACGATCATTTTATGTTTTAGACTAGCATTGTGCGATGTCTTTTTGATTTGGTTCATCAGATGTCACGCTGTACGACGTCGTTGTACCCTTTGATTTTGATTTGGTTCATCAGATGTCACGCTGTACAACGTCGTTGTTCCCTTTGATTTTGATTTGGTTCATGGGATGTCACGCTGTACGACGTCGTTGTTCCCTTCGATTGTGATTTGGTTCATCGGATGTCACGATGTACGACGCCGTTGTTCCCTTTGATTGTGATTTGGTTCATCGGATGTCACGCTGTACGACGTCGTTGTTCCCTTTGTTTGTGATTTGGTTCATCGGATGTCACGCTGTACGACGTCGTTGTTCCCTTTGATTTTGATTTGGTTCATCGGAAGCCACGCTGTACGACGTCGTTGTTCCCTTTGATTTTTATTTGGTTCATCGGATCTCATGCTGTACGACGTTGTTGTTCCCCTTGATTTTGATTTGGTTCATCTGATGTCACGTTGTACGATGTCGTTGTTCCCTTTGATTTTGATTTGGTTTATCGGATGTCACGCTGTACGACGTCGTTGTTCCCTTTGATTGTTATTTGGTTCATCGGATGTCACGCTGTACGACGTCGTTGTCCCCTTTGATTGTGATTTCTGGATTTCTATTTGATGAATTCTGGAATTTATGTTTCACCAACTTTTACGATTAGCATTGATACGTATGTCATTTATTGTGGCTTGGTGAATGAAATTAGGAGTATGACATTCCTTTTTATCTTTGAGAAGATCTTTGCGATATTGATTAATCTCTTATAGATTTTTCAATTATTTATTTATCACAGCTTGGTATTGTGATTATTATACGTTTAGTCATATCTCTTATTCTATATCATTTCATCTGATATTTATAGCTAGACTGATCCGTTTATTATTTTCTTCTTATAAATAATACTCGGGTCAGACTGAGATTTTACAGGTGCTTCTGCTTCCCACCTTATCGGACCATCATATGATCTTTTGGCTAACTACTTAGATTAGTAGTTTTTGTTGCATACATTTGAGATATAGACTCTATGATGTATACTTATTCTTTTTTCTAGCACTTGTATCTATTCTTTTTTATATTGTGGATCTTGTTTGACCAATACTCTGAAGTACACTTTCATGTGTTATATTCATATCTATTTCCGCCTTTGTGATATGAATTATCTGTGACTGATTTATGTTATGCTTATTTCTATATTTGTTTTTCAAAGATATTTTAGCCACTGTGTAGTAGCTTTGAGTTTGTGTCAGTATGTCGGATTTCCTCTTGACAAAGAAATGCATGTTATACTATCTGACATATCGATGCTCGCACAAAGCAATTATACAGATGGTCGCTCCTCAACAGCCTTATTCTCCATGCTAGTCGACAACATTACTCCGTAGTGTCCTTGGCTAGCGTGGGTATAGAGGTGGGGCGTCACATGCTAGAGCAGGTCCGAAGACGATCGGAGCAAGTCAAAATTTTGGATTAAATTGAACGATTCGATTTAATTTAAATTTGAACTCTCGCCAAAAACTCAAGGTGAGTTTAACTCACTCACATCTGGAATATTAGCTAATTTAATAGTCATTAATTGAATGATTGCTTGATTGGTTGAATATGATAATTATTAGCAAATTTAATCGATATGTATATTGTTGTGCTAATATCTGTGGATGCAGGGAAACAGGTTGGAGGGATTCAACTGGATCCCTTACAAATAGAAATTTAGATTTATATTTTGTGATATATCCTATTTGTTATTCTGAGATAAATAGTTTAGACCTTGTTATGTTGCATTTTATTTATATGCTGTGATGAATTAAATTGAAATTTAAATTGTATTGTGCTGTGATTAGGAGAATACAACCTGAAAATTTTAAATATAAATAGATGAATTGGTTATAAAGGATATTAAAGAAATTCCTTAGTAAAGAATTTAAAAGGGAATTAAATCCAAGATATTTGTTGATAAATTGAAATGTTTGGGAATGTGGTCTATAAAGGAAATGTGAATTGTTTAAAGAATAGCGAGATTCATTTTAAAAATGGGAAGTGTGCTTTCTACTGGAAATTTTATTTTGTTTTTAAGAAATCTTTAAATTATAAATTTTCAGTTTAAATATGTTTAGAATATTTTTAGAAAGAAATATTATTTTAAAATGTTTTTTTTAGTAAAAGCAAATATTAGAATAAGTGTTATGGTATTTAATTATTATTTTTTAAAAGTAGTAAAGTAGTATTAAGTTTTCAAAGGGAAAATTTAATATGAATATTTGATTTAATAACCTTATTTTAAAAGTTAAATTTTATTTAAAATACTTAGGAAACACTGTATATTTCCTTATGTATTGTTTTCAATAAAATAATATGTAGAGCTAATTTTAAATATTTTAAATGTATGTTTGAAAGTGATTTCCAGGAAATAGCGACGTGTTTAAAATAAAAGGAGCTATTTTTTATAAGTATGGAAAGGATTTTACGGGATGAACGTAAAATTGAATTGGGAAAAAAAATCGTGTTGGATTGATAAAATTGGTTATTCTAAGATGGAAGTGTATTTCCCTGAAAGCCAAGTACGTTTTTAAAATAGATTTTTGAAAGTTAGAGTTTGAAGTTATATAAAAAAATGATTTCAAGAAAGATTGTTTAAGTTATAAGAATTTTAAAAGTGTATATATATATATATATATATCAAAGTAGTCATAGAACTAATTATTTTTAAAGGATAATTAGAATTATGTTTTAAAGAATATTATTATTATTTATACTTTATAAAATGGTTTTATTTTAAAGATAATCAATCAAAGTATTATTTAGAAATTGTATAGAGTTTCATAGCTTTATTTTAAAATCTAGTATGACTAAACTTATTTTAAAGATAATAGTTTATATTTTATTAAGTAGTTTTATTCATGTTATTTCTAAAGGTATATTTATGTATTAAATCAAGTATGTAAGAAGTTTTAATATAAAATGTTTTAAAGTATTTTCTAAAAATAAAGTATTGAAATTATTTTCAACCTTAAATATGGGTTCTTGGATGTTTTCAAAGGAAGTAAAAATTTGGGAATCTATTCCATGAGAAGAATTAGATTTAAAAAGTGTTTCAAAGGGATTTTGAAATGGAATTATATCTCGTAAAGATATTTTGAGGAAATAAATAATTGGGAATTATTTATTGTGTGATGGATGTTTGTGAATATTAATTGATTGTTAAATCACTGACTATCAATATTGAACAAATGCGTTGATCGTTTCGAAGAGACAGGGATCGAGATTTATTTATCGAAAACCACTTCGATCCGGTTTGTACGTTTCGTGGAAAAACGTGTGCAGAGTTGAAGATGGAGCAGTGAAGTGCAAGGGCTAGTCGCTACTAATCCTGAGGATATTTTCAAAATGGATGTAGTAGGAGTAATGCCTTTGGTTCCGTTCGAACCAGGGACGGACTTGTATGGACGAATGCTTTCGGAACATCATCAGGTGGGCGATGGGCATTCTAAGTGAAACGTTCTAAAAGGTAACGCTTAGCCTCAAGCCTCATCAAATGGGAATGACTGAAAATCAGGGGCTATGCAGCAAGGCTTTGTTGGTAGCCCCCACTTGAGAGTAAGGTCATCCCTGTCTAGATGTCCCACTTTATTTCGGCTTAGTGGTGCGGTTGCTGATCCCAACCGTGGGGTGATCTTATTCGAAACTGTCCAGTAAGAGATGGTTCCGGTCTTGTGTTGCAGGGGAGCGGGCGTACTCCTCGGTACTGTGATCTAGACCACGTACTGTGACAGGTAGTACCCAAGTGCCTAGTCATTAGTTGGAATCCATTCTTCCTACGAGCCTTGTACGAGTTTTGTTTTTATTACCCACTCCGTGGCTAGTAGCTGGAATTTAATAGATGTAACAATTTCGGCTATTTTATAAGTATTTGTATATAGACCCTATTTTAATATCAGAGGATTTCTATAAAAAGTGTTTTAGCTACCGTAAGGTAAAAACCCGACATGTTTATTTATGGCGTGGTCTTACGAGATGCTTTTATTTTCAAAAGGATTTTTGAAACTTTAGTAATCAATTTGGATGCATTATTATCAGCTGGTATTCCAGACTGACTCGAGTGTTATTTCATTATAATGCTCGGGTCAGACCGAGTATTATATGTTCAGGACAGGATGCTATGGAGCTGGAGAGGAGCTGGAGTCCGAGACAATTTATCCGTACTAGTATAAATATCCGCTGCTATGATTGTATGGAATTGTCTGACTGGTAAATATTGTTTGTATGGGATACTCTGATGATATGATGTATAAAACAGATATAGTTTCATTTTGTGTAAAGATCTATTATTTACTATTATATTTTACTCCGCTGCGATTGTGAGATTCTGATATTGTTTAGTTTCTTCTACTTCTATCTCTTCTTCTTTAATCCCTAATGGTTCGTTTTTCTGTTCCACTTGAGTTAATTGACGTAGAATGGTATTGACTCAAGGGGTACGGATTTGCGGGCTGTCACATTTTGCATCTTGTATTTGTGACATTTCTGAACTGTTTTGATGGCTATGAAGCCAATCAATCGGTGAGCAAATATTTTAGTGGATTGGTTATTCAAAATGAAACCATTTTGAGATGTTTTCGAATGTTGGTTTTTGATGTTTTTCGATGTTTTTCCTTGATTTCTAGCACGGGTTTTTCTAAATAATTTTGAAGTAATTTTTAATATAAATTGGCTTTTGAAAGAATTATTAAGTAATATTTATAAATTATTTTCAGGCTATAAAATCTATATATTCTCTATAATAAGGGATTCTAAAGTTTATTTTCCAAAAACGATTTCGAAAAATTGTCTTAAAAGATTGTTTTCACAAGTAAACTATTTCCTATACAAAATACACGTTTTCACACTATCCGAGTGAATAATAAGGAGAATTAAACGATTGGGTAAAATACGTAGTATGGACACATGCGTTCGTCTTTTCGGTTAATTCCTGACATGCCCGTTTGATCGTTTTGACCTTTGGGTCGTATTTGCCGATGAGATGAGGCATATTTTTACTGCTTTATGGTGTGGCATTACCTAGAGGTTAGTGAACCAATTATGGAGAACGTGTGGTATGATACACACTGCTAACACTTTTTGGGTTCCTATCTGAGAGTTTGTGGCACATTTGTCTAAGAGCCGTATTTGCCAGTACTAGACTTTCGGGTCATTTGTCCTTTCGGATGTTTGTCTAAGAGACGTATTTGTCCATTGTGACGTATTTTTCCTTTGGGATGTTTGTCTAAGAGACGTATTTATTTGTCCTTCAGGATTTTATCCTTCAGGATGTTTGTCTAAGAGACGTGGCGCTTTATTTTGAGAAAATGGTACTTGGCAGGCCTCGGCCATTTGTGAGCACTGCTATATCTTTGAGATGATTTCACTGATTATTTGTGATTTTCCAAGTGTATCATTTTTTTACATTATTGGCCATTTGATCCATTCGAGACATTATATATGGCGATTACATCTTTAGAAACTTGAACTCCATATCGAATTCTATATTTGAGATTTTGGGTTTGCCAACACTTGGCGTTTATTTTTTGATTTGATATTTGCCATTTTATGGCATTTATTTGAGATTTATACTCTCCATTTTGGAGATATATGAGATTGCCATTTTAGCATATTTTGTACTTTGAGACATCTATTTTATGGGAATATATTTGTGATTGCCATTTTGACGAGTTTGAGTTTTGAGACCTCCTATTTGCTTGGTGACACTTCATCACTTGAAGTAACCATATGTACTTAGAATTATTTCTTCTCATTTGAGAAGAATTATCACCCTTTTCTTTATGCATCATATTATCATTTAAACTCACTAAATTGATTTTTTAGCTAGACTGACCTATGTATTTTATACTCCGGTCAGATCGAGTTGTTTCAAGTTAGATACCTGCTTTAGACTTAGCTTCGCTTTGATGATTTCGCTTGGATATCCGTTTATCACCTTTTGTTGTTGTAGTCTTTTTGATGACTTTAATATGTATATATTTTTTTACTTGTTGTATATAGTATGGTCTTTGTACCACTTATGATGTATCATTTTATATTATACAAGTGATGTATCAGTGTGTATGTGTGTGTGTGTATGTATGTATGTATGTATGTATGTATGTATGTATGTATGCATGTATGTATGTATGTATGTGTTTTCTGTTGTACTGTGGTGTGATGTACATTTAGTTTTTGTATTTTGTTTTGATAGATCCTTTAGCTACATGTAGTTTTGTATTAAGCATTTATTGAGTATGTCGATCCACTTGAGATAGAAAAAAAAATTAGAGCATTAATCGACATATTTAACAGATGTTTAAGAAAAAGCTATAGATGGTCGCTCCTAACTAGCCCTATTCTCTGCATTAGCAGACAGTATTACCCAGTAATACTGTTTGTTAATGTGGGTCTGGGCTGCGGCGTCATAATTTTTTTGGAATAGAAGTGATATGTCAAGATGATGGGTACTCGGCTACTGATTCTTATGTTGCTAAATTTTATTGCTTATCTTGATCCAAAGTATGGTTGTTTTCACGAAAGCTTAACTTAGAGGTCAAGTGTTATCCAACACTTAAACCAAGCGAATTTTTGATAATCCAAATTTACAATAATAAATAAATTAGTCAAGAATATAGAGTTGTTTGGAACGATGGAATGATTGAACATAAGGAGTTAAAGCAAAAATGGTGCAAGTCGAATATGCTCGATACCGACGTAATTTGGCCGATACTGATATGTTTTGGTGAGGGACACATGTCTGGGAAAGTAGGAAAACGATTCCAGTACTATGCAGAAAAAGACAAATCTCACATAAGAGAATTCATGTAATATCGACATGATTTGTGGGAGAAAATTTTGCAATGAAGCTTGGAAAGCTAAAGATGTAAACAGGCATGAAGAAAAATGGTGTAGCACCGAGCAAAATATGGTCAGTATTGACATGATCTGTTTGTGAAATTTAGTCCTTCCTTTCTTATTGTATGAATCTGAACTCTTACATGGTCTTCCACGAGCTAGCGACTCTTGTGGATGGATTCGCTCAAAATATCAATGTTAGAGCAGCGTAGAATGTACTTTTTTGGATCTTGGATCTCTTCTCTAACCTTATTTTGCCACAAAGAGTTGTCAAACTCATATTAAGTTCTTTTTTAATCTTAAACATTGCAACTTGTTTCTACTTACGCAAAACCTCAATAATAAAATTAAAGTGAATGTATGTAGCGATTTGAGACTAAATCACTACAAAAATACATGTATTAATGCTATGTCATTTCATTTTTATCTCATTTATTCTTATTTTTGATTCATTGGGGTGTTGTGCCATTTTTTGACCCATGAATACTAAAAGGGGTTATTACTTCATAAATTATATTTGGTATGTTTGCGGAAATAATTTTTTATAACTTGATACATCCCTAATAAGTGTCATATGGTATGCTCACAATATTTCTACAATTACTATAATAGATTACGAAATATAAAGCTCCATTTAACCACTTATCACAAAATGATATTTCATATATAGTAATTTACAGTCGAGAGTTTCACATTTGATATCTTAACTTTTATAGAAAACAATTTCTATATGAAAATATATTTGTGATAGAAATCACATTTCTCATTCCCTATTAAGTATCTTTTAGTATTTTAATCAATTCTTGCTTCTATTGTCTCTTTATAAGTAGAGTTGACCATTCACTCTCTTCGTTCCAACTATGCCTAAGTTACATCCACTCTCTTATATTTTCTTTTCTTTCTAAACGGTTAAATCATTCAAAAGGAGACCCTTACTACAAGACTGTAATGAACTCTTTACAAATTGCATTAGATCATCCTCCAAATTTAAGGATATTGAAAAGTTGCACTTTATGCAAACTGATCAAACTAACAATTCAATGATTGAATTCCTAGGTATATATTGTAGCACCTCGTTTAGTGCTATATCTAACACAACAAGATCCTTATTGTAATCAATCATATTGAATACACGATCTCGCACTACAGTTTACATTCTTACTTCGAATGAACTAAATTCATTTATATTGATACATTATAAATCACGACTATTCACTATATAACATTTATATACGATCTAATATAGGCTAAATATCCATATTCTTGTATTTCTTAGGGTTTTAAAACTCAAAATACAAAGTGTCGGACAAATAAACTCTTAAATGACCAAGGTACTAATGTATATAATAGTTGTATTATTTGGCTTTTGCATAGGTCTTAAAGTGACAACATGCCAAAAGATTTATTTATAAATGTATATTTACATTTCTTTTGTCAAGCTTGGTTCCATTCATTTGAGTAATTTATTGACAAATATTTTATCAATTTATGTAGGTTGCATAAATTTATCAATGTAGAATATTTTAACTTCACATAACATTTGTTTCGTACAATATTTGAAAGGCTAAATGTTACCATTTCATTTTTCTAAAAAGTGCCCACTAGATTTTTATATTTCAAAACCCTAAAAAAAGTATAGAAATCTATTGATTCCTTTATTGGTTCAGGATTCTAACCTTGAGCTTATTCGATAAATCATAGGCCTATTAGCAATGGATAACACTTTTCTGGTTGTATCATATAAAACTTCTACTCATGGTCTTTGTCCTAATCTCAATTTGACCTTGAGTTTGGTAAAAAAATCAAAAGAGATTATTCATTCAAACCACCATTTTGCCACAGCCTAAGTACGATGCACTTATCTTGAGTTGCTAAACAAATATGTAAATGTATCTTACCTCGTCTAACAATATATCAATGGCACTACACATAATATCTTGGGCTTGAGTTTACTCAATGACTAAAGAGTATGCATGTAATCTATTAATATATAAATGGTAGAGGACAACTCATATTGAGGATTCATAATATTATATATATATATATATATATATATATATATATATATATATATATTGAGTGATACTGGTTTAGGGAAAAATATATTTCTTGTGAAGTGCCCATATGATTTAAGTGTCAAACACGCCTGAAAACACAGTAAACGTACTATACATATGTACTCGTTTTGGATTTTTTTCCAATTCCATTTAATTTTATACATATATAATTATATGAATATTAACTTATTTATAACTTTTATAATTTAACTCACCCGTATGATATGTATATGTATCTTGTTAATTAAATATTATTTAATTAATTTTAAATTCTTGTTAATTAAATCATATTTAATTTATTTTTTTATGAAATTTCTATTATTTTATATTACCCATCTTAAACTATTTAAGATAGTTAATCAACTCTAATTTGTAGTTATTTATGTGTGCATATCAATATATGTATATTATTTTAAATAAATAGCTATTAAATAATTTTATTTTGCAAACTTATATCTAATTATAAGATTTATTAATTATTTTACTTAATATGAAATTTAAATTTAGTTTATCGTAAATAATTTTAAAATAAATAACTACTACAATTATAGTTTTATACACACACACATACAGAGATATAAATATATATATATATATATATATATATATATATATATATTGTCAATTAACTTTTAATTAATAGTTTAATTTAATCATATTAGTAAAATTTTAAATTCAAAAATTAACTATTTAATTTCTCAAAATAATTTTTAAAAAATTTGAATACATTTAGTAACTTTTATAAAATATTCTTTTAAACTTAACCTTTTACATTTAAAATACATTTTAAATTTTCAAATTGAATTTTGAAAATTAGCCTAAGGCCCAAAATCAATTTGGGCCTTTAAATTAGGGATGACCTTTGAGCTTACACCATCCTTCAAGCCATGGAAGTAGCCAGGTTGTAACATCCCATAATTTTGCGAAGTTAAATAATTTAATTAGAAAGGGAAAAATCATAATTTCACATAAAGAGAAAAATAATAAATCTTTACATGAGCTGAAATTAGGCCTCGGGATTTATAGGCAAAAAAACATATATAACTTGTTCTATTTCATTTAACGGGTTAGAAATTAAAAGAAGTTAAACCCATTAACATTTTCGTAATATATTTACTATGAAAATATAGCTTAGATATAGTTATTTTCGGCCTATAAATCAATCTTTAACCCTATTTCTGTTATTATATGAATCTTACCTCTATTTATAAAACTCTAATCACTAAATCAATTCCTAATTCACCAAATCAAATCTAAATTAAATAAATTTATATATAAAATATATCACCCTGAAGAGAGTTGTGCTATTAAATTTAAATTATCAAGAGATTTGATATTTTCAAGTTGGGGAATTTTGGATAGAGAGAAAAGACGAGGATTCATCTTAGATTGAAGAAGTTGCTGACTAATCATGGGTGTAATTTCCCATGTTTACATACAGGTTGTTAAGACATAGTAATTCACACCTTATAATCTTAAACAAGTATAAAGAATGTAATTGGAAATTAAAAGGTGGTTTTTTTTATATACACTTAATTAGGATACATATGTCATGGTTGAATAATTAAAAAGTAATATTTATGGATTGTAATTAGTGAAAGTTAATCTCTTTATAATTATAAAAGTACGAAATATATGAGTATTCCAAACCAAACATATTATATATCAAAATCATAGCTCTCGAGACATGAATCCATTAGTGGTGTTCTTTCGTTGATTGGGTGCATAGATTGATCAGAAAACATGATGGAAGTTCGGTGAACGTGGACCGTCTATTTCAATTCAATGGTGAAATGGAGACAATGGTATGACTAAGGGTGCCATCATGCACAAGAGGTCAAGTAGTGCCCCATGCCAGCCTCTAATCATGGAGATTGATGGTGTGGTGACTCAGATCGGTGTCCATAAGCTGGTAGCAGCAGAGGTGAACTAGGCGGTCGGAGATGACGTAATGGGTGACGTTATGTGGCGTAGGGAATGTAGAAACTACTGGTGGCGTCATATTATGGTGGCAGCTTTTTTGGTGTTGGTGGTAACATCAGACGACAGCAATGCGTGTGTTTGTCAAAGGAACTGAGTTCTCGATGCACGGTTTGATAATAATGGATACGGTACAATTTTTAAAGGAAATAAGTACTTTGGTGTGACCAGTGACCCCTAATGACAATGATTTTGACAACGTAGGCGTTATTGCACACTTTTTAGAGGAAATGTGTTCTTCAGTGTGACAAATGACATCTAGCGATAGCGGGATGAGACATGTAGTTCTTCAGTAGCGAGTCACATAGATTTGATGATACGATACATACAAATGAGCTGATACGCAGTGTACAATTTGGTAATAGTGGGTTGTGACGTATAGTTTCTCAATAGAGATTTTCATATGTTTTCGCCATTTGAGTTGGGGCTTTGGGCCAATTGTATGCAATGTTAGGCATCAGAACAATTTTAAGGAAACCTTAGCATATGATATCACTACAGCATTATATTGTGTTTAGCTAACTTGTAAGGTGCAGGTGACACGGGTTAAGATATGATTTCAAGCATAAGTGTTGTTTTACAATTCTATTAGTATTATACACTTATATGATAAGTTTCACTCACTAGACGTATATTAAACCCCCTCTATAAATTTTTCTCCTTTTACTTATACTCTCATAGGTTGATATAGAGTACTGGCGTTGACTTGGAAGCATGATGGTACAATGAAGGCATGCATTTATTTGTCTGCTAGCTCTCCACTATTTTATCCCGGTTTTTTCCAAATATTGAGCTGTTTTTTGACCAATGTAGAGGAATGTGGTAAGTGAAGTATTTTTGGCACTGTATTATTTTGTTCATCTGGGATCATTATATTAGTTATTAATATTTTATTATATTCCTTCGGTTATAAGTCTCAGAACGAATAGAACATTATAGATAGCTCTATGATATAATTACTATATTTTAACTTAAAATGATCCATCTTACGTGAGACTACGATGTCCATGTCTATTTATGCGTGAATCGAGCCATCATAGATTACGTACATTTGACATCAGAGCTTAGATTAAATGATTCCAACTAAATTAGGACATATGAGAGAGTGTATTTTTAATTTTTATTATATACATGTATATCTATATATATGCCACACCCAATATATTTTGACTCGTAAAGGTAGTTATCTCTTATCCCTTATAGAAGTGAACAATAATGAATGAAATAAATGTTGAGATTTAATTAGTTTTGGGTGGAAGATAAATCCATCATATTTTTTGTAATTTACTCCATAAAGGATTGCTAATATAGGGGTCTCTATATCGATTAGCAGTAGAGTAAATTATGGGACTAGGGATAAATAAGAATAAGTGCAGTACCCTTAAACCCATAGGAAATAGTGAGATGTTGATGAAGCGTAATTAAGGTGTTTAAGCTTTTTTAGATTGTATGACTGACTTGGGCTTGTGTAAGTTATGATCTTCCCCAATTAAAGTAGTTAAATAAATTGAAATATGTTCTCTAAAAAGTTTGAAATAATAGTGTTTATGGTTTTTGGAAAAAATATAGAAGTTGAAGTTTGATTAATATATTGAAATAATAACCTCTTATTTTAGGTTTTACAAGTGAAAAAATTTAATAATAGGAATTTTCCATAAATATTTTAAAGCTTTTTTTTGAAATAAAATTCGTGTAAGATGCATTGTTTCCCTCATATTTTATTATGTACTTTTCTTTTGATAAAAAAAACTTATCGAAGGAAAATTACAAGCAAAGACACACCCTTTTGAATTTCTTTATTTTACATTATAAATCTTTGGTCAAACTTTGAATTTATTTGAGTTTTATAGTTTCTTTATACTTATGTTAAAATTTTCCGATTTATAAAGTTTAAAAGGTGTTTTGGTAAGTTTATTTTTTAAGTCAAATTTAAACGATTTTGGATAGAATCTAAATTAAAAAAGGGATTTAAAATTATAATTTTCAACTTGTGGAATTTTTTAGTCACAATATGTATGTATTTTTGAATGGAAATTGGAGGATTTATGGTATAAACATATGAAAGTATACATTAATAATTCATTTATAATTTTGGAAATTATTTTTAATCTGGTTTGAATATGGTTAGTAGAAAAAAATAAATTAAAAAAATATTTTTTATGGAATATATATATATGTATGTATGTATGTATGTATGTATGATTTTTTTTAAAGGTTTCGAAATTAGCTAGTTAGTAAATAAAATGATATACATGCTTATATATATGTATGTTATCAACTAGCTATTGACGCGTCTTAGTTAGACATCACTAGCTACGTCATTGCCATAAGTGCACAGTACAAGTATTTTAGAAAAATAGCCGAAGTTATTTCAAAATAGTTTTGGGTAGTTAATATTGAGTTACTTAAACTATAAATAATTGAATTTTGAATGTAAATTTTTTTTGGTAATGATATTTTTATGAATTGCTTAAAAATAGTGTTGGAAATTGGAAGTATAATACTTATTTATTTAAGGATATATGAACAAATATGCAGTGATTAAATCAAAGTAAATATGAGTCAAGGTTTCTTATGAAATGATTAAACATGAAATGTCCAAAGTAAAATTCTTATTTAAGTGGAATTTAAATAATTTGATTTTAAAAAAATGTATGATTTTATTAAATGTTAATTAAAATTAACAAAAAATTAAGCTTTCGAATCTTACTCCTTTTTTGAAGAATAAGATGTGAGATCAATGATTTTGATTTAAAAATTAAATTGAAAATTTACTGATATTTTTTGTTGAAATCTGAATTGGAATTAGAAAATAATTACACAGAACATAAAGTTTGAACTGTTTATTGGGAACTAGCTAGGATAATCAATAAGCTAATGTGCTAAGGACTTGTTAGAAATGAACATCGTAAATTTGTGAATTAAAGATTTGTACTAAAAATTAGTAAGGATATTATTTATGAATTTTTGAAGAGTTTTGATACAATAATGAAAAATATTTTTTAATTGATAATGTACTATTATTTATTAAGTAAGGTGGAACTTAAATAAATACTAATATGATTTTTGAAAGTAAATTTTAAGCAAATAATTATATTACTTTTTTATGGAGTTTATGAAACAAAAATTATATTATTTGAGAAATAAAAATTAGTGGTATTATGTGAATAATAACAAAAATAATAACAAAGGGCTATCTTACATTAATATTTTTTGATAAATTATTACTATTTTTGGTATTAATAATGCTAAAATGGATTTTTTTTGGATTTAATGCATAATATTGTTATTTTTGAATTAGATAATAATAAATTGGTTATGCTAAAAAAATGGTTTAAATAAATATTATTATTTTGATGTAAATTGATATAATATTGTTGTCTTGAAAGCAATATGGCAAAAATTATTATTTTTGGATTAAATAATGATATTTGAGATGTTAAAGTAATATGATGAAAACAAAGGATTTTTAAAGTATATAATCGATTTGGAAAAAAAATGTGCTATCTTGAAATAATAGAAAATAGGTATTCTTATAACAATACCGAGATGAATTATACTTAAGAAGGAAATAACAAGTATAAATTTGTTATAATGAATTGTTGAGACATGTTATTAATTGTTTGAAATTAACATACATTTTTTTGTTAAGGACTAGGATATGCTCATATAAAATGTGATAAGCACAAGAGTGTAGTTAAGTAAAAAGTTTCCTAAATGGTTGACTAACTGAAAACTGATTGTATGAGACAGTCACCAATAGAGGATGATTAGTCTTGTCTATAAAAAGTGTTTTAGGACTAAGTCGGTGTACATAAGAGTACTCTAGCTATATGTTAGTCTGTAGGACGTCACAAGTATGCAGAGTTAATATTATATTTTAAAAGAATCCGGTGTCATATGATTTCAAGATATGAAGTAAATGTCTTGACTTGCACGCACTAAGGTACGAAGGCAATTTTAAGGAAGGCGATATTTAATGCTTCTTAAGAAAATTAACTAAGAGGCAGGGTTAGTTCTTTTATGTGATCCCTTAGATTGAAAATCGTATTAAGTAAAATTTTCAAAATAATAACCATTTATGCCTAGCTTATATTCAATGTTTAGTGCAATGAAAAGTGCACAGCCTAATCTATGAGTTTATTTTAGTAATATTGTGTTCACTGAAATTAAGGCATCATCCATTTGAGATGTTTGTAAATTTGATGATAATGGAGTATGGGGTTCACCTATAATCCTTGTTGTTGCGCCACTTAGAGGGAAGACACCATCCGTTATCATATTGACATTCTTATGGACTTGAAGAAAGAGTATAGTGGGGTATCGTAAAAGATATGAAGAAGGTTTTCTAATGGTTGAGAATGAAGAAGAAAGTGGGGAAGTACATTGCAAAGTATTTAACGATGGAGGTATGCCAGTAGTGCAATCTATTTAAATAAAAGCTATACTTGTACATTATATGATTGGAAACACCTCGGCGGTACGCTAAGGAATGGAAGCCGCATTGGACAGACATGCATAGATAGTTTATGGAGGGTAGCTGGGTAGGTGAAGGACTCACTATTGAGATGTTCTATATGGAAAATTTAATTATGACACCCCACCTCTATGCTCACAATAACAAAGAGTATTAAAAGAAATATTGTCCGTTATTACGAAGAATAAGGCTGGATAGGAGCGGCCATCCGTAGTTAGGCCTTACACTAGTATTGGTTATCTTGATAGGAGTGGTGTATATTTTTATTTTTCATCTCTTATTTATTTACTCCCATCAACATATCCAATTCCCGTATAAAACGAACTATGATGGTTCATAATAGTTTAGGACAATAGATATAGTAATAACACAGATAATATAATTGCGGAACACAGATAAAACAATATGTCTCATATATATAATAACTGATGTCAGTTACAATACATTTGACACAATACATATGATACAACTACAACAGTCGACTCTGGAAGTTATATATACAAGTACATTATCGACTAATATACATGAATACATATCAATCTATACTATGACACGACAACTCCAAAAGATATGGAAAGTCTTCATAGCTCAAACAGCAGCCCAAAGCAAGATATCTACAACCTGAAATAACTCGGGTCTGACCCGAGTATTACATGCAAAAGAAAATAATACACGGGTCAGTCTAATTCAAACTCAGTTATTAATGCACAGAAGCAATAATAATTAAATAATAATTAGACGACAGTCGCAATAAATTCACCTATTCAATCCTTTAATAAAGAAAAAGGATAACGGTAAATATAATGCCTAACAGCGTTAACAACAAATCAGCAAATTACAAAATATTAAATTGAACAAAACAATTCAAGTAATTGAAACATTACTTAAAAACATCAATTCAGGTAGGGCTGCAGCACACGCACGCGTGTACTGCCTCGCCACTACACATGCATTACACAAAAGATCAACGCATCAAGAGTAAAAGAAATACCAATAAAATCAATACCGTGTGGCTGCAGTTCACGCTTGCGTGCACTGCCTTGCCACTACAGCGATGATGTACACGATGAAAATTCACAAACGAGCACAAGGTCAAACCCAAGCATTTAGCTAGGTTCAACACAATGTACAAATCAATGTACACGTCACAATACAACAATGTCCAGACCAAATACTATCAATATGGCCGAACAGAGACTGCAAGCATACGAGAAGATATGCCCAGATCTGAAACCAAGGATGGCCCGAAACAACTACAAGCAGGTGCCAACTGACCAACAGGTGATTTGAATATACTTAAACACTACAGGTATGAAGACCACAAAGGCAATGCATCAGTTCAACTCAAGAGCAACACAACACAAGTGTACATAAGCAACAATGCACTGTACATCAAGTGATACAAACAACACAAGTGTACAACTCAAATGCAAACTATATCATATATGATACAGTGACATTATGGATGCAAGCAAATACATGGGTATAGGTCAGTAAAAACCGAAGTCAAAGCCCGAAGTTCAACAGCAGTTTTGCAAGTGACGAAAGTCAACATCAATGCATATGAATAATTCATCTGACTTAATGCAAAAACATTGAAACCAGACAACATAGGTGTGAAGGCAATGTACATGAATAATACATCACGGGTGATGCAGTAGTAAAAATGGAAATAGTACAGCAGCCTCGACACCAAAGAGGTAAACCCAAAATACATGAAGCAGTGAACTACCTGACTCGAAGTTCAGTGGATAGTACAGTGAAAATTACAAGGAAACGTAACACTACTTCATATACATGAGCACAAATCGATAATAGTTCAATATGCATCAATTCCAACTCAATACCACAGTGTGAATATCACCATAAAAAGGCAATATCACAGAAAAATAAAAGTCAAACTTATATATCAAAGTGCAGGCACATGAACAATTGCCATGATGAATATACAGTCTCATGTGAATGCAAAAACATCAATGGATTTCATGTGTACAAAGAAGGCAGTGAAGATTACTCAGCTGAGGATGCCGATACAAAATGATCAAGTGCAACTGGAAACAACAAAAGTGCTAACTACAACTTCAAGTGTACGCTACAAGTGAACCAAGCATGTATATAAACAAATCTCGTGTACAGTGTAGAAGTAAGGGTTACTGAGAAACAGTGACACACGTATTCAAAGTGACAACATCAGCAAATATATACAAAGTAATACAGAGTCAAGGCCGCAAGTATATCAAGTGCCTAATGGCCAAAGCCAATATGTAAAGACGTCAAAGACGTGCAACAGCAGGTAAAAGTCTGTTCATTACAGAGATGAATAAAAGTGTCAATGTCACAAATGACCGAAGCCAAAAAGCAACCACCGTGATGAACGAGCCATCAGCAAATCATACGAATTTGACAAAATCATAGGAAATATCAACACCAAACAAATCGATTTAACAAATCAAAGTGACCGAAGTCAACAAGAAATCAACAATTTCAAAGCCGTGAAAATCATTTAATCAAGCAACAAAATCATAAACTTGAACAAGCTAGCAATCACTAAAAGCTTGAATTAGATGTGAGTGAAGGATTCACTCACCTATGTTTTCCATAGCTCGAAACAAAGCTCGACAGTCTCAATTTCAAAGCAGTGATAACTAGAAATTTTCAAAAGAAATTTAACCCAAATCAAAACTTCTAACAGCAAATATCTGTCAACATTAATCGCTTAACAACGAAAATTAATTATAAAATCTCAGGGTTGTTACAGACTCCCCTCCTTATAAAAATTGCGTCCCCGCAATTTTCATAAAATAAAGGTCGTCAATAACAATTATTTTTCTAACATAAACTGGTTAACCTAGAAAAATAAAAGTCGAGAATATAAACACCAAACTATCCAACAGATAATCAGAAAAACACGAACTCCATACTCAACAAACTCTAACTATCAACAGAGATAGATAAAAAAACAATTATCAAAAACGATAATCAGAATCAACAAATATCTAATTATCAAAAACGATAATCAAATCAACAAATATTCGATTATCAAAAACGATAATCAAATCAACAAATATCTAATTATCAAAAACGATAATCAGAATCAACAAATATTCGATTATCAAAAACAATAATCAAATCAAAAAATATTCGATTATCAAAAACGATAATCATATCAACATATATTCGATTATGATAATCAAATCTCAAATCAACAAATATTCGATTATCAAAAACGATAATCAAAACAACAAATATTCGATTATCAAAAACGATAATCAAATCTCAAATCAACAAACATTCGATTATCAAAAACGATAATCAAATCTCAAATCAACAAATATTCGATTATCAAAAACGATAATCAAATCTACAAATATTCGATTATCAAAAACAATAATCAGATCAACAAATATTCGATTATCAAAAACGATAAACAAATCAACAAATATCTAATTATCAAAAACGATAATCAGAATCAATAAATATTCGATTATCAAAAACGATAATCAAATCAACAAATATTCGATTATCAAAAACGATAATCAAATGTCAAATCAACAAATATTCGATTATGAAAAACGATAATCAAATCTACAAATATTCTATTATCAAAAACGATAATCAAATCAACAAATATTCGATTATCAAAAACGATAATCAAGTCAACAAATATTCGATTATCAAAACGATAATCAAATCTCAAATCAACAAATATTCGATTATCAAAAACGATAATCAAATCTCAAATCAACAAATTTTCGATTATCATAAACGATAATCAAATCTACAAATATCCGATTATCAAAAACAATAATCAGATCAACAAATATTCGATTATCAAAAACAATAATCAGATCAACAAATATTCGATTATCAAAAATGACAATCAAATCTACAAATATCTAATTATCAAAAACAATAATCATAACTCATAACATCAAATATCTAATTATCACAAGCGATAATCAGAAACAACAAATATCTGATTATCAAAAACGATAATCAGAGCTCATAACATCAAATATCTAATTATTACAAGCGATAATCAGAAACAACAAACATCCGATTATCAAAAACGATAATCAGAAATCATAATATCAAATATCTAATTACCACAAGCGATAATCAGAAACAACAAATATCTGATTGTCAAAAACGATAATCAGAACTCATAACATCGAATATCTAATTACCTGCAGATAATTAGATTCAAAAAATATCTAGAAATCAATTAAGATACTCTAATCGATCCCATCATATGGCGAGTTTTAGCTACGCCGCACGTGCATCTCATATGGCCGAAGCCTACCAAGTACCGTCATCATAATTTTGGCGCCCATATGACCCGAAGGTCCAACAAATGACCCGAAGGTCTGGTACTGGTATTTGACCCGAAGGTCCATCATATGACCCGAAGGTCCTCATAGTGGCTCGAAAGCACACGAAAATCATCAAATATTTCAATTAACGAGTCCGGAATTAACCAAAATAGCAAACGCACATGCCCATAGCCACGAGTTTTACTAAATTGTTTAAATCTCTTCATCGTTTTCTTAAAAGTGCAAAATTGTGTATTCCAAAAATAACATTTCACATTCTCAAACGGACAAGTCCGGAATTAAGTGAATCAGTAAAAGAAAGGGTTCATAGTCCTCGATTTTGCTGAAACGTTTAAATCGCTTCCTCATTCCTTTGAAAGTGCAAACTGCAAAACTTCTGAAAACAATTTCATTTATTTTATAAAAGTAATAATTTACATTCTCAAACGAACAAGTCCGGAATTAAGCGAATCAGTAAAAGAAAGGGGTCATAGTCCTCAATTTTGCTGAAACATTTAAGTCATTTTCTCATTCTTCTGAAAGCGTAAACTATAAAAATTTTGGAAAACAATTTTATTTTTAAAACGATTTGCAAATCCGTGAAAAAAAAACAGCAACATAGTGACAATTTCGACAAGGAAATTGCACTTCTCAAAACACCGTAGAAACGGATCTCAAAATCAGCATTGCGGGATAACCGCTTAAAAATCCACTTTAAAATTTGATGGTCACTGAAGTCAAAGAGAAAGTGATTTTTATACGTCAAAATCTCATCAAAATAATTCGCATCAAAATATAATATCAGAGAATTTTCATTCATCAAAATGTCAACAAAACACCGTGCTTCAAAAATTTTAGCATCGATGTCAAAATCCCGTTATAAAAATAACGGCAACAAAATACGTTCAGAACCAAACATCGATTCAACGTAAAAATAATGCAGTAACGTGCAACATAAATTTGCATGTATATGATCAAAGAAATCATTCAAATATATCTTCAACGAAGATAATTTAAAACAACAAAAATCTCAACAAATTCACATAACTGCAATCGCTTCGAATCCTCAAATCAGATTCGAAATTTTCAAAGAAAACAAAATGAACACAGCTATGTAAACAACAAATGCAATTTATTTCAATTTCATAATTTGATTTTCAAATCAAAAAGGTTATCAGCCATACTCAGCGAAGACAATCTCACTGTTTCCGCTGCGCACTCTGATAAACAAAACACGAATTAACTAATCATTTAAACACAGTTTCACTTTTTATTTTTAAATAAAAATATTTAAAAAAATTCATCATAATTTCAAAACTTTAGTTTTGACTCAAAGCACAATAAAACATCGACTAATAGTTGTAACACATGTTCCATCCAAGTTATGTTTTATATTATGTCCATAAACCCCAAGCTCTGATACCAACTGTGACGCCCCACCTCTATGCTCACAATAACAAAGAGTATTAAAAGAAATACTGTCCGTTATTACGAAGAATAAGGCTGGATAGGAGCGGCCATCCGTAGTTAGGCCTTACACTAGTATTGGTTATCTCGATAGGAGTGGTGTATATTTTTATTTTTTATCTCTTATTTATTTACTCCCATCAACATATCCAATTCCAGTATAAAACGAACTATGATGGTTCGTAATAGTTTAGGACAATAGATATAATAATAACACAGATAATATAATTGCGGAACACAGATAAAACAATATGTCTCATATATATAATAACTGATGTCAGTTACAATACATTTGACACAATACATATGATATAACTACAACAGTCGACTCTGGAAGTTATATATACAAGTAAATTATCGACTAATATACATGAATACATATCAACCTATACTATGACACGACAACTCCAAAAGATATGGAAAGTCTTCATAGCTCAAACAGCAACCCAAAGCAAGATATCTACAACCTGAAATAACTCGTCTCTGACCCGAGTATTACATTCAAAATAAAATAATACACGGGTCAGTCTAATTCAAACTCAGTTATTAATGCACAGAAGCAATAATAATTAAATAACAATTAGACGACAGTCACAATAAATTCACCTATTCAATCCTTTAATAAAGAAAAAGTATAACGGTAAATATAATGCATAACAGCGTTAACAAAAAATCAGCAAATTCCAAAAAATTGAATTGAACAAAACAATTCAAGTAATTGAAACATTACTTAAAAACATCAATTCAGGTAGGGCTGCATCACACGCATGCATGTACTGCCTCGCCACTACACATGCATTACACAACAGATCAACGGATCAAGAGTAAAAGAAATACCAATAAAATCGATACCGTGTGGCTGCAGTTCACGTTTGCGTGCACTGCCTTGCCACTACAGTGATGATGTACACAATGAAAATTCACAAACGAGCACAAGGTCAAACCCAAGCATTTAGCTAGGTTCAACACAATGTACAAATCAATGTACACGTCACAATACAACAATGTCCAGACCAAATACTATCAATATGGCCGAACAGAGACTCCAAGCATACAAGAAGATATGCCCAGATCTGAAACCAAGGATGGCCCGAAACAACTACAAGCAGGTGCAAACTGACCAACAGGTGATTTGAATATACTTAAACACTACAGGTCTGAAGACCACAAAGGCAGTGCATCAGTTCAACTCAAGAGCAACACAACACAAGTGTACATAAGCAACAATGCACTGTACATCAAGTGATACAAACAACACAAGTGTACAAATCAAATGCAAACTATATCATACATGATACAGTGACATTATGGATGCAAGCAAATACATGGGTATAGGTCAGTAAAAACCGAAGTCAAAGCCCGAAGTTCAACAGCAGTTTTGCAAGTGACGAAAGTCAACATCAATGCATATGAATAATTCATCTGACTTAATGCAAAAACATTGAAACCAGACAACATAGGTGTGAAGGCAATGTACATGAATAATACATCACGGGTGATGCAGTAGTAAAAATGGAAATAGTACAGCAGCCTCGACACCAAAGAGGTAAACCCAAAACACATGAAGTAGTGAACTACCTAACTCGAAGTTCAGTGGATAGTACAATGAAAGTTACAAGGAAACGTAACACTACTTCATATACATGAGCACAAATCGATAATAGTTCAATATGCATCAATTCCAACTCAATGTCGCAGTGTGAATATCACCATAAAAAGGCAATATCACAGACAAATAAAAGTCAAACTTATATATCAAAGTGTAGACACATGAATAATTGCCATGATGAATATACAGTTTCATGTGAATGCAAAAAAATCAATGGATTTCATGTGTACAAAGAAGGCAGTGAAGATTACTCAGCTGAGGATGCCGATACAAAATGATCAAGTGCAACTGGAAACAACAAAAGTGCTAACTACAACTTCAAGTGTACGCTACAAATGAACCAAGCATGTATATAAACAAATCTCGTGTACAGTGTAGAAGTAAGGGTTACTGAGAAACAATGACACATGTATTCAAAGTGACAACATCAGCAAATATATACAAAGTAATACAGAGTCTAGGCCGCAAGTAGATCAAGTGCCTAATGGCCAAAGCCAATACGTAAAGACGTCGAGGACGTGCAGCAGCAGGTTAAAGTCTGTTCATTATAGAGATGAATAAAAGTGTCAATGTCATAAATGACCGAAGCCAAAAAGCAACCACCGTGATGAACGAGCCATCAGCAAATCATACGAATTTGACAAAATCAGAGGAAATATCAACATCAAACAAAGCGATTTAACAAATCAAAGTGACCGAAGTCAACAAGAAATCAACAATTTCAAAGACGTGAAAATCATTTAATCAAGCAAAAAAATCATAAATTTGAACAAGCTAGCAATCACTAAAAGCTTGAATTAGATGTGAGTGAAGGATTCACTCACCTATGTTTTCCGTAGCTCGAAATAAAGCTCGACAGTCTCAATTTCAAAGCAGTGATAACCAGAAATTTTCAAAAGAAATTTAACCCAAATCAAAACATCTAACAGCAAATATCTGTCAACATTAACCGCTTAACAACGAAAATTAATTATAAAATCTCAGGTTTGTTACATTAATGCCATAAGTTGTTGGGCCTTTCATGATTATATAGGGAATAGAGGAGACAGCATATTGAGCGGGCTTCCTGAAAAGTTGGCGGTTGTCCTCATGTTATCTATTTATCCCATCTGCGAACGTACGTTGACGATTCAGCGGTTATGGTAGAGCCTAGTCAGCTTATGAGGTGAATGTAGTGATGGAGTCCAAAGTACTTCGTAGATGTGTTCACATCTTAGGACTTATGTAGTATGACATAAAGATGAGGAAATGAAGTTAGTCTAAGTATGGAAAGAAAAAGATGATTGGATAAGAGTATGATTGAGCTCAAGGTGAGAATCTGATTTTTCCATCACTAGCTAAGCTCCTCTTTTATTAAGTTGTATATTAGTTTGCTCATTATGTCATTATTTGTTTTCACGGTTGCTATATGGCTATTCTATTTCTTTTCCTTCACCATCTTAAGATACTAAGGGTAGTTTCTCTTCTAGTGTCCTTTCATATGACATTGGTGACACTCACCCTTTTCATTAGTAGCTTTCTTTGTTTTCCTACTTTTCTTCTTACCTTATCACTATTGCTTCTTTAAACTATTCGAAGATGATGTCCCACCATTAACTATAACCACAGCCGACTAATCCTTGGATCAACTGACCTTAACATAGTGAGGAGCTCCATGAGATTTACATTCATATTGTTTATATTATATTTTAGTATGAATGGTTCATACTGAGGGTTCAATGAACCAAGGATCAAGTCGTCCGTAACTCATTGCTTTGGTCACGTCCAATGATGCAAGTCTATCAATATAGCCCTTCATGGTCAGTATGAAATCGTCCACTTTTTGCCCCTTTTACCTTTTAGTGTCGAACAGTTTCATCATAGTCTCTTATCTTGTGGAACAAGACTACTTACCAAATAGTACCTTAAGACTATCAAAAATCTCATGTACAGGCATTGATTCTTGCTGCCTTGCCAACTATTTGTCTAGAGTATACAACATGAATACTTGAGCAATTTCGACGTCAGAGAACGACTTACTTTAAGCAACATGCAGGTCTTGGTGATTGTCATTGGTAGGTCTATTTAGCGGAGCACGAGTTATAGACGACCAACTCATTCGTATGTCAGAGCTATCTTTATAGCTCGTAGCCAGTCAATATAGTTGTTTGGTCTAGTCAATCGATCACTTTTATTGAAAAGTCTTGGATTCGACATTTTTTGCATGTTCTAATGAATAACTTATTAGAAAATTAACATAGTAGATATTCTTATAATATTAATAAGGTTCACTTTACGTTCTGTTTAATTAATAAGCTCCCACTATAATTTTATGTTTTGCCAAACCCTAAGTCATAACATGGAAGTATTTTGACTCTACTAGTAGGTGTTAAGACTCGTATGTCTTGGGATTCTAACCTTGAGGAAAGCTCAACAAATCTTCCTCCCACGTACAGTGGAGAACTCTTACTGGCTGTATTGTATAAAAGTCCAAACTTGTGTTACTTTACCCTAATCCACTCTTTACCATGAGGAAGGCTTAACAAATAAACTAGGATTATTTACTCATAACTACCATTTCATGAAGGCCTAACTATAATAAACATACCTTAAGAAAAGCTTGACAAATATATTTAGTTATATTACCTCGTCTATTCAATATACTAATAGTACTACACATAACATTCCTAGCTTGAGGAAATCAACAGTTAAAGAGCATGCAAGTAATCTATTAATACATAAATGGTAAAGAACAACATTATAATAAAGATTCATAAACTTTAATGTATTATATCGATTGGTATTGACTTATGAACCGATATAATACTTATGAAAGAGTCTCATGCGTCAAGTATCAAACACATCATAAATTGTGGTATACATACATTTATTCCATAAGTATGCTTGGATTTCTTTAATATTCATCTATAGTTTACACATTCATATTACATAAGTTTTATTATGGAGCATTTCACTAAAAGGACAAACTTTGCAGTCCAATTAGTTTCTAGGACACTTATCCACAGAAATTAATTTCAAGGCAAAAATCAGTAGAATAATTACTTTTAAGGACAAAGTCAGTTGTCCAATTACTTTCAAGGACATAATTTCATAGGTTTTTAGGCCTTAGAAACTAATTATTTTGCATTTTGCACTTAAAAGTAATTATTTTAGTTGTATGTCCTAGAAACTAATTGCAGTTGCTAAGAGGCCCTTATGGCTAATTTTCACTTTTATTACTGTATAACTTTATATTTTAATTAACTTATATAATATTCTTATGCATAACTTTATATTAATTAAATCTTATATAACTAATTTTAATTATTTACTTTTTAATTAATCTTATATTATTCTAACATAACATTTATATAGAATATTTATTATATTATATTTTTATAATACATATTATATATATGTGTGTATTTAATTATTTAATTTATTTAATTAAATAATTTTAACTAAATTACATTAATTTCGAGATCCATTTTATGTCCATACATGTATACTTATGTTATTCTAAACATTTTAAAACAATATAACATATAACATAATATATAATACATTTATATATTAATTAATTAACTCATTTAGTTAATATATTTTGCTATCTTATAAATAAATTTTGAATTTCGAAATTAATATATAATAATTTTCAAACACTTTGAAAGTTTTTAATATATTTATATGTTATCTAAAATTAAACTTTTAAATAAAAATCTTATATTTTTAAATTTTCAAACAATTCTAAAATTAGCCCAAGGCTCAATTCATATTACGTCTTTTCTATTAGGGACTACCTTTAGGCTCACATATCTATTCGGGTTAGATTGGTAGTTAAGAATGGCAGAGTACTTGATTACCCAAACTCAATCCTTCGATACTACCTTTCTAGACACTCTACTATTTAGACTGTGGGCTTAATTAACGAACCCCAATATGACTAATTTAGACCACATAGACTATTAGGCTCTGATACCATTGTTGGAACTGGGCTGGCCCATAGTGGAAGAAATGAGTGAATTTGAATTTTTTAACCATTTGGATCTTTATTGGGACAATGAAGTTGTTAGCACCAAAATTGGTCACTAACACCCAAATGCAGATGAAAGCACCAACTGACAGTCACGAATAGCAGATACATTGTATGTAGAGAGTATAAATATGAAGAATAATAAAAAATTAAAAAGAAACCAGTAAAAACACATGATTTATAGTGTTTCAGCTAAATCCGTCTACGTCCAATCCAGAAATTTCCTCTTTATTGATAGAGAATTAATTACAGTTACAATCTTGAGTTTTTAAAACAATAATGGAAGAGTACCCTTAGCGGAGAAGATGAAGGGAAGTAGAATGAAGATCCCCTTTTCTAATGCCCCGCTTGCTCTATAGGAAAAACCCGAGTTAAAGGGCTTGCTGAGTGATCCTGGCCCACCAAGACCTTAGTCGAACCCAACTCCATCACCACTGTCGACTCTGAGTTCATGACATGTCGATCCGATGTTGCCC
Source organism: Allium cepa (assembly GCA_030765085.1). Classification (NCBI taxonomy): domain Eukaryota; kingdom Viridiplantae; phylum Streptophyta; class Magnoliopsida; order Asparagales; family Amaryllidaceae; genus Allium; species Allium cepa. The sequence goes on from CM060939.1 coordinate 563,599,709, forward strand.
CAAGATGACTCAAAGTAAACATACGTATAAACCGGAGCAAACCCACTTGTGACCCGAAGTAAACTATGTTTGGACTCGGGGTAAAGAACATGCTGACGCCATTGTTATGTTGTCGACCTGCTCTCCTATGCCGACCCAGGGATACGCTACAGCCGACCTAAAGTACATAACTCACCAACCCAAAGCACTCAATTATGCCAACCCCATACTTATTGATCCCAGAACCAATCTTCTGACCTGATATGAAGCTCACTGAGGCAGAGCAAACCAAAGACGCTGATCCCATTAACCATGCCGAACTCATACTTACCGATCCCAAAACCAAGCTGCGGACCCAAAGTCTGAAGCTCATCAACCCGGAGCAAACCAAAGACGTCGATCCCATTCACTATGCCAACCCCGTACTTACTGATCCCAAAACAAAGCTGCCGACCCGAAGTATGAAGCTCACCGACTCAGAGTAAACCAAGGATACAAATCCCATTCACCATGCCGACCCCTTCTCTTGCCGACCCGAGGAGAAACTCGCTAACTCGAATCTTTTACCATGCCGACCCGAAGCCAAGGGGTTGCTGACCTAAAGTAACACCGACCCCATGGAAAACTCGCCAATCCCATGCTGACTCGAAACACAGCACAGCTTGACCTGAAGCAATTTACTTGAAAACCTAAAGCAGACCCACAAGCGACTTGAAGAAACTCCAGACATTACGAATCGTTTTGACTTTCCTCGAAACTCATATTTCAAGTATCCCGCATCTTTTGCCCTTCGACTATGCCAAATACTGGCTTAATAATCATGATTATCATTTGTGATTGTCCGTCTATCCATCTAGTTGAATCAAACCCATAATATTCCAACCGTGAAAAACGAGCAGTCAATTTGGTTAAATCAGCCTGTCTACCGCCCTGCCAAAAGGCGGGTTAACAAAAGTCTAATTCATTTAGAACATTTATAAATTTCTTTTAAATAATATTATTATTTTGTTTAATTTATAATGTATTTTTAGATTACGTAATTAATTATGACGATCGCCCTACACCATCGGCACCTAATATTAATATATAGCGCACTACTGACGTACTTGGTTGATGTAGGACAATCGTCAATGGTTGTAAATGAAATAAGACATCATAAAACCTATCATATATCTCATAGGCATGGAAAAAAAATATAATATACATCACAGACATAAAAATAGAAGGAAAAATAATAACTAAGTGAACTAAATATTAGAGCATGGATCTATAGAGTTATACAGCATAGTAATAGAGTTTATACAAATAGAAAAAAATCATTAAACTGTCTCACAATGGCAAAGCAAAGGCTGTCGAGGCTTTATTGTTTTATATAATGGAATAAACATAATATCCATATATAATACGAGAAACTCCATCCTGCTCGTCCTCTACACTACACTGCATACACTAAAAATTGCATCCAAAATATTATACAAGTCGATATGATAAGGAACAAGGGTATACAAATCATACCTAACATGTCCCTGCAACCAAAGAGTTAGCATTTAACAAACACAATATGTTAATCTACGAATATCATAAAGATATACTACAAAATAAGTATGATGGAGGGTGTCCAGGAATCCCTATCCCCGATAACTATCTCTAGTGACATTCCTAGAGCGATAGACTACGAAAGAAAACAATCAAAGAAACCATAACATCCATCAATATATTTGTAGCTATTATAAATACAATGTTGAACATTGTTTTACACATCAAATAAATTTTATAATTAATATTTCATAAATATTAATTAATTTACAAAAGTTACAAATTAATTAAATCATGTAGTCAAAGTAGTATTCAACGTTATGATTGTGTGACACTTTAGGTGTAAATTTGGTCGATGATTAATATCAAACAATTCGAATATTAACATCCACATGTCTTTTAGCAGGTGGTGTCATGTTTTGGTCAAATTTATTGCTTACTTAAATTTGGTAAAATTGAATTTTACTTTATTAAGCGTTCCCAGTAGTGACTATTATTTACAACAATTCTCTTCGATGAAATGAATTTGGTAATAGTTAAAATTCCAGTATCTTTCATATTCTATTCTACAGTCTAAACGCATAGCCCTTATTTAATAGTAACAATTATTATTAATCGAACTAATATGGCCATAGATTTTGACTTTTTGTTGAACTCAGTTGACCATGATACTAAATCATATAACTGAAGAGATGAATCCTCTCTTGGATAATGTTTCACTTCCAATACTTCCAATTGCCCCAACTACAGTCACTTGATGGACGTTCTATGATTTACTATATTCATAGCGGAGCTTTCATATTGAAGATCGATAGTATTCTTAAATCGAGAGAACTTTGTAAGTTAGATACATCTATATTTTATGTCTGACCATAGTTGTATTAACCAATAGAAAACTATGGAGTGAGTGATTCCATAGCAATCCAGTATGAATACATAACCTCATGGTGCTCCTAGCAGTCATGAGTAAAACACTACCTAATATTTGGAGAGCGTTACATACTTCACTCTTAACAATTTATCAATATCCAATCTCCATACATCTTGACTAAGAATATTTAAAATGATGTGTTTATTACATATTGTGATATGATACTCATGATTACAACTCTTTGGAATTACAATCACGAACACACCATTTATGGATTCTCTGTTATATATATTTTTGTTAAACAATTAATTATCTATAACATACTATAACCAATATATAACATAAAGAAAAACATCTTTATTATGAACAAGAATTAATTACAGAGTTAATAATTTATAGAATTGCCTTTAGGCCATAAACCTAACTCTATCAAAACAAGAAAATCAAAGTGAAAATATTACATAGTTATCTCGACTTGATAATACTATTGAACTTCAATATGTATACTCCACTCTGATTATAGTTATATGGTGGCACGAAGTCTGTAATGATCCACCATTTCGACCCTCAAAAGTCGACGCTAATACATCCACGGTATTCACATGTCGAGCATTCAAGTGCTGGAAAGACATATTTCAAGGGTGAAAGAGAAGAAAAAAACATAAAATCTCACATCGTGATGAGTAATGTATATATCCAAATGATCTTTACAAAAGAAAACTTTAATATTCATACAATGAATCAGAGTAACTAACCTATCATCGGCCTGGACAGTTATAACAGTTTGTTCTTACACATGCTGATTTATAAAAAATAAGAAATACAGTGGAAAATTAAATATGTCAAGTCATGGAAGCATCTAGCTCGTCCCCTAAAGCTCCAAATGTCCATCGCTAAATCGCGAAAAGTACTTGGGTCCAAACCGAGTATTATAAGAAAATAATGCACATATCAGTCTGAAGTGAGAAACTTAAATCATATGGTTTGTTATATTTATAAAACCCTTTCAAAAATAAAGGTATCTTGTAAGACTATGCCACATATAAACACGGATGGATTTTTATCTTACGATAACTAAACCATTTCAAATAGAAAATCTAATGATATTATGAAGTGTTAAAATTAATATATAACATAGCTGAAATGCTTAAATCTCACGATTCAACATAGTTGGTATACAACTATGTCCGTAAATGTATGTATTGAAAAAAAATTCCATACAATGATAAGGCACTGGGAACCACCTACCATATACGTCTCTAGATAAAATGTATCGAGGTCACAAACCTTGTGACCCCTACATGATAAGATCTGCCTACTCCTTTCTAGATAGTACTGAATATGACATCACCTTGGTTTCTTTATAGCCTTTTCCTCTAGAGCTCTCGTGTACATACTAGATCCATAAATAGTAATCTAGAAATGTGGTGACCATGCCCTGTGGGTACAACTCGCATAGCCTTACGACATATCCCCAGTTTTGGTCATTTCTGGGTGTGAGCTCGTTAGGCAACAAGTAACTTTTTCTCTTAGAAAATTGCTCTTGGAATACTATCACTACCATCTAAGCAGCAAAGCAATGCCAGCATTCTTCCATACAAGTTTCTCAAGATATGAACAAACCGAAGGTATTACTTCAACTGCATCCTTTTTGGAATCACCTATAGGATTAACAACAAGTAGCCCTTGAACTTCGACGAACCCCATCTTCACTTCCATCATCTTCAAGATGTCTTCAATTTGAATGCTTATGCCGGTTCGAAGTGGCTTTCGGATAATTCATGCTTATCCAGTCCCATTCTCTTCAAATCAACAATTGATAGTTCCTGGTTGACTCAATCCTTGTTCTTTTAGAAGTAAGAGAACAATATAAGAGTCCAAGGGGATCTCGATTATGCCTTTAAAGTGAGAGACTTTTCATCGAAAAATGAGTTCTTCCAAAGGAATCTCAAATCATATGAAATCGCAAAGCTTTCATATAATTCCAAAGTAAAAATAGGCAATATTTTCGATAGTGGACTACCCACCATCTAGAGTAAGTATATAGTTTGCATATGGAAAACCGAACGTCATATACTTATCACTAATTTTCAATTTCAACCCCATACTATCCATCGATTAACAATGAAGTTGAACAAGTTAGAGAACTACCCTTGCCTCGACATACATTCATAAACTCTTACATATAGGAATAGGCTTACATACCTCAAAATTTAATGTTGAGTATAAGATGAAGTACCTTCCATATACTTAATTTGTCATGACCTATTTATAGAAATTAACTTTCTTATACTTATTGCTTTTTTTGACATTTCGATTTCGCTATCCCTCATCTAAAATCTAAGATAGGTAAATTAGAGCACGGATTGCTCTGGCTTAGTTAAAATACTATGATTCTAGATCTAATAGATAGGGAAAAATTTGCTCTTCGGCTTTTAATGTTAAATATAAGATCGCTTACTTTCTAAAAATGCGTCAACATTTTAGCACTACTTTATCATATTGGTTTTGTGTTACCTAATGACGCCGATAAAGAAATCACTTATGTAAAATAGAGCCTTTTTGAAATAATTTGATAAACTTATTTTTGTTCTTTAATTTCAAACTAGTACTTTCCATCGGTTAGAAATGAAAGGGTTCAAGTTGGGGTATCATTGCATCTCAAGCCTTGACTCGAAAACACTTCTACCTTTCAAATTAGAAACCAATTTCCATATCTCGAAGTCTAGAAATTAAAATAGGATCCAAGAGTTCCAATATACTTCAAAACCATTTTTTAAAATCATTTATTTAAACCACAGTTTAATTAAGAAGGCAACATCTTTTCCTTTATAATAGTAAACACTTTTTAATTGATAAATTCCAAACCACTCTAAACATCTTCCCTTTAAATAAGTAAACAACTTATTTAATAATAACAAAGTGTTACAAACCAAACTTCCTTTCAAATTTTTCGAAACTATTTACTATAATAAAAATATTATATTCCATAATCTATTACTTTTTTTCGAAAACGTTTATTACAACAATGGTGTTGAAATTCATACATCCTTCACTTTTTCAAATTACTTTTAAAACTCTTTAAAATAAGTTCAAAACTTGTATTTAAAACATCCCTTAATGATGGCCACTTATAAAAAAAACTTGCCTTTTGAAAAAAGGAGTAAGATTTGAACCTCTTGTTTAAAAAATTAAATAAATTTTTAAAAATATATTTTAAAATTCAAACTTCCTTTTAAATACTTATATGAACAATTGAAAAGACTTTTCAGAATAACTAATATAGATAACTCTTTTTATTTTGCAAAAATCACATATTCCAAAACTATATCCATAGCGACTATCGCTATATGAAATGTAACTTTTTTAAAACTTGTTTCGTAAATCAAATAACTTTTAAACTTTTTCCTTTCTATATTTTAAACTGCTATAGTAACTTTGCAAAAATATTAGAAAACCAAAGTCAAATTTGGAAATTATTTCGAAACACTTTAGAAAACAAACGGTAAATCACTTAAAATGGGCATGGGATTTCAATGTCCCAATAAAACCAACAAAAAGTAGGTTAACTATAACCAAGCAGCATTCACTTTCTATATACATAATCATTTGCATGACCAATAGTATATGTAAATAAAAATCTACAAGGCAATGAATCCTTTTGGATCCCTCTACAAAATTTTCGTTCTCAGGAGTGCTTCCATAGTAACCTATTCGCTAAGAAGACACTTTGAATTTCATTCACTTTGTTTTTACCCCCGCAACACAATAGCTATTTATGCCATCTACTTTTAATTTGGAACCAATAATAAACAATAATAAATGCACATCAGAACTAGATATATACAACACTATAGGCTAGCACTAAATTATTAAAATACTAAATTACTTTTAAATCCGATTTTATAGTGAGAAATCCTACTGTATTTCAACCAAACTCCTAAAAATTAGCACATAAAACAAAGCTTATGACCAAACCTACTCCCCTCCTTATGCTAGTGCATACCCTCCTCTTTGCTTCCTAATGCTCATGCAAGGCCTTTCCCTTCTCTCTTGCTTACAGCCCAAGTTGAAAATGGGGACATGGTATAAAAGATTGTGACTTTGGGGTGTAGAGAGTGTTAACTACGTTATTCTAGGCTTGTTTAAGAAATTAGTGCAGAAAAGGATTTACTTTGAAATGATTTATATAAGATTTGAAGAAAGAATAAAATGAAGAGGAAGAAGCCATTAAAGGAAGAAGTGAGTAAGAAAGTAAGAAAATGAAAATGATAAAAGAAAGAGAGAGTGTTCCTTTTATAACAATTGAAAATTGGTTAATTACTAAACCACCCTTCCTAAAAGTAAGTTAATACCCTCTTTTTGAAATTAGACAACACATCACCCTCTCATTATGTGACGAACTCAGCCATCACATCCACCTTCATCTAATATCCTTTTGTTATTATACTTTTATACTAAATTCTTTTTATATGGAAAAGAAAAGTCCACTTTTTAATTAATTACATATTACCCATTTTAAATTTGATCTTAACTAAACTTTTTAATTAGTAAAAGTTGTTTTGTCATTTGTATATATGTACACTAGTGTACATGAAATGTTCCAACAACTTTTGATCGATGAAAGGTCAAAAATCCAAAAAATGATTTTCGGTCATATTTTCGACTTTTCTCCTAACCACTTATTTTTGTAAACAGTCTTTCAAAATGAGTTTATTGTCATTATTTATTAATTAAAAGAGGGCTATTTGACCATTAAAAACAATTAACTAATTATTTAAATTCAATTAAATATTCACAAATCATAGCGATAAAATTCCAGGTCATTACAACATCCATCGAGCGACTATTGTTAGATCTGAGTTGAAGCATTAGAAGTGAAACACAACTCAAAATAGAATCCCTCTCCTCGGTTATATGACGTTCGTATCACGGCCACTTTTTGTCAACTCAAAGTCATAGTTTGTCGTAACACCCTAAATTTTGATAACATTATATAAGATATTTAATTAGTTGAATTAAATAAAATAAATAGTTGATTAGAGGATTGAGATTTGATTTTAATTAAGGTATAATCGTGCCATTTAACCATGAATTAAAATAAGTGTTAACATGAAATAAAGGAGGGTTAAAATAGGAAAAGGCGATTCCTATAACCCTTAAACATGGCCGTGTATCCCCTCATACACGTTCACTTTACATTTTGAAAAAATTTAAAAAGAGGCAAGCCGCCATTAACAAGGAATAAAAGAAGAAAAACTAGGAAGAAACTAATGCAATCAAATCTATTCACATCTCAGTCTCTATAATCTCTGACGCAATGTGAATAATGTTTACATCTCAATTTTGATTGTTTTTTGATTTTAATATGAATTTTGAATATTTTGCAATGATTTGTCATGTTTTCAAATAATGGAATGAATATACATACTTGTTGATGAATTACGGTTATTCATATTGAATTTATGATATGTTTGAAGATGAAAACCCTATAAAATGACATCTAATTGCCTTGCAAATTTATATAAAGATCACAAATAATATTTTGAAGATGGGTTTAAATTTTCAGATTTCTCTTAATTTTTGTGGAATTAATATGAATTTTTTAGTAAAGAAAATGGTATTTTGGGTTATAAATTTGGTTACGGGTAAATAATTAATTTTTTTGGTCAGAAATTTTTATATGTGAGAAACATATATAATGTGATTTTCTGGAGTTTTTCTAGATTTTTCCTAAGTGTTTTAGTGGTTATACAAAATTAATTGAGGTATGGGACTTAAATATTTTATATAATTAAAAGAGGAGAAGGGGCCTTTTGTAAAATGATTTAAATTTTAAAATCCAAAAGGTCGGCAGCACTTTTGGCAAAGTGCGGTGCTTTTTATTGGTAAATAAAGAGGCAACTATTCACAATTAGACACGTAAGGTAGGTTAGGTAAAAAGAACTATTTGCTACATGTTTTTTACTATTTCGACACTGTCGACACCAGGTTCTGTCTCCTTATCTTCACCAACATAGTCAGAACTAATGCACGTGGTATCAGTTTACTGGTACGCGGCGAATTGGATGATGGTGGAAGGTAGGGAGTCAAAATCAGGGGTTTCGAAGTAGTTGAGGTAGTCCTTTTTTTTTAAATTAAAGAAACAAGCCTGCTTGCTTTAGACTAAATGGATTTTGACAAAGTAGGTTTCGACCAAGTCAAATGATTTAAAGAAAATGGTTCCAATTGGGTTATGCTTCTGTTTTTAAATATCGAAACCTCCTTGTTGTCACCTTTTTACCTTTTGACTCAGATGTTTTCGAAAGGGATGTTTTATTTTCTTAAACCCGGTCACCTCTCCAATGCTTTCAAAGAGATGGTTTTGACACCATCACTCCATTACTTAGGAAATGGTTTCAAAGCAGTAGCTTTTGACAAAATGTTTTAAGGACCCTTTTTCTATAAGTAAAATATGACCCAAATTGGTTTTGAAAGTGATGGTTTTAAATGAGTTTGAAACAGATGCTTTCGACTGTAACAGGTTTCTGATCCTTTTGCTCTACTTGAAGATAGAATCCAAATGGTTTTAACCGAGACTTTTTTCCAAGGTTTTGTAGGGGTAAACTTTTAAATGGTTTTGAGAAGTTTCCACATGTTTTAAATTAAACCCAAAGTGCTTTCGAAAGGATTGAGTTTTGACTGTTTCGCAAGTTTTTAATGAGTGGTTTCAGAATGGGTGCTTCCTAGGGTTTCGAAAGGATTAAAAGGAAGATTTTTCCTATGTTTTCGAAAGGCAATATTTAAAAGGTTTTAAAGGAGGATGTATAATATTTTAAAGCGTTCGAAGAAAAGAAAGGTAAGATTTTCCAATGTTTACGAAAGGGTCTTTCAATGGTTTCGAAAGGGTCTTTCAATGGTTTCGAAGGGGTTACCTTCAAGGGTTTCGAAAGGGTTGTTTAAAGGTTTTTTAAAAAAAGGATTCAAATATATTGAATAGGCAATATTGCCTAGGTATTTTTAAGTTAAAAAGGGTTTTAACTTATTTTGGAAGGATAGCTAATCCTTACTAAAATTCATCAACATTATTTTGGGTAAAGTGTATATAACATGGCAAAATGGCTTAGGGTAAAGCTAAAGATATATTTTCCTTGTATATATATATATATATACACATATATATATATATATATGATTTGAAGGAATGAATCATTTTGAAAAGTTTTTAAGGAAAATTTAAGGGGTAGTTAACCTTAAGAAAATAATTCGAACAGTTAGTCCATTTTTCATGCAGTCGGCCTAGATTTCGGATAGTTAATCCAGTTCACTAGCAGTCAACCCAGTTGTATGGATAAATAGTCCATTTGTGACATAACGGACCTTGTTATTATATGTGGACAGATAGTTCACATATTACTTGTTTTACGGACAGATATTCCATTTATTAGCATAAAGGATACTACTATTTTGATACAATCAGTTTGATTAACTAGTTTGGTTATAGAAAAGAAATTGCAAAAATATAATGTTTTAAAGAGGATATTTGTGAGGGGAAACTTGTTCCACCGAGCGGCATGGTCTCACTTAATATCAGTAAACCGAGAAGTAATAGAGTTATTCACACCAAGCTTTATGTCTGACTCAAAGTTTTTGTTTCCCCTAAAACTCTCCAGTAATCAAAATGATTTGAGTAGGCTGAGGGTTAAAGTTTTCGGGTTTTAGTGTTTTGGTGAATAAGGCTTCCGAAGAAAGCAGGTGGCTGGCGGATAGCTAATTAGAATTTGTTGTTACATTTTTTTTATTCCGCTGTGTATATAAGTCAGATATGACTATATTGCTTTGATCAGCGAAGGGGCATCATCATATGTCGCACTTCACATATTTTTGTAATGATATATTTAATCATTGGTTGGGAAATTTTAAGGGATTTTGTAACATGGATATGAATTATTGTTTTGAAGTGTAATCAGCAAAGTATGGTTTTTTTAAACCTGCGATTTTATTCATTTTCATTTGCTTTTGATAATTTGGATACCATTATTATTACTGTATTTCATCACTAGAAGTTAATACTATGGATGACTACAGCATCTGTAGCGCTTAGCTTTTGACCTTTAGATACGGGATGTTACAACCTGGTATTAGAGCATGGTTTGTAAAAAAAAATTAAACTAAAAATAATTTTTTTACAACATAATCCTAAGGAATTAGAGTAAGATTGGGGTATGGGATAATGCTATAATAACGTACTTATATTTATTATATAAAGTATATGCTTTATCCCTAGTCTCCTATCCTTGTAAGGTTATTTTTCTATATCGCATGAGGCTTGAATACAGATACGGAAGGAAGAAGAGGAAGAGTTAACCAAGGAGGGAAGGGCATCGAAAGAAATGCCAGGCTTAGTGTGAGAAGAGGTCAAGGTCAGGCACAAGTAGAGAATACACATATTGGAGTCCCGCAAGTGGACATGGGGCCATGTATCAGTTTTTTGTGAATATGATGCAAGCTAGAGTTGCAGCCGAATGGTAGGAGGAAATGCTGCATGAGTAGGAACTCCAAAATTTCCAATAGTTTATCATTATGCTAAACTAAGTGGAGATTACACCAAACTTGGAGGGAAACCATTTGTTGAAATGGAGGGTACCATTGACATAGAAAACTGGTTGTTGCACTACGAAAGGATTTTTGCAAATTTGGGTCTCAATGATGAGCAGAAAAGGAGGTTGGCATCCAAGCAGCTTCAGGGAGCCGCATTGTGTTTGTGGAACAGTGTGACTATTGGGCGGATGAGGAATCTTTTACCTAGGAAGATTTCAAGGGAAGGTTCCGGTAGAGGTTTATGCCAACAATGGCACAATCAGCTTTGATCAAGAAGTTTGCTGAATTAGAGTAGAGGGAGATGTTAGCTCTAGAATATGCAACGAAGTTCGAGGGGTTGGCCTAGTATGGGTATGCCCCAGTGGATACAGTCATGAAGAGGAATGAGAAGTTTATCAGGGGGTTAAAGCCTGAGTTAGCTAGGGACACATTACCTCAAATTAGAGATCCTTCTGACTTTGTTGTAGAAATGGCTTTGAGGAATGAGGAGTTGCTTGATTCTCTAGAGAAGAGTAAAGCTAAAGAAGTCTAGGTTGGGCAGAATCAGAAGAGAAAGTTCTTTTCTAAGAAAGGTGCTTAAAAGGGTGGAAAACTAAGAAGCGGAAGTCTGATATTGTCTGTTTCAAGTGCAAAAGAAGGGGCACTTTGCTAATGAGTGTCGTGTTGGGAAAGCTAAGGAAGTGCCTGGGAGGAAGAATGTCAGGTGCTACAACTGTGACCAGATTAACCATTATAAGAGCAAGCGGAAGGAACTCGCAAAGGATGAAAAGGGCAAGGTGTATGCATTGGAGCCTGCTGCTTCTAGGCATACAACTTAGATAGAAGGAAAGGCAGTCTTGGGAGGTACGCTTCAAATTCATGGTACGACTATTAGCATTCTATTTGACAGTGGTGCATCGCATTCTTTTATATCTAGATGTTTAATAGATAGCTTAAACTAGAACCCACTTATTTAGTTACTTCCTTACAGGTTGCGAATCCAATAGGAGGGTATGCAACTCTAGGGATGGGATGTGATCAACTAAAGTTTGACCTATTAGGTTATACTTTTGTTTGTAGTTTGCATATTTTTGATTTTGTGCGTTTGGGGATTATTCTCGTGATGGATTGGTTAAGTGAGTACGATGCTAGGATATGTTGCCAGGATAGGAAAATATCGCTTAGACATCCAGATTATAGTGATCGGATAATTTATACCATAGAAGGTTCTTGCAGTAAGATGTATGCTTTGTTGGGTGCTATGGAGTTGGATGATGAGCTGAGTCGAGTTTTCGTTGTTAAAGAACTCATAGATGTTTTTGAGCCTGTAGTTGGATTGCTACCAAAGTGAGCCATTGATTTTCAGATAGATTTGGTTCCGAGAGTAGAACTAGTGAGTAGAAGCAGGACAGCCTCTACTAGATGAGGGAGTTGAAGGTGCGGTTGGTGGATTTAGAAGGAAAGAATTTTATCACACCGAGTAGTTTTCCATGGGGAATAGCTGTAGTGTTTACTAAGAAGCCGGATGGATCATTGAGGCTTTGTATCGATTATCGTAAGTTGAATGAGAGGACGATAAAGAGTCGATATCCGTTGCCAAGAATTGATGATTTATTCGACCAGTTGAGTGAAGCTAAGGTATTCTTGCAATTGGATTTAGCAATAAGTTTCCATCAACTCAGGGTAGCAAAGGACAATATACCTTTGACGGCATTGAGGACTAGGTATGGGTCGTAAGAATGGTTAACTGACTAATGCGCCAGCTTTCTTTATGGATTTGATGAACCGAGTTTTCCAAGAGCACTTGGATAGGTTTGTATTGGTTTTCATAGATGATATCTTGATGTACTCTGAGGATGAGAGAGAGCATGAGGTTCATTTTAGGGTGTTGCTTGAGACGCTAAGGCAACATCAGCTAAAGGAAAAGTTTTTGAAGCGTCATTTCTGGAAGAAAGAAGTGAAGTATCTTGGTCGTGTAGTCTCAGAGGAAGGGTTATTAAGAGATCCGACTAAGACTGAAGCAGCGAACAGTTAGAAGAGACCCGAGATAGTAACTGAGATAAAGAGTTTCCTTGGGTAGCTGGTTTTATCGGAGGTTCATTAAGGATTTTTCACATATAGCGGCACTGATGACCAAGCTAACAAGAAAGGATGTAAAGTTTGTATGGATTGATAAGTGTGAGGAAGAATTCCATAGTTTGAAACACTTATTGACTCATGCACCGGTGTTAGTTGTTCCAGAAGGGAATCAAGATTTGTGGCTTATACCGATGCGTGTTGAACAGGATTAGGAGCTGTGTTGATGTAGAGGGGTAAAGTAATTGCATAAGCTTCTAAACAACTTAGACTGCATGAAGTCAAGTATCCGACACATGATTAAGAGTTGGCTGCAGTTATTTTTGCATTGAAGGTATGGAGACATTACCTCTTGGGAGAAAGGTTTGAGCTTTATACAGATCATAAGTCGTTGAAATATTTGTTCTCTTAGAAGGAGTTGAACGTGAGACAGCAGAGGTAATTAGACTTTATCGTAGCTTATGATTTTGGGATGAGTACACACCAGGAAAAGGCAATAAGGTTGCAGATGCACTTAGTAGGAAACATCAGAATGCAGTTTTGACGGTGATTTCTGAGTGGAAAGACTTGGAAGCATTAACAGATTGCCAAGTGCAGTGGAAATACATTTGTATTATCTTGTTTTGAAATTCGACCTGTGTTGATAGAAAAGATTGCTTCCAAATAGATGGAGGATCCGGTGTTCGCCGTGCATATCAGGAAGCTAAGAGAAGAAACCGAGAATGATGACTTGAAAGGTTTTAGTCTTGACCAAAATAGGAGGTTAAGAAAGAAGGGAAGATTATGTGTTTCAAGTGTAAGAAACATAAGTACGGAAGTCTTAAATGAATGTCATCGTTTGAAGTTCTTTATTCACCCAGGAGGTACTAAGATGTATCAAGATATGAAGAGGAGTTTCTTCTGGAAAGGTATGAAACGGGATATTGGGTTGTGTGTGAAGCAGTGCATGATTTGCTTACAGGCAAAGGCTGAACACCAGAAACAAAATGGGTTGCTTTAGCCATTGGATATTCCATTATGGAATTGGGACTCTATTTCCATGGATTTTATTGATGGGTTGCCAAGGTCGAACAGAGGGAATGATAGTATATGAGTTATAGTGGACAGATTGACAAAAAGTGCCCATTTCATTCCGGTTAGGTCAACTAGAATGGCACCTATTTTGGCAAGATTATTGTGGTTAGACTACATGGAAATTTTGTAGTATAGTTAGTGATAATGATCTTTTGTTCACTGGCGAAATCTAGAAGAGTCTGCAGGAAGTTTGGAGAAACAAGCTCAAGATGAGTACCGCTTACAATCCACAGATAGATGGACAAACGAAAAGTGTTAACATGGTCTTGGAGGATTTGTTGAGAGATTGTGTATTTCAAGTTGGGGAATCATAGGATGACCATCTTCTTTTAGTCATTTTTTCGTATAACAACAGTTATTAGACTAGTATTGGGATGGCATCGTTTGAAGCTTTGTATGGAAGGCCATGTGAATCTAACGGAGATTTGGTTAGAGACTGAAGATAATTGGTTCTTTTTCCATATTTAATCATAGAAGCTATAAAAAGATTGAGGTCATTCGGGCTAGAATGGAGGATGCTCAGTCTAAGCAGAAAAGTTATACAGATAAGACACGAAAAGATCTAGTGTTCTCAGTCGGCGATCAAGGTTTCGTCAAAGTATAGCCAATGAAGGGTGTGATTAGGTTGGAAAATCATGGAAGTTAGCACCGAGATTCGTTTGACCTTTTTCTATTATTGAGAGGATCGGGAAACACCAATATGGAGTTGAGTTACCGAGCAGTTTAGCAAGATTCCACGATGTTTTTCATCTCAGAAAGCGTGTTAGAGACCCGGAGACTGCTATTGCATCAACTATGCTAGATGATTTGGCGGTAGTGCCGGATTTGACCATAGTGAGGAAGCCCGTTTGCATAGTTGCAAGAGATAAGAAGAGGCTTAGACCTAATACGTTCAAATTAGTCAAAATTCAGTGGAGTGATGATGACAAAGACTGTACTTGGGAGAATTAGAGAAGGATTAGAGATACTTATCTTGACTTGTTTGATGGTATGTTTTACCTTCTTGCTTGATTTTGTATACCTTATCTTAATTTCGAGGACGAAATTCTTTAAGGTGGGGAGTTTGTAACACCCCAAATTTTTGGTAACATCATTTAGGATATTTAATTAGTTAAATTAAATAAAATAATGTGTTGATTATTGGATTGACATTTGATTTTAATTAAGGTGTAGTCATGCTATTTAACTATGAATTAAAATAAGAGTTAACATGAAATAAGGGAGTGGTAAAATAGGATAGTGGTCATTCCTATAACCTTTAAACATGGTCGAGTATCCCCCCATGCACGTTCACTTTGCATTTACAAAAATTTTAAAAAGAGGCCGACCACCATTAACAAGGAAGAGAAGAAGAAAATTTAGGAAAAAGCTAACTCAAATCAAATCTATTCACATCTCAGTCTCTATAATCTCTAAAACTAAGGTGAATAATGTTTACATCTCAATTTTGATTGTGTTTTCGATTTTAATATGAATTCCAAATATTATGCAATGGTTTTCCATGTTTTTGAATGATGGAATGAATATACATAATTGTTGATGAATTCTGATCATTCATATTGAATTTATGATATATTTTAAGATAAAAACCCTATAAACTGACATCCAATTGCCTTGCGAATTTTTATGAAGATTATAAATATTGTTTTGAAGACAGGATTAAATTTTTAGATTAATCTGAATTTTCGAGGAATTAATACGAATTTTCCAGTAAAGAAAATGATATTATAAATTAATTACGGGTAAATAATTAATTATTTGGGTTTGAAATTTTTATACGTTAGAAAACAGATATAATGTGATTTTCTGGAGTTTTTTAAGATTTTTCCTAAGTGTTTTAGTGGTTATATAAAATTAATTGAGGTATGGGACTTAAATGTTTTATATAATTAAAAAGAAGAAGGGGCTTTTTGTAAAATGATTTAAATTTTAAATTCTGAAAAGTCAGCAGCACTTTTGACAAAGTGGAGTACTTTTTATTGGTATAGAAAGTGTCAGCCAATCATAATTAGGCATGTGCTGGTTAGGTGAAAAGAACTATTTGCTACATGTTTTTCACGGTTTTGACACTGTCAACACCAGGTTCCGTCTCCTCATCTTCGCTTCCGACACAGTCGAAATTAATGCACATGGTATTAGTTTACTGATACGCAGTGAATTGGACGATGGCAGAAGCTAGGGAGTCAAAACCAAGAGTTTCGAAGGGATTGAGGCAGTCTTTTGTTTTTAAATTAAAGAAACACGCCTCTTGCTTTTGATTAAATAGCTTTCGACAAAGTAGCTATCGACCAAGTCAGATGATTTAAAGAAAATGGTTCCGATTGGATTGCACCTCTGTTATTATATAATTGCTTTCGACTAAGTCGTAGCCTTCTTGTTGCCACCTTTTTACCTTTCGACTCAGACGATTTCAAAGGGGTTATTTTGTTTTCTAAAACGTGGCCACCTCTCCAATGCTTTGGAAGGGATGGTTTCGACACCATCACTTCATTACTTAGTAAATAGTTATGAAGCAATAGCTTTTGAAAAAAATGTTTTTAGGACCCTTTTTCTATAGTTAAGGAAAAACCTAAATTGATTTCGAAAGAAATCCTTTCGACTTTAAGCGTTTTGATCCTTTTGCTCTACTTAAAGGCAGAATCCAAATGGTTTTGACCGAGGTGTTTTTCAAAGGTTTCTAAGGGGTAAATTTTTGAATGGTTTCGACAAGTTTCCACATGTTTTAAATTGAAGCCAAAGTGCTTTTGAAAGGATTGAGTTTTGGTTGTTTCGAAAGGTTTTAATGAATGGTTTTGAAAGGATTAAAAGGGAGATCTTTCCTATATATTCGAAAGGAAATATTTAAAAAGTTTTAAAGGAGGATATCTAATATTTTGAAGCGTTTGGAGAAAAGAAAGGAAAGGTTTTCCAATGTTTTTGAAAAGCCATATTTAATGGTTTCGAAAGGGTCTTTCAATGGTTTCGAAGGGGTTATCTTCAAGGATTTTGAATGGGTTGTTTTTCGAATGTATTGAATAGGCAATATAGCCTAAGTGTTTTCAAGATAAAAAGTGTTTTAACTTGTTTTGGAAAGATAACTAATCCTTATTAAAATTCATCAACTTTAATTTGAGTAAAGTGTATATATCATGACCAAATGGCAAGCTAAAGATATATTTTCCTTTTGTGTGTGTACATATATGATTTAAAGGACAAAATCATTTTGAAAAGGTTTTCAAGGAAAAATTAAAGCGTAGTTAACCATAAAAAAATAATTTGGACAGGTAGTCCATTTTTCAGGCAGTCAAATTAGAATTCGGACAGTTGGTCCAATTTTCGTGCGGTCGGCCTAGTTTTATGGACAGATATTCCATTTGTAGCGTAGCGTACCTTGCTATTATATGTGGACAGATAGTTCACATATTACTTATTTTACTGACTGATAGTCCATTTATTAGCATAAAGGATATTGCTAATTTGATATAATCAGTTTGATTAACCAGAATTGCAAAATTATAATGTTTTAAAGAGGATATGAAGGGAAACTCATTCCGCTATCGGTAAATAGAGATGTAATAGAGATATTCACACAAGTATTTATGTCAGACTCGAACTTTTTTCCCCTTAAACTCTTGGGTACTCAAAATTGATTTGAGTAGGCTGAGTGTTGAGATTTTCAGGTTTTCGTCTTTTGATGAATAAGGCTTCCAAAGACAAGCAGGTGGATGGCGGATAGCTAGTTAGGACTTGCCATTTCATTTTATTTTGATTCCGTTGTGTATATAAGTCAGATATGACTATATTGCTTTGATCAACCAATGGGTCATCGTCATTTGTCGCCCTTGGCATATTTTTGTAATGATATATTTAATTAATGCCTAGGAAACGTTAAGGGATTATGTAACATGGATATGAATTATTGTTTTGACGTGTAATTAGCAAAGTGTTGTTTTTTTAAATCTGTGATTTATATTCATATGCTTCTAATATTATGAATACCATTATCATTACCGTATTTTTTCACTAGAAGTTAATATTACGGATGACTGTAGCATCTATAGTGCTTAGCTTTTGGCCGCCAGATACGTGATGTTACATTTGTGGCCAGAGCATTTCGGTTAATAATAATTGTAATTATTGAACCAAGGACTATGTGTTTGGATTATGCAAAATAAATATGGAAAATATTGGAACTTTGACTAATACCAAATTTCGTAAGTCCTAATGTGATATAATTTTGATGAAGAGAATTGATGTAAATAATTGTCACTATCGAGGACCCCTTAGAACAGTAAAACTGGATTTTACCGAAGTTGTGTTAGAAAATAATTTGACCAAACTGCTACACCGCTGGCAAAGGTGATATGTGAACATTAATATTCAAAATAAATTGATTCTAATTGCTGACTGGATTTATACTTATGAGTCGCACAACCGAAACATTGAATGCTTTGAATACCATACAATTTAATTAAATTTTAATTACTACAAATTAATTAATTTTCATGAAATATTATTCATTTATTTGAATTAGTGTTTAATATAAAGTACATGTATAAATGTTATTTGTGTACGTATCGACATATGCTATTGATAAATGTTTAAATCAAATTTATGCTATCTTCGTAATAATTGGATTTGGTAGTTTTAAGGGCCTTTAGCCTTATGATTTGGCATCCATATCGTAGTAAGGAAGGGGTGTTTTTAGATGCAAAATTTGATTTGAATTAGGTTATAGAAAGAGGTAAACTAGGAGATTTAGATCTATACTTTTCCCTCTTCTCCAATGCCTATTTAAACATCTCCTACTGCTATTTAATTTATCTTTTGGGAGCCTCCTTTACCTCTATTTCTAGCTAAAATATATAAGAGCATTCCTTCTCATTTCTAAGCAAATAAAATCAAATAAATATTGTTTAAGGTGCGATGATTACTTCCAGAATGTTGCATCTTTTAACAGCACTTACATTTGATCTATATACGGAGTTTGATCCAACATTGAAAGTGCTTTATTGTGATGCCCCACCTTTATACCCACGCTAGCCAAGGACGCTACAGGGTAATGCCGTCAACTAGCACGGAGAATAAGGCTGTTGAGGAGCCACCATCCGTGTAATTGCTTTGTGCGAGTACCGATATGCCAGATAAAAATATAACTTGCATTTCAAGAGGGAATTTGACATACCGATGCAAACTCAAAGCTACTACACAATGGCTATAATATCTTCGGAAACAAATATAGAAATATCATAACACAAATCAGTCACAAAATTTCATATCACAAAGGTGGAAACAGATATGAATATTACACATGAAAGTGTATATCAGAGTAGTGATCAAACAAGATCCACAATAGCACAAAAGAATATTTACAAGTGCTACACAAAAGAATAAGTATACATCACTGAGTCTATATCTCAAATGTATACAACCAAAAAGTACTAATCTAAATAGTTAGCCAAATGTCAGGATAATAATCCCAGATGAGAAGTCAAGCAGAAGCACCTGTAACATATCGGTCTGACCCGAGTATTATTTAATAAGAAAATAATAAACGGATCAGTCTAACTATAAATATCAGATAAAATGATATAGAATAAGAGATATGACAAAAACGTAAGATAACCATAAAGCCATACTATGATAAGTATGTAATTGAAAATCAACTAGAGATTAATCAATATCCCAAGAATCTTCTCAAAGATCAAAAGAATGTCATACTCTTTAGTTTTATTCACCAAATCACAAATATCGACATCATATCGATGCCAATCATAAAAGCTGGTGGATCACAAATTCTAGAAATCATCAGTTGAAATCCAGAAATCACCAAAAAGGGGGAGGCCTATCACAAAACAGGAGCATGAAAACTCACCAACACATGTATTACAAACGGGACGCTATCCCATGGTCGCTAACCATAGAGCCGGTGCAACGATGTAGTACAATATCGGTACGCCCGAGGAACCTAAAACTCGAATAATTTAAAATGACGACGTGGTACAACGGTACGCCTGATGATCCTGATAAGCTGGTGCAACAACGTAGTACAAAGGTACGTTCGATGGGCCGAACTCCATAAAAGAACATGGGTCGCTAGCCCACAAAAGTGGAGTCGAAACCCCAAATAATACATAGGTCGTTAGCCTATAAAAGAAATGAGACGAAACTCAATAAAACGAGGTGCCGTCCCCTACGTGGACAAAGAAACATAGCATATGCTAGTCTAAATCATAAATATGATCATCATCAATCATCAACAAGTGTCAATTACACTAAGCTAGTAGATATAAGAGCTTAGCTTCATGTCCCATAACCACTAGCTTAACTTAAATACTTACGAACAAACTGTAAGTCTCCACTCGAAAATTTTCACAAGAAATTCAATCGAACAAGTCCAAGAATTAACCGACGAAGTAAATGCAAGCGTTTCATACCACTTGTTTTACTAAGCCGTTTAATTTGATTTCTCATACGAGTGAGGTAAAGGTTTGTATATACTAATAGATTGGAAAACGGTTTAAGAAACGAGCTTTGTAATAAAATAGTGTTGAAATCGTTTTAATGGAAGAGTTTTGATATTTACTACTAGTATAGAAACCTTCGCGTTTTAAAGTGACAAAGCACAAAAATGATTGTAGAAACAATCAATCACCAAAATTTCACGTTCGAAGACGTGAATAGAATCCAAAGAAATCGATACTGAATCCATCAAAATGTATGTTCGCAAAAATTCCTAAGAAAATGTCATCAAAGTGGATAATAAATGATAACAACAAATCGGGGAATCAACATGAATCGATTAAATTTGAAAACCAAGCAAAAGTAGGCAAAAATAGGCATAATAGGCAAATAGGAGCAGGTCAGTCGACTGGCTCACTGAGTTCAGTCGACTGGCTGCAGGAAACCGGGCCCCCAAGCCTCTACAGACAGCCTCCGGAATGCTTACTAGCTACAGCCAGTCGACTGACTACAAAGGTCATTCGACTGACTGGTGCTTAGGCGTTTTTCTAGTCCATATAATTGATGTGCAATCACATCCAATTCGCGACCGAACGAGCAATGGCACTAGGGATTTATGCCAATCGGCAACCCGGCCCTATAGGCTCTTCGATGCATCACCAAAAACATGTTCAAACATCCATAAAAGGATTTTCATAGATTTTGCTTTCAAAACACCAAAAGTTGGAATATATACCAAATCAATCCAAGCCAAAATCAAATGCACATGAATAAGAGTTAGGAATTCATACGTAACAATCAAAAGATAGTTATAGACATGGATGTGAGATAAAAATCTCACCTTTAAACCCAAAACTATGAAGAAGAAGCTATAGAGCAACGGCAAGAACAATCACTCTTCAATTCCAACCTAAAGAGCTTGAATCTAAGCTTAAAAGAGAAACATTTCCTAAATTAGTTTTAGGAATTTCTAAAATTGGTAAGAGAATGAGTTGGAGAAGAAGAAGAGGAGGCTTACCAAAGATTCTTCTATAAATTTGGAGTTAGAACTTGATTTGCAAATGGAAACTAGGGCTTGGAGTTTTAATTTCCCATTCCTCTCTCCATTGTTGATAAAGCTTGAGTATTAGGAAATAAAGAGAAGAGGGGTGAAGCTTGGGCATAATGGGCTGAAACCAAACCAAAGCCCTAAGTGAAAAGGTAGCAAAATTCTACTAACTCCAAACACATCGAAGTTTATACTCAAAATGCTCGCAAACGTCATTTTGAACTCAATGGGGGTGGTCTCGAGTCCTAATTTGACTGTTTGTAAAAAGTAGCTTTTCGGACAATAATCCGACTAACGGTGAATTATTTTAAATAAAATATTTAAATATTCAATCGTAAAATATGCGGGTTGTTACAGACTCCCCTCCTTAAAGAAATTGCGTCTTCGCAATCATAAGAAATAAATGAACAAAAAGTAACAACCATAAAAGCATATCAACACAAAAGAAGAAATTTGGAATAAGAAGTTCACCTCAAAGAGCACAAGAAAGTAGGTCTGGGTGTGTTCGCTCGATGAATTCTCTAGATTCCCAAGAACAATCCTTAGGATTTGAGGACCATTGAACTTTCATAAGAGGAACATCTTTATTTCGAAGGCGTTTACTCTCCGAAGCGATAATACGAATAGGATGTTGCTCATAAGTCAAATTAGGTGAAACTTCAATTTCTTCCACAATACCGGGCTCAAGAATAGAATCAGAATCTCGAAGGCATTTCCGTAGTTGAGAAACGTGAAATACATCATGAATAGCAGAAAACTGAGCCGGTAATGAAAGGAGATAATCCACGGAACCAATACGTTCGGTGGTGGAAAATGGACGAATATATCGAGGTGCTAACTTTCCCGATCGACTGAAACGCACAACACCCTTCATAGGTGAAACACGAACAAACACAAAATCTCCCATGGAAAATTCTAATTTTCTTCTTCGGTTGTCGGCATAGGATTTTTGCCTGCTTTGGGCTTCTTTCATCCTATGACGAATAAGGTCAATCTTTTTTGTGGAATCACGAATGAAATCTGGACCTAAAACCAGCTTCTCACCGGCCTCAAGCCAACAAGAAGGAGATCGGCATGGCCTTCCATAGAGTGCCTCGAAAGGTGTCATACCAATACTAGATTAAAAGCTATTATTATAGGAAAACTCAACAAGAGAAATATGATCTTCCCAACTTCCACCAAAATCAAGAACACATGCACGAAGAAGATCTTCAAGAGTTTGATTCACACGCTCGGTTTGTCCATCGGACTGAGGATGATAAGAGGTGCCAAAATTAAGCTTCGTTCCCAATGCTTTTTGAAGACTCTTCCAAAATCCACTAGTAAACAATGGATCACGATCACTAACAATAGAAGTAGGAACTCCATGTAATTTAACAATTTCTTTAATAAAGAGCTTGGCCAAAATAGGAACGATCCGATTGGACCAAACGGGAATAAAATGGGCAGATTTAGTAAGTCTATCAACGATCACCCATAATCTATCATGACCCGAACGAGAACGGGGAAGGCCGTCTATAAAATCCATGGAAATTTGATCCCACTTCCAATTTGAAATTTCTAAAGGTTGCAATAACCCACTGGGCCTTTGGTGCTCGGCCTTAACGAGTTGGCAAGTCATGCAACGCTTAACAGAGTTAGCAATATCAGATTTCATTCCATCCCAATAATAAAGTCGCTTCATATCCGCATACATTTTACTACTACCGGGATGAATGGTGAATTTCGAACGATGAGAATCTTCTAAAATTTCTTTACGAAGATCATTAATGTTTGGCACGATAAGTCTACCAAATTTTCGAATACCGCCACGAGAATCAATATCAAAGTCTCTCTAACTTTCAATACCAATTTTAACCCTACAACTTTGGCTAAGAAGAGCCAATTCGGGATCTAGCTTTTGAGCTTCAAGGGTGCGGTCTAAAAGAGAAGGATGAGCCTCAAGGCTACATAAAGCCAAAGATGAACATAAATCGGATTCACGATCTCGAATCTCACAAGTGGATGAAATTCTGAGATCATTCCATTCGGATATCATCATAGAAACATGCTTGTAGCTTTCGGCTAAGGGCGTCGGCAACAGAATTTCCCTTTCCGAGAGTATATAGAATGTCCAGATCATAAGATGCAAGGGACACGAGCCAACGTTGTTGACACAAATTAAGTTCCTTTTGAGAAAATAAATACTCCAAAGATTTATGATCGATACAGAGAAAAAATTTCTCTCCCAAAAGATAATGACGCCAAATTTTAAGAGCGAAAATAATAGCCGCGAGCTCTAAATCATGAGTGGCATATCTAGTCTCGGCTGGCTTCAATTGCCTAGAAGCATAAGCAATAACACGTTCTCTTTGCATAAGAACGGCACCCAAACCAATGCGACTAGCATCGGTATAAACAATAAAATCTTGATTCCTTTCGGGAATAATAAGAATAGGGGCATCGGAAAGGAGTTCTTTTAGTTTCTGAAAAGAAGCTTCGCATTTGTCCAACCAAATGTATTTAACTCCCTTCTTTGTCAAACTAGTAAGAGGCATGGAAATTTTGGAAAAGTCTTTTATGAAATGGCGGTAATAACCTGCCAATCTAAGAAAACTACGGATCTTCGTCAACACTCTCCGGTCTCTTCCAATTTTGAATCGCTTCAATCTTTGACGCATCCACGGAAATTCCGGATTCGGAAATAATATGACCGAGAAACTTCACACGAGATTGCCAAAAGTGGCATTTAGAAAAAATTTCTTTCAATTGATTGCTCCTAAGAGTTTCCAACACAATCTGAAGATGCTTTTCATGCTCCTCCTCGGTTTTAGAATACACAAGAATATCATCAATAAAGATGGGAATAAATCGATCGAGGAAGTTTTCGAAAAATTTATTCATAAGGTCAACGAAATAAGCCGGAGCATTTGTTAAACCAAATGGCATAACTAGCCATTCATAAGATCCATAACGAGTACCGAACGATGTCAAAGGAATGTTATCCTCTGCAATACGAAGCTGATGAAAATCGGTTGCTAAGTCTAATTGTGAAAAGACTCTAGCACCACTAAGTTGATCGAATAGATCACCAATCCGAGGTAAAGGATATTTATTCTTGATAGTAAGATCATTAAGCTTGCGGTAGTCAACGCAAAGCCTAAGTGTACCATCGGATTTCTTTCCAAAAATAGCCGAAGCTCCCCAAGGAGAGGAACTAGAGCGAATAAATTGCTTCGTCTCCAATTCGGATAATTGTTTGCGCATCTCCTCACTTTCTTTATTGGACATACGATAAGGAGGACGAGTAATAGGTAAAGCTCCAGGAATTAGATTAATACTGAATTCAATTGCTCGCTTAGGTGGTAATCCTAAAACGGGCTCAAATATGTCCGAAAATTCATAAACAACGTGAATAAGAGAAATGACATCTTCCTCATCATGATTATCATCATCATGAGGATTTAAAGAATATAAAGATGCAACCAAGTTGGAATCCGAATCACTAAGATCAATAGAAATCTGCTTAACAGATTGAGGATGTCGAAGATGAATAGTCTGCTTAGGACATAGGATTTGAGCTTTATAGCGGTTAAGCCAATCCATCTCCAAAATCATTCCAAAGCCTAAATAACGCATGACATGCAAATCGGCTCGGAAAGAAAAATCACACAAAATAATCTCGACATCTTTACAAAGTAAACTAATTGTTGCGGATCCACCAACCAGATTCGCAGTTCTCAAAGAAGTCATTAAAGCAACAACACTTAAAGAAAAAGTATCAACAAGTTCCTTTGATATAAAAGAATGGGACGCACCCGTATCAAGAACTTGAATAGGTTGATCACGAAATAAAAAAATGCATGTTTGCACAATAAATGGGCAAACACCTCCAAGTCGTATGATTTAGTTGATTATATGTTGTTCTTAATGATTTGGGTGATTTATGCAAATATATAAAATAGATGGACTAAATTGTAAAAGACACACAGATTTATAGTGGTTCGGCCAGAATGTGCCTACGTTCACTTTATATGTTATTCTCCCTTTCTGTTCAGATTACAAGTACAAAGCTTTGGTTACAAGTATCTGAAAGTTGTTTGAAAGTTCTATCTGTGCTTGAGCTCTCAAACTTGTCTGCTATTGTTGTACCCCTGCCCCTCTATTTATAGAGTCAGGCTGGGGGAAGGGGTCCTTAATGTATGTAGCAGCTGGTGGGCCTGGGCTGATGCAATCTGGCCTGGCAAAGTTGGTCCGGAACGCCTTGATTCGGTGGGACTTGGTCCGGTGGTGAGTGATCCGGTGATGGTTGGTTGGAGTTTGATTCGGCTATGTATAGGAAGTGTGTTGGACCGGTAGTGCTTGGGAAAGGAGTTGGTTCGGTGGTGAGGGCGTAGCTTGGTCCGGTGGTGAGTGGTTCGGCAGTGCCTAGAGGTGAGTTGGTCCGGTGGTATCTTCCTTCTTCTTGGTTCGGTGGTGGTGGAAATGCACCCAACATTTGCCCACCAAAGTGGGGCATATGCCAGCATATGTCGCGCTTTGTTTTAGGTCAGTTAGCTTGGGGGAATTCTCATTCGGTTTCAAGTGTCGAACCGGTTGGTTTGGTCGTCCATGTTTGCCTATAAGTATGGGTTTCGCGTCCCTGTTCACCCTTTACCGTTTGAGACTGCCGAATCAATTTAGCACCGAACCAAACTTGAATGCTTGAAATAGCCGAACCAATCAACTACCGAATCAACTCGACTGCCGGACCAGGTGAGTTTTCTTCTGCCGAACGATTTTTTATGATTGAACTACCGAATGAACTCAAAGACTTTAATTTACCGAATGAACTTGGGGGGCTTTGATTTACCGAATGAACTTGGGGGCTTTGATTTACCCAATGAACTCTTATATATATATATATATATATATTACTATGAATGAGATCCCCGACTGTAGGTATTTGCTCGTCTCCATCTCTATACTCCTTGTTCTAACAATACGTTTTCTCCTGTTGCAGATAATGTCTTATAAAGTGGAAACCCGTTCTGACAAGAAGAAATATAAGGACAGAGAAGATTCCTCCACAGTGCCCTTAGCTCAGCCAGGACCGGGACGTCATGGACCCACCCCGAGATCAATAATAGATGGGTACGGCCCTCAGGAGCCCCTGAACTCGCCAGTTGACTGCTTTCCTAGCTCCCTTAAAGAGGAACAGCTCGATGTTATATCTCGTTCTTTCGGGATTGACAGAGCACACATGGTGCTGCCAAGGAATGGAGTTATGCCGTATGACCCTCCTGAAGGATATTTTGCTTATAGCAGGTACCATTGTATGTGTGGGGCCATTCCCCCGATCAATGCTTGGATAGTCAGCTTCATCACCTACTTGAAGGTGGCCCCTTTCCAGCTTCAGCCCAACTCTTACGCTATCTTGCAGAGTCTATTCATCATTTTTCAGAGAAAATACGGACGTCCCCCTTCCAACCGGGAGATCCGATATTTGTACAACTTGAGAGGCTACAAGAAGGGGTCTCCATACATCAGCTTGGAATCAGTCGCGTCCTTCAAGCCGGTCCTGGACTTATATTCGAAGTTCAGCATGTTCAAGAAAGAATGGTTTTTCGTCAAGGATGACTCTGTTTCTATCCATCGCTTCACCTCCGGCTGTAATTTGAAGCTTATTTATAATTTCCGTTCTGACTACAATGCTTCTTCTTATGTGTTTTTGTTTCTTGCTAGCGATAGGTGGCTTTGCGGTCGTAGAGAACGATCGCCTGGTTCAGATGGCTGCGGAGATAGAAGCCATTTCGGGAAGGGAGAGGTCAGCTTCTTACCTGATCAGGAATGCTACTCTTCTATAGCACAACTTGAGTCTACCACGTCAGTCTGTGGTCAAGCAGAGAGACGCAGCTGAGGAGAGGGCTGCCAAAGCTAAAGGAGGGGCCACGACAAAGAGCAGTAAGAGAAAACCCTTCTCGATACCTCCAGTCGCCGGGGGGAAGAAGCTCATGAAATCCGATGGACCCTCCCCTAGCACATGTCCAGATGTTCCAGAGGAGGAAAATGTAGAGGAGGAAAGAGGCGAGGAGGAGAGCGGAGGTGATGGAGAAGGTGATGGTGGTGATGATGGCGAAGGACAGAGCGGTGATGGCGCCGGGGCTTTGTCTTCTGGGCAAGCAGGGGAGATCCAAGAGTGGACAGATGATGCTTTCCGCCTGGATTTTGAGGGGTGGAGGAAGGATCGGCCTTGGTGGAGAAGCCAAAGAAAATTGATAAGGCCGGGACCGGTGCCGGTCCATCTTCTGAGAGCATTTCAGCTAGGGCAACTCCGGCGATTCAAGGTGAATTTTTGACTCCTCTTTTAACTTCAAATGTTTCTTGGATTACAGTCCCATGCATGCTTGGAACATTTGGTTTTTATTCCAGGAACGGGTAAGGCGGCCAAGACATCAAACATTCGGCACCGCCTCGAACAATTCAAACTCCTCAAAGCTTCCGCTAAACCAAAGCCTCCGACCAATCGTTCCGGGGACGTAGTCGGCTACCGTCCTCTTCTCGGAGTTATTGAAGAGGATATTCAAAAGAAAAAGAGGAGGCGCTCCTTATTCGAACCTTCACCTGGTCCTCAGCCCCCAACCCAGCCCATCCATGATATCACGGGGGAGGATACTGAGTTCATACCCTCTCCGCATCCGTCTGAGAATCCTACCGTTACTCGGATTGATCGTCCCAGCTTGGCTCGTAATCCATTTGCGGGTCATCCAGATCTGGATCCGTGTTCTCATGATATTTCCTTTGATGAGGCTACTGGTGAGCACCTTCTCCCTCGCAATCCTATGGTAAGGTTGCTTGATGAGGCCAAGTCCCTGGACCTCGATTTGCTTACTACTCGGATTGTAACTATGGGGGATGAAGCTAAGGCAAATATCGACCGGGTTGCTGAGGAGATTAGGAAGTTGATGGGGGCATCATGCCCGACTGGTCAAGGCCGGGGAGGAAATTGCGAGTGCCAACATAAGATTGCGGTTAGTGGTTTCCGACCAGGCCAAGCAACTCACCGATCAGGCATCCAGATCTCTCAGCACGAGGCTGCCTCCAAACGGCTAAAGAAAACCATGGAAGAGGCTAGCAGAGCCGAGCTGCGGAAAATGGAGGCCATCTGCAAGGAACGGATCGATATGGCCATTGCAACGGTGGATGAGGTTCGAAAAGCGGATCTCGAGTGGGTAGAGGAGTTATCTGGGAAGCTTGAGGCCATGGAGCTTGCTCAAGCCAAGCTGAAGGAGGAGATGGAGGGGATGAGGAAATCCCTTCAGGCTGACCGCTCGCGATACCGATCGGAGAGGGATGCTGCCATTGCAAAGCTATTGGCTTCTGAGGTCCGAATGAGGAGTTTGAGGAGAACGAGGGGATGATGGATGAGATGCTCCAAGACATGTATTTCCGCACTTGGAAGCAGGGCAACTTATCCTGGATGGATGATTATCTCCGGATCATGGCCAGGATTATCTCCGGGCTTTGGAGGAGGCCAAGGCTGATGCGGATAAGGAGGGTGGCATGGCCTTTAGAATGGATGTGGTTACGGCCCAATTCACTAAGGAGGAGAAAGTGGCGATGAAGGAGGGCATGCGGCTGCTCACTGCTGAGGAGGTAGGTGTGCAGTTAGGGGATGATGATCAAGGAACAGAGGTTGGTAAGTCTTCCCTTTTAGCCTTTTCATAGCTGGGTTGCTTATTGTTTATTCAATGAATTCTTCTCCTGAATTGGACAGGCGGGACCTCTGAAGCGCCAACTAACTCTGGTCAGCATGCTGGAAGTTCTGAACCGACGGTTAAGTAGACCTCGGAGGGCTAGCAGGATAGAGGCGAATCCCCGATGCAGTCGGCTCCTTGACTTGATCTGGACATTTTTCAGTTTACTTGACATTGTTGTCTATGTTAGTCTTAAAAAATTAATGTAATTGTCAGGCTGTAATTATATAACGAACAACTTGATTTTTGGCATGTAACTTTATAACATAAGCTGATTTTGTCATGTTTGAATGCTGTCGTTATTTTGATGTGTTGCATAAAATATAGTTGTACATGTTTTAGTGATTCAATTGTGTTTGACGCTAAGTTCTTACTTAAAATATAATTTCATGTCTTGCAATGTTAGTGTGATGTTCGAATAAATTATAGCTACATATTTATATACAAGAGAAGAAAGTACCGCCCTTCAAGTTTTAGCTGTAGACGGTAGCTTTGAATGCCTTATGTAATCGAATATGGAATGCAGCTGAATGACCTGCCATCCAGCTGTGAGTTCTTATTCCCATTAGCGAGTGTCTCCTATTTTGTGTCCTGTACTTTAGTGATCGTTATAGAGGATAGGAGGAAAGTTTTTATAAATAAAATGGAAATATAAGAAATGGTAAAACTTCCAATCACGGAAGGCCTTCGACGCGCTTAAGTTCGTGGAAAACGGGCTTTGTAGTTACTTTCCCCAGCTGTGGGTCTTGGAGACATTTGTCACCCATCTTACACCTCCGCGGGGAGTTTTTCTTTTTTACCACAGCCGTACTTAAGACACATCGGAGCCGGGATCGCGCATGGTAACTACCTGGGCCATTATGGCCCGTAATCGTGGGTATTATTCGATTTACCGTGGCCGGCTTGCGCGGGTGCCGATCGTCAACTGTAAACTGCCCCTGGCTGGCCACACCTTCTGTTGGGGCTTATAATCGGTTACGGTTGCCGGCGAGCCGAACGACGTAATGAGCTGCCTAGGCCATGACTGGCCTTCTCGACGGCTTATAATCGGATCATTACAGTTGGCTTTAAGGGCCGTCACGAGCAATGAGTTAACCCGCAACAGAGGGATGCTGGAGCAAAAGTGTCTCATTGACGAGGGCTTAGATTCATATGACACCTGTTAGGTTTTGTCCAGGTGAAGTTGTGTTGTGATGCCCTGAATGGAGATGCCGTCTACATAGGATTTTGTTCAACAGAAAAGGATAAAGCTCAGTAAGTATCCAAGATATAAAGGAACAAATTAAAAAAAAGACAAGTTTTTAAAGTGGTTCGGCATGAAGATGCCAACGTCCACTGATCCTCTTTGTTAATTCACTTTATATGGGCAGTACAAGTTAAGAAAAGTATCGACGAAGGTGTTGGATGTTCCATGCCCTCTGGAACACCTCTCCGTCCACTGTTGACAAAATATAAGCTCCGTTGTGGAGATCTTTATGAATTACACATGGTCCGTCCCAGATTGGATCTAGCGCTCCGGGGCGCGTGAAGATTCGCTTGAGAACAAGATCTCCTTCTTGTAAGCTGCGATGCTTGACTTTGGAGTTGTATTGTGCTGCCACTTTTTGCTTGTGAGCTGCTGCTTTGAGTGCTGCATCATTTCTTCTTTCTTCGATTAGATCAAAAGACATGTGGAGGAGTTCTTCGTTCTCTTCTGAGTTGTAGTGGATCCTACGGTGAGATAGCACTACAGTTTTAACTGGGAACATGGCCTCCGACCCGTATGCCAAAGAGAAAGGAGTATGCCCTGTTGATGTTCTGAAAGACGTCCGGTAGGCCCAAAGTGCCGTAGGAAGTTCATCCACCCAAGCGCTTTTTGACTTTTCAAGCATCTTCTTGATTAGAGTTTTAAGAATTTTGTTGACAGCTTCGACTTGTCCATTTTCCTGTGGATAGGCCACAGATGAGAAGCTTTTGTGAATTCCGTGCTCTTGGCACCAGTCGACGAACTCCTCGCTGTCAAACTGCAGTCCATTGTCCGATATGATTTTGAGTGGAACCCCGTACCTGCATAGAACATTTTTGATCAAGAAGTTAATAACTTTTGCCGAAGATATTTTATTTAGAGGTTCCGCTTCCACCCATTTGGTGAAATAGTCGACTGCTACTATAGCATATTTGGCTCCGCCTTGGCCCATCGGCACTTCGCCAATCAAGTCAGTTCCCTATACTGCAAAGGGCCAAGGGCTGGTCATTTGAGTAATCTCATTTGTTGGTAATCGAGGAATCTTAGCAAATTTCTGACATCTGTCGCATCTTTTGACGAAGTCTAAGGCGTCTTTGTTTAAAGTGGGCTAGTAATATCCATATCGGAGCATCTTGGCCAGAGTCTTTCCACCAGTGTGATCTCCGCAACTTCCTTGATGGATGTTGGATAAGATTTCCTTGGCTTCCCTTCCAGCAACACACCTTAATAAGGGGTTAGAGAAGTCGCGCCGATAGAGGATGCCTTCTTGTATTGTGTAGCGGAAAGCTTTCCTCAAGATTTTCTTAACTTCGTTACGCCCGTCGGGTAGTGTGTCATCTTGTAAGTATTTCCGAATAGGAGTCATCCGAGTTTCTTCTTCGATTGCAGCTATCAGATCTTCTTGCTCGAAACTTGGGGCAAGTTGTTTCGAGATGGTTACTGTTTCGGAAATGGTGCTATTCTTCATGCTAGCTTGCTTTGCCAGTTCGTCGGCCTCTCGATTCTCTTCTCGAGGAATATGTTTGATTAAATAGTGATCTAATTGATCGAGCAGTAGCTTGGTCTACTTTAGATATGCTGTGAGTCGTCCTCCTCGAGTCTGAAACTCTCCTAGTACTTGGTTTACGATAAGTTGAGAATCACTATGAAGACATAAAGAACTGACTCCAATTTCTAAGGCAAGTTCTAATCCTGCTATTACTGCTTCATATTCTGCGTCGTTGTTGGTGGCAGCGAATTCCAACCTTAGGGAATAGTGCAGCTTCCTTCCCCTGGGGGTGATTATCACAATACCTTCCCCCGAGCCTTGTTCGTTTGATGCTCCATCTACAAAGAGATTCTACTTGATATCTTTTGTTATTTCAGATTGATCCTTACCTTCGTTGGTAGTGAATTCGGCAATGAAATCGGCCATGGCTTGTCCCTTGATGGCAGTGCGAGGATGGTAGGTGATATCATATTGACTCAGTTCAATGCACCATTTAAGTAGTCGCCCAGAAGTGTCGGGACGATGGAGTCCTGCCTTAGCAGTTGATCGGTTTGAACTCTGATGGAGTGGGATTGGAAATAGTATCGCAGTTTCCGTGATGTGATTAGTAAACAGTATGCTAGCTTCTCAAGTTTAGAATATCTGGCTTCTGCCCCCTAAACCTCTTACTTACAAAGTATACCGGCTGTTGCACGCGGTTGTCTTCCCTTACCAGAGCGGCGCTTAGAGCATGAGATGATACAGCAAGGTATAGGTATAGTTCTTCGCCTTCATCTGGAGTTGAGAGTACTGGTGGCCTTTGGAGGTGTTCGATTAGGTTACGGAAGGCTGTTAAGCAGTTGTCAGTCCATTCGAACCTTCCTTTGTCTTCCTTTAGAGCTTCGAAGAAAGGGACGCACTTGTCAGTCGCTTTAGAGATGAATCTGCTCTGGACGGCCACTTTTCCTTTTAGGCTTTGCATTTCCCTTCGAGTGGAAGGTATCTCGATATCTCTCAAAGCTCGGACTTGTTCGGGGCTTGCTTCAATCCCTCTGGCAGGGACGATGAATCCTAAGAACTTCCCTGATGATACTCCGAAGGAGCACTTTAGGGGGTTCAGCTTCATTCCACATTGGCGAAGTACTTGAAACATCTCGCCCAGGTGGCTTACTTGATCGTTGGCTATCCTCGACTTCACTAGCATGTCGTCCATATAAACCTCCATAGTTCGTCCTATTAGTTCTGCAAACATCTTGTTGATGAGGCGCTGATAAGTAGCTCCGGCGTTTTTAAGTCCAAAAGGCATTACTCTGTAGCAATACAATCCCCGGTCAGTGATGAAACTAGTGTGGTCGTGATCGGGGGCATGCATAGGAATTTGGTTATATCCTGAGTATGCGTCCATAAAAGATAAGAGTTCGTGCCCGGCTGTGCTGTTTACAAGCTGATCGATTCGGGGGAGTGGGAAGCAATCCTTCGGGCAAGCGTCATTTAAGTTAGAGAAGCCAATACACGTTCGCCACTTCCCATTAGCCTTCTTTACTAGTACCGGGTTGGTGATCCACTCTGGGTAGATAGCTTCTCGGATGATGTTATTGGCAAGTAGGTTCTTTACTTCTTCATCGAGGGTTGCTGATCGTTCTGCCCCCATGCTTCTCTTTTTCTGTTTTACCGGCACCTTGGTAGGATCGATGTTCAGTACGCGGCATGCTACATCTGGGGAGATTCCAGTCATGTCAGCGTGCGTCCATGCAAATACATCCAAGTTGTGGTGGAGAAAATCAATGAGTTGATTCTTCAATTCTGCCTTTAGCTGAGATCTGATTTTCAATAGTCTACTCGAGTCGTGTTTTTCTACAGATACAAACTCCATAGCCTCTGCAGGCTCGGTGATAGCCTCCTCCTCCCCGTTCCTAGCGTCTAATTCGTTGAAAGGATCACTGGTATACCGAAGAGGAGGGGCTTTCTTTAGTTGCTATGCTTCCAGGTTTTTTGTGCAGAGAGTAGTCTCTACATTCTTCCCATTATCCTTCCTGCGGTTATTGCGAAGTTCAGTTACATAGCAATCTCGAGCAGCATCTTGATCTCGCTCTACTTCTCCTATTCCGTTGTCTGTTGGAAATTTCATCTTCAGGCACCACGGGCCTAGGACAATTTGGAAGTCAGACAATGCTGGTCTTCCCAAAAAGGCGTTGTAGGCCGAGTGGTTCTCTATTAGCACAAATGTTTGTTTCCGCACAACGGAGCGGGGATGACTTCTATTTCGACAAA
The DNA here is from genome assembly GCA_030765085.1 of Allium cepa. Classification (NCBI taxonomy): domain Eukaryota; kingdom Viridiplantae; phylum Streptophyta; class Magnoliopsida; order Asparagales; family Amaryllidaceae; genus Allium; species Allium cepa. Next base: position 563,633,972 of record CM060939.1, read on the forward strand.
GAGGTCCAATTGCCCGAGGGGCATCTTCGCAGCTCCAGTAAAACCGTGTAGTGGTTTGTTGCAGGGAGACACATCCTTCATTGACAGTTTCATTTTGTCAAAAGCATGCTTGAATAGAATGTTTACGGAGCTTCCAGTATCTACCAGAATTCGAAAAACTTCAGCTGGGCCGAACCAGACAGAGATAACCATGGGATTCATGTGAGGGTACTGCCTTCCTTCTAGGTCTCGCCTACTGAATGTGATGTCATTATCCTCTTTCCGCTTCGGGTGGCGTTCTTCCATGACGGAATTGATGCAGTCCACATTGTTTCTAAGTGACTTTTCATATCTTTCCATTTCTTCCCAGTTTCTGTCGGCGATGTGTGGTCCTCCCGATATTGTATGGACCACTATCTTCTCTTGACTGGAACCGCTGGTGTTGTGATTTCTTCCGCCTATCTCTGGGTGGAGTTGCCCTGGGTTCTCCTTGGCAGGAGCTGGAGTCCTGTCCCGACCCTTTACATAGTGTTCCAATCTCTTCGTTCTGATGTGTTCTTGAATCAGGTCCCGGAGATGACGGCATTTATTGGTATCATGCCTATGGGATTCGTGGAAAGGGCAGAACTTTCCAGATTTGATTGCATGATCTGATTCCTTCTTGTACGGGGGGCGTTTGTATTTAAGCTCGTCTTGGGTGGCCAGGAAGATGTTTTCGACTGTTTCATTCAAAAGAGTGTAAGCGTCAAATCTTGGTCCTGGCCGATATAGGCGTTTTTCTCCCTTCCTGCCCCTAGCATTGTCTCGAGAGTCATTTCTTCCGACGTCCTTCGCTGCAGCGGGTGCGTTGCCATGAGCTGCCTTGGCTTGTTGGCCTGTCTGCCTTTCGGTGGTAGCGTCTTCAAGTCTCATATACTTTCCGGCTTTATGGAAGAAATCGGGTAAGGTAGCTGGTTTTTCTTTCGTTAATCTACTGGCAAACTTGGTATCCGGATGTACGTAGCTACAAAGAGCCATTAGGATAAGTTTCTCATCGGCATCTTGGACTGCGGCCGCTGCGGCATTTAATCGGGTTAGATATTGTTACACTGTCTCTCCGGGCTTCTGTTTGATATTAGATAGGGAATAAGCATCCTTGGGTTGTTCCACATGAATGTGAAACTGGCTGATGAACTTTTCTTTCAGCATTTCCCATGAGCTGATGGATCCTTGGGGTAGATGGCAGAACCAGAAGGTAGCTAGATCTGCCAAGAATAGTGGGAAGCATTTACATAACACTCCCTCTGTTGCTCCGATCATGAACATATGCTGTGTGTATCTCTGCAAGTGTACAACGGGGTCAGAGGTTCCCTTGTAAGGTTCCATTGTTGGTATTTTCCATTCCCGGGGGGGTGATGGCAGTTTCGATATTGCGGGTGAAGGGGCTGGTTATCCTAGTGCCTATCCCTCGATCCCTTTGGTCCCGTTGGACGCACTCTCTGAACAATCGCGTCATCCTTTTATCAGAACTTGGAGCGGATAGAAATGAGTTTGGTTCTTCTCTGCGGGATTGATTCCGTCCAGATGACCTGTAGGGATGGTATCGTCTATTACTCCTAACATTCTCCGGTGGCGGTCTTCGGTCTTCTGGGAGCATGCTGGGGTCAGCCACAGTTGGCCCTTGCCTCGATCTTCCCTTGCTGGGCTCTGTCCTAAGCATTCCCTCGGGTCCAACTTCGGGCTGGACTCCAGCTCAGCCCCGTCCATTGGTGTTCCCATGGTTAGGTAGCACGACAGGCTCAGCCATATCCGACCACTGCCTGGTACCTCCCCCGTTGGGTTCGGTTCTAAGTGTTTCCTCGGGTCGGAATTCGGGCCGAGTCTGGCCTCGGCTCCTACCATTGTTGTTTCTGTGGTTAGCCTCTTCGAAGAAGAAAGACCTTTGTCGCCTCCCAGATCCTCCAAACTGGGACTCACCCCATGATTCGGTGTTGCGGTTGGATTCTTCAGCATCCCTTAAGCGTGACATAAGTTGGACCACCAAGGCTTCTTGTTGAGATGCGAAGCGGTTAGTTAATTCAGCCACAACCCTATCCAGATCTGCCCTAGTAATTGGTTGTTCCATAGCAGGGGCTGTCGGATTTTCCTAATTTCCATTTGCTGTTGGAACGGAATGATTCTCTTGATCTCTGATCACTGGATCTGGGATACTACTAGTTGCGATGTTCTTTCCTTTGCTAGCATCTTTCCTCTGCCTGGGAGGCATGTTTTCCAAGCAATGAGCGATGCCATTGGAAAGAAGGTCGAGTGAGAGAAGCTGAAGCTTCTAGCTCGAGTTCTTAGTGAAAGCACCAAAAATGTTTGCACAAAAAATGGACAAACACCTCCAAGTCGTATGATTTAGTTGATTATGTGTTGTTTTTAATGATTTGGGTGATTTATGCAAATATATAAAATAGATTGACCAAACTGTAAAAGACACACAGATTTATAGTGGTTCGGCCAGAATGTGCCTACGTCCACTTTATATGTTATTCTCCTTTTCTGTTCAGATTACAAGTACAAAGTTTTGGTTACAAGTATCTGAAAGTTGTTTGAAAGTTCTATCCGTGCTTGAACTCTCAAACTTATCTGCCATTGTTGTACCCCTGCCCCTCTATTTATAGAGTCAGGCTGGGGGCAGGGGTCCTGGATGTATATAGCAGCTGGTGGGCCTGGGCTGATGCAATCTGGCCTGGCAAAGTTGGTCCGGAACGCCTTGATTCGATGGGACTTGGTCCGGTGGTGAGTGATCCGGTGATGGTTGGTTGGATTTTGATTCGGCTATGTATAGGAAGTGTGTCGGACCGGTAGTGATTGGGAAAGGAGTTCGTTCGGTGGTGAGGGCGTAGCTTGGTCTGGTGGTGAGTGGTTCGGCAGTGCCTAGAGGTGAGTTGGTTCGGCAGTGCCTTAGGGGTGAGTTGGTTCGGCAGTGCCTAGAGGTGAGTTGGTTCGGCAGTGCCTAGAGGTGAGTTGGTTCGGTGGTATCTTCCTTCTTCTTGGTTCGGTGGTGGTGGAAATGCACCCAACAATGCCATTAAGGATAGAATGAGAAATACCTTGACCACGAGAAGTGTTGCTAGGGGCTTGTGCAACATTTAACTTTCCCTCCTTCTTGCCTCGAAGTTTGGGACATGAAGGTAAAAGATGACCCGAACTTTTGCAATAGCGACAAAAGAGAGGTTTCGGACATCTATTGGCATAATGGTCTTTAGAACCACAATTGTAGCATTGCGCACTACTAGGGGTAGGAGTCTTTGCTACAGAAGCTGCATGTTTCCCTTTCTTATTGGGATAAGGACCTTTAAATTCAATAGGCCTTTTCTTGTTGTTGTTGAAGTTTGATTTGGCACCCACAACTTCAACATCACTCTCTTTATCTGCCTCTACAAGTCGAAGAGCGATATCAACAAATTGATCAAAAGAAACTTCTAACTTTAGAAGTAATGGCTTCTTGAGATTTTTGTTCAAGCCATAGACAAATATTTGGTTCTTCTTCAATGGGGTGTTTATATATTCGACCCCGTATTCAGAAAGTGACTCGAATGATGCGACATAGTCTGCCAAGGAGGATTCACCTTGAACAAGGTCTATGAAACGACGAGCCAATGTCACCTTCTCAACTTCTGGCACAAATATTAGCTCGAATCGTTCCCGGAATTTCTCCCAAGTAAGATCTGCTTCAATAATTTCAGAAATAAGAAGCCCATACCAATCTAATGCTCTTTCTAGGAGCATACTTGAAGCCACTTGAACACGGTGAAGATAAATTAGATTCATGCGAGTAAAGATGCGATCGCATGTTTTGAGCCAAGCTTGGACTTGAATGACACTTTCGAAACCCTTAAACGGCTTCCCACCAAAGTTGGTATAGTCACTACACAAACATGCAGATCCAGACTTAGGTGAGTAGGCTCTGGACTGGTTCCGACAGCTTGAGCATTCTTCACGAGATCTGAAAGCTGTTGGGCAGACATAAATACTCCATCTTGGGGAGTAGCAGTAGATTGACCGACGCTAGGACGGCCAGGTATAACCATTTCTCTTCTTTAAGAAATAAAGAAAGAAAAATAAAAAGGTTATTCACAAAATGAATACCGAACAATAATAATTGATAAAACAAGGTATCACAAAAGAAAATAGGATAGAACGGTTCGAAGACCCGAATAAAATCCTAAGGCACGACTCCTAAGATGGACTTAGACGATGATCCTTGTTAAATTATTCTACATTGTTCCCAAGTTTGGCTCTGATACCAAGCTGTGACGCCCCACCTCTATACCTATGCTAGCCAAGGACACTGCAGGGTCATGTCGTCAACTAGCGAGGAGAATAAGGCTATTGAGGAGCGACCATCTGTGTAATTGCTTTGTGCGAGTACCGATATGCCAGATAAAAATATAACTTGCATTTCAAGAGGGAATCCGACATACCGTTGCAAACTCAAAGCTACTAAACAGTGGCTATAATATCTTTAAAAACAAATATAGAAATATCATAACACAAATCAGTCACAGAAGTTCATATCACAAAGGCGGAAACAGATATGAATATTACACATGAAAGTGTATATCAGAGTAGTGGTCAAACAAGATCCACAATATCACAAAAGAATAGTTACAAGTGCTACACAAAAGAATAAGTATACATCAATGAGTCTATATCTCAAATGTATACAACCAAAAACTACTAATCTAAGTAGTTAGCCAAAAGTCAGGATAATAATCCCAGATGAGAAGTCAAGCAGAAGCACCTGTAACATATCAGTCTGTCCCGAGTATTATTTGATAAGAAAATAATAATGGGATCAGTCTAGCTATAAATATCAGATAAAATGATATAGAATAAGAGATATGACAAAAACGTAAGATAAACATAAAGCCATACTATGATAAGTATGTAATTGAAAATCAATCAGAGATTAATCAACATCCTAAGAATCTTCTCAAAGATCAAAAGAATGTCATACTCTTTAGTTTTATTCACCAAGTCACAAATATCGGCATCATATCGATGCCAATCATAAAAGCTGGTGGATCACAAATTCTAGAAATCATCAATAGAAATCCAAAAATCACCAAAAGGGGGAGGCCTATCACAAAACGGGAGCATGAAAACTCACCAACACGTGTATCACAAACGGGATGCTATCCCATTGTCGCTAATCATAGAGCCGGTGCAACGACGTAGTACAATATCGGTATGCCCGAGGAACCTGAAACTCGAATAATTCGTAACAACGACGTAGTGCAACGGTACGCCCGATGATCCATATAAGCTGGTGCAACAACGTAGTACAAAGGTACGTTCGATGGACCGAACTCCATAAAAGAACATGGGTCGCTAGCCCACAAAAATGGAGTCGAAACTCCAAATAATACATAGGTCATTAGCCTATAAAAGAAATGAGACGAAACTCAATAAAACGAGGTACCGTCCCCTACGTGGACAAAGAAACATAGCATATCGCTAGTCTAAATCATAAATATGATCATCATCAATCATCAAGAAGTGTCAATTACACTAAGCTAGTAAATATATGAGCTTAGCTTCATGTCCCACAACCACTAGCTTAACTTAAATATTTACGAACAAACTGTAAGTATCCACTTGAAAATTGTCACAAGAAATTCAATCGAACAAGTCCAAGAATTAACCGACGAAGCAAATGCAAGCGTTTCATACCACTTGTTTTACTAAGCCGTTTAATTAGATTTCTCGTACGAGTAGGTTTGTATATACTAATAGATTGGAAAACGGTTTAAGAAACGAACTTTGTAATAAAATAGTGTTGAAATCGTTTTAATGGAAGAGTTTTGATATTTACTACTAGAATAGAAACCTTCACGTTTTAAAGTGATAAAGCACAAAAATGATTGTAGAAACAATCAATCACCAAAATTTCACGTTCGAAGACGTGAATAGAATCCAAAGAAATCGATACTGAATCCATCAAAATATATGATCACAAAAATTCCGAAGAAAATGTCATCAAAGTGGAAAATAAATGATAACAACAAATCAGGGAATCAACATGAATCGATTAAATTTGGAAACCAAGCAAAAGTAGGCAAAAATAGGCATAATAGGCAAATCGGAGCAGGTCAGTCGACTGGCTCACTGAGTTCAGTCGATTGACTGCGGGAAACCGAGCCCCCAAGCCTATACAGACAGCCTCCGGAATGCTTATTAGCTACAGCCAGTCGACTAACTGCAAAGGTCAGTCGACTGACTGGTGCTTAGGCAGTTTAGCCTATATAATTGATGTGCAATCACATCCAGTTCACGACCGAACGAGCAATGGCACTAGGGATTTATACCAATCGGCAACCCGGCCCTATAGGCTCTTCGATGCATCACCAAAAACATGTTCAAACGTCCATAAAAGGATTTTCATAGATTTTGCTTTAAAAACACAAAAAGTTGGAATATATACCAAATCAATCCAAGCCAAAATCAAACGCATATGAATAAGAGTTAGGAATTCATACCTAACAATCAAAAGATAGTTATAGACATGGATGTGAGATAAAAATCTCACCTTTAAACCCAAAACTATGAAGAAGAAGCTATAGAGCAATGGCAAGAACAATCACTCTTCAATTCCAACCTAAAGAGCTCGAATCTAAGCTTAAAAGAGAAACATTTCCTAAATTAGATTTAGGAATTTCTGAAATTGGTAAGAGAATGAGTTGGAGAAGAAGAAGAGGAGGCTTACCAAAGCTTCTTCTATAAATTTGAATTAGAACTTGATTTGCAAATGGAAACTAGGGCTTGGAGTTTTAATTTCCCATTCCTCTCTCCATTGTTGCTAAAGCTTGAGTATTAGGAAATAGAAATGAAGTAATGAAGAGAAGAGGGGTGAAGCTTGGGTCTAATGGGCTGAAACCAAACCAAAGCCTTAAATGAAAAAGTAGCAAAATTCTACTTACTACAAACATATCGAAGTTTATACTCAAAAGGTCGCAAACGTCATTTTGAACTCAATGGGGGTGGTCTCGAGTCCTATTTCGACTGTTTGCAAAAAGTAGCTTTTCGGTCAATTATCCGACTGACGATGAATTATTTTAAATAAAATATTTAAATATTCAATCGTAATATATGCGGGTTGTTACATTTATCAAGGCAACAATCAGGTAGCATCCATTGTTTATTTATTTATTTAAATTTTAATTTATATCATTATATGTAAGTATACTAGAATTTAAAATATCACAAATTTATATATCCGCCTGTTGTCAATTCTATGTATATGCATATCCCAAAATATTAATATAAATTTTGTATATTTTTGTTTTTAGCTATGATGCCAACAAAACATCTTTTTAAGTAATGATATTTTAAAAAAATAAACTCTTTTTTTACTTTAAACTAGTTACATATTCATTATGTGTGTACTTAAAATTTCTTGTTTATATGTTTTCAACAAAATACACACACACATACACCAACATATGAGTTAAGACCAAAAACTATACATACATACGTACATACATATGTAAGTATATTATGTATCTTAATTTTAATTACAATACAATAACTTATATAAATAATTATATATACACACCTTATATATATATATGATATAAACAACTTTTTAAATAAAAAATGATTTTAATAACATTTCCATATGGAAATTAATTAAAAAAATCATAATTTTTAAAATTCGCCTAAAATTAAAAAAAGTGATTTTGTCATAAATCTTTTAGGCTAAAAATATAATTTATATGCAATTTTGTATTATTTATAAATTATATGATTTTATATTTATAAATAATATTTTATAAATTTTTAAACATATTTATATGAATATGTTATATTGCTTTGTGAAAAAATTATTGCGTTTTATTTCATATATAAGTATATATTGATATTTTAAATTTATAAATAGTTGGTTCTAAATTTAATTTCAAATAAGATAGTAGTTTGAATTTAGGAATGATTAGAAATTTTGAATATTTCTTTAGGTATTTTAATATTGTATTTGAAATTGGTATCTTACTTAAAATACATTTATACATAATTATTTTAATGTGTGTGTGTGTATGTGTATGAATGTATATATTTACTTGCATGTGTGTGCGTATATTTATTGGATGCATATATTTAAGTATACTATAAATTATATTATTTTTAAAGTAATATTAGACAATAAACATATACATAAAGGGGTTAACATGTTCGATGTGATGTAAATCTCAACAGTTATCTACGGGCATTTTAAACCATGTCCACATTAATTGTTGCATATGCACGTATGCTTATACGTGTATTTAATACACATATACATATTGTACAACACTTTTATAAACAAATAAAATCTTTCTGTTAATCAATTAAATAAAATAATAATTTTTAAAAACTATTTAGATTGGATCCAAATTAATTTAGACATCATAGGCACAATAAGATCTAAAATGGTAAAAAAAATTGAAATTATCCAATTTAACCCATTGTGTGCTGACCTAGTTCCAATAGTAGTGTCAGAGCTCAATAATCAATACAGTCTAAATTAGCAGTATTATGGCCAACTTATTAGGCCTACCCATTTAATATGATGTCTAGAAAAGTATTGCCTAGGCTATGCTTGGATAATCACATACCATAACTTACTAAGCTACCAGCATGACCCGTAAAGTGAAGTAAGCCCAAAGGTTACCCTAATATAAAGGCATCATTTGAATTTGGGCCTTGTACTAATTTATCAAAATCTATTTTAAAATTAAAAGGTTAGATTTTAAGTAAATGAAAATTTTATAAATGTTATAAAGTAATTTTTCAAAATAATTTTGAAAATTCGGTAATTAATTTTGAAAATTATATAAAATTAATTAGATTAAAAAATTAAGTAATTAATTTAATTAAATAATACACAGGTGTGTGTGTATGTATATATATACATATAGATATTGATATATATTGAATTATCTTAAAATGTTTAGGGTAATAAAAATATATATAAATTTTGACATAAATTATAATTAAATTGAAATTGTTTAGTCAAATAAATTAATTAAATGTTTAATAATAATATAATACATATGTCTTAAGATATATGTGTGTAGTTATAAATTTCATAGTACACATATTCAATTTAAAATGTTTATAAGAATAAATTAAAATTAATTAAAGCATTAATTAATTAAGTAAGGTTTAACTAATAAAATTAATATAAGATTATTATATTAGTTAATTAAAATGTTATATAAAAATTAAACTTATACAATATGAATGTGGGAACAATAAGAAATCCTAATTAGATTTCTAGAATAAATAAATATGTACACCCTGATTTCAGATGTGCATTACACTTAAATCACGAAGGTATTTCATAAGAAGTACATTATTCCATAAATCGATATCACTTAACTAAATATATATATATATGTATATATAAACGATTATGAATCTTTAGTACAAATGTTATCCTCTACCATTAATAGATTCATAAATTACATGCATACTCTCTAATTGTTGAGCGAACTCACGCTATGGATATTATGTGTATTATTATTAGTATATAGATTAGAAGAGTTAGGATAGCTATATTTATTCATTGAGAAAGCTCAAGGTGTATATATACAAATATTTGGGCTATCGTGAAATGATAAGTACGAGAAAATAATATCTTTCGATGTGTTGAGCAAACTCAATGTTGAAATGAGAATAGAACAAAAATTACATCTTAGGAGTTTTATATGACACAACTGATAAAGTGTTCATTTAAAGGCCTATGATTTGTCGAATAAGCTCAAGGTTAGAACGCTAAAGCATACGAGTCCTAAGACTGATTAGAGAAATCGAAAGATATATGTGCTTCATCTAAGAGTTTTGAGAAACATACATAATATTATAGTGGGACTTTATTGGAAAAATGAAACGGTAAAATCTAACATGTATAATATTATAAGAACATCTATTACGTATAATTTAAACTGATCTACTCTGATAAATTTATGCAATCAATATAATTGGTAAACTGTTCATCATTTAAAATATACAAGTGAAATGAATTAAGATTGAATTAGGAATATAAAATATACTTATTAATAAATATTTTGCACATTCTTGTTTCAAAACTCATGCAAGCCCTTAATTATACAACTACTAAGTATGTTCGAAACTTGGTTGCTTATGTATTTATTTACCTAAGACCGCATATTCTCATTTATGAGTTTCAAAAACTAAAAGCAATACAAGATGTGGATGTTTCATCCATGTTTGATTACATATAAAAGTTATAAGGTAAAAGGCCACAATTCGTAATGTATGAACCTAGATGTAATAAATTCATTCAAAATAATAAGTAAACATAGTGTGAGATCGTGCATTTAAAATGAGTGACTACAATCATAATCTTGTTGTGTTAAATGTAACACTGGACCACAGCTACAATGTAGGTTTAAGAAATCCATCACTGAAGTGTTAGTTTGATCAGTTTACATAATATGCAACTTATTCAATATCCCTAAATGTTAAGGATAACTGAATATATTTTTGTAAAGAGCTTGTCATGGTCTTGTAGTAAGAGTTTTCTATTGAATGATACAACCATTTGGAAAGGACAACGAATGTATGATGATTGATGTAACTTAAGGCATAGTTGGGATGAAGAGAGTGAATGATCACTTGTGTTTCATAAAGAAACAATGGAAATGAGAATTACATAAAATACTAAATGATATTCAATATGGAATGAGAAATATGATTTATACTCCAAATGCATTTTCGTATATAGGAAATTATTTTTTATGAGATTTATTTCTCAGAGTTTAAGATATTTGATCTGAAAACTATCAATTTTAAACCAATTACAATAAAAGAAATAAATAGCCCACATTAAGTGGTTGATTGGAGTTTCATTTTTCATATGATATTGTATTGATTGTGGAAATAACAGGAGCACACCATATAATATTTTTTGGCAATCACGTCGAGTTAGAGAATTGTTTTCGTAAACATACCAAGTATTATTTATGACATAATAACTATTTTTAGTATTAATAGAAAATACACATAGTTCTATTTTAATATGAATATTTTGGATATTTATTATAAAGTAAAACCATAGTAGTGGTATTTGTTGTAATAAAAAAAGTAACGCAGTGGAAAATATAGAAGTATTTGAAAATTTTCAATTATTTTGTAATTATTGACTTGGTTACAATTTTGAGGAATAATGCTTTAATCATGTGATTATGAATCATATGATACCAGTGAATTATATTTAAGATGATAAAGGGTAAAGCAACCATTCAGTGAGAGCGTATAAATGTTGGTGAACTCTTCGGATTGATACATGTAAATGTACGTAATCATAAGTCTAATAATACCAAAACAGTTCTATATACTTCGCTAAATTCATCAATGAATTACCAAAAATTATGAACATGTGTATGTGATTCACATGTAGTATATCATGATAAGTTCATGAAATACAAAAGGGAGTAAATAATATAACGTGTAGAAGAAAATAAAATGATTTGATTTGATCGAATGGGCAATATTGAAAAAGGTTCTAAATGAATAAAGATTCAATATCAAAAGTCACTCCTCTCTGCAATACATAATGATGTGTCAATAAGGAGTAATCTGGCTTTATTGAACAAAGTATGATTAATAGTGTAACGATCCCATTTTTAAGTCAAATTTAATTTAGTAATTAATATAATTTTTAGGATTAATTTGTGAATTAATCTGAATTTTTCAAAAACAAATAAGATGTGTGTTTGTTATATATAAAAATAGATTGTAAATAGAACTTGAATTTGAAATTCAAAAATAAATACATTAAAAGTAAATTGGATTTAAAAACTCTATATTTTAAAAAAACTAATAAAAGTTTGTTTTCTAAATATAATATATGTATATGTATATGTATATATTGTGATTTGAAAGTTATGATTTGAATTTAATATAATAATTTTCAAAAGCTAATTAAAGGTTAAAATATAACATATATATGTATATAATTAAATTTTAAAATCATTTTATTTAAGGTTATATAAATATTTATAAAAGGAAATGCATTAATTAAAAACAAAAAATATTAAAACATAAGAAATATGTATAAAGATAAATGGAAAATATAATATAAAATAATATAAAAACATATTTAAAATATTAATACATGAATAAAGGCATTTGTAAGCTTTGTATAACATGTATTTAACAAGTGTAAGAAAATTTTATCATGCAATTTAACATGTATAAGATTTTAACATGCATTTAAACATTTGTAACCATTTTATGATACATAATAACAAGTGTCATGTTTTTTTTTTGATTTTCTTCTATTTTTATAAACAAATAGGAAAACAAGATTATAAATACACATCTACTCTCCTTTCTCATTTTCCTTTCACATATTCAAGCTAAAGAAACAAAACCATAAAGAAAAATCAGACCTGAAGCAAATTAAAGCAAACAGTCCTTCAAATTCAAAACCTGGAAGCTATAAACCTAAAACAAGCAAGTCGGTTCAAAAATCAAGTTCAAATTCAAAGCAAAGACCACTTTCCAGATTTTCATAAATCAAAGCAAAGTCCAAGTTTTAGATCATTTTAAGTTTTCAAATTCAAACTGTTACAACCTGAAGCTTAAAAGCAGATCATTCTTAAAACATCAAGCAAGATCCTGATACAAACAGATCATATCAAAAAAAATCAAAACATTTCCCATTTTCTAGCAGGCTCTTTGTTTTCAAACTACAGGTGAGTAAACACTTTTTAAAAAAAAATCAAACCTAGGTATATACTTTGATACATGTGATAATACTTGAAGTTTGTGAGAAAATGTTTGTGTAGATGCTTTCATGTCTGTATCTATATATAAATGACAGGGTGCATGTCTGTGTATAGGCATATATACCCTGTTCTAATTTACAGGCTTAGGATAGATTAAAAATTCAAATCCCCTGTTTCTAATCTCTTATAGCTTATGATCTTTAAAAGTAATTGGTTTGTATTTACCATATTCAACATTTAAAAATACTTTTAAAGTAAAATTAGCAAGAAATATTACTGAATAAGAAAATAACAGTAATGATCAAATATAGGTCAGAAATCGAATGTCTGGAAATTATGTTTTGGTTTTACAATTCGACTAGTATTGGAAAATAATGGTTTTTATTAATAGTATCATGATACCTAAGTTTGTGGTTGATGCAAATTTGCAAGATGAACGGAATCTGCATTTTCGTCAATTCTCGATGATCAGAGAGTGGTTGGGAGTTGTACTTATTGCTGAAGGTAACTGGTTTGCTGGAGATCGTAGGAAAAATGGTCAGGGATTTTGTAGACCACCGTGGTGGCCGAATGACGGCGATTTAGGGTTTTAGACCCAGTTTTGGTCGACGAGAGTTTCAAGACTGGTTCGTCAACGTCGAGGCATCGAACTCGACCGCAGTGGGTGGGATCGACGCGTGGGATGATGACGCAGCTCTGTGTGGATCAGCAGGGCCTCTGATGTTCGAGGGAGGCGATGCGAGGTGTTTTAGTCAATCAAGGTTGGTTCCAGATAGGTGTCATCTTGCTTGATTTTGAATTCCGACGAAATTGAAGGAGCTGGGTGGTCGTGACGGCTCAGGGGAAGGTTGGCGACTCGATGGTGGTCAGAGCCCTGGCCGGAGATGGTCGGTCCTGGTATGCACGTGCACATATGTGTGGGTTGTATCAAAAGGTTGGATTTGGAGAAGAAAGGGTAGCCTCAGGGAAGAGCTCGGGGAAATGACATTGTGGCTCAAGTTTTATTTCGAGATTTTCGCGTGTTTTTAACTGTGTAATAGGTTTTAAGTTTTAAAACATAACAAAGTTTTAAAAAGAAAAGGTGATTCGGGTTTGTACTCGGGAAAAAATTAAAATGGCTCGGGTGGGAACTCGAGTTTGTCTTGGGTAAAGGTTGTAACAGTTTTAAGTTTTCAAATCAATCAAGTTTTTAAATTTTAAATCAACCAAGTTTTGAAATATCTTCTTAAATAAATTTCTTTTAAATAATTGATGTTGATTTAAAGGTTTGGATAAATAAGAGTTGAATAATTTATTTTAACTTGAATTAATTAAGTTAATTCTCAAGTTTATTTAAAATAAATTAAATGGTGTAATTAAGAAGTTAATTAAGAAGATAAAAAATGTTTTTAATTTTTAAGTAACTTAAAGGTCTAAGTTAATTTATGGGTTAATAATAAATTTATTTTAAAGTTTGAATTTTTGAAGTTAATTGCTTTTAAGATTAAATAGATTTGGTTTTAAAATAATTATATATTAGGATAATTATTTGATTTAAATCCCTAAGTGTTTTCAAAGTATAATGATGTAATTTAATAGGGGATTAAGATAAGTGAATTAAGCTTTAATCAATAAAAAGGCCTCAGGTGATTTTGAATAAATTAATTTCAATATTAAATTTAAATAAGATTTAAATGATGATTAAGTAATTAATTAAGATAAAGGGTTTATCTTTAATTAATTTAGGGTCTCGATTAATTAAAGGATCAATAATCAATTAATTATAGGGTAATTAATTAATATACTCAAAGGATAATTAAGTAATTAAGGTATAATTAATTACTTAAAAGGGAAATTACTTAATGTAATTAGTTAAGGGATGATTGATTTATAATTAAAAAGAAATTAATCAATGTAATTAATTAAAGGATGATTTATTAATGTAAGTAATTAAGGGATAATTAATTAGTGTAAGTAATTGAGGATAATTACTTAAGATGGATAATTAAGGATGATTAATTAATTTCATTAATTAATTAAAATAATAGCCAATGGTTTGTAGTTAATTAATGTTAATTAAGTAGGGTTAGGTGATTAATTCATAAGCAACTAATTTATTTTGAGTAAATTAAATTAATTATAATAATATGATTAATTTAATCTTGCTTATGGATGATTGGATTATACTAAATGCCTTGAATTGTTTGATATCTCTTATATGTGATGTTCTGTGATATGAAATGCCTGGATTGAACTGTGATAATGTAAGTTATCTATCTGTGATTAATTTACTGTGGGAATATGTTACTTCTAAATTGAATTAAATTGTTTACTTAAACAACTTGGCCTTTAAAACGGCATTTGAATTTCGATGCGACCGAGGGTCGGATTCCAAATGGTTATCCGAAAACCACATTGAATCTTAAAGGTGGATCTTTTGTTCAAAAGATTAAAAATGGAAATTTGTTGTGACTGTATCCACATGTTTTTAAAATAAGCGCTCATTGTTCGGTTAAGCCGGGAGAGGACATTAAGTCATAAAACCCATTCCAAATAATGATACAACATAATGGGACAGCATTTGAAGACGGTGGTTGAAGACCTAGTATTTTTGAAAACAAAAGAATTATCTGTTGATTGTCTCTGCACCGAGTTGCTCCGATATAGTGATTACCCTAAATGATGGGGAATCCGGACGTGATTAAGGAATATCCGAATTTGCAAGGACATTTTCCTTAATTGGACGAAGTGCCTTCGGTTCCATTCAGACCCAGGATGGACTTGGTGGATGTATGTCTGACGTTACACTTTGAGATGTAAAGCTAGTCCAATCAAATACATTTCTATTTGGTGGCGGAGAATTTATTCTCTTAGCTTAACACCCTTCTCTGAGATGTACGAGCTCAGAGGTTATGTAGTTGATATTACTAGTGATATATTCCCAATTTGGTAATGTGGCATGCTAAATGCTGAGCATTGGATGATCAAAGCATGGCTTTTGTGAAAAGCATAGCTTTGCGGGACGAGACTTCATCGAACCCAACATCTCGGAAATGGTCGAAACAGGAAGGATGCGGCAAGGTTATGGGGGTCGCGCCCCTTAGGGTATGTGCATTTCCTTCTGGATAAAAAGTGGTATCATGGTATGGAGCCTAGATATTTAACTTATGTGGATTTGTTGGAATTTGTGTAGGCGCCTCGGTAAAGGTCGGTTACGACCGGGGATGGCATACTCGTGACAGCTAGTTATGTAGTTACAGAGGTGACCCGGCCTTGTGTTGGCAGAGATCCGGTTAGGTTCTCGGGGCGTCCCTCCAGAGGCGTACCCATTCGGAAAGGAAGTTCCTTAGCCTTGACCATTTGTTGGAAATCCAATCACCCAATACGAGCCCTGTACGGTTTTAGTTGTAGAACCTACTATCTAACATGGTAGCTATAATAGGAATACTATAATGGTACGTATGCTAAGTGAGATTAATATTATACTTTCGAAATGCTTTTCACACTATGTACTAATAATAATATCAAAAGGATTTTCGCGTATCAAGCATGTTTGACTGCTATAAGGAGAAACCTCCCCCATGTGTGCGATTGCATTGAGTGTGAGCCAGGAGACCTTATGGTAGTTTCATTTTCCAAAAAGCATAACGGATTTCTATTTATTTCTTTTTTGTGATTTCTTTTGTTCGAACAACTATTTTTGTTTGCTCACACCAGTCCCATGACTCAATCGGAGTTTATTGTTCCCTTATCTAAACTCTAGGTGCCCAAAATTTTCCACATGGGAAGCCTAGAGTCAGGTTATTAGTAGATGTAGATTTTGGAAGTCTTTGAAGTCTGTAGATTTGGGATCGCATTTGCTTCATTGCAGCATGATAGCTTTGGTTTTGAGCTTTTGGTTTGGAGTTTTGGAGCTTTGGCAATGAAGATGCAGTTTGTCGAATTCTCTCTCTCTCTCTTGGAAGTCCCATGTTGATGCTTCTTTTCCGCTGTCATGTTGTTAAATTCCACTGTTGTATCCATTTTGGCTCTGATATTGTTGGGCATTTGTTGTATCATGTTGTATCCATTTTGTGTATCAATAAAATTCTTCTTTGCCGCTGTGTTGTTTTCACCTAATGTGTTATAAGCTACGGCGAACTAGACTCCAATGTTTGAATCTCCGGCATTCGAATACGGGTGATGTATTGGATGCCAATTTTCGAGCGTTGGATCTTGATTCGTTACAAATAGTAAGTAAAGTTAAGTTAGTTTCTTTCTGTAATGTCATGTATTTAAGAGTAGTACAAAAGGTTGAAATTAATTTCATCAAAAATGTAGCTTACGAAAGCATACAAGATATGTATTTATAACAAACCCCAACATATCCTACGTCAAGGAGTTGACAAGTTGTGATAGTCGATAGATTGTACATAATAATTATTTATGAGGGATATTGTGTGGACCATCCCAAAAGAGTTTGAGACCAATCAATATTGACAAACCAAAATATGTTTTGAATCTAAGTTTCGTAAACTAAAACCAAATTAGTTATACGTATGTATGCATGTATATAAGAAAAATCATAAAATATTTATAAAAACATACACCATTGCATTAATAAAAAATTGTAGTTCCAAGAAATGCCAACTTCGAGGTGATGGAATTTCTCTTAGAAATTATTGACAGTGAAATGGATTCGGATATTATCCAAAGATAATACTGGTTGCGAGGG
The DNA here is from genome assembly GCA_030765085.1 of Allium cepa. Taxonomy (NCBI): domain Eukaryota; kingdom Viridiplantae; phylum Streptophyta; class Magnoliopsida; order Asparagales; family Amaryllidaceae; genus Allium; species Allium cepa. The sequence continues at coordinate 563,651,408 of CM060939.1, forward strand.
ATGAAATGATATCAACCAAATTTTCGCATTAGAATGTCTAATAAATATTCTCGTACATTTCAGATGAACTATGAATTTCTTATCAATGTCGAGGATGGATATTTCTTGGTTGCCAATAAAAATCACAAAGAGTATTGACTCTACCATATAGTATGATGCGTAATTCTAAAATGGATTTCAAGTACATCATCAAATTATGATATTGGCAGTATATCTGAAAGGATATGATCCATCAACTGCAAATGCATCTTCAAAAGAAAGACTAATGCAGTTGGAATATAGTAAACTGAATTGGTAAGAATAACATCGTACATTTAAATTATTAAAATTAGCATAATAAATTCGTCATTCAACGTGCTCAAGTCAATTCAAATTTTACTCATAAAATTATTGCTGATATGACTATGTGTTTTGGTACATATGTGTTGAGATCGAAAATTCTAAGTAATGATTTATATTAAACTATTTACATATAATAACCAAAGTGCCTTGAAGTTGATAGGAGCAATATTGAGTTTGTAGGTTTTTGGATTTGATCCAAAAATGGATATGAAATTATTATGCGACAAGCATCAAAGTTGAACAAGTATTTCGATAGAATTTCAATAACTTGATTTGCAATGGAAATGGAAAGGAAGCATATGTCTATCAGAAAGAACATTAAAAAGGTATATAGATACTTTCAAATTATAAATGAATAACATATTATTGAGTGTTAATGATGTATCTATGTCAAAATCAGTTCTAGTTTGGTTATTTAAATTATCGATATAGGATTTGGAAAAAATCTTTTATAGTCGGTATAAAAGAATGTAAGGAATGTCCCAAATGATATGCATAGACACCATATTAAATGTTTAATATGGAGCATGTAAATGGGTTTCTTATGCATTAGTAATAGGAATATCATACATGCTATATTGTCTATAGTATTGTATTTTGATTATGTATTTTACATAGATCAAATCCAAATTAAGACTGATAAGTTATAGTTAAAAGTATTCCTCATTATTTGTGAAATACTAAAGAATTGTTTATAGAAAGCAATAAGTTTCTTATGAAGAAGTATTCAGACTTGAACTTCATAAGTGGTATCGAACATAATATGTCAATATTAAATTCATGTTTAAACCTTATTTAAGGATCTTTGAGATAGAAATGTTCTAAACAAAAGGTTATAGCTGATTGACATGGTAGGTAAAAAAATAACATAGCAAGTTCATTCATAAAAGGATTAGCTCGATCATTTATCATCAAACTGATCGAAGGGATATGATTGAAATTCCATAATTGGCTCCAAGTGCAAGTAGGAGAATGATAGAGTTAGGGATATGCCTTAGTGGTTATTCTATAAATTATTGTAAATTATTAACTCTGCAATGGAATCCCAATCGAAATAAAAGGCGTTTCTCTATTATATACTTATTATAATGTGTTATTTTATTTATTCATTTAATTTAAGTATATTTAATGGAAAATCCATAAATGATAAGTTTTATGACAGTAATTACAATGTGTTATGTCAGGAAAAAATTATCACAATGGTAATAACCATATCACTTAAATATTCATAGTCAAGATGTATCGAGATGAGATATCATATATCATTGAGACTAGAGTACATAACACTCTCTAAATGTTGGATAGTGTATCACTTATGGCTGCCAGGGACACTAAAAGGTTACATACTGATAGTTATAGGATAATTATGGAGTGACTCGCTCAATAATTTTCTGTTGGTTAATATAACGGAGGTCAAACAAAAAACTTTAAAGTGACAATGTTACGCAATGCTCTTGACTTGATAATATTCTTGAACAATGTGGACACTCCACTTTGATTATAGTTAAATCATGGCATGACGTCCATCGAGCGACTATAGTTGGGTCTAACTTGACATTGAAAGTGAAACACTATTCAATAAAGAATTTACCTCATCGGTTATATAAGGTTAATATCACGGTCAATTATAGTCAACTCAAATTCAAAGTATTTGGCCGTAGCCGTTCGGTAAATAATAATTGTTATTATTGAATCAATGCCTTTTCATTTGGATTATACATGTTGAATGTGGATGATGTTGGAATTTTAACTAATACCAAATTCCATAAGTCCTGGTGTGATATAGTTGATGTAGAGATTAGTGTAAATAATTATCACCGTTGAGGACAACTTAAAATAGTAAATTTGGATTTTATCAAATTATGTATGCGAAAAATTCGACCAAATTATCATAGTACTAGCTCAAGTAATGTATGAACATCAATATTTGAATTATTCGATATTAATCGCTGATTGAATTTACACCTATGAGTCGTATAACCAAAATGTTGAATACTGCAAAGTATCACACAGCTTAATTAATTTACATTTGTTACGAATTGATTAATATTTATGAAATATTAATTATTAAATTTTATTTTATTTGTTTAAATTAGTATTTAATAAAGTGCATATATGAAAGTTTTATGTGTGCATATCGATATACAATATTGATAAAGCTTAAATCATATTCAAACCATATTAATACTAATTGGGATAGGAAGTTTTACTGGCCCAGCTAGCCCTATGATTTGGCTGGCTATAGGGTAGTAAGGAGGAGTGTTTTTTAATGAAAAAATTGATTTTTAATTAGGCTATAGGAAGAGGTAAACTAGTAGACTACAGTCTCCACTTTTCCCTTCTCTCCAACACCTTTTAAACATCACCCCCCTCTCTCTAAATTTGATATGATATTTTGGTGGCCTCCTTTACCTCCATTTCTAGCCTAAAACTATAGGAGCATTCCTCCTCATTTCCAAACAAAATTAATCTATTATAAGTTGTGGTGATTAATTCAAGTCGGCTGCGTATTCTAGAGGCACTTAGATATGATCTATGTGCATAGTTTAATTAAACATTCAAGGTGCTTTATCAAGGCAATAATTATGTAACATCCAATGGTTTATATATTCATTTATACATTAATTTATATCATTGTATGTAGGAAGACTAAAATTTACTATATCATGAATTTAAATATCTATCCATTGTCAATTCTATATGTGCGTTTGTATGCACCAAAAAATGTAAATTATATATATATATATATATAGGCATGATGAATAAAGTAATGATATTTTAAAACAATTTTAAACTCAATATTGAATTATAAATTAGTTATTACATTCATCATAAATATAGATGTATGATTTACTTAAATTTTCTTGTTCATGTGTTTTCAAAAATATGTGCGTGTGTGCGTGTGTGTTTGTGTATGTATTTATAAAAGTCAAACCTGAAAACTATATTCATATATATTTATATTTTTATAAATATAATTATATATCTTTATTTTAAATAAGACATACTAATTTATATAAATAATTATATGTGTGTATATATGATATAAACAACTATCAAAAAAATGATTTTAATAGTTCCGTACAGAAATGGACAAAATAAAAGCGCATGAAATTTTAAAAAATAATTATTTTGTCAAAATAGTTAAGACCGAAAATAAAAAATGGATTTTGTTTAATATTTAAATTATATGATTTTGCATTTTAAATAAATTTGAAATATATTCTTAAGAATGCGTTATATTCCTTTTGGAAAAAAAAAATTATTTCTTATGTAAAAATATATTAATATTTTAAATGTATAAATGGTTAAATTTAAAGTTAAATTTCAAATAAGATATTAGTTTGAACTTGGATATGATTATAAGTTTTGAATATTTCTTTATATATTTTAACACTATATTTTGAATCGGTATTATACTTAAAATATGTTTACACATAATAATTGAGTGTGTATGTGTATATTTTGTACGTATGTGTTTATGTGTGTATAAATGTATATAGGTAAGTATACTTTAAATTATATTATTTTTAAAGCAATATTAAACAAACAAACATGTATAATGGGGCTAACATGTCCGCTGCTATATAAATCCCAATACTTATATGTAGGTATGTTAAACCATGTACATATTATAAGTTGCAAGTGTATGTACACTTATATGTGTATTTGATATACATGTACACATTATATATCACTTACATAAACAAATAATCCTTATGTTAATCAATTAAATAAAATGATAATTTTATTTAAAATCCATTTGGGTTAGATATAAATTGATCTGGATTTTATAGGCCCAATAAGATCTGAAATGGTGAAAATTTTAAAATTTTCTCTATTCAACCCGTTGCATGCTGGCCTTCACAATTCATCTTACCTCCTCGAGCTTGCCATTAGTAAACAGACAGCTCCATAGCATTCCTCCCTATCATCCAGATGTATTTGATTTCACATTAGAAAGATGGGTCATCCTCTTGTCGTAGAATAATACATCTACCAATTGTCTGTGCCATTTCCACTTCCTATGAAAAAGCCCCACTTGGTTGGCGTTTACTATGAATGGTAATAGAAGTAGAGTGACGTGCATGTGTAAAAGATCGGGGAGTATGAGCGTTGATCCTGGTAGTATCGCCTATGAGAAAGTCAACATACATTAGGATGTTGAGCTAAACATTGGCAGTTGGAGACTTTGGAGCTGTGAACATGCAGGAGTGTAACGATTCGTAATTTAATCGCTTTAAATATGGATATTTGGCATATATTTAAATTATTAAATAATGGATTTTTATAACTCAAATAGACCACTTTTAAGTAATAACTAATGACAATAAGGTTATTTTAAAATTTGGTTTACAAAAATAATTAGTTCATAGAAAAATTAAAATGTGACGGAAGATCTCTTTTGGATTTTCGACTTTTCATCATTCAAAGGCTGTCGGAACTTATTGTACACACTAGTATATAAATAAACACATATAAACAAATAACATATGCTTTTGGCCAATGAAGTGATTATGTTAAAATAAGTTTAAAAGTATACTTAAGTTTAAAAGAAATTGGACTTTTCTTTTATAATTTAAAAAGAAAAGTAACACAAAAACTAAGGCATTAGTACATTAGAAAGAGAAGACGTGATGCCGTGGAGTGATAAGGGGTGGCGCGTGTGTATTAAGGGAAGAGGAGGGTGAATTATCGACGATGTAGTGGAGGGTATTTACTTTTGCTTAGAAAGGGGTAATTTGGTAATTTACCATTTCTATTTTCTACAAAAAGAACTTCGCTTTCTCACTTTACGTTTTACTTCATTTATTTTCATTTTCATTTTCTTATTTTCCACTCTTTTCTCTTCTTCCATGGAGTTTTAAAAGAAATAGTTCAAAAGGTGGCTTCTTTTTCTCTTTAAACACTTAAACAAGTTACTAAAAAAACACCTCTACTCCACTCTACATCATTTATTCACCCAAAAAAATCCAAAATTTCATTTTCTAGACAAGGTCGAGCGCCCTAGCACCATTGCTGAACTCTTGACTCTAATAGGTCTTGAAAAGCAAGTTCAGTAGAAGAAAGTTAGGTCCATGTGCTATTTGCTAGGTTGCGGTAATTTTTGTTGCAAGTTCGTGTTTGTTTAGGTAAGTAACACTCACTTAAAAGCAAGTTTGCAAGTGAATTATTATTGTTGACATAATTTTCGATTTGTATGATTGTATATGATTACTATTGTTTGGTTTGGGTCCCATGTGAAAGTGGACAACATATTGAATATTTGCAGGGAACTTAAAATGAAGTCGAAGTATTCATAGCGAATAGGCGCTACGACACACTTCAAAGTGCATATGAATGGTTTTACATGGGACTTTGTAATGTGGGATCCAAAAGAGTTCCTCGTTTTTTGTGGTTTTTATATGCTCTTATGTATATAAATGTTTAATGTTGCTTAATGTAGTTAACATACTTGAGTTGGTTTTTATTCGACATCAAGATCCCTTGTTTCTTTAAACTAGTTAACTACCTTGTTTTCTAAGAATGTTTTTAAAGGATTTTCCAAACTTAACTTTTGTTTTCAAACCTTTTTGAAAAGTTATTAAAGTGGTTAAATATAGAAAGAAATGGTTTAGAAGCTACTTTGATTCACAAAATAAGTTTTAAAAGTTACCGTCCATATAGCGATAGTCGCCATGGATGTAGTTTGTAAATCGATGATTTTTGTGTAAAATAAAAAGAGTTTCCTATTTTAGAATTTTGAAAAGTCTTTTAACATGTGTTTATAAGTATTTAAAAGGAAATTTGAAATATTAAATATATTTTCAAGAATTTATTTTAATTATTTATACAACACGTTTAAATTTAAAAGCTTTGTTTCAGAGGTCGAGTTTTATTTAAAAGCAAAGATCTTTTAAAATGATGTTTTAAATATAAGGAATTTCTTTGTCTATTCCATTAAGTAACATCAAAAAAATGTGATAAGTTGCGATAAAATGTTGACTCGTTTGTAGAAAGTAAGTCATCTTGCATTTAGCACTAAAAGCCGATGAGTAGATTTTCCACTATCTCTGAGATCTAGAACCAAAGTTTCTAGGCAAAGAATAGAGAAGTCAAAATATCATAAATGTGACGATCCAGATTTTCAGACCAATTAAAATTGTCCAAAAATCCGTCCGTTCTAAAACTACTAATGAAAACTACCAACTTAATGCACCATATTTAATAAATATTCAATATTACTAAATGTATAGGATACAATCTCAATTATACAACTTATCAGAGTAATTAATTTATTTATTAATTCTACAAAGTGTGCTTTAATACATACCAAATACAATGACTATAATCTACCACTGCACAACTCTGATAAGAGAGACAACACTATCCTTACCTACGAACTCAATAAACAATGTAAATGCGGAATAAAATAGTAAGCATGAAAGATACAATAACACAACATAAAAAACAACCGGTAACAGATAAACATGAAAGTGTTATATTATTTTAGGGGTTGCATCACTGCCACTTGTGAATGCCTACGTACCCCTATCTAATTGGGTACCCAATTAGATACAGGATCAAGCCAATGTAGTTCTTCCACCGTAAAAGAAGAAGGAGGTAGAAGAGAGAAAAACAAAAAAACAACAGAATCCTACAAACGCAGCGGAACAATATATAATAGATAAATGACTGATCTTTATACAAAAAAACTATATATGTTTTATACATTACATCATCAGAGTTCAACACAATTAATAGAAAAATATTGGACAGTTATATCAACTCGCCCCCACAAAAGCTGACCATACAGTTTATACTATTATCAAGTACGTGTGATACGTCTCGCCGTCCAGCTCGCCTCCTGAGCTCCACGGTATCCTATGTTATAACCTATAGTACTCGGTCTGAACGGAACCGAAGGCACTACTCCTACTACATCCGTTTGGGAATCACCCTCAGGATTAGTAGCGATTGGCCTTACACTTCACTGCTCCATCTTCGAATCCAAGCTCTTGTCATTCTCACGAAACGTTCAAACCGGATCGAACTGGTTTTGGGAAATTAATCCTGATCCCGGTCTCATCGAAACGATCAGCGCATTAGCTAATATTGATAGTCGGCTATTAAACTATCATATAACATCCATAAACAACCATCGGGCCTAAATAATTTCTCAAATTATTAATTTCAAGATATCTTCGCAAGATATTTTTCTACACTCCAACCCTTTGAAAAAAGTTTACAAATCATTTTTTTTCTCACGGAATAAATTTCCACCCAATTGTTTTATTTCCATTTAAAATCACCACGTCTTAATACTTTAGGTTTCTAAATAATTTAAATCATTTTATCCAAAATATATACTTTAAAACACTTAAAATAAAACTACTTAAAACACTTTATTTAAAATACTAGTTATGAAATTGTATAACAATTTCTCATGTAAAACTTAAGCCAAAACAAATTTAAAATAAAAGTTATTATATAAGGTATAAATATTAAATAATTATATTTTAAATCATAATACTAGTTAAACCTTTAAAATAATTTACTTATATAATTAACTTAATAAATATTTTCTTTTAAAATTTTAAAACCAATAAATAATAATTTCTTCAAAAACTTTCCTTTAAAACCCCTTTAAAACCTCTAACTTATACTCAAAAATCTACTTTGAAAACATACTTGGCATTTCAGCAAAATACACTTTCCATTCCAAAATACTCCATTTAATCAGTTAATAAATCCTTCTCGATGTATCCTAATTTAATTTACGTCTCAAACCCGTAAATTTCTTTCCCACGCCTTTAAAAATGAAACCACTTTTTATTTTTTAAACACATTTCCATCTCCTTATAATCATTTCAAAAGTATATACTTAAATTATTTACATAAGGCTACTAAAATTACTTAAATAAAAATAATACTTAAGCAATTTATAAGTGTTTCTAAGTAATGCTTAAACCAAAATTTCCTTTTAAAATAAAGTTATTATATCAAATATTTATGTTAAAATTCCTTTTTAAAAATCATAATACTAATTTACTTTTAAAAATTCTTAACTACCATAATTAGCTTAAATAAATATTTACTTTTCTCTTAAAAATAATTAAAATAATAAATTTTCTAAAACATCCAAATAACATTTTTTTTTAACTTCTAGTTTATACTTTGAAATCTTTTCTTTGAAAATATACCTAGTTTTCCAGGAAAAATATACTTTCCAATTTCTAAAATTAAAATCACCTTTTATTTTTAAAATGAATTGCACCTTTTCTTATAAATTTCACCGGAACCTATACATCGAAATTTATCCACTGGTAAATATACCACTTAGTTTACAAATTTCCATTTCTCATTTTCCTTTAAATCACAGTTTCCATAACACTAAATCGATTTCAAACCGATTTCCTGGTTTTAATTTCCCTTTAAAATTTATTACTCGATTATTGAATTCCCAATAATTATTTACTTAAGAATTTTCTTTTCATTTCCTTTAAAAATCCAAACTTTATATATATATTTTTCCGTTTCTCAAAATACCCATATATATTCAGCCAAGCATAGCATTCAATAATTTCAATCCCCAATATGATCAATATAATCTATTACAGATCATCAAATAAATCACAACGCTGAATATAAAATAAATTCAACGTTTTGAGGAATCTAGTTGGATCCCTCAAACCTATTTCCATGCATCCATAGATGTTAGCACAATATAAAATACCAATCCCACTTCGAGGGGGATATCGTGGTATAAAGGATCATCCGCTATTATGCGGGGCGCATGGAGTCTCATCCGCTATATAATATGGGAATATCAATCACTCCAATATATATATACTACTATATATAATATACCTCATCCAGACTAATAATAAATCATCAATTCAAGTAATCAACCAATAATTTAAATTGTAACTATTTAAATTAACCGATAGTCCAAATGAGTAAGATTAACTCATCTTTGATTTGTTTGCAATCCGATCAACACCCAACTTGTATCTCTTGGTTCTAGACCTTGTATAACATTATAAAATTTATTAATATTCGAGATAATTGAACATTTAATTTCCTTTTTAATAAATTTAATTAACTAAGCATTTTAATTTTGAACTAATTTCCTTTCAATAAAATATTTTTAGCAACTAAAATAATTAAATAAGTTTATTAAGCAAAACTATCTCCGTAAAACATTATTTAAAAAATAAACTAGTAAGTGAAGATATGTGTGTATGTGTGTGTGTGTGTGTATTTATATATATTTATATAGATAAGTTTACATTTATATATATTCTTTGAAACCCACACTTACCAAAGTTCATTTATATAGACTTAAAAATCTAATTTTTATGTAAACTCTTATTCCAAAATCGTATGTATGTATATAATTTCTGCTTTGAACCTTATATATATATATATAAAGTCTAATAAAATACAATTGCTTTTTAACCTATATATTAAAAATAATTATCTTATTATTGTAAACTATATCATTTATTTATTGTTATTATTATTATTATTTTATATATTGAAAAACTTCCTATATATAAAATTAAATTAAACAAAATACATTTATTCATTCAATTTAAATTAATAACAAAAAGAAACCGTTACCTTACTGACTCGACCTCGTCGGCACCGACCTCACCTTCATGCAAGCGACAGCCAGCCCCAACTCCTCCTCTTGCTCATGGCACCGCTTCCACCTCCGCTTGAGGCCGAATCACGCACCACCCTTGCCTTTGAAACTGCCTCCCCCTAAAGTCGAAGTCGTCGTCCTCCCCATGAACTCATGAAGTTCACCGCGATTCCCTTATCCTCATCGGACACACAAGCCTCCAGATCGAGATTGCCTCCACGATACACTTCTAACCTCGCCGTCGATTTCGAACGTGGCTCGTCATCTTTACTATATATATATTTTTTAAACCGCTTTCGTTTCGCTATTTTCAAACAGAGGTTGCAAAACTTAGAGCGTGAAATTGAAGAGGATGTACTACGAAATTATCGTATTCGAAAGGGAAGAGGAGACGAATGAAAGTTTTCTCTGCATTTATTTTTTTGAATTTGATTTTTGTTTTAAGTGCAAGATTTCAATTTTGCAGATTAGGGACGAACGAAGGTAGAGACGCATGTTAACATGGGTGGACAAGTGTTATATTAAGGGAAGCACGTGTTTGAAAGATGAAAAAGGCTGTTGAAAAAAAAAACAAAAAGAACTTTTGTCAAAACAATTTGAATATAAATATTATTTAAATCTAAACCGTCTCGAATTCGCAACCTAATCCTCGACCTTCTACTGAGACGTGCTGCCAGGCGTTTGTACTGTTATACCACTATTACGAACGCAATGGAAAAGGTTTCGAGGCCTAATTTGATCGTATGGAGAAGATGTCTTTTGGACTCGATTATTATATTAATTTTTGATGCAGATTTCAGCGCGTTTACAAACCGTATGATCACACGATCATTCCAAATGCTACGAAATTTGAAATTCGATAATAATACACTATTGCGGATCCAATGGAACTTGTTTCTTCGAATTTCGAGACTGTGCCTCGGAAGGCTATTTTTAAATATCAATTTAAACGATATATTTTTAAAAATGAAAAAAATACTTTCAAACTCAAATTTAAAGCTTCTATTATCTCCTGTATTATAAATATAAATTTCCAAGTCCTTTTAAATATTTTTAACTAGCTCAAAAACCAAGAACCACTATTTTAACTAATTTCCAGTTGTTAAATTCAATAACTCAATTGTCAAATAAACTGTGATATTTGAAATTCAAGTTAAACTAACTTTCAAATATTTAAAATTAATTAAATATTCTAATTTCAAGTATCAAAAAACCCGGGTCGTCACAATAGGATTCATGGAGCCTATGATGCAACAAACAATATGCAATTCTCAAAACTACCTACTTAGGCTTAATCTTCAATTTTAGATTTTCAAAACTAATTACCTTTACGGAAATTATCTCTTTGGACTTTATTCTCGAATTCTTATTTCAAAACTTTTGAAATATATATGTCTTTTATATTCAAATTATACTTTACTTGGGATTTTAAATGAAATCACTTTTGAAAAGTTTATTTGAAAATCCCAAATACTGTAATAAAAGCATATCAAACCATATGCAACCAGATCAGGAGGTTTCTCCCAATAACAATGCAACTGGGTCCCAGCCTTCATACAATCGATAAATAAGTACATCCCTCTATTCTAAGAGCGGACCATACCAAAAACATGTGCCCACTTTTTAGTTACAGGTTACCCGAATCATCAGTAACATAACAAATCATTTTAAATCCCGAAGCGATAAATCATTTCACACTAATATTCACAGGTACTTTCAAATCCATAATAATTTTCATATCCTACATCCGTTTAAAAATCATCTTAAAACCATCGAGTTTAGTCCTCGAAATTCATTCTGTTTCATAAATTTTTTTATAAAACCATTCTTATATAAATCACTTTTATATAATATAAATTCAAAATATTCATTACCAAACATTTCTATTTCTTTTAAAGAGAAAACATTTCAACTTGAAAACCAATTTTCAAAATAATTCATTAAATTGAATTGAGCCAAATATTACCATTAAACACCATATAGTCAAATTGTGAAATAAATCACAAGATGTTAGCTTACAATTATTTTCTACCTAGCCCATGCATATGAATAATTAATTGCTCATAAACTGGTTGAGCAAAGTCAACAATCAATAAATAGTAATCAGTGCTCACAAATTATCGAGCGCAATCCAAACAACCAAACAATCAATTAACAAAATAAACACAACAATAAATGATAAATCAATGCTTCATTCTATCTGATATTTATAACACATTTTATTTTATCTTGAGTTAAAATGATTTGATATTTATTTTGGGGCATCTGAGCTTTCTGTTCGACATGTTTTGTCCCTCGCCCAAGGTCTCACAGACGAAACATGTGTTCTAGTCGTTTCTGAATACCCCATTAAGTATTTAGCTTCTACATTTTAAAATAATTAATTAATCATCCAAATAGTCAAAAAAGGAAATAAAACCATTGTTTTAGCAAACAGTGTAAACAAGCATTCAACAAGGGTTTTCAAACAATACTTAACACTTAAAGTTCCTTCAACTTATAAATAACTTTAATAAACTTAAAATAAGAAATAACTTACTTTGGATTCCACTCGATCAAACTTTAAGGCAATGAACTTAAGATCTAACGCATACCTCCTACCATGCTTTGGACCAAATGAAAGTAACCTCGATTCCTCCTTCCTAATGCTTGGCAAGGGATTGAAATGGAGATTGGTCGAAAGTATAGAGAAGAAGTGATAGACCTTTGACCTTGAATTCTCAAAAATAGACCCAAAAAATAGGTCATCTTCTCTCTTGCTTTTGACACTTTTACTCTCAAAACTTGAAAAAATTGTTAACTGAAAAATTATTGAAAATTCATTTCTCTTGAATTTTCAAAAAATGATCACTAGATTATGCATAATTTTGAGGAAGATATGTTCAAAAGAAAAAGAGCTATTCTCGGATTCACAAATATAAAGCATGAAAATATACTTCAAAGAATTGAGTTTCAGGAAAGCAAACCTTAAAACTGTAAAAGTGATCAACATTAAAATTGTAGCCACTGAAATTTTATATGGTACAAATAAAAGAATTTTTTAATTTGGATCAGATATGATCAAAACAAAATGGCATATTCCCTGGCTTAAAAATTGGGCCAGAGAATGCACGGGAAATAAGTGCATTTTTGACATGGTTAGTTTTAAAATAAGACAAAGTGGTCAACATCAAAGTTGTAGCCACCGGAAAACTACATTATTTGAAGAAAAAAATTGCAATTTAGTTCAGTTTTGAAGAAGTTATGGCCGAGAGAAGAAAAGGTAAAATATGGAGAAAGAGGAGTTTGATTTGAAGAGAATGAACATTTTTTTCTTTTGAATATTCTATAAATATTTTGATATTATTTCTTTATAATTTTTTTATATGACTTAGATACCATTAAAGAGAATAGGAAGAAGGCAAAGAAGCTTGAGAATAGAGGAAGAAGAAATGTGAATGAAAGTGAAGAAAGAGGTGGGTATTTATAGAAAAAGATAGAAGTGGTAAATTTACAAAAATAACCTCTCACCAAATTACCAAACTATCCCTACTTCAATCTAAAGCAACATCCACTTTTTCAATACTTAACATCATCCTTTCACTTCTTATTTTATGTCTTAGTCACTAAAAGATGAAGTAAACAAAAGTAATTATTTTGTTGGATTTTGATTTGATGTGATCTGATGTTTACTTTTCTTACTTTTGTTAATTCTTACTTACTTTTACTAATGACTTCTAGAAGTTTTCTAATCCTATTTAGTAAAAGTAAACAAGTTTAGTTATTAAAATGTGTAATATATATGTTAAAACATGTTAACAAAGGCGCAACAACATTGTGACCACTTATTTTGAACGAAATATTGATTTTCGACAAACGTTTTCCGGTCATATTTTGACGTTTTTGTTAAACTATTTATTCGTGAAAATTAAACTTCAAAATAAATTTCTTATTTATATCTAAATAATTAAAACAAGCATATTTAACTTATAAAATTATATAAAACAATAACCAGGTCTATTTATAAAAATACGACATCGATTTATCGATATGCCATGAAATTTGTCAATTTTGTAAAACAAGTTTTATTTATTTATCAAGCCATTATAAATTAAATTACTATTATTATCAAATGAGTTTGATATAGATTATATATATATATATTTAAAAGGAATTATTTATCCTTTAAACAAATTTCTCGAATATTTATCCTACTTTATCGAAATCTGATTTTTGTCAATTTTACAATGGGAGAAAATCATTATTCAATATCAAAAATAAGTTAACCATTCTTATTTATTATATAAAATATGATTGTTTAAGTTTGAAAATTCTACATTTGAATATTTAAAATAATTAGATATCCCATTTTCAAAGTGTTAAAATTACGAATCGTTACATTCTCCCCTACTTAAAATAATTTCATCCTTGAAATTACAATGACGGAAAAATATAACGAAAAACAAACAGTTAACGAATAGTTAAGCATAAAAAAAATAGTAATATCACCCATAACCCCGGTCGGAGGTATGGTGCCTTATCCTATCCATTTTATTTATCAAATTATTGTAGTTTCATTTTTAAAATTCCTAGGTTAATATACTAACCCTAGATGAATTTTTCGTAGACGCCTAACCTAAGCTCTTATACCACATGTGATGCCCTAGATTTTCGGGCCAGTTAAAATTGCCGAAAAATCCATCCGTTCAAAAAATACTAATGAAAAATACCAACTTAATACACCATATTTGATAAATATTCAATATTACTAAATGTAAAGGATACAATTTCAATTATACTACTTATTAGAGTAATTAATTTATTCATTAATTCTATAAAGTGTGCTTTACTACATACCAAATACAATGAATACAATCTACCACTGCACAACTCTGATGAGGAAGACAACACTATCCTTACCTGCGAACACAATAAACAATGTAATAGTGGAATAAAATAGTAAGCATGAAAAATACAATAACACAAGATAAACAACAACAAATAACAGATAAACATGAAAGCATTATATTATTTTAGGGCCGCATCACTACCATTTGTGACTGCAGACGTACCCTTGTCTAATTGGGTACCCAATTAGATACAGTATCAAGCCAACGTAGTTCTTCTACCGCAAATGGGACTCATGGATCCTACGATGCAACAAACAATATGCAATTCCCAAACTCCCACTTAGGCTTAATCTTCAATTTTAGATTTTTAAATCCAGTTACCTTTACGGAAATTATCTCTTTGTACTTTAATCTCGAATTCTTATTGCAAAACTTTTGAAATATATATATATTTTATATTCAAATTATATTTTATTTCGGGATCTTAAATCAAATCACTTTTGAAAAGTTTGTTTGGAAATCCCAAATACTGTATAAAAGCATATCAAACCATACGCAACCAGATCGAGAGGTTTCTCCCAATAACAAGGTAAATGGGTCCCAGCCTTCATACAATCAATAAATAAGTACATCCCCGAATTCTAAGGGAGGACTGTACCAAAAACATGTACCCACCTTTTAGTTACGGGTTACCCGAGTCATCTGTAACATAACAAATCATTTTATATCCTGAAACGTTAAATCATTTCACACTAATATTCACAAGTTCTTTCAAATCTATAATAATTTTCATTTCTCAAATCCGTTCGGAAATCATCCTAAAACCATCGGGTTTAGTCCTCGAAATTCTTTCCATTTCATAAAACATTTTTATAAAACCATTCTTATGTAAATCACCTTTATATAATATAACTTCAAAATATTCATTAGCAAACATTTCTATTTCTTTTAGAGGGAAAACATTTCATAACATTTCAACTTCAAAACCAATTTTCAAAACAATTAAATTGAAGTGAACCAAATATTACTGTTTAACACCTTACAGTTAAATTGTGAAACAAATGAAAAGGTATTAGCCTACAATTGTTTTCTACCCCGCCCGTACATATGGATCATTAATTGCTCATAAACTGGTTAAGCAAAGTCAATAATCAATAAATAATAATCAATGCTCATAAACTGGTTGAGCGCAATCCAAACAACAAAACAATCAATTAACAAAATAAACACAATAATAAATGATAAATCAATGCTTTATTCTATTAAATATTTATAACACGTTTTATTTTACCTTGAGTTAAAATGATTTGATATTTATTTTGGAGCATCCAGGCTTTTCCTTCGACATGTTCCATCCCTCACCCAAGTCTCATTGAATCTCACAGACAAAACACGTGTATTAGTAGTATCTGCATACCCCATTAAGTATTTAACTTCTAAACTTTAAAATACTTAATTAACCTTCCAAATTGTAACGACCCAGAATTTTTAGTAATTAAAATTTGGATATTTAATTAATTTTAAATATTTATAAGTGAATTTATAAGTCGAATAAATTTTTATTTGAATTTTTGGATTTAATTGGATAATTAAATCGATAATTTAATAAGTTAAATTATGGAAATAATTGAAAATTGGGTTAAATATGATTGAAAATGATTTGTAAAATTTTATTTTATCATGTTGAAGTTAGAATGATATTTTAGAACTTTTAAAATCGAATTAAGAGTTTATTTGTGAAAATTGAATATTTTAATATTAAAATCGACTAGTAAAAATAGTCAATTTTTGAACAGTCTCAGAATTGAACGAAACAAGTTTCATTGGATCCGTAATAGTTAGTTATTACCGGATTTCAAATTTCGTGTCAATCGGAGTTACCGTTTGATCGTGGCAGCTCGAAACGCATCGAATTATTTTTAATTTAAATTTGGCGAGTTAAAATAGCCATTTTTCAAAAAGTCTCGGATTTCGACGAAACCAGTTTCATCGGATCCGTAATGTGATATTATTGTAAGGTTTCAAATTTCAAGTCAATTGGATTTACCGTTTGTCCGGTACGAAATAAAACGCCTAGAAATCGATTTAAATCGGTTTAATTTAAATTGAACGTTTGTAGCCATAACTCGCACAGATGTCTGAATTAGCTTCCGAAACCTGTTCCATTATGTCCGGAACGCGGGGTAAACCCTAGGAACGTCAGTTTCGGCGCGTAAATCGGAGTTAGAAATTTCCGAAATGAATAGTGTTTACGCTTGATTTTCTATAAAAGGAGACCCTACCCCTTCATAAATAAAAAAAAACTCCTAATAAAACCCTAGCCGCCTCTTTCAAACCAATGGCCAGAAATGATCTTCCTTCTTCCATTCAAATCTCTCAATCCATCAGCAATTAGCTAAAATCTTCAACTACAATATTGTTAAGCACGATGAGAGCTTCAAGTTGAACGGTTATGATCGGATATGGCGTCGCGAGGAGGGAGATTAGGAGCCGCGTTCGACTCACGTTTGGCACGCAATTCGAGGCTCATCAGAGAGCCGAGCTCCACATGCTTCAGGCCGAGTATTGTGTTCGTCGAGCTCTTCGAAATGGCGCTTCTTGATCGAATTATAGTTGAGAGATGAGGTTGCTAAAATTAACCCTAGTTGATCTATGTTGGGTTCGGCCATAGCGTGATGATCTGGAGGAAACACGCGAGTTGGGGGAGAAAGGAAGGGACGGTGGAGATGCAGGGAGATGTTGGATCAACGGCCTGTAGGGTTTGGGTTTGAAATTGTTTATATATGTTGTAAAATTATATAAATAAATTCGTGAAAACTTGTAAATTTGATATCTTTTTCATACGAGGTCGAAAACGCGCGAAACCAGTTGCGTTGGAATCATATGGATGAGCACTACGCGATGGAGTTGGTTTGGAGTCGTTTGGAGTTAGTGAGGATTTTGGGTAAAATTAAACGTCCGTTTAATTTTATTCGAAATAAATCGCTAAAACGGAATTAAAATCAAGGTGAGAACTTCTCACTCAATCGAATCAGTTTCGATTTTATTTTAAATAGTTAGATTTAAAATATTTGAATGCATGTTTGAATGATGATTGTTATCTATTGATTGTTAAAATAGACATTATGCGTCGTTAGTAAGCGGATGTTATTTATTAAAAACATATACCGCGAATATTTCATAAACAGTGAAATTGGTATTATATATAATATCAATATATATATATTGGCATATGTATATGTTGGAGTTGATTGATTTCCCGTATTTTTTAGCGGATGAGACCCTATTACGCCGTTATTAAGCGGATAATATTTATTAAAAACATATACCGCGATAATTTCGTACTGGAACGAAATTGGTATTGTGCTAATGTTTTTGGATGCAGGAAAACAGGTTGGAGGGATCCAACTGGATTCCTCAACAGTTTTTATTTGATTTCAGATATTTTGATATTTGATGGATTATCATATCGATATATGATATCGTTGTTGTCGTGATTGACTATTTGGTGTGTAGCATCATTGGACCCAGATTTTGGGATTTTCAAATGATTTTAAAGTAAATTTTGAAAATATACTATATTTTTGAAATTGATCCATTTTAAATAAATAAACGATATAAATTTTTATGTTATAAAAATTATGGTTTTTGTGAAATATAGTTAAAAAGCTGATTTTGAGAAATACGGTTAAAAGTTGATTTTTGAGAAACATGGATCAATGATTTTATAAAATAGTTTAAATTGGAAAATTTGAATTTATTTTGAAAAGTTTAAATATAGGCTTTATAAAATTTAATTATTTTATAAATCAAGAGAATGGTGAAATTATAAAAAAAATTAAAGGCGTTTTAAAGAATAATATAAATTGATTTATATTAAGAGATTTATAAATAGATATTTATAAATTGAAATATTGACATTATAAAACGAGTTTTTATAAGTGTTTGAATGAAGTGAAAATGAATTTCATAAATGAATGAAATTTATAGAAGTATAAACGGTGAAGTTATAAATGAAATTTATAAATAGTAAGATTTATAAATTTGGTGAAATTATTTGAAGAATATATTGGTTAAATAAATGGATCTTATAAGTTATAAGATTCATAAATTGGAAAGTCTTTAAAAGAACGATTTTGTAAAATAATCGTTTTATAAGTATTTAACTTATAATATGAATGTTTAGTTCATAATTTAGTTATAAACTGGAATAGGTTAATAAAAGAACTTATAAAAAAGAAGTTTTTATAAATAAATAGAAATGGAATTTATAAACATTGTTTTATAAATTCGCAAACAACTTATTTTGATAAGTTAATTGTTGAAACCTATTAATGGAGTTACATTCACATTTTTGAATGTGAATAATCCTTTGAATTAAAATGAATAAAAGGATGAAAAATTGTTAACGTAGTATATTCACGTTTTTGAATAGTGAATAATATGTTAAAGGAAATGTTTAGAACGTGATATTTTAAACAGAATTAAAACGATCTAACGATGTTTTAAAATGTGTTGAGATTCGAAACCATAGATTTCAACATTCATTGTTGAAATAGACGTTTTCGAGGAATAAAAGGAAATGTGGACTATAACACTGTTGTTATAGTAAATGATTTCCGAAAGGAAATGTTATAGTATTGGGATTTATATATCTATTTTAATTTCGAATCCCTATACTAGTGATTTTGGGTTGTCGTAACGATATTTTATGCAACATTCGTTTTGACCCAAATAAATATGTTTAAGTGAATGATTTCCTTAATAGAATGAAATATATACTTTATTCGATTTAAGTATATTGAATATTTTCCAAGTGTAGGAAATAAATAAAATTTGTGAATTACTTATGAATAAATAAGTATGGAAATGTTTTTCCAACATAAAGTGAATATTAGAGAATTTATCTTTTTGAAGATAAATTGAAATGATAAATTGAAATCGTATATGCATGGATATTTTGGAATATAAATTCACTAAGGAATTTATAAAAGAAAGTGGAATTTGTATGAAAATAAATATTGATTTATTTTTGAAGTATTGAAATTATATATCCAGTGAAGATATTTTGGAAAGTAAATAATTTGGAAATTTTTTTGGAATCTGGTGATGTGTGCATATCCAGTGATAGTTCAATAACCGACTATCAATATTTCCCTTTGAATGGGTATTTGATGTGAATTGTTTGAATTTGAATGCCACGCTTATTTTTGAATAAGCGCTCACTATTCGGGTTAACCGGGAAAGGACCATGGGGTCGTATAACCCATTCCGAATATGTGATACGTCGTTGTGAATTGCATTTGAAGATCGGTGTAGAAGACCGGATATTTGCGAGAGCGATAGGATGACCTGTCGATTGACTCTGCACCGAGTTGCTCCGGTATAGAGTTCTCCATATGTGATGGTGAATCCGATCAGGATTGTGGATATCCGGATTGCAAGGACTTCTTTGTAAGTGCCTTCGGTTTTGTTCGATCCCGGAACAGACTTGTATGGATTGTGTGTCTGACATTACAATTTGAGATATAAAGCCGATTTCTTTCAAATATATTTCTGTTGGTGGCGGAGAATTTATTCTTTTAGCTTAACACCCTTCTCTGAGACGTACGAGCTCAGAGGTTATATAGTTGAAGTTATCAGCGATATATTCCCAATTTGGTAATGTGACATGCTGGGTGATGCTGAAATGATCATTGTGTTGATTATTTGTGATAGGATCATTTGTTTGATCGTCTATCTTGGTGATCATTGTGTTGATCATTTGTTGACCCAAAGCATGGCTTTTGTATAAAGTATGTTTTTGTGGACGTGAACTCGTCGAGCCTCACACCCCGTGAATGGTCAAAACAGGAAAGATGCGGCAAGGTTATGAGGGGTAGCACCCTTTAGGATGTGTCCATTTCCTTCTGGAAAAGGGTGGTATCATGGTATGGAGCCCAGATACTTACTCATGTTGAAAACACTTTGTTATGATTGTGTGAATTGATTACGAGCGCTCGGTGAAAAGGTCCCAAAGGACCGGGGGATGCCATATTCGTGTAGTAGTTACCTAGTGATAAAGGTAACCCGGCCTTGTGTTGGTAGAGAGCTGGTTAAGATCTCGGGACGTCCAGCCAGAGGCGTTTCCATGTGGCAATGGGAAGTTCCTTGGCCTGATCATTCGTTGGAAATCCAAAGAAACAATACGTGACTTGTACGGTTTTAGTTGTATAACCTGCTATGGAATGTGGCGGTAACCTGCTATTAAACATAGTAGCTATAGTAGGCATAAGTGCGGAATGTCTATGCTGGCTAAGATTTATATCTTTACTTTCGAAATAATTTCCAACACTATGCACTAGTAATAATATCAAATGTTATTTTAAATGCGTATCAAGCATCTTTGACTATCATAAGGAGAAATCTCCTCCGATTCTGCGTTTGCATGTGTGTGTGTGCGGGAGGCCTTATGGTAGTCTCATTTTTAAAAGCATTGCGAATTAACTTTAAAAATATTCCTCTATTTTGATTTTAAAGATAAATAAACTGTTTTGAGTTCTCACACCAGTCACATGACTGACTTGGAGTTTATTGTTTTCCTTCCTAAACTCTGGGTGCCCACCAATTTCCACACGGGCAGTTATGAGTTAGGTTTATCAGGATATTCTGGATATTCTGGAGTTGCTGGAGGCAAGATGGATGGCATGGCGTATTACTAATTATATAGTATTTCTTTTTCCGCTGCACTGTTTGTTGTTGTTGTTGTATACTCTGATGATATGATGAAATGTAATGTAATGTAATAACTGATATAGTTCTTTGTTTAAAGATTATTCATTTATCTATTATATGTTGTTCCGCTGCGAATTGTGAGATTCTGATGTTGTTGTGTTGTGTTGTGTTTCTGTCCCGTTCTATTCTATTTTCTTTTCCCTCAATCTTCTATCTTTCTTCTACCTTTTTCTTCTTTTCTTCTACCTTAAAAGAATTTCGTTCTCGAAATTAACAAGTAAGAAAAGTTATAGAATTTATTAATTTTCCAAATTCATAGTCAAACTTCTTACAAATCTTTACTAAGTTTTCAAATCATACTTAGTTATCTTTTCAAAAACAACTACTATTGTTTAACTTTCAATTCCAAATCAAAGTTAAAGTTTTCAAAATTTTCCCAATATTCTCAAATTTTTTCCAACGCCTTAAATTTCCGGAAAAATTCGCCATAGTCTCCTTTGCGCGGCTCGATCCGAAAAAAATGACAGTATATATATCACAAATATACATCTCATCGAGTAATGAGGCATCCCGAAGGGAAAAATTTGTAAAAGTACGGTATGTAATCCGAGATATGTACCTTATATTTTATTAGCGAGCATATACGGCTAATATAGCGCAAAAGCGAGCTCCAAATGCGAAGCAAACGTGATCCGCACCTACTAATCACTCAACAAACAACATGAGAATCATGTATATATGAAAATAATCTCAATATACAACATATATCTCCATAACAACTGTATATGTCACATAGCAAATGTAGTAAAAACAATATATTCAACCATCAACCAACTAGCATTCATAACCAATATATATTCATTCATATTCTCATTAATATTCAATGAATTGGGTTTTCAATTTAATCACATTTGATTTATTAACAGTGGATGTTCTTACTAACATTCATTCTCAATTAGTTTATATTCACTAATTCATATTCAAGTTGGTTCACTTCCAAATCAAATTCAATTTTATTCAAGATTCATTTAACTTCCAATTGAATTTAAATTACTTTAGCTTCCAATTTCATTAATACTTAATGAATTATATACAATCATCTAACAATCATATAACAACCAATGTATATTAAATACAACCAAATTTCTTTGCTTTCAATTGGTTTAATTAATTGATTTTTTACTCAACTATTCAACTTCTAATAACATTAGATTTTAATGAATTACACTTACATTCATTATTTCATATCAATTATTCACATTTAATTGATTAATCATTCAATCCATTAATTCAATTCAATTACAAGGTTGAATTTCATTTACATAACTCAAGTTCACATCTATCACTTCACTTTATTATTTCACTTTGATACCGAAATCAATTCCATTCAACAACACTTAAGTTATATTCCATTTAACTTTAAATTCATTTTTATTTTATTACAACTCATATTCATATATATATCCATATAGTTTCACTTCTTATATGTATAAGTTTATTTCACAATTGTAAATCACTTTAATTATAATTCAATTCTTATAATTCTTTACTTACACAATTATTCTTTTATTTAGATTGTTCAAACATCTAAACAATCAACTTATATACACTTTAATAATTCCAAAAAATTATTCCTTTATATATAAAAATATAATCAAGTAAAATTATTTCATTTACCCAACTAAAAACAAATTTTCTGTCGAATTGTTCTATTCAAGTGTTTAGAAACCCCTTCGGCATAGTTTTGCAGACCGTGCTGACGAAGGTTCATATGCCACTCAACAAACCAATCATCACAATATAAAACAATTTTATATTCACTAACAAATACGCTCTCATATCTATTATTACACTCAAACTCATTCTAGAGTACTACTGACTCTATCTCTAATGAGTAATACCCAACAGAACCATGGTTGTCGCTTAACCATATGCTCTGATACCAAATGTAACGATCTAGGCTTTTCAACCGTCGACAGCAGTCACAACCGGTAGGCTTTTCAACCATCCCAGCCCCACCGTGGCTTACACTGGTACCCCAGACCTTGCTTTTACGGCCAGCCTCTCGACTGTCTCAGGTTACACCTAACCAACCCCTTAAAAGAGGATGTGTGGGAGTAAGAGTCTCCCGTTCGCCACCAAACCGCGAAGCGAGAACCCCCCATCACACAGTCTTGTTAAGCTATTGGGCTAAAGTCAAACAAGGAAATAAACCCATTGTTTTAGAAACAAAGTGAACAAGCATTCAACAAGGGTTTTCAAACAACACTTGACACTTAAAGTTCCTTCAACTTAGAAATGATTTTAATGAACTTAAAATAAGAAATAACTTACTTTGGATTCCACTCCGTCAAACTTTAAGGTAAGGAACTTAAGATCTAACGCATACTTCCTACCATGCTTTGGAACCAAATGAAAATAAGTCTGAATTCCTCCTTCCTAATTCTTGGTCAAGGCTTAAAATGGAGATTGGCCGAAAGTATAGAGAAGAAATGGTAGAGCTTTGACCTTGAATTCTCAAAGTTAGACCCAAAAAATAGGCCATCTTCTCTCTTGTTTCTAACTCTCTTACTCTCGAAATTTGAAAAACTTTTTAACTGAAAAATTGATGCAAATTATTTTATCTTGATTTTGAAAAAAGAATCACTTGATTTGATTAGCTTTGTGGAGGATATGGTCAAAAGAAAAGGAGCTATTCTATGATTCACAAATATAAAGCCCGAAAATGTACATCAAAAAATAGAGTTTCTGGTATAGCAAATCTCAAAACTGAAAAAAGTGATCAAAATAAAAGTTGTAGCCAAAATACATGGTCTATTCTCTACCTTACATACTGGGCCAAAGAATGCATTGGAAATAAGTGGATTTTTGACATGGTTAATTTCAGAATAAGATAAAGTAGTCAACATGAAAGTTTTAACCATTGGAAAAATACATGATTTGAAAAAAAAATCATTTTGGTTCGGTTTTGAAGAAATTATCACTAAGAGAAGAAGAGGTAAAATATGGAGAAAAGAGGAGTTTGATTTGAAGAGAATGAATATTGATTTCTTTTGAATATTTTGTAAATATTTTGACATTATTTCTTTATAATTTTTTTATATGACATGGAAACCATTAAAGAGAAAAGGAAGAAGGCGAAGAAACTTAAGAAAAGAGGAAGAAGAAATGTGAATGAAAGTGAAGAAGGAGGTGGGTATTTATAAAAAAAGAAAGAAGTGGTAAATTTACCAAAATAACCTCTTACCAAATTACCAAACTATTCTTACTTCAATCTAAAGAAACATCCACTTTTTAAATACATAACATCATTCTTTCACTTCTTAGTTTACATCTTAGTCACTTAAAGATTAAGTAAAGAAAAGTAATTATTTTGTTGGATTTTGATTTGATGTTTATTTTTCTTACTTTTGTTAAGTCTTACTTACTTTTACTAATGACTTCTAGAAGTTTTCTAATCCTATTAAATAAAAGTAAACATGTTCAGTTATTAAAATATGTAATATATGTTAAAACATGTTAACAAAGGTGCAACAACGTTGCGACAACTTATTTTGAAAAAAACATTGATTTTCAACAAATGTTTTCCAGTCATATTTTGACGTTTTTGTTAAACTATTTATTCATGTAAACTAAACTTCAAATTAATTTATTATTATCTTTAAATAATTAAAACAAGCATATTTAAATTATAAAATAATATAAAACAATACCCAGGTCTATTTATAAAAACACTACATCGATTTATCGATGTGCGATGAAATTTGCCAATTTTATTAAACAAGTTTTATATATTTATCGAACCATTATAAATTAAACTATTATCAAATGAATTTGATATCTGTTATATATATATATATATATATATTTAAAAGGAATTATTTATCCTTTAAACAAATTTCTCGAATATTTATCATACTTTATCGAAATCTGATTTTTGTCAATTTAACAATGGGATTCCAAAATCTTTATTCAATATCAAAATTAAGTTTACCGTTCTTATTTATTATATAAAACATGATTGTTTAAATTTAAAAATTCTACATTTGAATATTTAAAATAATTAAATATCTCATTTTCAAAATGTTAAAATTACAAGTCGTTACAATGATAGAAAAATATAACGAAAAACAAACAATTAACGAATAGTTAAGCACACCAAAAATAGTAATTTCACCTATAACCCCGGTCGGAGGTACGATGCCTTATCCTATCCATTTTATTTATCAAATTAAGATAGTTTCCTTTTCAAAGTTCCTAGATTGGTATATTAATCCTAGATGAATTTTGCTTAGGCACCTAACCTAAGCTCTGATACCACGTGTGACGACCTGGATTTTCGGACCAGTTAAAATTGCCGAAAAATCCATCCATTCTAGAACAACTAATGAAACCTACCAACTTATTACGCCATATTTGATAAATATTCAATATTACTAAATGTATAGGATACAATTTCAATTATACAACTTATCAGAGAAATTAATTTATTTATTAATTCTACAAAGTGTGCTTTAATACATACCAAATACAATGACTATAATCCACCACTTCACAACTCTGATGAGAGAGACAACACTATCCTTACCTACGAACTCAATAAACAATGTAAATGCGGAATAAAATAGTAAGCCTGAAAGATACAATAACACAAGATAAACAACAACCAATAACAGATAAACAGGAAAGGGTTATATTATTTTAAGGGCTGCATCACTATCACTTGTGGCTGCCTACGTACCCCTATCTAATTGGTTATCCAATTAGATAGAGAATCAATCCAAAGTTGTTCTCCTACCTCAAATAGGATTCATGGAGCCTACGATACAACAAACAATACGTAATTCCCAAAACTACCCACTTAAGCTTAATCTTCATTTTAGATTTTCAAATCTAATTACCTTTACAGAAATTATCTCTTTGGACTTTATTCTCAAATTCTTATTTCAAAACTTTTGAAATATATATATATATATATATCTTTTATATTCAAATTATACTTTACTTCGGGATCTTAAATCAAATCACTTTTGAAAAGTTTATTTGGAAATCCCAAATATTGTAATAAACGCATATCAAACCATATGCAACCAGATCAAGAGGTTTCTCCCAATAATAAGGAAACTAGGTCCCAACCTTCATATAATCAATAAATAAGTACATCCCTCTATTCTAAGAGCGGACTGTACCAAAAACATGTGCCCGCTTTTTATTTACGGGTTACCCGGATCATTAGTAACATAACAAGTCATTTTATATCGTAAAGTGATAAATCATTTCACACTAATATTCACAAGTACTTTCAAATCTATAATAATTTTCATTTCCCAAATCAGTTAAAAATCATCTTAAAACCATCGGGTTTAGTCCTCGAAATTCTTTCCATTTCATAATACATTTTTATAAAAACGTTCTTATATAAATCACTTTTGTATAATATAACTTCAAAATAGTATTACCAAACATTTCTATTTCTTTTAAAGTGAAAATGTTTCATAACATTTCTACTCGAAAACCAATTTTCAAAACAATTCATTAAATTGAAGTAAACCAAATATTACCACTAAACACCTTATAGTCAAATTGTGGAATAAATCACCAGGTGTTAGCCTACAATTATTTTCTACCCAGCCCATGCATGTGGATAATTAATTGCTCATAAACTGGTTGAGCAAAGTCAACAATCAATAAATAATAATCAGTGCTCATAAACTGGTTGAGCGCAATCCAAACAACTAAACAATCAATTGATAAAATAAATACAATGATAAATGAAAAATCAATGTTTCATTCTATTAAATAATTATAACACGTTTTATTTTATCTCGAGTTAAAACGATTTGATATTTATTTTGGAGCATTTGGACTTTCCCTTCAATATGTTCCGTCCCTCGCCCAAGTCTCCTTGGATCTCACAGACGAAACACGTGTACTAGTCATTTCTGCATACCTCATTAAGTATTTAACCTCTAAATTTTAAAATACTTAATTAACCATCCAAATGGTCAAACAAGTAAATAAAACCATTGTTTAAGCAAACAAAATAAACAAGCATTCAATATGGGTTCTCAAACAACGCTTAATACATAAAGTTCCTTCAACTTAGGAATGATTTTAATGAACTTAAATAAGTAATAACTTACTTTGGATTCCACTCCATCAAACTTTAAGGCAAGGAACTTAAAATCTAACACATACTTCCTACCATGCTTTCGAACCAAATGAAAATAAGCCTGAATTCCACCTTCCTAATTGTCACGACCCGAAATCCAACGTTCGAAAATCGACATCAAATACCTTAGTCGTATTTGACTGCCGGAGATTCAAACGTTGAACTCTAGTTCGGATGGTGCTTATAACAACATTAGATGAATATCAACAGTGGAAACAAATTGAACTGTCATTAATCATAACACAGATACAACACCATCATAATGTTTGATTACAACAAATCACCACCATCATCAGAGTGATACATATATGATACAACACCAAATTAATATCATCACAGCGGAACATTAACAACATGGTTCAAAAAGGTCTCCAACATACTTCAACTTTGATAAGTCTTCAAAAACTCTAAACACTTCAAAAGATTCCCAAAGCTTTCCAAAATCCCACAGCTTCCAAAAGACTCCAAAATCCAAGCTAGCTCCAAAACATGGATAACCTGCTTCTAGGCTGCCCGTGTGGAAATTATGGGCACCTGGAGTTTACGTGTTGATTTCAGGAAAAACTCAAAGCATTCAGGCGTTTTGATCGGGTAAGACTCGAAGCGGGCCTTGGGTCTGATATATATAACAGTTTTTACTTTAAAATCAAATTCAAACTTTTAACATTTTTAATCCATATTTTCAAATGATGATTTTGATTAAAATTTTGAATTAATTAAGGATTTATGTAAGATAATTTTAAAGTAACTAAATTTAATTTATTTAATTTTGTTACATTATTTTATTAAGTTATTATATTAACTAAATAGTGTAATTAAAAAGGACAATTATGATAAAATGTTAGTTAACCTTTTAAAGAAACTAATGTGATAAGGATGATTATTAACCAAGGTTTATAAGATAATCAAAGTAATTAACAAAGATAAAAAAATTTATCTTTTAATTTACCAAGTAATTAATGATTTTTTAATATAATCACATAACGAATAACTGTTTAATTAATTACTTAATATTAAAGATTAATTAAATAAATAATTAAGGTTTATTGATTTGTAATTAATAATTAATTAATTAATTAAGGAATAATTAATTAATTAAAGTAATTAAGATTTAATTAATTAACAATTAAGGATTAATTAATTAAGGTAATTA
Source organism: Allium cepa (assembly GCA_030765085.1). Lineage (NCBI taxonomy): Eukaryota > Viridiplantae > Streptophyta > Magnoliopsida > Asparagales > Amaryllidaceae > Allium > Allium cepa. Next base: position 563,680,249 of record CM060939.1, read on the forward strand.
ATTAAGAAATAAGTAATTAATGAAGGTGATTAAGATTTAATTAATTTATAATTAAGGATAACTAATCCTTGATTAAAGATAATTAATGAAAGTAATTATGTGATTAATTAATTTAAATCACACGATTAATTCATCTTAATTGTAGATATTTAATCATTTTTGAATGTTGTGTATTGGAATGATATCTCTGATATGTGATTGCGATGCTCTATGATATGAATTACTTTGTGCCGAGCTGTGATATCTGTGATTTGTTTCTGTGTGAATGTGAAAACCATTGGCCCATAAAACGGCAATCGAATTTCGATGTGACAGGAAGTCGGATTCCAGTTGGTTATCCGACCCACATCGAACCCTGAAAGTGAATCTTTGTGATTGATGTATCCACGCTTTTTTAAATTAAGCACTCACTATTTGGTTTAGCCGGGAGAGGACCTTTGTGTCATAGAACCCATTCCAAATAGTGATACAATGAAATGGATCGCATTTGAAGACGGTTTTGAAGACCGGGTGTCTTCGAGAATGATAGGATAACCTGTCGAATCACTCTGCACTGAGTTGCTCCGGTATAGAGATCTCCATATGTGATGGGGAGTCCGATCGGGATTGTGGATGCCCAGATTGCAAGGGCTTATTTGGAAGTGCCTTCGGTTCTGTTCAAACCCGGAATAGACTTGTAAGGTTGTATGTCTGACATTACACTTTGAGATATAAAGCAACTTTCAAATACATTTCTATTAGTGGCGGAGAATTTATTCTCTTAGCTTAACACCTTTCTCTGAGACGTACGAGCTCAGAGGTTATGTAATTGAAGGTTATCAGTGATATACTCCCAATTTGGTAGTGTGGCATGCTGAGTGTTGCTGATCATTTATTGATCGAAGCATGGCTTTTGTGAAAAGCGTAGCTTTGTGGACGAGACTTCGGCAAACCGCAAACCTCACAACCCGGTAACGGTCGAAACAGGAAGGATGCAGCAAGGTTATTGGGGATAGCGCCCCTTAGGGTATGTGCGTTTCCTTCTGAATAGGAGTGGCATCATGGTATGGAGCCCAGATACTTAACTTATGTTGATATTGCAATTATGTTGCTTTGTGGTTGTTGTTGTTGGGACCCCGGATAAAGGTCGGTTACGACCAGGGGATGGCATACTCGTGTAGTAGTTACCCAGTTATAGAGGTAATCCGGCCTTGTGTTGGCGGAGATCCGGTTAGGTTCTTGGGCGTCCCTCCAGAGGCATACCCATGTGGCCCAGGAAGTTCCTTAGCCTAAACATTTGTTGGAAATCCAATCTCCAATATGAACCCTGTACGGTTTTAGTTGTAGAACCTTCCATTTAACATGGTAGTTATAGTAGGCATACTATAATGGTATGTATGCTGGCTAAGATTAATATTATACTTTCGAAATGTTTTCACACTATGCACTAATAATAATATCAAAAGAGTTTTCTCATATCAAGCATATTTAACTATCATAAGGAGAAATCTCCCCCAAGTGTGCGATTGCATTCTTTATGTGTGCCGGGAGGCCTTATGGTAGTTTCATTTTCCAAAAGCATGAATGGTTTTCTTTTATAAATTGTTTTTGTTTAAAACAACTGTTTTTATTTACTCGTACCAGTCCCATGACTGACCTGGAGTTTATTGTTCCCTTTCTAAACTCTGGGTGCCCATAATTTCCATACGGGTAGCCTAGAAACAGGTTATCCGTGTTTTGGAGTTAGCTTGGATTTTGGAGTCTTTTGGAAGTTGTCGGATTTTGGAAATCTTTGGGTTTGGGAATCTTTTGAAGTGTTTAGAGTTTTTGAAGACTTATCAAAGTTGAAGTATGTTGGAGACCTTTTTGAACCATGTTGTCAATGTTCCGCTGTGATGATATTACTTTGGTGTTGTATCATATATGTATCACTCTGATGATGGTGGTGATTTGTTGTAATCAAATGTTGTCATGGTGTTGTATCTGTGTCATTATTAATGACAGTTCATTTTGTTTCTGCTTTTTATATTCATCTAATGTTGTTATAAGCTCCATCCTAACTGGAGTTCGACGTTTAAATCTCCGGCAGTCGAAAACGAGTAAGGTATTTGACGTCGATTTTCGAACGTTGGATTTTGGGTCATGACAAGTGCTATCAGAGCTAAAGGTTGAGTAAGAACTTTAGCTATGGAGTATAACACATTAGGTGGCTCATTAGAGATAGGGTGAAGTATACCCGAGAATGAGTATAAACCGAGAGACCGAAACCCTAAAATTTCTTGGTTTATTTCTTTAAACTGTTGATATTTCCTAAGATATCTCGTCCATACCTAAATCAAGTTTTCTTACTATTTACAGATAGTACGAATGAGCGAGCGAAGAGGAGGAGCTAGGGGTCGGGGAAATACCACTACAACTGGTCAAGTCTCCACAACAGCAGGAGCAGCTATGCCTACTCAACATCCATCGAATCTAGCCGATCTATATCAAAACTTCTCGAGACTTGGTGGCAAGCCTTCACTGGCAAGGAGTCTATTGTTGAAGCCCAAGCCTAGATCAGATCGTGTGAAAGGATAGTTAGAGGGCTAAAGTTAGAAGACAATCAAATGTGACTAATAGCTTCTTGGCAACTCCAAGAAGAAGCTTTAGCCTGGTGGGAGACAGTTACTGTAGATGATCTGGAAGAAGAGTTTACTTAGAGTCGATTCAAGAAAGTGTTTGATAAACACTATATGTCGTCTGCTGGCATCTCCCGAATGTATCAAGAATTTATAGACTTGAAGCAGGGAAGTTTATCATTCGAAGAATACTTAAATAAATTCAACGAATTATCTCATTTCGGTCTGGAATTGGTAAACACACCTCTAAAGAAAAATGGAAGATTCATTCGTGGAATGAATAAGAAATTCCACGAAAGGACAACAGCTCATGTTAAAGAATCTTTTTCAAATCGGATTGATATGGGCATAGGTTTGCTACCCTGGATATGCAAGAAGCTCCAGAGGAAAAAGGAAATATGAGAAGTCCAAATTGGGAAAAAAGAAAGTTCGAAGGCGAGAAACCATATCAAGGCAAGGAGAAGAAGAACAATCACGGAAACCCAGCTAGAGATATAACTTTTTACAATTGCCAAGAAAAGGGCCATTATTCAAACAGCTGCAAGAATCTAAAGAAACAAGTTAAGAAAGAATAACCCATGAAGACTAGTCAGGGAGTTAGAGAATGTTATTACTGTCACAAGCCCGGACACATAGTTAAAAATTGCCCAGCGATGAAGCAAGCACAAGTGGCGAATGTCTATGCGATAAAGGATGGCCCCTCAACTTCAAAGTCAGATAAAGGTAAAGGAGTTCTAGAAGGTAACCTTACTATCTATGATAGAGTAGTTAGAGTTTTATTCGACACGGGAGCTACTCATAGCTTTATCTCCCAACAAACCGTAAATGAATTAAAACTTAAACCTGATTTTTTCAACGAGCTCATTTGTGTGAAAAATCCGGTTGGTGGCCCTACAAACCTTTGTCTATGATGTAGGGACGTTCCTATCTCGTATTCTGGTTATAAATTTCCTATCAATCCCTTTGTCCTCGATTTTAATGAATTTGAAATCTTACTTGGAATGGATTGGCTAACGGAATACGAAGCGAAATTGGATTGTAATAATCAAACGATTTCGATCAAAACAAAACTTGGAAATTTTATTGAAATCTCTTGTGAGGATTCGAGCCCTAAAAGAGATAAGTTGATTTATACTTTGGGATATCCCGAACCTAGTCTGGAGTCCATACCTATAGTTCGGGAATTTCCAAACGTGTTCGAAGAAGTAAAATTGTTATCCCCACAAAGAGAAATTGAATTCAGAATTGACTTAGTACCTAATGCTTGTCCTGTTGTTCACGCAAGCCGCAGGATGGCACCCAGGGAAAGGATTGAACTAGTCAATCAAACCCGAGATTTGTTAGAGAAAGGGTTGATACGTCCTAGTGTTTTTGATCGGGGTTCAGCTGTGGTCTTCATAGCCAAATCTGACGGATATTTGAGATTGTCCGTGGACTACCGCGATCTCAATAAATCAACTCTCAAAAACAAATTTCCTTTACCCAAGTTCGACGATCTATTCGATCAACTTCACGGCGCCCGATTCTTTTCAAAGATGGATCACGCTCAAGGATTCCATCAGCTATGAATTGCCGAAGACTGTGTTCACTTGACTGCTTTCAGGGGTCCAGACATTTTCTACGAATGGTTAGTCATGCCTTTCGGACTAACTAATGCTCTCACATACTTCGTAGACTTAATGACCCATGTATTCCGTGGAGTATTGAATAAATTTGTTTTGGTGTTTATTGACGACATTCTAATCTATTCCAAAACTGAAGAGGAGCATGCTGAGCATCTTAGAATTGTTTTGAAATATTAAGGAAGAACATTTTGTTTGCAAAATTTTATAAATGCCATTTTTGGGTTAAGGAAGTCAGATTTCCTGGGCATATTGTTTATGAAGAGGGAATCTCTGTTGATCCGGGCAAGATTTCTGCTATTGTAGGCTGGAGGAAACCCACTACTCCAAAAGAAGTTCAAAGTTTTTTGGGTTTAGCGGGTTGTTACCAGAAGTTTGTTCATGATTTTTCTAAGATAGCTAGTCCATTGACTAAGCTAACGATGAAGAATGCTAAATTCGATTGGACTCCGAAGTGTGATGAAGCTTTCTAGGAATTAAAGAGGAGATTAACTACTGCTCCTGTTCTCGCTATTATTAACGGGAACCAAGGCTTATCTGTCTATACTGACGCTTGTGGTGATGGTTTGGGTGCGGTGCTAATGCAGAACGGGAAAGTAATTGCCTACGTGAGTAGACAATTACGTCCGCATGGGAAAAATTACCCAAGCCACAATCTCGAGCTTCTAGCTGTTATTTCGCTTTGAAAATCTAGTGACACTATCTTCTGGGTAAAAATCTCTTTCAGCTTTACTAAAATTTAAAAGTTTAATTTAACTTAAGGCATATACTTAATAAATCCTTCTTATTTTAGGTGAAAAAATCGAACTATTCGCTAACCACAAATCCATGGAATATCTCTTCACCAAAAAAGATTTAAATCTGAGGCAACAACGCTGGTTGGAATTTCTAGCGTCATATGACCTAGATATTCTATATCCCCTGGAAAAGCCAATATAGTTGCCAACGCCTTGAGTAGAAGACATGATATTCTTTCTCATCTTTTCATTACTCCTACTATTCATGGGAAAGTCGCCAGCAAGCAGAAAGAAGAAAAATTTCTTCAGGAAATTTATGGAAGAATTCGTCGAGGTGAAAATTCCAGTTTCGAAATCGATAATTGTGGAGTTATAAGATTGAAAGGAAGGATGTATGTCCTAGACAACCCTGATCTAAAACATGAAGTTTTAGAAGAATGTCACAAGTCTAAACTCAAAAATCATCCAGGAGTTAATAAGATGTATAGAGATATCAAAAGAACCTTCTGGTGAAAGATAATGAAGAGGGATATATCTATATATGTGAGTCGTTGTGGTACCTGTCAACAAATCAAAAGTGATCAGAAGAGAATGGTGGGTTAACTTCAGCCGTTGGAAGTACTTAAATGGAAGTGGGATCAAGTGTCTATGAATTTCATAGACGGGTTTCCATGCACTCAAAAGGGGAATGAAGCAATTTGGGTTATCGTGGATCATTTAACTAAGACTGCCCATTTCATTCCAGTGAAATCTACCCGCACAGCAGGAAGTTTGGCCGAATTGTAAATGAAAGAGATTGTTCGTCTCCACCGTATACCTAGCAGTATAGTTAGTGATCGTGACCCGATCTTCACTAGTAGATTTTGGGAGGCATTTCAAGCCGCAATGGGAACCAAACTGAACTTCAGCACTGCTTATCACTTGTAGTCTGATGGGAAGACTAAAGGATAAACCGAATCTTAGATGACCTTCTTCGTGCTTGTATACTTATTTTGGTGGCTCATGGGAGGACTATTTACATCTGGTTGAATTCTCATATTACAATAGCTATCAGGTCAGTATCGAAATGGCTCCTTTTGAAGCTTTATATGGTCGTCTGTGTCGATCACCGGCATGCTGGATTGAGTCTGGTGATAGACTCGTCCTTGGATCAGATATGATTAAAGAAGCTATGGAGAAAGTGGATTTTATTCGAAAGAAGTTGATAACTGCAAAAAGTCGTTAGAAAAGTTATTACGACCGTAGAATAAGAGCTTTAGAATTTCAAGTTGGAGATTCTGTATTCCTAGAAGTGTCTCCAATGCATGGTATGTTGAGATTTGGGAAAATTGGTAAACTGGCACCATGATACATTGGTCCTTTAAATATTCTAGAGAGGATCGATCCTCTGGCATATCGAGTGTAGCTGTCCAGCTGGTTATCTGGTATATACGATGTATTTCATGTTTCACATCTTCATAAATATGTGCACGATCCAGATAGTATCATTGAAGAAGCTGCTCACCAGGATTTGGAGATCACACCAAATCTAACAGTTAAAAGAGAACCGACAAAGATCATTGATTGTGATGAAAAGCAATTGAGGAATAAAGTTGTGAAATCGGTCAAAGTGCAATGGAGCGATGATTCAAATGACGGTACTTGGAAAACAGAGGACAGCATGCAAAAGTCCTATCCAATTGCAGAGTGGATATTCTGGCTTAATCTGGTAAGCCATTTCTCTATCTTTTTCTGAATTCGTATATTCTTTGTTTATCTTTCTCCCTCTTTCAAATTTCGTGGACGAAATTTTCTTAAGAGGAGGAATCTGTAACGATCCCATCTTTGAATAAAATTTAAATTAGTAATTAATGTAAATTTTGGAACAAATTTTTGGAATTAAATTGAAAATTTTCAAAACAAATAAAATAAGTGTTAATTTGTATGAATAAGATTTCAATTTCATTTGAGTTTAAAATCTGAAATAAAAAAAAAAATCATTTGAGTTTAAATTATATAAATATATGTGTGTGTGTATGAGTAGATTTGAATTTGACTTTGAATTTGAATTTAAATTTTAAAGAAATGCTTTGGTAAAATAATTTGGATTTAAAAATATATATGTAATTTATTTAATGTGTACTTAATTTCAAAACATTCTCTTTTAAATAGTATTTATTATATAAAGCAAATGTCTATTTAAAATGGAATATGTAAATTAAAAATACAATTTAAATAATGTAAGAATATTATTCTAATGAAAATTTACAAATGTTAAAAAATGTTAAATAAGTAATATATATATATAAAGACAAGTGTTAAAAATTTAAGTAAATGGATTAACGAGTGTAATCCATGTAGAAAGAAAATTAACAAGTGTCATCACATTATTTTCATTTTTGAGAAATTCATAAAAAGAAAATAAAGCTATATAAGTTATTTCATCTCCTCCCTCTCATCTCTTTTATCCTCATTTTCAAAAGTTTGTACACTTTTAATCAGCAACAAAGTAATCAAACTAGACAACTTCCTCAACCTTTAAACCAAGAACAAATTCCAGAAAATAAAATCTAAAAACAACTTTCTCAAAGTTCAAACCAGAGAAGCAATTTCAAGTAAAACAAGGTCAACCCAGAAATTAGGCAAATCAAGAGCAAAGCAGGATTCAACTTCAACAACTAAACTAAAACAAGGATCATCACATAAACAATAGATCAGAATCAACTCAAGATTTTCAAATTCAGTCTTCAAGTTTTCAGACCCAGGCTTTTTCTGTTTTTTCATAAAAACAAACTGTAAGTAAATCTTTTTAAGAATTTGAATTTGAATTTGTTGTTAAGAAATTAAGCAAGTTAATCCATCAGAAACTAAGCAAGTTTAAATCAATTAATCGCAGACAAAAAAATTCCAGATCAAATTTAAAACAGCCTTCCGGACTTTCAACTTTAAAAACAACATTCCAGACTCTCCTCTGTTCTCAGACATCAAGGTGAGTAAACCCTATTTGATTTAAACTAAAATCTTTTGTGGTGAATAATATTGGAGTTTGAATTGTAAATTTAAGTTTGCATGTATATATACACACCCGGAAATGAGGTGTGCATGTCTGTGCACATGAACCTGAATTCTGTTCCAGGCTTGTAGGTTCCAAAACCTATTTTTAAATTCAAAAACTTTATCTCGAACCATTTTTAAGCTTTGAAATCTAAATAGAACATGTTTGTATGATCATGCTTTAAGATTTAAAAATAAATTTAAGTAAATTTAACTTAAGTTTCTCTGGAAATTTTAAAAATACAAGCAAACCCAAATTATGCTGAAAATTTAATTATCATAATTCTTGATTTCAAATATATGATTCAAAACGACCTTGAAATCAATGAATTTTAAAAGAAAAATCAAAATCTCTAATAATGTATCCTCTGTGAAACACGAGGATGAACGGCATCGTCATTTTCATCAAATTCCGGCGATCAACAAGTTGATGGACCTCGTGATCGTAATGGTAATGTGACGACCCGGAATTTTTAACAATTTAAAATGGAATAATTAATTAATTTTAAATATTTAAAAGTTAATTTTAACTTGAATTTCATATATAAACACTTACTGGATAATTAAATCATTGAATTATATAGTTTAAATATTGAATTTAATAATTGAAATTGGGTAAATGGTTGAATCTGAAATTTCTAACTGTTTAAAATAATTTGAAAGCTGATAAAATTTATAATGATGGTACTAAAGATAATTGGATAATTGAAATTTAATTTAAAGGTAATTTGTTCACTTTTAATAATTTACCGTTTAAATTGACATTCAGAAATAGCCTTCCGAGGCACAGTCTCGGAATTTGACGAAACCAGTTCCATTGGATCCGTAATAGTTAGTTATTATCGGATTTCAATTTTCGTAGTGTTTGGATTGACCGTTTGCTTGTACGGGCGAGAAACGCGTTGAAATTAAAACCGATAATTTAATATTTTAAATCGATTTTAAAGGCTAACTTCCACATACGATCAAATTAGCCTCCGAATACGTTCCATCGTGTTCGGAACGCGGGTAAAACCTTATAATCGCCTAGCGACATTCCTTAAGAGGAGTTCGAAATTGTAAATGGCAATTAACGAGGCATTTTGGAAACTTTATAATATAATAAAATTTAAAGTACATTACTCAGAGATATTTTATAAATACAAACCATATGCTAGAAGCCATTCCCAGATATACATCTTCGTTTTCCCCCAAATCCTTGTATCGAAATCGAACGCATGAAGAAGAAAAAAATTAAATTAAAATTTTTAATGAAATCAAGTTCAAAAATGGCCGAAGCCCTTCATTCAAGGTTCCTTGTCTCTCTGCTAAATCTCGTCCTCTCCCCAATATTTCTTCCAAACCGAGTTCGTATACTCCTCTATTAAAAATCGAAGCTTCTCTCTTAATAATAATCGATTCATACAATCACCTCATCTTAAATTTTCGATTGAGTTCATGCCGAGAAGTCGCGACGAAGAGGGAAGCTGTCATGAGATCTACGGCATCACGTGCACGAGAGAGGTATTGAAGGTGGTCTCGAGTGGCGCATCGCGTTGGCTGCTGGCGTGGTTAACGATTCGTCTTCGACTACGGTTGGCAGTGAAGGCTAGGGTTTCACAAGACGTAGTGGCGATGTTGTGAAGAGTAGCGGCGCCAGATGGAGGCGCGGCTAGTGTTGCACTCGCGTTGAGTTGCGATGGGCAAGGTGTTTCTCGAGTTCGACGATTCGATGCTGAAGTCGATTGATGGTTCAGAGGTGTATGTGCTGGTGGATCGCGATCTGGGTTGGTGTAGTCGTGTGGAGCATCTCGCGTGGTTTTGGGATTTTTGTTTGAGCTGCAGGTATTAGTTTCTATTTTATTAAATACAACATTAGCAGTAAAGTATAACATATTTCTGCTTTTAATCCGATAAATATGTACATGTTAAAATTGACAATTACATTTAGAATAATGTATTGGAGATAAGCAATTTAAGTAATCCATTTAATTATTTTTAGATTTTTTTTAGTTAAATTAAATCATTAGTTAAAATTTAAACTATTAAACAGTGGTTAATTGTTTGATTAAATCGAATATTAATAAATTATATATATTACACAAGGTTCAAAATTGGGAGATAAGGGTCGAGATGGAATTGGATTGCCAAACAAAAATCAAAGGTGAGTAATCTCACGTTTCTGGACTTTTATTTAAATTAAATGGTTAAATTCAAATGATTGTTTGAATGGTTGAAATTGAATTGATGTGCTATATTATATAGTAATGTATAGTCTATACTGAAATGGGTAATATTCTGTGATGAATATTTTTGATAATTAGATGATGTGATTTGCTTGGATATTTTGGTGCCCTGAGTTATCGAAATATATAAAATTGGATTTTGAAAGAAAATAAATGGTGAAAATTTGAAAGCGAAATAATTATAGAATACAATAAAAATGAATTGGAAAGAAATAGGAGTGATATTTGAAGACTGGAGTTAAATTGTAAAGTAGAGATTTAAAACAAGTTCTAAATCCAAGTTAAATCTAACAAATAAAGTTTTAAAATATTAAGTGTTTTAATAACTTGAATGTCAAAGTGCAGTTGTAAACCGAATTGAATTTAAAATAAATGTGGTTTTAAATTCCTTTAAGCTTCCATTATAAAAAGAGAAACTAAATCAGATTAGAATAAATTGAAATGTAAATGACAAATCATTAATTTATATAATTGATGATGTAAACAGAGATTGATTAGTTAAGAAAATAGATCAATATAAGTGACGTATGAGAAGTTAATTAATATAACTAATTAAGGGTTAATGCAATGAATATAGTTAATTAATTCATGAAGTAATTAAGATTTCTTGTTGACTTTGATTAAGGATAATTAATATCGTGAAACTAACTAAAGATAATTACTTGAATGTAATTGAAAGATAATTAATCTAGGGTGATTAATTAAGACGGAAAAAATGAAGGGATGATTTATTAATTGAATTGAAATTAATTAATGTTAAATGAAGAAATCTAAGTGGTTTAGGTTGGTAATTCAATCAGGATTAATTAAATTAAATTTGTATGTGATTAAGCTTTGCTTATGGATGATTGGATGGTATTGGATGCTTTGAATGAGATGATATCTCTAATATGAAATGTTGTGTATTTCATTTGGATAACATGGAAAAGGATGATATGAGGTTCGAAGGGACCGGAGTCGGGTATTAGAAAATACCCGAAACCACTTCGAATTTCTTATAAATTGATATGAGAAATTGATAGGTTGGAATGAATGGATTTAGATGAATCGGATTATTTAATCTAAATTTTGGCACTTAGGAAACTTATTTTGAAAATAAGTTATGTCTATAACAAATTGTGACTTTGTAAATTGATTTGAGTTACCCGGGTTCTATAAGTTGTATGCTCTGTATTCCATGTTGGATGGGTTTACTAATGCTGGTTTCCAGCCTGACCCGGGTGTTACTTTGATGTAATGCTCGGGTCAGACCGAGTATTACAGATTTTCAGGTAGGTACGTGCTGGAGCTCAGGAGGGGAGCTGGATGGCAAGAGCTTATAGAGCATTTCCGTTGTATTTATATTATTGTAAATCTGAGACTTGTTAATTTGTATATGACCAGTGTTTGTGTATGTGTAACTCTGATGCATATTAAATGTAATCGACAGATATAGTATTCTTTTGTAAACTAATATTATTTATTATTATATTTTATCCGCTGCGAATGTGAGTTGTTGATGTTTCTGTTCTTCTTCTTCTTCTATCTCTTTCTTCTTTTTCATAACTATCTGGGATTTTCGGCTTCGAAAATTTCGGGTCGTTACATTTGGTATCAGAGATGAAAGGTTAAGCGAGAACCTTGGCTCTGGTGGGGATTACTCATTAAATAGAGTCCAAACCAAAGTACTCTAGAATGAGTTGAGGGTGTATATATATGAGCGCGTACTTGTTATTTTCTTATATAAGGTTTTAAATGATTTTATATAAAAGTATATTTTGATATATAAAGAAATATTTCATTCTAATAAATATTAAAGCGATTGGTTGTTAAATTATTGAAATTAAAATTTAGAAGTAATATAATGTGATCAAATTGAAGACTTGAATTGGAATTAAATTAAGTAAAAACAGAAATACAACCAAGTTAAAATTTAAATTACTTGAAAATGAAATTCTAAATCTGATTCCAGAATTTGAAAATTTTGTTTCAAAGCAATGAGAAATAATAAGTACTCTTTGAATAAATGGGACTTGTTGCAAACAATGGGTTGTTTGAAAATTTGATTTGAATTAAAACCAAAAGTGGTCTAAAATTTAAGGATGACCTCGTGTGTAAAGGAAATAATATGTATGAACAAGGAATATACATAAATCAAAAATAGTTTGAATAAACTCTAAATGTTGTGATTGAAATTTGGAATGGGATGTGATACCCAAAGTGATATTTTAAGTGGGAAGATTATTATTGTGAAGTTTAAGGATTGAGTGAGGTTGATTGGATTAAGTAATTGAATTTAACTTGGGAGAAGTTAAATAAGTTTGAATGAACAACTTGAATTGGTAGTTTGTGTGATCTCAAAATGGGTTTGAGATCTGGAAATTGGAAATGGATGGACGTTTTAAATTGGATAATATCATCCTATTGTTATTAAAAATCCTTAAATTGCGAATTGGATTTGTTTAAATGAGTGAGAAATGAAGTGTGGTAATATATCCATTATTGAGATAAAAGGGAAATCTAACTTTAATTTGAAATTAAGGATATGGAATCACTTTAAACGGAAAATTTGAATAATTAAGTTTGTAAATTAAAATTGTTTAAGAAGTGGCTTCAAACTGGAAGATAAAATTTAGTAATAAATTAAATTTTTAAAATAAAATTGTATTGAACTCTTATTTGAACCTTGAAATACATAAGTTAAGATAATTTAAAATGGAATTTTGAGAATTGGACTCGGAAATTAAATTGATTAAAAACTTTGAATAAAAGTTAATTTGGTTTGAAAAGTTAAACCAACCTTTGAGAATTTAACTCGAATTTATATAATTTGAGATAGTTTAAATTCAAGATTGAAATTGAATTAGTTCAAAATTGAATTTGGTTTGAATTAATTGGATTGGTGATTGAAGATGTATAAGTTTAAAAAATTTAATGGGAAAATGATTTGGATTATATTGAAATGATCTGAATTTGAAATGGGTTCAATTGATAATAATTCAAATTGATTGGAATAATTCGAAATTATAATTAAAGTTGAACATGATTAAAATCAAGTGGAATTTGATTTAAATTGGGAATCAAGATTGATTCAACTTGGATTGGGTTTAAATAAATTTCAATAGAAATTGAAGTTAGTCAAGTTAGAATTGAGTCAATTAAATGGAAGTGGAAATTTAAGTTGAGTTGTTGGGGAAGTGAATAGTTGACTCTTGACTATTTTCAAAATAAATTATTTTGATATAAACTTATTTCTCTAAGCTATTAAATATATACAACCTTTCTTTCTTAAAGCAAAATTATTTTATACTTGGTTTACAATTATTTTTGGAGCTATTTAACCATTTTTCAACTATTTTCTAAACTAATTACTATTTTCAACTATTTCACGAATTAATTTCTATTTTACAACTATTTTGTAATTATTTAAAATTCTTGAAACTATTCAACCATTTTCCGACTATTTTAAAATTATTTAACTATTTTATAGCTATTTTGTAAACTGATAATTATTTTTCAACTACTTATCTATTTTTAAAATTTTCAAGCTATTTTCTAAATATAAACTAGTCGGAGTTTAAACTGTTATTGATTTAAATACCCAACTGAGATAAGAATTGAAGTGATAATTCAATGAGAATTAAGGCAATTGTAAATAAGTGAAAGGGAATTAAAGTGAATGTGAATAGAAAGGAAATCGGTTTGGCTAATAATCAAGGAAGTTAAATACGTAGGGTGTACGTATATTATTCTATTCGCATGGTGATTTGATCCAGATTCGAGCACAGAATTTCGAGATAGTTATATCGATCCGAGTTGGGATTTTTAACTCGATTTTCGACGGCGAACCTGGATATGGATTGTTGATTGGTTCTGGATATTCTTTATCATAGTTATAACTATGCAAGGAGAATGACGGTTTCTAATCAAGAAACCAGATCTGAGTGCGCACTAGGAAGTTGGATGGACGATACTAGTGCGGAAGTGAAATTGTGTGATCGAGTGGGCGATCAGATTGGTATAGCGTACGGATGATATGTGTACATCGTACGGATTTGAATGAAATTGATTTTGAAAAGAGTAATCAAACTGGAATATTTGATTTTGAATAAACAAAGTTATATATCTTTGTTGTATAAGGTAAATCTCCCCTTGTTAAATCTATTGCCAGAAGAAAAGGATTTTGAAGGTGTTTGGAGGATAAAAGGAATTTTATACAAGTTTTAAAAAATTCAAAGTTTTTAAATTATATATATATATAAAGGATCTTATGAGGATTTTGGAAAAAGATTTTGGGAACCTTTGGATTTGGAAAGGCTTTTGATTTTTGGGTAAAATCAATATTAAAATTTGGAAAGTCTAGTTCGAGAATTATCGATTTTGGGATAATCGATTTTGTATAGAGGAGCTTTGTATGAGATCATACTAGGTGTATGATTTGAAAGATACTATATGAATAGTATAAAGTGTTTTGATGATGGCTCTGGGGAAAAAGGCGCTCTCTTGAAATGAACTTCTCAGGAGTGCCACCGGGTGGTGCTACCTTGAGCCCCAAGGGGGTTCTAAAGTTGATCCTGTGAGGAGTCCGGACAAAACTAGTTCCTGAGGATTATTTGGTAGCGAAAGTCGAGGGTGTTGATGCCTACAGGGGCATTTGGGTTATGCTGTGACGATAGTGTAACTCGATGTCACTGCGATCTACTATAGGGACCATAGCGAAAATCGTGTGGAGGATGAGTGCCAACAGTCTACACTTGATTTTGTCGGGAAGGCAATGCAACATCGATAGACTGCGATCTATGGTCGAGTGGAGTGGAGAAGTTTCGTTCTTTTGGCAGCGAAATTCGAGGGCGCTGATGCCTAAAGTTATATGGGTTTTAGCTGTGATAGCTACGTAACCCCAGTTGTAGCTGCGATCTGTAGCGGGTTTCATGGTGTAATCGAGGGACGCAGAGGTCTACAGTTATCTATGGATTTTGTCGGGATGGCAACGTAATCATCGGGTTAACTGCGACCATGGATGGGAGTGATGATTCCCAGAGCATTCTCACAAAAGATATTTCCTCTATTTTCGAAAACTGATTTCCGATATTTTCAATAAAATTATTTTCCAAGTATTTTCAGTGGATGTTGAAAACGGCTTTACCAAGTACTTATAGATTTTCAATCCTACGCATGATCAACGTATGACTGAATTTCTGTGAGAATAAGGATGGACTGGTTGAGACATCTAGTTATAAGAAGTACTTTTTATAAAAAAGCTATTTTAAAAGTATTATCTGAATTTAAAAGCATTTCTAAATTTTTTAAATAAAATTGTTGGAATTTTGGGGAAATAAAAGGAAATCAAAACTGGAATTTTAATGAAGTGATTTTGTAATTAAAATCGAATATTGATTTAGAAATTGGAAGAAAGCTAATTGGTTAAATAATTATTCGATAGAGTATATTAATAAAGTTTAACTCGAATAAATAAAATGGATTGTAAGTTAATAATGGAGTTTGGAAATGAATTCGAACTGTAAATAGAATTCAACTTGGATTTGATGAATTAAAATAAGTGGAATGTTGTTAAAATAAATGGAATTGAATTATGATAGACATGGTTTGAGTTGCAAACAAAACCCAGGTGAATAGAAATAATTTGAGAATGACTTGTATTAATAAAATAAATTCGGAAATGAATAAGTAGGTGAATTAAAATGGGGTGAATAAATGGATGAAGTTTGATTGAATAAAAACTAAATCCAAGTTTTAATTGGAATTGGGTTATCAGAATAGAAAACCATTAAATAAAAGTTCGGGTTAAATTTATTTGGAAAACAAAAATGATATTAATATAAGCATCGAATGTTGTCAAGCTCAATGAAATGAAATGCAACTGGATGGTTAGTGAATAAATTACAAATGAAACGGAATTAAATACAGAAATGAGTTGAAATTAATTTAAAGTAGTTATAAACTAAATAAATACTCTATTAAGCTAATATTGTCGAATTAGTATAGAATGAATCGTCGTATGACGTAAATAAAAGTAATTAAAATTATATGGGTTGAGAGAAGTTAAATAATATTGATTTTGAATCATTTGAAGTGAATATGACTTGTTCGGATTAAAAATCAATTGAATGTAAGAAATTGGCTTCCAAAACATTAAAATCGAGGAAAATGGTATATAAATTGGTTGAAAGCGATTGAATTAGGTTTGAAAACATATAAATTGCTTGTGGAAGTTATTTTGAATGCATTTCTTTTAGAATTGAAGTGTTATAGTTGTTTTAGTAAGAGAAATGTTATAAACTTTATATATTTAGTGTTTATATGTTTAAATTGAGTAAGTACAAGTACCTGAAGGCCATTTGGCTGGATACGAATGCACTAATTGCTAAAATAAATAAGCTGCATGCTTAAAATGCTAAATAAGGTGCGTCTACGCAATAAAAATAGGAAATATGAACTGTTTTTTCTTTTTCCGACCGTGTGGGTCGATGTATATATTTATATCTCTTGTCAAATTGCAAAAGCTCCTCCGTACAAAGGAGACTCTGCCAAAAAAAATTCAGAATTTTGGGAGTTATAAAATTTTTGAAAATATTTGTTAATGACAAAATGTTTTAAATATAAAACTGAAATAAATTAGTGGATGAAACTAATTTAAAATAATAATATGAATCAGTTATAAATGAAAGATAAAATTTAGTACTCAGAAGTTAAGATAAATGGAATTCATATGAAATGAGAAAGCTAATTTGAATCGAAGTAGGTATGAAACATATGTGAGGAAATGTATAAAATGATTTGAAACGTTACGATTGAATATTATTGCTAAGTAAGATATGCAGGTATTATAAAGGGAAAAGAAAATTGGATGTGATTCCAAAAGATAAATTTTAATTGCCCGACTAAAAGGTATGTATTTAAATTTCTGTATGAAATTGGATTAGGTTTTTGATATAGCCACTTGGCTTTTGTTTTCTTTTGGAATTTGGGAGCCCGTAGAGGCATTTTGTAGTAGTACCGAGCTAGCCGCGCAAAGGAGACGCTGGCAAAAATTTTCGAGAATTTAGAGTGTTAGACAATTTTTTTGAGAAAATTTTGATAATTCAAAATTTGGTTTTAAATTGAAATTAGATGATTGAGCAAAAGGGTATTGTTTGAAACTATAGAAGGTTTTAGGAAGTTGGTTAAGATGATAGTGGGCCTTTAATAAAAGATAGTTGGTACGATGTTGAATTGTGAGTTTTGGGAAAAGTAAACGGATATTGGTCCATTCTTCCTAATTAGTAATTTCGAGGACGAAATTCTTTTAAGGGGGAAAGAATGTGACGACCCGGAATTTTTAACAATTTAAAATGGAATAATTAATTGATTTTAAATATTTAAAAGTTAATTTTAACTTGAATTTCAGATATAAACACTTACTGGATAATTAAATCATTGAATTATATAGTTTAAATATTGAATTTAATAATTGAAATTGGGTAAATGGTTGAATCTGAAATTTCTAACTGGTTAAAATAATTTAAAGGCTTATAAAATTTATAATGATGATACTAAAGATAATTGAAATTTGATTTAAAGGTAATTTGTTCAATTTTAATAATTTATCGTTTAAATTGACATTCAGAAATAGCCTTCCGAGGCACAGTTTTGGAATTTGATGAAACCAGTTCCATTGGATCCGTAATAGTTAGTTATTATCGAATTTCAATTTTCGTAGCGTTTGGATTGACCGTTTGCTTGTACGGACGAGAAACGCGTTGAAATTAAAACCGATAATTTAATATTTCAAATCGATTTTAAAGGCTAACTTCCACATATGATCAAATTAGCCTTCGAAATACGTTCCATCGTGTTCGGAACGCGGGTAACCTTATAATCACCTAGCGGCATTCCTTAAGAGGAGTTCGAAATTGTAAATGGCAATTAACGAGGCATTTTGGAAATTTTATAATATAATAAAATTTAAAGTACATTAGTCAGAGATATTTTATAAATACAAAGCGTACGCTAGAAGCCATTCCTAGATATACGTCTTCGTTTTCCCCAAGTCTTTGTATCGAAATCGAACGCATGAAGAAGAAAAAATTAGATTAAAATTTTTAATGAAATCAAGTTCAATAATGGCCGAAGCCCTTCGTTCAAGGTTCCTTGTCTCTCTGCTAAATCTCGTCCTCTCCCCAATATTTCTTCCAAACCGAGTTCGTATACTCCTCTATTAAAAATTGAAGCTTCTCTCTTAAATAATAATCGATTCAGACAATCACCTCGTCTTAAATTTTCGATCGAGTTCATGCCGAGAATTCGCGACGAAGAGGGAAGCTGTCGCGGGATCTAGGGCATCGCGTGCGCGAGGGAGGTATTGAAGGCGGTCTCGAGTGGCGAGTCGCGTTGGCTGCTGGCGTAGTTAACGATTCGTCTTCGACTATGGTTGGGAGTGAAGGCTAGGGTTTCACGAGACGTAGTGGCGATGTTGTGAAGAGTAGCGGCGCCAGATGGAGGCGCGACTAGTGTCGCACTCGCGTTGAGTTGCGATGGGCAAGGCATTTCCCGAGTTCGACGATTTGATGCCGAAGTCGGTTGATGGTTCAGAGGTGTATGTGCTGGTGGATCGCGATCTGGGTTGGTGTAGTCGCGTGGAGCATCTCGCGTGGTTCTGGGATTTTTGTTTGAGCTGCAGGTATTAGTTTCTATTTTATTAAATACAACATTAGCAGTAAAGTATAACATATTTCTGCTTTTAATCCGATAAATATGTACATGTTAAAATTGACAATTACATTTAGAATAATGTATTAGTGATAAGCAGTTTAAGTAACCCATTTAATTATTTTTAGAATTTTTTTAGTTAAATTAAATCATTAGTTAAAATTTAAACTATTAAACAGTGGTTAATTAATTGATTAAATCGAATATTGATAAATGTATAAATATTACACAAGGTCCAAAATTGGAAGATAAGGGTCGAGATGGAATTGGATTGCCAAACAAAAATCAAAGGTGAGTGATCTCACGTTTCTTGACTTTTATTTAAATTAAATGGTTAAATTCAAATGATTGTTTGAATGGTTGAAATTGAATTGATGTGCTATATTATATAGTAATGTATAGTCTATATTGAAATGGGTGATATTATGTGATGAATATTTTTGATAATTGGATGTTGTGGTTTGCTTGGATATTTCAGTGCCCTGAGTTATCAAAATATATAAAATTGGATTTTGAAAGAAAATAAATGGTGAAAATTTGAAAGCGAAATAATTATAGAATACAATAAAAATGAATTGGAAAGAAATAGAAGCGATATTTAAAGACTAGAGTTAAATTGTAAAGTAGAGATTTAAAACAAGTTCTAAATCCAAGTTAAATCTAACAAATAAATTTTTAAAATATTAAATGTTTTAATAATTTGAATGTCAAAGTGCAATTGTAAATCGAATTGAATTTAAAAATAAATGTGGTTTTAAATTCCTTTAAACTTCCATTATAAAAAGAGAAATTAAATCAGGTTATAATAAATTGAAATGTGAATGAGAAATCATTAATTTATATAATTGATGGTGTAAACAGAGATTGATTACTTAAGAAAATATATCAATATAAGTGACGTATGAGAAGTTAATTAATATAAGTAATTAAGGATTAATGCAATGAATATAGTTAATTAATTCATGAAGTAATTAAGATTTCTTATTGACTTTGATTGAGGATAATTAATATCGTGAAACTAACTAAAGATAATTACTTGAATGTAATTGAAAGATAATTAATCCAGGGTGATTAATTAAGATGGAAAAAATGAAGGGATGATTGATTAATTGAATTGAAATTAATTAATGTTAAATGAAGAAATCTAAGTGGTTTAGGTTGGTAATTCAATCAGGATTAATTAAATTAAATTTGTATGTGATTAGGCTTTGCTTATGGATGATTGGATGGTATTGGATGCTTTGAATGAGATGATATCTCTAATATGAAATGTTGTGTATTTCATTTGGATAACATGGAATATGATAATATGAGGTTCGAAGGGACCGGAGTCGGGTATTAAGAAATACCCGAAACCACTTCGAATTTCTTATAAATTAATATAAGAAATTTATAGGTTGGAATGAATGGATTTAGATAAATCGGATTATTTAATCTAAATTTTGGCACTTAGAAAACTTATTTTGAAAATTAGTTACGTCTATAACAAATTGTGACTTTGTAAATTGATTTGAGTTACCCGGGTTCTACAAGTTGTATGCTTTGTATTCCATGTTGGATGGGCTTACTCACGCTGGTTTCCAGCCTGACCCGGGTGTTACTTTGATGTAATGCTCGGATCAGACCAAGTATTACAGATTTTCAGGTAGGTACGTGTTGGAGCTCAGGAGGGGAGCTGGATGGAAAGAGCGTATAGAGTATTTCCGCTGTATTTATATTATTGTAAATCTGAGACATGTTAATTTGTATATGACCAGTGTATGTGTAACTCTGATGCATATTAAATGTAATCGACGGATATAGTATTCTTTTGTAAACTAATATTATTTACTATTATATTTTATCCGCTGCGAATGTGAGTTGTTGATGTTTCTGTTCTTCTTCTTCTATCTCTTTCTTCTTTTTCATAACTATCTGGGATTTTCGGCTTCGAAAATTTTGGGTCATTACAGGTAGCTTGCTGAGAGGTCGGAGGGTTTGGGAAAAATGTTCGATAAATTTTCTGAATGTTGTGGATGGCAAATGAGATCAATTTAGGGTTAAATGTTAATATTGGGTCATGGTCGGAAAAGGTGTCGCTGCATCATGGTCGATGGACCGGAGCCATTCGCACCGGTGGGATTCGAAGCGTGAGCGTTCGACGTTGTTCTGGCCGACGCTGCATGATCTCTGATGATCAGAGGTGGAAAAATGAAGCAATTTATTGTGGCTCGGTTCTGTTCCAGACTTGGGTCTAATGGCTCGATTGCAAGATTACCTTTGATTCGAAATACTGGGTGTTCGTGTGGTTCCAAAACGTCATCGTGGACTCGTCGATGGCCAGAGCTTCAACCTGAGGTGGCCGGATTGATTGTGCATGTGCCCGTGGCTTGGATTGTGTCAGGAAGCAGTAGATTGGGAAGAAAGGTGATACTCGAAGTAGCCTTCGAGAAATAAGGGTACAGGCTCGGGTATAGGATCGAAGCATTTTTGGGTTGCAAGGGTTAGATACTTAAACAAAAAAAATTAAGGTTTGAAAATTAGGCATACGGGTTGATTTCTGGAAAAACTCGTAGGATTCAGGCGTTTTGATCGGGTAAGACTCGAAGTGGGCCTCGGGTCTGATATACATAACAGTTTTTACTTTAAAATAAAATTCAAACTTTTAACATTATTAATTCATGTTTTCAAATGATGATTTTGATTAAAGTTTTGAATTAATTACGGATTTAAGTAATATATTTTTAAAGTAATTTAATTTAAATTATTTAATTTTGTTACATTATTTTATTAAGTTATTTATATTAAATAAATAATGTAATTAAAAAGGATAATTAAGATAAAATGTTATTTAAACTAATCTTAACCTTTTAAAGCAACTAATGTGATAAGGATGATTATTAAACACGGTTTATAAGATAATAAAAGTAATTAACAAAGATAAAAAGATTTATCTTTTAATTTATTAAGTAACTAATGATTTGTTAATATAATTATTTAAAGAATAACTATTTAATTAATTACTTAATATTAAAGATTAATTAAGTAAATAATTAAGGTTAATTGATTTGTAATTAATAATTAATTAATTAAGGAATAATTAATTAATAAAAGTAATTAAGATTTAATTAATTAACAATTAAGGATTAATTAATTAAGGTAATTAATTAAGAAATAATTAATTAATTAAGGTGATTAAGATTTAATTAATTTTGTAATTAAGGATAACTAATCCTTGATAAAAGATAATTAATGAAAGTAATTATGTGATTAATTAATTTAAATCACACGATTAATTCATCTTAATTGTAGATGATTAATTATTATTGAATGTTGTGTATTGGATTAATATCTCTAATATGCGATTGTGATGCTATGTGATATGAATTATTTTGTGCTGAGCTGTGATATCTGTGATTTGTTTCTGTGCGAATGTGAAAACCTATTGGCCCGTAAAACGGCAATTGAATTTCGATGCGACAGGGAGTCGGATTCCAGTTGGTTATCCGAAACCCACATCCAAATCTAAAAGTGAATCTTTGTGATTGATGTATCCACGTGTTTTTAAATTAAGCGCTCACTAATCGGTTTAGCTGGGAGAGGACCTTTGTGTCATAGAACCCATTTCGAATAGTGATACGATGAAATGGATCGCATTTGAAGACGGTGGTGAAGACCAGGTGTCTTCGAGAACGATAGGATAACCTATCGAAAATGACTCTGCACTGAGTTGCTCCGGTATAGGGATCTCCATATGTGATGGGGAGTCCGATCGGGATTGTGGATGCCCGGATTGCAAGGGTTTCTTCGGAAGTGCCTTCGGCTTTGTTCGAACCTGGAACAGACTTGTATCGTTGTATGTCTGACTTTACACTTTGAGATATAAAGCAGATTTCTTTCAAATACATTTCTGTTGGTGGCGGAGAATTTATTCTCTTAGCTTAACACCCTTCTCTGAGACGTACGAGCTCAGAGGTTATGTAGTTGAAGGTTATCAGTGACATACTCCCAATTTGGTAGTGTGGCATGCTGAGTGCTGCTGATCATTTGTTGATCGAAGCATGGCTTTTGTGAAAAGCGTAGCTTTGTGGACGAGACTTTGTCGAACCTCACAACCCGGTAATGGTCGAAATAGGAAGGATGCAGCAAGGTTATTGAGGGTAGCGCCCCTTAGGGTATGTGCATTTCCTTCTGGATAGAAGTGGTATCATGGTATGGAGCCTAAATACTTAACTTATGTTGATATTGCAATTATGTTGCTTTGTGGTTGTTGTTGTTGGGTCCCCGGATAAAGGTCTGTTATGACCGTGGGATGGCATACTCATGTAGTAGTTACCTAGTTACAGAGGTAAACTGGCCTTGTGCTGGTAGAGATCCGGTTAGGCTCTCGGGGCGTCCCTCCAGAGGCATACCCATGTGGCCCAGAAAGTTCCTTAGCCTGACCATTTGTTGGAAATCCAATCACCAATACGAACCCTGTGCGGTTTTAGTTGTAGAACCTACCATTTAACATGGTAGCTATAGTAGGCATACTATAATGGTACGTATGATGGCTAAGATTAATATTATACTTTCGAAATGTTTTCACACTATGCACTAATAATAATATCAAAAGAGTTTTCTCATATCAACATATTTGACTATCATAAGGAGAAATCTCCCCTAAGTGTGCGATTGCATTGTGTGTATGCCGGGATGCCTTATGGTAGTTTCATTTTCCAAAAGCGTGAACGGTTTTCTTTTATAAATTGTTTTTGTTTAAAATAACTATTTTTGTTTACTCATTCCAGTCTCATGACTGACCTGGAGTTTATTGTTTCCTTTCTAAACTCTGGGTGTCCATAATTTCCACATGGACAACCTAGAAGCAGGTTATCCGTGTTTTGGAGCTAGCTTGGATTTTGAAGTCTTTTGGAAGCTGTCAGATTTTGGAAAGCTTTGGGTTTGGGAATCTTTTGAAGTGTTTAGAGTTTTTGAAGACTTATCAAAGTTGAAGTATGATGGAGACCTTTTTGAACCATGTTGTTAGTGTTCCGCTGTGATGATATTATTTTGGTGTTGTATCATATATGTATCACTCTGATGATGGTGGTGATTTGTGGTAATCAAACATTGTGATGGTGTTGTATCTGTGTTATGATTACTGACAGTTCATTTTGTTTCCACTGTTTATATTCATCTAGTGCTGTTATAAGCTCTATCCGAACTGGAGTTCGACGTTTGAATCTCCGGCAGTCGAATACGAGTAAGGTATTTGGTGTCGATTTTCAAACGTTGGATTTCGAGTCATGACACTAATGCTTGGCCAGGGCTTGAAATGGAGATTGGTAAAGTATAGAGAAGAAGTGATAGAGCTTTGATCTTGAATTCTCAAAATTAGACCCAAAAATAGGTCATCTTCTCTCTTGTTTTTGACTCTCTTACTCCCAAAATTTGAAAAACTTATTCACTGAAAATTTGTTGAAAATTCTTTTCCCTTGAATAAAAAAAGAATCGCTTGATTTTGATTAGGTTTAGGAAGATATGGTCAAAAGAAAACGAGCTTACTTTAAAGAATTGAGTTTCAGGTACAGCAAACCTCAAAATTGGAAAAAGTGATCAACATAAAAGTTGTATCCACTGGAATTTCATATGGCTTAAACAATGAATTTCTTAATTTGGATCAGTTATGATCAAGTTATGATCAAAACAAAATGGCATATTCTCTGGCTTAAAAACTGAGCCAGTGAATGTACTTGAAATAAGTGGACTTTTGACATGGTTAATTTTAAAATAAGACAAAGTGATAAACATGAAAGTTGTAGCCACTAGAAATACATGATTTGAAAAAAAGAATTTTTCATTGTGGTTCTGTTTTCAAGAAGTTATGGCCGAGAGAAGAAGATGTAAACTATGGAGAAAAGAGGAGTTTGATTTGAAGAGAATGAACATTGATTTCTTTTGAATATTTTGACACTATTTCTTTATATATTTTTTATATGGCATGTAAGCCATTAAAGAGAAGAGGAGGAAGGTGAAGAAGCTAGAGAAAAGAGAATGAAGAAATGTGAATGAAAGTGAAGAAGGAGGTGGGTATTTATAGAAAAAGAAAGAAGTGGTAAATTTACCATAATAACCTCTTACCAAATTACCAAACTATCCTTGATTCAACCTAAAGCAACATCCACTTTTTCAATATTTAACGTCATCCTTTCAACTCTTATTTTATGTCTTAGTCACTTAAAGATTAAATAAAGAAAAGTAATTGTTTTGTTGGATTATGATTTGATGTTTACTTTTCTTGCTTTTGTTAATTCTTACTTACTTTTACTAATGACTTCTAGAAGTTTTCTAATCCTATTTAGTAAAATTAAACATGTTTCGTTATTAAAATATGTAATATATATGTTAAAACATATTAACAAAGGTGCAACAATATTGCGACAACTTATCTTGAACGAAACATTGATTTCCGACATAACGTTTTCCAGTCATATTTTGATGTTTTTGTTAAACTATTTATTCATGTAAACTAAACATCAAAATATTTTTTTTGTTATCTTTAAATTATTAAAACAAGCATATTTAACTTATAAAATAATATAAAACAATACTTAGGTCTATTTATAAAACTATGACATCGATTTATCGATATGCGATGAAATTTGTCAATTTTATAAAACAAGTTTTATATATTTATCGAGCCACTATAATTAAATTACTATTCTTATCAAATGAGTTTGATATCGATTTTATATATATATATATATATATATATATATAAATGGAATTATTTATCCATTAAACAAATTTCTCAAATATTTATCACACTTTATCGAAATCCGATTTTTGTTAATATTACATTGTGAATCCAAAATCTTTATTCAATATCAAAAATAAGTTTACCATTCTTATTTATTATATAAAACATGATTATTTAAATTTGAAAATTCTACATTTGAATATTTAAAATAATTAAATATCTCATTTTCAAAGTGTTAAAACTACGGGTCGTTACAATAAATGTGATAAGTATAAAAGGTTTAATTTCGATAAATGGCTCATGGTTAATTAAGTATATGAAAAGCACTTCATCGTATGCTTGACACCAAATTTCGAGATATGAAAACTCGTCTCTATTCTTAGAAGTAAGAATGTATGTTGAGGAAGAGATAGTTTTCTAACTTGTCCAACTTCATTATTAATCGAGAGATAGTACGGTTTAAAATCGGAACGTGATGCCAGGTATAGGATGTCCGATATGCAAATTATATTGACACCCAAATAGTGGTTTACTCACTATCGAGAGCTTGAACAAATATAACTCTCGAAATATCTATAAGAAACACGAGAATTATTCGGTACAGTTATCTTGGGTGATGTTATATTGGACGTATAAACTTGTCGTATTCTTATAGGACAAATGATAAGAAAATATGTCCGCTTAAACAGTTAGAAGGTGATCTCCACTCTGATGTATTGTCTATTTGTTTTCAAAAGAACCGAAGTTGATTTCGCTGGAAACTATCAATTGTTGGTTCGGAGAGACCGGAATTGGATAAGTATAAGTTGTCCGAAAACCACTTTGAACCAACATACGAGTTTAAATTAAAACATCTTGAAGATGATGATGTCAAAGACGAAGTTCTTTGAAGTGCAATGGCTACTTGTTACTAATCCTAAGGATGCAGTAGAACTAGTGCCTTCGATTTATTTATATCCTAAACAACTTGCATGAATGAATGATGACATTACATTGTTGCCTAGATGACAGCGTTAGCATTCCAAGTGAGATTGGTATATAAAAGTTAATCGTTGCCTTGAGCCTCACACCCAGTATTGACTAAAATATGGGATATGCTTCAAGGCTATGTGGTTCGCTACTATTATGTTGTGATCATCCCTAATGTAGACAGATATTATTCCTTTTGATGTATGCTTCGGGTCTAATATGGTTGTTGATTGCAACTGGGGAATGATCATATTTGGTATTATCCAGAAAGGAGTAGACCGGTCTTGACTTGCAGGGACTGAAAGGTTTTCGACCTCGATACATTTTTTGGAGGTGTACTGTGGCAGGCAATACCCGAGTAGCCTTGTCATTGTAAAGAATTCATTTTTCAAAAAGGGCCTTTACAGACTTATTTGTATATCTATTACGCTGGAATGTATTTAATGTAACCTTTTCGACAATGCTTAAATATTTATTTTAAACTTAGACATTATTATAATATCACATAAATTCTTATAGAAAGATTTTGGTTTTCATAAGTTTAAACTTGTTCGTGATTATGCGTGGTGTGGTCTTACGAGATACCTTTTAAGACCCTCCCTATCTCAATTACATTGGATTAGATATTTAGTTAGGACCCATAATTACTTCCGTAGGAAGCAAGAGGACGTGAAATATCTTAGCGGTTCCGCACAACAGAAATGGACTCGGTATTTATTGAATG
Organism: Allium cepa; assembly: GCA_030765085.1. Classification (NCBI taxonomy): domain Eukaryota; kingdom Viridiplantae; phylum Streptophyta; class Magnoliopsida; order Asparagales; family Amaryllidaceae; genus Allium; species Allium cepa. Next base: position 563,707,565 of record CM060939.1, read on the forward strand.
CCCCAATCTTCCGTCTCTGCTTTCTTAACACTCGAATCCTTCTCTGCTTTTGATACAGTTGCACTGATCTTCTCTCATTTTACCCAATTCGAACTATTAAAACCCTAAAAAGCAAAATCACAAATTAAGAAAATCACTGCAGATAAAAGGAATTCTCGGTCTGAACAATCAAACAATGCCATCATCTCCGAAATCAAAAATTAGCCCAATCAATTGCAATTTCTCACCCGGCAGTGGTTCGACCACATACCGTCGCACCACACCACCAAGCATCAATTTTTCTCCCACCTCCGCCGCGCGTATCTTTCTTGAAAGCCGTCCAATCTCCGGCAGCCGATCGTCGGTTTCCTACCTTGCCCTGAAAAATCCGATCTGGACGTTGAGTTCCCCGAAGAGAACGTGCTGTTGTTCTCCAAGCACTCATCCTGGAGCGTTCAGATGCAGTTTTCACCGGAAGCAGAGCCTTATGAAACAGAAGCAGGGAGTGAATTCTATCAATTTGAATCGACTCAGTTTAAGAAGGTCTGCGATGTTGAATTCGTTGGTGAGGATTGGAATTGTAGAAGGTGATTTGGCAAAACGAACGCTGGCCACGTTGATTAGGCCTAGTTCGCATCAGCAGAGAAGGCGTGAGAATTTCAACCCTCAGCCGAGTCGATTGTCGATCATGTTCAACTCAACTGATCCTTGATTTTTACTTGTTTAAGTTTTAAGTTTGAATCGGTTAATATTGCTGATTGGCGGAGATATTATTTTTTTCCGTCCATGTTTTTGGGTATATATGAATGGACATAAAATATGGGCATCGGTTGTCAATTTGACGACTAATCGGTTGAATAATGAGGAATGTATTATGTGATTCTGTTAGGTTAATCGCTTGGATTTCTCTACTATCTTCATGCCTTGATTGAATGCAAATAAATATGTGAACTTTCAAGGTGGTAGTTGGAAAGGGATGTGTTTGGACCATGATAGGCGAAACAGAGAATATCAAGATAACATTAGACAAAAATTTGGTTTAGGATAATTAAAACATAGAAACATGGACAATTAATTGAATGTTTTAATGGATACAATAAGCATAAGATGGTCCAGTTTTCTTTTGCTAATATTTAATGTTTTACTCTAGGTTTTGTTTTTTATTGATTTCTATTTGTAGAAATTTCGATTGAAATGTTGTCATTACAAATCAATAAATATTTGAAAGTTTAACATAAACGGATTTTAAAAGTTCCACAATAGTAGTACTACTTATATATCCTTCTACTTGTTTTTCAATTTACTTTTGAATTTGGAAATTGATTTTTCATATGATTTTCTACTAACATAATTGAACCTATAATTAAAAATCCAAAATATATCCTAATTTACCGGCGTAAGAATTAAAATCAAAACCACACTGCTAATTTTTATAAACTTTATAATCGACAAGAAATGACGAGAAAAGCTGATGAAATTGTAACAACATCTAAAATATCGAGGCTTACGAAATATGTTTGTTAGGATTAAGATATTTTTAAATAGATGCTGGGTTAATGATTTCGTGAAGACCATAAATACGATATATTATCTTAATCTTTATAAATTCTACGATAACAATATTACGATGTACATACTATATATATATATTTGACACTTCACGTCGGTATGCAATAGTATAATTTGTGTTTTAGAAGTCATTAGTTATTTAAAGATAAGATAATTTTGAGCTTGATATTTGACATTTAAATCATAGATTAGTTCACTAAAACAGCATGGGATGAAATAGTGCATAGCAATGGAAACAGCAAGGATTTCAATCTGAATACTTGATAAAATCATTTTTACTACAGAAAGATGGTTTGGCTAGAAGAATACTCACTAAAGATCAGGTTGATTATGATTGGTTGTTGGTGTGGGAAAGATCTACCCGTATGAATTATGGTTTGCCACAAAAAAATGTCTCGGCACTAGGTCTTTTGGTATGTACGTGGGTGTGTAGTGGAGAGAAGATACGTTGAACAAATCCTTAGAAGGAAAAAAAAACAAGTATGTTTTTATATTATTTCTTAAATAATCTATAATATTTCTTTAGTAAGTTGCATTATTTAAATATATAATTATAATAAATTTAATTTGGTTTATTTTTACTTCCATGATTAAAAAACAAAATAACAATTTTATTCGGACTTAAATAACCTCATATCCAAACAAAAAAAGTAAAACAAGAAGATGTTCATCGTCAATAGTCTATCGGTCTTATTTATTTACTTTATTTAATTAAACAAAAGAACCGGTCCACGTAGGTTTAGGATTTCAATTTAAGTGAGGTGGATGGTCTTGGCGATGGTAGATGAGCACGCAGAAGGATAAAAAAAAAGGTAAATCGAAAGGTAGACAATTGCAAAGATTGGTAACTATGTATTTGGATATTTGTATTTGTTTTTGGCAAGAGCTAAAAGTAAAGAAACATTTCAGATGATAACTTCGATGAGAAATGGATAAATTTTGAGTAAATCGGATTGTCGTAGTGAAAATCTAAACATGGAGGTTGTGAAGAAAAAATAACTTTCATTTCCGCCTTTCCACCTCTTATTCATTTCATAGTATTTGACAGTAAACAACAATAAACCAAAATGTCGGTTTTATTAGCTTCTCCAATTTTAAATGTCATTCGTTTCATTTCTACTTCTAAAAGTTAATGAACTTCTTAAAGTTTGGCCTTTAACTATTATAGAATACTAAATTTAAATTCTTAATTTTTCAGTTGTTTAAAAACTTGAATAACGTGTAAAATCGAATAATTTAAAATTTAAGTCATATACTATTAACTTATAAAGTTAGGCTTTAAATTTTTAGTTTTCTTAAAAAATGAATTTTTTCGAATTTATATTATTTCAAATATTTCTTTTTTCTTATTGAATTTGGGCTTTTTTGAAAACAACATATTATATTTCTTCATTTTTACGATATCACTAAGTTTTGAGTGGGGGTGATGGTTTAAGATATGAAATTGTCAAATCTTAATCTTTTAAATATTTTCTATTGTTCAGATTTTTAAATATTTTATGGTTTTAATTTAGAAACTAAATTTTGAAGATTCCAAAAACATGATAGAAGCGTTATATAAAAAGGGTACATCGTCCATATTCAATATAAAATATTGAGCTTAGTTATAATCATTCTATCAACATTTTTATGTTCGTAAGTTTTCTTAACCATCTTTTCTTTGGAAACTTGGTTAAATTTTACTGCAATCTCAAACGGGTTAAAGCTCAATTACGTACAACCACAAGTCCAACCGCATAAGATACAAATACAGCCTTTATACAGCAACTTTACTATAACTGAACATTCCTCTTTTAGGGCAGAGGCTTCATAGCGGCTCCCAAGACATTATATTTGTCTCTCTATTAATTTGGCTATTTAGTAACATGATTTCTTATTTTTTTTGTTGAAAGCCCGGTTATTCCTCTCAAGCCAGATTTGCCAAATGGAAGTTGTGACTTTGACGTTTCATTTTGGGAATGACTGTATGTACCTCTTTTGTTTTATTATATATGTTTCCGCGTATTGTTAGATTCTGTGTTTCTTTCTTTTTGTCTTTTCTTTTCTTTTCCCCAAAGGCTTATTTTTCGTACATCTTGATGATCGGCACATGAATACCGATGATGTATTGTAACGACCCGTAATTTTCGATAATTAAAATTAGTTAATTAATAAGGTTTTGCGATTTAATGTTAAAAGAAAAAAAATTGTGATTTAATAGTAAGAATATAACTAGAATGAAATGTAATAGTATTAATTTAAGGTATTTGATAATTGCTTTAAGTTTAATAACAATTATTAAATGATTAAAAAGTTATAATTGGTTATAGATTATAAATTAATTGTAATAATGTTTGTATTAATTGGTAATTGAATTAAAGAAGTAATTGATAATTTAAATGTTCTATTAACAAATGAATAGCATGTAATAAATTGTAATTAAATAAAACAGGAAAATAGGCACAATGAAAAAGTTACAAAAAAATTTAGTCTCATGGACGGTAAGTTTGGTTTTTAGTCTGAAGGACACTTTATAGTGTAAACAGAAAATGATAGTGTAAACAGCTAAAGGTGACAATTATTATTTGTTACCTATTAGTTTAACTTGTTAAAATCAAATTGGAAATAAATTACAGTAAATGTAATTAAATATTGCGTTAATGGAAATTAAGATGAAATTGGAGAATGTTAATGTAATAAGATACCAACAAATGTTAACTATGTTTATAGAGTAATGGTTGATTGAATAAAAGATCGAAGTCTAATTATATCAATTTATTGGAATTAGAATACAATTAATTGGAATTTAATGTAATTAAATATTATGGTTAATGAAAGAAATGGCATCAATTTCAAAAGGTTGTGCGATGTACATGATCTCTTCATTTCTTTTGTTATCAATTATTGCATGAACGTTCTAAAATAGTTACCTTATCATTAATACTTGATTCGTTCTTTTCTCTTCTATTTAATACTCGAACCTAAACTTTTAGGTTGTATTTAATTCTTACCACCTCATTCTCACGTATACAAAGTTTTACTTTTTTTGTTTTGCAAACTTTTCCATTCCTACGTACATTTTCTTATGCATTATTAATGCCTAGAGCTTTCAAAATAAAACGTGACATTTATTTTTGTCCCTGCACTTTCATTTCCTAATTATAAATAACCTGCAGCTTATTTATTCATTTGCGTTTTGTTTCTCATGGCACCTCATATTTAAAAGCTCTAATTCTGGCAAATCCAAAATATTTCTTTTATAAAACATGATTTTTTTCATTTTTCCGCACGCATATCCTCATCTTAGTTGCTTCAGTCTTTTCCTTAAGCCTCATTTTGAGAGGAATGTAAGTATTAAAATTTGTTTTTTTATGCATTCTAATTATTATTTTAATAATATTCCTTATAACATGAAAATCTTTTGCATATAAACTTTGATTCACGTGCGATTTCTTCTGTTGGATTCATATTTAAATTACGGACAACATGAAAATGATTTTTTGAATTTGAAGACTATTGATTTTTTGCGCTTCTGTTTGGATTTTTATGGGCTAAAATCAAAGGTGAGTGCCTTGACCCCCTCACAATTACTAAACTATCTTATGTTGGTTAAATTAAATTTATAATATGATTATAAATTAATTGATCGATGTTTGGTATGGTTAAATTGTCATTCTAGTGAAATTTGAATTTTATTGCATTTAATCATCGTTTAATTCAATATTGAATTTAATTGTCAATTTGATACATGTTAATGATAATCAGTTATATATTGATGTTTATTGGTTGATTTAGATGATGATTGTGATGGATGTTTGATTGTTGATATTGGATGACTGGATGTTATATTTTATATTGTTATAACACTGCAAGTTCCCTATGGGTTGAAATGATATATACCCGAACGATCTATAGATTAGGGAAAAATCGTTATGGGTTGAAATGATAGACTTGAGCGATTCTATGGATTTTAAATTTTAACTCGGGATTGCAGATTGAAATGATATATATTCGTAATTAAAAATAACAATTGCGGACTGAAATGATAAATGTCCGTATCATTTGACCATGGGTAGAAAATTACATACAGACACCGGATTGGTTAAGTTAAATAATTTTAAATCTTTAAACTTTGAATCTAGTTAAACGATATTTTGAAATAGAATTTGATTGATAAATTGAATTGTTTTAAATGAATTAGTTAAAGGATTTAAATTGAAATTCCAAAGTTGAAAATGAAATGATTGAAATTGATTCATTGAAACATTGAAATTTTGTAACTTTGAAATCTATTGAAATTGGAATAGCTAAAATTGATATTTCAAGACGTAAAGTTCGGTTTTAATTGAAATAAAAAGTGATTGAAATTTGGATATGGTCCAGATTGGTTGAAATGCAAAATGGTTAAATTTGATTTTATATTCAAATTTATTTTCTTAATATAAACTGTAAAATATCCTTCAAAATTATAAAGTATTAATATTTTCAACCTTTAAACTAAATTTATCTATTCTAATTATTTTAAACCATTTTAAATTTATGAAAAGCATTTTAATTTATTTTAAATCTATTTAAAGTATTTTAATCTATTCTAATCTATTTTAAATCTATTTAAAGTATTTTAACCTATATTACCTATTTTAATCTATTTAATCTATTTTAAAACTATTTAATCTATTTTAAATCTATTTAATCTAGTTTGAGAGAAATGTGTGATCCTCTACAGTAGAGGAGAGCACACATGTACATTTGTATATAACACCAAAAGTAAAGGAGCTGCCAACAAGCCTGACAGGTAGTCAAAAAACCCCAAATGCAAAAAGAAAGATAAAAACCCTTCCAAAGGCAAAAGAAACCAATGACTCTCCTAAAACAAACAACTCTACCAAGAAGCTAAAGACTAAAACTTCTGCAGAAGAAAAGCTGCCATCTAAAACAACCTCCATAACCTCAATCTCGACCACCAAACCTGAAAATAATTGACCAAGCCACAAACATACTCTAAAACAACAATCGTCTAAAACAACCTCCACAACCTCTATCTCGACCACCAAACCTGAAAACAACTGATCAAGCCACAAACATACTCCGAAACAACAATCACCAATACAATTCTCCTAAAAACTACAATCCTCAAGCAAAAGACTTAGAAGCTTTAGATTTCAAACGAGGACTTCTCTTGATATTAGCTGAAGAAAAACTCATTTTTCTCCTACCAGGTATGGATGCACGAGTCGATTCAAAAACAAGATTAAGCGAACGAGGAAATTTACCTATAAATGCTAGACAAAATACATAACAATCCAAAAACCCCCGGTATGATAATAAACTACTCGCTCAGAACCGACTTGTTCAATCAAATCGCTACACTCAAAAGAACCATCCAGCCCAATGTCAACAGAAGAGGCTTGCTTCACCAAACCCATGTTCAAAGAAACAACCACATTTAACTTGATAAGACGATTAAACAACCCCTACAAACCAATCACCCCCTCAAACCTTTGTGCTACAGAACTCATGAAGACTGCATACCAATCAAACGAACTACACAAACTCGCTGCAATTTGTTTACGCACATCCATTGCATAACACTTGACAACAGTTACAATAGAATAACAGTTGATTTTGATCTTATGGACAAAAAAGATATTATTCTCATCGGCAAAAACGATAAAATTCTTGTCGGTAGCTACGTTATACACGTCCACTGCATTATGCACAACCACTACATTAGTCTTTTCAGCAGCTCTGTTATATACGTCCACTGCATTATGCACAGACACTACATTAATCTTGTCGGCAACTCTATCAGTACGCAGTGCCACTCCATCCCCAAGAGAACAAACACCAACACAACTATTAGAAGCATGTACATATTGATCCTTATTTGTATGTAGAGACACACAACCATTATGAGAAATGTAAATGTCTTCTTGTACTTATATCAACACCAACTTTATTCTTTGCCAAATCCTCTCTATATTCTGCCAAATCACTCATAGATGAATGTTTGACTCCAACGTCTAAATTTGCAGCAACCTCATATATGATACTACGTTTATCAACAACCATGTTATTACCATAACACAATACCATGTCAGTGATATGAATAACTAAACTCATATCAGAACCACCACTGACAGAAATCAGTGCAACTACATCCCCATCCGTACAAACACCGTCTATTAAAGAATCATTTCTATTTCCAAACAATAGCACTTTATCACAATCCATTATTATGAACAAGTTATTATGCAAGTCAACCTCCTTTTGACAGTCAGACTCATTAGTATAATTGACCATGTCTGGATATGAACCACCAGACTCATATCACCAGCCACATCACAATAACGATCTACAAGACTTATCGAACAGTCAACAATGGCTCTAGTATAACCTAAATCATCAATTGGGTGCGGATCTAAAACTTTCTTTAAAACCTTCTTACAGCAGCTATCAACAGAGTAACCATTATGAGTTACTACCTCTTCCCCCACTTCCACACAGTTATCACTGACTAAATGATATTCTATCCGATCTTCAGACAATATAAAATGCTCATCGTCGACCATATGAGTCTTACTCACCACTTGAATTAAATCAACAGAACAACCATTATTCATAAAACAATCACCAATTAGCGAACATTGTCCATCAACTTCTGAAATATCAGAAATATAAAACTCTGGATCAACTAAAACATCTGAATTAATTGAATCAACAGAATTATCATCAACCTTGGAAAACAATACTCACTAACACAAGGATCTGAAAGGAAACTGTCAATCTAGCAATCCCATCCCGGGTCGTCAATATACAACTCCTCGATATCAACCCATGGCAATCTTTCACTGACATGAACAACAATATCCATTTTCGAAGACACTTCAGATTGAGACTCATTCCAATCTTCATTGATTGGATATTGTCCAATATTATCTGTCGTTAAACAATCAAATTGCCAATAAATTTTATTGAAAAGATAATCGATTTCCTCATTATTACCCATACAACATTCGTAAAACAAGCCTCTTAATATCAAAAACTCAAGAACGAAATAAAAATGATGTTCTTTAAGGCTCAGACATTTCGAGAAAGACGAATCTGAGAAATTAGATAGAGGATCAAGATTTAGGAATGGATTGTAGATCGAAGGGCAAGACATTCTCTTATGACCGAACACACTACATTTAAAGCAACGAATAGGATTCCAACAATTTTTAGCCATATAAATTTTATCTCCACACCTGTAATAGTAGAAACCCTTTTTCCAATTTAGACTAGAAAAAGGATGAGGCACATGAACACGAGAATTTAGGTGAGAAGGCCTATCAGATTTGGAAGAGAAATTACAATTGAACTGTCTATGCGATGAAGGAGAAAAAAATAAATCAGAACGAAAAAAAGAAGATGATTTAGACTGATTGCCATTATCTTGAACTCGAAAGTTTTTTCTCCTAGCAGTCGCCAAGGAAGTTATATTTTAAATAATATTAATTTATTTAATCTATTTTAATCTGTTTAAACAATATTAATCCATTTTAACCTATTTTAAACTATATTAATCTGTTTAATCTATTTAAAAGCTATTTTAAACTATTTAAACTATTTTATGCTCATCTAAACTATTTCTAAATTTCAGACGTGTAAAGTTGAAGTATTTATATTCAAATAATTGATTTTGAAATGAATATGGTTAAATGATGTAGTAACCTAATTTGAGAATAAAATGACATATTTGAGTGAGTAAGATGGTTTTGAAATGAGAAATTAATTAACATATCTTATCGATAATTTCAAAGTGAATATGATTTTTAAAGAGAATATGGTTAATTGATGTTATAACGTAAGTTGAGAATAAAATGACATATTTGAGTGAATAAGATGATTTTGAGATGAGGAATTAATTAACATTTCTTATCTATAATTTTAAAGTGAATATGATTTTTAAAACGAATATGGTTAAATGTTGTAATAACCTAATTTGAGAATAAAATGACGTATTTGAGTGAATAAGATGATTTTGAAATGAGGAATTAATTAACATACCTTATCGATAATTTCAAAGTGAATATGATTCGAAAGAGATATGTTTGAAATCGAATATGATATTTTGATATTAATTATGAAATGGATTTGGAAATGTAAAGGAACCATCCAGTGTGAAATAAGCATTTGGTTGTTAAATATACTAGGATCGGATATTGTTATACTTTCTGCCAATACCATAAAATAATTTAACAACTGTGTACGTAGTGGAGATTTCTAAAATGAAGCGGGATGGTTTGGCAAACGATTCTGCATAAGGTATTTACGTGACCCTGACTCTCGCGAGTCAGCTTGGATGTGACTAAAACATGAGCTATACCGGGCCAAGTGAGGTCGCATCTCCGATCGGGCGCATTTCTTCAATACCATATTATTACTTCGTGATTGATTTGGTGGTCACCCCTTGATTTCGATTATGGGAGTGTGTTCTGAGGTGAGCGGTAGTAGCTGCTAGGCATTACCACCAGTCCTGCAGTGCAATTGGTATATTTATCCTGGCATTGCCTCGAGTGCCATGTCACATGTCCTATCATGCCTTCTATAAGTTTGTTTTGTACCATACTTTTGGAGTACCCTTTGTGTAAACCTCCAGTTTATGGAGGAGCGTACGGTGGTGTATAGACTATAAATGTGTTAAGGGGGATATGCGTAACGCCTTAACTCTATTTTGATACTTTACTTTACTGTAGAAATTATTATAATAGCGTATTGTACTACATAGTAGATAGTTTAACGGATCCTTAGAAGATGGTAATCTCGAACATCTCTTAAGTTAATGCACTCACGTTAGACGTTGGATAGGAGATGTCAAATCCTGTAAACATCTTCGACGTCATTACAGTCATATTTTCACTATTGATTTAACTTACATAAGATCATTTAGTTCTAACTCAAGTGTTTTGTCTTTTCAATTCGATCGGGTCTGTCTAAACTTTTCACTTTATCGAAGACTGCTTTCTAGAGGATGAAGACGAAGATTTTGTATTATTATTATTTATTATAGTTATTTCGCTGCATCATGTTGTTCCCCTGCATTTATTTATTATTTATTCTTGTTATATGTAACTCTGATCTGCATTATAAAAGAATAATCAATGTTATTTGTAAACAGTCCATGAACTGTTTATTTGATTATTATATTTTGTCATTCTGCTGCGAGATTCTGTAGTTGTTTTCTCTCTTTCCCTCCTTTTTCTTATTTACATTATAATAATCTGCCTTTTTGAGTGGTTTGAGTCTGACACGTGTGGTTTATCGTTGATTTAAACCGTCCAAAAAGACAGGTCGTTACATGTATTAAGTGTCGTCATTAGAAATAAGAAATGCAGATCGTTACAAGAAGGGAGTGCCGATGTAATCTTTAAATATCTTGTTCAACTTCCTGAATTTTGGTGGCAAGCAAAGTTTGATTTTCTCCTACTTCTGAACAAAAGTGTCCCACTACTCATCATTTGCTCTGATGGCGTCCTCCGCATTCCAGAACCGACCCTAAAACTGCAGTAGCCAATTCCAAGGTGTTCGGTCAAGCTTGAGTTTGTCAAACTCGTATTTCATCTGATTGTGATTGTCGATGTCCATCTTTGTGCCGAATACTTTGGAGATTTCATCGCACCAGTAACCAATCTAACCTTTGTGAGATCCGACGTTGGGATGCAAATGAAGATAAATGCAACGTCCGTTCCTCAGTCCAATTTACAATGTGGCAGATAAAATATCGAAAGATTTATAAGTCGATACGTTAAAAATCATAAAAATTCAAGAAAATATATGAGATAGACATCAATATTAAAAATAGTGCATATTTAATAAAATAACCTAAAAAAGTAAGGTAGAAACGATGAAAACACTTGAGTTTTCGAATTGGGGGAGAAAAATTGTGATTTGATGAAGAAAAACGAAGAAGGAGAATAAAATATAAAAGGGGAGTGTTCATGGAGAAAATATGATTACCTCTACGTTGGAAGCTATCTATTAAATTCGGAAGTTTTGGCCAAAAAAAGTAATTGTGTAGACAAGTATAACATACATGATTGCATAGAGCAAAACGCCTACTCTAGCTTGTCATGTTTTAGCTGGGAATGGCATTTAAACCGATAATGTTGCTCTCGCTATGTCAATTACATTGAGTTCGATATTTAATTAGGACTCACATACCTACACAAGAGGGCCTAAAATATCTTAGCGATTCCGTGCAACAGAAATGGACTCGGTATTTATTTAATGCCCGAATCTTCCGTCTCTACTTTCTTTAACACTCGAATCCTTCTCTGTTTACTACAGCTGCACTGATCTTCTCTCATTTTACCCAATTCAAACTATTAAAACCCTAAAAAGCAAAATCACAAATTAAGAAAATCACTGCAGATAAAAGGAATTCTCGGTCTGAACAATCAAACAATGCCATCATCTCCAAAATTAAAAACTAGCCCAATCAGTTGCAATTTCTCCCCGGGCAGTGGTTCGACCACATACCATCGCACCGCACCACCAAGCATCAATTTTTCTCCCACCTCCGCCGCGTGTATCTTTCTTGAAAGCCGTCCAATCTCCGGCAGCCGATCGTCGATTTCCTACCTTGCCCTGAAAAATCCGATCTGGACGTCGAGTTCCCCAAAGAGAACGTGCGGTTGTTGATGCAGAACATCAAACGAAGGAATTAGGGGTTTTCACCTGTAGGTCGTTCGCCGACCTAGCTTTGCCTCTCCACTGCATTCACCCAACTCGTGAGTCAACTCCGGTGCCACCATCCCCTACCGCGACCTTGTCCATGTCTCGCAAGCGACTGAACCTCTGCCGAGATAAAACCCTATATCGCGAACGACTCTCGAGATCCCTCTTTGAACCACGTCACCGTGAGTCGCCCCATCATGAGTCGCGAACGACTCATTGCCGCGCGCGAGAGAATTATGTGTCGCGAACGACTCATCTACTTATCCCAGTGAGTCGCGAATGACCTAATCCCATGCCTTAAAATTGCTCCACCGCGACTTAACTCCATGCTCTAAATCGATCCCGCCTCCATTTCGCCTAAGTCGTTTCCGTCTTCATTTCGTATGCCATGAGTCGCAAGAGCATGAACCGCCAGAGTTTGATTTGAGTCGTTCTTTGTTAAGTCGCTGTTGTGATGATTTAGGTTGTATGTCGCTTGAACTGTTTGTGTCGTTATTTCTTAAGTCGTTTGTGCTGTGCATTTTTTTTATGTCATAGGTCGATTGCTCCTGGGTCGTGAACCGCGAATGTTAACTCGCGTGAGATTTGTAGCGTGGGTCGTGATCTACTATAAATACCGGGTGTGTTGTACATTTTTGGGTTGTTGAAAATTGAATAAAATTCTTATTTTGTTAGCTTTGTGCTTTCATACAAATTGGTAGTCGAGTGTGATCTCCTATCTCTACCTACGTCATTCGAGTGCGCTCGAATCTTCGTTTGTGAAGCCAATTCACAGAATCTTGTGCGCAAGATCAACGTTGAAGAATCGTAGATCTCTTTCCCGGTATCTTCGGATCAACGAGTCAGAGATAGCTAAAATTCGGTATCTTCGGATCAACGAATTTGGGCATTGCAGTATTTTCAATTCACCGATTGCTAATTCCATCGACATATCAAGTTTTTTGTTAATCCGCTGCGTCAGTTTGGTATCAGAGCCTATTTTAGCCAATCATAGCTAAATCGGGTCTTGGAGCCAAGTATTTGAAGTTTGAAGTTGTTCATCGTGTTCATATTGAAGTTGCAACAAGATTAGAGTATTTGATCCATAGCCTTTTAGGTCAAAGTGTACAAAAGTGTTGGAATTTAAAGCGTGAGCCGAGAGTTGAAGCGTCAGTTTTGGTATCATTTGTTGAAGTTAGGCCATGTATACTTGTGAGAAGTAGCCGAGCCTTGTGAAGTTGTTTTTGAAGTTTGAAGCCGAGCTAAGGAGCCCTGACTTGTTTGATTTTGTGTTGAAGTTTTGATTTGTTGAAGTTTGGAGATTTGTTGAATTATTTGTGAAGTTCAATCATGCCACCGAGACGAGCTCAACGTCATCGCAATATTAATGCTTTGTATGGAAGAGAAGAGGCCATTGAAATGGAGCAACGAATCAACGAGAGCTTCACTGAGAAGTTGAATGAAGGAATTGGTCGATTAGAGAGAATGATGCTTGAAATGAATCAAAGTAGAAAAGAGTTTCACCTGAATCGAGCCATGGGGGAAGTAGAGCTTCGATACATTCAGATCGAGAGAGAAGAGAAGATCAAGATCATAGAAGTGTTGATAATCGTGATAGGAATGTTGATCGAAGGAGTGGTAGTAGAGATGTTGGAGGTCGTAATCGACAACGCTATACATCAGACTTTGATAAGGAGTTTGATGGTGAAAGAGGAAGTGTTCATTTCAAAGATAGAGATCAGGGACAACGTCAGTATCGGGTTATTGATGATGATCGACGTTGGGAATCAGGAATGAAGATGGAGATTCCAGAATTTAAAGGCGGGATGGTTGCTGAGGAGTTCTTAGACTGGTTGTCAAATGTTGAGGAGATCTTTGATTTCAAGGAGGTTCCGGAGGATCGCCGAGTGAAGTTGGTTGCTACTAGGTTGAGGGGAAGAGCTTTGGCGTGGTGGCAACAAACCAAACTTACACGAGAACGGATGGGGAAGTCGAAGATTGTTGATTGGGAAAAAATGAAGAAATTGATGAGAGCTACATTTTTACCTTACAACTATCAATCACTCATGCATCAGAGGTTGCAAAACTTGAGGCAAGGGACGAAGACTGTCAATGACTATGCAGATGAATTTTACCAACTCATTGCCAGGAACGATATAATGGAAACGGAAGAGCAGCTGACAGCAAGATTTGTTGGAGGGTTACAAATGCAGATCCAGGATATGGCTAATATGTTCGATCCAAGATCTGTGGCGGAAGCACACCAAAAGGCGTTGGCTTGGGAGAAGTAGGGAAGACGTGGAGGTGGTGTGTTTACTAATGCTAATAATCAAATGAAGGGTGTTAGCGGAAGTTCTAATGTTTCTAAACCTGTCAGTAAACCCGTAGTAAAGGAGAGTGAGAAGGCGAAGGTTAACAATGGTTTCAAATGCTACAATTGCCAGGAGATGGGTCATAAAAGCAATGAGTTTCCAAAACCAAAGAAACGAGCTATGATAGCTGAAGTTGAAAGTGAGGATGCTGTTGAGGGTGAAGCTAGTCCAGTAGAGGAGAATGAACAGGATATCGCATCGGGAGACGAAGGGTGTAATCTAATGATAAGGAGGTCTTGTTTAACACCAAAGCAAGAAGATGAAGCTAGTTGGTTGAGGAGAAACATTTTTCAATCTACATGCACTATTCTGGGAAAAGTTTGTAAGTTTGTAATTGATGCAGGAAGTTGTGACAATATTATCTCTACTGAAGCTGTGAGAAAATTGAAGTTGAAAACGGAGAAACATCCTAATCCTTACAAGTTAGAGTGGTTAAGAAAAGGAGGAGAGGTGAAGGTAGATAAGCGAGTTCGGGTTCCATTTTCTATTTGGAAGAAATATAAAGACAAAATCTGGTGTGATGTAGTTGAGATGGATGTTTGTCATTTGCTTTTGGGAAGACCGTGGCAGTACGATCGAGCAGTGCAGCATGACGGTCGAACCAATAGCTACAGTTTTATGTTTGAAGGCGTTAAGATTATTCTAGTTCCAAAGAAGAGACAGCAGGGAGAGAGTAAGTCTGAGGAGATTGAAGAGTTAAAAACTTTACTATCTTTGAAGGAGTTTGTTAAAGAAGTTGAAGAGGAATCTGAAGTCTATTTGTTGATTGGACGAGAGAATCATGAAGAAATTGAAATTCCAGAAGAAGCAAAGCCAGTTTTGAAAGAATTTGAGGACGTATTTCCAGAAGAGTTGCCTAAGGAGTTACCGCCACTGAGAGACATTCAACATCAAATCGATCTTGTTTCGGGAGCAGTATTACCGCTTAGACCACATTATCGGATGAGTCCGAAGGAACATGAAGAATTGAGGAGGCAGGTGGAAGAGTTGCTTGAACAGGGACGTGTTCAGGAAAGTCTCAGTCCGTGTGTTGTACCAGCTTTGTTAGTACCGAAGAAGGACGGGACGTGGAGGATGTGCACTGACAGTAGAGCATTGAATAAGATTACAGTGAGATATAGATTTCCAATGCCAAGATTGGATGATTTGTTGGACCAATTAAGCGGAGCTACTATCTTTTCAAAGATTGATTTGAAAAGCGGATATCATCAAATTCGGATTAGACCTGGAGACGAATGGAAGACAGCCTTCAAGACGAGAGAGGGGTTATACGAATGGTTGGTTATGCCATTTGGTTTATCAAATGCACCTAGTACATTCATGCGGGTGATGAATCAAATCTTTAGACCATTCATTGGGAAGTTCGTGGTGGTTTATTTCGATGATATTCTGATATATAGCAGGAGTATGGAGGAGCATGTTCAACATTTGAGGGAAGTGCTGATTATTCTTCGTGAGGAACAATTTTGTGCTGCTACGAAGAAATGTGTGTTTATGACACATAGTGTTTTATTTCTGGGTTATGTTGTTTCAGGAGAAGGTATTCAAGTTGATCAGAGTAAAGTTGAGGCAGTCAGAAATTGGCCACAGCCCAAGACGATAACAGAAGTTCAGAGTTTTCATGGGTTGGCTTCATTCTACCGAAGATTTATTCCACACTTCAGTAGCGTGATGGCGCCAGTTACTGATTGCATGAAGGGTAAACAGTTTTCGTGGTCAGAGGAAGCCGGGGTTGCTTTTGAGAAGATCAAGGAACTATTGACGACAGCACTGATTCTTGTTTTACCAGATTTTCAGTTGTTGTTTGAATTGCATACTGATACGTCGAAGGTGGGAATTGGTGGAGTCTTGAGTCAGAGTGGGAAACCCATTGCTTATTTCAATGAGAAGTTATCAGGAGCACAGATGAGGTATAGCACGTACGATGTGGAGTTTTACGCAATTTTTCAGGCTGTTAAGCATTGGAGACACTATCTGTTTCAGAAAGAATTTGTTCTGTACACTGATCATGAGGCGTTGAAGCATATGCAAGGGCATGACAAGATTTCAGCGAGACATGCATCGTGGATTTCCTATTTACAGCAGTTTACTTTTGTTGTCAAACACAAATCAGGGGTGACGAATAGTGTGGCTGATGCTTTGAGTAGGCGGAATCACTTGTTGACAACGTTGAAGGTTGAAGTGACAGGATTCGAATTATTGCCTGAGTTGTTTGAGAAGGATCCTTACTTTGCAAAGTTTGTTGAGAAAGTTAAGGATGGTGATACTGGTGAATTTGTGCTGGTTGATGGATTCTTGTTCAAGGGGAATCGATTGTGTATACCAGACTGTAGCTTGAGAATGAAGATTGTTAAAGAATTACATGAAGAAGGCCATGTGGGCCGTGATCGTACATTGCAGTTAATTACACAATCTTATTTTTGGCCGTCAATGAGGAAAGAGGTCGAGAGATTTGTGGAAAGATGTCATATCTGTCAAGTTTCGAAAGGAACGGCTACGAAAGCGGGATTATATATGCCGTTACCTGTGCCTACCAGACCATGGGTTGATATCAGCATGGATTTCGTTTTGGGTTTGCCTAGAACTCAGAGGGGAAATGATTCTATATTTGTTGTGGTGGACAGGTTTTCAAAGATGGCACATTTTATAGCCTGTAAGAAGATAGCGGATGCAGTTCGAGTGGCACAATTATTATTTAAAGAGGTGTATCGATTGCATGGTTTACCAGAATCTATCATTTCTGATCTAGATACTAGATTTTTAAGTCACTTTTGGCTGAGTTTGTGGAAGATGGTCGGAACAAAGCTGAATTTTAGTAGCGCTTACCACCCACAAACTGATGGGCAAACGGAGGTGGTTAACCGATCGTTGGGAAATTTACTGAGATGTCTTGTGAAAGACAATTTGAAAAGCTGGGATATGAAATTGTGTCAAGCAGAGTTTGCACATAATCATGCAGTCAATCGAAGTACTGGATTCAGTCCGTTTCGAGTAGTATATTCAAGCATTCCAAAGGGACCGTTGGATTTGACAACAATGCCGTATCAGAAGGGAATTGTTAAACGGGCTGGTGATTTGGTGACTGAGTTACAGGAATGCCACAAAGTTGTCCAAGAACAATTGCTTAAGACAAATGAGAAGTATAAACAGATGGCGGATAAAAAACGACGAAGTGTTATCTTCAAAGAAGGAGATTTTGTATATGCAGTTTTGACGAAAGATCGTTTTCCGGTTGGAACTTACAACAAGTTAAAAGCACGAAAGGTTGGTCCAGTAGAAATTTTGAAGAAGGTCAATGATAATGCGTATCGGTTAAGGTTACCGGTGGATGTTCATACTTCTGATGTGTTTAATGTGAAACACTTAATTCCGTATTATGATGATGATCAAGAAAATGCGAATTCGAGGACGAATTCTTTCGTACCCAGGGAGGATGATGCAGAACATCAAAGGAAGGAATTAGGGGTTTTCACCTTTAGGTCGTTCGCCGACCTAGCTTTGCCTCTCCACTGCATTCACCCAACTCGCGAGTCAACTCCGGTGCCACCATCCCCTACCGCGACCTTGTCCATGTCTCGCAAGCGACTGAACCTCTGCCGAGATAAAACCCTATATCGCGAACGACTCCCGAGATCCCTCTTTGAACCACGTCACCGTGAGTCGCCCCACCATGAGTCGCGAACGACTCATTGCCGCATGCGAGAGAATTATGTGTCGCGAACGACTCATCTACTTATCCCAGTGAGCCGCGAACGACCTAACCCTAATCCCATGCCTTAAAATTGCTCCACCGCGACTTAACTCCATGCTCTAAATCGCTTCCGCCTCCATTTCGCCTAAGTCGTTTCCGTCTTCATTTCGTATGCCATGAGTCGCAAGAGGATGAACCGCCAGAGTTTGATTTGAGTCGTTCTTTGTTAAGTCGCTGTTGTGATGATTTAGGTTGTATGTCGCTTGAACTGTTTGTGTTGTTATTTCTTAAGTCGTTTGTGCTGTGCATTTTTTTTTATGTCATAGGTCGATTGCTCCTGGGTCGTGAACCGCGAATGTTAACTCGCGTGAGATTTGTAGCGTGGGTTGTGATCTACTATAAATACCGGGTGTGCTGTACATTTTTGGGTTGTTGAAAATTGAATAAAATTCTTATTTTGTTAGCTTTGTGCTTTCATACAAATTGGTAGTCGAGTGTGATCTCCTATCTCCACCTACGTCATTCGAGTGCGCTCGAATCTTCGTTTGTGAAGCCGATTCACGGAATCTTGTGCGCAAGATCAATGTTGAAGAATCGTAGATCTCTTTCCCGGTATCTTCGGATCAACGAGTCAGAGATAGCTAAAATTCGGTATCTTCGGATCAACGAATTTGGGCATTGCAGTATTTTCAATTCACCGATTGCTAATTCCATCGACATATCAAGTTTTTTGTTAATCCGCTGCGTCAGTTGTTCTCCAAGCACTCATCCTGGAGCGTTCAGATGCAGTTTTCACCGGAAGCAGAGCCTTATGATACAGAAGCAGGGAGTGAATTCTATCAATTTGAATCGGCTCAGTTTAAGAAGGTCTGCGATGTTGAATTCGTTGGTGAGGATTGGAATTGTAGAAGGTGATTTGGCAAAACGAACGCTGGCCACGTTGATTAGGCCTAGTTCGCATCAGCAGAGAAGGCGTGAGAATTTCAACCCTCGGCCGAGTCGATTGTCGATTATGTTCAACTCAACTGATCCTTGATTTTTACTTGTTTACGTTTTAAGTTTGAATCTGTTAATATTGCTGATTGGCGGAGATTTTTTTTTTCCGTCCATGTTTTTCGGTATATATGAATGCACATAAATTTGGTCTCGGTTGTCAATTTGACGACTAGTCGGTTGAATAATGAGGAATGTATTATGTGATTTTGTTGGGTTAATCGCTTGGATTTCTTTACTATTTTAACGCCTTGATTGGATGCAAAAAATATGTGAACTTTCAAGGTGGTGGGTTGGAAATGGGCGTGTTTGGACGGTGATAGGCGAAACACATAGTATCAAGATAACATTAGGCAAAAATGTGGTTTCGGATAATTAAAACACAGATACATGAGCGATTAATTAAATGTTTTAACAGATGCAATAGGCATAAGATGGTCCAATTTTCTTTTGCTAATATTTAATGTTATACTCTAGGTTGTATTTTTTATTGATTGCTATTTGTAGAAATTTCGATTGAAATGTTGTCGTTACAAATCAATAAATAGTTGAAAGTTTAACATATACAGATTTTAAAAGTTCCACAATAGTAATACTACTTATATATCCTTCTACTTGTTTTTCAATTTACTTTTGAATTTGAAAATTGATTTTTCATATGATTTTCTACTAACATAGTTGAACCTATAATTAAAAATCGAAATATCCTAATTTAACGGCGTAAGAATTAAAATCAAAACCACACTACTAATTTTTATAAGCTTTATAATCGACAAGAAATGACTAGAAAAGCTGACTTAAGTGTAACAACATCTAAAATATCGAGGCTTATGGACTATGTTTGTTAGGATTAAGATATTTTTAAATAGATGCTAGGTTGATTATTTCGTGAAGACCATAAATACAATATATTATCTTAATCTTTATAAATTCTTCAGTAACAATATTACGATGTACATGCTATATATGTTTGACACTTCACGTTGGTATGCAATAGTATAATTTGTGTTTTAGAAGTCATTAGTTATTTAAAGATAAACAATTTTGAGCTTGATATTTGACATTTAAATCATGGATTAGTTCACTAAAACAGCATGGGGTGGAATAGTGCATAGCAATGGAAACGGCAAGGATTTGAATCTGAATACTTGATAAAATCACTTTTACTGCACAAAAATGGTTTGGCTTGAAGAATACACATAAAGATTAGGTTGATTATGATTGGTTATTGGTGTGGGAAAGATCTACAAGTATGGATTATTGCCACAAAAAATACGTGTCGGCACTAGGTCTTCTGGTATGTACGTGGGTGTGTAGTGGAGAGTGGATACGTTGAACAAATCCTTAAAAGGAAAAAAAATACAAATAGGTTTTTATATTATTTCTTAGATAATCTATAATATTTCTTTAGTAAGTTGCAATATTTGAACATATATATAATTACGAGTGTAGTGGCACGCGCTTCGCGCGTGAATTGTTTTTCTTATAAATTATATATGTTTAAATCAGTTAAAAAAATAATTTTTATTTTCAAGTGATATTTTGTAAAGAAGTATTTTGAATCAATAAATAAGGTTTAATTTTAGATCTTATTTTCAGAAGCGTTTTGAATTTTAAAGCATGTTTAGTTATTGGATCCTACTTTTATGGGCATTTGAATTTGTAAACGAAATTTAGTATTAGATCCTACTTTTATGGGCATTTGAATTTGTAAACGGAATTTAGTATTAGATCTTACTTTTAAGTAATTAAGATTGGATAATATATAGAGGGGCATTTTTGGTAGTTCATATTGATACCAAAAAAGTGTGACACCAGAGCTATTACAACTATTATTAATATAATTATAATAAATTTAATTTGGTTTATTTTTACTTCCATGATTAAAAAACAAAATTACAATTTTATTCGGACTTAAACAACCTCAAATCCAAACCCAAAAAAATAAAACAAGAAGATATTCATCGTTAATAGTCTATCGGTCTTATTTATTTACTTTATTTAATTAAACAAAAGAACCGGGTCCACGTAGGTTTAGGATTTCAATTTAAGTGAGGTGGATGGTTTTGGCGATGGTAGATGAGCACGCAGAAGGATAAGAAAAATGTAATTGAAATGAAGACAATTGCAAAGATTGGTAACTATGTATTTGGATATTTGTATTCGTTTTTGGCCAGAGCTAAAAGTAAAGAAACATTTCAGATGATAACTTCGATGAGAAATGGATAAATTTTGAGTAAATCGAATTGTCGTAGTGAAAATCAAAACATGGAGGTTGTGAAGAAATAAATAACTTTCATTTCCACCTTTTCACTTCTTTCTATTTCAATAGTATTTGACAGTAAACAACAATAAACCAAAATATCTGTTTTATTAGTTTTTCCAAATTTAAATGTCATTAGTTTCATTTCTACTTCTAAAAGTTAATGAACTTCTTACAGTTTGGCCTTCAGCTATTATAGAATACTAAATTTAAATTCTTAATGTTTCGGTTGTTTAAAAATTTGAATTACGTGTAAAATCGAACAATTTAAAATTTAAGTCATATACAATTAACTTTATAAAGTTAGGCTTTTAAATTTTTAGTTTCCGTAAAAAAAGAATTTTTCTGAATTTATATTATTTCAAATATGATTTCTTTTTTCTTAATGAATTTGTGCTTTTTTGAAAACAACATATTATGTTTCATCATTTTTACAATATCACTAAGTTTTGAGTGGGGATGTTGGTTTAAGACATGAAATTGTCAAATCTTAACCTTTTAAATATTTTCTATTGTTCGAATTTTTAAATATTTTATGGTTTTAATTTAGAAACTAAATATTGGAGATTCCAAAAACATGAAAGAAGCGTTATATAAAAAGGGTATATAAAATACTGAGCTTAATTATAATCATTCTATCAACATTTTTCTGTTCGTAAGTTTTCTTAACCATCTTTTCTTTTGAAACTTGGTTAAATTTTACTGCAATCTCAAACGGGCTAAAGCTCAATTACATACATCCACAAGTCCAACCGCATAAGATACAAATACAACCTTTATACAGCAACTTTACTGAAACAGAACATTCCTCTTTTAGGGCAGAGGTTCATAGCGGCTCCCAAGACATTATACTTGTGTCTCTATTAATTTGGCTATTTAGTGACATGATTTCTTATTTTTTTTATTGAAAGCCCGGTTGTTCCTCTCAAGCCAGATTTTCCAAATGGAAGTTGTGACTTTGACATTTCATTTTGGGAATGACTGTATGTACCTCTTATGTTTTATTATATATGTTTCCATGTGTTGTGAGATTCTGTGTTTCTTTCTTTTTGTCTTTTCTTTTCTTTTCCCCAACGGCTTATTTTTCGTACCTCTTGATGATCGGCATATGAATACCGATGATGTATTGTAACGCCTCATAATTTCAATAATTAAGATTAGTTAATTAATAGGGTATTACGATTTAATGTTGGAAGAAAAAAAATTGTGATTTAATTGTAAGAATATAACTAGAATGAAATGTAATAGTATTAATTTAAGGTATTTGATGATTGCTTTAAGTGTAATAACAATTAATTAAAATGATTAAAAAGTTATAATTGGTTATAGGTTGTAAAGTAATTGTAATAATGTGTGTATTAATTGGTAATTGAATTAAAGGAGTAACTGATAATTTAAATGTTCTATTAACAAATGAAATAATATGTAATAAATTGTAATTAAATAAAGTTAGTGTTGTGTAAATAAGTATAACATTTATTGTAAACAATCAACTTATAAATGTGATTATGTTAAGCTAAAGGCGACAATTGTTATTTGTTACCTACTCATTTAACTTGTTGAAATCAAATTGGAAATAAATTGTAGTAAATGTAATTAAATATTGCATTAATGGAAATTAAGATGAAATTGGAGAATATTAATATAATAAAAGACAAACAAATGTTAACTATGTCTATAGAGTAATGATTGATTGAGTAAAAGATTGAAGTCTAATTAAATCAATTTATTGGAATTAGAACATAATTAATTGGAATTTAATGTAATTAAATATTGTGGTTAATGAAAGAAATGCATCAATTGTAGAAAATGAGGATAACAAGAAGGAAATCTATGTTAACAATTTCATAAGGTATTGGTTGATTTAATAGTAGGCGTGTAAATTAGTACAAAAGAATAAAAATGAATAAGTTTGGTAAAGGAGTAAATATATATTTATTTAAAATGTTTGGTAGCTGAAAGATTTATTGTAGAGATGAGAAACTATTATTTAGTAAGAAATGTGTAATTACTATTTGTATCCAGTAGTCTACTTTCCATTACATTCATTTAGTTCATTTTGAAACTTAATCAACTGAAATTAATGTAATTGAAAATTTTCAATTAGAGAATACTAAATTGTAAATTAATAGGTATAATTAAAAGTAGCTTACGTTTTGTGAGGAAAACAAGCATAAGGGAAAATTCTTAAAAAAAATTAGGCTGAAGGACAACAAGTTTCATTTTTAGGCCGAAGGACAAACTTTGAAAATAATTAGGCTGAAGGACAATGCTAGTTAGAACTAGCATTTTATATAGTGTAAAAATTGAAACTAATTCTAGTTAGAACTAGCATTTTGTATAGTGTAAAACCTTAATATAATGCTAGTTAGAACTAGCATTATCCTTCAGCCTAATTTTTCCCAAAGTTTGTCCTTCAACCAAAAAATGAATCTTGGTGTCCTTGAGACAAAAGACAAATTTTTTATCAAAATTTGTCCTTTTTCCTAATTCCCTCTTTTGTGAAAATATAAGGTAAGTTTGATTTAATGAAAATAACACTTACATCAAATAAAATGAATGTTTCATTTGTGATCGTAGGTTTAATTTCATTAAAATAAAGAAAAGAATGATTGATTTTAAAGGAAGAAATATATGTTTATTTGAACTGTGTTTTAGATTGATTACAAGAATAAGAAAATAATCTATTTCCGAGTTATTTATTACTCGTGTATAACCAACAAATTTATACGAACGTTACGGCACACGCTTCGCGCATGATGAAAAAGGCTGATTTATTTTCGTACAAACTATATTTATTAATACGTTCAAAAGAAAATGATTTTTATATAATTTTGTGTTAATCATGCATATGTAGTTTGAAGTTTTATTTCTCAGTTGCAATCTCTAATTTCTTGTGAGTTTAAATTTTTGTTCACATTATTAATTACTAAAAACAAATTTGCAAAGTAGTTTATTTGCTAGATCCTATTTTTAAGTGATATTAAGATTTAGTAAATATTTGTAGAGTAAATTTGGAATTTGTAAAAAAAGCTTAATTATCAGATCCTAATTTTAAGCGATGTTAAACTTTAATAATATCTGTAGAGAAACATTTTTTGTATTTCATGCTGATACGAAAAAAGTATGACATCAAATATATAAAGATATAAAGGACAATTTTGGAAGTATACGGTCGGACCAAAAGTTTGCGCTTCCAAACCAACTATTAATAAAGATACGTGTTTAAACAAACAATTGTTCTATTTTTCATCCATTTTAGTTGTCTGTTTTGAAATTTGACTTTGTAAGTAATTGCAATTAATGTAATTCAAATATTTCAATTAAAATGAAAGAAAATTTTTATTGCAATTAATAGATTTAATAAAAAGAAACGCTTATTTTGTGTTAAACAAAAAAGGTCTTTTAATGGAAATAAAAGATCATTTTGGGAAAACCGAATTGAATGTTTTCATTTTTTAAGTAAGTACAAAAATTCTATTATATGTAGATAAAAACCTAAATGCGTACAAATTTGAATATTATTAGAGTTAATGATGTTAATTTGGTTACGTTTCAAAAAAAATTGAATTTCAAAAGGTTGGGCGATGTACATGGTCCCTTAATTTCTTTTGTTATTAATTATTGCATGAACGTTTTAAAATAGTTACCTTATGATTAATACTTGATTCGTTCTTTTCTCCTTCTATTTAATACCCGAGCCTAAACTTTTAGGTTGTCTTTAATTCTTGCCACATCATTTTCACGTAAACAAAGTTTTACTTTTCTTTAGTTTGCAAACTTTTCCATTCCATCGTACATTTTCTAATTATAAATAACCTGCATCTTATTTCTTCATTGGCATTTTGTTTCTCATGACACCTCATATTTAAAAGCTCTTATTCTGGCAAATCCAAAAGATTTCTTTTATGAAGCATGATTTTTTTTTTCATTTTTTTGTACACATCCTGTCCTCATCTTTGTTGTTCTCGGTCTTTTCCTTAAGCATCATCTTGAGAGGAATGTAAGTATTAAAGTTTGTTTTTTATGCGTTCTAATTATTATTTTAATAATATTTCTTATAGCATGAATATTTTTTGCATATAAACTTTGATTCACGTGTGATTTCTTCTGTTGGATTCATATTTAAATTACGGACAACATGAAATTGATTTAGTTGAATTTGGAGACTATTGATTTTTTGCGCTTCAGTTTGGATTTTTATGGGCTAAAATAAATGGTGGGTGCCTTGACCCACTCACAATTACTAAACTATCTTATGTTGGTTAAATTAAATTTTTGATGTGATTATAAATTAATCGATTGATGTTTGGTACGGTTAAATTTATATATTCTAATTATTTTAAACCATTTTAAATTTATAAAAAGCGTTTTAATTTATTTGAAATCTATTTTAAATCTATTTAAAGTATTTTAATCTATTCTAATCTATTTTAAATATATTTAAAGAATTTTAACCTATTTTACCTATTTTTAATCTATTTAATTTATTTTAAAACCATTTAATCTATTTTAAATCTATTTAATGTATTTTGAGAGAAATGTGTGATCCACTACCGTAGAGGAGAGCGCACATGTACATTTATATATAACATCAAAAGTAAAGGAGCTGCTAGCAAGCTTGACAGATAGTCAAACCCCCCTCCCCCAAATGCAAAAAGAAAGATAAGAACCCTCCCAAAGGCAAAAGAAACCAATGACTCTCCTAAAACAAACAACTCTACCAAGAAGCTAAAGACTGAAACTTCTCCAAAAGAAAAGCTGCCATCTAAAACAACCTCCACAGTGTGACGACCCGCCTTTCTCAACCCAGAAAGACGTTTCATCATTAAGAAAGAAAGGGATAGAAATAGAAAAGAATAGAAAGAAAGAATAACAACATCAGAATCTCACAGCGGAATGGAACAGAATATAATACATCACATAATTATTACATAGTTATACATACATCAGAGTCACTCAATATCATACAACAGGACTGTCATATACGTATAAGTCCATACATACATCCAAAATACATGTCTACACAGCGGAACTACATATATAGATACATACGTCAGGTCTTCTTCCCAAAATAGCACCTCCAGAAAATCAACACTCTCAAATACCTATCACTTGGCTACTCATAAAAATTTGAGTACCCAAGAGTTTATGAAAAACAAAATATAAACTCCGGGTCAGACATGGGTCTGGTATGAGTAAACAGGTTAAAATTGCTTAACTTTGAAAATCATTTGAAATAAAGGTATCGCGTAAGACTCCCCACAAATAAATACGGGTAAGTTTTTACCTTACGTTAACCAAAACATTTTATAGGAAATTCTGTGATATTATAATAGTGTCTAGGGTTTTCAAGTAAATAGAAAATAGCCGAAATTGTTACATCTATTAAATTCCAGCTACTAGCCACGAAAGTGGGTAACACAAATCAAAACCGTAAGGTCTCATAGGGAAATTGGATTTCCAATAATGGCAGGGCTACTAGGGTACCGCCGTCACAGTACGGGGACTAGATCATTGTACCGAGGATCACTCTCGACCCCCTACAACACAAGGCCGAAACCATTCCTTACTGAATAGTCCCGAACAAGATAACCCCGCAGTTGTGGCCAACAACTGCTCGCACAGCCGAAATAAAAAGGGACATCTAGACAGGGGAATATCTTGTCCTGCTTGGGCATGACCCACCTAACCTTGCTGCATCTCCCCTGTTTTAGCCATTTCCGGTTGATGAGGCTTGAGGCTGCGATTATCTTTTATTCTTAGAATGCTCATCGTCCGCCTGACGATGTGTTGAAAGCATTCAATCCATACAAGTTCGTTACGGGTTCGAACGAAACCGAAGGCATTATCTCGTTACACTCATTTTGGAATCACTCTCAGAGTTAACGACGATAACCCTTGCATTTTGAAACACCATCTCGATCACCATTTGATAAGTCACGACCTATCGTTTAATTTGGATCGATGTGGTTTTCGGAGAATCAAAATTGATTCTTCCGATCCCGGTCTCATCGGAATCCAAACGCCATTTTAAAGGCCAAGTTGTCTATTTAACTTAACAGTTCAATTTAATATCAGAATTCACATAACAGATATAACAGATAGATCATACACAGTTATCACAGATATCCATAATATATTGTAACATATTACAGAAGTATCATCAAACAGATATCAAAGTCAATCAAACAGAATTATCAATGCATACCAAACTGTTTGGTTTACTTTACTTAATTTATTGTTTAAGAATAAACTATTTCATTCTGTTTAATAAATTACTGATTAATTAACTTATTAACGATCAATTTATTACTTAGTTAATCATTAATTATTAATTTATTAATCATCTAATTTTTGATTAATTACTTAATTGCTAAACTTTTATTCATTAACTGATACTTAATTACTCAGTTAATTAGTTGATTCTTTGTTAATTATTAACTTACTTATTAAAGATTAATTACTTATTTAATTATCACAAATTACTTTAATTAATCAATTATTATCAATTTAATTAATTATATAGTCTTTAATTAATCACTTAAGTTAATTATCATTTATTAATTAATTAACCTTAAGTAATTAATTTAAATTTTCTTAAGTTAAACTGATTTAAACACAAAATTATCCTCTAATTATAAATTTAATTAAAAGTTATTAATTTAATTTTATGTATAAATAAATTTATATTCTAGTTACTTTATATTCATCAACTGTCTTTACAGACTCTTCTTAAATAAAATTTTAAATTAAATATTACTTTAAAGCTAACTAACTAACTTTGTTAACTTACTATTCCATAAATACTTAAAGTGATCAGGCGAGATTACAGACCCGAGGTAAACCCCATACCCCTTCGCGTAAAACCCGAGTACTCCTCTGTTTTTCCCCGAGCTTCCTCTCTACTTTACCTTCTTCTACTCTTTCCTGTTTCTTTCTTCTTCTCGTTATATTTTTAGCTAAGTAGAGATTGTAGAACCACTCGACTCACTCACGCACCAGAGTTATTACCCGAAGCAACCATCCCCTTTTACTCGAGCATTCACCCAATATGGTCCCAAACCCAAAACTGCTACACTACACACCACCGTGCACATGCACGGTGGTTCGCCAACGTCCTGGCGAAGCACGACGCCTCCGGCAAGTCACATAACGGGCATAGACGTGAAAACAAAACTCAAATTAACGAGAAAAGTTCGAAATCAAAGAAAGGCCTGAAGCTCGAACCACTGTTTCGAGCAACCACGAAAAAAAACCCTTCGCCCCTCCAACTCTGACCACCGGAGGCGAACCCCCCCTCATCCATGGTACGTCCATACCTTCCTCGGCCTTTGCTCACAACCACGAGCCACTCGATTGAACCATGGTGGCGAAAACCAAAATTCTCAGAGCATCCAAAAACGTATGAACTAAACCCTACTTTCGAACCAACCCCAAAACTCTTGCATTAGAAAAATTCTTTGACATTTTCCCCATGTTAATTCATCTACAAGCTTGCTTCGACATAAGTTTCAGCTATTAAAATTCATTGGATCAACCGAAATTGACAAAGATTTGATTTTTGTTTATTTTCGAACTACACTTTAATTATTAAACTAAAAATCATCGTTTCCATTCTAAAAATCCTAACTAAGTGTATGAATTCGAAATATGTTATTGAATTCCTAAATTTAAATATTCGAATTTTTGGCTTTGAATTCCTTTTTCCTGTAACTTGAATAAACAGTGTTTAATATAAAAAATACTGTAAAACTTCAAAACAAGATTGTAGGCCTCGATGTGGATACAACTTAAATTTGCATCAATATCCAAGTTTAAAACATCTACATGAAGAAGTATTTGCAAATTTCTTTGCTTTACTATGTTCAGATATTCAAAATTCCTGAAGAACACTTCATAAATTACAGTTAACAGGAAGTACTCAAGATTAAATAGTCAAGAAGATATCAAAGCACATATCCTTGTAAGTTAAATATACAAATTTTAGATTGAAAAAAATAAGTTTACTCACCAAAAACAATTGGATGAAGAAAGGCTACAGGTTTGATTCCTTGAAAACTTCACTGTCCTGAATTTGAATAAATTTTAATTTACCAGGTAAAGCTATTTATTTCCTCCTCTAATCTCAGGTTTGTTTTTAGTTTTAGTTAAGTTTTTATAAACGAACATAATATATGGTAGATATATATATAGAAGCTACTAAATAACAGGTTGTATATAGGTAGTTAATATTTGTATTGTCATTTTTTTCTTTTTATTTGGCTAAGAATATGTTCTGCAGTAAGAAATTATTACAAGAATTTCGGCTATAGTACTTGTTACAGAATATGTTGTGCTAGTTAATGCTTATTCCCTTAATTATGATAACAAGTATTTAATGTTTACTGATACCCTTATGTGTTGTACAAAGATTTTTTTTCTTTCATTATTTCGGCGAAGCATATCTTGTAAGACACAGATTTTTGTTTTATTATATTTGAAGTAAAACTTGTTTTTCTTATGCATATAACCTGGATAACAGTACATAAGCTTTGTGCAGAAACATGTTAAAAGTTATCCCCTTTAACTCATGCATTTGAACATGTTCACATGATATTCTATAATGTAAATGGCCTTTGTTAAAATTTTATGCTGTACAAATGGATTTAAAGGTTGTTATTTTGACTATATTAATTTTGTTCCATTTGTACTTCAGATTTCCAGGCATTTGATTCATAACCTTGCATTTGTATTTTTATACTTCATGTTATAACTTATATTTGTAGATTTATATTCTTGGTTACATTTTATAATCTATGATTATGTTTTATACTAGTTTTGTATGTTTATGTTTATAATTATTTATATTGTTTTATACCTATGTGTTAGATTTTCATGTTTATGTTAATATTACTATGTTTGTTAATTTTTAAACTTATTATTTTAAAAACTACAATTGTATCCATATAAATTATCAAATAATAAAATATTGAATCTTTGATTTGATTTTATTGAAGAAGACCGATTTTGTTTTAAATGGTTTCGAAGCATTCAATTTTAAATTTTCAAATCAAAACTTTCTTTTACAAACATATATAACTGTTAAATATCCAAGATCTCATCAATTTAAACATTGACAAGCTTATATTTAATTTAAATTAGATTAAATATTCGTTAAAATATGCTGTCAAAATTTCCGGGTTGTTACATTCCTCCCCCCTTAAAAGAATTTCGTCCTCGAAATTTAAAACAACGGTTAATTCAAAAGCTTTTATATTAACAATCTAAACATACATATCATCCATACAATAGCAAACAAACAAACAGTCTATTCTAACAAACATCACTAGTTATCCAAACATAAATCCGGATAAGCATTCCTAAAACTATCGAGAGTTTCCCAGGTACAATCTCTGGGATCCTCACTCCATTGCACCTTGACGAGTTTCACCACTTTTTTCCTGAGTTGCTTCTCGTCTAGATCCACAATCTGAACTGGATTTCTGACTACCGTTAAATTGGGTTCCACATCAAAATCTTCTTGAATTACCGGTTCTACAACCAGTGATGGATCATGAACAAATTTCCTCAAATGTGATACATGAAACACATTGTGAATCCCAGACATCCGCTCTGGCAATTCAATCCTGTAGGCTACAGCTCCAATTCTTTCCAACACTCGAAATTGTCCAATGTATCTCGGAGCAAGTTTACCCGTTTTTCCGAATCTTATAGCACCTTTGATTGGGGAAACTTTAATAAAAACCAAATCTCCAATCTCAAATTCCAATGGCCTTCGTCTTCTATCATCATATTTCTTCTGACGATCTTGAGCAGCTTTCATCCTTTTCTTGATAAGCTCAACCTTCGCAGAAGCTTCACGAATAAGATCGGGTCCGAGTACAAGACGATCCTTCGACTCAATCAAACAAGATGGGGATCTACACGGTCTTCCGTATAAAGCTTCATAAGGAGCCATCTTAATACTCGCTTGATAACTGTTATTATAAGAAAATTCCACTAGATGAAGATGGTCCTCCCAAGATCCTCCAAAATCTAAAACACAAGCCCGTAGCATATCCTCAAGAATACGATTAAGCCTCTCCGTCTGTCCGTCCGTTTGAGGATGATAGGCTGTAATCAATCTCAAATCTGTTCCCATTGCTGATTGCAGAGCTTCCCATAATTTGCTAGTGAAAATAGGATCACGATCACTTACTATGCTGACTGGGACACCATGCAATCGAACTATCTCCTTCAAGAAAATTTCCGCCAAAGAAACTGAAGTGCGGGTTGCCTTTACTGGTATGAAATGAACACTCTTAGTTAAACGATCTACAATAACCCATATACCGTCATTCCCTTTCCTGGTTCTAGGCAAACCATCGATAAAATCCATCGAGATCATTTCCCATTTCCAATTCGGAATTTCCAGAGGTTGCAATAAGCCGGTAGATTTCTGTTAATCACCTTTAACTTGTTGGCAGATGGCACAATGGTACACAAATCTAGAAATATCCTTCTTCATATTCGGCCACCAGAATACTCTCCTCATATCCTTGTACATCTTCGAAATTCCAGGATGAATAGTCAATTTGGAGCGATGACTTTCAGACAACACTTCCTGCCTCAACTCCTTATCATTCGGAACACAGATTCTCCCGTTGATCCTTAGTGTTTCTTGGCCATCAATTTCAAAACTAGGACACTGACCCTTCCTGACTCTCTTGATGATCCTCCTCAACATCTTATCAGATTCTTGCTTGCTTGAGATCCTTTCAATAAGAGATGGAACCACTTCCAGAAGAGATAGAACTGTGTTCCTGCTGAGAGCATCAGCTATGACATTCGCTTTTCCCGGAGTGTACAGAATGTCCAAATCATAGGATGCAAGAAATTCAACACACCGCTGCTTCAGATTAAGATCTTTTTGAGAGAATAGATATTTCAACGGTTTGTGATCCGTGAACAATTCGAATTTCTCTCCCAAAATATAATGTCTCCAAATTTTCAAAGCAAAAACAATGGCTAGCAGTTCAAGATCGTGCGTAGCGTAGTTTTTCTCATGAGGCTTCAACTGCCGACTAGCATACGCGATAACCCTTCCGTTCTGCATCAGAACTGCTCCCAAACCCACTATACAAGCATCAGTGTAAACCTCGAATTTGCTTTTCCCATCCGGAATAGCAAGTACTGGTGCACTAGTTAACCTTATCTTCAATTCCTGAAAAGCTTCTTCATACTGAGGTGTCCACTTGAATTTAGCTCCTTTCCTAGTCAGCTTAGTCAGATGTGAAGAAATCTTGGAATAATCCCTGATAAATTTCCTGTAGTAGCCAGCCAATCCTTGAAAACTGCGAACTTCCGTCGGTGTCTCTGGCTGTTTCCATTCCAGAATAGTTTCAACTTTCGCTGGGTCTACAGAAATGCCTTCACCCGAAACAATGTGCCCTATAAATTTAACTTCTGATTTCCAGAAATGGCACTTTGAAAACTTCGCCTTCAGCACATGCTTCCTCAGAGTCTCCAATACAATCCTCAAATGTTCCCTGTGCTCTTCTTCGGATTTGGAATAGACCAAGATATCATCAATGAATACCAGCACAAACTTATTCAACACATCCCTAATGACTCGGTTCATAAGGTCAACGAAGTAGGAAGGAGCGTTGGTTAATCCGAACGGCATAACCAACCACTCGTAGAAACAATTCGGTCCCCTAAATGCAGTCAAGGGAAT
This sequence comes from Allium cepa, assembly GCA_030765085.1. Lineage (NCBI taxonomy): Eukaryota > Viridiplantae > Streptophyta > Magnoliopsida > Asparagales > Amaryllidaceae > Allium > Allium cepa. The sequence goes on from CM060939.1 coordinate 563,740,828, forward strand.
ACTGTCTTCAGCTACCCTCAACTGGTGGAAACCTGAAGCTAGATCCAATTGAGAAAAGATAGATGCACCATGCAACTGGTCAAAAAGATCATCGATGCGAGGAAGAGGATATTTATTACGGATAGTCACTTTGTTCAATTCTCTATAATCCACACAGAACCTCGGTGATCCATCCGATTTGGTCACAAACACTGCCGTTGAACCCCAACAAGAAAAACTGGGTCTTATCAACCCTTTCTCTAAAAGATCCTGAGTCTGCTTAATCAACTCTTCTCTCTCCCTAGGAGCCATTCTCCTACTGGGCTGAATCACTGGCACAGCTCCTGGAATCAAATCAATACGGAATTCTATTTCTCGATGTGGTGGCAGACACTTAACTTCTTCAAATACATCAGGAAAATCTTGAACCACATCGATGTCTTCAAGTCTCTCTTCAGAAGTCTCAATTCCATGCAAAAGACTGCTCAAGTGAATCCCAGAATTATCACACGACACTCTGGCAATTCTACCCAGATCAGTTTCCAACGAAACTGTTCTTTCATCACAATTTAAAACGGCTTTATACTTGTCCATCCAATCCATTCCCAAAATAAGATCAAATCCTTTAAAATTCAACACATACAGGTCACAAGAAAAACTGTGGGATAGATAAGAGATCTTCAAGTCCTTACAGATAGTGTCTAATTTGGTCACTCCTCCTATAGGATTAGATACCAAGATAGGACTGTCTACAGAACTAGGGGTAAAAGAGAACTTTTCAACAGAATCCAAAGAAATAAAATTCAAGGAAGCACCCGAATCAAACAAAACTCTAATATATTTTCCATTTAAAAGTAAAGTACCTTCTAAAACTCCTTTGCCCATTGAAGAAGAAGATGGTTCGGCTTCCAAAGCAAAAACTTTAATATACTTATATATATAATTATATGAAAATACAAATACGCACTCTCAAGATAAATATAACACAAGAGCCTAGGTACTCGCTCGACCTAACGCTCTGATACCAACTATGATGACCCGCCTTTCTCAACCCAGAAAGACGTTTCATCATTAAGAAAGAAAGGGATAGAAACAGAAAAGAATAGAAAGGAAGAATAACAACATCAGAATCTCACAGCCGAATGGAACAGAATATAATACATCACATAACTATTACATAGTTATACATACATCAAAGTCATTCAATATCATACAACAGGACTGTCATATACATATATGTCCATACATACATCCAAAATACAGCACGCACTATCTACACAGCGGAACTACATATATAGATACATACGTCAGGTCTTCTTCCCAAAATAGCTCCTCCAGAAAATCAACACTCCCAAATACCTATCACTTGGCTACTCATAAAAATTTGAGTACCTAAGAGTTTATGAAAAACAAAATATAAACTCCGGGTCAGACATGGGTCTGGTATGAGTAAATAGGTTAAAATTGCTTAACTTTGAAAATCATTTGAAATAAAGGTATCGCGTAAGACTCCCCATAAATAAATACGGGTAAGTTTTTACCTTACGCTAACCAAAACATTTTATAGGAAATTCAGTGATATTATAATAGTGTCTAGGGTTTTCAAGTAAATAGAAAATAGCCGAAATTGTTACATCTATTAAATTCCAGCTACTAGCCACGAAAGTGGGTAATACAAATCAAAACCGTAGGGTCTCGTAGGGAAAATGGATTTCCAACAATGGCAGGGCTACTTGGGTACCGCCCGTCACAGTACAGGGCCTAGATCACCGTACCGAGGATCACTCCCGACCCCCTACAACACAAGGCCGGAACCATTCCTTACTGAACAGTCCCGAACAAGATAACCCTGCAGTTGTGACCAACAACTGCTCACACAGCCGAAATAAAAAGGGACATCTAGACAGGGGAATATCTTGTCCTGCTTGGGCATGATCCACCTAACCTAGCTGCATCTGCCCTGTTTTAGCCATTTCCGGTTGATGAGGCTTGAGGCTGCGATTACCTTTATTGAACATTATTCTTAGAATGCTCATCATCCGCCTAACGATGTGTTGAAAGCATTCAATCCATACAAGTTCATTCCGGGTTCGAGCGAAACCGAAGGCATTATCTCGTTACACTCATTTTGGAATCACCCTCAGAGTTAACGACGATAACCCTTGCATTTTGAAACACCATCTCGATCACCATTTGATAAGTCACGACCTATCGTTTAATTTGGATCGATGTGGTTTTCGGACAATCAAAATTGATTTTTCCGATCCCGGTCTCATCGGAATCCAAACGCCATTTTAAAGGCCAAGTTGTCTATTTAACTTAACAGTTCAATTTAATAACAGAATTCACATAACAGATATAACAGATAGATCATGCACAGTTATCACAGATATCCATAATATATTATAACATATTACAGAAGTATCATCAAACAGATGTCAAAGTCAATCAAACAGAATTATCAATGCATACCAAACAGTTTGGTTTACTTTACTTAATTTATTGTTTAAGAATAAACTATTTCATTCTGTTTAATAAATTACTGATTAATTAACTTATTAATGATCAATTTATTACTTAGTTAATCATTAATTATTAATTTATTAATCATCTAATCTTTAATTAATTACTTAATTGCTAAACTTTTATTCATTAACTGATACTTAATTACTCAGTTAATTAGTTGATTCTTTGTTAATTATTAACTTACTTATTAAAGATTAATTACTTATTTAATTATCACAAATTATTTTAGTTAATCAATTATTATCAATTTAATTAATTATATAGTCTTTTATTAATCACTTAAGTTAATTATCATTTATTAATTAATTAACCTTAAGTAATTAATTTAAACTTTCTTAAGTTAAACTGATTTAAACACAAAATTATCCTCTAATTATAAATTTAACTAAAAGTTATTAATTTAATTTTATGTATAAATAAATTTATATTCTAGTTACTTTATATTCATCAACTGTCTTTACAGACTCTTCTTAAAAAAACTTTTAAATTAAATATTAATTTAAATCTAACTAACTAACTTTGTTAACTTAGTATTCCAAAAATACTTAAAGTGATCAGGCGAGATTACAGACCCGAGGTAAACCCCATACCCCTTTGCGTAAAACCCGAGTACTCCTCTGTTTTTCCCCGAGCTTTCTCTCTACTTTACCTTCTTCTTCTCTTTCCTGTTTCTTTCTTCTTCTCGTTATATTTTTAGCTAAGTAGAGACTGTAGAACCACTTGACTCACTCACGCACTAGAGTTATTACTCGAAGCAACCATCCCCTTTTACTTGAGCATTCACCTAGTATGGTCCCAAACCCAAAACTGCTACACTGTACACCACCGTGCACATGCACGGTGGTTCGCCAACGTCCTGGCGAAGCACGACGCCTACGGCAAGTCGCATAACGGACATAGACACGAAAACAAAACTCAAATTGACGAGAAAAGTTCGAAATCAAAGAAAGGCCTGAAGCTCGAACCACTGTTTTGAGCAACCACGAAAAAAAACCCTTCGCCCCTCCAACTCTGATCACCGGAGGCGAACCCCCCCTCATCCATGACACGTCCATACCTTCCTCGGCCTTCACTCACAACCACGAGCCACTCGATTGAACCATGGTGGCGAAAACCAAAATTCACAGAGCATCCAAAAACGTATGAACTAAACCCTACTTTCGAACCAACCCCAAAACTCTTGCATTAGAAAAATTCTTTGACATTTTTCCCATGTTAATTCATCTACAAGCTTGCTTCGACATAAGTTTCAGCTATTAAAATTCATTGGATCAACCGAAATTGACAAAGATTTGATTTTTGTTTATTTTCGAACTACACTTTAATTATTAAACTAAAAATCATCGTTTTCATTCTAAAAATCCTAACTAAGTGTATGAATTCGAAATATTTTATTGAATTCCTAAATTTAAATATTCGAATTTTTGGCTTTGAATTCCTTTTTCCTGTAACTTGAATAAACAGTGTTTAATAAAAAAAATACTGTAAAATTCAAAACAAGATTGCAGGTCTTGATGTGGATACAACTTAAATTTGCATCAATATCCAAGTTTAAAACATCTACATGAAGAAGTATTTGCAAATTTCTTTGCTTTACTATGTTCAGATATTCCAAATTCCTGAAGAACACTTCATAAATTACAGTTAACAGGAAGTACTCAAGATTAAATAGTCAAGAAGATATCAAAGCACATATCCTCGTAAGTTAAATATACAAATTTTAGATTGAAAAAAATAAGTTTACTCACCAAAAACAATTTGATGAAGAAATGCTACAGGTTTGATTCCTTGAAAACTTCACTGTCCTGAATTTGAATAAATTTTAATTTTCCAGGTAAAGCTATTTATTTCCTCCTCTAATCTCAGGTTTGTTTTTAGTTTTAGTTAAGTTTTTATAAACGAACATACTATATATGGTAGATATATATATATAGAAGCTACTGAATAACAGGTTGTATCTAGGTAGTTAATATTTGTATTGTCATTTTTTTCTTTTTCTTTTGCTAAGAATATGTTCTGCAGTAAGAAATTATTACAAGAATTTCGGCTATAGTACTTGTTAAACAATATGTTGTGCTAGTTAATGCTTATGCCCTTAATTATGATAACAAGTATTTAATGTTTACTGATACTCTTATGTGTTGTACAAAGATTTTTTTTCTTTCATTATTTCGGCCAAGCATATCTTGTAAGACACAGATTTTTGTTTTATTATATTTGAAGTAAAACTTGTTTTTCTTATGCAGATAACCTGGATAACAGTACATAAGCTTTGTGCAGAAACATGTTACAAGTTATCCCCTTTAACTCATGCATTTGAACATGTTCACATGATATTTTATAATGTAAATGGCCTTTGTTAAAATTTTATGCTGTACAAATGGATTTAAAGGTTGTTATTTTGACTATATTAATTTTTTCCATTTGTACTTCAGATTTCCAGGCATTTGATTCATAACCTTGCATTTGTATTTTTATACTTCAAGTTATAACTTATATTTGTAGATTTATATTCTTAGTTACATTTTATAATCTATGATTATGTTTTATACTAGTTTGTATGTTTATGTTTATAATTATTTATATTATTTTATACCTATGTGTTAGATTTTCATGTTTATGTTAATATTACTATGTTTGTTAATTCTTAAACTTATTATTTTAAAAACTACAATTGTATCCATATAAATTATCAAATAATAAAATATTGAATCTTTGATTTGATTTTATTGAATAAGACCAATTTTGTTTTAAATGGTTTCGAAGCATTCTATTTTAAATTTTCAAATCAAAACTTTCTTTTACAAACATATATAACTATTAAATATCCAAGATCTCATCAATTTAAACATTGACAAGCTTATATTTAATTTAAATTAGATTAAATATGCATTAAAATATGCTGTCAAAAATTCCGTGTTGTTACACACAACGTCAATCTCGACCACCAACTGAAAATAACTGATCAAGCCACAAACATACTCCAAAACAACAATCATCTAAACAACCTCCACAGCCTCTATCTCGACCACCAAATTTGAAAACAACTGATCAAGCCACAAACATACTCCGAAACAACAATCACCAATACAATTCCTCTAAAAAACTACAATCCTCAAGCAAAAGACTTAGAGCTTTAGCTTTCAAACGAGGACTTCTCTTGATATTAGCTGAAGAAAAACTCCCTTTTCTCCTACCAGGTTTGGATGCACGAGTCGATTCAAAAGCAAAATTAGGCGAACGAGGAAATTTACCTATAGATGCTAGACAACAATACATAACAAACCTGAAACCCCCGGTACGATAATACATTGCTCGCTCAGAACCGACTTGTCTAATCAAATTGCTACACTCAAAAGAACCATCCAGCCCAATGTCAACAGAAGAGGCTTGCTTCACCAAACCCATGTTCAAAGAAACAACCACATTTAACTTGATAAGACGATTAAACAACCCATGCAAATCAATCACTCCCTGAAACCTTTGTGCTGTAGAACTCATGAAGACTGCATATCAATCAAACGAACTGCACAAACTCGCTGCATTTTCTTTACGCACATCCAATGCATAATACTTGACACCAGTTACAATAGAATAACAGTTGATTTTGATCTTATCGACAAAAAAGATATTATTCTCATCGGCAAAAATGATAAAATTCTTGTCAGTAGCTACGTTATACATGTCCATTGCATTATGCACAGCCACTACATAATCTTTTCAGCAGCTCCGTTATACACGCCCACTGCATTATGCACAGCCATTACATTAATCTTGTTAGCAGCTCTATCACTACGCAGTGCCACTCCATCCCCAAGAGAACAAACACAAACACAACTATCAGAAGCATGTACATGTTGATCCTTATTTGTATGTAGTGACACACAACCATTATGAGAAATGTAAATGTCTTCACCCATCTCTGTACTTATATCAATACCAACTTTATTCTTTGTCAAATCCTCTCTATATTCTGCCAAATCACTCATAGATGAATATTTAACTCCAACGTCTAAATTTGCAGCAACCTCATACATTATACACGTTTATCAACAACCATGTTATTACCAGAATACAACACCTTGTCAGCGATATGAATAACTAACTCATATCAGAACCACCACTGAAGAAATCAGTGCAACAACTTCCCCATCCAAACAAAAACTGTCTATTAAAAAATCACTTCTATTTCCAAACAACAGTACTTTATCACAATCCATTATTATGAACAAGTTATTATGCAAATCAACCTCCTTTTGACAGTCAGACTCATTAGGATAATTGACCACGTCTGGTATATGAATCATCAGACTCATATCACCAGCACTTCACAATAACGATCTACCAGACTTATCGAACAGTCAAAAATGGCTCTAGTATAACCTAAATCATCAATTGGATGCGGATCTAAAACTTGCTCTAAAACCTTCTTACAACAGCTATCAACAGAGTAACCATTATGAGTAACCACCTCTTCCCCGACTTCCACACAGTCATCACTGACCAAATGATACTCTACCCGATCTTCAGACAATATAAAATGCTCATTATCGACCATATAAGTCTTAGTCACCACTTGAATTAAATCAACAGAACAACCATTACTCATTAAATAATCACCAATTAACGAATATTGTCTATCAACTTCTGAAACATCAGAAATATAAAACTCTGGATCAACTAAAACATCTGAATCAATTGAATCCACACATTTATCATCAACCTCTGGAAAACAATACTCAGTGACACAAGGATTTGAAAGAAAACTATCAATCTGGCAATCCCATCCCGAGTCGTTCATATACAACTCCTCGATATCAACCCATGGCAATCCTTCATTGGCATGAATAGAAATATCTATTTTCGAAGACACTTCAGATTGAGACTCATTCCAATCTTCATTGATCGGATATTGTCCAATATTATCTGTCGTTAAACAATCAAAATGCCAATAAATTTTATTGAAAAGATAACCGCTTTCCTCATTATTACCCATACAACATTCGTAGAACAAGCCTCTTAATCTTAAAAACTCAAGAACGAAATAAAAATGATGTTCTTTAAGGCTCATACATTTCGAGAAAGACGAATCTGAGAAATTAGATAGAGGATCAAGATTTAGGAATTGATTGTAGATCGAAGGGAAATACATTCTCTTATGACCGAAAACACCAAATTTAAAGCAACGAATAGGATTCCAACAATTTTTAGCCATACAATTTTTATCTCCACACCTGTAACAGTAGAAACCCTTTTTCCAATTTGAAGTAGAAAAAGGACGAAGCACATGAACACGAGAATTTGGGTGAGAAGACCTATCAGATTTGGAAGAAGAATTACAATCGAACTGTCTATGCGATGAAGGAGAAAAAATGAACCAGAACGAAAAAAAGAAGATGATTTAGACTGATCGCCATTATCTTGAACTCGAAAGTTTTTTCTTCTAGCAGTCGCCATGGAAGTTATATTTTAAATAATATTAATCAAATTAATATATTTAATCTATTTAAACAATATTAATCCATTTTAACCTATTTTAAACTACATTAATCTGTTTAACCTATTTAAAAGCTATTTTAAACTATTTAAACTATTTTAAACTATTTAAACTATTTTAAACTCTTGGTATGGTTAAATTTATCTATTCTAATTATTTTAAACCATTTTAAATTTATAAAAAGCATTTTAATTTATTTGAAATCTATATGAAATCTATTTAAAGTATTTTAGTCTATTCTAATCTATTTTAAATATATTTAAAGTATTTTAACCTATTTTACCTATTTTTAATCTATTTAATTTATTTTAAAACCATTTAATCTATTTTAAATCTATTTAATGTATTTTGAGATAAATGTGTGATCTTCTAGAGTAGAGGAGAGCACACATGTACATTTATATATAACACCAAAAGTAAAGGAGCTGCCAGCAAGCTTGGCAGGTGGTCAAACCCCCCCTCCCTCCCAAATGCAAAAAGAAAGATAGGAACCTTCCCAAAGGCAAAAGAAACCAATGACTCTCCTAAAACAAACAACTCTACCAAGAAGCTAAAGACTGAAACTTCTCCAAAAGAAAAGCTGCCATCTAAAACAACCTCCACAACCTCAATCTCGACTACTAACTGAAAATAACTGATCAAGCCACAAACATACTTCAAAACAACAATCATCTAAAACAACCTCCACAACCTCTATCTCGACCACCAAATTTGAAAAAAACTGATCAATCCACAAACATACTCCGAAACAACAATCATCAATACAATTCCTCTAAAAAACTGCAATCCTCAAGCAAAAGACTTAGAGCTTTAGATTTCAAACGAGGACTTCTCTTGATATTAGCTGAAGAAAAAATCCCTTTTCTCCTACCAGTTTGGATGCACGAGTCGATTCAAAAGAAAATTTAGGCGAACGAGGAAATTTACCTATAGATGCTAAACAACAATACATAACAAACCTGAAACCCCCGATACGATAATACATTGCTCGCTCAGAACACACTTGTCTAATCAAATTGCTACACTCAAAAGAACCATCCAGCCCAATGTCAACAGAAGAGGCTTGCTTCACCAAACCCATGTTCAAAGAAACAACCACATTTAACTGGATAAGATGATTAAACAACCCATGCAAATCAATCACTCCCTGAAACCTTTGTGCTGTAGAACTCATGAAGACTGCATATCAATCAAACGAACCGCACAAACTCGCTGCATTTTCTTTACGCACATCCAATGCATAATACTTGACACCAGTTACAATAGAATAACAGTTGATTTTGATCTTATCGACAAAAAAGATATTATTCTCATCGGCAAAAATGATAAAATTCTTGTCAGTAGCTACGTTATACATGTCCATTGCATTATGCACAGCCACTACATAATCTTTTCAGCAGCTCCGTTATACACGCCCACTGCATTATGCACAGCCATTACATTAATCTTGTTAGCATCTCTATCACTACGCAGTGCCACTCCATCCCCAAGAGAACAAACACAAACACAACTATTAGAAGCATGTACATGTTGATCCTTATTTGTATGTAGTGACACACAACCATTATGAGAAATGTAAATGTCTTCACTCATCTTTGTACTTATATCAATACCAACTTTATTCTTTGCCAAATCCTCTCTATATTCTGCCAAATCACTTATGGATGAATATTTAACTCCAATGTCTAAATTTGCAGCAACCTCATATATGATACTACGTTTATCAACAACCATGTTATTACCAGAACACAACACCTTGTCAGCGATATGAATAACTAACTCATATCAGAACCACCACTGACAGAAATCAGTGCAACTACTTACCCATCCAAACAAAAACCGTCTATTAAAAAATCACTTCTATTTCCAAACAACAGCACTTTATCACGATCCATTATTATGAACAAGTTATTATGCAAATCAACCTCCTTTTGACAGTCAGACTCATTAGGATAATTGACCACGTCTGGTATATGAATCATCAGACTCATATCACCAGCCACTTCACAATAACAATCTACCAGACTTATCGAACAGTCAAAAATGGCTCTAGTATAACCTAAATCATCAATTGGATGCGGATCTAAAACTTGCTCTAAAACCTTCTTACAACAGCTATACATAGAGTAACCATTATGAGTAACTACCTCTTCCCCGACTTCCACACAGTCATCACTGACCAAATGATACTCTATCCGATCTTCAGACAATATAAAATGCTCATTATCGACCATATAAGTCTTACTCACCACTTGAATTAAATCAACAGAACAACCATTATTCATTAAATAATCACCAATTAACGAACATTGTCTATCAACTTCTGAAACATCAGAAATATAAAACTCTGGATCAACTAAAACATCTGAATCAATTGAATCCACACATTTATCATCAACCTCTGGAAAACAATACTCAGTGACACAAGGGTTTGAAAGAAAACTATCAATCTGGCAATCCCATCCCGAGTCGTTCATATACAACTCCTCGATATCAACCCATGGAAATCCTTCATTGACATGAATAACAATATCTATTTTCGAAGACAATTCAGATTGAGACTCATTCCAATCTTCATTGATCGGATATTGTCCAATATTATCTATCGTTAAACAATCAAAATGCCGATAAATTTTATTGAAAAGATAACCGCTTTCCTCATTATTACCCATACAACATTCGTAGAACAAACCTCTTAATCTTAAAAACTCAAGAACGAAATAAAAATGATGTTCTTTAAGGCTCAGACATTTCGAGAAATACGAATCTGAGAAATTAGATAGAGGATCAAGATTTAGGAATTGATTGTAGATCGAAGGGAAATACATTCTCTTATGATCGAACACACCAAATTTAAAGCAACGAATAGGATTCCAACAATTTTTAGCCATATGATTTTTATCTCCACGCCTGTAACAGTAGAAACCCTTTTTCCAATTTGGAGTAGAAAACGGACGAAGCACATGAACACGAGAATTTGGGTGAGAAGACCTATCAGATTTGGAAGAAGAATTTCAATTGAACTGTCTATGCGATGAAGGAGAAAAAATGAATCAGAACGAAAAAAAAAGAAGATGATTTAGACTGATCGCCATTATCGTGAACTCGAAAGTTTTTTCTTCTAGCAGTCGCCATGGAAGTTATATTTTAAATAATACTAATCTAATTAATCTATTTTAATCTATTTAAACAATATTACCTATTTTAAACTACATTAATCTGTTTAATCTATTTAAAAGCTATTTTAAACTATTTTAAACTCGTCTAAACTATTTCCAAATTTTAGACGTGTAAAGTTGAAGTATTTATATTCAAATCCTTGATTTTAAAGTGAATATGGTTAAATGATGTAGTAACCTAATTTGAGAATAAAATGACATATTTGAGTGAGTAAGATGTTTTTGAAATGAGGAATTAATTAACACATCTTATCGATAGTTTCAAAGTGAATATGATTTTTAAAGAGAATATGGTTAAATAATGTTATAACCTAAGTTGAGAATAAAATGACATACTTGAGTGAATAGGATGATTTTGAAATGAGGAATTAATTAACATATCTTGTCGATAATTTCAAAGTGAGTATGATTTTTAAAGCGAATATGGTTAAATGATGTAATCACCTGAGTTGAGAATAAAATGACATATTTGAGTGAATAAGATGATTTTGAAATGAGGAATTAATTAACATATCTTATCGATAATTTCAAAGTGAATATGATTTTTAAAGTGAATATGATTCGAAAGAGATATGGTTTGAAATCGAATATGATATTTTGATATTAATTATGAAATTGATTTGGAAATGTAAAGAAATCATCTGGCGTTAAATAAGCGTTTGGTTGTTAAACAGACTGGGATCGGATATTGTCATACTTTCTGCCAATACCGTAAACCACTTTAACAACTGTGTACGTAGTGGAGATTCCAAAAATGAAGTAGGATGGCTTGGAAAACGATTCTGCATAAGGTATTTACGTGACCCTGACTCCCACGAGTCAACTTGGATGTGACTAAAACATGAGCTATACCGGACCAAGTGAGGTCGCATCTCAATACCATACTATTACTTCATGATTGATTTGGTGACGCCATTTATTCAAACCTTGTAAACATTTCTGACGCCATTACACTTTATATTTTTACTGCTGATTTAACTTACATAAGATCTTTTAGTTCTGATTCGAGTGTTTTGTCTTTTAAATTCGATTGGGTCAGTCTAAGCTTTTCACTTTATCGAAGACTGCTTTCTAAAGGATGAAGATGAAGATTTTGTATTATTATTATTTATTATAGTTATTCCGCTGCATCATGTTGTTCCGCTGCATTTATTTATTACTTATTCTTGTTGTATGTAACTCTGATCTGTATTATAAAAGAATAATCAATGTTATTTGTAAACAGTTCATGAACTGTTTATTTGATTATTATATTTTGTCATTCCGCTGCGTGATTCTGTAGTTGTTTTCTCTCTTTCCCTGCTTTTTCTTATTTACGTCATAACAATCTGCCCTTTTGAATGGTTTGAGTCTGATATGTGCGGTTTATCGTTGATTTAAACCGCCCACAAAGACAGGACGTTACATGAATTAAGCATCGTCATTAGAAATAAGAAATGCAGATCGTTGCAAGAAGGGAGTGTCGATGTAATCTTCAAATATCTTGTTCAACTTCCTGAATTTTGGTGGCAAGCATAGTTTGATTTTCTCTTACTTCTTAGCAACAGTGTCCCATTACTCGTCATTTGCTCCGATGGCGTCCTCCGCATTCCATAATCGACCATAAAACTGCAGTAGCCAATTCTAAGGGGTTCGGTCAAGCTTGAGTTTGTCAAACTCGTTTTTCATCTGATTGTGATTGTCGATGTCCATCTTTGTGCCGAATACTTTGGAGATTTCATCGCGCCAGTAACCAATACCTGTGTGAGATCCGTCGTTGGGATGCAAATGAAGATAAATGACAACGTCCGTTCCTCAGTACAATGTAGCAGATAAAATAATCGAAAGATTTATAATCAATATGTTAAAAATCATAAAAATTCCAAAAAATATATGGGATGGACAACAATATTAAAAAAAGTACAAATTTAATAAAAATTGCCTCAAAAAGTGAGGTAGAAATGATGAAATGCTTGAGTTTTTGAATTGAGGAAGAAAAGGTGTGATTTGATGAAGAAAAACGAAGGTGGAGAATAAAATATAAAGCGGAGTTTTCATGGAGAAAAGATGGTTGCGTCCACGTTGGACGTTATCTGTTAAATTTCGAAGTTTTGGCCAAAAAAGTAATTGTGTAGACAAGTATAACATACTTGATTGCATAGAGCAAAACGCCAACTTTAGCTTGTCATGTTTTAGCTGGGAATGGCATATAAACCGATAATGTTACTCTCGCTATGTCAATTACATTGAGTTCGATATTTATTTAGGACTCGTATTTACTTACGTAGGAAGCAAGAGAGCCTAAAATATCTTAGCGATTCCGCGCAACGGAAATGGACTCGGTATTTATTTAATGCCCGAATCTTCCGTCTCTGCTTTCTTTTAACACTCGAATCCTTCTCTGCTTTACTACAGTTGCACTGATCTTCTCTCATTTTACCCAATTCAAACTATTAAAACCCTAAAAAGCAAAATCACAAATTAAGAAAATCACTGCAGATAAAAGGAATTCTCGGTCTGAACAACTAAACAATGCCATCTTCTCCGAAATCAAAAATCAGCCCAATCAGTTGCAATTTCTCCCCCGGCAGTGGTTCGACCACATACCGTCGCACCACACCACCGGGTATCAATTTTTCTCCCACCTCCGCCGTGCGTATCTCTCTTGAAAGCCTTCCAATCTCCGGCAGTCGATCGTCGGTTTCCTGCCTTCCTCTGAAAAATCCGATCTGGACGTCGAGTTCCCCGAAGAGAACGTGCTGTTGTTCTCCAAGCACTCATCCTGGAGCGTTCAGATGCAGTTTTCACCGGAAGCAGAGCCTTATGAAACAGAAGCAGGGAGTGAATTCTATCAATTTGAATCGACTCAGTTTAAGAAGGTCTGCGATGTTGAATTCGTTGGTGAGGATTGGAATTGTAGAAGGTGATTTGGCAAAACGAACGCTGGCCACGTTGATTAGGCCTAGTTCGCATCAGCAGAGAAGGCGTGAGAATTTTAACCCTCGGCCGAGTCGATTGTCGATTATGTTCAACTCCACTGATCCTTGATTTTTACTTGTTTAAGTTTTAAGTTTGAATCGGTTAATATTGCTGATTGGCGGAGATTTTTTTTTCCGTCCATGTTTTTCGGTATATATGAATGGACATAAATTGGGTATCGGTTGTCAATTTGACGACTAGTCGGTTGAATAATGAGGAACGTATTATGTGATTTTGTTAGGTTAATTGCTTGGATTTCTTTACTATTTTAACGCCTTGATTGGATGCAAAAAAATATGTGAACTTTCAAGGTGGTGGGTTGGAAAGGGGCGTGTTTGGACGGTGATGGGCGAAACACATAGTATCAAGATAACATTAGGCAAAAATGTGGTTTAGGATAATTAAAACATAGAGACATTGGTGATTAATTAAATGTTTTAACGGATGCAATAGGCATAAGACGGTCCAATTTTCTTTTGCTAATATTTAATGTTATACACTAGGTTTTGTTTTTTACTGATTGCTATTTGTAGAAATTTCGATTGAAATGTTGTCGTTACAAATCAATAAATTCTTGAAAGTTTAACATATACAGATTTTAAAAGTTCCACAATAGTAATACTGCTTATATATCCTTCTGCTTGTTTTTCAATTTACTTTTGAATTTGAAAATTGATTTTTCATATGATTTTCTACTGACATAGTTGAACCTATAATTAAAAATCCAAAATATATCCTAATTTAACGACGTAAGAATTAAAATCAAAACTACGCTACTAATTTTTATAAACTTTATAATCGACAAGAAATGACGAGAAAAGCTGATGAAAATGTAACATCTAAAATATCGAGGCTTATGAAATATGTTTGTTAGGATTAAGATATTTTTAAATAGATGCTAGGTTGATGATTTCGTGAAGACCATAAATACAATATATTATCTTAATCGTTATAAATTCTTCGGTAACAATATTACGATGTACATGTTATATATATTTGACACTTCACGTTGGTATGCAATAGTATAATTTGTGTTTTAGAAGTCATTAGTTATTTAAAGATAAATAATTTTGAGCTTGATATTTGACATTTAAATCATGGATTAGTTCACTAAAACAGCATGGGATGGAATAGTGCATAGCAATGGAAACGGCAATGATTTGAATCTGAATACTTGATAAAATCACTTTTACTGCACAAAGATGGTTTGGCTAGAAGAATACACACTAAAGATTAGGTTGATTATGTTTGGTTATTGGTGTGGGATAGACTACAAGCATGGATTATTGCCACAAAAAATACGTGTCGGCACTAGGTCTTCTGTTATGTACGTGGGTGTGTAGTGGAGAGTGGATACGTTGAACAAATCCTTAAAAAGGAAAAAAATACAAATAGGTTTTTATATTATTTCTTAGATAATCTATAATATTTCTTTACTAAGTTGCAATATTTTAACATATAATTATAATAAGTTTAATTAGGTTTATTTTTACTTCCATGATTAAAAAACAAAATTACAATTTTATTCAGACTTAAATAATCTCAAGTCCAAACCAAAACGTAAAACAAGAAGATGTTCATCTTTAATAGTCTATCGGTCTTATTTATTTACTTTATTTAATTAAACAGAAGAACCGAGTCCACGTAGGTTTAGGATTTCAATTTAAGTGGGGTAGATGGTTTTGGCGATGGTAGATGAGCACGCAGAAGGATAAGAAAAACGTAAATTGAAATGAAGACAATTGCAAAGATGGGTAACTATGTATTTGGATATTTGTATTCGTTTTTGGCAAGAGCTAAAAGTAAAGAAACATTTCAGATGATAACTTCGATGAGAAATGGAAAATTTTGAGTAAATCGAATTGTCGTAGTGAAAATCAAAACACGGAGATTGTGAAGAAGTAAATAACTTTTTTTTCCGCCTTTTCACTTCTTGTTTATTTCAATAGTATTTGACAGTAAACAACAATAAACTAAAATGTCTGTTTTATTAGTTTTTCCAATTTTAAATGTCATTAGTTTCATTTCTACTTCTAAAAGTTAATGAACTTCTTAAAGTTTAGCCTTCAGCTATTATAGAATACTAAATTTAAATTCTTAATGTTCCAGTTGTTTAAAAATTTGAATTACGTGTACAATCGAACAATTTAAAATTTAAGTCGTATACGATTAACTTTGTAAAGTTAGGCTTTTAAATTTTTAGTTTTCTTAAAAAATGAATTTTCCGAATTTATATTATTTCAAATATGATTTCTTTTTTCTTAATGAATTTGGGCTTTTTTGAAAACAACTTATTATGTTTCATCATTTTTACAATATCACTAAGTTTTGAGTGGGGGTGTTGGTTTAAGATATGAAATTGTCAAATCTTAATCTTTTAAATATTTTCTATTGTTTGGATTTTTAAATATTTTATGGTTTTAATTTAGAAACTAAATTTTGGAGATTCCAAAAACATGAAAGAAGCGTTATACAAAAGGGGTATATAAAATATTGAGCCTATCAACATTTTTCTGTTCGCGAGTTTTCTTAACCATCTTTTCTTTTGAAACTTGGTTAAATTTTACTGCAATCTCAAACGGCCTAAAGCTCAATTACATACAACCACATGTCCAACCGCATAAGATACAAATACAACCTTTATACAGCAACTTTACTGTAACTGAACATTCCTCTTTTAGGGCAGATGCTTCATAGCGGCTCCCAAGACATTGTGCTTGTATCTCTACTAATCTGGCTATTTAGTGACATTATTTCTTATTTTTTGTTGAAAGCCCGGTTGTTTCTCTCAAGCCAGATTTGCCAAATGGAAGTTGTGACTTTGACGTTTCATTTTGGGAATGACTGTATGTACCTCTTATGTTTTATTATGTATGTTTCCATGTGTTGTGAGATTCCGTGTTTCTTTCTTTTGGTCTTTTCTTTTCTTTTCCCCACCGGCTTATTTTTCGTACATCTTGATGATCGACACATGAATACCGACGATGTATTGTAACGACCCATAATTTTCGATAATTAAAATTAGTTAATTTAATAGGGTTTTGCGATTTAATGTTGGAAGAAAAAAGTTTGTGATTTAATAATAAGAATATAACTAGAATGAAATGTAATAGTATTAATTTAAGGTATTTGATAATTGCTTTAAGTGTAATAACAGTTAATTAAAATGATTAAAAAGTTATAATTGGTTATAGATTGTAAAGTAATTGTAATAATGTGTGTATTAATGGTAATTGAATTAAATGAGTAATTGATAATTTAAATGTTCTATTAACAAATGAAATGGTTTGTAATAAATTGTAATCAAATAAAATTAGTGTTGTGTAAATAGGTATAACATTTATTGTAAAATCAACTTATAAATGTGATTATATTAAGCTAAAGTCGACAATTGTTATTTGTTACCTACTCGTTTAACATGTTGAAATCAAATTGGACATAAATTGTAGTAAATATAATTAAATATTGCGTTAATGGAAATTAAGATGAAATTGGAGAATATTAATGTAACAAAATACAAACAAATGTTAACTATGTCTATAGAGTAATGATTGATTGAGTAAAAGGTTGAAGTCTAATTAAATCAATTTATTGGAATTAGAACATAATTAATCGGAATTTAATGTAATTAAATATTGTGGTTAATGAAAGAAATGACATCAATTGTAGAAAATGAGGATAACAAAAAAGAAATCTATGTTAACAATTTTATAAGGTATTGGTTGATTTAATAGTAGGCGTGTAAATTAGTATAAAAGAATAAAAATGAATAAGTTTGGTAAAGGAGTAAATATATATTTATTTGAAATGTTTGGTAGCTGAAAGATATATTGTAGAGATGAGAAACTATTATTTAGTAAGAAATGTGTAATTGCTGCTTGTTTCCAATAGTGTATAAATATGTTTAAATTACTGTTAGATAGGAAATAACTGTTCTACTTACCATTACATTCATTTAGTCCATTTTGAAACTTAATCAACTGAAATTAATGTAATTGAAAATTTTCAATTAATAGGAGAGAGAATACTAAATTGTAAATTAATAGGTGTAATTAAAAGTAGCTTGTGTTTTGTGAAGTGGAAAACATGCATAAGGGAAAATTCTGAAAAAATTTAGGCTGAAGTACAACAAGTTTCATTTTTAGGCTGAAAGGACAAACGTTGAAAATAATTGGGCCGAAGGACAATGCTAGTTAGAACTAGCATTTTGTATAGTGTAAAAACTGAATTAAATGCTAGTTAGAACTAGCATTTTGTATAGTGTAAAACCTGAATATAATGCTAGTTAGAACTAGCATTGTCCTTAAGACTAATTTTTCCCAAAGTTTGTCCTTCAACCAAAAAATGAATCTTGGTGTCCTTGAGACAATTTTTTGTCAAAATTTGTTCTTTTTCCTGATTCCCTTTTTTGTGAAAGTATAAGGTAAGTTTGATTTAATGAAAATAACACTTACATCAAATAAAATGAGTGTTTCATTTGTGATTGTAGGTTTACTTTTATTAAAACAAAGAATAGAATGATTGATTTTAAAGGAAGAAATATATGTTTATTTGAATTGTGTTTTAGCATATAGATTGACTATAGGAATCAGAAAATAATCTATTTCAGAGTTATTTATTACTCGTGTATAACCAACAAATTTATATACGTGTTTAAATAAACAATTATTCTATTTTTCATCCATTCTAGTTGTCTGTTTTGAAATTTGACTTTGTAAGTAATTGCAATTAATGTAATTCAAATAATTCAATTAAAAGGAAAGAAAGTGTTTATTGCAATTAATAGATTTAATAAATAAAATGCACGTTTTGTGTTAAAAAAGGTGTTTTAATGGAAATAAAAATCATTTTGGGAAAACCAAATTGATTGTTTTCATTTTTTAAGTAAGTACAAAAATTCTACTATATATAGATAAAAACCTAAATGCGTACAAATTTGAATATTATTAGAGTTAATGAAGTTAATTTGGTTACGTTTTGAAAAAAAATTGAATTTCAAAAGTTGTGCGATGTACATGGTCCCTTGATTTCTTTTGTTATTAATTATTGCACGAATGTTTTAAAATAGTTACCTTATTATTAATACTTGATTCGTTCTTTTCTCCTTCTGTTTAATACCCGAGCCTAAACTTTTAGGTTGTATTTAATTCTTGCCACATCATTTTCACGTATACAAAATTTACTTTTCTTTGGTTTGCAAACTTTTCCATTCCTACGTAAATTTCTTATGCATAATCAATGCCTGGAGCTTACAAAATAAAATGTGACATTTATTTTTGTCCCTCCACCTTCATTTCCTAATTATAAATAACCTGCAGCTTATTTCTTCATTTGCTTATTGTTTCTCATGACACCTCATCTTTAAAAGCTCTTATTCTGGCCAATCCAAAAGATTTCTTTTATGAAGCATGATTTTTTTTTTTCATTTTTCCGTACACATCCTGTCCTCATCTTTATTGTTCTTCGGTCTTTTCCTTAAGCCTCGTCTTGAGAGGGATGTAAGTATTAATTTTTTTTATGCGTTCTAATTATTATTTTAATAATATTTCTTATAACATGAATATCTTTTGCATATAAACTTTGATTCACGTGCGATTTCTTCTGTTGGATTCATATTTAAATTACGGACAACATGAAATTGATTTAGTTAAATTTGGAGATTGTTGATTTTTTGCGCTTCAATTTGGATTTTTATGGGCTAAAACAATGGTGGGTGTCTTTACCCATTCACAATTACTAAACTATCTTATGTTGGTTAAATTAAATTTATGATGTGATTATAAATTAATCGATCGATGTTTGGTATGGTTAAATTGTCATTCTAGTCAAATTTGACTTTTATTGCATTTAATCATCGTTTAATTCAATATTGAATTTAATTGCCAATATGATACCTGTTAATGATAACCAGTTATCTATTGCTGTTTACTGGTTGATTTGGATGATGATTGCGATGGATGTTTAATTGTTGATATTGGATGACTAGATATTATATTTTATATTGTTATAACACTGCAAGTTCCCTATGTGTTGACATGATATATATCCGAGCGATCTATAGATTAGGAAAAATCGTTATGGGTTGAAATGATAGACTCGAGTGATTCTATGGATTTTAAATTTTAACTCGGGATTGCGGATTGAAATGATATATATCCGTAATTAAAAATAATAATTGCAGATTGAAATGATAAGTATTCGTATCATTTGACCATGAGTAGAAAATTATATACGGACACCATATTAGTTAAGTTAAATAATTTTAAATCTTTAAACTTTGAATCTAGTTAAACGATTTTTTGAAATAGAATTTGATTGATAAATTGAATTATTTTCAATGAATTACTTAAAGGATTTAACTTGAAATTCTAAAGTTGAAAATGAAATTATTGAAACTGATTTATTGAAACATTGAAATTTTGTAACTATGAAATCTACTGGAATTGGAATAGCTAAAATTGATATTTCAAGACGTAAAATTGGATTTTGATTGAAATAAAAAGTGATTGAAATTTGGATATGGTGCGGATTGGTTGGAATGGAAAATGGTAAAATTTGATGTTAAATTCAAATTTATTTTCTTAATATAAACTGTAAAATGTTCTTAAAACTATAAATTATTAAGATATTCAATCTTTAAACTAAAATTTGCTATTCTAATTATTTTAAACCATTTTAAATTTATAAAAAGCATTTTAATTTATTTTAAATCTATTTAAAGTATTTTAATCTATTCTAATCTATTTTAAAATATTTAAAGTATTTTAACCTAATTTACCTATTTTTAATCTATTTTAAAACTATTTAATCTATTTTAAATCTATATAATGTATTTTGAGAGAAATGTGTGATCCTCTACAGTAAAGAAGAGCACACATGTACATTTATATATAACACCAAAAGTAAAGGAGCTGCCAGCAAGCCTGGCAGGTAGTCAAACCCCCTCCCCCCCAATGCAAAAAGGAAGTTAAAAACCCTCCCAAAGGCAAAAAAAACCAATGACTCTCCTAAAACGAACAACTCTACCAAGAAGCTAAAGACTAAAACTTCTCCAAAAGAAAAGATGCCATATAAAACAACCTCCACAACCTCAATCTCGACCACCAAACCTGAAAATAACTGATCAAGCCACAAACATACTCCAAAACAACAATCATCTAAAACAACCTGCACAACCTCTATCTCGACCACCAAACTTGAAAACAACTGATCAAGCCACAAACATACTCTGAAACAATAATCACCAATACAATTCCTCCAAAAAACTGCAATCCTCAAGCAAAAGACTTAGAGCTTTAGATTTCAAACGAGGACTTCTCTTGGTATTAGCTGAATAAAAACTCCTTTTTCTCCTACCAGGTTTGGATGCACGAGTCGATTCAAAAGCAAGATTAGGCGAACGAGGAAATTTACCTATAGATGCTAGACAACAATACATAACAAACCTGAAACGCTCGGCATGATAATACACTGCTTGCTCAGAACTGACTTGCCCAATCAAATTGCTACACTCAAAAGAACCATCCAGCCCAATGTCAACAGAAGAGGCTTGCTTCACTAAACCCATATTCAAAGAAACAACCACATTTAACTTGACAAGACGATTAAACAACCCTTGCAAACCAATCACCCCCTCAAACGTTTGTGCCACAGAACTCATGAAGACTGCATACCAATCAAACGAACCACATAAACTCGCTGCATTTTCTTTACGCATATCCACTGCATGATACTTGACAGCAGTTACAATAGAATAACAGTTGATTTTGATCTTATCGACAAAAAGATATTATTCTCAACGACAAAAATGATAAAATTCTTGTCAGTAGCTACGTTACATACGTCCACTGCATTATGCACAACCACTACATTAATCTTTTCAGCAGCTCCGTTATACACGTCCACTGCATTATGCACAGCCACTACATTAATCTTGTCAGCAGCTCTATCACAACGCAGTGCCACTCCATCCCCAAGAGAACAAACACAAACACAACTATCAGAAGCATGTACATGTTGATCCTTATTTGTATGTAGAGACACACAACCATTATGAGAAATGTAAATGTCTTCACCCATCTCTGTGCTTATATCAATACCAACTTTATTCTTTGCCAAATCCTCTCTATATTCTGCCAAATCACTCATAGATGAATATTTAACTCCAATGTCTAAATTTGCAGCAACCTCATATATGATACTACGTTTATCAACAACTATGTTATTACCAGAACACAATACCATGTTAGTGATATGAATAACTAACCCATATCAGAACCACCACTGACAGAAATCAGTGCAACTACATCCCCATCCAAACAAAAACCGTCTATTAAAAAACCACTTCTATTTCCAAACAACAACACTTTATCACAATCCATTATTATGAGCAAGTTATTATGCAAATCAACCTCCTTTTGACAGTCAGACTCATTAGGATAATTGATCATGTCTGGTATATGAACCACCAGACTCATATCACCAGCCACTTCACAATAACGATCTACCAGACTTATCGAACAGTCAAAAATGGCTCTAGTATAACCTAAATCATCAATTGGATGCGGATCTAAAACTTGCTCTAAAACCTTCTTACAGCAGCTATCAACAGAGTAACCATTATGAGTAACCACCTCTTCCCCGACTTCCACACAGTCATCACTGACCAAATGATACTCTACCCGATCTTCAGACAATATAAAATGCTCATTATCAACCATATAAGTCTTACTCACCACTTGAATTAAATCAACAGAACAACCATTATTCATTAAATAATCACCAATTAACGAACATTGTCCATCAACTTCTGAAACATCAGAAATATAAAACTCCGGATCAACTAAAACATCCGAATCAATTGAATCCACAGAATTATCATCAACCTCTGGAAAACAATACTCACTGACACAAGGATCTGAAAGAAAACTGTCAATCTGGCAATCCCATCCCGAGTCGTTCATATACAACTCCTCGATATCAACCCATGGCAATCCTTCATTGACATGAATAGCAATATCTATTTTCGAAGACACTTCAGATTGAGACTCATTCCATTCTTCATTGATTGGATATTGTCCAATATTATCTGTCGTTAAACAATCAAAATGCCAATAAATTTTATTGAAAAGATAATCGCTTTCCTCATTATTACCCATACAACATTCGTAGAACAAGCCTCTTAATCTCAAAAACTCAAGAACGAAATAAAAATGATGTTCTTTAAGGCTCAGACATTTCGAGAAAGACGAATTTGAGAAACTAAATAGAGGATCAAGATTTAGGAATGGATTGTAGATCGAAGGGCAAGACATTCTCTTATGACCGAATACACCACATTTAAAGCAACGAATAGGATTCCAACAATTTTTAGCCATATGATTTTTATCTCCACACCTATAACAGTAGAAACCCTTTTTCCAATTTGGAGTAGAAAAAGGACGAAGCACATGAACATGAGAATTTGGGTGAGAAGACCTATCAGATTTGGAAGAAGGATTACAATTGAACTGTATATGCGATGAAGGAGAAAAAATGAATCAGAACAAAAAAATGAAGATGATTTAGACTGATCGCCATTATCTTGAACTCGAAAGTTTTATCTTCTAGCAGGTGCCATGGAAGTTATATTTTAAATAATATTAATCTATTTAATCTATTTTAATCTATTTAAACAATATTAATCCATTTTAACCTATTTTAAAGTACATTAATCTGTTTAATCTATTTAAAAGCTATTTTAAACTATTTAAACTATTTTAAACTCATCTAAACTATTTCCAAATTTTAGACATGTAAAGTTGAAGTATTTATATTCAAATCCTTGATTTTAAAGTGAATATGGTTAAATGATGTAATGACCTAATTTGGGAATAAAATGGCATATTTGAGTGAGTAAGATGTTTTTGAAATGGGGAATTAATTAGCACATCTTATCGATAATTTCAAAGTGAATATGATTTTTAAAGAGAATATGGTTAAATAATGTTATAACCTAAGTTGAGAATAAAATGACATATTTGAGTGAATAAGATGATTTGGAAATGAGGAATTAATTAACAAATCTCATCGATAATTTCAAAGTGAAATGATTTTTAAAGCGAATATGGTTAAATGATGTAATCACCTAAGTTGAGAATAAAATGACATATTTGAGCAAATAAGATGATTTTGAAATGACGAATTAATTAACATATCGATAATTTCAAAGTGAGTATGATTTTTAAAGTGAATATGATTCGAAAGAGATATGCTTTGAAATCGAATATGATATTTTGATATTAATTATGAAATGGATTTGGAAATGTAAAGGAATCATCCGGTGTGAAATAAGCGTTTGGTTGTTAAACAGACTGGGATGGGATATTGTCATACTCTCTGCCAATACCGTAAACCACTTTAACAACTGTGTACATATTGGAGATTCCAAAACTGAAGTAAGATGGTTTGGCAAACGATTCTGCATAAGGTATTTACGCGACCCCGACTCTCACGAATCAACTTGGATGTGACTAAAACATGAGCTATACCGGGCCAAGTGAGGTCGCATCTCCGATCGGGCACATTTATTCGATACCATACTATTACTTCGTGATTAATTTGGTGGCCACCCCTCGATTTCGATTATGGGAGTGTGTTTCGAGGTGGGCGGTAGTAGCTGTTAGGCGTTACCACCAGTCCGGGAGTGCAATTGGCATATCTGCCCTGGCATTGCCTCAGTCCGTGTCACTTGCCCTATCGTGCCTTCTATAAGTTTATTTTGTACCATACCTTTGGAGTGCCCTCTGTATATACCTCCAGTTTATGGAGGAGCGTACGATAGTGTATAGACTATGAGAATATATAAATGTGTCAAGTGGGATATGCGTAACGCCTTAACACTATTTTAATACTTTACTTTACTGTATACATTATTATAATAACGTATTGTACTGCATAGTAGATAATTTAACGGATCCTTAGAAGATGGTAATCTCGAACATCTCTTAAGTTTGTGCACTCATGTTAGACATTGGATAGGAGATGTCAAACCCTGTAAACATTTCTGATGCCATTACACTTTATATTTTTACTGTTAATTTAACTTAGATAAGATCTTTTAGTTCTGACTCGAGTGTTTTGTCATTTCAATTCGATTGGGTCAGTCTAAGCTTTTCACTTTATCGAAGACTGTTTTTTAGAGTATGAAGACGAAGATTTTGTATTATTATTATTTATTATAGTTATTGCGTTGCATCATGTTGTTCCACTGTACTTATTTATTACTTATTTTTGTTGTATGTAACTCTGATCTGTATTATAAAAGAATAATCAATGTTATTTATAAACAATTCATGAACTGTTTATTTGATTATTATATTTTGTCATTCCGCTGCGAGATTCTGTAGTTTTTTTCTCTCTTTCCCTACTTTTTCTTATTTACGTCATAACAATCTGCCCTTTTGAATGGTTTGAGGCTGATATGTGTGGTTTATCATTGATTTAAACCGTCTACAAAAACAGGTCGTTACATGAATTAAGTCTCGTCATTAGAAATAAGAAATGCAGATCGTTACAAGAAGGGAGTGCCGATGTAATCTTCAAATATCTTGTTCAACTTCCTGAATTTTGGTGGCAAGCAAAGTTTGATTTTTTCTTACTTCTTAGAAACAGTGTCCCACTACTCGTCATTTTCTCCGATGGCGTCCTCAGCATTCCAGAACCGACCCTAAAACTGCGGTAGCCAATTCTAAGGGGTTTAGTCAGGCTTGAGTTTTTCAAACTCGTTTTTCATCCGATTGTGATTGTCGATGTCCATCTTTGTGCCGAATACTTTGGAGATTTCATCGCACCAGTAACCAATCTGACCTTTGCGAGATCCGTTTCTCGGTCCAATCTACAACGTGGTAGATAAAATAATCGGAAGATTTATAATTCGATATGTTAAAAATCATAAAAATTCCAGAAAATATATGAGATGGACAACAATATTAAAAAATAGTACAAACTTAATAAAATTATCTTAAAAAGTGAGGTAGAAACGATGAAAACGCTCGAGTTTTTGAATTGAGGGAGAAAATATGTGATTTGATGAAGAAAATACGAAGATGGAGAATAAAATATAAAGCAGAGTATTCATGGAGAAAAGATGATTGCGTCCACGTTGGAAGCTATCTGTTAAATTTCAAAGTTCTGGCCAAAAAAGTAATTGTGTAGACAAGTATAACATACTTGATTGCACATAGCAAAACGCCAACTTTAGCTTGTCATGTTTTAGCTGGGAATATTTTCATAATAGAGGTGCCTTATTACAGTGTATACAATAAATTGAAATTTAGGGTTTTCTTCTGCCATGGGAGAAAACAATTCCTCACTCAATTCCAAATTCAGTCCTTCCCTCTCTTGTCATAATCCTCAAGACAGGTCACCTGACTCTCAAATTAGAAAATCGAATAACGTCGTCATCGATAATGAGGGCTTCCAATTGGTTCAGCCAAGATCGCAAAGAAAAATTCAGCCAAGATATAATCAGATTCAGTCTCAATCCAATGATATACAGAGAAAGAAGGAAGATCAAAAGACCAACTCCTTCCAGGACAGGACCAAACTGATACAAATCAGTAAACACCAACAAAGTTCTCTTTGAATAAAGAACTAGGGTAGAAAACTTGGGCTGATATTGTCTCTGAGCAATCAAAGGAACCAAGGGATGAAGAATGCAGTCTTGCAACCATCGCACCCATTCGAATCAATAACAAGAAATACGGTGTTGTTAAGGAGGCTGTATGTAAAAGAGCCACAGAGTGCTGGAATAACTCCATTTTGGTTTATGTGGTTAGCAGTAAACCCTATTTCTTGTTTTTCAAGGAATACAAAAAATATTTTGGAAACCAAATGGTGATTTTGAAATATTTTCGAGAGAAAATGGGTTTTTTCTAATCAAGTTTAATGATTCACAAGACTGCAATTCTATCATTCAGAATGGTCCTTACTTCTACAACGGCAAACTCATCATCATGAGAAGGTGGACCGAGTCTTTGAAGTTGGACAGAGATCTTCTGTCAACTATGCCGATGTGGGTTCGTTTACCCAGTGTAAACCTTAAACTATGGGACAAAGTGGCATTTAGCATCATGGCAAGTATAATCGGAAAACCCATAAAGATGGATGCAACAACTACCATGAAGTCGAGATTGAATTATGCTCGACTTCTTGTAGAAGTCTCTACAACTGATGAACTCCCAAATGAAATTTCTCTAAATTTTTATAATGGTGAAATCATTACACAAAAGGTTGAATATGAATGGGTTCCACCAAAGTGTAGTATCTGTAAGTGTTTCGGTCATAATAAAGAACAGTGCAACCCGAAACAGATGTGGATCCCCAAAAAGAATGATAAAGATACAACAGTTATTCAAGAAAATATTTCTGAAGTTGCTCAAGAAACGAGAAACAGTGAAGGCACAAAATTCCAATCAAGTTACAAGGAGGATAAAGATCGAATCTATCAAGAAGATATCATTTTCGATCAAGAAAACAATAATAGAGAGCTCACTGACCAAAATGATCAGATCATGGCTATGGAAGTTCATCAGTTAAAAGAAAGTGTAGAAATCTCAAATGTTCCGACTCCGACAAGTATAGAAGAGGGTAAAAAAATACAGTTCTTTAACTCTGAAACCCCTCATATTTCAGAGCCATGTTTAAATACAGACCAGAATATTACAAAAATAGTCAAAAATATTCAATAGCCTTCAAATCCGAATCAGGAAACTATAATAGAGAAGGGACCTTCCTCTACGCTTGCTGCAGATGCTGAGAGAATAAAAAGTAGCTCGGCATTGCCTCGCAAGGGTGATCCACCTCCAGAGCAGGCTGCAGTGACTGACTGCAATGAGCCAGTCATGCCTCGCACAGCTTCTTTTGATATTTCCTTAATCAAGATTCCAGAATCTGCACAAATGGAGGAAGATAAATCAGAGAAAGGGGATATCATAGAGGAATTTGACTTATCAGAATTACATATTGCTAGAACAAAAGCATCTGGTAAGATAAAAGGTAACAAAGAGAAAAAAATCCTTTAAGCAAAAATATATCTCAATCAATCCAGAATGGGATCAAATGTCTACCAGTTGAAAAGCTAAAGGGACTGAGAAAAAGAGGAGAGGTAAAAGCAGTATGGTGTCAGGTACTATTTAAAATCCATATTTTATAATCATATACATATATATATATATATATATATATATATATATGTCTATATTTGCTTGGAATGTTAGGGGGATGAATACCCCAGCTAAACAGTCTGATATCCTCTCTATGATTAATGTTTATAAACCATCTATTATTACTTTAATTGAAAATAAAATGAATGATGAAAATTTTGAAAGATTTTGTCTTAAAATGTCCAGAAATTGGAAAGCAATTCATAACAATGATTGTGACTGTAAAGGAAGAATCATTGTTATTTGGGATTCTAATATCTGGACAAATACTAATATAAACAAGGATAACCAATTTATTGATTGTAGTTTTGAAAACACTGGTGGTTTTTATCTACAAGTTACTAGTATATATGGAAGTAATTTTGAATTAGAAAGGAATGCTTTGTGGCAAAAACTTAAATCTTTAAATTCTATTTATGATTTCCCCTGGATTTTATTAGATGATTTTAATACCGTTTTTCATGCTAATGAGAAGTTTGGGGAGATTAAAATCCCTCAAAATAAATTGGATAGAGTCAACAAAATCCTATTAGAATCTGGCCTAATTGAATCCGTTATCAGTGGTAATAAATATACTTGGAAGTCTGGTTTAGCTAAAAATATTCACTGCAAGTTAGATAGAATTCTTATAATAAAGAATTTTCTAAAAGTTTTCCAAATAGTATTTGTTCTACATTGGAACAAAATTTAAGTGATCATACTCCTCCCTTGATAAATCTTTTTATGAATAGTGATTTTAATAATAAAGCTCCTTCTTTTCGATTCAAAAATAGCTGGGTGATGGAAGAAGACTATAATTCCTTAATGGAAAACTGCTTTAACTTCTCTTGTAGTGGTTCTAAACAATATCAATTTTATAGTTTTCTGAAATTCACTTAAAATAATCTCAAAAACTGGAATAAGAGCAACTATTTAAATAAAAATAAAATAGTCAGTTTAAAAAAAGAGGGCAAGCTTTTACAAATGAATGCAGATAACAATCCTGATGATATAAATGATATAAATAAATTTTTTCTAAATCAAAAGGAACTGTCTAATGAAATGTATAAAGAGTCTGTCAATCCTAGACAAAAGGCAAAGGTTGATTGGCTCACTTTAGGAGATGACTGCACCAAATTTTTCTATGCTAAAATGAGTAACAGAAAGCACACAAATAACATAGGTTGCATTATAGATAAAGAGGGTAATTTAGCTAATGCTCATGATAAAGTTTCTGAGGATGCTACAAATTACTATAAAGAGTTATATTTTTCTACAAATTATGAAAAGATATTTCCTTATATAACTTGTAAAAACAATTTAAATCATAATGCCTCTGAAATCCTGTTAGCTCCAGTGAGCACTGATGAAATTAAATTTATTGTCTTTAATGCTGGAGATAACAAAAGCCCTGGCCCTGATGGTTTTAATGCAAAATTTTATAAAAATAATTGGGATTATATTAGACAACAAGTTTTGGATGTTGTTAATGAGTTTATGGATAATGGTAAAATTCTTAAAAGTTTAAATCATACTTTTATTACCCTTATTCCTAAAAATAAAAATCCCACTGATATTGGTGATTATAGGCCAATTTCTTGCTGCAACTTTATTTATAAAATTATTGCTAGTGTCCTTAGTAACAGAATAACAGTGTTCTTGCCTTTTCTGGTTTCATAAAATCAGAGTGCTTTTGTTCCTGGTAGGCTCATCTATGAAAACTCTCTATTAGCTCATGAGATGGTAAGGAAATTTAACACTAAACAAGGTGACAATGTTTGTATTAAAATTGACTTACAGAAAGCATATGATAAGGTAAATAGACAATTTATTTATCATATCATGAAATGTATGGGTTTTCCTATAAAGTTTTGTGATTTGGTATTTGAATGTATAAATACTCCTACCTTTTCAATTCTGATTCAAGGTAAAGCAGAAGGGTTTATTAAATCTAATAGGGGGTTAAGACAGGGAGACCCCTTATTACCTTATCCTTTTGCTATTGTTATGGAATACTTTTCTATTCTTATGGAAATAGAGAGTATTAAAGGTACTGTGCAGCCTATAAACAGAATCCAACCATGTGTTAATCATTTGATATATGCTGATGATCTTATGGTGTTTGTTAAAGCTAATAAAGAAAATGCAGACTCTATTAAATCTATTTTTGATAATTTAAAAATTTATGCTGGTCTTCAACTTAATGTGAATAAATGCAAAGCATATTTCAGTAAATCTTGTAAGTTTAAAAGAGAATTTTTAAATGTTTAAAAATAGAAGAGGGATTTCTCCCTATCAAATATTTAGGTCCGCCTCTTTCTACAAATATGATTAAGGATTCTGACTGTTCTATCCTTATTGAAAAAATTCAGAATAGAATGGAGACTTGGTCATGTAAGTCACTGTCGATTGCTGGTAGACTTGAACTAATAAAGACAGTGATTTATGCTATTATTCTTTACTGGTTTCAAACTTTTCAAATCCCAGCTGCATCTATTAAAAAATTATAAAGTAGATGCGCTGATTTTTTATGGAAAGGTAAATATCACAAAATCAGTTGGGAAAATGTATGCAGGCCTAAAAATGAAGGGGGTCTTGGCATTAGAAATATTAATGATCTCTGTACAACATGCCATTTAAAATTATTTTGGAGATTTTTAAATTCTGATTCTTTGTAGGCTAGATGGATGAGATCAAAATATTTAAAACAAAATAATTTCTGGACTACTGTTCATCATAGTAATCATTCAAACACCTGGAAACAAATTTTAAACAGTAGAGAAATTGGCAAATCAATGATTGAAAGAAAATTTAAAAATGGCCAAAATACTAGTTTATGGTTTGATCTTTGGTTTAAAAATGAGGCATTTATAAATAAAGTAGAGTGCAATAGCCTTGTCATCTGTGGTGGTTCAAATAATAAAGTTTCAGATATCATTATTAATAATAAATGGCAACCACAAATCCATCATATTACTAATCCTCATAAAGATGAAATATGCAAAATACATCTTGATGCTTGTGCAGAGAATGACTACTGGGAATGGAAAGCTAACAGCAGAGGGAAGTTTTCCTTTAAAGCAACTTGGAATTTTATTAGAAGCAAATACCCAACAGAAGAGTGGTATCATTGCATATGGAATTAAGTGAATTGTCCCAAGATGACATTCTGTACGTTTGCGGTTAAGATCAGATTGCCAACTTGGGACAGATTAAACAAATGGGGAAATAATTTAAATTCACTCTGCTCCCTATGCAAGATATGTAATGAAAACACTAATCATATTTTTTTTGAATGCAGCTACTCTTTTTATATTTAGAATCATATCAAAGCTACTCTGAACATAGAAGACAACAAGCATATGGATCTTATGAATATTATAAAGTTAATCAACAACAACTTCAAATCTAAATCCAAAGAGACTGATTTTGCTCACATTTTACTAACTACGGCAGTGTTCAACTTGTGGAAAGAAAGAAATTTACGTGTGCACAACAAAGGCAGCAGGAGTAAAGAGCAAGTTTGGTTAACAATTTTTTCTGATAGTAAGATAATTCTGCAGAAATCTAAGAATTTTTTTAAAAATCAAACCAAATTTGCTTCCCTTGCTGATGATTGGAGTTCTGAAGCTGGAAGCAAGCATTTAGAAGCATATTTGTTGCGTTCTAGAAGCTTTCAGATCGAGCACAAAAATAATATGATTCCCGAGTCTAGTTTCTGCAAGCATCACGATTTTGTGGCTAATACCGTGAATAGGAACTTGGATATTGCTAATAACAACGATTCTTATCTCAATCAAGCTCCAGAAGTCAATAATCCGAACCCTAGTGTTTACCATGTTAACAACGACGATTGAGAGAAGAGAATGTAAGATCTGGGTCGCAGTGACGCTAGATCTAACATTAATTCTCTCGTAACCAACAGATTCAACGGTTTCAGCTTCTCAAATTACTTGAGCTACTCGAGCAACTTTATTAGGAATAGAGACATGAGAGGTGATATGAACGATGATTTATCATACTGGGAACGTGGAGAGACGAGCGGAGTTAAGAATGGAGAGGAGACTCTTTCGATTTTCTAAAATCGCCTCCGCCATTGTTTGGTGTTTTGTTTTTCTGAGTTGCTTTGTGTCGGCTATAAACCGATAATGTTACTCTCGCTATGTCAATTACATTGAGTTCGATATTTATTTAGGACTCATATTTACTTACGTAGGAAGCAAGAGAGCCTAAAATATCTTAGCGATTCCGTGCAACGGAAATGGACTCGGTATTTATTTAATGCCCGAATCTTCCGTCTCTACTTTCTTTTAACACTCGAATCCTTCTCTGCTTTACTACAGTTGCACTGATCTTCTCTCATTTCCCCCAATTCAAACTATTAAAACCCTAAAAAGCAAAATCACAAATTAAGAAAATCACTGCAGATAAAAGGAATTCTCGGTCTGAACAACTAAACAATGCCATCTTCTCCGAAATCAAAAATCAGCCCAATCAGTTGCAATTTCTCCCCCGGCAGTGGTTCGACCACATACCGTCGCACCACACCACCGGGTATCAATTTTTCTCCCACCTCCGCCGTGCGTATCTCTCTTGAAAGCCTTCCAATCTCCGGCAGTCGATCGTCGGTTTCCTGCCTTCCTCTGAAAAATCCGATCTGGACGTCGAGTTCCCCGAAGAGAACGTGCTGTTGTTCTCCAAACACTCATCCTGGAGCGTTCAGATGCAGTTTTCACCGGAAGCAGAGCCTTATGAAACAGAAGCAGGGAGTGAATTCTATCAATTTGAATCGACTCAGTTTAAGAAGGTCTGCGATGTTGAATTCGTTGGTGAGGATTGGAATTGTAGAAGGTGATTTGGCAAAACGAACGCTGGCCACGTTGATTAGGCCTAGTTCGCATCAGCAGAGAAGGCGTGAGAATTTTAACCCTCGGCCGAGTCGATTGTCGATTATGTTCAACTCCACTGATCCTTGATTTTTACTTGTTTAAGTTTTAAGTTTGAATCGGTTAATATTGCTGATTGGCGGAGATTTTTTTTTCCGTCCATGTTTTTCGGTATATATGAATGGACATAAATTGGGTATCGGTTGTCAATTTGACGACTAGTCGGTTGAATAATGAGGAACGTATTATGTGATTTTGTTAGGTTAATCGCTTGGATTTCTTTACTATTTTAACGCCTTGATTGGATGCAAAAAAATATGTGAACTTTCATGGTGGTGGGTTGGAAAGGGACGTGCTTGGACGGTGATAGGCGAAACACATAGCATCAAGATAACATTAGGCAAAAATGTGGTTTAGGATAATTAAAACATAGAGACATTGGCGATTAATTAAATGTTTTAACGGATGCAATAGGCATAAGACGGTCCAATTTTCTTTTGCTAATATTTAATGTTATACACTAGGTTTTGTTTTTTACTGATTGCTATTTGTAGAAATTTCGATTGAAATGTTGTCGTTACAAATCAATAAATTCTTGAAAGTTTAACATATACAGATTTTAAAAGTTCCACAATAGTAATACTGCTTATATATCCTTCTGCTTGTTTTTCAATTTTCTTTTGAATTTGAAAATTGATTTTTCATATGATTTTCTACTGACATAGTTGAACCTATAATTAAAAATCCAAAATATATTCTAATTTAACGACGTAAGAATTAAAATCAAAACCACACTACTAATTTTTATAAACTTTATAATCGACAAGAAATGACCAGAAAAGCTGACGAAAATGTAACATCTAAAATATCGAGGCTTATGAAATATGTTTGTTAGGATTAAGATATTTTTAAATAGATGCTAGGTTGATTATTTCGTG
Source organism: Allium cepa (assembly GCA_030765085.1). Classification (NCBI taxonomy): domain Eukaryota; kingdom Viridiplantae; phylum Streptophyta; class Magnoliopsida; order Asparagales; family Amaryllidaceae; genus Allium; species Allium cepa. The sequence continues at coordinate 563,774,974 of CM060939.1, forward strand.
AAGACCATAAATACAATATATTATCTTAATCGTTATAAATTCTTCGGTAACAATATTACGATGTACATGTTATATATATTTGACACTTCACGTTGGTATGCAATAGTATAATTTGTGTTTTAGAAGTCATTAGTTATTTAAAGATAAATAATTTTGAGCTTGATATTTGACATTTAAATCATGGATTAGTTCACTAAAACAGCATGGGATGGAATAGTGCATAGCAATGGAAACGGCAATGATTTGAATCTGAATACTTGATAAAATCACTTTTACTGCACAAAGATGGTTTGGCTAGAAGAATACACACTAAAGATTAGGTTGATTATGTTTGGTTATTGGTGTGGGATAGACTACAAGCATGGATTATTGCCACAAAAAATACGTGTCGGCACTAGGTCTTCTGTTATGTACGTGGGTGTGTAGTGGAGAGTGGACACGTTGAACAAATCCTTAAAAAGGAAAAAAAATACAAATAGGTTTTTATATTATTTCTTAGATAATCTATAATATTTCTTTACTAAGTTGCAATATTTTAACATATAATTATAATAAGTTTAATAAGTCATTAGTTGTTTAAGGATAAGATAATTTTGAGCTTGTTATTTGACTTTTAAAGTATAGATTAGTTCACGAAAAGAGCATGAGATGGAATAGTGCATAGCAATGGAAATAGTAAGGATTTGAATCTGAATACCTGATAAAATCACTTTTACTGCAGAAAGATGGTTTGGCTAGAAGAATGCTCACTAAAGATTGAGTTGATTATGATTGGTTATTAGTGTGGGAAAGATCTAAGCGTATGGATTATGGTTTGCTACAAAAATTACGTGTCAGCATTAGGTCTTCTGGTATGCACGTAGGTGTGTAGTGGAGAGAGGATACGTTGAACAAATCCTTAAAAGGAAAAAAAAATACAAATAGGTTTTTATATTATTTCTTAAATAATCTATAATATTTCTTTAGTAAGTTGCAATATTTAACATATAATTATAATAAATTTAATTTGGTTTATTTTTACTTCCATGATTAAAAAACAAATTTACAATTTTATTCGAACTTAAATAAGCTCAAACCCAAACAAAAAATAGTAAAACAAGAAGATATTCATCGTCAATAGTCTATCGGTTTTATTTATTTACTTCATTTAATTAAACAAAAGAACCAGGTCTTTGTAGGTTTAGGATTTCAATTTAAGTGAGGTGGATGGTTTTGGCGATGGTAGATGAGCACGCAGAAGGATAAAAAATGGTAAATTGAAATGAAGACAATTGTAAAGATTGGTAACTATGTATTTTGATCTTTGTATTCGTTTTTTGGCAAGAGCTAAAAGTAAAGAAACATTTCAGATGATAACTTCCATAAGAAATGAATACATTTTGAGTAAATCAAATTATCGTAGTGAAAATCAAAATATGGAGGCTGTGAAGAAAAAATAACTTTCATTTCCGCCTTTTCACCTCTTATTTATTTTAATAGTATTTGACAGTAAACAACAATAAACCAAAATGTCTGTTTTATTAGTTTTTCCAATTTTATATGTCATTAGTTTCATTCCTACATCTAAAAGTTAATGAACTTCTTAAAGTTTGGCCTTCAACTATTATAGCATACTAAATTTAAATTCTTAATGTTTCAGTTGTTTAAAAACTTGAATTATGTGTAAAATCGAATATTAAAATTTAAGTATATACTATAAACTTTAAAGTTAGGCTTTCAAATTTTCAGTTTTCTTAAAATATGAATTTTTTCGAATTTATATCATTTCAAACATGATTTCTTTTTTCTTAATGCATTTGGGCTTTTTCGAAAACAACATATTATGTTTGAGCATTTTTACGATTTCGCTATGTTTTTAGTGGGGGTGTTGGTTTAAGATTTGAAATTGTCAAATCTTAATCTTTTAAATATTTTCTATTGCTCGTATTTTTAAACATTTATGGTTTTAATTTAAATTTTTTGGAGATTCCAAAAACATGAAAGCAAATAAGCTTAAAGCATTATATAAAATAGAGGATTTCCAGTTTGCATCTTCAGTTATGCTAGATACATAACATATAGGATTTCCATAGGCCGAGTAACCTTCCCATCCTTATCTATAAGACTTTTGTTATTGAGCCAGGGTTCTCTCCATAAATCAGTTTTTGAGCCACTAACAATTTGCCTTTCAACAGGGGATTTCAAATTATTTCTGATTTTTGAAATATATTTCCAAGTAACTGATGCATCATTGTCAATTTTTTGTTGTCCATAAATTTTCCTCTAAATATCTTTCTCTCATCCACCTAGGCCATAGATTGTCTGACACTAAAATTTTCCAGGCCATCTACATACCATAGAATTTTTTCAGCTCAAATAAATTTTTTAGCCCAACACCACCTTCCTTTTTCGGTTTACAAAGTTCCTTGTGGCTAACCTTATACAATTTACCCGTCCATGTAAAATTGGCACATACAGCATTTGCTTTTGCAATTGAACAATCTAGAATTTGGAATGTTTGCAACCAGAATCCGACTTTTGATGTGAAACCGTGTGAACAAGTTCAATTCTACCTGCAAAAAACAGAAAATTTCCCCCCCAGCCTTGTAGTTTATCTCTGATATTATCAATAAATTTCCCACATTCATTATCAGTGATGGTATTGTCAGAAAATGGAACTCCAAGATATTTAATAGGAAGTGATCCCTCTGAGACTCCAATACTTCTTAATAAGTTATGTTTGTCTCTGCAATATTTGTTGAAGTAGCATTTGGTTTTCCCTTCATTGAGCTTTAATCCAACATTTGTTTCTAAAAGGTGGAAAATTTCTTTAAGAGTATCCACAGTAGTTAAGGAGGCTTTAGTAACAATTATAAGATCATCTGCATATATTAATGAGTTGCTGTACACTCAATTTGGTAAACTGGGCTAATCTTGTTGTGAAAGCATGCTATTTCCATCTGCAATGTGAACCGCTCCATGGCTACTGCAAACAGATTGGGGGATTGGGGTCCTCTTGCATAGTTCCTCTGTTGCTCTAAATGTAGTCTTTAGGAACTCCATTAATTAGGATAGAAAATGTAGGGGTAGATATACAATGATCAATTAATTTCAAGAGTCTTTTTGGTTTCCCATTGGTCTCAACACGTGAATTATAAATTTCCTATTCATCTTATCATAAGCTTTGTGCAAGTCAACCTTTAAGCAGATTTTACCAACACCAGGCTTGTTGAAATCTCTGATTAGTTCGTGAGCCAATAGAGAGTTTTCAGATATGAATCTCCCCTTTATTAAAGCACTTTAACATTGAGAAATTAGGTCAAGAAGAACTTTATTTAATCTCATGCATATGATTTTGTTGAGGATTTTGTTAGTAACGTTGCAGCATGCTATTGGCTGATATTCCTCAATTCTTTCAGGTTTTTTAACTTTAGGAATCAAGGAAATAAAAGTGTGGTTGATTTTCTTAACCATCTTCTCGTTGTTCAAATCTATAATGTCCCTCATTTTAAGACACAAAAATATATATTAATGATGTTGTAGTCACTACCAGTGGACAAAACGAGATCAATTATGTATCATTAACGTTAAGAGCATAGGAATTAAAAAAAACCTCATAAAGCTCTTTCATTCATTCGTTGCACGTTCATTGCATAACCCTACGATTACAACGTATGGACAAAATATAATAATAAAAAATTGCAATATATGATGAGCCCCTTTAGTGATCAGAGTCGTTACCACAAATGGTTATAAAACCCGTTATTACATAACCATAAGCAGTTGTATTGCACAATGCTATAAACTTCTAGTATTAGCTTGCATTCTCCTCATTTCCGAAAGTCATTACTAAATGTGAAAATCCCTATTCTCGACCTTCCCAAAATTGCATTCGAGAGTGCAACTTCTTCATTTGGACTTCAATTACAGAAAACTCTAAATATTAAAGCTACTTAGAATTTCACTACGGACATAATGGTGCAGGTTTTGATCAAATTCCATCATTTGCAGAAATTCCATTTTTGGAGCTAAATTAATTAACTAACTATTTAAATAACTAATGCGAAGTTAAGGGGTGTTAATTCTTCCTTCCTAAAAACAATTTCATCCTTGAAATTTCACTAATGACTAAGTCATAGTTTTGGCATCGAATTATTCTAAACTGCACAACCAATGAGTGTACCACCAATTTTGCAACCAAACATGAACCAATGCATAATGTATTACCGTATCACCACATGGAAAATATGTATGCAAAATGATTCGAAATCCGGTCCTCCTATATAAATGCATTTCTTTTAAAACATTTTTGAAAAATATGGTGAAAACAACCTATATGTATAAATATTCATGAAAGTATATAAGTTTAAAGCATTATATAAATAGTGTACTTCGGTCCATATTCAATATAAAATATTGAGCTTAATTATAATCATTCTATCAACATTTTTCCGTTCGTAAGTTTTCTTAACCATCTTTTCTTTTGAACTTGGTAAAATTTTACTGCAATCTCAAATGGGCTAAAGCCCAATTACATACAACCACAAGTCCAACCGCATAAGTTACAAATACAACCTTTATACGACAACTTTATTTTAACTTAACATTCCTCTTTTAGGGCAGAGGCTTCATAGCGGCTCCCAAGACATTATACTTGTGTCTCTGTTAATTTGGCTATTTAGTGACAATATCTCTTTTTTTATTTTTGAAATCCCGGCTCTTCCTCTCAAGCCAGAGTTGCCAAATGGAAGTTGTGAGGCAAATTTTGAGCAGCTCATGCGTCAAGTTCGACATGTTACCCCGCTGGTTCAGGTAATCTATTTCTTCCCTTAGTGATTTTACTTCATTTGTTAGCAAGCATTTAAGCTTTTGGAGGCTCCAAATTCTTTTACTGTAAGAACATTCGTAAAAGAGATGACCATGACTTTCATTTTTAGTGTTACATAGATTGCATGTAGTTTTTTTTCCAGAATCCCCCAATTGTAAAGTCTATCCTTTGTAGGAGTTTGCCTAGCAAGGCTTTGTATAGGGTGTGAGCCATCTTCAGGTTATTGGTTCAACCCCACAGTGTTATGCCAAGCTACCGTGGGGTATTTATCTCTGATATCATCCCATACATTTCGCAATATAAATTGAACTTTAAGAATTTCCAAGTGTCCTCTTCTCTTTCACTATATATAGGGATATTATGTATTTCATCTTTGAAAATCCTTGTAATTAGTAGATTATCACATTTCCAGTTTGCATCTTCAGTTATGCTAAATACATAACATATAGGATTTCCATAGGCCGAGTAACCTTCCCATCCCTATCTATAAGACTTTTGTTTTTGAGCAAGGGTTCTCTCCATAAATCAGTTTTTGAGCCACCAACAATTTGCCTTTCAACAAGGGATTTCAAATCATTTCTGATTTTTGAAATATATTTCCAAGTAATTGATGCATCATTGTCAATTTTTGTTGTCCATAAATTTTCCTCTAAATATCTTTCTCTCATCCACCTAGGCCATAGATCGTCTGACACTAAAATTTTCCAGACCATCTTCATACCATAGAATTTTTTTAGCTCAAATAATTTTTTTAGCCCAACACCACCTTCCTTTTTCGGTTTACAAAGTTCCTTGTGGCTAACCTTATACAATTTAACCCTCCATGTAAAATTGGCACATACAGCATTTGATTTTGCAATTGAACAATCTAGAATTTGGAATGTTTGCAATCAGGATCTGATTTTTGATGTGAAACTGTGTGAACAAGTTCGATTCTACCTACAAAAAATAGAAATTTTCCCTCCAACCTTGTAGTTTATCTCTGATATTATCAATAAGTTTCCCACATTCATTATCAGTAATGGTATTGTCAGAAAATGGAACTCCAAGATATTTAATAGGAAGTGATCCTTCTGAACTCCAATACTTCTTAATAAGTTATGTTTGTCTCTGCAATATTTGTTAAAGTAGCATTTGGTTTTCCCTTCATTGAGCTTTAATCCAACATTTGTTTCTAAAAGTGTGGAAAATTTCTTTAAGAGTATCCACAGTAGTTAAGGAGGCTTTGTAACAATTATAAGATCATCTGCATATATTAAATGAGTTACTATAGGCTCAATTTTGTAAACTGGGCTAATCTTGATGTGAAAGCATGCTATTTCCATCTGTAATGTGAACCACTCCATGGCTGCTGCAAATAGATTGGGGGATTGGGGGTCCTCTTGCCTAATTCCTCTTTGCTCTAAATGTAGCTTTTAGGAACTCCATTAATTAGGATAGAAAATGTAGGGGTAGATAGACAATGGTCAATTAATTTCAAGAGTCTGTCTGGTATTCCCATTGATCTCTACATGTGAATTATAAATTTCCTATTCATCTTATCATAAGCTTTGTGCACTTAAGTAGATTTTACCAATACCAGGCTTGTTGAAATCTCTAATTAGTTCATGAGCCAATAGAGATTTTTCGGATATGAATCTCCCCTTTATGAAAGCACTTTAACATTGAGAAATTAGGTCCGGAAGAACTTTATTTAATCTCATGCATATGATTTTTTTGAGGATTTTGTTAGTAACATTGCAACATGTTAGTGGCCGATATTCCTCAATTCTTTAAGGTTTTTTAACTTTAGGAATCAAGGAAATAAAAATGTGGTTGATTTTCCTAACCATCTTCTCGTTGTTCAAATCTATAATGTCCCTCATTTTAAGACCCAAAAATATATATTAATGATGTTGTAGTCATTACCAGTGGACAAAACGAGATAAATTATGTATCATTAACGTCAAGAGCATAGGAATTAAAAAACCTCATAAAGCTCTTTCATTCATTCGTTGCACGTTCATTACATAACCCTACGATTACAACATATGGATAAATTATAATAATAAAAAATTGCGATATATGATGAGCCCCTTTAGTGATCAGAGTCGTTACTGCAAATGGTTATACAACCCTTTATCACATAAAACCATAAGCAGTTGTATTACACAATGCTATAAACTTCTAGTATTAGCTTGCATCCTCCTCATTTCCGAAAGTCATTATTAAATATGAAAATCCCTATTCTCGACCTTCCCAAAATTGCATTCGAGAGTGTAACTTCTTCGTTTGGACTTCGATTACAAAACTTTAAATATTAAAGCTGCTTAGCATTTCCCCACGGACGTAATGGTGCAGGTTTTGTGATCAAATTCCATCATTTGCACAAATTTCATTTTTGAGCTAAATTAACTAACCAACTAATTAAATAACTAATGCCAAGTTATAGGGTGTTACATTCTTCCTCCTTAAAAAGAATTCCGTCCCTGGAATTTCACTAATGACTAAGTCATAGTTTTGGCTTCGAATTATTCTAAACTGCACAACCAATGAGTGTACCACCAATTTTGCAACCAAACATGCACCAATGCATAATGTATTACCATATCACCATATGGAAAATATGTATACAAAATGATTCTAAATCAGACCCTCCTATATAAATGCATTTCTTTTGGAAACATTTTTGAAAAATATGGTGAAAACAACCTATATGCATAAATATTTTATGGTTTTAATTTAAAAATTAAATTTTGAAAATTCAAAAAACATGATAGCAAATAAGTTTAAAGCATTATATAAAAAGAGTAATTCGGTCCATATTCAATCTAAAATATTGAGCTTAATTATAATCAGTCTATCAACGTTTTTCTGGTCATACGTTTTCTTAACCATCTTCTCGTTATTCAAATCTATAACGTCCCTTATTTTAAGACACAAAAATATATACTAATGATGCTACAGTCATTGTCAGTGGATAAAATGAGATCAATTATGTATCATTAACGTCAAGAGCAGAGAAATTAAAAAAAAAAATTTAAAAATTAAAATTTGGAGATTCCAAATCATGAAAGAAAATAAATTTAAAGCAATATATGGATACTTCAATCCATATTCAATATAAAATACTGAGCTTACTTATAATCATTCTATCAACATTTTTCTGTTCATAAGTTTTCTTAACCATCTTCTTGTTGTTCAAATCCATATCTTCCCTCATTTTAAGACAAAAAAATATATACTAATGATGTTGTAGTTATTGTCAGTGGACAAAATGAGATCAGTTATGTATCATTAATGTCAAGAGCATAGGAATTTTGAAAAAAACTTCGTAAAGCTCTTTCATTCATTTGTTGCATGTTCATTACATAACCCTACGATTACAACGTATGCATAAAATATAATAATTGTATAAAAAAATTTGCGACATATGACAAGCATCTTGAGCGATCAGGGTCATTAATGGTTATAAAATCTGTCATTACATAAAACCATAAGCAGTTGTATTACAAAATGGAATAAACTAAAACTAGTATTAGCTTGCATCCTCCACATTTCTAGAAGTCGTTAATAAATCTAAAAATCCCTGTTCTCGTCCTTTCCAAAATTGTATTCAAGAATGTAGGTAAAAATCAAAAATTTTGAGCAAGAATAAAGCATGTATGAATAATATTAGTCATTCCAAATCAAAATAGTTACTTAGTGAGACCATACCGTTGAGCATAACAAGATTTCCCCTTATTAATATTTTAACAACCAAAATGTCAAACATATAAATAATTGGATAGGACGAGACAAACCTAGCGCACAATGCTCTCTTCATCCACCTACAACCATAATAATTACAACATAACACAAATATCATACCAACATAGTAGCTAAGGCGCTAAGACGCAAAAAGGCCCAAGGTTGAGCCTTGAGCTTTTTTGAGCCTTGGACTTTTATGCGTGCCTTTTATACAAGTTTGATATACCATTTTACTAGGTACAAATTAATTTTGAAACCATATTTTATAAATCATTCAACTATTTAAATATTTAATTAACTAAAATTAAAATTTTAAATCATATTTTATAATTTGTTTAAAAATTTTAAATTTTTATTTAATTATTTCATAAACTAAAATTTGAACTTTGCAAAAAGGCGCTTCAAACTACAAATAGGCGCACTCAAACTAAAATAAGACACAAATCTTGAGCCTTGGGCTTTTTTGAGCCTAGGCACGTGCCTAGATACTATGATACCAAATGGGTTAAAATTGAACAGGTCAATACTCAAAATGGGTTCATGGGTCACCCATTCCTTGCACTACCCATCCCATCAGGCGTCAACACATCAAAATATTTTTCATAGGGTCACTACAAACCTATTAGTTTTCAAATCAACTAAAAACCTATAAGATTAATATAAAATAAAACCGATGGTTTCCTTTCCCATAAGGATAACAAGGTATCCCCATTACATAAGAAAAATAATAATGGGCGTCCCTATTCGATTCCTAGATGCATACACTCAAAATTTAGCCTCGATGTTCACAAATCCCCACGCACTATAATTGTTGACCTTGATAACATAGCGGCTTAATCGGTTGTAGTGTAGGATGCTACTCCGACACCGGTCTACAAAACTTATTCATGTTTGCTAGACATTGAATAAGCCATTCTTCTCGATTAGTTTGGTCAACCTTACACAATTTTATCTTCTTGATCTTTTGGACTCAATACTACTCATATTGGAGTTTAGCTTAACTGTACCCACTAATGGAACAACCCTACATGGTTATCAATTCTTAATCCCTACTATCATCAATATTTAATGAGTTCTACTAATTGAATTTGTCGCTGCGGGTGAAATGAGTAAATAAAAAAAAATTCTAGTTGAATTTTAGTGACCCTATGAAATTAAGTATTTAATACTTGATCCAATCTAGTTTTTCATGGCATCACATTCTTTTTGATTATTTTATTTTCAATTAATTAATCTATATTAATTAAATATAATGTGTGTATAAGCATGAACATATTTAATACATGCATGAGAGGGTTAGGGTGTGTCCAGGGGCAACTATATAATTTGTTACATATATCTAACTTAATAATCAATCTTGTTTGTTATAAATGTATTCGATTCTCATTATATACTTTGTTATACAGTAATATAATTAATTAAGTAATTAATCCAAAATCTATTAGTTAGAAAATCCCTAAATAATACGTTATGCGATTATAATTACAAATAGTAAATATAGAAAAATGTATTGTTTTAAATATTCCTGATTAAGAAGTTTCAAAAAAATGATATCAATATATCTGTTGAGGCCAGAATATGCAACGCTTTCCAAATGTTGTAGAGTGCATTACTAATGGCTATTAGGGGCATCAAGGGTTATGTACTAATACTTATTGGATAATTATGAGATGACTCATTCAAGAGTTTAATGTTAGTCAATAATAGCCAGGTCAAATAGGAAATCTCGAGTAACAATGTTACATAGTTCTCTCAAGTTAAGAATACTACTAATGTAACAACCCGCATATTTATCGATTTTGTATTTAAATATTTTATTTAAATATTTTGTCGTTAATCGAATATTGGTACGAAAAGCTACTTTTTGCAAACGGTCAAATTAGGACTCGAGACCACTTCCATTGAGTTCGAAATGCCATTTACAACTTTTTTAAGTATAAACATTGATGGGTTTGGAGTTAGTGGAATTTCACTTACTTTTCCCGCTTTGGACTTTGGGTTAGATTAACCATTATAACTCAAACCCACTTCTCTCCTTCTCCTCACTCTTCATAAATTCCTACCAAACACAAACTTTAACATTAATGGTGAGTGGAAAGGGAAATTAGAAACTCCAAGCCTAGGTTTCAACTCCAACTCCATCATTAAACTCCAAATTCAAGGAAAAACATTGGATTCAAGCTTGTAGTTGCTTCTCTATTCATCTTCAAGCTTTACCTTCATAAATTGGTGAAAGGTGAGATTTTTATCTCACAATTCTTGCCTATAACTATCTTGGACTGTTGGGAATGATTCCCTATCGCGTTTGCATGCACATTTGCATTTGGTTTGAATCGAATTGGCGAAAAACTCCAATTTTTAGTGTTTTTGGTGAAATTATGCACTTAGGTCGTTCTGCCTATGCTAGGTCGTTCGCGTGGAAAAGTCTCGGCCTCAAAATAGCTTGTTTCCGACCTTAAAATGGCCTACAACGTTAGGTTGCTCGGCACTCGGAATTAGGTCGTAGGTCGTTTGGTTTTAGGTCGCTAGGTCGTTGGGCTTTAGGTCGTAGGTCCCTGGTTGAGTTAGGTCGCTCGGATTTGTATGCGGCGTTAGGTCGTTCAAGCCCCTAGGTCGCTAGGTCGTGACACTTTAAGTCGCATGACCTAATAACTTTAGGTCATTGGACCTTTGTACTGTTAGGTCGCGTGTCCAGCTGGGTCGCGTGCAACCACTAGGTCGTTCGCCTTGTAACTCGCTCGGCCTTATATTGTTAGATCGCTTGACCGTTTACCTCGTTAGGTTGTAGGTCGCTGGTTGAGTTAGGTCGCTCGCCCCTTTTATTTCGATAGGTCGCTAGGTCGCGGCGTCTTTAGGTCGCTTGACCCGATGTCACCTTAGGTCGCTTGACCTTATTAACTTTAGGTCGTATGACCACTTAGGTCGCACGAGCATTTTCCCTAGGTCGTTAGGCCTTATTTCTACGATAGGTCGCTTGGCCCTTGCTTCCTTAGGTCGTTCGAGTGTTAGGTCGCTCGGCCTTGTTTCCCTTAACTCGCGAACACCTCTAGGCCGCAACCACTAGGTCGCTTGACCCCTTAGACCCCTAGGTCATAACCATTAGGTCGCTCGATCCTATCCTCCCTTATGTCTTCACTAGGTCGTACCGTTTTGGACGGGGCGCTGCCCCGCACCCCGCCGGGGGCGCTACCCCCTGGACCCCCGCGACCTGACCGGGCAGGTCGAATCCCGTAGCGGGGGCGTTGCCCCCGCACCCCCTGGACCCCCCCTCCGTTGGGGATCTTATCTGAAAAACATTCAACAGAACTTGCTTTGTTGAGATGCTGAGTTGACCATTCTTTGAGACAAACTATCTTTGGCTTCTCGGTCGATTTTATGGTATCACGGCCTTGCTAAGAAGACGGGATAACAACTTTAGAAATATGAAGGTTTCAATACTAGTAGTAAATATCAAAACTCTTTCATCAAAACAATTTTTAACTCTATTTTACTACAAAGCTCTTTCCTTAAACCGTTTTCCAATCTATTAGTATATACAAACCTTTACCTCACTCGTATGAGAAATCTAATTAAACGACTTAGTGAAACAAGTGGTATGAAACGCTTGCGTTTACTTCGTTGGTTAATTCTTGGACTTGTTCGATTGAATCTTTTGTGACAACTTTCTAGTGAAGATCTACAGTTTGTTCGTAAATATTTGAGTTAAGCAAGTGGTTATGGGACATGAGGCTAAACTTTTATATTTACTAACTTAGTGTAATTGACACTTCTTGATGATCATGACGATCATTTTTGTGTTTTAGACTAGCAACTGTGCGATGTCTCTTTGTCTGCGAGGGAGGCTAGACCCCGCTCTTGTGATGTTTTGCCATCACATTTGTGTGATGTTTCGCCATCACATATGTGGGGTAGCGCCCTACGGTCTTTGGGCCATTCGTGTGTCAAAATTAATGGCTTGCAACCATGAGATAGCGTCTCGCTTTGTGTTACACGTGTAGGTGAGTTTTCATACTCCCATTTTGTGAGTTTTCATGCTCCTATATTGTGATTTCTGGATTTCTTGTGTAGACTTCTGGAATTTGTGCTTCACCTATTTTCATGACTTTCATTGTTATGATTTTCCAGCTTTTATGTTTTGGTGAATTTGTGTGTCATCACCATTTTTTAGGTGAATTTGGATCTTTTAGAAGATTCTTTTGATATTGTTTGATCTCTTGATGATCTTTATTTACATGTTTATCATAGTATGTCTTTATGGTTACTATATGTTCTTGCCATATCTATTGTTTTATATCATGTTATCTGATATTTATAGCTACACTGATCCGTTTATTATTTTCTTATAAATAATACTCGGGTCAGACCGAGATGTTACAGGTGCTTCTGCTTGACTTCTCCCCCAGGGATTTACTACTCTGACTTTTGGCTGACCATTTTGATTAGCAGTTTTTGTCATTTACACTTGAGATATAGACTCATAGATGTATTCTTTTGTATAGCACGTGTTGCTATTATTTTGTATATGTGGTCTTTTCATGACCACTACTCTGATGTACACTTTCATGTGTTAGTTATATATTCATATCTTTTTCCGCCTTTGTGATATGGATGTCTGTGACTGATTGTGTTATGTTTATTTCTATATTTGTTTCCAAAGATTTATTTATAGACATCGTGTGATAGCTTTGAGTTTGTATCGGTATGTCGGACTTCCTCCTTAAATGAAATGCATGCTATACTAACTGACATATCGGTGCTCGCACAAAGAAGTTACATGGATGGTCGCTCCTCAACAGCCTTATTCTTCGCGCTAGTTGACAACATTACTCCGTAGTGTTCTTGGCTAGCATGGGTATTGAGGTGGGGCGTCACAACTAAGCTCCAATGTGAATTCTTCACTTTGATTATAGCTAAAGAATGGTATGCTGATCTATGAAACAACTATAGTTTGGTCTGAGTTAAGGCAGTGGAATTCAACAGAAAATTCATCTCCTTTAGCTCTATGGTATCACGATCAACTGTAGTCAACTCAATCTCAAAGGCTTTACCAGGGTAGTATGGTTAATGTAACACACTGCACTTTAATGAGCCAAAATTTCGATAAATATCGAAACCCAAGTCCATCAAAGCACGGATCGTTGGATTTGGTACTTGAAAATAAGCACGAGTATTATAAGAGGTTTATGAAAATCTAAATTCACCTCGGAAATAATAATAGAATATAAATACAAACTATGGCTACTACCTTGGAATTAATGGTATTCCTTGGATATCAAACCGCCACATCAATACCGAGCAAGAGAGATAAGAAGACTTCTCCAATAACCAATCACGTCCGGCTCCAGTGACATATTCCTATAAATCTATTCTATGGTTGTAATGATGAGGGAGTCAGAACAACGTTTCGATCACTAGAAAATCTATATAGTGTCTATAACATAAATTTATACTGATTGGTTTCCATTTGATTGTTATGTCTACTATTTTAAGATTAATCAAATTAACCTAATATTGCACACATGACATTCCCAGCTAGCATGATTTCACCTACCCACCCTTCCAGAGGTACAAAATACTAATGTAATTCTATCAACCGCTTGGTACAAAATACTAATGTAATTCTATCAACCGCTTAATACTTTCAAATATGAAGCAGGCTCTTAGCATCGTCATTGTTGGTCTATTGGTCATAGCACAGAGACCTTTGACCACTATCTGTGTATTTATAATACATAATGGCCATACTACTAATGCATCTATAATCTTTAATGTCTTAGTCATGTAAGAGACCGTAACAACCCGCATATTTTACGATTGAATATTTAAATATTTTATTTTAATATTTTATCGTTAGTCGAATTTTAGTCCGAAAAGTTACTTTTTGCATACGGTCTAATTAGGACACGGAACCACTTCCATTGGGTCCAAAACACCGTTTGTGATCTTTTTGAGTATAAACTTAGATATGTTTGGAGTTAACGGAATTTTTCTACCTTTTCACTTTGGGCTTTGGGTTGGGTTTAGCCCATTAACCTAAACTATTAACTCTAGCTCAACCCCTTCCCTTCATAACTTCATTTTCATTCCCTAACACTCAAGCTTCATCAAAAATGGAGGAAGGAATGAGAAATTAAAACTCCAACCCCTAGTTCATTTGCAAATCCAACATCTAACTCCAAATTCAAAGAGAAGCCATTGATTCTTCCTTTGCTCTCAAGCTTCTTCTTTATTGATTTTGTGTAAAGGTGAGATTTTTATCTCACATCTTTTTCTATAACTATCTTTGATTGTTGGGTATGAATTCCTAACACTTGTTCATATGCATTTGCTCTTGGTTTGGATTGAATTGGTGAAAATCTTAATTTTTAATGTTTTGGGTTCAAATCTTCAAAAATCTTAACTTTGATGTTTGAACACGTTTTTGGTGGTGCATCGAGGAGCCAATAGGACCGGGTAGCCGATAGGCATAATCCCCTAGCGTTCGTGCTCGATCGGTTGCAAATTGAGAGAGTTTTTGGCATTTTTGTTTCTTAGGTCGTTCGGCCTACACATATCATTCTCGGCCTGCAGTTAGGTCGACCTGCACTTACGTCGCTCCCCTATAGGTCGCGCCATGCTTAGGTCATTGTTCATTCATATGTTAAACCGTATTTGTTAGGTCGTTCGGCCTGCACCATTTTACCTCGGCCTGCAGTTAGGTCGCTCGGCCCATTAAGTCGTGCGTGCATATAGGTCGCACCATCCTTAGGCCGCTCACCTCCTTAAGCCGCGAGTTCCTTAAGTCGTTCGGCATTGGTTTGGTCATGCCATGCTTGATCGCGCCGTGTTAGGTCGCTCCTGGTATAACTCGCACCACCTAGGTCGCCCCATGTTAAGCTGCACGCATTCGGTTAAGTCGCACCTTCATCTTAGGTCGCTTGCATCCTTATGCCCCAACTCCTTAGGTCGCTCGGCTTGTTATGTCGGCCTGCATATAGGTCGCAACCACTAGGTTGCTTGGCCTTCTGATTTAGGTCACACCTGCTATATCTTGCAACCTCTTAGGTCGCAATCCCATAGGCCGCTTGCCTTACTGTTAGGTCGGCCTGCCTTAGGTCGCTCGGCCTGCTTGCACTGTTAGGTCGCACATGCTTTAGGTCGCGCCATTCCTTAGGTCGGTTGCAGTTAGGTCGCGCCACCCTTTAAGTCGCACCTACTTTAAGCCGCATGCTATTTCTTAAGTCGCTGATCTCTTAGGTCGTATGCCGTGTAGTCGCATGCGTTGAGCCGCTGATTTCTTGTGTTGACTTTTGTTAAGTCATAAGTCGTGGCTGTTAAGTCGTAAGGGTATTTCCACTTTGATGAATTTGGAATCGAATTCTTTGGATTTTATTCACATCTTCGAATGTGAATTTTTGTGATTTATTGTTTCTATAATCACTTTTGTGATTTGTCACTTCATCTCACTCGTACGAAAAATCTAATTAAACGGCTTAGTAAAACAAATGGTATGAAACGCTTCCATTTACTTCACCGGTTAATTCTTGGACTTGTTCGATTGAATCTTTTGTGACAATTTTCGAGTGGAGATCTATAATTTGTTCGTAAATATTTAAGTTAAGCTAGTGGTTATGGAACATGAAGCTAAGCTTATATATTTACTAGCTTACTGTAATTGACACTTCTTGATGATCGTTGATGATCATTTTTGTGATTTGGACTAGCAAATGTGCGATATCTCTTTGTGTACGAGGGAGACTAAAACCCGTTTCTGTGGAGCTTCGGCTCAATTTGATGGGGTAGCGACCCATGGTCTTCGGGCCATTTTATGGAGCTTCGGCTCAAAATTAATGGTTAGCAACCATGGAATAGCGTTCCATTTTGTGATACACGTGTTGGTGAGTTTTCATGCTCCCGTTTTGTGACAGGCCTCCCCCTTTTTGTGATTTCTGGATTTCCATTGATGATTTCTAGAATTTGTGTTTTCACCAATTTTCGTGCTTTACATTGATAAGTTTTATCAATATTTTTGTGCATTGGTGAATTTGTGTGTCATTAACTTTTGTGATTGACATTGATATTATTGTCCATATTTGTGGTTTGGTGAATATAAATAAAGAGTATGACATTCCTTTTGATCTTTGAGAAGATTCTTGTGATATTAATTAATCCCTAGTTGATTTTCAATTGCATACTTATCACAATATTGCTTTATGGTTATCCTATGTTTATGTCATATCTCTTGTTCTATATCATTTTATCTGATATTTATAGCTAAACTGATCCGTTTATTATTTTCTTGTTAAATAATACTCGGGTCAGACCGAGATGTTACATGTGCTTCTGCTTGACTTCACATCTGGGATTATCACCCTGACTTTTGGCTAACTACTTAGATTAGCAGTTTTTGTTGTATACATTTGAGATATAAACTCATTGATGTATCCATATTCTTTTGTCTAGCACTTGTAGCTATTCTTTTGTGACATTGTGGATCTTGTTTGACTACTACTCTGATGTACACTTTCTGTGTTATATATTCATATCTATTTCCGTCTTTGTGATATGGATGTCTGTGACTGATTTGTGTTATGTTTATTTCTATATTTGTTTCCGAAGAATATATATATATATATATATATAGCCACTGTGTAGTAGCTTTGAGTTTGTATCGGTATGTCGGATTTCCTCCTTAAACCAAATGCATGTTGTACTATCTGACATATCATTGCTCGCACAAAGCAATTACGCGGATGGTCGCTCCTCAACAGCCTTATTCTCCGTGCTAGTTGACGGCATTACCCCGTAGTGTCCTTGGCTAGCGTGGGTATAAAGGCGGGGTGGCGTCACAGCTTGGTATCAGAGCCAATCTTCGGAACAATGTAGAATAATCTAGCAAGGATCATCGTCCTAAGTCCATCGTAGGAGTCATGCTTTAGGATTTAATTCGAGTCTTCGTACCGTTTCATCCTATTTTCTTTATGATTCCTTGTTTATCTATCAAGATTGCTTGATATTCATTTGGTGAATAACCTTATCCTTCTTCTTTATTTCTTTCAAAAGGAAGAGAAATGGTTAGACCCGGCCGTCCCAGCGTCGGTCAATCTCGTGCTACTCCCCAAGATGGAGTATTTCTGTCTGCCCAGCAGCTTCTTGATCTAGTAAGGAATGCTCAAGCAGCCGGATCTAATCCGGAGTCTACTCACCCTAAGTCTGGATTTGCACCTTTGTGCAATGATTATACCAATTTGGGTGGGAAGCCATTCAAAGGTTTTGAAACCATTATTGAAGTCCAGGCTTGGCCGAGAACGTGTGATCGAATCTTTTCTCGCATGAATCTTGTTGATCTTCACCGTGTTCAGGTGGCCTCTAGTATGCTCCAAGAAAGAGCATTAGATTGGTATGAGCATTAGATTGAAGTTCAGGAGGACTCCTTACTAGTACTATTTAGCTAACATCACTTAAAATATTACTAGGACACTTAATACTTGTTTATAGGGAAGTGGCAGACCCTATACCAGTCACTTAATACCTCAAACCCGAAAGGCCCTTTCCAAGACATCCACTACCAATTCTAATCGTTACTTCAAACCATTTAATACTTTTAGTTAGGAAAGAGGCGAGCCCTCAAACAACCACTCAATACCTTTATTCCTTAAGCTGATCCAAATATTCCCATAATCATTTCCCATGGATCCTATGATTGGTGAAGTCCCACATCAGTAATAAGTATACACAACTGCCGGTAGCCTCTGAGTAAGGGTAGATTTCCATAATGTCACTTTACCGACCTCACAATCCAGTCTTCTTATCCCAATTAATTATTCTTAGGTCCTATGGTTAAAGATATCTCACATTAGTAGGAAGTGTACACAACTACTGGTAGCCTTAAAATGAAGGGCAGACTTCTGTTGCGTAATTTACCGACCTCACATCTCAACCTACTAAGTCCAATTAATTATTCTAGGCTTTATTAATTTAAGTTATATTATCCTAGGCTTTATTATTACTAAGCTTTATCGACCTAAATTAGATATTGGATTTAGTTTACTAAACTCCTTTTATTAATGCAAGGCTATATAATTTACCTTAAATGTTCAAGTACACATAAATACCCTTTATTTGCTTCTTCCATAAACGTCATTTTGTCCATGGTAAAGAATATCATCCTAACAGACATTTTCTAAGACACTTATGTATATTTACCAATTGTAACTTTTTCTAACTGTTCCATAGTTATTAACCTAACTTCATATTTATTAGTCCCATCAATCCACATACCTTATTAATTGTTTATAACTCACAAATTCATTTCACATTTATTACCCACTGTAACATCTCGCCTTTTTGGATGCTTTAAGAAGACACATGTGCCAATCAAACCATACAAAAGGGCAGACTGTTACTGGGGTCAATAAAAAGAAAAAGAAAAACAAAACAGAATCTTACAGTAGAATGACAAAATATAATAATCAAATAACAGTTCACGAAGCTATTTACAAAACACTTGATTTTACTTATACAACAAAGTATCAAGGTTACACATATCAGAGGTAAATAAATAATAATGTAGTGGAATAATATAGTAAATAGTAGTAGTACATAACTTCATCTTCATCCTCCGGAATAAGTCTTCAAATCCTGAAATGCTTAGGCTGACCCGAGCGAATTGAAAAGAAAAAACACTCAAGTCAGAACTAAAAGATCTTATGTAAGTTAAATCAACAGTAAATAAATATGAGTGGAATGGCGTCAAAGATGTTTACGGGGTTTGACATTTCTTATCCAGTGTCTAACATGAGTGCAGTAACTTAAGATATGCTCTGGATTCACGCCTCCTAAGGATCCGTTAAACTATCTACTATGTAGTAATATACGCTATTATAGTAATGTCTACAGTAAAGTAAACTATGAAAATAACGTTAAGGCGTTACCCATTTCCCACTTAACACATTTTATAATGCCAATAGTCTATACAGTATCGTAGCTCCTTGTAAACTGGAGCCGCTAGAGGATACCCCATAGGTACGACATAAAACAAACTCGTAGAAGGCGCGTTAGGGTAGGTGACATGGCACGACTAGGCAATGCCAAGGTAGGTATACCAATTATGCATTCGGACTGTTAGTAACGCATAGCTGCAATTACCGTCCAACTCAAAAAAACACTCTCGAGTAAAAATTGAAGGGTGGCCACTTAAAAGTCAAAATATAGTATCGATGGAGTGTGCTCGATTGGAGGAATGACCTCACTTGGCCCGTCGATTACTCCTGTTTTAGCCACCTTAAGCCAACTCATATGAGTCGGGTTCACGTATATACCTCATATAGGATCGTCGCCACCATCCCACTTCATTCTAAAATCTCTACCATGTACACAGTTGTCAAAGTGGTTTTTGGTATCGACAGAGAGTATGCCTATATCCGATCAACCAATCGCTTATTATACACCAGATACATTTCCCAAATAATTTCATAATTAATACCAAAATATCATAGTCAATTCAAACCATATCACTTTCGAAGTTATTACTTACTTTCGAAATCATATTCGCCTTTGAAATCATAGTTCGATAATTATATTTCCTTTTAAAGTCAAATTCACAATTTATGTCAAAATATCATATTCTCAAAAAAACTATACCACTTTTAAATCATATTTCTTCCAAAAATCATATTTCCAAAATAGATTAAGTTCTTGCTTCAAAATCATCATTTCGATTTATTATATCATTCAAAATTCCAACTTAGATTATAACGTCATTTAACCTTATTCTGTTTTAAAACCAATTGAAATGAATAAAAACTCTTATACGTACTTAGTTTGGAAATTTAGAAATTAGTTTAAATAGTTTTAGATAGTTAAAATGCTCTAAACAGTTTAATTATAGGTAAATGCCTTTAAATTGATTTATGATAGTTAAATAGATTTAAATTAGTTACATATAACTAAAATAGATTAAATAGCTTTAAAACAGATTAATTATATCTAAAATAAATTAAATGGTTTAATTACTTTAAAATAATTAAATTGGTTCAAAATAGATTAAAATAATTTATATAGTTAATATTGGTTAAATAGTTTAAGAAATCTGAAAACCTTAATAATTAGAAAATTTAAAATAATATATATTTAAAATAGTTTACTTCAAAATATGGGTTTGAGATTAATACCAAATTAAATCATTCGTTTCATTTCATAACATTTTGACCATTTCAAATTTCCAAATCGACAAACCCAATTTCAAACCTTCAATTTTCCAAGTTTTAGTAAATTATTCAATTTCATATCGTTTAAATCCATTTTCAAATATCACTTTGAGTTACTCCAATTTTAAAAATATTTCAAAGTTATTTCCAGCACAGTTCAACAACTCAATTTCGATAGAATATCATTTATACTTAAAAGTTTAACTTCAAACTTCCAATTTAATTTTTTAAAGCAATTCCTTTTTAAACAAATTCATATTTCAACTCAAAACTTGATTTTCAATAATACTTCAATTTATATAAATCAAATTTTCATCTCAAAATCTCATTTTATTAAATTCAAAATTTTAAGGATTTTAAAATCATTTAATTTAACCAATCCGGTGTCCGTATATAATTTTCTACCCTAAGGTTAAGTGATATGGATATTTATCATTTCAATCTCCAATTTAAAATTTTATGGTTATATATCATTTTAAACCACAATCCTAAATTAAATCAAAAACTATAACAGACTTGCAGTTTATAACGATATAAACACAACATCCATTCAACCGACATCAACAATCAACATCCATCACAATCATCATCCAAAACAATCAATAAATATTAGTATAGGAATAATACTCGATGACAGGTATTTAACTAGAAATTTATATTCAATAATAAATTAAATAATGATTTAATTCAAATAAATTCAAATTAAATGAGATGATGATTTAAAATATACCAAATAGTCATAAATAAATTAATAATCAAATCATAAATTAAATTTAACCAACATAAGAAATTTTAGAAGTTGTGAGTAGATTAAAACACTCACCTTTTGAATTTAAATCGAATTTAAATCCAAATTATGGATCAAATTCAAACAGTCTTCAAATTCGTCTAAACTAGCGTTAAAATGTCCTGAATTTCAATACGATCCTAATAAAAAAAAGTGCCCAAATCAGACCTCGTATGCAAAAGTTATTAAGATTAGAACATATGAAAATTAAAATAGTATAAAATAATAATAAAAAAACAAGTCAAATGTTATCGGCCACGTCAGTAGGAGCTGCACTCATCCTTCATGTGAGCATCTGATCGAAATAGAACCTCGCTCAACGGCTCTACACTAACCCGATCAGCGCCACCCCTTCTCGAGCGCCTCGCCGCACGCGCCGCCTTTGCTACGGCCACTGTCACCATCACACGAGCGTCGACGCTTCCCCCGCGACTACACAGCGACATCGATCGCGCACCACGATGATGCATCCGCCATAATTTGGGTTAATCCCTAGCGAATTATCACAGCAAATTTGGCCATTGATTCGACGAATTACAAGCACCGATGGATTCCCCTCTATTCCATCTACACAACTGCATCGTTGATTCGCCAATCAGTCGAGGTTGATCGACGACCAACGAACGACTGGGAATAGTTCTTCAATTTATGGATAAACAGTGATTCAAATCAGAAAGTAAATTACGGATCCGAGATGCGCTCATAGAGATCTTCAAATCGATATAGCTTAGGAGTTTTGATTTTTGAAGCTGAATTTTGAATTGAAGTTGAATTGGATAATTTATGGTTTTAGTTTGTTTGCCATTGGAATGAGGAGTTGAGAAACAGATGCATGTATAGACAAATGAAAAAGTGAGGAGTGGCTAGGGTTTATAACGGGCTACTTATAGACAAAGTTGAAAATAGAATAGAACAGACAAGATTGATTGAACGATAAACGACCCCAACAGCCCGTTTCGACTCCGAAATGAAAATTAGTCAACCCATATATCAAAATAGATGTTTTCGAATATTTTAAACTCTATGGAACAGGTTTCAAGTTCTAATTCCATCGTATGAAGAAGTTACATTAAAATCATCTTATTTCAAATTGATTTCAATAGATTTCAATCCCGTACGATCAAATGACAAGTCCAATCATTACGAAACTTGAAATCCTACAATAACTCACCGTTACCGATCAAATGAAACTAATTTCATTGAAATCCGAGACAGTGGCTAAAATGGCTAATTTCTCATTAATTATATAAACTAATACTAAATTAATTAAATCACTTTTCAATTTAAATTTTTAATAATTTACAAATTCTATCATATTGGCTTTCATAGTAATTTATAATCCTTTATAACAAATTTCCATATCAATTTAATGTTGCATTTTCACCAATTTAAAAGTTTTAATTTCAATTTCGATATATTCAGATATTATAAATTAAATTTCCAATAAATCCATTTATTTAACTTTCAATCTGGTTATTCAACCAATTATCATACCATGGCTATAACTGACATGGTTTATGTCTTATTACACTCGTATTCTCCAATTTCATCTTAACTTCAATTAATGTGATATTTAACTTCATTTTGATTACAATTAATTTCCAATTTAATTTAATGGACTAAATAAATAGGTAACTTATAATAATTGTTACCATTAACTTTTAATCATACTTATTAGTTCATTATTTACAAGTAAATGTTATAATTTTTCACCTAACACTGATTTATTCAATTTCCATAAAATGTATTTATCCCATTAATTAATTCAATGTTTACCTTTGTTTTCATATATTCCGTTTATAAGAAAGTATAACATTTAGCTTATTTCATTTATTGGAGTTTCATAGCAATTGTTAATAATTAACTTACATTAATATTGTTATAATTTATTTTAATTATTATTTCTATTAATAAATCACTAATTTTTATCTACTTCAATATTAAATTACCAAAATCTTATTAAATTAATTATTTTAAATTATCGGAAATTTACGGGTCGTTACGCTCTCCTCCACTTAAAACTTTTCATCCTCGAAGAGGAAAAAGCAGGGAAAGAAAGAATTAAGCAATCAATATATCTTATTTAAAATATTAAATTTATAAACAAACAAATTTACAAAATTAATTAATTTAAATAAAACATATCCCTTTATAATATTAAATCCTTCAATACTCAAACTAATAAAATTTGAAAACATTTTTCAAAATTTTCTAAGTCCAAAGTTTACGAATTTTTTTGGCAGAGTCTCCTTTGTACGGAAAGGCTCGGGAGAAATAATAATATCGATAATAGTAATATATCTCAAAAATTTCAAAATAATATATCCCAATAGGAGGGAAAACAATATAATGTCGCTGGAAAACCGTAATCTGAGAATGTACCTTTGCCGAGAAAATAACGCTTATTTTTATGACACCAAAAGCAGTAGCAATTGCTTCCATAATCTGTATTTCACTTATATATTCCAAAAGAGTTAATAATTATATAAATGAAATATTTAAGTGGTTTCAACCACTAGTCAAACAAATCAATATGAAACAACAATCACTTGCAACCACAGCATACAATCATCATATGAAATCAATATAAATCAATTATCCATTCATATCAATCAAAACAAATAGATTGTTCGGTTTAAGACACTTTTAATCACATAGAATGACAAATAACTACTAAGTATACCATTTACTCAACAATCTTAGATAAAACTAAATAGATTATTCATATATACAAACAATTAGAAGTATCATTTCCCAAACAATCCATAACCCAAGTAGACAACAAATTCTAACATTATTTAAGTTCATTCTTATTAATTTCTTTTCACAACATTTGTTGTTCATTTTTTTTCTTTTTTTATTCATTCAGTGATTTACTTTCTTTAATTTTACATTTATTTCTTACAAAATTTTATTCCGATTCATTCATTTGGTGTTTATTCCATTTATTTTCATTTATTACTTTCAAAATTTCATTTTCATTTATTCATGTTGTTATCCCGCCTTTTGGTAAGGTAGTGACACCAAGAACTTAACTAGAAACCAAGGATAGGTCTACTATGGATGTCAGTAAATTTTGTCCGAGTCCGGATCGAGCTACAATTAATTTGACATGACAAGAAAAGCTAAGAAAGCCAATGTTCCAAATTTCAAGTCAATCGGAGTTCGTATGCTCAAAATATTGATCGATCACGGTTAAAAAATCCAAACTTGCATCGATCATAACTTGAGATCTATAAGTCCAAATGCCACCAAATTTTCACAGGAGCTTACGTGCGAGATAAGGAATGTTCATGCCAAATTTCAGCTCGATTGAAGCAAATCTTGATCGATACGAAATTCGTTCGTATCGATCACGGACCGAAAAACTCCAACTGGCATCGATCATAACTCCAGATCTACAAGTCGAAATGCTATGAAATTTTCATAGAAGCTTGCGTATGACATGAAGAATGTTCCTGCCAAATTTTGTCTCGATTGGAGCAAATCTTGATCGATACGAAATTCGTTCGTATCGATCACGAACCGAAAAACTCAAACTTGCATCGATCATAACTCAACATTCACAAGTCTAAATGCTATGAAATTTTCACAGCAGGTTGCGTATGACATGAAGAACGTTCCTGCCAAATTTCTTCCCGATTGGAGAAAATCTTGATCGATAGGAAATTCATTAGTATCGATCACGGATCGAGTCGAAACTTCGTGAGATCGATCAGGTGGGCCCACTCTCGTGCTAGAAGAAGTCTCCCGAGATTTGAGCGAAATATCAGCCTCCTACGCCTATAAATAGAGCCCCAAGGCCTATAGAAAAAGGATCTTTTGGCTCTCCTACGTGCGCCGAATCCATTTTTGTACTCCATAGCTGCTGTTGTACACGAATTTCAACATTATAATCCGTTGTAATCTGCTGCAATAAGTTGTAATCGGCATATGAAAATCAATAAAATCATCAACTTCATAGTGGACATAGGCAATACGCCGAACCACTCTAAAACTATGTGTTTTTGTGTATTTTCTTATATGTTTATTGGTGTGTTTGTTAGATCTACTTCATTTTACATCTATTCTCTTCATTTTATCTCTTCAAACACATACGAAGAGTGTTGTGCCCAATTTCGATGCAAACACTTTGGTGCTTTCACTAAGAAAACCCTGCTTTTCTTCTACTCTATGGATCTACTACCGTCGTTGGATTGCAAAAATCTAAGGAGAAGATCCAGATCTATCATTTAGTGCTTCCTTCTATTCTATTCAGATTTCTCCAGATCTAAGAGGAACTACATTCATGATGAATTTCGTATCCATATTTTCGTATCCATGAAAATATGATGAATTTCGTATCCATGAAAATGTGTGATTTTCGTATCCATGTTTTTGTATTCATTAAAATGTGATGATTTTCGTATCCATGTTTTCGTATCCAAAAAATGTGGTGATTTTCGTATCCATGTTTTCGTATCCAAAAAATGTGGTGATTTCCGTATCCATGTTTTCATACCTAGAAAATGTGGTGATTTTCGTATCCATGTTTTCGTATTCATGAAAATGTGATGATTTTCGTATCCATGAAAATGTGATGATTTTCGTATCCATGTTTTCGTATCTAGAAAATGTGTGATTTTCGTACCCATGTATTCGTATTCATGAAAATGTGATGATTTTTGTACCCATGTTTTCGTATCCATGAAAATGTTATGATTTTCGTATCCATGTTTTCGTCTCTAGAAAATGTGGTGGTTTTCGTATCCAGTAAATGTGATGATTTTCGTATCCATGCTTTTGTATCCAGTAATGTGGTGATTTTCGTATCCATCATTTCGAATAGATTGAAGTCACAACCTATCATTTCACAATGGTTGATTTTGTATCCATCAGCTGATAGTCTCTCTTCGTATCCATCACCTATTGACTATTTCATATCCATCGGGAAGCGCTACTTCATATCCATCCAAAGGTGGCTTCCTTTGCATCGACCTTGTTCGTATCCCTCGGCAAGCTTTCGTTCGAATCGATCAGGATGTACCACTTCGTATCCATCCTGGAAGACCATGTTCGAATCCATCAGGGCTTGTTAGTTCGTGTCCATCAAGTAAACATTACTTCGTATCCATCATGGAACCACTATTCGTATCCATTAAGTTGGATCAACAACGATCGATACGAAAAGTGATCGATACGAAATTAGATCGACATGAAAACTGATCGATACGAAATTCGATCGATAAGAAATGATGGATACGAAGTGCATCTGATGATCGATCCAGCCAGCTACATTTCACATCGATCCTCAAACACCACTTCGTACCGAGAATGATGATGAAATTTCAAAAAAAAATTCGGGTACGATCCAAATTTCCTAAAAAGAGGCTAAAAAGTTTTTTGGTAGCCGCAGCGCAGAGCACCCGCATAGTTAATTCAAAACTCAACTTGGTAAAGGAACATTCTGATCGTTCCATGACCGGACGAGACGTAGAAAATTACATCAGCAATTGTTGAATTACAGTCAAGGAATGGGTATAGAAAAACTACTCAACCGGTGCTCTCGGAGGCTGGAGAACCTAGCTACTATGTTAGGAGCTAAAGTTGATTAATGTATCATGCTTCTAAGGTGGACTGCAACTTCCCACAATTGACCAGCTTTTAAAACTTCTGAATTGACAACTATGGTACGATGGTTAATATGACGACTGTCCTACATTGTCTACTCTGCCAACTCAAAACATAGCCGGTCACTACCGAACCATCTTTAAATTCCCGCATCTTAATCATTCCACGTCCATATGACTAAAAGCATGGCATATAACCTTGAGAGAATTTCCTTACTATCTTATACAGGCCTCTTTCCTGGTGAAAATTAGAAATAATCACCAATCTGTGAGCCTATCTTAATCTACTCACCATCCAATCGACATTACCAACCACTCGAATATTGGGCAACCGGGCATACATCATTCACTAGTATTACAAGATCCTATAGCCTTAAAATGAATTTGATAAATTTGATTGTAGTATCTTTCCCAGCCGGGACCTATTCATTGAAACCATCCTACATGCAGAATTTCTAGCGAAAATTCAGCGTGCTAACTATGTCAGCGTACTATGGAAATTCAACCTCCGACACTATCTCATGAAGTAAGAATGGTGCATGGATTCCACGAAGAGTGATGAATGCCATCAAATGCAGATGTCTCCCCTTATTCCTCAAAGAAGACTGTCAATCAGTTTGATAAGAGAACTGGTGGATAGCCACCAACAACTACACCAGTATATTATATCTAATATAGAGTTGATGAACTAGATGTAGGTTCAATGTCGCAAGATAAGGAGGAAACCTACTCCATACTCTAAATCGGGAAGCTCCTCTTCTTTAGATGGCTACTGTGGATGCCAACGCCATAGGGCTGCTCTGGAAAGGATAGCTCTGACAATATGTTCGAGCCCTATAAAACAAAGGGCCGGGAATCCCTGATCCTTATCAATCAAGAACTTTGATCAAACTGAACCACTTGCATTAGACTTCCAACAGAGAAGGGCTGGACTAAAGTGCAATAGAAAGCATACGACGTTGCTTCACTTATCAATGAGATTTAACCCGATCTCTTTTGAATTATTTCTGTTTCATTTTATGTTGCAAAATATAATCGACTTGAATTAAATTACTTGCAAATGATGCAGGTAACCGAGTACAAGGATAGGTGTAGAATAACCTCCGTGGGCTATGATCAAATCATCGATGTATCATCATGACGAGCATAATTCAAACACTCGTCGACTGCTATATGCACCTGACTTGGGGGCAGGGCATCAAAGCAGAAGAGAGCAACAAGGTCAGGACTCCACTACAAAGTGGATGCAACCGACCATCCACTCGTATGCCTATGCAATTTAATTAGGAGATTTGAGAAAGACTTGACAAAATACTTATGCTTCTTCTGATGCCCAGTAAAATCGAAATCACACCAAAGATGGACGTGACGTGACCGTCCATGCATCCAATCCTGCATTGGACACTTGGGGTTATTTAAGAACACATGTTTAAAGTGGATATGATTTGACCATTCACTCCCCAATTTGCATCTTTGATTCGACAAAACAATCATGCCTTAAACTGACTTCATCAGGGGGCCAACCCTTAATTTATAGTCATCAACAACCAACTGCATCATGAGCCATCATTCCAACTCTCTTCCTCAACTTGATCGGAAGAGAGAAAAGCATAAAGTGGACGTGACTCGACCGTCTTCTCTCCAACTATTGCCCCCAACTTAAAGGAAAATACACGACTCAAAGTGGATGTAGTTCAGCCATCCTCTCCTCTGCTTAAGCTTAAAGCTGGCCAGAACACTAATCTTACTCCTTAGGCTTGGCAAAAGCGGGATCCAAATGAACATGGATGCGATTCAACCGTCCATAAACTAAATCTCATCCTTCGTTGATGGAAGATAAGTGGAAAGTAATCGAGATCCCACCGATCACTTGCTAAACCCTGAGTACGGGGACAAGTCACCACACGGAATCCAAAAAAGGATTGATACACGACAATCCTTTAACTAACTCCAGCCTCCCAGAGTGCGAGCTGGAGTATAAACTTATAAATGCGGTTTCGAAGAGGGTGGATCGGTCCACCTAACGACTTCACCCGTATCTTGACCAAGTTTGAGGAGGATGGACCCGTCCATCTAACGACCTCGCTTGCCGACTCGGGGTGGGTGTGAATTGACCATCCACGATCCTGATAATTCTGTCGTTCCTAGGGTGCGAACGCAATCCAAATGCCTAAACAAACGTGATTGACCGTTTGTCAGCCAACTCCAAACTCCTAGAGTGCGAGTTGGAGTGTAAAACTCGTAAATGCAGTTTCGAAGAGGGTGGACACGTCCGCCTAACGACTTCGGCCGTATCCTAACCAAGTCAAAGGAGGATGGAACCATTCACCTAATGACCTCGTTTATTAACTCAGGGTGGATGTGATCCGACCATCCATGATCCTGACAAATCCATCGTTCCCAGAGTGTGAACGACCTACTAAAAAGCCTACACAGATGTGACTGACCATCTGTCGGCAAACTCTAGATTCTCAGAGTGCGAGCTGGAGTATAAACATCAACTAACTCCAGATTCCCAAAGCGCGAACTAGAGTATAAACATCCGCAAGCTCCAGATTTCCAGAGTGCGAGCTGGAGTGTAAACATCAACTAAATCCAGATTCCCAGAGTGCGAAGTGGAGTATAAACATCCACAAACTCCAGCTTCCTAGAGCGTGAACTGGAGTATAATCACTAACTCCAGATTCCTAGAGCGCGAACTGGAGTATAAACATCAACTAACTCCAGATTCCCAGAGTGCGAACTGGAGTATAAAAATCAACAAACTCCAGATTCCCAGAGTGCGAGTATAAACATCAAGTAACTCTAGTCCCGAGAGCGCAGACTGGAGTATAAATACCAGACGAGTTTGACTGAAAACCCATCAACCAACTCCAGTCCTCAAAGCTAGAATTGGAATATAAATACCAGAAGGGATGTGATTCGACTGTCCATCTATCAACTCTGATTCCACAGCAAATCCTGTAGTATAAAAAGTGGATGTGGTTCAACCATCCGCTTTCCAATCTTCCCCTGACATGGGGGCACACTTATCATAAAAAATCGAATGCTCTGAACATCTAGCACAAAGCGGGAACGACATGACCATACATGCATCAACACTTATCCCCAGCACAGGACCTATAACATAATCTTATAGGGATGCACTCCAACCCTACAATACAAAATTTCTTCCTTGACTCGATAGGGAGATGCAGATTCGCAAAACGGACCTAGCCAAATGTCCTATTCTAAATGGATGTGACTACCCATCCTACTGCAATAGAACGTGACATTACCGTTTGTCCGCTAACTCTCGCCTATGATCCGACATGTTATGCGTGCCACATGGACGGATGTGACCTAACCATCCGCCAATCAACTCCTTCCTACATTTCAGTGGGAGAGGCATCTAATTAAAGTTGTCGCAATGTGACCGACTACACTTCGACTTTCGCCATTGACTAGTGCCAGAGGAATTAATCGAGGAAAATGTGGTCCAACCATTTTCTGCTAAAAATTCTTAGTCCCTATAGTGTGGATAGGGGTATAAACATCAAATAGGGGTGACGAATAGCCCTTCAGCTAACTTTGATCCACAGCATGCGACTACGAGTATAGATAGACGAAAGAATGTGATTCGACCATTCATTCACTAACTCCGACCTAAAGTCGATGGAAGGAGTATAAACTCGCTACAGATGCAATTAGACCGTCCATAAAGTAACTCTGCTAACCCCAGACTAGGGGCAGAGGCGTAAATCACTGAAAGAAGAGAAAGGCGACTTGCTACATTGCCAGCATAGCGTCCTTTATAACTTAAGGCAACGACTACAAAGAGGCCTTAAAGCTAACCAATCAGAATGGTGCCCGAAGTTATGGGAAACCAATTATATCATACTGTCGGATTGATAGTCAATATCGATTTGCACCTTTTGTATCATACCAATAGATCGATAGGGAATGAGGTCTATGCATTCTATATTATGTCACTAAATCAACGGCCAATATCGATCCTCTTTGACTACAAATCGATGTGATACGAGTGCCCATCGAATACCTTCGATCCGCTAGGAAGAGCATGAGACTGGATAAGCATGACCTGACTGCATTTGAGCTGACTTTATCCCCAGATTTGATGGGAAAGCATAAATCAAAATGGACATGGTTGATCGCCTAACTCCAAAAGAATGCAATGCGACTCCAAAAGAATGCAATGCGACCATTCATTCTTTGGCTCTTAACAAAATCCGACTAAACGAGCATTTCACAACAAGTACAACCTAAACGTCCATGCACCGATTCTTACCCTCGGTTCGAGGAAGCATCAATCCTACATTGAATCTTACTGGATAATTTACTCTTCAATTTTTGCCTATAGTATGATGAAATAAGCAGCAAAGTGAATGTCGGCGAGGAAAAAAAGTATTCTTCCTAGAGGAAAGAACTAGGACAGAATGCAGGATAAGGCACAACTCAGCCTTCCATCGGTTAACTCGATCCTGTGGTTCAATGGGACAGAATGCAAAATTGAAACGAACATTATCTACCATGCTGCTTATCGAGATACTCCCCAGACTTGGGGGCATGCACGAGAAATAAGATGAATATAATTTGATCCTTTATCAAACAACTCTAGCTCTTACAGCTTGGGCTACAGTATAAACATAGCATAAGCTAGGCTCAATCATTCGCACAATACATCCATCAACCCTAGACTGGGGCATGATGTGATCATCCAAGAGCTAGATATGACTAATCAATCCTATAGCTCGTACCTAGTATTTATAACAACTTGATGTTACGACCGAAAGGATGCTTAGAGATAGAATCATCAGATCGACGCCTGGACTTATGGGCAACTGATCATCATTCTGACCCTTCCGATGAGCAATGGATCGCAAGTACATTGAATGGAAAGCGCATTGCTCGGAAACACAAGTAGATTCAAACTCATAGCTGGAGCCAGCTATGCTGCAGCACGCAATACAAGGCTAAACTCTACTAAGCCTTTGATTCCACATCCCTACAAGCCTGATCATTTACTAATGCAAATAAGCACATGAAGTGCCTACAACCCATTACTAGTATTGCAGATCAGATCACAACTCAGCACAATGATGGTAAAAGATTTAACTATTTTACTTCAGGTGAATCTCGTTGTGTTCGCTTGGGCTCAATCTCATATATATATATATATATATATATATATCTGTATGTGTGTGGACACTCACCAACCATTGAGAACCCTGCATTAAATGTCAACTCGAGGCATGTCTCGGTGAATAAAAATGAAGCAATGTAGATCTAGAAAGATCTGCTGCACTTAAGGAGGAGGCGAATCTACTCAAAACCAACAGGTTTATCTATCATGTCCTCTACCCAAAATGAGTATCCAATCCTTTACTTATGAGAGAAACAAATGGAGAGTGGCGGACGTAAGCCGACTACTCAGATTTTCACGACACATAGCAAAGCATAGCTTTCCACTTCCAATGATCAACCAACTAATAGACTCAACCATCAGGCATGAATTAATCTCATCCATGGATGCAGACTCCAGATACAATCAGACACTGAAACATGTCCCAGACTATGAATACAACTGTTTCATTACTAACTCGGGCCTATAGTGCTATGATACATTCCTTGTATTCGAACTTGAGAACGCTTATGCTACTTACCAAAGGACGATTGACGGGTCATTCAAAAATTAGATCAGTCGATCAATGAAAGTATATGTGGTTAATACGCTCGTGAGATCACGACCATCGAACGACCGCATCGATGACTTTGCAAAGATACTCAGTGCTCTCCAACAACTGTAGAATGAAACTTGATCCTTTGAGATGCTCTTTCAGCATTGTATAAGAAGAATTCTCAGGTTTCTTCATTGATTCTCGTGGGATTGAGGCTAATGTCAGAAAATGCCGAAGATTAGGGTCATCCATGTACCCAAGAAATCAAGCAAGTATAGAGCTAGGTCAGAAGATTATCCCAAGCTGATTCAACTCAAGGGCCGTCTACAAGTTTATTCTCTTCTTCAACCTGACCAAGAGAGGGAAGAAAACTTTCGAATGGACTAAAAACTGCGTTGATGTAGTTCTAGCTCTGATAGATCGCTTAAAGAATTTTATCCGAGTTGTTGGATAGCGGAGATTCACACATCAGTTTGGCCGTGTTAACACAGGCCATAAGCATCGCATTGCTTTATAAGGATAAATGAATCCAAAGACCAGTATATGATGAAAGCTAACTATTGACAAGCTTATCCCCTTAACGTTTGTATCGACCAGCCATTACGGTAGGTCCTATGGCAACCCTAGATGTCTGAAAGGTTACTCAAATGAAATATCGAGCTAAGCCAATTTGACATCACTTATCTCCTTCAGAGAGCTACTAATAGTCAAACATTAGCATACTTCATATCTGGATTCATTGCATCAGACGATTATCTGAAGAACAGTAGAGAAGCGTCCAACCAATGGAGAACATACAAAGTTGGAACTTCCGATAATCGGCTTTCTAATGTCAAAGCCGCATAAATGACTCCTGAGAAATGATCGATCTATTACGCCCTGAAACTCAACTTCCTTGCAACAAATAACGAAGCATACATTCTAACATCTCAAATCGATTCAGGAGAGGATCGATACAAAGGAAGGAGCTAAAACAACCATCGAATGTTGTTATAACTCAAATTTCACTTCGATCCAGGAGAGGACCGATATGAAACTCAATCCAAACAAAACTAAAGAACTTGATAACGACCTGCAAATGTGCACACATGAATAGGAGTCAGGTTAACATATGTGCATGTATGCCAAACTAACATTCAATTTTCAGAATTACCAGGAATTGAATGCTTACCTGATGATGATCAAAAGATAAACCAAAAATCGCTAGTGCTCAACACTCAGATACAACAAAACACTGCATGATAATTGACAATCACAGTTTGACATCTACGTCACTGAAGATCAACCAAAGGCTACATCTTTTAATGAAAAGATACCAACTACTCAACGAAATGGATAGAACTTTTCAGAATGAAGATGGCAATTTTCAAAGCACGTCATGATCACACAAGACATACTTTGGGGGACAAATGTTATCCCGCCTTTTGGCAAGGCCGTGACACCAAGAACTTGACTAGAAACCAAGGATAGTTCGTCCTGGAGATTGTTAATACATAGGTCTACTATGGATGTCAGTAAATTTTTTCCGAGTCTGGATCGAGCTACAATTAATATGTCATGACAAGCAAAGCTAAGAAAGCCAATGTTCCAAATTTCAAGTCAATCGGAGTTCGTATGCTCAAGATATTGATCGATCACGGTTGAGAAATCCAAACTTGCATCATCATAACTTGAGATCTATAAGTCCAAATGCCACCAAAATTTTCACAGGAGCTTACATGCGACCTAAGGAATGTTCATGCTAAATTTCTGCTCGATTGGAGCAAATCTTGATCGATACGAAATTCGTTCGTATCGATCACGGACCGTAAAACTCCAACTTGAATCGATTATAACTCCAGATCTATAAGTCCAAATGATATGAAATTTTCACAGGAGCTTAGGTATGACATGAAAAATGTTCCTGCCAAATTTTGTCTCGATTGGAGCAAATCTTGATCGATACGAAATTCGTTCATATCGATCACGGATCGAAAAACTCAAACTTGCATCGATCATAACTCGAGATTCCCATGTATAAATGCTATGAAATTTTGATAGTAGGTGGCGTATGACATGAAGAACGTTCCTGCCAAATTTCGTCTCGATTGGAGAAAATCTTGATCGATACGAAATTCATTCATATCGATCACGGATCGAGCCGAAACTTCACGGGATCGATCGCGTGGGCCCATCCACATGCCAGGAGAAGTCTCCCGAGATTTGAGCAAAATATCAGCCTCCTACGCCTATAAATTGAGCCCCAGGGCCACATAAAAAGGATCTTTTGGCTCTCCTACGTCCAAACTCTGCCCAATCCATTTTTGTACTCCGTAGCTGCTGTTGTACACGAATTTCAACATTATAATCCGCTGTAATCTTCTACAATAAGTTGTAATCAGCATGTGAAAATCAATAAAATCATCAACTTCATAGTGGACGTAGGCAATACGCCGAACCACTATAAAACTCTGTGTTTCTGTGTATTTTCTTATATGTTTATTGGTGTGTTTATTAAACCTGCTTCATTTTACATCTATTCTCTTCATTATCTCTTCAAACACATCCGAAGAGTGTTGTGCCCAATTTTGGTGCAAATACATATCATGTCAATTTCTTTTTATTGTATTACATTCATTTGTTTATAGTATTCATGTTCAATTCAATTTCTTAGCATATCAATTCATTAACTTAAGTTTATAGCCATCTGCTTACAATATTTACTTTCTGCCACATTTTATTATGGTAACATTTCAATTTTAACTTAAGTTTATAACACTATAACATCAAATTCTTATTTATAAAAGAAATTCATTGAACACTTCCATTATATAAGTTTTACTTGTAAAATTTCCATTACATTTTTTATTAGACATTTCAACTTTTAAATCGTTTGGTAAGTTATAGATATGTTTTTAAGAATGCAAGTGAAAGTTACACAAGTTTGACTTACTTATTTTAATTAGCAAAATACTCAATAATCATATCTTTCAAATTTCATTCTTTTTGATTTACATGGTTACAAGTGTTCAATTCTTGTATATTTCATTCATAACTTAGCATTTAATTTCTTATTTTCATTTAGAATTTTCAATTATTAAATAGTTAAAATTTTATTCCATTACAATAATTGAAATCTCTAGTTTACAGAAATTTAAGAACTAAATGCCGGGTTCCATTTCTAATTATTTAAAATAATAGGTAGATGTATATACTTACAATGTATGTCTGATTATATTTAAACAATTTGAAATTTATATTTGTTTATCAAAATAAATCTGCAGTACAACTACTATAGTGGTTTTTCCATTTTGAAACTCGAAAACGAATGTCGATGATGCGTGCACTCATCACCGAAACTATTTCCCAACAACAAAGAGGGGAGTACATAACTTATTTCTTTCCAAAATTTCTTTTAAAACATTTCCTTCAAATCATATTGAAATATTTATATCAGAAAATACTTCTAATAATATTATTATTATATTCCAAAATCTCGGAACTTAAGCTCTAAAATCTCCAATTTATATTTATTTTATTTACACATCTTTATTTTCAACCAATATTCATAAATTTCACTATCTAACAACAAATATATTACAACCAAATATATCCTTTATAAATCATTATTTTATATATAAAAATATACAATAGGCAAAATTATTTCATTTACCTATATTTCAAAACAAATATTGTGTTGGTTTGTCCTATTAAGTGTTTAGAAATCCCTATCGATGTCATAGCGTCCTATGCACCAACCAGAATTTATAAATACAAAATGGAACAAATTAACATCATATAAAAATCTTTTATAACACTAACAAATACGCTCTCTCATATATATACACTCAACGACCCATCATAGGGTATTACTACCCTATTAATAAAGAGTCAGACCCCATAAAGCTACGATTTTCGCTAAACCTGGCTCTGATACCAACTGTAACATCCCACGTTTTTGAATGCTTTAAGCAGACACACGTGACAAATCAAAACCATACAAAAGGGAAGACTATTATTGAGGTAAATAGAAAAAAGAAAGAAATAAAACAAACAGAATCTCACAGTGGAATGACAAAATATAATAATCAAATAACGGTTCACGAAGCTATTTACAAAACATTTGATTTTACTTATACAACAAAGTATCAGGGTTACACATATAAGAGATAAATAAATAATAATGCAGCGGAATAATATAGTAAATAGTAGTAGCACACATCTTCGTCTTCGTCCTCCGGAATAAGTCTTCAAATCCTGAAATGCTCAAGCTGACCCGAGGGAATTGAAAAGACAAAACACTCGAGTCAGAACTAAAAGACCTTGTGTAAGTTAAACCAATGGTAAATAAATATGAGTGGAACTGTAACAACCCGTAATTTTCGACGATTTAAATTTGTTAATATAATGAGATTTTGGTAATATAATTTTGAAAGAAATAAAATTTGTGGATTAAGAATGGAATAATAATTAGAATTAAAGGTATTAATGTTAATATAAGTTGACTATTAACAATTTGAATAAATTCAAATAAATGAAGTAGTGAAAATGTTATACCTGGTTATAAATCGAATATAAGAAAACAAACGTAAATATTGAATTAATTAATGAATTTATATATATTGAATGGTAACTGAATAAAATCAATGTTCAATAAGAAACTATAACATTGGTTTGGGAATGAAAACTTATAAAAATTTGATTGAGAGTTAGTGATAACAATTATTATAAGTTAATGATTTATTTAGTCCATTAAATCAAAATTTGTAATCAATTGCAATGAATCTCAATTCAATGTTATGTTAAGGTAAATTAAGGAAGTAACTGGAAATAATGTCAACTCTATTCATAATATAGAAATTGGTTGAATGAAAATAATGGATATCATGATTTATTAATTTATTGGAATTTAGACTTAATAAATGGATTAATTGCAATTAAACGAAATTTAATGAAATTAAGGCTAGCACTGAAATTGATAAATTAATCAACTCTAAATTGACATCTAAATTTGCTTAAATTAGTGTAAATGATTAAGAAAATTAAAAATGATGAAATGTGTTAATTATAGAGTTGAAATTGAAAACTTGATTTAATTATTCAATTATTAATTTATTTAATTAACTAGAAAATAGCCATTTTGGCCACTGACTCGGATTTCGACGAAACCAGTTTCATCGGATCCGTAACAGTGAATTATTTTAGGATTTCAAGTTTCGTATCAATCGGACTTGTCGTTTAATCGTACGGACTTGAAACGTCTAGAATCAATTTAATTAAAAATCAATTGAAATCAATTTGAAATAACTTGATTTTAGCATAACTTCTTCATATGTTGGAATTTGGACTTGAAACCTATTCTATCGATTTTAAAATATTTTAAAACATTTTTTTTGGTATATGGGTTGACCTATTTTCGTTCCGGAGTCGAAAGGGGCTTTTCGAGCCGTGTAGCGTTCAACTTTCAAACCGATTTGATCCAATTGTTCCTATTTCTAATCTGCATATATATATCCTGTTACAAACCCTAGCAGCCTTTCTATTTCTCATATCTGTACGTACAAATTTTTTTGTTGCTCCTCTTATTCAATGGCAGACAAATCCTTATCCCAAATTGCAATTTCAAATAAAATTCAAAGTCAAAAATTGAAACTCCTCTAATAACATCAAATCATATATCGATATGAAGCTCTCGACGGGTGCATCTCGGATTTGAAATTCTTTTTTCGATTCGATGCATCGTTTGTCCTGAAATCAGTGAAATTGCCTCGGTTGTTCGTTGATGGTTATTCGATTGGACGATAGATCGTCGATCTTATGACGATCATGCATCACAACATCAAAGAAGGCGTCGAGGGGAGGAGATCTGCATGGTTCGTTTGATTTATTGGTCACTAGAGTCTCCTTGATCGACGATAGATTGCAGCAGCAGCGACTGACATTTGTGGGCCTAGGAAGTCGAGAACGGCCACCTTAGGGTTGGCTCGAGGTGCAGATGCCAGGGGTGAAGATCGATCTTGCTGGTAGTTGATAAGGGTGTGGAAAATCATGGTTGAACTTCGTTGTAGGCGGCGGCTTTTATCTGGTCAAAGGTTGTAGATTAGGGTTTCACAAGCATGCGCGTGAAGATGGGGGCGACGTGGCATGTCCTGGTTCATTTTTATTTTATTTATTTTATTTTAATTTCAATTTCAATCATCCTAATGCACATAACTTTCACATATGAGGTCCGTTTTCTGCGCGGTTTTCTCCCCTAGGTATGTATTGGAATTCTAGAAATTTTGGCTCGAGTTTGGACGAATTCTGAGACTGTTCAAATTTTGGATTTAAATTGGATTTAAATTCAATTTAGATTCAAAAGGTGAGTGTTTTAACCCACTCTTATGTTTGTTAAATTGATTTATGATATGATTTGAAATATATTTATGGCTATTTGGCACATTTTTAATCACGATCTCAGTTAAATTTAATTTATTGAATAAAATTGTTATCTAATTTATTATTTCATATAAACTACCAGTTAAATTGTTATTTAATTTATTATTGCATATAAACTGCCAGTTAAATTGTTATTTAATTTATTATTGAATATAAACTGCCAGTTAAATTTTTATTTAATTTATTACTGAATATAAACTACCAGTTGAATTGTTATTTAATTTATTATTGCATATAAACTGCCAGCTAAATTGTTATTTAATTTATTATTGAATATAAACTGCAGGTAAATGCTTGTTATTTATTTTCTGTTCTATATTGCTGTTATTGATTGAAATGGATGATAATAGTGATAAATGTTTGATGATTGATATTGGATGAATGGATGTTGTATTTTATATTGTTATAAACCGCAAGTTGTTACAGATTTTATTTCATTCGGGATCGCGGTTTGAAATGATTTATAACCGTATTTATATTTTATATTACGGATTGAAATGATAAATATCCGTATCACTTGACCATAGGATAGAAAATTATATACAGACACCGTGGTCTATATATAAAAATATTTTGAAGTGATTTCTATGGTTTTGGAAAGAAATATATGGGTTTATATAAATATTGATTTTTGATGTTATATAAATATTCTTTTATATATAGTTAAATTCTTAAATTTAAGCTATGTAAAATTTTGTTCATTTTATAATGAGAGTAATAATAAAGTTTGATTTTATTGAAATGTAATATGGGTAAGTATTTATTTAAGTTATATATATATATATATATGTATATAGTTTATAATGAATTGATAAATTAAGGTTGAGAAGATGGATTTGAAATCGGTTAAAATTGTTTTTAATTAAGATGTTATTTAATTAAAGCAATTTGGAACTTATTGAATTTGGGATTTTAAAGGGTGTGATTTTATAACTTGATAATGGTTTAAGGTGATTAACGAATATTTCAAGTTTGAGTTTTATTTAAATAATATTGAATTTATTAAATAAATATTTCAAAATTAAATAATAGTAAATTGAATTAAGATAAATATGAAATTGTCAGATTTAGTTTGAAATTATGGAATATTTAAACTCTTGAAATATACCTAAATTGAAATGTTTTATCGAAATTGAAGTGTTTCGAAGTTATGAATTTGAAAGTATCATGGTTTCAAAGTGTTTTGTTCCGGAGTTTTACAACTTTGAAATAACATGACTTTTGAAATGAATTTATTTGAAAGTGCATTTAATTAAGATTGTCTTTAAATATATACCGATTTGGAACTTATTGAAATTAAAGATGTAAGAATCTGACTTTATAATAAGGTTTTGGTTTAAGATAATGTAAGAGGGAATATCTCAAGTTTAAAGGAATTGAAGGAAATATTCAATAATTTGGAAGTTTGGATTTATGCAAATGATATAATATCAATGTGGTTTTGAAATGAAAATGATATATCATTGATATGGTTTGAAATGAAATGACATATTATTGATTTGGGTTTTAAAGGAAATAATATATTATTGATGTGGTTTTGAAATGGAAACAGTATCATATTTTATTGGTTTTGAAATGGAAATGACACCGTATTTGGTTTTGAAATGGCAATGATATTTTGATTTTGAAGTATAAATTATTTTGAAATGATCACGGTCTTATAATAACGTTTGGTTGATAAAGAGACCAGGATCGGAAGTTGTCATACTCTCCGCCAACTCTGAAAACCACTTTAACTACCATGTACGTGGTGGAGATTCTAGAAAGGAGTAGGATGGCGGCGGTGTTCCTTTGAGGTATATACGTGGACCCGACTATCGTAAGTTGGAATAAGGTGGCTAAAACAAGAACGATTCTCGGTTCAAGGAGGTAGCCCCTCTTATCGGACACACTCCTTCGATATTATATTCTGACTTTGGATTGTTTTGGTGGCCACTTTTGATTTTTAATTTTGGAGGTGTGGCTCGAGGTGGGCGGTAGTGGCTGCTACACGTTACCACCAGCCCAGATAGGTAATTGCTACATCTGCCCTGGCATTGCCTTGTGTGCCATGTCACCTACCTTATCGCGCCTTGTACGAGTTTGGTTTTCTCCCGTAGCCCGTATGGTATCATCTGGTGGCTTCCCGATCAGGAGGAACCATGATACTGGTTGGACTACTGAGACTATTACGTGGTAAGGGCTATATTGGCAAACCCTTAACGCTATTTAAAAGTAAGTTTATTTTACTATAGACATTATTATAATAGCGAAATATTACTACGTAGTAAATAGTTTAATGGATCCTTAGGAGATGTGAATCCCGAGCATCTCTTAAGTTACCGCACTCACGTTAGACACTAGATAGGAGATGTCAAATCCCAAAAACATCTCTGACGCCGTTCCACTCATATTATTTACAGTTGATTTACTTACATAAGATCTTTTAGTTCTGACTCGAGTGTTTTGTCTTTTCAATTCGCTCGGGTCAGCCTTAGCATTTCAGGTTTG
Source organism: Allium cepa (assembly GCA_030765085.1). Taxonomy (NCBI): domain Eukaryota; kingdom Viridiplantae; phylum Streptophyta; class Magnoliopsida; order Asparagales; family Amaryllidaceae; genus Allium; species Allium cepa. The sequence continues at coordinate 563,816,679 of CM060939.1, forward strand.
AAGACCTTACTTCTGGAGTACGAAGACGAAGGTTGTATTACTATTATTTACTTTAGTGTTCCACTGCATTTTTATTTATTATTCTCTAGTATGTGTAACTAAGATATGTATTGTATAATTATAATCGATTATTTTGTAAAACAACTTCATGAACTGTTTATTTGATTATTATATTTTATCGTTCCGCTGAAAAATTCTATTTTGGTTTTTTCCTTCTCTGCTTTTCTTGTTCACCCTAATAACAATCCGCCCTTCTGTGTGGATTGAGTTTGGCGTGTGTGCTTTATCGTCGATTTAAAGCGTACAAAAAGGCGGGATGTTACAGGAACGGTGTCAGAGATGTTTACGGGGTTTGACATCTCCTATCCAGTGTCTAACGTGAGTGCAGTAACTTAAGAGATGCTCGGAATTCACACCTCCTAAGGATCCGTTAAACTATCTACTATGCAGTAATATACGCTATTATAGTAATTTCTATAGTAAAGTAAACTATTAAAGTAGCATTAAGGCATTACCCATTTCCCCCTTAAAACATTTTGTAATGCCAATAGTCTATACAGTGCCGTAACTCCCTGTAAACTGGAGCCACCAAAGGATACCACGTAGGTACAACATAAAACAAACTCATAGAAGGTGTGCTAGGGTAGGTGACACGACATAACTAGGAAATGTCAGGGTAGATATACCAATTACGCATCCAGACTATTGGTAATGCATAGCCCCAACTATCGCCAAACTCGAAACATACTCCCGAGTAAAAATTGAAGGGTGGCCACCAAATAAATCAAAAGTCATAATATTGTATCGATGAGTGTGGCCGATCGGAGGAATGACCTCACTTGGCCCATCATTGCTCATGTTTTAGCCACCTTAAGCCAACTCATGGGAGTTGGGTCCATATATATACCTCATATAGGATCGTCGCCACCATCCTACTTCATTCTGGAATCTCCACTGTGTACGCAGTTGTCAAAGTAGTTTTTGGTATCGACAGAGAGTACGCCCATATCCGATCCCGGTCTCTTCGACAATCAATCACTTATTGCACACCAGATGGTTCTTTTACATTTCCAAAATCATTTCATAATTGATACCAAAATATCATATTCAATTCAAACCATATCACTTTCGAAATTATTACTTACTTTCGAAATCATTTTCCCCTTTGCAATCATAGTTCGATAATTGTATTTCTTTTCAAAGTCAAATTCACAATTTATATCAAAATATCACGTTCTCAAAAAAACTATACCACTTTCATATCATATTTCTTCCAAAAATCATATTTCCAAAACATGTTAAGTTCTTGCTTCAAAATCATCATTTCTATTTATTATATCTTTCAAAATTCCAACCTAGGTTATAACGTCATTTGCCCTTATTCTCTTTTTAAACCAATTTAATTGAATATAAACTCTTCCACGTTTTGAAAGTTGAACAGAATCTCACAATCACAGCGGAACAAAATATAATACATAATATCAGATCATTACACAAAATGAAAACTATATCTGTTTTACACAATATATAATCAGAGTATATCTCAAACAAACAACGATTACTAGCCTGACAATTTTCAAACAAATCACACAAGCGGATATAAACAAGTACGGATACTACGTCTAGGTCTCCAGCTCCTCTTCTGAGCTCCATAGCATCCTTTCCTGTAATCTACAATACTCGGTCTAACCCGAGCATTATAATAAAATAACACCCAAGTCAGTTTGGAATACCAATGTGATAAAAATACACCCAAATTGATTATTAAAGTTCCAAAATCCTTTGAAAACAAAAGCATCTCGTCAGACCATGCCACAAATAAACATGTCGGGTTTTTACCTTACGATAGCTAAAACATTTCTTATAAAATCCTCTGATATTATAATAGTATCTATATACAAATACCTATTCAAATAGCCGAAATTGTTACATGATTAAATTCCAGCTACTACCCACAAAGTGAGTTATACAAAAAAATCCATAAAAGGCGTGTAGGGAGAATGGATTTCCAACTAATGACTAGGCACTGGGGTACCACCTGTCGCAGTATGTGGCTTAGATCACCGTACCAAGGATTACTCCCAATCCCATGCAACAGAAGGCTGGGACTACCCCTTACTGGATAATCCCGAGTAAGCTCACCCCACGGTTGGGATCAGCAACCGTACCACTAAGCCGAAATAAAAAGGGACATCTAGACAGGGATGACCTCACCCTAATAGGTGCTACCCATACAACCTTGCTGCATAACCCTTGATTTTCATTCATTCCCGGTTGATGAGGCTTGAGGCTAAGCGTTACCTTTTTTAGAACGTTTCACTTAGAATGCTCACCATCCACCTGACGATGTTCCGAAAGCATTCATCCATACTAGTCCGTCCCGGGTTCGAACGGAACCGAAGGCACTACTCCTACTACATCCATTTTGGAATCATCCTCAGGATTAGTAGCGACTAGACCTTGCACTTCAATGCTCCATCTTCGAATCCAAACTCGTCTACCACACGAAAACGTACAAACCGGATTGAAGTGGTTTTCGATAAATTAATCCCGATCCCGGTTTCTTCGAAACGATCAACGCATTGGCCAATATTGATATTCGGTGATTTAACTATAAATTAACATTCACAAACATCCATCAACAATAATTAATTGCCCAAATTATTTATTATCCTTAAAATATCTTTGCAAGATATATTTCCATTTTCAATCTCTTGAAAGCAGTTTCAAACCATGCACTCCTTATGGAATAAATTCCCAAATATTGATTTCCACTAAAAACAACCAAGCTAATTACTTTAGATTATAATAATTTAAATTAAAGCTATTTACATACTTTACTTGAAATATATACACACATTTTAAATGTTTCAAATAAAACTGCTTTATAAAATATAAACCATTTTTCTTCAAAATAAAAGTTAAGTCATACTAAATTTTAAAATAAAGTTATGAAATTCTACACAAGTTTTCAAATAAAACTTTAACCAAACTATCTTTACAATAAAACTAGTTTACAAAATATAAAATTAATGATATTTCTTTAAAGCACATACCAATTAACCCTTTTAAAATAATTTCTACTATAACCACTTTATTAAATATTTATCTTAAAAATTCTACAACTTAAACAATAATTTCTTAAAACATTCTTTAAAAAAACAATTTTAAAACTTTGATTTTTACTTAAAAAATCTGTTTGAAACGTACTTTGCTTTTCAAGGAACTACACTTCCATTTTTAGAATGAACCACAGAACCTTTTATAAATCCTACACGATATTCCTCAATTCAAATTTACGTTTAAATCCAGTAAATTTTTGCCCACACTTTAAAAATAAATACCTTTTTATTTTTAGACACATTTCCCATTTCCTGGAATTCACTTCCAAAATATATACTTAACTTATTTAAAATAAGTTGCTAAATTCTTTATTCAAAATATACTTTTGAAAACCTATAAAAAGTTTTTTGGGTAACTTAAATCAAAAATTTCCTTTTAATATAAAGTTATTATATCAAATACTTATAATAAAATTTCCTTTAGAAAACATAATACTAATTTACCTTTAAATAATTAAATAGCATAATTACTTAATTAAATATTTACTTTCACTTAAAAGTAATTAAAAATAGTATTTTCTTCTAAAACATTCTAAAATCCCACTATTACTTTTAAAACAATTTGCACCTTCTTATAGAAATTCCCACCAAAATTCGATGCTTTCAAATTTAACCTTCGATAAATATTCCATTTCATTTATAAACCCAGTTTATAAATTTCCATTCCTCATTTCCTTTTAAATCACAATTTCAAAAACACTTCAAATTCCAAACCAATTTCCTGAATTTAATTTCCCTAAATTCATTAATTAAAAACCCCTTTTCATTTCCCTTTTTAATCCCTTTTTTTGTTCATTTATATTTTCAAATGCTAGATTATACTTATTCAATCATAACACCACAACTTAATTTCCAAATTAATCTATCATAGTATATAAATGAAATACATCATCAATTATGAAAATAATTTCTATATTATGAGGAATCCAGTTGGATCCCTCCAATATGTTTCCCTACATCCACAGATGTTAGCACACAAACAAATATCGATCCAGTCTGATCATAATTATCATATTCAACTAATTAACCAATCAAACGTTTAAATATTAGCTATTTAAATTAAATGGTATCCAGATATGAATGAGATTAACTCACCTTGAATTTAGATGAGAATTCAAATTTTAAATTAAATCGAACGTCATTCGATTTAACCTAAATTTTTACTTGCTCAGAATGATCCCAGATCTGCATCATAGCGGGCTGCTCATCGCTACGGTTCCAGTGCCGCCAATTTCGTCGAAATCCGACTGTGCAAGCAAAAGATATTCAGTTTCAAAGATTTTAAATATAATTTAAACTAAATTATTTTTATTTATTTTTATTAACATTGGCTGCTACCTCTACTTCCTTACGCGATCGTTCCCAGGCCGATACAACTCATTGCCATCATCGTTCCATTGATGACCGCTACCTCCACGAAGCCCTAGCAACCGATTGACGACCGCCGTCGCGCGCCCCCACGTGAATGCTGCCACCACCCTCAATCTCGAGAAGCTCGGCAGTCCCTTCATCAAGAAAAACGAATAAGAACGAAAACCCTTCCGCTCGATTCTCAGCCATCACGTCGAACGATAGATAATTCCCACCGTTGGTTGTAGTACTGGACGAGTTCTTCAATTCTCCAGTTGGAACTTAAGGCTACAGGTGAGTGGATTTAGAGAGATTAGGTGAAGAAGGTGAACAATTCCCGGCCGTTAATGGTATAAGTGGCGGCTTAGAAGAATAAACTAGGGTTTTCGGCCCCTATACGCATATAAACGTTTATTTATATTATTTTATTAATATAATTTCCAAATAACAAGCTTATACAAACGAACTCCAAATCACACGTGCCGCCAGGCGTTTATAAGGTTTTACCCGCATTCCGAACACCATGGAACGTGTTTCGAAGGCTAATTTGATCATATGTGGAAATAGCTTTTTGAATCGAGTTTAAATATTAAAATATCGATTTTAATTTCAACGCGTTTCTCACCTGTACGAACAAACGGTAAATCCAAATGCTACGAAATTTGAAATCCGATAATAATTAACTATTACGGATCCAATGGAACTAGTTTCATTGAATTCCAATATTGTGCCCCGGAAGGCTATTTTAACTCGTCGATAAATTCAAGCGATTCCCAAAATCGTCGAAATCATTTAAAATTTCACTTTTAAAATTTTAATAACTCGATTATAAATCGTATAGAATTTATAATCACATTAGAAATCATTCTGATTCATTTTAAATCAAAATCTGATTATTTGCATTATTATATTATTAAATTCCATTATTAAATTATATAAAATTCCAAATTCAACTTATCGACTTTTAATTCCATCTAAATATCCAATAGAAAAATTCAAATCAAACTAAACTTAAAATAAACCTTAGAAACTATTTTTATAACTATTTACATCCAGATTCATAAATTATTCCGATTCCAAATATTTAATTATTATTCAAATTTTAATTGAATTCCATATTGAAAATTACAACTAAATTATATTTTTTTTAGCAAAGCTAGCCGGCTTTATAGTGGGCCGTGCCACTGTAAATTAAAAATGGGATAATAGGTGCTCTGCACATGCGCAGAGCAACTAAGATGGAGAAATGTTAAAGAACAGGAGTTAGACAAGACAACCTAAGCTACTAATACAGTAGAACCTAATCTTCCTCAGAAGAGGAAGAACAATGACGTCCACCATCAGTAATTGGACCAATAACATGCGAAAACCCAGAGAAGTGAACAACCAAACGTGGATCATAACCAACAGAACCAGGCGAGTAAAGAAATTTCCTATCTCAAGTGACATCATAAAACTTACTTTTGTTCTCCTCCCCTAACTCACCATCCGTAATGAGGCACAATCCTTTGCCCACAATAGATACATAAGATATCGACTCTCACCACCAATCTCACTAATAAAGGCATAAAAAATGTCCCTTTCAGGCGAATATCTCATATCAGAAGGAGAGTGAACCCAAGCACGCTCATCCGAGTACCAGTAAATGATATCAGAAGCAGAAGTAGAAGGATTCACCTCCAGGAAAGAAGGAGGAGAAGCAGAGGATGGGGCTAGAGCAGGCACAGAACCAGAAGGAGCAACGCAAACCAACGGGATAGCAGGAAGCTCCACAATAGGGGAAACGTAATCAGGAGCTAGAGGCGGAACAGCGGAGGGATCAGGAGGAGCAGGAGCAACAACCTTTCGAACCCACTTCCGGACAGGAGGTCGAGGGAGAGGTGTTCGGTCAACAAAAGGGACAACCAGACCTGGACAGGCATCAGCACAATGACCAAAACACTGACAAGAAGAACAAATCTTCGGTTTCCAACTATAGCGAACTCTGACCTCAGCTACATGTTTCTCATCTAATTTGACCTTTAAAACCATAGGCAAGGGTTTGACAGGAGTGATCTCAATTAGAGCTTGGGCATATACAAGCTTCTTTCTGGCCACAGTATTAGTATCATAACATATCACCTTACCAACCAGTCCAGCGAGCCAGTCAATTCCAATAAGAGGCTGAAGAACAGAAGGAATATGATAAAAATGGGCCCAGACAGGGATAGATAAAATTTGTTCCTTCGCACGATCCACAGAAGGACTCCAAGTAGTGATAATGAACGGTTTTCCATCAATAAGGAGAGGGTTTGCTTCTAGAATACGTTGCCTTTCATCACTAAGCATAAACTTAAAGAAGAACATTTCATTATCATAGTGAACAGACAAACCACCTCTAGGCTTCCATACCATATTGCACCTCGACTTTACTACGTGATAGGGTGGATTAGAATCAAGAAAGAACCCAACCAAATGGTCTTTACAAAAATCCACACCGGCCTCTATCACTTCAACGGGTGGAACCGTAACTCCCTCGTTCTCAACTAATTCAAAACAACGAGGAGAGTGAATACCCGCGTTACTTGGGAGCTTGTTAAACAAAGAAGACCAATTGGATGCAGGCCGAGTCAGTGGAGGGACAAGCGGATTAACTTGAGAAACAACTGTCAGTGGAACAATGTCGTCGGCAATACAACAAACAGAAGATGTGCTACCCAGAATATTCCCAGAATTAGTCTTGCATCCCATTACAGCGTCAACACAGTTATCATCATCAACGTCACATTCATTTGACACCAAAGTAGAACAATTAACATTCGCACTAACAACAGCAGATGCCACACCCTTTTCTGACCCAAGACTAACTGTACTTGCACTTCCAACATCCAAACCAGAGACAACCGGCAGACCCACAACCTTGGACATCCAAGCATTTGAAGGAGATGCAGCTAGAAACGAAGACAGAGAGGACGTACCCGATTTTGGAATGGGACCAAGCACCGATGGTGAAGACGAGACCAGAGTTGAGATTTCTGGCATAATACCCGATAGTGGCAAAGGCAAATCAAGCACAGCGTGAGGCAAGTCGCATACTCGATTCGAAGAATCGTGCCCCAAGAGCTCGGCAGAAAAACGAGTCAGATCTGTAGACTTAATCGAAGAAAGCAGTGACTCGTTCGAGGGCATTGAAGAGCGTAAGGGGGATAGGGAAGGGAGGACGGGAAGGCGAGAAAGATAGGGGGAAAGGGCGACGAAACGAAGAGGAAGGGGGGATCGCCTGGATACAGCTCACCATTTTCCAAAACTTTGGGGACAGGGAGACTATAAAACTTTGGGGACATAGAGACTATGTCGCCCTGACCTTTGGTTAAGCCGGTTTTATAAGTGGCCGTGCACTATGCCTCATTATTGTGGCCGCTGGGAATCGATCCGGTGCCACTACAACACAATGTAGCCACATCCACTATGTCGAAACCACTGGACCACTATGCCTCATTTTGTTATATTGATTTAAAAAAATTCTTATTTCAAAATCAATTCAAAATCCACATTTAAAATTTAAAATAAATTAAATGTTCAAAATCTAACAACCAAAATTCTGGGTCGTTACATTCCTCCCCCCTTATAAAAATTTCGTCCCTAAAATTTGCTAAGGTAGGAAAATGCTTCCAAACTCATTTACTTGCCCCAAAATCCACTTAATTAAAATTCACATTCACTTCTCAAAACCCTTTAGCTTAATCCAAAACCATTTGCTTTATTTATACTCAAAAGCTTATGTTTCAACATCATTTCAAAAATCGACCTTTTCTTATTAACTCAAAATTTTCAAAATCCTCAAAAATTTTCTATCTCCCAAAATTTTAGAATTTTTTTGACAGCGTCTCCTTTGTACGGAGAGCATTTCATAATATCACAATACACATAAATATATATATATACATCGACCCACACGGTCGGAAAACAAAATATACCACAATGATATATACCATTTTCTAATTTTATTGCGTAGGCGTACCTTAGATTAACATTTTAAAAGCAAGCATCTAATATATATTTATATACGTGCTCCAACTCTATCGATTATCTCCCGTACCTGTACTTACTCAAACAAGCCATAAGTTTCAATAATATAAGATTTATAACATCCTTCCATATATTTATCTTAGCTAAACACAACAATTACATAGTTCAAACAAACAAATTTCATAATCCTACAATTACCTTCTTTTATAAGCAATCACAAGGTTTCAATACTACTTTAGGTTTCTTATACAAATCCAAACTTCATTTTATTACACTCGAATGATTTACATTCAAGTTTTCTACATACAATTTATATTTACTTCAATTCAATTCCAAATTAATTTACAATCAAATCTTTATTTTCAATTTGATATGCATTTCTTTTATGATTCACTTGCATTTATGTACAAATCCACTTAATAAGATTTCAATCCATTCCAATTGATTCAAAAACCAATTCTATTTACTTCTCTTAATTTATTAGCTTTGTTTACAACAAAACGACTAATCCCAATGCAAATTTGATATCATTCAAGCAAACAACAACTACTGAAGTTTATAACCATTTTAAATTAATTCCAACTCAAACTATATTAATTTTACTCCATTCGAAATTATTTACAACCCAAACATCCTCATTTTTCTTCCATTATCAAATTAAATTCCTATTCTTACACTTCCAATTCATTATCCATATAGGTTTATATTAATGTCATTCCTATTTATAACTCATACATTCTTATTTCATCATGATAAGAAATTAAAATTCTTTCACTTGCATTGAAATTTTATTATCTAAACAAATTTCAGTCAAAACCCCTTATAAAGCTCGACCACAATCGTTTTCCAATTTGCTTAAGTTATTTCAATAACAACATAACTCCATTTCTTCTCACCTCAGTTTTATTTTCATTTTAATTTGATTCTTACCCAATCAAATTCCAATCCATTTATAGAATTTAATTCAATTTATTTATTTATTCAATCCATTTTAAATTTATCCACCTTTGCAATTCATTTCTGAATTAATTAATAACATGATCATTCCAATTATTCTAAACCAGAACTGGATTTTATTTTTCTTTTTAAATTTTTAACAAGCTACCAAAATTTTATTCATTCCAATACAATTTCCATTTAATTTAGCTTACACTAAATTCATCTTTATTCAATTCCTTTGAATTTAGTTGAGTGAGAATTTAATCATTCAAAATAATTTCAATTAAATTAAAAATTCCTTCAACTCAATTCTTTTTTAAATACCTTTTTATTTTCAGACGCATTTCCCATTTCCTGGAATTCACTTCCAAAATATATACTTAACTTATTTATAATAAGTTGCTAAATTCTTTATTCAAAATATACTTTTGAAAATGTATAAAAAGTTTCTTGGGTAACTGAAATAAAAAATTTCCTTTTAATATAAAGTTATTATATCAAATACTTATAATAAAATTTCCTTTAGAAAACACAATACTAATTTACCTTTAAATAACTAAATACCATAATTACTTAATTAAATATTTACTTTCACTTAAAAGTAATTAAAAATAGTATTTTCTTCTTAAACAATCTAAAATCCCACTATTACTTTTAAAACAATTTGCAGCTTCTAAAAGAAATTCCCATCGAAAATCGATGCTTTCAAATTTGTCCCTCAATAAATATTCCATTTCATTTATAAACTCAGTTTATAAATTTCCATTACTCATTTCCTTTTAAATCACAATTTCAAAAACACTTCAAATTCCAAAGCAATTTCCTGAATTTAATTTCCTTAAATTCATCAATTAAAAACCCCTTTTCATTTCCCTTTTTAATCCCAATTTATTTTATTTTCATTTATATTTTAAAATGCCAGATTATACTTATTCAATCATAACACAGCACAACTTAATTTCCAAATTAGTCTATCATAGTATATAAATGAAATACATCATCAATCATGAAAATAATTTCTATATTGTGAGGAATCCAGTTGGATCCCTCCAACCTGTTTCCCTGCATCCAAATATGTTAGCACACAAATAAATATCGATCCAATCTGATCATAATTATCATATTCAACCAATCAAATATTTAAATATTAGCCATTTAAATTAAATGGCATCCAGATGTGAGTGAGATTAACTCACCTTGAATTTCGACGAGCGATCAAATTTTAAATTAAATCGAACGGCGTTCGATTTAATCTAATTTTTTACTTGCTCAGAATGATCCCAGATCAGCACCACAGCGGGCTGCTTATCACTGCGATTCCAGCGCTGCCAATTTCATCGAAATCCGACTGTGCAAGCAAAAGATATTCAGTTTTAAATATTTAAATATAATTTAAACTAAATTCTTTTTATTTATTTTTGTTAACATCGGCCGCTACCTCTACTTCCTCACGTGATCGTTCCAAGGCCGATACAACCCATTGCCATCATCGTTCCATTGACAACCGCTACCTCCACGAAGCCCTAGCAACCGATCGACGACCGCCTTCGTGCGCCCCCACGCGAATACTGCCACCACCCACCACTCTCAATCTCGAGAAGCTCGGTAGTCCCTTCATCAAGAAAAACGAATAAGAACGGAAACCCTTCCTCTCGATTCTCAGCCATCACATCGAACGATAGGTAATTCCCGCCGTTGGATTTGTAGTACTCGACGAGTTATTCAAATCTCCAGTTGGAACTTAAGCCTATAGGTGAGTGGATTTGGAGAGATTAGGTGAAGAAGGTGAACAATTCTTAGCCATTAATGGTATAAGTGGCGGCTAAGAAGAATAAACTAGGGTTTTCGGCCTTATACGTATATAAACGTTGATTTATATTATTTTATTAATATAATTTCCAAATAACAAGCTTATACAAACGAACTCCAACTCACACATACCGCCAGACGTTTATAAGGTTTTAACCGCATTCCGAACACTATGGAACGTGTTTTGGAGGCTAATTTGATAATATGTGGAAGATAGCTTTTTGAATCGAGTTTAAATATTAAATTATCGATTTTAATTTCAACGCGTTTCTCACCCGCACAAACAAACGGTAAATCCACACGCTTCGAAATTGAAATTTGATAATAATTAACTGTTATGGATCCAATGGAACTAGTTTCATCGAATTCTGAGACTGTGCCCCGGAAGGCTATTTTAACTCGTCGATAAATTGAGCGATTTCCAAAATCTTTGAAATCATTTAAAATTTTACTAACTGAATTATAAATCATATAGAATTTATAATCACATTAGAAATCATTCTGATTCATTTTAAATCAAAATCTGATTATTTGCATTATTATATTATTAAATTCCATTATTAAATTAATATAAAATTCCAAATTCAACTTATCGACTTTTAATTCCATCTAAAAATCCAATAGAAAAATTCAAATCAAACTAAACTTAAAATAAACCTTAGTAACCATTTTCATAGCTATATACATCCAGATTCACAAATTATTCCGATTCCAAATATTTAATTATTATTTAAATTTTAATTGAATTTCCATATTGAAAATTACAACTAAATTCTATTGATTTAGCAAAATTCTTATTTCAAAATCAATTCAAAATCCATATTTAACATTTAAAATGAATTAAGTGTTCGAAATCTAACGACCAAAATTCTGGGTCGTTACAGGTTTAGCGATAAACCTTATCTTTGTGGGGTCTGACTCTTTATTAATAAGATAGTAATACCCTATGATGAGCCGCTGAGTGTATATATATGAGATAAAGTACTTTTTAGTGTAATAAAAAGGTTTGATATTGTGTTAATTTTTTCCATTTTGTATTTATAAATTCTGGTCGGTGCATAGGACGTTATGACATCGATAGGGATTTCTAAACACTTAATAGGACAGATCGGCACAATATCTGTTTAATATAGGCGAATGAAATAATTTTGCCTATTATATTTTATATATATATAAAATAAATCTTCATAAATAAGATATGTATTTGGTTGTATTATATTGATTGTTAAGTAATGGAATTATAAATATTGATTGAAAATAAAATTTGAAGAAAATAAAATAAAATGAAAATTGAAAATTTTAGAACTTAAGTTCCGGGATTTTTGAAAATTTCTTTCAAATGATTTTGGGATATAATAAAACTATTGTTAGAAGTATTTTCTGATATAAATTGAAAGAATTGTTTTAAAGAAACTTTGAAAAGAAATAAGTTCTGTATTCCTCACTCTGTCGTTGGAAAATAATTTCGGTGATAAGTGCACGCATCATCGACATTTATTTTCGAGTTTCTAAGTGGGAGGGCCACTGTAGTAGTTTTACTGAAGATTTATTTTGATAAAAAATATAGATTTTAATTTTTTTAAATATAATTGGATATATAAATTGTAAGTATACACATTTATCTATTATTTTTTAAATGATTTGAAATTTAACCCGGTATTTAGTTCTTAAGTTTCCGTTAATAAATAGTTTCAATTATTGTAGCGAAATGGAATGTAACTAATTGATAATTGGAACCTTTAATTAAAATAAGAGAATAATTGCTAGGTTATAAATGAAATAACAAGAAAGTTGAAAGTAGTAACTTATAAAACGAAAGATATGATTATTGAACGTTTAAATTATTGAAAGAAATAAGATGGACTTGTATAGTTTTCAATTGCATTCTTAAAAAGCATATATATAACTTAACAAAAGATTTAAAAGTTGAAATATATGATAATAAAATGTAATGGAAAATTTACAAGTAAGACTTATGTAATAGAAAGGTTCAATGAATTACTTTTATAAATAAGAATTTGATGTTATAATAGTTATAAACTTAAGTTATGATTGAAATGCTACTAATTTATTGTAATAGAAATGTAAGTGTTATAAATAAATAATAATAAACTTAAGTAAAAATGGCGGAAGCTATTTATAAATAAAATAAGTAGAAAAGATGAGTACTGCAAATATATGATTATCGACTTAAGTTAATGTATTGATATGCTAAGTAACTGGGTCACACATGAATACCATAAATAAATGAATAAATGAAATTAAGTAATAAACGAATGAATGGAAATTGAAAATTTGCAATAAATAAATGTAAATAAAAAGAAAAATTATTGTATGTATGAAAAGGAAACCAAAAACAAATATTATGAAATGAAATTATTAAGATTGAGCTTGATCTATTTCTTTGTTTATGGTTGTTTGGACAAGGATACTTTAAAATTGTATGGATGTATGAATAATCTATTTAGTTTTATCTAAGACAGTTGAGTAAAGGTGCACTTAGTAGTTTATTTTCCATTCTGTTCAATTTAAAGTTTTAAACGCGAACAACTTTTTGTTTTGTTTGCTACGGATATATGGATGGTTGATTTTATTGACTTCGTATGATGGTTGTATGTTGTGATTGCAAGTGATTGTTGTTTATTATTGATTTGTTTGTTGGTGGTTGAAACAACTTTAAATATTTCATTTTATATAATTATTAACTTCCTTGGATTATATAAGTGAAATACAGGTTATGGAAGCAATTGCTACTGCTTTTGGTTTCGTAAAATAAGAATAAATTGCCCAACATATAGTTCGGACTACAGTTTATAGCGTTATTATATTGTTTTTCCCGTGTTGGGATATACATTATGTTGGAAAATATATGTTGTATATTGTTATATTTGATATTATATTTTCTCCTGAGCTTCTCCGTACAAAGGAGACTCTACCGAAATTTTCCATAAATTTTGGACTTAATTTTTTTTTGAAAATGTTTTCCAAACTTTATTAGCTTAAGTATAAAAAGATTTAATGGTTATGAATTGGTATATCTTATTTAAGTTAATTAATTTTGTAGATTTATTTGTTTATAAATTTAATATTTTAAGTAAGATATATTGAATTTTTAATTCTTTCTTTTCCCTTTTTTTTCCTTTTCGGGGACGAAAATTTTTGAGTGGGGGAGAGTGTAAGGACCCGTAATTTTCGACGATTTAAATTTGTTAATATAGTGAGATTTTGGTAATATAATTTTGAAAGAAATAAAATTTAAGGATTAAGAATGAAATAACAATTATAATTAAAGGTATTAATGTTTATATAAGTTGACTATTAACAATTTGAATGAAATTCAAATAAACGATGGAATGAAAATGTTATACCTGGTTATAAATCAAATATAAGAAAACAGACATAAATATTGAATTGATTAATGAATTAATATATATTGAATGGTAATTGAATAAAATTAATGTTTAGTAAGAAATTATAAAATTGGTTTGGCTCATAAAAATGTGATTGAGAGTTAATGATAACAGTTATTATAAGTTAATCATTTATTTAGTCCATTAAATCAAATTTGTAATCAATTGCAATGAATCTCAATTCAATGTTATGTTAATGTAAATTAAGGAAGTAATTAGAAATAATGTTAATTCTATTCATAATATGACAATTTGTTGAATGAAAATAATGGATATCAAGATTTATTAATTTATTGGAATTTAGACTTAATAAATGGATTAATTGCATTTAAACGAAATTTAATAAAATTAAAGCTACACTGAAATTGATAAATTAAACATCTCTAAATTGACATCTAAATTTGGTTAAATTAGTGTAAATGATTAAGAAATTTAAAAATAATAAAATGTGTTAATTATAGAGTTGAAATTGAAAACTTGATTTAATTAATCAATTATTAATTTACTTACTTAACTAGAAAATAGTTATTTTGGCCACTGACTCGGATTTCGACGAAACCAGTTTCATCGGATCCGTAATGGTGAATAATTTTAGGACTTCAAGTTTCGTATCGATTGGACTTGTCTTTCAATCATACAGACTCGAAACGTCTAGAAATCAATTTAATTAAAAATCAATTGAAATCAATTTTAAATAACTTGATTTTAGCATAACTTCTTCATACGATGGAATTTGGACTTGAAACCTATTCCAGCGATTTTAAAATATTTTAAAACATCTGTTTGGTATATGGGTCGATCTGTTTTCGTTTCGGAGTCGAAACGGGCTTTTCAGGCCATGTAGCGTTCAACTTTCAAACCCATTCGATCCAGTTGTTCCTATTTCTAATATATATATATATATCATGTTATAAACCCTAGCAACCTTTCTATTCCTCATATCTGTACGTACAAAATTTCTGTTGCTCCTCTTGTTCAATGGCAGACAAACCCTTATCCCTAATAGCAATTTCAAATAAATTTCAAAGTCAAAAATTCAAACTCCTCCAATAACATCAAATCATATATTGATCTGAAGCTCTCGACGGGTGCATCTCAGATTTGAAATTCATTTTTTGATTCGACGCATCATTTGTCCTGAAATTAGCGAAATTGCCTCGGCCGTTCGTTGATGGTTATTCGATTGGACGATAGATCATCGATCTTACGATGATCAGTCAATGCAGCATCGAAGAGGGCGTTGAGGGGAGGGTATCTATATGGTTCATTTGGTTTATTGTTCACCAGAGCCGCCGTGACCGACGATAGATTGCAACAGCAACAACCGACGTTTGGGGGCCTAGGAAGTCGCGAACGGCCACCTTAGGGTCGGCTCGAGGTGCAGATGTCGGGGGTGAAGACCGATCTTGCTGGTGGTTGACAAGGGTGTGGCAAATCATGGTTGAACTTTGTTATAGGCAGCGGCTTTTATCTGTTTGAGGGTTGAAGATTAGGGTTTCACGAGCATGCGTGTGAAGATGGGGGCGACGTGGCATGTCCTGGATCGTTTATATTTTTAGTTTATTTTAATTTCAATTTCAATCATTCTAATGCACGTAACTCTCACATATGAGGTCCGTTTTATGCTCGGTTTTCACCGCTAGGTTCGTATTGGAACTGAGACTGTTCAAATTTTGGGTTTAAATTGGGTTTAAATTCAATCTAAATTCAAACGGTGAGTGTTTTAACCCACTCACAACTTCTAAAATTTCTTATGTTTGTTAAATTGATTTATGATGTGATTTGAAATATATTTCTGGCTGTTTGGTACATTTTTAATCATTATCTCAGTTAAATTGAATTTATTGAATAATTTTTTTTATTAAATTTGTTATTGCATATAAACTGCTAGTTGAATTGTTATTTAATTTATTATTGCATATAAACTGCCAGTTAAATTGTTTTTAAATTTACTACTGAATATAAAATACTAGTTAAATTGTTATTTAATTTATTATTGAATATAAACTGCCAATTGAATTGTTATTTAATTTATTATTGCATATAAATTGCCAGTTAAATTGTTATTTAATTTATTATTGAATATAAAATGCCAGTAAATGCCTGTTATTTATTTTCTGTTCTATATTGCTATTATTGATTGAAATGGATGTTAATAGTGATAAATGTTTGATGATTGATATTGGATGAATGGATGTTGTATTTTATATTGTTATAAACCGCAAGTTGTTACAGATTTTATTTCATTCGGTATCGCGGTTCGAAATGATATATAACCGTATTTATATTTCAAATTACGGATTGAAATGATAAATATCCATTTCACTTGACTATATGATAGAAAATTATATACAGACACCGTGGTCTATATATAAAAATACCTTGAAGTGATTTCTATGGTTTGGAAAGAAATATATGGGTTTATATAAATATTGATTTTTGGTATTATATAATTATTTTTTAATATATAGTTAATTTCTTAAATTTAAGCTATGTATAATTTTGTTCATTTTATAATGAGAGTAATAATAAAGTTTGATTTTATTAAAATATAATATAGGTAAGTATTTATTTAAATTATATTTTAATATATGTGGAGTTTATAATGATATTGATAAATTAAGGTTGAGAAGATGGATTTGAAATCGGTTAAAATTGTTTTTAATTAAGATGTTATTTAATTAAAGCAATCTGGACTTATTGACTTTGGGATATGATGGTTTAAGGTGATTAACGAATATTTCAAGTTTGAGTTTTATTTAAATAATATTGAATTATTAAATAAATATTTCAAAACAAAATAATAGTAAATTGATTTAAGATATATATGAAATTATCAGATTTAGTTTGAAATTATGGAATATTTAAAGTCTTGAAATATATCTAAATTGAAATGTTTTACCGAAATTGAAGTGTTTCGAAGTTATGAATTTGAAAGTATCATGGTTTCAAAGTGTTTTGTTCCAGAGTGTTACAAATTTAAAATAACATGATTTTTGAAATGAATTTATCTGAAAGTGCATTTAACTAAGATTTGTCTTTAAATATATATTGATTTAGAACTTATTGAAATTAATGATGTAAGAATCTGACTTCATAATAAGGTTTGGTTTAAGATGATGTAAGACGGAATATCTCAAGTTTAAATGAATTGAAGGAAATATTCAGTAACTTGGAAGTTTGGATTTATGTAAATGATATAATATCAATGTGGTTTTGAAATGAAAAAGATATATTATTGATATGGTTTGAAATGAATTGACATATTATTGATTTGGTTTTTAAGGGAAATAATACATTATTGATGTGGTTTTGAAATGGAAACGATGTCATATTTTATTGGTTTTGAAATGGAAATGACACCATATTTGGTTTAAGTATAAATTATTTTGAAATGACCACAGTGTTATAATAACGTTTGGTTGTTAAAGGGGCTGGGATCGAAAATTGTCATACTCTCTGCCAACTCCGAAAACCACTTTAACTACCGTGTATGCGGTGGAGATTCCAGAATGAAGTAGGAAGGCGGCGGCGTTCCTTTGAGGTATATACGTGGACCCGACTCCCGTGAGTTGGCATAAAGTGGCTAAAACAGGAGCAATTCTCGGGCCAAGGAGGTAGCCCCACTTATCGAAAACACTCATTCGATATTATATTCTGACTTTAGATTGTTTTGGCGGCTACTTTTGGTTGTTGTTTTTGGGGGTGTGGCTCGAGGTGGGCGATAGTAGCTGCTACGCGTTACCACTAACCCGAATGCGTAATTGGTATATCTACCCTGGCATTGCCTTTTGTGTGCCGTGTAACCTAACCTATCGTGCCTTGTACGAGTTTGGTTTTCTCCCGTTGCCCGTGTGGTATCCTCTGGTGTCTTCCCGATCAGGAGGAAGCATGATACTAGATGGACTACTGGGACTATTACGTGGTAAGGGATATATGTGCAACCCCTTAACGCTATTTAAAAGTAAGTTTATTTTACTAAGAAATTATTATAATAGTGAAATATTACTACATAGTAAATAATTTAATGGATCCTTAGGAGATGTGAATCCCGAGCATCTCTTACGTTACTGCACTCACGTTAGACAATGGATAGGAGATGTCAAATCCTGTAAATATCTCTTACGCCATTCCACTCATATTATTTACAGTTGATTTACTTACATAAGATCTTTTAGTTCTCACTTAAGTGTTTTGTCTTTTCAATTCGCTCGGGTCAGCCTGAGCATTTCTGGTTTGAAGACCTTACTTCTGGAGTACGAAGACGAAGATTGTATTACTATTATTTACTTTAGTGCTCCATTGCATCACATTGTTCCGCTGCATTGTTATTTATTATTCTCTAGTATGTGTAACTCTGATATGTATTGTATAAGCATAATCGAATATTTTGTAAAACAACTTCGTGAACTGTTTATTTGATTATTATATTTTATCGTTCCGCTGCAAAATTCTATTTTGGTTTTTTCCTTCTCTGCTTTTCTTATTCACCCCAATAACAATCCGCCCTTCTGTGTGGATTGAGTTTGACGTGTGTGCTTTATCGTCGATTTAAAACATACAAAAAGACGGGATGTTACAGGAACGACATCAGAGATGTTTAGGGGGACATCTCCTATCCAGTGCCTAACGTGAGTGCAGTAACTTAAGAGATGCTCGGGTTTCACACCTCCTAAGAATCCGTTAAACTATCTACTATGCAGTAATATACGCTGCTGTAATAATGTCCATAGTAAAGTAAACTATTAAAGTAGCATTAAGGCATTACCCATTTCCCCCTTAACACATTTTGTAATACCAATAGTCTATACAGTGCCGTAACTCCCTGTAAACTGGAGCCAGCAAAGGATACCCCATAGGTACAACATAAAACAAACTCATAGAAGGTGCGCTAGGGTAGGTGACACCACATAACTAGGCAATATCAGGGTAGATATACCAATTACGCATCCAAACTATTGGTAACGCATAGACCCAACTATCGCCCAACTCGAAACATACTCCCGAGTAAAAATTGAAGGGTGGCCACCAAATAAATCAAAAGTCAAAATATAGTATCGATGAATGTGGCCGATCGGAGGAATGACCTCACTTGGCCCATCGATTGCTCCTGTTTTAGCCACCTTAAGCCAACTCATGGGAGTCGGGTCCATATATATACCTCATATAGGATCGCCGCCACCATCCTACTTCATTCTGGAATCTCCACCACGCACACAGTTGTCAAAGTAGTTTTTCGTATCAATAGAGAGTATGCCTATATCCAATTCCGGTCTCTTTGACAATCAATTGCTTATTACACACCAGATGGTTCTTTTACATTTCCAAAATCATTTCATAATTGATACCAAAATATCATATTCAATTCAAACCATATCACTTTCGAAATTATTACTTACTTTCGAAATCATTTTCCCCTTTGAAATCCTAGTTCGATAATTATATTTCTTTTCAAAGTCAAATTCACAATTTATATCAAAATATCGCATTCTCAAAAAAATTATACCATTTTCAAATCATATTTCTTCCAAAAATCATATTTCCAAAACATGTTAAGTTCTTGCTTCAAAATCATCATTTTTATTTATTATATCATTTAAAATTCCAACTTAGGTTATAACGTCATTTGACCTTATTCTCTTTTTAAACCAATTTAATTGAATATAAACTCTTCCCCGTACTTAGTTTGGAAATTTAGAAATTAGTTTAAATTGTTCTAAATAGTTAAAATGCTCTAAACAGTTTAATTATAGGTAAATACCTTTAAATTGATTTATGATAGTTAAATAGATTTAAATTAGATTAAATATAATTAAATTAGATTAAATAGCTTTAAAATAGATTAATTATATCTAAAATATGGATTTAAATGACATGAAATTGAATAGTTTACTGAAACTTAGAAAATTGAAGGTTTGAAATTGGGTTTGTCGATTTTGAAATTTGAAATGGTCCAAATATGGATTTAATTCTTATTTAATTAACTATGCTTACTTGCAATTTCTCTTATCATTTATCAAACCAAGTTATCTTCCATATCACAAACATATAATCAACCATAATATTAACCAAGTTATCATCCATCAAATCATCCAACATATACTAAACTTTTAAATCATATAGTTGAAATAATTTATCGATTAATTAGTAAATATGAGTACTCACCTTTTACCAAAAGATTAACTTCCTACCAAGATCCATTTGCAACTACATTTCACTTAAAGTTAAACTAATCAACTTCTACTCCACTTCCTTTTCTTTATGGTATCGACCTCTTCTTTCAAACTCTCGAAAATCCGACAGAGCTTCCGCAGCACCTTGAATTCACCACTAGCTCCTTGGAATGAAATCAGCGGTACTTCCTTCTCTTTTTCTTGCTTTGGAGCTTCACGACTTGCACCCTTTTCTTACATAGGTCTGGCCACACCCTATTCTACCTCTTCCTCCATCATTTCTTCGCTTCTTACATC
Source organism: Allium cepa (assembly GCA_030765085.1). NCBI lineage: Eukaryota > Viridiplantae > Streptophyta > Magnoliopsida > Asparagales > Amaryllidaceae > Allium > Allium cepa. The sequence goes on from CM060939.1 coordinate 563,837,787, forward strand.
TAAACCATGTTTTAATGGTATTCTAAGGTCTTTGACAAAGTTTGGCGGTGTTTGGAGTTTGATTTGATATGATTTTGAAAAATTTAGTAAGAAAATGGAAGAGAAGAAGAAGCCATTAAAGAGAGCTTCAAGAAGGAAGAAGAAGAAGGTAGAAAAGTATGAAAAAAAGGAGAAAGTGGTTGGTATTTATAAAAAAGAAATGAAGTGGTAAGTTACCAAAATATCTCTTTACCAAAATATCCTTACTTACTTCTTAAGTAACCTTATTTTTTTTCAACACTTAACATCACATTTCAAATCATTACTTTATGTCATTTCAGTTAGATATTAAGTAAAGAAAGTAATAATTATTTTCCTTTGATTTGATGTTTTACTTTTTAACTTTCGTACTTTTTTTGTCTTTTTATGCTTACTTTTTGTTAATTATATTAGAGAATTTTCTAAGTATGTTTAGTAAAAGCAAACTTGATTAGTGAATTAATTAATACTTATAATATTTGGATATATGTTCCTATATAAGGAAGTAAAGGTGTAATGACGTTGCGATAACTTTTAATCGAAAAACGTCTTTTTTCGACAAAATATTTTATGATCACATTTTGACGTTTTAGTTAAACTATTTATTCATGTAAACCAAATTTAAAAATAAATTTTTATAATGCTATTTAAAAATATAAACAATCATAAATAAATTAAAATAATTTATTTAACCATTGAAACTTACTTTTTTGAAATCAGCATTTTGTCACTTTTGTCGTTATAGGCAAATGTTACTATTTTTGTGTATACTTCTTTTTCCAATCGTATCTAATATTATTTGAATCATATAATCTTACTTATTTTATACTAAAAGTTTCTTTAAATAGTATATTTTAAAGTGGTCAAATTCTAGGTCGTTACATTCTCCCCTACTTAGAAGAATTTCGTCCTCGAAATTATCCAAACAAAAGTTTGCCTAAAAAAATTTATATTCTAACTTAATTCCATATAATATACACAGATCATCCAAATGAAATATCTTATTTGATCTCTTTTTTGAATACACAACTTTATTTCCGAACCAGTATCGATTCCCCAATTCTCTAATGCGGGCTTTAATCAGGCTCTTTGCTTAGAAATATTTGTTTCCTTGCATAGCTCTCAACTATGATAGAAAACTCAAGTACCTAACCATCAACCCTCATCGATGTTCGACGTCAAGAATCAAGTGATAAATCCTTTTTCGAACCAGTGTAAACACCTCAAAGTTTTGGATACGAATATTAGATTAACATTTGTGCGATGAAATAATCTACATATAGTACATGTATTTATTAACTTTCAAAATTTTTTTGTCATAAGTTTAATTTTTTTATAAAGATGCATCTTTATATAATCCCTTTAATTATTTATTTCTAAGTATTTTTATTAAAGGAAATTATTCTGAAGAAACCATTTTTTACTCAAAAGATTATTTATCTTTTAAAAAAGTGGAAATTAGGAAGGCTTCCTATCATACTTTCATATTGTAAAGCGGGTCCCTGTCAAAGTTTCATTGTAAATCCGGTCCCTATTTTCTAGAAACAAAGAAAAATTATTGCTGAAATGTCAACAACTTTTATAAATAAGTGCTATATTTCAGCAACTTTCCCTGTCAAAGTTTCGTTGTAAATCCGGTCCCTATTTTCTAGGAACAAAGAAAAATTATTGCTGAAATGTCAGCAACTTTTTAAATAAGTGCCGATATTTCTGCAACTTTCATAAATTGTGTTCACAGTGTATATAAATGTTGCTGAAATGTCAGCAACTTTTATAAATAAGTGTTGATATTCCAACAACTTTCATACACTATGTTCACAGTGTACAGAAAAGTTGCGGAAATGTCAGCAAGTTTTATGAAAAGTTGCATCGTGCTCTGCAATAATCGTGAATAAAAAACAGGGACCTAATTTACACTGAAATTTAGTGAAGGACTTTTCGTGTATTTTGAAACTTAATAAGGACCTGTGCCAAAAGTACCCTTTAAAAAATGTTTTCTCCTAATCTTTTAACTCGGTATGTTTACTTTAACACTAATATTATTTACAAATCATTTTGTAAATCTATTACTTAAGTTTATTACATCTTATAACTTAAGCAAATCAATCGTATTTTAAAGACTGAAGTCCAAATCCTTAATTAATTCTGGAATTCATTAATAAAACATTCTCTAGGTTATAATTATCTTTTTTTATAATTATATTTATAAATTATACTTATCCAATTATATTTACTTAGAATATTTCACAATTGTTTGTCTTTTACCAAAAATTTTCATAAATTCCTTAGATATGAGTTGGATATGATTCAGAAATTTTCGAATATCCAAAATCGTCGAGAATTTTGTTTTATTTTAGCAATTAGCGATCCTAATTTATCTTTAGTTTCAACACTTTTATAAAGATTACTAACCAATGATTCACATCATTTCTTTAACTAAAGAGAATTATATAGATCGAGTAACTTCAAAATAATCCAAGGAACTGGGTACTAGCAATAGTATCATATACCCTCTTAATAAGAAGAGTAATACTGAAGAGAAGTGCTTACCATCGAAACACATCACTTGCCCATTTTTAGTTTATTTTCGAGCCAATCGAATAAGTTATCATAAAATACCTCTTTTCATTTGAAATAATACCATTTTAAAATCCTTTAGATATTACTTTATAAAACGTATTTTATAAATTCATTTTATAAATTCATCTTATATTAATTAACTTCATTTAAATTTCCACAACTCTTTTACTCGAATTTAAGTTCTTATTTCTTTTATATTTATGTTTTTACACAATCATTTAAATACATTTTTATCTTATATGTTCATTCCTTAAACAAATCTTATTATCAAACACCTTATAGTCAAATCGTGAAACTTAATTCACAAGGTATTTATACTTAAAGTTTTAAATCAAAAAATTGATTAATTTATGATAGTAACTTAACATTATCATTTCTTAATTTATCATTTGGAATAAGTATTAACGATCATAATTACCTTATCAGATTTCTTACTTATCAATTATCTTTATGAATCATCTTATAGTCAAACTGAGAAATTCTAATCACAAGATGTTCATATTTAAATTCACTAATCCTGATTTCTAACTATACAACTTTTCAGAATATATACTTTATACTTAAAATATGATCCTAGGTAAAATTATTTCATTAACCACTTTTTCAAAATCAGTGTATCGGTTCGCCTTGTTTAAATGTTTAGGAACCCTTATCGATAACGGGATCAGGCGGATCGATCAGAATCCATAAATCACTCAATAAATTAATCAACACAAAACATTTTTATATCCAATAACAATTATGCACTCATATAGAATACACTCAAACTCATTCTAGGGTGTTACTAACCCTATCTTTAACGAGTTACTCATCCTAGGGTATTACTAACCCTATATCTGATGAGTCTTTACCCTAATAAAGACAAGGTTCTCGCTTAACCTTCAGCTCTGATACCAAACGTAACGAACGGGTTTTTTGGACCCGCCCCGGTAGGCTTTTCAACCATCCCGCTGCCCTTCTGCTTTTCAACATGGAAGTGAGTACAAGTGGTACGTCGAATTTGCTTTTACAGCAAGCCTCTCGACTATCAACCAACCTTTTCACTCTAAGGACATGTAGGGGTAAGAGTCTAAACTTCGTCACTGTTTACAAAGCGAGAATCCTCTATCTTGCTGAACATAATCAAGCAAATCCAATGCCCAGTTCCTTCGTGCTAATCATTGATAAAATGATGGTATGTTCATATGGGATTTCAAAAATTTGTTCGAAGTGATTTTCGAATAGGAATCACCCAAATCCGATCTCGGTTCTTCGGATAGGAATCACACAAATCCGATCCTGGTTCCTTTATACTAATCATTGATAAAAGATGTTAAGTTCATAAGTGGATATCAACCATCAATTAATTACTTCATCTTTTATCTAATCAAATATCTTTCTTAGATATATTCTTTTCAGTTTATTCCAATTACTTTTCGAGATTATATAGAATCAATAAGCCTCATTTATCAAATCATTTGAATTATTTAAACCTTTCTTAAATCCTGGAATAATTCCAAATCATTTTATCTTTTACCGAGGAAAAGTTTTCCAAATCATTCATTAAATCTTAGTCAAAGATATCTTATATTCAAGCTACAACTTTTATCTTAGGAAAATATTCCCAAATCATTCATTAAATCTTAATCAAAGATTTCTTTCTTAACTTCAAATCATATTCTTGCAGATCGAAGATTTTCATAACAGAGCACGATTGCCACTGTAAATATGGTAAACTTCACCTCCAGGAACTAATGGCAAGTAATTCTACATCATGAATATCTTTTTCAACGATATTCATTGTCTACAATATATTTAATCTTGAAAATTAGTTTGAAGGGATTTTCGGATAGGAATCACCCAAATCCGATACTGATTTTTTGGATAGGAATCACCCAAATCCAATTCTGGTTCCTTCATGCTAATCATCGATAAAATGTGTTAAGTTCGTATAGGATTTCGAAAAATTAGTTTGAAGTGATTTTCGGATAGGAATCACCCAAATCCAATCCTGGTTCCTTCATGCTAATCATCGATAAAAGTGTTAAGTTTATATGGGGTTTCGAAAATTAGTTTGAAGTGATTTTTGGATAGGAATCACCCAAATCCGATCCCGGTTCTTTCGTACCAATTAATGAATGAAAAGATATTAAGCGGTTAATTAACATTCATAGTATTTATTTCTTTTCTTTTATCTGGGGAAAAACTTAATATGATCTTTTAGAGCATCCGGGCTTTCCTTTCGATCTATTCCACTCCTTGCTTAAGAAGAGAAAGCATAGGCCATGTAAGTTTAGGGCACTGGTTGCTCCATCCCTGACCTTAGTTAGACATCTTATTTTATCTTTCCAGATTTCATAGGTGGGACAAATGTACAAGTCGTTTCTGCATACTCAGTTTGTTATTACATTCAATATTCTTCACTTTTTGTTTAAGTGGTATAAACAATTTCTCTTAACCATTTAATCAAACTCTTATTAAACTTCCAAATCATCTTTACATTACTTAATTATTCCTTTAAAATCATTCACAAAAGATTTAGGATAGAATTTTTAAGTTTAAAACTCATATTAAAAGGTTATAGAATTTGCAGCATAAAAGTGTCACGGAAAGTGCTATATAAGCTTATTTGATTTAAACAACTTTTTAATACTTGAAAATTCATATTTTCCATTCCAAATCCCTTTTAAACCATTTTAATAGATTTACTAAATTTATTTCATATTTTTAATCATTTAAAAATATCATTTATAAAGAAATCCTTTTCTGGATTCCGAACTGCAAGACCACGATGTTTTTAGAATTTTTTTTGGACATATTTCAAACTATACTTGATGAAATCAAGATTTTCTTTCTTCGTTTGGAAATTATGGATATAATAGACCGGAAAATTCTTATATCGAAGAATTTCGAACTATATTTCACTTTATACACACATTTAACTTTTATGGCGCGAAATCGCGAACCACTGTTACGCGACACACATAGTTTTGACTTGTTTTTCAATTTCTTTTCAAACTTCTAGGAAACACTTTCATTCTAAATCATTCTAAACTCATTTTAAACAATATTTCAAACTCATATTCAATTTCATTTCACTTTATAATATTATATCATCACAATATTATTCCTAATTTTTTAGATCATTTAAAAACATTAAGAGGCTAAATAATTTTCATATATACATTTATATGGATTTAATTCTTATTTAGTTAACTATGCTTAACAACAATTTCTCTTATTATTCATCAAACTAAGTTATCATCCATATCACAAACATGTAATCAACTATAATATCAACCAAGTTATCATCCATTAAATCATCTAACATATACTAAACATTTAAATCATTATACTTGAAATAATGTATGGATTAATTAGTAAATATGAGTACTCACCTTTAACCAAAAAATGAACTTCCTACCAACATTCATTTGCAACTACACTTCACTTAAACTTCAGCTAATCAATTTCTATTCCATTTCTTTTGCTTTATGCCATCGATCTCTTCTTTCATACTCTCGGAAATCCAGCAAAGCTTCCGTAGCACCTTGAATTTACTCCTAGCTCCTTAGAATGAATTCAGCGGCGCTTCCATCTATTTTTCTTGCTCCAAAGCTTCATGACTTGCTTCCTTTTCTTACATAGGTTCGACCACGCCCTATTTTACCTCTTTCTCCATCATTTCTTCACTTCTTACATGCTAAACCATGTTTTAATGGTATCCTAAGTTCTTTAGCAAAGTTTGGTGGTGTTTGGAGTTGGTTTGATATGATTTTGAAAAAGTTAGTTAGGAAATGGAAGAAAAGAAGAAGCTATTAAAGAGAGCTTCAAGGAGGAAAAAGAAGAAGGTAGAAATAGTATAAAAAAGTGAGAAAGTGGTTGGTATTTATAGAAAAAGAAATGAAGTGGTAAGTTACCAAAATATCTCTTTACCAAATTACAAAATAACCTTACTTCTTAAATAATCTTATTTTTTTTTTAATACTTAACATCCCATTCCAAATCATTACTTTATGTCATTTTCACTTAGATATTAAGTAAAGAAAGTAATAATTATGTTCCTTTAATTTAATATTTTGCTTTTTGACTTTTCTACTTTTTTGAACTTTTATGCTTACTTTTTGTTAATTATATTCTAGAATTTTCTAAGTATGTTTAGTAAAAGTAAACTTGATTAGTGAATTAATTAATACTTATACTATTTGAATATATGTTTCTATATAAGAAAATAAAGGTGCGACAACGTTGCAATAACTTTTAATCGAAAGAACGTTGTTTTTCGACAAAATATTTTATGATCACATTTTGCAGTTTTAGTTAAACTATTTACTTATGTAAATCAAATTTAAAAATAAATTTTTATAATGCTATTTTAAAATATAAACACTCATAAATAAATTAAAATAATTTATTTAGCCATTAAAAGATACTTTTCTGAAATCAGCATTTTGTCACTTTTGTCGTTATAGGCAAATGTTACTATTTTTGTGTATACTCCTCTTTCCAAATCCTATCTAATATTATTTGAATCATATAACCTTACTTATTTTATATTAAAAATCACTTCAAATAATATATTTAAAGTGGTCAAATTTTGGGTCATTACACCAAAGAAAGAGCTTTGGACCGAAGGTGAGTGATTGTAATTATTTTAAGATTTACTTAAGTAATTTAAAATAATAAGGTTTCCAATAGTTGTAGTTTTACTAAGATTTTTGGAATAGCCTTTTTTGTAATTATTTGTAGTTTTCAATTATTTTCAGTCTATTCAGCTATTCCTTTTAGTTATTTTAGTATTATTTCTATTATTTACAATGTATCCTGTTAAGCATAATTTTTTTGCTGTTAATTTACAGTCTATTTACAGTATTTAAGTTTATTTACTTTTATTTATTTCTTATTTACATCTTTTCGACGTTTTGTATTTTATGTAAGCGTCTATTCCCTTCATTCCCCTTTTCCACTTGTAAGGATTGAAATAAATTGAACACAAACATGGATTTTATAAGTAAGAATATTAAATGAAGAAAATAAGATGTAAATTGTAAAGACTGTAATAAATAATGAAATTGAACTGAAATTACGCCTAATTATAATTAGAATTGGACTAACTAAAGACAATTGGCATAGTTAGAATTATAACAAAATGAAGCAAAAGATGAAAGAGCTTACTTTCACAATTAGACCTTGGTTAAGCAATAAGCATGATTATAAAGTAGGTTATAATAAGAAAAAGAATGGAATGAGGCTTATTTTAAGGCTTGGGATAAATTAATAAACGTAGAAAGTAAAAACGGTTATAAAGGCTTATTTAAATAAATTAACTATGTTAACAAGTAAAGAAGAAAGTAGGCACTGTACCAAATAGCATTTCCTAGGGCACACTTACGCTATGAATGGTAGTAATTGGTCAAATAGAAGTCCAAATCACGGGAACTTGGATAAGGGGCATAACTAGATATTGTTTGGATGAAGGGCCAGTGCCAACAACATTTTCCCTATTTTTCTATGAACATATGGTGATCTCGCATTAGCCTGAAGTGAGACGAGGGACACGCTATGCTGTATGTTGGAGGTAATATGAAGACCCAATAGGTGGAGCAAAAGTAGCATGGGCATGGTGCATTTGCGCATGCGACTTCCATTCAGGTGCTTAGCAATAGCTATGAGTTCCAAGAGCTTAGTATAGTGTCTTAGCAGACACCATTGCTTTATGTGTAGGGAGCTATATATGTCATCTAGATCAACAGTAGTTTCTCTAAGCATCTTCCATAGATACCATTGGCTGCAGTGCAGGGAGTTATATAGTGGCTGGTCCATAGAAAGGTTTATGGAGTAGTAGGTCGATCAAAAAGGGTAGAATTAGGGTTACATCCTAGTTACAGGATTAGAAATTCAGCCTAATTAAATTTGAACAAGAACAAGCAATCAAAGTTAACCTATCTTGAGCAATATTAACCGTATTTATTTCTAGTTTATCTCTTTCCCATTCCCTTTGTTTTCCTTATTTATACTAGAACTATTGTAGAGCCTGTTACTTTTATCCTTCTTAAAGACTCTAGCAACTACTATCATTCACGGGACTTTTCGTCTGGCCTAATCCTCTATTTCCCCTTTAGGCAATCTAGGAAGAAGTTAGTAGACTACTGTAGCTTGGTTTTTTTTCTCGGAGAAGACTTCTTCTATGTACTTCTTTTATTTTTAGCTATTGTTCTTATATGCACTGGTTTATTTATGAGGGGTATTACATACTCTGATTTTGAGATAATGAATTTTTATTGGTATTTGACTTATTTATGAATTGAATCTGAAGCCGTGCTCTAATTGAATACTTATTTAGTTTCTGCTGCTTTTACCTATTTTTGTCTTGTGAATTTAGTCTTTGTTAGTTTCGGTTATAACTACAACGCACCACGCCTTTTAATGTGTCCTTTTTGGGTATATTAAGGTTGCGTGGGGGTGTTTTAACAAATATTAATTAGAATATTCTTTTCCATGTTTAATTTGTTGAAATTACATTCCTTAGAAGGATTCTCCATTGTGATTTCCATAAATTAGTTTAAAAGCAAAAGATCAAGAATAAAAAGGAAGATTTGCCTCATTTGAAATTACAAGGAATGATGATTTTCTTTTTATTGGAATAGATAATGTGAACTACATAGAATAAATCAACACTTCACACATCCATTCCTCTTTATTTGCATATATTCCTTATTAAGTCAAATGCTGCGTTTTCTATGCAATCCGAAAACATAAACAGTTTTATAAAAATCAAACAGATATTATTCTCGTAAATTTAAATACGAAAAATCTCCAATTCAACATAAATAGGGTAATAATCAAAATCCTACTAATAATCTACAACCCAATTTCAAATTTGGAATAAATTTCACATCTAACTAATATTAATATCTATAACTTTTGGGACTAATTTCTAGATCAAGGTGTAACATATTTCTAATAAGATCCCTTGAGAATACGTAGGAATGCTAAATACATTCAATTTTAGCATACAATTCATATATATATATATATATTAATTCATTTAGGCATAAAAATCAACCATATGCAAATGGAATGGATTCAATACCGTAAAAAATTAATAAATTTCACACCCACCTTTTAAAAGCGTTCCAAATCTCTCGATCTGAAGAAAACCTTTGATTCAACTCTATTTCCATCTTATTCCAAGAAATATATAAAAGGCATATACATATTTTAGAATTACAGATCTAAGAAGAGATTTTGGGTTGAAGCGAAATATAAATATATAATTACATATATATATATATGTGTGTGTGTGTGTGTGTGTGTGTGTGTACGTGTGTATGAATGTATTACCTCGACCAGTCGACCACTCCCTCTACAGGGGTCGACCGCTCCATGTTAACCTACCCAATAAACGGGGTTGATCGATAGCTTCCGGTATTTATGTATAAATGTTCACTTTTCTAGTTTAATTATTTCCATTCCAAATTCATTTTTCTTCCATAACTGCTTTTGGACTTTGATGGTAAAATTCCAAATATGAAAGTTGCTTAGAATTTCGCCACAAATACAGTAGTCAAGTTTCATGGTCAAATTCCATCGTTTGCATAAATTCCATTTTTGAAACCTAATTATCTAATTAAATAACTAACGTAAAATTTACGTGGTGTTACATTCTTCCCCTTATATCCATAGCTGTTATTTCTCTTCAATAAAAAAATTAAAACTCATTAAAGGAAATTAAAAGTAAGGTGGTTCACCCTTCTCTGGCAAAATAGGATGTGGATTCATTTAGAGATCATAGAAGAAGTCATAAATCAAGGTATTCTAAAGGGCAATGTTTTTTGGGGTTTGATTTCCTCTTTTCGCATTCATTCATGATGTTTAAATGTAATCTAGTTCACATATATTATTCCTTTCCCTTTATTGAATCAATTTTGAAATTCCCTTCTATATTATCAATTAAACGCAAAATCAATCTTTATGTGTGTTTTATTTGAGAGTTGATATAGTTTTGATTTGCTGTAAATCTTACTATTGTTCTCACAAATTTAGTCAATTAATTGTTTAATTAAAACATATTTTCTTGTTTGTGGGATCTGAGATTATGATTTTATGTAGATCTGTTTTGTAAGTTACTTTTATTACTATAATTTATTACTCTTATGATAATTTGAATCATATGTATGCATGTATTATATGTATATGTGTGTGTATGTGTCTATTTTTATGCTCATCTTCATGTTTTCAAAACTGTAACCAACATCAAGTTAAATTTTAGGTTGGTTAATTCATTTCAAATTAATATGTTTAAGTTTGTTGCTTAGACATATTTTGAAACCAAATCTTAGGTTACTATATGCACATTTGTGTATATGTATATGTGTAATGTTTTAGAATCAATTGTGTCATTGAAGAAGTACATTAAATTATGATAATACATTCAGTTTTTCATGTTGAATATTTACTTTCAGATATGTGATTCTAAAGTTTGGATATTTTGTTGTAGTTAAACATTGAAGTTTATACGGTATCAAATCTATTACTAATTGGTGTTTGTAATGGCGGAAACCTAAAACATTAATTTATTCTATTTCTTTTTTGGCTCTGGTTTGATTAGATCAAGATCTAATGTACAATTTTGTTTCCATCTTCACTTTTAATCAAACATTCTTTTTTCTTAAATATCTAATTTTATTACATAGATTTGTTCTCATAATTTTATAAATGTATGTGTATTAAATGTATATAAGTGGGAACAAAATATCATATATGTGTATGTATATGTGTGTGTGTCTATATATATATAGATGTAAGTATGTATAAACCAGATATACACATATCGTACTATTAATATGTGTTTTACAAACCATATACATACATTGTAGTTTATTCAAACATACGTATATACTTAGGAATTTCCATTTCTAATATGCATGTAAAGTTATTACATGTATATGTAAGTATAATACACACACATAAATATTTTAGATATAAATCCTAATATTTATACGTGTGTGTATAGTTATACACATGTATATATAACATTCTTTTATGTTGTCATATCATCGAATCTATACGTGATACATTTAATTGAATTACTTGTTATTATTAATCAACAAATATAAATAAAACTAAATAAAATATAATTTATATAATGACTAGATCTAATAAAACCTATTAGACTTCGTAGGCATACCATAATCAAAATAGGGAACTTCTTTTAAATCTACCCATTTCAGCAGCTGTAGACCATAGGTTCCATTGATACTTATGTAACTATAATTGTTATGATTATATATTTACCTTAAATTATTTAATATTAATTATATTAAAATTTTGAATTATTTTTATGTTTAATTAAATTGTTTTAATAAATAAATAAATTTATTAAATGAAATTAATTGAAAGGTAATTAATCTAAGTGTATAAATATATAGATATATATGTATAAACAAACTACAAATGTTATAGTTGATTACTTATCTTAAACAGTTTAAGATAAATACTACAAAATTCCAAAAAATTCAATATATACATTAAATTAACGAAATCTGATCACTTAAAATTAAAATAATTAAATATGATTTAATTAATAAGAACTAAATTTAATTATAATATAATTAATAATATATATATATGCTTTATAAATTGATTAAATCATAACAAATATAAACAAATTAAACTTATATGACTATATATGTATAATAAATGTAAGTTGAGCTGAAATAAACCCAAAACATAATTTTGGGTTAAGTACATATGTAAAGTGCATAAAGCAAAATTTCGTTAATCCAACACTTGAATCACGATGGTATTTCATAAGTAATAGATTGTTCCTTAAATCTATATCACCTAATGTATTATATTAAAATTATGATTCTCTAATATTTAAAATTGTCCTTTGCCATTTATATATTAAGAGGTTACTTGCATACTCTTTAGTTATTAAATAATCTCAAGTTAGAGATCTTATGCATGGTACTATTAATATGTTTACTAGACAAGGTAAGATACAAACATGTATCTACTGAGAAAACTCAAGGTACATGTATTTTACTTAGTCCATCTCGAAATGGTAGGTACAAGTGAATAGTCTCTTTCTGTTTATTTAGCAAACCCATGGTCAAGAATGTAGGTTGTAGAATTATAGATCTTAAGAATAATTAAACACTATAGGGAGGCGAATTGTGTTTTCTAATTTTTTATGAATCTTTTGAAAATTCTTTTAAGATATTAATCATCATAGGTTGAATAATCATATAAGCAAACACAGACAACTATAAATGCAGTAAAGTAAAAAGTAGAGAATTAGAGAGATCACACCATGGACTTTTATATGGTTCGGAGTTGCCCTACATCCAATCCCATATAATTGCCTGTACTGATTTCTTTTCAAATTCTAATCTTTCAACAGATAGAAGGAAAACCCAATACGTTCTCAATTTCAAGGCTAAGAGACAACCTTTAGATTTTCGAGCTCTGGATACACTCATTTGGTTTGGATAGGAGACAAGCATGCCCACTTGGATTTTCGAGACACCAAGCACACCTAGTTGATTTAAAAAGGACATAAGTACACCCACTTAAACAAACTTAGAGTTTAATGGTTTTCCATAGACAATTTCCTAATCTTTGGTTACAATGAATCTTATAGCCTCTTTGACATCACTTAGATCTTTGATTGAGAGAGAGATGATTCAAATCAGAGAGTGTAGAGAATCACTATAATAAAGATTGGATTAATTTTGGTTTGAATCTGAGAAGATTTGAGTATATTTCAATAGAAATTTTTACAGAGTAAGAGGAGAGAAGATAATAAGAATGTAGTTCAAAATTAATTGAAAACCCAATATATGGAGAATAAACAGATATGTCCACTCGTGAAGAGCTTCAACGAATAGACACTTCATTTTGAAAAATTGAGTTTCACATTTTTGGAACATATGGGGTATATGTCGACAAACATATGGGGTATATGTCGACATACCCATGTGCATTTAAAAACTCTTTTATTTAAAATATATTTTTTGAAAATGACATGCTTTGTAAATTATTTTGATACTTTGTAAAATAGTTTGAACATAGCTTATAAACATTTTAAACATGAATTTGTTTTTATAAAATATTTTAAAATATATTTTAAAAATATACTTTATTTTAAATTAATAGATAAGAAAAATAAGAAATAGAATCAAAGATTGCTATCAAGGACTCTAACCATAATCTATGACTCTATATACTATATCGTAGTCTTGAAATCTTCATATCTGTATCTTTATACTCATAAGTCTTCATGTTCATTTCTTATGTCTTTATATTGTATAGCTTTTGATTCAATACCTGTATAATATCCTGCACTACACGCTATACGACTTGGAAAAATCATTAGCATCCATATTTTAAATGAATGCGTTTATGTTACCAAGGTTGTTATCATCAAAATCAATAACTAAGGTATTAACTGTAACGACCCAGAATTTTTATTAATTAAAATTTGAATATTTAATTAATTTTAAATATTTATAAGTGAATTTTTAAGTCAAATAAATTTTTATTCGAATTATTGGATTTAATTGGATTATTAAATCGATAATTTAATATGTTAAATTATGGAAATAATTAAAAATTGAGTTAAATATGATTGTAAATGATTTGTAAAATTTTATTTTATCATATTGAAGTTAGAATGATATTTTAGAACTTTTAAAATCGAATTAAAAGTTTATTTGTAAAAATTGAATATTTTAATATTTAATTATCGACTGTAAAATAGCCAATTTTTGAACAGTCTCAGAATTGAACGAAACCAGTTCCATTGGATCCGTAATAGTTAGTTATTACCGGATTTCAATTTTCGTGTCAATCGGAGTTATCGTTTGATCGTGGCAGCTCGAAACGCATCGAATTATTTTTAATTTAAATTTGGCGAGTCAAAATAGCCATTTTTCAAAAAGTCTCGGATTTCAACGAAACTAGTTTCATCGGATCCGTAATGTGATATTATTGTAAGGTTTCAAATTTCAAGTCAATTGGATTTACCGTTTGTCCGGTACGAATTAAAACGCCTAGAAATCGATTTAAATCGGTTTAATTTAAATTGAGCGTTTACAACCATAACTCGCACAGATGTCCGAATTAGCTTCCGAAACCTGTTCCATTGTGTCCGAAACGCGGGATAAACCCTAGGAATGTCAGTTTCGGCGCGTAAATCGGTGTTCGGAATTTCCGGATGAATAGTGTTCGTTCGTTCTTCTATAAATAGACCCACACCCACTTCATAATTAAAAAATAAAATAAAAACCTAATTTATAAACCCTAGCCGCCAGTTTCATATGAATGGCCAGAAATTAGTTTCATTCATTCCTTAATCTCTCTCAATCCGTAAGGAATTACGCGAAGTGCTCAACTACAAAGTCGAAGAACTCGACGAGAGCTTTAATTTCATACGGAGATGATCGGAAACAGCGCGACATGGAGGGAGCAAAGGGGGGCCGTCACCTACAGCTCACGCACGCATTTCGAGGGCCAAGCAAGGGCCGAGCTCCACGTGCTTCAGGCCGAAGGTGGAGGAGGGTAGGGGGCTTCGTTTGGCGCTTCTTGATCGAAGTATCGTCGAGTATGGATGTTGCTAAATTTAACCCTAGTTTGTGATGTTTGGGTTCAAGCTTTCGTGAGTTACCTGGAGAAGAGAACGAGAGAGAAGAGGGGGGGGGGTGTGCGGCCTGATGTGGTTGGGGTTGAGATGGAGGGCTATGATTTGATTTAGGTTATAAATTAGTTTGTTTATGTTGTAATTAGTTGATTTAAATTCGTGTAAACTTTGAAAATGCATAACTTTTCATACGAGGTCGAAAACGCGCGAAACCAATTGCGTTGGAATCGTATGGACGAGCACTACGCGATGAAATTGGATTGGAGTCGTTTGGAGTTAGTGAGAATTTTGGGTAAAATTAAACGTCCGTTTAATTTTATTCGAAATAAATCGCTAAAACGGAATTTAAAACCAAGGTGAGAACTTCTCACTCAATCGAATCAGTTTCGATTTTATTTTAAATAGTTAGATTTAAAATATTTGAATGCATGTTTGAATGATGATTGTTATGTATTGATTGTTAAAATAGACATTATACGCCGTTAGTAAGCGGATGTTATTTAATAAAAATATATACCGCGAATATTTCATAAACAGTGAAATTGGTATTATATATAATATCAATATATATATATTGGCATATATATATATATTGCAGTTGATTGATTTCCCATATTTTTTAGCGGATGAGACCCTATTACGCCGTTATTAAGCGGATAATATTTAATAAGAACATATACCGCGATAATTTCGTACTGGAGCGAAATTGGTATTGTGCTAATGTTTTTGGATGCAGGAAAACAGGTTGGAGGGATCCAACTGGATTCCTCAACAGTTTCATTTGATTTCAGATATTTTGATATTTGATGGATTTTCATATTGATATATGATATCGTTGTAGTCGTGATTGACTATTTGGTGTGTAGCATCATTGGACCCAGATTTTGGGATTTTAAAATGATT
This sequence comes from Allium cepa, assembly GCA_030765085.1. Taxonomy (NCBI): domain Eukaryota; kingdom Viridiplantae; phylum Streptophyta; class Magnoliopsida; order Asparagales; family Amaryllidaceae; genus Allium; species Allium cepa. Next base: position 563,853,913 of record CM060939.1, read on the forward strand.
TTAAAGTGAATTTTGAAAATATACTATATTTTTGGAATTGACCCATTTTAAATAATTAAACGCTATAATTTTTAAAGTTATAAAATTATGGTTTTTGTGAAATATAGTTAAAAGATTGATTTTTGCAAATACGGGTTAATGATGTATAAAGTAGTTTAAACTGGGATTTTTGAATTTATTGTGAAAAGTTTAAATATAGGATTTATAAAATTTAATTATTTTATAAATCAAGAGAATGGTGAAATTATAAAGGAGATTAAAGATGTTTTAAAAGAATAATATAAATTGATTTATATTAAGTGATTTATAAATGGATATTTATAAATTGAAATATAGACATTATAAAACGAGTTTTTATAAGTGTTTGAATGAAGTGAAAATGAATTTCATAAATGAATGAAATTTATAGAATTATAAACTGTGAAGTTATAAATAAAATTTATAAATAGTAAGATTTATAAATTGGTGAAGTTAATTGAGGAATAGATTTGGGTGAATAATTGAATCTTATAGGTTATAAGATTTATAATTATGAAGTTCAAAGGAACGATTTTTGCAAACAAATAGATTATAAGCACTTAACTTATAATATGAACTTTGAGTTATAATTGAGTTATAAACTGGAATAGGTTAATAAAAGAATTTATAAAAAGGAAGTTTTTATAAATAAATAGAAATGGAATTTATAAACGATGTTTTATAAATTCGCAAATGACTTATTTTGATAAGAAAATTGTTGGAACCTATTAAAGGAGTTATATTCACATTTTTGAATAGTGAATAATCCTTTGAATTAAAACGAATAAAAGGATGAGATTTCTTAATGAAGTTTATTCACATTTTTGAATAGTGAATAACACGTTAAAGAAAATGGTTTGAATGTGAATGTTTTAAATAGAATTAAAACGATCTAACGATGTTTTAAAAAGGTGTTGAGATTCGAAACCATAGATTTCAACATTCATTGTTGAAATAGACGTTTTCGAGAAATAAAAGGAAATAGTGGACTATAACACTGTTGTTATAGTAAATGATTTCCGAAAGGAAATGTTTTGAATAGTATTGGGATTTATATATCTATTTTAAATTCGAATCCCTATACTAGTGATTTTGGGTTGTCGTAACGATGTTTTACGCAACATTCGTTTTGGCCCAAATAAATATGTTAAAGAGAATGATTTCCTTAAAGAATGAAATATATACTTAATTCGATTTAAGTATATTGAATATTTTCCAAGGTTGGAAATAAAAAGATTTGTGAATTACTTATGAATAAATAAGTATGGAAATGTTTTCCAATATGAAGTGAATATTTAGAATTTATCTTTTGAAGATAAATTGAAAATGGATAGTTGAAATCGTATATGCATGAATATTTTTGAATATAAATTCACTAAGGAATTTATAAAAGAAAGTGGAATTTGTTAAAAATAAATATTGATTTATTTTTGAAGTGTTGAAATTTTATATCTTGTAAAGATATTTTGGAAGATAAATATTTTGGACAATTATTTGGAATTTGGTGATGTGTGCATATCCATTGATAGTTCAATAACCGACTATCAATATTTCCCTTTGAATGGGTATTTGATGTGATTTGTTTGAATTTGAATGCCACACTTATTTTTGAATAAGCGCTCACTATTCGGGTTAACCGGGAAAGGACTATGGGGTCGTATAACCCATTCCGAATATGTGATACATCGTTGTGAATTGCATTTGAAGATCGGTGTTGAAGACCGGATATTTGCGAAAGCGATAGGATGACCTGTCGATTGACTCTGCACCGAGTAGCTACGGTATTGAGTTCTCCATATGTGATGGTGAATCCGATCAGGATTGTGGATATCCGGATTGCAAGGACTTCTTTGTAAGTGCCTTCGGTTTTGTTCGATCCCGGAACAGACTTGTATGGATTGTATGCCTGACATTACAAGTTGAGATATAAAGCCGATTTCTTTCAAATATATTTCTGTTGGTGGCGGAGAATTTATTCTTTAGCTTAACACCCTTCTCTGAGACGTACGAGCTCAGAGGTTATATAGTTGAAGTTATCAGCGATATATTCCCAATTTGGTAATGTGACATGCTGAGTGATGCTGAAATGATCATTGTGTTGATTATTTATGATAGGATCATTTGTTTGATCGTCTATCTTGGTGATCATTGTGTTGATCATTTGTTGACCCAAAGCATGACTTTTGTATAAAGTATGTTTTTGTGGACGTGAATTCGTCGAGCCTCACATCCCGGAAATGGTCAAAACAGGAAAGATGCAGCAAGGTTATGAGGGGTAGCGCCCTTTAGGATATGTGCATTTCCTTCTGGAAAAGGGTGGTATCATGGTATGGAGCCCAGATACTTACTCATGTTGAAACACTTTATTATTATGATTGTGTGAATTGATTACGAGCGCTCGGTGATAAAGGTCCCAAAGGACCGGGGGATGGCATATTCGGTCAGTTGTTACTCAGTTAGGGGTAACCCGGCCTTGTGTTGGTAGAGATCCGGTTTGGTTCTCGGGGATGTCCATCCAGAGGCATTCTCATGTGGCAATGGGAAGTTCCTTGGCCTGACCATTTGTTGGAAATCCAAAGAAACAATACGAGACTTGTACGGTATTAGTTGTAGAACCTGCTATGGAATGTGGCGGTAACCTGCTATTGAACATAGTTAGCTATAGTAGGCATACGATAATGGTCGTATGTTGGCTAAGATTTATATTCTACTTCCGAAATAATTTTTCCTACATTATGCACTAGTAATAATATCAAATGTTATTTTAAATGCGTATCAAGCATCTTTGACTATCATAAGGAGAAATCTCCTCCGATTCTGCGTTTGCATGTGTGTGTGTGCGGGAGGCCTTATGGTAGTCTCATTTTTAAAAGCATTGTGAATTGAATTTAAAAATATTCCTCTATTTTGATTTTAAAGTTAAGTAAACTGTTTTGAGTTCTCACACCAGTCACATGACTGACTCGGAGTTTATTGTTTTCTTCCTAAACTCTGGGTGCCCACCAATTTTCCACACGGGCAGTTAAGAGTTAGGTTTATCAAGATATTCTGGATATTCAGGAGTTGCTGGAGGCAAGCTGGATGGCATGGCGTATTATTAGTATATAGTATCTCTTTTTCCGCTGCATTGTTGTTGTTGTAAGATGTTGTACACTCTGATGATATGATGTAATGAAATGAAATGTAAAGTAATAACTGATATAGTTCTTTGTTTAAAGATTATTCATTTATTATTATATGTTGTTCCGCTGCGAATTGTGAGATTCTGATGTTGTTCTGTTGTTTTCTTTCTGTGCCGTTCTATTTTTCTGTTTTTCTATTTTCTTCTACCTCTTTCTTTTCTTAAATTCTTTTTAAAAACAATAACATTCCGTGTTTCCGGCCTTCGATTTCTCGGCAGTCGATAAAGTGAGTGTCGATGTTGAATTTTCGAAAGTCGAAAATTTTCGGGGCGTTACATTAACAATCTCCTCCTTTTTAACGGTAACAACCATTATTATTCTGCCAAAATAAAATATAATATAACTCCCTAACTCCTCTTGAATTAGATAACTCCCACTTAGTATATACTTACATACATACACACACACACACACATATATATATATACATATATATATATATATATATATTATATTTTCTCCTCCTTTGTTATCAACAAAAATGTAGGAAAAACAAACAACCTCCTGTGATGACCCGGAATTTTTGGATATTTGAAAATGAAATATTTAACTATTTTTGAATATTTTAAAGTTAGTTTCTAACTTAAATTTCAAATATCGATATTTTTTGACAATTTAATTATTAATTTAAATAATTAGAAACTAGGTAAATTGTTGAATCTTAAATTTTAAGATTGTTAAAAATAATTTAAAGGCTTGTAAAATCTATATTGATAGTACCGAAGATAGTAAAAGTGTTAAAATTAAACTTTTTGGTGGTTTGTTCAGTTTTAAAATATATTGTTTAAATTGCTATTTGAAAATAGATTTTGAGGCACCGTCTCGGATTTCGACGAAAACCAGTGCCATTGAATTTGTAATAGTGTATTCTTATTGGATTTCAAATTTCATAGTGTATGGATTTATTGTGAGGTCGTACGATATATAAACGCAATGAAATTTTATATCCACAATTCAATACAATAACTAGTCTAAAAAGCTATCCTCTCCATACGATCGAATTAGAACTCGAAACCTTTTCCATTGCGTTCGTAATGGGGGTATAACATTATGAACACCGGGCGGCATGCCTCGACAGAAGGTCGAGATTTTGAGTTGTAAAATTTGAAACAATTTAAAATTTGAATTTGAATTTAAATATAATGTGTATATTCCCTTCAATGTACTGTTAACCTCATCCGACACCTGTGCACACCCTGAGAGCACGTGTTTTGCTTTCTCTGTTTAATTTCACATTCGTTCGTTTTAAAAAAAAGCGCAAAAACAGTAAATACAAAAAAGAAACTGGAGACTTTCTTTATCTTTAACAAAAATCAAAACCGAAAAGATAAATAAATCATGGCCACTTCTTTCAGATTTAATCCATCGATCGCCTCGTTTCAAATATATAGATGATCAAAATTGAAATGAAATCAAATTGATTTCGAATCGAAATCACGTATCCTCAGTTCATTTTACTTAACAAGCCGTGAAAGGTGGGTGTGTCATCCAAGGTGAGTTCGAGGTCTGGAATCGAGGAGGAGGATTGCCCCGTTGTCTGGTGAGTTTGGCTTTACTGGTGGCGGCCTCGGTCATGAGTGATGATGTCTGCTAGGGTTTGGATAGAGGGGATGGTTGCGATTCGAGGTGCTAGTCGGACTTAGGTGGAGGCAGCGATGGTCGATGGCGAATGGGGTGGTCGTGCGCATGTAGCCTGCTATGATCGCGATCAACGATTCTATGATGGGTAAGACAATGAGGTATAATTTTATTTTGTTTAATTTTAATTAAATATATATGCCCTTTTACAATTTATACAATAATAATAATAAATAAATAAATTTCATAGTTTACAGTAATAAGATAATTTTGTTTTAATATATAGGCTAAAAGGAAATTGTATTTTTATTAGACTATATATATGTATGTATGTATGTAAATGTATATAAGTTAAAAGCAAAAAACTCTATAGATAAAGATTTAGGAAAGTAGGAATTTTTAAAATGTTTAAAGTTTAGGTAAAATTAGATTTTTAAACCTATATAGATTGTTATGTATACAGTTTGAAAATAAAAATAAATTAATTACACAAAACTTTTAAATCTACTAATTTATTCTAAAATTATGTATTTAAGGTGATTAGTTTAGTAAATTAACCTGTCAAATTTATTTTAGTTACCAAAGGATTTTTTTAAAAGACTATTTATTAATTTCAATTAAATTGTAGCGACCCAACTTTCTAACACCAGAAAGTCGCATCACTAATTAAGAAAGAAAGGGATAGAAGAAGAAAAGAAAGAGAAAGAAGAAACACAACAACATCAGATAACTCACAGCGGAACGAATGAAATATAATATATCACATAATATATTACATAGTATCATATACATCAGAGTACACAACTTATACAACACATATTAGACAGTTATAAACATCTGTCTAACTATACAACTCAAGTACACAAGATACAGATACCATACAAACACAGCGGAACCATAATATATCTACACGTGGAAGCCTCCAGCTCCATATCTCCTCCAGAATTCGTCAAGCTACCTGAATCACTAGACTACTCATACATAATATGAGTACCCAAGAGTTTAATAAAACAGAAAACAAACAATCGGGTCGGACAGGGGTCTGGTGTGAGTAAGCGGGTTAAAATTGCTTAACTTTAGGAAAACCTTTGAAAAGAAAAGGTATTACGTAAGACTTTCCACACATAAACATGGAAAAGTTTTTACCTTACGCTAACCAAAACATTTGATAGGAAATCCAGTGATATTATAATAGTGTCTAGGGTTTTCAAGTAAATCAGAAATAACCGAAATTGTTACATTATTAAATTCCAACTACTAGCCACAAAAGTGGGTAATACAAACAAAACCGTAGGGTCTCGTAGGAAGAATGGGTTTCCATCAATGGCAGGGCTACCGGGGTACCGCCCGTCACAGTACGTGGCCTAGATCACAGTACCGAGGATTACTCCCAATCCCCTGCATCACAAAGCCGGGACCGCTCCTTACTGAACAGTCCCGAGTAAGATCACCCCGTGGTTGGCGCGACCAACCACCCACTAAGCCGAAATAAAAAAGGGACATCTAGACAGGAATGACCTCATCCTGAAATGGGTGCTACCCACCTAGCCTTGCTGCACCTCCCCTGTTTTTGCCACTCCCGGTTGATGATGCTTGAGGCTGCGATTACCTTTATAGAACACATCTATCTTAGAATGTTCATCGTCCACCTGACAATGTTCTGAAAGCATTCAATCCATACAAGTTCGTTCCAGGTTCGAACGAAACCGAAGACACTATCTCGTTGCACTCATTTTGGAATCACCCTAAGAGTCAACGACCATAGCCCTTGCACTCTAAATCACCATCTCAAACCTATAAGTATTATCTCCTCAAACTCGTCACGGAATCACCCCCAAAGTTATACTGACGTATAGTTCTTACACCTCGAGTCTTCACTAAGCTCCACTTGGATTCACGACCTAACGTTTAATTTGGATCGATGTGGTTTTCGGATATCCAAATATGGAAACCCGATCCCGGTCTCACCGAAATCCAAATGCCATTTTAATGTCCAAGTTGTTTAAGGATTTAAACAATTAAACTTATATTCAGGATGATATAAACAGATAGATGAATCACGTTATCACAATAGATAATTCATATCAAACATTCATCTCACAAAACAGCATATCATATATCAGAGATATCATACCCAAATCATCCATCAACATCTAATATCAATCATCCAATATTAATCAATCATCCAAAAGCAGAATTGATTAACTCTTAATCAATTGGATTACCTTAATCCTTCTATTCTTTAATTATTCCAAATAAATAAATTAATCATATCTTAATGATCTTCTTTAATTAATCTTCCTAATTAATTATCTTTTAATTACATTCAAGTAATTATCCTTAACCATGTACAGTAATTAACCTTTAATTACTATCATTAATGATCCTACATTTACTTCCATTAATTTATCGATTATAATTAATTACATTAAACCTTTATTAATTACAGTTAATTAATCACACTTAATTTAATATCTTTTATTAATCAACCTTGATTAATTCATTAATTATATTAACTAATGATCCTTATTAATTAATAATTCATTTAATTAAATAATTAACTTGTAGTTAATCATCTCATCAATCATAAACAATAATTAACAACTTGTAATTACTTATCTTAATTAATTAACTTCTTAATTAATTATATGAACCCTTGATTTATTAATCTAATTAATAAATCTTTAATTATTTCATTAAGTAATGACTAACCAATTAAATTAACAAATAATCCTTAATTAATTACTTTATTAATTAATTACATTTTTAATTAATTACACTTAGTAATTAATCTTAAATTAATCTCATTAATTAATTAATTAACTAACTAACTAAAATAACTAAGTACTTAACCTTTAATTACTTACATAAGTAATTATCTTCTAATTACTTCCATTAGTAAATCTTGATTACTCTCTTAATTAAAAACTTAACTAGTAATTAAATAATCCTTAATTCTTTAATTAATTAATTACTCCATAATTAATTAACTTCAAAACAATTATATTAATCAATTCCTTAATTAATAACATCAAGTGATTATCCATTAATCACTTCCATTTAATTACTTCCATAAGTAATTACTTCCGTTAATTACATTTAGAAGTTCACCATTAATTGCTTCATTAAGTACACTTAATTAATTCATAATTAAATGATTATTTAAATTTAAACAAAAAATTAATAAATCATTTAAAACTAATTAAATAATTAATTAATTAACTTCTTATATTTAAAAAAAATCCTTAATTAATTAAGAAAATCATTAAACTTAATTAAACTCTTACTTATTAACAAATTCTAATAATTAAGAATTCTTAAGTTCATATTAATAATAAATTAACCTTAATCATCATCACAATTTCATTATTTGAATTAATCAATTTTTAATAACTAAAAAGATAAATTATTTTATTGGTTTTCAAAATCATAATAATAACCTTATTTGAAAATAAGGCATTTAGAAATCAAATTTAAAATTTCAAACACTTTAATTATCCAATTTAAACTTATTTATTTTCAAAACAATTTGAAAACTTTGTTATTAAAACATTACTTTAAGATTCACTTAAAACTTTGATTAATTTATTAATTTGAAAACACTTCTTTTAAATTAAAATTACAAAATTTAATTTAATTAATTATTTCCAAAAGAAATCGTTTTAACAATTTAAATTTTGAAAATAAATTCAATTAATACCTTTTTAAAAGTTTGATTAACTTTATTTTAGAATACAAGTTTTAAGTTTTGTTTACTTTTATAAAATTCAAACTTGATTAGATTTATTTAACAATTAGTTTTAAATCAGAAAACTTATATTACAACACAGTACAAACCAGAATACACAACGCCTAAAAACTCGAGTCGATCACCTAAACGACTTGTGCCTACCCAAGGCTAACCCAGCACCATCTACTTCGAGTCACCACCGAATAAATTGCGAGCTCTACTTCGAGTCTCATTCGTCTTCCCCAGTTCAAAAACTCACCAGATCCAAAGCCGTGCACGGTGCACGTGCACCAACACCGCCGTCCTATGGCGAGCGTCGCGACAATCCCCTACATCCCCTCGATCTCGTGCGAACACAAAAACCAACCCAGATCGAAAAAATAACCTACGAACCAAATTTCGACCCTACGCTCGAAGAAACAGTAGCAACATCTCGACACAAAACCCCCCAACGCCGACCATCTCGATGCCGATGAACCTCGCCGACCCTACCATCGAAACACCACGTCCACGAGCTTCAACACCTCCAAATTCGTACGATTCCGGTCCAATCTTCATGATGCAATACCCAGCCAAACCACAAACAAGTATAAACCCTAGTTCGATCAAATTCCATCACCACGGCCATTGGAAAAATCTATATACATTTTTCCCATCGTCCACGATACATAAGCAAGCTTCGACCAAAATTACAGCTCCGATCATCACGCCAATCAACAGCAAATCACCAGAACCCCCAATTCGAACAAACCCCAAATTCACATCAATTTCTCAACTAAAAATTACAAAATGCATATCAAAATTCATGATTTTCCATCATGATTACATGCATGTAGTTCAATTTAGAATTCAAAGCAGTTGATTTTTAACAAAAATTTTAGTTCACTGTGTTTTACCATTTTAAAAATTATTTGCAAATTAAAAATTACAGAAACTATTTTTAAAATTACTATCTAACATTAACATACAATTTTCATTTAATCATCAAGTTCAAATAAGGTATAGATTGGAAGATTTGAATTTTCATATGGAACAACTTCAAAAATTCAAACAGGGAATGAATATTTACAGTCAGTTGAATTCCTGGTATTTCACACTTTCAACATACAATCTTGACAATATTCATGTAACAAATATTCATCATTAAAGCAAAATTCAATTGCATGCATCATCATTCAACCACAGATTAATTAAAACTGTTTTAAAAATGATTTACTCAACTTTTATTTTATAGAGTAGTTTTCAATTATTCTAGGCTTGAACATTAAATCTGAAAAAGGCTTTGATTTTGCTATCCTACTGCATGCCTCAAATTGACTTACTGATGAAATTGAATTCTTGCTTGCTTCAAATTGATGTTGAACTGCTGTTGATCTTCATTTGAAATGCAGGTTGATTTGATGTTGTAGGTTTTTTAATTAAATTCAGATTTGATCTTTGCCTTTAGTTTTAATTTCAGATTTAAGAAAGATTTCCAGTTTTAGGTTTTGAAAATAAATTTCTGGTTTGAGTTAAGAAGCGAAAACAAAGAAATAAAAATGTTTGTGAAAAAAAATAGTTTCCATCTTAAACATTTATTGAAAATTGAAATAAATATGTTGCCACTTGTTACTTAAGAATTTACACTTTTCACTATAGTATTTAATTTTCTTACATGTGTTATTAAGATGATTAACATGTTTACACATGTTTTCTTAAGTATTTTGAATTAATTTTCATTTAATTTAAATGTAAATATAAACTTACTTATTTAATTCACTAAATTAATAAATAAATTTACTTTTTAAAGAAATTATTATAAAACTAATTATAATACGAATAAATCTTATACATCGATTTAAAAATCTAAAACATTTATATATACACACATTTATAACCATTTTAATTTAAACACTTTTAAAGAAAACAAAAATAAAATTTTGATTAAATCCCTTATAAACTATCACACTTAAAAATAAATAAATATCCTATACTTTGAAAACAATTGAAAAAATCTTAAATTAGTTTTTGAAAAATATTAATTTTAGAACAAAGCTTTAAATTACAATTCATACATATATAAACTATCACAAATTATAAAATTTTCAAAACAATTCCAAATTATAACATATACATGCATATATATTACAATTTGAAAATTGTTCTTTTGTTTAAAACAAAAGATTTTCCTATTCACAATATATATCAAATATATATATATATATATATATATTATAAATAAAATAAACTTTTATTAGCTTTGAAAAATAATTCTTATCAATATTGCCAGATTAAAAATTTATTAACCTTTAAAAGATTAAATTTACCAATTTAAATTAAAATTATAAAGAAAAATTATCAAACCAATTAAATTATCAATAGAGATTATTAAATTGATATTGCCTAAAATTCCGGGTCGTCACATTCCTCCCCCTTTAATAGAATTTCGTCCCCGAAATTTAAAAGCAAAGATAATTTAATAACCCAGCAAAGCATACCTATTATCCAGTTACTAACAGCCATAGCAATCAATCAAACAAATAAACCTAACTAATTATCCCGACGCAAATCAGAATAAATCTCAAATACTATCTAGGGTTTCCCAAAGATAAATCACCAGGAGACTTGCTTTACAGACGCTAACAAACTACACCACCAAAACCCAGAGCTCCTCTCACCTCTAGATCCATCAATCTGAACAGAACATCAGACTATACTCAAATCCAGCTCCTTCCAAATCCAACTGAACTACAGATTCCACAACCAACAACGAATCATACACATACTCACTCAGAGATACGTGAAATACAATGAATTCCAGCTATCCAAATTGGCAATTCAATCCTATCCTATCAAAAACAAAGATAAGAAATCCCAAATACTTCAGAACAAACCATCCAATCTTATTCAATTATTTGTAACAGCCCGCAAATCCGTACCCCTTGAGTCAACACTACTCTACCTAAATCAACTCAAGTTGTACAGAAATACGAACCATTTGGGTTAAAGAAGAAGAGGTAGAAGAAGAGAAAACAAAATCAACATCAGAATCTAACCATCGCAGCGGAATAAAATATAATAGATAGTAAATAATCTTTACTCAAAATCAAATATATCTGTTTACATACATTATATCATCAGAGTACATCAGTCACAGCTCACATCAATACAATACAACTGAATTTCCTTTTCCCCCAATTTGTAAGTTTTGGGATAGATTATATATATAAATATCATCATTATTATTATTTCCCTACAGTAAAGGCAAAAGTAAAATGTCACCTTACTGAAATAATTATACATATATATATTTGTAACCAAACTGACTATCTAAATTGCATTAAATTAAAATAACCAGTTGTACCTCTCAGGGACCTGATCGAACCCCCTGCAAACGAACCATAATTGCTGCCCCTATCTCCCCTACCGAGATTAAATCCAATCAGGAAATCAACGCAGTTTGATTGGAACATCACCAAGACGTCTCGCCTGGCTTCCCCTTTAACCGAGAGCTTCCAGCCTTGCCACGACTTGAGCATCTTCTCACATCAAAGCTTCATCGATCACCCTTTAACGAAACTCAGCTCCAACTCGTCGACGTCCCCCATGTGACTACCTCCTCCCTTCACCATGCCTTGCGTTCGACCGTATGCTTACCAAATAGAAAACGTCGGAAACCCCAAACTAGAAAGACGACCCTCACACCAAAACCCCTCATGCGCGTGTGGGGTCACGCGCTCGAGAATACATGACTTGACCCGAGGGTATTGCGACGAGAGAACACGGCGGCTGCCTCCTCTCTCCGCTTCACCGAGTCGCTTGAAATCGAACGACCAAAGGAATAGACTGGTCTTCTCTCGCATGCTCGAAATCTCGAGTCGCCGCCCTTATCCAAAATCGAGTTCGCGATTTTGGGCCTTAATTGAAATCGCGCAGCCATGGAGAGAATGCAAGCTCGCGATTTTCATTTATTTAATTGTTCGTTACTGCCCATTTTTTTAAGATCTCGACTTTAATTTGAGAAGTTTTAGGCTTCGGCCACGTTATTTAAGTGATAATGAAATTAAAAAGAGGATAAGAAGCTTGCGTTAGAAGCTAAACGAGTGGCTTCCATGGAAAGGTTCGACTGAATAAATTGAAGTGAATTAATTTTTCTATGCATTTACTGTTTGTACGAGCAAACGATAATTCCGAATGCTACGAAAATTTAAATCCGACAATAATAAAATATTACGGATCCAATGGCAATGGTTTCATCGAATTCCGAGACTGTGCCTCGGAAGGCTAATTTTAAAGTCAATTTAAACGATATTTTTTTTTAAACTGAACAAACCACTTTTAATTTCTATTTTACAACTTCTATTATCTTCAGTGTTATCAATATAAATCTTACAAGCCTTCAATTTTATTTTCAACAGGCTTAAAATTCCAGATTCAACAATTCACTCAACTTCTAATTATTAAATTCTATTATTTAATTATCAAATAAATAGCGATATTCGTAATTCAAGTTGAAATTATTATCTTGAATATTTAAAATCAATTAAATATTCCGATTTTAAATGCTCGAAAATTCCGGGTCGTCACATTATTGCTCTCTTAACCAGAGAAATCTTAACAATAATGAAGTCTTCAACTTTGAATTCCAAATTCTTATCTCATATCTGCATAACTCAACAGACAATCCTGGGCTGCCAATCTTCTTCCTGATCAGCTCAATCTACACTGCTACTTCCAGAAACAACTAGACCAAAACAAACCAGTTTCTGGATCCTATCCAACAGAAAAGTCTTCCAAGATCCGTCGAAATGCAGAACACAAGCTCTACTTCCCAAGCAATGGCAAACTGAACTTGCTTCCTTCCTCGCACAGCTGCTACCTTGCTCCCGCTGCACAACTCTGATTCTGAAATAAATGAGAATACTCTTGATGAACACGAGTATAAACTTATCTAATATATCAGGGAAACTTTGTTCATAAAATCCATAAAATCTTAGTGACGCATCTGACTCGGTCACACAACCTTACAGCAGAAATCCAAACTCAAAAATTAGATCTGACTAATCCAAACTCCAAAAAATTTATGAGATGCTACACCAACTCTCTCCAGGAACCATTCTACTACCAGGCTATCCACCAGTATCGCTTCTGGAACCAAAACAATATGGAACTCAACTCTAGATGCAGACAAACTTCTGATTACATCAGTAGCTCCTAATTCCACATGAGAACCCTTAGCCTAAAACAAAAGATTTCCCAAGAAAAATTCCCAAACTAATTGCAAGTCACTTTTGCGATCTTACTTAATTCGGAGTCCAAAGAAACTGTCCTCTCTTTACCAATTAGAACAGCCTTAAGCTTTTCCAAACAAGGTTAACCCTTCAAGAAAACCTTCACCATCTGCCCGGACTGCTGAAGAAGAACACAAAGATTCCTGAACTATCGGAGAAACGAGCCACACCGCTTGTAACGACCCGCCTATTTGAACAGTTTAAACCGACGATCAAGTACACATAACGGTTCCAAACCATTCAAAAGGGCAGATGGTTATTGGGGTAATTAATAAAAGAAAGGGAAGGAGAAATAAAGGAAATGAAACAACACAGAATCTTGCAGCGGAATGATAAATATAATAGTCAAATAAACAGTTCATGAAGCTGTTTACAATACTTTGATCATTATTTATACAACATTTATCAGAGTTATACATATACAACAGAACAATAAATAATGTAGCAGACAACATGATGCAAAGATAATAATAGTAATAGAATAGCAAATCTTCGTCTTCGTCCTCTGGAATAGATCTTCAATAAGCTGAAAAACTCAGGTCTGACCCGAGTGTAATGAAAAGACAAAACACTCGAGTCAGGACTAAAATATCCTTATGAAAGTTAAATCAATCGTAAATAAATATGAGTGTAACGGCGTCAGAGATGTTTACGGGGTTTGACATCTCCTATCCAGTGTCAACGTGCGTGCAATAACTTAAGAGATGTTACGGGATTTTCCATCTCTTAAGGATCCGTTAAACTATCTACTATGTAGTACAATACGCTAAGTAGATAATGCCTATCAGTAATATAAAGTATCAAAATAGCGTTAAGGCGTTACCATAATACCCCTTAACACATTTTTATAATGCCATATTCTATACAGCACCGTAAGCCCCACCGTAAACTGGTTTATATAACTGAGTAATTTGGAAAACAAAATAAAACAGCTTCAAAACCAAACCATTTCAATTATAACTTTCCAATTCAAAACAAATTTTAATTTCCATTTTACCGATTCAATTTCGATTTCAATTCAAATCAATGTCAACTTTGACTTCAAATTAATTCAATTTTACAATCACCTTCAAGTTATTCAATTTCAATTTATATCGATTTTTAGCTTGATTTTTCAAAATATCAATTGATAACACTTAACAAAATTATCCTTCAATATTCAAATTTAAATCCCAATTACAAATATGATTCAATTTCAAGCTCAATTTCAAAATATCATTTTATATCGCTTTTACTTAGAAATATTCAAAGCTCGAATTTAGGTAAATCTTTAAACAAATCCATTTTAGAAATTCAATCATATCTCGATTTTAATTTCCAAAGTCTCCACTTTAATTATTTAACAATTTCTTTTAACCAAAATTTATTTCAACATTCCAAACTCAATTTTTCGATAAATTCGATTTCTATAAATTGATTTCTATTTATAACTTTTAAATCAAAATATTTAAATAAATTTCAAATCGATGATTTTAAAAATTATTAATTTAGCCAATTCGGTGTCCGTACATAATTTTCTATCCTATGGCCAAGTAATTATTTATTTCAATTAAATGTCAGGGATGAATATATATCACTTAAATCAAATCACAGTTCATATGTATGCATAACATGATATATATATATATATATATATATATATATATATATAAGCAAATAAACATTCAAACATTTATATATCAACCAATAGCATCCATCGAAATACATCATCCAATAGACAATACAATTCATGACAATTTCATAGTTATCAATGTCAGGTAATTCAATCGCAATTCAATTTTAATTTCAATTTAACTGTCAATTTAAATTTCAATGGTTAATTCAAATGGCGATCTATATGACAATTAAATTTTTATCAAACAACGACAAATAAAATCATAACACTTCATAATGTCGAATTTAACTAGCATAAAGATATTCAGTACGTTGTGAGCGTTATAAAACACTCACCTTGATTTCAATGTAGTTCCAGCGTTTTATTTCGAATAAAATTAAACGAGCGTTTAATTTTACCCGAAATTTCCACTTGCTCCAAACGATTTCAATCCAGTTCCATTACGTAGTGCTCCTCCATACGACGCAACTTGTTTTGCAAATTTTCGATCTCGTATGACAAAGATACAATGTTTTAAACATCACATGATTTAAATTACAATTTAATTTACATTTATTTTATTTATTTTCACCTAGCAATCTGGAACGTCCATCCAAGCTTTGCAATCACGGCCGTCCCCACTGTCTTCTTCCCTCAGGTTTTAGAACGCGTACACGAACCCAAGGAGTCGCCCCAAACCCTAATACACGCACCAACTACGATCATCTTCACGTTGATCAGAGACCATGGCCTCGAAGCCCTTTCCACGCTCCACCATCGCGCCCAATATCATGGAGCTCGGCCTCCTTATGGCCTCGGAATTCGTGCTTGAACGCACAGCCCACGCGGCCCCCAGCGACCACCACACTACTCCAAATCCAATCTCCACCGTTGATTAGCTAGATCTCCTTGCCCTCTTCGATGTTGTAGTTGACAACTTTGCGTAAATGTCGACGGATTGGAGAGAAATTGGAGGAGAAGGGGACGAAATTCTGGCCGTGGGTTATAATAAGAGGCGGCTACGAATAGAAAACCCTAGGGTTTTCTTTCTGGTTTGCAAATGAGAATTAGGTAGGTGCTTTTATAGAAAATATAACGAACGCTATTCATCCCAGAATTTTCGAACTCCAAATCTCGCGCGGTGACTGGCGTTTCTAAGGTTTACCCCATGTCCCGGACACAATGGAATAGGTTTCGAAAGCTATTTCGATCATCTATGCGAGTTACGGCAATAAACGATCAAATTTAAATTAAACGAATTTCTAGGCGTTTTGGCTCGCTCCGGACAAACGGTATATCCGATTGACACGAAATTTGAAATCTTACAATAATATTACGTTACGGATCCAATGAAACTGGTTGTGTCGAAATCCGAGACTGTTTGAAAAATGGCTATTTTAACTCGTCAATTAAATATTAAAATATTCAATTTTCACAAATTTACTTTTAGTTCGATTTTAAAAGTTCTACAACCTCATTCTAACTTTAGTATGATAAAATAAAATTCTACAAATCATTTTTAATCATATTAAACCCGTTATTCAATTATCCAATAAATTTCAATTTTTAAATCCTTATTAACTTTATTATAATCCCGATACAACCTCATCCAATTTATAAATACAAACATTAAATTTCAACATCAAATTAATCATATCAAATTCGGAATTTAATTATTCAAACATTTGTAATATTAAATTTAAACAATTTTTATTATTCTTGAATCACTATCTTTTGAGATATTTAAAAACGAACTTAAAAATTTAACTTTTGAAACGAATTAAAATTATAGAACAACCATTTCCATTATACGGTTATTCAATTCCCATTATTAAATTATTCAATAAATTCCAAATATTAAATTTAAACAATTTCGATTATCCAATAATTCATTATCTTTTGAAATATTGAAATTGAACTTTTAAGATTCAACTTTTAAAACCAATCCACAATTTAGAACACTACTTTCATTTTACAGTTATTCAATTATTCAATAAGTTTTAAATATTTAATTTAAACAATTTACCTGTTAAATATTCGATATTTGATTTGAATAGATTTTACTTATCAATCAATTACTCTATAATACCAATGAATTCAACATTTATTATAATCCAACTATTGATTTCAAAGGCATTCACTAAGTAGCATTTATTTTCCAATACTTATCACTATTCAAATCTTCGCAACCAATCTATTAAAATTTGTACTTCTACCTAAATCATTCATAATTCTTATTCACTTATTTGCATTGGGTTTTTTCCCCCATATATTCCCTTAATCAAGTTATAACATTTGAGTCAGTTCAATTAGATTAGAACTCCATTCAATCTATAAATAATTACTTGGATAATTATTGTTGCAATTCATTCCAGTTATTATTATCCCAAACGACTTACAATTTTTTTTCTAACATTAAATCACGAAATCTTATTAAATTAGCTATTTTAATTATCGAAATTTTATGGGTCGTTACACTGTTGCTTCCATACTCTACCTCGATGATACTGCATAGCTAAAAGACCTTCTTGTCAGCACACCGAACACTTCGAGTTGCACTGCTACCACAGCTAACCAAAGACTTCTAATCCAAAGGCTCCTTGAAAACCAAAACCATCAACAAACCACACAAAAGACCTTCGAGATGGCAGACATCCTCTCAAGAAATTCGGGCTCCAAACCAAGCATCAACATCTCGCTCTTCTTAAGGAATGACAAATGAGACCATGCCGAAGTGAAGCAACTTATAGACCTTAGTCTCATATTCCAGAACAGCCAATCTCCAAGTTAAAGATCCAGATAACTTCTACACAGACGAGTCTTCCCTGCGGCAGGTAAAGACTACTCCTCAACTACTTCTAAAACGGCTTCAAGAGAAAACATCTTCTGAAATATCCATGGATACTGCATCTCATCACGCAGTTATCAAGATATCATCACTTACTTCTGCACTTCCGACAGATCCAAACTTACACTTCAAATATGGACTCCAAATCTTTAAAAAGATTTCCTTCAGACATCAGATAAATTCTTACTCGAAACTACAAAGCTTACTCGAGACGGTATTAGGTCTACAGCATCGACAAATATACTTCCAACCTCAAACATATGGACCTCTTCCATTAGTGGTAGTCGTGTTACACACACACACACCCCACTACTCCATCTACCCTTAAAACTTATGTTGGAAAATCCGAACAGATAACCCAACAGATTAAGGTAGATATATATATATATATATGTATATGTATATGTATATATATATATATATAATTACAAGTACGCTCTCTCAAGGAAGACACCACTCCAGAGCCTAGGTATTCACTCAACCTAACACTCTGATACCACCTGTAGTGACCCAACTTTCTAACACCAGAAAGTCGCATCACTAATTAAGAAAGAATGGGATATAATAAGAAAAGAAAGAGAAAGAAGAAACACAACAACATCAGATAACTCACAGCGGAACGAATGAAATATAATATATCACATAAAATATTATATAGTATCATAAACATCAGAGTACACAACTTATACAACACATATTAGACAGTTATAAACATCTGTCTAACTATACAACTCAAGTACACAAGATACAAATACCATACAAACACAGCAGAACCATAATATATCTACACGTGGAAGCCTCCAGCTCCATATCTCCTCCATAATTCGTCAAGCTACTAGAATCACTCGACTACTCATACATAATATGAGTACCTAAGAGTTAATAAAAAAGAATATAAACACTCGTGTCAGACAGGGGTCTGGTGTGAGTAAACGGGATAAAATTGCTTAACTTTAGGAAAACCTTTGAAAAGAAAAGGTATCACGTAAGACTTTCCACTTATAAACATGGATTTTTTTTACCTTACGCTAACCGAAACATTTGATAGAAAATCCAGTGATATTATAATAGTGTCTAGGGTTTTCAAGTAAATAAGAAATAGCCGAAATTGTTACATTATTAAATTCCAGCTACTAGTCACAAAAGTGGGTAATACAAAAAAACCGTAGGGTCTCGTAGGAAGAATGGGTTTCCATCAATGGCAGGGCTACAGGGGTACCGCCCATCACAATACGTGGCCTAGATCACAGTACCAAGGATTACTCCCAACCCCCTGCATCACAAAGCCGAGACCACTCCTTACTGAACAGTCCCGAGTAAGATCACCCCATGGTTGGCACGACCAACCACCCACTAAGCCGAAATAAAAAGGGACATCTAGACAGGAATGACCTCACCCTGAAATGGGGAGCTACACACCTAGCCTTGCTGCACCTCCCCTGTTTTATCCATTCCCGGTTGATGAGGCTTGAGGCTGCGATTACCTTTATAGAACACATCTATCTTAGAATGCTCATCGTCCACCTGACGATGTTCGGAAAGCATTCAATCCATACAAGTTCATTCCGGGTTCGAACGAAACCGAAGGAACTATCTCGTTGCACTCATTTTGGAACCCTCAGAGTCAACGACCATTGCCCTTGCACTCTAAATCACCATCTCGAACCTATAAGTACTATCTCCGTCAAACTTATCACGGAATCACCCCCAGAGTTATACTGACGTATAGTTCTTACACCTCGAGTCTTCACTAAGCTCCACTTGGATTCACGGCCTAACGTTTAATTTGGATCGATGTGGTTTTTGGATATCCAAATATGGAAACCCGATCCCGGTCTCACCGAAATCCAAACGCCGTTTTAATGTCCAAGTTGTTTAAGGGTTTAAACAATTAAACTTTTATTTAGGATGATATAAACAGATAGATGAATCACATTATCACAATAGATAATTCATATCAAACATTCATCTCACAAAGTAGCATATCACACAACAGAGATATCATACCCAAATCATCTATTAACATCCAATATCAATCATCCAATACCAATCAATCATCCAAAAGCAGAATTGATTAACTCTTAATCAATTGGATTACCTTAATCCTTCTATTCTTTAATTATTCCAAATAAATAAATTAATCATCTTTTAATGGTCTTCTTTAATTAATCTTCTTGATTAATTATCTTTTAATTACATTCAAGTAATTAACCTCCAATTACTATCATTAATTACAATAATTAATGATCCTACATTTACTTCCATTAATTTATCAATTATAATTAATTACATTAAACCTTTATTAATTACAATTAATTAATCACACTTACATTAATCTCTTTTATTAATCAACCTTGATTAATTCATTAATTATATTAACTAATAATCCTTATTAATTAATAATTCCTTCAATTAAATAATTAACTGATAATTAATCATCTCATTAATCATAAACAGTAATTAACAACTTGTAATTACTTGTCTTGATTAATTAAATTCTTAATTAATTAACTTCTTAATTAATTATATTAACCCTTGATTTAGTAATCTAATTAATAAATCTTTAATCACTTCATTAAGTAATTATTAATCAATTAAATTAACAAATAATCCTTAAATAATTACTTTATTAATTAATTAAATTTTTAATTAATTACACTTAGTAATTAATCTTAAATTATCTCATTAATTAATTAATTAATTAACTAAAATAACTAAGTAATTAACCCTTAATTACTTACATAAGTAATTATCTTCTAATTACTTCCATTAGTAAATCTTCATTATTCTCTTAATTAATAACTTAACGAGTAATTAAATAATCCTTAATTCTTTAATTAATTAATTACTCAATAATTAATTAACTTCAAAACAATTATATTAATCAATTCCTTAATTAATAACATCGAGTGATTGTCCATTAATCACTTCCATTTAATTACTTCCATAAGTAATTACTTCCATTAATTACGTTCAGAAATTCACCATTAATTACTTCATTAAGTAATTACACTTAGTTAATTCATAATTAAGTGATTATTTAAATTTAAACAAATAATTAACAAATCATTTAAGATTAATTAAATAATTAATTAATTAACTTCTTATATTTAAAAAAAATCCTTAATTAAATAAGAAAATCATTAAACTTAATTAAACTCTTACTTATTGACATATCCTAATAATTAAGTATTCTTAAGTTCATATTAATAATAAATTAACCTTAATCATCATCACAATATAATTATTTGAATTAATCAAGTTTTAATAACTTAAAAGATAAATTATTTTATTGGTTTTCAAAATCATAATAATAACCTTTTTTGAAAATAAGGCATTTATAAATCAAATTTAAAATTTAAAACACTTTAGTTATCCAATTTAAACTTATTTATTTTCAAAACAATTTGAAAACTTTGTTATTAAAACATTACTTTAAGATTCACTTAAAATTTTGATGAATTCTTTGATTTGAAAACACTTCTTTTAAATTAAAATTACAAAATTTAATTAAATTAATTATTTCCAAAAGAAATCGTTTTAACAATTTAAATTTTGAAAATAAATTCAATTAATACTTTTATAAAAGTTTGATTAATTTTATTTCAAAACACAAGTTTTAAATTTTGTTTTCTTTTATAAAACTCAAACTTGATTTCATTTATTTAACAATAAGTTTTAAATCAGAAAACTTATATTACTACACAGTACAAAACAGAATACACAACGCCTAAAAACTCGAGTCGATCACCTAAATAACTCGTGCCTACCCGAAGCTAACCCAGCACCATCTACTTCGAGTTCCCACCGAATAAATCGCGAGCACTACTTCGAGTCTCATTCGTTTTCCCAGTTCAAAAACTCACCAGATCCAAAGCCGTGCATGGTGCACGTGCACCAACGCTGCCGTCCTCTGGCGAGCGTCGCGACAATCCCCTACACCCCCTCGATCTCATGCGAACACAAAAACCAACCCAGATCGAACAAATAACCTACGAACTAAATTTCGATCCTACGCTCGAAGAAACAGCAGCAAAATCTCGACACAAAACCCCCCAACACCGACCATCTCGACGCCGATGAACCTCGCCGACCCTACCATCGAAACACCACGTCCACGACCTTCAACACCCCCAAATTCGAACGATTCCGATCCAATCGTCATGACGCAAAACTCCGACAACCTAGCCGAACCACAAACAAGTATAAACCCCAGTTCGATCTAATCCCATCACCGCGGCCATTGGAAAAATCTATATACATTTTTCCTATCGTCCACGATACATATGCAAGCTTTGACCAAAATTGCAGCTCCGATCATCACGCCGATCAACGGCAAATCACCAAAACCCCCAATTCGAACAAACCCAAATCCACATTAATTTCTCAACTAAAAATTACAAAATGCATATCAAAATTCACGATTTTCCATCATGATTACATGCACGTAGTTCAATTTAGAATTTAAAGAAGTTGATTTTTAATTTTTTTTATAGTTCATTGTGTTTTACCCTTTTTAAAATTATTTGTAAATTAAAAATTACAGAAACTATTTTTAAAATTTCTATCTAACATTAACATATAATTTTCATTTAATCATCAAGTTCAAATAAGGTATAGATTGGAAGATTTGAATTTTCATAAGGAACAACTTCAAAAATTCAAATAGGTAATGAATATTTACAGTCAATTGAACTCCTGGTATTTCACACTTTCAACATACAATCTTGACAATATTCATGTAACAAATATTCATCATCAAAGAAAAATTCAATTGCATGCATCATCATTCAACCACATATTAATTAAAACTGTTTTTAAAATGATTTACTCACCTTTTATTTTGTAGAGCAGTTTTCAATTATTCCAGGCTTGAACATTAAATCTGAAAAGGCTTTGATTTTGCTATCCTACTGCATGCCTCAAATTGACTTGCTGATGAAATTGAATTTTTGCATGCTTCAAATTGATGTTGAACTGCTGTTGATCTTCATTTGAAATATAGGTTGATTTGATGTTCCAGGTTTTTTAATTAAATTCAGATTTGATCTTTGCCTTTAGTTTTAATTTCAAATTTGAGAAAGATTTCCAGTTTTAGGTTTTGAAAATAAATTTCTGGTTTGAGTTAAGAAGTGAAAACAAAGAAATAAAAATGTTTGTGAAAAATCCTAGTTTCCTTCTTAAACATTTATTAAAAATTAAAATAAATATGTTTCCACTTGTTACTTAAGAATTTACACTTGTCACTATATTATTTAATTTTCTTATTGTGTTATTAAGATGATTAACATGTTTACACATGTTTTCTTAAGTATTTTTTAATTTTCATTTAATTTAAATGTAAATATAAACTTACTTAATTCACTAAATTAACAAATAAATTTACTTTTTAAAGAAAATATTATAAAACTAATTATAATACAAATAAATCATATACATGGATTTAAAAATCTAAAACATTTATATATATACACATTTATAACCATTTTAATTTAAACACTTTTAAAGAAAACAAAAATAAAACTTTGATTAAATCCCTTATAAACTACCACACTTAAAAATAAATAAATTATCTTATACTTTGAAAATAATTGAATAAATCTTAAATTAGTTTTTGAAAAATATTAATTTTAAAACAAAGCTTTAAATTACAATTCGTACATATATAAATTATCAACAGATTATATTAAATTTTCAAAACAATTCCAAATTATAACATATACATACATATATATTACAATTTGAAAATTGATCTTTTATTTAAAACAAAAGATTTTCCTGTTAACAATATATATCATATATATGTGTATATATATATATATTATAAATAGAATAAAATTTTATTAGCTTTGAAAAATAATTCTTATCAATATTGCCATATTCAAAATTTATTAACCTTTAAAAGATTAAATTTACCAATTTAAATTAAAATTGTAAAGAAAAATTATCAAACCAATTAAATTATTAATACATATTATTAAATTGATATTGCTTAAAATTCCGGGTCGTCACATAAATAATCAGTTAATTAAATCTATTGAATAGTAATAAATTTGTTCGATCAATTCAAATATTAATAAACCGTTTAAATGTTATACAAGGTCAAAATCATGAAGAAAGCACGTCGAGATGGAAAGTTAATCTCACTCATTCGGATTACCTTTTAAATTTAAATAGTTAAATTTAAATTATTGGTTGTTTGCTTGAATTGATGATGTATTATCTGTCTGGATATGATATTATATATAGTAGTATATATATTAGAGTGGTTGATTTTCCGCATTATATAGTGGATGAGACCCTATACGCCCCGTATAATAGCCGATGACGCTTTATACCGCGATATCCCGCCTTGAAGCGGGATTGGTATTTAAATTTTTGTGCTACATTTGTGGATGACGGGAAAACAAGTTGGAGGGATCCAACTGGATTCCCCAAAATATTTAGATTGTTTTAATATTCTGTGATATGATTTATTTGATAATCTGTGATATATTATATTGGTAATTGAAAATATTGGATGCTATGGTTTAATTGAATATATTTGGGTATACCGAGTTATCAATAATATATATTGGATTTTCGAAGGGAAATAAAAGAGAAAATTCTTAAGTAAATAATTATAGAGGATTTGGATAAATGAATTGGAAAAGGATAAAAGTTGATTTTTAAATTCTAATAAATAAATTCCAATTATGGGAAAGGAGAATTTTAAATAAATGGAAATGAGTGAATTTTTAAACTTAAGTGATATTATTTAAAGGAACAAAAAAAAAATTATTTTTAAATTCAGGGTTTAAATGGCTTGGGAAGAAATAAAAGAAGAATTTTGAAATAAAGTATGAAATTGGTATTTTCAGTTTAAATAAGATTTTAAATCAAAATAAAGGAGTGAAATCCGAAAACTAATGGGTTTTAAAATAAATTTGGGTAAGCAAAGGAATTTATTTTAAATGGAGTTAGTTTTGAAAATCAATTTGGGAAACTGATTAAGTGTTTGAAATAGTGATTTAAAAGGAGAATGAGACTATGGAATTTATAAACTGGGTTTATAAAGTGAAATAAGATATTAGGGGATATTTGAAAGTATAAATTCATGATGGGAATTTATAAATAATGGGTAATTTGTTTTAAAAATAAATAGTCGTATATTTTTAAAGGTGTGAAAGAAAAGTGTATTCTCCTGAAAAGCCAAGTACGCTTTCAAGCAGATTTTTTAAGTATAAACTAAAAGTTTCAAAGTTGATTTTAAAAAAAGAATGTTTTCGGGAGAAATTATCTTCTTGAATTGTTTAAAATTTTAAAAATGAATATTTATTAAGAAAATTATAGAAGTGATTATTTTAAAGATGTGAGTAGTATTTGATTTAAAAGATGGTTATTTAATAATTATACTCTATCCAATAATTTTGTTTCAAAATTAGTTTTGGCTTACGTTTTATATGATAAGTTTATGATAAAGTTTCATAACTAGTATTTCAAATAAAGTGCTTTAAGTAGTTTTTATTTTTAAATGTTTTTAAAAGTATATATATATATTTTTGGATAAAGTGATTTAAATTGTTTTAAAATCTGAAGTATTAAGACTTGATGGTTTTCAGCGAAAATAAAACAATTGGGTGGAAATTTATTTCCACGAGAGAGAAAGCGATTTGAAGAATATTTTCAAAGGAATTAAAGTGTAGAAAATATCTTACAAAGATAATTTGAAATTAAAATTTTTGGAAATTATTAAGACTGATGGTTGTTTTTGGATGTTAAATGATAGTTAAATAACCAACTATCAAAATTGGCCAATTCGCTGATCGTTTCAAAGAGACCGGGATCGGGATTAATTTCTCGAAAACCACTTCGATCCGATTTGAACGTTTTCGTGAGGAAGACAAGAGGTAAGAGTTGAAGATGGAGCAGTGAAGTGCAAGGGCTAATCGCTACTAATCCCGAGGGTGATTCCAAAATGGATGCCGTAGGAGCAGTGCCTTCGGTTCCATTTGAACCCAAAACGGACTTGTATGGATGATGCTATCAGAACATCATCTGGAGGACAATAAGCATTCTAAGTGAATATGTGCTAAAAAGTTAACGCATAACCTCGAGCCTCATCAACCAGGAATGGCTAAAACAGAGGAGGTGCATGCAAGGCTAAGTGGCTAGCTACCAATTAGGATAAGGTCACCCCTGTCTAGAGATCCCTTTATTTCGGCTATGTGGATAGTTGCTGATCCCAACCACAAGGTAATCTTATTCGGACTATCAAGTAAGGGGTAGCTCCGGTCTTGTGTTGTAGGGGATCAGGGTGGATCCTCGATACAGTGATCTAGACCACGTACTATGACGGGTGGTATCCCAGTAACCCTACCATTGATGGAAATCCATTCTCCCTACGTGCCTTTACGGTTTTGTTTGTAGAACCTAGTATTGCTGGAATTTAATGAATGTAACAATGTGGCTATATGAATAAGTAATTGTATATAGACACTACAATAATATCATAGGATTTGATAAGAAATGTTTTGGTTATCTCGGCATGTTTATTTGTGGCATGGTCTTACGAGATACCTTTGATTTCAAAGGATTTTGGAAAACTTTAATAATCCAATTGAGTGTGTTTTCTCACGCTTGTTTTTCAGACTGACTCGAGTGTTATTTAACTATAATGATCAGGTCAGACCGAGTATTATAGAGTATAGATTTTGGATGGACTACTATGGAGCTCAAGAGACGAGCTAGATGACAAGGCGTATGTCCGTAGTTTTATATTTCCGCTGCGCAGTGTAAGATGTATATTCAGCTTTGGGAGGACAAGATATTTTAACTGTCCTGAATTATGTGGTTGGTTTGTATTCTACTCGGATGATGTAATGTATAAACATATATAGTTCTTTTTGTTCAAAGATCAGTCATTTATCTATTATATATTGTTCCACTATGATTGTGAGATTCTGATATTGTTTTCTATTTCTTCTTCTACCCCATCCTTCCTTAACCCCAATGATTCGGTTTTCCGGCATTCGATTGTTTGGCATTGGATACAGTGGATGTATTGATGTCGATTTTCGGATGTCGAAAAATCGGATCGTTACATTTTGGTACCAGAGCAGAAGGTTAAGCGAGAACCTTGGCTCTGGTAGGGATTACTCATCAGAAATAGAGCCAGTGGTACTCTAAGAATGAGTTTGAGTGTATTAATAGAAATGGGCGTGTATTTGTTAGTGAATATAAATTGTTTTTATATTGTGTTGACTTATCGGTTGAGTGTTTATGGATTTTGGTCGATATGTGGGACGCCACATCATCGATAGGGTTTCTAAACTCTTAAACAAGATAATCCAACACAGTATTGTTTTAAAATAGCGTAAGTGAAATAGCTTTACCCAAATTATTTTTGTATATAAATGAAATAATTTTCTATAAATTATTATAGTATATGGTTGCCTGGCTGTTAGGCTGTAATAATATTAAAGTATTATCATTGTTGTGTGGAAATTGGAAAAGAAATTGAAGTTATAACCAAAGGT
Source organism: Allium cepa (assembly GCA_030765085.1). NCBI lineage: Eukaryota > Viridiplantae > Streptophyta > Magnoliopsida > Asparagales > Amaryllidaceae > Allium > Allium cepa. The sequence goes on from CM060939.1 coordinate 563,881,651, forward strand.
TAAGAAATAAATTATTATAAAATATGGAGTTTGTAATGTGAATTATAAATGTGAATTATAATTGAAATGAAATGAAAATTCCAGAGTGATATTTGAATATTAATCGGAAGGATTTGGGAATTGAAATTTTTGAAGATTAAATTCTTTTGATTTGAAATGATTTTCAAAGGTTTGGAGAAATAATAGTGATATAATTTCATAAATATTTTTTAAGTCGAAAGAAATCTGGTGGGATTTGGAATTAAAAATATTTTAAAATGTTTTTAAAGAGATAAAGCACCAAACTCTTTTCGGATTGGAAAATAATATCGATGATGACTGCAACATCATCAATGTTCATTTTCGAGTTTCCAAGAGAAGTATTGCTACCTAAATGATTTGAGTTGGTTGTTTGCAAAACTGGATTTGGTTTTAAAATTCAAAGAGCTAATTTGATACCAAAGAATTTTGGATATAATTGATTTCAAAATGATTTGAAATACTTAAATGATTGTTGAAAATTTTGGAGTTGGTTTAAAAGGTTTTCGAATATTTAAGCAATTGATTTAATAACTCTGGAATTTTATTTAAAATGTTTATGGAAAATAAATAAGTCTGAAAACCTATAAAAATTAGATATCTGTTTAGAATAAAATTTAACTTGAAAAAGAGTTAAAATTTTAAATACGGGCGAGAATGAAATAAGTTAGAAAGTAAGCCAATTTGTAACGACCCGCAAATCCGTACCCCTTGAGTCAACACTATTCTACAACAATCAACTCAAGTTGCAAAGAAATACGAACCATTTGGGTTAAAGAAGAAGAGGTAGAAGAAGGGAAAACGAAATCAACATTCAGAATCTATCCATTGCAGCGGAATAAAATATAATAGATAGTAAATAATCTTTATTCAAAATCAAATATATCTGTATACATACATTACATCATCAGAGTACATCAGTCACAGCTCACATCAATAACATACAATGGATACACAACAACTCAACAGTGGAATATATATATAAACAAGTACGAATGTACGTATCGTCATCCAGCTCGTCTCCTGAGCTCCACAGCATTGTATCCTATATCCTATGATACTCGGTCTGACCCGAGCATTACAGTTAAATAACACCCGAGTCAGTCTGGAATACAAGCGTGAGAAAATCACACCCAATTGATTATTAAAGTTTCAAAAATCCTTTGGAAATAAAAGCATCTCGTAAGACCACGCCACAAATAAACATGTCGGGTTTTTACCTTACGATATCTAAAACAATTTTATAGAAATCCTCTGATATTATAATAGGGTCTATTTACAAATACTTATAAAATAGCCAAAATTGTTACATTATTAAATTCCAGCTACTAGCCACAAAAGTGGGTAATACAAACAAAACTCGTACAAGGCTCGTAGGGAGAATGGATTTCCAACTAATGACTAGGAACTGGGGTAACACCTGTCACAGTACGGGGCCTAGATCACCGTACCGAGGAGTACGCCCGCTCCGCTGCAACACAAGGCCGGGACTACCCCTTACTGGATAATCCCGAGTGAGATTACCCCGCGGTTGGGATCAGCAACCGCCCACTAAGCCGAAATAAAAAGGGACATCTAGACTGGAATGACCTCACCCTGCTTGGGTGCTACCCACCTAGCCTTGCTGCATAACCCCTGATTTTCAGTCATTCTCATTTGATGAGGCTTGAGGCTAAGCGTTACCTTTAAGAACAATATCCCATAGAATGCCCATCGTCCACCTGACGATGTTTCGCAAGCATTCATCCATACAAGTCCGTCCCGGGTTCGAACGGAACCGAAGGCATTATTCCTACTACATCCATTTTGGAAATATCCTCAGGATTAGTAGCGACTAGCCCTTGCACTTCACTGCTCCATCTTCGAATCCAAAATCATTTACACGAAATGTACAAACCAGATCGAAGTGGTTTTCGAGAAATTAATCTCAATCCCGGTCTCTTCGAAACGATCAACGCATTGTCCAATATTGATAGTCGGTTATTTAACTATCAATTAATATTCACGAACAACCATCAACCAATAGTTTTTCAAATTTTTTTATTAATCCCAAAATATCTTCATAAGATATATTTCTATTTTCAATCCTTTGGAAACAGTTTCAAAACCATCCTTCCTTTCAGAATAAACTTTCGCAAATATTTTCTATCTCCTCTGAAATTACCAAGCACAAAATAGATTTTTTTAAAATAATTTAAAACACTTAACTTTGAAATTTATACTTCAAAACATTTATTTGAAAACGCACTTCAATAAAAATACATACCATATGAATATTTGAAAATAAGATTTACTTAATAAAATATACAACTAGATTTACACTTTTAAAGCACATACTAAATCACTTTTTAAATAATTATTGTTATAATAGATTAAAAGGAAATACTTACTTTAGAAATTAAATATTAGAAATAATAAGTTTTACAAAACTTGCTTTCTTTTAAAAACAACTTTAAAACATTTAATTTATATTTAAAATTTACTTTTAAAAACGTGTACTTGGCCATCCAGAGAAAATTCCAACTTCAAGCACTTAAATCAATTTTCCCCAAATTGATTCCCAATTTAATTTATTTGAAATAAGTTTCTTAAATTTCTCAATTTATTTCAAAATTCATTAGTTATGGACTTATTATTATTGTTTTTATTTTCCGTTTGATGTAAAATCCTTTAAGGGAAATATATCAATTTCAGGCTTTTCCCAAATTCTCCTTTATTCCTTTCCATAATTTAAATATTAAAATATTAAATAAATATTTTGTTCTATTAATAATATCACGGAAGTTTCAAACTTCATTAACTTTCTGTTTATTCAAAAATTCCTTTCCATATACAAAATTTGATTAATTAGTATTTTGAAACTACTAATATTCTTATCCAATTCACTTTAATTTATATACATTCGTTATAATTATTTCTTAAGAGTTCACTTCTTTATTTCCTTTCAAAATCCAATTCTATATATTTGGATAAAACAGAGTACCAAAATATTCAAGCAGACGATAACATTCAATATTCTAATATAATTCATCACAGAATATCAACCAATCACATCAGTGGATATTAAATAATTTAAATACGTGTTGAGGGATCCAGTTGGATCCCTCCAACCTGTTTTCCCTGCATCCACAGATGTTAGCACAATATAATGCATCAATTCCAAATATATACCACACTACAGCACATCAATCAATTCAACCATTTCAAACAATTATTTAAATTTAATCATTTAAATTTAAATTTAAGTTCACCGAGTGAATTAACTCACCTTGAATCCGTTTGCAGCCCATTTCAATTTCAACCTGGTTTCCCGGGTTATAACCTTGTATAACATTTAAATTTTGTATCAATATTCGAGCCAATAAAACGATTAAATTTCCATTTAACAAAAATAAATTTTCTTCCTTTTTATTTAAGTTAATCTTCCTATAATAAATATTTTAAATAATGAAAATAATTAAAGAAGTTTATTAAGCAAATTAATTTCTACAACACATCATTATATTTTCTTCCAAAATCTTATAACCAGACTTATTTTATTTCAGTATAAAAGTAATATTCAACTTCTCTCTTTTTTTAGCAAGCCACTACTATCAGTTTTAAACTCCATAATCTTTTTTTTAACTAAAAGTTGTTAAATAAAAACTTAAGTAGTAAAAACAAAACAGACCTCACATCACAAGTACCAAATTGCCAACAGCCGAACTTCATCTCCCACCTTCTTTGAGAACAACTCCCGCACACGCATCTCCTCCAAACCCTAACTTGCCCAAATTGGTCGCACCCATCAATCATCGCTCATTCCAGCGAGTAGCTGCTCTCGACCTATCGCCTTCCCCCATGCGCTTCGAATTACGCTTCCACCATCACTGATCGAACCGTAGCCCTCAGCCCACCACACCTCGCTCTCGAGTCTCGCGCTTATCGCCATAGCAACGCACGATAATCACGTTTCCCTAACCGCGAATTATTCGATCGCAGTACCCCCCCTTTATTTTAGAAGCGAGATTTGTTTTGGAAACGAAAAGGGGGGTTCAGCCTTTACCTTGTTCGAAACGAGGAAATAGGGGATTTTTTTTCTTTTTGAAATCACGGAGTGCTTTGGGTTTTCGGAAAGAAGAAAGGGTTCGGTCCCCATTGTGTTGCCCTCTTTTTTTTTTAACGTGACTTAAAGCTTCCCCTTGAAGCTTCTCCTTTTACTTCTTTATTATTCTTATTATTATTATCATTTTTATTATTATTATTTTATTTTTTTTTCGAGCATTTTGATTGTTGATTGAACGGCTTAGAATTGGAAAAGTATGTGATTAAATGACAGGAAGATGGCGTATACCAGAAGCTTGATTAACTAAATTAAATTTCATCAAATTATTACTAATTAAATTTTCAGTGTGTTTATATATCTTACGCTCACACAACAACTCCAAAAGCTACCAAAATTGAAATCCGATAATAATTCAATATTACGGACTCAATGGAACTGGTTTCATCGAGTTCCGAGACCGTGCCTCAGAAGGCTCTTTTTAAATTCAATTTAAACAATTAAATTTCAAAACTTAACAAACCATTTTTAAATTTGATTTCATCACTTCTATTCTCTTCAGTATCATGAATATAAATATTACAAGTCTTCAAATCATTTTTAACAGGCTTAAAATTCTCGATTCAACATTTCACTCAGCTTCAGATTATTAAATTTAATAATTTAATAATTTAATCATCAATAAATTGTGATATTCGTAATTTAAGTTAAAATTTCTTTTATTGAATATTTAAAATCAATTAAATATCCTGATTTCAATTGCTTAAAAATTTTGGGTCGTCACATTCCTCCCCCCTTAAAAGAATTTCGTCCCCGAAATTACTAGTTAGGAAGAATGGTCCATTACCCGTTTACTTACCTCTAAAACCAAACAATTCAACACCTTACTAACTATCTTTTTATAAAAAACTCATTATCATTCTTATTAACTTACAAACCTTTCCCTAGTTCCAAACCATACCATTTGTTTAACCATTCAAGTTTCAATTTAAAACCAAATTTTGAATTCTCAAAATTTTCTCAATTTTTTTTTCTAACTCCCTAAATTTCCGAAAAATTTCGCCAGCGTCTCCTTTGCGCGGCTAGCTCGGTACTACTATAAAATGGCTCTACGGCCTCCCATATCCAAAAAGAAAACAAAAAGCCAAGTGGCTCCATCCAAATCCAAATCCCAATCAAACTTCATATCAATTTTAAACACATACCTTTTTGTCGGGCAATTCAAATTTATCTTTGAAATCAAAACCAACTCTCTTTTCCTTTTATATAATACCTGCATATCCTGCTTAGAACTAATATCCAATCACAGTATCCTAATTTTTTTTTATCGGTTTCCTTATAATGTCAATATTTATCCAAATATCAACTTAGAATATATTTGCAATATTCAATTTCCAATTAAGAACTCACCATACCTTTCTTAAGTTTAGTGTAAACATTATATATGTTTCTTATTTTATTTTCATTTTCCACTTTAGTTTATATCTATTTCTATTCACAATTAATTCCTTCATTTTCATATGAATTCAATTTATCTTTAACTCTGCATATATAAATTTTATTTGTCAGTTATTACTAACTCGTGTCATTACTTTAATTAGTTTCATTTACTAACTTATTTTAAATTTTCAATTTGAAACCGTTTTGTCGTTAACAAAATTTTCCAAAATTTTCAAAAATTTTCTAACTCCCAAAATTTCCGAATTTTTTTGGCAGAGTCCCCCTTTTACGGAGGAGCTTTTGCAATTTGACAAAAGATATAAATATATATACATCGACCCACACGGTCGGAAAAACCAAAAACAGTTCATATTTCCTATTTTTATTGCGTAGGCGTACCTTATTTAGCATTTTAAGCAAGCGACTAATTATTTTTAGCAAATAGAACAACCAAATCCAGCCACACGGCTTCCAGGTACCTGTACTTACTCAATTTAAACATGTAAGTGCCAAATATATGCAGTTTAACAATATTACACTTAGTTGCAATAGTTAAAACATATGAATCCTAAAAGAAACTCATTCCAAACATTTTTCCGTAAGCTATTTATATAGTTTCCATGCTAATTCAACTGTTCCAATTAATTTATAACCATTTTCATTTGATTTGAATGGTTTTCAATCCATTCGTATACCACTTCATCAATTTGAATGGTTTAAAACTCAACCATTTACGTTTAATTTATTTTTAAGCAACTGAACTCATATTTAATTCAATTGCTTTCAAAATCAATTTATCTCACTCCTATTAATTCATAGAATTTTAATTACTTCCATTTACATCAAATGACAATTTATTCTATGCAATTTGACAAGATTTATGTGAATAAATAAGTATTTATGTTTATAACCAATTTAAATTGACTCCAACTCAATTTATACTTAATTCTATTCCATTTCCAATTTATTCACAATCCATATATTCTCAGTTTCATTGCATTTCAATTTTATTAACCAAATTAGTTCATTCAAAACCATTAACAACCTAGGTTCATCTTGATTGCCACTTAAATTTCCCTTTTATTTTAATCCATTCACAATCATTTATTTAGCTCGACACATTCCATATTTGTTTATTCCAACTATTTTATCTAGCTCAAAACAACCAAGCCATATCATTCAATAACCATTTCTCAACTTATTTAAGCCATACTCCATTTGGTTCTTATTTACCACATCCATTCATTTATTCAATATAATTAGTTTATCCACGCAATCCATTGTGAATTTTTATTTCCTTAAATATTATTTACAACCCACCAAATTTTATTCCGATCCAAATTTATTTTTACTTGGTTTAAATTCCATCCAATATCTTTAAACTTGGTTTTAAGTTGAATTCAATTCAACTTTCCTTCATTCATTTAGCTTAAGTCCATTAACCTCATTTATTCAAATTTTACACTTAAGCTCATTCTCATTTTGCAAACAAAGTTCTCTTTTCAATTTAACTTGATTCTATTCTAATCCAATCCCTTTTTAAATCTACAAATTTCATTTGATTGGTTATTATAAAATTTAACTTTCCAGATTCATCTCATTCAATTTATTACCTGGCTATTTTCTAGGCTATCTTCACTTATTTGGATTTTATTTGCACATTCAAACCATTGCTATTTTAATCCATTTACATTTTTATTTGATACATTCCCAATTATATTTAATTTGTTAACACTTCAAGTAAAATTTTAAATTTATATCTCAAGTTCTGATTCTATTATTCACCTTTAATTTACCATCCAATTTATTAACTCACAATTCAGCTTCATTCTCAATTACTTTCACTTCATCAACAATTTGAATCTATTTTTATTTATAACTTGAGTTTATTTCCAACTTCATCATAATTCATATTTAATTTCATTAACTAATTTATTATCTAATTAGTTCTTCCCTTATTTATAATCCAACACTTGAATTTTAATCCCAAATATCACTCCAACAAATGTTTCTTAGTCCAATTTAATTTTTTTTTTTTAAAGTTTGGATTTTCCTTCGTTTTATTATCCAAAATATCAAACAACATTCGTTTTGGATTTTGCATCCCATTTTAAATTTTCTAAGTCACACTTGTTATCTACCCACTTCCGTTCATTATAGGCTTGAATATATTTTTTCCTTATCCAATTTTTTTCCATTCTTTCAGGTAAGAATTTAATTCCATTCATTAATTCAATTGAATTCTCATCCCAATTAAATTTCACTTTAACTCAAATTTATTCAACTCAATTCAATTTCAACTTGATTCGAATACAACTGGATATTATTCTAGCCTATTTAAATTAATTTTCAATCCAGTTAAATTATTATTTCCAAATCCAAGTTAATTTCATTTTCAACTTTTCTCTTTAAATTTAAATTCCAACCTTCAAAGCTTATATTCCATTTTTGATTTAAAAATCATCTCAATTTATAAGCTTACAAAGTATCTCATTAGGATTTTATACACCCGGCTTTTGATTTCAAATTATTTTGAAATCTCCAACATTTCAAAATCACACTTCTCAAAAATTAAACCAACCCTAGTTTTATTCCCAACAAATTTCCTTTGGAATTTCAAAATCAACTTGCTTTTCTAAACAAATCAATTTGGTAGCATTTCTTCACTTAGAAATTCGAAAACGAATACTGATGATGCGGCCGTCATCATCAGAATTATTTTCCAATAATCCAAGTGATTTTAATGCTATATCACCTTCAAAATCCCTTTAAAACAATTTCCTTTCAGAAATATCCCAAAAGCAACAATGCTACAATATATCTTCAAAATACTTCCAAAATCTCCGGGGTTTTAAATTTTCCAATCCTGCTTGAATAAATCTTTACTATAATTCATTTGCACAGCTTATGCTCATACAAATTCTCATGTGATTATATTTCAATTTATAATTTACATTTATAATTCATATTTATAAATTTCATTTTATAATGAATTTATTCCCTTAAACTTGGGTTATATTTACAATTTCTAGTTAAATTGTCACTTAATAATGATAGTAATTTAATATTATCATTTCTAACATCCAAGCGACCATATAATAGCTATATAGTTTACCAAAAACTTTCTTTATATCAAAAATATATTTTTGGGTAAAATTATTTTATTAACCCATATTTAAAACAATACTGTGTCGATTTTTCTATTCAGGTGTTTAGAAACCCTTTCGATACAGTTGTCCAGACTGTGCCGACGAAGGTTTATATGCCACTCAATAAACCAATCAACACAATATTAAAACAATTTATATTCACTAACAAATACGCACTCATATCTATTAATACGCTCAAACTCATTCTAGAGTACTATAGACTCTATTTTATGAGTAATTCCCACCCGAGCCAAGGTTATCACCAACCTAAGCTATGATACCAAGTGTAACGACTTGCAAATCCGTACCACTTGAGTCAACACTATTCTACAACAATCAACTCAAGTTGCACAGAAATACGAACCATTTGGGTTAAAGAAGAAGAGGTATAAGATGAGAAAAGGAAATCAACATTCAGAATCTATCTATCGCAGCGGAATAAAATATAATAGATAGTAAATAATCTTTACTCAAAATCAAATATATCTGTATACATACATTACATCATCGGAGTACATCAGTCACAGCTCACATCAATAACATACAATGGATACACAACAACTCAACAGTGGAATATATATATATATATATATATATATATATATATATATATATATATATAAACAAGTACGAATGTACGTATCGTCATCCAGCTCGTCTCCTGAGCTCCACAGCATCATTGTGACGCCCCACCTCTATACCCACGCTAGCCCAGAACAATACGGTGTAATGCTGTCAACTAACACGGAGAATAAGGCTATTGAGGAGCGACCATCTGTATAATTGCTTTGTGCGAGTACCGATATGCCAGATAAAAATATAACTTTTCATCTCAAGAGGGAATCCGACATACCGACACAAACTCAAAGCTACTACACAGTGGCTATAAAGGTCTTCGGAAACAAATATAGAAATAAACATAACACAAATCAGTCACAGATAATTCATATCACAAAGGCGGAAATAGATATGAATATTACACTAGGAAGTGTACATCAGAGTAGTGGTCAAAAAGATCCACAATAATACAAAAGAATAGCAACACGTGCTATACAAAAGAATACAACTATGAGTCTATATCTCAAGTGTATACAACAAAATAAAATACTAATCTAAGTAGTTTGCCCAAAAGTCAGAGTAATGAATCCCAGGGGAGAAGTCAAGCAGAAGCACCTGTAACATCTCGGTCTGACCCGAGTATTATTTCATAAGAAAATAATAAACGGATCAGTCTAGCTATAAATATCAGATAACATGATATAACATACAAGATATGGCATAAACATAATATCCATAATGGCATACTACTATAAGCATGTAAATGATAATCGACAAGAGATTAATCAATATCACAAGAATCTTCTCAAAGATCCAAAGAGGGCATCATACCCTAAACCTGTACTCATAACAAGTCAATGATATAAATTCCAGAAATCAACACACGAAATCCAGAAATCACAAAAAGGTATGTGTGAGTGGAATCACACAAGTGGTGTCTAGGCTAACCGAAAAGGTATGTGTGAATGGAATCACACAAGTGGTGTCTAGCCTAACCAAAAAGCAAAAAGGTATGTGTGAACGGAATCACACAAAGGGTGTCTAGGCTAACCGAAAAGGTATGTGTGAATGGAATCGCACAAGTGGTGTCTAGCCTAACCAAAAAGCAAAAAGGTATGTGTGAACGGAATCACACAAATGGTGTCTAGGCTAACCGAAAAGGTATGTGTGAATGGAATCGCACAAGTGGTGTCTAGCCTAACCAAAAAGCAAAAAGGTATGTGTGAACGGAATCACACAAATGGTGTCTAGGCTAACCGAAAAGGTATGTGTGAATGGAATCGCATAAGTGGTGTCTAGCCTAACCTCGCAAACAAAGAGACATCGCACATTGCTAGTCTAAACCATAAAGATGATCATCATGATCAACGAGAAGTGTCAATTACAATAAGCTAGTAAATATATGAGCTTAGCTTCATGTCCCATAACCACTAGCTTAACTTAAATATTTACGAACAAATTGTAGATCTCCACTAGAAAATTGTCACAAGAGCTTCAATCGAACAAGTCCAAGAATTAACCGACAAAGTAAACGCAAGCGTTTCATACCACTCGTTTTACTAAGTCGTTTAATTAGATTTCTCATACGAGCGAGTTAAAGGTTTGTATATACTAATAGATTGGAAATCGGTTTGAGAAAACGAGCTTTGTTATAAAATAGTGTTGAAATCATTTGAAGAAAGAGTTTTGATATTTACTACTAGTGTAGAAAACCTTTATATTTTTAAAGTGACAAATCACAAAGAAGATTGTAGGAACAATCAATCACTAAGATTCACATTCGAAAACGTGAATAAAATCCAATGAAATCGATACCGAATCCATCGAAATGGATATTCCAAGAATTCCCAAAGAAAATAAGTCATCAAAGTCGATAATAAATGACAACAACAAAAGGGAGACAACACGAATCGATTAAAGTTGGAAATTCAGACGAATTAGCAATATAGGCTAATCTGGCAAATAGTAGCAGGTCGGTCGACCGGACTCCCTGAGTCGGTCGACCGAACCAGAGGTTGGAAGTGCTCGGGGCACCAGGTCGGTCGACCGGCCTAAGGGGCTCGGTCGGCCGAGGCCTGTAACCAGCACTTCCAAACAGAGGCAGGAAGTGCCTGGACTACAGGTCGGTCGACCGGCCCAGGGGGCTCGGTCGGCCGAACCTGTATACTTGCACTTCCTTCCCTATTTCAAAGGAGGTGCAAATCTCGATCAAATTGCAATCGCACGAGCAACGACGCTAAGGGTTTATGCCAATCGACTACCCGGCCCTATATGCTCCTCGATGCATCACCAAAAACATGTTCAAACATCAAAGTTAGGATTTTTAACGAATTGAACTCAAAACACTAAAAATTGGAATATTCACAAAAGCAATCCAAATCAAAATCAAATGCACATGAATAAGTGTTAGGAATTCATACCTAACAATAGAAGAGAATTATAAGCATAGATGTGAGATTAAAAATCTCACCTTTGCACTAAAATTTATGAAGATGAAGCTTGAAAGCAAAGAGGAATCAACCACTCTTCAAATCCAACTCTAGAAGCTTGAATCTAAGCTTAAAAGAAGAACATTCCCTAAGTTAGGTTTAGGAAATTTCTGAAATCAAAGAGAGAATGAGTTGGAGAAGAAGAAGGAGATGCTTACAATGGGTTCTCTTTGAATTTGGAGCAAGAACTTGAGCTAGCAAGAGGAACTAGGGCTTGGAGTTTTAATTTCCACTCTCTTCCACCATTGTTGCTAAAGCTTGAAGAGTTAGGAATTAGAAATGAAGTAATGAAGAGTTGGAGAGGGTTGGGACTGAGTTAGTAAGTGGCTAATGGGTTTAGCCCAAACCAAAGCCCTAAGTGAAAAAGGTCAAAATTCTACTATCTCCAAACATATCGAAGTTTATACTCAAAAAAGTCGCAAATGTCATTTTGAACTCAATGGGGGTGGTCTCGAGTCCCAATTCGACTGTTTGCAAAAAGTAGCTTTTCGGACCAAAATCCGACGAACGATAAAATATTTAAATATAAAATCGATAAATATGCGGGTTGTTACAGACTCCCCTCCTTAAAGAAATTACGTCCTCGCAATACTTAAGAAGAAAATAAGAAGTAACAACCATAAAAGCATATCAACACAAAAGAAAATTGAAATAAGAAGTTCACCATAAAGAGCACGAAATAGTTAGCAAGAACGGGATCGCTCAATGAATTCTCATGATTCCTAAGAGTAATCCCTAGGATTTGAGAACCATTGGACTCTCACAAGAAGAACATCTTTATTTCGAAGTCGTTTGACCTCCGAAGCAATAATGCGAATGGAATGTTGCTCATAAATCAAATCTGGTGAAACTTCAATTTCCACAATATCACCGTGCACAAGAATAAAAATCGGAATCCCTAAGGCATTTCCGAAGATAAAAGACGTGGGGAACGTCAAGAATAGCAGAAAATTGAGCCGGTGCAACGGCGTAGTACAAAAACGGTACGCCCGATGAACCAAAGCAAAGACATTGATGTAGTACAAATGGTACATCCAATGTATCAAAAGCAAAGACATTGATGTAGTACAAACGGTACATCCAATGAATCAGATAAGACGGGACATCGATGTAGTATAATAACAGTACATCCGATGAACCGAACACCATGAAAGAACATCGGACGCTAGTCCATAAAAGGAATGAGATAAAGCTCAATAAAACGAAGTATATCAAAACATTCGATGAACTTAATAAAAAGATAATTTCATTCAGACAACATCAAAGAATCAACCACTTGTTGCTTACGACAAAGCGCATTGGCAACATGATTTCCCCTTCGGGAATAGAAAGAATATCAAGATCATAAGATGCCAGGAACTCGAGTCAACGTGAAGTTCCTTATGAGAAAAAAATATTCCAAGGATTTATGATCGAGGTAGAGAACAAATTTCTCATCCAAATGTGATGATGCCAAATTCCAAAAGTAAAAACAATAGCCGCGAGCACCAGATCATGAGTGGCATATCTAGTCTCGATAAGCTATAATGATTTAGAAGTACAAGTGATAACACGTTCTCCTTTGCAAGAGAACAGCATCCAAACCAATACGACTAGTGTCGGTACAAATAACAAAGTCTTGGTTCCCCTTCAGGAATCACAAGAAAGAATAAGAGTATCGAAAGAAAGAGTTCTTTTAAATAATCTTCTTTCCCGAAAAGTTAAAACTTTCAAAATTACATTTATCTTTTTATGTAATAATCTTTCTACAAAAATTTACATTTTTACAAGTCAATATATCGTGTCTGACTGTCTCATCAAAGCGTTTAAGAGATTCTTATCGATAACGTTGATCAAGCGCATCGACCAGAATTCTTAAAACACTAAATGGGCAATACAATCACAAAATCATATTCTATAGTATAAGTAAGTTTTTTTTTTCAAAAACTTCTAAGAATATTCTTTGTTCGTTTTAAGAACAAAAATCAATTTTACTTATAAATAAATCTTATGAAAAAGATTTTCAAAATTTTAAATTACTATTTTCATCCAAAATCAATATATAAAAGAATGGTCTCATCGAAATTTTCATAGAATATTCGATATATAAAATGGATGAAATAAGCTGGACAAATTGAATGACAAAATAAGTCATTCGTAAGAATCGTAACGAGTGCGGAATGCGGTAAATGGAATGCGAACTCCCGCAACTCGTAGCCAAATGAAAATCGATGGCAAGGTCAAACTGAAAAGACCTTAGCACCACACAAAAGATTACTTAGGTGATAATCCTAAGACAAGCTCAAAAATTCCGAAAAATTTCTCTAACTACATGAATGAGAGAAATAGCACTTTCCTTATAGGTGGGCTTAAGGAATAAAATGATGCCATCAAGTTGGAATCAAAATCATAAAGGAAAAATAGAAACCTGCTTAACAGATTGAAAATGTCAAAGATGAATAATCCACATGGGACAAATAGGATATGCGCTTCACAACGATTAAGCCGATCCCTTCAAAAAAATCAATTCCGAAGCCTAAGTAAAAATATCGGCTCGGAAAGAAAAAATCCCATAAAATAATTTCGACATCAATAAAGACAAATTGAGTGTTGCGGATCTACCATCCGGATTCACAATCCTCAAAGAAGTCATCAAGCCCAAAATATTTTCAAAGAAAAAGAATCAACAAGTTCTTTTGATATAAAATAATGAGATACAAATCAACAAGGACTTGAAAAGAATATTCACAAGACAAACAAAATCCAGGATTGAATGAAAAATACCTTGGCCACGAGATGTGTTGCCAAGGGCTTGAGCCACATTTAACTTTCCCTCCCTCTTGCCTTCACGTTTGAGGCATTGATGGATGAAATGATCTGGGCTCTTACAATAGCGACACGATTTGGGCTTTGAGCACTTATTAGCAAAATGATCCCCAGATCCACAGTTGAAGCATCTCGCACTACTAGGAGAAGGAGTCTTTGCAGCAGGCGTTGCTTGCTTACCCTTTTTGTTGGGATAAGGGCTTTGGAATTCGTTGGGTCTCTTTTTGTTGTTGAAGTTGGGTTTGGAAGCTGCTATTTCAACATCACTTTCTTTATCAGTCTCTTCAAGACGAAGAGCGATATCGACGAGTTGATCAAATGCGACTTCTAGTTTCAGGAGTAGTGGCTTCTTAAGATTTTTATTTAAGCCATAAACGAACCTCTGGTTCATCTTCAATGGGGTGTTGATGTATTCAACCCCATATTTGGAAAGCGACTCGAAGGATGCGACGTAATCAGTCACAGAGGATTGACCTTGAACAAGGTCTATAAAACGTCGAGCCAAGGTTACTTTCCCAGCTTCTGGTACAAACTTTAACTCGACGCGTCCCTGAAATTGCTCCCAGGTGAGATCCGCTTCATTAATTTCTAAAACAAGGAGTTCGTACCAGTCCAATGCTCTCTCCTGGAGCATGCTGGAAACCACCTGAACGCGGTGGAGATCGATAAGGTTCATGCGGGAAAAGATTCGATCGCATGATTTTAACCAGGCCTGGACCTCGATGATAGTTTCCGAACCTTTGAATGGCTTCCCACCCAAATTAGTGTAATCGCAGCACAAGCGTGCAAATCCCGATTTTGGGTGAGTAGGTTCCGGGTTATCTCCAGCTGCTTGAGCATTTGTAACGAGGTCAAGGAATTGCTGGGTAGTCATAAAAACTCCATCTTGGGGAGTTGCACTAGATTGACCGGCGCTGGGACGGCCAGGCCTAACCATTTCTCTTCTTTAAGAAAGAAAGAAAGAAGAGGAAATAGTTATTCTCAGAATAAATTTCAATCAAACTTGATTGATAAAACAAGGAATCATAAAGAAAATTAGATGAATCGGTACGAAGACACGAATTAAATCCTAAAGCACGACTCTTAAGATGGACTTAGGACGATGATCCTTGTTATAATATTCCATATTATTCCGAAGTTTGGCTCTGATACCAAGCTGTGATGCCCCACCTCTATACCCACGCTAGCCAAGAACACTACGGTGTAATGCTGTCAACTAGCACGGAGAATAAGGCTGTTGAGGAGCGACCATCTGTATAATTGCTTTGTGCGAGTACCAATATGCCAGATAAAAATATAACTTTTCATCTCAAGAGGGAATCCGACATACCGACACAAACTCAAAGCTACTACACAGTGGCTATAAAGGTCTTCGGAAACAAATATAGAAATAAACATAACAGAAATCAGTCACAGATAATTTATATCACAAAGGCGGAAATAGATATGAATATTACACTAGGAAGTGTACATCAGAGTAGTGGTCAAAAAGATCCACAATAATACAAAAGAATAGCAATACTTGCTATACAAAAGAATACAACTATGAGTCTATATCTCAAGTGTATACAACAAAATAAACTACTAATCTAAGTAGTTTGCCCAAAAGTCAGAGTAATGAATCCCAAGGGAGAAGTCAAGCAGAAGCACCTGTAACATCTCGGTCTGACCCGAGTATTATTTCATAAGAAAATAATAAACGGATCAGTCTAGCTATAAATATCAGATAACATGATATAACATACAAGATATGGCATAAACATAATATCCATAATGGCATACTACTATAAGCATGTAAATGATAATCAACAAGAGATTAATCAATATCACAAGAATCTTCTCAAAGATCCAAAGAGGGCATCATACCCTAAACCTGTACTCATAACAAGTCAATGATATAAATTCCAGAAATCAACACACGAAATCCAGAAATCACAAAAAGGTATGTGTGAGTGGAATCACACAAGTGGTGTCTAGGTTAACCGAAATGGTATGTGTGAATGGAATCGCACAAGTGGTGTCTAGCCTAACCAAAAAGCAAAAAGGTATGTGTGAACGGAATCACACAAATGGTGTCTAGGCTAACCGAAAAGGTATGTGTGAATGGAATCACACAAGTGGTGTCTAGCCTAACCAAAAAGCAAAAAGGTATGTGTGGACGGAATCACACAAATGGTGTCTAGGCTAACCGAAAAGGTATGTGTGAATGGAATCGCACAAGTGGTGTCTAGCCTAACCTCGCAAACAAAGAGACATCGCACATTGCTAGTCTAAACCATAAAGATGATACTCATGATCAACGAGAAGTGTCAATTACAATAAGCTAGTAAATATATGAGCTTTGCTTCATGTCCCATAACCACTAGCTTAACTTAAATATTTATGAACAAATTGTAGATCTCCACTAGAAAATTGTCACAAGAGCTTCAATCGAACAAGTCCAAGAATTAACCGACAAAGTAAACGCAAGCGTTTCATACCACTCGTTTTACTAAGTTGCTTAATTAGATTTCTCATACGAGTGAGATAAAGGTTTGTATATACTAATAGATTGGAAATCGGTTTGAGAAAACGAGCTTTGTTATAAAATAGTGTTGAAATCATTTGAAGAAAGAGTTTTGATATTTACTACTAGTATAGAAAACCTTTATATTTTCAAAGTGACAAATCACAAAGAAGATTGTAGGAACAATCAATCACTAAGATTCACATTCGAAAACGTGAATAAAATCCAATGAAATCGATACCGAATCCATCGAAATGGATATTCCAAGAATTCCCAAAGAAAATAAGTCATCAAAGTCGATAATAAATGACAATAACAAAAGGGAGACAACACGAATCGATTAAAGTTGAAAATTCAGACGAATTAGCAATATAGGCTAATCTGGCAAATAGTAGCAGGTCGGTCGACCGGACTCCCTGAGTCGGTCGACCGAACCAGAGGTTGGAAGTGCTCGGGGCACCAGGTCGGTCGACCGGCCTTGGGGGCTCGGTCGGCCGAAGCCTGTAGCCAGCACTTCCAAACAGAGGCAGGAAGTGCCTGGACTACAGGTCGGTCGACCGGCCCAGGGGGCTCGGTCGGCCGAACCTGTATACTTGCACTTCCTTCCCTATTTCAAAGGAGGTGCAAATCTCGATCAAATTGCAATCGCACGAGCAACGGCGCTAAGGGTTTATGCCAATCGACTACCCGGCCCTATATGCACCTCGATGTATCACCAAAAACATGTTCAAACATCAAAGTTAGGATTTTTAACGAATTGAACTCAAAACACTAAAAATTGGAATATTCACAAAAGCAATCCAAATCAAAATCAAATGCACATGAATAAGTGTTAGGAATTCATACCTAACAATAGAAGAGAATTATAAGCATAGATGTGAGATTAAAAATCTCACCTTTGCACTAAAATTTATGAAGATGAAGCTTGAAAGCAAAGGGGAATCAACCACTCTTCAAATCCAACTCTAGAAGCTTGAATCTAAGCTTAAAAGAAGAACATTCCCTAAGTTAGGTTTAGGAAATTTCTGAAATCAAAGAGAGAATGAGTTGGAGAAGAAGAAGGAGATGCTTACAATGGGTTCTCTTTGAATTTGGAGCAAGAACTTGAGCTAGCAAGAGGAACTAGGGCTTGGAGTTTTAATTTCCACTCTCTTCCACCATTGTTGCTATAGCTTGAAGAGTTAGGAATTAGAAATGAAGTAATGAAGAGTTGGAGAGGGTTGGGAATGAGTTAGTAAGTGGCGAATGGGTTCAGCCCAAACCAAAGCCCTAAGTGAAAAAGGTCAAAATTCTACTATCTCCAAACATATCGAAGTTTATACTCAAAAAGGTCGCAAAAGTCATTTTGAACTCAATGGGGGTGGTCTCGAGTCCCAATTCGACTGTTTGCAAAAAGTAGCTTTTCGGACCAAAATCCGACGAACGATAAAATATTTAAATATAAAATCGATAAATATGCGGGTTGTTACAATCATATCCTGTATCCTATAATACTCGGTCTGACCCAAGCATTACAGTTAAATAACACCCGAGTCAGTCTGGAATACCAGCGTGAGAAAATCACACCCAAGTGATTATTAAAGTTTCAAAAATCCTTTCGAAATAAAAGCATCTCGTAAGACCACGCCACAAATAAACATGTCGGGTTTTTGCCTTACGATAGCTAAAACAATTTTATAGAAATCCTCTGATATTATAATAGGGTCTATTTACAAATACTTATAAGCCGAAATTGTTACATTATTAAATTCCAGTTACTAGCCACAAAAGTGGGTAATACAAACAAAACTCGTACAAGGCTCGTTGGGAGAATGGATTTCCGACTAATGACTAGGCACTGGGGTACCACCTGTCACAGTACGGGGCCTAGATCACCGTACCGAGGAGTACGCCCACTCCCCTACAGCACAAGGCCGGGACTACCCCTTACTGGATAATCCCGAGTGAGATCACCCCGCGGTTGGGATCAGCAACCGCCCACTAAGCCGAAATAAAAAGGGACATCTAGACTGGAATGACCTCACCCTGCTTGGGTGCTACCCACCTAGCCTTGCTGCATAACCCCTGATTTTCAGTCATTCCCATTTGATGAGGCTTGAGGCTAAGCGTTACCTTTAAGAACAATATCCCTTAGAATGCCCATCGTCCACCTGACGATGTTTCGCAAGCATTCATTCATACAAGTCCGTCCCGGGTTTGAACGGAACCGAAGGCACTATTCCTACTACATCCATTTTGGAAATATCCTCAGGATTAGTAGCGACTAGCCCTTGCACTTCACTGCTCCATCTTCGAATCCAAAATCGTTTACACGAAATGTACAAACCGGATCGAAGTTGTTTTCGAGAAATTAATCTCGATCCCGGTCTCTTCGAAACGATCAACGCATTGTCCAATATTGATAGTCGGTTATTTAACTATCAATTAATATTCACGAACAACCATCAACCAATAGTTTTCCAATTTTTTTTATTAATTCCAAAATATCTTCACAAGATATATTTCTATTTTCAATCCTTTGGAAACAGTTTCAAAACCATCCTTCCTTTCAGAATAAACTTTCCAAAATATTTTCTATCTCCTCTGAAATTACCAAGCAAAAAATAGATTTTTTTAAAATAATTTAAAACACTTAACTTTGAAATTTATACTTCAAAACATTTATTTGAAAACGCACTTCAATAAAAATACATACCATATGAATATTTGAAAATAAGATTTACTTAATAAAATATACAACTAGATTTACACTTTTAAAACACATACTAAATCACTTTTTAAATAATTACTGTTATGATAGATTAAAAGGAAATACTTACTTTAGAAATTAAATAATAGAAATAATAAGTTTTACAAAACTTGCTTTCTTTTAAAATCAACTTTAAAACATTTAATTTATATTTAAAATTTACTTTTAAAAACGTGTACTTGGCCATCCAGAGAAAGCACTTAAATCAATTTTCCCCAAATTGATTCCCAATTTAATTTATTTGAAATAAGTTTCTTAAATTTCTCAATTTATTTCAAAATTCATTAGTTATGGACTTATTATTATTGTTGTTATTTTCCGTTTGATGTAAAATCCTTTAAGGGAAATATGTCAATTTCAGGCTTTTCCCAAATTCTCCTTTATTCCTTTCCATAATTTAAATCTTAAAATATTAAATAAATATTTTGTTCTATTAAATAATATCACCAAAGTTTCAAACTTCACTAACTTTCTGTTTATTCAAAAATTCCTTTCCATATACAGAATTTGATTAATTAGTATTTTGAAACTACTAATATTCTTATCCAATTCACTTTAATTTATATACATTCGTTATAATTATTTCTTAAGAGTTCACTTCTTTATTTCCTTTCAAAATCCAATTCTATATATTTGGATAAAACAGTGTACCAAAATATTCAAGCACATGATAAAATTCAATATTCTAATATAATTCATCACAGAATATCAATCAATCACATCAGCGGATATTAAATAATTTAAATACATGTTGAGGGATCCAGTTGGATCCCTCCAACCTGTTTTCCCTGCATCCACAGATGTTAGCACAATATAATGCATCAATTCCAAATATATACCACACTACAGCGCATCAATCAATTCAACCATTTCAAACAATTATTTAAATTTAATCATTTAAATTTAAATTTAAGTTCACCGAGTGAATTAACTCACCTTGAATCCGTTTGCAGCCCATTTCAATTTCAACCTGGTTTCCCGGGTTATAACCTTGTATAACATTTAAATTTTGTATCAATATTCGAGCCAATAGAACGATTAAATTTCCATTTAACAAAAATAAATTTTCTTCCTTTTTATTTAAGTTAATCTTCCTATAATAAATATTTTAAATAATGAAAATAATTAAAGAAGTTTATTAAGCAAATTAATTTCTACAACACATCATTATATTTTCTTCCAAAATCTTATAACCAGACTTATTTTATTTCAATAAGTATAAAAGTAATATTCAACTTTATTTTTTAGCAAGCCACTACTATCAGTTTTAAACTCCAGAATCTTTTTTTTTTAACTAAAAGTTGATTAAATAAAAACTTAAGTAGTAAAAACTAAGCAGACCTCACATCACAAGTACCAAATTGCCAACAACCGAACTTCATCTCCCACCTTCTCTGAGAACAGCTCCCGCATATGCATCTCCTCCAAACCCTAACTTGCCCAAATTGGTCGCACCCATCAACCATCACTCGTTCCAGCGAGTAGCTGCTCTCGACCTATCGCCTTCCCCTATGCGCTTCGAATTACGCTTCCACCATCACTGATCGAACCGTAGCCCTCAGCCCACCACACCTCGCTCCCGAGTCTCGCGCTTATCGCCATAGCAACGCACGATAATCACGTTTCCCTAAACGCGAATTATTCGATAGCAGTACCCTTTTTTTAGAAGTGAGATTTGTTTTGGAAATGAAAAGGGGGGGTTCAGCCTTTACCTTGTTCGAACGAGGAAAGAGGGGATTTTTTTTCCTTTTGAAATCACGGAGTGCTTTGGGTTTTCGGAAAGAAGAAAGGGTTCGGTCCCCATTGTGTTGCCCTTTTTTTTTTAACGTGACTTAAAGCTTCCCCTTGAAGCTTCTCCTTTTATTTCCTTATTATTCTTATTATTATTATTATCATTTTTTTAAGCATTTTGATTGTTGATTGAACGGCTTAGAATTGGAAAAGTATGTGATTAAATGACAGAAAGATGGCGTATCCCAAAAGCTTGATTAACTAAATTAAATTTCATCAAATTATTACCAATTAAATTTTCAGCGTGTTTATATATCTTACGCTCACACAACAACTCCAAAAGCTACGAAAATTGAAATCCGATAATAATTCAATATTACGGACTCAATGGAATTGGTTTCATCGAGTTCCGAGACAGTGCCTCGGAAGGCTCTTTTTAAATTCAACTTAAACAATTAAGTTTCAAAACTTAACAAACCATTTTTAAATCTGATTTCATCACTTCTGTTCTCTTCAATATTATGAATATAAATATTACAATTCTTCAAATCATTTTTAACAGGCTTAAAATTCCCGATTCAACATTTTACTCAGCTTCAGATTATTTAATTTAATAATTTAATAATTTAATCATCAATAAATTGTGATATTCGTAATTTAAGTTAAAATTTCTTTTATTGAATATTTAAAATCAATTAAATATCCTGATTTCAATTGCTTAAAAATTTCGGGTTGTCACACAATTAGATGTAGTAAATTAAAAAGATTAGTGAATGGAGTATAAATAAGTTGGAAAACTTATAGAAGTTTAGTTTGAGAATTGAATTGGGATTTAACTGAATTAAGTTAAATAAAACAAAATTTGAGGATAATTAGCCTAAGTAGACTAAGTGAGATAAGAGCGTGGAAGTAAAATTTATTAAATTGGAGGTAAATTTGTGGAAGAAAAAATTTATTTAAATTTGTAAGTAGATAGAACTAGAATTGAAATTGAAGATTGGAATCAATCTAAATTGTGTTAAGTAAATTTAAGTCGTAGAAGTTGTTCGAGGGAACTAAAAACAAAGTAAAGGTTGGAAGTAAACTTTTTATTGAGATTTAAAATAAATTAGTAAGTGGAACTAATTAAATGATTTTATAAATATGGATTGAGTTAAGGTGAATAGATTTCAATATTAAATTTGATTTGGAAATAAATTTAGAATTGAAGGTAAATTGAATTCGAAGTGGAATTGAAATTTAAGTTAAAAGAAATAGGTATAAAAGTTTAGTAGTGAAGCAAAAATAAATATTAAAGTATATAGAATATTTGTAATAAACTTAAGGAAGGTAAATGGTGAAATTCTTGAGTAAAAGTGGTATTGGGGAAAATATTTGAAATTTGAATGAGGGTTTAATAAAGGTGTGTGAAATGTTAAAGATGGATAAGTGAATGAAATCAAAATAAATGTGAATAAAAAGAGAATTGATATAGTAAATAATCAATTGAGATAAATACGTGGGATGTACGTATATTATTTTATTCGCATAACGTTTGATCAGATTCGAGCATAGAATTTCGAGATAGTTATATCAATCTGAGTTTGGATTTTTCACTCGATTTTCGACGGCGAACCCTGTATTTGGATTTTTGATTGATTCTAGAAATTCTCCATCATAGTTTGCGATTATGCAAGGAGAATGACGGTTTCCGATCAAGAAACCATATCTGAGTCCGCATAGGAAGTCGGGTGGACGATACTAGTTCAAAAGTGAAATTATGCGATTGAGTGAGCGATCAGAGTTGGTATTGCATACAGATAATATATGTGCATCGTACGACGTAAGTAAAACAAATATTGAAACTTTTGTATAGAAATGTGTAAAATGATTTTGAATGTCGCAATTGGACATTATTGCTAAGTAGGATATACAGGTGTTTTAAAAGAAAAAAGAAATTGGGATTTTTGATTTTAGAAGATAAATGGAATTTCTTGACATAAGGTATGCATTTAAATATTTGTATGAAATTTGATGGTTTTCTGATCTAGCCACTTGGCGTTTTGTTTTCTTTTGAAATCGGGGGGGAGGGGGGGAGGGGAGGGGGAGGGAGGGTGGTCGCATGGAGGCATTTTGTAGTTGTACCGAGCTAGCCGTGCAAAGGAGACGCTGGCGAAATTTTTCAAAAATTTAGAGGGTTAGAAATTTTTGATGATTTAGTAATTTGGAAAATTTAAAATTTGAATTTGAATTATAATTTGAGTGGTTAAGTAAGTATTGTCGATTGTCATTTAAGATTGAGTTGGAAAGTTAGTAAGAGGATTAGTGTGTCTCTAATAAAAAGGATGTTTTGGGAAGTTGTTAATAACTGTTTGGCTATGGAAAATAGTTAACGGGTTATGGGCCGTTCTTCCTAAGTAGTAATTTCGGGGATTAATTCTTTTAAGGGAGAGGAATGTGACGACCCGGAATTTCTGGATATTTGAAATTGAAATATTTAATTATTTTTAAATATTTGAAAGTTAGTTCCTAACTTGAATTTCAAATATCGCTATTTATTGATAATTTAACTATTGAATTAAATAATTGGAAACTGGGTAAAATTTTGAATCTGAAATTTTAAGCTTGATAAAAATAATTTGAAGGCTTGTAAAATCTATATTGATAGTACTAAAGATAGTAAAAGTGTTAAAATTAAATTTTTAGGTGGTTTGTTCAGTTTTAAAATATAATGTTTAAATTGATATTTGAAAATAGTCTTCCGAGGCATAGTCTCGGATTTCAACGAAACCAGTGCCAATGGATCCATAATAGTGTATTATTATCGGATTTCAAATTTCGTAGTGTGTGGATTTATCATGAGGTCCTACGATATATAAACGTGCTGAAATTTTATATCGAAAACTCAATACAATAACTGGTATCTTCTCCATATGATCGCATTAGGACTCGAAACATTTTTCATTGCGTTCCTAATGGGATATAACATTATGAACGTCTAGCGGCACGCCTCGATAGAAGGTCGAGATTTTGAGTTGCGTAATTTTAAACGATTTAAAATTTAAAATTTGAATTTGAATTTAAATATATATATATATATATATTCCCTTTAACTTACTACTAACCTCATCTAACACCTGTCCATACACTGAGAGCACATGTTTCGCTTCCTCTGCTTAATTTCACACGCGTTCGTTTTTTTAAAAAATAATAACATAAAACAGTAAATATAAAAAAAGAAACCGAAGACTTTCTTTATCTTCAGCAAAAAACAAAATCGATAATATAAATAAGCCATGGCCGCTTCTTTCTAGTTTAATCCATCGATTGCCTCGTTTAAAATATATTATAGATCAAAATCGAAACGAAATCAAATTGGTTTCGAATCGAAATCGCGTATCCTCAGTTCATGTTTTTTCAACAAGCCATGAAAGGAGGGTATGTCATCGTAGGCGAGCTCGAGGTTTAGAATCGAGGAGGATGATGGTCGCGTTGTCTGGTGAGTTCAGCTTCGCTGGTGGTGGCCTCGGTCGTGAGTGGTGATGTCTGCTAGGGTTTGGATAGAGGGGACGATCACGATTCGAGGTGCTGGTCAGACTTGGGTGGAGGCAGCGATGGTCTATGGCGAATGGGGTGGTCATGCGCATGTAGCCTACTATGATCGCGATCATCGATTAGACGATGGGTAAGACAGTGAGGTATAATTTTATTTTGTTTAATTTTAATCAAATATATATGCAGTTTTACAATTTATAAGATAATAATAATAATAAATTGCATAGTTTACAGTAATAAGATAATTTTGTTTTAATATATACGCTAAAAGGAAAGTATTTTTATTAGACTTTATATGTGTGTGTATATATATATGTAAGTTCAAAGCAGAAAATATATAGATAAAGATTTTGGAAAGTAGGAATTTTTAAAATGTTTAAAGTTTAGGTAAAATTATATTTCTAAATCTATATAAGTTGTTTTATATATAGTTTGAAAATAAAAATAAATTAATTATACAAACCTTTTAAATCTACTAGTTTATTCTAAAATTATGTATTTAAGGTGATTAGCTCAGTTAATTATCCTGTGAAATTTATTTTAGTTACTAAACGATTTTTTTTAAAGAAAATTGATTGGTTTAAATTAAATAATTAGTTAATTAAATCTATTGAATGGTAATAAATTTGTTCGATCCATTCAAATATTAGTAAACCGTATAAATGTTTATACAAGGCCAAAATCGTGAAGAAAACAAGTTGAGATGGAAATGGGTTGCAAACAAATAAAAGGTGAGTTAATCTCACTCATTTGGATTACCTTTTAAATTTAAATATTTAAATTATTGGTTGTTTGATGGAATTGATGATGTATTATCTGTCTGGATGTGATTTTACATATAGTAGTATATATATATTGGAGTGATTGATTTTCCGCATTATATAGCGGATGAGACCCTATGCGCCCCGCATAATAGCGGATGACCATTTATACCGCGATATCCTGCCTTGAAGTGGGATTGGTATTTAAATTGTTGTGCTAACATCTATGGATGCAGGGAAAACAGGTTGGAGGGATCCAACTGGATTCCTCAAAATATTTAGGTTGTTTTAGTATTATGTGATATGATTTATTTGATAATCTGTGATAGATTATATCGGTATTGAAAATATTGGATGCTACGATTTAGTTGAATATATTTGGGTATACCGAGTTATCAGTAATATATAGATTGGATTTTGAAGGGTAAAAAAGAAAATTCTTAAGTAAATAATAATAGAGGATTTGGATAAATGAATTGGAGAGGGACAAAAGTTGATTTTTAAATTCGAATAAATAAATTCCAAGTATGGGAAAGGAGATTTTTGAATAAATGGGAATGAATGAATATTTAAACTTAAGTGATATTATTTAAAGGAATAAAAAAATTATTTTTAAATACAGGGTTTAAATGGCTTGGGAAGAAATAAAAAAAGAATTTTGAAATAAAGTATGAAATTGGTATTTCAAGTTTAAATAAGATTTTAAATCATAATAAAGGAGTGAAATCTGGAAATTAATAGGTTTTAAAATAAATTTGGGTAAGTAAAGGAATTATTTTAAATGGAGTTAGTTTTGAAAATCAATTTCGAAAACTGATTAAGTGTTTGAAACTGCGATTTAAAAAGAGGATGAGACTATGGAATTTATAAACTGGATTTATAAAATGAAATAAGATTTCAATAGATATTTGATAGTATAAATTCATGATGGAAATTTATAAAGGAATGGGTAATTTAAAAAAAAATAAACAGTGGTTTATTTTTAAAGGTTTGTAAGAAAAGTGTATTTCCCTGAAAAGCCAAGTACGTTTTCAAGCAGATTTTTAAGTATAAATTATAAGTTTCAAAGTTGATTTTAAATAAATAATGTTTTTGGGAGAAATTATTTTCTTAAATTGTTTTAAAATTTTAAAAGCAAATATTTATTAAGTTAATTATAGAAGTTATTATTTTAAAGATGTAACTAGTATTTGATTTAAAAGAAGGTTATTTAATAATTATAATCTATCTAATAATTTTATTTTAAAATTAGTTTTGGCTTAGGTTTTATATGAGAAATTTATTATAAAGTTTCATAAATAGTATTTTAAATAAAGTGTTTTAAGTTGTTTTTATTTTTGAATGTTTTTAAAAGTAAATATATTTTTGGATAAAGTGATTTAAATTATTTTAAAATCTAAAGTACTAAGACTTGGTGGTTTTGAGCGGAAATAAAACAATTGGGTGGAAATTTATTTCCATGAGAGAGAATGCGATTTGAAGAATATTTTCAAAGGAATTAAAGTGTAGAAAATATCTTGCAAAGATATTTTGAAATAAAAATTTGGGAAATTATTAAGATTGATGGTTGTTTGTGGATGCTGATTTATAGTTAAATAACTGGCTATCAAAATTGGCCAATTCACTGATCGTTTCGAAGAGACCGGGATCGGGATTAATTTCTCGAAAACCACTTCGACCCGATTTGAACGTTTTTGTGAGGAATACAAGAGCTAAGAGTCGAAGATGAAAAAGTGAAGTGCAAGGGCTAATCGCTACTAATGCTGAGGGTGATTTCAAAATGGATGTAGTTGGAGTAGTGCCTTCGGTTCCGTTCGGACCCGAAACGGACTTGTATGGACGAATGCTATCAGAACATTGTCAGGAGAACGAGGGGCATTCTAAGTGAATATGTGCTAAAAAGGTAACGCATAGCCTCGAGCCTCATCAACTGGGAGTGGTTTCTCACGCTGATAGTTCTAAGTGAATATGTTTATTTGTGGCGTGGTCTTACGAGATACCTTTGATTTCAAAGGATTTTGGAAAACTTTAATAATCCAATTGAGTGTGTTTTCTCACGCTGATTTTCCAAACTAACTCGGGTGTTATTTAATTATAATGCTCGGGTCAGACCGAATATTATAGAGTACAGATTTTGGATGGATTGTTACGGAGCTCAGGAGATGAGTTGGATGACGAGGCGTATTTCTGTAGATTTATATTTCGATTGTGCAGTGTATGCTGTATATTTAGCTTTGAAAGGACAAGATATTATGACTGTCCTGAATTGTGTGGTTGATTTGCATTCGACTCTGATGATGTAACGTATAAACAGATATAGTTCTTTTTGTTTAAAGATCAGTCATTTATCTATTATATATTGTTCCGCTGCGATTGTGAGATTCTGATATCGTTTTCTATTTCTTTTTCTACCCCCTCCTTCTTTAACCCTAATGATTCGGTTTTCCAGCATTCGATTGTTCGACATTGGATACAGTGGACATATTGATGTCGATTTTCGGGCGTCAAAAAATCGGGTCGTTACACCCACCAAATGAAATATATGATGTATCTAATTCGAAATCAATAATCCAAGTAAAAAATGACGCTATATAAGATAAATTATGCTATTAAATATGATGGTAGAGTAAATTTAAACCAAATTCAAATCACACTAATCCAAATCCAAATCCAAATCAAACCAAACTAAAACACAAAAACTTGCTTAATCCAATCCAATCAAATTTAAACATTTAAATTTAAACCTAATAAACACAAAAAACAAAACTAAATCCTAATAAATCAAACTATTACGTACTAAAGTTAGAACTATGGCTTTCTTTTGATATTGGAGACTTATGGATAGGACAGAAAGGGTACTAAAAATAGAAACTGCCTTTTTGTTCGACGAGATTCCACCTCGATCGAACCATACTTGGCCCATGCATTTTACTTCATCATCATCTTCTTCCTCTTCCTATTCCTCCTTCACTTCTTCCTTTTCTTCATCATCTTCTTTTTCCTTATTATTCATTGGATTGTGGATGAAAAGATTTGGAGTATCTTCTTCGATTACTATTTGATTTGTTGGATTATCAAGTAGATATTTATGGAGATTCTATAGAATTTGCAACAGTTTCTCTTGTTCTTTTAAGAGGCGTAGTTGTAGAGCCTCTATTTCATTAAGCATAGTAGTACGGGCTTCATTCATCCTCAATTTTGGATACTTTGGCTATGGTGATGTTCTAGAGAGGGTCTTCAGTGGGAGCTTGAAGGAAAAGGGTGGATTAGGTTCTTTTGGGCGCTTGATGATAGAGTTATGGTAAGCCTTAGGGGCAATTATGTAATTAATTACATATATCTAACTCGTTGACTAATATTTTTTGAAATAAAGTCATTTTCTTTCTATTATCTACTTGATATAGTGTGGTTATATTAATTAATTAATTTAACTAAAAGTGTTTTTATAGAAAATCCATAAATGATATGTTTTGTGATAATAGTTATAAAGTGTTGCGTGAGTAATTTATCATAATAAAATTAAATATTCCATTTTAAATGTTCCTAGTTAAGATGCATTGAGACTAGATATCGATGTATCCATCAAGACTAGAGTACGTAACACCCTTCAAATGATGGATAGTGTATTACTTATGACTTCTGAGGGCACCAAGGGTTTACATACTAATAGTTATTAGATAACTATGGAACGACTCATTCGATAGTTTTCTAGGGTTAATATAACTAAGGTCAAACAGAAATGTCGATGTGAATAATTTACACAGTTCTTTCGACTTGGGAATACTGTGAATCTTTAGTGCGAAAGTTCTACTTTGATTATAGACAAATCATGACAAAACATCCATTAAATGACTATAGTTGGGTTGAGTGGAAGTATTGGTAGTGAAGCACTATTCAAGAAAGAATTCATCTTCTCAGTTATATGGGATTAGTATCAAGGTCGACTCAAGTCAAGCCAAAGTTAAATCTTCGACCAAAGTAGTAAGTTAATACACACACACACATTTATTTATTGTTATTTATGGTACAATATATATAAATAAATAAATATTTCCTGCAATATTTAATATAAAACATATTATATATATGTACATATATAAATGATCATTTAAAATTTATAACTATATGTTCATGCACGTATTTGATAACATACAATACATACAAGCTGAGCTAATGTGTCTGTTGCGATGTAAATCCTAACATCTATATAAGGGTATGTTATTCCCTACACGGATTGCTACGTTGCACATGCACACACAAATATATGTATATAGATGATACAATCATACATATATATGTATACTTATATAAATAAAACTAAGATTAGATAAATCCAAAAATACAATTTATAAATTTAATAAAATCTTTGTGCACAATCTGTAAACTGCAATTTTTAAAGTTAGAATATATTTTGACATAATAATATTTCACGCCACGAATAAATTATTAATTAATGACATTTCGTGAATCAATCAATTCTAATTAAAGAGAGAAAATGAAAGGTTTCTCTCTCTATTTAATGTAACTTATGCACTCGATTAATTACTTGTTTTAGGAAAAATATCGAAAGTTTCCTTCCCTATATATTGAATCTCATGAATAAATGTTAGGTGTATTTGATGCACTATACTATTTAAAAAAAAATTATTTATAGCTTCCCTTTAACTAATTTAAATAAAATAGATGATTTTATTTTAGCCAAATTTAGAAACGTTCTAAATGAAATTTAGAGTTCATAGGCCCATTAAAGATTCAAAATGGTAAAAAAATTTAAAATCCATCAATTTCTTCCGTTGTGAGTTGGCCTAATTCCTTCAATGGTATCAGAGCCCAGTATCCTATATTGTCTAAATTTAACATGTTAGGGCTAACTAATTATGCTTGCGCACTTAGTACGGTGTCTAGAAAGGCGATGTTTGAGATTGGAATTAGGTAATCATGTACTGTATCCTACCTGGTTACATGCTTGGCCTTAAAGGTAAAGTGAGCCTGAAGGTTGCCAGATAGAAAAGGCCCAATTTGAATCGGGCCTTGGGCTGATTTTCAAAATATTTTTAAAAATTAAGACAAGATTTAAAATAAAAACATATTTATTATAAAAGGTTACAAAATAACATAAATTTTTCAAAATATTTGAAGAGATAATGAAAATTCCAAAATGTTTGAAACTTTTTAAATATTAATTTAAAATTTTAAAATTTATTTATAATATTAATAAAATAAATTAATTAAATGAGTAAGTTAATTAATACTTATATGCATGTATTATGTATGTTATTTCACTTTATAGTGTTTAAGATAACAAAAATATACATCTATGTAAGATAAATTTGGTAATTGATATAATTTAATTAAAATCATTTAATTAAATCAATTAATTAGATAAATAATACACATACTTAAGACATATGTGTTATATTGTAAAGTTATAGTAGATATGTTCAATATAAAAGTTGTATTGGAATACTAATTTAAAACTAATTAAAGAGTTGATTATTTAAAATTAATTAAATAAGACTTAATTGATAAAAATCATACATAAGACTGCTATATATCAAATGCCAAACAATCGAATGCTGGAAAATCGAACCATTAGGGTTAAAGAAGAAGGAGGTAGAAGAACAAATAGAAACAATATCAGAATCTCACAAACGCAGCGGAACAATATATAATAGATAAATGACTAATCTTTAAAACAAAACAAACTAAATCTGTTTATACACTACATGATCAAAGTACAACAAAATTTATAACACACCACTGGACAGTTATGATAACCTGTCCTCACAACACCGACTTCACAGCTAATCAAACACAGTGAAATATACTTCAAATAC
The DNA here is from genome assembly GCA_030765085.1 of Allium cepa. Classification (NCBI taxonomy): domain Eukaryota; kingdom Viridiplantae; phylum Streptophyta; class Magnoliopsida; order Asparagales; family Amaryllidaceae; genus Allium; species Allium cepa. The sequence continues at coordinate 563,913,270 of CM060939.1, forward strand.
GTGAGATACTTCTCGCCATCCAGCTTGTTCCTTGAGCTCCATAGTAGTTCATCCAGAATCTGTATTCTATATACCCAGTCTGACCCGAGCATTATAGCGAAATAACACTCGAGTCAGTCTGTGCAGTGACCCGACTTCCTAACACTAGAAAGTCGCATCACTAATTAAGAAAGAAAGGGACAGAAGAAGAAAAGAAAGAGAAAGAAGAAACACAACGACATCAGAGAACTCACAGCGGAACGAATAGAATATAATATATTACATAAAATATTACATAGTATCATATTACATCAGAATACACAACTTATACAACATCTGTCTAACTATACAACTCAAGTACACAAGATACAGATACCATACAAATACAGCGGAACCATAATATATCTACTCGTGGAAGCCTCCTGCTCCATATCTCCTCCAGAATTCGTCAAGCAAACCTGAATCACTCGACTACTCATACATAATATGAGTACCCAAGAGTTTAATAAAACAGAAAATAAACACTCGGGTCAGACAGGGGTCTGGTGTGAGTAAACGGGTTAAAATTGCTTAACTTTAGAAAAACCTTTGAAAAGAAAAAGTATCACGTAAGACATCCCACACATAAACATGGAAAAGTTTTTACCTTACGCTAACCAAAACATTTGATAGGAAATCCAGTGATATTATAATAGTGTCTAGGGTTTTCAAAACAAAATGCAGAAATAACTGGAATGCTTACATCTCACGTTCCAACATAGTTGGGCACGATCAAAACCGTACAGGTACTTATTGGATTTTGGATTCCATCAATGGCAGGGCTACCGAGGTACCGCCCATCTCAGTACGTGGCCTGGATCACCGTACCGAGGATTACTCCCAATCCCTTGCAACACAAGGCCGGGACCATTCCTTACTAAACAGCCCTGAGTAAGATCACCCCGTGATTGGCGCGACCAACCACCCACTAAGCCGAAATAAAAGGAACATCTAGCAGGAATGACCTCACCCTGAAATGGGTGCTACCTACCCAGCCTTGCTGCACCTCCCCTGTTTTAGCCATTCCCGGGTTGATGAGGCATGAGGCTGCCATTACCTTTATAGAATAGATCTATCTTTGAATGCTCATTGTCCACTTGACGATGTTCTGAAAGCATTCAATCCATACAAGTTCGTTCCGTGTTCGAACGAAACTGAAGGCACTATCTCGTTGCACTCATTTTGGAATCACTCTCAGAGTCAACGACCATAGCCTTGCACTCCGACTCACCATCTCGAACCTATAAGTACTATCTCCGTCAAACTCATCATGGAATCACCCCCAGAGTTATACTGACGTATAGTTCTTACACCTCGAGTGTTCACTAGCTCCACTTGGATTCACGACCTAACGTTTAATTTGGACGATGAGGTTTTCGGATATCCAAATATGGAAACCCATCCCGGTCTTACCAAAACCAAACGCCATTTTAATGTCCAAGTTGTTTAAGGGATATAAAACAATTAACTTATATTCAGGATGATATAAACATATAGATGAATAACATTATCACAATAGATAATTCATATCAAACATACATCTCACAAAGCAGCATATCACATAACAGAGATATCAAAATCATCCAATATCAACCAATCATCCAATATCAATCATCCAATATAACCAGTCATCCAATATCAATCAATCATCCATAAGCAGAATTGATTAACTCTTAAACCAATTGGATTAACTAAATCCTTCTTTATTAATTTATTCCAAACAAATAAATTAATCATCTCTTAAATATCTTCCTTGATTAATTATCTTATAATTACATTCAAGTAATTAACCTTAACCATACACAGTAATTAACCTTTAATTACTATCATTAATTACAATAATTAATGATCCTTCATTTACTTCCATTAATTAATTAACTATGATTAATTGCATTTAACCTTAATTAATTACAATTAATTAATCATACTTAGATTAATCACTTTTATTAATCAACCTTGATTAATTATTAATTATATTAACTAATAATCCTTAATAATTCCTTTAATAAATAATTAACTTGTAATTAATCAACTCATTAATCATAATTAGTAATTAATAACTTGTAATTACTTATCTTAATTAATTAACATCTTAATTAATTATATTAACCCTTTGATTAATTAATTTAATTAAATAAATCTTTAATTACTTCATTAAGTAATTATTAATCAATTAAATTAATAAATAATCCTTAATTAATTACTTTATTAATTAATTACATTTTTAATTAATTACACTTAGTAATTAATCATAAAATTAATCACATTCATTAATTAATTAATCACATTAATTAATTAACAAAAATTAACTAAGTAGTTAACTCTCAAATAATTACATAATTAATTATCTTCTAATTACTTCCATTAATAAATCTTGATTACTCTCTTAATTAATTACTTAACAAATAATTAATTCCATCATTAAATAATTCTTAATTCATTAATTAATTACTCCATAATTAATTAACTACAAAACAATTATATTGACAAATTCCTTAATTAATAACATCTAGTGATTAACCATTAATCACTTCCATTTAATTACTCCCATGAGTAATTTCCACTAATTACTTCCATAAGTAAACTCTCTTTCCTTAATTGCATTCAATAATTAACCATTAATTACTTCATTAAGTAATTACACTCAATTAATCTATAATTAAGTGATTATTTGAAATTAAATAATCAACTAACTAATTATTTAAAATTAATTAAATAATTAATTAACTAACTTCTTATATTTCAAAATCCTTAATTAATTAAGAAACATTACTCTTAAATAAACTTACTTATTAACAAATCATATTTTAATTAAGTATTCTTAAGTTCATATCAAAATAGTTTAACATTATTTATCTTCATAAATAATTTATTTGAAATTAATCAAATTTTAAAAACAAATTATTGACTTTGGTTTTCAAATCATAACAATATCCTTATTTGAAAATAAGGCATTTAAAATCAAATTTAAAATTTAAAACATTTAAATAACCTAAGTTAAACTTATTCATTTTAAATAAAATTTGAAACTTTATTTTTTAAAATAATTACTTAAAAATTTGCTTTAATATTTAAATTCAAATATTTCCTTCTTAAATTAACATTCAAAAATTAAATGAAGTTAATTACTTCAAAAAGAAATCATTTAAAAAAATTTAAAATTTAAAAATAAATTCAATTAATACTTTTAAAGTTTAATTTACATTTATTTCAAACAACAACTTTTAACTTTGAAAATTTGTTTATTTTATAAAACTTGTTTATAATTTAAAAACTTGATCTTAATTTATTTTAACCTACAGTTTTTAATTTGCAAACTTTATTATTACAGTACTTAACATTATACAGTACTATCAGAAAAAACAATATGCGACCAAAAAAAATCTCGAGACGATCACCCTACAGACTTGTGCCTACCCTGAAGCAACCCAGCACTCCTTCTACTTCGAGTCGCCCGCGATGCTTGCACGAATCCATTCCCGAGAGAACCTCCGTCTTCCCCAAACATAATTCACAGTGCACAAGAACGTGCACGGTGGACCTACGCAAGTAACTCCGGCCGCCGTAGGACGTCGCGACCGACGTCGACTGTCACTCTAACACACACGAGCATAATAATACACCCAGATCGAAGAACAAACACACGAAACAGAAACCGACCATCTAGCTCGAAAATCTGCAGTTGACTCGAACCATAAACCCAACGCCGCCGCCAACCTCTACATCGATGAACCTCGCCGACATACCTGATGATGCCCCACGCTTCGCCGAACAAAACCCCCACGTCGCGATCACCTCCGGTACCATATCCAAGTCGCGATTGACATGACAGTCCAGCCGAAACAAAACCCACTAAAACCCCAACTCGCTCGATTTCGAACAATTTATCCATTGGAAAAATTCAAAACTATTTTTCCCAACATCCACATCTCAAAAACAAGCTTCGACCCTGAATTCATCTTCAAACATTAATCGAATCATCGAACATTTACCCATATGTCGAATCCCTTCAACACCAAATTCCAAATTGAATATCAATTTAAAAACTACGAATTACATGTTAAAAATCATAATTCCTAACATCTAATCCATTCATGCTATCCAAAACAAAAATTAAGATCATTGATTTTCTGACATGAATCAAAATTCACTGTATTTTCCAATTTAAAAATTATATGTGAATTTAAATTTACAGTAACTATTTTTAAAATTTATATCTAACATTAATACACAACTTTCATTTGATCATCAATGTGAAATAATGATGTTTAGTGGAAGATTTTAATTTTTCTTTGAAAAGAGGATTCTGGACTTATAAAAAAAGCAGAAGACGGAGTACATAAATTTACAGAGGTACTGGAATTCACTGATAATTTCACATTTCTAACTTTGCATACACAACAATATTCAAATAAACAAATATTCATAATTATAGCCAAATTCACCACATGCAAAAATAAATTTAACTAGAATATGATTAAAACTGTTTTTAAGAGATTTTACTCACCATTAAAATTTGCAGGCACACAACAGTTTATTGAATTTTCCAGGCTAGAACTATTATCCGAAAAAATACTTTGATCTTGCTTGCTGAAGAAATTGGATGCATGCTTACAATTGATGTATTAAACTTGCTGTTGCTGTTGATCTTCCATTTAGTTGTAGTTTGAAGATTTTAGATCTAATTGTTGTGAAGAACATTAATTTGCAAATTTGAAAAACTTTCCAGTTGAACTTCAGATTTTATCTTTGCATGCAGATTTAGTTTCAAGTTTTCAATTTTAGATTTGAAAGTAGTTTTACTAATTGCCATTATGTTCAGCTGAAAATAGAAAATAGGAATTTGAAGAAGAAGTGTATGATTCTATAAAAAAATAAAAATTTAGAGATGACACTTGTTTACATTCTTACATTTGTCAACTATATTGTTTAATAGCTTTACATATGTCAACAACATGTTTACACATGTTATTAAGTATTTTTAATAAATTTTTATTTCATTTAAAAGATAATATAAGCTTAATTATTTAAGTTACTTTATACTTGTATTTTAAAAATCTAAAACATTTATATATATACATTTATAACCATTTTAAATTTAAGCATATTAAAGAAAACAAAACGAAACTTTATTTAAACTATCATATTAAAAATAAACAATTATCTTATATTTGAAAACAATTGAATAAATCTAAATTAACTTTCGAAAAATAATAGTTCTAAACAAAGCTTTAAATTATAATATTCATACATATATAAAGTATCAGTAGATTAAATTAAATTTCAAAACAACTCAAATTACAACATATACATACATACATATATATATATATATATATATATATATATTACAATTTGAAAATTCATCTTTTATTAAAACAAAAGGCATTTCTATTCACACCAATATATATATTATAAATAGAATAAGAATTATATTAGCTTTGAAAAATAAATCTAATCAATTTTGCTAGATTAAATATTTATTATCATTAAAAAGATTAAATTTACCAATCTAAATTAAAATTACAAAGAAAAATTATCAAATCAATTACATTATTAATACAGATTATTAAATTGATATTGCCTAAAATTCCAGGTCATTACAATCCTCCCCCCTTAAAAGAATTTCGTCCCCAAAATTTAAAAAGTAAAGGTAATTTTAATAACCCAGCAAAGATTTTAAATTTCAAACAGCAAAGTATACCTATCGTCCAGTTACTAACAACCATAGCAATCAATCAAACAAACAAACCTAACAAATTATCCTGACACAAATCAGAATAAATCTCAAATACTATCTAGAGTTTCCTAAGTATAAATCACCGGGTGACTCGCTCTACAGAAGCTAAACAAACTACACCACCTAAATCCAGAGCTCCTCTCACCTCTAGATCCACTAATTTGAACATAACATCAGACTATACCCAAGTCTAGCATAACTTCCAAAACCCAACTGAACTGCAGATTTAACAACCAACGATGAATCTTACACGTAGTCCCTCATAGATACGTGAAATACAATGAATTCCAGCTATACAAACGGGCAATTCAGTCTTATCCTATCAAAACACAGATAAGAAGTCTCAAATGCCTCAGAACTAACCGCCCGATCTTATCCAATTACTACTCCCTTAACCAGAGAAATCTTAACAACAATGATGTCTTCCACTTCGAATTCCAAACTCCTTATCTCATATCAGCATATCTCAACAAACTATCCTGGGCTGCCCATCCTCTTCCTGATCAGCTCAACCTATGCTGATGCTTCCAGAAACAACTAGACCAAAAAAAACCAGTTCCTGAATTCTATCCAACAGAAAAGTCTTCCAAGATCCGTCGAAATCCAGAACACAAGCTCTACTTCTCAAGCAATATCAAACTGAACTTGCTTCCTTCCATACACAGCTGCTACCTCGCTTCCACTGCACAACTCTGATTCTGAAATAGATGAGAATACTGTTGATGAACACACGTAAAAACTTATCCAATATATCCGAAAAACTTTGTTCATCAAATCCATAAAATTTTGTGACCCATCTGACTCGATCACACAACCCTACAGCAGAAATCCAAACTCAAAAACTAAATCTGACCTATCCAAATTCCAAAAATTTCTGAGCTGCAGCACCAACTCCTCCTTCCCCAGAGCCATCCTACTACCAGGCAAACTACCAAAATCGCTTCTGGAACCAAAACAATATGGAACTCAACTCCAGATGCAGACAAACTTCTTGTTACATCAGTAGCTCCTACTTCCACATGAGAACCCTCAGTCTCAAACAAAAGATAGCCCAAGAAAAATTCCCAAACTAATTGCAAGTCACTTTTGAGATCCTACCTAGTTCGGATTCCAAAAAAACCGTCCTCTCTTTACCAATTAGAACAGCTTTAAGCTTCTCCAAACAAGGTTAACCCTTCAAGAAAACTTCACCAACTGCCCGGACTGCTGAAAGAAAAACCACAAAGATTCCCGAACCACCGGAGAAACGAGCAATACTGCTGCTTTCAAACACTATCTCGAAGATACTGCAAAGCTAAAAGACCTTCTAAATAAACAATTATCTTATATTTGAAAACAATTGAATAAATATAAATTAACTTATGAAAAATATTAATTCTAAACAAAGCTTTAAATTACAATATTCATACATATATAAATTATCAATAGATTAAATTAAATTTCAAAACAACTCAAATTATAACATATACATATATATATATATATATTACAATTTGAAAATTCATCTTTTATTTAAAACAAAAGGTATTTCTATTCACAATATATAGACCAATATATATATATTATAAATAGAATAAGAATTATATTAGCTTTGAAAAATAAATCTTGTCAATTTTGCTAGATTAAATATTTATCAACCTTAAAAAGATTAAATTTACTAGTTTAAATTAAAATTATAAAGAAAATTTATCAAATCAATTACATTATTAATACGATTATTAAATTGATATTGTCTAAAATTCTGGGTCACTACAGTCTGGAAAAAACCAGAGTGAGAAATCACACACAATTGGATTATTAAAGTTTTCAAAATCTTTTGAAATCAATGGTATCTCATAAGACTACGCCACAAATAAACATGCCGGGTTTTTACCATACGATAACCAAAATATTTTTATCAAATCAATCTGATATTATAATAGTATACATAGAAAGTAAAATAGAATCGAGCTGAAATGCTTGCATCTCACGTTTCAGCATAGTTGGGCACAATCAAAACCATATAGGTGCTTATTGGAGATTGGATTCCATACAAAGGCAGGGCTACTAGGGTACCGCCTGTCACATACGTGTTCTAGATCACCGTACCGAGGATCCACCCTGATCCCCTACATCACAACACCGAAGCTCCCCCTTACTGGATTGTCCGAATAAGATCCCCCACGGTTGGGATTAGGAACCGTCCACACAGCCGAATAAAAGGGACCTCTAGGCAGGGATGACCTTACCCTAATCGGTTGCTAGCCACTTAGCCTTCTGTGCACCTGCCCTGTTTTAGCCATTCTCGGTTGATGAGGCTCGAGGCTATGTGTTACCTATTAAGCACACATTCACTTAGAATCCCCATCGTCCTCTTGACGATGTTCTGAAAGCATTCGTCCATACAAGTCCGTTCCGGGTTCAAACGGAACCGAAGGCACTACTCCCACTAGATCCATTTTTGAATCACCCTCAGGATTAGCAGCGATTAGCGCTTGCATTTCACTACTCCATCTTTGACTCCAAGCTCTTGTCTTCCTCACAAAAACTTTCAAACCGGTAGAGTGGTTTTTGGGAAATTAATCCCGATCCATCTCTTCGAAATGATTAGCGCATTGGCCAATATTGATAGTCGGTTATTTAACTATCAAATAACATTCACAAACAATCATTAACCTTAATAATTTCCAAATTATTTATTATTCAAAATATCTTTCTACCTTTCAACCCTTTGAAAACATTTTCCGGATTACTTTTATTCGCGGAATGAATTTATGAATATTGTTTATTCCACTAAAACACCAAGCCGTAATGCTTTAGATTTAAAATAATTTAAAATCACTTTTCCCAAACATATATATACTTTAAACATTTAAAATAAAAACCACTTAAAAGACTTTATTTAAATTACTAGTTATGAAATTTTATAATAACTTCTCATGTAAAACCTAAGTCAAAACAAATTTTGAAATAAAAGTTACGAAATTCTATACAACTTTTCAAATAAAACTTTAGCCAAACTATCTTTAAAATAAAACTACTTTATAAAATATAAATATTAATAATTATCTTTTCAAAATAATAATACAAATTAACCTTTTAAAATAATTACTGCTATAACTAATTTAATAAATATTTACCACTAAAATTTTAAACAACTTAAATAATAATTTTCTCAAAAACATTCTTTTTAAAAACAACTTTAAAACTTTTAACTTATACTTAAAAATCTGCTTGAAAACGTACTTGGCTTTTTAGGGAAATACACTTTCTTTTCACACCTTTAAAAATAAACCACTATTTATTTTAAAAATAAATTACCCATTCCTTTATAAATTCCCATCCCTAATCTACATTTCCAAATTATCCACTTATAAATATTTCACTTTGTTTATAAACCCCATTTATAAATTTCATAATCCCATTCTCCTATAATCCCTATTCTAAATACTTAATCAGTTTCAATTTGATTTCAAAAATAACTCCATTTTAAAATAAATCCCTTTACTTTCCAAATTCATTCTAAAACCCATTAATTTCATATTTGCTTCTATATTTATGATATAAAATCTTATTTTAAACTGAAATATCCACTTCATTCTTTATTCAAAATTCTATCCTTTTATTTCTTTCCAAACATTTTAAATCTTAAATTTTGGAAATCAAATCCTTATATTTTTTAGATAATATTACTTAAGTCTCCAAAACGTTTTTATTTCCATTTATTTAAAATCTCTATCTTTATTTCTGTGACACCCCACCTCTATACCCACGCTAGCCAAGAATACTACGGTGTAGTGCTGTCAACTAGCGCGGAGAATAAGGCTGTTGAGGAGCGACCATCCGTGTAATTTCTTATCACACGGTGGCTATAAAATGATCTTCGGAAACAAATATAGAAGTAAGCATAACATGCGAATCAATCACAGATATCCATATCACAAAGGCGGAAAGAGATATGAATATATATCACATAAAAGTGTACATCAGAGTAGTGGTCTAAAAAGATCCACGATAATACAAAAGAATAGCAACGCGTGCTATACAAAAGAATACAACTATGAGTCTATATCTCAAGTGTAAACAACAAAAGCTGCTAATCTAAACAAGTAGCCAAAAGTCTGAGTAGTGAATCACTGGGGGAGGAGTCAAGCAGTAGCACCTGTAACATCTCGGCCTGACCCGAGTATTATTTATAAGAAAATAATAAACGGATCAGTCTAGCTATAAATATCAGATGACATGATATAAAATAAAAGATATGGCATAAACATAAAATATCCATATTGACATACTACTATAAGTATGCAATTAATGATCAACAGGAGATCAACCGATAAGAGATAAATCAATATCACAAGAATCTTCTCAAAGATCCAAAGAGGGCATCATACCCTAAACTTGTACTCATGACAAGTCAAAGAGATAAATTCCAGAAATCAACACAAGAAATCCAGAAATCATAAAAAGGGAAAGAGGCCTATCACATGACGGTCCGAAGACCATGGGGAGCTACCCCACATGTGTGAATGGAATCACACACATTGAGGTCAAGACTAACCAAAAAGCAGAAAGGTATGTGTGAATGGAATCACACAAGTGGTGTCTAGTCTAACCTTGCAATGAAAGAGACATCGCGCAATTGCTAGTCTAATTCATAAAGCGATCATCAAGATCAACGAGAAGTGTCAATTACACTAAGCTAGTAAATATAGAAGTTTAGCTTCATGTCCCATAACCACTTGCTTAACTTAAATATTTACGAACAAACTGTAAATCTTCACTAATAAAATTGTCACAAGAGGTTCAATCGAACAAGTCCAAGAATTAACCGACGAAGTGAACGCAAGCGTTTCATACCACTTGTTTTACTAAGTCGTTTAATTAGATTTCTCATCCGAGTGAGGTAAAGGCTTGTATATACTAATAGATTGGAAAACGGTTTAAGAAAAGAGCTTTGTTATTAAAAATAGAGTTGAAATTGTTTGTTAAAAGAGTTTTGATATTTACTACTAGTATTGAAACCTTTATATTATAAAGTGACAAAACACATAAGCAAGTGTAGAAACAATCAGTCACAAAGATCGCATACGGAGATGCGAATAAAATCCAAGGAAATCAGCTCAATGTTTTTCAGATAAGATCCCCTACGGAGGGGGGGTCCAGGGGGGTGGCAACCCCTAAGGTGGGGGTGCGGGGGCAACGCTACCGCTTACGGGGTTCGACCTGCCCGGTCAGGTCGCGGGGGTCCAGGGGGCAGCGCCCCGTCCAAAACGGTACGACCTAGTGAAGACAAAAAGAGGTCTAACGACCTAAGAGGAATAGGGTCGAGCGACCTAATGGTTGCGACCTAGGGGTCTAAGGGGTCAAACGACCTAGTGGTGTTCGCGAGTTAGCCGAAGCGAGCGACCTAAGATAGACGAGCGACTTAAGGATCTCGCGACCTAACATTTGAATAGGTCAAGCGACCTAAGTGGTCAGGCGACCTAAGGTCTTACGACCTAACGACCTACGGTCTAAAGGCCACGCGACCAAGAGGATCTGCGAGCTAACGAGGCCGACCTAAGGTGCAAGCGACCTAAGGGACAACGGGCTAAAGTATGGTACGCGACCTAAAAGATGGCGCGACCTAAGGCGAGAGCAGGTCGAGCGACTTAAGGCGATGCGCGACCTAAGACCTAGCGACCTAAAGGGATGCGCGACCTAAGAGAGGCATCAGGTCGAACGACTTAAGGGTGATGCGACCTACGACCTAAGCTCAAATACGAGCTACGAGCTAGCGACCTACGACCTAAGCTCAAATGCGAACTAAGGCCTACGACCTAAGGCCCTAACGTACTAACATTTGTCGCGACCTAAGTGGTGACGACCTAACAAGGAAAGGCTGAGCGACCTAACGCTGCAGAGGGGATTTAAGGCCAGAAACGACCTACGACCTAAACCCCATACGACCTAACGTGAAACGACCTAACTCCGAAGTGAAGATTCAAGGCAGTGCGACCTAATGCGATAACACGCGAACGACCTATGGGTTAGGTCGCGAACGACCTAAGGGTTAGGTCGCGAGCGACCTAACTCCGAACACACGAAAATGGCCAGAACGACCTAAGTGCAGAAAATTCACCAAAACGCTAAAAATTGGAGTTTTTTCGCCAATCCAATCCAACCCAAATGCAAATGTTCATGCTAAAGTGATAGGGAATCATTCCCAACAACACAATATAGTTATAGACTAGATTTGTGAGATAAAAATCTCACCTTTGCTCCAAAACCCAATGAAAATGAAGAACAAAGCTTGAAGGCAAATGGAGAAGCAACCACAAGCTTGAATCCGATGTCTTCTTCTTGAATTTGGAGTTGAATGTTGGAGTTGCAATAAAACAAAGACTTTGGAATTTTAATTTCTCATTCCATTCACCATTTTTGTTGAAGCTTTAGTGTTAGGAAATGAAATGAAGCAATGAAGAAGAAGGGGGGTGGAACTTGGGCCTAATGGGCTAAAAGTCTAAACCAAAGGCTCGAGTGAAAAAGTGGTGAAATTCCACTAACCCCAAACATATCAATGTTTATACTTAGAAGATTGCAAACGACGTTTCGAACTCAATGGAAGTGGTCTCGAGTCCTAATTTGACCGTTTGCAAAAAGTAGCTTCGGACCAAAATCCGATTAACGATAAAATATTTAAATAAAATATTTAAATTTAAAAATCGATAAATATGCGGGTTGTTACAGACTCCCCTCCTTAAAGAAATTGCGTCCTCGCAATATATAAGGTGGAAATAAGAAGTAACAACCATAAAAGCATATTAATACTAAAGAAATTTGATATTAGAAGTTCACCTCAAAGAGCAGGAGTAAGCAAGTCCGGATGTGTTCGCTCGATGAATTCTCTGGATTCCCAAGAGCAATCCTTAGGATTTGTGGACCATTGAACCCTCACAAGCGGAACATCCTTATTTCGAAGCCGTTTACCCTCCGAAGCAATAATTCGAATAGGATGCTGCTCATAAGTTAAATTCGGCGAAACTTCAATTTCTTCCACAACAGAAGGCTCAAGAATGGAATCGGAATCCCGAAGGCATTTCCGTAATTGAGAAACGTGAAACATGTCGTGCATAGCATAAAACTGAGCCGGTAATGCAAGGCGACAAGCCATGGAATCTATACGTACGGTGATAGGGAATGGCCCAATATATTGAGGCGCTAATCTTTCCCTATCAACGGGAACGTACAACACCTATCATAGGTGAAACACGAGTAAAATTCTGGACCTAAAACCAGCTTCTCACCGACCTTAAGCCAACAAGAAGGAGATTGGCATAGCATTCCCTAGAGTGCCTCGAAGAATGCCATACCAATACTAGATTGGAAGCTATGATTATAGGAAAATTCAACAAGAGAAATATGATTTTCCCAACTTCCACAAAAATCAAGCACACAACACGAAGAAGGTCTTCCAGAGTTTGGTTCACACGCTCTACTTGTCCATCGGACTGGGGTAATAAGCGGTGCTTAAATTAAGCTTCGTTTCTAAAGCTTTTTGAAGACACTTCCAAAAATCCACTAGTAAACAATGGATCACTATCGCTATCGATAGAAGTAGGAACTCCATGTAATTTAACATCTCCTTTAACAAAGAGTTTGGGCCAAAAGAGGAACGGTTCGGTTAATCCAAACGGGGAATAAAATGAACGGATTTAGTAAGTCTATCTACTATAACCCATAAGTTATCATGACCCGAACGGGAACGGGGAAAGACATCTATAAAATCCATGGAGATTTGGTCTTACTTCCAAATTGGAATTTCTAAAGGTTGCATTAACCCACCATGCCTTTAGTGTAGGGCCTTGACAAGATGGCGAGTCATACAACACTTAACAAAGTTAGCGATATCAGATTTCATTCACTCCAAATAATAAAGTCGCTTCATATCTACGTACACTTTACTACTTCTAGGATGAATGGTAATTTTGGAACGATGTGAATCTTCTAAAATATATTGACGAAGATCACAAATATTTGGTACGATAAGTCTACCAAACTTTTAAATGTCGCCACGAAAATCAATATCGAAGTCTTTCTAACTTTCAATAATAATTTTATCCCTAAGAAGAGCCAGTTCAGAATCTAGCCCTTTGAGCTACAAGAATGCAGTCTAAAAAGAATAAGGAACCTCTAGACTACATAAAACAAGGGATGCATATAAATCGGATTTCGCGATCTCGAATCTCTCAAGTGAATAGAGTCTCGAGATCGTTCCATTCGGATATCACCATAGAAAACAACTACTTGTTGCTTACGACTAGTGCATTGGCAACAAGATTTCCCCTTTCAGGGAGTATATAGAATATCAAGATCATAAGATGCAAGAAATTCGAGCCAATATGGTTGACGCAACTTAATTATGAGAAATAGATATCCCAATGATTTATAATTGAGGTAGAGAACAAATTTCTCCACCAAAGACGATGATGCCAAATATTGAAAGCAAAATCAATAGCCGCGAGTACCAGATCATAAGTGGCATTCCTAGTCTCGATCGGCTTTAAAGATTTAGAAGCAAAAGTGATTGCACGTTCTCTTCAGGAATCACAAGAATAAGAATATTGAAAAGAAGGAATTTTGTCCTCTTTCCCAAAAAGCTAAAACTTTAAAAATCACAATTACCTTTATAGAAAAATTTATAATTTACAAGTCAATTTATTGTGTCTGATTGTCTCATCAAAGCGTTTAGGAAATCTCTATCGATAGCGTTGACAAGTGCATCGACCAGAAATCTTAAAATACTAAATGGGCAATACAACACAAAATTATTTTCTTCTTAAAAAGATTTGCAAAATTTTAAATTTCTATTCTCATTCAAAATTAATAAATATAAGATTGGAATTATTTGAGATATTCATAGAATACTCGATTTATAAAATGGATGAAATAGACTGGATAAATTGAATGACACAATATGTCATTCATATAAATCATAATGAGTGCGGAATGCGGTATGTGGAAGGCTAACTTCCGCAACTCGTAGTGATTGAAATTCGGTGGCAAGGTCAAACTAGAAAGACCTTAACACCACTTAAAAGGTTGCTTAGGTAATGATCCTAAGACAAACTCAAAAATATCGGAGAATTCTCAACCGATATGAATGAGAGAGATATCTCTTTATTCAACATGTGAGCTTAAAGAATAAAATGATGCCATTGATTTGAAATCGAAATCACAAAGGAAAAATATGAATCTGCTTAACAGATTGAAAATATCGAAAATGAATAGTCCTTTCGGAAAAATTGGATATGGGCTTTACAATAAGCCAATCCTTTCACGCAAATCAATTCCGAAACCAAAGCAATGCCTAACATGCAAATTGGTTCGGAAAGAAAAATCACATGAAATAATTTTCGATATCAATAAAAAGCAAGTAGAGTGTTGCAGATCCACTAATCTGGATTCGCAATCCTCAAAGAAGTCATCAAGCCCAAAACATAAAAATAAAGAAAATCATCAAGTTCTTTTGATATAAAAATAATGAGACGAACCTATATCAAAAAGAACTCGAATCGGATAATCGAAAACAAATGAAATCAAGGATTAAATAAGAAATACCTTGACCCAGAAAAGTTTCGTTAGAAGCATTTAGTTTTCCTTCTCTCCTGCTAGGTCGCTTGGGACATGTAGACAAGTAATGGCCCGAGCCTTTACAATAGCGGCAATAGAGAGGTTTTGGGCAATTGATTACATAATGGTCTGTGGAACCACAATTGTAACATCGTTTACGACTAGAGGTAGGTCGCTTGGCTACTGAAGTTCCTGGTTCCACCCTCTTCTTTCTTAAAAGTATGGGGCAGACAGAAATATGATGACTGGCATCTTTGCAATAGCGACAAAAGAGTGGCTCAGGACATTCCTTTGCATAGTGGTCCTTAGAATTACAATTGTAGCATCCTCCACAATTAAGGATTGGAGTCTTTGCTCCAAAAATAGGTTGCTTCCCCTTCTTATCGGGATGAGGGCTTTTGAATTTAATACGCCTCTTCTTGGAAATCCCAATATCACTATCAATCCCTCTATCAGCCTCTTTTTCTTGTAGCATGATATCTACAAGTTGGTCGAAAGGAACTTCTAGTTTCAGAGGTAAAACCATTTCGGGATCCTTATCCAAAGCACAGATAAACCTTTGATTCTGAGCAAGATCCAAAAGTTGTTGGGCAGACATGAATGCGCCATCCAGAGAAGGGCAACTGGATTGACCAGTGCTAGGACTGCTAGAACTAACCATTTCTCTTCCTTAAGAAAGAAAGAAGGAAGAAGAAGAAGGTTATTCACAAAATGAATATCAAGCAATCTTGATAGATAAAACAAGGAATCATAAAGAAAACATGATGAATCGGTATGAAGACTCGAATTAAATCCTAAGGCACAACTCCTAAGAAAGACTTAGGACATGATCCTTGTTAAATTATTCTACAATGTTCCGAAGTTTGGCTCTGATACCAAGCTGTGACGCCCCTATACCCACGCTAGCCAAGAACACTACGGTGTAGTGCTGTCAACTAGCGCGGAGAATAAGGCTGTTGAGGAGCGACCATCCGTGTAATTTCTTATCACACGGTGGCTATAAAATGATCTTCGGAAACAAATATAGAAGTAAGCATAACATGCGAATCAATCACAGATATCCATATCACAAAGGCGGAAAGAGATATGAATATATATCACATAAAAGTGTACATCAGAGTAGTGGTCTAAAAAGATCCACGATAATACAAAAGAATAGCAACGCGTGCTATACAAAAGAATACAACTATGAGTCTATATCTCAAGTGTAAACAACAAAAGCTGCTAATCTAAACAAGTAGCCAAAAGTCTGAGTAGTGAATCACTGGGGGAGGAGTCAAGCAGTAGCACCTGTAACATCTCGGCCTGACCCGAGTATTATTTATAAGAAAATAATAAACGGATCAGTCTAGCTATAAATATCAGATGACATGATATAAAATAAAAGATATGGCATAAACATAAAATATCCATATTGACATACTACTATAAGTATGCAATTAATGATCAACAGGAGATCAACCGATAAGAGATAAATCAATATCACAAGAATCTTCTCAAAGATCCAAAGAGGGCATCATACCCTAAACTTGTACTCATGACAAGTCAAAGAGATAAATTCCAGAAATCAACACAAGAAATCCAGAAATCATAAAAAGGGAAAGAGGCCTATCACATGACGGTCCGAAGACCATGGGGAGCTACCCCACATGTGTGAATGGAATCACACAGATTGAGGTCAAGACTAACCAAAAAGCAGAAAGGTATGTGTGAATGGAATCACACAAGTGGTGTCTAGTCTAACCTTGCAATGAAAGAGACATCGCGCAATTGCTAGTCTAATTCATAAAGCGATCATCAAGATCAACGAGAAGTGTCAATTACACTAAGCTAGTAAATATAGAAGTTTAGCTTCATGTCCCATAACCACTTGCTTAACTTAAATATTTACGAACAAACTGTAAATCTTCACTAATAAAATTGTCACAAGAGGTTCAATCGAACAAGTCCAAGAATTAACCGACGAAGTGAACGCAAGCGTTTCATACCACTTGTTTTACTAAGTCGTTTAATTAGATTTCTCATCCGAGTGAGGTAAAGGCTTGTATATACTAATAGATTGGAAAACGGTTTAAGAAAAGAGCTTTGTTATTAAAAATAGAGTTGAAATTGTTTGTTAAAAGAGTTTTGATATTTACTACTAGTATTGAAACCTTTATATTATAAAGTGACAAAACACATAAGCAAGTGTAGAAACAATCAGTCACAAAGATCGCATACGGAGATGCGAATAAAATCCAAGGAAATCAGCTCAATGTTTTTCAGATAAGATCCCCTATGGAGGGGGGGTCCAGGGGGGTGGCAACCCCCAAGGTGGGGGTGCGGGGGCAACGCCACCGCTTACGGGGTTCGACCTGCCCGGTCAGGTCGCGGGGGTCCAGGGGGCAGCGCCCCCGGCGGGGTGCGGGGCAGCGCCCCGTCCAAAACGGTACGACCTAGTGAAGACAAAAGGAGGTCTAACGACCTAAGAGGAATAGGGTCGAGCGACCTAATGGTTGCGACCTAGGGGTCTAAGGGGTCAAACGACCTAGTGGTGTTCGCGAGTTAGCCGATGCAAGCGACCTAAGATAGACGAGCGACTTAAGGATCTCGCGACCTAACATTTGAATAGGTCAAGCGACCTAAGTGGTCAGGCGACCTACGGTCTAAAGGCCACGCGACCAAGAGGATCTACGAGCTAACGAGGCCGACCTAAGGTGCAAGCGACCTAAGGGACAACGGGCTAAAGTATGGTACGCGACCTAAAAGATGGCGCGACCTAAGGCGAGAGCAGGTCGAGCGACTTAAGGCGATGCGCGACCTAAGACCTAGCGACCTAAAGGGATGCGCGACCTAAGAGAGGCATCAGGTCGAACGACTTAAGGGTGATGCGACCTACGACCTAAGCTCAAATACGAGCTACGAGCTAGCGACCTACGACCTAAGCTCAAATGCGAACTAAGGCCTACGACCTAAGGCCCTAACGTACTAACATTTGTCGCGACCTAAGTGGTGACGACCTAACAAGGAAAGGCTGAGCGACCTAACGCTGCAGAGGGGATTTAAGGCCAGAAACGACCTACGACCTAAACCCCATACGACCTAACGTGAAACGACCTAACTCCGAAGTGAAGATTCAAGGCAGTGCGACCTAATGCGATAACACGCGAACGACCTATGGGTTAGGTCGCGAACGACCTAAGGGTTAGGTCGCGAGCGACCTAACTCCGAACACACGAAAATGGCCAGAACGACCTAAGTGCAGAAAATTCACCAAAACGCTAAAAATTGGAGTTTTTTCGCCAATCCAATCCAACTCAAATGCAAATGTTCATGCTAAAGTGATAGGGAATCATTCCCAACAACCCAATATAGTTATAGACTAGATTTGTGAGATAAAAATCTCACCTTTGCTCCAAAACCCAATGAAAATGAAGAACAAAGCTTGAAGGCAAATGGAGAAGCAACCACAAGCTTGAATCCGATGTCTTCTTCTTGAATTTGGAGTTGAACGTTGGAGTTGCAATAAAACAAAGACTTTGGAATTTTAATTTCTCATTCCATTCACCATTTTTGTTGAAGCTTTAGTGTTAGGAAATGAAATGAAGCAATGAAGAAGAAGGGGGGGGGGGTGGAACTTGGGCCTAATGGGCTAAAAGTCTAAACCAAAGGCTCGAGTGAAAAAGTGGTGAAATTCCACTAACCCCAAACATATCAATGTTTATACTTAGAAGATTGCAAACGACGTTTTGAACTCAATGGAAGTGGTCTCGAGTCCTATTTTGACCGTTTGCAAAAAGTAGCTTCGGACCAAAATCCGATTAACGATAAAATATTTAAATAAAATATTTAAATTTAAAAATCGATAAATATGCGGGTTGTTACAATTTCCATACTCATATTTATTTTATAAAATCTAAAAAAAAAATCAACTTTTATTCTTTTCCAATTCATTCTTTAATTTATCCAAATTCTCTATAATTATTTATTATTTACTTAAAATTCCCTATTTTATTTTCCTTTAAAAATTCCATCTTTATATTTTTGATATCATAATATATCCAAAATATATATACAGCCAAACCATAGCATCTAATTTTCCCCAGTACCAATATAATCTATCTCAGATTTTTAAATAAATCAGATCACAGAATATTAAAACAATCGAAATATTTTGAGGAATCCAGTTGGATCCCTCTAACCTGTTTCCCCTGCATCCACAGAATTTAGCACAATATAAGAATACCAATTCCACTTCGAGGTGGAATATCGTGGTATATGGGGTCATCCGCTACTATGCGGGGTGCATAGGGTCTCATCCGCTGTATAATGTGGGAAATCAATCACTTCAATATATATACTATTATATATAATATCATCCAATAGAATAAATTATTAAATTCATCCAAGAACATCCAATAATTTAAATTTATTCATTTAAATTTATCTAGGCAATCCAAATGAGTGAGAAGAACTCACCTTTGAGTTTTGCAATCTACTTCAATCTCGATTTGATTTCATGATTTTTTTTCTTTTTCCCACCTTGTATAAATGTTATATGATTTATTAATATTTGAACCAAACAAATAATCAATCACCATTTAAATAAATTTAATTAACTAATTATTTAATTAAGCTATTAAGTTCCCTTTTCTAAATATCTTTTAAATAATTAAATAAGCTAACTTTAAAAAGTAATTTCCTTGAATCCATTAATTTAAAATAAACTAGTAAGTCCAAATACACACCTACATTTTGAAATAATGGAACGGTCAAGATTTATTAAGCTTGATTAACTAATAATTTAGTTTTAAACTTAATAAATTTTCCTTTTTGAACTACATATACTCTTGTAAAAATAAATTTCAGATTTCGAAAAAAAATCCAATTTTATGTAAATCATCAACATTTTAAAAACAAATATTTATTAACCCTGTAACAGTACTGTAAAAATTAAAAACAAATATTTAAAAACATACATTGTAAAAACAACATCGTACTACAGAACAAATTTCCTGAAATAGTATATATAGTTGAAATATTTATTTTTCTACTAAATCCTATAAGAATATATATATATATATGTATGTATGTATGTATGTATATATATTTATAAATCAAATAAAACACCTATATCTCAGTGTCAAACCCTCTTCCAAGCACCATCGACCCGACTCCTATTACGACGAACTCCATCCACTTCGATCTTCACAAGATGGGCCCCCTCCTGATGAGCTCAGTCGACCCTACGTAGTCGCAACCTTGAGGGTTGAACTGCCAACACTAAACTGTCTCTTCCCTAACCTCCGTCGAGCATCATGCTACCAGACATGCGGCTACACCACTACCAGAAGAACCATGAGCTACTCAAAATACCGATCTTCGATCCCCCAGGCACGAACAAGTAGAACCCTAGCTCTAGTTTCTATCGTGACGCCCATCAAAAACTTCAATGCGGCATCGAACCCGCAAAGTTTAATGGAGCCACCCACGAACCCCAACTCGGCCCCACGCTAATCGCAAGCCACCTCATCGACTTCACCACGAAATCGACAACGCCATCTGAGAATTCTTGCCAGATTCACTCACGTCCCTCATTAATTAGAAAATATCTCTGGATTTTGAATTGATTTCGCTAGTGCTTCGAGCTACTTGAAATTGACTCGAAAGGAAGAGAGCAGCCATCTTGATTTGAACGATAGAAATTTTTTATTTATTTTTCCTTCGAAGTTTTTTTTGAAATTAAAGAGAAGGGCTTGGCTAAAATTTCAAAGAAAGGATGAGACACGTGTTTACATGGGTGGACAAGTGCCTGAAATGGCCAACTACGTGTTGAATCACAAACTACAGTTATTGACTGGTCAAAATATACAATTTTAGTTTTAGTTTGAATTCAAACGTCTCGAAATCGAGCTAAAAATCTCCATCTCCTATCGAGGTATGCCACTAGACGTTTATAATGTTATACCTCTAATCTGAACGCGATGGAAAAGGTTTCGGGTCCTAACTCGATCGTATGGAGAAGATAGCTTTTTGGACTCTATTATTATACTGAATTTTCGATTTAAATTTCAACGCGTTTACTAAATGTACGACCTCATGATAAATCCGAACACCACGGAATTTGAAATCCGATAATAATACAATATTACGTATTCAATGGAATTGGTTTCCTTGAAATCTGAGACTATGTCTCGTAAGGCTATTTTTAAATATCAATTTAAACGATATATTTTTAAAACTGAACAAACTGCTTTTAAATTCGATTTTAAATTTTTTGTTACCTTCAGTATTGTTAATACAAATTTTATAAACCTTTAAACTATTTTTAACAAGCTGAAAACTCCAGATTTAACATATTACCCAACTTCCAATTATGAAATCCAATAATTTAATTATCCTAATAAATTGTGATATTTGAAATTCATGTTAAAATTACTTTCAAATATTTAAAATCAATTAAATATTTCGATTTCAAATATCATGAAATTCCGGGTCATCACATTCCTCCCCCCTTAAAAGAATTCCGTCCTCGAAATTACTAGTTTAGAGGAATGGTCCAGTACCCTTTTACTATTTTCCCAAAACCAAACGGTTTTAACAACTTGCCAAAACAAATCTTTTTATTAAAGACCCGCTATCACTCCTACTAGCTTTCCAAAATCTTCCATAGTTTTCAAAAGCATTATGTACTCAACAATTCAAATTATAATCCAAATTCAAATTTAAATTATCAAAATTTTCTCAATATTTTTCTAACTCCCTAAATTGGGACGTAGAAAGTATGTTTCTTTAACGAGGACCGACATTGAATTAAGTTTGGTTTTAATGATGTCTGCTCAATATTCACTTTAATTTAATCAACTAATTAACTTTACAACATCATTAACTAAAATGGTTAATTAATATTTAAACCTCATTAATTGAAATGATTAATTAACTTCAAATATCATTAATTAAAACGATTAATTAACTTTAAATATCATAAATTAAAAAATGATTAATTAAGTCCAAATATCATCAATTAAATTGATTAATTAAATTCAAATGTAATTAATTAAAATGATTAAGTAATTTAAACATCATTAATTGAAATGATTTATTTGATTCAAATATTAATTAAAATGATTAATTAATTTCAAACGTTTATGTTGTGAAAATACAAGTTCAAGTTCCACACACACAAAGGTTTAGGGGATCATCTTCAATAAGTGACGGCATAGCGAAATTTGCTACAACAATGCTTAAACAATTCAAATTGCAGTCCATAAGTATTTTCAACTAAACATCAATATAAGTGACATAAGGGGGCAAATAAATAAATATTGGCGAGAAACCTCATAGGGTCTCTCTACAAATATTCCCTGCAAAACAATGGTTACAGATAGTATACATAGTCATATGGGTTCCTTGCAAATAAGATAATGTATCATAGGGTTTTAATTCATTTTGGGCTACTTAAAGGTAATCGACAAAGAAATCCCTTGGATCTAACAATATTCTTTAAAAGAGTGTTGCTTTAAACACAAAATCGGTCTTATAAAGCAGTTTAAACTTTTAAACTTTTGTTTGATAATTAAATAACGTTTAAACTCTTCGTTTCAAAGTAATTAAAACTTAATTAAGTCTTAATTAAATCTTAACTATATTATTAATTAATTAATGATTAAACCCTTTGATAAATAAATAAATAATTAAAATTTTACCTTAAATAAATAAATAAACAAAATTACCCCTTAACTAGTAATTAATCTTTAATTAATTATCTAATTATAATCAACTAACTTGATTAATACTAAGTACTAACTACCTTATTAACTAATGATTAAGTGCTAATTAACTTAATTAATTAATTAATTAAATAATCATTAAATAATTAAATAATGATAATTACTTATCCATATTAAAATAATTTTTGAAAACACTTTTCAAAAATATCTTTAAGTAAAAACATTTTAAATTAGCAAAAATTGTTCGTTTTTACGAACTACATCCATAATGACTATCGCTATATGACCTGTAATTTTGAAAACCTATATTTTTCTTTAGTGACCTTCAAAATTCAATTTTTTTTTTGCAAGTTAAGCGGGGTTAAGCTGGGCCCCTACCAGGTTTATTAAAAACAGAAGAACGTACAAGGAGAAAAGTAAAACGACAACGGAAAAACAAATGAAAAACACAACAACAAGGGAAGACAAACATTACAGAAAGGCGGAAACATGAAAAATAGTGTAGTTGAAATCTATGGTAGCCAGGGATCAAACTCGCTAGCATAGAAACAGTGCTTACTGTCATGCATCCCTTCCACAATAGCAATTTTCAACATTGCCCATACGATAGCTTTACTACAGCACTTCCCATCGAAAACTCTCTTGTTCCTTTCAAACCATGTTGCTTTAAGAAGCCTTTTCAGAATGAAGAAAAAATATAGTCTAACATCATCCTTCCATCCCAGTGCATGCTCAATCAACATCCAGTGATTCAGGTTATTGTGAGAAGGCAAGATACCTTGCACAGCACGTAACATATTATTCCACAGGTGTTGCACATAATCACACTCAAAGAATAAGTGATGAACACTTTCATTCTGTTGTTCACACAGCACACAGGTTGGGGGAACATGCATGCACATACGAACCAGCTTGTCTTTAGTCATCAGAGCATTACTTATAACCTTCCAGTAGATAAGATTATCGCTGGCTGGAGACACTGGAGTCCATGTAACATGAAACCACTTGCAGTCAGGCATAGCCTCAATACCGTGCAAAGAATTGTACACACCACTAATAGAATGAGTTCGGCCGTTCCACAATACCGTATCACGTTCTGGTTGATCATATGAGCATTGTTCATAATGCTTCCAGAACCCTCTGACTTCTTGATTGCTGGAATATGGGACAACCAGCTTCCCATCAACAATATGATCCCTAGCTAGCGCATTAATCCCAATGCCAGACTGATGCTTCTGCTGTAAAGAGAATAGCTGATGAAGAACAACCCCATTGCCAAGCCAAGGCGTAGACCAGAAATTGCAGAGACTCACAGTTGACGATTTAAAGCGAACAAGCGGCAAGAAACTGCGTCTGAGCTTTAAAATATTCCTCCATATCCAGCTGCAAGCGTCCAGAAATTGTTGTGCCTAATGTTATATTTGTTGGTCCATTTGACCCAAAGTGAGTCGTGGTTTTGTAACAACGCGTTGTAGTGTTGACTAATTGCGGCCTTATTCCACTTGTCAATGCTCATCAACCCTAACCCACCTTTACACTTCGGCTTCTCAACAGAGGAGAAAGAACATGGCACTGTTTTCCTCGTGTGAATCGTACCACACCAAAAAAATCTCAACATCGCACGTCTAATCATTTTAAGAAGTCTTGTAGGAAGAATGAACACACGGGCCCAATACACCATGATGGAAAAACTCACAGTTTGTATAAGCACCAACCTACCAGCTTGAGTCAAGAATCTGTTATCCCAACGGTCCATAGTACCAGTGATTTTTTCATACAAAGGCAGGCAGTTGGAAAGAGTGATACGAGACGAGCAAAGAGGTAATCCCAAATAAGTCATGTCAGATGCCATGGACTGCATACCAGCTATAGTGGTGAGACTGGATTCCTGTAGGCTGGAAATTCCAGAGAATAAAATGCTTGACTTGGAGTAGTTAAGCTTAAGACCAGTGGCCTTAAAAAATTGGTGGAGCACACCTTTGACACACTCAATTGATTGTTGATTAGGCTTAATGAAGATCATAATGTCATCCGCAAATAGGAGAGAAGTTATATTTAGTTCCTTGCATTTTGGGTGATAGAGTATTTGTTTATTTAGGAACAGTGGCGTTAACATGCAGGTGAATACTTCCATAACCATGATGAAGAGATAGGAGGAGAGAGGGTCCCCCTGCCTTATGCCCTGCCTGGAGGCAAAATTGCTAGTGTTTGATCCATTGATTATCAGAGAGAAGGTGGGTGTTGAGATATACTCATACACCCAAGCAACAAATACTTTGGGGAAGCCCATATGCGCCATTATCCTAACTATTGATTTCCACTGTATAGAATCCTACGCTTTGGATAGATCCAGCTTTAGCATTGCACGCGGCGAGTTATTAACGCGATTGTACCCATGAAGCAGCTCATGAGCGAGCATGATGCTATCAAGAATGTTTCTGCAAGGTAGGAAAGCAACTTGATTAATAGATGTTATTCTTTGGAGCACAGAGACTAACCTCGTAGCAATTATCTTGGCAATGCACTTGTAGACCACATTGCAACAAGCAATAGGCCTAAAATCGGTGACAGATGAGGCATTCTTGGTCTTGGGGATGAGCACCAAATTAGTCGCATTCACTTTTTTTAACATTTTGAACTTATTAAAGAAATTTTGCACTGCCAAGCAGAAGTGATTTCCAACTATTGACCAGCTAGTAGTATAGAAAACGACGTTGAAGCCATCAGGCCCACCTGCGGAGCTCTTATTCATAGAAAACAGGGCATTCTTTATTTCTGCATCAGTAACTCTGGCTACAAGGCCATTGGCTTCTACATGAGATAATTTGGGAAGAGCAATAGATGACAGTAGATCCAAGTCAGGCTCAAAGTTAGACATATTGCGAAAGAGACGAGTGTAAAATTGAAGAAACGCATTGTCAACTGATTCAGGGGTTGTGTTTAGAGTTCCTGCTTCATCAATGATGGTGGAGATGTTGGTAGTTGAGTGTTTGGCCTTCAGGGAAGCATGAAAGTACTTAGTGTTCCTGTCACCATCTTCCGCTTTCTTGATCCTTAATTGTTGTTTCCTCATCTCACATTCTACTGCAAGTGCCTAATTGAGTTTTGTGTATAGTTCAGCTTCCCTTTCAGCCTTGTCAGCATCATCAGGATGTGCCATCATAAGTTCCTGAGCCACCTTAAGTTGCTCAGAAAGCATGGAAGATTGCAGATTGCCGTTGCCGAACTTCACTTTTGACCAAGCTCTTAAGTTATCCTTCGTAGCTTTGAGTTTCCTGCAAAACACAAACATAGGGTTTCCATAGTATTTATTAGACCAAGAATTTATAATTATATTATTATACTCAGGGTCATTAACCCAAGCATTATAGAATTTGAACCCTCTTATGCCTCCAATAAGCTTCTTGCCAGTGGTAAGGATTAAAGGAGAGTGGTCAGAAAGGATTGGTTGAGGAAGATGAGTGGAAAGGCTTGGCCATGAAGTGAGGGCATTGTAGTTGGAAAAAGTGTGGTCAATGTTGGAGAAAATTCGTGTTCCACTCCTCGACCTATTGTTCCAGGAGTATAGTGCACCGTTTCTACTGATAGGAATGAGAGAAGAGTCATGGGCAACAGTGTTGAGCGGTAGGATATCATTAGGCACAAGAGAGAGCCCACCATGCTTATCAGTTAAGGAGAGACAACAATTAAAATCACCCAGAACCACCCATGGATGAGAATCTTGCCTTAAAGCTGGAAGCAGGTGGAGAACGGATTGCCTAGAAGAGGGGGAGTTATAAGCATAAATGAAGGTGATGTAGAAAGAAGAGGTGGGATTGTGGTATGAGGCGTGATAGTGCATTAATTGTGGAGTGGAAAGAATTAGGTCAAGGGTAAGCTTGGCAGGATCATGAATTACCAATATACGACCATAAGTAGCTTCAGATAAGTTGTGGGAAAGAATCCAATCGGGATTGATGAAATTAGCTGCTGATATTGTAAGAGGGAGATTCAATTTTGTTTCAAGAATAGCAAAAATGGATAGTTGATGTTCGGAGATTAATCGCTTTACTTGCTCGAGTTTGAGGAAATTATGGGATCCTCTTATGTTCCATGCTCCTATGTTGTGTGACATAATTAAACTATTGTGTGATGTTCCCCTTCTTTCATGCTCCTAGTAATAGGAGAGTTAACTCTGTGTATATTTGGATTCAGCACCCTATTTTTCTTCTTGCCCCTTTTGCCTTTGTCAAGAAATGAAGACATGCACTGATTCGAAGTTTGTTCGTTTGGTGGAGATTTCCAACCTGGGATTGATCCCTGAAAAACATACGGTTGATTTGAAGGTGTTTTGGTTTAGGTATGAGGGGGTGGGTAGATAGGGGAAGCAGCAGGGGAAGTTGTTGAGTTCATAACCAAATCAGTAATTTGCCGTTGCATTGTGTTACAGAAAGATTCCTCCTGAAGGTTTAGAGTAGTGGTGGTCATGGGGTGATCAATAGACGTGGAAAAAGGAATGGGTGGGGTGCTTGAAGTAGGTTGTGGTATCATGGGGTCATTGGAATGCACTGGTATCTCAGGGACATGCACATGAACTTGCTTAACAGTGTGCATCAGATTATTATGTATTTGAGCATCAGTAGTATTTATCATAATTTGCACGTTTCCTGATGAATTTTCAGAAATGATAGAATTGTGACTGCAGTTGCTTTTGCCAAGTTGCTCTCTATCCAATTGATCAGTATTGGGTGTTGGTGCACAAACATGGGTATCAGTAACATGCACATGGTGTAAACTGCAGTTATTGTTTTGAATAAACTCATATGCTTCACCACAAAGCAATTTACTCCCATGCACATCATGTTGCTCACCACTAGTTATTTGTGTAGCACTGACTTCTTCCTCATTTTGCATAACATTAAGTACTTCAAAGCTATTGTGTACCATTGTTGTGGCTTGGGTATTGGCAGAAGCACCACTGATCATTTGTATTGCATTTCCACTTAATCCACCTATTACTGTACCCTCTTTTTTCTGCTGCAAGGCAATCACTGCAACAGCACTCTGATTATTATAAGTTATAGCATCAGCTGATTGCTCTTTAAAATTATTACCTAATCTTTCTTTAACTCTCTTGTTAACTACTCTCCGCCACAATTGGCTACTCATACTTGCTTTCTTCCCATGCCTCTGTTCATACGTTACCCCTACCTGATTACTGTTTTTAACCACTTCCTCATCCTCTTTCCTTACCTTCTCCCTACCAGCTTTTATACAGGCTACACTCATGTGACCAAATTCTTTGCAATTATGACATATTTCCGGTTTCCAAAGGTACTCAACCTTCACCATTTGATCAGTACAATTCAGTAACTTAATAGGGAACTCATCAACCAACTCTTGTTTTGGCGTAACATAACCAAACACTTAGCATAACCTATTCTATCCATCTTCACTGTAGAAGAATCTAGGCAGAGGAGCTTACCAATTCTCGATGCAAGCCAATTAATTCCAAGATGCAACCACGCATACAATGGAATGTTCGATAACCTTATCCAAATAGGCACTGATTTTATTGTATTACAGCTGTTTCCTAAAGATGGATCCCATTCTTTTATGATGAAAATTTTGTTCCTGAGGAATATTGGGTCGGCTTCCACTATCTTCCTTCTATCCTCCGCACAGGAAAGATGGAAGAGGAACAAGATACCATCAGACTTGATTTTAATTTCAACTTTAAGCTTCCATATCTTCTTCAAATGGGTGTAACAGTCAAATAAGAGAGAGACTTGTCGAGGAAGAATCCAACCAGCCAGTCCTCCCAAACAGCATTTCCAGCATCCACAACCATATCAGGGGGAACCAAGGATGGTCCTTCAAATGAAAGCGGAATGTCAACAGGTATATACTGGCCAGCATTACGTGGACGGTTTCTAAACAGGGAGGACCATGGAAAAGGAGAGGGTTCAGTGGTAACAGTAGATGGGACAGGTGGCGGGGGAGGGACTGGCGGTGGTAAAGATTGTGGCGAGGTGGACAGGAAGGCCGAGCTAGGAGAAGACGTGGTATTTGTAGAGGGAATGGGTAAAGTAGAAGGAAGGGACAGGGTATGGGGGAGGGTAATTTTTTATATGCTAACTTATTTTATTACTTTAAATAAAGTTTTGAAGAACAAAAATTTTTTAGAGACTTTTTATAAAAACACTTAAGTTAAAAAAGTTTAAACCAAAGGATCTGGATGTTGATATGAATACAAATTAAGTTTTAACTTTATCCTTACCTTATAACACCATAAGTAAGGATGCCAACACACATGCATACATGCCAAAAATCAACACACCCAAGCAAATCATAACTTGCAAATTTAAATGTGACCTTAACTTTTATTTTCAACCATCATCACATCCAAGCATACATAGGTATAACCAAATCAACATCAATTTTACCCACAACCAACATATATAATCAACTAAAATTACAATAATTTTTATCAACATTAAAGTTTAAAATTCTAAGAAAAAGTCAAGCGTTTCTCACCTAAAAGCTACCTAAAGTAACCCGAACTCCAACTATACTTGAGAACAGCCTAGGTCCTAGCTTCCTCCTTAGCAAAATAGACTTTTGACACCTAATGGGCCAAGAGAGGTTCGGCCAAAATGGGAAAATGGGTGTGTTGGTCTTGCTTTGGTAAGAAGGAAGATGATAAAGAGAAGGAAGGTGTTTAAGCAAGGTTTTACGAACTTAAGAATGGAGAAACAATGTTTTTAAAACTTTTGGATTTATTTGGAAGCCAATAAGGGGGGTTTAGGAGCTTGAAACAAGAATGAAGTTTGTGAAAAGAGCGAGAAGAGAATGGAAAAATGAAAGAGAAAACAAGTGGAAAAGGTTTTATATAAAATGCAATTATTAAATTACCAAATTGCCCCTTAGTACATACCCTTCTTTACCTTTGCTCCACCACACCATGTTCTTTCTCCCTTCATGTACTTGCGCCTCCACCTTGTGCCTCCTCCTTTTAAATGTTCCAACATGTAATTAATGCCTAAATAATAATGTTTCCTAATGCTTATGGTGATGTGATGTTTTCTTTTACATGTACTTTTTGTTTCCAAATGCCTTAAACATCTTACTATATGCTTAAGCATATATATATATATATATATATATATATATATTTGTGTGTGTGTATGTGTTACTATATACATAATCCTGCTCATTTATAAATGTGTATATATACATTAAAGAGTTCACAACTTTTTCCAACTACTTTTAACCGACGAAAAGTCGAAAATTCGAAAAACAAAGTCACATTTACGATTTTCTTAGAATTAATTATTTTTGTAATCTAGTTTTTGAAAACATTTTCACCGTCACTATTTATTATTTAGAAGAGTTGTTTTAATTATAAAACCTATTATTTGAATATTTTAAAATTAATTAAATATTCGCAAATCAAAGTGGTAAAATTTCTGGTTGTTACGTACTCTCCCCTTAGAAGAATTTTCTCCCCAAAATTTTACCACAAATCTAACTCGAAAAATAAAATAACTTAAAAATATGTAACACTATTCAAATGTAACTCTTCATGCAAAAACCAGTATGAGATAACTCTACATGCAACCAAAAGAAATATAATAGGTATATGCAATAAACACTACAAGAAATTTGATTTTTAGTGGCGCTCAAAAAACACTACAAAAAGTTTTAGTGGCGTTTTGATAAACGCCGCTAGAAAACATGTGACTAAAAATCCATGATTTTTTGTTGCATTTATTTTAATGCCACTATAAATGAATTTTTGGCCGCGTTTTTTAGACGTTACTAAAGATCTTTTTTACAGCGTTTAAGAAACGCCACCGAAAAGGTGCCGTTTACTATCTTATTTTTCTGTTGCACTTATTATTATTTTTTGCAGCGTTTTTTGAACGAAACGGAGATTATCTGAGTTACTATAATTGCTGATTCTGTAGTGCTTTTTAAACGCTACAAAAAATATTTTTGGTGGCGTATTTTCTCCACCACCGTATGTTTCAATTTTATTGCCTGCTGTTCCACGACTACATCTGATTTGGCCACCAATTCAAGAACTTCAAAACTTATACAATAACATAATATATAAACACATACACATTCAAAAATAACACATTCAATGAACCACAATAACACAAACAAAAGCAATTACATAATCACCACTATATCATAACATCAGTGTCAAGACAAAAGGTTAACCATACATACATTTACACAACCAAACTACCATAAACAGTTTCATAATAGTACATGCAGCTAAAGTAGTGCTGCTACCATACATACTAGTTTCATAACAGTTTTAATCAACCTAACTACATACATGTGCTGCTACCATACCAAAAACCACTGCTGTTGCTTGAATTCTTCACAAACGTTTATCTACCTGTAAACAATAATAATCATGTTACTAAATATTTGTGAGGTGAAGGTATCAAAGATCCAAAATGGACAAATATAGAAGTCCTTAGACTATAATACTTCGAACAAATATGCCTCTGCGTATTAACCACTGATGTGAGAACATTGTAATCGTCCAACAACTTTTACATCATATTTGTGAAGTCAGTGCACTAGACTTGCCATACGACAACCATCCTCTTCAACCATGCACTCCATTCAAAACAGCAAGTTCACCTGATAACATCCCCATTTCCTTCCTTCATTCCCTCTTCCTGTACACTACTTGTTCACACCAACTTCTAACACAACACAGTTAACTTCACCAAAACTTCCTCACAATCATATTTGATACAAACTTCCGACCATACCCACAACTCGTCCCACAACACAACCAAAAAAAATTTGAACCTGCCGACAACTTGTCCATCTTCCCTTTTCTTCATCACTGGTACAATCGAACCACCGTGCTTCTGAAACCTAATCGCAACTCCTCTGATCACTCAACAGACCTACTGCAACCTAACCTTTCGTGCATTGCATATCTCTGTAGTTCAGTACAAATGCACTTCGACCGCACTTCAATCATCTCCACACTTCGACTGCTCAGTAATCTCCCCTTCAATCTTACAGTCACTCCTCTTTAACACTTGCTTCATATACCACCCTACATCCAAACAACACACTGCCAACATATCAACACCAAACCCTTGAATACAAACTCTAACTCCACAACATATCCAAATCCGATAATAGCCAAACTGTCCACCATCTCAACTTCACCAAAACTCCACCACAAAACTGCTAACATCCGCGACAGTTCCCCGACTTCTGGATCATCACTACCAACACTTCCTCCTCCCTATAACCTCACCCAAACCCGATAACAACCATCATCACAACTTCCTCAAACTGCCACTCCAACACCAAGCCAAAATCATTCATTCCTCAATCACAAACAATACAACCCTTCCTATCCCTTAAACAACCTACCACCAAAATCACCCTTACTTTTGAAAAATTCACCTACACTTGAACTTTTCCACCTTCAAACTGCTTCATCTCAAACAACCTCGGTCATTATAGTTCTGTCTACTACAAGCATCACTTCCCTACTTCAACACAGTTTCCATCAACTGCCTTGCAACAACCCCTCCCCATTCATACTATAGAAAAAAATCCACAATATGCCAAGTTAAAATTAAAGACAAGTTGACAGTCCTGCCACTTTTTGACCTAAACCGTACCCCTCCTTCACTGAATTTTAGCCTAACTCCATCAACAACCTTAGCCAAACTGACAACATTCAATCACCAATTCAATCACTTTCTAGCTCTACACCAATATTTATTGAGTAATATAACTAATTTTTATAGTCGATTATCTAGCAATATTGTCAGGGTATTAGAATCAAAGTTTGAAAACATTTATGATGAACAAGTTATATACCTTTTAGTTTGTTTTCAGAATGACTTTTTCCGTTGGCCAAGCTATGGGAACGCCAAGTGCATCTTCCATGCACGTCAACGCCGATGTTGATGTCCATAGCTCTGCATTTGCATCTCTCACAATATCAACCCAAACTTTTACAGCATTAAGTCCCAATGGACGACAATGGACCAGCGTTATCGAATTAGTTGATACAACAGTTCCTTCAGCCACTACGTTTGTTCCACCCAAATCGATCAACTGGCATTTGCTATCTTTTGTCCACTTTGCAATTGGCAGGAAAAAAAGAGATTATTATGCAGAATATATACATACACATAATAAATAAACTTTCGTACACAAGTAATTTCTTCAATTTTAAAAATTAATACTTACATGCTATGATTTCTTCATGACCACGGGTGTAGATTTCATGAGAGAAGTCGCATAATTTACAATGTCATTTACATTTTCTTTATCAACTTCAATTTTTGATTCTGGCCATGCTACTTTCCTACCAACTGCATGTCCAATGCACGACATATCACATGTGGGTCGCCACAAATAAGCATCGTTATTTATTACTCTATCGACCGAAATCACAACGGCAGACGGACCGAGCGGAATTCCATTAACAACATATCGTGGCTCTCTGGAGTAGACTCTTCCTTCGGCAACTACCCCTTCACCCTCATTCCAACCATAAATCTTGCATTTGTCATCTTGGACGGTGCTGTTACTCTAAAAATGAGAAGTGTAATTTTAACAGACAAATAAATATAAAGATGGTTTATTTAACAAACAAATAAATTTCTATTTAGCAAATCATTCACTGGTTATAAAATGAGAAGTGTAATTTTAAGAAACAAATAAATATAAAGATGGTTTATTTTAACAAACAAATAAATTTCTACTTAGCAAATTACTTAGCAATTCATTCGCAGGTTATAAAATAAGAAGTGTAATTCCAACCATATATTGTGGACAGTGCTGTTAATATAAAAAATTTACTCGCAGCGCCATCTTAATGCAAGTTTAATTTACCTTCACTTAAATCAACTTTAGTACGTTTCAATGAGAAGTGTAATTCAACAGTTTAGTATAAGAAGTGTAAAATTTACCATACTGATGTCGTTCAAATTTACTCCCAGCGCTACCTTAATGCAAGCTGATGGCCAAGCTACTACCTTACTTACAGCATCTGCTAATACTGTCATTTTAGGTGTAGGCCTCCATAAAGAAGTATCTGGTTTGTCCACGATATCTACAATAACGCTCACAGCATTTGGTCCAAGATGAATGCCATTGACAAACGCAGTTGGGTCCCTGGACAACACCCTCCCATTGGCAACAACTTCACAGTTTCCATCCCAATTCAACATCGAACATACATCGTCATTGCTCTGCAATTATTCAACCAAAAATTATAGCAATCACTGGATCAAAATTTAAAATCTAAATGTTATTTCTTGAGTAATATAATTATTACTTTTACCAGTTTAGATGTGCTCCTTTTTGAACTTTCTACAACCTGCAGTAAAAGCTCTAATATCAGGATATTTTAATCTTAAAAGCACTCAATTAAATGTAATGTAGGCGTTTAATTGACTATCGAAAACTACTAAATGGACTTTTATCAGTTAATCTATTTTACAGCTATAAATGATGGGATGAAATTAATATGGCTACCGAAACCAGCAAGTGAAAAAAATAAAATTGAGTTGCTAAAATTAAAATGACCATACTTAAAATGGCAGAGAACATATAATAAGTTTGTGAAAGAGAATAAATTTGTTCTTTTTAGTATTTTAAATTATATGGCGCTTTGAGTTTTTTATTTTACATATATAAATTACTTTTAATAGTTTACCTTCTGGTTCATCAGAACCTGCAGCATACTTTTCTTTTCTACTATTTCCTCTCGACACTGCGATACTTGTTTATCTTTGGACTGGGCCATAACTAGCTTGGTTAAAGTGCAACCCCTTCTCAATGCCCTTAACCGTCCTGGTTTATCTTGTCCGAGTACATGTACAAGAGCATCTCCACGGCATTCTGTGACGAGCCGGAATATGATAGGCTACCAAATTTTTTTAATCTCCTCCTACATAAATTAATACAATAGATAATGTACAATGGTAAAATTATCGTACTTTCGGACAATTTATTATATACAGATAAAATAAAAAAACTTACAATAGCATTTCCAACTTCCGCGGTCACCGGTTCACCATTTTTTTTATGTGGGATTTAATCCAAACATCAGCTCTAGTTATGGACGATGGACTTGGACTTTCTTTTTTCTAAATTTAGGATAACATTAAATAAAAAACCGGACAGGTATAAAATAATATTAAATAAAGCTATACTTAATTAACTAACCATGTCTTCGGTCAATCTAGCCATTCCCTTACGACCAGTTGTGTATGGAAGTTGTTTATCCCTAAGGTCCGAATATTTCTCACTTCGTTTCTGTAAAATAGAAAGATATATTATTGATATATTGTTATAGGATAATGGCAGCTTCGTTGTTTGAGAAAGTGAAGAGTGCAGAGAGAATTTGATATATTGTTATAGGATAATGGCAGTTTGGTTGAGGAAGTGAAGAGTGACAGAGAGAAGTTGTTTGAGAAGTGTTTGATAAAGACAATATAAAGAAGAATCATAGATATTTTGTTTTGTAAATAGAGAACAAAAACTTGAAAACAGTTGCTTGTAGTAGAGGAAAATTCAATGTATCAGAAACTAAAAGACAAATGAAATAAAACAGTGAACATAATATCAAGTGAAAACAGTGAGCACAAGAAACAGATATGTAAAAATGAAAACTAAAATCTAAGATGCAATGCAATGTTTTTTTTTTTTTTTTGGGTATATGCAATGCAAGCTTGTTGAAGTATGAAATGCAATAGCAATGTAAAATAGAAAACGAAACGCAAAAGCCAGGAAATGAAATGTAATAGCAAACTAGTTGAAAATTCCAATGCAAGCTGAAAACAAATCAAACAATTTTTTTAATGCAAGATAACAAAATACAAAACCAAACACACAGCACTAAACTAAACTAAATTCAATTGAACAAGAAATGTGTACAGAATGAACAAAGTTAAAATGGAAACTGTTGAGTTGACATGCACACAAGAACAAAGAACAAAAATGCACAGTGAACATAAATGTAAAACAAATGAAACACAAAATGTTTTCTTTTTTTTGAGACTAAAACAAAACCATATGTGTAATTGGATAATAAAATTGTTCTTTTGAAAATGATAATCAACTCTGCTGTGCAAATAACCATATGTGTTATTGGATCCCAATCATTAACTTTTAAAGTGTTCTAGCAAATAAAATAGTGAATAGTGTTATCTTAAACTCCGTACTTGTTTTTTCGCCTTCACAAACCTTCTCCATTCGTTCATGCTTTTGATGTTGGTAGGTTTCAGTTTTAGTCTTTCCTCTTCGTTCTCTGCTTTTTTTTTTAATTTTCGAACCAATTTACTTTTTGATGATCTCCAAATTACCCCCATTTGTTGAAATACAGCTTTTCTTTGCCAATCCTCTTCCAGTTTAAATCTAATCTGCAACAATACATGAAAACATGATATTAAAATCAAACAATAGCCATATGTATGCATCAAACAATTTTTTTCAGCCATAACTATAATACGTGATGTAGCAATGTAGCAACTTGCAAACAGATGTATAAACAACAAAAACAATTTTTAACTCTTACCTGAATCGATTGCCACAAAACAACTTTTAACTCATCACTTAGATTTCTCCAATCATCAAGTGTGTATGGAACCAGCTCCCGTACAAGCGGTCCATGAAAAGAGGATAAATGTACTGACCCTTTCCCTATTGGTATACCAATATCATTAAACTCAACTTCAATTCGATCCTGACTGCTTAACGGGAGTCCTTTTGCTTTTGCTGGACCTCTACCGCCTCTTTTTCGAGATGTACTTCTGGATTCAGCTTCACTTGCTCTCCCAATTTCTCCCTCAGCATCATCAGTTTATTCAGGAAGGATTTTATTTTCTGAGCGAAGTCCTTCTTCATTTGGGTCGGAGGGGGTAACAGGTGGCTCTTGTTCTTTGTTTTCGTTGCAAACAATGGTTTGCTTCTTAGCGTTGGCTGTTGGTTCTTCACTGTCGATGAAGCACCAGCTGGAATCTTAACCTTTTTCTTTGGATTATACTTCCGCTTTGACTTATACTTCTGAGATTCCTCATTAGCCTTTCTCTGGTTGCGAGTATGTACAAAGCTTGAATGCATCTTTTTTCTGCAAATGAAACAAAAAACAGTAACTTATTTTGAGAATACTTTATATAAAAGACAGTTAACAGTATCTATTATGTAACCTAGAATACAGTAGTTATTAATATATGTATATGAACTCTGTAATGTAAACTCTGTAAATAATCACATTAATACTTAATAATGGAATAATCAGAACATATAATTTCTATAAATGTATACTAATATGTTTTCTATGCTTGCATTTACAAATGAAGGCATCTAACATCTAATAAAAAAGCACAACACACTCAACAAAATTTGCAACCTCTCACAAACACAAAACATAGCAATGCTAACTCACACACAACTCACACAAGCACATAGTACACAACATATTCGCAAACCCAACTCACCCTACAGACAGTCAGACAACCCTCACAAACACAGTACACACAAATACATATGTAGACTAACTACCCACTTACCTTATCAGTCACTATCCACTGGTTATCACTCACTGTGTTCTGAGTTCTGATTCTTTAATATTATTTATCTGTTAATATGGAGCAAATACTTGGTACTTTAAGCAATACCATGCTAAAATCATAATTTGATATCATATAACTCATAAAGCAATATGAATACGCTGTTGTAGTTACATACTAAATCTATCGAAAAACAACAAAATATGCCCAAATTCCAGTTATGGACCACATATGTCAAGGGAAGATTATCAAACAAACATTAGCTTGAATCGCTATTAGACTAGAAAAAATATGCTAATGATTATGCAAAGAAAAACAAAAAGGGGAGGAAATATTTACTTAAACTAAGAGAAACATGCAATACTTATAATCGAAAAATAACACCGAATGCTAGAAAATAAATGTGTCCACTTCATAATTTAATTTGTTCTTATATCAGCAAAAAGATAACTATAGATTATTTCCAAGCTGAAGAAAAAACCTGGCATAGGAATGGAATTAAATTCAACATAAACATAATATTAAATTTGATTTGACATATCAAATCCAAATAGAGTCAGACAAAAAAGAAATTATTACAAAATTAAAATAGAAAAAAAATGAGTTATATGTAGAAATGATGCATGCTAGAGTAGAAATAAAGATCCTCAATTAGAAGCTGACCATACATCTTCAAATGACATATATGTAAGGTTTAATGCTAGGTTTTGATTCTTGAGTAGTAGACAGAACAAAAGTGGTAAATGTCAAAGCTGTCATGAAACAAGGAAATGAAACTACTTGATTGTAATACATTTTTCAAATGATAGTACAACAAATTTTATAATCTACTCAAATAGAACATATAATCTACTCAAGTATGCCTCCACAACCCTCTCTAACATAACTAACATCTTCATCATCCATTTCGGTTATTTCGTTACCTTCAACGACTTGGATATCTTCCTCGATGCAATCGTGATCCTCTAAATCATTAAAACTTCTTGATGGTGCTTTCATTACAACATACCAATTAGAAACATCATTCTCTCTTGAATAAAAAATTTGTCTTGCTTGAGATGCAAGTATGTATGGATCTCGTGAAAACGATGCTTGTTGTAAATTAACAAGAGTGAACGCATCATTGTCAACTTTTACTCTATTTCCTTTATACGCCCAACGACACTTAAAAACTGGAATATAAAACGTATGATAATCTAATAAAATTATATCTGTTAATATCCCATAGTAAGTGACCACATCAACCACTTGGGACATATCTTTTACACTTGCTCTATACATAGTAGTCGCACCAAAAGTCACCCCACAATTCTGAGTTTCTCTCCCTACATCTTGTATATGAAAATGTTGCTCATCGATGATATATCCATTGTAAGACATGGCATCATCCTTCGGACCAAAAGCAATCCATCTTAACATGTCATCATGATCCTTGGAGGTAATAGGTATCTACAACAAATTTTATTTAGCATGTATATTTTATAGTAAGATTAATAGTCAAAAAAGAATATAATTGAAATCTAACTAACCTTTCTTTTAATCCAATCGGCAAATTTTTTTGTATGTGTTTCCCCAAGTAAGGTCGCATTTTTTGTCATGCGTGGGTCTGACTTTTCTAATTCCTCCAAATGCAAACTTGTATTGAATAATTGATTATAAGTTATATATAGCATTACGAACACATCAAAATAATTAAAACAATATAACATACACTTACTCTATAAATGGTTCCACCACAACCATATTCATTAACACGGCTAAATGAGCACTTTCTTTGTCATTAACTGACTGTTTAACTGTCTTGGATATTGAAATCGGACGTCCCTCGTGTATTACACTGCTTTCATAATCTTCATTTCGAGCTACTTTCTCCTCTATATCTCCAGATTTTTTCAAAAATTCGTCGAAAAACATCATGGATTCTTTTGCAAGATAGGATTCTGCAATACATCCCTCTGGTCGTGCATAGTTTCTGACATAGTCTTTAAGTGTCTTCATGTATCTTTCGACTGGGTACATCCAACGAAAATGAACCGGTCCACATATTAGTGCTTCTTTTCCAAGATGAATGGATAAATGTACCATTATGTCAAAAAAAGATGGTGGGAAATATTTTTCAAGCTCACATAAAACTTCAATAATCTCAACATTGATTTGTTCTAGCTTCTCTCTATCAAGAACACGTTGACATAATTTGTTGAAAAAAGAACATAAGCGAATTATTGTTTTTCTTGCCTTCTTTGCCATTAATCCTCTCGATGCTACTGGCAATAACTGTTGCACTAATACATGGTAATCATGTGACTTCAATCCGCTAATTTTGCAATCCTGCAACAAAATCCGATTTTTCAAATTTGAACAGTAGCCATCTGGTCCTTTGAAATCGTACAATCTTTTGCAAAATATTCTTCTCTCGGATTTTGACAACATGTATGGAGCCGGTGGAAGATATGTTTTATTCCCACGAGGTTGTGCATGAAGCTCACTTCGAATTCCCCAATCCTCTAAATCCTTTCTACAGTTGGTTCCATCTTTTGATTTATTACCATGCAACATCATGCCCAATAGGCTTTCACCAATGTTTTTCTCCACATGCATCACATCTATATTGTGACGGAATGGAAGCTCCTGCGAAAACCAAAACTATAACGCATTATTGGGTTTTTCTTTTATTAAAACAATGAAAAATAAATAAACTAACCACTAACCTTCCAATAAGGAAAATCAAAGAAAATTGATCTTTTTTCCACCTCGATAGCTCCATTTTTGTTGAATCGTTAGTATTATCATCCTCATCTTCTGTATCATAAACAAACTTTCTCTTCTTACTTTTCTCTTCTTTTTATTTTCCAAAATCGTTTGGATAATCCTTCAACAATGCATGAATGTTTCTCCCAGTTAGTATTATAGGAGCACTACCTTTCTCTATGGTGTTATCAAACAATGCCTTTTGTTTCCTCCGTGAATCTGTAGTAGGTAGAAATCTTCTATGACCCATGTAGATGCTTTTTCGACTATGATTCAACCAACGAGAATGGGTATTGACACCACATAATGGGCAAGCTTTTCCCTCCTTCACACGACATGCAGCAAGATTTCCATAAGCCGGAAAATCGTTAATCGTCCATAGCAAAATTGCATTCAGTTTAAACAAAGTTTTACTAAATGCATCATAAGCATCAACTCCATTACACCACAAATGATGCAAGTCTTCCACCAAAGGCAACAATTATACATCAATATCATTGTCGGGTTGCTTTGGGACTGGAATAAGTAAAGTTAACATAATATTTTCCTTCTTCATACACAACATAGGCGAGAGATTGTATGTCACAAGCATCATCGGCCAACAACTATATTTCGAACTCAACATGGAAAATGGATTGAATCAATCTGCAGCAAGACCAAGCCTAAGATTGCATGGATCAGATGAAAAAGATTTATACTTTTAATCCACCATTTTCCATGTCGTAGAATCCAAAGGATGACGCAATTTTCCATCGTTGCTTGTATTATTGAAATGCCATCTTAAATCTTCTGCCATCTTTTGAGATCTATACATTCTTCTAAATCTCGGAATTATTGGAAAGTATCTCAATACTTTAACTGGAATACCTTGTATAACCTCTTCAATATCTTGATTTTTCTTCCATCTTGAAGAACCACATTTTGGACAACTTTCTAAATCTTTGTATTCTTTTCTGTAAAGGCAACAATCATTCTCACAAGCATGTATCTTTTCAAAACCCATGTCGAATGCTCTAAGAAATTTCTTTACTTCATATAAGTTTTTGGGAAGCACGTTATCCTTAGGATGAAATAAATGTTGCATAGTTAAAAGCTTATCAAACCCACTATCAAACAAGCCAGTCTCACATTTAAGATTATACAAGATGGTGATAGCAGATAATTTATTGTGATTTATGCAACTAGGATATAATGAAGTTTCTGCATCTTCCAAGTTCTTGAGTAACTCATCCTCTTTTCTTTGAGAATTAACATTATCTTTATCATCATCAAAAAAATCTTGATTCAAAAAATCTTCATCTTCATAGTGAATCATCTTGAATAGATCATAGACATCAAATGTATTTGTTTTCTTCTCTACATTTATCTCTTCATCATGGTTAAACCATACACCACCCATGTATTTAGGATCCATTCCTTTTATAATTAAATGTTCAACGATGATTTGTTCATCATGACGACTAAGATTCCGACAATCCTTGCAAGGGCATAATTTTTTTTCTACACTTCTTGCATTCCTCTTTGTAGCATTCACAAAATTCATTGCTCCTTGTCGGTACTCTATACTAGTTCTATGAAAAAGGTAAAACAAATAAAAAAATTGAGCTTTAATATTAGATTATATGTTATAGTTCTCAAAATACATATTAAGTTAATTATGGTTTTATCACCTGCTTAAAAAAACCCAGTCTTTTTCCACATATGAAGGCAAATAAGTTTCCAATCTTTGGCGTATAAATTGGTTATCTTTTGTAATCAAAAAAATAACTAGACGTTGAAGTTATTACCCAGAAAAACATCCAAGCATCTTATAAATAATGCATTATCTGGAACATTGGTAATACGTCCATAGTAAGGATAATAAACTATAATTAACCACATAAAATGAATAATAACAGAGATAGCATGTGCTGTAGTGAATGAAATAACAGAGACAATTTTTATTTTTAGGATACTGCACACATGAGTCAAACCCCGTTCACAAGGTTACATAGATTTGTTTTTCTTCATTTGGTGACTGAAATTATGACGCATTTTCTAAAAATATAACGCATATAGATATGTATCAGTGAGATAACTCCATGTGATCATGTAAACGCATCTGCCGAAAAATTATTTATAGAAAAATAACACATACGTTTTTCTTATTTAAACTCATTCTTATTTATCATCTGTATATTTTATACATATAAATATACATGCTTCATTTCAACATTCAGTGACATGCTTCCAAAATTATAATCAAGTATAGAGATTATATTTGAGTTTTACTTACAGTTTCTTTTGCAGTGGCACAAGTAAAGCATGGGAATATGATTAATCCTCATATTGGTGATGAAGAAGAATAACAAGAAAGCAATGGTTATGATGGATATTTGAGCTCTTTATCAGAAGAAGAAGATGATGATAGCTGCAATTCAATTGGCGAAAATTCATCTGAAGATGAAGATTTTATAGACGATTTGAATTCATCTTCACATTCTTTGAATTCTTCCTTATCATCATCGAATTCATCACTTTATGATATGTCATCTCTCATTTCACATCTTCCTTTTAAGTAAGTTTTTGTTCAATTGTGTTCTGATTTGGTTCTATTCACATATAGAATTTTTTTTTGTTCAGATCTCTTTTTCTTAATTTCTTTCTTTCTTTCTTTCTTTTGCTTTTCATTTTTTATGTCTAAAACATTAATCATACGTAAATAATTTATGGTAATAACATTCATAACACATATACATAAGTTTTCATATACAAGTTGTCTAACAAATCATTTGAATTTCAGGAGAGGTTTATCAAAACACTACGAAGGAAAATCACAGTCGTTTACATCACTATCGAGCATGAAGATTTTGGTGGATCTAATCAAAACTGAAAACCCATTAAATAAGAAGATCAAAGCATTGAAAAATAATAGTTAGAGTATGATGAATTGATCCAGAATTATAAAGAAGAAAAGCTATAAAGGATCAGTAAGCTCTTCGTTAGGAAACTTGAAGAGGAATGATAGTTTTTTCAGAGGCAAACCATGTAGATGCAAATAAAAAAATAACATAAATTAGATACAATTAAAGCAAGCACATCGCACTAACATAATAGGAAATGATTAGAATATAAGTAAAATTTATAAAAAAAATAGCTCGAACATAATCATATAAAATCAATTATTCCAGTTAGGATTTATTCCAATTAGGGTTAAATCGACTATTCCAATTAAGGTTTACGTAGAAATTTGTATAGAGTATCCATAGATAATCATATAAAATCTAGTAGACTCATAAAATTGGTTTATAAAATTTCATACCTAATCCACGAGGAGAGATCTGTGAAGGGCTACCGCAAAGATGTGGAGAGGAGTAGAATGGGGGACGTCTACAACAACAATGATAACGAAGCAAGGTGGATTTTGTTGGAGGGTGAGGTAGATTTTGCTGGAGAAAAAAGGAAAGCGTGAGGAGACAAGTTTCTAAATAATGAAGAGGAAGGGAAACGTGATAGTAGATAAAAAAATTTCGTGAAATATTTTTAACTTTACGCGGGTGCAAAGCGGGAACGTGAAATCTTTTTAGCCGCATTTATATTTTTTAGGAAAATACTTTTTTGTTGCATTTCCACCAATTTTTGTAACTATAAATGGTTTTTCTTATAGTGAAAATACAGAAATATTATGTAATAAATGTCGTGCATCTAATGTTTTCAAAGAAAAATTTAGAACCAAATGCCCGAATTTTATATTCAAAATATTTTCAAAATTTCTTCAAAGAGAAATATATCAAAACAAAAATCAATAATAAAAAGGAGAGGGCTCTCCTTACCAAAGCATGATATAACTCTAGAATCAAAATAATATGGAGCATCTAGTGGTATTCTGGTTCCTCCTAAAATAACAACCAGAATAAAGAAATATACCTG
Organism: Allium cepa; assembly: GCA_030765085.1. Classification (NCBI taxonomy): domain Eukaryota; kingdom Viridiplantae; phylum Streptophyta; class Magnoliopsida; order Asparagales; family Amaryllidaceae; genus Allium; species Allium cepa. Next base: position 563,957,549 of record CM060939.1, read on the forward strand.
GTAAGTCTCCCAAATTGGAAAACCGCTTAATTGCACAAATTTAGTCATAAAAAAATTTAAAAAAGCATTTCAAAAATATTCTTTTAAAAAATTCTGAAATAATAACATTTAGTCAATTTTTTTTCCAAAATAATTTTTTTATTATATCTTTCATAAAGTCTTTCCTAAAATTCTTTTTCAAAAGTAATGGGATTTAAGTCCTGATAAAATACAATTCAAAAACCTTAGTTTATAAATTCAAACTTTATAAACTATGGTATATAAAATCACACAACCAATCGATCAAATTTCATTAAGGAATAAGCTAACAGTTTACATTATTTATAATGTGAAATGACCAACAATCAAATCTTAGCTTGGGTTCAAAACTTTTTTACTTATCCAAGAATATAAATAATTTCAAAATTGAGCCATTTTGCTCATTGGCCTTTGGTTAATGCTTAGAAGAGTATCTAAGCTCCTTCAGATAAAATTGAAAGTCACTCTCTAAATTTATTGGTTTATTAAGTAAACCAGTCTTTCTAAATCATTTATATTTTCTATTTGGTATTTCATTCAACTTTAAAATTGTTTATGAATTATTTTATAAAATTTTCATCTAAGTACATAAATAATTTATAAAGTCATTTCTTTGTAGAAACATCAAATAAAACTTCCATTTTATTTATTTATATGATACACTTCTAGATCCCAAGAATATTTACAATACACCATTTTATTTTACTTTCCAAAATTTAGACAGAGACGTAATCAAAATATGGGTTTTTAAAATAAAATTGAGTAAACATATCGACCTCTCTAACTTAGAGTGTTATAATGAAAAATGTATATGGGTTGACCTAAAAATAACAAATAGTTCACACTATTTAAATGTTTTAAGCAAAAGCTATGGTTTCAATAAAAGAATTTTTATCAAAACCTCCTTATCTAATTTAACCTACTTTATAATTTGAGTCAAAACATCACTTTTCTATCTAAGAGTTTTAAATTTCGATTTATCAAATCATTATATTGTCAAAGATACTTTTTTACTTTGAAATCAATCCCCTTTAAGGGAACTTAAAAATTATATACCAGGTTTTTATTTCAAAACTCCCTTTTGTAAGCATACTGCATATTTTTCTTTATGAAATAACTTCAGATAATTTATTTACTAAAACTCACTTTGGATTTGTTCAGATCTGAACTCATTTCGATTTCACAATGATAATGAGAATAATTTACTAGGTGCACTACAATTCTCGTCTAAAAAAACACGTGATTGTCACTTATAAGATTATTTAGATTACCACAAAACTAACCAAAATGTTTTCCTCCGAATTACCCTAAGAAAATGCATTTCACTTTAAATTTTACTTCTGTAATATTCTAGTTAAAATTATTTCCAAGTAGCATTTTTCTCTAAAACTTTTTGAAATTATTGTCAAACAATTCCGAGATTTAAATTCAAAAAACCATATTAGAGCACATTTTATAAATCAAATTTATGTAAAATTACCTTTATATAAAATCATGTTATATTATAATAACTCTCCTTTATTATATTAAAATTTTCTCAAATATTTATTCTCCATATATGTTATCCTATCATTTAGATTTTATTAAATAAATGTTATCAAATGTTTACATTTAACTATCATTATAACTGAACACCTTATAGTCAAGTTGTGAAGCTTAATTCGTAAGGGGTTCATTTATAATAAAATAAATAAATGCTTAAAAGTAAGCCGAGCATAAATAATCAGCAATCAACAAATGAAAATCAATGCTCCTAATTTAATCAAACACGACTGATCAAATAATATTGATATAAACAAACATTATCACTTTCAAACAAACAAATACACTCTATAACTATAATTTTCTTTTAAATTATTCCTTTACATATATAAAATAGAGGAAAAATATTTCATTTACTAATTTCAAACATCAATATCATGTCCATTTGCCTCGTTCAAGTGTTTTGCAATTCTTATCGACACCGTGGTGTCCAATGTCTCGACTAGAATTCAGAATTCATACTTAACATATGAATTAATACGGCACATTTTTATAGCAATGACAAATATGCTTTCGTATATATAACATAATCAACTCATTCTAGGGTATTACTTATCCTATCTCTAATGAACCATACCCTACTGAAGCCAAGGTTCTTGCTTAACCTTAAGCTTGATACCAATGTAACAACCTGCCTTTTTGACCATCGAAAGTCAACACCAAATACATCAACGGTATTCAAATGTCGAGTATCCAATCATCGGAAAGGCGGATTGTTAGGGTAAAATAAAAAAAGAACAGTAAAAATAAAATCTCATAGAGGAATCAAGAAAATATAATATAATAAAGACAATATGACTATCAACCCAAAGTACATAGTACATCAGATTTGGAAATAAACCATATCAATTGGACAATATAACATCATGGCCTTATAATTGCCGTACAATATAATACAGTGGAATTAAAATACTATGGAAGGTGAACATCTAGCTCTTCTTTAAGAACTCCAAACCACTAAACCCAACCTAGGAAAATACTCGGTCTAGCTCGAGCATTATAATAAAATAACACCCGGGTCAGTCAAAAAAACCAGCATGAGAAAACTCAAGTAATATGATAAGCATAAAACAATTGGTAGGACCACAACGCAAACACCGAATGAGGTTTCACCATACAAGAACAACATCCAAACATGAAAGTGTGGAAACAAAACAACAGAAAACATATCCAAATATAAAGGATAGGTACACGTAAGAACAAATGTAATACTTAATGAATAGGCATCAATAATACGAAGATACAGATTTGAGAGAATGGACACAAATAATTAAACACTGAGAAGAGCATAAGGTAGTTCTTAATGCAATCGATGAAATAATTCAAAGATTTGTATTAAACAACGAAAGAGAAGTTTTTTCAACAATGTCTAGGAGGGTGCACCCCCTTAATTACTCTTTGGTTTTAGTCATTTTCCACAGAGGATTTCAAAGCTCAAATGAGCAACGTATAGTCTTAAATTGATGAAACATAAAAGAAGAGAAGATTAATTCCAAGTGCAATGACCCATTCTTCGTAATACCTAAAAGTTAGCGCCTTACAACATTGCCGACTTTCAAGTATCACAAAAGACAGGTTGTTGGGATAAAAATTAGAACAAAACACTAAACCAATACATCGATAAGTTCTCACAACGGAATAACAACATACAATAGACTGAATATATGTGAACAGAAATAACATAATAGTATATAAGAGATCACACTAGCGGAAGCAACTGACAAATAAATATCAGTACAGAATAGTCATAATACATCAACTCCAAAAGCAAGGAGTTTTAAATAAATATTTGATACAATATTCTTATATATAAATAATAATTTTGTCATGTATAATAAAATAACAAGGGTATGTATCTTAAAACGTTGATGCCATGCCTCCAAAATTCTCCAAATGCGCACTCTGCTAGCGTATCTCTAAAAGCACATGACTCCCGAACTACTCAATCGAGTACCTAAGAGTTGTCATGATATAAGCAGATAAAGACAAAAACTCAGGTCGGCAATAAAGCTTGGTGTGAGGAGAACAATGTCAAAATACAACATATTAATACAAATGACAAGAATAACAAAATCACAACTAGCCTTCTCCACAAACGTGGCTTAGGGAAGAGTCGAACTGCCTATAGACAAGTACAGTAAATCCATCTCAAAAGTAGAAGATCATACCATAACCTGCTCCTCTCCGGTAACAACAAGTTAGCACAATGTCTCATTGCACTACAGTAGCCTAAAAACTACTAGTAATTAGTACCAATACATCAATATCAAACTACGATCTCAAAGCTACGATCTCTACTACTAAGTTCGGTAAGATACGCCCCAACGCTTATAGTACCTATGGCTGGAACCAAATAGACATGCCATAATGCGTATGGTCACTACTGCTAAGACCAAATCATAGATGACTCGCTACTGGGAAACTCTATGTCCCTGCCCGCTATCATCGAAGTCTTAGAAGACTCACTAGTGTGGAACTCCATGTCTAAGCCTGCCATCATCACACATCGTATATGACTCACTACTAGGGAACTCTAAGTCTCAGCCCGTTATTATAAAAAAACCTAGATGACTCGCTACTGGGAACTATATTCCCAGCCTGCTATCTCCAAAATCATGGATGAATCACTACTAGGGAACTCTATGTCCTAGCCCGCTATCATCACAATCATGGATGAATTGCTACTGGGGAACTCTATATCCCAACCCGCTATCATCACAAATTGTATAACATTGCCATGCATGGCTCTGGTTACCATGGCTAGAACCCAACAGAAAACTCTATAATCCCACACTAATCCAAATCTCATTCTAATTTGAACGCATAATCCCAATGCCATAACGCCCTTTCAGTATATCCTCTTGATTTACAACAAAATCAACGTTTTTTGGAATATGTGTAGGGGCGAGTCCCACATGGACCCAAAATCTATTTACTACAAATCCTATCAAACTATTCCAGATGTTATCCTTAGAAAATGATGAACATTGATTCAAACAGTGCCTCAATCCGAGTCCGTATGTGAAAGTTATCGCATTTTAAAATTTTGAACGATCGATCGATAAACTCAAATGGTAGGCCGTCAGACGTCTGCCACATCCACCGGATGTCTAAGATTTTGGGTAAGACGTCTGACATATATTTGTTCCCATGGCCTATGCAGACATCCGAGACATTAGGGCATATTTCTGAATGCTTGTTACGGGCAGAATCAACCTTCAAACACCTGTAACTTTTGGTCGTAGCTCCAAATGACTCAACATTTCATCCATTACAATCATGGCAAAATTATATTCAATCTAAAGACTTCAAATCATGACTTTACACAACTTGAATTTTCCTCTTCCTATGTGCATAGCATATACATGTGTCGATATACACATTCGTGCACGCCCATGCACACGTTCACGCAAACATACATTAACTTATCAATTCACATTTCCGGACTTCATTGGGGCAATTTCTCGACCTGGTATTTACATAACTTAACACACGTAGTGGTCATTATGGCTGCGTGAAATACCCACAATGAAATTGTATTCAATTATATTCCAGCTTCACTGGGGCAAATACTCGACCTGACACTATCTCACGTAACTTAGCGCACCTAGTGGTCGCTATTGCTATACAAGATCGCTCAAATTATGATTGTATAGGCATACAAACCTTTCCATATACATATATTACCAATTACACAAATATTCACCTTCTTACAAACATAACTCTCATCATAATTCTAGCTAGAATACGGGAGTTTCTTCGATCGTTGCTTAACTCCGAATACACGTATACGTATACCCGCTCGTGTACGTATACACAGACCTATATCCCGTAATCAATTCAAGTATGTCTTATTCAAATAGTATTTGTTTTTGTAATCTTTATAATAATAAGAGTGAAACATCTCTTTATATCATTTTTATGAAATCATAAACCATTTTATAAAATATCATACTGGCTTACAATCACTTTATTAAAATCAAGTATTCATATTTTTATCGTTTTATAAAATCTCATACCTATTTTATAAAATATGTTCTTCATTTATAAAATCACGAAACAATTTTATAAATACTAATTAAGGATAATAGGGTGTTTAATTACTTTAATAAGAGGCATAGAACTCCCAAACTTCTTAATTATCTTAATAACCTTTTTGCAAATCGATTCAAATGGATTAATTAGTTGTTACTAATGACGTGCACATCAGTACTCTATATAATTAATCCTAAATCAAACAATGACATCATAACCAATCACATAATTTGCCCAAATCAATTTTAGGGCTTGCAAACTATTTTCAAATATAGTAATTAGGCTCTTAAACAATTAATTAACTAAGAGAAATTTTTTATAACATGAATACAAGTCTAAACTAATCAAATCATTCTCCAAATCACTTCATATGATTAAATGTTAAGAAATAAATGAAAATATGAAGTATAATACATAAATTGATAAGGAGAATCATCCCATTCATCTTCTCTTTCCCTAAATCAAGTTCTAATCACCAATAGCCATTTCCAAGCTAACTTTGAAGTTGAGATCTCTCTCCAAAATCCGAATCAAGCTAATTCCTTTATAGGTATTATAGAGAATTAAAAGATAGAAATTATCATGATTTTTATTTGAATTTAGGAATTTTATTTAGAGATGTTAAGGTTAAGGGATTAGAAGGTGTCTAAAAGGGCATTATGAGACCATTAGAGAAAGAGGAGAAGGAATGAATGTGAATGAGAGATAATAAAAGGAATTAGCCACATATAAGCACCTAATGGACTAAGCCCCAATTATCTCCATCCAATATTATTCATTCCCATTTCCGAACTCCAAACATATTGAACCTTATACTCATTTAAATTCGCAACATTGATCTGAACTTAACAAAAGTAGCCTTAAGTCCTGATTCGGCCATATGCTAATGTCACATTTTAGACTTCCAATTTAATAATGATTTGATATTTAAATCAACTATTTAAATGTATTATCATTAAATATGCAGGTTATTACACCAAGGTTCGAATCGAAATAAGAAAAATGAATTTATCTAACATAAATAGGAAGGTACCCCCTACACCGAAGGTATACCTCTAGATAAAATATACTTGAGAGCTCATGCCAAACACACATCACTCTTGGAAAAAAACATCTAAATATACTCACATCAATGCATGCATGCTACCAACACCCCTAGACAAATGTGAATGTACCCTATGGGTGTGACCCACATGGCTTGGCTCCCACTCGCTCTTGGGTTTAAGTTATCCATGGTGTTGGATGCCAACATGCCAAATGAGTAACAAATTGTCTTATAGCGACAAAGCACAATGAATGATATCAATATTGAAGTCAGGAAATCAACTATCGAAAAATAAAATAATACAACTCTAAGGAAACAATGAAGTCGGACAAGCTAGGGCAGTGTTGCTATCTACCTTAACTTGACAGCAATCTTAACTTTAAGAATAGAAAAAGCTTCAAATGCTCAAACGAGCAATAAAATCATCTTAAAAAGACGAAACACAAAGAAGATAGCATAATCAAAATCGATAATCAATAAATCAACTATCCGGAATAACAAAGTGGATTGTACATAGGAATTAGATCATATACATTTACCACCAATAAATGAATCAAACTTTTAAAACATTTGATTCACACTTGTACTTGCTTTTCACATTTTAAAATATTTGTAAAATACCTTTAAAGATACTTTTGAAATATTCTTTTAGAAGGGCAATTTATAGTACTAATTGTATTAAAACAAGGGTAAAAAACAAATGTCATTAAAATACCGTTTACTACAAACCCAAAACAATTTACACTTAACTTTATTTTGAAACAATTCTCTTTAAAGATCTTCTTATTTATAAATTATTATTTACAAATTTCTGCAAAATTTATTATCCTAGAAGAAAATAAATCAGTTAATTAACTTAAATAACTTTGTTAAATTAATTAATTAACTAACTTTGAAACACCTTTATTAAATTAGTTAACTAACCTTAAATTACTTTTATTAAATCAGTTGACTAACTTTAATCTCCTATTAAACTAGTTAATTAATTTTTAAACATTTTTTATTTAATCAACTAACTAATTTTGAAACATCATTAACTAAAATAATTAATTATTTAAACTTCATTAATTAAATGCATAATTAACTTTAATATCATAAAATAAAATGATTAACCAAGTCCAAATATCATCAATTAAATTGATTAAATATTATTAATTAAAATGATTAATTAATTTAAACATCATTAATTACAGTGATATATTCGATTCAAATGTTAACTAAAATGATTGATTAATTTCAAACTTTTATCTTGTGAAAATACAAGCTCAAATTCAACGCACAAAGGTTTAGGGGACGATGTTCAATAAATTAAATTTGCTACATACAACGATACTTAAATAATTTAAATAGAAGGCCATAAGTATTTTCAACTAAACATCAATATAAGTACCATAAGGAGATAAATAAATAAATATTGGTGAGAAATGCCTCAGGGTCTCTCTGCAATTGTTCTCTAAAAAAATGGTTTTGGATAATATATATAGTCATATGGGTTCATACAAATTAGATAATTTATCATTGGATTTCCTATTCATTTTAAGTTACTTAAACGTAATCGATAAAGAAATTCCTTGGATTTAAAAATATTCTTTGTAAGTGAGTTACTTTAAAAACATAACCCGTTTTTTGAAATAAAGTAGTTTAAACTTTAAACTTTTATTTGATAATTAAATAACATTTGAACTGTTTATTTATATACAATTAAACCTTAATTAAGTCTTAATTAAATCTTAACTTAATTATTAATTAATTAATGATTAACCATTTTATTAATAAATAATTAATCAAAAATTTATCTTAAATAAATAAATGAATATAGTCACCCCTTTAATTAATAATTAATTAATCTTTGATTAATTAGCTAATTACAATTAACTTATTTGATTAATACTTAAGTACTAATTACCTAGTTACTTAATGATTAAGTACAAATTAACTTACATAATTTAGTAAGTGAATAATCATTAAATAAATAAATAATTAAATAATAATAATTACTTATCCATACTTAAAATAAGTTTTGGAAGCATTTTTCAAAAATATCCTTCTGTAAAAACAATTCAAATTAGCAAAAAGAGTTCGATTGTAAGAACTACATATAATCGCTATATGACCTGTAATTTTCAAAACTTGTTTTATATTTCAAATAAACTTTAAAATTCAATTTTTTATGTGCTAAGTTATTTTATAACTTTAGCTAAAGATTTTGAAGACAAAAAATAAAGTTAGAGTGTGATGACTTGGGATTTTGGCAATATTAATTTGATGATCTTCTATTATAATTGTTTAAAATTTACAAACTTATCATTTCAAAACAAATAAAATTTGCTAGCTATTTAACTATTATTTATATATATATGGTTTGTGAATAAAACTATAATTTGGAATTCAAAGTAAATATCTTAGAAACAAATTAAATTTGAAACTCTACAGCTTTAAATGTTAGTATAAATACACACACTTAGTTATTGATTTAAAATATTAATAGTCTTAGTTTAAAATTTAAAATAAGGATAAATAAAAAGGAAATATGAAAGTATAAATATAAAAGGGTTTTATAATATTTCTTTAGTAAACATGGTAAATAAAAATATAAAAATAAAAATAAAACATAAATAAATATAACGTATTTGTTAAAGACATTTGTAAGTTAGATGATGAAACATGTGTAAAAGTGTCAAGTTGTTTTAAAAAAAATTGTTTTCTTCATTTAAATTAAAAAGAAGAAAAAATGATTTAAGAAAGAAACTACAGGCTGTATATAATTTACAATCTCAATTTGTTTCTTCCTTCATTTTTATCTTTCAAGAAAATAAATATAAAAGAGAATAATAACACCAAGCTTTCAACTGAGCAAAGCAGCAATTCAAAATTCAAGTTCAACTCAAGTAGATCAAGATCAAAATCATTCCTACTTTTTTGTATTTCAAACAGTGTTCTCTGTCCTATGTTATAGACGAGTAAACATAACTTTTAAAAGCTAAACCCTCTTATTTAGCCTATGCATATAATAAATAATAGTAGTGATGACTTAATTATGATTTGCATGGATCAAGTTGTGTGATTACCTGGATGAACAAGATAAAAATACTGTGTACGTGTACGTGCATGCCTAGGTTCAAAATCAATCTATATAGATTTGCATCTCCTCATCTAAACAATTATAGGTTATGATCATTAAAGATAAAATGTTTGTATGGATGCAATATCATTTTTGAAAACATTATCGAGTAAATATATTGAGTAATTATATAGAAAACGAGAGATTATAGTTAAAATCAAACCAAGTCAGAAAATCAACTGTTTGAATATCATGTTTTGATAATATAATCTGACTTGTACTTAGAAATGATGATTTTTAATGATAATATCAAAATTTTTAAGTTTGTATTTGTGGAGAAATTGTGAGTTGAACGGAAATGAGACTTTCGTCGATTTCTTGGCAATCGATGATGGATGGAACATCGGGTTGAAGAGGGAGGTAGCATGAGGGTCAGGGATCATGGGAAAAACGGTCACGGATTATTTAGTTTGCCGTGGAGGATGATTGGTGGCGAAGTAGGGTTTAACAACCGGTTTGGGTTGACATTGATTTAGAGGCCAATGCGGCAACGTCATCGCATCGTGCTTGATCGGAGAAGAGGAAAAGAAGCATAGGACTGTGGCGAAGGTCTGGACGTGGTGGTGAGGGTTTTGGTTATCGAAGTTGGGCAGCGCGAGGTGATTTCGACGATTAGGTTTGGTCCTCATTGGTGCTCGACTACTCGATTATATTTGAGCCAGTCATCGGCGATGGGTTAGAGGTGGTGACGAAGATCGGAATGGTGTCGTCGAATTGTGCACGTGCATGTATGTGTTCATATGTCTGTTAGTTTCTATTGATAATAGAGATTCGGGGAAGAAAGGATTGTATCGAGTGTTGGCTCTGGGTTTTTGGGCCTTGGGCTCGAGTTTTCTATAAATTTTAAAATGGAAGTAACAAAGTTCCGAAAAGTAAATTCGAACAAGTTTTCAAGAGCTTCAAAAAAAATTAAAATTTATAAAGTTAAATGTTTTTGAATTTAAATTGGTTTGGTTTAGAATAACTATATATATTAGGTTAATTATTCGATTCAATTCCTAAGTGTTTTCAAAATAAAAATTAAATAATATAATTGAGTAAGTGGATAAAATAATTGATTTGAACTTATAATTAATCAAAAATCTTAAAGTAATTTTAAATGTAATTAATTAATGAATTTCAAACATTTTATTATAATAAAATAAATGTTTTGTAATTAATTAATGCAAATTAAGCAGGATTATAAGTAATTTATTCTTTAATTAATTGGATGATTTTATGACTAATTAATCTTGCTTATGAATGATAAATTTGAATTGAATGCTTGGGATTGTTTAATATCATTGTTAATTAAGTAGAATTATAGGAAATTAAATATATTATGTAAACTAAATTAATTGGAAATTGTGTGACTAATTTATATAGCCTATGAAAGATTAATTTGAATTGAATGTTTGGGTTGTTTAATATCTAGAGTATGTTAATTCATTATATTCTGTGATATGAAATGCCTATAGTGATCTGTTAATAAACGCGAATCATTTATTTAAAAAGATATCCGTGTGATGGATTTCTGTGTGCATATGACATTCTGATGTTTAATTAAATTGTTTATTTAACAACTGAGCCTTAAAGGATGGCATTTGGATTTCAAATGGACCAAGGTCGGATATCAGCGATACCCGGAACCACTTCGATTAGTAATCTATAATTCTTTATAGATTTGAATTGTAAAATCAATAGGCTGGAATGGAACAAAGTTAGTAAACTTGGCCATTGAAACTTAGTAACAGCACTTAGATATTATATTGTGAAATAAGTGTTTGGTTATAGTAAGATAAAACTCGTAATGTTGGATAAGTTACCCTGGTTTTCAAAGAAGTTTTATAACTTAGTATTTCTAGTTATATAGGTTTACTCACGGATGTTTCCAGCTTGACTCGGGTGTTACTTTATTGTAATGCTTGGGTCAGACCGAGTATTATAGATTTTCAGGTTAGGACGTTTTGGAGTTCAGGAGATGAACTGGATGGCAGGGACATATGGAGTATATTCCGCGGTGTATTTGAGATTGTATTGATAGTAGTCTAGGACAGGTTATTATAACTGTTCAATTTGTTTGTAAATGATTGTACTCTGATATATTGTATGTATATTGACATTTACAGCTTTCTTTGTGTAAACGTTGTTATTTATATATTATATTTTGATCCGCTGCGATTGTGCTATTCTATGCTTTTGTTTTCTGTTTCTTCTTCTACCTCTTTTTCTTCTTAAGCCTAATATCAAGGATTTTCGACGTTCGATTGCTCGACACTTCTATAGTGAACGTATTAATGTCGAATTTTCGGAGTAGAAAATTTCAGGTCGTTACATTGAAACTTTATAAACATTTTTCATTGAAACACCTAAGTGTAAACAAGTTTAAACAAAAGGATCTCAATCTTGATCTCGATACGAGTATAAATCAAGTGCTAACTTTTTACTTAACTTAGAACATCATAAGAAAGGACACTAACACTTATACATACATGCTAAATATCAACATACATAGGCAAATCATAACTTGCAAATTTGAACTTAACCTTAGCTTTTATTTTCAAGTTTAACCATCATCACATCCAAGCTTACATATGTATAACTAAATCAAAATCAATTTTAACCAACAACCAACATATTTAATCAACTATGATTGCAATAAATTTTATCAACATTAAAGTTTAACAATTTAATAAAAAGGCAAGCTTTTCTCACCTAAAAGCTACCCAAACTAACTCGAACTCCCACTAAACTTAAAAATGATTAAGATCCTAGCTTCCTTTTTAGAAAACTATATTTTTGGAGGCCTAATGGGCTAGGAGGGATTCGATCAAAATGGAAAAATGAGTGTGTGGGTCCTGCTTTGGCAAGGAGGAGGGTGATGAAGAGAAGGAAGCTGTTCAAGAAAGGTTTTATGAACATAGGTATGTGAAAACAATGTTTTTAAAACTTTAGAATTTATTTGGAAGCCAGTAAATAGGGTTTTGAAGCTTGGAACAATAATGGAGTTTGTGAAAAGAATGAGAAGAGAATAGAAAAATGAAAGAGAAAACTAGTGGAAAAGGTGTTATATAAAATGCAATTAGTAAATTAACCAATTGCCCCTTAGTACACACCATCCATTACCTTTGCTGTAGCTCACCATGCCCTTCCTTCCCTCATGTACTTATGCCTCCACCTTGTTTCCTCTCCTTTCAAATGTTCCAACATGTAATTAATGCCTAAATACTACTGTTTCCTAATGCTTAAGGTGATGTGATGTTCTCTTTTACCTGTATTTTTTGTTTCCAAATGCTTTAAACATCATATTATCTACTTATGCATATGTGTGTGTGTATATATTATTATATATATAATCCTACTCATTTGTAAATGTGTATATAAACACTAAAGAGTTCGCAATGTTTCCGACAACTTTTAGCTGACGAAAAGTCGAAAATTCAGAAAAAATTCCGATCACATTTTCGACTTTTCTTCAAACTAATTATTTTTGTAAACTAATTTTTAAAGCAATTTCACAATCACTGTTTACTATTTAGAAGGGTTATTTTATTATAAAACATGTAATTTGAATATTTAAAACTTAAGTATATATTCACAAATCAAAGTGAGGAAATTCTGGGTCGTTACAAGCAATATATATCATATCCTTTAATTCATAGGTGTATAAGAATGTAAATCACCTTCATGTCATCATTATGGAAATTACTTTAATTTACTTATGTAGCAATTGCCTCTAATCTAGAAGCTTTCAGCAATTATAGTTATTGAAGATAGTAGACACGGTTTTGTTTTCTTTGGTTTTAATCAAAGAATTATTATGATATACTTACTACTAAGATGTATGTTCATAAAGAGTGGAAATTTTATATGAATAAAGTAAAAAATGTAGATTAGTGAAGTAGGATTTAATTTTGTAAAATATTCCTCTAGGAACATTTTGGTTCAAGGTGAAACCTCCAAGGGCTTATCTTTAGGCATAGTTGATTGTTGCAATTCGCTAAAAATTAACAATTGATATTATGGAGTATAATAAATTATACCGAAACATTCTAAATATATACGGGTCTTATATTTTTATTTGAGTTAAGTATAGGTAAGCAAATACCATATGGATAGAGCTGGCGCAGATTTGCATAAATACATACATACATACATACATACATACATACATACATATATTAACCAAACTCACTTAATAATGCAAAATAAGGTACGTTTTACTTAAAGAGTGATAAATATTGCAAAGTATATGCCATGTGGCAAGATTTTTGTATATATTGTTTTTGACCATGTTTTGTTCTATGTATATCTAATTTATCATATTATGATTTGTCGAAATGCTCTCTGTACCGAGGAGACTCTACCGAAATTTTCTAAAATTTTCGTCACTTAGAATATTTTGGTAATTTTTTTATCGTATGTGGAAAAAGAAAGAAAGTTATGAATGAATCTATTTAAAATATAACATACGATAAGAGAACCAAAAGAAGAGCCACATAGAGGATTAATTAATTTAGTTTGGTAGAAGATCGTTAATATGAGGAAAAGTCATGGTAGAAGTTGTGTTTGACGTGCGATTGGAAGACGTTTTTTGGTGCTATGCATGGTAATCGGCAATTATGAGTTAGAGGTGGCTATGGTCATGGTTAAGAGGATGCAGCTAGAGGCAGTGCAGTTGCAAGTTAGAAGTGGCAGTGAGCTCGAAGGAGCGATGAATGCGGGCAAAACTATGAAAGTCGCTTATAGGATAATTCGAGCATTGTTTCAATGAGTACCTCTCGCTTACAACTATATCTTAAGATTTATTACCCTTTATATATGTGCACATAATCGCGATTGGTTGAATTACTTTGTTGAGATGCTTATTTGGGATTTGATTGATTGTGTACATTGAATTTGATTTGTTTGGATGAACCGTCGATCGAGATATTTATTTGATTGAGTGAGATAAGATTTAGGTTTGTTAGATGTTCGAAATGCAATGAAAATGCTATCCGTTTGTATTTTATTATGTATAATTCATTTATATTGTGTATATAGTGTGTCAGTGACCAAAATTCGATGGAATTCTACTCAGTCACATGATAAAGTTTATATTAATGATTTGTTGTTGATTTTAGAGTATTTTGCTTTATAATTCACATTTTTAGATGTTCAATAAATTTTTTGGTTTTAAAATAATTTAGATTTATTTTGTAACTAATAAATTTATTTTGAAATAGTATTTTAATAAAAAATGTTATAGAATGGATTTACAATGATATTTAAGATTTAAATATACAAAGTGAAGGATTTGAGCTATAAATGATGATTTGAATGAAAAGAATTATTTCAGTGGTTTATAAATTTATTTGTAAGTATATCTATGAAATTGTGAATATAGTTTCAACAAATTCATATTTATGGATTAGAATATATGAAATAATTTTTAGATGAAGTATTTAGCTCTATAACTAACTTAGGATATGTATTTATTCTTCATCCCTTAGTATAATTTTGTTATACGAAACTAATATGTTGTGAATGATTCATTATTAAATATTGATTGCTTTATTTTATATTTATTTGAATAATTGATTTTTATATTTCAATTTCGATATTTCTTTTCTTGTATAATTATATAAAGATTATACAAGTGTTCACATTGATATTGATTTGTGATATATTTTAAGATGATATGGTAATGACATCTTTTTATGTAGATTTATTGGTATTTATTCTGTGTGATGAGAAATTTGAATAATTGATTTTCAGTAATACTTCTTCGGTTATTCTTTGGACTCGTTATATAGAAAAAAGAAGGGTGAGTGTGATGTGTGAACACTAAATAAACGATGTAGTAACATGAGGTGTTATGGGTCGCTGTTATGTTATTTATTCAATTATCCTTTGCTCATGGATGACACTTAATATGGGTTATGTTGTATATGATACTAGCTGCATTGAGTATTTGATAATCATATAATGACTTATATATATATATATATATCCACGTCGCGACTATTGTATATATTCCATGTGTCAATCTATCTTTGTCCAAATCTCTTTATGGTTTGGTAGTAAACCGGTTTAGCCAGTATCCACCCTGGTAGCCTGATCGTGGTGTCGTGCCCTAGATCCGCAACACCATTGTTATATATTATATCAGATGTGCATCACATGGTTTTGGGGAGCCGTAGGTTAAGTGCCCTACAGCCCCTTGTGTCGCATAGGCTAGTAGTCTGTTACCTATAAGGGCAAAGCAAGGTCATGATCGAGACTACACATTAATGGGTCATTAATGGATATCAGCCATGCTTTTCATCAAGGTAACTAAGGCTATAGGAATAGATCCGACTATAGGCATACGATAGTAGACCCTGGGTTCCTAGAGTGGTCATACGACCATCAATCTCTCGTTTGGCTTTGGTTTGTGTGTAGTAGATAGGAATAAATGAGATGAGATTATACCCGAGACTGTGTTCAAACTATGGTCGACCCTATTTCCTTCTTTGGTAAACAACCTAATTATTATTGATTATACTCGGACATTGTTATAAGTTGGTTCAAATCTTTCTTATTGATTTTAATGATTTGGTAATGTTATTTTGTAATATGAGATTGAAAGAGACTATGGGTATTGCTTTATTACTACCTAACTTCACTTAAGGATATCCCATTATTTATTATTCTAGTTTCGATAGTGCTTTCAAGATATAGGCGATTCACCCATTCGTTGAGGATTTAGTGGATTTTGATTCGAGATGCTTGTATGGGCAGTGATGCTTTCCTATGCAGATTTGTCGTGAATATGGTTTTGAGATATTTGTGGTTGTAGTTTTATCATATTCATTCTTATTATATTACCATTATATGTTAATAATATCACCTATCATTATAGATATAGTCTGACCCGTGTGTTATTTATATAATACTCGGCTTAGTCCAAGACATTTTAGTGTAGGAACAAGGAGACCAGCTTGTATTATTTGGGTGTAGAGGAGACTAGTTATTCATAGTATATTGTCATGTATAAATTCATGCATGTATATGACCTGATGATGTACATCACACTTTGATATTGTTGTATTACATATTATCACTACAATTGACTCTGTGTTCTTTTCTATTTATCATATATTTTGTATTGTTCAATCTTGGAGGCACACGTGTTTATCGCTTTGTGCCGATATTATATACGTTAATTGGTTAGTTATGTTCAATGTTTAAATACGTACAAATATTAGTTCAAGGGAATGTTCAAGTGTATGCCCCCACATAGCCTCATTCTCCGTATTATCTGATAATATTAATTAGTAAAACTCTTAGATAGTATGGGTACATAGGTAGGGTGTTACAGAATGGCATCAAAGCAGGTTTAGAACATTACATTATATATAAGATACACACGTAAAGACTTTAGATTAGGCTTTGAGTCCTTGGCCCCTTGGATCTGTTGGTAGTTACCTTATATTAAAGGGATATTAGGAGTATATGATGATTACTGGGGACATACTTGTAATTTTTCCTACACACACAGATATATATATATATATATATATATATATATATAGACACACACGTATGTATATATATATATTCCTTTTTTCTACCTCTTCTGTATGTATATGTTTTTGTGTGAAGTAGAAGCGGTTGAGTAAGGTAGTGAAGTAAGGAGTATTTTTCTTGACGAGTGTTGGCATTGTTGATAATGAATAAACCTCTATGTGGCTTGATGTGAATCAAGTGACCAAGTAGAGATCAAAGTGCACATCGGGTGCTGATAAATAACCTCCTACTAAATGCTTTTTTAATATTTGTTTAATGCGTGTTAGTTGAATTAATTATTGTTTTCATTTGGCTTAATCTAGAACGTAGGAATTGAGTAGGAATATCCCTCCAATATTTCTAATTCCACTTAAATCTAAATGAAGCCAAATGTTAATAGAATATAACAGTTTCTTCATTTGAGGAGGAATCAATGAGGGGATATGTATAATTCTTTTATAGAAGAAAAGTAATATGTATTACATACAACTAAAATATGGAATGGGAAATTAAATTAAATTATTGGAGTGTTTTATTGATATTATGGAAGTGTGATGATTGATTGTTATTAATGATTGTTGAATTGTATGTACATATGAATTTCGAAGTTTCATATTTTATAACAAATAGGCATATATTTTAATAGAAGAAGAATAATATTTATATACTGGTTGAAAAAAATTTAGTAGCTTATTATGGCGTTAATTTGTCTGCAGAGTGATTTAAGAATTCTAGTCGATGAGCCCGGCCAACGTCATCGGTAGAGATTCCTAAATACTAGAACTAGACATCTTGACACAGCCTTTTTAGAATTTTTTTGGAAGAAATGAAATATCATTTTAAAAAAATTAAAATTAAATGTAATTAAAGGAAAAACATATTTCTAGACTTTCTATTAACATTGCTACTACATACTAATCCTAAATAATAACACTATAAATATTTGGATATACTAAAAGCTTAATATTATTGAAAGAAAATCCATTTTAACTTGTAAAATTTGGTGGTACAATATTTCCAATTGCATAAGATTTGGAAGATATTGTTGATTTTAGTAATACAATATTTCCAATTGCTGAAGATTTGGAAGATATTTGAGATAATTACTCAAATATATATTGCCTCTTTTATGACGTTAAAGAGAGTAATAAATTATGTACATGAGAAGAAGAATTATTTTGGAAGATTGAGGTAATCAATTAATTCCCTAATGAGCCGATTAAAGAAGGAATCTTATCAGGCGCATGTAAATTGGAAGAAACTGGAAAATCAAATGTATAAACATTTCCTGTATGAATAGGAGAATTGATGAGGTACTGATTTATAGCTATAAATCAATTACTTCAACTCCAAGTAATAGTCTCTATATAAAGGCAGAGACTGAGTAGAATTACCTCTCTTAGTTGTATTTCTTATTCTTCTTCTTCATTATCAACCTTGTAAAATTTTCTTCTCTTAGAAAGTAATAAAATATCCTATTTCCAAGTGGATGTACACAACCTCATGGTAGTGGAACCATGATAAATCATGTGTGTTATTTTCTTTATTGCTTGATCTATGATTGCATTTAGCTGGTGACTATCTATTGTTTGTTTTGCCTCACCATCAATCTGGTCCTATTTTTTCCCGAAAAGTTGGGTTTTTGTTTCTAAGACAATCCTAAGGGATTTTCCCCCAATAGTCTGGTATCAGAGCGACAAGGTTGATTGAGAAATAGTGTTAGACATTATGGCTGGAGATTAGGAGACTCCAACGGTTGTAATAAAACCCTATGTTAGAGTGACTTATATTGCATCAAGATCTAGTTTAGCAATAGAGAAGTGGAACGGTGATAAAGACTTTGAGAAGTGGCAATGGAGGGTGAAAGCTGTTCTGAAGAGAAAAGAAGTTAATCTATGGCATTTTCTCCAGAGGAGTTGAAGGTTGAAATTTCAACCGTAGAAAGGAAGGAGATAGAAAATTGGGCATTTGCTACTTTGCAATTAACAATGGGAGAAAATGTTATTTTTGATATTAGCGGTGAAACTATCGCTAATGGCATTTGGACGAAGCTGGAAAATCTTTATCTAAAGAAATCTTTGACTAACCGTTTGATTTTGTTGAAGATGTTTTTTCACCATGAGGATGAGAGATGGTACTTCTATCAAAGACCATCTAGGTTTCTTCAATGATCCAGTGATGAAGACGAAGACCGTGGGTTCGAAGGTAGATGAAGAGCATATGGCTATAGTGCTCTTGTGTTCCCTTCTGGAGCATCACACAAGTTTTGCTAACCTCCTTATCTTTGTGGGAGATACTTTGACCATTGAAGATGTGAAGTCGGGCCTTCTATCTAAGGATTTAAGGGACCAAATAAAGGAGATGAATGAAGGTAGAGGAGGAAGTAGTAGTCAAGGTCTATTTTCTGAAGGAGGGATAGAGGAGAAGAATAATTGGAATTCTAGGGGGCATTCCAAATCAAGAAAGCCTAGTAATAATTATAGAGGAAAATCTAAGGATGTAAAGTGTCATCGTTGTAAGAAACTAGGCAATTGGCAAAGAGACTGTCCGAATTGGAAGAAGAATAAGGAAGAAGGTGGTTCTTTATCATTTATGGTGAAGAAAGCTATATTTGATGATGTGTTATCTGCGGTGGTATCAGATGTATCAAACATTGGATGCTTGATTCAGGGCGTCTTTTCATATGACGCCTAATAGGGGTTACTTCAGTTTTTTAGTCAATAGAGAGGAAAGTGCAGACCTTATGAGTAATGATGCTAGTTGTAGAGACATGGGAGAAGGTATAGTGAGGATCATAATGTTTGATGGAGTGGTACGAACTTTAACAGGTGTACAATATGTTTCAGGTCTTTGGAAGTCCTTGATTTCTTTATGGCAGTTGGCATCCATGGGGTGCAAGGTTACTTTAGAGAAGGTTGGTTTGAATGTTTTGAGGAGTGCTCTTGTTCTTATAGAAGGAGATGTGCTTCATAATCTGTATTTGCTTAAGGGGACCACAGTTCTTTGAGAGTTGAGTACTATAGTTGATAGTTCTCGTGTTTTGGATGCCACCAGACTTTGGCATATCAGATTGGATTATATTTTTTGAGAAGGGCTTAGAGTTGCTTCAAAGATGGAATATGATCAAAGGTGACTTCAAAAAGTTGGATTTTTACCTGAGCATGCTAGGTAAGTAGACAAAGGTATCCGTTGGAGTTGGACTCCATAGAACAGAGAGGGTTCTTGATTACGTGCATATAGATATTTGGGTACTAGTTGCTACTACTTCCATTGGGGGAGCAAAGTATTTTATCTCTTTTATTAATGATTTTTCTTGAAAAGTTTGGGTGTATGTGATGAAGGCCAAATCAAAGAGCTTAGAGAAGTTTAGGGTTTGAAGTTGCTTGTTGAGTACCATTCTGGTTCTAAGTTGAAGGGCTGAGATCTAATAATGGTGGCAAGCTTGTCTCTGGGGAGTTCATTGACTTTTGTAGACATGGCATTGAGATATATTTCACTGCATTAGGTGATACGTAATCCAGTAGGGTTGTTGAGAGGATGAATAGGACTTTACTTGAGAAGGCTCGTTGCTTGAGATTGACGGTAGAATTATCTGGAGGCTTTTGGCCGAGGCAATATCGACTGTGGTGCATATTATTAATCGGATTTCGTGCTTAATCATTGATCGGAAGATTCCACAAGAGAAGTGGGGAGGTAAAGCCATGTACCTTGGTTATTTTTGTATTTTTGTTGTCCTGTGTAAGTTCACCATGTAGGTGATGATAAGTTGGAGGCAAGAGCATACAAGGTCATCTACTCGAGAAATATAAGTATCAAAGGGTATTGTATCCGACACCCTTGATTGGAAGATTGTTTATCCCATATATGTTACTTTTGATGACTCGGCAATGTTTAATTCTAAGAAAGACTTACCTACAACATCAGATGTTCCTGATAGGCCTAGATATGGAAAAGGTTCCTATTTTACAGCCTAGTATAAGAGTTATTGATGCTGTTGAGAGTGAGATAGATGCAGTTGATGTGACATCACAGAGTAATCCATAAGTGCCTTCTAGTAGTGATGGTGATGAAAATAATACTAAAGGAAGTTCAGTTTAAGGTGGAGATGAAAGGTGTTGAGGTAAAGTTGTACCTACTCGATCTAGTTGTAGAACTATTAAGTTGCTTAAGAGGTATGGTGATTGATAGTATGCAAATATTTTCCTCAGCGATCAGTTTGATTATGTCCTACACGTGGTTCATATGGAACCGTTTGACCTTGATGAAGCTTTGAAGTCATGTGACAATTCGAAGTGGACGTATGCTATGGAAGAGGAGCTAGAGTCATTGAAGAATAACAAGACTTGGGATTTGATACCTCCTCCTCAAGGAATCAAAGCATAGGTTGCAAGTGGGTGTTCAAGGTGAAGGATGATGCAAGATACAAGTCTAGACTTGTTGCTAAAATGTTTTCACTGAGGAAGGGATTGGAGTATGATGAGATTTTTCTCCTGTAGAATGTACATCCATCCATATTTTGCTTGCTATAGTTGCCGCTCATGACTTGGAGTCGGAGAAACTTAATGTGAAGACCGTTTTCTTGCATGGAGACTTGGATGAGACCATTTATGTGAAGTAGCTAGATAGATATGTCATAAATGGAAAATAGAATTGGGACTTCAAGATAAAGAAGTCATTTTATTTAAGCAGCTGCCTAGATAGGGGTACAAGAGGTTTGATTCTTTATGCTTTCACTTGATTTTAATCGTAGCATCAAAGACGCTTGTTTGTACATCAAGAATTTGAAGAATGATTATTGGATATATTTACTCTTGTATGTGGATGATATGTTGATTGCTTCCAAGGATAAAGCTGAAATTGATAGTTTGAAGTTGAAGCTTAAGGTGGAATTCGAGATGAATGACCTTTGAGAAGCAAGGATGATTTTGGTATGGAGATCCAAAGGGATAGGAATCTTGGACTTTGAGGCTCACTCAAAAGGAATATATTCTGAAAGTGCTTGCTTAGTTTAGTATGGAAGGAGCAAAGACAGTTAACACACCCATGCCTTTGCTCATACAGATTTCTAGTAGAGGCTCTCCGATCTTAGAGAAGGACAAGGCTTATATGGAGAAGGTTCCCTACACGAGTGTAGTTGGTAGTCTATTGTATGCCATGGTTTGCGCTGGGCCTGACATTGCGCAGATAGTTGGATTAGTGAGTAGATTTATGTCAAATCCAGGAAAGATGCATTGGGAGTCAGTGATGTATATTTTCAGATATCTTAGAGGTACTCCAGATCAGGGCTTGTTTTTGGCGGTAGAGATAGAGATTTCAGCTTGGTTGAATTTTGTGATTCTGACTATGCCGATGACAGAGATCAAAGGAAATCAACCTCAGGTCACGTGTTCAACATTAATGGGACAACTGTTATTTGGAGAGCGATGTTGCAGACGATTTTGTCTTTGTCTACTATAGAGGTTGAGCTTATAGCTGCAGTTGAAGTGGTTAAGGAGGCACTTTACTTGAAGCATTTGCTGTGTGACTTAGGCTTCATGTATGGAGGTAAGAAGTGCATTGTGATAGCCAAAATGCAATTTACTTAGTTAAAATTTGGCTTTCAACTCAAGGACGAAGCATATTGAGGTGAGAGTGTCATTTCCTGTCTCAATGGACGAAGAGAAGCTTTTGCATCTTCAGAAGGTTCACTCAGAGAAGAATGCAACGTATATTTTAGCAAATCGTTGCCCATTGCAAAGTTCAAGCATTGCTCGAACTTGATTCGCTTGATAAAGTGCTAGGTGCCATAGGGTGGCACAGGGTGAGTGAGTTGGTAGATGGAGACGCTTGTTTTCATTATGGAGATCGATAGGCCCTACTTGAAGAGGGTACTTTCAACCATTTTTTGGTGGGCAGTGGCCTTGCCGGAGTTCGTTAACAAAGTGCAATGGGTGAGGGCTATGCAGAAGCTCATTGAGAAAGTATCTGTGGTTTCTTTTCTAAGAGCTACTTGAGGTAAAAGGATGTAGGTGGAGTTGATAGTCATGTGGGGAAATATAGTATCAAGGTGGAGATTGTAAGATTTGCTGATACAATATTTTCAACTGCAGAAGATTTGAACGATATTATTGATTTTTGTGATACAGTATTTTCAATTGCAGAAGATTTGAAAGATATTTGAGATAACTACTCAAATATATATTGCCTCTTTTATAGCATCAAAGAGAGTAATAAATTACCTATGTGAGAAGAATAATTATTTTGGGGGATTGATGTAATCAATTAATTTCCTAATTAGCCGATTAAAGAAGGAATCTTATCAGGCATATGTAAATTGGGGAAAACTAGAAAATCAAATGGATAAATGTTCTCGATGTGAATTGGAGAATTAACGAGGTGTTGATTTATGACCGTAAATCAATTATTTCAACCCTAAGTTCTCTATATAAAGGCTGAGATTAGCATGAATAGAATTTTCTCTCCCAGTTGTATTTTTTTTCTTCTTCTCCATTATAAATCTTGTAAAATTTTCTTCCTTTAGAAAGCAATAAAATCTCCTATCCCCAAGTGGTTGTACACTACTTCACGGTAGTGGAACCACTTTAAATCATGTGTGTTATTTTCTTTTATTGCTTGGTCTATGATTGCTTTCAGCTTGTGACTATCTGTTGTTTGTTTTGCCTCACCATCAATTCGATTCTATTTATTTTTCCGCAAGTTGGGTTTTTATTGCAGAGGTGACCTTGAGGGATTTTTCTCCAACAAAACTGCAGTGTTTAAATAAATTAAGGAATAATATGGTTTATTAGCTATAATCAAACTTTCTGTTAAACCCATTTTATTTCAGGTTAAACGTGTTTGCAACTATTCTATTCGACTGAAAAAAAGAACTTTACTTTTCACTGAATAAAGAAATATTGAATACTCAATTTATTTAGCTACCATGAATCCAAAATTGAAATTGAGGTCAGGTTCTATGGCTATACATGTTTATGCAATCATTTTTTAGTAAAAGCAATATCATGCCGAGTTAGCAAATTGTACACTAAAATTTGGATATTCTAGAATATTTTCCTAAAACAAAATATTTTCTCAAAACTAAATATTTATATTTTTGGTCTGTTTTTGATTTTACCATGTATTGTATGTTGCCTTTATGCTAAGAACTTTCACATTATTTGCTGAGGTACTCAAGCAATTCTCAATGTTTATGGCATTTATTTTGGACAAAAATGTTTTCTAGTCTATTGTATTTAGGTGAACTTTAGGTGCCTAAAGTACAATTTTTATGAGATTTAGTACAATTAACATAGTTAACTTTCCTGTAGACAAGTGAAACTTCAAATATATCAGTGCTTTGATAATTTTATTTACAAAAATTTCTTCAGTCCTAGTTGTAATTGATTATAACTCTCGTTTATTAAGTAATTAAGGTGAATGTATCTAAGCATCATAACTTCAGTCTATGAGTATCTAATGTGTGTTTGTATGTGCAGTGCGCACGCATACACATGTATGTATGCACCGTGCGCGAGTTGTGTATGCTTGTAGGTTTTTTGAGTGTGTCTAAGTCCGCATCTGTATGTGCACAAGTCTATATGTGTATAGGTATGTGTATTTATACAAGTTTGAGTGTGGTTGTGTCGTTGGTTAGTTTCATTCTAAAAAGAACTTTTTTGAATGTTTTATTTCTCTTGCTATACTTCTCAAAAGCTTAACATCTGCTTATAAACAACTTTGCATATATACACACATATCAAAAGTCATTGAGTATGCTTTTCTCTTTTGATATTCATTTTGTTCAAATTTCTACATTTTTTTTCAGTAAATAATTTCATAAGCTTATCACTTATATCAGGCTACTGTAATTCTTCTTTTACTTTCATATTTTGTCCTCCTATGTGCTCGAATGCCAAATCTAGGCCGTAAATCCAAATCATCACCAAAATATTTATTTTGCATCTTTTCTTCTTAGTCTTGAACGACTACATTATTTGGATGATCTGAAGCCTACATTACATTATGTACGTAAACTAACACTTTGATTACATGAACGATTGCATGAACAATTGCACGATAGTATTAAAAAAGAAAAAAAAAATTGCTGCTTGCGAGTGGCAATTGTAGGGGGTTGTTGCGAGCTGCTGCAACTAATGAAGGAAAAAAAGTTGCATGAATTATCAAATATATTAGAAGGGTGAATTTTATTTTGTAATGTTCGTGTACTACAGCAACATATGTCATATCCTTTAGTCCGTAAGTCTCAGGTTAGCAGAGTTAGATAATGGATGGTTGAACTCCATCCTTTAGTTTATAATTATCTAATATATTAGGAGTAAACATTTATAGCAGTCCAATGTTTTTCTCCAGGATTAGACAGGTATTGGCTTACGCATCCTAATGCATAACCCACATTTGGTCTAGTACACAGTATGGCGTACATTACAGAACTGATTGTCGATGCATACAATATCCTTCATATTCTCTTTCTCCTCATTAGTATGAGGACCATCCTGCTTGGAAAGCACGATTCATGATCATGTCGGAACACTTCTGCACTTGGAATTCTCCATACTGAAAATTTTCAGTATTGAATCTATGTACAGGGATTGAGTCAATCTCAATAGCCACTTAGACATATATATATATATATATATATATATATATATATATACTAATACCCAATATTTAGGCTGCTTCTCCCTATTCCTTCATGGAGAAGTTCTTGGATAACCATGTTTTTACTAATTGCAACAGTGTAATGTCATTGCCAATTAGTAACAAATCATCGACCTATAGAACTAACAATAATATAGCACTTCCTTATTCATACTAATACATGCATGCTTCCTTTATGTTCTAATTATAACCAAACCATCTAATTAGTTTATTAAAACACTTATTCTAGCTTCTTCAATGTTGTTTAAGAATATAAGCAGATCTTAACAAGTAACCTGCCTTGCCCTCACTTGCACTGACCTCGAAACCCTAAGATTGCGACATGTAAACGGTCTCTTTCAAATCGCTATTTGGACATGCAGTTTTCACGTTTATTTGACATATTTCATAGTTACGGAATAAGGCAATGGCAGGCATTATCCGATCGGACTTCAGCATCACTATAGGAATTTTTTTTTTTTGCCATAATCAACATCATGACTTTAACGAAGCCCTTTCGCAACTAGCCTTGCTTTATGAGTCTCTATTTGTCCATTTGCATTTAGTTATTTAAGAAAAATCCATTTGCAGTTGTGAGTTTTATCCCTTGGGTATGTAAGCCAAAGTCTATACTTTATTTTCATGCATGAAATCCATTTTGAATTTCATAGCTCCAAGCCAAAGTGTTGAGTTTTTACTCAGCAATACTTGTAGGAATAATTGAGGAGTGGCCTCTTTTATGATAGTCCTTTTTATCGCCTCACGAGAAAACTATAGTATCTCGTTGGTGCACAAGATTCCCTATTAGACCATCTAATAGGTTGTTTGTTTTTGTATATTGGTGAGCTTCATTCTCCCACTGGCTTAGCCTCTATGTTAACTTCTTGGATCTCATCCAAATTTACAATTTCGCCGCTAATTTTTTTGATAGAAGTCATTTTTCTAAAAGGACGACATGTTGAAAAATAATAACCTTTTGTTCCTAAGTGTTATGGAAAATATATCCCATGGAATTCCTGGAATATCCTATAAGTTTACACAAGATTGATTTTGCTCAAGTTTATTAGGGCCAACGTTCATCAAATATGCTAGATAACTTTACGCCTTCAAATGCTTGAGGTTAGATTTCTTCCCATGCCAAACCTTATATGGTGTCTTAGGCAAAGATTTCATGGGTATTAAAGTCAACATATGCACAGTGGCTTTTAGCGCATATCTCAGTAGGAAAGTGGTAACTCAACTTTACTCATTATGAAACAAACAATACCTAATAGCATTTGATTCCTTCCCTCTATAACACCATTGCATTGTGGGTTATAGGTTGGAGTAACCTGAGAGATAATCTCATTATCTTTTAAGTATTGTTGGAGTACAATGTGTTTTCACTGGTTTTTTATACTTAGAATAATTTTAGGTTTTTTCTGATATTTTTCGGTTTCTTTGAGATTTTTCTCTAGATTTCGTATACAGGTTTTATAAAGCATTACAAAGTGTTTTTCAAGAAAATTAGCCTTTGAAATTATTATTTAATATTATTTTTAAGTATTAAATCTCATATTATAGAGTAATTAATTTAATACTTAAAAATAATATTAGATAATAATTTCAAAGGTCAATTTGGGCTATTGTCTAACATACTTACGTCTTCGATTGTATCAAATTTTTTTAACCTTATGGTTCGTTTGAATTTTGGCCTCATTCTTAAATACTTTAGATTTCTCATAAACATTGGATTTGTTCTTCATAAGATACACATATCATATTCTTGTGAAATCATTGATAAAAGTTACAAGATAAGAGAATTATCTATGGTAACTATAGGCATTGAAAAATATGTGTTAGTATGTACGAGACTCAAAAGTTCATTATCTCTATCATTGCTCTACTAAAGAGGCACTTGGTCAATTTTTTCTTTAAAGCGTAACTCAAACGTAACAAATAATTTAGATTCCAGTGGCCATAGAAAACTTTTTATTTTTAGTCATGCAGTCGTTTCTCACTTACTTATATGACTTAGCCTATAATGCCATAAATATTTATTACTAATGTCAACATTCAAAGAATTATTTATAGTGTAAATATAATTATAATTAAAAAAATAAATGCCATTATCTAGAACGCCAATGTAGATTTTATTTCCATCAAACATATTGTTCGTAACATTATCAACATAATGAAAACCATATCCAGTTTCAAACAATCTAGACATAGAAATTATACCATAAACAAAGTTTTTAACATAATAATAACAATTCAAAATTAAATCTAATCCATTAGGCAAAGCCAATAGCCTCCAAATATAGTTACGTCTACCAAAGATCCATTAGCAACTTGAAGTCTCATCGCACTTTTGCCAAATGTCACCTATTCCTACTTCCTTACAACGAATTATAGATATAAGTTCCTGATCCTTTTTTAAAACCCAAGATAATTTATTGATTGCAAAATAGTTTGAATCATAAATATACTTGTAGGAGCAGACGCCCATTCTATTTCTTCTCTTTAACAATCTTTAAGTAATCCAGACAGTTTCATTTCTAATGCCTTTCTTGTGATAATGATGATACTTGCGTTGTTATTTGTAGGGCACTTCTTATTAGTCTAGTTAACCTATTTCCTTTTCTTTAAACCATTCAAAGACGATTCCTTCCCATTTGTCGCGAGCATTGTGCCTTGATGCTTGGATGAAGACTCGGCCGATCCCAACATATTGAGCATCTTCACAAGACTTACTTCAAATGGTTCATAATATAATTCAATATGAATAGTTTAAACTATAGAGTAAGAGACTCTAGGATCAATTCCATTTGCAGCTCAGTGCTTATCATAATGTTTAATTAAGCAAGCCCATCAATATAGCCTTCTATCATTAAGACGAACTCGTTCACTTTCTTGCCTTTCGGAATGCAATATCTCGCACCATTAATGGCCTGAATTTTTGCTAAACCAAAAACCTCGGGTCCACTAGGGTGTGAATCGTTTGTGTTGGTATCTTATAAATAGAAAAAAGTATATTAGAGCAATACCGATAAGAACTCATGGTGGAATAGTAATGTACAGTAAAAAATATAATTACCAACTAAGGCTAATACTTTTGGTATTTAGTTTCCTTAGCAGTGTTGAGTGTGCATGAACTTCCACAATTCATGCCTTTATCGTTAAATATCATTCTAAGTCTATCATGTGGGTTGTAATGAGGAGGGGATTAGAATAACATTCTAGTGACTAGTAAATTACATACTTGATGCATAACACTAGTTTATGCAAATTGCTTTCCATTAAATGTTACATCTACTTTTTAAACTTAGTCATCTTGACTTCATATACACGTACGATATACCCTACCTACCTGATGTATTCATCAATACGTACATGTATATATATAGGAGTATACTTAAGTAATGCAATCCCCCTTTAGACCATGATATTTTCCCCGCCAGTATCTATAATTCTACACCTCATCAAGATTCGTCGTTAATGCAGTATCACATCCTAGCCCCCGTGCATATGTAGGAACTCCAGAGTGCCTAATTACGACATTACAAATATTTAGCCATATTCTGAGCCATAAACCGTCTCGTTTTGAAAGACCTCCATTAATGGTAATCTAGCCTTGCCTCCTAATAATAAATAAACTAACAAATAATTGTGATGCGGTTCATGTCCTAAACGTGATCTACACTAGTAGGAGGTGTAGCCCATTTAGATGTAAGCGTTGTCTTTCTGTTGATTGATTAAGACCGACGACGATCTCGATCTATGTATACAGCTTCTACTACTCACATATATGGTACCAATCTTGTCGACATTGTGTCGACCATATGCTCACCGTCCCATTTAGGTTTCCTAATGCTACCAAGGAAATGCCCACTTGGTTACTTAACACATATCCCTTAAAAGGTTGAAGGATACTCTACTTACCCCTTTGAAAATTTGAATAGGACGAACCATCCTACCTTGGTATATTCACTTCACCTATACATGAACGTAAAATTCCATGGGTCCTATAGCTGGATACATCCCACATCATTGTAATGTACACACAACTGTTAGTATCCCCTTGTGATGGACAGATTTCCTTTATGTAACACTACTAACCAATCATTCCAACCCATTTTAATGACTAAGTCATTTTTTAATTAATCTAAGTTATTAAATAGATTCAACAATTCACACCAGCCGTAAATACGTACTTGAGGCTACTTGTATTTATTTATTTATTCACCACACCTTTTATGTTCGACTATTAATGTTTAGTTGTTTTAACATGGCTTACTTCTTGTTTCATTAGTGCCGTTTATTGTCATTTAACGTTCCCTTCTAATTTTAACAAACATGTATCTTTAAGTACTTAACATCCACTTAACACTATTAAATATAGCTTATTGTCCTTTTTAACTTTTACTCTCCTTCTTAGACTACTGTAATCTTCTTGGTTACTCATTTCTTACATTACATACATTTCATCATTTATTGTTATTTCTGTAACACGCCGCGTATATTAGATTTATAACTGAATTATTTCTAATACCTATACTTACAATGGTTCATATATAGGGATTTCTATATTTTAACATGTTGGAATTACATCTTCCAAAAATGAAACGTTAACATTACAGTTTTATATAAATTATCTAAAAGAAGATTTGTCTTTTGTTTGGTTTATTCCCGATTAACTGTTGGCTTTGTAAATTCGAATGTTATCAGGAGCAATTGAATGATCATGATATTTTGCTTCATCGCCTAGCCGAGGTATGCATACGTTTTAACCCTAAATATTCTCTAGGCTAGATCCAACGTCCTAAACTAATTGCTAACCCCTATAAACTTAACAATAACCTAACCCTAAAATCTATAGAAGCATTTATTATATTGAAAGTCTGTCAGAATCTAACCTCTCCTCTAATCCTAAAAATTCTTCAAAATTAAATTAAAATCAAAGTATAAGAATTACAACCAATCGTATCAAGGAGGAGCAAGCGGACGGAGGGCGATTCTCAAGCAAAGCATGTTGGAGGAGCTTAGGCATAAGGTCAGTCAGAACAAATTGAATTAAATGATTATTACAGTTAAATTTAATCTATTTATATGGTCTAGAATGATAGAAATCTAATTATAAACTGTAAAACCCTCATTTAAAACCTATAATCTGGGGTAGATTTGAAATCATTGTAATTGGAGAAATCTGATGTTAATGCTAGCACACCACTTTAATTATTTAAATATAAAACCTAAAACTTGTAAACTCTTGATTAAATAATTGAAATTGAAACTAAAATTGAGAAATACAAATTGGTCAAAATAACCGCCTATGGTTCATTGAAAGCACTGTAATCAATCGAAATTACACAAATTAAAAACCAACACTAGAAAAACACATGAACCCCAAATTTTGAATTACGACCAGTACCAACGAGGGATTCTATTTGGATATAGTCTGGCCCAATGCAGTATGATAAGAATTAATATTTAAAGAAGTGACCCAGCATAATGGAAGTCCTAGTATGCATGGTTCAGACATAACATGATACAAATCAGATGGTGGACATCGGTGCATGCAATAAGAGGTATATACTACGATCGAAAGGTAGGCATGGGTGTTGACGGCACACTGGCAAGTCGGTATTTTAGGTTCTCCATTTTTAAGCATAGTTGAGTTATGGGAAGTTCTATAAGTATAGGAGATAATTCCCATAGTTTTATTATGCTACGATAGTGGAAATTGGTTTCCACAGTAGCCTACGGGCGCTGTTTCCTTATTGGGCCCCTCTAAGAGCATTAATCGAATGTTTGTTGTGAGTTTCGACTCATAGTTTGATCCTTGGATTAGATAAGAACTAATAAGTAATGAACCTTGGAAATTTACAGATACTTGTAGCACACCCTATGTCATCTATAGTTGTATTTAAGTTAATAGCACATTATCATTGCCTATTAAACTTGTACTTATTCACCAGACTTTTGTCCGACCCACTAATTTTTCTTTTTTTTCCCACCACTAGTGGACTTGATAGTAGGTGACTAGCCCATTCTTGAAACTTGGAGAGGCGAGCTCCTTTTAGTGTTGCTTTTATTACACTTACTCTCCATGAATTTATCTATCTTACCAGTATATTTTATTTCCTGCAGAGGACTTGGTGTGATATTTTCTATGTGCTATGTATTGGATCACGTACTGATTTTTCTAAGACTGTGATTTGGATAATTTTTGAGATGGAAAATTTTCTACGTTGTATGTTTTGTTTCTTCCACCGTGAGTTCTAAAAGTGTAATAAATCTTAGATTATATCTCTTTACATTAGTTTCTATAATGTTCTAAAAACCTCGGCAGCCCATATTTCTCGACATGACATGAGTCCAAAAGTCACCCTTCTCTATCTTTGACTCGTGCCTACGTTATCTTCCATATTTGTGCTTATACTAACTGTGCAAGTTGCTAGTAAAATTCTTAAAATTCATATATAGAAGATGAGTGATCTTGCAGGTTCAAGCTCTGACGATGCAACCGAGATCCCGGCTATGTACATCCCAATATGGTTCTGTCGGTACCTTTAGGCGAGGGGACAAGCCAAGATAATTACCACTAGAGAGCCTGCGGAGGGAGTGACATGTATAGTTCCTACCCATCCACCTACTACTGTAAACTTTTCTAAGCCATGCAAAGATTTTTCTAGCCTTGGAAGAAAGCCATGCATAGGGATAGTGTCATACGTGGATTCAAAGATATGGATCCGCACTTGTGAGAGGATCTTTGGTTTTATGTGCGTTTAACCGACGAGGTGAGGAGGCATTTAGCTACATGGCAGTTATAAGTGAGGCATTGAGTTGGTGGGAGGTTATTAAGTCTATGATTGATGGAGGGAAGATTTCTTAGGAGGAGTTTCACAGGAAATTCGAGATGAGGTCTCTTTCTAGGGCAAAGGAAAGTTTTTAGTTGGAAAAGTTCATTCACTTGAAGCAAGGAGATCTGTCTATTAAGGAATACATCAATCAATTCAATGAGCTAGCTATATTTTAAATGGGACTGATTGAAACCCTATATAAAAAGGCTTTAAAGTTTGCTAAAGGGCTGAACCAAACTCTCCAAGCCCAAGGTTTATCTTTAAGTCACATTTCTATCGGTGCTACAAGTGAGGGTATAGTGGGGATGGCCTTACTCAATACCTTCTCCAAAAAGGAAGTGAAAGAGGAATCTAAGAAAGCTGGAGAGAAAGTGAAGTAAAAAATAGAAAAGGGAGGATTTGGGCCAAAGGGGAAGATATAGAAGAAGGACGTGCAATGTAAGAAATGTGGTAGAAAGGGGCACTTTGCTAAGAGTGCATATTTGATTGTTTAAAGATCAAGTATTATAACTACAACCGGTATGGGCATATGAAGTGAGCATACCCAACACTTCCAAGAGCTTCTCCTCAAACTTTTACATAGGGGGTTTCATCTTACACACTATCGGTAATCCCTAGCTCGCATGCATAGCCAGTTGTGGATAAGGGAAAGAAAGTTGTGATCGAATGTGTGTTAACTTTATCCGGTTTATCTGTCCGCATTATTTGACACTAGGGCTTGACATTCTTTCATTTCAAGTAGACTTGTTGATAACTTATGCTTACACACTAGTAGAGCAATGGTCCTTGTAGTTGTGTCAAACCCCATAGGAGGATTGGCCTATTTGTCTATATTATGCAGGGGTTTGGAATTGTTCATTTTAGAGGTCGAGTTTTCATGTAATGCCATTGTATTAGGATTCTCTAGGTTTGGGTTGATATTGGGCATGGATTGGATGAAAATGTATGGCTATTTTAGATTGTGATAGGAAGGTCATTAGGTTAAGCATGTGTAGTGGGCATACCTTGGAGATTATTGCGATCCTTGAGGAACAATTATGTTAAGCTACCTATATTCTTTGAACCTATCGCATGACAAGCTTGATTCAGTGCCTGTCATTAGAGATTTCCTAGATGTTTTTGTTGAGGTTATCAGTCTTTCGTCCTAAAGAGAGATCGAGTTAAGGATCTATCTTATTGAGAATGGTATACTCGTTGCCTTACAAGTAAGACATATAGCTCCAAAGGAGAGACACGAATTGAACTAGCAAGTAAATAAGCTGTTGGAGAAGGGTTTTACTATGAGAAGCATCTCTAAGTGGGAATACCAGTCATCTTTGGCACCAAGATGGATGGTTCCCTAAGACTCTACATCGATTATAGGGAGTTGTATAAACTGAAAAGAATAATATGTATCCATTGCCCCGCATAAATGATCTCTTTGACTAGTCAGTTAGATTTTCTCATAGCTTTACATGGCCATCGGATTCGACTACTTGCATGTAGCTGAGGATAGTATCCAGAAGATAACATCCCATACACTCGATGGATTATATGAGTTGCCAGTCATCCCCTTCGGACCAAACAATGCATTCTCTTAGTTTGTTGATTTGATAAGCCAAGTATTTAGGGGTTTTCTTAACAAATTTGTCATGGAATTTATAGATGATATTCTATCTATTCGAGGAGGAGCACGCATTACATTTAAAAGAAGTGCTTAGTATACTGTGTGTGAAAAAGTTAAAGGTGAAGTTTTCGAAGTTCCACTTTTGGAGAGAGGAGGTACGCTTTTTAGAACACATCATTTCAAAAAGCGAGTTGGCAGTTAATCCCAGTAAGGTGGTAGTGGTTTAGTGTTGGCGTATGCCAAAGAGTACCACAGATTAAGGAGTTTCCTTAGTTTAGCAATCTACTATCGGAAGTTCATTTAGGACTTCACGAAGATCTCTACCCTTCTGACTTGTCTTACCAATAAGAATCTAGGTTTATCATAGGATGCAAAATGCGAAGATGCTTTTATCAAGTTAAAGGAGGCATTGAGTAATGCACTTTTTTGTATTACCCGATGATGTGAAACCATTTACCTTTTATATCGATGCATGTCGTATAGGGTTAGGCGATGTCTTGATGTAAGAAGGAAGGGTAGTGATTTATGTAAGTAGGTTGTTGAATACCCACAAGAGAAACTATCATACTAATGAGCTTGAGTTGGCAGCTGTTGTCTTTGCACTCAATTCATGGAGGCACTACCTTGTAAGAGAATAGTTTGAGCTAAAAATGGATCACAATTCCTTGAAGTACTTGTTCTCCTAAGAGGTCTTGAATTTGGGGCAGCAAAGATGCATGGAGTTCTTGACATCTTATGACTTCGATATCTCATATACCCTGGGGTTGCTAGCAGCTTTAGATGTGCAAACTACATTGGTGGAGCGTATTGGGACTAGATAGAAGGCGGACAAGGATCTTATAGAAATTATTAAGAGATTGGTAGGGAGAGTCATCAAGTCATTTAAGGCATTATGCTATTGACTCGAGCGGATGGTTATAAAGGGATGGTAGGCTTAGTGTGTCTCTTAGTATGGATTTGGTATATGAAGTACTAGCTGAGTCTCACCATTCTAGGATGACCATTCATCCTAGTGGTGACAAGATGTATTGCAACATAAAGAGGGTTTTCTATTGGTTTAATATAAAGAAGCATGTGGTGGAGCATGTGGGGGATTATTGCAGCCATTGGATATTCCTTAATAGAAGCGGGAGTGCATTTCTATGGATTTTGTGGAATTTTTGTAACGACCCGAAATTTTCGAAGCCGAAAATCCCAAATAGTTATGGAAAAGAAGAAAGAGATAGAAGAAGAAGAACAGAAACACCAAACATCTCACATTCGCAGTGGATAAAATATAATAATAAATAATAATAGCTTACAAAAGAATACTATATCTGTCGATTACATTTAATATACATCAAAGTTTCACATTATATACAGTCACTGAATATTTACAATTATCATGTCTCAGATTATCAATAATATAAATACAGCGGAAATACTCTATACGATATTGCCATCCAGCTCGCCTCCTGAGCTCCAGAACGTCCTAACTTGAAAAACTGTAATACTCGGTCTGACCCGAGCATTACACCAAAGTAACACCCGGGTCAGGCTGGAAACCAGCATGAGCAAACCCATCTTAAAATGGAATACCAAAGAAATCAACTTATACAAAACCCAGGTAACTCACTTCAATTCACAAGCCATAATTTTTTTTATTATAGCCCTCACAAAATTCCACACATCCTTTTCCTAAGTACCAAACTTAAATAAAATAATCTAATTCACTTAAATCATTTCATTCCAGTCTATTGATTCACAATCAATTTTTTTTATCTGAAGTGGTTTCGGGTGTTTTGCTAATACCCGATCCCGGTCTCCTCGGATCTCATGTCATCCTAATCCCAAATTATCCAAATGAAACACAACATTTCATATCAGAGATATCAACCCAAATAAAGTATCCCATACCATTCAATCATCCATAAGAAATGCTTAATCACATACAAATTAATTCAATCGATTCTAATTGAATTTTCTAACCACATTCGCTTAGATTATTAATTAATTCCAAATCAATTAATTAATCAACCCCTCCATATCCATTCATCTTATTTACAACCCTGGATTAATTATCTTCCAATACCATTCAAGTAATTCTCTTTAATTAATTTCACGATATTAATTACTTTTACCAAATCAATGAGTAATCTTTAATTTCTTCACAAATTAATTAACTATAATCAACTACGTTAATTCTTAATTACTTATATTAATTGACTTCTCATAAGTCACTTATTATAAATTAATTAATCTCAATTAATCAAATCTTTAATTACTTCATTAATTATATGAATTAATGGTTTTCAATTATATTTTACTTTAATTCAACCCCAATATTTATCATTCTCGAATAATCTCAATATGTAATTAACTATCCTTTATTTACTTCATTAATAAATCAGTTACTCCTTAAATAATTATCTTAATTATTCTTTTTATAAATTTCACAAAGTAACTAGATTTTATTAATTACATTAAGAAATTATTTATCACTCCATCAAATGATTATTCTGAATTATTTATACTTAGTTAATTAACTTACAACTTAATTTATTATTTATTCAAACCTTTAATTACTGAATTAAATAACCCAAACCATTAATTAGTTCAAATTAATTAATTATCCATTTTAATTATCCTACTAATTTAATGTACCACAAATCATTAAGTCGTTAGTAACTTTTAAAGGAAATATTTTCTTATTTATTGTTTTAAATTTAAAACAACTTAAAATTCTCAATACTTTGAGTTAAGCAACCATTAACTCGAGAACCATCCAAAACCAAAATTACCCAATCATCCATTCACAGTGCATATCAAACAAATTAAATCATTCAATCAAATATTTTAATTTAACCATTTAAACTCAAATAGAATCGAATAGAGTGAGATTTACTCACCTTGATTCCTGGATTTGCAATTCACTTCATTCTCGACTTGGTTTATCCACGTTTTGACCTTGTATAAATATTTATACAGGTTATTAATATTCGAAACAAATTGAACTATCAATTTCCATTAAGTTTGATTAACTTATAATTTAATTCTAGCTAATAAATTTTCTCTTTTATTTTTTTTAGAAAACAAATATGAAATAAAGCAGAAGAGGCCATGCCAAAATCACAACTACACTGAACAAAGGCATCGCGACCCCTTCCCATGCTCGACGCTGCCGCTTGCCACCTACCCCTCGACTTGCCTATCGAGCTCGCCGCCATCCCAAAATCGAAGACCGGACCTGAGCTCCCTCTCTCTGCTTGCCCGATTTCCTAGATGCCCTAGTTCTCCGAATACAGCCAAAGTCAAATCGCCTCCAACTACTATCACGCGACATCCTCGAACCACGTGAGTAGCCCCCGCCCCGCAACTAAGCCCTTCGGTCGTCGCTTCAATCACGACTTCCACCTACTCGCTCGCCACTTCCCTTCGCGCCCTCTTCCCCTTGCACGACTCGCGTCTGCCATCTTTTTTTTTAAAATTAAACAAAGACGCGATGATTTGAAAAATTAGGTTGGGTCGGCTTCGGCCATTAGATTTGTTTCCTTTTCTTCTCTTTTTTTTTACAGCTAAATCGATTTCTGTTGAAGGCTGGAGAGAAAGACCAGGGATAATGTATAGGGCGAGAGAAGCTTCCTGAAAATGATGGGGTAAAATATGTTTGATTATTTATTATATTATATTATAAAACTCCCCAAAACGTCTCGTTAATTGCCATTTAAAATTTCGAACTCCTCTTAAGCAATGTCGTTAGGTGATTACAAGGTTTTACCCACGTTCCGAACACAATGGAACGTGTTTCGGAGGCTAATTTGATTGTATGCGCGAGTTACGGAAGTAAACGATCAATTTTAAATTAAATCGATTAAAATAGTTCCGAGCGTTTTGAGCTGCCAGGGTCAAACGACATCTCCAATTGCTACGAAAATTGAAATCCGATAATAACTAACTATTACGGATCCAATGGAACTGGTTTCGTCGAATTCCGAGACTGTGCCTCGGAAGGCTATTTTAAATGTCAATTTAAACGATATATTATTAAAACTGAACAAAACACTTCCAAACTCAATTTCAACACTTTCACTATCTTCAGTGCTGTCAATATAAATTTTATAAGCCTTCAAATTATTTTAACAGGCTTAAAATTCCAGCTTCAACATTTTGCCCAATCTTCAGTTTATAAAATTCAATAAATTAATTATCAAGTAAATATTAATATCTTGAATTCGAATTAAAATTAACTTTTAAATATTTAAAATAAATTTATTATTCCAATTTAAATTGTTAGAAATTCCGGGTCGTCACATTCCTCCCCCCTTAAAAGAATTTCGTCCCCGAAATTACTAGTTAGGAAGAATGAACCAATACCCGTTTATCCTTCCCCCAAAACCAACAGTTTTATCAACATCCAACTAACTATCCTTTATTAAAACTCCTTATCACATCAACCAACTTCCCAAAACCTTCTATAGTATCAATCAATACCCTTTTTCTCAATTGTTCAAAATTCAATTTAAAACTAAATTTAGAATCATCCAAATTTCCTCAAAAATTTTCTAACTCTCTAAATTCCCGAAATTTTTTGCCAGCGTCTCCTTTGCGTGGCTAGCTCGGTACTACTACAAAAGGCCTCTACGGGCTCCCAAATTCCAAAAAGAAAACAGAAAGCCAAGTGGCTAGATCAAAAACCAAATCCAATTCATACAGAAATTAAAATACATACCTTTTTGTCGGGCAATTCACATTTATCTTTTGGAATCAAATCCAATTTTCTTTTCCCCCTTTAATACCTACATAACTTACTTGGCAATAATATCTCATCACAACCCTTTCAAATCTTTACATACTTTTCCTTACAGAAGTGTTCATATCCATTTCTATTCAAACTAGTTTTCCCCACTTCATACGATTTCAATTTATTTTAAAATTTTCATATTGAATTTTTATCTTTCAAGTATAACTGATTCACATTAGTTTCATCTACTAATTTATTTTAATTTCCAATTTGAAATTGTTTGTCGTTAACAAAATTTTCCCAAAATTTTCAAAAATTTTCTAACTCCCAAAATTTTTGGCAGAGTCCCCTTTGTACGGAGGAGCTTTTGCAATTTGACAAGAGATATAAATATATATACATCGACCCACACGGTCGGAAAAAGCAAAAACAGTTCATATTTCCTATTTTTATTGCGTAGGCGTACCTTATTTATCATTTTAAGCATGCGGCTTATTTATTTTATAAATTTGTGCAATCCAAATCCAGCCAAACGGCCTTCAGGTACCTGTACTTACTCAATTTAAATATGTAAGTGCAATATATAGAAAATTTATTAGCATTTCACTTATATTCAATAGCTAAACACATGTGTATCATAAGCAACAAGCACCAAAACGCTTTCCATAAGCAATTTATATAACTTTTAAGCTAATTCAACTGCTTTTAATCAATTCATAAGCCATTTCATTCAGTTTCAATGGTTTGCAACTCAATTTCTTACATCCAATTGATTTTAAATCCAAACAAGCTCATATTCAATTTAGTTGATTTCAAAATCAATTTATTTAATCTCTACCAGCCCATAGAATTTTAATTACTTTTATTTACGTCATACGACGATTCATTCTATACCAATTCGTCAATATTCGCTTAATAGAGTATTTATTTAGTTTATAACTACTTCAAATTACTTTTCGACTCATCTTGTAATTAATTCCACTTCATTTCTAATTTATTCACCAACCATTCATTGCATTTCATTTCATTTCCGCAACTGTTCCATTCAAAACAATTTGTTAGCTTGGCACATTTCATTCTTGTATACTACTAGCCATTCCCAAATTAATTCAATCCAAGCTTTATTTAATGGGTTTTCACCTTTATTCGAAGCCAGGCTTCCCTAAATTTTAAATTTAAGTTAATTTACTTTAATTTAATCCAATATCAAACTTAAGTTTACTTCTATTTGATTTTCATCTAATCCACTTCCATTAAATTCAGTTAGTCCATTAATTTTAAATTTTAATTTTAATTCACCTTCTCAATTTCTAAAATAATATCCAAGCGCATACTTAACTCATTTATACTTCAAATTAATATGCCACTGAACTTAAGTTCAGTCTGATAACCCAATTCAAATCACAACTTTGATTTAGTTTTTGTTCAATCAGACTTCGTCCAATTATTAATTAACCCATTTTAAAATTTTCATTTACTTACTTAATCATTTCTGAATTTATTTTATTAATATAAGGCCATTCTCAATTTATTTCTATTCACTTGGGTTTTGTTTTGCAACTCAAACCATTTCTGTTATAATCACTTCTCTTACATCCAATTTACATGCAAATTTCATTAAATATTATTCAAATCACCCTTGAGTTTTATTTATAATTCAAACCATCACATTTTCAATCTAACTCTATTTTATTTTTATTTTACAACATCTCCTCTTATTTATTTCATTATCAAATCCAAGTCGAATTCTATTTACAATTTGAATTCATTTTCAAATTCCATTATTAACTTACAATTCCTTTTTTATTTATCCGAGTTAAACTTTATTAATATACTCTATCGAATAATTATTTAACCCATTTAGCTTTCTTCCAATCTCTAAATCAATATTCGGTTTTAATTACAAAATTACTTCATTAAAACTCCATTTGGGATTTCCTTTTATTTCCCCAAAATCCCAACACCTTTATTTCAAAATTTTAGGAAAACTTTTAAAGTCACATAATACTATTAAAATAACTCTTTATAAAAATACCTTTTATAACTCGATGTCTCAACCAGTCCATCCTTGTTCTCACAAAAATTCAGTCATACGTTGATCAGGCGTAGGAATGAAAACCTATAAGTACTTGGTAAACCCGTTTTCGACATCCAGTGAAAATACTTTGAAAATAATTTTATTGAAAATGTAGAAAACAGTTTTTTTTTGAAAATAGAGGAATTATCTTTGGTGAGAATGCTCTGGAAATCATCACCCACATCCATGGTCGCAGTTAACCCGATGGTTACGTTGCCATCCCGAAAAAATCCATAGATAATTGTAGGCCTCCACGCCCCACGATTACACCATGGAACCCACGACAGATCGCAGCTACAACTGGGGTTACATAGCTATCACAGCAAAAACCCATATAATTGTAGGCATCAGCGCCATCGAATTTCATTGCCAAAAATGAAACTTCTCCACTCCACTTGACCATAAATCGCAGTCTACCGATGTTGCGTTGCCTTCTGGGCAAAATCAAGTGTAGACTGTTGGCACTCATCCTCCACACGATTTTGCTATGGTCCCCACAGTAGATCGCAACGACATAGAGTTACGCTGTCGTCACAGCATAACCCAAATACCTCTGTAGGCATCAGCGCCCTTGACTTACGCTACCCAATAATCCTCAGGAATTAGTTTTGTCCGGACTCCTCACAGGATCAACTTTAGAACCCCCCCTCTTGGGGCTCAAGGCAGCACCACCCGGTGGCACTCCTGAGAAGTTCATTTCAAGGGAGC
Organism: Allium cepa; assembly: GCA_030765085.1. Taxonomy (NCBI): domain Eukaryota; kingdom Viridiplantae; phylum Streptophyta; class Magnoliopsida; order Asparagales; family Amaryllidaceae; genus Allium; species Allium cepa. Next base: position 563,999,409 of record CM060939.1, read on the forward strand.
GCCTTTTCCATCAGAGCCATCATCAATATATTTTATACTATACACATATAGTATCTTCAAATCATACACCTAGTATGATATTGTACAACGCTCCTTTACACAAAATCGATTATCCCAAAATCGATAATTCTCAAACTAGGATTTCCAAATTCAATATTGATTTTACCCAAAAATCAAAAGCCTTTCCAAATCCAAAGGTTCTCAAAACCTTTTCCAAAATCCTCATAAGATCCTTTATATATATACAGATATATATAAAATTTAAAACCTTGGATCTTTCAAACTAATATAAAACTTCTCTTATACTTCAAACACTTTTCAAAAATCCTTTTCTTCTGGCTATAGATTTATCAAGGGGAGTTTTACCTCATATAACAAAGATATATAGCTTCATTTATTCGAAATCAAATATTCAAATTTGACTTCTCTTTTCAATATCAATTTCTTTTCCATTCACTTATCCACCTTTATATTAATCCTCATTTGGATTATCACTTCAATTCCTATTTCAGTTGGGTATTAAATCCATAACAGTTTGAACTCCGACCAGTTTATATTTAGAAAATAGCTTAAAATTTTTAAAAATAGATAAGTAGTTGAAAATAATTATTAGTTTGCAAAATAGCAATAAAATAGGTAACCAATTGTAAAATAGTTAAATGATTTTAGAAGTTTTAGATAATTGTAAAATTGTTGTAAAGTAGTAATTAATTTGTAATATAGTTGAAAAATAGTAATTAGTTTAGAAAACAGTTGAAAAATAGCTAATAGCCCCAAAAATAATTGTAAAATAAGTATAAAATAATTTGGCTTTAAGAAAGAAAAGTTGTATATATTTAATAGCATTGAAAAAAATAAGTTTATATCAAAACAATTTATATTGAAACTAGTCAAGAGTCAACTGTTCACTTTCCCAACAATCCAATGTACACTTCCATTTGATTTTAATCATGTTCAACTTTAATTATAATTTCAAATTATTCTAATCAATTTGAATCATTATCAATTGACCCCAATTCAAATTCAACTCACTTCAATTTAATCCAATTAGATTTTCCCATTTGAATTCTTAAACTTTTGCATCTTCAATCACCAATTCAATTTAATTTCAGAATCCAATTCTCAAAATTCCATTTTAAAATTATTTTTACTTTTGTATTTCAAGGTTCAAATAAGAGTACAATTTTATTCGTTTCAAAATTTAATTTATTACTCAATTTTATCTTCCAGTTTAAAGCTGGTTCTTAAACAAGTTTATTTTACAATTCAATTATTCAAACCTATTTTATTTTATTTATACAATTCTATTCTTACTTTAAAGAATTTTATTTACAATAGGATGATATCATCCAATTTATTTTAAAACGTCCATCCATTTTCAATTTTTAAATCTCAAACCTATTTTGAGATCACATAAATACCCAATTCAAATCAACCATTTAACTTTTCAAGTTCAATTCCAATTTCATCTTGAAATTTCCAATGCGGGTTGCTTGTTAACTTATTTAACTTTCCCAAAGTTAAATTTCAACTTACTTAACCCAATCAACCCTACTCAAGTTGAATTCCCACTTCAAATTTCAAATTTTTTTCCCTTTTATAAGTTCAAAACTTATATTACTTTGGGTTTTTACATCACACTTCAGGGAAAATAAAAACTCAACGCCTTAGAGTTTATTTCAAATTATCCTTGATATCGTGTATATCCATACATATATACATATTTATTTCTTGGCCCTCCCAGTCATGTTTTAAAATTTTAAACCATCCTTGGTTTTAAATCCAAATCAAATTTCAAACAAACCATTGTTTGCAACAAGTCTCAGTTACCCAAATAATACTTATTTATTATTTTTCATTATTTGAATCAAAATTTCCAAATTCTGGAACCAGATTTAGAATTTCATTTTCAATCCATTAAATTTTGATTTGGTTGTATTTTTATTTCTACTTAGTTTAATTCCAATTCAAGACTTCAATTTCAGTTTGAATCCATTTCAAACTTATCTTTATTTAATTTTATTTTGGTTATATTATATTACTTCTTAATTTAATTCTAATAATTTAACAACCAATCATCTTAATATTTATTAGAAGGAAATATTGCTTTATATATCAAAAATATATTTTTAAATAAAATCATTTAAAATCTTTATATAAGAAAATAACAAGTACATGCTCATATATATATATATATAACTCATTCTAGAGTACTCCAGACTCTATTTAATAAGTAACCCCACCAAAGCTAAGGTTCACGCTTAACCTTTCAGCTCTGATACCAAATGTAACGACCCGACATTTTCGAAGCCGAAAATCCCAGATAGTTATGGAAAAGAAGAAAGAGATAGAAAAAGAAGAACAGAAACACCGAACATCTCACATTCGCAGCGGATAAAATATAATAATAAATAATAATAGCTTACAAAAGAATACTATATCTGTCGATTACATTTAATATACATCAGAGTTTCACACTATATACAGTCATTGAATATTTACAATTATCTTGTCTCAGATTATCGATAATATAAATACAGCGGAAATACTCTATACGATATTGCCATCCAGCTCGCCTCCTGAGCTCCAGAATGTCCTAACTTGAAAATCTGTAATACTCGGTCTGACCCGAGCATTACACCAAAGTAACTGTAAAGACCCGTAAATTTTGACAATTAAATTATTAATTAAGAAGGATTTTGAAATTTAAATTTTGTAGAAAAGGGAAATGTATATATATATATATATAAAAGAGATAGATTAATACTAGATGAACGCTAAATGAAAATTTATAGCAACGGGAATTAAAAATCTTAATTAATTGTTAAATTTATAGAAATCTAATGATTGAGAATATGTAAGATTTATACCCTTGTGTAAGTCGAATAAATAAAGGAGATTTAAATTTATAATTTATAATGAATTTTAGAAACAGTTATTTAACCAAATTGTTGAAATTTAAGTGAAGTAAATAAAGGATTTGTGTAAATTGTTGCACTTGAATAAAATATAAATAAGGAATTAAAGACAGGAATTTAAATCACTTATGTATTAATATATATTGATAAAACTGTAACCGTATGTGAATTAAGGTAGTAAAATAAATGGCAGTTGATAGACAATCAATTATATGCAAATTCAAGTGTGATTGAAATGACTGTTTGGGTTTTATGTAGTGTAATTGGAAATAGTTAAAAGCATTATAATTTCTTAATCAAATATGTTTGTTTAATTAATGCTGAAAGAAACAAAATTGGGAAATTTATTTATATGATATGAATTGAAATTGTATAATGAAATTTATATGTTAATTTGTGGATGTAAACATTTGATAAATAAATGGAAGTGAATTTTAATGTATGTTGGATAGAACATAAGTGATTGTAATTCGGTAGTATGTATTGAATATAAAGTTCATTCAATTTTGGAGAAAGTTTTAATTAAGAAAAACGTTACTTTAGTAATTATTAATAAAGTAACGGAAGAGTGAATATAAATTTATGGTAACGTAAAACGTATTGTAAGGTAATAATTAAGTGTAGACTTATAAAATAGATTTATGACAATAATTATTGTACGTATTTATTCTATTTGTTTGTTAAGTTTTATTTTAATCAATTTCAGTTTATGCACTAAATTATTGCAGTTAGTGTAGAATATTGGTAAGTGAATAAATAAGATGTAACCAAGGGAAAATTTCATTTTTATAATATAATAATTAGTGTAATCTTAAGAATGCAACCAAAGTGGAATGAATTAATTGAGGTTTTAAGTTTTATTTATATGTAAGTTAACAAGATTTCAATTTAATTGAAATCCAGTAATTTATGCAAATAAAAGATGGAAATTGGGAATTATTACTGTAATGAAATATAAAAGGAACGTTAACTGTAGCTGAGTAATAATTGATTTAGTGTTAAGTTTGAAATCCAATAAAATCAAATTTATTAGAATTTATGGCAATTAATTTGGATTTATTTGAAGTAACCTTTGGAAATTTATTTACTGAAATAATTGACAATGAATTTATATGTAAATGTGCTGCTAGTTGCTTTTAAATATCTAAGGGGTTAGAAATGACACAAATCGACTAGTAAATGTTTAGTTTAAAAGGTGGTAAGCAAATTTTTAAATAGTTAGATACTAGGAAGATATATATTTAGATGGAATTAATTAATTTTTGTGTAAGTTGAGATCTAAGTTTGGAATTGAGATTTTTATGTATAGATATTGAGCCAATGTTAGTTTCATTAAATTGACATCAATAACTTTGAATAATAGAAAGAAAGTGAATTTAATAAATTTAATCAAACGTATAATGTTGAATTTATTAAAAATTGGAATTTAACCTTTAAGTAAGGATTAACATCTAAATTGATGAATAGAACAACTATGTATTGACACTTAAATTGTTTAGAATTGGAGTAAATAGTTAAGAAAATTTAAAGGGAGAAAATTTGGTCAATTTTTGAATTTAGATGTAAAAATTGGATTTTTATAATTTATTTAATTTATTTAATGAATATTAAAAATAGCCATTTTGGCCACGGACTCGTATTTCGACGAAACCAGTTTCATCGGATCCGTATCGGTGAATTATTATAGGTTTCAAGTTTCGTATCGATCGGACTTGTCGTTTGATCGTACGGGCGTGAAACTCCTTGAAATCAATTTTAATAAAATCAATTTGAAATCAATTTGGAAATTTTGTTTTCAGCATAACTTCTTCATACGATCAAATTTGGACGTGAAACTTTTTCCATCGCGTTCAGAATATCTTAAAATACCTATTTGGATATATAGATTTAATAAATTCGGTTCCGGAGGCATAGCGGGCTTTTTGGGCCATAGTTTGTTTCGTACGTTCACTTATCCGATCCATCTACGCTATCTCTAGTCTACCTATATAAGCACGGTTATAAACCCTAGCCCCATTTTATTTTTCCCTTTTGCTGTACGTTCATTTCTTCATCTCCTTCTCCTCCTCAAATGAATGCAACCTAGATCTACCCCAATCCAAATTTCAGTGAAAATGCAAACACTTCAGAAAAATTCCACAAAAATATATGTTAATGATCTTGAGGCACGTAATCTACTGGTGCAATTCGTTTTCTGTTTTGAACATTCGTTTGACCAGAATTAATTCAAACAGTCCGTGACCATTCATCATCGTCGTCGCAAACTTCGTCGGATCGTCAAACCTTTTCTGGGTTTTGTAGAGTGGACGATGGGGATCGCATCTATATGGTTTTTGTGTCGATTCAATGGTTAGATCGTCGTAGATATTCGATTAGGGTTCGGAGGTGGCGGCGGCCGGTGGAGTTTTGGGCGACCGGACCTATATGGGGAGGTGCGGCCTGGCGAGCTGGAGGCCATGGCGGTGGTGGCAAGGCGTACGGTGGCCTGTGGCGTTGTCGAGGCTTGGTCAAAGCGGCGGCTAGGGCTTGCTGTTGGGTTCGAACGTGCAGGGGGAGGATGCATTGAAATCTCGTGTACAGGGGGTGAACGACATGGTGACGTGGCACATAGTGTTAGGTTGGTTTAGTTGTCTTTGTTTTAATTTTTAAAATGTTTTCAATTGCAGTTTTCGCTATTACTTACTCATACGTAGTCCGATTCACGCGAAATTTCTTTTGTTAGGATCGTAATTTAATTCCGGACTTGATGACGCTGTTTGGACGAATTCCGAGACGGGCGAATTTTTGGGTTTAAATCGAATTTTAATTCGATTTAAATTCAAAAGGTGAGTGTTTAAACCCACTCACAACTTCTAAAAGTTTTTATGTTTGTTAAATTTATTTTAGAAATGAATAGAAATTCATTTATGACTATTTGGCATGTTTATTTCATCATATCTGTTAAAATGCATTTATTTAATTTAACTGTTAATTTAATTTATTTATTGCGTATTAATTGACAGTTAGAATTTATTTATTTGCATATAAACTGCTAGGAAACAGTTATAAAATTTATTTCTGAATATAAACTGTTAGTTTAATAGTTGTTAAATTTATTTTGAATGTAATTGCCAGTTATTACCTGTTATCAGATATATATTGATATTAATTGATTATTGGATGATGATTTTGATTTGGATGATGGATGATGTTGATGAATGGATGTTTTATTTTATATTATTTAAACTGCAAGTTATCATGCATATTTCATTTCATTCGGGATTGTGGTTTGAAATGATATACAACCGCAAAATTTTATATCCTTTAAATTGCGGATTGAAATGATAAATATCCGTATCACTTGACCATAGGATAGAAAATTTTATACAGGCACCGCGGTCTATATATAACTATTTTAAAGAGATTTCTATGGTTTGGATGGAATACGGTTTATAATAATCTTAAATTTTATATTGTATAAATATTATTCTTCCATATATATACATATGAAGTTGAAAATTTTGAAATTAAAAGGTGTATAAATCTCTTTATTAAAAATGGAAAAAAAAATTAATTAAGAAAATGGAGTTTGATAATTTATATCATACGTTTAAATGTTAAGTTTGGAAATTTTAAGATATGATATTTATAATTGGATTTTTCCCAAGATAAATTGAAATGAATATTCTAGTATAATTTGAATTGAAAAAAAAAATATTTTATTACTAGAAATTGGAGTTTTTATTTATTTATGGATTTTATGTGAATATTCAAGACTAATAAATAGAACATTCGATTTGTTGAAAGAATAAAATCCAACTTTAGTTTGAAATATTAATACTCCAAATGGATATACGTATATATATATAAATTGAAGTGGTTTTGGAACTTGAGAGAGATAATATAAATTTTGGTTTAGACTTTAATAAAGAAATGTATTTGTAAAGCCATGAGAACTATTTTCTTTACAAAGTAACATTTAAGTTAAACCATTTAATTCATATACCGTTGAATGTCCAAACCATTCAAGTTTTTAGAAGTTATGGTTTTAAATTATGATTTTCAAAATATTATGCTTTGAAAATATTTGATTTTCAGACGTTATGAAGTTAAAGCATTATGATTTTGGAAAAGAATTATATTTGGGATAAGTGATAAAATATGGTTTTGGGTTTTGAAATGATATCGTATTCATGGTTTTGAAATGGAAATGTTTATTCTGGTTTTAAAGTATAAACTATTTTTAAATGACCGCGGTGTTATAATAACGATGGGTTGGCAAAGAGACCGGGATCGGATATGGACATACTCTCTGTCGATACCGAAAACCACTTTGACTAACCGTGTACGCGGTGGAGATTCCAGAATGAAGTAGGTTGGCGGCGGCGTTTCCTGTAAGGTAAATACGTGGACCCGACTCCCGTGAGTTGGCATAAGGTGGCTAAAACAGGAGCGATTCTCAGGCCAATGAGGTCATTCCTCTGATCGGACCCTCCTCTTCGATATTATACTTTGACTTTGGATTGATTCAGTGGCCACTTTTATATTTTGATTTTGGGGAGTTAGTCCGAGGTGGGCGGTAACTGCGGCTACGTGTTTCCACCAGCCTGGATAGCAATTGGTATATCTACCCTGGCATTGCCTAGTTGTGCCGTGTCACCTACCATACCGAGCCTTTACTACGAGTTTCTATTTGTGTCGTACCTATGGAGTATCCTCTGGTAGCTTCCCGATCAGGAGGTATTACGGTACTGTATAGACTATTGGCATTATTTGTGTTAAGGGCTATATGGGTAACCCCTTAACGCTATTAAAAAGTAAGTTTATTTTATAAATAGACACTATTATAATAGCGCAATATACTACATAGTAAATAGTTTAACGGATCCTTAGGAGATGTAAATCCCGAACATCTCTTGAGTTACTGTACTCATATTTATTTCTGTTAATTTAACTCACATAAGATCTTTTAGTCTGACTCGAGTGTTTTTGTCTTTTCAAATTCGCTCGGGTCAGTCCGAGCGTTTCACGATCGAAGACTTTAGCTTTGGAGGACGAAGACGAAGAACCCGTATTATTATTATTTATAGTTTTGCACCACACTCATACTGTTCCGCTGCATTGATTGCATTGGTATGTGTAACTCTGATATTTATTGTATAAAGCAAATCAAGTGTTTGTAAACTGCTTTGAACTGTATATTTATTATTATATTTTATCCTTCCGCTGTGAGATTCTATTTTGTTTTTATTTCTTCCCTGTTTTTCTTATTTACCCCATAACAATCCGCTCTTCCGTATGCTTTGAATTGGCACGTGTGTTGGTTTAAAGTGTGTGAAAAAGCGGGATGTTACAGTAACACCCGGGTCAGGCTGGAAACCAGCGTGAGTAAACCCATCTTAAAATGGAATACCAAAGAAATCAACTTATATAAAACCCGGGTAACTCACTTCAATTCACAAGCCACAATTTTTTTTATTATAGCCCTCACAAAATTCCACACATCCATTTCCTAAGTACCAAACTTAGATAAAATAATCTAATTCACTTAAATCATTTCATTCAAGTCTATTGATTCACACATCAATTTATTTATTTTTATCCGAAGTGGTTTCGGGTGTTTTCCTAGTACCCGATCCCGGTCTCCTCGGATCTCATGTCATCTTAATTCCAAATTATCCAAATGAAACATAACATTTCATATCAGAGATATCAACCCATTCAAAATATCCCATGCCATTCGATCATCCATAAGAAATGCTTAATCACATACAAATTAATTCAATCGATTCTAATTGAATCTTCTAACCACATTCACTTAAATTATTAATTAATTCCAAATCAATTAATTAATCAACCCCTCCATATCCATTCATCTTATTTACAACCCAGGATTAATTATCTTCCAATACCATTCAAGTAATTCTCTTTAATTAATTTCACGATATTAATTACTTTTACCAAATCAATGAGTAATATTTAATTTCTTCACAAATTAAGTAACTACAATCAATTACGTTAATTCTTAATTACTTATATTAATTGACTTCTCATAAGTCACTTATTTTGAATTAATTAATCTCAATTAATCAAATCTTTAATTACTTCATTAATTATATAAATTAATGGTTTTCAATTATATTTTACTTTAATTCAACCCCAATATTTATCATTCTCGAATAATCTCAATATGTAATTAACTATCCTTTATTTACTTCATTAATAAATCAGTTACTCCTTAATTAATTATCTTAATTATTCTTTTGATATATTTTACAAAGTAACTATATTTTATTAATTACGTTAAGAAATTATTTATCACTCCATCAAATGATTATTCTGAATTATTTATACTTAGTTAACTAACTTATAACTTAATTTATTATTTATTCAAACCTTTATTTACTAAATTAAATAACCCAAATCATTAATTAGTTCAAATTAATTAATTATCCATTTCAATTATCCTACTAATATAATGTACCACAAATCATTAAGTCGTTAGTAACTTTTAAAAGAAATATTTTCTTATTTATTGTTTTAAATTTAAAACAACTTAAAATTCTCAATACTTCGAGTTAAGCAACCATTAACTCGAGAACCATCCAAAACCAAAATCACCCAATCATCAATTCACGGTGCATATCAAATAATTTAAATCATTCAGTCAAATATTTTAATTTAACCATTTAAACTCAAATAGAATCTAATAGAGTGAGATTTACTCACCTTGATTCTTGGATTTGCAATTCACTTCATTCTCGACTTGGTTTATCCACGTTTTGACCTTGTATAAATATTTATACAGGTTATTAATATTCGAAACGAATTGAACTATCAATTTCCATTAAGTTTGATTAACTTATAATTTAATTCTACCTAATAAATTTTCTCTTTTTTTTAGAAAACAAATATGAAATAAAGCAGAAGAGGCCATACCAAAATCACGACTACACTGAACAGAGGCATCGCGACCCCTTCCCTTGCTCGACGCTGCCGCTTGCCACTTACCCCTCGACTTGCCTATCGAGCTCGCCGCCATCCCAAAATCGAAGATCGAACCTGAGCTCCCTCTCTCTGCTTGCTCGATTGCCCAGATGCCCTAGTTCGCCGAACACAGCCAAAGTCAAATCGCCTCCAACTACTATCACGCGACATCCTCGAACCCACGTGAGTAGCCCCCGCCCCGCAACTAAGCCCTTCCGTCGCCGCTTCCATCACGGCTTCCACCTGCTCGCTCGCGACTTCCCTTCGCGCCCTCTTCCCCTTGCATGACTTGCGTCTACCATTCTTTTTTTTTAAATTAAACAAAGACGCGATGATTTGAAAATTTTGGTAAGGTTGGCTTCGGCCATTAGATTTGTTTCCTTTTCTTCTTTTTTTTACAGCTAAATCGATTTCTGTTGAAGGCTGGAGAGAAAGATCAGGGATAATGTATAGGGTTGGAGAAGCTTCCTGAAAACGATGGGGTAAAATATCTTTTATTATTTATTATATTATAATATAAAACTTCTCAAAACGTCTCGTTAATTGCCATTTAAAATTTCGAACTCCTCTTAAGCAATGTCGTTAGGTGATTACAAGGTTTTACCCGCGTTCCGAGCATAATGGAACGTGTTTCGGAGGCTAATTTGATTGTATGCGCGAGTTACGAAAGTAAACGATCAATTTTAAATTAAATCGATTAAAATAGTTCCAAGCGTTTCAAGCTGCCAGGGTCAAACGACAACTCCGATCGTACGAAAATTGAAATCCGATAATAACTAACTATTACGGATCCAATGGAACTGGTTTCGTCGAATTCCGAGACTGTGCCTCGGAAGGCTATTTTAAATGTCAATTTAAACGATATATTATTAAAACTAAACAAAACACTTCCAAACTCAATTTCAACACTTTCACTACCTTCAGTGCTATCAATATAAATTTTATAAGCCTTCAAATTATTTAAACAGGCTTAAAATTCCAGCTTCAACATTTTGCCCAATCTTCAGTTTATAAAATTCAATAAATTAATTATCAAGTAAATATTAATATCTTGAATTTGAATTAAAATTAACTTTTAAATATTTAAAATCAATTAATTATTCCAATTTAAATTGTTAGAAATTCCAGGTCGTCACAATTTTTTAGTGAGGAGTAGGAGAGGGAATGAGAGCATTTAGGTCATAGTCGATTGGTTGGCCAAGTGCACTCATTTCATACTAAGGAGGATTACGAGGACGACGTCATTGTTGGCATCTCTATGTGTGAGAGAGATCGTTAAGTTACATGGAGTTCCTACTGGTATAGTTAGTGAGCGACATTCTTTTTCATCAGTGAGTTCTAGAGGTGTCTATAAGAAACTTTACAGATTGAGTTGAGTTTGAGCACCGCATATCTACTGTAGATAGACAGACGAACAAATATAGTGAATTGGATTTTGGAAGTCCTACCACCGATGTGCATTTTGGATTTTAGAGGTTCTTAGGAGATTTACTGGCCATTAGTGAAGTTTACCTACAACAATAGTTATCAGGCTAGTATTATGATATCACCATTCAAGGCATTACATGATAGACCCTGTAGATCACTATCGTGTTGGTGGGACACTACAAATATGATTGTTCTTAGGTCTAATATGGTGAGTGAGAGACCGAAGAAGGCGGACTTGATTTGTAGGAGAACAAAGAATGCTCAAGATTGGTAGAAATTTTGTGCTGACAGAAGACGTGCAGAGTTAGAGTTTATAGTGAACAACATAATGTTTGTGAAGGTAAAACCCTTTAGGCCTGTTACGAGGTTTAGTAAATTGCAGATGCTAGCACTGAGGTTTGTATGGCCTTTCCCGATAGTTACTAGAGTAGGACATTGGTGATAGGGTAGCGCTTCCAGAGAATTTAGCGAGGTACATGATGTTTTCCATATGTCACACATACGAAAGTCCTTGTACGATACAACAACCGTATTCGAGTCGACTCAGCTAAAGGAGGTGGAAGTAGAGAGGGAGTCATTTATTCATCATGCACCCACTTGTATTCTTGAATATGGAACAAAGTGACTCTACAATAAGGAGACGGACTTGTTAAAATCCAATAGGGGAAAGAGTCAACGGAGAGTACATGGGAACCAGAGGAATCCATGCTACCCACCCATAACTCTTTTCTGTTACGTTTCCAATTAAGTTTAATAAATATATAATACTTATGCATTAGGACTTATCTTGGTATACCTATTAGGTAGAGACCATTGGATGATAGGAATGGGTGCAGACGTGTCATTAGGACATGTTATGGATGATTGATCCCATTGGATGTATTGCTTGGACTTTTATCTTTTGCACGGTTAGAATAGTATATCTTTTAGGAATACACACACACTCTTTGTAGCATACTATCACTTGATTGTTGTTATGTTAGTAGATGTTATGCATATGAATGTCGCATATGGGTTGAATGGTTGTGCATATATGTAGAATTGTAAGTATACTTACTTTGGATGTTGCATACATTGGGTTGCATGACATGAGCATTTGCATGATATTGTGTCGATTAGATTTGGAGACCGCCGACTCTTTGCATTAATTTAGGTTCACGTGTATTTAACATTGCATATTGTATTAGAAAATCTCTAAGGACAACGATTTCCATGGATGGTGGATGAGTAGGCGACTTAGCTATTGATTGCTATGTGTCTAAATTACATTTTTTTCGTCCTCTAATATTCGGGGAGAAATTCACTTAGAGAGGAATGTAACACTTTGAAAGTTTAACAGAAATTCAATAACAAATTAAATTTAAATAAAATAAGGACTAAAATAAAATTTTCAAATACGTTCGAATTTGGCTACGAATTTTGCATCGTTGAATTCGTATGATTTTTTGGTCAATTTTCTTGCATAACACTTTGAAATTGAAGTTAATACCGAGAAGTTATGGACGTTTGAAAATTTGAAATAGAATAAAATTTGGAAATAAAAATATCACAAAAACACACCGTGACTAGTTGACTCAGAAGGCTTGAGGGTCGACCGTTAACAACGACTCATAAGGATGGGTGGTCGCCCGTTGGCTTTGTAAATCGAAAGTTATCTAGAGCAATAGAATTCTCGTGATGGTTTGCTTCATCGCCAAGCTGAGATGTGCGTACATGATAAATCTAAATACTCTCCATGCTAAATCCAACGTCCTAAACTAATTACCAACCCTTATAAATTCAACCCTAACCTAACCCTAAAATCTATAGAAATATTTACTGTACTAAAACTCTGCCAAAATCTAACCTCTCTTCTAACCCTAAAAATTCTTCAGTATTAAACTAAATTCAAAGTAGAAAAATTACAATCGATCAGATCAAGAGAAGTAAGCAAACGGAGGGAGATTCTAAGCGGAGCAAGTTAGAAGAGCTTAAGCATAAGGCGAGTGGAAACAAATTTAATTAGATGACTATTACAGTTAACTTTACTCTATTCTATATGATCTAGGGTGATAGAATTATCTATAATTGGACACATCTGATGTTAATGCAAGCACTCCATTTAATTATCTAACTACAAACACTAAAATCTATAAACCCTTAAACTTGTAAACCCTAGAGTGAATAATTGAATTTGAAAAATACAAAACGGGTCAAAATAATTGCTTAGGGTTTACTATTAACATTGTAACTAACCGAAATTAAGCTAATTAAAATATACATTAGAAAAACACATGGTCCTTAAAGTTTGAACTACCTGGATGACCCTCACCCAGAGTGCTCGACATAAGCTATCAATCGGTTAGGGTTAGTGATCAATCGGCTGTCAATAAAATGTGCAATCTAAAACTTTGTCTAAGGCCTAGATTAGTGATAAAATTTACAAAAATTATTATATGATCCTATTTTGAGCTAAGTGTGAGAGAAGCTGGTTCCCTACAAGTGGACACTAGGTTGTTGCAGTGTTGGATAAATGTTCTTTATCCAGTTTGGGGTCGAGTAATCGACTAAGGGCAATGTATGTTCAAAAAATGGCGCTCATAGGGAGGTTTTACAGTGGACACGCAGCATTGACGGATGCCAGATGAGTGGGCCCTATACCAACGGGGGATTGTATTCAGACATAGTCAGGCCTGGCATTTGGCATGGTATGATAAGTGGAAATATTCAAAGAAGCAGCCCAACACAAAGGGAGTCCGGGTATCCACAATTATAACGCTATGTGGTATTGATCAAATAGTGGACACGATGCGCACAATAAGAGGCATACACTACGATCGAGAGGTGGACACGGGTGCAGACGATGAGACACACCAATAAGTTGACATTTCAGGTTCTCCCTCTCCAAGCGTTGTTGGGCTATGGAAACTCATATTAACGTGCAAGAACAGTCCCCATGGTAGCATTATGCAGTGATATTAGTGAAACCTTGTTTCCACAGTAACCTACGGGAGCTGTTTCCTTATTGGGTAGCTCTAGGAGCATTGGTCAATCGTTAGTTGTGAGCTTTGAGTTGTAGTTTGATCCTTAGATTAAATAAGAATTTTTAGGTAATGGATTATAGAAATTCACGAACACTTATAGCACACCCTATTTTATCTAGAGTAGTATTAAAGTTAAATGCACATGATCATTGTACATTAAACTTGTGTTCATTCATCCGACTTTTGTCTAACACACTCTTTTTCCTTCTTTTTTCCACTATAAGTGGATTGGGCAACATGTGATTGGCCCATTCTTAAACATGGAGAGTCGATCTCATCTTTGAAGTTGCTTTTACCATATTTTCTCCCCATGCATTTATCTATCTTATCAATACATTTTATTTCCTATATCGGACATGGAGTGATATTTTCTTTGTACTCTATATCGGACAACATACTGATTTTTTTGAGACTATGATTTGAATAGTTTCCAAGATGGACATTTTTCGGTGTTATATGTTTTGTTCCTTCCGTCGTGAGAATTCTGAAAGTGTAGCATATCTTAGATTATATTTGCTTACATTAGTCTCTATAATGTTATAAAAACCTCGATAGTCCATATTTCTCGGCATGACACGAGTCCGAAAGTCAAACTAGACATTGGATCGGTGTATTTGGCGGTATGGGTTATTACATGATATATACTATTTTATAATATCTATATTTCCTACAATTTTTAGAGAAAGAAAATGGCAGAACTTTGCTCTTTGATTCAAAAAGTATGAAAAGAGAAGTGGGGGGTTAGGCCTGTATTTATAGGCACACAAATTAATTCCATCCATCAAATCATAATTTATTAAATCTAGACCGTTAGACCTAAGTTCATTCTTGTTGCCATAAGAGCCACCGGTTGACTGCTATACCCCTACCAGTTGACCGCTGTGGTCAACTGGTCCAAGTAAAGGGTCGACGGATCTCCCGTTTATATGTTAATTTTTTTCCTTTAATTTGCCATTGCGAATAATTTTATTCCATTTGCTATTAACAATAAAGTTAATCTAACGTTACTTAGAGGTCAAGTATTAGTTTACCATTAATTTATTATTATTCAATTCCTTTTACGCTTTAATCTAATTTATTTCTATATAATTCTTATATTAACATTTGATGTATAATTTAGCGCCAAAATAATAAATTAATATATTCATTTCCTTCTGCGCTCAATTTATTTACTTACACACTTTCTTAGTTAGATTAAATTTGATTGAGCGCCATTAATCAATATTTATTTTTAATGCCCATATTAATTCTACGTTATTAACATTTACTTCCTTAAATGCTTTGAATTGTTTTCGATCGGAAAACTTCAAACACTAGTAACTTTCTCATTCGAATTCCGATCGTAAAGCTTTTTATATGAAACTTTATTAGAAAATCACTATGAACACAACGTGCAAGTTTCGTACCCAAATTCTGATATTTGTGAAAATTCTATTTTTTAACTTTAGTAATTTTTTAATTAGTTTCTTTTTAATTAATTTCATTCAATTTATAGGTGTTACGTTCTCCCCCCTTAAAGGAATTTCATCCCCGAAATTCCTCAAGGACCGAATCATATAACACAACACGAAATCATACTAAGCTATCCATCCAATTTGTTTACAACCAATTTTTGTAACCAATAGTATACAAGTGCACAATGTATTCGAATATTTATGACATGTAAGTGGAATAATACTAATTCGATACCTCCTATATGAATGCATTCTTTAAAACAATTTCAAAAATACAAATAATCTATATGTATTGGTAGTTCTATATGTATGCAAGTTTTGAAAATCGAAATCTTTTATATTGTACACAAATTTTCCCACACTTTTATGAATAAAAGTATAGTTCAATAAATTTTTACATCCAATCCCTACCATCCAATATCTAACACACCGTTTCTAACATCCAAAAATTTAAAACTCTAGTTTTTTAAACCTATATTTTTACGTCGGGAAAAGAATTTAGATGGAAAATTACATATTTTCATCCTTCTCGTGTGTGTACATTCCACTATACCTTGAAACTGTATCTTCTGCCTCTAATTCTTTTCCTAACTTTTCCAAGTACGGTCCACATAAGAAAATTTACTTTTAATTTTTAATTTTTAAAACATAGTTATTTTAACACAAATTTTATTCACGTATGGACAAGCTATGAAAAAAAATTCAAAGCTAAAACTGCATTATTCCTCGTCACTAATTATGTTTTATTTACTGCTACTTCTATTGCATAGCAAAAATCATATTGGCTAACCCACCGAATTTTCCCTATGCTAAGTATGTGACATTTCAAAATCCTAAAATACTCCTTTTTCGTTCAAAATCTTTTTCAAATAAAATTTGAAAATAGATGGAAAATTTTAAAATAGGAACTTATTTTTAGAATAAACTTCATTTGTTTATTTTATTTTATTCGAATTTTTTCCCCAAATTATTTATCCTTACTCTTTAAAACAAATCTAGCCACATCCTACGTTGTCAGAATATAGTCAATGGGTTAACAACCTTAATTAACTCTTTTCCACTATGCGGTAAATTTTCTAACTTTTAAACCTTTTCTTTTATTTTAGAACAATAATCAATACTCAAGATCATCTATAAATTTCATCTTTTAAGGCATAGGAATAGTGACCCATGGTTTCGCAACAACCTTTCCCTATCCTTTACTTTTATCATCTAAAATTTTAATATTCCCTAATTTATTTTATAAACTTCTAGTCTTCCTTTGCATTAGTTAAGTATCTACATGAGATTTCCTTATTTATTATGCTTTCCAATATATAACAGTCTATCTAGAAAATCAACAAAGAAATAAAAGCGAATTTTCTCACAAAATATCATATGCGGTTTTATACAAAGGGAGACAACTAATTCTTACAATCCAAATAGCCTCAAAGAAATAATTGTTGGAAGCGCCCTTCAACATCAACTGACATTAATGATATTGTGGCTCTATTATTCTTACCTAAATAAAATAGGTAATTTTACTATGCCATAACCCACATCTCTGTACATACCTTTTTGGCTTCTAATAAATGAGGTCCATCTATTACTTCAGTTATTACACCCAAATATATTGCTATCTTCTTTTAATCCAAACCTTTTGATAGTATTCTCAAACCTTGGTATGTGTGTTCTTTTTTTTTTATTTCATGCAGATATACTCTAGAACTCACATAAATGTACTTTGATACCATTCTCATTTCCTTATGGCTTTTCCTTTATGTCTTTATCCATGTTTAATGAAACATTCCTAGGCTCAAACTAATATTCCTTATATCCAATAGGGGTCTGCTGCTACTATTCTATGAGCATTCAATACTATTTCGCTATAACCCTAACTTTTACTATGTCTTACCTAGGCAATTGTCTTATCTTCTCCATATCCAAAATTTGGTTTGATTTTCACTATTCTTTATAAAATTAAACTTCATGCCATGATATACTTAGTCCAAAACTTTTATCTTTAAAAATATAAACTGGGATTTTTTTCATCAAATTCAACAATAGCTTGGTTTCAAAAAGAAATCATGAAAATATCCTTATTTTAACCGATGTTGTAGGTGTCTTAACTTTTAAAATTATAATTTAGGATATATCAATTAAGTTTATTTATTAAGTCTAAAAGGAAACATTAACAATTTAATTTTTGAATGATCCCTTCCTTCTTTTAAAACAAGAGTTTTATTACATGAATGGTCATTCAAATTGACTTCCTTTAAAGCATTTTAACAACAGAGATTTTATGTTTTAAAAGTGAGATTTTTAACTCAAATCATTTAATAAGTTTTCCTTTAAAAATCGAATTATTATACGAGGACATTTTTTAAAAATGCACCGTTAAAGTGTCTCTAAAACATATTTTATAACTGTTAATCGAAAAACTGAAGTAGACAAGAACACTTCCATGATATTATTTTTCTATCACTTATGCTATTTCTTCTTTCAACCTTAGAAGATATTTTGATACCGTATGAATGGGAATTTTAAAAGGTATGTGCAACTACTGCACATATGTACTGAAACTATCTATCTCCCTCTTTTTTTCATATTGTTTCTAATTACTAAAATTATATTATTTTATATAAATTTCTATCATAGTTTCTATTTATATTTCATAATGGCGCTACTACTTAATTTCCTTATACCTAAATTGCTCTTATTTAAATTGCTTCTCTTTATATAGTTTCTGTCAATTGACGGTCTTCTTTATTAAACCATTACGGTGCGTTCACCTACTGCTTTGTTTTCATCTTCTTACCACATTTTCATTCTTTTTATCCCACTTAAAATTAGCACCACTTCCTATATATTGTCCATTCTTTAAAAAGTATTTTTTTGACTTTTTTCTATAATCAAAAAATTGACGACCTATATATGTATACACAAACACACACACTATTTTCTTTTAATTTCAAAAGAAATAACTCTTTATTAAAACCCACTTTAACTGAAATTTTTGATTTAAACAAACTTCTAATTTCCACTAAATTTTTTTTTTAAATATACGAAGGAATATTTTAGTTTACAAAAAGCTTAATATTTACTACTATTTAAGAATGGGCTTTTTCTACTTTTAAACAAATCCCTAGAAAATCATTTAAAATATATTTTTCAAACCTTTTATTAAATTCTTTCTATGGGGTCAGACTTAGAGTTAGTTTGACTTGTCCCTACTTTTGGATTCATCCTATTTTCCACTTGCTTCTGACTATCTTCCTTCAGAATATATTAAAAATCTGGTTATCATCTTGGAGTGACCTATACAAACCTTCCTTCGGGAACTAGCTCGATTCTTACTTTTTTATATTTGCCACATATTTATGCTTCACTTTCCATTTATCTGGACCTAATGTACATGATCGGTCGGGAATCCTGCGGGGATCTACAACAATAGGGTAATCTATGCTCTACAAGGGAATCAAGTACTATGTAACTTCAAGGACTCTTCCATATGTTGCATTCATGCTCTTCTTTAGTCAATGCCTTCCAATACAACTTACTTCTCATGGGGTAATCAGGATAGGTGTAAATTGCCAACTTCATCTAAAATTCCAACTCATAATCGCGTAGTCCATCTCTTCAGAATATGGCTGCAAATAATTTTATAGTTAGGATTTATAGTGTTTGGCTTGTTATATACATACATATATGTATATATATATATATGTGTATATATATATATATGTAGTTATATATAAAGTACAAATATGTTCATCCAATGTATCCTAATTCTTAGATTTGATTGACCTCGCTTTGATAATATATGTAACCACATGCTCCTTAGTGTGCCTTAATTTTCACTAAATCAAAATACCCATGTCCACTAGTGTAACAACCCACCTTTTCGACCCTTAAAAGTTGACAGTAAATACATCTACGGTATCCATGTGCCGAGCTTCCAAGTGCCTGAAAGATGGATGGTTGAGGAAAATAAGAAAATACGAAATAGAATCTCACACCATGAGGAGTAACATATAATATACAACAGATCTTTAGAAAAGAAATTTTAAACTTTTTTATACATATATCAATAAGAGTCAACCAATAAATCAGTAGGCTGAACAGTTATAATGTCCCATCCTCGCAAATACTGTTAAATAAAAAAACTAATGTAGTGGAAATAAAATATGTGTGAATACAATTTGAAGGCATCTAGCTTGTCTCTAGAAGCTCAAAGTAGTCTAACTGAATCTACATATATGCTCGATCTGACCCGAGCATTATAAGAAAAAAATGCCCTGATGAGTTTGGTAAACCATTGAGCAACACAAGCCAATTAAATTCTGAAGTTATAAAATCTTTTGAAAATAAATTTATCTCGTAAGACCACACCGCATATAAACACGAACGAGTTTTTACCTTATGATGATCAAAACATTTCTATAGAAAATCCAATGATAATATAATAATGTGAAGGATACAAATACATATTAATCATAGTCGAAATTGTTACATTATTAAATTCAAGCATAATACGTATGCAATCAAATTCAAAGGCTCGTATTGGAGAATGGATTCCAATTATGAAAGGGTAAGGGTCTAACCACCGAATCCATATACCACTAGATAAAATGCATGGGAGGCTGCAACACGTTGAACCTTTGCTACTCAAGACTGCCCCTACCCCTTACTGGATAGCACCGAATATGATTTCTGCATGGTTGATAAACAACCATAATGGGCCCCAAACCATACATAAATATCGAAAATAGATGTGGAATGATCATACCCTAATGGGGCAACCCACATGGCATTATGGCACGCCCTTACTTTAGTCATTTTCCCCATTGATGAGGCTTGAGGTCATGAATACCCTTTTATATACAAAACTATCTTGGAATGCAACACCGCCCTCGAGGCAGAAGTGCAATGCAGCATTCATCCATACAAGTTTGTTTTGGTTCTGAAAAAACCCGAAGGCACTACCTCCACACATCCATTTTGGAATCACCCTCTAGATTATTAGCAAGTAGCCCTAGCACTTCAATAACTCCATCTTCAATCATCTTCGATATGTTCTAATTCGAATGCTTATGTCGGTTCGAAGTGATGCTGGATAATATATCTGATCCTAGTCTCTTCAAATAGACAACGAGAATTTAAAGATTCTAGTTTTGTTAGTCGGTTATTTAACTATCAAATATACAACAACACATCAGGGATTTATTTCCATAAGAAAACCATCGTTGATTAAGCCTATAAGTATCCACTAACCTCTTTAATAAATACTTCTATGAATTAAAATCGCTTTGTCAATACATGAACAAAATACTTTTACAAATGTACATTCACAGAACCTTTATAGTCCCCTTTTCTACATGGAGAAATATCCCAACAATTATCTTAATATATAACTATATTCACAAAACACAAAACTTCCACTTCTTAGGAAATGTATTTATATAACACTAAAATCATTTGTAAAACTCCTTTTGTAAATTTTAAAACCAGTTATAAACTCTTTTATAAATCTCCAAAGCAATTTATAAAACTCTTTTTATTAACTTCTAAAACCATCGATAAAACTCTTTCTATAAATTTCTAAAACTATTTATAAAGCTCTTTTATAAATCCATAAAGTTATTTATAAAACATCTATTATAAATCTATAAACCCATCTGTAAAAATTTATTCCTTAATAAAAGACTTTTGTAAAGAACCTTTATAAAATTCTTTCCAAAATACCCTTATAGAAGTCCTTTATAAATGTCCTTTATAAAGCCTTTTTAAAAATTCTTATAAACTCAAACCCCTTTTTCATTTATAAACTCTTTAATTAATCTCTTTAATTAAATGAGATTCCTTTTATAAATTAATTTATTATTTATAAATACAATTAATCAAATAAATAAATTTACTCTAAACACCCTTAATAAATAATAAAATAATTTTCCAATATCATTTACAAAATAATTTATTAACTCCAAAACATTTTTAATATAATAATTAATAACTTCAAAATGTTATAAATAAATAATAATTATTTACTTCAAATTATTATTATATAATAATAATAATTATTAGGAGCAAAACATTACTAAAAATAATTGTTAACTTCAAACAATATTAGTTATTTAAAAATATCTTTTCACAATATAAAATATTGATAAATAACTTTAAAACAATATTAAATATAAATAATTTTTTAAAATACTATTAAATAATAGTTGAACTACTTAAAATCATTATTAAATAATAGCTAAACAACTTTAAATCATTTCATAATGATTTAGAAAAGAAACATAAAAAGAGTTGTGATAAATAAGAGAAGTTTAAAATTTTCTTGAATGAAAATATTCTAAAAAACCCACAGGTTAGATGTAATATCATTATCCGAATCACAAACCCTTTTCAACCATAATTGGAAATTAAAAGTATTTCAAAATACTAAATTTAAGCCAACAGTCACCAAATCAGTTGACCAATGTTGATATTGATTTTTATCTTTACAAAGGTTAAGTTTTCAACATATAACAGTATCATAAATCATATGGCTAAACAATCAGTTTTTATATTTTAATACTTCATATAATGGGAATATTATAGAAAAATAATATAACAATGGCAAGGAATCCCGTTGGATTCCTCTTTTAATTTCATGTACATTAGTTAAGTCCTTTTAGTTGATTTCATATATTAACCATTTTAAAAAGGATAGTTCATCAAAATCAAACAATCAATCAATAAAACATCCAAGAAAACAATCAACAATTTTTATCTACTATAAAACATTAATGGTTAATCAAAAGGGTGGGTTAAATTCATTCGATTTTTAGTTGTTGCCGAAGCATTCTAGTTTTTCTGTCAATTGAACGACGTTCGATTTAGCGGGAAATTTCCGCAAGCTCCAATTCCTACCAACTAAGTATCATATTGTAGATTTCGTTCTTACGAACGCAACACGACTGGTGGTGTTTGATTGGACCTAATATAAAATAGTTATTTCATTAATAAGATTCCAAAATTTAATTACATCATTAACTTTTAATTACCTAATTAACAACCTTAAACACGCTTAACATATACAAGATTTCAATCCAGGCCGTCGATTTCCATTGCTCGCCACTGTCGCCTTCGAACTCCGACCACCTCCACTGGCCTGCCTTGGCTCGCCATGACTAAGACAAATTCAACCGCACTAGAAACGGCTCACCACGTCATCACTAGCTCGAGAAAGCTGCTTTGTCCATTTTCCTAGCACCGCTGCCAGGCCCATCGAGTTACCGTCGCAATAGGCTAGAAGGAAGCCCCGCCTCCATTACACCCATTCCCACCCAACTCTTCACCTCAATTTCCACTAATGCCAAGAGAACGCACTAAAATATCCTTGAATAATGTGACACATCATGAGCCATCGCACTTCGCCAATGTCTGGCCATTGATACCTTTCAATGCAAGCAACCAAAGATTCAAGCTTACTAACCTATTTATTTTAATATGAATTTTTTGTTGGATTAAATAAGAAGAGTGGTTTTTCTCTTCTTCTTACTACTGTTTTTGGAAAGAATGAAAAAAGAAAGGAGGAAAAAGGCCATAGTGATTTGATGAAATTGTATGCTGAGGGTATGGATTGTTAGGTTTGTATTATATAAATTTTACATCTTCTGGCATCTCGTCTCATAGATTTCACGTATGAACTCTGAATGGCAAATCAAAACTATGGCCGTGCTCAAAATAGCGAACGATACCCTAAAATAATAATAATATACATTGGTGATTGAGTTCTGTAAAATAACAAAAATACTTCTATTTGGTGATATCGTCAAACGAATAATTTAACTATTTCCCAAACTAAAAATTATGGAAAAATCAAATAAATTAGATTAGAAATACGACGTTAGAAATTGAGTCGTAATATTAACGATAAATTTTTCGATTATTTATTTGAACTGTTTATTAATGTAAATAAATTTATAAATTGAATTCACTATTATTATTTATAATTTAAAAGGAGTTGAACAAGTCCATTTAATTAATTAAAATTAACAATCAATTATAAATCATTTTAATTGAAACATTATTCAAATATTAATTCTATTTTAAATATTTTTAAACTGTCCTTATATTTGAATTAAAGATATTAACTTCTAAAATAATCCCTATATTAAACCTTTTTAAACCAATATTTTAATAACTAAAATTAATTAAATATTCGAAATCAAATGACTAAAATTCTGGGTCGTTACATTCTTCCTCTAAAAGAATTTGGTCCTCGAAATTGCCAAGGTATAGAAAATGCCTCCAAACCTATTAACCTCTCAAAATCAACTAGTTGGAATTGGTTATTTAATTTTTCTAAATCCTAAAATTACGAAATATTTCAGCAGCGTCTCCTTTGTGCGGCTCGATCAGAAAAACTACAAATCGCCACAACGAGCCCAATCAACCAAAAGAAACAAAAGCCAAGTAGCCTTCAGTATCTGAGGCATAAAACCATCTACCAAACCAAAAATATAAATGCATGCCTTCTTTTCGGACGAACAACTCTACACATAAAATCAAAGGCGTCAAACTAGCCTTTGATTTCATAAACCTATATCTCATTTACAAATAATATCCATCCAAATAACTCATAGCCATATAATTTGCATTTCTACCATTAAAACATATAATTTATTAAAGCCCGTACAATGTACATATATCATCCATGCATAATACCAAATTTGATCGCTTGCTCGATCACACAATTCCACTTCCGAACTAGTATCTCTCACTCAACTTCCCTAGTGCGGACTCCGATCATGTTTCTTGATTAGAAACCACCATTCTCTATGCATAGCTACATACCATGGTAGAAAACTTTGGATTCAAATCAAAAATCCTTATCCACTATTAGCCATCAAGAATCAAGTGAAAAATCCTAACTCGAACCTATGTACATTACCTCAAACTTATGCATTCGAATCTGGATCAAATTAGTTATAAATCAAACTATCTAGGAACAACCTACGTGTTTACTCTAATTGGTTTCTTAATTACACTCAATTCTTTTTATTCACATTCATTTTTAAATCACAATTAATTTACACTAATCGTATTTCCTTTAATACTAAAATTCATTTCAATCCATTTCATAAATCATTTTATTTACCTTTACTTTACTTAAGTTAAATTTCATCTTATAACTAAATTTTCAAATACTCTTTTCCTAACTATACCTATTATTTTAATTCGCGTTTATTATTGCTTAGTATATTTCTTTTGACAATAAAATTATATATGAACTATTTCATAAAACCTTACTCAAGTTCACAATATCATAGAACACCACTTATGCAAATCAGTTACTTTAAAACTCAAGTTTATTAACATCTCAAAAAATCACAACTTCATCTTAAAGCTCCTTCATAGTTAATATTATTATAAGCATTTTATAAAGCATGCGTATCACTCTTAAAATTTAAGTCTATATTTTAAATTAATACTAGGATTCATTTTATGAGTAATTTTATAACATATCACTTTAAGCCTACAAACACTTTATAATGACTTATTAAAACATTTCCTAAGATTTTAATTATAATAAATTATATCTTACTTAAGAAATATTACTTAAGCCTATTACAATCTATAATTGAAGTTTATAATTGAAAAATACTCTTCTAATTCCTAAGAGTATATATACACACAATATTCAGAATTGGTTTACTTAACTAGAATTTAACAAATTTAAAACCTATTTTAAAATTTCTATCTCTTCAAATTTACAAGTTACAGAAACTTATTTTCTAATGTTTTTACAAAACACTTAGCTAAATATTTTTTCCAATTTAACACGGAGGTTTTGACCGTTCAAATCATCGAAAATTACATTTCATTTTACTATATGAAAATTACCAAACAACCTTTCAAAACTAGATGCACAAACTAGATTATCCAAATGGTTAAAATACATGAGTCTATAATATTACTTAACTGAAATTTTTAGAATCAAAACCCTCATTTTGATTTCACATCTCCTTTTTGAAATATTAAAATAAAAATATACATATATTCCTTTGTCTATCAAATCACACTTTTAGAAATTTCAAAGAAAAACTTGTTTTACCCAAAACAGTTTTGAAGCCAAACTACTATGGTAGTAATCTGTTATTTAGAAACTCGAAAATGAACGTCGGTGATCCTGCGGTCATCACTGGAATTATTTTCCAGCGACCGAAGTGAGTTCAGTGTTTTTTAACTCTTCCAAATACATTTACAATATTTCTATTAATCGATTTTTTTTCAAAATAATACCATTATTATTTTTCCAAATATTTGAAAACAATTTCCAAACAACAGCTTTGAGTTCTATTTCTCGGTTTGAATACATTTTTATTTATAAACCATATTTTAATAAAATTTGTATTTTAAAATACTCTCCAATAATACCATAATTATTCCTTACAACATTTTGAAAATAAAATTCAAGTTTCTAGGATTTAAGTTCTCAAATTCTAAGTTTTAAATCCTTATTTATTAACTATATTTATAAATCTTACTTACATAATTTCACTTCTTATACAAGATCATTTCACGATTGTTTCTCTTTGTATAGATTATAATAGATAACTTTTATTATAATTTAAAATTCAACTCAATATTATCATCGAGCATCATATAGTCAAATTGTGAAACTGAATACATAAGGTATTCGTACTTAATTTAACCAAACAAAATGCCCATAACTATGTGAATACAACTAATCAATATTAAATGATAATAATTAAATATTATCATTCTCTAACAACCAAACACATCATATATAACTATAATAATTTTTAAAATTTATCCTTTTATATAGAAAATATAATTTAGGTTTATCCAATTTCAAAACAATACTGTGTTAATTTGCCCTGTTTAAGTGTTTAGAAACCCTAATCGATATAGTTTTTCCTTCTGCATTGACCAGAATTCATAACCACTCAACCGATAAATGAACATAATATAAAACATTTTTATATCACTAACAAATACATGCTCATACGCATACATACACACATACTCAAACTCCGCCTAGGTTCTCAATTACCTTATCTCAAATGAGTTAACAAGCTTAAGTGTTTGCTCAACCTAAGCTCTGATATCATGTTATAATGACCCATCTTTTCAACCCTTAAAAGTCAACACTAATACATCCACGATATTCACGTGCTGATCTTTCAAGTGCCAAAAAGACAAATTGTTTGGGGAAAAGAAGAAAAGACAAAACAGAATCTCACCTCGTGAGGAGTAACATATAATATACAACAGATCTTAACAAAAGAAAAATTAACTTCATTATACATATATCAAGCAGAATCAACTAATAAATCAACATCTAGGGAAGTTATGATGATCTATCTTCACAAATGCCGTTAAATAAACAACTAATGCAGTGGTAATAAAATATGCATGCAAGCATCCAGCTCGTTTTCTGAAGCTCTAAGCATACTAAGTGAATCTATAAACATGCTCGGTCTAAAATGAGCATTATAAGAAAAATAATATTCGGATCAGTTTAGTAAATCAGAGTGAGAAGCACACCTCAATTGAATTTTAATGTTATATAAATCTTTTGAAAATAATGATATCTCGTAAGACCATGCTGCACATAAGCACAGATGGGTTTTTACCTTATGATGATTCAAACATTTTTATAGAATGTAACAACCCGATATTTTCAGCCATTCGCACCCGCACAAGTCGGACTTGAATTGCTTAAAATACCGCATTGTAATAAAATTTAGAGCAAACAAAACCAACCATAGAATCACAGACACAGAAATATCAGAATAACTGGCAGCGCAAATAAAATACCATAGTAATTCATGAAGCTACTATAATAAAATCTCAAAACAAAATAAATAATATCAGTCTAAAAACATATACAATAGAAATACCAAATACGTAGAAGTTTATAAATACAAGAGCTTAAATAGAACAACTGAAACTGAAATAGATAGATAACTAGATAAGTAGAATCTCCAGCGATTCCTAGCTCCAGAAAGAGAAATCCAAAGCTGTGAATACTCAGGCTGACCTGAGCGTAAAGTAAAACACAAAACACTCGAGTTAGGACATACTTACTTATACAATTTAAACCAACTCAAGTGAACTGTAGTAGTAATGCACAATAACTTAAAGGATGCTTGGGATCATCCATCCTGTAACAACCCGCATAGTTAACGATTATATATTTAAATGTTTTATTTGAATATAGCGTCGTTAGTCGGATTTTGGGTCCGAAATATTACTTTCTGCAAATGGCCGAATTGGAACTCGAAACTATCTCCATTGGTTCCAAAATGGCGTTTGCGATCTTTTTGAGTATAATCTTTGATATGTTTGGAGTTTGTGAAATTTTGACCCTTTTTCTATTGAGTTATGGGTTTGGGTTCAGCCCACTAGTTAACTAATACCCTAACCAAACCCCTTCTCTTCATTCATCCTCATTTCATTTCATTTCTTAAGCTAGAACTGAAAATGGTGGAAGGGAAGAGGAAATAGGAATTGCAAGCCCAAGTTTCAACCTCCAACTTGATTTCTTGCTCCAAAATCAAAGAGAATCCATTGGTAAGCTCTCATTCATCTTCTCCAACTCTTCTCCTCTTCAATTTCAGAAAATTTCCTAAACCTAAATTGGGAAATTTGTGTTTTATTCTTAGATTGAAGCTTGTTGAGTTGAAGTAGTGTTTGGTTGGTCTTCTCCTTGTTATTGAGCTCCATCTTCTTGTTTTTGGGTTAAAGGTGAGTTTTGAACTCACATCTACTTCTCTTGATTTCATTGATGTTAGGTATGAATTCCTATCACTTGTTCATATGCACTTGCTTTTAGTTTGGATTGAATTAGTGAATACCCAAATTTTTAGTGTTTTGGGTTCAATTCTTTAGAGATCCTAACTTTGATGTTTTGATCATGTTTTGGTGATGCATTGAAGTGCTTATAGGGCCGGGTAGCCGCTAGGCGTAAACCCCTAGCGTCCGTGCTCGTCCGGTTGAAAGTTGGGAGAGTTTGCACTTCGTTTGTTATAAGTAGGAAATGCAGGAAATTGGGTTCAGTCGACTGGATCCTCTGTTCAGTCGACTGAGCTGAAGCCCGAAATTTTTCTGGACAATTTTCAGTCGACTGAACAGGGATTTCAGTCGACTGACCTTCTCCTGTTTTCCTGTTTTGCCTATTTATGCTCGTTTTGATTGGTTTTCCGGATTTTATCGATTCATGTTGGTTCTTAGTGGTTGTTATTGCCCTTTGACTTTGATAACTTATTTTTGACTTCATCCACGGGTTTTTATAAAATAATCTTTCTAATCATACTAAAGCTCGTTTCTCCAATTTATAAATTCTATTTAAACACACGCACAATTTCGCACTTCGAGCGAAGTGGAAGGGTGATTAAATGGTTGGGCAAAACGCAGACCATGAATCTGTGCATTTATCTTTCCGATTAATCCCCGACCTATTCAATTGATCGTTTTGACCTTCGGGTTTGGTTTACTGAGGATATGAGGTGAACTTTGTACTGCTTCGAGTGTGAAATTAACTAATGGATAGTAAACCGTTCAGTGCGAACGGGTGGTTATAGGACTCACGTTACCACTTTTCGGATTCCTTTCTGGGAGTTTGTGACAAATGCTGCCTTTGGGATAGTGTCTTCGGACTGTCTCCTCTGGCTTGTTGCTTCTACACCACCGCTCAAGAGATATTGGAGTGGTTTCTTCACCACCGCTCAAGAGATATTGGAGTGGTTTCTTCACCACCGCTCAAGAGATGTTGGAGTGGTTTCTTCACCACCGCTCATGATGTTTCATTTATATGTATATTCCCTAGGTATTGCTTTACTGTATTGGTTCTTTGGAGCCACACGAAATATAGCGTTTACCTTGTGGAACTCGTATTTATCGGTATTTGCCTTTATGGCTTGCTTTGGGATTTTCTTATCCTTTGTTTCTATATGTTGCCGATGATATAAGGCTTGTTCTATATGATTCATCTTTCGTTGGATGATGGTGTTATCTCTTTTAGAGATATCTATTATGCTTTGTAACCTTGCAGGTTTATTGTTGTTCAGTTTATCTAACTGATTTGTTTAGCTAGACTGATCCGTGTATTTTATACTCGGGTCAGACCGAGTTGTTTCAGGTTAGGTGCTTTGGACATAGCCTATTTTGCTTCCGCATGGACTATTCAGCTTGTTCCTTTTTGTCATAGATTTTGTGTAGTCCCATTTTGTTGTAACTCTGATATATGTATTCTTTTGACTCATCTGTATATTGTGGTTTGCTATACCACTTGACATGTATTAGTTTGTATACTCTGTTATGTATCTGTATATATGTATATGATGATTTACTGTTCTGTGATGTATATTACATTTGAGTTGTTATATTCTGTTCTGATAGATCCAACCACCTATGGTTTTGTTTTAAATATTCATTGGGTATGTCGACCTGCTTGGTATGACAATTGTCGATGTATTCAATAGATAATTAGAGCAAGGCTATAAATGGTCGCTCCCAACCAGCCTTATTCTCCGTGTTAGTTGACGGCATTACTCTGTAATGTCCTTGGCTAGCGTGGGTATAGAGGTGGGGCGTCACAGCGTGGTATCAGAGCTGAGTTCAGAACAAAGTATGACAAACGCAGAATAGAGCACATATTACAGTACATCAAAGTATACAAGTGATACAAATCTTTGAATCATCGTGTCTCTTTATTCCATCAAGGTTAGATAGAGTTTGGGGAATACGTCTAGGAATGCATATTATTCCGTAGTATTCCATCTTGATTATCTACCTTGTGAATAATCTTGTTCTTATCTTACTTTCAGCGTATGGCTGGAAGAGGCAGGGGATGACGTTCGGATACTGGGCAATCCAGTGGTTCACATCCTGATGGCGTTTATATGTCTGCTGATCAGTTTTTGGAATTGTTTAGGTGCATTTAGCCTCCAGTTCCTCCTCGAGTATCTCCACCTCGCAAATCTGCCTTTGCACGCCAGTGCAGTGATTTTGCTCATCTTGGAGGAAAGCCGTTTAAGGGCTCCGAGTCTGTTCTTGAAGTCCAAGCTTTGCTTCACACGTGCGAGCGTATTTTCTCTCGCATGGATCTTTCTGACCATGATAGAGTTCTTGTGACTTCTAGTTTATTACAAGAGCGTGCTCTTGATTGGTATGAGCTTCTTGTAGCCGAGATTGATGAGTCTACTCTTTCTTAGACTCAGTTTAGGGGATGATTTGAACTCAAGTTCGTTCCTGAATCTGAAAGAGTTTTATTGACCCGTCCCTTCCTTGAGTTGAAGCAAGGGAAATCTTCTGTTTCTGAGTATGTTGCATCATTCGAGGCTTTATCTCAGTATGGTCTTGAATTCATCAGCACTTCTCATAAGAAGAATTTGAAGTTTGTCTTTGGTCTTAAGAAATATCTCAAGAAGTCCTTGTTGCTCCAACTTAATCTTTCTTTTGAGGGGTTGGTTGATTCGACACTTCATCTCGAGACCGTCGAGAAGGAGTGTGATAGTGGTAATGATGTTGAGGTTTCCTGATCATATGATTCGAGCTTTCCCTAAGCCTCTCTTCTGCCGCTATTGCAAGAGGGAAGGTCATCGTAGTTCCACTTGTCCCATTGCTCCGAATAATTCTTCATCTGGCAAGTTAAATGTAGCGAATGCATCACATTCTTTCGTATCGAAAAAGCCCGTTGATGATTTATCTTTAGATGTTTCTTGTTTGGTTACTTCTTTGAGGATTGCGAATCCTATTGGGGGATCCGCGACCCTTAGTTTGCTGTGTGATGATGTTAAGATTGTTTTATGTGGTTTTTCTTTTCGTGCGAATCTGCACGTTATTTCTTGTTTGGGATTTGATATGATTTTGGGAATGGACTGGCTAGTGAGATATGATGCCAGGATTATTTGTTCGGAGAGAATTTTGTATCTTCGACATCCGGATTCGCCTACTCAGCTGTCTCTTGTTCTTCGGGATGTGGATAATTCCGAAATGGCTTTATATTCTCTTGACTCACGAGATGATGATGATATGTCTCATATTCCTATTGCTTGTGACTTTTCTGATGTTTTTGAGCCTGTGTCAGGTTTGCCACCCAAGCGGGCAATTAAGTTCCGCATTGATCTCATTCCAGCGCGCAGCCAGTTAGTCGACCTCCCACGAGGATGTCTACAAAGGAAAATGAAGAACTCAATAAGCTTCTTTTGGAGCTTGAGTCCAAGCAATTGATTCAGTACAGTTTTTCTCCGTGGGGATCCGCGGTCGTCTTCGTGAAGAAGTCTGATGGAACTCTTAGGCTTTGCATTGACTATCGCAAGCTTAACGAGTTAACCATCCGGAATAGGTATCCATTGCCTAGGATGGATGAAATGTTCGATCTATTGAGTGGTGCTAAGGTCTTTTCTCAGCTTGACCTTGCCATGGGTTTTCATCAGTTATGAGTCGCGGAGGATAGCATACCTCATACAGCTTTCCGCACTCATTATGGTTGTTTTGAGTGGCTCGTTATGCCGTTCGGTTTGACGAACGCTCCTGCTTTATTTGTTGATCTCATGAATCGGGTATTCCGGGAATATCTCGATAAGTTCGTCCTTGTGTTCATTGATGATATCCGTGTTTATTCTAAGTCTGAAACTGAGCATGCTAATCACTTGAGAATTGTCTTGAGTACTCTCCGTCATTATCAGCTTAGAGCCAAATTCTCCAAATGCCACTTTTGGGAGAATAAGGTCAAGTTCTTAGGCCACATTGTATCTTCTGATGGCATTTCTGTCGATCCCTCAAAGATCGAAGCCATCCAGAATTGGAAGAGGCCCGAGAATGTTCATGAGATTCGTAGTTTCCTTGGATTGGCGGGTTATTACCGTCGGTTCATTAAGGATTTTTCCCGTGTTGTGCTTCCTCTTACTTGCCTTACTCGGAAAGGCATTCGTTTTATTTGGTCCGACAAGTGTGAAGCTTCCTTTTTGACATTAAAGGAACTTCTCACTAATGCTCCTATTCTTGTGGTTCCCGAAGGGAATCATGATCTTGTTGTCTACACCGATGCTTGTAGTAGTGGTCTCGGTGCTGTTCTTATGCAGAAGGATCGGGTAGTTGCTTATGCTTCTAGGCAACTGCGTCCGAATGAAGTTCGCTATGCCATTCATGATCTTGAGTTAGCCGCCATTGTCTTCGCCTTGAAGATTTGGCGACACTATTTATTGGGCAAGCGCTTCATCCTCTATACCGATCATAAATCCTTGAAGTATTTGTTCTCTCAGAAGGAACTCAATATGAGACAACAACGTAGGCTCGAGTTTCTTACTTCCTATGACTTTGATATCCAGTATACCCCTGGTAAGGGTAATCGTGTTGCAGATGCGCTTAGTCGCAAACATTCGGCTGTTATTTCTATGATGCTTGCCGAATGGAATATTCTTGAGACTCTATCTTTTTGTGAAATTCGGGATTGAGGTTCATCTTCTGATTCTCCTATTCTATTACTTAGTTTGGGAGCTCGACCTATTTTATTGGATCGTATTGCCGATGCTCAGCGGCGTGATCCTGATTTGTTGCATTTTATTCAGCTTTGTGAGTCTGGATCTTGTGATGAGGCGTTGCAAGATTTTAACATTGAATCTCATGGGTGTCTTCGCAAGAAGAACCGTCTTTTTTTGCCTTCTGATCTTGCACTTAGGCATGACATTCTTGATGACTGTCACCGTTCTAAGTATACCATTCATCCCGGTAGTAGCAAGATGTATGCTGATATGCATCGTCTTTATTATTGGGAAGGCATGAAACGCGATGTGGCGAGTTATGTGAGCAATTGCATAACTTGTCAGCGTTTTAAGGCCGAGCATCAGCGTCCTTCGGGTCTTCTTCAGCCTCTTAAGATTCCATTGTGGAAATGGGATCAGATTTCTATGGATTTCATTGACAGCCTACCTCGTTCGAGATCGGGTCATTCTAGTATTTGGGTTATTGTTGATCGCCTCACTAAGTCTGCTCATTCTGTCCCTATTAAGTCTAATAGGACTGCTTCGCATTTGGCTAAGTTATATGTCAAGGAAATCGTGACACTTCACGGTGTTCCTAGTTCTATTGTGAGTGATCGTGATCCTTTATTCACGAGTCATTTTTGGAAGAGTCTTCAGCAAGCTTTGAGAATGAAGCTTACAGCTTATCATCCGCAGTCTGATGGACAGACTGAATGGGTAAATCGTATCTTGGAAGATCTTCTCCGTATTTGTATTTTTGATTTCGGTGGTAGTTGGGAGGATCACCTACCTCTTGTAGAGTTCTCCTACAACAATAGTTTTCAATCTAGTATTGGTATGGCTCCTTTCGAAGCTTTATATGGAAGGCCATGTTGATCACCTTCTTGTTGGTTGGAATCTGGGGAGAAGCTTATTCTTGGCCTGGATTTTGTGCGGGATTCTTCTGAGAAGATTGATCTTATTCGGTTGAGAATGAAAGAGGCACAGAGTCGCCAGAAGTCCTACGCGGACAACCGTAGGAAGCCTCTCGAGTTCTCGATCGGCGATCTTGTTCTTATTCGCGTTTCTCTTTTGAAAGGGGTTATGCGCTTCAGTACGACTGGAAAATTGGCTCCTCGTTATATAGGACCATTTTCTATTACTGAACGTATTGGCCCTGTGGCTTATAGAGTTTCACTTCCTGCTCATTTATCGGGTATTCATGACGTGTTTCACGTCTCTCAACTTCGGAAGTGTCTTCGGGAGTCGGATTCTGTTATTGATTCTCCTGATTTGCTAGAGCTTGAGGTCTCACCAGACTTATCTATTGTGCAGCAACCTATTCGCGTGCTTGACACGGAGGTGCGACACCTTCGGAACAAGGACGTGCCGCTCGTTAAAGTTCAATGGTCCGCTAATCCCAATGATTGTACTTGGAAAACATGAGAATTCATCGAGCGATCTTATCCAGGGTTTCTATCTTAGCTTGTGAACGGTGAGTATGTCTTTTCATCTCAAGCTTATTCCCTTTTTCTTTTGAACGTTGTGTGTATGTAGTTGTTACAAGTATCGTCTCTAGGAATTGCGGGGACGCAATTTTGTTAGAAGGGGAGATCTGTAACAACCCGCATAGTTAACGATTATATATTTAAATGTTTTATTTGAATATAGCGTCGTTAGTCGGATTTTGAGTCCGAAATGTTACTTTCTGCAAATGGCCGAATTGGAACTCGAAACTACCTCCATTGGTTCCAAAATGGCGTTTGTGATCTTTTTGAGTATAATCTTTGACTACAGAAAACTTAAAACATAAAAGTTATAGCCTAAATCATAAGGTTTCAAAACTTCAAAAATTTCTAAATTCCGATAGGTAACAAAAAGTTATGATCAAATTACTTTCCAAGTGAATATATAAACACTCCCTGTCAATGACAGGACTGTCACAAAGATATGGATTTTTCACCATGTAAACATCAAAAATCATCAAAACTCAAAACATAAAAGTTATAGCCTAAATCATAAGGTTTCTAGAACTTCAAATATTTCTGAATTCCGATAGGTAACAAGAAAGTCATGGCCAAAACAATATGGCAACAAAAAACAGAAAATAACAAAAACGAAACATAACCTTATTAATACGAAAATTCAACTCAAAACTTTGATTTTGGCTTGCTTTTGTAAGATTTTACACTTACCTTTTGATTTTGCAGTGAATAAGCGAGGATTTGCAAGCAAGATTGAACCTTTGACGCAAAATTCGAGCCCTAAACATCTGAAAATAGAAAAATACAGTACATGCAAAGAAGCAATTGATCAAAATAAAATTTATAGAAAACCATTCTAGGGTTTACATAGATTCTAATACAGATTAGATTAGAGATTACCTTTCTTTTATCTCTCTATTTGATTGATTTAATTTGCAGAGATTTTGAGTGAAATTGATTTATAAGAAGGAAGCCATTGATTTTCTCTTTTTATGGAGGCCATTGATTAGAATATTGAAGTTTTTAGAAGAAAAGTGCTTAAATGAAAAAATAGTCAGGGAGAAATGAATGTATATCTCTTTGATCATTCTAAAAATTGGGTTTGTGGACACAAAATAACCCTATAAGCCCAATTCTCACAGTTAGAAAATATTTAGAGCAAATATGCATATGCGTTTTAGTAATTTACACATAACTTTTGCATAAAATTTCCAAATCACATGAAATAAGTTGCATTGTTCATGTTTTAATAAAGGGAACATGTTAGTGACATCAAAATTTTAATTTTCTAATTAAAATATTATTTTCCCCATATAAATTTTTTTAACAATATTTACGAACATTTCCATTTTAGTGAAAAATCACTTTATTCATCCATTTCAACCAAATAAAATTTATTTTAAAGTCTAATGAAGTGTATTAAAATGTTTTAACATTTTTGTAATATTAATACATCATTCCAAGCCTAATTAAACTTCTAAATTTAATTTTCTTCATATTATTCCTTTAATTCACAATAGAAGGCTAATATTGGAATAAATTTCCAATATTACTAATTAACTAAAACTAAACCGTCGCAGTTATTTATTTTCAATCCAAATCCACAAATAAAGTTTTTCAAACTTTATTTCATTCATTTACACTTTTTTTTCAACAATCAAACGTTGAAACAGGCTTCAAATAAAGTAATATGACTTATTTAAATTTCAAATCCCAAATTATATTCATCAAGATATTGTTTATATAAAATAAATAATATAATCCCTCATTTTATTATCCAATTCATTTTTAAACGCAATATTAAATTATAATTTGCATTACAATTAAATATTAACAGTAATCTCCAAAATCCTGTGTTGTTACAAATCCTTTCAACAAAAAATGGAAATTCTTTCTTTATATGGAAGCTGTTATCATTTGAAAACAAAGGTCTTTCGTTTCGGGAAAATCCGATTAGATTTTCTCGAGTTAAAGCCTTTTAAAGTATAAATCGAAAAATCAGCGAACTGTTGCACTCTCGGCAAGTTCTATTTGAATTAAATTTAAATTCCCAAAATAATTCATTTAAAATACTTAAAAAAAAGGGTTTAAAATCCATACATATAAATTGTACAACCTGTATAACCTTTTTAAAACCATAGTTTCCAAAATTATAAACATATATACATAGAACTCAACTTCAAATCTTGAATTCAAATTCAAATTAAACTATTTTAATTTCAAAACTTTAACTAGCCATTCAAAATAATTTTAACTTCAAAACCCTTTTTAAAAGTTTTTCATATTTAACCCAATTACATTTCCAAACCATTTTGATTTCAAAATTCAACTTTTAAATGTTTCACCATTTTGAATAATATTAAATTCAAAATACTCGTGCCTTAACCAATTTCCCGTAAAATCCATATTTTTGTTTGTGTTGTGTGTTGTCCAGGGTTTTGCAGGCAACAATAAAATATCACAACCATCATAATCCAAGCACAACAATATCAATAAGTGGTATTATCCTATAATGCTTATTTTTTATTCACAGATAAACAAGTAAATTCATCATAGGTAAATAAATCACAGTTCACACCTCAGTTCAAAACAATTCATAACACAGAACATTATATATCAGAGATATCAAACAATTTAAGGCATTCAATATAACCCAATCATCCATAAGCAAAATCAATTAGTTGCTTAATCCCTAATTAATTCAATTTAATTTCCAATTAAATTAATTACTTATGAATTAATTACCCAATCCTGCTTAATTAACATTTAATAATTAAAAATCATTTGATATTAATTAATGAAATTAAGTAATCAACCTTAATTATCCATCTTAATTAATTATCCTTAGTTAATTATCCCTTAATTAATCACATAAATAAATTAACCTTAAGTTAATTACATAATTAACTAATCCTTAATTAATTACATTAAGTAATTGTCTTTCAATCATAAATTAATTAACCTTTAATCATTAATTAATTTGCCTTTAATCATGAATTAATTAACCTCTAATTACACACATTAAGTAATTAATCCTTAATTAAGTAATTAACTATCCTTTAATTACTTACATTAAGTAATTATCCTATAATCACTTGATTAATTAACCTTTAATTAATCAATTAATTAAACTTTAATTACTAAATAATTAACCTTTAATATTTAATTATTCTCTAATTACTTACATTAATTAATTATCTTTTAAGTAATTAATCATTCCTTAATTACTTTTATTAACTAATTGAACTTTAATTAATTAATTATCCTTAAATTAATTACCTTAATTAATTAATCACATTAATTAATTAATCCTTCAAATTGATTACATAAATTAAATAAGCTGTATTTAATTAATTTAATTAATTAATCCTTTAATTAATTACATTAAGTAATTCATCCTTAAATTAATTACATTGAGTAATTATCCTTTTAGTTACTTTCATTAAATAATTAACCTTAATCACTTTCATTAAGTAATTTTTCTTTATTACTTTCATCAATTAATTACTCTTTAATTACCCAAGACTTAATTAATTAAAAGATAAACCATTTATCTTAATCACTTCTTAATTACAACATTTTATTTTTGAAAACAATTAGAGATTAAATAAGATAATTAACTTAATACATAATTATATAAAACAAAACAATTTTAAAACAATTAACTTTAAAAAATTTAAACCTTGGAACTTGTTTAAAACTTGTTAATACTTTGTTTCGAAAAATTTGGTTTATATTTCTTTTGAAAATTATTACTTTTAAAAGAACTTTAAAATTTAGTTAAACAAATTGCTTGAAAAATTGTTAAATCGTTGAGCTTAAGAAAACCCGAGCCGTCAACCAGAAATCTCGATCTAAAACCCGTGCGAATGCTCATATTTCCCGAGCTATCCCTTGACACTCGCGTTTCCACATTACTTCGAGCCAAACACATGGAAACTTCAAGTCTAACCTGAGAAACCCCTTTCCTCCCCGACGCCTTTAAAGGAAACCAGATATGATGATATCTCGTGTACGTGCACACGTCACCGTCGATGATCTGATCATCTTTGCCAATGTCTTCAGGTCACCGATGACCTACCCAAAGCCCCCGACCACCCAGGTCCGGCCCATCGCGCCGGAAATCGAAACGAGCAATTCAATCACCCACCTAAAGCCCAAACTCGATCACAAATTCACCTCGCCCCCTCGCCTCCGATGATCTGAAGCTTCACCACCTCGTCCAAAGCAACATCGCTTGTCAACGCTCCTATCCCCCCACCATCGA
Source organism: Allium cepa (assembly GCA_030765085.1). Taxonomy (NCBI): domain Eukaryota; kingdom Viridiplantae; phylum Streptophyta; class Magnoliopsida; order Asparagales; family Amaryllidaceae; genus Allium; species Allium cepa. Next base: position 564,038,414 of record CM060939.1, read on the forward strand.
TCACCTATGGTGCTTCCTCGATGACGTACGAACTCGAAAACATCGCCGATGAAAGTTGTCGATAAAACCCTAATCCACCGTCTCCTGACCACCACGACCCCCTGAAAACCCAACCACCGTTTTTCCCTTGACCATCGATGCTCGAGCCACCTCCAGACCAAAGCATGATGAACCATTTATCGTCGATCATCGAAGATCGATGAAAAAAGCATAAATCGATAAATCGCAATTTCTAATCATCCCCAATCTTAAAAATCTAGATTTTATTATCAAAAATCATCATTTTACAATTCAAAATAGTTTATTTAATCAAAACTTTAAATTATTAAGATCAAAATTTTGACTTGATTTTATTTCCTCAGTAATTTCTTTTTTTAGAAATATTTATTTAAAATTTTAACCGAAAACTATTTTTAAAACTAATATCTTGTCAATCCAAATATATTTTGTTTATAAATCATAACTTATAGGAGATTAGATGAAGAGTAATTGATTTTTTAATTTGTTTTTAAAACCTGTAACTAGAACGGAGCCTTGTAAATATATACGTACATGCATGCATGTTTAAACATCTGCATATTTATCTATATACAAACATATTTTCATCATGCAAACAATTTCAAAAAATTATTTCAAATATTTATCACATGCATCAGGTTTAAAAAATTTAAGTATTAATAAAAGTAGTTTACTCACAAGACTTTTATAAATAGAGATCCAGGCTTTCAAATTCTTCTTTGATCTAGAATCAGATCTGTTTTTGTTGAATTTGACTCTGATACTTGATGCTTATGAGTTGAACCTAATCTTATTGAATTTGAACTACTGCTTGCTATTTGATTTTCACTTGCTTCAGGTTGAAGATGTTGCAAGAATTTGATTTTATTTTGATTCTTTTCTGTTTTTATTTTCCAGGTTTTGAAATGTATCAAAAAAATGAAACCTGGTTCTTCTTTAATATATGTTATTATATAATTTAATTTAAAAGAAAAGTAAATGCCACTTAGTAAATTCAAGTTATACTTTGTTAACACCTGTTAATGCATAATATAATTATCTCTCAAATGTCCAATGTATGTGTTATTATTTTACACTTGTTAAAAACAATTAAATTTATGTTTCAACCCTTTTCTTGTTAATATATTAATTACTTATATTTTCATAAATTTATGTATTATGTTTTTATACTTTCATATACACACACACAAAAAAATTTCATTCATCTTATACTAATATATGTTTATACTATTTAACACTACGCCATAGATGACCTTCTGCAACATTTTTGCAAGGTGTTGCTAACTAAAATGTTGCGACAGCTATAAAATTTTGGTCCTACTGCAACGTTGTATTTTTGGTGTTACCTTAGCCATAAAAATGTGTTGCTCTAGCTAAACAAGTGTAACACGATGCAACATTTTTATATAGTGTTGCCATAGATATATTCTAACTAAAAAATTTAAATTATTTTTACACCTCAGCGATCCACACCACCATTTAAAACAAAATCTCAACCGTCGATTCACACCATCGATCCACACCTTACCAATTTCCATTTCCCGCTTTACTTTTCTTTCTCATTCCTCTCTCTGTGAAAATTAGGGCATGCGATTTTTCTTTCTCGTTCCTCTCTGTGAAAACTAGGGCACGCGATTCCAGTTGCATTGATGCTCTGATTGATCGAATCTAGTGTAAAAAACGTTCCTGGTAGCTTGCTCCTTCATTCTCCTTGATTGATTGCTCGAATTGCTTTGACTTCGTCGTCGGGTGCGATGTGATATTATTTGGTATGTTTTCTGCCTTCTGGTTTACTTGATTATTCTAAATTTTGGTTACACTCGCACGCTTTTGCCGATGATGAATTGGGATTTATTTATAGGCTTTATTTCCTATAATCTCGAGTTTAATCTTTCTGTTGGACTTTGAGAAATCTGGTATGTTGGATTGCGATGATGTATTGGTATGTTGGATTTTGGTCCACTGGCTTGATTTTGCTTTGCCGATGATGAATTGCGATGTGATATTATTTGGTATGTTGGATTTTGGTTCACTAGCTTGTTTTTTATTTCTGATCTGAGCTTGTTAGCTCCTTCTGCTGCATTTGTTAAACCAGAACTTGAACCTTTGTTAAACTTGTTCACATACCTTTGTACCTTGCTGCATTTGTTAAACCAGAACTTGAAGTATTTGTATTCTGCTGTCCTCTTGAAAACTGCTTCACTTGAAAACTTCTGCATTTTTGAAAATTAGAACTTTGAAAGTGATCTTTGGTTTTATTAAACTGTTGACTAATCTGAACATTGAGTTTTGGTTTCCACGATATATACAAACATATGTGTGTTGAGCTTTGTTGGTTTTGCTTGGTCTGGACTGAACTAGTACCATGCTAACCTTGTTCTTTAACATGAACTAATGCTCCAAGTCCTCTGTATGTCATATTACTGCCTATGTTTCTCTTGTACATGCCTGATGCATTCACTGTTTTTGCTTGATGGGCTGCCTATGTGTACTGCTGTGTTTCTTGCACTAGCTTGTCTACATTTTGCTGAACCTGGTTCTTGTTTATTTTGTTGGTCGCTTGGCCCTGAGTTGAATCCAGTCGATGACTCGGGTTTGACCTTGTGCCGTGTCCATTTTTTTTGGCTTGTCTACATATCTGGCTGCACTTGAGTATGAAATTGCACTTGAGTAGTTGCACTTGAGTAGTTTCTTGTACCAAGCCTTATGATGCATGTATGTTCATCCATGTACATGCATTTCTTGGTCATGTTATGTTGCTTGCTGTGTTAAGTACTACTTTGTGCACTTGGCTTCTCCTTTGTGCATTTTTGCCTGAACTGTTGCTTGCTGTCTTCCATACTATCTTGTATCCATGTGTTGCATTCATGTTTGGCTTATGCACTTGTGAACAGCTGACTTGTGCATTCACAGGTTGTCCTTGCAAATATTTGGTCCCTGTCAGAAAAAAATATGAAAAGAAACAACCCAAATACCTGAGGCAAATAATATAACAAAAATATTTTCATTTTCTGTTCGAGTTAAATATTATTTTCCAGATTACTGCTTTTGAATTATATGTGACAGGTATTGAAGACTGGACAGCTGGATACAAGCTTGAAGGCGAGTCAAATCAAATGTGCTTGAGCTTGAAGACTGGACCCGCTACTCGGCTCGCCTTCGGCTCGGCACTCGACTCGTCATATATTTGTCAGTGTCGGTGTCTGTATAAATTGAAACTGCATATGTAATGAGTGAACCGAGTGATGTAGTGAGGAATATCTGTATATGTGAATATCAGTGTTATATATCATTGAATTGTAAAATAGTGGAGTCAGAAATTTGTACTATTTCAAATGTTGAAATAAAATATTTATTCAAATAAATTACTTTTTGAATATCAAATTCTGTGCAATAGCATTTTATTAAATAAATATTTATTTCTATTAAAAAATCAAATATGCTCTACATTGTGGGCCCCACAAATTCAGAAAGTTAATATCTATAGCAACATTTTGGAATGTTGCTACAGACACATATGGATGTTGCTATAGACCCAAATAGGGTTCTATTGCAACAATATTACTTATGTTGCCTTAGATAGTCAAAATGTTGCCTTTGAGGTCTAAGGCAACGGCAAAAATTGCATCACCCGAAAAGTGTTGCCATAGACCTATGGCAACATTTTTTGGGCCTAACCCAACATTTTTTTTGTGTTGCAGAAGGCCATTTATGGCGTAGTGTAATTAATGCATTTCTTATTATTTTACAAATGTCAAAACAATAATATTTTTTTATGTTTAAATCCTTATGTTATTAAGTACTTATGTTTATCATAAATGTATAGATTATGTGTTAACTTTATATATATATATATATGTGTGTGTGTGTGTGTGTGTGTGTACAAACTATTTTTATCTCATGCTGTATATTAATTTTTTTATTCCAAAACAAAATCAATATTCTTTTTACAATTTATTTATAAACAACACATATCTTATTTATTTTGGAATTTTTCGAATTGATTCACAATTTAATTCTAAATTTTATATTAATTACCAAATTAAACTTGGATTAAAAACGGGATCGTTACAGAGGTACAGTCCCCTTTAGGATAGAAGTACGGCCTATTTTCGGACAAAGGTATAGTCCGTCTCAAACAACTCAAATGAGGTACTATCCCCTCATTAACAATAAAGACGAGTGCAAAGGCTTCGTCGAACCAAAGACGTACCTGAAAGTAACGCCTAACTAGAGATGGACCGAAAGATTGCGCCTAAGTAGAAACGAGCTTAAAGACTACACCAAACACAGATGAGGTACTCTCCCTTTATGGACAACTGGAGACAAGCACATTACAAGTCTAATCTAAAGGCAAGCACATCGCAAGCTAACACAAGATAATCATTGCTGATCGATAAGTGTAATATACCTCTAGATAGTAATACTCGGAGTAACGACCACGTGTCCCATGGGATTGCTTGATTATTTATTGCTAGTTAGCAAACTCCACTCGATAAGTGTAACATACTCTCGATTAGTAACTAAATGAGTATCTTCCAATATCCTATAACAACTTTGCGATACTTAAATATTTATTAATAGATAGAAATCCTACTTGACTAAAATATTTAATTAAACGAGTCCAAGAATTAACTAATAAAGATATACAAATGTTCCATACTATTTGTATTGCTAAACCGTTTAATTAGATTTTTTATTCAAATGAAGATAGAAATTGCAAGAAAGCAATAATCTCTAAAGTCGCACAACAAATGCCAAAATAGCATATAAGTGGCCAAAGGCTGAACATAATAAGAGCCTATAAGTGTTTGTGGTTTTTGAAAGCGAATAATATAATTTTATTATATATAAAATGATTTCTAAAATATTTATCTATATACTTATTTTCAAACTTCTCATTTTAAAATCCATAAACTCATTTGTTATCCAACTATATATATTTATCCATCGCTTGGGAAAATAAATTATAAATCCAAATTAATCTAAAAATATATTTATATATATACATAGTTTTTTTAAAATTTCATTAAAAGGATATATATAGTTCTACAAACAATATGTCAAAAGTCCACATGGATACACAAACATTGCTTTTAGAAATAACATAGGTTTATCAAAACCATACTTTTAAATCATAAACTATTTCTACTAAATGTACTTAATATATAATTACTTATTATAATCATTTATAAAAGGAATTAAATTGATTAGAAAATAAATTTGAAATTGGTAAATTATAATAAACATTCCATTATAAATTGCTTGCTCTAAAACTATATACATACATACATACATACATATATATATATATATATATATATATATATATAATAAGTGAATGTTTTTACAAAAATGCATGAAACTTAGCTCAAGATAAACTTCGAAATCAAAGCATCGAAACGTTGGAAATCAAAGTTGAAATAGAAGCTAAAACCACAAAGAAAAACGTAGCAACCACCAGGCGAGAACATAAGAGCAGGGATGTATTTAAAGCAAGGCTACATGCATTAAGGACGTGACCAATTCAAGGCTATAGGAAACACACTAAATCAAGGTGATCAAAGGAAGGAGCACCATTTAGAAAGAGAAGATTCACACTTTGGTCTAAAATAATGTGTTCAATTGCATTATTGGAAGGGTGCTTGCTTCATTTCAAAGCAAAAAAGCTATAGAGGATGAAATAAAGTCAAAGCAACAAAAAGAAGGCAACATGGAGATACAAAGTAAAGCAATAAATAAATGCTGCCATTCACAAACAAGATATTTGCACATAAGGCTATGTCCAATTGTGCATAGGGAAGGGTAGTTGCTGTAGGATCGATTTCACCCTAGAGGGGGGGTGAATAGGGTGATGGTATAAATTATAAAAATTAATCGCGGAAGCTTATTAATTAATTTCAATTCAGATCACAGAATAGCAACACAGATATTGCAGAATATAAATAACAGAAAAAACAGAACAACACAGAATTTACCCAGCTTCGGCAAAACCCTGCCTATGTGCTGCCCCCAAGGTTTCTACTAGAAATTAGATAGTCCCTCGCTTACACACGTAAACTCGCTATACCCGCTATTGACTAATCTAACTCTACGCTCAAAACCCTGCCACAACTCAACTACCGAGTTGCGAATTCTCAAGCTACGCCACGTAGCTTGTCCCCTAGTCACACGACTAGAAATTAAAATGGTTTAAAAAGAAAATACAAAACAAAACAAATTAAAATAAAAATAGCCCTAATTTAAAACAACTACGCCCAAAATAACCAGCCCACTAATTAAAAGAATGTGTCCCCCTTTTCTCCCTTTTATTTTATCAGCCCGGTTCCTTTTTGCTTGAGTATAATGGCGACCGTTCCTTTTGCAAAATTGGGGCTTTCGTTCTTGATGCCGTGCTCTTAAATTAGGGTTTTAAATTGAAGTCGCTGCCTTTGTTGGTTGATTGCAATCACTGTTTCTCTGATTTGCTTCAATTGTTTGCGGCTTCTCCTCCTTGATCGAGTTCGATTGCTTCGGTATGTAATTTGTACTTTTTTGCTTCTTCTAATCTTTCGTACTTGAACTCGATGGAATAATTGCCGATGATGATTAGGGTTTTTATAGAATTTGATTTCCTATTTTTGCGTTCGTATATGTTGATTTGAATTTGTCTTCGCCCGTTCGATTATGCTTGGATGCTTGGGATGTTTTCTGACTTATTCAAAAAAGCGTATATTATCATAATCTGATGGTCACGGCTTTAACTTGGTCAATGTACATTACGGTGTTGATTAATTTCGTGGTTTTCTCTGGTTGACTTCGACTTGTATTTTGTGATGACCATCGGCTTTGACTTGGTTATATATTTTGATTTATCGGCTCAGTTATTGATACTTTTAGTGGTTTGTCGAAATCACAGTGGCATTTGTTGTTTGATCTGTATATTTGCCTGAGTCACCCTGTTTCACTGTGTACTGCCTGTTCATGTATGTTTGCATCGACTTTGTTGTTGTTTGGATCATTATGCTTCGAATTTTGTATGAACGCAGTCTGCATTGAACTTTGAGTTGTAGTCTTGAGCTCTGTCTTCATGTAGCTTGGTACATTCCTGTAGCTCCATCTATGTCGTAGCCTGGACTGGTGCATACTGTTGCTGGACTAGTGCATACTGTTGCGGCCTGTACTTGTTGTTTATTGCATTGATGATTTTGGTTACTCTGTTGCTTCATCATGTATACCCTTGATCATCACCACTGTTGCAAGTGTTCTTGTTGAGCATGATGGTTGTTGCTGACCATTGTTGCTGCATTGCTTACTGTCACTACTGTGTCCTATACTTGGCGAGTCTTCGAGCATTGTTGTGAGTAGTTTGAATCACTGTCATTTGTTTCTTCGCTTGTGCATATTGTACTCGATACTATTGCATTATTCCATGTACACTTTGAGTTCTTGCAGTTGATTTGGTTGTTCCCTGTACTTGTGCACTGTTGAGTCTGGTTCGTTGAGTTCTTGATTGTCACAGCTCTATATAGTTTGGAACTGTGTCATGGTGATGCATTCTTAAGTCTTGGATATCTTGCATGATTTACTTGCATTGTGGCATTGTGTTCTGGTCATTTGCACTTGCAGTTGGTTCATTTGCTTTGGCTTCTCTCTTAGTATACTTCACATGCACAGTTTTTAACTTAAGTTGCATCTGTGGTTTGTTGTATCTTTGAGTCTGGTATGCTGTAGCTTGTATCTTTGTTGCATTTGAACTGGCTGTTGTCTTTGTTGTTGGGTTGCTGCACATATGAACTTGCATTCATTCGAGTTCAGTTTGCACTTGTTCATCATGTAGCTTGTTGTCTTCATGTATAGTTGCTGTCTACATTCATGTTTGGTTGCTACTGAATTTTGATGTTTTTGCCATTCACTTGTGCTGTGCAGTTTTGTGCTTTGAGTTAGTTTCATTGTTGCTTCTGAACTTGGTTCACATCATGTTGATTTTTGAAATTTCTCTTGAGTTGAATCCAGTTTCAAAACTCGGGTTTGACCTTGTGCTCGTGTCGTGATTTTCAATGTTATTGCACGCGAGTTGAACCCGGTTTTTCATTTGGGTTTGACCTGTGCTCGTCTGTCCCTGTAAATCAATCAAGTGTATATATCGGTGTGCACGGCCTTGTGGCATATACAGTGATACACTGTGTATGTCACAAGTTTTTCGTGTATGACGAATTCAAATGTAAATGATGACGAACAACACAAATAACTGAGGCAAATATCATTTTCAAAATTCATCTTTTATTTTATATTGCAATAATATTTCTTTTTCAATTTTACTGCGTTAGTGAATATTTTTGCAGATTGCTCAGATGCTGGATTCAAACTGGAATGAAGTTGAAGATGAAATACGAGTGTGAGTGATATGTAGTGAGGTGATGATATGTAAAATAGTGATGTAATTGAATTTGTATCAAAGTTGTATAGTGAATAGTGAGAGCTTGAATTTGTATAATATTCAAAATTGTAATAAATATTTATTTGAATAAAATATTTGTTTGAATTCAAATTCCGTGTTATTTATTTTATTCAGCAAATATTTATTTAATCTGTGAAAAATAAAATAGTATATTATCAAATACATTTAAACGAATGTATATATGTTTATTATCATCAAACAAAAATCATATAAGCGCATATTCAACAGTTGCTTCTTTATTTGAGTGTGTAACTAATAAATCAAAGAGAAGTAAGATATGAAAGAGTAGGTCACTATGGGGTGCATGATTAATAGATCAAAGCAAAGTAGGCAAGGACGTACAAAAGCAACCAACGGTAAAATGCACAAAATCAAAGCAATGTGTGACAAATTTCCAAAGCAACATAGCATGTGTACTGTAAACATGCAACTATGATTTCAGCATCTCATTTCACAATCATTTATTATAAAATCAAATGCATGCAATCAAAACTTTAGTGATAGATCTTGTGAGGTTTAACTCACCTTTCTTCCTTGACTCAGCAGCCAATAAAACTGCAGCGGTTCCAATTTATCAAAAGCAAGCCCTAAAACTCAATTTATACAAAGAAGAAAATAATAGTTCAAATGTTAAGGCAAAATTGAAATTGATTTATCAAAAGAATAGAATAGGGTTTCAAAATAATTACCTTGATTTTTTGGATTTTCTAGCAATTTCTTCTTATTTTAATTTAATCGTTTTGCATTAGGGTTGAAGAGGAAACTTGGTTTTCTCGTTTTCATTTTATTTTTATCAAATGACGAATATACATACAGTATATAGAAAAGAGAAGTTGTCTCTAAGGAAAATTTGTAAATAGGCTTAATCCAATAAGAACAATTCAAATCCCTTTGTAGATTAAAAGAACATTTCTCTTTTATTTGTATAATAAAGCCCAACTTCACCTTTTAAAGTTTTTAAAATGTTTACAATCTATGAATTTGAGATCAATGATTTGAATTTTTAAAATGCGTGCATGGATTTGAGATATAATAAAGCTTCCAGATCAATGATTTGAATTCTCCAATTGAAATCATTATTTATTTTATTTAATTAAATAAAAAATCAGGGTTCTTGTAGTTTCTGCCACTAACATTGCGAATATCAATGCTCCAAGGGAGGATGACTTTGGTTGAAATGAATGCACTTAATGACGATGATGAGGAGTTTATCATCACTAAATAGACGAGACCTAGGCCCTCTTTAGCGGCTATTAAGGCCTTTAATGCTCATAGGCTAAAAGATGTCAAACTTAAATAGGGAACAAAGAAGATTCCTCCTCTACGTTGATATCTCTACTGACCATCCCAACTCGCATCCTTGCTTCATCTTCTCTTCTCCCCACATTAAAAGGTGAACCTCCTTAAACCCCTACAAGATCTGATGGTGATTATGATAGGGAACTTGACCCATAAAATCAATTCAAATCGTAAGAGACACTCGAAAAAGAGAGTAGAAAGCCCACACCATCAAGGAAGGAATAGAGTAAGCGAAAGAGGAGTAGGCCCAGCTATGTTGCGCTCGCCTGAAGATGGTTTCTATTAGCCCTTTTTACTTTTTTCTTTTTGGGCTTCATATACATAGACCAATGATGTTTTGGTATAGCGCCTGCCCTTTTTGTATTCATAAGACTTCGTAAATAAAAGTAGATTTCACTCAACTCTATCTCATTTACTTTATTACGTCTTATTTTCTTTCCAATACACTTGCATGTATATATAAATATATAATTATCTTTAATGAAATTACCTATATATAATACCTACCCGTATATGTGATGTGCAATGATCTTATTTTTGTAACACTATACATATAAATAAGTATCTTCCATTGCCTAGTGTTGCACTCTTACTTAGATTTGCTTATTATATATATTAAATTTTCTCGTTATACAAACAAAATTGTATATCATTGATCAACATTGTTTATTATCAATCGAAATATCTAATTTGACTATAACAAAAATAGCGTTTTAGCAGTGTGGTTGAGTATACATGGTTCATTCTCCCATGTCAGAACGGGCCTAATACAACTCGGTATATCTAAAAAGTTTGATTATACCCCAATATTCATCTTCAGGCATTGATGACTACGACTGTATCTTTAAGTATCTACCTCTAACCTTGCATATATTCGAGAATTAGTCAAAGAAAAGATGTGTAAGGGCGAACCATTCAATTGACTCCAATGATCTGATCATGGACCAAAGGAGTTGGTCGATACCTATCTTTGGCTACTTAGGCATCTGGTTTGCAAAATACAGAATGTCTGCTCAGGCCATTGCACTTACATCACAAAGTCAAACTTTAATAATATGTTTTTATTAATTTAAAATGCTAACTTTATTTATAAATAAATAAATGATAATTATTACCTTCTTATGTTGAATCTTTATGAATAATTCTCCTTATTTACAGAAGAAATCAAGTGAAACATGAGCGCGTATGCTCTCTATTCCATGCTTACGAAATTAGGGTCCTACCGATTATTAATAGCTTGAAAGTGCCATCTCAAAATTTCTGCCCTATCATGCAGGGTCCTTTCTCATGCGTACTAAATTCCCCAATACCCAAAAAACAAACATTGGAACAAGGTCACTTATTTCAAAAATATGGTTTCTGACCTTGGCATTGAATTGTTAAGCTACTCTTTACTAGTGTGTAGCTACCCCTCATTTATCTTCTACCAAGTCAAGGATTATAGAGACATCTCCTTTCATCTTGGGGTTAAATTTTAGTCATCTATGAGAAAGGACTTCAGCTTCAATCAAGATCACAGCCTTAGTTCAATAGGCCAAAGTGAATGGAGTATAATTAGTCACAGACTTCTAGGTTGTCTGATACGCCCATATTGCTAATGGTAACTCACATACCTAGTTGCCCATGGCTCATTTCAATCACTTCTTAGTGATGGATATGATTATCTTGTTTACCACTGTTAACCGACTTTTTGACCAAGCAGTTTTCAAATAGAGTTAGAACGTCAATATGAGGATGAAATGACTCATGAAGTTGGAAATATGCTTAGAAAGGCTAAAAGACTGAACTCAAGAAGTTTGGTGGAAACCGGGGCTAAGTAAACCAATCAGTACTGAGAGGTTTTTCTTCCGCTTGACACTTCCCAATCTTCTTATAATCCAAGTACTTCTTGAAGCATGGTGATAAAGTGCTTTTTCTAGAAGATAGATGAGCAATAGTAAGGATTTCAGAGAAAAAAGCAAGATAAGACAAGCGATATCAAGTGAATTATCGGATGGAACTAGATCTTTAGGAAAAATGAGTTTGGAATATATCAAATAGGAGATATAAAGGAAAGACAAATAAGATAAAGGATTTTCATAAAAAAATATTACGTGGTACCACGAGGAACCTCTTGGTACTGAGAGGTTTTTATTGGAGATTGGATCGGCATGTTCACTCTTGTATACTTGGACTTGCACCTAGACTCTATTCTGCATGGGATCTCGAGTCTACTGGCAAGTTTCCCTATAAATACCAGACCTATAACAATTAGTGAAGGGATTCACACTTTTCATCTTCTTCACTCTTATTTCCTTCCTTAAATATACTCCAGACACTTAATTGTAAATATGAGATCCATGAGTTTTTGTTAGATCAGATAAATTAGTTATAATCTGAAGAGAAAACGACTAATAATAAAGATTAAAGTGGATGCAGGCCAGAGAATTTGCTGAAGCACTATAAAAACTATGTCTCCTTTTATGTTTTTGCCTTTATTTTATTAGAATTAGTGCTTTCATATGATATTTGGAGTGTCAGTTCCATTTTTGGTGTTAACAACCACCTCCACCAATCCGTTCTCTTATAGATGTGCTATAGCTGCAAAGCTCTTCTCAATTTGACATCATGCATAGAATTCATGAAATTTTAAACTTCGAATTGAGTTCCATTATTAGTGATGATCTTATGTGGAGCTCCAAACCTGCATAGAATGTTATTCACCACAATGTTGATCGCATTTGAAAAAGTGACCATTGTAAGAGGTTCCGCTTTAGCTCATTTTGTGAAGTATTCCACAACCACTATTGCATACTTTACACCTCTTTAGGACATCGGTAGCACTTTAATGATATTAGTTCCCCACATTGCAAATGACTATGGGCTAACCATTTGTGTAAGTTTGTTGGACGAGGCCCTTAGAATCTTCACAAACCTCTTGCACTTATCATATTTCCTTGAATATTCAGCTTAATCTCTATTAACAGCAAGCAAAAGTATCCATAAAAAATAATCTTCTTGGGTAAAGTCTTCCTCCCACTATGATTGCCATAGCTTCCTTTGTATACATTGCAAGAGCTCGTCTTTTATTCTAACTTTTCAAGATAGTTCCATTTATCAATAATCTTTGATCCGAGTCATCCATGACTTCAGTTCCTCTTTAAACTCCAAAATCCAATCAACATCCATCTCGTCGATGATTGGACTCTTTAGTACTTTTACTGGCATGATTCCCAATAGCTATGCATCCCAAGAGCATGCTAACTTGTCTAATGAATCAACATTTGTATTCTCCTTTCCTAGGTATGCATTATCACGTATTTCCTAAACTCATCTAGTAGCTCTAAAACCTTTGATAGTTAAGGAGCTAGCTGCTCGCCTAGCCTAAAATTATTTCTCCACTTGGCCAACCACCAACTTGGAGTTGCTAAAGATATGCAATGTCTTCACTCCTAATTCTTTTGCTATCATGAGTCCTATAACCAGCGCTTCATATTGGGCCTCGTTATTCATCGCATGGAACTCAAGCTTCAACGCATAACAAATCTTTCGACCTATTGGGATTATCAAAATCACTCCAGCCTCGAAATCATGGTAATTGGATGCTCTATCTATAAATATTTTCCTTTCAGAAAGCCGAATTACTCTTCTTTCGCTTTGTCATTCTAGATGGTGAATTCGACTAATGAATGTCCTCAAATTGCCCTCCTAAGATGATAAGTAATTTTGTACTGATTTATTCACCCATAAATTTTGAGATAATGCAACATTTATCTTAGTGGTTGATCTATTAATACCTTTATCAGACGAGCCTTGAAGTATAGTCTCAACTTCCTCAATGTTATCAGTAAACACTACACCAACTTCACTACTTTGGATACCTCCTTTTTGTTCTAGTGAATCATTTGCTGATATAATAAAATGGACCTAGGATTTTACAACCCTCACACACCAATGCTGCATTTAATGCATGAGTAAAGATGCTAGGTAGATATAGAGATCTCCCTCAACGACTTTCACAGTATCAGTGATTTCTTCAAATGCTCTAATGAATTCTGAATGGCAACTTCACATTTGCTTGTCCATTGGAACTTTCCTCTCTGTTTTTTATAGCATCAAAGAATGGTATTCATTTATTGATCACCTTCAAGATAAATTGACTAAAAGTGTAACAACATGGATGTTCAACCGTTTGATTTTGAATATTTAATTTATTTTAAACGTTGAATTTGAAATGTAAATGGAATTTAATATGAAGTTTATCGATCAAATAAGTGGAATAAAACTTAAGTTCCAAAAATAGCGATTTATTGAATACATTTAATTGTTGAATTAATAATTGAAAATCATTTAAATAATTGAATTGGAGTTGATTATGAATTGAAATGATTTCTAATGTTAATACAAATTCTATTGGAATTATAATCGAGTTATTAAGTTTTAAAAAACTGAAATTTGAAGTGATTCCGTTAGTTTTGGAAATCGTCGATTAATCGACGCATTAAAATAGCCTTCCGGGGCACAATCTCAGATTTCGATGAAACTAGTTCCATTGGATCCATATTAGTGTATTATTATCGGATTTCAAATTTCGTAGCATTTAGAGTTACCGTTTGATCGTACGGGATAGAAATGCGTTGAAATTTATATCAAAAATTTAATATTATAATTGGGTTCAAAAAGCTATCTTCTCCATATGATTGAATTAGGTTCCGAAACTTATTCCATTGGGTTCAGAATAGTGGTATAACATTAGTAATGCCTGGCGGGACACCTCAATAGGTGCACGAGACTTCCTTATATATAATACGAGATATTTTGAAAAAAAATATCATAAAAATATCAAAAGTTAAACCCCTACAATAACCAACCACCCTAAATTATAGGTGGGCTGCCATATAGCATGTCATCATTGCTCTCTTACAGTTTATAACCGCATATCTTTTCCGCTTCTTCTTCAATTCGAAATGAAATTAATTCGTTTAAATAAAAAAGGTATCAGGCAATTGAAATTGAAGTCGAACCTGGAGGATGAGAGCGTGAGCGCGTGGATGGATACGTTAGGGCAAGTCATGGTGGCAGCCGAAGCTAGGGTTTGGAGGCATGACCATTGCATTTTCGTGTGCACGAGCATGAGGAGGCATGAGCAGGCAATGCATGCGGCAGGGGATAGCGAAGTTCGGCGATGGCGAGGCATAGGGTGCTGCGTGGTGTTGGCGGCAGTTTCGTGCATGGTGAAGTAGCCAGCACGAATTGGTCATTCGTGTCTCCTAGAATCTTATTTATGAACGAGATGATTAAGGTTAGGTATATTTTTAATGATTGCAATTAGAAATAAATTATATTATTCAAAAACCAAATTCGTATAATTACAACAACTTGCTCATTCTAGGTCGGATTCGAACGCAACCTTTTGTGCTGCATTTGCAATAATGTTGGCTACGCTTAGGAATCGGTTAGGCATTTTTTGGAGTCAGCTAGGATTCTAGATTAAACTTAAAATCTGAAGTTTCGGCAAAATTACAAATCAAGGTGAGTAAATCTCACTCACTTTAGTTGACCGGTTTAATTTATACCAATTAAAATTTATTTATTAGCTGATTAGATAAATTTATAAATTATTATTATCAGT
Organism: Allium cepa; assembly: GCA_030765085.1. Lineage (NCBI taxonomy): Eukaryota > Viridiplantae > Streptophyta > Magnoliopsida > Asparagales > Amaryllidaceae > Allium > Allium cepa. The sequence continues at coordinate 564,053,782 of CM060939.1, forward strand.
TAAATGTTATATTATATATAGTAGTATATAAGGTAGTTAGCTATATTCCCACAGTGGAAGCGAAAGAGAGACTATGCACCCCGCATAGTAGCGGATGACCCTATATTACCACGATATCACCCCTCACAACGGTATTAGTATTTTATGTGATCTAATATCTATGGTTTTAGGGAAATAGGTTGGAGGGATCCAATTGGATTCCTCAAAAATATTGGTTTTTATTTCATATATAGTGATATATGATATAGTTGAATAATCTTTGATAGATTATGTTGTGATTTGGATTATTGGATGTTATAGTAGTATTGGCCCTATTTTGGTATTTTAAATACCATAAATAATATTTTTTGAATTTTAAAAAGGAATCTAAAATGGGGATTTGTGGAAATAAAATTATTTATATTGATAAGGAATGAATGTGAACTAAATAAAAAGATTTGATTTGGAATTCACTTAGCTATTTTACAAAGTGTTTTGAAATAAATATTTTGAATCTAACTTATATAGGGATTTGGAACATTATATTTAATGGTATTTCTAGAATTTTAAATGGAAGTTGAAATCGAGTTTTTGAATGGATTTGGAATAAAATTTGTTTTATTGCAAATAAATTTCCAAATGGCTTTTAAAATAGAAATCAATTTACGAATAAGAGTTGTTTAATATAAATCTGTTATTAATAGAAAACTATCAGAAATGAGTTTATAAATTTATAAATGATGTTTATATATAAAGTGAAATGGTTATTATTTGATAACTCGGAAATATAAATTCACCGTAGGGATTTAAAGGTGAGATATGGAAATCAATTTAGGGGAAAGATAGCGGATTCTATTTTTGGAATTTGGAAATAGTCATGCAATTTGAAATGAAAATCGATTAGAAATAAAATGAGAGAGGTTTATAAATATAAGAATGGTCATGTTGAATTTTAAAAATAATTTTTTTATCGAGAGATTAAGGTTGTTTTTAAATGGGATTTTTATTTATTAAACTATATAGTTAAAGTTGTTTAGTGTTGAAATATTTTGAAAAGTAGAGTTTTCAAATATTTAATATTTATTGAAATAAATTCACATTTTTTAAATAAGCTTTGTAAATCGATTAGTTTATTTAAAAATGAAATAGGAAATGAGTTATCGATGTTTATTTAAAGGGTTATAATATTCTAAATAATTACTTAAACATGTTATAAAAATAATTTATTATTCTGTAAAAATTACCTTTTTTATATATGGAATTTAGAGGCAAGTGATTTGGTTGTGTTTATAGATACTCTTGAGATTTGTAAACCAAGTTATTCAATGGAGGTGGTTATAAGAGAAATTGTATAATGGAAAATTATGGGAACTTAAGAAAATTTCCAAAGTGTTTAAATACAGAAACTTCGAAAATAATTAAAATTCATAAATGAAGTTAGAAATGAATAGTTGAAATTATAGACAAGTATAATCGATTTTGAAATTTTAAAGGAAATTAATTAGTGGATTTCAGAAAATTGTAGAATTTGTTATAAGTAAGTTAAGAGATTTACAAATAAATTATAAATGATTTTAAGAAATAGGAAATAAATGGAATTATCTCTTAAGTATTATAAATAAAATGGTTTTAGGAAAATGTACTTATAAATATTCTCTAAGTATTGGACTTGAAGGGTTTGAAATATTTTAAATACGAGATTATTATTATAGAGATATTTTCAAAGTGTTGAACTATAAATGGAATTGGAAGAAAATGTTTTTATGTATTGAGATGGGTCGAAAATAGCCTGTTATGGATAGAAGCATTAAATTTGTTTTCGAACATTGAAATATTGGAAGAGATTTGGATATACATACATACATACATACATACATACATACATACATATATATATATATATAAAGATAGTTTGAAATAAATATTTTAGAAAATTTATAATATGGGCCTAGTGACGGTTATGTGAGAAATTTGATAGTTAAATAACCGACTATCAAATCTGGCCAAATTTGTTGATCGTTTTGAAGATACCAGGATCAGATTTAATTATCTAAATACCATTTCGATCTGATTTGTGCGTTACAAATTGTGATATCATGAAGATAATGAAGACGGTGGTCTTGGAGATTCGGTATGTTCAGACCCAGAACAACTTGTGTGGACGATGCATTCATTGCATCATTGCCTAGAAGGCAGTGTTAGTATTCCAATTATGAATGCTATTCAAAAGGTAAAACGTGGCCTCAAGTCTCACCAACCAGGAGTGAATGAAATAGGGGAGATGCAGCAGGGCTAAGTGGGCCGCACCCAAGTAGGATATATTTTCACTTTTCCAGATACTCTTGGATATAATATAATTATGGATATAGTTGTGCATGAAAAAGAGAGCGCTCGATAGGGTGGGATCACCTAGGGTGATAGCGTATTCGGTACTATCCAGGTCTGGGGTAGCTAATCTTGTGTTGGCAGGAATCATTAGGTATGATCTCGGTACATTTTTCTAGAGGTGTGTTGTGGATGGCGGTACCCCATCAGCGTAGTTATTGTATGGAATCCAATATCCACTATGAGCCTTTACAGTTTTAATTATAGAGCATAGTATGCTGGAATTTAACTAATGTAACAATTTCGACTATTTCAATAAGTATTTGTACTTAGACACTATTATAATACCATTGGATTTTCTATAAAAGTGTTTTGGTTATCGTAGGGTAAAAACATGGTGTGATCTTACGAGATACCTTTGTTTTCGAAGGATTTTAATAATAGTAATAATTCAAATTGAGTGTGTTTTTTACGCTGGTTTTCTAGACAAAATCGGTATTATTTTATTATAATGCTCGGTTCAGACCGACTAATTCCGATTCAGGGTAGGATGCTATGGAGCTCAAGGGACGAGCCAGTGAAATTCAGACGTATCCTACGTACATGATTATATTCCGCTGTGTGTGTATGTTGTATATTCAACAACGGTGAGGACAAGTTATTATAACTGTCCAAATTGACTGGTAGATTGTTGTACACTGATGATTGTATGTATATTAACAGTTATAGTTTCTTTTATATAAAGATCTGTATTTATCTATTATATGTTGTTCTGCTGTTGTTGTGAGATTCTATATATTGTTTTTTCTATTCTCTTCTATCCCTTTTCTTCTTTAACCCTAATGATCTGGTATTTCCAACACTCGATTGCTCGGCATGCTATATAGTGAATGTATTGATGTCGATTTTCGAGGGTCGAAAATCCGTGTGTCGTCCCAGTGGTATCAGAGCTAATGGTTGAGCGAGAACCTTGGCTTTGGTGGGGATTACACATTGGAGATAGGGTCAATAGTATCCTAGATTGAGTTTGAGTGTATTAATAGATATGAGCATGTATTCGTTAGTGAATATAAATTGTTTTATATTGTGTTGACTTATCTGTTGAGTGGTTTATGAATTCTGGTTGAATAATGGGGTGCCATGAAATCGATAGGAATTTTTAAAAGCTTAAACCAAGTAAACCAACACAATATTTTTTTTAAGCGGGTAAATGAAATTATTTTACCTAACTATATTTTGATATGAATGAAATAATTTTAGTATATTGGTGTGTTTGGTTGTTATTATTGTAATCAAACCAGATTATAAAATTTGAAATGGTTATATATAACCAAATAGGGATTGTATAAGAATAACTTATGAAAATGAATTATAAATAAAAATGGATTCAAACCAAAGTTCAGAGATTTAAAATCTCGAAAAGTTTGGAAAATATTTCTTGAAGTGTTGTGAAAATAAATAGCATTGTTTTTGAAAGGATTTTGTATAAAAATTGTTTTAAAAGGATTTTTGGAAGTGATAAAGCGCTGAACTCACTTCAGTCGTTGGAAAATAATTCCGATAATGGTCGCGACATTATCCGTGTTCATTTTCGAGTGTCTAAGTGACGGATTGCTACTGCGGTAGTTGTTTTTGGATTGCTTTGAGAAAAATAAGTTGTTTAGAAGTTCCAAAAGGAATTTGTTTTGGGCAAAATCAAGTTCGATTTAAGTCTTAAAGTGAGATTTGATATATAAAGAGAGTGTATATATACGTATATGATTTCTGTTAGCACCATAATTGGTCACTAACACCCTTGAGTAGAGTTAGATAGAGAGATTAATGAAGAAAGTAAATTAAAATAGAGAACTATATACTAAATTAAATGCAAAAACAAGAACACCGAATTTATAGTGGTTCGGCATAATTGCCTATGTCCACTTATAGTTTAATCTTTATTGCTTTCTCAATCACTTGAATACATATACAATCCGTAAACCAATCATTTGCATACAAGTTTGAATTAAAAAGATGAGAGTATCAAAAATGGCAGGGCCTCCCTAGTGTTCTCGGAAAAAGGCCCCTTTCACTGTGCCCCTACCCTTCTATTTATAGGCGAAGGTGGGTTGGACTTCCCTAATAGGCTTAGGAACAATGTACCTCGGCCCACAGTAAGTGACTTCTGCGCACCAGGCCAGGGATACCGAAACATGTCGATTGCATTAAACCCTTATATCTTCAGGCTCTTCTTGGTAAGAATATTGTCTAGTGCTAATAATAATATCTTCAACTGTCGTTTTGCAGCCGGCCCAAGGTGCCGGGTAACATTGCCCCCCAAAGTGTGTCGTGTGAACCAACATGACATGCTTTGAATCGGCGAGTATTCCTTGTTTACAGAAATAAATCCATCATGTTTCCTGAATAGTCATTATTCTTCAATTTTATCGTCCCAAGGTTTCGTATCCTTCTTTGGTCGTCACGGCGCTTGGTCGATTCCTAATATTATAAATCCAGGGTTATAGTTCGTCAGTGGCCATCTGTGTCCGGTTCTACAGGGCCGGTAAGCTTCGGGTATTTGATCCAGTCTTTTCTTAATAACCTTAAGTGAGAATTCAATTCCCTGTTGTTTTCAAGAAGTCAAACTTTTTTTTCGGATGTACACATGCATGTTCAGGTACATGTTTTGCTATTGGCTCTCGGATGTGTTTTATATGCTCATAAGTCGTCACCAATTCCATCTAGTTTAATTGCAATTCAATTGTGAATCCTTATTTGTATTTTTTTGTGAAGTAAGGGTTGTAATCAGCCACTTGATGAGAAGGGACTTCAAGTTTTACATGGATGACGACGTCAGAGCAATAAGCTAGGGTGAATGGAGTACGACCAGTCAGAGACCCATGGGTAGTTCTGTAAGCCCATAATGCTATTGGGAGTTCATACACCCATTTACCTCTAGCCTTTTCCAAACTTTTCTTTAGAACAGACTTTATGATTTTGTTCACAGCTTTAACCTGTCCATTTGCAGTTATAATGGATCATGGAAGGTCAGAAGGACAGATGACGTTATGTACAATGAAGTTGATTATTTTCTTCATCTTGGTCGTGGTTAAAAGTTCTTCATTTGCCCATTCAGTGAAGCAGTCAACTGCAATGATGGCGTATTTCGCACCACCTTTAGGATTAGTAAGAAGATGATGTCAATGCCCCCATGTGGCACACAACTATGGACTAGCCATTTGAGTAATTTCCATCGGTAGGGCTCCGGGATTTGTTGCAAACATCTTGAACTTGTCGCATTGTCTAGCATGATCAACCGCATCTGGATTGATAGTTGGGCAGTAATACCCGTAGCAGAGTATTTTCTTTATCAGGGCTTTCTCCCTGATGTAATCGCTACATTCTTCTTCATAGACTTCGCTCGAGACTCATTTGATATCATCATGGGTTATACACCGAAGTATGGAAATGGATAAACTCCTTTCTACACATGACTTCTTCTTGGATGATTTGGCATGAATCTTTGAGGAGGATTTGTCGTTTTTCATTCCTCCGTTTGGTAAGAATTCCTCATTATAGGTAGTCTTTGATAGGAGTCAAACATGATCCCTTTTTTGGCTCTGTCTCCAAGATCTAGCCGATCTTCATCCGTCAATGCTTGGAATATTAAGTATTTCAACCAAAACAACGTATGTCTGTTGCATGTCCCTAAAATTGGCCAGCTTGGCCTATGACTAGACTCTTTTCATTTTGTTCGCTGAGTATGTGTGTAATGATGTAATACGCAAAGTCGGCTAGTAGCTCTTGGATCTGACCGAGATAAGGATTAAGACAATGCCCCCTAGCAAGATCAACTTCCTTAAATTTGCATACTATCAATCATGAACCACAAAAGATATGTAAAGTTTCTACTCCCAATCCTCTAGCAAGTATGAGGCTGGCAAAGTCGAGGCTTTATACTAAGCATCGTTGTTTGTTACAAGGAAATCGAGTTTCAGGAAGTAGCAGATCGATCGTTCCTCAGGAGTCATTATAATGACTCCTGCGCCATAACAGTGATCATTGGATGCTCCCTCCATGTACATTTTCCATCTATTGGTTGGTTCTCTACTACTCTTCAAGTAGTCATCTGATGCAGTGAATTCGGGTGTGAGGTCTGCTAATTTCCATCCTTGGATAGCCCTTCGAGGGAAATAAGTGATATCGAATTGGCTTAGTTCGATATTCTGTTTAAGTAGTCTTTCAGACGTCTCAGGTCACTGTATGCCCTGCCGCAATGGCTGGTAGGCATAGACGTTGATGGGGTGAGCCTAAAAGCAAGATTGGAGTTTTCATGATGAAATCAATAGATATTGTGCTAGCTTTTGTAGCTTTGGATTGATATTCAATGCATGGCTCGCGATAGTTAATGAAATCACATATGCATGTCAGAATGGGTCCAAGGGAACATATCATCATTTATTTAGAAAAATCCAACTAATTCTTTTATCATCATTGCACTGAGCTGTGATCCAATATTCAGCACCCGGAAAGGGCCGCATGGCTGGCTGTAATGTCTACAGTCAGCTTAGAAGGTGCAATCCTAGATTTTTCGAGTTCATATGTAACTATTTTGCATAACATTCAATGTGAAATATGGTTAGGACGGTTAATGTTGATGGTTACTCTAGTCGAATCCTAGAGTCGTATCATGAGTTATTAAGTCTAATAGTGAAGGACTATGAATGCCCTAATCGATTATCAGCAAATGGCCAAAGATCAGGCTTAAAAGCACGTACAAGGAAATGTCGAGTAGGGGTCAGCCTCGAGTTCTGTGCAGTTGTATAGCTGGATCTTGCTATGATTTTGAATTTGCTTGTATATTCGAGTAACACACTTTCTAATCAATGCATTCATGATCCTTTACCTTTCCTTCGGGTTGGAGTGACAGTCAGTTGCCCACGAGCTAAGGTATTATTTAATGATTCTATCCCTAGGCATCCTTTCGGCCGTAGCCTTGAGTAGCTATAAGCACTATTGATAAGTTTCAACATTGAGCTATCGCAGCCGGTCTTTGGATGACCATGCGTCTACACCTAGTCTCGGGTTGAAAAATGCACTCCATGGGGGGTTGAGTCTCGCCCTAGCTATGTTTATGTTCCCACCTAAACTCCAAAGATATAGAGTTGGTTAGTGAATAGTCGCTTCACATTCATCTTGCTTCTCGCTCATGCCCCCAGGTCTGGGGCATATTCCGATAAGTAGGAAGCCCAGCCATGCCCACTTTAGCTTTACTCTCTTTTTCGTTGAATCGTGGGATTAGGTCGGTCGGTGGGAGGCTGGGTCTCGCATATCTTGAATTGTATTATGTTTTTTTATTCGAAGAGGAATACTTCGAGCCTCGTTAGTTTCAGGGCCTAATTTGGACACTGGACGTTCAGCCATGTCCACTTCGGTTCATGTTCTGTAATCAGATCTCGGGGCAAGGTTGGCCCACATGCAGTTCGGTCATGCCCATCTGGTTTCATATCCTCTTGACAGATCGAAGGAGGGTGCTGGAGAATTTTTGACCAAGTCTTCGTGGTTTACTCTTCTTTCCACACTCTAGAGGTCATAGTTTTTCAAGGAACATCCAAGTCACATCGTATGTGCTTGGTGTGGATCGATATTGACCCTCGATCTGAGGTATGATATAGTCGGTTTCCCATAGCTTTGGTTTCCATTTCGATTGGTTCTGTATCGAGGCCTCCTTGTAGTCATTGCCTTAAGTTGTAAAGAACGCGAAGCTAGAGCTATAGTAAGCTGTCGTATACAGTTTTTAGAGATTTGTACTCTTGCTTCCAGCATTGATTTAGCCAGGCCACTAGGTTGATGGTAGAACTCCATCCTTAGCGAGTTAATAATCCTCATGTCGATTTCAGGTTGAAAGTTTGCGAAATAGAGAACGGTCGAAATTCACTCGTCTATTTATCGATGTTTATGCACCACTATATTCTGGTGACTTAGTGTTATTCTCCCCTAGTCGAATCGCGCCGAATTTGTGTTCATGTTTCGGTCCACGCTCTGGGGTCCTGGAGATTTGTCGAACGGTTTATGCTATATTCCACTGTTTAGGGCGTGGAGATTTTCGTCAATTCGTTTATACTCCAGTCCTCACTCTGGGGACTAAGAGTACTATAGTTCGCTCCAGGAACATAGATATTTTTATCAAGTCGTTTATACTCTAGTCTACACTCTGGGGATTTAGAGTTTTTTAGGTCATTTATAATCTAGTCCGTGCTCATGGGACTTAGAGTACTCTAGTCCGCACTCTAGGGACTTAGAGATTTTTAAGTCGTTTATACTCTAGTCCGCACTCTAGGGATTTAGAGGTTTTTAATTCATTTATACTCTAGTCCATGCTCAGAGGACTTAGAGTACTATAGTCTGCACTCTGGGGACTTAGAGATTTTTAAGTCGTTTATACTTTAGTCCACACTCAGGGAACTTAGAGTAATCTAGTCCGCACTCTGGCGACTTAGAGATTTTTAAGTCGTTTATATTCTAGTCTGCGCTCAGGGGACTTAGAGTACTCTAGTATGCACTCTGGGGACGTAGAGGTTTTTAAGTCATTTATACTCTAGTCCGCACTCAAGGGACTTAGAGTACTATAGTCCACACTATGGGGACTTAGAGGTTTTTAAGTCATTTATACTCTAGTCTACGCTCAGGGGACTTAGAGTACTCTAGTCTGCACTCTAGGGATGTCGAGGTTTATAAGTTGTTTATCTCTAGTCCACAGTCAGGGGACTTAGAGTACTCTAGTCCATACTCTGGGGACATAGAGTTTTTTAAGTCGTTTATACTCTAGTCCGCACTCAGGGGACTCAGAGTACTCCAGTCCACACTCAGGGGACTTGGAGATTTCAAGTCGTTTAAACTCTGGTCCGCACTTAGGGGACTCAGAGTACTCCAGTCCGCACTCAGGGGACTTGGAGATTTAAGTCGTTTATACCATAGTCCGCACTCTGGGGACTCAGAGTACTTCATTCCACACTCTAAGGACTTGGAGGTTTAAGCCATTTAAACTTTGGTCCTCACTCAGGAGACTCAGAGTACTCCAGTCCACACTCAGGGAACTTGGAGGTTTCAAGTCGTTTAAACTCTGGTCCACACTCAGGGGACTCAGAGTACTCCAGTCCACACTTAGGGGACTAGGAGGTTTAAGTCGTTTATACTCTAATCCGCACTTTGGGGACTCAGAGTACTCCAGTCCACACTCAGGGGACTAGGAGGTTTAAGTCGTTTATACTCTAGTCCGTACTCTGGGGACTCAGAGTACTCCAATCCACACTCAGGAGACTAGGAGGTTTAAGTCGTTTATACTCTAGTCCGCACTCTAGGGACTCAGAGTACTCCAGTCCACACTCAGGGGACTAGGAGGTTTAAGTCATTTATACTCTAGTTCGCACTCAAGGGACTTAGAGTACTCTAGTCCACTTCAGGGACATAGAGGTTTTTAAGTCTTTTATACTCTAATCCGCACTCAGGGGACTGGAAGTACTCTAGTCCGCACTCTGGGGACGTAGAGGTTTTTAAGTCGTTTATACTCTAGTCCGCACTCAGGGGACTTAGAGTACTCTAGTCCATACTCTAGGGACGTTGAGGTTTTCAAGTTGTTTGTACTCTAGTCTGCACTCAGGGGACTTAGAGTACTCTAGTCTGCACTCTGGGGATTTAGAGGTTTTTAAGTCGTTTATACTCTAGTCCGCACTCAGGGGACTTCGAGTACTTTAGTCCGCACTCTAGGGACGTAGATGTTTTTAAGTCGTTTATACTCTAGTCTGCACTCAGGGGACTTAGAGTGCTCGAGTCCGCACTCTGGGGACTTAGAGGTTTTTAAGTCGTTTATACTCTAGTCCGCACTCAGGGGACTTAGTGTACTCTAGTCCGCACTCTGAGGACGTAGAGGTTTTTAAGTCGTTTATACTCTAGTCCGCACTCAGGGGACTTAGAGTACTCTAGTCCGCACTCTGGGGACTTAGAGGTTTTTAAGTCGTTTATACTCTAGTCCGCACTCTGGGGACTTAGAGTACTCTAGTCCGCACTCTGGGGACGTAGAGGTTTTTAAGTCGTTTATACTCTAGTCCGCACTCAGGAGACTTAGAGTACTCTAGTCTGCTTCAGGGACTTAGAGGTTTTTAAGTCTTTTATACTCTAGTCCACACTCAGGGGACTTAGAGATTTTTGTTGAGAGCAGTTGTATTTCCACTCTTTAATTTGTATTTCATCTACCGCATCGAGGCTAATGTTGTCGAATGAACGATCGAACCACGTTTGCTCATGGAATGGGATTCTGCCCCTGGCATGAGGGATGAAACTTGAAAAATGGACGGTCGATTCTTGTCCGCTTGGTGATTATAGCTTTTCTAATCAAGTCAAGGAAGGAGGTATATCACAGATGGTTGGATCACATCCATGCTGGCTTAGATAGTCAAATCTCACAAAATTTGCTTCGTATCTCTTTCTAGAAAATAAGGATAATGGATTATTGAGAGCGATGGTTGATGAGTAGGTAGTCCATCACAACTACTCTAAGTCGGGCTTTCGAACAATATTTTGTGTTCAGGGTTGGATTTGATGTGTAGATGATCAAACCACTTCTATTGTAGATAGGCCCCGACGTCACTAAGCTTCACGAAAGGCATCTGTATTTTGTCGAACTTTGTTCTATGACTTGATTTGAGTGGATGATCGGGCCGTACTCATTCCAAGCCTTGCTCAGGTCTCCAAGTCAAATGTGGAGGTCAACGAATGGATGGTAAGTCATGTTGACTTTGTATTGGGCTCTATTCGTGACGAGCTTTTCAATCTCTAGTTCTTGGCCCCAAATTAAAGGCACATGTTTGATGATGAGCAATTGAATCATGATCGTCTAGATGAAACTCCACACTTCCGATCATGGTCTGCGTGGATTGGTTGGTGGCCAAATCTGAGTACCTGGTCACCTGCATTGTTTTGAAAGAGTTTAATTCAAGTTGGTCGTAGTTCATAGGACAACTAAAATAGAAATATAAAGTGGAAATAATTCAAAGAAGATTGGAATAAATCTCATTAATAAGTGAAGCAGCATCGTGTGCTCGCTATTCAACTTTGCCTCTGGCTCCTTACAAAGGGATGTCGGCCGTCAGCAGTCCAATTGATAATCATAGCCCTTTATTAATAGGCATCGCATGTTCACTGCCCGCCATTCTGCATGACCTATACATACAATTGAAGCTTTCCTTTCCATATCGGCTTTTCAATCACAGCTCGAAGGTGTTTGTAATCGCCCGTGTTAGGATCAGTGAGCATCTTGGAATATACAACATTCCTTTGATTTTCTTTAGACTTTGGTGTACTCTCTCGAGATTGGTCTCCAGTACCATTCTAAGTTGTGAGTCTTCAAGTAGAGGTTTTCAATTGAATCTTTCAAAGATCATACGAGTCAAATTTTGAGGTCTTATTTTGCCTACTGGGATCAACGTACTTAGCCAATGGGCCTTCATTGTTATTTTTCCTAGTCTGTTCCACTCCTCCACACTTTGGCTTAGATTCATTTTTGTCATAAAAAATGATCCATGGTTGTAGGAGGCTCTCCAGCTAACTAGCTGCAGAAATATATTTAGAGGTCGACCCTCCTCAAACGCGATCAGTATGGCATCCTCTATAGCATTTGGAATAAGTTGCTTAGAGCCAAACATTGGTCTGCTTGGAGTCATTAAATTTGAAGTGCCGGGTCAGTGAAGAATGGTGCTTGGAGTCATCTTGGCATTTGTTTGGAGTCATACCATCTATTTTCTCCAACCTTTGGGAGTATCGTTTGAGTAGCGGTTGCTTGTCCATTTCCTTGTTGTCGTTCAGAAGCTGTCGCTAGATCGTCTAGGCCCTGGTCGATCATGGGATGTAAGGAAAGTGGACATAATGTTCCTTTATTAAGTTGAGTTTTGAATTCACTATCTGGAGGCACTGCACTGCGGTTAGGGTTCGGAGGGGGAGGGGGGGTTTCCCCTCGAATTTTTTAGCCTCTTTTTCAAAAATTTGGGTCGTACCCGATTTTTTTTGAGAATAGGAGTCGTATAAGAGACCGGTGTAACTTAAGTTTGGATCGGCTTGGATGCCGCTCGGCATAGGAATGCGGCTCAGTGTGGATGCCGTTCGGCATAGGCATGCGGCTCGGCCTGGATGCCGCTCGGCATGCATGCGGCTCGGCCTGGATGCCGTTCGGCATAGGAATGCGGCTCGGCATGGACATGGCTCGGCCTGGATGCCGCTCGGCATAGGCATGCGGCTCGGCATGGATGTGGCTCGGCCTGGATGTCGCTCGGCATATTCTCGCTCGGCATGCACTAGGTCGCTTAACATACTCCCGCTTGGTATGCACTGGGTCGCTCGGTGTACTCTCGCTCGGCGTACGCTGGGTCTCTTAGCGTACTCCCGCTTGGTATGCACTCGTTCGGCATACTCTCGCTCGGCATGCACTGGGTCGCTCGACATACTGTAGCTCGGCATGCACTATCGCTCGGCATACACTCTCGCTCGACATACACTGTCGCTTGACATACCATGGGTCGGTCGATTTCCCCTCGCTCGGCATACAATATTGCTTAGCATGCAATCTGGGTCGCTCGGTGTTACCTCGCTCGGCATACTCTCGCTCAGCATATGCCTTTTCAGGGTCAGTCGACGTACACTTTTTCTGGGGCGATCGGTTGAATTGCCTTCAAAGGAGGGTCGACCTTCATTCAACTTGAGTGCAAGCTTCAACATCCAATCACCAGATCTTGCGTATATCAGCGAATCCAATCTACGGCTATCAGCTTCCTTTAGATTTCTTTCAAATCAGAGTAGAATAGGAAGCTTTCTAGTAAAAAATGGTTCTATCTCGTGAATATGGAAATCCATTAGTAGACGATAAGATCCAATCGAGTTGAGAATTCAATTCTCAGTGAAAGCACCAAAATGTTAGCACTAAAATTGGTCACTAACACCCTTGAGTAGAGTTAGGTAGAGAGATTAATGAAGAAAGTAAATTAAAATAGAGAACTGTATACTAAATTAAATGCAAAAACAAAAACACCGGATTTATAGTGGTTCGGCGTAATTGCCTACATCCACTTAGAGTTTAATCTTTATTGCTTTCTCAATCACTTGAATACAGATACAATCCGTAAACCAATCACTTGCATACAAGTTTGAATTAAAAAGATGAGGGTATCAAAAATGGCAGAGCCTCCCCAGTGTTCTCGGAAAAAGGTCCCTTTCACTATGCCCCTACCCTTCTATTTATAGACGAAGGTGGGTTGGCTTCCCTCATAGGCTTAGGAACAATGTACCTCGGCCCACAGTAAGTGACTTCTGCGCGCCATGCCAGGGATACTGAAACATGTCGATTGCATCAAACCCTTATACCTTCAGGCTCTTCTTGGTAAGAATCCGGTCTAGTGCTAATAATAATATCTTCAACTGTCATTTTGCAGCCGGCCCAAGGTGCCGGGTAACAATTTCAAAATGATTTGAATTAAATTTTGGTGTCTGAATTCTGGAATTTCATCTAAATGATGCATGGAAGCATTGTATAAAAGGTTTTGAACCTATAATTTAAAATGGTTTTAAAAAGAAAGAAAAGTGTGGAATTTTAATTTCAAAATTAAATTTTAACTTGAGATAAGTTAAATAAAGTTGAATTGGATTGGAAATGATATCAATTTGAAGTGAATATTTTTAATAGCAAAGTGGTTATATAACTATAAGTTATGATTATTGAATAGAATGAACCACGACATGGAATTTATGAAATTGTGAATAATAGTTGTATAACTTATAAAACTAAGGAAATAAAAAGTGGAATCCAAGTTAGGATGTTACATATTTTGTTTGAAAGAAATGAAAATCTGAATTTGAATTATAAAATGAAATTGTACTCAAGTCAAACCAAATAAGCTGGATTTTTAGAAATGGATTGAATGGTGATGGCTTAAGTTATAGATAAATTCAATATTAAGTATAAATAAATTGAATATGGCTATGGGATATTGCTTAAATGAATTCGAGTTTAAAATTAAGTTTGAAGTGAAAAATGAATATATATGTGTATACAAGGTTATAATAAACCTTAATATTAATTTTATGAAATAAATTCTTAAGTAAAATAGTGTAAATTGACATATACTAGGTAAAAGGAAATACAAATCAATCGAAGGTAAATAGATTGAATAACAATCAATTTAAAATGAAATGGAATTTGATAGCAATGGAAATGAACTTAAGTTATATGATTGAAATGATTGAAGGTAAAACGAATTAACTTAAATTAATATTTTTTGGATGGAAGCTTGGCTCAAATAAGATTATGAAATGGTTCATAAATAACTTGGCATGGATTGGATTGTTGTTGAATATAAAAATTTAGCGAACAAGGTTTTTGTCAATAAATTGAATGTGAATCAATAGAAATTGATGAATTGATTAGAATCAAATTTAAAATGGTTGTAAAGTTAAGTGGCTATTTTGTTAAATGAATATCACTGAACTTGCATAAAAGGAAAGTGTAATCGATGGAAAAGGAAATAAGCAAAACTGAGCAAACAAATAAAAGTGAATAAATTGGATTAGAATCCATTTGAAATGGATGCGAATATGTATTACGTGTAATATAAGTGGGATGCAAGTAATATTGGTTACGAATCATTCGAAGTAAATGGAATGGTATATAAATCCATTGAAAATAACTAATTTAATGTTGGAACCTTTTATTGCTTATAAATACCTGATGTGCCATGTTTTGAATTTTAAACTCTGTTTAAAGTAGTAAAATGCATATAATATTATAAAATTTCATAAATTATGAAACTGATGTTTTGTAATTGAGTAAGTATAGGTATATGGAGCTGTTTGGCTAGATTTAGGTTGTGAAATTGCATATAAATCGAGCATAATCGCTTAATAACGATAAATAAGGCATGCTTATGAATTTAGCGTTAAAAATAAAAATATTGATATATATATATATATATTGTGTTTTGCCGCTATGAGAGCCGATGTATATCTTTTTATCATATTTTCCATATTGCAAAATGCTCTCCGTACAAGGGAGACTCTGCCAAAAATTTTCGGAAATTTAGGACGTTAGAAAAATTTTGAAATTTTTTTGTTAAAAAAAAAAGATTTCGAATTGTAATTCAAATAAAGGGTTTGGGTTTAGAAATGGAGAACTAATTGTTGGGGTTGGAACTAAAAGATTAGAAAAGTGGAATATCGTATTTTCACTAAGTGGATTTTTGGAAAGTAACGGGTTTGCATCATTCGTCCTACCTTAGCAATTTTGGGGATGAAATTCTTTTAAGGTGGAGGAATGTAACGACCTACATTTTCAATCTTTGATTTTGAACATTTAGTTTAATTTAAATATTGAATTTGAAATGTAAATGGAATTTTTAATATGAATTTTATCGATCAAATAAGTAGAATAAAACTTAAGTTCCAAATATAGTGATTCAATAAATAAATTTGATTATTGAATTCATAATTGAAAGTTTTTAAATAATTGAATTGGAGTTGAATATGAATCGAAATGATTTCTAACGTTGATGTAAATTCTATTGGAATTATAATTGAGTTAACAAGTTTTTATAAACCGAAATTTCATGTGATTTCGTCATATTTAGAAATAGTCGATTTAATCGACGCGTTAAAATAGCCTTCCAGAGCACGGTCTCAGAATTAGAAGAAATTAGTTCCATTGGATCCGTAATAGTGTATTATTATTGGATTTAAAATTTCGTAGCATTTAGAGTTACCCTGTGGTCGTACATGATAGAAACGTGTTGAAATTTATATCGAAAATTTAATATTATAATTGGGTCAAAAAGCTATCTTCTCCATATGACCGATTAGGTTCTGAAACTTATTCCAATGGGTTCGGAAGAGCGGCATTCGCCAGGCGGCACACCTCAATAGGTTTTCGAGATTTCCCTGTATATAATACAAGATATTTTGAAAAAAAATATTATAGAAATTTCAAAAGTCAAATCCCTATTATACCCAGCCACCCCCAAACTATATGCGGGACGTATCTTTTCCCTATCTTCTTCAATTCGAAATGAAATCGATTCGTTTAATTAAAAAAAGGCATCAGGCGATCGAAATCAAAAACCAGCCTGGAGAACGAGAGCTTAAGCACGTGAGCGGATACGTTAGGGCAAGTCATGGTGGTAGGCAAAGTTAGGGTTTGGAGGCGTGAGCATTGCATTCTAGTGTGCACAAGCATGAGGACGCAAAAGCAGGCAATGTAGGCAGTAGGGGATAGCAACGTTCGACGATGGCGGAGCGTAGGGTATCGCGTGATTTCATTGGCAGTTGCATTTATGGTGAAGTAGCCAAGCACGAGTTGTTCACTCGCGTGTTGTGGAAGCTTATTCATAAATGAGATGATTAAGGTTAGACATATTTTTAATGATTACAATTAGAGATACATTATATCATATAAAAACAAAATTCTTATAATTGCAATAACACGCTCATTTTAGGTTAGATTCGAATGCAACTTTTTGCATTGCGTTCATAATAATGCCGCTATGCTTAGGAATTAGTTTGGAATTTTTCAAAGTCAGTTGGGATTTTAGATTAAAATCGTAAGGTTCAGCAAAATTAAAAATCAAGGTGAGTAAATCTCACTCAATGTGGTTGACTAGTTCAATTTATAGCAATTAAAAATTATTTATTGGCTGATTGGATAAATTTATAACTTATTACTATCAGCTGGATGTTATATTATATATAGTAGTACATATAGTAGTTGGTCATATTCTAAGACACTTTGAGCGCTGCATAATAGCGGATGACCCTATATTGTCGCGATATCCGTCCACGAAGTGGGATTAGTATTTTATGTGATCTAACATCTGTAGTTGCAGGGAAACTGGTTGGAGGGATCCAACTGGATTCCTTAAAAATGTTGATTATTATTTCATATAGAGTGATATATGATGTGTCTGAATAATCTGTGATAGATTATCTTGTTATTTGAATTATTGGATGCTATAGTAGTATTGCCCCATTTTGGTATTTTAAATACCATAAAGAAGTTTTTCTAATTTTAAAAACAAATTTGAAAAAAGGGTTTATGGAAATAAAATTACTTATATTGATAATGAATGAATGTGAACTAAATAAAAAGATTTGATTTGGAATTCACTTAACTATTTTATAAAGTATTTCCATATAGATATTTTGAAATTAATTTATATAAGGAATTTTGAATAATAGGTTTAATGGCATTTCTAAATTTTAAATGGAATTCGAAATCAAGTTTTTGAATTGGTTTGGAATAAAACTTGATTTATTGAAAATAAATTTCTAAATATGTTTTAAAATAGATATCGATTTATAAATTAGATTTTTTTAATATAAATATGTTATTAACAAAAAACAACCGGAAATGGGTTTATAAATTTATAAACGATGTTTATAAATATAGTGAAATGGTTATCATTTGATAAGTTGGAAATATAAATCTACCATGGGGACTTAAAGGTGAGATACAGAAATCTGTTTAGAGGAAAGATAGTGGATTCTATTTTTGGTTAGAAACAGTCATGGAATTAGAAATGAAAATCGGATGGAAATAAATCGAGAGGGGTTTATAAATATAATAATGGTTATGTTGAATTTTAATAATAATTTTTTATCATGAGATTAAGGTTGTTTTTAAATTTGATTTTTATTTACTAAACCATGTAGTTAAAGCTATTTAGTATTGAAATATTTTGAAAAGTAGATTTTTCAAATATTTGATATTTATTGAAAGGAATTCACAATTTTTTTAATAAGCTTTGTAAATCAATTAGGTTTTTTTAAATGAAAGAGGAAATGAGTTATCGATGTTTATTTAAAGGGATATAATATTTTAAATAATTAATTAAACATGTTTTAAAAGTAAATTATTATTCTTTAGAAATTACTTATTTTTTGTATATGTGGAATTTAAAGGCAAGTGATTGGGATGTGTTTATAAATACTCTCGAGATTTGTAAACCACGTTACCCAATGGTGGTGGTTGCAAGAGAAGTTTTATAATTGAAATTATGAGAACTTAAGAAAATTCCCATAGTGTTTAAATACAGAAACTTCGAAAATGAATTAGAATTCATAAAACAAGTTAGAAATGAGTAGTTGAAATTATGGACAAGTATAATCGATTTGGAAATTTTAAAGGAAATTAATTAATGGATTTTGAAAATGTATAGAATTCGTTATAAGTAAGTTAAGAGATTTACAAATAAATTATAAATGATTTTGAGAAATAGGAAATAAATTGAATCATTTCTTAAGTATTGTAAATAAAATGGTTTTAGGAAAATATACTTATAAATATTTCCTAAGAATTGGACTGGAAGGATTTAAAGTATTTTAACTATGAGATTATTATTATAGAGATATTTTCAAAGTGTTGAATTATAAATGGAATTGGAAGAAAATATTTATAAGTATTGAGATGGTTCACAAATATCCTGTTATGGATATAAACATTTCAATTTGTTTTCGAATATTGAAATATTGGAAGAGATTTGGATATACATATCTCTGTAAAGATAGTTTGAAATAAATATTTTAGAAAATTTATATTATGGACCTAGTGACTGTTATGTGTGAAATTTGGTAGTTGAATACCAACTATCAAATCTGGCCAAATTCATTGATCGTTTTGATGAGGTCGGGATCAGATTTAATTATCCGAAAACCACTTCAATCCAATTTATGCATTAAGAATTGTGATATCGTGAAGATAATGAAGACGGTGGTCTTGGAGATTTGGTTGTATGGATGAATGTTATTACTGTATCATTGCTTGGAAGGCAGTGTTAGCATTTCAAGTATGAATGCTATACTAAAGGTAAAACGTGGCCTCAAGCCTCATCAATTGGGAATGACTAAAACTGGAGAGATGCAGTAGGAGTGGGTTGCACCCAAGCAGGGTATGTTATCACTTTTCTAGATTCCCTTGGATATGTTATAATTATGGATATGGTTGTATATGAAAAAGAGAGCGCTCAATAGGGTGGGAACACCCGTGATGATAACATATTTGGGACTATGCAGGTCAGGGGTAGGCCCATGCTATGTTGGTAGCGACTGTCAGGTACGATCTCGGTACAATTTTCTAGAGATGTACTATGGTGGGCGGTATCCCAGTAGCCTAGTCATTGTATGGAATCTAATATCTACTACGAGCCTTTACGTTTTGATTGTAGAGCCTAGTATGTTGGAATTTAATTAATGTAACAATTTCGGCTATTTTAATAAGTATTTGTACTTAGACACTATTTTAATATCACTGATTTTCTATAAAGTGTTTTGGTTATTGTAAGGTAAAGACACATCGTATTTATGTGTGGCGTGGTCTTTCGAGATATCTTTGTTTTCAAAAGATTTTAATAAAAGTAATAATTCAAAATGAGTGTGTTTTCTCATTCTCATTTTCCAGACTAACACGGTTGTTATTTTATTATAATGCTCGGGTCATACTGGTTGTTAGGATGCTATGGAGTTAAGGAGATGAGCTAGAGGAACTAAGATGTATCCCACATACTTGATTAAATTCCGTTGTGTGTGTATGCTGTATATTCAACACTTGTGAGGACAAGTTATTATAACTATCCAGATTGACTTGCAGACTGTTGTACTCTAATGATTGTATGTATATTAACAGTTATAGTTTCTTTCGTATAAAGTCCTGTATTTATCTATTATATATTGTTCCGCTGCGATTATGAGATTATATGTATTGTTATTTCTATTTTCTTCTATCCCTTTTCTTCTTCAACCTAATGATCTGTTATATTTGGCGCTTGATTGCTCGGCATGTTATACAGTGAATGTATATATGTCGATTTTCGAGGATCGAAAATCCACGGGTCATTGTAAAAAGCGACAACCTCACCATTCTAATTCTACATTTCTCTCCTTGTCATCGGGGCAGTAACCAATTTCAGTGCTTCAACTATTATGTATTAGCTTCGATAACCCTCGAGTTTACATTGAAATCTAAGAAATTACTCGACACTACTCCAAAAGAACATTTCAATGGATTCAACTTCATTTCAACTTTCCAAAGACTTTGAAAATGTCAAAGAGGTCACACCTATGATCCATCGATTGTTTTGGCTTCACGACTATAACGACTATATAGATTCCAATCGTCCGTTCGATCTGTTCCATGAATGTCTTGTTGACAAAATGCTGGTAAGTAGCTCCAATATTCTTTAGATCGAATGACATAGCTTTATAAAAATATGTACCAAATTGCCAATAAAACTCGTATGCTCTTGATCTGGGACATACATTGTAATCCGATTATAGTCGAAGTATGCACACTAAGGCAGTAGTTCATGTTTAGCCATTCCATCCAAAGTTGGTCAAACCATGGAAAAGGGAAGAAATCGTTCATGCACACCTTATTCAAATTCGACCAGTCAATGCATGTCTGACATTTCTTGTTCGCCTTCTTGACTAACACTGAATTTGATACCCGCCTCGGGTATAGTGCATAACAGATGAAGTTATTTAAACTTTGGCTTATCTACTTCTTCTTTCAACACAGCGGGTTGCTTCGGTTCCATACAACATAGTATTACACTATAATTTCTACAAAATACATATTGCTAATATTCAAAAGGAAAGCTCCTTAGCTTGTAATTTTGAGACCTATATTTTGGTTTCTAACAAAATATGCAATCCAAGAGCATGTATCAATGTGTTAACCAAGGTCGAGATCATAATTCAGTTGAGGTAAGAAGACTGACCAAAAGCATTAGTTACTGAAGCCTAAAACAATAAAACAAACAACAACAATCAAGAGCTTAGATAGCCCAGGCCAAAACCAACGGTCAAGACGAATGGAAGATAGCCAAAAGCTATATATAAAAGTGTCACGTTAACAATCCGTATCAAGTCATACTCAACCAGATGATGACACATATTCGAATCAAGATCGCTCATAGTAAGTCAGATCATCAATCCAAAGAGAAGAAGGTTATCTAATGGCATCATAGCATGTTGACTATAAATAGGCAGCAATTCCAAGGCATGTGGGAATTTCTGGCACATAAAAGAAAAACAAGAACTAGATAGTACGTTCCTATATTAGAACTCTAATTAAAAACTCATCAATGGCGGAAATGCTTAAATATATTGTAATAAACCTCTCGGCTTTATAAAGGTAACCGAGTAAGGAAATGATAGTGGATGTAGGGACTTTCAGTCTGAACCATTAACTTCCGGATGCACTTTTAAATGCGTGTCATCATCTGATTGAGTATGACTTGACACGGATTGCTGATATGAAATTTATATACAAGTATTTTGGATATCTTTCATTCGTCTTGACCATTGGTTTTGGCTTGGGCTATCTAAGCCGTTGATTATTGTTGTTTGTTGAATTATTCTAGGGTTCAGCAACTCATGCTCTCGGTCAAACTTTCAGTGTCATTTACTTTCCACGTTCAACCCTTTTCAGCATCTACTATTGTTACCTCACAATTTTACACTTCACCTTCCAAGATTAACCATACTCAATAATCATCCCTTCGAACTCAATATTCCCACTTAAGTTATGGATCTTTACCTTTGGACTTTAGGGAGTTGGTGCCGATGAAATTCTGCACCAATATTTTTAGCGCTAGAAGGAGGGCCGAACCTTTGCGTTTCTTTTTATTTTGAAGATCTGACAGACCCTTTCAACTAGTTATGTTGAGTCCCAAAAAAAGAGTCATCTCATATCCCTTAGTCTTCCTATTCAGCTCATTGAAGAAGACAACAACGAAAGAATGGTCACCCTCATTTCGGAGAAGGAAAATGGTCAGGAGTGTGATCCTATCTTTGAACTCCAAGCTTCTTAGATTAGGAAAATTTTGAGGTATCTTCAGGAATCCATCTGTGAATCTGCCCAACTCCAGAAATTATTAAATCCCTGTATGATAAAGTTAAAGATCGTTCCACCAAGTTGCTAGAATATTAAGGTTTGGATCCCTCTAATAGAAGGACCACCCCGGACACTCAAGGTGGTGAGTCTTGAAAGAAATTAAAATGTGATCAAGTTCTTACTCCCTTTAACAAGAACCTGTCTTGGATCTTTCTAAGGACCCGTCAAGAGGTCCATTATCCTAACTACCCCCTTCCTCCATAGATGTTCCAAAAGGAAAGAACTAATGTATCTATCGTCATGTAAATGGACACGAAACAAATAAGTGCCAAAAGCTCACTTACATAGTCAGGAATTAATAAAGAACTGATTGAGTTTATTAAACATTAAGTTAAATATCTCATTTTGGAACCTTTTTTTTTTTTACCTTTTTATGTTTCCATGACTCTATGACAAGTTCATGTAACTCTCCCAAATGAATGCATATGACAGTTTTCTACAATAGATGGAAATTCGCCTCAAAATTGTATCTTCTCCGTAAATGGTTTATGGTTTTAGAAGTCTTGAAGATGTAATTGGTAAGGCTCACCATCCCTTTTCGGTGAAATTCTTCTTCTTTACAATCCAATCCACTAAGTCTTCTCCCGAGAAGTGCACCCATATCTTAACATTCATGGTATCTCTTCTGTGTGTTGTCTATTCTTAAGAATTTTTACATATCACTTGTATGCCTAGAATTTAGAAATTGAAACTCTGCCATTGAGCTGACGAGGTCAGCGTAGAGTTTTGCTTTACCCGGTTTAAGTGAAGCCCTCCCGCTAATCTAACAAGATTAATGGAAGGTTTTACTTTACTAAGTCTAGTATCTTTCTCAGACTCAAATAATACACACACACACACATATTATATATAATAAAATCCCTGGGTTATTTATAAAAGACTATGAAAGGCTCAGATTTATTCTTGGTATATATATCACACGGCTCCGATTTATACGTAGATATCGTTTTGTTCAAACAATCTTCTGCCACGATCTCCTTAGATTCACATACATCGCCGCATTCATTGCCCATTGTTGTTTTCCATGCATTTTCATTTAGATTTATTATATCCCTCTCATTTCTAAAATTTTCCGCCCTCCACCAAAACCCTTTACTCTCCTTTCCTAATTGTTTTGTCGGTGTATTTCTCCAGCCTTAATTTGAATCAAGCGAAACAATTGACAATCGAGATGAAGACTGCAACACCATCTACTGTTCATCCCCATTGTTCAATTCTTATTGGTATATATTTACTCAAATTGTTATTCTTCAAACTCTTATGTTATATGTGTTTTGTCCGATTACCAGTATTACAACCATTGGAATAAGATGCAATTAGATGTAAATGATGTGATAGAATAATCCAACTGCTAAATTGTATTATTATTTTTTAAATTTGTAAAATTATTTCCAAATACAAATTTGTGCTCTGTTAAAATCATTCCTAATTTCAAATTTGTAAACAGTTTCAATTGTCAAATATGATATTGATTAAATACTCTTGGTTCTTTGATTGTGAAATTATACTTATTATTATTATGATCCTTGCTTTTATAAGCTTTGGTTCTATATAGTTTGAACTTCTATTCAACTACAATTAGATCATTGTTGTTTATTTAGGTTTTTTATGACAAGTAATTTTGTATCTTAAGCATGACCAATTTAAGTCAAATTTCTGCATAACTTGATAGATTGTTATGAATTTTCCAAAAATAAAAAAGGCAACCAGATTTTAAACCGAATTGAGTTAAATTAAGCATGTGTTACGAAGATATACATGTCCTGAATTGCGCTGACTGCTTTTTCATTTGAAATCATACAAGTTATTTATTTAAGAGATTTTTTATGTTGTTTGCTTATGAAAGTAATAATAATTATAAAAAGATAAAGAAGAGAATGAGCAAACCAATATCAGCTCGCTTACTAGCTTTCTTTGCTCATATTACATTTAATATTTTTTCATAAACTACGTGTATGCTCAAAAGCTATTTGTGGTTTGTCTATTTGTTCTTGTGATTCAGTAAAAATTTACCTTTTCATTGCAGATCAGATTCATAACATACGGGTCCTTTACAAAACCAAGATCACACGATTGCTTGCATCTTAATTATGCACACAATAGATCCTATAGTTATGTTCCACTCTTTGAAAGCTGCTTATCTTCTACCTCGGCTGCTGCTTCTCAATTAATTCAAGTTTGAATCATTAGCTGCAACTTTAATACCCATTCATCAACATCAAAGTTAGATTTCTTATTACTATTGCATGAAGTTATAATTCACAAAATAGTGAATGAGATATACCCCACGTCGCCAAAAACATGTCCATTTTCTTGTTTATATAGTGTACTCTCGATTCCTATATTGGCCCTTAGAGTCGGGTAATTTTTGTGCGAGGGGGAGGACCTATATGGCCATGGACTAACACAGTGTGCGCACCGCCGCCTGTCCGTCCGACCGAACCGAGTGGGGTGTGGGTCCAATAAGATTGGGCCATGTGATATATTTTTGCTACCAAAAAAATGGATCGATTTTAAAACAGAAACGTGTTTAAAAAGATACGGATTTTTCAATGGTTATGACCGTTGCAAACTGATGAAGTGCCATTGCAAACGAAAAGACGCGACTGTTGCAAACCACAATAGTTTTTGGCTGTTGCAAATGAAAAGGTACGACTGTTGCGAACAATAACACTTTTGCATTATGAACGAAGGGATGCTACTTTCCTCAATGGGTGTAACCATTGGAAATTCAGCTATAAATAAGAAGGAAACCTGATCACTTTGTTCACTCAATTTTTAAAACCGAATTATCTCTTCTTTATCTTTATTTTCTTAAAATCATAATCAGTCCTATCACACAGAGGATCATACACATCACGATCTCAAGAAGCTTACGTCTGTTGTATCTTGGAAGACTTTGAATAAAGTTTTAAGAAAATTGTTGCGATAAACCTCCGACGAAATTTCTTCTTCAAGCGGTTAGATTTCTGGTTGATTTATATATATATATATATATTGCTTTCGTTTCTGCGTTGTACTATTTGCTTAAATAGTATAACGTTTGATTTATCACTATAGTTACAATTACAACAGTTGTTAGTTTATTGCTGTAACATACTTATTGTTAAAAATAGCTAATATAGAATTTCAAATTACTAGAAATTTGATTTGTAAACTTGTGAGATGAGTTTATTATTAATTAGTTACTGTTTTGGTATATTAGACGTATAACATCTTAAGACTTTAGTTCTTTTGCTAAATCAAAGATAGCAACGGTAGAGCTCTCAACAAAGGCTACTACACACAACATGCCCGATGCTTTTAAAGGAGATGGTGAGGACTTTCTAACATGGCAGAATCAGTGTTATTTTATCTCACCACACTCGGTCTGCAAAGGTATCTCGAGGAGGAGGAACCGATTCCTGCACTAGGCAAGGAATCGATGTTGATACATGGAAGCATTCCGATTTTCTATGTAGAAACTATATTCTAAATTGTCTTGACAAGGTTCTATACAAAGTATATAAGCCTCTAAAGATAGCAAAAGCACTTTTGAATGCACTTGCCACGAAGTATAAGACGCAGAATATCAGTTTTAAGAAATTCATTATAGATAAATTCATGGACGACAAGATGGTTGACTCAAAAATGGTGACTGCTCAACTACATGAACTGCAAATCATCATTCGTGAACTTGAAGTGGAAGGTCATAAGGTTGGAGAATCATTTTTGGTTGAAGCCATCATGGGAAAACTACCGCCGTCAAGGAGAGATTACCGCAACTATCTAAAGCATAAGAAGAAGGAAATCTCTTTACATGATCTCATAGTCCGTCTAAAAATTGAGGCAGATAACCGTGGAGTTACAAAACCAAGCGAGGAGGCATTTGTGATTGAAGGTTCAAAGACAAAAAACAAAAAGAAGAATTTCCAGAAGAAAAGGAAAGACCCAGACAACAAACCAAAAGACAACAAATGAACCAAAAAGTTTAATGGCGAGTGTTGGGTCTGTGGAAATTTTGGATATGCCGCTAGAGATTGCAGACACAAAAAGGAATGCAGCAAAGAGGCAAATATAGTAGACAACATGGAAGTAGACAAGTCCAACTTCTCGGCAGTTGTATCTAAATGCAATTTGGTTCAGAATCCTAACCAATGGTGGGTAGACACAGGCGCTACTCATCATGTCTGCTCTAACAAATCCATGTTGTCTACATACCAGAAATTCGATCACGAAGAAAAACTCTATATGGGTAATTTTGTAGTATCCATGATCGAAGGCAGTGGCACATTAATCCTTAAGTTTACTTCTGGAAAAACTATCAAGTTGAATGACATGCTCTACGTTCCAGACATACGCAAGAATCTCATCTCTGGTGCAGTACTATCGAAGAAAGGATTCAAAAGGGTGTTCGAGTCAAACAAGATGGTTCTGTCTAAAGCTGGAATGTATATCAGAAGGGGATATTTATGTGATGGCCTATTTAAGGCAAATGTAGCAGTTATCGGCAATAAAACTATGTATTCTGATTATGCTATTAATAAAATTGAAGTTTCTTATTTGCTTGAGCATGAAATTTTACTATGGCATGATAGACTGGGACACATAAATTTTCGAAAAATAAAAACATTATCAAACTTGGGATTAATTCCAAAATTCCAAGTAGATAAGAACTATAATGTGAGACATGTGTAGAAGAAAAAATGGTTAAAAAACATTTTAATATGTTGATAGAAGCACTGAACCACTAGGTTTGGTTCATACAGATTTATATGATTTTAAATCGTTACCTACAAGAGGTGGAAAAAGCACTTTATCACGTTTATTGATAATTATACGTGATATTGCTATATATATCTTTTGAATAGTAAAGATGAAGCAATTACATCATTTATAAAGTATAAGGCTAAGGTAGAAAATCAGTTAAATAAAAAGTTCAAGATATTGAGATCTGGTCGAGGTGGAGAATATGAATCACCATTTGAACAGTTCTGTGCCGAAAATGGTATAATTCAACAAACAACAACTCCATATTCACCATAATAAAATGGTGTAGCCAAGAGAAAGAACAGAACGTTAAAAGACATGATTAATGCCATGTTTTTAACCTCTGGTCCACCGGCGAACTTGTGGGCGGAAGCCTTAAATATGTCTAATCACATATTAAACAAAGCCCCTCACAATTAAACATGAACAATTCCATATGAGATTTGGAAAGGACACAAACCAAGCTTTAATCACGTCAAAGTGTAGGGGTGATAGTCAAAAGATCCAGTTCTACCCCTCAAGAGAGTCAAACTTGGATGAAAAACAGTAGATTGTTACTATCTAGGGCCAGCCCAAAATAGTAGTGCCTATAGATTTTTGGTATTCAAGTCTGATATAGTTGATATTCATGTAAATACAATAATGGAATCTAGAGATGCCTCATTCTTTGAAGACATGTTTCCACACAAAAGGAATGAGGGGAATAATGTCCCTAAAAGGACAAGAGAAGAATCCAACAATTCACATGAAGATGAAACTCATCATGAGATTGAGGAAGTTGAACCAACAAGAATCGTAAGGGATAGGACTTCCAAGACATTTGGTTCGATTTTTCACATATATATTAGAACACAAACCTCAAACGTACAAGGAAGCAGTGTCATCTTCTGAATCTTCATGTTGGAAAGAAGCAATCCAAAGTGAGATTGATTCAATTCTAAGTAATAAAACTTGGAAAATTGTTGATATTCCACCTGGAATAAAGCCTATTGGCTGTAAATGGATTTTCAAGAATAAAATGAAGGCAGATGGCTCTATCGACAAGTATAATGCCAGATTAGTAGCCAAAGGATATCGTCAAAAAGAAGGAATAAACTTCTTTGATACATATTCGCCAGTAACACGAATAACCTCTATAAGAATGCTAATAGCAATTGCATCGATCTTTCATCTAGAAATTCATCAAATGGATGTAAAGACAACATTCTTAAGTAGAGATCTCGATGAGGGGATCTACATGGAGCAACATAAAGGGAAATGAAAACAAATTCTATAAATAAGTAAAATCATTTACAGACTAAAACAAGCTCCAAAATAATGGCATCTAAAATTTGATAGTGTCATGATGAGAAATGGTTTTCGTATAAATGAATGTGATAGGTGTGTTTATTATAAACAAATTGGACAATCATATGTGATGATTTGTTTATATGTAGACGATATGTTAATATTTGGTCCAAATACTCAGGTAATAGAGACCATAAAGAAGATGTTAATTAGCAATTTCGATATGAAAGACTTATGCAGACGTTATTTTGGGAATCAAAATAATAAGAACACCTAATGGAATTGAATTATCTCAGTCACACTATGTAGACAAAGCGATTGAAAATTTTCAAAATTTTGGAATTAAAGGAGTAAGAACACATTTAAATCCATTAGAAGTACTGCATAAAAACACTAATGAGAGTGTAATGCAACTGGAATACTCTCATGTAATAGGATGTCTCATGAATTGCACAAGACCAGATATAACTTATGCAGTAAGTCGACTGAGCAAGTATACAATCAATGCAGGAAAGGAACACTAGAAAGCACTAATGAGAGTGCTTGAATATTTAAAAAATACCACAAATTATTCCTTACATTATGGAAAATATCCTGCCGTCTTAGAAGGATATGGTGATGCAAACTGGATTGCTAATTCAGAGGAATCAAAATCAACGAGTGGTTATGTCTTTACCTTAGCAGTGGCAGCAGTGTCATGGAAATCAACTAAACAAACATGCATAGATCGGTCCACTACGGAATCAGAGTTCATGGCTTTAGATAAAGCAGGCAAAGAAGCAGAATGGCTTCGTCATTTTTTAGAAGGTATTCAATTTTGGCCTAAACCTGTACCGCCCATATGCATACACTGTGATAACAAAGCTGCGCTAAGTAGAGCACACAACTTTTATGTATAATGGAAAGTCCCAAAAGGAAAACCTAAATTATGTGAGAACAAATGATAACCTAGCGGAACCATTTACTAAAGGTTTATCAGGAGAGAAATTTGACTACGCATCGAGGGCAATGGGTTTAAAAACCTAAAACACCAAGAGTTATCTTATACGGAAATCTATCCTAGCGACTGGAGATCCCATGGACTAGGATCAATAGGCAAACCAGTTTTGAGCAACTCAAGACGTAATGCATTTGCTTGGACATAGTCTAACTCCATTCCTGTGGTGCACAATATAAATGCATGCCTACAGAATATTTAAAGGTTAAAACTATGTTTTTTAATGATGACCATATCTTGAATATAACAAATGGTGTGTATGTAGGATACTCTTAATGGTTGTGATCACCTATGTTAGTGTGAGCTGGGCCGGCTCTATGAGAATATTAAAGGCCTTTATTCTCAAAAAATACTCGCAGAAGCAAAATATGTTCAAGACCAAAATGAACACAACCAAGATATTAGATGTGAAGGGAAATAATGCTTTGTAAAGCGTATTGTCTAGTTATACAATAACGGCTAACGGTTCAAGATGAAATAGTTCACTGATTAGCCAAGTATATCCGATAAGTTTTAACTAGGGAAAGTTCAAAGTGAAATATCTATTTATCCTCGATATAGCATTATTTTCATATGAACTGTGTGATATTACATTTTGTGTGGGGGAAACATATATCATCATTCACATGGAGGATTGTTATAATTATCAAAAATAGCGAATGAGACATATCCCATATTGCCAAAAATATGTCCATTTTCTTGTTTATATAGTGTACTCCCAATCCCTATATTAGCCCTTAGGTTCGGGTAATTTTTGTACTAGTGGAAGGACCTATACTTCCATGGACTAACACGCGCGCGCACCGTCGCCCGTCCATCCGACAGACCGAACGGGGCCGGGTAGGGTGCGGGTCTAATAAAATTGGGCTGTGTGATATATTTTTGCTACCTAAAAAATAGACTGTTTTCAAAACAGAAGCTTGTTTAGAAAGATACGGATTTTCCAATGGTTATGACCGTTGCAAACTGATGAAGAGACACAACTGTTGCATACCTCAATAGTTTTTGGCCGTTGCAAACGAAGAGACGCGACTGTTGCAAACCTTAATAGTTTTTAGTTATAGCAAACAAAAAGATGCGACTGTTGCAAACTGCAACAGTTTTGGCCGTTGCAAATGAAAAAGTACGACTGTTACGAACATTAACACTTTTTGGCGTTGCAAATGAAGGGATGCTACTTTTCTCAACGGGTATAGCCATTGGGAATTCAGCTATAAATAAGGAAGAAACCCGATAACTTTCTTCACTCAATTTTAAAATCGAATTATCTCTTCTTTATCTTCATTTTCTTTAAATCATAATTAGTCCTATCACATAGAGGATCATAAACATCACGATCTCGAGTAGCTTACGTCTGTTGTATCTCGGGAGACTTTGAGTAAAATCTTTAGGAAATTGTTACGATAAGCCTCAGACGAAATTTTCTTCTTCAACCGGTTAGATTTCTGGTTGATTTATATATATATATATTGTTTTCGTTTCTACGTTGTATTATTTCCTTAAATAGTATAACGTTTGATTTATCACTATAATTACAATTACTATAGTTGTTAGTCTGTTGTTGTAACATACTTATTGTTAAAACAGCTAATACAGAATTCCAAAGTACTGAAAATTTGATTTGTAAACTTTTGGGATGAGTTTATTATTGGTTAGTCTCTGTTTTGGTATGCTAGACGTATAACACATGACTCTCGCACCTTTTTCATTTCAAACAATCACATTAGCTACTTATATTCTTGAGAAACACTATAATGTTCTGTTGTATAATACGTATTCTGTGACTATATTATGCTTTGGTGTATTGATTTAATGATAAAAAATTGTGGTTTTTGGGGTAAAAAACAAACCAATCGATCTGAAAGAATTAACTATCTTATTGAGTTAAGTGTTGATTAATCTTCTGATTCTTTCATTTTATAATAACGAAGAATTTGTGCATCAAAAGTTTTAATTCATTAAAACATTAGTTAAAACATTTAAAAGGTTAGGTCATTAAGTACAGTTGAAGAAAATTTATTATGACTAATAATTTTATTACCACACTTTCAAATTTTTCCCTGTTGAACCCAATGACAAGTGATCATTTTGTTTTGATATGCTTATTTTGATTTAGGTATTAATGTGCACTCTCTTTTACAAGCATTGATGTAATCAAAACAAGGGCAAGACAATATTTGGTTATAAATTATGGTTAATGACTATTTTTTATCACAAATATGTATAGTTGGATTTGTTTATGCAATTTCAATTCTTTATCCTTTTGAGGTATATTATTATGAAATTAGTTTGTTGATTTTTTGATTGGTACAAAGAGAATCATTTTCATATTTAAACTTTTATTTATTGTCATTTTAATAATAAAATTTCAAAATTATATTATACACATCTATATAAGCGGTTGTGATGAAATATTTAAAGGATATATAATTTGGTTTTGTATTTTGTTGCATCTATATTTATGAATCCCAATGATACATTTAGTTCAAATTTTGATAAAGTAGTGTATTTTAAACATATTATTATGCCTTTCCTAATTATGATCACGGTGTAGGTTGAATAACGGTTCGCAATGTGTGTAGTCTTCTAATAACTTCATAATAATGGCGACAACTGAAGTACTGGGAGTTGCATACCTAAAAGCAGAGGAGAAGAAGAAAGAGATTCCATGGATCAAGTAAGAATGTTGTTTTGTTAAATATTTACATTTTTTTATTAACTGAATACATAATTTGAAATTTTGTTCTTCACATCTTTGATTGAAAGGCTGATAGAATGTTTGAAAATATTAAGTTATTTGTTGAATGGTAGAAGTGTAATTCGTTACATGTATCACCTAATATTTTACAACAAAAGGAGAAACCATTCCGGTTTCTCATTTTCTTATGTTGAAGTAGACTAATCCGTTTCAAAAAAAAGAATATAATTAATCGCTTTAACAATGAAATAACCACCAATATGGTGCAGACGGTTAGGATGATGATAAAAATGAAGTAGGGGATAAATAGTTTGTGGTAGTTTTATTTTTGGAAAATATTTATGGTTTTGTCATTATACAGTATTGCATTGTTTGGAAGTTTATTTTTGTACGTTGAATTTGGTATTGTGGTAAAAATGAAAATAAAATGTGTGTTGTATGTAGCATACAAAATTTGTTTTTTGGTATGTTGATTTGTTTTTCTTAACCTGCGTGTAGCCTATACAACTTTTATATATTGACAATATTCAATTTATCCTTAATTCTAATTTCATATCCTCTCTTATTTAACCATTGTCTTGTAGGCTATTTTTTTACTCATTCGCACAACATGTGAATCAATGCATGTCTGGGTAACTATTTCGACGGCAACCAACAACTGTTCGAGTTGTACTCTAGATCGATCCGGTAGTCGGTTGGATGGATCTACCTTAGAAAGGTTGATTTTATTATGCATTATGGTAGTTTTGATTTGCATATGTTATCTAAAAAAATAGCTTAAACATATTTTTCTCCACCATTTTATGTAGTGATCCAATCCAGAAAACTTCATGCAACATTGATGCCCTCTGGATTAAATCAGCATGTTACCAAATAACTTGGCCATGTTCCTTATTTTAGATGTATGTTTTTTATCTTCAAATTTTATTTATAGGTCTAAAATTCGAAGTCATTATCAGATTACATTTATTATTTCGCATACTATTGGTAAGTGATTGAGTGCTTTATGAATTTGGGATGATGAAAAGGGTATCATCTGCACAATTTTGGTCAGTGGTTATTAAGGATCCAATATTTTATGAACAATTACTCAATAATGGAGACTTAATAGAGTTACTATGTTCAACTTTAAACATAGTATTATAACGGGTCTACTATTTATACCCCCAATCCATTGTTGTAACTTTTTTTACAATGTCCTTGGTGATGTCATATTTAGGTTTTATTATCAAATTTACTAGCTCCGTTCAAATGTGCTAATAAAATATGCACATAAATGACATAATGGTATTTGTGTAACAAGAAATTATAATTGTCGTACTAAACCTTTTTTCTCTTATTATATGAAGTTTTAACATTTATATTTTTCTACTATTATCCCATACGTTTTTAGTTCCTTTCAACTTCTAAATTATGAAAATTTTGTAGAAGATTCAACGTATAAATGAAATTATTTGGGATTATCTCAAGGTTTTGGTCTCATTTAGTTTCTAAATTAGCAATAACTAATTATGGTGGGACATATGCAGTAGATGGATTTTAAAATATTTTCATTTACTGCTAAATATAGAAAAAAGAAGTGTGTTATACATCTCTTACTTCTGTAATCGATGTTCATTTTGGTAAATTTATTATTATAATCCATATGCTTATCAACTCATCTTTTGCTATAAGCAGTTCACACACCACTTAATTAAAGCATTGATGAATGAGATTTCATTCGAGAGTAAGGCTATAATGTAGGTGAAAAGGGTGACTTTGACTGCAAATTAGAATTCCTTTTACGTTGTCATAGTTTGTGGCTTAAATTGGTTCGGCATTGTTATATTGATACATACAAGGATGGATTTAATATATGCTTAGTTATGGTAGTTTCCATGTCTTGATCTGTTGCAAACACGTACATGCTAGTATTTTGTGACTAAAGTCCACTTGAAATAAAAAAAATCTTGCAATAGCTAGATTGTTATTTTTAGGTTATTTCCATTTTATGTTAGTTTGCATATAGATATGTATTTTAAATGATTCTTTTTTTCCTTCGATTTCACCATCTTTTATTGATAGGTGTTATGAACACTATATACGGTTTTTCATGACTATGTATGTTTGAAATAGTAAATATCTTTTTATTGCTTGCTATATGGATCAACTTTTTATTTTCATCCCATTTCTTAATTGCCCTGGTGGGAATCATGCAATTGATGAATTTAAAAAAAATCATTTACTACTAAAACACAACAATATAGACGCAAATTAGAGGATTTTCTTAGTTCTTTGTGATATTTGATTTCAGAATATAGAAATTTTATTTTCTATTACTTGAGTATATTTTTCCTACAAATTTTAGTATGTCTTACACATTATTTTTCTTATGATTACATTAATCATTTATTTTGCTAAGTCAATTGTTTGTAATTTACTGGTTGTTCATCTCATCTTTTGCCAGCAAAAATCATAGCATTGAACTTAATTTTCCAACAATAGGGCAGTAATTTGCATTAGAACGGTAACTGGCGTTATTATTAGAACTAATTTTTGTTTATGGTAGACTTTTGATTCAATCAACCTAGCAATGTTGTAATGTGCATAATTGCAGTCTCAACCTATGCCTAGCTATGATAATGCAATTCGTCATACATACCTATAAGGATATAATTTTAAATAAATGTCATACCTATAATTAATTATTTGGCATAACTTAATTAATAAAGCTTGGTAATTTTATTTAGTTTTAGCCCAAATCTATCTTTGTGTCTAAGTAAATATGTATATCAAATGAGATGTTTCAAAAAATTCACCAAACATATTAATTCATCAATATTGATAGGTGTTTTCCATATTGATCATTCAATTGCCTATTAACTGGTATATTTCTAATTTAGATTGTTAAAACAATATGTTTCTATTTAGCATACTTCCAAAAAAAATTAATACTTATTGGTACTTCCATTTTAGCACTCTAAGCCTCTAACCTTATAGATGGTTATGTTAGTTTGCTCCTTTTACTTCTTGAGTGGTATTAAATTTAAATTTTACCAAACTTCCTTAATAATGCAAGCGATGATTTTATCAACTCTATCGTTTTTAAAGGACAATGATGTTAGTATGTTTTCTTATTGTTAATAAAGCACTGAATGAATCTATTTTAACATGTTTGTTTCACTGTTCTAAAGCTATTTTTATTGCTAATAGTACCATCAATAGAATTATGACCCTCACATTCTTCACTTCCTATAGTTTTAAATTAAAACAAGCACAAAATTTAATCAATAAGCTGTTGCTCATTTTTTCTTTATTTAGTATACATTATACATGACCGAGTTCATAATTTCAGCTTTCATGTCTTCCTCCCTATAATTTTTTAATATATACGTTCTTTTTTCTCTACAAATTCATGCAGAAGAGTCGTTTAGTATATATAATACATATTGGTAGTTATTATGGTTAAAAAGGTGACGCTTTTTTTAGACTATGAATTTGGGAGTGTTAGGAACAAATTATTAAACATCGACAATCACTCAATTTACTTTATGTTATATTAAATTGCACGCTAGATATTTGGTTCATGTAAAGGTTGCTTTTTTGCCTATGAAAGATTTCAGTGTAATATTGTTTTTCTTTGTAGAATAGATCCATGCAAATTGTTCAAAGTCCTTAATTTGGGTTCAAGTTCTATCTTCTTGCCTTTGGCTATGCATTCATGCTATTTATAACGAAGATAGAACCAACAGATTAGATGTCATATAGAATGGACTTACTAAAATCTGTGATGCTGCTTCTTAATTTACTTCCATTTACTTTAGTCTTTATGTATACTATTTTCATCTCATAAAAAAAGTGATGTCTTAGGCAAATGTTGCAATGGTTTTGTTTAGTATATAAATGTATTGATTGCACAACTAGCAGCATTCATAGTTTTCAAGTGTCTTAGATTTGACTTTTTTTTTACTTTGTATAGGTATTGCAAGTAAAAACAAGTAGATGTCAAGACCAAACCAAGGCTCATAAAAATGAAATATAAGATCTTACGTCATTCTTCTATTGCACTCACACTACAGTTTATA
The DNA here is from genome assembly GCA_030765085.1 of Allium cepa. NCBI lineage: Eukaryota > Viridiplantae > Streptophyta > Magnoliopsida > Asparagales > Amaryllidaceae > Allium > Allium cepa. The sequence goes on from CM060939.1 coordinate 564,089,835, forward strand.
TGATACGTGTAATTGTACACTGTTGTGCTCTATTCATTATTCGGAATATAAACCTTATTAAATTAATGAATACATATTAAAGTGTCAAATTCAGGATGTTTATAGAATAATAACAAAATAGAGGTGTGTGTATATATTTTTATAGAAAATTCTAAAATCAGCTGTAAATTAACCTTTTGTTTCCTTAATTTAATGAATATACCATTGATATGTGAGAAATATAATATATAATGATAATTATCATATACATCAAACTAAAGTTCCCATTAAGTAAACCAATGCAAGAGAAAAACTAAGATGAATATCACTATTAAAATTTAAATACCCATTCATGTACTCAAGTTCATGATTACATTGAACCAATGTGTAACACATATTTCGAATAGAAAACTAAGTAGTCACACCAGTTTAGAGTTAAAAGTATAACTATAATTGTTGTAAAATATGTGTTCCCGTAAAATATGTCTCGAAAATCTATTCATGACTACAATCTATAACACCCATTAACCTATAAACCCATGGAACACATGGACTTCCATGTTTGTGTCAAAAATGGGCACAACACTTTTTGGAAGTCTTCGAAGAGATAAAAATGAAGAATAGAAATGTAAAATGTGGATTATCAAAAACTTCAAATAAACAGATATGTAAATGCACAGACACACAACAATTTAGAGTGGTTCGGTATGTTGCCTACATCCTCTATGAAGTTTGATGATTTTATTGATATTCTTTTGATGACTACAATCGATTGCAGCGGGTTTTAGCAAGTTACAGTAGTGAAATTCGAGTACAACAGCAGTAATGAAGTGCAAAATTGATCCGACAGCGTTTGGGCATTGGAGAATCAAAGATCCTTCTTCTATAGGCCATGGGGCTCCATTTATAGACGTAGGAGGCTGATATTTCGCTCAGATCTCGTGAGACTCCTTCTGGCATGTGGGTGGGCCCATACGATCGATCCCATGAAGTTTCGAGTTGATCGTGATCGACACGAATGTAATTTGTATCGATCAAGATTTTGTCCAATGGAGTCCAAATTTGGTATGAACATTCTTCAGCTTGTGTGTAAGCTTCTATGAAAATTTCATAGCATTTGGACTTGTGGATCTCGAGTTATGATTGATACGAGTTGTAGCTTTCTGGAAGGCTGTTTCGTTCGAATCGATTGCTTCGAATCGATCAATTTGAATCGATCGCTGCACGTGATCAAGTGGTGACGTGGTGCGCACTCTTCGGATTGATCCACCTTTTACGCCGAGTTGACCGTGTCGTTCCCAAAGATCTCGCCTTGTTCGTGTCGAAGGCTGTTGCCAATTCGTATCGATGGGAGTTGCGTAGTTCGTACCGACTGGGGGGTCTTGTACGTATCGATCCACGTTGCTCTAACTTGTTGGATGCAAACGGCTAATGACCAGATGGATACGAATAGGGCTCTCTTGGAGGGATATGAATAAGGTAGTTACTTGATGGATACGAAGCAGTGACTATTTGATGGGTACGAACAACTCCGATACGAAGGAAGTCTCCTTTGGATGGATATGAAGTAGAACTCCGTGTTGTAACTGATGGATGCGAAGTAGATATTAGCCGATCGATATGAAGTGCACTGTCCGTTGATGGATGAGAACTCAATCGATGCGAACCGAGGCTCGACGATGGATACGTACCAGACCGATTCAATCTGATGTACAAAGATGGATATGAAGTTATTGCCGCTCTAATCGATACGAAGACGATGGATTCGAAATGAGGTGTAATGATGGAGACGAAATGGGGTTATTTCCTTCAATTTTGCATTGATCATAACTTGAGCACATGAACTCGCATTGACTTGAAATTTGGAACGTTGGCTTTCATGGCTTTGCTTGTCGTGTCTTGTCAATTGCAGCCTGGTCCGGACTCGGACAAAATTCATCAATATCCATATTGAACCTGTGCATACTCGATATCCGAGATGAGCAATCTTTGGTTTTCGATCAGTTCCTTGATATCTCGGCCTTTCCAAAAGGCGGGATAACATTTTCACCCTAAAGTACGTCTTTTGGAAATATGACGTGCTTTGAAAAGTTTTATCCTTCACTCTGAATGGTTATCGTCTTTCCATTGAAGGTTGCAAACCTTGACTGATTTTCTCAGTAATGTGAACTTTTGATTGTCAACTGTTGTACCCTGTACTGTTGTAACTAATTGCTGTATAATAGTGATTAGCTGTTTGTCGTCGTAGTCGTTATCCGATGACCATTCAATTCCTGTGGATGTTGAAAATTGAATATTAGTCCGATATATACATACATACATACATACATACATACATACATATACATACATACATACATACATACATACATACATATATATATATATATATGCATATATGTTAATATGACTCTCGTTAAAGTTGCACGTTCATGAGTCATTGTCAATTTTCTCTTCGATCCTCTCCTGAACCGGTGTGAAATTCGAGTTGCAACAATGCTTGATGGTTGTTTTGGATGTTCCTTCGTATTGATCCTCTCCTGAATCGAGGTAAAAGGTTGAAAGGCAGTTTTTGTATCGATGTGATTCACAATGAAGGATACGAAATGATCGTTCATATCGATGGTTACGAACTCCGGTGGACTTCATTGCAGTGGACTTCATTTCGTATCGATGAGCTCGGTGTCATTGGGTACGAACTTACAATTTGCATCGATGAATATTGGCCTCTGGAGGCTGTGATTTAATGGATTCGACCTGCGTAGTTCATATCGTTGCACTGTGGATGGAGTCGAAAATAACCGACACGAACAACGGTTTCGAATCGATGGACCCTAGTGGCAATTTCGCCTCGATGAAGGCTCAGGCATATGGATTCGAATGGCTTGTTCGAGTCGATATGGTGGAGCCGTTGCTATCGGTCGAATCTATCGGGAGACTTTTCCTTCACACTCGAGTATATATAAATACTCTGGACTTAGCCATTTTTCCTTCGTTTTCCATTCTATACGTCGTCTGCATATCGCTCTGTGAACTTGGAAAAAGAAGAACTCACGTGCCCTCGTACCGATCCAAACTTTTAATTCCTCAAATCGACTGTCATATCTAGGTAAGCCATCAATGAATCTAACATGTAAACAACGAGACTCGAAATCTTTGCCATTTCCATTTGCATTCGCGATCGATTCTGACGAAATCGAGGTCAAATATGGGCCAGAGCAAGGTCGAGGGTGGCGGAAGGAAATTGCGTTAAGGCCATTTAGAGAAGAAGGAGCAAAGAGGATGGCGTCTGATTTTTTTTTGGAGAAGACGAGGAATGGATGGTAGCAAAGTCTCAGTTTCGCATCGATGAAAGGAAAGAAAAAATGCGTCTTCGTATCAACTTGGGGGATACGTTCGTATCGATGGAGGGGCAGAATAAATGATGAATTTCATATCGATTTTGGTGGCAACATTTCGCATCGATCGGAGTCAATCGATACGAAATTGAGTGGCCAAGGGATCGATACGAACTTCATGGCCTTAGATCGGTGTGTGCTTCTTAGTTTTAGATCGAGTCAAAATCAGTAAATGCTCGATCGTTACGCAACGACGACCTCGAACCGATACGAAACCACGATCGTACTAATCAATACGAAGTGAAACATCTGATCTAGATGAAGCTAACAAGCCCCTGATCATACGAAGTCGAGCTATTCGTACTGATGCGAGCAAACCTTTCTGTTGATCAAAAAGAAACATGTTCTCACGATTGATACAAAACGTATCGATTCGAACATGATCGATATGAAATTGAGGCCCTCTTGACCGATTCGAATGTTGTGCTCTAGACTGACACGACTTGCATCTATGGTGATCGATCCACATCTAAACCCTGACGGATACAAAATCTTGTACAATCGACCGCATAATTCCGACAAGCTTCATTCTTGCATATCTGGACTTAACTATTAAACTGCATATTTGACTACCCTTTGAAGCTCGTTGGTGGAACTGCAACTTAACAAAATGATAACAGACTTTAACTGAGATTGATTGCTAACATCTGGATGGCATGGTTGTGACGGTCAAGGATGATAGTCGCTCCAATTGGATTTCGAAGTCTTGTCGTTTGCATGCTTTCTTTCACTGTGTAGAAATTTTTCAAGTAATATACAGCACTACACCGCACAACACATTCACACACTTCACACTGGGGATGCACAGGCTTATTATCGTCTAACGATGATTTCTCACAAGTTAGTTATGGAACCTTCAAGCTCACAGGAACAGAAAGCTCAGATTTCTCTCACCTCAATAATCGAAATACCGACCATCGAGGCCGAGATTATAGATCCATCCCCGGATGAGATACCAGGGGCTATTTTCACTTGTACTCCGTCAGATTCCATGCTGTCTAATGTTTCCGAAGACATGTTGGGACAGATATGCCTGAGGCATGGTTTGTCAATGGATGACATGCTATTGCTGGGTCCGAATGATAGACCGTACCTTCCACCTGAAGGGTATACCGCATCAACCGTCATGCATGCGCAGCCAGGACACTCCCTCTATTTAACCAATATATCAGAGAAGCATTGTCTTTCCTTAGGATCGCTCCATCTCAGCTACACCCCAATGGATACGCATTGCTGAACAGTTTATTCATCGTGCTCATGGAGCATCTCTTTCGACCACCAATTCCGATCGAGATTAGGTATCTATTTAACTTTAAGAGCTGAGGAGATAGCCATCTTTCACATTCTTAGAAGCGGTCAGAAATTGCCAAACAGTAACAGTGGCCTGGACCAGGCTAAGTTATTTCTAAATGGAATGGTTCTATGTTTGACCCCCTCGGGATTTGCCAGCCGACGGTTAGCCAGACGTAAGTACCATAATCTTCTCAAGTAGCTAATAAGATAATCACGATTGATGCCGAACTTATATCACTTTTTTCTTTACATCTACAATCCCATGGCCTGAAGGTGTGCATTTCAGGAAGATAGTTCGGGTGCTCCAAGAAGTTTCGAGCGAAGAAAGGAACACTGACTCGATTCTGACGGATAGGAACTTGAAAATCGTCAAATTGATTGATCAGAACCAAAGTATTATGCTTGAGGGAACGCTAACATCCGTCTCGACGGAACGAGCTAAGCGTAAGACGCCTCGACTTATTATAACCGAGGAGGATGATTTGGAGAGAACACTCACTGATGATGAACTTACCGGGATCTCTGGCACCCCTCAAGATTCCGAAGGGAAAAGAAAAGGCAAGGCAACTGCTTTTAAACGTCCCAAATACGGGAGACGGAAATCTGTGGTCATGTCCCCACCCGTTCTTGGAATTAGAATTTTGGAGGATTCTCCCCCATGAGTGTAAAATCTTTTCGAAGGGCTCGCCAATATCTCAATCCCAGACTACATGTCCTTCCAACATGATGCCGGATTGGAAGAACTTCAACATGCTTTAGATTTAAGCAAGTCTCTTCCCATTAGCGTGGTCGACACTTTCGGTTGGTCGGGGGTTACACATACATACACACTTCACGGCACTACATGATTTCTGACCATAGTTTGATCCCTTTGGGAAACCACTAACTCTGTTCTTCCTTTAATTTGCAGATCCAATGTCCGGTCGGGACTCGACGCTAAGCAATCTTCGAAAGGCTTGCCGATCTTCATCACATTACGAGGCGCGCAGAAGAGATGCCGACAGGGATTATGATCGGGGGTACTGCAGTCAGGAGTGGTGTGAAAGAGATAGGGAGTACGTACACCGATATCAATTTCGTTCTCCCCCTCTTAAAAATCCTATACAGCCTCCGGCCCACGTTTCACGCCCTACAGAAACTTCGTGGCATAAGCCTTCATCTCATGCTCCAAGGCCTGAAACTCAATAACGTAGGACGGAAGTAGCGGCTCCCATAATTGTAGAGCAGGTTCTCGTCGAGCCTACGGGGGAAGGAGCAATCAAATTCACTCAACTGAAGAGAGACTTTCCTGACATCTATTTCGACGGGTATATTTTCCCCCCGCATTTAAAGAGAATTCCGACAGAGGCTGAGAACACTAATCATGACTATGTTGCAGATATCTACTTCCAGTATAAGGAGTGGGCGAAAGCCATGAAAAAAGCATCGAAAGTGGCTTTTGAGTGGGATGCTGTGATTGAAAAGTTGGAGAAAAAGCTCGCGTAGAAGGACCGAATCATTCAGGTGCTCAATACTGAAGCCGAGTCTTCATGAAAATCGAAAATAGAAGCTCTTAATAAGGTCGATGATGCCTACTCGGCCATGGATAAGATGAGGCAAGAAAATTATGCTACGATGGAGGACATGGCGCACCGGAATACCACCGTCACTGCCGAGTGGGATGCAGCCCTCAAAGAGCTTAATGAGCTTAAGTCAGAATTTTCTAAGATCATTAAAGAGAAGGATGCTGCCATTATTTCTATACCAGAGGCATGTGATCAAGCTATCGTGCTTCAGTGGAGAGGGATGAAGCTTTGGAAAAAGTCCACGCAGTGGAGGCTGAGGTTGAGGAGAAAGCCTGGATTGCAAAATCCAGGCTGGAGGCTGATATAGAGGAACTTCTCGTTACTTACAATACCAACATGTTGAAACATAGAAATCTGGCTTGGCTCGAGAACTATTCGACACATCTTTATAATGCATGGAACCAGTTGGTCGAGGAGGAGAAGGCGGTGCATCTGGGTGGATCATTTGATGAGTTCGAGCTGGAGAACCGTGCGTCGACCGAGGATGAAAAGAAGATTCTCCATGGTTTGATGATCTCGTATGAGAAGGACAAGCTCACCACCCAGCACCAGGAGATTGGGGAAGGCTCAGGTGTTGAGCATCACGCCACAAGTTCCGATATTACTAGTCCACCACGACCTGAGCCTATTTCAGTGGCTGAACTCCAGTCTGTCCCAGCCTACAATCCAGAACAGCCACAAATATCCCCCATCAAAGAGCAAGCCTCCGAAGACGCTCAGCCATCCGTGAGCCGAATTGAGGAAGGTACTCTGAACAAATCTTATGTGTGTTCGAAATAAGGAACTCGCCTTGGAGTGATTACTAACAATTTCTTCTCTTTATTTGTTCAGTGACCGGAGTTACATCGACAGCGCCTCCTGCAATCCAAGAATTACATCAAGCGTATGAGGCCATTATTACTGAAGCGACCACTACGACATCGACCGCGGCAATTGAAGGAATGCAGGGGAGCTCACTTTCTTCCAACGAGCAGATAATGAACGAGTTTCTAGGTCGACATAGTGACCCCTTCATGGACTTGCCATTTGTCATTAGTGGACCTACGCCCACTTTTGGTACTCCAACGTCGACCACTGCTGCCCCTAGCGAAGCACAATCCATTCGCAAAGAAGAAATACTGGCTGAAATCAATGCTGAGTTGGAGGAAGTGGCACATAGTGGTAGTTCTGGGGGTGGAATGACGACACTTGGCCCAGCTCCGCCAAGAATAATATCACCCGGAGGTACACTTATTGATACCAGTCTGCCCATTTCGCCCCCTACTGTAGATCTGACTCCTCCAACCCCTCCTGTAGAAAGCATTCCTTAAATTCAAGTTCGGAGGAGGACGTTGAAATCATGCCTCCGTCTAGAGGCGATCCGCCAAAGGGAAAAAGCTCAAAGTGAAAAATCACTAGCGGCTCTACACCGAAGAGGAAACCGAAGAATAAAAAGGAGTAGATAGGCCCCTTCGGTGCATTTTTGGTAGTTAGGAACTTTTTTTTTGGTAGTTAGGAACTTGTATATGAACCATCACTTACAATTAGTTGAAATGAAATTTTGTTTTCTTGCTTCAACTTTTATTTCTGTCTTTTGTGCTTATGTGTTGCAGCGTTTGAATTTCAGTTCAACACATTTGTGGAGTTTCAACCTTTGGGTTGAATTTGCTTTTATTTTCCAAGTCTGGAAATTACAAACATGAGTCGTAGTTGGAAATCGAGTTGGATTTTTACGCTGCATTGCTTCGGTCAGTGATTAACACTTATGTCCTGCCCTAGTCCTGGGGACAAGTTGTAAAAAGCGGCCATCGATCGTAATTTGTCTCTATTTCTTCGAGCTTAACATCGTCGGACCGATGCTAAAAAAAGTGAGAGTCGAGTGGTCGAATCACACTCGCTTACTCATAAACAGTCACATCCACACTCCGCGATCTGCATTTGTATTTTGGCGGTCAATCATGCCTATTGAAGTTTTAAGTACACGTCCACGCTCTGGGGACTTAAGTTAGTTTATGAGTAGTCGTTCGCACTCGAGTCGTGTTTCTACTCCGTCCATACTCCAGGGACTCATAGTTATTTGCAATAATCTAGTTCGCACTCTGGGAATCCGAAGATAATCGACGCTTGTAACCCAGTTCACACTCCGGGGACATGAATTTGACGTTTATACTCTAATTCACACTCTGGGAATTTGGAGTTGATGCTTATACTCTGGGAGCCTAGATTTGATGTTTATACTCCGATTCACACTCTGGGAATTTGGAGTTGGTGTTTATACGCTGGGAACCTAGAGTTGATGTTTATACTGCAATTCGCACTATGGGAATTTAGAGTTGGCCGACAGATGGCCAGTCACATCTGTTTTGGCTTTTTGGACTTTGTTCACACTTTGGGAATGATGAATTTATCGAGATCGTAGATGGTCGATTCACATCCACCTCGGATTAACAAATAAGGACGTTAGATGGACGGATCCATCATCCTCAAACTTGGCTAGGATACGGTCGTAGTCGTTAGACGGATAGGTCCATCCTCTTTAAGACTGTATTTACGAGTTTATGCTCCGATTCACACTTTGGGAGTTTGGAGTTGGTGAATGGATTGTCATGCACCAATCCTTATTTGACTTTAGTGTAGTGACTTGGCCCCAAGCTTGGGTTTCACTTAGCGAGTGGCCGGTCATATCACAGTCACTCCCTATTTGAATAAATTCCACCGTATGATGGAATTTAGCTCTCCGTGCATCGTGATATCGTTTGTCACATTCAATAAATCACAGCTCTGGCTCGAAAAGATGGCATTTTATTGCTGAAATGGGAAAATACAGCAAAGTCAGTTGCCTTATTACAAATTCACATTTCGAAATATAGAAACAAATTACAAATAAAAGAATGAACTAAATAAATAAAGCCTATCATGTATAGTAGCGACGGAGACCCTCACTGTTCCAGAGTCTCGGCAAAGTAAGACCGTTAACGGTCAATAACTTGAATGTGCCATCTCCAAGTTTTTGGGTAATCACAAATGGTCCTTCCCAATTCAGTTTCACGTGTGAAGGAACCGGATAGATTCTTTTGAGAACGAGATCGCCGAGTTCAAAGGTTCGTGGTCGGACCTTGGCATTGTATAATCGGGCGACTCGACTTCGATACGCGACTGCCTTCAAATCTGCCTCTTCATGCTTCTCATCCAATAGATCCAGGGACTCGGCCGGCAATATGGCGTTTGATTTTGGATCATAGTAAGTCACGCGATGAGAAGGTACTTCCATCTCGACTAGAATGACGGCCTCTGAGCCATAAGATAGAGAAAAGGAGTGTGTCCGATCGCGGACTTGTAGGTCGTTCGGTAAGCCCATAAAGGCATAGGAAGTTCATCAACCCACTTGCCCTCGGCCTTTTCCAGTCGTTTCTTCAAAATCAATTTGATAACCTTATTAACAGCTTCAATTTGGCCATTCGCTTGAGGCGTTCAACTATAGAGAATTTCTTATGGATATGGAATCAATGACAGAAATCCTTGAGCTCAACCCTGTCGAACTGGGCTCCGTTGTCAGTAATGATGGTATGCGGGAGACCAAATTGGTAGATAATGTTGCGAATTACAAAGTTGGTCACCTTCTTCGTCGTAATTGTTGCAAGTGTTCAACTTCAGCTCACTTGGTAAAGTAATCAACTACGATGATGGCGTACTTCGCCCCACCTTTGGCCAGAGGTAGAGTGCCAATGATATCAATGCCCCATACTGCAAACGGCCACAGACTGACTATTTGGGTTATCTCAGTAGGCGGGGCTCTAGGAATGCGAGTACGTTTCTGGCACTTATCACATTTCCTGGCATAGCCTGCTACATCACGGTTTATAGGTGGCCAGTAATACCTATATCGGAGCACTTTTTTAGCGAGAGCTTGCCCCCCAGTGTGATCGCCATATTGACCTTCGTGTACATCGCGTAACACTCGTTTAATTTCATCGTGCGTGATACATCGGAGGAGAGGAACAAAATATCCTCTTTTATACATGACTCCATTCTGAATGGTGAACCGCAAGGCTTTTCGAAGAATCTGTCTTCTCTCACTCCTGCGCTCAGTCAGCGTTCCATGCTCGATGTAATTTCGGTACGGAGTCATCCATGACTCCTTATTAGGAGCGATTTCAAATACAAAGTCTATTTCCATCTAATCAATGCTTGGGGAGGATAAAGTTTCAATAGGAACAAGTCCCATTTGGTGTCCTTCGCCTGTGCTAGCTAGCTTCGCCAATGACTCAGCCTTTTGATTATGCTCGTGGGGTATGTAAAAGATGGCATAATAGTCAAACTGATCAAGTATTCCTTGGACTCGAGCTAGATAGGAAGCTCGTCTTCGATCCTTGGCCTGATATTCACTCCGAACTTAGCACACAACCAATTGGGAATTGCAATAAATTTTCACGGCAATAATTCTCAAATCACGGGCGAATTTCAGTCCAGCAAGCAAGGTTTCATATTCAGCTTCATTATTGGCCGCACGAAAATCAAATTTTAGGGCATAGCAAATGGATCGGCCTTCGAGGGTTTCGAGTACTACCCCAGCACCCGAGCACTGATCGTTGGATGCACCATCGGTGTGCAGCTTCCAGATGTATTCAGAAGATTTATTAGTCTCGAGTAAGTCCTTTGGAACGGTAAATTAAGCTTTGAAATCTTCTAGGACTTGTCCTTGAATTGCTCTCCTTGGAGTATAAGTGATATCAAACTGGCTCAGTTCAATGTTCCACTTAAGTAACCTACCAAATGTCTAAGGCCGCGTTACGGTTGATCAGTGTACACAGTGATAGGATGAGCTTGGAAATACGGACGGAGCTTCCTTGAAGCAATGACGAGACAATAAGCCAATTTCTCAAGCTTTGGATAATTTCTCTCAACTCCGGTTAGTCATTTACATAGTATATTAGTTTCTACATTAGATCTTCCTCCCGAACCAAGCGGCATTGATTGCGTTTTCTGATACCGCCAGATAAAGGTATAATTGCTCGTGATCAATAGGCTTTGACAAAATCGACGGTGTGAAGAGATGTTGAACTGGTGCTCTGAATGCGTCTTCACATTCCGTGGTCCATTCAAAGTTTTGCTTTCCTTTTTGGATCGGATCGAAGATGGGAATGCACTTGTCGATGGACTTTGAAATGAACCTGCTCAATGTTGCTACCTTCCCATTGAGACTATGGACTTGCGTTATGGTTCTCGGAGTTTGCAAATTTCTGATCTCCTAGCTTTTTTCATGATTTGCTTATATTCCTTGAGCATTGACGATGAACCCAAGGAACTTTCCAAAGGCAACTCCAAAATGACATTTCAATGGATTGAGCTTCATCTTGTACTCTTGAAGCATGTTGAACATCGATTCCAAGTCTTTTACATGATCAGTGGAGAACCTTGACTTTACCAGCATGTCGTCCACGTATGCTTCCATGGTCTTCCCGATGTGGTTGGTGAACATCCAGTTGACCAGTTGTTGGTACGTTGCTCTGGGGTTCTTGAGTTCGAAGGGCATGACTCTGTAGCAGTAGAGTCCCAGATTGGTCACAAAGCTGGTATGCTCTTGGTCGGGTAAGTGCATGGGTATTTTGTTGTAGCCATAATAAGCATCCATGAAAGATAATAACTCGTGCCAACCGTTGAATCCACAAGCTGATCAATTCGGGGAAGTGGAAAACTGTCTTTCAAGAAATCTTTGATCAAGCCAGAATAATCAGCACACGTCCTCCATTTCCCATTTAGCTTTCAGACAAGTACTGGATTGGATACCCACTCCGGGTATAAAGCATCTCAGATTAACCCATTTGATTTTAACTTATCGACCTCTTCTTTAAGGGCGATAGATCTCTCTCGATCCATACCACGCCTTTTCTGCTTAACCAAGATACACAGTGGGTCAACATTCAGGTTATGGCTCGCGATGTCCGACGACATCCCCCATATGTCAGAGTGCGTCCCGGCGAATACATCGAGATTCGCCAAGGGAAATTCAACCAATTCTTGTTGCATCTGTTGGCTTAACTGAGACCCAATCTTTATCATCTTTGAATCGTTATCATCGTCGATCGGAACATCGATCGTTAGTTCAGCCAAGGAAGCTTGACTATCTTTAGTTTCATCTTTACTTTCAGTTCTATCGGATCAAGGTCCCTCTGGAATTGGTTGGGGTGCCGGGCTAGAGCCGAGGCACCAATTGTCAATTATCAGCAAAACGGATGAAGAGAGATTCCTCTACGCCCTTTTATTTCTCCCTTCACTGCGCCCCACGTAGCTCAGCTACATAACAAGCTCTCCCAACAGCCTGATCTCCTTGAACGACTCTGACCCGGCAATCGATGGAGAATTTTAGAGTTAAGCACCATGGGGCAATAGCTGCTTTATATTCAGCAAGGGCCAGTCGACCTAAAAAAGCATTATAAGGTGAATCAATATCCAAAACAACAAACTGCAAAATTTGGATTCTCCGCTGTTCTCCAACCCCCAATTCTACTGGTAGTTTTACCACTCCAGTGGGTATAGTAGCACTTCCATTGAAGCCGTGGATTTGAGATTAACAAGGTTTCAAATCCTTGGCTTCCGTCTTCATTAAATCATAAGCTTGCTTAAACAAAATGTTCACAGAACTCCCATTATCAACCGGGATCCTCTTTATCCAAGCAGGACCTAGCTGGGCAGATATGACTAGTGGGTCGATAATGGGGGCTTCGACCTTATCAACGTCTCTATTTCAGAATACGATGTCATCTGCCATTGTCCTTTATTGCTTGGCCAGGGCCCCATCATCACAATTACTACAAGACTTGAAGTCTGCATGCCTGATAGAGCTGGCATATGACTCCATTTCCCTCCAGCTTTGGTCTATTGGATGAGGACCACCACTTATTGTATTTATAACTAACCTCCCGCCCGTACGAGCGGGTTCCTCCTGCCTTTATTGATTCGGTACATGATTTTAGGTTATGGGCCTACACCTCCTGACTGCGGCGCCCATAGAAACTGATCCAACTTCCTTTCTCTAATTAATTTCTCGAGGAGATCCTGCAAATGATGACATTCATTTGTGTTGTGGCCATAACTTTCATGAAACCTACAAAACTTTCCCGTCTGGATTTGCCTCTCCGATGATGGCTTGGGAAAGGCTTCTTATATTGCATAGTGTTGTAGGTCTACAAATACACATTCTCTAGCGATGTATTCAAGGGAGTGTGATTGTCGAACATTGGAGCCCTACGTCGCAGACCATGATTTTATCTCGTTTCTTATTTTGATTGCCATTGTTCCTCTACAGAATTTTCTTATTCTGTATATCTAAATGAACTTTCCCAAAACTCTCTCCGGACTGTTTAACTGCAACATTACTTTGTATCCCTTCCATACTAGGTCCCGCGTCATTCTGCATCCTAGACTGTTTCATGTCCTCCCTTCTCAAGAATTGGCCAGCTTTGGAGTAGAAACGGTCCAATGACACAGGGAGTTTCCCAGCCAACCAATTTCCAAACTCAGAGTCAGGGTCAATCCCCTTAGTCAATGCTATTAAGATTGAGTTGTCGTTGGGATTACTTATCTTCGCACGCATAGCATGAAATCTCTCTAGGTAGCGTCTAAGTGTCTTACCGGAAGCTTGAGTGACGCTGGATGGAGTATTGACATCTTTAGGCCTCGCAACATGCATACAGAATTGTTCTACAAACTTAGTGGCCAACTGGTCAAAGGAAGAAATGGATCGAGGTGGCAATCTTGTGAACCACATGGTAGTAATGACCCCGAAATAAATGGGAAAACTACGTCATTTCACTGCATCATCAGCTTTTGCAGCACTCATTGACCATTCGCACTTCAGGATATGTTGATTGGGGTCATATTTTCCTTCATACATTGGTAGAGTCGGCATCCTGAATCGTCGAGGGGGTTCAGCATGCAATATTTCGCCGGTAATAGGAGTATGACTCCGGGAGATTCCCCAGTCGTCATTCATGAGGCCTTGGCTTTCTCGAATCATCTGCCGAATCATAGTTGGAATATCTGGCATCTGTATATTCTGTGCACGTCGAGCCAAAGTGTAGTCGGGTTCCACATTGCAAGGCTGGATCGGGCGTTTTCGACAGTCCATGTCTCGCTTCCTTGGCTCAAAGTCTTCTGGGACATATGGTTCAGGAGTACGTCCATGCTGATGATGGTTCAGATCTGACTGATTTTGGGCATCAACCCCTGGTTCAACCACGACGGTGGTAGCATGGTTGTCTGTGGTGTATTGTGGAAAAGTACCTCCCTGGGAGGAGGGTCCAGTATGGAAACTGGCCGATGGGCCAACTCTTAGTTGTCCAACGGTCGTTGAAGGCTGATGTTCAGTGGCTTGTGTGTAACTCCCGTCTAGCCGGGGATGGGTGGATTTGTGGTGATAGTCAGACGAGGCTGAACTTTCAGTGGAGGAATGAGAAGCATGATCTCTTCTGGATTTTCTACGCCTTTGGCGATTCAGTTGATCAGTCAACTCAGCGTTGGCGCGTAGCTGTTCAGTCAATTGTTGCCGACTCTGGGTAAACTTCTGAAGCAACATCTGAAATTCTTGTCTTGTAATCGGGCCTGACAGATCTGAGGGTCCGCTAGCATTTTGGTTGGATAGAGGCAATTGCGCGGGATTCTATCTATCCCGTCCATCTTGATCGGTAGCGGTGGAGGTGGTCCTTGTACTTACAATTGCGATAGGTGAAGTCCTTTCCTAGATTTTATGTAAATCTGAATAGGTTGGAAGGAATCTGCATTTGAGATCTGGATCTTCTTCTTGGATTTGTGCAATCTGGTATCAAGAGTAGATCCAAGGAGTAGGAAAAAAGCTATGTTTTCTCTATGAAAGCACTAAAGTGTTTGTACCAAAATTGGGCACAACACTCTTTGAAAGTCTTTGAAGAGATAAAAATGAAGAATAGAAATGTAAAATGTGGCTTATCTTACAAAACCTTCAAAAAACAGATATGTAAATGCACAGATACATAACAATTTAGTGTGGTTCGGCGTGATTCCTATGTCTACTATGAAGTTTGATGGTTTTATTGATATTCTTTTGATGTTACAATCAATTGCAGCGGGTTACAGCAAATTACAGTAGTGAAATTCGAGTATAACAGCAGTAATGAAGTGCAAAATTGAATCCGGCAGATTCTGGGCATTGGAGAATCAAAGATCCTTCTTCTGCAGGTCCTGAGGCTCTATTTATAGGCAAAATAGGCTGATAATTCGCTCAGATCTCGGAAGACTCCTTCTGCCACGTGGGTGGGCCCATGCGATCGATCCCATGAAGTTTCGACTCGATCCGTGATCGATACGAACGTAATTCGTATCGGTCAAGATTTCGTCCAATGGAGTCGAAACTTGGTATGGACATTTTCTAGCTTGTATGTAAGCTCCTATGAAAATTTCATAGCATTTGGACTTGTGGAACTCGAGTTATGATCGTTACGAGTTATAGCTTTCCAAAAGGCTGTTTCGTTCAAATCGATTGCTTCGAATCGATCCATTCAAATCGATCGTTGCACGTGATCGTGTGGTTACATGGTGCATACTCTTTGGACTGATCCACCTTTTACGCCGAGTTGACTGTCATTTTGAATGATCTCACCTTGTTCGTATCGAAGACCGTTGCCAATTCGTATCGGTGGGAGTTGCATAGTTCGTATCGATTGGGGGGTCTTGCTCGTATCGATCCAAGTTGCTCCAACTTGATGGATGTGAACGGTTGATGACTAGATGGATACTAACAGGGCACTCTTGGAGGGATATGAATAAGGTAGTTACATAATGGATACGAAGTAGTGACTATTTGATGGGTATGAACAACTCCGATACGAAGGAAGTCACCTTTGGATGGATACGAAGTAGACCTCCGTGTTGTAGCTGATGGATGAGAAGTAGACATTAGCCAATCAATACAAAGTGCACTGTCTGTTGTTGGATGCGAAATTGACCGATGCGAACTGAGGCTCGACGATGGATACGAACTAGACCGATTCGAACTGATGTACAAAGATGGATACAAAGTTGTTGCCGCTCTGATCGATACGAAGATGATGGATTCGAACTGGGGTGTAAAGATGGATATGAAATGGGGTTATTTCCTTCAATTTTGCATCGATCATAACTTGAGCACATGAACTCAGATTGGTTTGAAATTTGGAATTTTGGCTTTCATGGCTTTGCTTGTCATGTCTTGTCAATTGCAGCCGGATCCAGACTCGGACAAAATTCATCGATATCCATAGTGAACCTATGCGTACTCGATATCTGGGATGAGCGATCTTTGGTTTTTGATCATTTCCTTGATATCTCGGCCATGCCAAAAGGAAGGATGACATTCCACTTGTGTGTGTCTATATATATAATATGATAATCGTAATAATAATTTATATCTTTCTTCATCAAGTTTAATCTTTTCCTTCGAACTCTTTGGAAAACAAGGTAATTTATAAATTATGCAATTTCAAGGACCTTCTTGAAATTATATTCCAGAACTACTCATTTTCAATGAACACATGTTTCTCTTTACTAAGTAACAAACAGCATAACTATCAATTCGAAAATGTATTTTAGACGGTCAATACCTGCCAGAAGTGGTTGCAAATGGTTGATGCAAACCGATAAGTGGTTGTAGATGACCGATGCCAACTGATAAGTGACTAAAGATTTTGGACCCAACAAGAAGTTGGAAGAACTCGCCATAAGAGCACCCCCACATTGATGCACCACAAAGAGTGAAGCCATATCACCTAGGTTTAAAAAGGCACCTAATAGTAGAATGCATGCTAATAGTGAGTCATGGTCAGTGTAATCATGCATAGGATAGATTTCCATATAAATTAGAATTGGGTGGATTCTAATATAGATTAGAAACGGGTAGATTATAATATAGATTAGAAACGGGTAGATTCCTGTATAGATTAGAAATGGGTAGAGTCCCGTATCAATTAGAAATCTGTGGATTGCCATATAAATTAGAAATGGTTAGAATCCTGTTAACCATAAAATATTTAGAAGAACGAAGGTATGAAAGAAGGGTCACTGGAGGATGAGGAAAGATCAAAAAGCACCAAGATGTTCTGGATAATCATATCTTCCAGCAAGGAGCTTCTGGCGAAGTCCAAGGCTATCTTTCAAAGTTCATAGGCAGGATTATGCTCCAAGAATTCACCTTTCGACTAGAACGAGAGGTCTTTCAATAAAGAAAAAGGAGAATGAGCTCAAAAAAAACCTTTCATAGGAGTCGACAGTATGCAGCCATCAAGATTTAATAGCTTTAAACCTTCCGAAGTAGTCAAAAGATCCCATTCAGGGAGTTCTTACCTTTCGAAGAAGATGAAGAAATCAAAGCAAGCAGGTGCAATTCCATGACGACCTTTCCAAAAGCATAATAAGTCTTTTGGGCCTATTGGAATGCCTACTTAATACATTTCGACGGTGTCAGAGAGTCTATGATGAAAGCAACATTCATAAGTCAACAGAGAACGTAAAGCAACCATCCGACAACATTCAAGGAAAGCTTGGCTCTTGGCAACATCCAAGTAAAAAGCGACCTTCTGGCTATGTCGAAGGGTTTATAATAGCCAGGAACCTTCCGGCATCTCCGAAGGTTTCATATACTATATAAATGACAAATCTTTCGATAAGGACAAAAGGTTCCTAGAAACAAACGAAAGAAAATACCCTTCAGCAGCTTTCAAGGATCCACGATGACATGTGAAAGGAAAACTTTTCGTTGAAACCGAAAGGTAAGAAATTGTATATAATAAGGAAACCTTTCGATCCAATCAAAAGCACATGGACGGAAGCATGGCTGTCGGCATCTATAAATAGGACCTAAGGGATCTTGTTCCGAGGCTGAAATTTTTTCTTCATTCTATACTTGTAACTTCTAAAATCATAGCTGTAACCCTAATTTAAAATCGATTTGGGGATTGATATGAGAATTGATCTTGAATAAAGAGGAAAGTTTCATACTCTATTAACTACTTATTGCATGTTTAAATCTTTGTTAGATTAACCCATATTTATAGGATTTACTCCATTGGAGGGATCTCGTTGATAGGATCAGAGACTCACATGTTCAAAAAATAACTCCAACCTTCTAAGGTTATCAACTCTTCAACTCTGACCTTTTGATAAGGTCGATAGTTAATCTGGATTAACATGTGTGGTAACCTTTCGGAGTTATTGACATTATGACCCGAATCCTTCAATTAAGTTAGTAGTACCCTATACTTTAACAACATCAAAACCTTCCGCAATCCCTATCCAAGTGATCTAACCCTTCGGGATGGTCTGAATCAAGGGATATAAGGTTCAATCCAACAGTCTCTTTACACATACCTTTCGATAAAGTTGAAACCAACTCCTTATAAGCAATCAAACCTTTCGGTATGGTCAGAGGCACCTACACACCGTCCAAAAATTTATTGTCTTACCTATTGATAAAGAGATTAGTCATCCAAACCTTTCGGAAACATTAGTTTAACTTTAAAGGGATAAATTTGGTAAATATTAATTTGCGCTATTGGAAAAACTTCTCGAAGCTCTCAATAAATTTTACCAAGGCAAAAAGTCCTTAACCTAGAGGACTAAACCCTTTGACTACATAGAAAGGTCCAAATCAAAAATCTGCAACTATTGGAGCTGAGCATAAGGATTACTCTTAGGGATATCTTATCCTTTCTCTGAACTAGCCTTCCTATTCCTACTAAAATATCATTTTAGGGTGTTGACTATAAATTTAGTTAACATTTTTCATGCTAGAAGGCCGAACCTTCGATCTCCGATAACTTTCATCCCCGATCAGTTATATAAAGAGCCTTGACTAAAAGAGGAGTATGTGCAAAGCTAAAAGTGGCAGCAACAATCCAAACGAAGAGGCTACATCACAATCAACCTTTAAAGGTCACATGGTCTCATATCCTAACTTAAGCAAAATATAAGTTGGGCAATCTTCAACCCTAACAAAATTGGAAAGCAATATGATCAAGGTGCAGAATTAATGACCACAAAAGATGGTAATAAAGTAGTATTTAGAAAGAGCCTCAACCTGGGAATGAATAAGAATTATGGAAATGGAGAATGAAGTTGAACCTCCAAATGAGATAGAGGATTAAGGGTTAAACTGAGATAGTCAAGTAAATAAATCTCTTGAGCAATCAAATAGCCTTATCCCAGAATACAACAGGAGAAGTTACAAAAATGAGACCAACCAAAATGACAACCTACACCATATAATGGTTAATACACTTAGAGAAAAAGAAATTTATGATCCTGAAGAATATGTTACCCTACAAAAGGCCCCCTTTTTCGAAGATATAATGGCAACAAATCTTCCTCAACTCATTCAACTAATCCAGATGAACACCTTGTCATCTTTGAAAACTGGATGAACTTATACAATGCTCAGGATGTAGTTCGCTGTAAAAAATTTCCCATTATTTTTCAAGGAGCTGCGATCAAATGGTATAGGAATTACCGAATGGGAACGATCTATTCTTGGAAAAAACTTACTTGCAACTTTGTGGCACAATTTTCTATTTTCAAAGATACAATTATGGACTTCAGCTTGCTAACCATCAGACAAAAGCCAAGGGAGCTAATTAACGAATTTTAAATAGATTCAACGCAGAAGCATTAAGGGCAGAAAGTACAATTGATAGAGAAAAGCATATGGCAGTTCGATCAGGGTTAATTGAACAAACCCCATTTTGAAAGACCTTTATATCAATGGGTGCAAAGATCTACAATATTTCTTTCTCTGGGCTGAGAAGTTTATTCAATTGGACGAGATGCCCCATGCTAAGAAAGAATTCCATCGAGAATCCAAGGAAGAGAAATCTAATTTTAGGTGCCTCGACAAGGGGCCAAGGGAAATTGTAAACTCGAAGGGAAGTCGAAGGAAGAGTTGTAAAATGAACTGTGCAGACCTGAGCATACCCCTCTCCTATATATATGCTAAGGTAAAAAGAAATGAGAATTTTATTGCACCTCAAAAAGTTCAGAATTCCCCAGAGCCAAATAAAGGAGGAAATTACTGCGAGTACCATAAAGCAAATGGACATGAAACTGATGAATGCTGTGTCTTGTCAGATAAAATTCAAGGCATGGTCAAGTCGGGATTTTTATAGGAGCTCGTTAAAGAAACTTGAATAACATCTTATTCAAAGTAAGAGGAAAATAATTCAACAACTCCAAAATGCAGATTCTTATCAAATCATGAGGACTAGCGACATCAGTTCAAATGTGAACTTTCTCTCTTTCTTTTTATAGCTCTTTAGCTTGATACTTAAATTTGTATTGTGCATTGATCATATACTGATTAAAATTTGAGTGTAATAACAGGTAAAAATGAAATCAAACCGAAGCACTCGACAAACTTCAGAATACTTAAAGACGACGACTCAGACGCCTAACACGAGGCAATTATCAACTATTCAGTCAACACCAAGGCTTTCCTGTAAGAAATGTTGAAGCACTGCTAAACTCAACTTAGATTTTAGAAAAAAACAACACATACCAAATCTATTTTTAGCAACCAATTTCAGAAGGAAACTTCTCAAATTATATCCTCTTAAGAAAATTATTTTCGGTCGCCCTATGGCCTGAGGGAAACAAGTACTTATTTATCTCAAAATCAGATTTATGAAACTAATTTGGGATAATATATAGCATTAGTAAATGTGCACAAAAAAAACTTCACATTGAGCAATAGTAATGCTTCAAATTCTACTAAAATCATGAGCGAAGATAAATCTATTGATACCTTTTTAAGAAAGATTTTGAAATCACAAAAAGTTCATTGGAAATCAAACTAGAGAACCTTATTCTCGACTAAAAGGCTGTTGGTTCATGAATCATGACCTCCTAGTCTCCTATTTGAGATTTGTATCTCTATTATGAAAACAACAAGAAAGTTCTTACAAAATATTGAAAAAACTCTTTCATAAAATGTAACGACCCGCCGCCTTGACCGCCTCTAGTCGGTAATTAAACCAACTAGAAACGTTCAAAATGACGGATTGTTATTTAGTTTATAACATTTAAACAGAATCAGCTACAGAATCACAGAATAGTAATCATATTTTATAAACAACTTTTCTTTTACATACAAATATCAGAGTTTACAATACATTACATTTTAATTTATACAGCGGAAACAATTTATATTTTAAAGTATAAGAAACATTTGCTGAAAACTGAAGTAAAGCTTTAATTCCCCCCCTCTCTCTAACTTCGCGGCCTGAAAATCTTCAAGCTGTAAAAATACTCGGTCTGACCCGAGCGTTTATTGCAAAACACAAAAACACTCGAGTCAGGATTAATCTTTATTCAAGTAAATAAATTTGAAATGAACTGAATAATATGGTTACAGATATGGTAAAACAGATAAATCAATTTAAAATCTATTACGGATTTTTCACATTAACAATTTCAAATTTTTAAGTTCTGACAAACACACGTGTGCACTGCCTCGCCAACACGTGTGCGAGTGTAATCACAAAGACCACAAAGATACAATAACAAGCCCGAACAGAAACAACACAGCAGGTCAAGGCAGCGAGCACAAGTACAGGCCGAAATGCACAACAGTTTCAGCAGCCCCAAATGCAACAGGGCATACAACTACAAGTATGGACAGTGCACAGATCAATAGTGCACAGGGGCAGCAGTGGCAAGACACAACTACAGTGGACAGGTATACAACAACAAGCATGAAGTATGCAAGCTCAGCAACAACTACCAGTTCCATATAACAAGCTACAATTGAAGATGAAACTGAAGACCAACTGGCTACAAATTATAGGTAAGACCAACAACAAGTTGGACTGCAACAGTCAATATGCAGACCAAAGGCACAATGCCACAGCAACTAGGAGAAAACAGAAGTGAAGACAAGTGAAACAATGATCAAGCTTCAGGATGAACAATTGCAGACAAGAGTATACATTGGAATGAAGTAGTGCAAGCATAGGTGAATGTGTCAACATATCACGTACATAACAATGCAATACCAAACTTCACAAGCAATGACCAGTGCGATGACCAAGCACTGCATTAAACATGAAACAAGACCACAACTAGGCAAACATCACATAGGATTTACAACAACTAAAACCAAGATGAATAAGACAGCAAGTCAGTGACATGCCCATCAACCAGACAGAGTTAACAACAGGGAATACACAAATTGACACAGCAAAATGATCAAGATTTGTTCCAATGTTCACAGAGACAACCCATAAGATTTGTTTTGTTTATTTTCTAAATTCACAGAGACAATACAGAACTTTCATATTAAATAGAACTTTAAACTTTGACAAATGTTCATAACCACATTTTGTTAAACCTTAAATCTTCACACTGAAAGAAATAAACTCACAGCAGCTTGCTCAACTAAATATATTCATGTATCTACCAGTATGAAATTGTGTTTTCATGCAAACACACTTGTTTCTAGAGTAAAACAGGCAAATAATTTCTACTTAAGTTTATTTAATATAAAATGTTACTCACATACAACATATTTTGTTTAAGGATTAAAAACTAAAAAAAAACACTTAGGTGGATAGTTTGAATTTTTAAATCAAGTTTAAAACCTGTAACTATAAAGATAGAGGCAAAATAAATCAAGGCAGTGCATCAAAATGACCAAGCTACACATGAATAATGCACAATTCAAACAACAGGCAAATAAAGGTCACAAATGCAAGTGCAGTTGCAGTGTGCCACCTGAGAATATACACAAGTGCAGATCAAATGCAATTATACAACAGTGGCCAAACTTATGTATGCAACAGATAAGGATGCAGACACCAAATGACCAAATGAATCAACTGCAATGCAACATATATCAGGATGCAAACAACAATGGAAATGAAGACTAGAACAACCAAGAGAACAGTGACCAGACCCAAGTGCAACAGCATGGGGTACAACTACAAGTGCAACAGCATGGGTGCAACTTGACATGCAAACTGCCACAAAACAAAGTGCATGAACACAGTAGACTACTGTTACAAAAAAAACTCAAGTGAAGCAAGTAATGCAACAGTAGCAAGTATATATGAATACAACTACAATGCAGACCAAATGTAACACCAATACAACAACAGTACCAAAAGACTCAAGTGCAAAATAATAAATGGTCTAATGGTTACCAGGCATGGGACAAACATGCAAGTTTAAATTCATAATGCAATTGTTTGCAAACAGTTTTCAAACAAGATATTTAGTAGCATCTGTACTTATCAATTTAATAACAAAATAAATATAGCATCTGTTCCTATCAATTTTTTTTTTTTTTAAACAAACAAATTTCACATAGCATTTGTTTTTATAAATTTAAAAAGAACAAATTTTTGAAAGCATCAGTGGTTATCAGTTTAAAACAAATCACAATTAGTGTCTGTTCTTACCAGTTTAAAATTGAAACCAATAACATCTGCTCTCATCAGTTTTAAGAATTAAAATCCATAGTATCTGCTCCTAACAGTTCAAAAATTTTAAAAAAATAAATGGGTAGAATCTGTGCTTACAGTTTAAATCAAAATTTATAGTATCTGTTTCTCATCAGTTCAAAATCCAAGCAAATCGAGCAAATGATAGCAACTAGCAACCAAAAATCCAACATGCAGTAACCAATCTACCCATATCAGTTTCAAATTAAATTAGCCGAGCAAAAGATAACAAAATCACCCCAAAACATAGCATGCAACCAAGGAATTCACTTCAAACAAATTCAAAAACTTGCATGAAGATTATCGTGAGCTTAGAAAACTCACATGCATTTCAAAACAGAGGGACAGTCAACATAAACAAGCATGCAAACACATTATCACTTAACAAAAACAATTTCAGGTACCAAAACATCACAACATATTATAGGCTTAAGTGATTGATTCACGGATAAACAAAGAAGAAGGTTTGGGTTCAGAGGTTTCCATATAAATATTCATTAACAAAGCAAGATCCAACACATGCAGCAACACAAAGCAAGTCAAGATTTAATAGCCTCTATTCTCATCAGATTCTTAAAATGATAGCATCTGTTCTCAACAGTAAAAAAAAAAAAAAAATTTAAATTTATAGCATCTGTTCAAATCAGTTTTTAAGAAAAACAAATTTTCAAAACAACAATCTGAAATCAAACATTTGGAAGCACCTGTTCTCATCAGGTTATTCATAGCATTTGTTTTTATCAGTTTAAATTAAAATTTAAATAGTGTCTGTTCTTACCAATTTAAAACAAATATCAAATAGCATTTATTCTTATTAGTTTAAAATCAAAAATTGAGTAGAATCTGATCTTAACAGTTCAAAAACACAACATCAGAGCAAGTGATAACGAATAGCAACCAACAATCCAACATGCAGTGAGTTATCTGTTCTTATTAGTTTAAAATTCAAATTTAACCGAGCAACTGAAAGCTAATAATCACCAAATCATAGCATGCAACCAACATTCAATCCAAACAAATTTAAACACCTGAATTAAAAATTAATCGTGAGCAGAAAACTCACCATAACAAAGTCGAAGCAGCCGAAGGGAAATAAGCCAATTTGAACGAAGGTCGAAGCCCAGATTAGATCGCAAACCCTTGTTTTGAATCGCAAGAAGCAAAACCCTAGATTAGATTGCTAGCCCTAATTTACAAAGAGGAACGGCTGCCATCATTTTTATTTTCTTTTTCTTTCGTGATTTTGCTTAGGGTTTGTGAAAATGGATAATGGAGGAAACGGGTCGAATTGAGGTAAAAAGGAAACGGCATTCAAAGGTAAATGGACCGAGATTCACAATTTCAAAGCCCAACAACACTTAACCAAATTTTATTATATATTTTTTTTCATTTTGAATTTCAATAAATTTTGTTATTTCTTTGCTTTGTTTTGTTGAATTATGTTGTTATAACTTTTCCAATGTAGTCACTTCATATTTTACGAAGTTTACAAATATGTTGTTTTAAATTTTAACTATGTATATTTACTTATCTATTTTGTATTGAATAAAATTTTATTCCTTTTTATTTTAAAGAAAAGAAAAATGTTATTTAAAACTAACCATCCATTTATAAATTTACATAAATAAAAATTCTTGTATCCAAATTATTTTCTTAAGTCATTAGTTTGAATTAAAAATACAAATTCAATATTCAATTTCAACTCCAAAGTCAAATATAAATTTTATTCAACTTTTTCTAGATTAAATTCTCAAATTTGATCGCAAAATTCATTGTTATATTGGAAATTCAGTTTAAATTATCATTCAAATATTCAAAATTAATTAAATATTCACAATTTAAATTGTTCAAAATTTACGATCGTTACAATCTCCCCTCCTTAAAAGAATTTCGTCCCGAAATTACAAGTAAGGAAAAATGATTGTTAAAATTTCACCGATATTTATATTTTACTCAATTTTATCAAGTTCAACACTTATTAAAGATGAATGAATATAGGATTCATTCTATTTGTTTTATCTCGCTAGCTTTGCTAATTAACTCTTTTGTTTATTATTTTCTACAATCAAGACACAAAAAAAAATCTTTACTAAAATTTTCAACTTACAAAACCCAAATTTTTAAATTTGAAACACTTTATATTAGAGATTTACATATTATAACTTTTCCAAAGCTGTGGACTTTCAAAACCCTTCAAAAATCCTCTTCCTTAATTCATTAGGTTGGAATTATGCGAATTCTAATTCTAGATAATTGATTTTCTATTAAAGTTCGAAAATACTTGCTAACTCGAAATTTAACAAGTCTACTGTCGTTCTTAAAGACATTAGGCATACGCTGGCCAGGCGCAAGTCTAACAATCTCCAAGTACTAAATATACTTGCTTCAATTCCCAGTGAAAATACTTTAAAAATTCTTTTAAAAATGGATATGGAAAGCACATTCCCCCATGGATCACAGTTTACTCGGCGGTTCCGCTACTATCCCAGTAGAGTCGCTTGTAACTGTGGATATCTCATCCCTTGAATTTCGCCATGGTTGTTGCCAAAGATCGCGGTTCACACGGCGGTTACGCTACTATCCCAGTAGAATCGCTCGTGACCGTAGGCATCTCGCCCCTCGAATTACGCTTTGGTTTGTAGATTGCAGTTTACACAGCGGTTACGCCACTATCCCAGTGGAATCGCTTGTAACTGTAGGCCTCTCGCCCCTCGAATTACGCTAGCACACTATACCAGTCCAAAAGGACATTCCAACTAATGGAAATACAAACAAGTGCTATGTGTTGTTGTTATTTTCAGTGGCCTTTAGTTGAAATATGTTTGCATATATGATAATATTGAGTCTGTTCTTAAGTCACAGATTTAATTCAACCTAAACAAAATTAATATCTGTTCCTATTTTACAAGCCTCTGTTTAAAATCTATAATTATAAACCACTTTAAAATTTGATGCATTTCCTATGAATTCATGTTTAAACTGGACCATTTGTAATTGCTTTGTGTATACTGCTGTTGTAGTTAAGATAAGCTATGCTTGATGATGTTTATGTTCTTTTGTCCACTTAATCCCAAAATCAAAAATCCAAATATACTAATGATTTTTGGGTCGTCGTAACGATGTTTTACGCAACATTCGTTTTGACTCAAATAAATGTGTTTAAAGAATGATTTCTTTTAAGAATGAAATATATACTTGATTTTGGTTTAAGTATATCGAATATTTTCAAAGTGTTGAAAATAAATGGATTTGTGAATTACTTATTATTGAATAAGTATGAAAATATTTTCCAATATGAAATGAAAAGTTTGAAACTTTATCTTTTAAAGATAAAGTGAGAAGTGAATGTTTGAAATTTTATCTTTTGAAGATAAATTGAAAATGAATTTGTGAAATCGATTTGAAAATCGTATATTCATAGATACTTTGGAAATGTAAATTCACTATGGAATTTATAAAAGAAAGGGGAATTTGTTAAAAATAAATATTGATTTATTTTTGAAATGTGGAAATAAATTTACGGATTTGGAACGTAAGTTTAAAATAAATCGGTAAGGATTTATTTGATTAATTTAAGTGAACCATTTGAAGTTTAAAATGGATAAATATTTGGAAATGTTTCCATTTAAGGAAATTGCTTTGAAATTTGTTTTCAAAGATTAAAAGGTGCAAAATGATTTGAATTTGTTTCAAATGGTTAAGTGTGAAAATTTTTATATCTTGTAAAGATATTATTTTTGGGAAATTTGAACAATTAGTTCAATTTGGAAATTTTCAAAGTGATTGAATTTTGAGTTAAATTGAGTTTAACTTTGACGCCCAAAAACAATTTAAGTTGAACATTGAATTTTAAATGGATGATTTGGATTGTATGTCTAACGTCGTGAATTGACGACATATCAATTGACTTTGTAACGACCCGCCGCCTTGACCGCCTCTAGTCGGTAATTAAACCAACTAGAAACGTTCAAAATGACGGATTGTTATTTAGTTTATAACATTTAAACAGAATCAGCTACAGAATCACAGAATAGTAATCATATTTTATAAACAACTTTTCTTTTATATACAAATATCAGAGTTAATACAATAAGTTACATTTTATACAGCGGAAAACAAATTTTATTAAGTACAAGAAAAATAATTTTCTGAAAAGCTTTAGTTGTGCTTTCCCCTCTCTCTCTAACTTCGCTGCGCGCAAAACTCCAAGCTGTAAAAATACTCGGTCTGACCCGAGCGTTAATTGCAAAACACAAAAACACTCGAGTCAGGATTAATCTTTATTCAAGTAAATAAATTTGAAATGAACTGAATAATATGGTTACAGATATGGTAAAACAGATAAATCAATTTAAAATCTATTACGGATTTTTCACATTAACAATTTCAAATTTTTAAGTTCTGACAAACACACGTGTGCACTGCCTCGCCAACACGTGTGCGAGTGTAATCACAAAGACCACAAAGATACAATAACAAGCCCGAACAGAAACAACACAGCAGGTCAAGGCAGCGAGCACAAGTACAGGCCGAAATGCACAACAGTTTCAGCAGCCCCAAATGCAACAGGGCATACAACTACAAGTATGGACAGTGCACAGATCAATAGTGCACAGGGGCAGCAGTGGCAAGACACAACTACAGTGGACAGGTATACAACAACAAGCATGAAGTATGCAAGCTCAGCAACAACTACCAGTTCCATATAACAAGCTACAATTGAAGATGAAACTGAAGACCAACTGGCTACAAATTATAAGTAAGACCAACAACAAGTTGGACTGCAACAGTCAATATGCAGACCAAAGGCACAATGCCACAGCAACTAGGAGAAAACAGAAGTGAAGACAAGTGAAACAATGATCAAGCTTCAGGATGAACAATTGCAGACAAGAGTATACATTGGAATGAAGTAGTGCAAGCATAGGTGAATGTGTCAACATATCACGTACATAACAATGCAATACCAAACTTCACAAGCAATGACCAGTGCGATGACCAAGCACTGCATTAAACATGAAACAAGACCACAACTAGGCAAACATCACATAGGATTTACAACAACTAAAACCAAGATGAATAAGACAGCAAGTCAGTGACATGCCCATCAACCAGACAGAGTTAACAACAGGGAATACACAAATTGACACAGCAAAATGATCAAGATTTGTTCCAATGTTCACAGAGACAACCCATAAGATTTGTTTTGTTTATTTTCTAAATTCACAGAGACAATACAGAACTTTCATATTAAATAGAACTTTAAACTTTGACAAATGTTCATAACCACATTTTGTTAAACCTTAAATCTTCACACTGAAAGAAATAAACTCACAGCAGCTTGCTCAACTAAATATATTCATGTATCTACCAGTATGAAATTGTGTTTTCATGCAAACACACTTGTTTCTAGAGTAAAACAGGCAAATAATTTCTACTTAAGTTTATTTAATATAAAATGTTACTCACATACAACATATTTTGTTTAAGGATTAAAAACTAAAAAAAAACACTTAGGTGGATAGTTTGAATTTTTAAATCAAGTTTAAAACCTGTAACTATAAAGATAGAGGCAAAATAAATCAAGGCAGTGCATCAAAATGACCAAGCTACACATGAATAATGCACAATTCAAACAACAGGCAAATAAAGGTCACAAATGCAAGTGCAGTTGCAGTGTGCCACCTGAGAATATACACAAGTGCAGATCAAATGCAATTATACAACAGTGGCCAAACTTATGTATGCAACAGATAAGGATGCAGACACCAAATGACCAAATGAATCAACTGCAATGCAACATATATCAGGATGCAAACAACAATGGAAATGAAGACTAGAACAACCAAGAGAACAGTGACCAGACCCAAGTGCAACAGCATGGGGTACAACTACAAGTGCAACAGCATGGATGCAACTTGACATGCAAACTGCCACAAACCAAAGTGCATGAACACAGTAGACTACTGTTACAAAAAAAAAACTCAAGTGAAGCAAGTAATGCAACAGTAGCAAGTATATATGAATACAACTACAATGCAGACCAAATGCAACACCAATACAACAACAGTACCAAAAGACTCAAGTGCAAAATAATAAATGGTCTAATGGTTACCAGGCATGGGACAAACATGCAAGTTTAAATTCATAATGCAATTGTTTGCAAACAGTTTTCAAACAAGATATTTAGTAGCATCTGTACTTATCAATTTAATAACAAAATAAATATAGCATCTGTTCTTATCAATTTTTAAAACAAACACCAATAGCACATGTTCCTATCAATTTTAAAACAAACACAAATAGCACATGTTCCTATCAATTTTAAAACAAACACAAATAGCACATGTTCCTATCAATTTTAAAACAAACACAAATAGTCAGGTAGCATTTGTTCTAATCAATTTAAAAATTAAGACTGGGCAGCATCTGTTCTTACAAATTTAAATTTTAAAAGAAATCAAAAAAACATTTGCTCCTAACAGTTCAAAAACTAAATCAAATGGGTAGAATCTGTTCTTATAGTTTAAAATAATTACTAGCATCTGTTTCTACCAATTTAAAATCCAAGTAAATCGAGCAAATAACAGCAACTAGCACAAAAATTCAACATGCAGTCACAAATCTGAGCATATCAGTTTTAAAAATTAAATTAGCCGAGCCAAAGATAATCAAATCGCCCCAAAAACATAGCATGCAACCAAGGAATTCACTTCAAACAAATTCAAAAACTTGCATGAAGATTATCGTGAGCTTAGAAAACTCACATGCATTTCAAAACAGAGGGACAGTCAACATAAACAAGCATGCAAACACATTATCACTTAACAAAAACAATTTCAGGTACCAAAATATCACAACATATTATAGGCTTAAGTGATTGATTCACGGATAAACAAAGAAGAAGGTTTGGGTTCAGAGGTTTCCATATAAATATTCATTAACAAAGCAAGATCCAACACATGCAGCAACACAAAGCAAGTCAAGATTTAATAGCCTCTATTCTCATCAGATTCTTAAAATGATAGCATCTGTTCTCAACAGTAAAAAAAAATTTAAATTTATAGCATCTGTTCAAATCAGTTTTTAAGAAAAACAAATTTTCAAAACAACAATCTGAAATCAAACATTTGGAAGCACCTGTTCTCATCAGGTTATTCATAGCATTTGTTTTTATCAGTTTAAATTAAAATTTAAGTAGTGTCTGTTCTTACCAATTTAAAACAAATATCAAATAGCATTTATTCTTATTAGTTTAAAATCAAAAATTGAGTAGAATCTGATCTTAACAGTTCAAAAACACAACATCAGAGCAAGTGATAACGAATAGCAACCAACAATCCAACATGCAGTGAGTTATCTGTTCTTATTAGTTTAAAATTCAAATTTAACCGAGCAACTGAAAGCTAATAATCACCAAATCATAGCATGCAACCAACATTCAATCCAAACAAATTTAAACACCTGAATTAAAAATTAATCGTGAGCAGAAAACTCACCATAACAAAGTCGAAGCAGCCGAAGGGAAATAAGCCAAGTTGAACGAAGGTCGAAGCCCAGATTAGATCGCAAACCCTTGTTTTGAATCGCAAGAAGCAAAACCCTAGATTAGATTGCTAGCCCTAATTTACAAAGAGGAACGGCTGCCATCATTTTTATTTTCTTTTTCTTTCGTGATTTTGCTTAGGGTTTGTGAAAATGGATAATGGAGGAAACGGGTCGAATTGAGGTAAAAAGGAAACGGCATTCAAAGGTAAATGGACCGAGATTCACAATTTCAAAGCCCAACAACACTTAACCAAATTTTATTATATATTTTTTTTCATTTTGAATTTCAATAAATTTTGTTATTTCTTTGCTTTGTTTTGTTGAATTATGTTGTTATAACTTTTCCAATGTAGTCACTTCATATTTTACGAAGTTTACAAATATGTTGTTTTAAATTTTAACTATGTATATTTACTTATCTATTTTGTATTGAATAAAATTTTATTCCTTTTTATTTTAAAGAAAAGAAAAATGTTATTTAAAACTAACCATCCATTTATAAATTTACATAAATAAAAATTCTTGTATCCAAATTATTTTCTTAAGTCATTAGTTTGAATTAAAAATACAAATTCAATATTCAATTTCAACTCCAAAGTCAAATATAAATTTTATTCAACTTTTTCTAGATTAAATTCTCAAATTTGATCGCAAAATTCATTGTTATATTGGAAATTCAGTTTAAATTATCATTCAAATATTCAAAATTAATTAAATATTCACAATTTAAATTGTTCAAAATTTACGATCGTTACAATCTCCCCTCCTTAAAAGAATTTCGTCCCGAAATTACAAGTAAGGAAAAATGATTGTTAAAATTTCACCGATATTTATATTTTACTCAATTTCCAAAAATAATTCTAATTTTCAAATACCTTTTATTTTAAAGAAAACAATTTTAAACTTCTTTAGATTTGAAAACACTCCCTTTAAAGTGATTCTAGTAACTATTCATATTAAACGCCATAAACTAAGCTTTGTGTACCAAAGCTCTGATACCACTTTGTAACGACCCGCCGCCTTGACCGCCTCTAGTCGGTAATTAAACCAACTAGAAACGTTCAAAATGACGGATTGTTATTTAGTTTATAACATTTAAACAGAATCAGCTACAGAATCACAGAATAGTAATCATATTTTATAAACAACTTTTCTTTTATATACAAATATCAGAGTTAATACAATAAGTTACATTTTATACAGCGGAAAACAAATTTTATTAAGTACAAGAAAAATAATTTTCTGAAAAGCTTTAGTTGTGCTTTCCCCTCTCTCTCTAACTTCGCTGCGCGCAAAACTCCAAGCTGTAAAAATACTCGGTCTGACCCGAGCGTTAATTGCAAAACACAAAAACACTCGAGTCAGGATTAATCTTTATTCAAGTAAATAAATTTGAAATGAACTGAATAATATGGTTACAGATATGGTAAAACAGATAAATCAATTTAAAATCTATTACGGATTTTTCACATTAACAATTTCAAATTTTTAAGTTCTGACAAACACACGTGTGCACTGCCTCGCCAACACGTGTGCGAGTGTAATCACAAAGACCACAAAGATACAATAACAAGCCCGAAAAGAAACAACACAGCAGGTCAAGGCAGCGAGCACAAGTACAGGCCGAAATGCACAACAGTTTCAGCAGCCCCAAATGCAACAGGGCATACAACTACAAGTATGGACAGTGCACAGATCAATAGTGCACAGGGGCAGCAGTGGCAAGACACAACTACAGTGGACAGGTATACAACAACAAGCATGAAGTATGCAAGCTCAGCAACAACTACCAGTTCCATATAACAAGCTACAATTGAAGATGAAACTGAAGACCAACTGGCTACAAATTATAAGTAAGACCAACAACAAGTTGGACTGCAACAGTCAATATGCAGACCAAAGGCACAATGCCACAGCAACTAGGAGAAAACAGAAGTGAAGACAAGTGAAACAATGATCAAGCTTCAGGATGAACAATTGCAGACAAGAGTATACATTGGAATGAAGTAGTGCAAGCATAGGTGAATGTGTCAA
The DNA here is from genome assembly GCA_030765085.1 of Allium cepa. Lineage (NCBI taxonomy): Eukaryota > Viridiplantae > Streptophyta > Magnoliopsida > Asparagales > Amaryllidaceae > Allium > Allium cepa. The sequence continues at coordinate 564,123,126 of CM060939.1, forward strand.
CATATCACGTACATAACAATGCAATACCAAACTTCACAAGCAATGACCAGTGCGATGACCAAGCACTGCATTAAACATGAAACAAGACCACAACTAGGCAAACATCACATAGGATTTACAACAACTAAAACCAAGATGAATAAGACAGCAAGTCAGTGACATGCCCATCAACCAGACAGAGTTAACAACAGGGAATACACAAATTGACACAGCAAAATGATCAAGATTTGTTCCAATGTTCACAGAGACAACCCATAAGATTTGTTTTGTTTATTTTCTAAATTCACAGAGACAATACAGAACTTTCATATTAAATAGAACTTTAAACTTTGACAAATGTTCATAACCACATTTTGTTAAACCTTAAATCTTCACACTGAAAGAAATAAACTCACAGCAGCTTGCTCAACTAAATATATTCATGTATCTACCAGTATGAAATTGTGTTTTCATGCAAACACACTTGTTTCTAGAGTAAAACAGGCAAATAATTTCTACTTAAGTTTATTTAATATAAAATGTTACTCACATACAACATATTTTGTTTAAGGATTAAAAACTAAAAAAAAACACTTAGGTGGATAGTTTGAATTTTTAAATCAAGTTTAAAACCTGTAACTATAAAGATAGAGGCAAAATAAATCAAGGCAGTGCATCAAAATGACCAAGCTACACATGAATAATGCACAATTCAAACAACAGGCAAATAAAGGTCACAAATGCAAGTGCAGTTGCAGTGTGCCACCTGAGAATATACACAAGTGCAGATCAAATGCAATTATACAACAGTGGCCAAACTTATGTATGCAACAGATAAGGATGCAGACACCAAATGACCAAATGAATCAACTGCAATGCAACATATATCAGGATGCAAACAACAATGGAAATGAAGACTAGAACAACCAAGAGAACAGTGACCAGACCCAAGTGCAACAGCATGGGGTACAACTACAAGTGCAACAGCATGGATGCAACTTGACATGCAAACTGCCACAAACCAAAGTGCATGAACACAGTAGACTACTGTTACAAAAAAAAAACTCAAGTGAAGCAAGTAATGCAACAGTAGCAAGTATATATGAATACAACTACAATGCAGACCAAATGCAACACCAATACAACAACAGTACCAAAAGACTCAAGTGCAAAATAATAAATGGTCTAATGGTTACCAGGCATGGGACAAACATGCAAGTTTAAATTCATAATGCAATTGTTTGCAAACAGTTTTCAAACAAGATATTTAGTAGCATCTGTACTTATCAATTTAATAACAAAATAAATATAGCATCTGTTCTTATCAATTTTTAAAACAAACACCAATAGCACATGTTCCTATCAATTTTAAAACAAACACAAATAGCACATGTTCCTATCAATTTTAAAACAAACACAAATAGCACATGTTCCTATCAATTTTAAAACAAACACAAATAGTCAGGTAGCATTTGTTCTAATCAATTTAAAAATTAAGACTGGGCAGCATCTGTTCTTACAAATTTAAATTTTAAAAGAAATCAAAAAAACATTTGCTCCTAACAGTTCAAAAACTAAATCAAATGGGTAGAATCTGTTCTTATAGTTTAAAATAATTACTAGCATCTGTTTCTACCAATTTAAAATCCAAGTAAATCGAGCAAATAACAGCAACTAGCACAAAAATTCAACATGCAGTCACAAATCTGAGCATATCAGTTTTAAAAATTAAATTAGCCGAGCCAAAGATAATCAAATCGCCCCAAAAACATAGCATGCAACCAAGGAATTCACTTCAAACAAATTCAAAAACTTGCATGAAGATTATCGTGAGCTTAGAAAACTCACATGCATTTCAAAACAGAGGGACAGTCAACATAAACAAGCATGCAAACACATTATCACTTAACAAAAACAATTTCAGGTACCAAAATATCACAACATATTATAGGCTTAAGTGATTGATTCACGGATAAACAAAGAAGAAGGTTTGGGTTCAGAGGTTTCCATATAAATATTCATTAACAAAGCAAGATCCAACACATGCAGCAACACAAAGCAAGTCAAGATTTAATAGCCTCTATTCTCATCAGATTCTTAAAATGATAGCATCTGTTCTCAACAGTAAAAAAAAATTTAAATTTATAGCATCTGTTCAAATCAGTTTTTAAGAAAAACAAATTTTCAAAACAACAATCTGAAATCAAACATTTGGAAGCACCTGTTCTCATCAGGTTATTCATAGCATTTGTTTTTATCAGTTTAAATTAAAATTTAAGTAGTGTCTGTTCTTACCAATTTAAAACAAATATCAAATAGCATTTATTCTTATTAGTTTAAAATCAAAAATTGAGTAGAATCTGATCTTAACAGTTCAAAAACACAACATCAGAGCAAGTGATAACGAATAGCAACCAACAATCCAACATGCAGTGAGTTATCTGTTCTTATTAGTTTAAAATTCAAATTTAACCGAGCAACTGAAAGCTAATAATCACCAAATCATAGCATGCAACCAACATTCAATCCAAACAAATTTAAACACCTGAATTAAAAATTAATCGTGAGCAGAAAACTCACCATAACAAAGTCGAAGCAGCCGAAGGGAAATAAGCCAAGTTGAACGAAGGTCGAAGCCCAGATTAGATCGCAAACCCTTGTTTTGAATCGCAAGAAGCAAAACCCTAGATTAGATTGCTAGCCCTAATTTACAAAGAGGAACGGCTGCCATCATTTTTATTTTCTTTTTCTTTCGTGATTTTGCTTAGGGTTTGTGAAAATGGATAATGGAGGAAACGGGTCGAATTGAGGTAAAAAGGAAACGGCATTCAAAGGTAAATGGACCGAGATTCACAATTTCAAAGCCCAACAACACTTAACCAAATTTTATTATATATTTTTTTTCATTTTGAATTTCAATAAATTTTGTTATTTCTTTGCTTTGTTTTGTTGAATTATGTTGTTATAACTTTTCCAATGTAGTCACTTCATATTTTACGAAGTTTACAAATATGTTGTTTTAAATTTTAACTATGTATATTTACTTATCTATTTTGTATTGAATAAAATTTTATTCCTTTTTATTTTAAAGAAAAGAAAAATGTTATTTAAAACTAACCATCCATTTATAAATTTACATAAATAAAAATTCTTGTATCCAAATTATTTTCTTAAGTCATTAGTTTGAATTAAAAATACAAATTCAATATTCAATTTCAACTCCAAAGTCAAATATAAATTTTATTCAACTTTTTCTAGATTAAATTCTCAAATTTGATCGCAAAATTCATTGTTATATTGGAAATTCAGTTTAAATTATCATTCAAATATTCAAAATTAATTAAATATTCACAATTTAAATTGTTCAAAATTTACGATCGTTACAATGTGATACCACTTTGTAACGACCCGCCGCCTTGACCGCCTCTAGTCGGTAATTAAACCAACTAGAAACGTTCAAAATGACGGATTGTTATTTAGTTTATAACATTTAAACAGAATCAGCTACAGAATCACAGAATAGTAATCATATTTTATAAACAAACTTTTCTTTTATATACAAATATCAGAGTTTACAATACATTACATTTTATACAGCGGAAACAATTTATAAATTTAAGTACAAGAGAAAAAATTTTAGCTAAAACTTTAGTGGTGCTGAAATCCCCCTCTCTCTAACTTCGCTGCGAGCAAATCTTTAAGCTGCAAAAATACTCGGTCTGACCCGAGCGTTATTGCAAAACACAAAAACACTCGAGTCAGGATTAATCTTTATTCAAGTAAATAAATTTGAAATGAACTGAAATAAATGGTTACAGAGATGGTGAAACAAATGAATCGGTCTAATCTATTATGGACTTTACATTAACAATTTCAATTTTTTAAATTCTGTCAAACGTGTGTGGCTGTAGTACACACGTATGTTTACACACATGTGCACTGCCTTGCCGACACGTATGCAAGTGCAATCACAAAGACCACAAAGATACAATAACAAGCCAGAACAGAAACAACACAGCAGGTCAAAGGCAGAGAGCACAAGTACAGGCCGCAATGCACAACAATTTCAGCAGCCCCAAATACAACTACAAGCACAAGGCATATCAACAACCATAGAATCAACATGTATGCACAACAACCCAGCTACACAAGTAGTGCAGACCACAAGGCTGAGGTAATAGAACTCAAATACAAACCCAAGTGCTCAGTGCAGACTACACAATCAGTGCCACAACTCAATGCCAACAATATGGACTGGACAGTGCCAATTTGAACAAGTATACATGTATCAGAGGGAACTGGGAACTGTGTGCACAGGGAAAACACTACACAGTTCAAATGGAATGCAAACATGTATCAGAGGATATGTACAGTAATAGGCAGTGACCAACACAAGTGACGGTGTCAATTTGAACGAGTATACATGTATCTGAGGGAACTGGCTACAAAATTTTAAGTAAGACCAACAACAAGTTGGACTGCAACAGTCAATATGCAGACCATACCAGCAAAGAACCATAAATACAAGTAGAGAGCAAGCTACAAAATACATATGCAACATCACTACAGACTGCAACATGCACAGAGAAGTGAATGGACATGCAAACTGCCACAAACCAAAGTGCATGAACACAGGGAAGACTTAAATGAAGACTGAATACATCAGGCATGCAAAATGGAATGGATATGAAGACTGAACATATCAAAGTTTTGGAAATACAAGGTGTTCAAAATGAACACAGTAAGCTTCAGTTACAAAACTTAAGTGAAACAAGTAATGCAACAGTAGCAAGTACAACATGACAGTATAAAAGTATCACAAGTTCAAGTGCAGATGGAACAAACAAGTTTCATTTGAAACCTAAGTTTTAAACAGAGGCTAGATTAAGTGGTTTTGAGTTTAAATCAAAACTTTAGAGAAACTGAAGTTATAGACATAGAGTATTCTGGAAATAACAACACAAAAGAACCTGGAAAAGCATACAGTGATTTCCAAAGCAAAAGAAAAAAATATACAAATCAAACAGAGCTTCAGTTTTCAACTCAGTTCAAAGCAAAATGTTAATCTGGAAATCAATTCAAGTAGTAATGCACTCTCAGGAAAACAGTTTTCAAAAGAAGAAAATGGAGTGCAAGGCAAAAATGAATTTTGTTTCAAACAGCAGTTCATCCTAGAGACAAAATCCAGTAAGAATTCTTTTCAAATCATTAGTTATAAACAGAAGATTTAATCAGAGGATTCCCTACATTTGTTTTGCTTGAATAAGATTTTTTTTTAAACTTAAATTAATGTTTAAACAAGCATATCATGTTCAAACCTTAAATCCTAACAAGGAACTGATCAGAAGATTTGAATTCTTCTTCTATTCTTACTCTCTGTAGTTTAAAACAGAGAAGAGCAATCCAAGTAAATACAGGCACAAGTCATTTAATTCATACACACAGATCATATACTTATATATACTCATGCAAGCATCAATTATATCAGAAATTTGTCAAGCAAAATATAACTAACCACTTAAGTTATAATTAAAATGTTCATTCACCTAGCAGTTTAAAACAGAGAAGCTACTTGATGCTTACTAACATTTTAATAAATTGTTTTACACCATCACAACCTACTTCCATTTGAGCATCCCATGCTAAAGATAATCAGATAAATGGATTTACTTTTTCCCCTTTTTAACATATTATTCATATGTGCACATTTTCAAACAGAGAGACATTTTGATATTTCATTCACATGCAAACAAATTTTAAACAAGTATACTTAGTTCAATCACATGCAAAAATGGGAATGCAGACAGGAACAACATGGATGAAGTACTAACAGTACATACAAAATGGAGATGAAGACTTGAACACCCAGGAAAACAATGACCAGACCAAAGTGCAACAGCATGGATACAACTTGACATGGAAACTGAAACATATCAGATAATGCAAATTGAAACAGAAGTTTCGAGTCAAATATGAAGACCACAAGTGAAGTGAATCAACTGCAATGCAACACATACCAGGATGCAAACAATAATGACATGAAGAGTAGAACAATCAGGAGAGCAGAGACCAGACCCAAGTGCAACAGGCATGAAACAAATCATGTCGAAGATAATTCACAAAGTAAGCAAGTGCAGACAACAGGGAGCAACAGCACAATCCCGAAACACCCCAAATACATAGATCAACAGATTTTGGCAAACACCCAAGTTACAGAAAATTTTCCAATTCATATCCAATTCAAATCTAAAAATCATAATTTTCATTTTAAAAATCATGTTTACCCAGACCAATTCAGGCTATGTATTTGGATAAGAGAATTGTAATGATTGATTTTAACATATATATATATATTTTACTGCAAATTTTAATTTCCAGTTACTATATATATACATAAAACATGTTTACACTATTTTTAAATTCACGTTCAAGTTTAAACAAACTAAATTTGTTTTGGAACTAAGGTCTAACAAAGATCAAAGAGAAGATTTTGAATTTAGATAAAAAAACTTAAACCTGAACTGAGAACAGAGATATTCAAGAACAACAGTCATGCATGCTTTCAAACAGATTCATATACATATGCAACACATTCAATATACATATGCAACACATTCATATACATAACTAATACATATATATATATATATTCATGCAAACATAAGCATTTCAGAAATCTATATAAGCAACAGATCGTTATTTCTCAAGATTTTTAAGTTGATGTTTACTCACTAGCATAATTATAGGAATGAATCAGGAATGAAAGTTTGTTTACTGGTTTTAAAACAAAGGGGCTGCACTGTTTAAGCATGAGACAGCATTTTCAAACTTAAGTGAACATGCAAGATCAATCTTTCAACAGCAAGCATAACAGAAGTGCAAGCATAGGTGAATGTGCCAACATATCACGTACATAACAATGCAATACCAAACTTCACAAGCAATGACCAGTGCGATGACCAAGCACTGCATTAAACATGAAACAAGACCACAACTAGGCAAACATCACATAGGATTTACAACAACTAAAACCAAGATGAATAAGACAGCAAGTCAGTGACATGCCCATCAACCAGACAGAGTTAACAACAGGGAATACACAAATTGACACAGCAAAATGATCAAGATTTGTTCCAATGTTCACAGAGACAACCCATAAGATTTGTTTTGTTTATTTTCTAAATTCACAGAGACAATACAGAACTTTCATATTAAATAGAACTTTAAACTTTGACAAATGTTCATAACCACATTTTGTTAAACCTTAAATCTTCACACTGAAAGAAATAAACTCACAGCAGCTTGCTCAACTAAATATATTCATGTATCTACCAGTATGAAATTGTGTTTTCATGCAAACACACTTGTTTCTAGAGTAAAACAGGCAAATAATTTCTACTTAAGTTTATTTAATATAAAATGTTACTCACATACAACATATTTTGTTTAAGGATTAAAAACTAAAAAAAAACACTTAGGTGGATAGTTTGAATTTTTAAATCAAGTTTAAAACCTGTAACTATAAAGATAGAGGCAAAATAAATCAAGGCAGTGCATCAAAATGACCAAGCTACACATGAATAATGCACAATTCAAACAACAGGCAAATAAAGGTCACAAATGCAAGTGCAGTTGCAGTGTGCCACCTGAGAATATACACAAGTGCAGATCAAATGCAATTATACAACAGTGGCCAAACTTATGTATGCAACAGATAAGGATGCAGACACCAAATGACCAAATGAATCAACTGCAATGCAACATATATCAGGATGCAAACAACAATGGAAATGAAGACTAGAACAACCAAGAGAACAGTGACCAGACCCAAGTGCAACAGCATGGGGTACAACTACAAGTGCAACAGCATGGATGCAACTTGACATGCAAACTGCCACAAACCAAAGTGCATGAACACAGTAGACTACTGTTACAAAAAAAAAACTCAAGTGAAGCAAGTAATGCAACAGTAGCAAGTATATATGAATACAACTACAATGCAGACCAAATGCAACACCAATACAACAACAGTACCAAAAGACTCAAGTGCAAAATAATAAATGGTCTAATGGTTACCAGGCATGGGACAAACATGCAAGTTTAAATTCATAATGCAATTGTTTGCAAACAGTTTTCAAACAAGATATTTAGTAGCATCTGTACTTATCAATTTAATAACAAAATAAATATAGCATCTGTTCTTATCAATTTTTAAAACAAACACCAATAGCACATGTTCCTATCAATTTTAAAACAAACACAAATAGCACATGTTCCTATCAATTTTAAAACAAACACAAATAGCACATGTTCCTATCAATTTTAAAACAAACACAAATAGTCAGGTAGCATTTGTTCTAATCAATTTAAAAATTAAGACTGGGCAGCATCTGTTCTTACAAATTTAAATTTTAAAAGAAATCAAAAAAACATTTGCTCCTAACAGTTCAAAAACTAAATCAAATGGGTAGAATCTGTTCTTATAGTTTAAAATAATTACTAGCATCTGTTTCTACCAATTTAAAATCCAAGTAAATCGAGCAAATAACAGCAACTAGCACAAAAATTCAACATGCAGTCACAAATCTGAGCATATCAGTTTTAAAAATTAAATTAGCCGAGCCAAAGATAATCAAATCGCCCCAAAAACATAGCATGCAACCAAGGAATTCACTTCAAACAAATTCAAAAACTTGCATGAAGATTATCGTGAGCTTAGAAAACTCACATGCATTTCAAAACAGAGGGACAGTCAACATAAACAAGCATGCAAACACATTATCACTTAACAAAAACAATTTCAGGTACCAAAACATCACAACATATTATAGGCTTAAGTGATTGATTCACGGATAAACAAAGAAGAAGGTTTGGGTTCAGAGGTTTCCATATAAATATTCATTAACAAAGCAAGATCCAACACATGCAGCAACACAAAGCAAGTCAAGATTTAATAGCCTCTATTCTCATCAGATTCTTAAAATGATAGCATCTGTTCTCAACAGTAAAAAAAAAAAAAAAAAAAATTTAAATTTATAGCATCTGTTCAAATCAGTTTTTAAGAAAAACAAATTTTCAAAACAACAATCTGAAATCAAACATTTGGAAGCACCTGTTCTCATCAGGTTATTCATAGCATTTGTTTTTATCAGTTTAAATTAAAATTTAAATAGTGTCTGTTCTTACCAATTTAAAACAATATCAAATAGCATTTATTCTTATTAGTTTAAAATCAAAAATTGAGTAGAATCTGATCTTAACAGTTCAAAAACACAACATCAGAGCAAGTGATAACGAATAGCAACCAACAATCCAACATGCAGTGAGTTATCTGTTCTTATTAGTTTAAAATTCAAATTTAACCGAGCAACTGAAAGCTAATAATCACCAAATCATAGCATGCAACCAACATTCAATCCAAACAAATTTAAACACCTGAATTAAAAATTAATCGTGAGCAGAAAACTCACATAACAAAGTCGAAGCAGCCGAAGGGAAATAAGCCAATTTGAACGAAGGTCGAAGCCCAGATTAGATCGCAAACCCTTGTTTTGAATCGCAAGAAGCAAAACCCTAGATTAGATTGCTAGCCCTAATTTACAAAGAGGAACGGCTGCCATCATTTTTATTTTCTTTTTCTTTCGTGATTTTGCTTAGGGTTTGTGAAAATGGATAATGGAGGAAACGGGTCGAATTGAGGTAAAAAGGAAACGGCATTCAAAGGTAAATGGACCGAGATTCACAATTTCAAAGCCCAACAACACTTAACCAAATTTTATTATATATTTTTTTTCATTTTGAATTTCAATAAATTTTGTTATTTCTTTGCTTTGTTTTGTTGAATTATGTTGTTATAACTTTTCCAATGTAGTCACTTCATATTTTACGAAGTTTACAAATATGTTGTTTTAAATTTTAACTATGTATATTTACTTATCTATTTTGTATTGAATAAAATTTTATTCCTTTTTATTTTAAAGAAAAGAAAAATGTTATTTAAAACTAACCATCCATTTATAAATTTACATAAATAAAAATTCTTGTATCCAAATTATTTTCTTAAGTCATTAGTTTGAATTAAAAATACAAATTCAATATTCAATTTCAACTCCAAAGTCAAATATAAATTTTATTCAACTTTTTCTAGATTAAATTCTCAAATTTGATCGCAAAATTCATTGTTATATTGGAAATTCAGTTTAAATTATCATTCAAATATTCAAAATTAATTAAATATTCACAATTTAAATTGTTCAAAATTTACGATCGTTACAATCTCCCCTCCTTAAAAGAATTTCGTCCCGAAATTACAAGTAAGGAAAAATGATTGTTAAAATTTCACCGATATTTATATTTTACTCAATTTTATCAAGTTCAACACTTATTAAAGATGAATGAATATAGGATTCATTCTATTTGTTTTATCTCGCTAGCTTTGCAGTCTGTAGTGATGTTGCATATGTATTTTGTAGCTTGCTCTCTACTTGTATTTATGGTTCTTTGCTGGTATGGTCTGCATATTGACTGTTGCAGTCCAACTTGTTGTTGGTCTTACTTAAAATTTTGTAGCCAGTTCCCTCAGATACATGTATACTCGTTCAAATTGACACCGTCACTTGTGTTGGTCACTGCCTATTACTGTACATATCCTCTGATACATGTTTGCATTCCATTTGAACTGTGTAGTGTTTTCCCTGTGCACACAGTTCCCAGTTCCCTCTGATACATGTATACTTGTTCAAATTGGCACTGTCCAGTCCATATTGTTGGCATTGAGTTGTGGCACTGATTGTGTAGTCTGCACTGAGCACTTGGGTTTGTATTTGAGTTCTATTACCTCAGCCTTGTGGTCTGCACTACTTGTGTAGCTGGGTTGTTGTGCATACATGTTGATTCTATGGTTGTTGATATGCCTTGTGCTTGTAGTTGTATTTGGGGCTGCTGAAATTGTTGTGCATTGCGGCCTGTACTTGTGCTCTCTGCCTTTGACCTGCTGTGTTGTTTCTGTTCTGGCTTGTTATTGTATCTTTGTGGTCTTTGTGATTGCACTTGCATACGTGTCGGCAAGGCAGTGCACATGTGTGTAAACATACGTGTGTACTACAGCCACACACGTTTGACAGAATTTAAAAAATTGAAATTGTTAATGTAAAGTCCATAATAGATCAGACCGAGTATTTTTGCAGCTTAAAGATTTGCTCGCAGCGAAGTTAGAGAGAGGGGGATTTCAGCACCACTAAAGTTTTAGCTAAAATTTTTTCTCTTGTACTTAAATTTATAAATTGTTTCCGCTGTATAAAATGTAATGTATTGTAAACTCTGATATTTGTATATAAAAGAAAAGTTTGTTTATAAAATATGATTACTATTCTGTGATTCTGTAGCTGATTCTGTTTAAATGTTATAAACTAAATAACAATCCGTCATTTTGAACGTTTCTAGTTGGTTTAATTACCGACTAGAGGCGGTCAAGGCGCCCCCTCCCCTTTATTCATTCGTTCATTTCTAAACCCTAGTTCTAAAATAACATACGAGAAATAATGGCGGCCTCTCAAAAATCATCTTTCGTTCCTTCTTCATTCGTTCTGCTTTGCAAAATTAGGGCTTTCGTGAAAATTGGGGATGCCGCGACTTCAAATTGTTCGACTACTTCGAATTTTGGTCGAGCTCGAGTATGCTTCGGCTGCTTCGATTTTGCAATTGTGAGTTTCTAGCTCACGATTAATCTTCATGCAAGTGCTTATATTTGGTTGGATCGAATATTGGTTGCATGCTATGTTTTGGGGTGATTTTGTTATCTTTTGCTCGGCTAATTTAATTTGAAACTGATATGGGTAGATTGGCTACTGCATGTTGGATTTTCGGTTGCTATTTGCTGTCATTTGCTCGATTTGCTTGAATTGTTAAACTGTTAAGAACAGATGGTACCCAATTTTAAACTGATAACCATTGACGCTTTCAAAAATTTGTTCTTTTTAAATTTATAAAAACAAATGCTATTTGATTTTTGTTTTAAATTGATAAAACAGATGCTGCCCAGTTTTAATTTTTAAATTGATTTGAACAAATGCTACCTGATAATTTGTTTTATTTTAAACTGATGAGAACAGATGCTTCCAAATTTCTTTGATTTCAGATGTTGTTTAAAAGATTTAGTTCCTAAAGTTTGGTTTAAACTGATGTTTAAATCACCAAATTGGGAATATCACTGATAAATATCAACTACATAACCTCTGAGCTCGTACGTCTCAGAGAAGGGTGTTAAGCTAAGAGAATAAATTCTCCGCCACCAGGCAGAAATGTATTTGATAGAAATCAGTTAACATCTCAAAGTGTAATGTCGGACATACAACCATTCAAGTCTGTCCCGGGTTCGAACAGAACCGAAGGCACTTCCGAAGAAGCCCTTGCAAATCCGGATAATCCCTAATCACGTCCGGACTTCCCATCACATATGAAGATCTCTATACCGGGGATCAGCCAGTGCAGAGACAATCGATGAGTTACCCTTTTGTTTTCGGAAATATCCGGATTTGCAAGGGCTTCTTCGGAAGTGCCTTCGGTTCTGTTCGAACCCGGGACAGTTCGCTTGTAACTGTAGTTAAGATTTAGCTTTAGAGAGTCATGAAATATTCAATTTCAACTCCACCGTACTTGAATGCCGGAGATTCAAACGTTGAAATTCGAGTCGCGCCGGAGCTTATAACACATTAAGTAAATAACACAGCGGAAGAAATCTCCAAAATAGTCTTCAAGAAAGAACTCCAGTATCAGCAATCTCCATCTCCAAAGCACCAATCCAGAAATAGCTCGAACTCCAAATCAAGATGAAGAGAAACAACTCGATCCAAAATGCGATTGCCAAATCCTAAAGCTGAAAGCTATCGAATCTACACCTACTATAGATTATCTGAAAATCCAAACTCTAGACTGCCCGTGTGGGAAAATAGTGGGCACCCAGAGTTTAGAAAAGGAATAATAAACTCCAGGTCAGTCATGGGACTGGTATGAGCAAACAAAAACATTTGGTCTTTTAAAAACAAACAAGAGATTTTTAAATTTGAAATCCGCAATGCTTTTTGGAAAATGAAACTACCATAAGGCCTCCCGGCACACACACAATGCAAACGCACACATGGGGGAGATTTCTCCTTATGATAGTCAAACATGCTTACTACGAGAAAAATTCTTTGATATTATTACTAGTGCATAGTGGAAAATCTTTCGAAAGTATAATATAAATCCTAGCCAGCATAGGTACCATGATATTATGCCTACTATAGCTGCCATGTTAAATGGCAGGTTCTACAACTAAAACCGTACATGGCACGTAATTGAAGAATGGATTTCCAACAAATGGTCAGGCTAAGGAACTTCCTATTGCCACATGGGAACGCCTCTGGCGGGACGCCCCGAGAACTAACGTTACGGTTAGATCTCTGCCAACACAAGGCCGGGTTACCTCTATAACTAGGTAACTACTACACGAATATGCCATCCCCCGGTCCTTTGGGACCTTTATCCGAGAGCTCTCCAACAACAACATCACACAGTAATAATATAGTGTGTCCACATGAGTAAGTATCTGGGCTCCATACCATGATACCACCCTTTTCCAGAAGGGAATGACATACCCTAAAGGGCGCGACCCTCATAACCTTGCCGCATATTCCTGTTTCGACCATTTCCGGGGAGTGAGGTCCTGATGAAGTCTCGTCCACAAAGCTACGCTTTGTGCAACAAAGCCATGCTTTGGGTCCACAGATGACCAAAGCAAAGATCACAAGGATAAATGATTAACAAATGATCATATCACAAACAATCAACCAATGATCATCACACAGCAGCACTCAGCATGTCACATTACCAAATTGGGAATATGTCACTGATAAATATCAACTACATAACCTCTGAGCTCATACGTCTCAGAGAAGGGTGTTAAGCTAAGAGAATAAATTCTCCGCCACCAAGCAGAAATGTATTTGATAGAAATCAGATAACATCTCAAAGTGTAATGTCGGACATACAACCATACAAGTCTGTTCCGGGTTCGAACAGAACCGAAGGCACTTCCGAAGAAGCCCTTGCAAATCCGGGTATCCCCAATCCCGATCGGACTTCCCATCACTAAGGAGAACTCTATACCGGAGCAACTCAGTGCAGAGTCAATCGATAGGTTATCCTATCGTTCTCACAGATACCCGGTCTTCACCACCGGTCTTCAATGCTATCCATAACGACGTATCACATATTCGGAATGGGCTATATGACACAAAGGTCCTCTCCCGGCTAAACCGAATAGTGAGCGCAAAATTTAAAAACATATGGATATGGGATTTCAGTTAAGTCACAACTTGAAAATCCAAAGTTTCTCTTTTAAATGGTTAAACAAATTACCATTCTAAATCTTCAAAATAAAAAGATTAATTTCACAAAGTTTCACCAAATTTCACAAAGATCTATTCATAGATTCCAAAACAATTCCCATTCAATTTGGATTAACTCATTTAAATCTTTAAAAGTTAAAGATTTATAGCTTTCAAAACACGTTTCCAAAGATTTATCTAAAGTTTGGAAAACTATTTTCATTTTTTAGACTTGAAATCCTTTTAACACACAATGGAAGTCCATTTCTTATGGGAAAGCAAATCTAATTTATACAAGTTGAAATCTTGAGTTGAATTTAAATTCCAAAACGTCATCTTTAAGATGGTTTAAAACCCATATAACCCATTTATAGGTTGAATAACCTTTTTAAACCCTAGTTCCCAAATCATAAAATTCAATTCTAAATATCGAATTCAAATTTAAATCCAATTATTTAAATTTCAAAACTCAATCTAGTTATTTAAAATAACTTTTATTTTTGAAATACATTTTTCAAAAGCTTTTTCAAATCTAATTCCAAAACTATCTTGGATTCAAAAATTCAATTTTTAGATTATTTCAAAAATCTGTGACTTAACTCATTTCCACGTGCAATCCATATTTGTGTGTGTATAAGTGTGGTCCAGGGGTCCAACACAATAGTGCACAACATCCATTATCACAGATTCAATCATATCGACAAGCGGTATAACCCATAACGCTTATCTATATTCACAGATTCATAGATAAAGTAAAATATCATTCACAAAGATTAACTAATATGATTCGATGTGGGTTTCGGATAACCGACTGGAATCCGACTCCCTGTCGCATCGAAATTCAAATGTCGTTCTACGGGTCAGGGTTTGCATAACAATATATACATCATAGAAATAACAGCTTAGCACAAAACATCATATAGCATCGCATCACATATCAAATATATCAATCCATCACACAACATCAATAACAATCAAACATCTTTAATTAAGATGAATAGCCCGTGTGGTTAAAATTTTATTACTCACATAATTACCTTTGTTAGTAATTTTAATCAATGATTAATTTTAATTGATTGAGTCTTAACCACCTTCATTAACTAATCACTTCCTTAATTAATTATCTTAATTAATTAATCCTTAGTTGTAATTAATAAAATCTTAATCACTTTTATAAATGGGCCTTAATTAATTAATCTCAAGACTTAATTAAAATTGTTAATTATTTAATCAATCATCCATATTCCTAATTAACTAAATAGTTAATTATCCCACTTAATTATTTTAAAAAATTAATGAACCCAATCATTGAATTTTTTATTTATCTTTTAGATAAATATTTCTTGCTTAATTAAGCATTTAAAAACAAATTGTTTTTACTTTAAAACTCCATTGAACTTCATTTTTTTTTTTTTTTTGAGATTTGAGATTTTAAAAATGGATAAAAATTTTTTTTTTTTTAGCTTAAACAAGGTTTTATAACAATTCAAACTCATTTATTTAAAAACTGAAAATAAAAATTTAATTCCAGATTTAAACTCATTTTAAATTTCTAATTTAATTTTTTTAACTTCCAATTCAATTTCAAAGCACATATATGTTTTTACACTTTTTAAAATCTGATTTGAATTTGAAAATATAAATTATTCCAAATCTCAGACAAACAAATTTGAATTCTTATTCAACTTTAGATTTTTCAAACTCAGTTTATATTCAACTTGCATTATAAACTTTACATTTAAAATTAAGAAACAAGTTTTTTGTGTTTTTATTTAAAAACCTAAACTAAGATTTAAAAATTCAAATGATTTCAAAACCTAGATTTAACTGTTGAATCCATATTTAATTTCAGGTTCAAAAACTTAGTTCAGATTTTAGATTTCAGATTCAACTTGTTTTAAAGCCTATATTTATAAATCTAAACTTCCAGATTTAATATTTGAAACCAATATTCTTTTATGCCTAAAAGTTGATTCAACCCAACTCTAACTTCAAAATAACCACACGGTTTATTCATCTTAATTAAAGGTGTTTGATTGTTATTGGATGTTCTGTGATGGATTGATATATTTGATATGTGATGTGATGCTATGTGATACTTTGTGCTAATCTGCTATATTTGTGATGAATATACTGTCGTATGAATATGAAACCCTTTGACCCGTAAAACGACATTTGAATTTCGATGCGACAGGAAGTCGGATTTCAGTTTGGTTATCCGAAACCCACATCGAATTGTAATAATTGAATCTGTGCTGATTGATGATGTTGTGCACTATTGTGTAAAACCCCTGGACCACACTATACACACACAAATATGGGTTGCACGTTGAAATTTGGTTAAGTCACAGATTTTTGAAATTGTTTTAAAATTGAATTTTTTTTTTTTTTCCAAAATAGTTTTGGAATTAGAATTGAAGCTTTTGAAAATGAGTTTTCAAAAATAAAAGTTATTTGAATAACTTGATTGAGTTTTGAAATGTAAATAAATTAATTTAAATTTGAATTCAATATTTGAAATTGAATTCTATGACTTGGAAACTATTGTTTAAAAAGGGTATTCAACTTATAAATGGGTTTATATGGGTTTTTAAACCATTTTAAAGGTGATGTTTTGAAATTTAAATTCAACTCAAGATTTCAACTTGTATAAATTAGATTTGCTTTCTCATAAGAAATGGACTTTCAAGTTGTGTTAAAAGGATTTTCAAGTCTAAAAGAAAAATTGTTTTCCAAGTTTTAGATAAATCTTTGGAAATGTGTTTTGAAAGCTATAAATCTTTAATTTAAAGATTTAATTGGGTTAATCCAAATTGAATGGGAATTGTTTTTGAAATCTACGGATAGATCTTTGTGAAATTGGGTGAAACTTGGTGAAATTAATCTTTTTGTTTAAAGATTTAAAAATGGTAATTTGTTTAACCATTGGAAAGATAAGTTTTGGATTTTATAAATTGTGACTTAACTAAAATCCCATATCCATATGTTTTTAAATATTGCGCTCATTATTCGGTTTAGCCGGGAGAGGACCTTGTGTCATATAGCCCATTCCGAATAGTGATACGACGTTATGGATAGCATTTGAAGACCGGTGGTGAAGACCGGGTATTTGTGAGAACGATAGGATAACCTATCGATTGACTCTGCACTGAGTTGCTCCGGTATAGAGTTCTCCTTAGTGATGGGAAGTCCGATCGGGATTGTGGATACCCGGATTTGCAAGGGCTTCTTCGGAAGTGCCTTCGGTTCTGTTCGAACCCGGAACAGACTTGTATGGTTGTATGTCCGACATTACACTTTGAGATGTTAACTGATCTCTATCAAATACATTTCTGCTTGGTGGCGGAGAATTTATTCTCTTAGCTTAACACCCTTCTCTGAGACGTACGAGCTCAGAGGTTATGTAGTTGATATTTATCAGTGATATTCCCAATTTGGTAATGTGGCATGCTGAGTGCTGCTGTGTGATGATCATTGGTTGATCATTTGTGATATGATCACTTGTTTGATCATTTATCTTTGTGATCATTGCTTTGGTCATCTGTTGACCCAAAGCATGGCTTTGTTGCACAAAGCGTAGCTTTGTGGACGAGACTGCATCAGGACCTCACACCCCGGAAATGGTCGAAACAGGAAAGATGCGGCAAGGTTATGAGGGTCGCTCCCTTTAGGGTGTGTCATTCCCTTCTGGTAAAGGGTGGTATCATGGTATGGAGCCCAGATACCTACCTATGTGGATACTGCAGATCTATTACTTTGTGATACTTTGTGGTTGTTGTTGCGAGCGCTCGGATAAAGGTCCCAAAGGACCGGGGGATGACATATTCGTGTAGTAGTTACCTAGTTACAGAGGTAACCCGGCCTTGTGTTGGCAGAGATCTAACCGTAACGTTAGTTCTCGGGACGTCCCGCCAGAGGCGATCCCATAGATAGTAGGAAGTTCCTTAGCCTGACCATTTGTTGGAAATCCATTCATCCAATACGTGCCTTGTACGGTTTTAGTTGTATTACCTGCCATTCACTTATGGTGGTCACCACTGTTTGGATGGTAGCTATAGTAGGCATAGTTCGGAATGTCTATGTTGGCTAGGATTTATATTCTACTTTCGAAATTGTTTTCTACACTATGCACTAATAATAATATCAAAAATGATTTGATTTTTGCGTAGTAAGCATATTTGACTATCATAAGGAGAAATCTCCTCCAAGTCTGCGTTTGCATTGTGTGTGTGGCGGGAGGCCCACTTTGTAACGACCCGCCGCCCTAAACTAAGCTTTGTGTACCAAAGCTCTGATACCAAATGTAACGAACCTCATTTCCGTCAGCAGTAACCGGTAGGCTTTTCAACCATCCCAGCCCCACCACGCTTCCGCTGCGAGCAAATCTTTAAGCTGCAAAAATACTCGGTCTAATCTATTATGGACTTTACATTAACAATCTTAATTTTTAAATTGATTAGAACAAATGCTACCTGGCTATTTGTGTTTGTTTTAAAATTGATAGGAACATGTGCTATTGGTGTTTGTTTTAAAAATTGACACCGTCACTTGTGTTGGTCACTGCCTATTACTGTACATATCCTCTGATACATGTTTGCATTCCATTTGAACTGTGTAGTGTTTTCCCTGTGCACACAGTTCCCAGTTCCCTCTGATACATGTATACTTGTTCAAATTGGCACTGTCCAGTCCATATTGTTGGCATTGAGTTGTGGCACTGATTGTGTAGTCTGCACTGAGCACTTGGGTTGTATTTGGGTTCTATTACCTCAGCCTTGTGGTCTGCACTACTTGTGTAGCTGGGTTGTTGTGCATACATGTTGATTCTATGGTTGTTGATATGCCTTGTGCTTGTAGTTGTATTTGGGGCTGCTGAAATTGTTGTGCATTGCGGCCTGTACTTGTGCTCTCTGCCTTTGACCTATATTTGGGTTCGTAAGCACATAAACATCAGTTTAAAATAAATTGTTTGGTTTGCGATTTGACCTATATTACTGATCTGCTGTTGTAGTTAAGAAACTTTGAATTGAAAAATTTGTTCTTTCAAAAATCAGCACCACTAAAGTTTTAGCTAAAATTTTTTTTTTCTCTTGTACTTAAATTTATAAATTGTTTCCGCTGTATAAAATGTAATGTATTGTAAACTCTGATATTTGTATATAAAAGAAAGTTCATTTATGAAATATATGTTTGTTCTGTGATTCTGTGACTGATTCTGTTTAAATTCTATAAACTAAATAACAATCCGTCATTCTGAACGTTTCTAGTTGGTTTAATTACCGGCTAGAGGCGGTCAGGGCGGCGGGTCGTTACAAAGTGTTCTTACAAATTTAAATTTTAAAAGAAATCAAAAAAAACATTTGCTCCTAACAGTTCAAAAACTAAATCAAATGGGTAGAATCTGTTCTTACAGTTTAAATCAAAATTTATAGTATCTGTTTCTCATCAGTTCAAAATCCAAGCAAATCGAGCAAATGATAGCAACTAGCACAAAAATTCAACACTTTGAAAATATTCGATATACTTAAACCAAAATCAAGTATATATTTCATTCTTAAAAGAAATCATTCTTTAAACACATTTATTTGAGTCAAAACGAATGTTGCGTAAAACATCGTTACGACGACCCAAAAATCATTAGTATAGGGATTCGAATTTAATATAGATGTATAAATCCCAATACTATATAAAACATTTCCTTTCTTTTCCTACATTTGTTTTGCTTGAATAAGATTTTTTTTTTTTTTTAACTTAAATTAATGTTTAAACAAGCATATCATGTTCAAACCTTAAATCCTAACAAGGAACTGATCAGAAGATTTGAATTCTTCTTCTATTCTTACTCTCTGTAGTTTAAAACAGAGAAGAGCAATCACAAAGACCACAAAGATACAATAACAAGCCAGAACAGAAACAACACAGCAGGTCAAAGGCAGAGAGCACAAGTACAGGCCGCAATGCACAACAATTTCAGCAGCCCCAAATATTTATCCATTTTAAACTTCAAATGGATTTACTAGAAAGAAGATGCAAAGTGAAATTCAAAACCAGATTTTCTCATCAATTACCTGTAACAAAATTTAAGCATAGCAAATCTGGAACAAGCATCAAGAAACTGGAAAACAACAGTTTGCCTCAAATTAAAAAAAAAAAAACTGTAAGTAAATGGAATATTTTTTGTTATTGATGAGTTAAGTAAACAAATATAACTAAGAAATCTTCAATCTGGAAATTATAAATTCAGATTCAACTTGAAAAGCAAGATGTCAAAACAAATTCCAGTTTTGAAGAAAAAGAGACTGTATCTGTTCTTCATCTACAAACAAGTGAGCAAACTTGAAAATCTTCCCTTTGAATCTGATATCTATGAACTTGTGAATTGCTTTGTGATGCTTGCTTGTTGATATTGGGTTACATGCTTGTAAAATTTGAAATGAGTGTGTTTCTGCTGTATACATGTCCATTGTATGGTTTCTCTGTATACCTCTCAGTTGCAAGGTTAATTTAAATTCATAAACCCTTTGATTAGTTTAAGATTAAGATTCAAACAAAACTTGTTTGTTTAAATTAAAACTTCATTTTAAAATTTTATATAAGTCAAAATAATATATAAACATCTCTGGAATATATATAAACCAATGATCAATCAGTAATTAGTGAAATCCCAAGTATAATGATTTGGAGTTTCAGGGTTATAAATCTAATCTTCATACAAAATTATGATTTTTCAAAGCAAAATTACGATTTTTAATGCTATATTTCAAGAGCAATTCTGTTTTGACAGTATTATGTATTTTGGGGTATCTCGTTTGCCACAAATGGTTTGAGGTGTCAAATTTGTTTCTGGATGAAGGGGAGTTATCATAGATAAAGGGAAAATTTCCAGTTTGGGTTGCATTTCGTTTTTGAAGTTGTGATTTTGATTTGAATTCTAGAACCGTAGTTTTTGTGGGTTACAGTTTTGGGTAAATTTCGAACTCCTCAGTGAATCGAGTTCGAAGCTGTTTGGGGTATTGATGGATGGTGAGGTGAAGAAGCTATCACCGGAGTTTGGTCGATGATGTTGGTCGGAGCTGAGAGAAAATGGTGTTGACAGGTTGTCACTGCAGTGGGGTTGATTTGTGCAGGTTTGGGTTGTTGATGGTTGCAGAGAATTTTTTTTTTTTTTTTTTTTTTTTTTTTTAGCTCGAGTTAGTCTAGGGGAGAAATGGAGAAAACTCGAAGCAGTGAGGATTTTGACTCGAAGTAATTTTTATGGTGACTCGGGTTCATGAGTGTTTCAGGTAGAAGCAGAAACCTGTTTTTTTCCAGGTTTCCAAATTTTGAAGTTAAGGTCAATTTCAAACAAAAATCTGAAGAAACTAGGTTGAATCTGAAATTTTAAATATGAATGCAATTAATTTAGTTTTGGGCTTTGAAATAATTTGAGTTTTGAAGTTTTAATTAGTTTTAAGCAAAAGTTAGAAATCTGTTTCCAGGTTATTGAAATTTAGGTAAAAGAAATTGCAAACTTAAAATTGTTAACTTTGGATTTGAAACTGAATTTAAGAATGGTATCAAATAAGTTTGAATTCTGTTTTCTATGAAATAGTTTAAATTCAGGAATTTTAAAGTTTGGTTTTTTTAATAAAACAGAAACTGTTTCTGTTTAAATGTGAAGATAAGTTTAAGTTTTTTTTTAGGGTGGAGATTTAAACTGAGTTTTAGTTTGAATTTGAAAATGAATTCAAATTTTAATTGTCTGAAATTTGAAACCATATTGTGTTTTTAAATTTAAATTTGATTTGAAACTCTCAAGTATAAAATGCATTGTTGTTTTGCATTTGAAGTAAAAGGTTAAGTATTTAATTTAGGAATTCAAATGAATTGAAAACTGAGTTTAAATCTGGATTTAAATTTTTTAAACTTCAGTTTTAAAGTAAAGAATTTAAATTTAAATTGCTTTCAAATGATTTACATTTGAATTGAAGGTGAAATTGTAGGAAGAATTTTAAAGAGTTTAAACTAAATTGAAAATGGAAGTTATATTTCAGTTTTGAGATTTTAAAGCAATTTTTAAATTTATTTGAATTCAAGTTGAATTGAAATCTAAATTGTTTTAAACTTATTAATAAAGTATATGTTTCTTTTTAACATATAAGATTAAGTTGTGTATTGTTTTAAACGCTTATTTAAGACAAATTTGAGTCTTTAAGTTTAAAGAAAATGTTAAATGGAATTTAATGTAAATTTAAAAACATTTTGTTTTTAAGTGCATAATTTAAATAAGGAATGTTTATCTAAAGATAAAGAAAAGTTTAATGATTTGTAATTCATTTATTTATTAAGGTAGTACAAATGGATAATTAATATAATTAATTAATTAAGAAATGGATAATTAATTAAAGTAATTAAGGGTTTTAATTTGATTAATTAAAGTTTAAGATTAATTTTTCTTAGAATAATTAATTTGTAATTAAGAAATCATTAATTGAATGATATTAGATTTTAAATTAATTGAAGATTTATTAATTGAATAAATATGGATAGTTAATTAATTGGGAATAATAAATGAAAGTAATCATGTAGGTAATAAATTTAAAACCACCCAGTTTATTCATCTTAATTGTAGATGCTGATTTTTATTGAATGTTGTGTGATGGATCGATATATTTGATATGTGATGTGATGCTATGTGATACTTTGTGCTGATCTGCTATATTTGTGATAAATATACTGTTGTATAAATATGAAACCCTTTGACCCGTAAAACGACATTTGAATTTCGATGCGACAGGGAGTCGGATTCCAGCTG
This sequence comes from Allium cepa, assembly GCA_030765085.1. Lineage (NCBI taxonomy): Eukaryota > Viridiplantae > Streptophyta > Magnoliopsida > Asparagales > Amaryllidaceae > Allium > Allium cepa. The sequence goes on from CM060939.1 coordinate 564,146,265, forward strand.
GTTATCCGAAACCCACATCGAATCATATTAGTGAATTTTTGTGATTGATAATTTACTTTATCTATGAATCTGTGAATATAGATAAGCGCTATGGGTTATACCGCTTATCTTTATGATTGAATCTGTGATGATGATGTTGTGCACTATTGTGTTGAACCCCTGGACCACACTTATACACACACAAATATGGATTGCACGTGGAAATGGGTTAAGTCACAGATTTTGAAATTGTTTTAAAAATTGAATTTTTGAATCCAAAATAGTTTTGGAATTAGAATTGAAGCTTTTGAAAAAAAATGAATTTCAAAAATAAAAGTTATTTTGAATAACTCGATTGAGTTTTGAAATTTTAAATAATTTGAGTTAAATTTGAATTCAATAATTGAATTGAATTCTATGATTGGGAAACTAGGGTTTTAAAAAGTTATTCGACTTATAAATGGATTTATATGGGTTTTTAAACTAATTTAAAAGTGATGTTTTGAAATTTAAAATTAACCCAAGATTCCAACTTGTATAAATCGGACTTTTCTGAAACGAAAACTGTTGTTTTCAAATAATAGAAGCTTTCATATAAGAAATGGATTTCCAATGTGTGTTAAAAGGAATTCAAGTTTTGAAATGAAAATGGTATTCCAAGTTATAAATAAATCTTTGGAACGTGTTTTGAAAGCTATAAATTAAATCTTTAATTTAAAGATTTATGGAGTTAATCCAATTGGAATGGAAGTTGTTTTGAATCTATGAATAGATCTTTGTGAAACTAGGTGAAACTTTGTGAAATAAATCTTTTGGTTTAAAGATTTAAAATGGTAATTTGTTTAACCATTTGAAAGAAAAGTTTTGGATTTTATAAGTTGTGACTTAACTAAAATCCCATATCCATATGTTTTAAAATATGGCGCTCATTATTCGGTTTAGCCGGGAGAGGACCTAGTGTCATATAGCCCATTCCGAATAGTGATACGACGTTATGGATAGCAATTGAAGACCGGTGGTGAAGACCGGATATTTCCAAAAACAAAAGGATAACTCATCGATTGTCTCTGCACTGGCTGATCCCCGGTATAGAGATCTTCATATGTGATGGGAAGTCCGGACGTGATTAGGGATTATCCGGATTTGCAAGGGCTTCTTCGGAAGTGCCTTCGGTTCTGTTCGAACCCGGGACAGACTTGTATGGTTGTATGTCCGACATTACACTTTGAGATGTTAACTGATTTCTATCAAATACATTTCTGCCTGGTGGCGGAGAATTTATTCTCTCAGCTTAACACCCTTCTCTGAGACGTACGAGCTCAGAGGTTATGTAGTTGATATTTATCAGTGATATTCCCAATTTGGTAATGTGGCATGCTGAGTGCTGCTGTGTGATGATCATTGGTTGATCATTTGTGATATGATCATTTGTTTGATCATTTATCTTTGTGATCATTGCTTTGGTCATCTGTTGACCCAAAGCATGGCTTTGTGCCAAAGCGTAGCTTTGTGGACGAGACTGCATCAGGACCTCACTCCCCGGAATTGGTCGAAACAGGAAAGATGCGGCAAGGTTATGAGGGTCGCTCCCTTTAGGGTGTGTCATTCCCTTCTGGTAAAGGGTGGTATCAGGTATGGAGCCCTGGTATTTAACCTATGTGGTTGCTCCAATCTCATTTACTGTGTGGTTGTTGCTTTGAGGCGCCTCGGATAAAGGTCCCAAAGGACCGGGGGATGACATATTCGTGTAGTAGTTACCTAGTTACAGAGGTAACCCGGCCTTGTGTTGGCAGAGATCTAACCGTAACGTTAGTTCTCGGGACGTCCCGCCAGAGGCGATCCCATGTGGCAGTAGGAAGTTCCTTAGCCTGACCATTTGTTGGAAATCCATTCATCCAATACGTGCCTTGTACGGTTTTAGTTGTAGGACCTGCCATTTAACATGGCAGCTATAGTAGGCATAGTATCATGGTACCTATGCTGGCTAGGATTTATATTATACTTTCGAAAGATTTTCCACTATGCACTAGTAATAATATAAAAGGATTTTTTTCTCGTAGTAAGCATGTTTGACTATCATAAGGAGAAATCTCCCCCATGTGTGCGTTTGCATTGTGTGTGTGCCGGGAGGCCTTATGGTAGTTTCATTTTTCAAAAAGCATTGCGGATTTCAAATTTAAATTCTGTTGTTTGTTTTAAAAGACCAAATGTTTTGCTTGCTCATACCATTCCCATGACTGACCTGGAGTTTATTGTTCCTTTCCTAAACTCTGGGTGCCCACTATTTTCCCACACGGGCAGTCTAGAGTTGGGGTTTTCAGATAATCTATAGTAGGTGTAGATCCGATAGCTTTCAGCCTTAGGATTTGGCAATCGCATTTTGGATCGAGTTCCTTCTCTTCATCTTGATTTGGGAGTTCGAGCTATTTCTGGATTGGTGCTTTGGAGATGGAGTTACAGCTGGAGTTCTTTCTTGAAGCTACATTGGAGATTTTGTTCCGCTGCTAGTGTTATCTTTTATTTCCGCTGCTATTTCTTGTATCTCTGATGTATATTCATTGTACCATTCATGTTGTATCAGTTATTGTATCAAATGCTGTACATTGATATATATTATTCATTTCTTCCGCTGTGTTGTACTTAATGTGTTATAAGCTCCGGCGACTCGAATTTGAACGGTCGAATCTGCGGCATTCGAGTACAATGTGAAGTATGGATGTCGATTTTCGAACGCGAAAAATTCGAGCCGTCACATCGGTAATTAAACCAACTAGAAACGTTCAAAATGACGGATTGTTATTTAGTTTATAACATTTAAACAGAATCAGCTACAGAATCACAGAATAGTAATCATATTTTATAAACAAACTTTTCTTTTATATACAAATATCAGAGTTTACAATACATTACATTTTATACAGCGGAAACAATTTATAAATTTAAGTACAAGAGAAAAAAATTTAGCTAAAACTTTAGTGGTGCTGAAATCCCCCTCTCTCTAACTTCGCTGCGAGCAAATCTTTAAGCTGCAAAAATACTCGGTCTAATCTATTATGGACTTTACATTAACAATTTCAATTTTAATGTGCTTTCCATATCCATTTTTAAAAGAATTTTTAAAGTATTTTCACTGGGAATTGAAGCAAGTATATTTAGTACTTGGAGATTGTTAGACTTGCGCCTGGCCAGCGTATGCCTAATGTCTTTAAGAACGACAGTAGACTTGTTAAATTTCGAGTTAGCAAGTATTTTCAAACTTTAAATAGCAAATCAATTATCTGAAATTAAAGTGATGTAAATTCCAACCTAATGAATTAAGGAAGAGGATTTTTGAAATGTTTTGAAAAATCCACAGCTTTGGAAAAGTTATAATATGTAAAATTTCTTAAATGTAGTGTTTCAAATTTAAAATTTGGGTTTTGTAAGTTGAAAATTTTAGTAAAGATTTTTTTTTGTGTCTTGATTGTAGAAAATAATTTGGATACAAGTATTATTTATGTAAATTTATAAATGGATGGTTAGTTTTAAATAACATTTTTCCTTTTCTTTAAAATAAAAAGGAATAAAATTTTATTCAATACAAAATAGATAAGTAAATATACATAGTTAAAATTTAAAACAACATATTTGTAAACTTCGTAAAATATGAAGTGACTACATTGGAAAAGTTATAACAACATAATTCAACAAAACAAGCAAAGTAATAACAAAACCAATTGGGATTGAAAATGAAGAAAAATAAAAGAAAATTTGGTTAAGTGTTGTTGGGCTTTGAAATTGTGAATCTCGGTCCATTTACCTTTGAATGCCGTTTCCTTTTTACCTCAATTCGACCCGTTTCCTCCATTATCCATTTTCACAAACCCTAAGAAAAATCACGAAAGAAAAAGAAAATAAAATTAATGGCAGCCTTCGTTCCTCTTCGTCCTTCGATCCAAGGTTAGGGCTTGAAATAAAATTTGGGCTTTGGCTCTCGCGATTCAAAAAAAACTCGGGTTTGCAATTAAACTTGGAGCTTCAACTTTCATTCAATTTGGGCTTCGGCTACTTCGATTTTGTTATGGTGAGTTTTCTAAACTCACGATAAATCTTCATGCAAGTTTTTATATTTGTTTGGATGGAATGATTTGGTTGCATGCTATGTTTTGGGGGTGATTTGATTATCTTTGGCTCGGCTAATTTAATTTTTAAAACTGATATGCTCAGATTTGTGACTGCATGTTGGATTTTTGTGCTAGTTGCTGTTATTTGCTCGATTTGCTTGGATTTTAAATTGGTAGAAACAGATGCTAGTAATTATTTTAAACTATAAGAACAGATTCTACCTAATTTTATTTTTTTAAAACTGATAAGAACAGGTGCTATTTGAAATTGTGATTAAATTGATAAGAACAAATGCTAATTGATATTTGCTTTTAAACTAATAATAACAGATGTTATATTTGTGATTTGTTTTAAACTGATAACAACTGATGTTTTTTTAAAATTATTTTTTTTTTTTTAAAATTGATAAGAACAGATTCTACTTGGTACTTTGTTTTAAACTGATGAGCACAGATGCTATCGAAAAACTTGACTTGCTTTGTGTTGTTATTGATGTGTGATGAAAAGAAAATTTGGTTGATTTGACTTATTGTTAAAGTTTGGTTTGCGATAGTTTATATTCGGTGAGGTCTCGTTAGACTTGAGTTTCGATCGTTCGGAAACTCATTTATATGCAATTTGTTTTCATATTAGTTGGCAGAGTATACCGCGATCTAGTTACACTCGGGTGGTAGCGTAATTTGAGGGGCGTGATGCCTACAGTTACAAGCGATTCCACTGGGATAGTGGCGTAACCGCTGAGTAAACTGCAATCTACAAACCAAAGCGTAATTCGAGGGGCGAGATGCCTACGGTCACGAGCGATTCTACTGGGATAGTAGCGTAACCGCCGTGTGAACCGCGATCTTTGGCAACAACCATGGCGAAATTCAAGGGATGAGATATCCACAGTTACAAGCGACTCTACTGGGATAGTAGCGGAACCGCCGAGTAAACTGTGATCCATGGGGGAATGTGCTTTCCATATCCATTTTTAAAAGAATTTTTAAAAGTATTTTCACTGGGAATTGAAGCAAGTATATTTAGTACTTGGGGATTGTTAGACTTGCGCCTGGCCAGCGTATGCCTAATGTCTTTAAGAACGACAGTAGACTTGTTAAATTTCGAGTTAGCAAGTATTTTCGAACTTTAATAGAAAATCAATTATCTAGAATTAGAATTCGCATAATTCCAACCTAATGAATTAAGGAAGAGGATTTTTGAAGGGTTTTGAAAGTCCACAGCTTTGGAAAAGTTATAATATGTAAATCTCTAATATAAAGTGTTTCAAATTTAAAATTTTGGGTTGTAAGTTGAAAATTTTAGTAAAGATTTTTGTGTCTTGATTGTAGAAAATAATAGACAAAAGAGTTAATTAGCAAAGCTAGCGAGATAAAACAAATAGAATGAATCCTATATTCATTCATCTTTAATAAGTGTTGAACTTGATAAAATTGAGTAAAATATAAATATTAGTGAAATTTTAACAATCATTTTTCCTTACTTGTAATTTCGGGACGAAATTCTTTTAAGGAGGGGAGATTGTAACGATCCTAAATTTTGAACAATTTAAATTGTGAATATTTAATTAATTTTGAATATTTGAATGATAATTTAAACTGAATTTCCGATATAACAATGAAATTGGTGATTAAATATTTAAAATTTAATCTATACAAAGCTGAAGAAAAATTTAAACTTGACTTTGGAGTTGAAATTGAATATTTAATTTGTAATTGAAATTCAAACTAATGACTTAAGAAAATAATTTGGATACAAGAATTTTTATTTATGTAAATTAATAAATTGATGGTTAAAATTTTAATAACATTCTTTTCTTTAGCTTAAATAAAAAAAAAAAATCAATACAAAATAAAATAAACAAATACACTTAGTAAAAAAATTTAACAACATAACTTAAACAAAAATTTACAAAACAAAGTAATGAAAATAATTAGACAAAACAAATTGGATTTAGATAAATAGAAAAAAAAAATAAGAGGAAAACTTGTTTATGGTTTGGGCTTTGAAATTTATACCGGCCCACGTTTGAATACTACTGCCTTTATCTTTAACCCGATCCCCTTCCATTTCACTTTACCCGTTCCCATTTTTTTTAACCCTAAAACAAAAAAAAAAAAGCACGAGAAAAAAAAATATGGCGGCTTCGTTCTTCTCGACTCGTTCTGCTTTGGAAAATTTGGGGCTTTACTTCTCGCGATTCAAAAACTAGGGCTTGTAATCAAATTTGGGGCTATTTCGACTTTGTTATGGTGAGTTTTCTGCTCACGATTAATTTTTAATTCAGGTGTTTAAATTTGTTTGGATTGAATATTGGTTGCATGCTATGTTTTGGGGTGATTTTGTTATCTTTTGCTCGGCTAATTTAATTTGAAACTGATATGGGTAGATTGGTTACTGCATGTTGGATTTTCGGTTGCTATTTGCTGTCATTTGCTCGATTTGCTTGAATTGTTAAACTGTTAAGAACAGATGCTATGTTTATCTTGTTATTAAATTGGTAAGTACAGATGCTACTAAAATATTTTGTTTAACTAAGTAGTTGAAGTGCAAAATTGTTCTTGTAATAAAGATATGTCTTGAGTATTGCATGCCTCATGTTGCTTCAGTCTTCAATTCCATTTGTGTTTGCCTATAAATTTTCATGTGCATGTTTGTTTGGGCATCTCTGTAACCATAAACAAACATGCAAACATCTCTGTAAGCATACTTGATGTTGTCTGCACATTCACCTATGCTTGCACTTCTGTTATGCTTGCTGTTGAAAGATTGATCTTGCATGTTCACTTAAGTTTGAAAATGCTGTCTCATGCTTAAACAGTGCAGCCCCTTTGTTTTAAAACCAGTAAACAAACTTTCATTCCTGATTCATTCCTATAATTATGCTAGTGAGTAAACATCAACTTAAAAATCTTGAGAAATAACGATCTGTTGCTTATATAGATTTCTGAAATGCTTATGTTTGCATGAATATATATATATATGTATTAGTTATGTATATGAATGTGTTGCATATGTATATTGAATGTGTTGCATATGTATATGAATCTGTTTGAAAGCATGCATGACTGTTGTTCTTGAATATCTCTGTTCTCAGTTCAGGTTTAAGTTTTTTTATCTAAATTCAAAATCTTCTCTTTGATCTTTGTTAGACCTTAGTTCCAAAACAAATTTAGTTTGTTTAAACTTGAACGTGAATTTAAAAATAGTGTAAACATGTTTTATGTATATATATAGTAACTGGAAATTAAAATTTGCAGTAAAATATATATATATATGTTAAAATCAATCATTACAATTCTCTTATCCAAATACATAGCCTGAATTGGTCTGGGTAAACATGATTTTTAAAATGAAAATTATGATTTTTAGATTTGAATTGGATATGAATTGGAAAATTTTCTGTAACTTGGGTGTTTGCCAAAATCTGTTGATCTATGTATTTGGGGTGTTTCGGGATTGTGCTGTTGCTCCCTGTTGTCTGCACTTGCTTACTTTGTGAATTATCTTCGACATGATTTGTTTCATGCCTGTTGCACTTGGGTCTGGTCTCTGCTCTCCTGATTGTTCTACTCTTCATGTCATTATTGTTTGCATCCTGGTATGTGTTGCATTGCAGTTGATTCACTTCACTTGTGGTCTTCATATTTGACTCGAAACTTCTGTTTCAATTTGCATTATCTGATATGTTTCAGTTTCCATGTCAAGTTGTATCCATGCTGTTGCACTTTGGTCTGGTCATTGTTTTCCTGGGTGTTCAAGTCTTCATCTCCATTTTGTATGTACTGTTAGTACTTCATCCATGTTGTTCCTGTCTGCATTCCCATTTTTGCATGTGATTGAACTAAGTATACTTGTTTAAAATTTGTTTGCATGTGAATGAAATATCAAAATGTCTCTCTGTTTGAAAATGTGCACATATGAATAATATGTTAAAAAGGGGAAAAAGTAAATCCATTTATCTGATTATCTTTAGCATGGGATGCTCAAATGGAAGTAGGTTGTGATGGTGTAAAACAATTTATTAAAATGTTAGTAAGCATCAAGTAGCTTCTCTGTTTTAAACTGCTAGGTGAATGAACATTTTAATTATAACTTAAGTGGTTAGTTATATTTTGCTTGACAAATTTCTGATATAATTGATGCTTGCATGAGTATATATAAGTATATGATCTGTGTGTATGAATTAAATGACTTGTGCCTGTATTTACTTGGATTGCTCTTCTCTGTTTTAAACTACAGAGAGTAAGAATAGAAGAAGAATTCAAATCTTCTGATCAGTTCCTTGTTAGGATTTAAGGTTTGAACATGATATGCTTGTTTAAACATTAATTTAAGTTTAAAAAAAAATCTTATTCAAGCAAAACAAATGTAGGGAATCCTCTGATTAAATCTTCTGTTTATAACTAATGATTTGAAAAGAATTCTTACTGGATTTTGTCTCTAGGATGAACTGCTGTTTGAAACAAAATTCATTTTTGCCTTGCACTCCATTTTCTTCTTTTGAAAACTGTTTTCCTGAGAGTGCATTACTACTTGAATTGATTTCCAGATTAACATTTTGCTTTGAACTGAGTTGAAAACTGAAGCTCTGTTTGATTTGTATATTTTTTTCTTTTGCTTTGGAAATCACTGTATGCTTTTCCAGGTTCTTTTGTGTTGTTATTTCCAGAATACTCTATGTCTATAACTTCAGTTTCTCTAAAGTTTTGATTTAAACTCAAAACCACTTAATCTAGCCTCTGTTTAAAACTTAGGTTTCAAATGAAACTTGTTTGTTCCATCTGCACTTGAACTTGTGATACTTTTATACTGTCATGTTGTACTTGCTACTGTTGCATTACTTGTTTCACTTAAGTTTTGTAACTGAAGCTTACTGTGTTCATTTTGAACACCTTGTATTTCCAAAACTTTGATATGTTCAGTCTTCATATCCATTCCATTTTGCATGCCTGATGTATTCAGTCTTCATTTAAGTCTTCCCTGTGTTCATGCACTTTGGTTTGTGGCAGTTTGCATGTCCATTCACTTCTCTGTGCATGTTGCAGTCTGTAGTGATGTTGCATATGTATTTTGTAGCTTGCTCTCTACTTGTATTTATGGTTCTTTGCTGGTATGGTCTGCATATTGACTGTTGCAGTCCAACTTGTTGTTGGTCTTACTTAAAATTTTGTAGCCAGTTCCCTCAGATACATGTATACTCGTTCAAATTGACACCGTCACTTGTGTTGGTCACTGCCTATTACTGTACATATCCTCTGATACATGTTTGCATTCCATTTGAACTGTGTAGTGTTTTCCCTGTGCACACAGTTCCCAGTTCCCTCTGATACATGTATACTTGTTCAAATTGGCACTGTCCAGTCCATATTGTTGGCATTGAGTTGTGGCACTGATTGTGTAGTCTGCACTGAGCACTTGGGTTTGTATTTGAGTTCTATTACCTCAGCCTTGTGGTCTGCACTACTTGTGTAGCTGGGTTGTTGTGCATACATGTTGATTCTATGGTTGTTGATATGCCTTGTGCTTGTAGTTGTATTTGGGGCTGCTGAAATTGTTGTGCATTGCGGCCTGTACTTGTGCTCTCTGCCTTTGACCTGCTGTGTTGTTTCTGTTCTGGCTTGTTATTGTATCTTTGTGGTCTTTGTGATTGCACTTGCATACGTGTCGGCAAGGCAGTGCACATGTGTGTAAACATACGTGTGTACTACAGCCACACACGTTTGACAGAATTTAAAAAATTGAAATTGTTAATGTAAAGTCCATAATAGATTAGACCGATTCATTTGTTTCACCATCTCTGTAACCATTTATTTCAGTTCATTTCAAATTTATTTACTTGAATAAAGATTAATCCTGACTCGAGTGTTTTTGTGTTTTGCAATAACGCTCGGGTCAGACCGAGTATTTTTGCAGCTTAAAGATTTGCTCGCAGCGAAGTTAGAGAGAGGGGGATTTCAGCACCACTAAAGTTTTAGCTAAAATTTTTTCTCTTGTACTTAAATTTATAAATTGTTTCCGCTGTATAAAATGTAATGTATTGTAAACTCTGATATTTGTATATAAAAGAAAAGTTTGTTTATAAAATATGATTACTATTCTGTGATTCTGTAGCTGATTCTGTTTAAATGTTATAAACTAAATAACAATCCGTCATTTTGAACGTTTCTAGTTGGTTTAATTACCGACTAGAGGCGGTCAAGGCGGCGGGTCGTTACAAAGTGCTCACAGATCGTTATTTCTCAAGATTTTTAAGTTGATGTTTACTCACTAGCATAATTATAGGAATGAATCAGGAATGAAAGTTTGTTTACTGGTTTTAAAACAAAGGGGCTGCACTGTTTAAGCATGAGACAGCATTTTCAAACTTAAGTGAACATGCAAGATCAATCTTTCAACAGCAAGCATAACAGAAGTGCAAGCATAGGTGAATGTGCAGACAACATCAAGTATGCTTACAGAGATGTTTGCATGTTTGTTTATGGTTACAGAGATGCCCAAACAAACATGCACATGAAAATTTATAGGCAAACACAAATGGAATTGAAGACTGAAGCAACATGAGGCATGCAATACTCAAGACATATCTTTATTACAAGAACAATTTTGCACTTCAACTACTTAGTTAAACAAAATATTTTAGTAGCATCTGTACTTACCAATTTAATAACAAGATAAACATAGCATCTGTTCTTAACAGTTTAACAATTCAAGCAAATCGAGCAAATGACAGCAAATAGCAACCGAAAATCCAACATGCAGTAACCAATCTACCCATATCAGTTTCAAATTAAATTAGCCGAGCAAAAGATAACAAAATCACCCCAAAACATAGCATGCAACCAAACATACAATCCAACCAAATTTAAACACTTGGATAAAAATTAATCGTGAGCTGGAAACTCACCATTAATTGCAACACAGAGGGACAGTCAACATAAACAAGCATGCAAACACATTATCACTTAACAAAAACAATTTCAGGTACCAAAACATCACAACATATTATAGGCTTAAGTGATTGATTCACGGATAAACAAAGAAGGTTTGGGTTCAGAGGTTTCCATATAAATATTCATTAACAAAGCAAGATCCAACACATGCAGCAACACAAAGCAAGTCAAGATTTAATAGCCTCTATTCTCATCAGATTCTTAAAATGATAGCATCTGTTCTCAACAGTAAAAAAATTTAAATTTATAGCATCTGTTCAAGTCAGTTTTTAAGAAAAACAAATTTTCAAAACAACAATCTGAAATCAAACATTTGGAAGCACCTGTTCTCATCAGGTTATTCATAGCATTTGTTCTTATTAGTTTAAAATCAAAAATTGAGTAGAATCTGATCTTAACAGTACAAAAACACAACATCAGAGCAAGTGATAACGAATAGCAACCAAGGAATTCACTTCAAACAAATCTAAAAACTTGCATGAAGATTAATTTTTAACACTTACATGGAAAATTTCAAATAATGTAACGGCTCGAATTTTTCGCGTTCGAAAATCGACATCCATACTTTACATTGTACTCGAATGCCGCAGATTCGACCGCTCAAATTCGAGTCGCCGGAGCTTATAACACATTAAGTAAATAACACAGCGGAAGAAAATGAACAACATATATCAATATACAACATTTGATACAATATCAGATATCATATGATACAACAGATGATACAATAGATGATACAATAGATATCAACATACATCAGAGATACAAAGAATAGCAGCGGAAATAAAAAGATAACACAGCAGCGGAACAAAATCTCCAATGTAGCTTCAAGAAAGAACTCCAGCTTCGGTAATCTCCATCTCCAAATCACCAATCCAGCGATAGCTCAAACTCCAAAATCAAGATGAAGAGAAGCAACTCGATCCAAATGCGATTGCCAAATCCTAAGGCTGAAGCTATCGAATCTACACCTATTACTGATTATCTGAAAACCCCAACTCTAGACTGCCCGTGTGGGAAATAGTGGGCACCCAGAGTTTAGGAAAGGAACAATAAACTCCAGGTCAGTCGTGGGACTGGTATGAGCAAACAAAAACATTTGGTCTTTAAAACAAACTAAAGAATTTAAATTTGAAACCCGCAATGCTTTTTGGAAAATGAAACTACCATAAGGCCTCCCGGCACACACACAATGCAAACGCACACATGGGGGAGATTTCTCCTTATGATAGTCAAACATGCTTACTACGAGGAAAATTCTTTGATATTATTACTAGTGCATAGTGGAAAATCTTTCGAAAGTATAATATAAATCCTAGCCAGCATAGGTACCATGATACTATGCCTACTATAGCTGCCATGTTAAATGGCAGGTTCTACAACTAAAACCGTACAAGGCACGTAATTGAAGAATGGATTTCCAACAAATGGTCAGGCTAAGGAACTTCCTACTGCCCCATGGGATCGCCTCTGGTGGGACGTCCCGAGAACTAACGTTACGGTTAGATCTCTGCCAACACAAGGCCGGGTTACCTCTGTAACTAGGTAACTACTACACGAATATGCCATCCCCCGGTCCTTTGGGACCTTTATCCGAGCGCTCGCAACAACAACACCACACAGTAATAGGTATAGTGTATCAACATGAGTAAGTATCTGGGCTCCATACCATGATACCACCCTTTACCAGAAGGGAATGACATACCCTAAAGGGCGCGACCCTCATAACCTTGCCGCATCTTTCCTGTTTCGACCATTTCCGGGGTGTGAGGTCCTGATGCAGTCTCGTCCACAAAGCTACGCTTTGTGCAACAAAGCCATGCTTTGGGTCAACAGATGACCAAAGCAATGATCACAAAGATAAATGATCAAACAAATGATCATATCACAAATGATCAACCAATGATCATCACACAGCAGCACTCAGCATGCCACATTACCAAATTGGGAATATCACTGATAAATATCAACTACAAAACCTCTGAGTTCGTACGTCTCAGAGAAGGGTGTTAAGCTAAGAGAATAAATTCTCCGCCACCAAGCAGAAATGTATTTGATAGAAATCAGTTAACATCTCAAAGTGTAATGTCGGACATACAACCATACAAGTCTGTTCCGGGTTCGAACAGAACCGAAGGCACTTCCGAAGAAGCCCTTGCAAATCCGGGTATCCACAATCCCGATCGGACTTCCCATCACTAAGGAGAACTCTATACCGGAGCAACTCAGTGCAGAGTCAATCGATAGGTTATCCTATCGTTCTCACAAATACCCGGTCTTCACCACCGGTCTTCAAATGCTATCCATAACGTCGTATCACTATTCGGAATGGGCTATATGACACAAGGTCCTCTCCCGGCTAAACCGAATAATGAGCGCAATATTTAAAAACATATGGATATGGGATTTTAGTTAAGTCACAATTTATAAAATCCAAAACTTATCTTTCCAATGGTTAAACAAATTACCATTTTTAAATCTTTAAACAAAAAGATTAATTTCACCAAGTTTCACCCAATTTCACAAAGATCTATCCGTAGATTTCAAAAACAATTCCCATTCAATTTGGATTAACCCAATTAAATCTTTAAATTAAAGATTTATAGCTTTCAAAACACATTTCCAAAGATTTATCTAAAACTTGGAAAACAATTTTTCTTTTAGACTTGAAAATCCTTTTAACACAACTTGAAAGTCCATTTCTTATGAGAAAGCAAATCTAATTTATACAAGTTGAAATCTTGAGTTGAATTTAAATTTCAAAACATCACCTTTAAAATGGTTTAAAAACCCATATAAACCCATTTATAAGTTGAATACCCTTTTTAAACAATAGTTTCCAAGTCATAGAATTCAATTTCAAATATTGAATTCAAATTTAAATTAATTTATTTACATTTCAAAACTCAATCAAGTTATTCAAATAACTTTTATTTTTGAAAACTCATTTTCAAAAGCTTCAATTCTAATTCCAAAACTATTTTGGAAAAAAAAAAAAAAATTCAATTTTAAAACAATTTCAAAAATCTGTGACTTAACCAAATTTCAACGTGCAACCCATATTTGTGTGTGTATAGTGTGGTCCAGGGGTTTTACACAATAGTGCACAACATCATCAATCAGCACAGATTCAATTATTACAATTCGATGTGGGTTTCGGATAACCAAACTGAAATCCGACTTCCTGTCGCATCGAAATTCAAATGTCGTTTTACGGGTCAAAGGGTTTCATATTCATACGACAGTATATTCATCACAAATATAGCAGATTAGCACAAAGTATCACATAGCATCACATCACATATCAAATATATCAATCCATCACAGAACATCCAATAACAATCAAACACCTTTAATTAAGATGAATAAACCGTGTGGTTATGAATTTGTTATTCACATAATTACTTCTATTTATAATCTTTAAATTAATGATTAATTATCATTAACTATAATTAATTAAGTTTTAACCACCTTTATTTATTAATCATTTATTAAATCAATTATCTTAATTAATTATCCTTTAATTGTAATTAATTAATCTTAATTACCTATTCCTCAATTAATTACTTTAAATAATAAACTTTTAATTATTGAATAATTAAATCTTAGTTAAAATTAATTGTCCTTAATAAATAGATTTATTATTCCTTAATTAATTTCAACAATTAATTATACTTAACCAATTACAATTAATTATATTCAATTAATTAATCTAGTCAATTATCAAAATTAATTGCATTAATTAATTACTAAATTATCCCTAGATAATTATCACCCATTAGTAACAACATTCAATAAATTTTACACTTAAGAAAATTTGAATTAGATTAATAAATCATTTCTAATTAATATTAATCTAAATCATTATTTAAAAATCAAATAATTAAGTGAAATCCTTAATTATTCAACTAATTTAATTACTTATTAATTGACCCATTTAAATTCAAAATGTATTAAAACAATACATTTCTAAATTTAAATTCAAATTCCATTTTAAAATTTTGATATTTTAAAATGTTTAACCATTTAAACCTAAATCTAAATTAACACTTCATATTTAATTCAATATTAATAGAACTAAATTCTTCCTAGTTTTAAAACTTATTTGAAATCAAATCTTATTTCAAATCTATGTTAAACATTGATATATGTTCATTCATTCTTCTATAAATTTATAAACTTGTTTGAAATCAAAACTGGGTTTCATAGTAAATTTGAAACTGTTTTTAATTTGATTTCAAACCAATTTAAATCTTATTTAAAAATGTTTAAATTTATTCAATGTTTAAAACTTACAAAACTTGTTTAAATCAAAATCTGGTTTTTAAAAAGTTAAACTTGAAAACTGTTTTAATTCTTGACTTAATTCCATATTTAAAACTTGTTTAAATTTTAAGAATTTCATTTTAAAAACTTTGAATTCAAAATTACATTTGAATTCAGATTCAAGTTACACTTGAATCAATTCCTGCACAAAAGTTAAATTTCATTCAACACTTTTAAAAACTGCAAACCATTTTCAGGTTTAAACCCTGAAAACAGTTTTAAATTTTTGATTTAAAACCAATCTTTAAATTTATTTAAGATATTACATTTTTGAAAACTTTGAATTCCAAACTCTATTTGAATTCAGATTTAACTTGTACTTAAATCAAATTGCAACTTAAAAATAGGTTTCATTAAAAACATTAAAACTGCAAAACAACTTTCAGTGTTTCAAAACCTGAAACAGTTTTAATTTTGATTTAAAACTAAACTTTAAAGTTGTTTAAGATATTTCATTTTTAAAACTTTGAATTACACTTAAATTCAGTTTTCAACTTTCACCTGAAATTAAATTCCCACACAAACATTTAAATTTTATTCAAGTGTTTGAAACTACAAAGCTTCAGGATTTTAAACCTGAAACTATTTGTTTTAAAACTCGATTTAAACAAAATTTTAAACTTGTTTAAATCTAAAAGTTTCATTTTTTTTTTTTACAACCTTGAATTTAAAACTCTATTTGAATTCAGATTCAATTTTCATTTAAATCAAAATTTTGCACTAGAATTTGAATTCAATCAACACTAAAAAAAAAAACTGCAAAAAAAACTTCAGGTATAAACCTGTAACTCCTCTGACCCGAGAAACTCTCATGCTACTTCGAGTTTTCATGCTACCATCTCCGAGTCAAAAACAAAATCACCCGAGTTCTACTTCGGGTCAAAACCCTGCACACTACTAAACTGTCACCTGAGTTCAACATGCAACTAAATCAACCTGGAAACCAATTCACCTGACTCTCACTCTCTGATCATAATCACCAACATCTTCTCCATCCTCTCACCTCCATATTCCACTAACATAAACATCTTAACACCTGAGATTCACAAAGACTCACAGATACCTCAATTTCATATTTCTGTTTAAACAGAAATGTTTCCTCCCAATAGTTATTTAAACTGTAATATTTGTTTTAAAACTTCTACTTTCAAACATGCATTTCAATTTATACACTAGTTCAAATATTTATGATGTTTGATATATTTGTTTATTTCTAATGACGACTGATTTTGGTTTACAGAGGCTACAGATTTATTAAACTAACTTAAAATTTATAATTCTAAATTTACACCTAACTAACCTATTTACTTACACAGACTTTGCTAGCTGAAACCATTCAAGTGATAAAGCTTTTCCAATAAAGAATATACTAATTCATAACTAACACTATATGCAGTTTTCAAGAAATCAAAACATGCAAACATATTTACACACAGCATTTATCAATATAAGATTTACAGACAAACTTGTTTTCTTTTATTTTTCCTAAGTATTTACATGCATCAGACAATTCAAGCCTCCTTGCATTTGTGAGGTTACTTACTTTCAAAAGAAACAGAGGAGTTCTCATCAAACAGTTTTAAATTCAGGTGAATTAGCATTTAGTTCTGTAATTTGCACTTATCTTGATTTTAGAAAAAAAAACTGTTTTTAAAATAAAAGCTTACTCACATTCATGCAGGAAATAAAACACATATAAATTTAGGGCTAGGTTGCTCACAGACATACACACACTAAATTTATGTATACCTTCAACATGTAGGCATATTCAAAACCATACCAAAACACTATCACATGAAATCAAGATATGAACCAGATTTTGAAGACTTGGGGTGTAATTTGCTCACAAGCATGAAAACAAAGAAGCAACTAACATCAGAGTTTTATATATGCATCAGATAAAAGAGGGTGGAGGATTGCTCACATTGGAGTTGCAGCAGAGATAAGAACAGAGACAGGCTTTTGATTTTTTCCATATTCTGAATTTTGATTTGCTTTTTGAATTCTTGGTTTTCCTTTACTCCTGAACTGATAAACACAATTGTTTTTAAATCTTTTCTTTGTTACTGATTATCACTTCAGATTCAAATCCTTTTTAAAAGAAATTTTACTTTCCTTTTATTTGTTTTGAGAGAATTTACACTATCTTGATTCATTACAGGGATGCTTGCACTGCCCTGATCAAAAGAACCTGATTTCTACCTTGCACTCTATTTTCTTCCTGCAACTTATTAATAAAATAGTTTAAATTCTTTTGTTTTTTGTTACTGATTCACAACTCAAAAATTCAATTCTTAAAAAAAAAAAAATGACTTGCCTTTGAAACTGTTTTCCAAAAATACTTGGCAAAACTGAAGCCCCTCTCTCTTTATATTTTCTTTTTAAAATCCTGCAGTTTAAATTGATAAAATTGTTTAAATATTTTTGCTCAAATACTGTTTAACAATATTTGATTCACATTTTTAAAGAAAGAATTTACTTGCCTTTTATTTGTTTCCAGAGAAAACTGCATTTGCTTTCAAATTTAAGTTGCTCCAGAATGATATTTGCATTGCTACTTGAATTGATCTGCACTCTGTTCTTGCTTGAAACCTGAGTTGCAAATGCTTGCTACTTTGATTGCATGTAGGCTTGATTTCTAGATCTAAGAAAATGCAGATTTTTCTTTTGAATTTGCATTGTAGTTTAAGTTTGAACTTGGATTTGGTCACTGGAATGTTGCATGCTTCCAGGTTTTCTTTTGCATTGAACTCTGATTTTACTTGATTACAGTTTGAATTTGTTGGAGCTTGATCTTGCATTTTCAGATTTGAGGAGAGAATGTTATTGTTTTCCTGGGTGTTCAAGTCTTCATCTCCATTTTGTATGTACTGTTAGTACTTCATCCATGTTGTTCCTGTCTGCATTCCCATTTTTGCATGTGATTGAACTAAGTATACTCGTTCAAATTGACACCGTCACTTGTGTTGGTCACTGCCTATTACTGTACATATCCTCTGATACATGTTTGCATTCCATTTGAACTGTGTAGTGTTTTCCCTGTGCACACAGTTCCCAGTTCCCTCTGATACATGTATACTTGTTCAAATTGGCACTGTCCAGTCCATATTGTTGGCATTGAGTTGTGGCACTGATTGTGTAGTCTGCACTGAGCACTTGGGTCTGGTCTCTGCTCTCCTGATTGTTCTACTCTTCATGTCATTATTGTTTGCATCCTGGTATGTGTTGCATTGCAGTTGATTCACTTCACTTGTGGTCTTCATATTTGACTCGAAACTTCTGTTTCAATTTGCATTATCTGATATGTTTCAGTTTCCATGTCAAGTTGTATCCATGCTGTTGCACTTTGGTTAAGTGTTGTTGGGCTTTGAAATTGTGAATCTCGGTCCATTTACCTTTGAATGCCGTTTCCTTTTTACCTCAATTCGACCCGTTTCCTCCATTATCCATTTTCACAAACCCTAAGCAAAATCACGAAAGAAAAAGAAAATAAAAATGATGGCAGCCGTTCCTCTTTGTAAATTAGGGCTAGCAATCTAATCTAGGGTTTTGCTTCTTGCGATTCAAAACAAGGGTTTGCGATCTAATCTGGGCTTCGACCTTCGTTCAACTTGGCTTATTTCCCTTCGGCTGCTTCGACTTTGTTATGGTGAGTTTTCTGCTCACGATTAATTTTTAATTCAGGTGTTTAAATTTGTTTGGATTGAATGTTGGTTGCATGCTATGATTTGGTGATTATTAGCTTTCAGTTGCTCGGTTAAATTTGAATTTTAAACTAATAAGAACAGATAACTCACTGCATGTTGGATTGTTGGTTGCTATTACTTGTTTTCCTGGGTGAAACGTGATGGGGCACCACGGCTTATGAAGCTTGGTTTACAAATTGAACCAATAAAGGAAGAAGCCCTTGCAAATCCGGGCGTCCACAATCCCGATCGGACTTCCCATCACTTAGGGAATCCCTATACCGGAGCAACTCGGTGCAGAGACAATCGATAGGTTATCCTATCGTTTTTGAAGACACCCGGTCTTCACCGCCGGTCTTCAATTTGTAATCCATTCGTCGAATCACTATTCGGAATGGGTTATACGACACAAAGGTCCTCTCCCGGCTAATCCGAATAGTGAGCGCTCAAATTTAAAACCTGTGGGTGTATCAATCACAAAGGTTCACATTTAGGGTTCGATGTGGGTTTCGGATAACAAATTGAAATCCGACTCCCTGTCGCATCGAAGTTTAAATGCCGTTTTACGGGCAAAAGGGTTTCACATACATATAGGAGCAAATCACAAATCATAGCTTATCACAAAGCAATCACATCATCACAACAAAAATGTCAATCCCATATGGGGTGTTAGATGATGATCAATCATCGTTGATTAAGATGATTGTAATTAAAATGAATTAACCAAATAATTATCTTTGTTAGTTATTTTAAGTTAATGTTTCAATTTTTTTTTTTTTTTTACTTAATTATTAATAATTGTCTTTATTAATCATTTTAAATTAATGGTAAATTTTACTTGATTTTGAATTATCTTAATTTGCTAAGTTAATAAATTATTCTTTAGTTCATTATTTCCCTTATAAATTCTTAATCGTTAACTTATTAAGTTTAATTAATTTTATAAATTTTCTATTCTTTAATTTATTAAATTACTTTCTTTTAAATTTTAAAAGTCGTTACAAAACATCAATTTGTTATTTTCTATTACATCATTAAAACTTGGTTTGGACTTTGTATTTGTACATTAGTTTATATTTTAAATTTAAACTTTTTATTAAGTTAAACATTTAAACCACTTTTATTAATTTAAAATAATTGGAACTTCATAAAACTTTAAAAACTATTGGTTTAATATTACATTAACCACTCTTGTTACTTCACTTAGAAAATGCATTGCGTTTCAAAAGTTTTATCAAAACTGAGTCGTTGTTTCCTCTGCATACCCGAGACATGCTTCGGGTCATACCCGAGCCAAACTCCCCCCTTGCTTCGAGTTATCCCCAGTTTCGACCCGTGCCCCCCTTTTTTTCGAAATTTTGGTTAAGTAAAAAAACGACGCGGTAACACCAAGAATCCCCCCGAGTTGCACTTCGAGTCCCCACGCGATTTACTCGCGTACTGCTCCGAGTCACCATCCATCTTCCCCCAACGCCTCACACTGATACGCATCCCACCCACGTGCACGTGCACCGCTAGCGCCGCCGCCGATGGTCAGAGCCAAGGCCACGAGCGAGTCGCCTATCGTCCCCTGGAGCGACACGAACACCCAGATCTCCACTTTAGCTTCGAAGTCGCGAATCGAACAACACACCCAAAAATCATCATCAAGTAAATCAAATTAAAACCCTTAATTACTTTAATTAATTATCCATTTCTTAATTAATTAATTATATTAATTATCCATTTGTACTACCTTAATAATTAAATGAATTACAAATCATTAAACTTTTCTTTATCTTTAAATAAACATTCCTTATTTAAATTTTGCATTTAAAAACAAAATGTTTTTAAATTTACATTAAATTCCATTTAACATTTTCTTTAAACTCAAGACTCAAATTTGTCTTAAATAAGAGTTTAAAACAATACACAACTTAATCTTATATGTTTAAAAGAAACATATACTTTATTAATAAGTTTAAAACAATTTAGATTTCAATTCAAATCAAATTCAAATCAATTTAAAAATTACTTTAAAATTTCAAAATTGAAATATAACTTCCATTCCCAATTTAGTTTAAACTCTCTAAAACTCTTCCTACAATTTGCACTTTCAATTCAAATGTATGTCATTTGAAAACAATTTAAATTTAAATCTTTATTTAAAAACTGAAGTCTAAATTTTAAATCCAGATTTAAAACTCAGTTTTGAATTCAATTTGAATTTCTAAATTAAATACTTAACTTTCCAATTCAATATGCAAAACAACAATGCATTTTATACTTGAGAGTTAAAATCAAATTTGAATTTAAAAACTTAAATGGTTTCAAATTTCAAACCATCAGCATTTGAATTCATATTCAAACTTCAACTTAAACTCAGTTTAAATCTCCATTTAAAAATTTAAACTTACCTCTTACATTTAAAACAGAAACTGTTTCTGTTTATATAAAAAAGAAAGTAAACTAACTTTTGAAATTTCTGAATTTAAACTATTTCAAAGATACAGGATTCAAACCTATTTGAATTCAACTAAAATTCAATTTTCAAAATTCTAAGTCACATTTGTATTTTTGCACCTTATTTTCAAATATCTGACAAATTTAAATTTGAATTCATATTCAAATTCCAAACTTACACTCAGTTTAAATCCTACACCTGCAAATTTTAAACTTTATCTTAATACTTAAAACAGAAAACAGTTTTATGTTTACTTTAAAACTTAAACTTTGAAATTTCCAGAACTTAAATAATTTCAAAAGAACAGAATTTTCAACTTATTCAAATTCATATTTGAATTGAGTTTCAAAAACCTAAGTTAGATTGTAGTTTGCATTTAATTCAAACCTTAAAAATCTGGAAACAGGCTCATGTTCCTCCTTTTTTTTTTTTTTTTTTTAAACCAATTTAAAATTTCTGCATTTAAATTATTACAAAATAATAATTCAAACAATTTGAATAAAATGTGAATTTGACTTTCGAGTTTGAAATATTGTAACGATCCTAAATTTTGAACAATTTAAATTGTGAATATTTAATTAATTTTAAATATTTGAATGATGATTTAAATTGAATTTCCAATATAACAATGAATTTTGCGATCAAATTTGAGAATTTAATCTAGAAAAAGTTGAATAAAATTTATATTTGACTTTGGAGTTGAAATTGAATATTGAATTTGTATTTTTAATTCAAACTAATGACTTAGGAAAATAATTTGGATACAAGTATTATTTATGTAAATTTATAAATGGATGGTTAGTTTTAAATAACATTTTTCCTTTTCTTTAAAATAAAAAGGAATAAAATTTTATTCAATACAAAATAGATAAGTAAATATACATAGTTAAAATTTAAAACAACATATTTGTAAACTTCGTAAAATATGAAGTGACTACATTGGAAAAGTTATAACAACATAATTCAACAAAACAAAGCAAAGAAATAACAAAATTTATTGAAATTCAAAATGAAAAAAATATATAATAAAATTTGGTTAAGTGTTGTTGGGCTTTGAAATTGTGAATCTCGGTCCATTTACCTTTGAATGCCGTTTCCTTTTTACCTCAATTCGACCCGTTTCCTCCATTATCCATTTTCACAAACCCTAAGAAAAATCACGAAAGAAAAAGAAAATAAAATTAATGGCAGCCTTCGTTCCTCTTCGTCCTTCGATCCAAGGTTAGGGCTTGAAATAAAATTTGGGCTTTGGCTCTCGCGATTCAAAAAAACTCGGGTTTGCAATTAAACTTGGAGCTTCAACTTTCATTCAATTTGGGCTTCGGCTACTTCGATTTTGTTATGGTGAGTTTTCTAAACTCACGATAAATCTTCATGCAAGTTTTTATATTTGTTTGGATGGAATGATTTGGTTGCATGCTATGTTTTGGGGGTGATTTGATTATCTTTGGCTCGGCTAATTTAATTTTTAAAACTGATATGCTCAGATTTGTGACTCCATGTTGGATTTTTGTGCTAGTTGCTGTTATTTGCTCGATTTGCTTGGATTTTAAATTGGTAGAAACAGATGCTAGTAATTATTTTAAACTATAAGAACAGATTCTACCTAATTTTAATTTTTTTAAAACTGATAAGAACAGGTGCTAGTTGAAATTGTGATTAAATTGATAAGAAAAAATGCTAATTGATATTTGCTTTTAAACTAATAATAACAGATGTTATATTTGTGATTTGTTTTAAACTGATAACAACTGATGTTTTTTTTTTAAATTTAATTTTTTTTAAAAATTGATAAGAACAGATGCTACTTGGTACTTTGTTTTAAACTGATGAGCACAGATGCTATCGAAAAACTTGACTTGCTTTGTGTTGTTATTGATGTGTGATGAAAAGAAAATTTGGTTGATTTGTAGATGAATATTGCTGCATGCCTGTATTTAGGTGTAGTCATATGAATGCATGCCTGTAGACACACTTGTTCTAGTTATATTCATAACAGCCTTAAACTTTAGATAAGCATCAACAATTCTCTGATCTTTGTCTCTGCCTCAAACCCTTAAATGTGGACAAATACACTTGAATCTATTTATATACTTTGGTTTTGGACTGGTACTTGAGGTGTGTTATGAATATGGTTGTTTATTATGCCTGCAGTTTTGAATGTATATGCATACATTGATATGTATGTTTGCATATATGAAAATATTGAGTCTGTTCTTAAGTCACAGATTTAATTCAACCTAAACAAAATTAATATCTGTTCCTATTTTACAAGCCTCTGTTTAAAATCTATAATTATAAACCACTTTAAAATTTGATGCATTTCCTATGAATTCATGTTTAAACTGGACCATTTGTAATTGCTTTGTGTATACTGCTGTTGTAGTCAAGATAAGCTATGCTTGATGATGTTTATGTTCTTTTGTCCACTGTTCAGTTTCATTTATTTGTTACATTGTGCCTCACTGCCCTTGTACATAATCTGAGTTGCATGCTTACAGCTGCATGCTTGTTTGTTGCATTCATGTCTGTTTAGTTGAGTTGCAGTCTTGTTCAAAAGTTTATGCATACTTGTTCTTCATTTAGTCCACTGTATTAAGTTTGGAACATGGCTATTTCATTTTGTGTCTGCATTCATAGATGCATCCACCTTTGCACTTGTTCATCATGTAGCTTGTTCTCTACATTCACTTGACTTGGTTTGAGTTTTCTTGGCTTTGAATTTTTTTTTAAGTGGCCACCACGGCTTGGAATTTTTGACCTGTTCAACTTTGGCCATGTCCCTGATTTCGACTTGGACTTGTTTAGGGCTTTTGACTTGAATTTATCTCGAACTTGCATGTTTTACTGAGTTGCTTCTTTGCCTTGATTTACTTGGTCATTTATTTGGGTCTGCACATTACTGTTTGCTGTTAGTCGAGTTGAGTTGTTTCTGTTGCATTGTGAACTTTGGTGTTGGTTGCCGTTCTTGAATGCATATTTGATTTTGAGGCAGTTGCATGTATTTTGTGAAGGTCAGTGTTGTATTCCCTGTTTGCTTTAGAAATAACTATAGTTATATTCCAACTTTCTCTCCTCTTATTCCTTTTGAGATAAATTGAAAACAAGTTAAAAACCTTGTCTTGAACCTGTACCATGTTTCAAAAATAAATCAAACTTGAGTTGTTCTTGAGTGTTATCTCTGGCCTTTGTAGTACTTGGTTGTTGTTGTTTGCATTTGGTTTCAGATTGCTATTTCTACTTGGATGTTGAGAACTTTGAGTTGTTTCATGCTTTTGAACTTGCTTAATTTTGCATTGCAACAGGTCAGATTTGCAGTTTGAAATTGTTATCACCCAGGAGATTCAATACACTCAATTCAACATGCATTCAATTTTAAACAAATATTTCATATAACATCCTGATATTCATTCATAGTAGCAAGTTGAAACCAAGTTTAACACTGTTTTTAAAATCTTAGTTTACTCACCTTTATTCAAAAGCAGAAGACAGAAACTGTTCCAGGTTTTTCAAATTTCTTCTACATGTTCTTGAACTTTAATCCGTATCTATCCTTGCATGTTGAAAGCAATTTTCTGCTTTTGTGACTTGTGGTTGCCACTGTGTTATTTGAGTTGCCTGCAGTCTGATGCATTCATGTTTCTTGACTTTGAATGTTGCACCTGAGATATGTCACTGGACTTCACTGGACTTACTGATTTCGACTGTCCATGTGCGTGTCTGCTGCTGTTCCTTATCATCCCTGTACTTGTGTTACTCCCTGTTGTTGTAATCCTATGTGTTGTTGTTATTTTCAGTGGCCTTTAGTTGAAATATGTTTGCAGTGATTGGTCTGACTCGTGCACATGTGTTGACGAGGCAGTGTACATGGGTATGAGTACACGTGTGTACTGCAGCCACACATGTGTATAAAAATTTGGAATCGTTAATGTGAAAATCTATAATAGACTTAAATTGATTTATCTGTTTCACCATATCTGTAACCATATTATTCAGTTCATTTCAAATTTATTTACTTGAATAAAGATTAATCCTGACTCGAGTGTTTTTGTGTTTTGCATAAACGCTCGGGTCAGACCGAGTATTTTTGCAGCTTAAAGATTTGCTCGCAGCGAAGTTAGAGAGAGGGGGATTTCAGCACCACTAAAGTTTAGCTAAAAATTTTTCTCTTGTACTTATATTTAAAAATTGTTTCCGCTGTATAGATTTAAATGTAATTCAAATGTAATCTATTGTATAACTCTGATATTTGTTATAAAAGAGAAAAATTTGTTTATAAAATATATTATTGTTTCTGTGATTCTGTGGCTGTTTCTGTTTAAATGTTATAAACTAAATAACAATCCGTCATTTTGAACGTTTCTAGTTGGTTTAATTACCGACTAGAGGCGGTCAGGGCGGCGGGTCGTTATCAGAGTGGTATCAGAGCTTTGGTTTACACAAAGCTTAGTTTATGGCGTTTAATATGAATAGTTACTAGAATCACTTTAAAGAAAGTGTTTTCAAATCTAAAGAAGTTTAAGATTGTTTTCTTTAAAATAAGAGGTATTTTGAAAATTAAAATTATTTTTGGAAATTCCCCTCTCTAAAAGTTAGGATTGCGATAGTTTATATTCGGTGAGGTCTCGTTAGACTTGAGTTTCGATCGTTCGGAAACTCATTATCAAATTGTTGAGATTTATGGAAACTGAAATATGAGTTAAGTGAATTAACGAATTGGTTTAAATTGACTTAAATCAAATATTTTGAATATCTCCAAAGTAGTAATTGGAAAATAAAATGATATGTCAATTTGATTATAACTAGGCGGATTATTGAACTATAACTTGGAAATTTAATTTTGAATTCTTTTGAAAATTGATTTCAAATGTGGTGAAGAACGATTTAGTAAATGAATGGATTATAAGTATTTAACTTATAATATGGACTTTTGGTGTATATAACTAAGTTATATAAATTGAATTGAATCAAATTAAGAAAGGAGATTATAAAACGAAGTTTTATAAATAAAAATAGAATTTCTAGAGATGTTTGTAAAATCCGCAAACGACTTATTTTGATAAGTAAATTGTTGTAACTTATTAAAGGAATTATATCTATGGGTTTTGAACGGTGAATAAAATATCAAAAGAGATATGAATCTAATGAAAATTCGAAATAGATTTAAATAGATTCAATGATGCATTTGAATTTGAACGGGCATGGAATTAAGTTGAGTGGAAAACTTAGTATTGGGAATTTGAAATCGGTTTAAAACCAATATTTTTGAAGTGTATGTGGAATTCAAACCATGAATTAAGTTGAAGTTGAAAACTTAAATGAGAATTTTTGGGGAAGTAATATTATATAAAATGGAGTAAATCCATTTTAAGTTTTTTTTAAAATGTGTTTAAAAGAATGATTTCTTTTAAGAATGAAATATATACTTGATTTTGGTTTAAGTATATTGAATATTTTCTAAGTATTGAGAATAAATTGATTTGTAAATTACTTATTATTGAATAAGTATGGAAATATTTTCCAATATGAAATGAAAGGTTTGAAATTATATCTTTTAGAGATAAAGTGAGAAGTGAATGTTTGAAATTTTATCTTTTGAAGATAAATTGAAAATGAATTTGTGAAATCGATTTGAAAATCGTATATTCATAGATACTTTGGAAATGTAAATTCACTATGGAATTTATAAAAGAAAGGGGAATTTGTTAAAAATAAATATTGATTTATTTTTGAAATGTGGAAATAAATTTACGGATTTGGAACGTAAGTTTAAAATAAATCGGTAAGGATTTATTTGATTAATTTAAGTGAACCATTTGAAGTTTAAAATGGATAAATATTTGGAAATGTTTCCATTTAAGGAAATTGCTTTGAAATTTGTTTTCAAAGATTAAAAGGTGCAAAATGATTTGAATTTGTTTCAAATGGCTAAGTGTGAAAATTTTTATATCTTGTAAAGATATTATTTTGAGAAATATGAACAATTAGTTCAACTTGGAAAAATTTCAAAGTGATTGAATTTTGAGTTAAATTGAGTTTAACTTTGACACACAAAAAACAATGTAAGTTGAACTTTGAATTTTAAATGGATGATTTGGATTGTATGTCTAACGTCGTGAATTGACGACATATCAATTGATCTCTATTAAATATATATCTGTTGGTGGCGGGGAATTTATTCTCTTAGCTTAACACCCTTCTCTGAGACGTACGAGCTCAGAGGTTATATATCGATAGACATCAATTATGTGTTGAGAATTGACGATGTAGCGTGAAATCCAAATCGAGTGTGTGAAGTCGATAATAAATTGGATTGTGAATGTGTATTAGGTTTGATATAACCTTAAAATTCCAAATCGACTTAGAGGAAAATTTTAAATGGATAATGAAATGGAAAATTGTGAATCCTCTATTTGTTATGGGTATGAAATGTTGTGGTTTTCATAACGTATATGTGTGAATACGATTAATTCGAAAACCAATTAGTTTGGAAAAGTAATTGTTGTGGAAAACTTATTTAAGTACATGGGTTGTACTAAGTGTGAAGTGAAATATTATATATGTATGTATAATATTATGTTTTCCAAAATTGAGGATATGGAAAGGTACCTTCCATTTATACTGTGTGACTGTGTGATGGTGATGGAACTCGAGATGAGTATCCATTTAAAAATCGTAGCTACGTAGTATTTCCATTAGTTGGATGACCATTTATATTTCCATTAGTTGGATGACCATTTATATTTCCATTAGTTGGATGACCATTTATATTTCCATTAGTTGGAATGTCCTTTTGGACTGGTATAGTGTGCTAGCGTAATTCGAGGGGCGAGATGCCTATGGTTACAAGCGATTCCACTGGGATAGTGGCGTAACCGCCGAGTATACCGCGATCTAGTTACACTCGGGTGGTAGCGTAATTTGAGGGGCGTGATGCCTACAGTTACAAGCGATTCCACTGGGATAGTGGCGTAACCGCTGAGTAAACTGCAATCTACAAACCAAAGCGTAATTCGAGGGGCGAGATGCCTACGGTCACGAGCGATTCTACTGGGATAGTAGCGTAACCGCCGTGTGAACCGCGATCTTTGGCAACAACCATGGCGAAATTCAAGGGATGAGATATCCACAGTTACAAGCGACTCTACTGGGATAGTAGCGGAACCGCCGAGTAAACTGTGATCCATGGGGGAATGTGCTTTCCATATCCATTTTTAAAAGAATTTTTAAAGTATTTTCACTGGGAATTGAAGCAAGTATATTTAGTACTTGGAGATTGTTAGACTTGCGCCTGGCCAGCGTATGCCTAATGTCTTTAAGAACGACAGTAGACTTGTTAAATTTCGAGTTAGCAAGTATTTTCAAACTTTAAATAGCAAATCAATTATCTGAAATTAAAGTGATGTAAATTCCAACCTAATGAATTAAGGAAGAGGATTTTTGAAATGTTTTGAAAAATCCACAGCTTTGGAAAAGTTATAATATGTAAAATTTCTTAAATGTAGTGTTTCAAATTTAAAATTTGGGTTTTGTAAGTTGAAAATTTTAGTAAAGATTTTTTTTAAACTTAAATTAATGTTTAAACAAGCATATCATGTTCAAACCTTAAATCCTAACAAGGAACTGATCAGAAGATTTGAATTCTTCTTCTATTCTTACTCTCTGTAGTTTAAAACAGAGAAGAGCAATCCAAGTAAATACAGGCACAAGTCATTTAATTCATACACACAGATCATATACTTATATATACTCATGCAAGCATCAATTATATCAGAAATTTGTCAAGCAAAATATAACTAACCACTTAAGTTATAATTAAAATGTTCATTCACCTAGCAGTTTAAAACAGAGAAGCTACTTAAAAATCTATATGTTTAAGTTAAGGGAGATATATCCACGATTTTGGACAGTGGGTAATCCTTTAAAAATAAATAATAAGTTGTAGAAATGATAAAATTAGTTGACAAAGCATATTCACGATTTTAGACAGTGAATATATTATTGAATAAAACGGATATGTTTTAGGGAGAATGATTGAATAATCCGACCTTCGCTAATAAGGATTGCAAAATTTTGATAGGAAATTTATTTGTCAACTTAATTGTATGAATCAAACCAGTTTTGATGTAAAGCCTATATTTCAAGTTTAGACTAATGACTAAAATAGTTAATATGGAGATATAAATCTAATGGAATCAAGTCGATGAGTGGTTTACTAAAGAATTAGTTGATTATTTTTGAAATAGAAAGAAAATGCAAAGTTCAAATGAGATTTAGATTTCAAATCTGATGTTTGTCAACATGTAAATACATAATAGGTTTAATAGATTCAATAATCTTTTGTAACGACCCGCCGCCCTGACCGCCTCTAGTCGGTAATTAAACCAACTAGAAACGTTCAAAATGACGGATTGTTATTTAGTTTATAACATTTAAACAGAAACAGCCACAGAATCACAGAAACAATAATATATTTTATAAACAAATTTTTCTCTTTTATAACAAATATCAGAGTTATACAATAGATTACATTTGAATTACATTTAAATCTATACAGCGGAAACAATTTTTAAATATAAGTACAAGAGAAAAATTTTTAGCTAAACTTTAGTGGTGCTGAAATCCCCCTCTCTCTAACTTCGCTGCGAGCAAATCTTTAAGCTGCAAAAATACTCGGTCTGACCCGAGCGTTTATGCAAAACACAAAAACACTCGAGTCAGGATTAATCTTTATTCAAGTAAATAAATTTGAAATGAACTGAATAATATGGTTACAGATATGGTGAAACAGATAAATCAATTTAAGTCTATTATAGATTTTCACATTAACGATTCCAAATTTTTATACACATGTGTGGCTGCAGTACACACGTGTACTCATACCCATGTACACTGCCTCGTCAACACATGTGCACGAGTCAGACCAATCACTGCAAACATATTTCAACTAAAGGCCACTGAAAATAACAACAACACATAGGATTACAACAACAGGGAGTAACACAAGTACAGGGATGATAAGGAACAGCAGCAGACACGCACATGGACAGTCGAAATCAGTAAGTCCAGTGAAGTCCAGTGACATATCTCAGGTGCAACATTCAAAGTCAAGAAACATGAATGCATCAGACTGCAGGCAACTCAAATAACACAGTGGCAACCACAAGTCACAAAAGCAGAAAATTGCTTTCAACATGCAAGGATAGATACGGATTAAAGTTCAAGAACATGTAGAAGAAATTTGAAAAACCTGGAACAGTTTCTGTCTTCTGCTTTTGAATAAAGGTGAGTAAACTAAGATTTTAAAAACAGTGTTAAACTTGGTTTCAACTTGCTACTATGAATGAATATCAGGATGTTATATGAAATATTTGTTTAAAATTGAATGCATGTTGAATTGAGTGTATTGAATCTCCTGGGTGATAACAATTTCAAACTGCAAATCTGACCTGTTGCAATGCAAAATTAAGCAAGTTCAAAAGCATGAAACAACTCAAAGTTCTCAACATCCAAGTAGAAATAGCAATCTGAAACCAAATGCAAACAACAACAACCAAGTACTACAAAGGCCAGAGATAACACTCAAGAACAACTCAAGTTTGATTTATTTTTGAAACATGGTACAGGTTCAAGACAAGGTTTTTAACTTGTTTTCAATTTATCTCAAAAGGAATAAGAGGAGAGAAAGTTGGAATATAACTATAGTTATTTCTAAAGCAAACAGGGAATACAACACTGACCTTCACAAAATACATGCAACTGCCTCAAAATCAAATATGCATTCAAGAACGGCAACCAACACCAAAGTTCACAATGCAACAGAAACAACTCAACTCGACTAACAGCAAACAGTAATGTGCAGACCCAAATAAATGACCAAGTAAATCAAGGCAAAGAAGCAACTCAGTAAAACATGCAAGTTCGAGATAAATTCAAGTCAAAAGCCCTAAACAAGTCCAAGTCGAAATCAGGGACATGGCCAAAGTTGAACAGGTCAAAAATTCCAAGCCGTGGTGGCCACTTAAAAAAAAATTCAAAGCCAAGAAAACTCAAACCAAGTCAAGTGAATGTAGAGAACAAGCTACATGATGAACAAGTGCAAAGGTGGATGCATCTATGAATGCAGACACAAAATGAAATAGCCATGTTCCAAACTTAATACAGTGGACTAAATGAAGAACAAGTATGCATAAACTTTTGAACAAGACTGCAACTCAACTAAACAGACATGAATGCAACAAACAAGCATGCAGCTGTAAGCATGCAACTCAGATTATGTACAAGGGCAGTGAGGCACAATGTAACAAATAAATGAAACTGAACAGTGGACAAAAGAACATAAACATCATCAAGCATAGCTTATCTTGACTACAACAGCAGTATACACAAAGCAATTACAAATGGTCCAGTTTAAACATGAATTCATAGGAAATGCATCAAATTTTAAAGTGGTTTATAATTATAGATTTTAAACAGAGGCTTGTAAAATAGGAACAGATATTAATTTTGTTTAGGTTGAATTAAATCTGTGACTTAAGAACAGACTCAATATTTTCATATATGCAAACATACATATCAATGTATGCATATACATTCAAAACTGCAGGCATAATAAACAACCATATTCATAACACACCTCAAGTACCAGTCCAAAACCAAAGTATATAAATAGATTCAAGTGTATTTGTCCACATTTAAGGGTTTGAGGCAGAGACAAAGATCAGAGAATTGTTGATGCTTATCTAAAGTTTAAGGCTGTTATGAATATAACTAGAACAAGTGTGTCTACAGGCATGCATTCATATGACTACACCTAAATACAGGCATGCAGCAATATTCATCTACAAATCAACCAAATTTTCTTTTCATCACACATCAATAACAACACAAAGCAAGTCAAGTTTTTCGATAGCATCTGTGCTCATCAGTTTAAAACAAAGTACCAAGTAGCATCTGTTCTTATCAATTTTTAAAAAAAATTAAATTTAAAAAAAAAACATCAGTTGTTATCAGTTTAAAACAAATCACAAATATAACATCTGTTATTATTAGTTTAAAAGCAAATATCAATTAGCATTTTTTCTTATCAATTTAATCACAATTTCAACTAGCACCTGTTCTTATCAGTTTTAAAAAAATTAAAATTAGGTAGAATCTGTTCTTATAGTTTAAAATAATTACTAGCATCTGTTTCTACCAATTTAAAATCCAAGCAAATCGAGCAAATAACAGCAACTAGCACAAAAATCCAACATGCAGTCACAAATCTGAGCATATCAGTTTTAAAAATTAAATTAGCCGAGCCAAAGATAATCAAATCACCCCCAAAACATAGCATGCAACCAAATCATTCCATCCAAACAAATATAAAAACTTGCATGAAGATTTATCGTGAGTTTAGAAAACTCACCATAACAAAATCGAAGTAGCCGAAGCCCAAATTGAATGAAAGTTGAAGCTCCAAGTTTAATTGCAAACCCGAGTTTTTTTGAATCGCGAGAGCCAAAGCCCAAATTTTATTTCAAGCCCTAACCTTGGATCGAAGGACGAAGAGGAACGAAGGCTGCCATTAATTTTATTTTCTTTTTCTTTCGTGATTTTTCTTAGGGTTTGTGAAAATGGATAATGGAGGAAACGGGTCGAATTGAGGTAAAAAGGAAACGGCATTCAAAGGTAAATGGACCGAGATTCACAATTTCAAAGCCCAACAACACTTAACCAAATTTTATTATATATTTTTTTCATTTTGAATTTCAATAAATTTTGTTATTTCTTTGCTTTGTTTTGTTGAATTATGTTGTTATAACTTTTCCAATGTAGTCACTTCATATTTTACGAAGTTTACAAATATGTTGTTTTAAATTTTAACTATGTATATTTACTTATCTATTTTGTATTGAATAAAATTTTATTCCTTTTTATTTTAAAGAAAAGGAAAAATGTTATTTAAAACTAACCATCCATTTATAAATTTACATAAATAATACTTGTATCCAAATTATTTTCCTAAGTCATTAGTTTGAATTAAAAATACAAATTCAATATTCAATTTCAACTCCAAAGTCAAATATAAATTTTATTCAACTTTTTCTAGATTAAATTCTCAAATTTGATCGCAAAATTCATTGTTATATTGGAAATTCAATTTAAATCATCATTCAAATATTTAAAATTAATTAAATATTCACAATTTAAATTGTTCAAAATTTAGGATCGTTACAATCTCCCCTCCTTAAAAGAATTTCGTCCCGAAATTACAAGTAAGGAAAAATGATTGTTAAAATTTCACCGATATTTATATTTTACTCAATTTTATCAAGTTCAACACTTATTAAAGATGAATGAATATAGGATTCATTCTATTTGTTTTATCTCGCTAGCTTTGCTAATTAACT
The DNA here is from genome assembly GCA_030765085.1 of Allium cepa. Lineage (NCBI taxonomy): Eukaryota > Viridiplantae > Streptophyta > Magnoliopsida > Asparagales > Amaryllidaceae > Allium > Allium cepa. The sequence goes on from CM060939.1 coordinate 564,180,151, forward strand.
CTTTTGTTTATTATTTTCTACAATCAAGACACAAGACCCGCCGCCCTGACCGCCTCTAGTCGGTAATTAAACCAACTAGAAACGATCAAGATGACGGATTGTTATTTAGTTTATAACATTTAAACAGAATCAGCTACAGAATCACAGAATAGTAATCATATTTTATAAACAAACTTTTCTTTTATATACAAATATCAGAGATATACAATAAATTACATTTTAATTTATACAGCGGAAACAATTTATATTTATAAGTACAAGAGAAAAAATTTTAGCTAAACTTTAGTGGTGCTGAAATCCCCCTCTCTCTAACTTCGCTGCGAGCAAATCTTTAAGCTGCAAAAATACTCGGTCTGACCCGAGCGTTTATGCAAAACACAAAAACACTCGAGTCAGGATTAATCTTTATTCAAGTAATTAAATTTGAAATGAACTGAATAATATGGTTACAGATATGGTGAAACAGATAAATCAATTTAAGTCTATTATAGATTTTCACATTAACGATTCCAAATTTTTATACACATGTGTGGCTGCAGTACACACGTGTACTCATACCCATGTACACTGCCTCGTCAACACATGTGCACGAGTCAGACCAATCACTGCAAACATATTTCAACTAAAGGCCACTGAAAATAACAACAACACATAGGATTACAACAACAGGGAGTAACACAAGTACAGGGATGATAAGGAACAGCAGCAGACACGCACATGGACAGTCGAAATCAGTAAGTCCAGTGAAGTCCAGTGACATATCTCAGGTGCAACATTCAAAGTCAAGAAACATGAATGCATCAGACTGCAGGCAACTCAAATAACACAGTGGCAACCACAAGTCACAAAAGCAGAAAATTGCTTTCAACATGCAAGGATAGATACGGATTAAAGTTCAAGAACATGTAGAAGAAATTTGAAAAACCTGGAACAGTTTCTGTCTTCTGCTTTTGAATAAAGGTGAGTAAACTAAGATTTTAAAAACAGTGTTAAACTTGGTTTCAACTTGCTACTATGAATGAATATCAGGATGTTATATGAAATATTTGTTTAAAATTGAATGCATGTTGAATTGAGTGTATTGAATCTCCTGGGTGATAACAATTTCAAACTGCAAATCTGACCTGTTGCAATGCAAAATTAAGCAAGTTCAAAAGCATGAAACAACTCAAAGTTCTCAACATCCAAGTAGAAATAGCAATCTGAAACCAAATGCAAACAACAACAACCAAGTACTACAAAGGCCAGAGATAACACTCAAGAACAACTCAAGTTTGATTTATTTTTGAAACATGGTACAGGTTCAAGACAAGGTTTTTAACTTGTTTTCAATTTATCTCAAAAGGAATAAGAGGAGAGAAAGTTGGAATATAACTATAGTTATTTCTAAAGCAAACAGGGAATACAACACTGACCTTCACAAAATACATGCAACTGCCTCAAAATCAAATATGCATTCAAGAACGGCAACCAACACCAAAGTTCACAATGCAACAGAAACAACTCAACTCGACTAACAGCAAACAGTAATGTGCAGACCCAAATAAATGACCAAGTAAATCAAGGCAAAGAAGCAACTCAGTAAAACATGCAAGTTCGAGATAAATTCAAGTCAAAAGCCCTAAACAAGTCCAAGTCGAAATCAGGGACATGGCCAAAGTTGAACAGGTCAAAAATTCCAAGCCGTGGTGGCCACTTAAAAAAAAATTCAAAGCCAAGAAAACTCAAACCAAGTCAAGTGAATGTTGAGAACAAGCTACATGATGAACAAGTGCAAAGGTGGATGCATCTATGAATGCAGACACAAAATGAAATAGCCATGTTCCAAAATAAATACAGTGGACTAAATGAAGAACAAGTATGCATAAACTTTTGAACAAGACTGCAACTCAACTAAACAGACATGAATGCAACAAACAAGCATGCAGCTGTAAGCATGCAACTCAGATTATGTACAAGGGCAGTGAGGCACAATGTAACAAATAAATGAAACTGAACAGTGGACAAAAGAACATAAACATCATCAAGCATAGCTTATCTTAACTACAACAGCAGTATACACAAAGCAATTACAAATGGTCCAGTTTAAACATGAATTCATAGGAAATGCATCAAATTTTAAAGTGGTTTATAATTATAGATTTTAAACAGAGGCTTGTAAAATAGGAACAGATATTAATTTTGTTTAGGTTGAATTAAATCTGTGACTTAAGAACAGACTCAATATTATCATATATGCAAACATACATATCAATGTATGCATATACATTCAAAACTGCAGGCATAATAAACAACCATATTCATAACACACCTCAAGTACCAGTCCAAAACCAAAGTATATAAATAGATTCAAGTGTATTTGTCCACATTTAAGGGTTTGAGGCAGAGACAAAGATCAGAGAATTGTTGATGCTTATCTAAAGTTTAAGGCTGTTATGAATATAACTAGAACAAGTGTGTCTACAGGCATGCATTCATATGACTACACCTAAATACAGGCATGCAGCAATATTCATCAACAAATCAACCAAATTTTCTTTTCATCACACATCAATAACAACACAAAGCAAGTCAAGTTTTTCGATAGCATCTGTGCTCATCAGTTTAAAACAAAGTACCAAGTAGCATCTGTTCTTATCAATTTTAAAAAAAAATTAATTTTAAAAAAAAACATCAGTTGTTATCAGTTTAAAACAAATCACAAATATAACATCTGTTATTATTAGTTTAAAAGCAAATATCAATTAGCATTTTTTTCTTATCAATTTAAAAAAAAACAAATTTCAAACAACATCTGAAATCAAAGAAATTTGGAAGCATCTGTTCTCATCAGTTTAAAATAAAACAAATTATCAGGTAGCATTTGTTCAAATCAATTTAAAAATTAAAACTGGGCAGCATCTGTTTTATCAATTTAAAACAAAAATCAAATAGCATTTGTTTTTATAAATTTAAAAAGAACAAATTTTTGAAAGCGTCAATGGTTATCAGTTTAAAATTGGGTACCATCTGTTCTTAACAGTTTAACAATTCAAGCAAATCGAGCAAATGACAGCAAATAGCAACCGAAAATCCAACATGCAGTAGCCAATCTACCCATATCAGTTTCAAATTAAATTAGCCGAGCAAAAGATAACAAAATCACCCCAAAACATAGCATGCAACCAATATTCGATCCAACCAAATATAAGCACTTGCATGAAGATTAATCGTGAGCTAGAAACTCACATGCATTTCAAAACAGAGGGACAGTCAACATAAACAAGCATGCAAACACATTATCACTTAACAAAAACAATTTCAGGTACCAAAACATCACAACATATTATAGGCTTAAGTGATTGATTCACGGATAAACAAAGAAGAAGGTTTGGGTTCAGAGGTTTCCATATAAATATTCATTAACAAAGCAAGATCCAACACATGCAGCAACACAAAGCAAGTCAAGATTTAATAGCCTCTATTCTCATCAGATTCTTAAAATGATAGCATCTGTTCTCAACAGTAAAAAAAAATTTAAATTTATAGCATCTGTTCAAATCAGTTTTTTAGAAAAACAAATTTTCAAAACAACAATCTGAAATCAAACATTTGGAAGCACCTGTTCTCATCAGGTTATTCATAGCATTTGTTTTTATCAGTTTAAATTAAAATTTAAGTAGTGTCTGTTCTTACCAATTTAAAACAAATATCGAAAATGCATTTATTCTTATTAGTTTAAAATCAAAAATTGAGTAGAATCTGATCTTAACAGTTCAAAAACACAACATCAGAGCAAGTGATAACGAATAGCAACCAACAATCCAACATGCAGTGAGTTATCTGTTCTTATTAGTTTAAAATTCAAATTTAACCGAGCAACTGAAAGCTAATAATCACCAAATCATAGCATGCAACCAACATTCAATCCAAACAAATTTAAACACCTGAATTAAAAATTAATCGTGAGCAGAAAACTCACCATAACAAAGTCGAAGCAGCCGAAGGGAAATAAGCCAATTTGAACGAAGGTCGAAGCCCAGATTAGATCGCAAACCCTTGTTTTGAATCGCAAGAAGCAAAACCCTAGATTAGATTGCTAGCCCTAATTTACAAAGAGGAACGGCTGCCATCATTTTTATTTTCTTTTTCTTTCGTGATTTTGCTTAGGGTTTGTGAAAATGGATAATGGAGGAAACGGGTCGAATTGAGGTAAAAAGGAAACGGCATTCAAAGGTAAATGGACCGAGATTCACAATTTCAAAGCCCAACAACACTTAACCAAATTTTATTATATATTTTTTTCATTTTGAATTTCAATAAATTTTGTTATTTCTTTGCTTTGTTTTGTTGAATTATGTTGTTATAACTTTTCCAATGTAGTCACTTCATATTTTACGAAGTTTACAAATATGTTGTTTTAAATTTTAACTATGTATATTTACTTATCTATTTTGTATTGAATAAAATTTTATTCCTTTTTATTTTAAAGAAAAGAAAAATGTTATTTAAAACTAACCATCCATTTATAAATTTACATAAATAAAAATTCTTGTATCCAAATTATTTTCTTAAGTCATTAGTTTGAATTAAAAATACAAATTCAATATTCAATTTCAACTCCAAAGTCAAGTTTAAATTTTTCTTCAGCTTTGTATAGATTAAATTTTAATTTAAACTGATAAAAACAAATGCTATGAATAACCTGATGAGAACAGGTGCTTCCAAATGTTTGATTTCAGATTGTTGTTTTGAAAATTTGTTTTTCTTAAAAACTGATTTGAACAGATGCTATAAATTTAAATTTTTTTTTTTTTTTTACTGTTGAGAACAGATGCTATCATTTTAAGAATCTGATGAGAATAGAGGCTATTAAATCTTGACTTGCTTTGTGTTGCTGCATGTGTTGGATCTTGCTTTGTTAATGAATATTTATATGGAAACCTCTGAACCCAAACCTTCTTCTTTGTTTATCCGTGAATCAATCACTTAAGCCTATAATATGTTGTGATGTTTTGGTACCTGAAATTGTTTTTGTTAAGTGATAATGTGTTTGCATGCTTGTTTATGTTGACTGTCCCTCTGTTTTGAAATGCATGTGAGTTTTCTAAGCTCACGATAATCTTCATGCAAGTTTTTGAATTTGTTTGAAGTGAATTCCTTGGTTGCATGCTATGTTTTGGGGTGATTTTGTTATCTTTTGCTCGGCTAATTTAATTTGAAACTGATATGGGTAGATTGGTTACTGCATGTTGGATTTTTGGTTGCTAGTTGCTATCATTTGCTCGATTTGCTTGGATTTTGAACTGATGAGAAACAGATACTATAAATTTTGATTTAAACTGTAAGCACAGATTCTACCCATTTATTTTTTTAAAATTTTTGAACTGTTAGGAGCAGATACTATGGATTTTAATTCTTAAAACTGATGAGAGCAGATGTTATTGGTTTCAATTTTAAACTGGTAAGAACAGACACTAATTGTGATTTGTTTTAAACTGATAACCACTGATGCTTTCAAAAATTTGTTCTTTTTAAATTTATAAAAAAAAATGCTATGTAGTTCAGTGGTAAGTCAAGGCGGCGGGTCGTTACAAAGTAAATTTGTCATTTCAGACCCGAACCCGGTCAACCAAACGCACACGCATGTGGTGGTGATACATGACTTCCCTTCTCACAAAGTTTTGAGTGTTAAAAATAAATATTGATTTATTTTTGAAATGTGGAAATAAATTTACGGATTTGGAACGTAAGTTTAAAATAAATCAGTAAGGATTTATTTGATTAATTTAAGTGAACCATTTGAAGTTTAAAATGGATAAATATTTGGAAATGTTTCCATTTAAGGAAATTGCTTTGAAATTTGTTTTCAAAGATTAAAAGGTGCAAAATGATTTGAATTTGTTTCAAATGGTTAAGTGTGAAAATTTTTATATCTTGTAAAGATATTATTTTTGGGAAATTTGAACAATTAGTTCAATTTGGAAATTTTCAAAGTGATTGAATTTTGAGTTAAATTGAGTTTAACTTTGACGCCCAAAAACAATTTAAGTTGAACATTGAATTTTAAATGGATGATTTGGATTGTATGTCTAACGTCGTGAATTGACGACATATCAATTGATCTCTATTAAATATATATCTGTTGGTGGCGGAGAATTTATTCTCTTAGCTTAACACCCTTCTCTGAGACGTACGAGCTCAGAGGTTATATATCGATAGACATCAATTATGTGTTGAGGATTGACGATGTAACGTGAAATCCAAATCGAGTGTGAAGTCGATAATAAATTGGATTATGAATGTGAATTAGGTTTGAGATAACCTTAAAATTCCAAATCGGCTTAGAGGAAAATTTTAAATGGATAATGAAATGGAAAAATTTGTGAATCCTCTATTTGTTATGGGTATGAAATATTGTGGTTTTCATAACGTATATGTGTGAATACGATTAATTCGAAAACCAATTAGTTTGGAAAAGTAATTGTTATGGAAAACTTATGTAAGTACATGAGTATGATATGTACTAAATGTGAAATGAAATATTATATATGTATGTATAATATTATGTTTTCCAAATTGAGGATATGGAAAGGTACCTTCCATTTATACTGTGTGACTGTGTGATGGTGATGGAACTCGAGATGAGTATCCATTTAAAAATCGTAGCTACGTAGTATTTCCATTAGTTGGATGACCATTTATATTTCCATTAGTTGGATGACCATTTATATTTCCATTAGTTGGATGACCTTTTGTATTTCCATTAGTTGGAATGTCCTTTTGGACTGGTATAGTGTGCTAGCGTAATTCGAGGGGCGAGAGGCCTATGGTTACAAGCGATTCCACTGGGATAGTGGCGTAACCGCCGAGTATACCGCGATCTAGTTACACTCGGGTGGTAGCGTAATTTGAGGGGCGTGATGCCTACAGTTACAAGCGATTCCACTGGGATAGTGGCGTAACCGCTGTGTAAACTGCAATCTACAAACCAAAGCGTAATTCGAGGGGCGAGATGCCTACGGTCACGAGCGATTCTACTGGGATAGTAGCGTAACCGCCGTGTGAACCGCGATCTTTGGCAACAACCATGGCGAAATTCAAGGGATGAGATATCCACAGTTACAAGCGACTCTACTGGGATAGTAGCGGAACCGCCGAGTAAACTGTGATCCATGGGGGAATGTGCTTTCCATATCCATTTTTAAAAGAATTTTTAAAGTATTTTCACTGGGAATTGAAGCAAGTATATTTAGTACTTGGAGATTGTTAGACTTGCGCCTGGCCAGCGTATGCCTAATGTCTTTAAGAACGACAGTAGACTTGTTAAATTTCGAGTTAGCAAGTATTTTCAAACTTTAAATAGCAAATCAATTATCTGAAATTAAAGTGATGTAAATTCCAACCTAATGAATTAAGGAAGAGGATTTTTGAAATGTTTTGAAAAATCCACAGCTTTGGAAAAGTTATAATATGTAAAATTTCTTAAATGTAGTGTTTCAAATTTAAAATTTGGGTTTTGTAAGTTGAAAATTTTAGTAAAGATTTTTTTTTGTGTCTTGATTGTAGAAAATAATAAACAAAAGAGTTAATTAGCAAAGCTAGCGAGATAAAACAAATAGAATGAATCCTATATTCATTCATCTTTAATAAGTGTTGAACTTGATAAAATTGAGTAAAATATAAATATCGGTGAAATTTTAACAATCATTTTTCCTTACTTGTAATTTCGGGACGAAATTCTTTTAAGGAGGGGAGATTGTAACGATCGTAAATTTTGAACAATTTAAATTGTGAATATTTAATTAATTTTGAATATTTGAATGATAATTTAAACTGAATTTCCAATATAACAATGAATTTTGCGATCAAATTTGAGAATTTAATCTAGAAAAAGTTGAATAAAATTTATATTTGACTTTGGAGTTGAAATTGAATATTGAATTTGTATTTTTAATTCAAACTAATGACTTAAGAAAATAATTTGGATACAAGAATTTTTATTTATGTAAATTTATAAATGGATGGTTAGTTTTAAATAACATTTTTCTTTTCTTTAAAATAAAAAGGAATAAAATTTTATTCAATACAAAATAGATAAGTAAATATACATAGTTAAAATTTAAAACAACATATTTGTAAACTTCGTAAAATATGAAGTGACTACATTGGAAAAGTTATAACAACATAATTCAACAAAACAAAGCAAAGAAATAACAAAATTTATTGAAATTCAAAATGAAAAAAAATATATAATAAAATTTGGTTAAGTGTTGTTGGGCTTTGAAATTGTGAATCTCGGTCCATTTACCTTTGAATGCCGTTTCCTTTTTACCTCAATTCGACCCGTTTCCTCCATTATCCATTTTCACAAACCCTAAGCAAAATCACGAAAGAAAAAGAAAATAAAAATGATGGCAGCCGTTCCTCTTTGTAAATTAGGGCTAGCAATCTAATCTAGGGTTTTGCTTCTTGCGATTCAAAACAAGGGTTTGCGATCTAATCTGGGCTTCGACCTTCGTTCAACTTGGCTTATTTCCCTTCGGCTGCTTCGACTTTGTTATGGTGAGTTTTCTGCTCACGATTAATTTTTAATTCAGGTGTTTAAATTTGTTTGGATTGAATGTTGGTTGCATGCTATGATTTGGTGATTATTAGCTTTCAGTTGCTCGGTTAAATTTGAATTTTAAACTAATAAGAACAGATAACTCACTGCATGTTGGATTGTTGGTTGCTATTCGTTATCACTTGCTCTGATGTTGTGTTTTTGAACTGTTAAGATCAGATTCTACTCAATTTTTGATTTTAAACTAATAAGAATAAATGCTATTTGATATTTGTTTTAAATTGGTAAGAACAGACACTACTTAAATTTTAATTTAAACTGATAAAAACAAATGCTATGAATAACCTGATGAGAACAGGTGCTTCCAAATGTTTGATTTCAGATTGTTGTTTTGAAAATTTGTTTTTCTTAAAAACTGATTTGAACAGATGCTATAAATTTAAATTTTTTTTTACTGTTGAGAACAGATGCTATCATTTTAAGAATCTGATGAGAATAGAGGCTATTAAATCTTGACTTGCTTTGTGTTGCTGCATGTGTTGGATCTTGCTTTGTTAATGAATATTTATATGGAAACCTCTGAACCCAAACCTTCTTCTTTGTTTATCCGTGAATCAATCACTTAAGCCTATAATATGTTGTGATATTTTGGTACCTGAAATTGTTTTTGTTAAGTGATAATGTGTTTGCATGCTTGTTTATGTTGACTGTCCCTCTGTTTTGAAATGCATGTGAGTTTTCTAAGCTCACGATAATCTTCATGCAAGTTTTTGAATTTGTTTGAAGTGAATTCCTTGGTTGCATGCTATGTTTTTGGGGCGATTTGATTATCTTTGGCTCGGCTAATTTAATTTTTAAAACTGATATGCTCAGATTTGTGACTGCATGTTGAATTTTTGTGCTAGTTGCTGTTATTTGCTCGATTTACTTGGATTTTAAATTGGTAGAAACAGATGCTAGTAATTATTTTAAACTATAAGAACAGATTCTACCCATTTGATTTAGTTTTTGAACTGTTAGGAGCAAATGTTTTTTTGATTTCTTTTAAAATTTAAATTTGTAAGAACAGATGCTGCCCAGTCTTAATTTTTAAATTGATTAGAACAAATGCTACCTGACTATTTGTGTTTGTTTTAAAATTGATAGGAACATGTGCTATTTGTGTTTGTTTTAAAATTGATAGGAACATGTGCTATTTGTGTTTGTTTTAAAATTGATAGGAACATGTGCTATTGGTGTTTGTTTTAAAAATTGATAAGAACAGATGCTATATTTATTTTGTTATTAAATTGATAAGTACAGATGCTACTAAATATCTTGTTTGAAAACTGTTTGCAAACAATTGCATTATGAATTTAAACTTGCATGTTTGTCCCATGCCTGGTAACCATTAGACCATTTATTATTTTGCACTTGAGTCTTTTGGTACTGTTGTTGTATTGGTGTTGCATTTGGTCTGCATTGTAGTTGTATTCATATATACTTGCTACTGTTGCATTACTTGCTTCACTTGAGTTTTTTTTGTAACAGTAGTCTACTGTGTTCATGCACTTTGTTTTGTGGCAGTTTGCATGTCAAGTTGCACCCATGCTGTTGCACTTGTAGTTGTACCCCATGCTGTTGCACTTGGGTCTGGTCACTGTTCTCTTGGTTGTTCTAGTCTTCATTTCCATTGTTGTTTGCATCCTGATATATGTTGCATTGCAGTTGATTCATTTGGTCATTTGGTGTCTGCATCCTTATCTGTTGCATACATAAGTTTGGCCACTGTTGTATAATTGCATTTGATCTGCACTTGTGTATATTCTCAGGTGGCACACTGCAACTGCACTTGCATTTGTGACCTTTATTTGCCTGTTGTTTGAATTGTGCATTATTCATGTGTAGCTTGGTCATTTTGATGCACTGCCTTGATTTATTTTGCCTCTATCTTTATAGTTACAGGTTTTAAACTTGATTTAAAAATTCAAACTATCCACCTAAGTGTTTTTTTTTAGTTTTTAATCCTTAAACAAAATATGTTGTATGTGAGTAACATTTTATATTAAATAAACTTAAGTAGAAATTATTTGCCTGTTTTACTCTAGAAACAAGTGTGTTTGCATGAAAACACAATTTCATACTGGTAGATACATGAATATATTTAGTTGAGCAAGCTGCTGTGAGTTTATTTCTTTCAGTGTGAAGATTTAAGGTTTAACAAAATGTGGTTATGAACATTTGTCAAAGTTTAAAGTTCTATTTAATATGAAAGTTCTGTATTGTCTCTGTGAATTTAGAAAATAAACAAAACAAATCTTATGGGTTGTCTCTGTGAACATTGGAACAAATCTTGATCATTTTGCTGTGTCAATTTGTGTATTCCCTGTTGTTAACTCTGTCTGGTTGATGGGCATGTCACTGACTTGCTGTCTTATTCATCTTGGTTTTAGTTGTTGTAAATCCTATGTGATGTTTGCCTAGTTGTGGTCTTGTTTCATGTTTAATGCAGTGCTTGGTCATCGCACTGGTCATTGCTTGTGAAGTTTGGTATTGCATTGTTATGTACGTGATATGTTGACACATTCACCTATGCTTGCACTACTTCATTCCAATGTATACTCTTGTCTGCAATTGTTCATCCTGAAGCTTGATCATTGTTTCACTTGTCTTCACTTCTGTTTTCTCCTAGTTGCTGTGGCATTGTGCCTTTGGTCTGCATATTGACTGTTGCAGTCCAACTTGTTGTTGGTCTTACCTATAATTTGTAGCCAGTTGGTCTTCAGTTTCATCTTCAATTGTAGCTTGTTATATGGAACTGGTAGTTGTTGCTGAGCTTGCATACTTCATGCTTGTTGTTGTATACCTGTCCACTGTAGTTGTGTCTTGCCACTGCTGCCCCTGTGCACTATTGATCTGTGCACTGTCCATACTTGTAGTTGTATGCCCTGTTGCATTTGGGGCTGCTGAAACTGTTGTGCATTTCGGCCTGTACTTGTGCTCGCTGCCTTGACCTGCTGTGTTGTTTCTGTTCGGGCTTGTTATTGTATCTTTGTGGTCTTTGTGATTACACTCGCACACGTGTTGGCGAGGCAGTGCACACGTGTGTTTGTCAGAACTTAAAAATTTGAAATTGTTAATGTGAAAAATCCGTAATAGATTTTAAATTGATTTATCTGTTTTACCATATCTGTAACCATATTATTCAGTTCATTTCAAATTTATTTACTTGAATAAAGATTAATCCTGACTCGAGTGTTTTTGTGTTTTGCAATAAACGCTCGGGTCAGACCGAGTATTTTTACAGCTTGAAGATTTTCAGGCCGCGAAGTTAGAGAGAGGGGGGGAATTAAAGCTTTACTTCAGTTTTCAGCAAATGTTTCTTATACTTTAAAATATAAATTGTTTCCGCTGTATAAATTAAAATGTAATGTATTGTAAACTCTGATATTTGTATGTAAAAGAAAAGTTGTTTTGTAACGACCCGCCGCCCTGACCGCCTCTAGTCGGTAATTAAACCAACTAGAAACGTTCAAAATGACGGATTGTTATTTAGTTTATAACATTTAAACAGAAACAGCCACAGAATCACAGAAACAATAATATATTTTATAAACAAATTTTTCTCTTTTATAACAAATATCAGAGTTATACAATAGATTACATTTGAATTACATTTAAATCTATACAGCGGAAACAATTTTTAAATATAAGTACAAGAGAAAAATTTTTAGCTAAACTTTAGTGGTGCTGAAATCCCCCTCTCTCTAACTTCGCTGCGAGCAAATCTTTAAGCTGCAAAAATACTCGGTCTGACCCGAGCGTTTATGCAAAACACAAAAACACTCGAGTCAGGATTAATCTTTATTCAAGTAATTAAATTTGAAATGAACTGAATAATATGGTTACAGATATGGTGAAACAGATAAATCAATTTAAGTCTATTATAGATTTTCACATTAACGATTCCAAATTTTTATACACATGTGTGGCTGATATTATGTAACTACATTGGAGAAATTTCAATAACATAATTTAAACAAAACAAAACAAGCAAAGTAATAACAAAACCAATTGGAATTGAAAATGAAGAAAAATAAAAGAAAATTTGTTTAAGGAATTTTGGGCTTTAAATTTAATCTCGGCCCATAGTGTTTCCTTGTTTGGTTGCCGTATTAATCCAAGACCCCATCCCTTTTCCTTCATTTCGAAAACCCTAAACTAAATAACGTAAAAAAAAAATGGCGGCCGATACCCCCTTCATCATTTCAGCAGATCGAAAAAAAAAAAAAAAAAAAAAAAGAAACCTAAATCTAAAAATCAAGCGAGGAAATGATATACGGTGGCTCGTCTTTCGGCTTTGACTTCAAATCGTTCGTCTTCAGTAGCTCGCGGCTGCTCCAATTCGTGATAAGGTGAGTTTCTCCTCACGATTAATCTTCATGCAAGTTTTTAGATTTGTTTGAAGTGAATTCCTTGGTTGCATGCTAGGAATTGTGGGTTATGCATTATCAGTTGCTCGGATAAATTAATCTAAACTGTTGAACCAATAAGTACTTGATTGCATGCTTTGTTTTGGTGGTTTGTGGTTTTCAGTTGCTCGGTTAAATTTGAATTTTAAACTAATAGGAACAGATAACTCACTGCATGTTGGATTGTTGGTTGCTATTCGTTATCACTTGCTCTGATGTTGTGTTTTTGTACTGTTAAGATCAGATTCTACTCAATTTTTGATTTTAAACTAATAAGAATAAATGCTATTTGATATTTGTTTTAAATTGGTAAGAACAGACACTGTTTAAATTTTAATTTAAACTGATAAAAACAAATGCTATGAATAACCTGATGAGAACAGGTGCTTCCAAATGTTTGATTTCAGATTGTTGTTTTGAAAATTTGTTTTTCTTAAAAACTGACTTGAACAGATGCTATAAATTTAAATTTTTTTACTGTTGAGAACAGATGCTATCATTTTAAGAATCTGATGAGAATAGAGGCTATTAAATCTTGACTTGCTTTGTGTTGCTGCATGTGTTGGATCTTGCTTTGTTAATGAATATTTATATGGAAACCTCTGAACCCAAACCTTCTTTGTTTATCCGTGAATCAATCACTTAAGCCTATAATATGTTGTGATGTTTTGGTACCTGAAATTGTTTTTGTTAAGTGATAATGTGTTTGCATGCTTGTTTATGTTGACTGTCCCTCTGTTTTGAAATGCATGTGAGTTTCCAGCTCACGATTAATTTTTATCCAAGTGTTTAAATTTGGTTGGATTGTATGTTTGGTTGCATGCTATGTTTTGGGGTGATTTTGTTATCTTTTGCTCGGCTAATTTAATTTGAAACTGATATGGGTAGATTGGTTACTGCATGTTGGATTTTTGGTTGCTAGTTGCTATCATTTGCTCGATTTGCTTGGATTTTGAACTGATGAGAAACAGATACTATAAATTTTGATTTAAACTGTAAGCACAGATTCTACCCATTTATTTTTTTAAAATTTTTGAACTGTTAGGAGCAGATACTATGGATTTTAATTCTTAAAACTGATGAGAGCAGATGTTATTGGTTTCAATTTTAAACTGGTAAGAACAGACACTAATTGTGATTTGTTTTAAACTGATAACCACTGATGCTTTCAAAAATTTGTTCTTTTTAAATTTATAAAAACAAATGCTATGTGAAATTTGTTTGTTTAAAAAAAAAAAAAAATTGATAGGAACAGATAACTCACTGCATGTTGGATTGTTGGTTGCTATTCGTTATCACTTGCTCTGATACCACTTTGTAACGACCCGCCGCCCTGACCGCCTCTAGTCGGTAATTTAACCAGCTAGAAACGTTCAAAATGACGGATTGTTATTTAGTTTATAACATTTAAACAGAATCAGCTACAGAATCACAGAATAGTAATCATATTTTATAAACAAACTTTTCTTTTATATACAAATATCAGAGTTTACAATACATTACATTTTATACAGCGGAAACAATTTATAAATTCAAGTACAAGAGAAAATTAATTTAGCTAAAACTTTAGTGGTGCTGAAATCCCCCTCTCTCTAACTTCGCTGCGAGCAAATCTTTAAGCTGCAAAAATACTCGGTCTGACCCGAGCGTTTATGCAAAACACAAAAACACTCGAGTCAGGATTAATCTTTATTCAAGTAAATAAATTTGAAATGAACTGAATAATATGGTTACAGATATGGTGAAACAGATAAATCAATTTAAGTCTATTATAGATTTTCACATTAACGATTCCAAATTTTTATACACATGTGTGGCTGCAGTACACACGTGTACTCATACCCATGTACACTGCCTCGTCAACACATGTGCACGAGTCAGACCAATCACTGCAAACATATTTCAACTAAAGGCCACTGAAAATAACAACAACACATAGGATTACAACAACAGGGAGTAACACAAGTACAGGGATGATAAGGAACAGCAGCAGACACGCACATGGACAGTCGAAATCAGTAAGTCCAGTGAAGTCCAGTGACATATCTCAGGTGCAACATTCAAAGTCAAGAAACATGAATGCATCAGACTGCAGGCAACTCAAATAACACAGTGGCAACCACAAGTCACAAAAGCAGAAAATTGCTTTCAACATGCAAGGATAGATACGGATTAAAGTTCAAGAACATGTAGAAGAAATTTGAAAAACCTGGAACAGTTTCTGTCTTCTGCTTTTGAATAAAGGTGAGTAAACTAAGATTTTAAAAACAGTGTTAAACTTGGTTTCAACTTGCTACTATGAATGAATATCAGGATGTTATATGAAATATTTGTTTAAAATTGAATGCATGTTGAATTGAGTGTATTGAATCTCCTGGGTGATAACAATTTCAAACTGCAAATCTGACCTGTTGCAATGCAAAATTAAGCAAGTTCAAAAGCATGAAACAACTCAAAGTTCTCAACATCCAAGTAGAAATAGCAATCTGAAACCAAATGCAAACAACAACAACCAAGTACTACAAAGGCCAGAGATAACACTCAAGAACAACTCAAGTTTGATTTATTTTTGAAACATGGTACAGGTTCAAGACAAGGTTTTTAACTTGTTTTCAATTTATCTCAAAAGGAATAAGAGGAGAGAAAGTTGGAATATAACTATAGTTATTTCTAAAGCAAACAGGGAATACAACACTGACCTTCACAAAATACATGCAACTGCCTCAAAATCAAATATGCATTCAAGAACGGCAACCAACACCAAAGTTCACAATGCAACAGAAACAACTCAACTCGACTAACAGCAAACAGTAATGTGCAGACCCAAATAAATGACCAAGTAAATCAAGGCAAAGAAGCAACTCAGTAAAACATGCAAGTTCGAGATAAATTCAAGTCAAAAGCCCTAAACAAGTCCAAGTCGAAATCAGGGACATGGCCAAAGTTGAACAGGTCAAAAATTCCAAGCCGTGGTGGCCACTTAAAAAAAAATTCAAAGCCAAGAAAACTCAAACCAAGTCAAGTGAATGTTGAGAACAAGCTACATGATGAACAAGTGCAAAGGTGGATGCATCTATGAATGCAGACACAAAATGAAATAGCCATGTTCCAAAATAAATACAGTGGACTAAATGAAGAACAAGTATGCATAAACTTTTGAACAAGACTGCAACTCAACTAAACAGACATGAATGCAACAAACAAGCATGCAGCTGTAAGCATGCAACTCAGATTATGTACAAGGGCAGTGAGGCACAATGTAACAAATAAATGAAACTGAACAGTGGACAAAAGAACATAAACATCATCAAGCATAGCTTATCTTAACTACAACAGCAGTATACACAAAGCAATTACAAATGGTCCAGTTTAAACATGAATTCATAGGAAATGCATCAAATTTTAAAGTGGTTTATAATTATAGATTTTAAACAGAGGCTTGTAAAATAGGAACAGATATTAATTTTGTTTAGGTTGAATTAAATCTGTGACTTAAGAACAGACTCAATATTATCATATATGCAAACATACATATCAATGTATGCATATACATTCAAAACTGCAGGCATAATAAACAACCATATTCATAACACACCTCAAGTACCAGTCCAAAACCAAAGTATATAAATAGATTCAAGTGTATTTGTCCACATTTAAGGGTTTGAGGCAGAGACAAAGATCAGAGAATTGTTGATGCTTATCTAAAGTTTAAGGCTGTTATGAATATAACTAGAACAAGTGTGTCTACAGGCATGCATTCATATGACTACACCTAAATACAGGCATGCAGCAATATTCATCAACAAATCAACCAAATTTTCTTTTCATCACACATCAATAACAACACAAAGCAAGTCAAGTTTTTCGATAGCATCTGTGCTCATCAGTTTAAAACAAAGTACCAAGTAGAATCTGTTCTTATCAATTTTAAAAAAAAAAAAAAAAAATAATTTTAAAAAAACATCAGTTGTTATCAGTTTAAAACAAATCACAAATATAACATCTGTTATTATTAGTTTAAAAGCAAATATCAATTAGCATTTGTTCTTATCAATTTAATCACAATTTCAAATAGCACCTGTTCTTATCAGTTTTAAAAAAATAAAATTAGGTAGAATCTGTTCTTATAGTTTAAAATAATTACTAGCATCTGTTTCTACCACTTTAAAATCCAAGCAAATCGAGCAAATAACAGCAACTAGCACAAAAATCCAACATGCAGTCACAAATCTGAGCATATCAGTTTTAAAAATTAAATTAGCCGAGCCAAAGATAATCAAATCACCCCCAAAACATAGCATGCAACCAAATCATTCCATCCAAACAAATATAAAAACTTGCATGAAGATTTATCGTGAGTTTAGAAAACTCACCATAACAAAATCGAAGTAGCCGAAGCCCAAATTGAATGAAAGTTGAAGCTCCAAGTTTAATTGCAAACCCGAGTTTTTTTTGAATCGCGAGAGCCAAAGCCCAAATTTTATTTCAAGCCCTAACCTTGGATCGAAGGACGAAGAGGAACGAAGGCTGCCATTAATTTTATTTTCTTTTTCTTTCGTGATTTTTCTTAGGGTTTGTGAAAATGGATAATGGAGGAAACGGGTCGAATTGAGGTAAAAAGGAAACGGCATTCAAAGGTAAATGGACCGAGATTCACAATTTCAAAGCCCAACAACACTTAACCAAATTTTCTTTTATTTTTCTTCATTTTCAATCCCAATTGGTTTTGTTATTACTTTGCTTGTTTTGTTGAATTATGTTGTTATATAAAAAAGAAAGTAAACTAACTTTTGAAATTTCTGAATTTAAACTATTTCAAAGATACAGGATTCAAACCTATTTGAATTCAACTAAAATTCAATTTTCAAAATTCTAAGTCACATTTGTATTTTTGCACCTTATTTTCAAATATCTGACAAATTTAAATTTGAATTCATATTCAAATTCCAAACTTACACTCAGTTTAAATCCTACACCTGCAAATTTTAAACTTTATCTTAATACTTAAAACAGAAAACAGTTTTATGTTTACTTTAAAACTTAAACTTTGAAATTTCCAGAACTTAAATAATTTCAAAAGAACAGAATTTTCAACTTATTCAAATTCATATTTGAATTGAGTTTCAAAAACCTAAGTTAGATTGTAGTTTGCATTTAATTCAAACCTTAAAAATCTGGAAACAGGCTCATGTTCCTCCTTTTTTTTTTTTTTTTTTAAACCAATTTAAAATTTCTGCATTTAAATTATTACAAAATAATAATTCAAACAATTTGAATTCATCCCTAGGTTCAATTTTAAATCCTAAGTTCAAATTTCCATTTTAGTTTAAACTTGATTCTTAAAATTATAAAAAAAAAACAGAACAGGTCTGTTAAATAAAACCTGAAGCAATGCAACTTAATCTTATTTGAATTCTTGCATTTAAATTATTACAACATCAGAATTCAAATATTTTGAATTCATCTTCATATTCAAATTTCAGATTTAATCTAAACTTGGCATTTTAAAATCAAAAAAACAGAACAGTAACAGTTTCTGTCAAATTTAAAACCCTTTACATTCTTGAATTTAAAATGTTTTCAAATTTCATGTTTGAATTATTTGAATCTATACTAAATTCAGGTTCCAACTGAATTCAAATTTCAAGTTTAGATTCCTATTATTACTACAACTTTATTCTTTTAAAAACCTGGAAAATAATTCTGCTTCTTAGTCCTGAAACAAAACACACAAAATTCCCTTAATTATTTCAAAGAAATTTAAATTCAAACTATTTGAATTCATCCTTAGCTTCAAGTTTGATTCTAAGTTCAAAATTTCAGATTTCATTTAAACTTTATTTTTAAAAATTCTTAAAACAGAACTGCTCTGTTGATAAACCTGAAACAATGCAAACTCATGCAACAAAAATTCTACTTCGGGTCAATACAGCATTTACTTCGAGTTTTCTCACAGAAATCCCGAGTCAATCCCGAGACTAAAAACACTGCAATCTAAACAACATCAAAACCTGGAACAAAGCAACCCAGTGTCAAACCCAAAATTCCACTTCAATTCATCACTTAAAATCATAATTTTACTATTAAAATTAAAAATTTATGAGCACAAATCAGATTGCATGATCAAAACAAAGAATTAAATCATTTGATTTTTTTAACATTAAAAGATCATTACTGTAAATTCTCAATTTCCAATAACTTATTTGTTATTTTTACTTATTTACATTTTTATAAAAAATGTTATACTCATATAAACATTATTCATTCAATAATCATGCCCTAGAATGTTTTGTGTTGAGATAATTTAAATTTCCAAATAGGTTTTTAAAAAAAAAAACAAAACTGGAAAGTGTGTACAGAGGCAAACTTCTGCCTATTTTCAGACATGAACATCATATTCAAGCATATATATATACTTCTCACAATTCTATCTCAAGCATGATCACAAGCAATCAACAATAACCAGATTCAAACAATAGGCATACTGTTTTTTTCACAGGCATTTCAAAATAAAGATGATGAGGTTTGCTCACCTGTTTTTGAAGAATCAGAGGAGAAAATTGAGTTTTGAAACTCTGGACCATGCAACTTTCCAAACTGCTCTTCTTTTTGTTTGTTGTTGATTCAAGATTTTTTTTTTTTTTGATAATATGTTTGACTCCAGGTTGCAACTGACCTTGAATTGATTTTTAGATGAATTACTTGCTTAAATCTTTCAACAACAAAAATTCTAACTCAAAATTTCTGAAAGTATTTACTTACAGTTTTGTTTATTTTTTTTTCTTTTTGAAACAGAGGAAAACCCTGGATTGCAAACTTGAAAACTTTGTGCTGATCTGCTATATTTGTGATGAATATGCTGTTGTATGAATATGAAACCCTTTGACCCGTAAAACGACATTTGAATTTCGATGCGACAGGGAGTCGGATTCCAGTTGGTTATCCGAAACCCACATCGAATCATATTAGTGAATTTTTATGATTGATAATTTATTTTATCTATGAATCTGTGAATATAGATAAGCGTTATGGGTTATACCGCTTATCTTTATGATTGAATCTGTGATGATGATGTTGTGCACTATTGTGTAAAACCCCTGGACCACACTTATACACACACAAATATGGGTTGCACGTGGAAATGAGTTAAGTCACAGATTTTGAAATTGTTTTAAAAATTTGAATTTTTGAATCCAAAATAGTTTTGGAATTAGAATTGAGGTTTTTGAAAAAAAATGAATTTCAAAAATAAAAGTTATTTTGAATAACTCGATTGAGTTTTGAAATTTTAAATAATTTGAGTTAAATTTGAATTCAATAATTGAATTGAATTCTATGATTTGGAAACTAGGGTTTTAAAAAGTTATTCAACTTATAAATGGGTTTATATGGGGTTTTTAAACCAATTTAAAAGTGATGTTTTGAAATTTAAAATTTAACCCAAGATTCCAACTTGTATAAATCGGACTTTTCTGAAACGAAAACTGTCGTTTTCAAATAATAGAAGCTTTCATATAAGAAATGGATTTCCAATGTATGTTAAAAGGAATTCAAGTTTTGAAATGAAAATGGTTTTCCAAGTTATGAATAAATCTTTGGAACGTGTTTTGAAAGCTATAAATTAAATCTTAAATTTAAAGATTTATTGAGTTAATCCAATTGAAATGGAAGTTGTTTTGAAATCTATGAATAGATCTTTGTGAAACTAGGTGAAACTTTATGAAATAAATCTTTTTGTTTAAAGATTTAAAATGGTAATTTGCTTAACCATTTGAAAGAAAAGTTTTGGATTTTATAAGTTGTGACTTAACTAAAATCCCATATCCATATGTTTTAAAATATGGCGCTCATTATTCGGTTTAGCCGGGAGAGGACCTAGTGTCATATAGCCCATTCCGAATAGTGATACGACGTTAGGGATAGCAATTGAAGACCGGTGGTGAAGACCGGATATTTCCGAAAACAAAAGGGTAACTCATCGATTGTCTCTGCACTGGCTGATCCCCGGTATAGAGATCTTCATATGTGATGGGAAGTCCGGACGTGATTAGGGATTATCCGGATTTGCAAGGGCTTCTTCGGAAGTGCCTTCGGTTCTGTTCGAACCCGGGACAGACTTGTATGGTTGTATGTCCGACATTACACTTTGAGATGTTAACTGATCTCTATCAAATACATTTCTGCCTGGTGGCGGAGAATTTATTCTCTTAGCTTAACACCCTTCTCTGAGACGTACGAGCTCAGAGGTTATGTAGTTGATATTTATCAGTGATATTCCCAATTTGGTAATGTGGCATGCTGAGTGCTGCTGTGTGATGATCATTGGTTGATCATTTGTGATATGATCATTTGTTTGATCATTTATCTTTGTGATCATTGCTTTGGTCATCTGATTGACCCAAAGCATGGCTTTGTTGCACAAAGCGTAGCTTTGTGGACGAGACTGCATCAGGACCTCACTCCCCGGAAATGGTCGAAACAGGAAAGATGCGGCAAGGTTATGAGGGTCGCTCCCTTTAGGGTGTGTCATTCCCTTCTGGTAAAGGGTGGTATCAGGTATGGAGCCCTGGTATTTAACCTATGTGGTTGCTCCAATCTCATTTACTGTGTGGTTGTTGCTTTGAGGCGCCTCGGATAAAGGTCCCAAAGGACCGGGGGATGGCATATTCGTGTAGTAGTTACCTAGTTACAGAGGTAACCCGGCCTTGTGTTGGCAGAGATCTAACCGTAACGTTAGTTTCTCGGGACGTCCCACCAGAGGCGATCCCGTGTGGCAGTAGGAAGTTCCTTAGCCTGACCATTTGTTGGAAATCCATTCATCCAATACGTGCCTTGTACGGTTTTAGTTGTGGAACCTGCCATTTAACATGGCAGCTATAGTAGGCATAGTATCATGGTACCTATGCTGGCTAGGATTTATATTCTACTTTCGAAATTGTTTTCTACACTATGCACTAGTAATAATATCAAAGGATTTTTCTCGTAGTAAGCATGTTTGACTATCATAAGGAGAAATCTCCCCCATGTGTGCGTTTGCATTGTGTGTGTGCCGGGAGGCCTTATGGTAGTTTCATTTTTCAAAAAGCATTGCGGATTTCAAATTTAAATTCTGTTGTTTGTTTTAAAAGACCAAATGTTTTTGTTTGCTCATACCAGTCCCATGACTGACCTGGAGTTTATTGTTCCTTTCCTAAACTCTGGGTGCCCACTATTTCCCACACGGGCAGTCTAGAGTTGGGATTTTCAGATAATCAGTAGTAGGTGTAGATTCGATAGCTTTCAGCCTTAGGATTTGGCAATTACAATTGGATCGAGTTGCTTCTCTTCATCTTGATTTGGGAGTTCTCGCTATTTCTGGATTGATGCCTTGGAGATGGAGTTACAGCTGGAGTTCTTTCTTGAAGCTACATTGGAGATTTTGTTCCGCTGCTAGTGTTATCTTTTATTTCCGCTGCTATTCTTTGTAACTCTGATGTATATTGATGTTCATTGTATCATTCTGTTGTATCAGATATTGTATCAAATGCTGTATATGAAATATATTATTCATTTCTTCCGCTGTGTTATTTACTTAATGTGTTATAAGCTCCGGCGACTCGAATTTGAACGGTCGAATCTGCGGCATTCGAGTATAATGTAAAGTATGGATGTTGATTTTCGAACGCGAAAAATTCGAGCCGTCACACTTGCCCGAGCATTTATGCAAAACACAAAAACACTCGAGTCAGGATTAATCTTTATTCAAGTAAATAAATTTGAAATGAACTGAATAATATGGTTACAGATATGGTGAAACAGATAAATCAATTAAATCCTATTATAGATTTTCACATTAACGATTCCAAATTTTTATACACATGTGTGGCTGCAGTACACACGTGTACTCATACCCATGTACACTGCCTCGCCAACACATGTGCACGAGTCAGACCAATCACTGCAAACATATTTCAACTAAAGGCCACTGAAAATAACAACAACACATAGGATTACAACAACAGGGAGTAACACAAGTACAGGAATGATAAGGAACAGCAGCAGACACGCACATGGACAGTCGAAATCAGTAAGTCCAGTGAAGTCCAGTGACATATCTCAGGTGCAACATTCAAAGTCAAGGAACATGAATGCATCAGACTGCAGGCAACTCAAATAACACAGTGGCAACCACAAGTCACAAAAGCAGAAAATTGCTTTCAACATGCAAGGATAGATACGGATTAAAGTTCAAGAACATGTAGAAGAAATTTGAAAAACCTGGAATAGTTTCTGTCTTCTGCTTTTGAATAAAGGTGAGTAAACTAAGATTTTTAAAACAGTGTTAAACTTGGTTTCAACTTGCTACTATGAATGAATATCAGGATGTTATATGAAATATTTGTTTAAAATTGAATGCATGTTGAATTGAGTGTATTGAATCTCCTGGGTGATAACAATTTCAAACTGCAAATCTGACCTGTTGCAATGCAAAATTAAGCAAGTTCAAAAGCATGAAACAACTCAAAGTTCTCAACATCCAAGTAGAAATAGCAATCTGAAACCAAATGTTTCATTATATTATTATTATAGGCATTTATGCTTTAAATTTAATCTCGGCCCATAGTGTTTCCTTGTTTGGTTGCCGTATTAATCCAAGACCCCATCCCTTTTCCTTCATTTCGAAAACCCTAAACTAAATAACGTAAAAAAAAAATGGCGGCCGATACCCCCTTCATCATTTCAGCAGATCGAAAAAAAAAAAAAAAGAAAGAAAAAGAAACCTAAATCTAAAAATCAAGCGAGGAAATGATATACGGTGGCTCGTCTTTCGGCTTTGACTTCAAATCGTTCGTCTTCAGTAGCTCGCGGCTGCTCCAATTCGTGATAAGGTGAGTTTCTCCTCACGATTAATCTTCATGCAAGTTTTTAGATTTGTTTGAAGTGAATTCCTTGGTTGCATGCTAGGAATTGTGGGTTATGCATTATCAGTTGCTCGGATAAATTAATCTAAACTGTTGAACCAATAAGTACTTGATTGCATGCTTTGTTTTGGTGGTTTGTGGTTTTCAGTTGCTCGGTTAAATTTGAATTTTAAACTAATAGGAACAGATAACTCACTGCATGTTGGATTGTTGGTTGCTATTCGTTATCACTTGCTCTGATGTTGTGTTTTTGTACTGTTAAGATCAGATTCTACTCAATTTTTGATTTTAAACTAATAAGAATAAATGCTATTTGATATTTGTTTTAAATTGGTAAGAACAGACACTGTTTAAATTTTAATTTAAACTGATAAAAACAAATGCTATGAATAACCTGATGAGAACAGGTGCTTCCAAATGTTTGATTTCAGATTGTTGTTTTGAAAATTTGTTTTTCTTAAAAACTGACTTGAACAGATGCTATAAATTTAAATTTTTTTACTGTTGAGAACAGATGCTATCATTTTAAGAATCTGATGAGAATAGAGGCTATTAAATCTTGACTTGCTTTGTGTTGCTGCATGTGTTGGATCTTGCTTTGTTAATGAATATTTATATGGAAACCTCTGAACCCAAACCTTCTTTGTTTATCCGTGAATCAATCACTTAAGCCTATAATATGTTGTGATGTTTTGGTACCTGAAATTGTTTTTGTTAAGTGATAATGTGTTTGCATGCTTGTTTATGTTGACTGTCCCTCTGTTTTGAAATGCATGTGAGTTTCCAGCTCACGATTAATTTTTATCCAAGTGTTTAAATTTGGTTGGATTGTATGTTTGGTTGCATGCTATGTTTTGGGGTGATTTTGTTATCTTTTGCTCGGCTAATTTAATTTGAAACTGATATGGGTAGATTGGTTACTGCATGTTGGATTTTTGGTTGCTAGTTGCTATCATTTGCTCGATTTGCTTGGATTTTGAACTGATGAGAAACAGATACTATAAATTTTGATTTAAACTGTAAGCACAGATTCTACCCATTTATTTTTTTTAAATTTTTGAACTGTTAGGAGCAGATACTATGGATTTTAATTCTTAAAACTGATGAGAGCAGATGTTATTGGTTTCAATTTTAAACTGGTAAGAACAGACACTAATTGTGATTTGTTTTAAACTGATAACCACTGATGCTTTCAAAAATTTGTTCTTTTTAAATTTATAAAAACAAATGCTATGTGAAATTTGTTTGTTTAAAAAAAAAAAAAATTGATAGGAACAGATGCTATATTTATTTTGTTATTAAATTGATAAGTACAGATGCTACTAAATATCTTGTTTGAAAACTGTTTGCAAACAATTGCATTATGAATTTAAACTTGCATGTTTGTCCCATGCCTGGTAACCATTAGACCATTTATTATTTTGCACTTGAGTCTTTTGGTACTGTTGTTGTATTGGTGTTACATTTGGTCTGCATTGTAGTTGTATTCATATATACTTGCTACTGTTGCATTACTTGCTTCACTTGAGTTTTTTTTGTAACAGTAGTCTACTGTGTTCATGCACTTTGGTTTGTGGCAGTTTGCATGTCAAGTTGCACCCATGCTGTTGCACTTGTAGTTGTACCCCATGCTGTTGCACTTGGGTCTGGTCACTGTTCTCTTGGTTGTTCTAGTCTTCATTTCCATTGTTGTTTGCATCCTGATATATGTTGCATTGCAGTTGATTCATTTGGTCATTTGGTGTCTGCATCCTTATCTGTTGCATACATAAGTTTGGCCACTGTTGTATAATTGCATTTGATCTGCACTTGTGTATATTCTCAGGTTGCACACTGCAACTGCACTTGCATTTGTGACTTTTATTTGCCTGTTGTTTGAATTGTGCATTATTCATGTGTAGCTTGGTCATTTTGATGCACTGCCTTGATTTAGTTTGCCTCTATCTTTATAGTTACAGGTTCTAAACTTGATTTAAAAATTCAAACTATCCACCTAAGTGTTTTTTTTTTTAGTTTTTAATCCTTAAACAAAATATGTTGTATGTGAGTAACTCACTTCTAAACTTATTAATAGGTAAAGTTGTTTATGTTTTCTTTTAAAAATTTGATATGAACTTATATGCATATTATTATAAACCTGTAAAACACCTCTGTTTGAATTACAGGCATGGGCATCTAACATAAATTCACCTCTCCTCTATATTTAAGCTTAAACTGAGAATTTTAAAAACTTTTTTTTTAGTACGATTGTTCATACACAATCTGGAAAAATCAAGAAATATAACAGTAAGGTTCTCTGTCCTTCATTGACACTGCGAGCAAACTCATTTATCTACCTATATGTTCTGATTTTATGGTTGACTCTTGAAGTATGATGGATTTGATGATTGCATGTTTGAATTTATACATCTTTATGGGTGTAAATGTATGAGTATGTATCAATGCATATCCCTGTTATGAGTCAGAGTACATCTTCTCTGTGCAACAAAATCTGTGAGTAAATTCCTGCTTTAAAAACAGTTTCTACCTTTTAAAACTAAGCTAATAAGATTTGCAGTGCTTAAAGTTAATTCAATTGCCTTTCAAATAAGAAACTGTAAAACAGTGGTAAATTAAAAAGATAAGAACTGCTCTGTTCTTTCTTTAGTAAGCAACATCACTATATATAGGTTGTTTAAAAATTTATTTGCTGTTTAAATTTTATATGTGCATGTGTTTGGATATAATTGTGACTGGTATTATGCCTGCGTACATATTTGAATGTGCAGATAGGTGATGCAAATTCTACAGACTTGCTACTGTTTTCACTAAGATTCTAAATACAAATCCACATCTTTATGTCTGAATTTTAGTTAGAAATTATTGTATAAACATATGGTGTTGTTTAACATAGATTAAGTTTGTAATTTTATTTCAGAAAAAGTAAAGACTGTTAGTTGTGTAAATCAATAACAGTACACAATAGTTTCTAAAAGTAAAATTATCAGACAACTTTAATTTATTCAATCAAGTTTTAAAGCCTTAATGCATGTTAAACATGGATATTAAAAACATGCTTCAGGTCTTAAAAAGTTTCTGAGGGGTTAGTAAATTTAGTCTGTGCAGTTTTATAAATTTAAAGATGGAATTCAAATTCTTGAATTAGAATTTCAATTGGTTTTTTTTTAAAATGCAAAGTTTAAATGTTAGTTCAGGTGAGCTCTTTTAGTTGCAGTGCTTCATCACTTGATGTCTTTGATTATTTGGTCTGCACTTTATGTTGCAGCTGGTCTTGCAGTTGTTATTGTTTATGCCTTCATGTTTTTGGACATTTCTGAGCCTCTGTCTTGATTGCCTGCTTTTACATTGCTGTTTGTATTGCTTTGTCTGATGTCTTCATGATTCCTTTGTCTGTGCGTTGGCTTTGTTTCGATCTGATAGCCGTGTTTTTGTTTGGTGCACACGTGTGTACTGCAGCCACACGGGATTGATAGATTTTAAATCTGAAGTTGTTAATATGAAAATTTCCAATAGATTTAAATTAGTTCATTTGTTTCATCACCTCTGTTACCATTTATTCAGTTCATTTCAAATTTAATTACTTGAATAAAGATTAATCCTGACTCGAGTGTTTTTGTGTTTTGCATAAACGCTCGGGTCAGACCGAGTATTTTTGCAGCTTAGAGATTTGCTCGCAGCGAAGTTAGAGAGAGAAGGGATTATCGCACTTCACTAAAGTTTAGAAATTTTCTTGTACTTAATAAAATTTGTTTCCGCTGTATAAAATGTAACTTATTGTATTAACTCTGATAATTGTATATAAAAGAAAGTTCATTTATGAAATATATGTTTGTTCTGTGATTCTGTGACTGATTCTGTTTAAATTCTATAAACTAAATAACAATCCGTCATTCTGAACGTTTCTAGTTGGTTTAATTACCGGCTAGAGGCGGTCAGGGCGGCGGGTCGTTACAAAGTGGTATCAGAGCTTTGGTTTACACAAAGCTTAGTTTATGGCATTTAATATGAATAGTTACTAGAATCACTTTAAAGGAAGTGTTTTCAAATCTAACGAAGTTTAAAATTGTTTTCTTCAAAATAAAAGGTATTTTGAAATTTAAAATTATTTTTGGAAATTCCCCTCTCTAAAGTTAGGATTGCGGTAGTTTCTATTCGGTGAGGTCTCGTTAGACTTGAGTTTCGATCGTTCGGAAACTCATTATCGAATCTTTGAGAGTTATGGAAAATGAAATGTAAGTCAAGTGGATTAATGAATTGGTTTAAATTGGCTTAAATCAAATATTTTGAATATCTCCAAAGTAGTAATTGGAAAATAAAATGATATGTCAATTTGATTATAATCAAGTGGATTATTGAACTATAACTTGGAAATTTAATTTTGAATTCTTTTGAAAATTGATTTCAAATGTGGTGAAGAACGATTTAGTAAATGAATGGATTATAAGTATTTAACTTATAATATGGACTTTTGGTGTATATAACTAAGTTATATAAATTGAATTGAATCAAATTAAGAAAGGAGATTATAAAACGAAGTTTTATAAATAGAAATGGAATTTCTAGAGATGTTTGTAAAATCCGCAAACGACTTATTTTGATAAGTAAATTGTTGTAACTTATTAAAGGAATTATATCTATGGTTTTTGAACGGTGAATAAAATATCAAGAGAGATATGAATCTAATGAAAATTCGAAATAGATTTAAATAGATTCAATGATGCATTTGAATTTGAACGGGCATGGAATTAAGTTGAGTGGAAAACTTAGTATTGGGAATTTGAAATCGGTTTAAAACCAATATTTTTGAAGTGTATGTGGGATTCAAACCATGAATTAAGTTGAAGTTGAAAACTTAAATGGGAATGTTTTTGGGAAGAAACATTATGTAAATGAAGATAATTCATTTTGAAATGTGTTAAGAATCGAAAGCATAGATTTCAACACTTGTTGTTGAAATAGACGTTTTCGAGTGGAAAAATGGAAATGGTAGATTATAACATTTGTTGTTATAGTAAATAATTTCAAAAGGGAAATGATTTTGTTTAGTATTGGGATTTACATATCTATTTTTAAATTTGAATCCTTATACTAGTGGTTTTGAGTCGTCGTAACGATGTTTTACGCAACATTCGTTTTGACTCAAATAAAATGTGTTTAAAAGAATGGTTTTTTTAAGAATGAATATATACTTGATTTTGGTTTGAAGTATATTGAATATTTTCAAAGTGTTGAAAATAAGTGGATTTGTAAATTACTTATTATTGAATAAGTATGGGTATGTTTTCCTATATGAAATGAATGGTTTGAAATTTTATCTTTTAAAGATAAATTGAAAATGAATAGGTGAAATCGATTTGAAAATCGTATATTCATAGATAATTTGGAAATGTTTCCGTTTAAGGAAATCGCTTTGAAATTTGTTTTCAAAGATTAAAAGGTGAAGAAATGGTTTGAAATTTGTTTTCAAATGGTTAAGTGTGAAATTATATATCTTGTAAAGATATTATTTTTGGGAAATTTGAACAATTAGTTCAATTTGAAAATTTTCAAATGATTGAAATTTGAGCTAAATTGAGTTTAACTTTGTCACCCAAAACAAAGTAAGTTGAACTTTGAATTTTAAATGGATGATTTGGATTGTATGTCTAACGTCGTGAATTGACGACATATCAGTTGATTTCTATTAAATATATATCTGTTGGTGGCGGGGAATTTATTCTCTTAGCTTAACACCCTTCTCTGAGACGTACGAGCTCAGAGGTTATATATCGATAGACATCAATTATGTGTTGAGAATTGACGATGTAGCGTGAAATCCAAATCGAGTGTGTGAAGTCGATAATAAATTGGATTGTGAATGTGTATTAGGTTTGATATAACCTTAAAATTCCAAATCGACTTAGAGGAAAATTTTAAATGGTTAGTGAAATGGAAAATTGTGAATCCTCTATTTGTTATGGGTATGAAATGTTGTGGTTTTCATAACGTATATGTGTGAATACGATAAATTCGAAAACCAATTAGTTTGGAAAAGTAATTGTTGTGGAAGACTTATTTAAGTACATGGGTTGTACTAAGTGTGAAGTGAAATATTATATATGTATGTATAATATTATGTTTTCCAAAATTGAGGATATGGAAAGGTACCTTCCATTTATACTGTGTGACTGTGTGATGGTGATGGAACTCGAGATGAGTATCCATTTAAAAATCGTAGCTACGTAGTATTTCCATTAGTTGGATGACCATTTATATTTCCATTAGTTGGATGACCATTTATATTTCCATTAGTTGGATGACCTTTTGTATTTCCATTAGTTGGAATGTCCTTTTGGACTGGTATAGTGTGCTAGCGTAATTCGAGGGGCGAGATGCCTATGGTTACAAGCGATTCCACTGGGATAGTGGCGTAACCGCCGAGTATACCGCGATCTAGTTACACTCGGGTGGTAGCGTAATTTGAGGGGCGTGATGCCTACAGTTACAAGCGATTCCACTGGGATAGTGGCGTAACCGCCGTGTAAACTGCAATCTACAAACCAAAGCGTAATTCGAGGGGCGAGATGCCTACGGTCACGAGCGATTCTACTGGGATAGTAGCGTAACCGCCGTGTGAACCGCGATCTTTGGCAACAACCATGGCGAAATTCAAGGGATGAGATATCCACAGTTACAAGCGACTCTACTGGGATAGTAGCGGAACCGCCGAGTAAACTGTGATCCATGGGGGAATGTGCTTTCCATATCCATTTTTAAAAAGAATTTTTAAAAGTATTTTCACTGGGAATTGAAGCAAGTATATTTAGTACTTGGAGATTGTTAGACTTGCGCCTGGCCAGCGTATGCCTAATGTCTTTAAGAACGACAGTAGACTTGTTAAATTTCGAGTTAGCAAGTATTTTCGAACTTTAATAGAAAATCAATTATCTAGAATTAGAATTCGCATAATTCCAACCTAATGAATTAAGGAAGAGGATTTTTGAAGGGTTTTGAAAGTCCACAGCTTTGGAAAAGTTATAATATGTAAATCTCTAATATAAAGTGTTTCAAATTTAAAATTTTGGGTTGTAAGTTGAAAATTTAAGTAAAGATTTTTGTGTCTTGATTGTAGAAAATAATAGACAAAAGAGTTAATTAGCAAAGCTAGCGAGATAAAACGAATAGAATGAATCCTATATTCATTCATCTTTAATAAGTGTTGAACTTGATAAAATTGAGTAAAATATAAATATTAGTGAAATTTTAACAATCATTTTTCCTTACTTGTAATTTCGAGACGAAATTCTTTTAAGGAGGGGAGATTGTAACGATCCTAAATTTTGAACAATTTAAATTGTGAATATTTAATTAATTTTGAATATTTGAATGATAATTTAAACTGAATTTCCGATATAACAATGAAATTGGTGATTAAATATTTAAAATTTAATCTATACAAAGCTGAAGAAAAAATTTAAACTTGACTTTGGAGTTGAAATTGAATATTTAATTTGTAATTGAAATTCAAACTAATAACTTAAGAAAATAATTTGGATACAAGAATTATTATTTATGTAAATTTATAAATGGATGGTTAGTTTGAAATGACATTTTTCTTTTCTTTAAAATAAAAAGGAATAAAATTTTAATCAATACGAAATAGATAAATAAATACACATAGTTAAAATTCAAACAACATATTTATAAACTTTGAAAAATATTATGTAACTACATTGGAGAAATTTCAATAACATAATTTAAACAAAACAAAACAAGCAAAGTAATAACAAAACCAATTGGAATTGAAAATGAAGAAAAATAAAAGAAAATTTGTTTAAGGAATTTTGGGCTTTAAATTTAATCTCGGCCCATAGTGTTTCCTTGTTTGGTTGCCGTATTAATCCAAGACCCCATCCCTTTTCCTTCATTTCGAAAACCCTAAACTAAATAACGTAAAAAAAAAATGGCGGCCGATACCCCCTTCATCATTTCAGCAGATCGAAAAAAAAAAAAAGAAAGAAAAAGAAACCTAAATCTAAAAATCAAGCGAGGAAATGATATACGGTGGCTCGTCTTTCGGCTTTGACTTCAAATCGTTCGTCTTCAGTAGCTCGCGGCTGCTCCAATTCGTGATAAGGTGAGTTTCTCCTCACGATTAATCTTCATGCAAGTTTTTAGATTTGTTTGAAGTGAATTCCTTGGTTGCATGCTAGGAATTGTGGGTTATGCATTATCAGTTGCTCGGATAAATTAATCTAAACTGTTGAACCAATAAGTACTTGATTGCATGCTTTGTTTTGGTGGTTTGTGGTTTTCAGTTGCTCGGTTAAATTTGAATTTTAAACTAATAGGAACAGATAACTCACTGCATGTTGGATTGTTGGTTGCTATTCGTTATCACTTGCTCTGATGTTGTGTTTTTGTACTGTTAAGATCAGATTCTACTCAATTTTTGATTTTAAACTAATAAGAATAAATGCTATTTGATATTTGTTTTAAATTGGTAAGAACAGACACTGTTTAAATTTTAATTTAAACTGATAAAAACAAATGCTATGAATAACCTGATGAGAACAGGTGCTTCCAAATGTTTGATTTCAGATTGTTGTTTTGAAAATTTGTTTTTCTTAAAAACTGACTTGAACAGATGCTATAAATTTAAATTTTTTTACTGTTGAGAACAGATGCTATCATTTTAAGAATCTGATGAGAATAGAGGCTATTAAATCTTGACTTGCTTTGTGTTGCTGCATGTGTTGGATCTTGCTTTGTTAATGAATATTTATATGGAAACCTCTGAACCCAAACCTTCTTTGTTTATCCGTGAATCAATCACTTAAGCCTATAATATGTTGTGATGTTTTGGTACCTGAAATTGTTTTTGTTAAGTGATAATGTGTTTGCATGCTTGTTTATGTTGACTGTCCCTCTGTTTTGAAATGCATGTGAGTTTCCAGCTCACGATTAATTTTTATCCAAGTGTTTAAATTTGGTTGGATTGTATGTTTGGTTGCATGCTATGTTTTGGGGTGATTTTGTTATCTTTTGCTCGGCTAATTTAATTTGAAACTGATATGGGTAGATTGGTTACTGCATGTTGGATTTTTGGTTGCTAGTTGCTATCATTTGCTCGATTTGCTTGGATTTTGAACTGATGAGAAACAGATACTATAAATTTTGATTTAAACTGTAAGCACAGATTCTACCCATTTATTTTTTTTAAATTTTTGAACTGTTAGGAGCAGATACTATGGATTTTAATTCTTAAAACTGATGAGAGCAGATGTTATTGGTTTCAATTTTAAACTGGTAAGAACAGACACTAATTGTGATTTGTTTTAAACTGATAACCACTGATGCTTTCAAAAATTTGTTCTTTTTAAATTTATAAAAACAAATGCTATGTGAAATTTGTTTGTTTAAAAAAAAAAAAATTGATAGGAACAGATGCTATATTTATTTTGTTATTAAATTGATAAGTACAGATGCTACTAAATATCTTGTTTGAAAACTGTTTGCAAACAATTGCATTATGAATTTAAACTTGCATGTTTGTCCCATGCCTGGTAACCATTAGACCATTTATTATTTTGCACTTGAGTCTTTTGGTACTGTTGTTGTATTGGTGTTACATTTGGTCTGCATTGTAGTTGTATTCATATATACTTGCTACTGTTGCATTACTTGCTTCACTTGAGTTTTTTTTGTAACAGTAGTCTACTGTGTTCATGCACTTTGGTTTGTGGCAGTTTGCATGTCAAGTTGCACCCATGCTGTTGCACTTGTAGTTGTACCCCATGCTGTTGCACTTGGGTCTGGTCACTGTTCTCTTGGTTGTTCTAGTCTTCATTTCCATTGTTGTTTGCATCCTGATATATGTTGCATTGCAGTTGATTCATTTGGTCATTTGGTGTCTGCATCCTTATCTGTTGCATACATAAGTTTGGCCACTGTTGTATAATTGCATTTGATCTGCACTTGTGTATATTCTCAGGTTGCACACTGCAACTGCACTTGCATTTGTGACTTTTATTTGCCTGTTGTTTGAATTGTGCATTATTCATGTGTAGCTTGGTCATTTTGATGCACTGCCTTGATTTAGTTTGCCTCTATCTTTATAGTTACAGGTTCTAAACTTGATTTAAAAATTCAAACTATCCACCTAAGTGTTTTTTTTTTTAGTTTTTAATCCTTAAACAAAATATGTTGTATGTGAGTAACTCACTTCTAAACTTATTAATAGGTAAAGTTGTTTATGTTTTCTTTTAAAAATTTGATATGAACTTATATGCATATTATTATAAACCTGTAAAACACCTCTGTTTGAATTACAGGCATGGGCATCTAACATAAATTCACCTCTCCTCTATATTTAAGCTTAAACTGAGAATTTTAAAAACTTTTTTTTTAGTACGATTGTTCATACACAATCTGGAAAAATCAAGAAATATAACAGTAAGGTTCTCTGTCCTTCATTGACACTGCGAGCAAACTCATTTATCTACCTATATGTTCTGATTTTATGGTTGACTCTTGAAGTATGATGGATTTGATGATTGCATGTTTGAATTTATACATCTTTATGGGTGTAAATGTATGAGTATGTATCAATGCATATCCCTGTTATGAGTCAGAGTACATCTTCTCTGTGCAACAAAATCTGTGAGTAAATTCCTGCTTTAAAAACAGTTTCTACCTTTTAAAACTAAGCTAATAAGATTTGCAGTGCTTAAAGTTAATTCAATTGCCTTTCAAATAAGAAACTGTAAAACAGTGGTAAATTAAAAAGATAAGAACTGCTCTGTTCTTTCTTTAGTAAGCAACATCACTATATATAGGTTGTTTAAAAATTTATTTGCTGTTTAAATTTTATATGTGCATGTGTTTGGATATAATTGTGACTGGTATTATGCCTGCGTACATATTTGAATGTGCAGATAGGTGATGCAAATTCTACAGACTTGCTACTGTTTTCACTAAGATTCTAAATACAAATCCACATCTTTATGTCTGAATTTTAGTTAGAAATTATTGTATAAACATATGGTGTTGTTTAACATAGATTAAGTTTGTAATTTTATTTCAGAAAAAGTAAAGACTGTTAGTTGTGTAAATCAATAACAGTACACAATAGTTTCTAAAAGTAAAATTATCAGACAACTTTAATTTATTCAATCAAGTTTTAAAGCCTTAATGCATGTTAAACATGGATATTAAAAACATGCTTCAGGTCTTAAAAAGTTTCTGAGGGGTTAGTAAATTTAGTCTGTGCAGTTTTATAAATTTAAAGATGGAATTCAAATTCTTGAATTAGAATTTCAATTGGTTTTTTTTTAAAATGCAAAGTTTAAATGTTAGTTCAGGTGAGCTCTTTTAGTTGCAGTGCTTCATCACTTGATGTCTTTGATTATTTGGTCTGCACTTTATGTTGCAGCTGGTCTTGCAGTTGTTATTGTTTATGCCTTCATGTTTTTGGACATTTCTGAGCCTCTGTCTTGATTGCCTGCTTTTACATTGCTGTTTGTATTGCTTTGTCTGATGTCTTCATGATTCCTTTGTCTGTGCGTTGGCTTTGTTTCGATCTGATAGCCGTGTTTTTGTTTGGTGCACACGTGTGTACTGCAGCCACACGGGATTGATAGATTTTAAATCTGAAGTTGTTAATATGAAAATTTCCAATAGATTTAAATTAGTTCATTTGTTTCATCACCTCTGTTACCATTTATTCAGTTCATTTCAAATTTAATTACTTGAATAAAGATTAATCCTGACTCGAGTGTTTTTGTGTTTTGCATAAACGCTCGGGTCAGACCGAGTATTTTTGCAGCTTAGAGATTTGCTCGCAGCGAAGTTAGAGAGAGAAGGGATTATCGCACTTCACTAAAGTTTAGAAATTTTCTTGTACTTAATAAAATTTGTTTCCGCTGTATAAAATGTAACTTATTGTATTAACTCTGATAATTGTATATAAAAGAAAGTTCATTTATGAAATATATGTTTGTTCTGTGATTCTGTGACTGATTCTGTTTAAATTCTATAAACTAAATAACAATCCGTCATTCTGAACGTTTCTAGTTGGTTTAATTACCGGCTAGAGGCGGTCAGGGCGGCGGGTCGTTACAAAGCCTTTGTAACGACCCGCCGCCTTGACCGCCTCTAGTCGGTAATTAAACCAACTAGAAACGTTCAAAATGACGGATTGTTATTTAGTTTATAACATTTAAACAGAATCAGCTACAGAATCACAGAATAGTAATCATATTTTATAAACAAACTTTTCTTTTATATACAAATATCAGAGTTTACAATACATTACATTTTATACAGCGGAAACAATTTATAAATTTAAGTACAAGAGAAAAAATTTTAGCTAAAACTTTAGTGGTGCTGAAATCCCCCTCTCTCTAACTTCGCTGCGAGCAAATCTCTAAGCTGCAAAAATACTCGGTCTGACCCGAGCGTTTATGCAAAACACAAAAACACTCGAGTCAGGATTAATCTTTATTCAAGTAATTAAATTTGAAATGAACTGAATAAATGGTAACAGAGGTGATGAAACAAATGAACTAATTTAAATCTATTGGAAATTTTCATATTAACAACTTCAGATTTAAAATCTATCAATCCCGTGTGGCTGCAGTACACACGTGTGCACCAAACAAAAACACGGCTATCAGATCGAAACAAAGCCAACGCACAGACAAAGGAATCATGAAGACATCAGACAAAGCAATACAAACAGCAATGTAAAAGCAGGCAATCAAGACAGAGGCTCAGAAATGTCCAAAAACATGAAGGCATAAACAATAACAACTGCAGGACCAGCTGCAACATAAAGTGCAGACCAAATAATCAAAGACATCAAGTGATGAAGCACTGCAACTAAAAGAGCTCACCTGAACTAACATTTAAACTTTGCATTTTAAAAAAAAACCAATTGAAATTCTAATTCAAGAATTTGAATTCCATCTTTAAATTTATAAAACTGCACAGACTAAATTTACTAACCCCTCAGAAACTTTTTAAGACCTGAAGCATGTTTTTAATATCCATGTTTAACATGCATTAAGGCTTTAAAACTTGATTGAATAAATTAAAGTTGTCTGATAATTTTACTTTTAGAAACTATTGTGTACTGTTATTGATTTACACAACTAACAGTCTTTACTTTTTCTGAAATAAAATTACAAACTTAATCTATGTTAAACAACACCATATGTTTATACAATAATTTCTAACTAAAATTCAGACATAAAGATGTGGATTTGTATTTAGAATCTTAGTGAAAACAGTAGCAAGTCTGTAGAATTTGCATCACCTATCTGCACATTCAAATATGTACGCAGGCATAATACCAGTCACAATTATATCCAAACACATGCACATATAAAATTTAAACAGCAAATAAATTTTTAAACAACCTATATATAGTGATGTTGCTTACTAAAGAAAGAACAGAGCAGTTCTTATCTTTTTAATTTACCACTGTTTTACAGTTTCTTATTTGAAAGGCAATTGAATTAACTTTAAGCACTGCAAATCTTATTAGCTTAGTTTTAAAAGGTAGAAACTGTTTTTAAAGCAGGAATTTACTCACAGATTTTGTTGCACAGAGAAGATGTACTCTGACTCATAACAGGGATATGCATTGATACATACTCATACATTTACACCCATAAAGATGTATAAATTCAAACATGCAATCATCAAATCCATCATACTTCAAGAGTCAACCATAAAATCAGAACATATAGGTAGATAAATGAGTTTGCTCGCAGTGTCAATGAAGGACAGAGAACCTTACTGTTATATTTCTTGATTTTTCCAGATTGTGTATGAACAATCGTACTAAAAAAAAAGTTTTTAAAATTCTCAGTTTAAGCTTAAATATAGAGGAGAGGTGAATTTATGTTAGATGCCCATGCCTGTAATTCAAACAGAGGTGTTTTACAGGTTTATAATAATATGCATATAAGTTCATATCAAATTTTTAAAAGAAAACATAAACAACTTTACCTATTAATAAGTTTAGAAGTGAGTTACTCACATACAACATATTTTGTTTAAGGATTAAAAACTAAAAAAAAAACACTTAGGTGGATAGTTTGAATTTTTAAATCAAGTTTAGAACCTGTAACTATAAAGATAGAGGCAAACTAAATCAAGGCAGTGCATCAAAATGACCAAGCTACACATGAATAATGCACAATTCAAACAACAGGCAAATAAAGGTCACAAATGCAAGTGCAGTTGCAGTGTGCCACCTGAGAATATACACAAGTGCAGATCAAATGCAATTATACAACAGTGGCCAAACTTATGTATGCAACAGATAAGGATGCAGACACCAAATGACCAAATGAATCAACTGCAATGCAACATATATCAGGATGCAAACAACAATGGAAATGAAGACTAGAACAACCAAGAGAACAGTGACCAGACCCAAGTGCAACAGCATGGGGTACAACTACAAGTGCAACAGCATGGGTGCAACTTGACATGCAAACTGCCACAAACCAAAGTGCATGAACACAGTAGACTACTGTTACAAAAAAAACTCAAGTGAAGCAAGTAATGCAACAGTAGCAAGTATATATGAATACAACTACAATGCAGACCAAATGTAACACCAATACAACAACAGTACCAAAAGACTCAAGTGCAAAATAATAAATGGTCTAATGGTTACCAGGCATGGGACAAACATGCAAGTTTAAATTCATAATGCAATTGTTTGCAAACAGTTTTCAAACAAGATATTTAGTAGCATCTGTACTTATCAATTTAATAACAAAATAAATATAGCATCTGTTCCTATCAATTTTTTTTTTTTTAAACAAACAAATTTCACATAGCATTTGTTTTTATAAATTTAAAAAGAACAAATTTTTGAAAGCATCAGTGGTTATCAGTTTAAAACAAATCACAATTAGTGTCTGTTCTTACCAGTTTAAAATTGAAACCAATAACATCTGCTCTCATCAGTTTTAAGAATTAAAATCCATAGTATCTGCTCCTAACAGTTCAAAAATTTTAAAAAAAATAAATGGGTAGAATCTGTGCTTACAGTTTAAATCAAAATTTATAGTATCTGTTTCTCATCAGTTCAAAATCCAAGCAAATCGAGCAAATGATAGCAACTAGCAACCAAAAATCCAACATGCAGTAACCAATCTACCCATATCAGTTTCAAATTAAATTAGCCGAGCAAAAGATAACAAAATCACCCCAAAACATAGCATGCAACCAAACATACAATCCAACCAAATTTAAACACTTGGATAAAAATTAATCGTGAGCTGGAAACTCACATGCATTTCAAAACAGAGGGACAGTCAACATAAACAAGCATGCAAACACATTATCACTTAACAAAAACAATTTCAGGTACCAAAACATCACAACATATTATAGGCTTAAGTGATTGATTCACGGATAAACAAAGAAGGTTTGGGTTCAGAGGTTTCCATATAAATATTCGTTAACAAAGCAAGATCCAACACATGCAGCAACACAAAGCAAGTCAAGATTTAATAGCCTCTATTCTCATCAGATTCTTAAAATGATAGCATCTGTTCTCAACAGTAAAAAAATTTAAATTTATAGCATCTGTTCAAGTCAGTTTTTAAGAAAAACAAATTTTCAAAACAACAATCTGAAATCAAACATTTGGAAGCACCTGTTCTCATCAGGTTATTCATAGCATTTGTTTTTATCAGTTTAAATTAAAATTTAAACAGTGTCTGTTCTTACCAATTTAAAACAAATATCAAATAGCATTTATTCTTATTAGTTTAAAATCAAAAATTGAGTAGAATCTGATCTTAACAGTACAAAAACACAACATCAGAGCAAGTGATAACGAATAGCAACCAACAATCCAACATGCAGTGAGTTATCTGTTCCTATTAGTTTAAAATTCAAATTTAACCGAGCAACTGAAAACCACAAACCACCAAAACAAAGCATGCAATCAAGTACTTATTGGTTCAACAGTTTAGATTAATTTATCCGAGCAACTGATAATGCATAACCCACAATTCCTAGCATGCAACCAAGGAATTCACTTCAAACAAATCTAAAAACTTGCATGAAGATTAATCGTGAGGAGAAACTCACCTTATCACGAATTGGAGCAGCCGCGAGCTACTGAAGACGAACGATTTGAAGTCAAAGCCGAAAGACGAGCCACCGTATATCATTTCCTCGCTTGATTTTTAGATTTAGGTTTCTTTTTCTTTCTTTTTTTTTTTTTCGATCTGCTGAAATGATGAAGGGGGTATCGGCCGCCATTTTTTTTTTACGTTATTTAGTTTAGGGTTTTCGAAATGAAGGAAAAGGGATGGGGTCTTGGATTAATACGGCAACCAAACAAGGAAACACTATGGGCCGAGATTAAATTTAAAGCCCAAAATTCCTTAAACAAATTTTCTTTTATTTTTCTTCATTTTCAATTCCAATTGGTTTTGTTATTACTTTGCTTGTTTTGTTTTGTTTAAATTATGTTATTGAAATTTCTCCAATGTAGTTACATAATATTTTTCAAAGTTTATAAATATGTTGTTTGAATTTTAACTATGTGTATTTATTTATCTATTTCGTATTGATTAAAATTTTATTCCTTTTTATTTTAAAGAAAAGAAAAATGTCATTTCAAACTAACCATCCATTTATAAATTTACATAAATAATAATTCTTGTATCCAAATTATTTTCTTAAGTTATTAGTTTGAATTTCAATTACAAATTAAATATTCAATTTCAACTCCAAAGTCAAGTTTAAATTTTTTCTTCAGCTTTGTATAGATTAAATTTTAAATATTTAATCACCAATTTCATTGTTATATCGGAAATTCAGTTTAAATTATCATTCAAATATTCAAAATTAATTAAATATTCACAATTTAAATTGTTCAAAATTTAGGATCGTTACAATCTCCCCTCCTTAAAAGAATTTCGTCTCGAAATTACAAGTAAGGAAAAATGATTGTTAAAATTTCACTAATATTTATATTTTACTCAATTTTATCAAGTTCAACACTTATTAAAGATGAATGAATATAGGATTCATTCTATTCGTTTTATCTCGCTAGCTTTGCTAATTAACTCTTTTGTCTATTATTTTCTACAATCAAGACACAAAAATCTTTACTTAAATTTTCAACTTACAACCCAAAATTTTAAATTTGAAACACTACATTTAAGAAATTTTACATATTATAACTTTTCCAAAGCTGTGGATTTTTCAAAACATTTCAAAAATCCTCTTCCTTAATTCATTAGGTTGGAATTTACATCACTTTAATTTCAGATAATTGATTTGCTATTTAAAGTTTGAAAATACTTGCTAACTCGAAATTTAACAAGTCTACTGTCGTTCTTAAAGACATTAGGCATACGCTGGCCAGGCGCAAGTCTAACAATCTCCAAGTACTAAATATACTTGCTTCAATTCCCAGTGAAAATACTTTTAAAAATTCTTTTTTAAAAATGGATATGGAAAGCACATTCCCCCATGGATCACAGTTTACTCGGCGGTTCCGCTACTATCCCAGTAGAGTCGCTTGTAACTGTGGATATCTCATCCCTTGAATTTCGCCATGGTTGTTGCCAAAGATCGCGGTTCACACGGCGGTTACGCTACTATCCCAGTAGAATCGCTCGTGACCGTAGGCATCTCGCCCCTCGAATTACGCTTTGGTTTGTAGATTGCAGTTTACACGGCGGTTACGCCACTATCCCAGTGGAATCGCTTGTAACTGTAGGCATCACGCCCCTCAAATTACGCTACCACCCGAGTGTAACTAGATCGCGGTATACTCGGCGGTTACGCCACTATCCCAGTGGAATCGCTTGTAACCATAGGCATCTCGCCCCTCGAATTACGCTAGCACACTATACCAGTCCAAAAGGACATTCCAACTAATGGAAATACAAAAGGTCATCCAACTAATGGAAATATAAATGGTCGTCCAACTAATGGAAATATAAATGGTCATCCAACTAATGGAAATACTACGTAGCTACGATTTTTAAATGGATACTCATCTCGAGTTCCATCACCATCACACAGTCACACAGTATAAATGGAAGGTACCTTTCCATATCCTCAATTTTGGAAAACATAATATTATACATACATATATAATATTTCACTTCACACTTAGTACAACCCATGTACTTAAATAAGTCTTCCACAACAATTACTTTTCCAAACTAATTGGTTTTCGAATTTATCGTATTCACACATATACGTTATGAAAACCACAACATTTCATACCCATAACAAATAGAGGATTCACAATTTTCCATTTCACTAACCATTTAAAATTTTCCTCTAAGTCGATTTGGAATTTTAAGGTTATATCAAACCTAATACACATTCACAATCCAAAATAGATAAGCGTTATGGATTGCATTTTACAAACTGACTTGACCAAATTCGTCTTATTCTGTGTGACTAAGTGTGAAACAATCTTGTAAGGAAATAATTTGATTTCCAAATTATTTGTTTCACCATCTCTGTAACCATTTATTTCAGTTCATTTCAAATTTATTTACTTGAATAAAGATTAATCCTGACTCGAGTGTTTTTGTGTTTTGCAATAAACGCTCGGGTCAGACCGAGTATTTTTGCAGCTTAAAGATTTGCTCGCAGCGAAGTTAGAGAGAGGGGGATTTCAGCACCACTAAAGTTTTAGCTAAATTTTTTTCTCTTGTACTTAAATTTATAAATTGTTTCCGCTGTATAAAATGTAATGTATTGTAAACTCTGATATTTGTATATAAAAGAAAAGTTTGTTTATAAAATATGATTACTATTCTGTGATTCTGTAGCTGATTCTGTTTAAATGTTATAAACTAAATAACAATCCGTCATTTTGAACGTTTCTAGTTGGTTTAATTACCGACTAGAGGCGGTCAAGGCGGCGGGTCGTTACAAAGTGAATATACTACGGTAACCAATTTTTATTATCACAATATTTAACTTAAA
Source organism: Allium cepa (assembly GCA_030765085.1). Classification (NCBI taxonomy): domain Eukaryota; kingdom Viridiplantae; phylum Streptophyta; class Magnoliopsida; order Asparagales; family Amaryllidaceae; genus Allium; species Allium cepa. The sequence continues at coordinate 564,223,023 of CM060939.1, forward strand.
GGATAATTCGCTGTCCAAAATCGCGAATATATCTCCTTTAATAACTTCTATGTTTCATTTATCAAATTCAATTGGTTTCGAATTTATAAACAATATTTATAAATTCCATTTCTATTTATAAAATTTCGATTTAAGGAAATATCCATACTTTACATTATACTCGAATATAATTTTTGTTAAAATTAATTAAATTAAATTTTAAACCCGGATTTGCAAGGGCTTCTTCGGAAGTGCCTTCGGTTCTGTTCGAACCCGGAACAGACTTGTATGGTTGTATGTCCGACATTACACTTTGAGATGTTAACTGATTTCTATCAAATACATTTCTGCTTGGTGGCGGAGAATTTATTCTCTTAGCTTAACACCCTTCTCTGAGACGTACGAACTCAGAGGTTTTGTAGTTGATATTTATCAGTGATATTCCCAATTTGGTAATGTGGCATGCTGAGTGCTGCTGTGTGATGATCATTGGTTGATCATTTGTGATATGATCAATTGTTTGATCATTTATCTTTGTGATCATTGCTTTGGTCATCTGTTGACCCAAAGCATGGCTTTGTTGCACAAAGCGTAGCTTTGTGGACGAGACTGCATCAGGACCTCACACCCCGGAAATGGTCGAAACAGGAAAGATGCGGCAAGGTTATGAGGGTCGCGCCCTTTAGGGTATGTCATTCCCTTCTGGTAAAGGGTGGTATCATGGTATGGAGCCCAGATACTTACTCATGTGGATACTGCAGATCTATTACTTTGTGATACTTTGTGGTTGTTGCGAGCGCTCGGATAAAGGTCCCAAAGGAGTTACAGCTGGAGTACCACTACGAATGTATAAATAGACACCCGGTATACTCTGCCAACTCAATCGCGGAGATGGTAGTTGTTGCTGAGCTTGCATACTTCATGCTTGTTGTTGTATACCTGTCCACTGTAGTTGTGTCTTGCCACTGCTGCCCCTGTGCACTATTGATCTGTGCACTGTCCATACTTGTAGTTGTATGCCCTGTTGCATTTGGGGCTGCTGAAACTGTTGTGCATTTCGGCCTGTACTTGTGCTCGCTGCCTTGACCTGCTGTGTTGTTTCTGTTCGGGCTTGTTATTGTATCTTTGTGGTCTTTGTGATTACACTCGCACACGTGTTGGCGAGGCAGTGCACACGTGTGTTTGTCAGAACTTAAAAATTTGAAATTGTTAATGTGAAAAATCCGTAATAGATTTTAAATTGATTTATCTGTTTTACCATATCTGTAACCATATTATTCAGTTCATTTCAAATTATTTACTTGAATAAAGATTAATCCTGACTCGAGTGTTTTTGTGTTTTGCAATAAACGCTCGGGTCAGACCGAGTATTTTTACAGCTTGAAGATTTTCAGGCCGCGAAGTTAGAGAGAGGGGGGGAATTAAAGCTTTACTTCAGTTTTCAGCAAATGTTTCTTATACTTTAAAATATAAATTGTTTCCGCTGTATAAATTAAAATGTAATGTATTGTAAACTCTGATATTTGTATGTAAAAGAAAAGTTGTTTATAAAATATGATTACTATTCTGTGATTCTGTAGCTGATTCTGTTTAAATGTTATAAACTAAATAACAATCCGTCATTTTGAACGTTTCTAGTTGGTTTAATTACCGACTAGAGGCGGTCAAGGCGGCGGTTCTTTACAAAGTGGTATCAGAGCTTTGGTTTGCACAAAGCTTAGTTTATGGCGTTTAATATGAATAGTTACTAGAATCACTTTAAATGAAGTGTTTTCAAATCTAAAGAAGTTTAAAATTGTTTTCTTTAAAATAAAAGGTATTTTGAAAATTAGAATTATTTTTGGAAATTCCCCTCTCTAAATTTAGGTTTGCGACTGTTTCTCTTCGGTGAGGTCTCGTTAGACTTGAGTTTCGATCGTTCAGAAACTCATTATCGAATTTTTGAGAGTCATGGAAAATGAAATGTAAGTCAAGTGGATTAATGAATTGGTTTAGATTGACTTAAATCAAATATTTTGAATATCTCCAAAGTAGTAATTGGAAAATAAAATGATATGTCAATTTGATTATAACCAAGCGGATTATTGAACTATAACTTGGAAATTTAATTTTGAATTCTTTTGAAAAATTGATTTCAAATGTTGTGAAGAACGATTTAGTGAATAAATGGATTATAAGTATTTAACTTATAATATGAAATTTTGGGTATATAACTAAGTTATATGAGCTGAATTGAATCAAATTAATAAAGGAGATTATAAAACGAAGTTTTATAAATAGAAATGGAATTTCTAGAGATGTTTGTAAAATCCGCAAACGACTTATTTTGATAAGTAAATTGTTGTAACTTATTAAAGGAATTATATCTATGGTTTTTGAACGGTGAATAAAATATCAAAAGAGATATGAATCTAATGAAAATTCGAAATAGATTTAAATAGATTCAATGATGCATTTGAATTTGAACGGGCATGGAATTAAGTTGAGTGGAAAACTTAGTATTGGAAATTTGAAGTTGATTTAAAACCAATATTTTGAAATGTATGCAGAATTCAAACTATGAATCAAGTTGAAGTTGAAACTTAAATGGGAATGTTTTTGGGAAGCAACACTATGAAATGAAGTAAATCCATTTTAAGTTGTTTTGAAATGTGTTAAGTATCGAAAGCATAGATTTCAACATTCATTGTTGAAATAGACGTTTTCGAGGAAAAGAAAGGAAATGTTTTATATAGTATTGGGATTTATACATCTATATTAAATTCGAATCCCTATACTAATGATTTTTGGGTCGTCGTAACGATGTTTTACGCAACATTCGTTTTGACTCAAATAAATGTGTTTAAAGAATGATTTCTTTTAAGAATGAAATATATACTTGATTTTGGTTTAAGTATATTGAATATTTTCAAAGTGTTGAAAATAAATGGATTTGTGAATTACTTATTATTGAATAAGTATGAAAATATTTTCCAATATGAAATGAAAAGTTTGAAACTTTATCTTTTAAAGATAAAGTGAGAAGTGAATGTTTGAAATTTTATCTTTTGAAGATAAATTGAAAATGAATTTGTGAAATCGATTTGAAAATCGTATATTCATAGATACTTTGGAAATGTAAATTCACTATGGAATTTATAAAAGAAAGGGGAATTTGTTAAAAATAAATATTGATTTATTTTTGAAATGTGGAAATAAATTTACGGATTTGGAACGTAAGTTTAAAATAAATCGGTAAGGATTTATTTGATTAATTTAAGTGAACCATTTGAAGTTTAAAATGGATAAATATTTGGAAATGTTTCCATTTAAGGAAATTGCTTTGAAATTTGTTTTCAAAGATTAAAAGGTGCAAAATGATTTGAATTTGTTTCAAATGGTTAAGTGTGAAAATTTTTATATCTTGTAAAGATATTATTTTTGGGAAATTTGAACAATTAGTTCAATTTGGAAATTTTCAAAGTGATTGAATTTTGAGTTAAATTGAGTTTAACTTTGACGCCCAAAAACAATTTAAGTTGAACATTGAATTTTAAATGGATGATTTGGATTGTATGTCTAACGTCGTGAATTGACGACATATCAATTGATCTCTATTAAATATATATCTGTTGGTGGCGGGGAATTTATTCTCTTAGCTTAACACCCTTCTCTGAGACGTACGAGCTCAGAGGTTATATATCGATAGACATCAATTATGTGTTGAGAATTGACGATGTAGCGTGAAATCCAAATCGAGTGTGTGAAGTCGATAATAAATTGGATTGTGAATGTGTATTAGGTTTGATATGACCTTAAAATTCCAAATCGACTTAGAGGAAAATTTTAAATGGATAATGAAATGGAAATTTGTGAAACCTCTATTTGTTATGGGTATGAAATGTTGTGGTTTTCATAACGTATATGTGTGAATACGATTAATTCGAAAACCAATTAGTTTGGAAAAGTAATTGTTGTGGAAAACTTATGTAAGTACATGAGTATGATATGTACTAAATGTGAAGTGAAATATTATATATGTATGTATAATATTATGTTTTCCAAAATTGAGGATATGGAAAGGTACCTTCCATTTATACTGTGTGACTGTGTGATGGTGATGGAACTCGAGATGAGTATCCATTTAAAAAATCGTAGCTACGTAGTATTTCCATTAGTTGGATGACCATTTATATTTCCATTAGTTGGATTGACCATTTGTTTTCCATTAGTTGGATTGGCCCTTTGTCTTCCATTAGTTGGATAGGCCATTTGTTTTCCATTAGTTGGAGTGACTAGCGTAATTTGAGGGGCGAGATGCCTACAGTTACAAGCGATTCCACTGGGATAGTGGCGTAACCGCCGAGTAACTGCAATCTAGAAACCATAGCGAAATTCGAGGGGCGAGATGCCTACGGCCACAAGCGATTCTACTGGGATAGTAGCGTAACCGCCGTGTGGACCGCGATCTATGGCAACAACCATGGCGAAATTCGAGGGGCGAGATGCCTACGGTCACAAGCGATTCTACTGGGATAGTAGCGTAACCGCCGTGTGTACCGCGATCCATGGGGGAATGTGCTTTCCATATCCATTTTTAAAAGAATTTTTAAAAGTATTTTCACTGGGAATTGAAGCAAGTATATTTAGTACTTGGAGATTGTTAGACTTGCGCCTGGCCAGCGTATGCCTAATGTCTTTAAGAACGACAGTAGACTTGTTAAATTTCGAGTTAGCAAGTATTTTCAAACTTTAAATAGCAAATCAATTATCTGAAATTAAAGTGATGTAAATTCCAACCTAATGAATTAAGGAAGAGGATTTTTGAAATGTTTTGAAAAATCCACAGCTTTGGAAAAGTTATAATATGTAAAATTTCTTAAATGTAGTGTTTCAAATTTAAAATTTGGGTTTTGTAAGTTGAAAATTTTAGTAAAGATTTTTTTTTTTTTGTGTCTTGATTGTAGAAAATAATAAACAAAAGAGTTAATTAGCAAAGCTAGCGAGATAAAACAAATAGAATGAATCCTATATTCATTCATCTTTAATAAGTGTTGAACTTGATAAAATTGAGTAAAATATAAATATCGGTGAAATTTTAACAATCATTTTTCCTTACTTGTAATTTCGGGACGAAATTCTTTTAAGGAGGGGAGATTGTAACGATCGTAAATTTTGAACAATTTAAATTGTGAATATTTAATTAATTTTGAATATTTGAATGATAATTTAAACTGAATTTCCAATATAACAATGAATTTTGCGATCAAATTTGAGAATTTAATCTAGAAAAAGTTGAATAAAATTTATATTTGACTTTGGAGTTGAAATTGAATATTGAATTTGTATTTTTAATTCAAACTAATGACTTAAGAAAATAATTTGGATACAAGAATTTTTATTTATGTAAATTTATAAATGGATGGTTAGTTTTAAATAACATTTTTCTTTTCTTTAAAATAAAAAGGAATAAAATTTTATTCAATACAAAATAGATAAGTAAATATACATAGTTAAAATTTAAAACAACATATTTGTAAACTTCGTAAAATATGAAGTGACTACATTGGAAAAGTTATAACAACATAATTCAACAAAACAAAGCAAAGAAATAACAAAATTTATTGAAATTCAAAATGAAAAAAAATATATAATAAAATTTGGTTAAGTGTTGTTGGGCTTTGAAATTGTGAATCTCGGTCCATTTACCTTTGAATGCCGTTTCCTTTTTACCTCAATTCGACCCGTTTCCTCCATTATCCATTTTCACAAACCCTAAGCAAAATCACGAAAGAAAAAGAAATAAAAATGATGGCAGCCGTTCCTCTTTGTAAATTAGGGCTAGCAATCTAATCTAGGGTTTTGCTTCTTGCGATTCAAAACAAGGGTTTGCGATCTAATCTGGGCTTCGACCTTCGTTCAAATTGGCTTATTTCCCTTCGGCTGCTTCGACTTTGTTATGGTGAGTTTTCTGCTCACGATTAATTTTTAATTCAGGTGTTTAAATTTGTTTGGATTGAATGTTGGTTGCATGCTATGATTTGGTGATTATTAGCTTTCAGTTGCTCGGTTAAATTTGAATTTTAAACTAATAAGAACAGATAACTCACTGCATGTTGGATTGTTGGTTGCTATTCGTTATCACTTGCTCTGATGTTGTGTTTTTGAACTGTTAAGATCAGATTCTACTCAATTTTTGATTTTAAACTAATAAGAATAAATGCTATTTGATATTGTTTTAAATTGGTAAGAACAGACACTATTTAAATTTTAATTTAAACTGATAAAAACAAATGCTATGAATAACCTGATGAGAACAGGTGCTTCCAAATGTTTGATTTCAGATTGTTGTTTTGAAAATTTGTTTTTCTTAAAAACTGATTTGAACAGATGCTATAAATTTAAATTTTTTTTTTTTTTTACTGTTGAGAACAGATGCTATCATTTTAAGAATCTGATGAGAATAGAGGCTATTAAATCTTGACTTGCTTTGTGTTGCTGCATGTGTTGGATCTTGCTTTGTTAATGAATATTTATATGGAAACCTCTGAACCCAAACCTTCTTCTTTGTTTATCCGTGAATCAATCACTTAAGCCTATAATATGTTGTGATGTTTTGGTACCTGAAATTGTTTTTGTTAAGTGATAATGTGTTTGCATGCTTGTTTATGTTGACTGTCCCTCTGTTTTGAAATGCATGTGAGTTTTCTAAGCTCACGATAATCTTCATGCAAGTTTTTGAATTTGTTTGAAGTGAATTCCTTGGTTGCATGCTATGTTTTTGGGGCGATTTGATTATCTTTGGCTCGGCTAATTTAATTTTTAAAACTGATATGCTCAGATTTGTGACTGCATGTTGAATTTTTGTGCTAGTTGCTGTTATTTGCTCGATTTACTTGGATTTTAAATTGGTAGAAACAGATGCTAGTAATTATTTTAAACTATAAGAACAGATTCTACCCATTTGATTTAGTTTTTGAACTGTTAGGAGCAAATGTTTTTTTGATTTCTTTTAAAATTTAAATTTGTAAGAACAGATGCTGCCCAGTCTTAATTTTTAAATTGATTAGAACAAATGCTACCTGACTATTTGTGTTTGTTTTAAAATTGATAGGAACATGTGCTATTTGTGTTTGTTTTAAAATTGATAGGAACATGTGCTATTTGTGTTTGTTTTAAAATTGATAGGAACATGTGCTATTGGTGTTTGTTTTAAAAATTGATAAGAACAGATGCTATATTTATTTTGTTATTAAATTGATAAGTACAGATGCTACTAAATATCTTGTTTGAAAACTGTTTGCAAACAATTGCATTATGAATTTAAACTTGCATGTTTGTCCCATGCCTGGTAACCATTAGACCATTTATTATTTTGCACTTGAGTCTTTTGGTACTGTTGTTGTATTGGTGTTGCATTTGGTCTGCATTGTAGTTGTATTCATATATACTTGCTACTGTTGCATTACTTGCTTCACTTGAGTTTTTTTTTTTGTAACAGTAGTCTACTGTGTTCATGCACTTTGGTTTGTGGCAGTTTGCATGTCAAGTTGCATCCATGCTGTTGCACTTGTAGTTGTACCCCATGCTGTTGCACTTGGGTCTGGTCACTGTTCTCTTGGTTGTTCTAGTCTTCATTTCCATTGTTGTTTGCATCCTGATATATGTTGCATTGCAGTTGATTCATTTGGTCATTTGGTGTCTGCATCCTTATCTGTTGCATACATAAGTTTGGCCACTGTTGTATAATTGCATTTGATCTGCACTTGTGTATATTCTCAGGTGGCACACTGCAACTGCACTTGCATTTGTGACCTTTATTTGCCTGTTGTTTGAATTGTGCATTATTCATGTGTAGCTTGGTCATTTTGATGCACTGCCTTGATTTATTTTGCCTCTATCTTTATAGTTACAGGTTTTAAACTTGATTTAAAAATTCAAACTATCCACCTAAGTGTTTTTTTTTAGTTTTTAATCCTTAAACAAAATATGTTGTATGTGAGTAACATTTTATATTAAATAAACTTAAGTAGAAATTATTTGCCTGTTTTACTCTAGAAACAAGTGTGTTTGCATGAAAACACAATTTCATACTGGTAGATACATGAATATATTTAGTTGAGCAAGCTGCTGTGAGTTTATTTCTTTCAGTGTGAAGATTTAAGGTTTAACAAAATGTGGTTATGAACATTTGTCAAAGTTTAAAGTTCTATTTAATATGAAAGTTCTGTATTGTCTCTGTGAATTTAGAAAATAAACAAAACAAATCTTATGGGTTGTCTCTGTGAACATTGGAACAAATCTTGATCATTTTGCTGTGTCAATTTGTGTATTCCCTGTTGTTAACTCTGTCTGGTTGATGGGCATGTCACTGACTTGCTGTCTTATTCATCTTGGTTTTAGTTGTTGTAAATCCTATGTGATGTTTGCCTAGTTGTGGTCTTGTTTCATGTTTAATGCAGTGCTTGGTCATCGCACTGGTCATTGCTTGTGAAGTTTGGTATTGCATTGTTATGTACGTGATATGTTGACACATTCACCTATGCTTGCACTACTTCATTCCAATGTATACTCTTGTCTGCAATTGTTCATCCTGAAGCTTGATCATTGTTTCACTTGTCTTCACTTCTGTTTTCTCCTAGTTGCTGTGGCATTGTGCCTTTGGTCTGCATATTGACTGTTGCAGTCCAACTTGTTGTTGGTCTTACTTATAATTTGTAGCCAGTTGGTCTTCAGTTTCATCTTCAATTGTAGCTTGTTATATGGAACTGGTAGTTGTTGCTGAGCTTGCATACTTCATGCTTGTTGTTGTATACCTGTCCACTGTAGTTGTGTCTTGCCACTGCTGCCCCTGTGCACTATTGATCTGTGCACTGTCCATACTTGTAGTTGTATGCCCTGTTGCATTTGGGGCTGCTGAAACTGTTGTGCATTTCGGCCTGTACTTGTGCTCGCTGCCTTGACCTGCTGTGTTGTTTCTGTTCGGGCTTGTTATTGTATCTTTGTGGTCTTTGTGATTACACTCGCACACGTGTTGGCGAGGCAGTGCACACGTGTGTTTGTCAGAACTTAAAAATTTGAAATTGTTAATGTGAAAAATCCGTAATAGATTTTAAATTGATTTATCTGTTTTACCATATCTGTAACCATATTATTCAGTTCATTTCAAATTATTTACTTGAATAAAGATTAATCCTGACTCGAGTGTTTTTGTGTTTTGCAATAAACGCTCGGGTCAGACCGAGTATTTTTACAGCTTGAAGATTTTCAGGCCGCGAAGTTAGAGAGAGGGGGGGAATTAAAGCTTTACTTCAGTTTTCAGCAAATGTTTCTTATACTTTAAAATATAAATTGTTTCCGCTGTATAAATTAAAATGTAATGTATTGTAAACTCTGATATTTGTATGTAAAAGAAAAGTTGTTTATAAAATATGATTACTATTCTGTGATTCTGTAGCTGATTCTGTTTAAATGTTATAAACTAAATAACAATCCGTCATTTTGAACGTTTCTAGTTGGTTTAATTACCGACTAGAGGCGGTCAAGGCGGCGGGTCGTTACAAAGATGTAACGGCTCGAATTTTTCGCGTTCGAAAATCGACATCCATACTTTACATTGTACTCGAATGCCGCAGATTCGACCGTTCAAATTCGAGTCGCCGGAGCTTATAACACCATTAAGTAAATAACACAGCGGAAGAAATGAATAGCATATATCAATGTGCAACATTTGCTACAATATCTGATACAACAGAATGATACAATGAACATCAATATATATCAGAGTTACAAAGAATAGCAGCGGAAATAAAAGGTAACACAGCAGCGGAACAAATCTCCAAAATGGCCTTCAAGAAAGAACTCCAGTATCAGTAACTCCATCTCCAAGGCACCAATCCAGAAATAGCTCGAACTCCCAAATCAAGATGAAGAGAAGCAACTCGATCCAAATTGCGATTGCCAATCCTAAGGCTGAAAGCTATCGAATCTACACCTACTACTGATTATCTGAAAACCCCAACTCTAGACTGCCCGTGTGGGAAAATAGTGGGCACCCAGAGTTTAGGAAAGGAACAATAAACTCCAGGTCAGTCATGGGACTGGTGTGAGCAAATAAAAGCATTTGGTCTTTTAAAACAAACAACAGAATTTAAATTTGAAATCCGCAATGCTTTTGGAAAATGAAACTACCATAAGGCCTCCCGCCACACACACAATGCGAACGCAGAATTGGAGGAGATTTCTCCTTATGATAGTCAAATATGCTTGATACGTGAAAATCATTGATATTATTATTATAGGTGCACAGTGTGGAAAACAATTTCGAAAGTAGAATATAAATCCTAGCCAGCATAGACATTCCGAACTATGCCTACTATAGCTACCATCCAAACAGTGGTGACCACCATAAGTGAATGGCAGGTTCTACAACTAAAACCGTACAAGGCACGTATTGGATGAATGGATTTCCAACAAATGGTCAGGCTAAGGAACTTCCTACTGCCACATGGGAATAATCAAATTATATTAAAGGGAATACTTAATTTTATCATATTAAAGTTATAGAAATTATATCGTGAAGGTGTTTTGGTAAAGCAAATAAATTGGGCAATTATTTGGAAATTGTGTATATATATCTTGTAAAGATATTTTGGGACTTAATAATTTTGGAAAAATTATTTGGAATCTGATGATGTGGCGCATCTTTATTGATAGTTAAATAACCGACTATCAATATTTACCCTTGGATGGTATTGATTGTGTTTGTTTGGAATTGAATGCACACTTATTTTTAAAAATAAGCGCTCGCTATTCGGTTTAGCCGGGAGAGGACCTTTGTGTCATATATCCCATTCCGAATATGCGATACGTCGTTTGGATTGCATTTGAAGACCGGTGTTGAAGACCGGGTATTTGTGAAAACGATAGGATGACCTATCGATTGTCTCCGCATTGTTAGCTACGATATGGAGATTTCCTTTGTGATGGGAAATTTTATCGGGATTGTGAATACCCGGATTGCAAGGGCTTCCTTGGAAGTGCCTTCGGTTCTGTTCGAACCCGGAACAGACTTGTATGGTTACATGTCTGACATTACATTTTGAGAGATAGAGCAGATTTCTTTCAAATACATTTCTGTTGGTGGCGGAGAATTTATTCTCTTAGCTTAACACCCTTCTCTGAGACGTACGAGCTCAGAGGTTATGTAGTTGAAGGTTATCAGCGATATTTCCCAATCTGGTAATGTGGCATGCTGAGTGCTGCTGTGTGATGATCATTGGTTGATCGTTTGGATATGATCATTTGTTTGATCATTTATCTTTGTGATTATTGCTTTGGTCATCTGTGGACCCAAAGCATGGCTTTGTTGCACAAAGCGTAGCTTTGTGGACGAGACTTCGTCAGGACCTCACTCCCCTCCTTACAAGATTGTTATTCCCCGGAAACCTGGAATAGATTTTGGCTTTTATTTTCCGCAAATGACAAGATTTTGCGAGTACTTTTATATCATATCTATTTAAGAAAATCCAAAATTTGTATTATGGTTAAAAAAAACAAATTTTCAAAACAACAATCTGAAATCAAACATTTGGAAGCACCTGTTCTCATCAGGTTATTCATAGCATTTGTTTTTATCAGTTTAAATTAAAATTTAAATAGTGTCTGTTCTTACCAATTTAAAACAAATATCAAATAGCATTTATTCTTATTAGTTTAAAATCAAAAATTGAGTAGAATCTGATCTTAACAGTTCAAAAACACAACATCAGAGCAAGTGATAACGAATAGCAACCAACAATCCAACATGCAGTGAGTTATCTGTTCTTATTAGTTTAAAATTCAAATTTAACCGAGCAACTGAAAGCTAATAATCACCAAATCATAGCATGCAACCAACATTCAATCCAAACAAATTTAAACACCTGAATTAAAAATTAATCGTGAGCAGAAAACTCACCAAAAAAAACGAAGCAGCCGTGGCGAGCACGAAGAAAGCGTCGATCGATTTGCAACAGAAGCTGTCGCCTTTGAATTTCCCCGAGCCCTAATTTTTCAGATCGAAGGACGAAGAAACGCAGCCACCATTTTTTTTCGTTTGTGAGCTAGGTTTTTTTTTTCCGACTGAATGAAAATGAAATGGGGGCGGGTTGAAGAATAAGGGTAGCGGGTTTCTTTTTTCTAACTTATGTTTTTTTTTTTCCTCTTCACTTTATTTATCTTTCATTTTTAAAATTCAATAAATTTTAAATTTACAAACTCCAAGCTCAAATTTTAAATTCAAATATGCTCCTCATATTAAACATGAAAAATTCAAATAACTTTGCAGTTTTCAAGTCAAAATTTAAATTCAATCATTAATTTATATAAGTAAAAATCCTTAAACCCAAATTATTTTTCTTAAGTCATCAGTTTGAATTTAAATACAAATTCGATATTCAATTCCCGAATTTCAAAGCCAAATTCAAAAATTTTGTTCAACTTTAATAGATTAAATTCTAAAATTTAATCGCCAATTTATTCTGATAATTTAAAATTCAAGTCAATTATCATCCAAATATTTAAAATTAATCAAATATTTACAATTTGAAATTATTCAAAATTCAGGGCCGTTACAATCTCCCCTCCTTAAAAGAATTTCGTCCCGAAATTACAAGTAAGGAGAAATGATTGTTAAAATTTCACCGCTATTTATATTTTACTCAATTTTATCAAGTTCAACACTTATTAAAGATGAATGAATATAGGATTCATTCTATTTGTTTTATCTCGCTAGCTTTGCTAATTAACTCTTTTGTCTATTATTTTCTACAATCAAGACACAAAAATCTTTACTAAAATTTTCAACTTACAACCCAAAATTTTAAATTTGAAACACTTTATATTAGAGATTTACATATTATAACTTTTCCAAAGCTGTGGACTTTCAAAACCTTTCAAAAATCCTCTTCCTTAATTCATTAGGTTGGAATTATGCGAATTCTAATTCTAGATAATTGATTTTCTATTAAAGTTCGAAAATACTTGCTAACTCGAAATTTAACAAGTCTACTGTCGTTCTTAAAGACATTAGGCATACGCTGGCCAGGCGCAAGTCTAACAATCTCCAAGTACTAAATATACTTGCTTCAATTCCCAGTGAAAATACCTTTAAAAATTCTTTTAAAAATGGATATGGAAAGCACATTCCCCCATGGATCGCGGTACACACGGCGGTTACGCTACTATCCCAGTAGAATCGCTTGTGACCGTAGGCATCTCGCCCCTCGAATTTCGCCATGGTTGTTGCCATAGATCGCGGTCCACACGGCGGTTACGCTACTATCCCAGTAGAATCGCTTGTGGCCGTAGGCATCTCGCCCCTCGAATTTCGCTATGGTTTCTAGATTGCAGTTACTCGGCGGTTACGCCACTATCCCAGTGGAATCGCTTGTAACTGTAGGCATCTCGCCCCTCAAATTACGCTAGTCACTCCAACTAATGGAAAACAAATGGCCTATCCAACTAATGGAAGACAAAGGGCCAATCCAACTAATGGAAAACAAATGGTCAATCCAACTAATGGAAATATAAATGGTCATCCAACTAATGGAAATACTACGTAGCTACGATTTTTTAAATGGATACTCATCTCGAGTTCCATCACCATCACACAGTCACACAGTATAAATGGAAGGTACCTTTCCATATCCTCAATTTTGGAAAACATAATATTATACATACATATATAATATTTCACTTCACATTTAGTACATATCATACTCATGTACTTACATAAGTTTTCCACAACAATTACTTTTCCAAACTAATTGGTTTTCGAATTAATCGTATTCACACATATACGTTATGAAAACCACAACATTTCATACCCATAACAAATAGAGGTTTCACAAATTTTCCATTTCACTAACCATTTAAAATTTTCCTCTAAGTCGATTTGGAATTTTAAGGTTATATCAAACCTAATACACATTCATAATCCAATTTATTATCGACTTCACACACTCGATTTGGATTTCACGCTACATCGTCAATTCTCAACACATAATTGATGTCTATCGATATATAACCTCTGAGCTCGTACGTCTCAGAGAAGGGTGTTAAGCTAAGAGAATAAATTCCCCGCCACCAACAGATATATATTTAATAGAGATCAATTGATATGTCGTCAATTCACGACGTTAGACATACAATCCAAATCATCCATTTAAAATTCAAAGTTCAACTTACATTGTTTTTGTGTGTCAAAGTTAAACTCAATTTAACTCAAAATTTCAATCATTTGAAAATTTTCAAATTAAACTAATTGTTCAAATTTCCCAAAAATAATATCTTTACAAGATATATAATTTCACACTTAACCATTTGAAAACAAATTTCAAACCATTTCTTCACCTTTTAATCTTTGAAAACAAATTTCAAAGCGATTTCCTTAAACGGAAACATTTCCAAATTATCTATGTTAGTTGTTCCTTACAGTGGCAAGACACAACAGCAGTGGCAAGACACAACTACAGTGGACCTCCATTCAAAGATATTTGGTTCGCGGTATACTTTACATTATATTTTTAAATTACCGAAAAATTCAATTGGTACAGTCACACTGGTTAAATTTCAAAGTTATTTCTTACAAGATTGTTATTTTTTCTGATGCAAATATAATCAATGCAGGAGTTTTATTTTTAAAAGTAAATTTCAATCATTTCAATCATTTGAAAATAAAATTTTATTCCTTTTTATTTTAAAGAAAAGAAAAATGTTATTTAAAACTAACCATCCATTTATAAGATTAACAATTTGTGAAGTTTTAAAAGGAACGACTTGGTAAATAATATTTTAAGTATTTGACTTATAATACGAACTTTTGGTATAGAAATTGGGTTTATAAATTGAATTGGCTTAATAAAAGAGATTTCTAAACCGAAGTTATTAATAGAAATAGAATTTATAAACGTTGTTTATAAATTTGAAATCAATGTAATTTGGTAAATTGAATTTAGAATTGTTAAAGGGGTTACATTCACTCTTTTAAACGATGAATATATTATTAAGTCAAATGGGCATGTTTTGGGAGAAGAATGTTTTAAAGGGAATTTTAAAACGATTTTAAGATGCTCTAAAATGCATTAAGTATCGAATACTGGGATTTCAACATTCATTGTTGAAATAGACGTTTTCGAGAAATAAAAGGAAATGAATACGTAGATTTCAACATTCATTGTTGAAATAGGCGTTTTCGAGAAATAAAAGGAAATGAATACGTAGATTTCAACATTCATTGTTGAAATAGGCGTTTTCGAGAAAATGAGGAAATGATGGACTATAACACTGTTGTTATAGTGAATGGTTTCCAAATGGAAATATTTTGTGTAGTATTGGAATGTATGTTTCTATTTTTATTTTGAAACCCTATTCCAGTGATTTTGGGTTGTCGTGACGGTGTTTTACGCAACATTCGTTTTGACCCAAGTAAAAGTGAATAGAAGAATGTTTTCCTTAAAAGAATGAAATATATACTTGGCTATGGTTAAGTATATCGAATATTTTCAAATTATTGAAAATAAATAAAATTTGTGAATCCTTATTATTAAATAAGTATGGGAATGCTTTTCCAATATGAAATGAAATGTTTTTGAGAATTTATCTTTTTGAAGATAAATTGAGATTGAATAACTGAAATCTATTGAAAACGTTAGGTCAGTAGATATTTTGAAATATAAATTCACTATGGAATTTATAAAAGGAAGGGAAATTTGTTTAAAAATAAATATTGATTTATTTTGAAGTATGGAAATGAATTTACGAATTTGGAACGTAAATTTAAAATAAATCGGTAAAGATTTATTCGATGATTCGAAATCTGTTTTCAAAGGGTATAAATGATGTAAAGTGATTTGAAATTGGTTTTCAAAGGGTTGAGGTGTTTAATTTGAAATGGGTTTTCAAATGGGTAAAGTGTGGAAAATTTTATCGTGAAGTGGTTTTGGTAAATCAAATAATTTGGGCAATTATTTGGAAATTGTGTATATATATCTTGTAAAGATATTTTGGGACTTAATAATTTTGGAAAAATTATTTGGAATCTGATGATGTGGCGCATCTTTATTGATAGTTAAATAACCGACTATCAGTATTTACCCTTGGATGGTAATTGTTGTGATTGTTGAAATTGAATGCTACACTTATTTTTAAAAATAAGCGCTCGCTATTCGGTTTAGCCGGGAGAGGACCTTTGTGTCATATATCCCATTCCGAATATGCGATACGTCGTTTGGATTGCATCTGAAGACCGGTGTTGAAGACCGGGTATTTGTGAGAACGATAGGATGACCTATCGATTGTCTCCGCATCGTTAGCTACGATATGGAGATTTCCCAAATTATATTCCCATTACCCTCCCAATTTATCCCAAATCCATGACTCTCTAAAGTTTGGTTTGCGATAGTTTATATTCGGTGAGGTCTCGTTAGACTTGAGTTTCGATCGTTCGGAAACTCATTATCAAATTTTTGAGAGTCATGGAAAATGAAATGTAAGTCAAGTGGATTAATGAATTGGTTTAAATTGGTTTAAATCAAATATTTTGAATATCTCCAAAGTAGTAATTGGAAAATAAAATGATTTTGTTTAGTATTGGGATTTACATATCTATTTTTAAATTTGAATCCTTATACTAGTGGTTTTGAGTCGTCGTAACGATGTTTTACGCAACATTCGTTTTGACTCAAATAAAATGTGTTTAAAAGAATGTTTTTTTTTAAGAATGAATATATACTTGATTTTGGTTTGAAATTTTATCTTTTAAAGATAAATTGAAAATGAAGAAATGGTTTGGAATTTGTTTCAAATGGTTAAGTGTGAAAATTTTTATATCTTGTAAAGATATTATTTTTGGGAAATTTGAACAATTAGTTTAATTTGAAAATTTTCAAATGATTGAAATTTGAGCTAAATTGAGTTTAACTTTGTCACCCAAAACAAAGTAAGTTGAACTTTGAATTTTAAATGGATGATTTGGATTGTATGTCTAACGTCGTGAATTGACGACATATCAATTGATCTCTATTAAATATATATCTGTTGGTGGCGGGGAATTTATTCTCTTAGCTTAACACCCTTCTCTGAGACGTACGAGCTCAGAGGTTATATATCGATAGACATCAATTATGTGTTGAGAATTGACGATGTAGCGTGAAATCCAAATCGAGTGTGTGAAGTCGATAATAAATTGGAGTGGTATCAGAGCTTTGGTTTACACAAAGCTTAGTTTATGGCGTTTAATATGAATAGTTACTAGAATCACTTTAAAGGGAGTGTTTTCAAATCTAAAGAAGTTTAAAATTGTTTTCTTTAAAATAAAAGGTATTTGAAAATTAGAATTATTTTTGAAGATTCCCCTCTCAAAAATCATCTTTCGTTCCTTCTTCATTCGTTCTGCTTTGCAAAATTAGGGCTTTCGTGAAAATTGGGGATGCCGCGACTTCAAATTGTTCGACTACTTCGAATTTTGGTCGAGCTCGAGTATGCTTCGGCTGCTTCGATTTTGCAATGGTGAGTTTCTAGCTCACGATTAATCTTCATGCAAGTGCTTATATTTGGTTGGATCGAATATTGGTTGCATGCTATGTTTTGGGGTGATTTTGTTATCTTTTGCTCGGCTAATTTAATTTGAAACTGATATGGGTAGATTGGTTACTGCATGTTGGATTTTCGGTTGCTATTTGCTGTCATTTGCTCGATTTGCTTGAATTGTTAAACTGTTAAGAACAGATGCTATGTTTATCTTGTTATTAAATTGGTAAGTACAGATGCTACTAAAATATTTTGTTTAACTAAGTAGTTGAAGTGCAAAATTGTTCTTGTAATAAAGATATGTCTTGAGTATTGCATGCCTCATGTTGCTTCAGTCTTCAATTCCATTTGTGTTTGCCTATAAATTTTCATGTGCATGTTTGTTTGGGCATCTCTGTAACCATAAACAAACATGCAAACATCTCTGTAAGCATACTTGATGTTGTCTGCACATTCACCTATGCTTGCACTTCTGTTATGCTTGCTGTTGAAAGATTGATCTTGCATGTTCACTTAAGTTTGAAAATGCTGTCTCATGCTTAAACAGTGCAGCCCCTTTGTTTTAAAACCAGTAAACAAACTTTCATTCCTGATTCATTCCTATAATTATGCTAGTGAGTAAACATCAACTTAAAAATCTTGAGAAATAACGATCTGTTGCTTATATAGATTTCTGAAATGCTTATGTTTGCATGAATATATATATATATATGTATTAGTTATGTATATGAATGTGTTGCATATGTATATTGAATGTGTTGCATATGTATATGAATCTGTTTGAAAGCATGCATGACTGTTGTTCTTGAATATCTCTGTTCTCAGTTCAGGTTTAAGTTTTTTTATCTAAATTCAAAATCTTCTCTTTGATCTTTGTTAGGGCGGCGGGTCGTATCAGAGTGGGAATAGTAATCATATTTTATAAACAAACTTTTCTTTTATATACAAATATCAGAGATATACAATAAATTACATTTGAATTTATACAGCGGAAACAATTTATATTTATAAGTACAAGAGAAAAAATTTTAGCTAAACTTTAGTGGTGCTGAAATCCCCCTCTCTCTAACTTCGCTGCGAGCAAATCTTTAAGCTGCAAAAATACTCGGTCTGACCCGAGCGTTTATGCAAAACACAAAAACACTCGAGTCAGGATTAATCTTTATTCAAGTAATTAAATTTGAAATGAACTGAAATAAATGGTTACAGTTATGGTGAAACAGATAAATCAATTTAAGTCTATTATAGATTTTCACATTAACGATTCCAAATTTTTATACACATGTGTGGCTGCAGTACACACGTGTACTCATACCCATGTACACTGCCTCGTCAACACATGTGCACGAGTCAGACCAATCACTGCAAACATATTTCAACTAAAGGCCACTGAAAATAACAACAACACATAGGATTACAACAACAGGGAGTAACACAAGTACAGGAATGATAAGGAACAGCAGCAGACACGCACATGGACAGTCGAAATCAGTAAGTCCAGTGAAGTCCAGTGACATATCTCAGGTGCAACATTCAAAGTCAAGAAACATGAATGCATCAGACTGCAGGCAACTCAAATTATGTACAAGGGCAGTGAGGCACAATGTAACAAATAAATGAAACTGAACAGTGGACAAAAGAACATAAACATCATCAAGCATAGCTTATCTTAACTACAACAGCAGTATACACAAAGCAATTACAAATGGTCCAGTTTAAACATGAATTCATAGGAAATGCATCAAATTTTAAAGTGGTTTATAATTATAGATTTTAAACAGAGGCTTGTAAAATAGGAACAGATATTAATTTTGTTTAGGTTGAATTAAATCTGTGACTTAAGAACAGACTCAATATTATCATATATGCAAACATACATATCAATGTATGCATATACATTCAAAACTGCAGGCATAATAAACAACCATATTCATAACACACCTCAAGTACCAGTCCAAAACCAAAGTATATAAATAGATTCAAGTGTATTTGTCCACATTTAAGGGTTTGAGGCAGAGACAAAGATCAGAGAATTGTTGATGCTTATCTAAAGTTTAAGGCTGTTATGAATATAACTAGAACAAGTGTGTCTACAGGCATGCATTCATATGACTACACCTAAATACAGGCATGCAGCAATATTCATCAACAAATCAACCAAATTTTCTTTTCATCACACATCAATAACAACACAAAGCAAGTCAAGTTTTTCGATAGCATCTGTGCTCATCAGTTTAAAACAAAGTACCAAGTAGCATCTGTTCTTATCAATTTTAAAAAAAAATTAATTTTAAAAAAAAACATCAGTTGTTATCAGTTTAAAACAAATCACAAATATAACATCTGTTATTATTAGTTTAAAAGCAAATATCAATTAGCATTTTTTTCTTATCAATTTAAAAAAAAACAAATTTCAAACAACATCTGAAATCAAAGAAATTTGGAAGCATCATTGAATCTATTTAAATCTATTTCGAATTTTCATTAGATTCATATCTCTTTTGATATTTTATTCACCGTTCAAAAACCATAGATATAATTCCTTTAATAAGTTACAACAATTTACTTATCAAAATAAGTCGTTTGCGGATTTTACAAACATCTCTAGAAATTCCATTTCTATTTATAAAACTTCGTTTTATAATCTCCTTTCTTAATTTGATTCAATTCAATTTATATAACTTAGTTATATACACCAAAAGTCCATATTATAAGTTAAATACTTATAATCCATTCATTTACTAAATCGTTCTTCACCACATTTGAAATCAATTTTCAAAAGAATTCAAAATTAAATTTCCAAGTTATAGTTCAATAATCCACTTGATTATAATCAAATTGACATATCATTTTATTTTCCAATTACTACTTTGGAGATATTCAAAATATTTGATTTAAGCCAATTTAAACCAATTCATTAATCCACTTATTTTCAACACTTTGAAAATATTCAATATACTTCAAACCAAAATCAAGTATATATTCATTCTTAAAAAAAAAACATTCTTTTAAACACATTTTATTTGAGTCAAAACGAATGTTGCGTAAAACATCGTTACGACGACTCAAAACCACTAGTATAAGGATTCAAATTTAAAAATAGATATGTAAATCCCAATACTAAACAAAATCATTTCCCTTTTGAAATTATTTACTATAACAACAAATGTTATAATCTACCATTTCCATTTTTCCACTCGAAAACGTCTATTTCAACAACAAGTGTTGAAATCTATGCTTTCGATTCTTAACACATTTCAAAATGAATTATCTTCATTTACATAATGTTTCTTCCCAAAAACATTCCCATTTAAGTTTTCAACTTCAACTTAATTCAAGGTTTGAATTCCACATACACTTCAAAAATATTGGTTTTAAACCGATTTCAAATTCAATTATCTGAAATTAGGGCTTTTCAAATAAATTTAAAAAGAACAAATTTTTGAAAGCATCAGTGGTTATCAGTTTAAAACAAATCACAATTAGTGTCTGTTCTTACCAGTTTAAAATTGAAACCAATAACATCTGCTCTCATCAGTTTTAAGAATTAAAATCCATAGTATCTGCTCCTAACAGTTCAAAAATTTTAAAAAAATAAATGGGTAGAATCTGTGCTTACAGTTTAAATCAAAATTTATAGTATCTGTTTCTCATCAGTTCAAAATCCAAGCAAATCGAGCAAATGATAGCAACTAGCAACCAAAAATCCAACATGCAGTAACCAATCTACCCATATCAGTTTCAAATTAAATTAGCCGAGCAAAAGATAACAAAATCACCCCAAAACATAGCATGCAACCAAGGAATTCACTTCAAACAAATTCAAAAACTTGCATGAAGATTATCGTGAGCTTAGAAAACTCACATGCATTTCAAAACAGAGGGACAGTCAACATAAACAAGCATGCAAACACATTATCACTTAACAAAAACAATTTCAGGTACCAAAACATCACAACATATTATAGGCTTAAGTGATTGATTCACGGATAAACAAAGAAGAAGGTTTGGGTTCAGAGGTTTCCATATAAATATTCATTAACAAAGCAAGATCCAACACATGCAGCAACACAAAGCAAGTCAAGATTTAATAGCCTCTATTCTCATCAGATTCTTAAAATGATAGCATCTGTTCTCAACAGTAAAAAAAAATTTAAATTTATAGCATCTGTTCAAATCAGTTTTTAAGAAAAACAAATTTTCAAAACAACAATCTGAAATCAAACATTTGGAAGCACCTGTTCTCATCAGGTTATTCATAGCATTTGTTTTTATCAGTTTAAATTAAAATTTAAATAGTGTCTGTTCTTACCAATTTAAAACAAATATCAAATAGCATTTATTCTTATTAGTTTAAAATCAAAAATTGAGTAGAATCTGATCTTAACAGTTCAAAAACACAACATCAGAGCAAGTGATAACGAATAGCAACCAACAATCCAACATGCAGTGAGTTATCTGTTCTTATTAGTTTAAAATTCAAATTTAACCGAGCAACTGAAAGCTAATAATCACCAAATCATAGCATGCAACCAACATTCAATCCAAACAAATTTAAACACCTGAATTAAAAATTAATCGTGAGCAGAAAACTCACCATAACAAAGTCGAAGCAGCCGAAGGGAAATAAGCCAATTTGAACGAAGGTCGAAGCCCAGATTAGATCGCAAACCCTTGTTTTGAATCGCAAGAAGCAAAACCCTAGATTAGATTGCTAGCCCTAATTTACAAAGAGGAACGGCTGCCATCATTTTTATTTTCTTTTTCTTTCGTGATTTTGCTTAGGGTTTGTGAAAATGGATAATGGAGGAAACGGGTCGAATTGAGGTAAAAAGGAAACGGCATTCAAAGGTAAATGGACCGAGATTCACAATTTCAAAGCCCAACAACACTTAACCAAATTTTATTATATATTTTTTTTCATTTTGAATTTCAATAAATTTTGTTATTTCTTTGCTTTGTTTTGTTGAATTATGTTGTTATAACTTTTCCAATGTAGTCACTTCATATTTTACGAAGTTTACAAATATGTTGTTTTAAATTTTAACTATGTATATTTACTTATCTATTTTGTATTGAATAAAATTTTATTCCTTTTTATTTTAAAGAAAAGAAAAATGTTATTTAAAACTAACCATCCATTTATAAATTTACATAAATAAAAATTCTTGTATCCAAATTATTTTCTTAAGTCATTAGTTTGAATTAAAAATACAAATTCAATATTCAATTTCAACTCCAAAGTCAAATATAAATTTTATTCAACTTTTTCTAGATTAAATTCTCAAATTTGATCGCAAAATTCATTGTTATATTGGAAATTCAGTTTAAATTATCATTCAAATATTCAAAATTAATTAAATATTCACAATTTAAATTGTTCAAAATTTACGATCGTTACATAAAAATGATTCATGTGTCCAAAGTATTTTTTCCAAAAGAAAATCTCCAATATAATAGAAGGGTCTAATTATAAAATTCTTTCTCTCAAAGGAGACTCCATTTTAATTGGCCAAAAATTATTTTCATATACAAATACTCAAGCCTATGATGTTATTTCATAGCACCTTCTAGAGGAAGGGACATAAGCCCACGACGCTATTCCATGGCACCTCTTAAAGGGAGGGACATAAGCCTACGACGCTATTCTGTAGCATCTCCTAGAGGGAGAGATAAAGCCCATATCACCTCTTAGGGGAGGGTCACGATAAGCACCCACAAAATCAAAAGCCCCTAACGTCCATATAACCTCTTATGTGAGGGTTAGGATAAGCACTCGCAAAATCAAAAGCCCTTAACATCCAGATTACCTCTTAGGGAAGATCCGGTAAAGCGCTCATCTATGGCCTTTGGACAAAGGTCAGCTAAGCATATATCCCTTTGAGATAAGGGATGCCAAAAGAGGGGCCCATCAAATAATGGACTAAGATGTCTAGCCCAAAGAGGGGCTCATCAAATAATAGACTAATATATCCAAGCCCAGAGAGTGGCACATCAAAGAGTAGACTGAGACGTCTAAGCCCAATAGAGGCTCTCAATAAAAGATTAAAGGCAAAGATGTCTACAAATCAAGAAGAAAGTCAGAACCCAAAAGATTTAAGGGTTCAGGATAAAAAAACCTATCCATCATCTGAGATAAAGTTAAAATCCTAGAAGAGGTAACAAATAAAGGAAAAAGATATGCTAATGGATTACAGAACTTCCACTGGTAGGAAAGTGATTCCTACATCAAAGGATTAAGAATCTTTCATAGCACAAAAAGAAGCATGAGACTAAAAAATGGAAGAAGGAATCCATAACATGGAAACAAAAACAAAGACTGATACGAGATCTAAAGGAATGGAATAGATAATAAATTTTTAGTCACAACAATAAAGTACTTCACTCCAAGATCAGGTTAAGAAAGCCACTCCTGAATCCTTTGAGATAAAGCGAATGATTGGATAAAAGAGTCTATTATACATGTATATACGTATATACATATACTACTAACTTATAGGCACTTTAGATGCAACACATTTATTAATAGGAAACTTTTCAATGAATGACCTTAGAATTAAGGTTAGATCAACTTATTTATCTTTTATTTAAAATCTACTAAATATGCTATTATTAGATATATCTATGGCTTCGTACTTGTATTAAATGGAGCTTTGAATATTTAATTCGTCAGATGAGATCCTGACATGACTTTGGATAAGTTCTTGATTTCGTGAATTTTGAGATTCACTATTTCTATTGATGCAAATTTCATTTTGGATTTCGTGAATTTTGAATTTCCATATTGCTTTCTATGATGATTTATAAATTTCGTACTCATGTTTACCTTGTCAAATTTTCATGACAACTTTTAAATGAATTCCTGATTTCTTGAATTTGAAATTTCCCTATTGGTCTACTATGATGGTTTGTGAATTCCAGATATTGAGTTTCTCCCCGTTAAATTTTCATGATGATTTCTTATTATTTGCTTGTTTTAACGAGTTCTTGATTTCCCAGATGAGTTTTTATAATGATTCGAAAATTCCTATTTTTAGCGTCCTTATTGAACTTCTGATTTCTAGTTTCATGAAATCTGGATTCCTTTGTCGATTCTCATAATGATTTAGTAATTTCGTACTTCTGGTTTCCTTATTGAATTTTGGTGATATTGTTGGTTTTCGGGTTTAGTGAACTCTACTCTTCCCATGGATTTTAGTGTTGATTTGCCGATCTTGTATTCATGATTTCTTTATTAAATCACTGTGGTGATTTCTTGCTGAATTATTAGTTTAATGAATTTCCCTACCGATTTCTTTGATGATTCACGAATTTTACGTATTACAATTTCCCATTGAATTTTCATGACGATTTCCTATTGATCACTTTGTTCCATGATTTCATGATTTCTTGGTTCCCTTTATTGAATTTTATGATGATTTATGAATTTTCCATTGAATTCAAAATACAAGACCTCCTTGACACTAAATGGAAACATTACTAAACTACTTTCTACTTTTTCACTAAATGAGAATTACCAATCAATGATTTAAGAAGGAAACTTAGAGGGATAAGGAAAGGTCCCTGATAGCAAGATTTTGATTTCCACAGGTTTAAAGGGTTTAACTCGAGAAAGAAATATCAAGGGTCTGTAGTAGATATTCTTCAAAGGTTCATTTATTTGAACCAATATCTGAAAATCAGGTAATATTACTCCACGTTATTAAGGAAGTTTAATTATGGTCATTAAAAAGAAACTTATTTGGAAATATTACTCTAATGACATCTTGAATATTAGCTGCGTAAATTTGAGATTGCTCGTTAATATTTCATAACAAAGTCACAACCTTAATAGAAGTTATAATCTATTAAGCAGAAAGCAAAGAAGGATGTTCATTGGAGTTTTGTCCTAAAGAATAAAAGCTTCTTTCATACGGGGGAAGGAGGGGAGGGGGAGATGGGGGGACTAAATGTTAACCATAAAATATTCAAAAGAAGGTATGAAAGAAGGGTCACGAGAGGATGAGGAAAGATCAGAAAGCACCAAGGTGTTCTGGATAATCATACCTTCCTACAAGGAGATTTTGGCAAAGTCTAAGGCTATCTTTCAAAGTCCATAGGCAGGATAATGCTCCAAGAATCCACCTTTCAACTAGAACGAGAGGTCTTTCAACAAAGAAAAATGAGAAGGAGCTCAAACCTAACCTTTCGAAGGAGTCGATAGGATGCAACCATCAAGATTTAATAGCTTTAAACCTTCCGAAGTAGTCAACAGGTTCCGTTCAAGGAGTTCTTACCTTTCAAAGAAGATAAAGAAATCAAAGCAAGAAGGTACACTTCCATGACGACCTTTCCAAAAGCATAATAAGCTTTTGGGCCTGTTGGAACGCCTACTGAATACCTTTCGACGGTATCGGAGGGTCTATGATGAAAGCAACATTCACAAGTCAACAAAGAACGTAAAGCAACCTTCTGACAACATTCAAGGAAAGCTCGGCTCTCGGCAACATCCAAGTAAACAGCGACCTTTCGAAAAAGTTGAAGGGTTCACAGTAGCCGAAAACCTTCCCGCACCTCCGAAGGTTTCACGTACTCTATAGATGACAAATCTTTCGACAAGGACAAAAGGTTCCTAAAAACAAATGAAAGAAAAGACCCTTCAACAGCATTCGAGGATTGACGATGACATGTGAAAGGAAAACCTTTCATTGAAACCGAAAGGTTAGCAATTGTATATAAGAAGGAAACCCTTCGATCTAGCCAAAAGCACAGGGACAGAAGCATGGTCGCCGACATCTATAAATAAGACCTAACGGGTCCTGTTTCGGGTCCGAATTATTTCCTTTATTTTATACTTGTAACAACTAAAATCATAGCTGTAACCCTAATAGAAAATCAATTTGGGGATTGATATGAGAATTGATCTTGAATAAAGAGAGAAGTTTCATGCTTAGTTAATTACTCATTGCATGTTCAAATCTTTGCCAGATTAACCTGTATCTTCGCAGCTAACTCCACTGATGGGATCTTACTGACAGGATCAGAAACTCGCATGTTCAAATAATAACTCCAAACTTATAAGGTTATCAACTCTTCAACCCTGACCTTTCGATAAGGTCGACATTTAATCTAGATTAAACTGAGCAGTAACCTTTCGGTGTCATTGACGTTATGACCTAAATCCTTCAATTAAGTTAGTAGTACCCTATACTTTAACAACATCAAAACCCTCCGCAATGCCTATCCGAGTGATCTAACCCTTCGGGATGGTCTGAATCCAGGGACATAAGGTTCAATCCAACAGTCGCTTTACATAAACCTTTCGATAAGTTTGAAACCAACTTCTTATAAGTAATCAAACCTTTCGCTATGGTCAGAGGCACCTACACACCATTCGAGAATTTATTGCCTTACCTATTGCTAAATAGTCATCCAAAACTTTCGAAAACCTTAAATTTTAATTTTAAAGGGGCGAATTTGGTTAAATTATGGGAAAAACTCCTCAAAGCTCTCAATAAGTTTTACCAAGGCAAAAAGTCCTCAACTTGGAGGACTAAACCCTTCGACTACATCGAAAGATCGAAATAAAAAATCAGCAACTATTGAAGGTGAGTGTAAGGATTACTCTTAGGGATATCTTGTCTTTTCTCTGAACTAGCCTTCCTATTCCTGCTGAAATATCATTTTGGGGTGTTGACCATAAATTTGGTCAACAAGTCCCGTATAGAATAGAAATGGGTAGAGTCTTGTATCAATAAGAAATGGGTAGATTCCCATATAGATTAGAAATAGGTAGAGTCTCTTATAGATTAGAAATGGGTAAAGTCGCATATCAATTAGAAATGGGTAGATTCCCGTATATTAGAAACGAGTAAAGTCCCATATAGATTAGAAATGGGTAAAGTCCCTTACAGATTAGAGTCAGGTAGATTCCCAATTAGATTAGAATGGTAGGCAAATTTCCAGTAAAATTAGGTTATTAAATGGATTTCCACTTAGATTAAAAAGATGAGTACATTCTCAATATGGATAGAATGTTGGGAGAAGTTCCTAATCATGACATTAAGTAGATTCTTGGTAAACTAAAAATAAGGGTAACGATAGAATTAGAATTAGACGAAACACTTGATTTGTGTTACTAGGGAGGCTCCAAACAAGAACCTAACCATAAAAGAGGTTGGGTTTGAAACCTTGTCTTAATGGAAATATACTCGAGGGCAAAAGATAGTCCATGGAAGGAAAGTTAAAAAATGGAAGTGCACTCAAGCAAAGCGACAACATATGAAATAAAGTTGCTGGGGATAGAGATTCTTTACATGTAGTTTATTCAAGAAACTATTAAAAGGACAGGTCAAAAGAAACGCTTAAAGAAATAGCATAACAAAGACTGTATTACAAAATCAAAAACATCAGTAGATAAAGTGTAAAGGTAGAAGGGGAGATCCTCCCCCAACTAAGCAAACCGAGATGATAAATCAGGACCCTCCAAAATAATATGGATTTCATGGCCCTGGAAGGAACCTATTAGCACTATCATTCTCAACCTCTTTTCCTTTCTTCATTTAAAATGAATTTCCATGCCAGACCAGATATTGGTTTGAGGCTCTTTTTTTCCAAAATAATCTAGCTCTTAGTTTTTGGACTTTGCTTCGACTTAAGAAAACTACTCTTTACCTCAAAACCCATAATGATTGCTTTCAACTTTTGGAGTTCGGCTACCTTGTTCTCATAAGATTGGTAAAGAGAAGCATAATCTCACTGGATCCTTCAAAATTTTAGGTAAGATACTCCCTAAGAAACATCACCTCATGATTAGTAGAGATAAAAGGTAGAAAGTAAGGAAGTACTCCATATCAATTACCCTAGTTTGAGATAACTTATAATAGTCGAATTGAGATTGAAAAAACATCCATGCAAAAGCATCATGTAATTGCATCCAAAAGAAATGCTTAACGTGAAACATACTCGGTCTGAAACTTCTCCAAATTAAGCTAGCATATTTACCTTATGAGTTGAATTGTATATGTGAGTGTGTATATATATCTGATGCTGTTTTGTGGTGAGTTACTCATTTAGTTATGGTATTTTGTTCTGATAGATCCGTAGCCTCCTATAGTTTTGTATTAAGTATTTATTGGATATATCGATCCACTTACGTAGAAAAAAAGATAGCAATTATCGACATATTCAATATATATTTAAGACAAGGCTATAGATGGACGCCCTTAACTAGCCCTATTCTCAGCATTAGCAGACCGGATTACTATGTAATTCTCTTTATTATTGTGGTTCTCCGGGTGGGGTGTCACAGCTTGATATCAAATATACTCAAGTCGTCAAAGGGTTTCATTCAAAAAGAAATTATACGAGACAGTGCCACAAAGATCATTACAAAGACAAGCTACAGCAAGTCTCCTCCATTAAAAGTGTTATCAGGTAAATCTTCTTGTACCTCCTCATTAGCAGCGGTTTCTTCTTCCTCCATCACTGAGCTTTCGGCCTCATCCTCCTTCTCTACTGGTATCTCTGCTTCAAAGGCCTCAGTATCCTTATTTCTCCGGCATTCCTCATATTTCTCAGCAAAATTCGCCTCAACAATGGCGGCATTATTTTCAAGACAAAAGAGAGAGAAAGGCATATCTTATCTTGGTAGTGAGTGTAGGCATCAAATAAAAATTGAAAGGCACACCTACTAGCTTCCCTATCATGCTTTTCTCTAGCAATGTAAAGTTTTCTGTCAATCACCCCAGCCTCGACTTTCTTCAACCTCTCGTTCTTTTCCTTCAAAGCTTTCTTAAGGATCTCGATTCTACGATCCTTCTCTCCCACCTTGCTGCCCGATTCCTCAACTTGAGTAGCCGCCTCTTGAACCTTAGCCCTGAACTCTACAAACTCCTTTTTTGTCGCTTCGGCAGCAGCCACTGTTTCATCAATCTTCAACCACCCATGTTGAGGGACAAAGAATTCCTCCATTGTCTAGAAAAAGGTAAACAGAGTACGGACAAAAAACTGAAATTATATACCTTTTACAATAACTTCCCTTTTACCTTGATACTCTGCCGAAGCCATATTCGATCATCATTCGGATGCCATGAATAGAGGTGACATGCGCTTTAATGATGGTAGAAGAAAGACCACCTTCAAAAGCGGCCCTGTAACATCCTGCCTTTTCGCACACTTTAAACCGACACACGTGCCAATTCAAAGCATACGCAAGGGCGGATTGTTATGGGGTAAATAAGAAAAACAGAGAAGAAATAAAAACAAAACAGAATCTCACAGCGGAAGGATAAAATATAATAATAAATATACAGTTCAAAATAGTTTACAGACACTTTATTTGCTTTATACAATAAATATTAGAGTTACACATACCTATACAATCAATGCAGCGGAGCAGTATGAGTGTGGTGCAATAAAATAGATAATAATAATACGAATCCTTCGTCTTCGTCCTCCAAAGCTAAAGTCTTCGATCCTGAAACGCTCGGACTGACCCGAGCGAATTTGAAAAGACAAAACACTCGAGTCAGAACTAAAAGATCTTATGTGAGTTAAATTAACAGAAATAAATATGAGTACAGTAACTCAAGAGATGTTCGGGATTTACATCTCCTAAGGATCCGTTAAACTATTTACTATGTAGTATATTGCGCTATTATAATAATGTCTATTTATAAAATAAACTTACTTTTTAATAGCGTTAAGGGGTTACCCATATAGCCCTTAACACAAATAATGCCAATAGTCTATACAGTACCGTAATACCTCCTGATCGGGAAGCTACCAGAGGATACTCCATAGGTACGACACAAATAGAAACTCGTAGTAAAGGCTCGGTATGGTAGGTGACACGGCACAACTAGGCAATGCCAGGGTAGATATACCAATTGCTATCCAGGCTGGTGGAAACGCGTAGCCGCAGTTACCGCCCACCTCGGACTAACTCCCCAAAATCAAATATAGAAGTGGCCACTGAATCAAATCCAAAATCAAAGTATAATATCGAAGAGGAGGGTCCGATCAGAGGAATGACCTCATTGGCCTAAGAATCGCTCCTGTTTTAGCCACCTTATGCCAACTCACGGGAGTCGGGTCCACGTATTTACCTTACAGGAAACGTCACCACCACCTACTTTATTCTGGAATCTCCACCGCGTACACGGTTAGTCAAAGTGGTTTTCGGTATCGACAGAGAGTATGTCCATATCCGATCCCGGTCTCTTTGCCAACCCATCGTTATTATAACACCGCGGTCATTTAAAAATAGGTTATACTTTAAAAATCAGAATAAACATTCCATTTCAAAACCATGAATACGATATCATTTCAAAACCCAAAACCATATTTTATCACTTATCCCAAATATAATTCTTTTCCAAAATCATAATGCTTTAACTTCATAACGTCTGAAAATCAGATATTTTCAAAGCATAATATTTTGAAAATCATAATTTAAAACCATAACTTCTAAAACTTGAATGGTTTGGATATTCAACGGTATATAAATTAAATGGTTTAACTTTACTGTTACTTTGTAAAGAAATAATCTACATGGCTTTACAAATATATTTCTTTATTAAAGTCTAAACCAAAATTTATATTATCTCTCTCAAGTTCCAAAACCACTTCAATTTATTTATATATACGTATATCCATTTTGAGTATCAATATTTCAAACTAAAGTTGGATTTTATTCTTTCAACAAATCAATTGTTCTATTAATTAGTCTTGAATATTCATATAAAATCCATAAATAATAAGACTTCAATTTCTAGTAATAAAATATATATATATTTTTCCCAATTCAAATTATTCTAGAATATTCATTTCAATTTATTTTGGGAAAAATCCAATTATAAATATCATATCTTAAAATTTCCAAACTTAACATTAAACATATGATATAAATTATTAAACTCCATTTTCTTAATTTTCTTCCATTTTTAATAAAGATTTTTATACACCTTTTAATATCAAAATTTTCAACTTCATATGTATATATATCTGGAAGAAAAATATTTATACAATATAAAATTTAAGATTATTATAAACCGTATTCCATCCAAACCATAGAAATCACATTTATATAGTTATATATATACCGCGGTGCCTGTATATAATTTTCTATCCTATGGTCAAGTGATACGGATATTTATCATTTCAATCCGCAATTTAAAAGATATAAAATTTTGCGGTTATATATCATTTCAAACCACAATCCCGAATGAAATGAAATATGCATGATAATTTGCAATTTAATGATATACAATAAACATCCATTCATCAACATCATCCATCATCCAAATCGCAATCATCAATCAATATCAATCAATAACAATATTATTTTTGGTACTACATAACAGGTAATACTGGCAATTTTATTCAAATTAAATTTAACAGCTATTAATCTACAGTCTATATTCAGTAATAAATTATATAACTGTTAACTAGCAGTTCATATACAAACAAATAAATTTTAACTGTAAATTAATACGCAATAAATAAATTAAATTAATAGTTAAGTTAAATAAATGCAATTTAACAGATATGATGAAATAAACATGCCAAATACTCATAAATAAATTTCTATTCATTTCTAAAATTAATTTAACAAACATATAAGCTTCTAGTAGTTGTGAGTGGGTTAAAACACTCACCTTTTGAATTTAAATCGAATTTAAACCCGATTTAAACCCAAAAATTCGTCCGTCTCAGAATTCGTCCAAACCAGCGTCATCAAGTCCGGAATTTCAATACGATCCTAATAAAAGAAACCGCGCGTAAAACGGATATCGTATGAGAAAGTTATCGCAATAAATGTGATTGAATAAAAAAAAAATGGAACACATTTCACCTAAAACAAAAGCCACGTGAGCATCACTAACATATCACGCTACAGTAACGCGTGCAAACCCCCCTTGCTTCGCTCGTTCGCACCTGGGTCAACGGTTTTCCATCGAGTTGACTGCATATATCATGCTCCACCGGCCGCTGCTAGCCACGACACCACCGCCTTTGCTTCTCCCCACCACGGCCGCCCGCGACCTGGGCCATGCGATCGCCCAAAATCAGCTGCAGCCGCCACCTATATGCAATAGGCCGAACCCTAAGTCGAACAAATCCCCTCATCTAACCGTTGATTCCAACAAAGAACACCACAGATCGACTCCCCTCAGTCCCCTCTCCAATACCCAGAAACCGTTTGACGATCTGACGAGGTTTGCGACGCCGATGATGAATGATCACGGGCTGTTTGAATTAATTCTGGGTAAACGGTAACTCCAACTGAAAAACGAATTTCACCATGGGATTACGTGTTTCGAGAAGATTAACATATATTTTTGTGGAATTTTTCTGGAGAGTTTGGATTTTCATTGAAATTTTGAATTGATTGGATCTAGGGTTTGCACCCATTGAGGAGGAGAAAGAAATGAAGAAATGAACATACAGCAAATGACAATAGGATGGAGCTAGGGTTTATAACTTGTACTTATATAGGTAGACTAGAGATAGCGTAGATGGATCGGATAAGCGAACGTACGAAACAAATTAAGGCCCAAAAAGCCCGCTATGCCCCCGGAACCGAATTGCTTAAATCTATATATCCAAATAGGTATTTTAAAATATTCTGAACGCGATGGAAAAAGTTTCACGTCCAAATTCGATCGTATGAAGAAGTTATGCTGAAAACAAAATTTCCAAATTGATTCAAATTGATTTTAATTAAATTGATTTCAAGACGTTTCGCGTCCGTACGATCAAACGACAAGTCCGATCGATACGAAACTTGAAACCCTATAATAATTCATCGATACGGATCCGATGAAACTGGTTTCGTCGAAATCCGAGTCCGTGACAAAAATGGCTATTTTTATATTCATTAAATAAATCAAAATAAATTACAAAAATCCACATTTTATATTATATTCTAAAATTGTCCAAATTTTATTACTTATATAATTTAATCAATTTCAAATGATTTAACAAGCTTGGATGTGAATTAAAATTATAAGTATATCAATTTGCAGTGTAAATTTCTGCACTTTCCTATAATTAAGAATTATAAAATTAAATGCTCAAAACCCCATATATTAGATTTTAACTTTTATATACTCATTCTTTATCCAAATAGGGATGCCACATACTTTGGTTCATGATTCACAATATTATTCTTAAAGTCCATTTTAAATTTCAGTAACGTAGTATTCAACGTTAAATTTAATAAATCCTGTTATTTAATAATTATTGCTTAGAACCTGATTTTAATCTTCCCATTATCTATTTAATTCCTTCTAGAATCATAGCTAATATTTGTCATCCCTTCATTACCCAAATGTTCTTATAGAATTAATTATTGCAATA
Organism: Allium cepa; assembly: GCA_030765085.1. Taxonomy (NCBI): domain Eukaryota; kingdom Viridiplantae; phylum Streptophyta; class Magnoliopsida; order Asparagales; family Amaryllidaceae; genus Allium; species Allium cepa. Next base: position 564,256,896 of record CM060939.1, read on the forward strand.
AATCCAATTTACCATATCTTAAATCCAAATTAATAGATAAAGCTTGATTCCTTTATTAACTCCTTTGGTTTTCAATTAACCTTTTATGGTGAATATAAATTCCAATGTATAATTGAAACCTTATTTCCATTTGATTTCACTATTTCATTAAAAATCCTCATATTCCAGCTAAATTTCAACTAACGTATAAATTAGCTATTTCAATTTCATTTAATTGCGATTATCATACTATAGAAATTAAATTCCATTAAATAAATAAATAAATGTTGATTCCCATCTATTTACATTATATTACATTGGTACTTCTATTTACAACTTAGCTTTGTATAAATGTTTGAATGTGGAATCTTGTCTATTTCACGTATTAATTAAGCCTTAAAAATCAATTAATATTATATCCTTGGTCTAACCTCATTTTACTCATATTTATATTAATATATCCTTTGAATTAGGTAAATTACCATTGATTATCTTCCTTAACTTATCAGACTCCACTAACGTAATGGTTAAATATTAATTCCACTTGTAAAAAAAAAAAACAATCCACAAGATTTGCATTTCACATTACAAATGAATTCATAAATCTTGGCTTTCTTTTTCTTTGCTTCTTAAAAGCCAAATCAAACTACCCTATCATCACTAATTTATGGCAATTAATTGCAATTGATTCTCCATTAAACTACATAAGTTATCCAATTGAAACCTAAGTGAAACGTTTATTTATTTAAAAATCCTACTGTTTAAAAGAGTATATCATCTACGGTATAATTTACATTTGACTTGATTTCTCATATATTTCACACAACAGTGAATTCCAATTTCTACCAACATTATGTTTAATATAAATTGGAAATCCAAATCATTGGTATTTCACAACCTTATTGCGTACATTTACGTATAGTTACACTAAGTCCATACACCGATTCATGAATTCATTAATTAATACACAATTTGCCTTTGTTTTCTTATATTAAGTTTATTACCGTTTTTAAGTACATTCATTATTGAACAATATTCATAAAAAAAAATTATCTACACTTATTGCGTTGGTTTATTCAACGGTCACCAAATGAAACAATCCTACTATTTATTTTAATATTAAATGAATCTCATTCTAGTAAATATTTTATTAATATTCACTAATTCAACATTTATTGATTTCTTAACATTAACTTTTAACAAAGTGTGACAATTACATTATTCAAATCTATTGTCATAAAATTTTATTGTTACACTAAATTACAACTACTATACCAAATTTCTACATTTATTCTCAATTAGATTAGAAATTATATTAATTCAATTCATTTAATATTATTAATTTAACGGGTCGTTACAATCTCCCCCACTCAAAACTTTTCGTCCCCGAAAAGGAAAAAGAAGGGAGAAGGAAGAATAAACAGTACATCTTATTTCAAATATTAACTTATAAACAATAATTTACTGGATTAATTTCCTTTAATGAAATATACCCGTTTATAATCATTACAACCTTTTATACTTAAATCATTAAAGTTTGGAAAATATTCAACAAAATTCTAAGTCCAAAATTTACGAAATTTTTTTGGCAGAGTCTTCTTTGTACGGTGAGGCTCGGGAGAAAATATAATATCAAAATATACAAATATATTACATATATTATCAAAATATTATATCCCAACACGGGAAAAATAGCGCTTTAAACGTAATCCGAAAACGTACCTATTTGTCGGGCAATATACGCTTATTATTTTGGAACCAAAAGCAGTAGCAGTTGCTTCCATCACCTGTATTCACTTATATAATCTAAAAGGTTAAATATTTATTTTAAAGTGAATTATTCAAGTGGATTCAATCATTAATCAACCAAACAATACAACAACCATCAATTTTACAAACAGCATACATACACAAAGCAACCATTTAATCCATCAAACAAATAGTTGTTTGGGTTCAAACTTGAAATTTGTATGAAATGAAATTAACTATCAAGTGCATCCTTTACTCAACAGTCTTAGATGGAACAAAGATAGATACTTATTCATTTAACCACTTCAAATTTCTTACCCAACAGCATAAATCAAACAACACAATTCAAACCAACAACCAAATTAACTTATTATACATTTATTTCATGCTTCAGTGGGTTGATTTTCTTTCTTTCATTCATGGAGTGCTTTCTTTATTTCTTACAAATTTTCATTTTCCATTTATCACAAAATTCATTATATTTGTATTCCAATTTATTTACTAAAGTTTCTATCATCTATTTATACTACTTACCTTTACTTATAGTAAAATTTCCAATTTAACTTAAGTCTATACAATTAATTCTTATTAATAATAGCAAATTAATAGAATACCTTTATTACCTTACTCTTCACTTGTAAGATTTCCCCTTACATTTTCCTACTAACATTGCAACTTTTTTATTATACGGTAAGTTATGTATGTTTTAAGAATGTAAGTGAAAATTTACAAGTTTCTTCTCCATTCCTTTAATTAATATATATTTGTTTTATAAATTACAATTTCGACTTACCTTTAATCTCATTCATTTATTTAATGTTGAAGTTTCCATTATATTTAATTACAGTAACCCTCTACTTACACTTAATTTATTAACCTTATAACTTGCATTCCTATAAGTGAAAGATTTTACTCATTCATTAACTATGGATTGCTGTCATTTATATTTTTCCTACTTTCCATTATATATAGAATAGGGGAAATTAAGGCGTACTTAAGTAAATAACCCTACAATCAAACTTTATAAATTAAGGAATTTCGTTTTTTTTACTTTCTTAAGGTTAAAATCACCTATTAATAATACAACCTTTAATTTTAGTAAAATTCCAATCATCACTTAAGTTAATACCATTTAAATTCTTATTTATAACAGTAATTTATTGAATACTTCATTATTTTCCAAAATTTCTACTTGTATAATATTCTAATCCAATTTCTTAATTAACATTTCAACTTTTATATTTGGTAAGTTATTTATGTCAAAGAAAAATGCAATTAAACTTATACAAGCTTTATCTCATCTTTTAATTAAATTTAATGTTAATCAATATTACTCTTTGTAACAATTTCAAATTTCTCTATATAACTTTTCATTAATTCTCTTACCTACATTAGAGGTTTCAATCAATTACTTACCTTTTATTTCACTAAAATAATTTAAAACAATTAATTAATGGAAATTTAAGAATTAAATACCGGGTCAAACCTCAAAATTACTTTAAAAATAATAGATAATTAATTTCTTACAACTTTTATATCTCTAATTATCTTTTAAAACAATTAAATTTTAAATAATTTCAAAACAAATCTGCAGTAGAATCTACTACAGTGGCCTTTCCCTTCCAAACTCGAAAATGAAAGTCGATGATGCGGCCGTCATCACCGAAATTATTTTCCAGCGACAGAGAGGAAAGTACAAAATTATTTTCTTCAAAATCCTCTTTAAACCAATTCATTCGAATTATAATAAATATTTATATAAGAAAATATTTATAAACCAAATCATTATATTTCATAAATCCTTTGAAAGAAGATTTTCAAAAATCCCGGACTTAAGTTCTAAAATCTCCAATTTGATTTATTAAAATTTCAACTTAGCTTTAATTCATTACAAATATTTTTATTACCTAACACCCAACTATAGCAACCAAAATATATCTTTATAAAATATTTTTATATATAGAAAATATAATAGGCAAAATTATTTCATCCACCTATATTAAAAACAAATATTATGTCGGTCTGTCCTATTAAGTGTTTAGAAATCCCTATTGATGTCATAGCGTCCCATGCATCAACCAGAATTTATAAATACAAAGCGGAACAGATTAACATAATATTAAAATCTTTTATTAACACTAACAAATACGCTCTCTCATATATTACACTCAGCGACTCCCATAGGGTATTACTACCCTATTAACAAAGAGTCAAACCCCACAAAGCCAAGTTTATCGCTAAACCAAAGCTCTGATACCAACTGTAACATCCCGCCTTTTCGCACACTTTAAACCGACACACGTGCCAATTCAAAGCATACGCAAGGGCGGATTGTTATGGGGTAAATAAGAAAAACAGAGAAGAAATAAAAACAAAACAGAATCTCACAGCGGAAAGATAAAATATAATAATAAATATACAGTTCAAAACAGTTTACAAACACTTGATTTGCTTTATACAATAAATATCAGAGTTACACATACCAATACAATCAATGCTGCGGAACAGTATGAGTGTGGTGCAATAAAATAGATAATAATAATACGAATCCTTCGTCTTCGTCCTCCAAAGCTAAAGTCTTCGATCCTGAAACGCTCGGACTGACCCGAGCGAATTTGAAAAGACAAAACACTCGAGTCAGAACTAAAAGATCTTATGTGAGTTAAATTAACAGAAATAAATATGAGTACAGTAACTCAAGAGATGTTCGGGATTTACAACTCCTAAGGATCCGTTAAACTATTTACTATGTAGTATATTGTGCTATTATAATAATGTCTATTTATAAAATAAACTTACTTTTTAATAGCGTTAAGGGGTTACCCATATAGCCCTTAACACAAATAATGCCAATAGTCTATACAGTACCGTAATACCTCCTGATCGGGAAGCTACCAGAGGATACTCCATAGGTACGACACAAATAGAAACTCGTAGTAAAGGCTCGGTATGGTAGGTGACACGGCACAACTAGGCAATGCCAGGGTAGATATACCAATTGCTATCCAGGCTGGTGGAAACGCGTAGCCGCAGTTACCGCCCACCTCGGACTAACTCCCCAAAATCAAATATAGAAGTGGCCACTGAATCAATCCAAAATCAAAGTATAATATCGAAGAGGAGGGTCCGATCAGAGGAATGACCTCATTGGCCTGAGAATCGCTCCTGTTTTAGCCACCTTATGCCAACTCACGGGAGTCGGGTCCACGTATTTACCTTACAGGAAACGTCACCACCACCTACTTCATTCTGGAATCTCCACCGCGTACACGGTTAGTCAAAGTGGTTTTCGGTATCGACAGAGAGTATGTCCATATCCGATCCCGGTCTCTTTGCCAACCCATCGTTATTATAACACCGCCGTCATTTAAAAATAGGTTATACTTTAAAAATCAGAATAAACATTCCATTTCAAAACCATGAATACGATATCATTTCAAAACCCAAAACCATATTTTATCACTTATCCCAAATATAATTCTTTTCCAAAATCATAATGCTTTAACTTCATAACGTCTGAAAATCAGATATTTTCAAAGCATAATATTTTGAAAATCATAATTTAAAACCATAACTTCTAAAACTTGAATGGTTTGGATATTCAACGGTATATAAATTAAATGGTTTAACTTTACTGTTACTTTGTAAAGAAATAATCTACATGGCTTTACAAATATATTTCTTTATTAAAGTCTAAACCAAAATTTATATTATCTCTCTCAAGTTCCAAAACCACTTCAATTTATTTATATATACGTATATCCATTTTGAGTATCAATATTTCAAACTAAAGTTGGATTTTATTCTTTCAACAAATCAATTGTTCTATTAATTAGTCTTGAATATTCATATAAAATCCATAAATAATAAGACTTCAATTTCTAGTAATAAAATATATATATTTTTCCCAATTCAAATTATACTAGAATATTCATTTCAATTTATTTTGGGAAAAATCCAATTATAAATATCATATCTTAAATTTCCAAACTTAACATTAAACATATGATATAAATTATTAACTCCATTTTCTTAATTTTCTTCCATTTTTAATAAAGATTTTTATACACCTTTTAATTTCAAAATTTTCAACTTCATATGTATATATATCTGGAAGAAAAATATTTATACAATATAAAATTTAAGATTATTATAAACCGTATTCCATCCAAACCATAGAAATCACATTTATATAGTTATATATATACCGCGGTGCCTGTATATAATTTTCTATCCTATGGTCAAGTGATACGGATATTTATCATTTCAATCCGCAATTTAAAAGATATAAAATTTTGCGGTTATATATCATTTCAAACCACAATCCCGAATGAAATGAAATATGCATGATAATTTGCAATTTAATGATATACAATAAACATCCATTCATCAACATCATCCATCATCCAAATCGCAATCATCAATCAATATCAATCAATAACAATATTATTTTTGGTACTACATAACAGGTAATACTGGCAATTTTATTCAAATTAAATTTAACAGCTATTAATCTACAGTCTATATTCAGTAATAAATTATATAACTGTTAACTAGCAGCTCATATACAAACAAATAAATTTTAACTGTAAACTAATACGCAATAAATAAATTAAATTAACAGTTAAGTTAAATAAATGCAATTTAACAGATATGATGAAATAAACATGCCAAATACTCATAAATAAATTTCTATTCATTTCTACAATTAATTTAACAAACATATAAGCTTCTAGTAGTTGTGAGTGGGTTAAAACACTCACCTTTTGAATTTAAATCGAATTTAAACCCGATTTAAACCCAAAAATTCATCCGTCTCAGAATTCATCCAAACCAGCGTCATCAAGTCTGGAATTTCAATACGATCCTAATAAAAGAAACCGCGCGTAAAACGGATATCGTATGAGAAAGTTATCGCAATAAATGTGATTGAATAAAAAAAAAAATGGAACACATTTCACCTAAAACAAAAGCCACGTGAGCATCACTAACATATCACGCTACAGTAACGCGTGCAAACCCCCCTTGCTTCGCTCGTTCGCACCTGGGTCAACGGTTTTCCATCGAGTTGACCGCATATATCATGCTCCACCGGCCGCTGCTAGCCACGGCACCACCGCCTTTGCTTCTCCCCACCACGGCCACCCGCGACCTGGGCCATGCGATCGCCCAAAATCAGCTGCAGCCGCCACCTATATGCAATAGGCCGAACCCTAAGTTGAACAAATCCCCTCATCTAACCGTTGATTCCAACAAAGAACACCACAGATCGACTCCCCTCAGTCCCCTCTCCAATACCCAGAAACCGTTTGACGATCTGACGAGGTTTGCGACGCCGATGATGAATGGTCACGGACTGTTTGAATTAATTCTGGGTAAACGGTAACTCCAACTGTAAAACGAATTTCACCATGGGATTACGTGTTTCGAGAAGATTAACATATATTTTTGTGGAATTTTTCTGGAGAGTTTGGATTTTCATTGAAATTTTGAATTGATTGGATCTAGGGTTTGCACCCATTGAGGAGGAGAAAGAAATGAAGAAATGAACATACAGCAAATGACAATAGGATGGAGCTAGGGTTTATAACTTGTACTTATATAGGTAGACTAGAGATAGCGTAGATGGATCGGATAAGCGAACGTACGAAACAAACTAAGGCCCAAAAAGCCCGCTATGCCCCCGGAACCGAATTGGTTAAATCTATATATCCAAATAGGTATTTTAAAATATTCTGAACGCGATGGAAAATGTTTCACGTCCAAATTCGATCGTATGAAGAAGTTATGCTGAAAACAAAATTTCCAAATTGATTCAAATTGATTTTAATTAAATTGATTTCAAGACGTTTCGCGTCCGTACGATCAAACGACAAGTCCGATCGATACGAAACTTGAAACCCTATAATAATTCATCGATACGGATCCGATGAAACTGGTTTCGTCGAAATCCAAGTCCGTGACAAAAATGGCTATTTTTATATTCATTAAATAAATCAAAATAAATTACAAAAATCCACATTTTATATTATATTCTAAAATTGTCCAAATTTTATTACTTATATAATTTAATCAATTTCAAATGATTTAACAAGCTTGGATGTGAATTAAAATTATAAGTATATCAATTTGCAGTGTAAATTTCTACACTTTCCTATATTTAAGAATTATAAAATTAAATGCTCAAAACCCCATATATTAGATTTTAACTTTTATATACTCATTCTTTATCCAAATAGGGATGCCACATACTTTGGTTCATGATTCACAATATTATTCTTAAAGTCCATTTTAAATTTCAGTAACGTAGTATTCAACGTTAAATTTAATAAATCCTGTTATTTAATAATTATTGCTTAGAACCTGATTTTAATCTTCCCATTATCTATTTAATTCCTTCTAGAATCATAGCTAATATTTGTCGTCCCTTCATTACCCAAATGTTCTTATAGAATTAATTATTGCAATAAATCCAATTTACCATATCTTAAATCCAAATTAATAGATAAAGCTTGATTCCTTTATTAACTCCTTTGGTTTTCAATTAACCTTTTATGGTGAATATAAATTCCAATGTATAATTGAAACCTTATTTCCATTTGATTTCACTATTTCATTAAAAATCCTCATATTCTAGCTAAATTTCAACTAACGTATAAATTAGCTATTTCAATTTCATTTAATTGCGATTATCATACTATAGAAATTAAATTCCATTAAATAAATAAATAAATGTTGATTCCCATCTATTTACATTATATTACATTGGTACTTCTATTTACAACTTAGCTTTGTATAAATGTTTGAATGTGGAATCTTGTCTATTTCACGTATTAATTAAGCCTTAAAAATCAATCAATATTATATCCTTGGTCTAACCTCATTTTACTCATATTTATATTAATATATCCTTTGAATTAGGTAAATTACCATTGATTATCTTCCTTAACTTATCAGACTCCACTAACGTAATGGTTAAATATTAATTCCACTTGTAAAAAAAAAAAACAATCCACAAGATTTGCATTTCACATTACAAATGAATTCATAAATCTTGGCTTTCTTTTTCTTTGCTTCTTAAAAGCCAAATCAAACTACCCTATCATCACTAATTTATGGCAATTAATTGCAATTGATTCTCCATTAAACTACATAAGTTATCCAATTGAAACCTAAGTGAAACGTTTATTTATTTAAAAATCCTACTGTTTAAAAGAGTATATCATCTACGGTATAATTTACATTTGACTTGATTTCTCATATATTTCACACAACAGTGAATTCCAATTTCTACCAACATTATGTTTAATATAAATTGGAAATCCAAATCATTGGTATTTCACAACCTTATTGCGTACATTTACGTATAGTTACACTAAGTCCATACACCGATTCATGAATTCATTAATTAATACACAATTTGCCTTTGTTTTCTTATATTAAGTTTATTACCGTTTTTAAGTACATTCATTATTGAACAATATTCATAAAAAAAAATTATCTACACTTATTGCGTTGGTTTATTCAACGGTCACCAAATGAAACAATCCTACTATTTATTTTAATATTAAATGAATCTCATTCTAGTAAATATTTTATTAATATTCACTAATTCAACATTTATTGGTTTCTTAACATTAACTTTTAACAAAGTGTGACAATTACATTATTCAAATCTATTGTCATAAAATTTTATTGTTACACTAAATTACAACTACTATACCAAATTTCTACATTTATTCTCAATTAGATTAGAAATTATATTAATTCAATTCATTTAATATTATTAATTTAACGGGTCGTTACAATCTCCCCCACTCAAAACTTTTCGTCCCCGAAAAGGAAAAAGAAGGGAGAAGGAAGAATAAACAGTACATCTTATTTCAAATATTAACTTATAAACAATAATTTACTGGATTAATTTCCTTTAATGAAATATACCCGTTTATAATCATTACAACCTTTTATACTTAAATCATTAAAGTTTGGAAAATATTCAACAAAATTCTAAGTCCAAAATTTACGAAATTTTTTTGGCAGAGTCTCCTTTGTACGGTGAGGCTCGGGAGAAAATATAATATCAAAATATACAAATATATTACATATATTATCAAAATATTATATCCCAACACGGGAAAAATAGCGCTTTAAACGTAATCCGAAAACGTACCTATTTGTCGGGCAATATACGCTTATTATTTTGGAACCAAAAGCAGTAGCAGTTGCTTCCATCACCTGTATTCACTTATATAATCTAAAAGGTTAAATATTTATTTTAAAGTGAATTATTCAAGTGGATTCAATCATTAATCAACCAAACAATACAACAACCATCAATTTTACAAACAGCATACATACACAAAGCAACCATTTAATCCATCAAACAAATAGTTGTTTGGGTTCAAACTTGAAATTTGTATGAAATGAAATTAACTATCAAGTGCATCCTTTACTCAACAGTCTTAGATGGAACAAAGATAGATACTTATTCATTTAACCACTTCAAATTTCTTACCCAACAGCATAAATCAAACAACACAATTCAAACCAACAACCAAATTAACTTATTATACATTTATTTCATGCTTCAGTGGGTTGATTTTCTTTCTTTCATTCATGGAGTGCTTTCTTTATTTCTTACAAATTTTCATTTTCCATTTATCACAAAATTCATTATATTTGTATTCCAATTTATTTACTAAAGTTTCTATCATCTATTTATACTACTTACCTTTACTTATAGTAAAATTTCCAATTTAACTTAAGTCTATACAATTAATTCTTATTAATAATAGCAAATTAATAGAATACCTTTATTACCTTACTCTTCACTTGTAAGATTTCCCCTTACATTTTCCTACTAACATTGCAACTTTTTTATTATACGGTAAGTTATGTATGTTTTAAGAATGTAAGTGAAAATTTACAAGTTTCTTCTCCATTCCTTTAATTAATATATATTTGTTTTATAAATTACAATTTCGACTTACCTTTAATCTCATTCATTTATTTAATGTTGAAGTTTCCATTATATTTAATTACAGTAACCCTCTACTTACACTTAATTTATTAACCTTATAACTTGCATTCCTATAAGTGAAAGATTTTACTCATTCATTAACTATGGATTGCTGTCATTTATATTTTTCCTACTTTCCATTATATATAGAATAGGGGAAATTAAGGCGTACTTAAGTAAATAACCCTACAATCAAACTTTATAAATTAAGGAATTTCGTTTTTTTTTACTTTCTTAAGGTTAAAATCACCTATTAATAATACAACCTTTAATTTTAGTAAAATTCCAATCATCACTTAAGTTAATACCATTTAAATTCTTATTTATAACAGTAATTTATTGAATACTTCATTATTTTCCAAAATTTCTACTTGTATAATATTCTAATCCAATTTCTTAATTAACATTTTAACTTTTATATTTGGTAAGTTATTTATGTCAAAGAAAAATGCAATTAAACTTATACAAGCTTTATCTCATCTTTTAATTAAATTTAATGTTAATCAATATTACTCTTTGTAACAATTTCAAATTTCTCTATATAACTTTTCATTAATTCTCTTACCTACATTAGAGGTTTCAATCAATTACTTACCTTTTATTTCACTAAAATAATTTAAAACAATTAATTAATGGAAATTTAAGAATTAAATACCGGGTCAAACCTCAAAATTACTTTAAAAATAATAGATAATTAATTTCTTACAACTTTTATATCTCTAATTATCTTTTAAAACAATTAAATTTTAAATAATTTCAAAACAAATCTGCAGTAGAATCTACTACAGTGGCCTTTCCCTTCCAAACTCGAAAATGAAAGTCGATGATGCGGCCGTCATCACCGAAATTATTTTCCAGCGACAGAGAGGAAAGTACAAAATTATTTTCTTCAAAATCCTCTTTAAACCAATTCATTCGAATTATAATAAATATTTATATAAGAAAATATTTATAAACCAAATCATTATATTTCATAAATCCTTTGAAAGAAGATTTTCAAAAATCCCGGACTTAAGTTCTAAAATCTCCAATTTGATTTATTAAAATTTCAACTTAGCTTTAATTCATTACAAATATTTTTATTACCTAACACCCAACTATAGCAACCAAAATATATCTTTATAAAATATTTTTATATATAGAAAATATAATAGGCAAAATTATTTCATCCACCTATATTAAAAACAAATATTATGTCGGTCTGTCCTATTAAGTGTTTAGAAATCCCTATTGATGTCATAGCGTCCCATGCATCAACCAGAATTTATAAATACAAAGCGGAACAGATTAACATAATATTAAAATCTTTTATTAACACTAACAAATACGCTCTCTCATATATTACACTCAGCGACTCCCATAGGGTATTACTACCCTATTAACAAAGAGTCAAACCCCACAAAGCCAAGTTTATCGCTAAACCAAAGCTCTGATACCAACTGTAACATCCCGCCTTTTCGCACACTTTAAACCGACACACGTGCCAATTCAAAGCATACGCAAGGGCGGATTGTTATGGGGTAAATAAGAAAAACAGAGAAGAAATAAAAACAAAACAGAATCTCACAGCGGAAAGATAAAATATAATAATAAATATACAGTTCAAAACAGTTTACAAACACTTGATTTGCTTTATACAATAAATATCAGAGTTACACATACCAATACAATCAATGCTGCGGAACAGTATGAGTGTGGTGCAATAAAATAGATAATAATAATACGAATCCTTCGTCTTCGTCCTCCAAAGCTAAAGTCTTCGATCCTGAAACGCTCGGACTGACCCGAGCGAATTTGAAAAGACAAAACACTCGAGTCAGAACTAAAAGATCTTATGTGAGTTAAATTAACAGAAATAAATATGAGTACAGTAACTCAAGAGATGTTCGGGATTTACATCTCCTAAGGATCCGTTAAACTATTTACTATGTAGTATATTGCGCTATTATAATAATGTCTATTTATAAAATAAACTTACTTTTTAATAGCGTTAAGGGGTTACCCATATAGCCCTTAACACAAATAATGCCAATAGTCTATACAGTACCGTAATACCTCCTGATCGGGAAGCTACCAGAGGATACTCCATAGGTACGACACAAATAGAAACTCGTAGTAAAGGCTCGGTATGGTAGGTGACACGGCACAACTAGGCAATGCCAGGGTAGATATACCAATTGCTATCCAGGCTGGTGGAAACGCGTAGCCGCAGTTACCGCCCACCTCGGACTAACTCCCCAAAATCAAATATAGAAGTGGCCACTGAATCAATCCAAAATCAAAGTATAATATCGAAGAGGAGGGTCCGATCAGAGGAATGACCTCATTGGCCTGAGAATCGCTCCTGTTTTAGCCACCTTATGCCAACTCACGGGAGTCGGGTCCACGTATTTACCTTACAGGAAACGTCACCACCACCTACTTCATTCTGGAATCTCCACCGCGTACACGGTTAGTCAAAGTGGTTTTCGGTATCGACAGAGAGTATGTCCATATCCGATCCCGGTCTCTTTGCCAACCCATCGTTATTATAACACCGCGGTCATTTAAAAATAGGTTATACTTTAAAAATCAGAATAAACATTCCATTTCAAAACCATGAATACGATATCATTTCAAAACCCAAAACCATATTTTATCACTTATCCCAAATATAATTCTTTTCCAAAATCATAATGCTTTAACTTCATAACGTCTGAAAATCAGATATTTTCAAAGCATAATATTTTGAAAATCATAATTTAAAACCATAACTTCTAAAACTTGAATGGTTTGGATATTCAACGGTATATAAATTAAATGGTTTAACTTTACTGTTACTTTGTAAAGAAATAATCTACATGGCTTTACAAATATATTTCTTTATTAAAGTCTAAACCAAAATTTATATTATCTCTCTCAAGTTCCAAAACCACTTCAATTTATTTATATATACGTATATCCATTTTGAGTATCAATATTTCAAACTAAAGTTGGATTTTATTCTTTCAACAAATCAATTGTTCTATTAATTAGTCTTGAATATTCATATAAAATCCATAAATAATAAGACTTCAATTTCTAGTAATAAAATATATATATTTTTCCCAATTTAAATTATACTAGAATATTCATTTCAATTTATTTTGGGAAAAATCCAATTATAAATATCATATCTTAAAATTTCCAAACTTAACATTAAACATATGATATAAATTATTAAACTCCATTTTCTTAATTTTCTTCCATTTTTAATAAAGATTTTTATACACCTTTTAATTTCAAAATTTTCAACTTCATATGTATATATATCTGGAAGAAAAATATTTATACAATATAAAATTTAAGATTATTATAAACCGTATTCCATCCAAACCATAGAAATCACATTTATATAGTTATATATATACCGCGGTGCCTGTATATAATTTTCTATCCTATGGTCAAGTGATACGGATATTTATCATTTCAATCCGCAATTTAAAAGATATAAAATTTTGCGGTTATATATCATTTCAAACCACAATCCCGAATGAAATGAAATATGCATGATAATTTGCAATTTAATGATATACAATAAACATCCATTCATCAACATCATCCATCATCCAAATCGCAATCATCAATCAATATCAATCAATAACAATATTATTTTTGGTACTACATAACAGGTAATACTGGCAATTTTATTCAAATTAAATTTAACAGCTATTAATCTACAGTCTATATTCAGTAATAAATTATATAACTGTTAACTAGCAGCTCATATACAAACAAATAAATTTTAACTGTAAACTAATACGCAATAAATAAATTAAATTAACAGTTAAGTTAAATAAATGCAATTTAACAGATATGATGAAATAAACATGCCAAATACTCATAAATAAATTTCTATTCATTTCTACAATTAATTTAACAAACATATAAGCTTCTAGTAGTTGTGAGTGGGTTAAAACACTCACCTTTTGAATTTAAATCGAATTTAAACCCGATTTAAACCCAAAAATTCATCCGTCTCAGAATTCATCCAAACCAGCGTCATCAAGTCTGGAATTTCAATACGATCCTAATAAAAGAAACCGCGCGTAAAACGGATATCGTATGAGAAAGTTATCGCAATAAATGTGATTGAATAAAAAAAAAAATGGAACACATTTCACCTAAAACAAAAGCCACGTGAGCATCACTAACATATCACGCTACAGTAACGCGTGCAAACCCCCCTTGCTTCGCTCGTTCGCACCTGGGTCAACGGTTTTCCATCGAGTTGACCGCATATATCATGCTCCACCGGCCGCTGCTAGCCACGGCACCACCGCCTTTGCTTCTCCCCACCACGGCCACCCGCGACCTGGGCCATGCGATCGCCCAAAATCAGCTGCAGCCGCCACCTATATGCAATAGGCCGAACCCTAAGTTGAACAAATCCCCTCATCTAACCGTTGATTCCAACAAAGAACACCACAGATCGACTCCCCTCAGTCCCCTCTCCAATACCCAGAAACCGTTTGACGATCTGACGAGGTTTGCGACGCCGATGATGAATGGTCACGGACTGTTTGAATTAATTCTGGGTAAACGGTAACTCCAACTGTAAAACGAATTTCACCATGGGATTACGTGTTTCGAGAAGATTAACATATATTTTTGTGGAATTTTTCTGGAGAGTTTGGATTTTCATTGAAATTTTGAATTGATTGGATCTAGGGTTTGCACCCATTGAGGAGGAGAAAGAAATGAAGAAATGAACATACAGCAAATGACAATAGGATGGAGCTAGGGTTTATAACTTGTACTTATATAGGTAGACTAGAGATAGCGTAGATGGATCGGATAAGCGAACGTACGAAACAAACTAAGGCCCAAAAAGCCCGCTATGCCCCCGGAACCGAATTGGTTAAATCTATATATCCAAATAGGTATTTTAAAATATTCTAAACGCGATGGAAAAAGTTTCACGTCCAAATTCGATCGTATGAAGAAGTTATGCTGAAAACAAAATTTCCAAATTGATTTTAATTAAATTGATTTCAAGACGTTTCGCGTCCGTACGATCAAACGACAAGTCCGATCGATACGAAACTTGAAACCCTATAATAATTCATCGATACGGATCCGATGAAACTGGTTTCGTCGAAATCCAAGTCCGTGACAAAAATGGCTATTTTTATATTCATTAAATAAATCAAAATAAATTACAAAAATCCACATTTTATATTATATTCTAAAATTGTCCAAATTTTATTACTTATATAATTTAATCAATTTCAAATGATTTAACAAGCTTGGATGTGAATTAAAATTATAAGTATATCAATTTGCAGTGTAAATTTCTACACTTTCCTATATTTAAGAATTATAAAATTAAATGCTCAAAACCCCATATATTAGATTTTAACTTTTATATACCATTCTTTATCCAAATAGGGATGCCACATACTTTGGTTCATGATTCACAATATTATTCTTAAAGTCCATTTTAAATTTCAGTAACGTAGTATTCAACGTTAAATTTAATAAATCCTGTTATTTAATAATTATTGCTTAGAACCTGATTTTAATCTTCCCATTATCTATTTAATTCCTTCTAGAATCATAGCTAATATTTGTCATCCCTTCATTACCCAAATGTTCTTATAGAATTAATTATTGCAATAAATCCAATTTACCATATCTTAAATCCAAATTAATAGATAAAGCTTGATTCCTTTATTAACTCCTTTGGTTTTCAATTAACCTTTTATGGTGAATATAAATTCCAATGTATAATTGAAACCTTATTTCCATTTGATTTCACTATTTCATTAAAAATCCTCATATTCCAGCTAAATTTCAACTAACGTATAAATTAGCTATTTCAATTTCATTTAATTGCGATTATCATACTATAGAAATTAAATTCCATTAAATAAATAAATAAATGTTGATTCCCATCTATTTACATTATATTACATTGGTACTTCTATTTACAACTTAGCTTTGTATAAATGTTTGAATGTGGAATCTTGTCTATTTCACGTATTAATTAAGCCTTAAAAATCAATTAATATTATATCCTTGGTCTAACCTCATTTTACTCATATTTATATTAATATATCCTTTGAATTAGGTAAATTACCATTGATTATCTTCCTTAACTTATCAGACTCCACTAACGTAATGGTTAAATATTAATTCCACTTGTAAAAAAAAACAATCCACAAGATTTGCATTTCACATTACAAATGAATTCATAAATCTTGGCTTTCTTTTTCTTTGCTTCTTAAAAGCCAAATCAAACTACCCTATCATCACTAATTTATGGCAATTAATTGCAATTGATTCTCCATTAAACTACATAAGTTATCCAATTGAAACCTAAGTGAAACGTTTATTTATTTAAAAATCCTACTGTTTAAAAGAGTATATCATCTACGGTATAATTTACATTTGACTTGATTTCTCATATATTTCACACAACAGTGAATTCCAATTTCTACCAACATTATGTTTAATATAAATTGGAAATCCAAATCATTGGTATTTCACAACCTTATTGCGTACATTTACGTATAGTTACACTAAGTCCATACACCGATTCATGAATTCATTAATTAATACACAATTTGCCTTTGTTTTCTTATATTAAGTTTATTACCGTTTTTAAGTACATTCATTATTGAACAATATTCATAAAAAAAATTTATCTACACTTATTGCGTTGGTTTATTCAACGGTCACCAAATGAAACAATCCTACTATTTATTTTAATATTAAATGAATCCCATTCTAGTAAATATTTTATTAATATTCACTAATTCAACATTTATTGGTTTCTTAACATTAACTTTTAACAAAGTGTGACAATTACATTATTCAAATCTATTGTCATAAAATTTTATTGTTACACTAAATTACAACTACTATACCAAATTTCTACATTTATTCTCAATTAGATTAGAAATTATATTAATTCAATTCATTTAATATTATTAATTTAACGGGTCGTTACAATCTCCCCCACTCAAAACTTTTCGTCCCCGAAAAGGAAAAAGAAGGGAGAAGGAAGAATAAACAGTACATCTTATTTCAAATATTAACTTATAAACAATAATTTACTGGATTAATTTCCTTTAGTGAAATATACCCGTTTATAATCATTACAACCTTTTATACTTAAATCATTAAAGTTTGGAAAATATTCAACAAAATTCTAAGTCCAAAATTTACGAAAAAATTTTGGCAGAGTCTCCTTTGTACGGTGAGGCTCGGGAGAAAATATAATATCAAAATATACAAATATATTACATATATTATCAAAATATTATATCCCAACACGGGAAAAATAGCGCTTTAAACGTAATCCGAAAACGTACCTATTTGTCGGGCAATATACGCTTATTATTTTGGAACCAAAAGCAGTAGCAGTTGCTTCCATCACCTGTATTCACTTATATAATCTAAAAGGTTAAATATTTATTTTAAAGTGAATTATTCAAGTGGATTCAATCATTAATCAACCAAACAATACAACAACCATCAATTTTACAAACAGCATACATACACAAAGCAACCATTTAATCCATCAAACAAATAGTTGTTTGGGTTCAAACTTGAAATTTGTATGAAATGAAATTAACTATCAAGTGCATCCTTTACTCAACAGTCTTAGATGGAACAAAGATAGATACTTATTCATTTAACCACTTCAAATTTCTTACCCAACAGCATAAATCAAACAACACAATTCAAACCAACAACCAAATTAACTTATTATACATTTATTTCATGCTTCAGTGGGTTGATTTTCTTTCTTTCATTCATGGAGTGCTTTCTTTATTTCTTACAAATTTTCATTTTCCATTTATCACAAAATTCATTATATTTGTATTCCAATTTATTTACTAAAGTTTCTATCATCTATTTATACTACTTACCTTTACTTATAGTAAAATTTCCAATTTAACTTAAGTCTATACAATTAATTCTTATTAATAATAGCAAATTAATAGAATACCTTTATTACCTTACTCTTCACTTGTAAGATTTCCCCTTACATTTTCCTACTAACATTGCAACTTTTTTATTATACGGTAAGTTATGTATGTTTTAAGAATGTAAGTGAAAATTTACAAGTTTCTTCTCCATTCCTTTAATTAATATATATTTGTTTTATAAATTACAATTTCGACTTACCTTTAATCTCATTCATTTATTTAATGTTGAAGTTTCCATTATATTTAATTACAGTAACCCTCTACTTACACTTAATTTATTAACCTTATAACTTGCATTCCTATAAGTGAAAGATTTTACTCATTCATTAACTATGGATTGCAGTCATTTATATTTTTCCTACTTTCCATTATATTTAGAATAGGAGAAATTAAGGCGTACTTAAGTTAATAACCCTACAATCAAACTTTATAAATTAAGGAATTTCATTTTTTTTTACTTTCTTAAGGTTAAAATCACCTATTAATAATACAACCTTTAATTTTAGTAAAATTCCAATCATCACTTAAGTTAATACCATTTAAATTCTTATTTATAACAGCAATTTATTGAATACTTCATTATTTTCCAAAATTTCTACTTGTATAATATTCTAATCCAATTTCTTAATTAACATTTCAACTTTTATATTTGGTAAGTTATTTATGTCAAAGAAAAATGCAATTAAACTTATACAAGCTTTATCTCATCTTTTAATTAAATTTAATGTTAATCAATATTACTCTTTTTAACAATTTCAAATTTCTCTATATAACTTTTCATTAATTCTCTTACCTACATTAGAGGTTTCAATCAATTACTTACCTTTTATTTCACTAAAATAATTTAAAACAATTAATTAATGGAAATTTAAGAATTAAATACCGGGTCAAACCTCAAAATTACTTTAAAAATAATAGATAATTAATTTCTTACAACTTTTATATCTCTAATTATCTTTTAAAACAATTAAATTTTAAATAATTTCAAAACAAATCTGCAGTAGAATCTACTACAGTGGCCTTTCCCTTCCAAACTCGAAAATGAAAGTCGATGATGCGGCCGTCATCACCGAAATTATTTTCCAGCGACAGAGAGGAAAGTACAAAATTATTTTCTTCAAAATCCTCTTTAAACCAATTCATTCGAATTATAATAAATATTTATATAAGAAAATATTTATAAACCAAATCATTATATTTCATAAATCCTTTGAAAGAAGATTTTCAAAAATCCCGGACTTAAGTTCTAAAATCTCCAATTTGATTTATTAAAATTTCAACTTAGCTTTAATTCATTACAAATATTTTTATTACCTAACACCCAACTATAGCAACCAAAATATATCTTTATAAAATATTTTTATATATAGAAAATATAATAGGCAAAATTATTTCATTCACCTATATTAAAAACAAATATTATGTCGGTCTGTCCTATTAAGTGTTTAGAAATCCCTATTGATGTCATAGCGTCCCATGCATCAACCAGAATTTATAAATACAAAGCGGAACAGATTAACATAATATTAAAATCTTTTATTAACACTAACAAATACGCTCTCTCATATATTACACTCAGCGACTCCCATAGGGTATTACTACCCTATTAACAAAGAGTCAAACCCCACAAAGCCAAGTTTATCGCTAAACCAAAGCTCTGATACCAACTGTAACATCCCGCCTTTTCGCACACTTTAAACCGACACACGTGCCAATTCAAAGCATACGCAAGGGCGGATTGTTATGGGGTAAATAAGAAAAACAGAGAAGAAATAAAAACAAAACAGAATCTCACAGCGGAAAGATAAAATATAATAATAAATATACAGTTCAAAATAGTTTACAAACACTTGATTTGCTTTATACAATAAATATCAGAGTTACACATACCAATACAATCAATGCTGCGGAACAGTATGAGTGTGGTGCAATAAAATAGATAATAATAATACGAATCCTTCGTTTTCGTCCTCCAAAGCTAAAGTCTTCGATCCTGAGACGCTCGGACTGACCCGAGCGAATTTGAAAAGACAAAACACTCGAGTCAGAACTAAAAGATCTTATGTGAGTTAAATTAACAGAAATAAATATGAGTACAGTAACTCAAGAGATGTTCGGGATTTACATCTCCTAAGGATCCGTTAAACTATTTACTATGTAGTATATTGCGCTATTATAATAATGTCTATTTATAAAATAAACTTACTTTTTAATAGCGTTAAGGGGTTACCCATATAGCCCTTAACACAAATAATGCCAATAGTCTATACAGTACCGTAATACCTCCTGATCGGGAAGCTACCAGAGGATACTCCATAGGTACGACACAAATAGAAACTCGTAGTAAAGGCTCGGTATGGTAGGTGACACGGCACAACTAGGCAATGCCAGGGTAGATATACCAATTGCTATCCAGGCTGGTGGAAACGCGTAGCCGCAGTTACCGCCCACCTCGGACTAACTCCCCAAAATCAAATATAGAAGTGGCCACTGAATCAATCCAAAATCAAAGTATAATATCGAAGAGGAGGGTCCGATCAGAGGAATGACCTCATTGGCCTGAGAATCGCTCCTGTTTTAGCCACCTTATGCCAACTCACGGGAGTCGGGTCCACGTATTTACCTTACAGGAAACGTCACCACCACCTACTTCATTCTGGAATCTCCACCGCGTACACGGTTAGTCAAAGTGGTTTTCGGTATCGACAGAGAGTATGTCCATATCCGATCCCGGTCTCTTTGCCAACCCATCGTTATTATAACACCGCGGTCATTTAAAAATAGGTTATACTTTAAAAATCAGAATAAACATTCCATTTCAAAACCATGAATACGATATCATTTCAAAACCCAAAACCATATTTTATCACTTATCCCAAATATGATTCTTTTCCAAAATCATAATGCTTTAACTTCATAACGTCTGAAAATCAGATATTTTCAAAGCATAATATTTTGAAAATCATAATTTAAAACCATAATTTCTAAAACTTGAATGGTTTGGATATTCAACGGTATATAAATTAAATGGTTTAACTTTACTGTTACTTTGTAAAGAAATAATCTACATGGCTTTACAAATATATTTCTTTATTAAAGTCTAAACCAAAATTTATATTATCTCTCTCAAGTTCCAAAACCACTTCAATTTATTTATATATACGTATATCCATTTTGAGTATCAATATTTCAAACTAAAGTTGGATTTTATTCTTTCAACAAATCAATTGTTCTATTAATTAGTCTTGAATATTCATATAAAATCCATAAATAATAAGACTTCAATTTCTAGTAATAATATATATATTTTTCCCAATTTAAATTATACTAGAATATTCATTTCAATTTATTTTGGGAAAAATCCAATTATAAATATCATATCTTAAAATTTCCAAACTTAACATTAAACATATGATATAAATTATTAAACTCCATTTTCTTAATTTTCTTCCATTTTTAATAAAGATTTTTATACACCTTTTAATTTCAAAATTTTCAACTTCATATGTATATATATCTGGAAGAAAAATATTTATAAAATATAAAATTTAAGATTATTATAAACCGTATTCCATCCAAACCATAGAAATCACATTTATATAGTTATATATATACCGCGGTGCCTGTATATAATTTTCTATCCTATGGTCAAGTGATACGGATATTTATCATTTCAATCCGCAATTTAAAAGATATAAAATTTTGCGGTTATATATCATTTCAAACCACAATCCCGAATGAAATGAAATATGCATGATAATTTGCAATTTAATGATATACAATAAACATCCATTCATCAACATCATCCATCATCCAAATCGCAATCATCAATCAATATCAATCAATAACAATATTATTTTTGGTACTACATAACAGGTAATACTGGCAATTTTATTCAAATTAAATTTAACAGCTATTAATCTACAGTCTATATTCAGTAATAAATTATATAACTGTTAACTAGCAGTTCATATACAAACAAATAAATTTTAACTGTAAATTAATACGCAATAAATAAATTAAATTAACAGTTAAGTTAAATAAATGCAATTTAACAGATATGATGAAATAAACATGCCAAATACTCATAAATAAATTTCTATTCATTTCTAAAATTAATTTAACAAACATATAAGCTTCTAGTAGTTGTGAGTGGGTTAAAACACTTACCTTTTGAATTTAAATCGAATTTAAACCCGATTTAAACCCAAAAATTCGTCTGTCTCAGAATTCATCCAAACCAGCGTCATCAAGTCCGGAATTTCAATACGATCCTAATAAAAGAAACCGCGCGTAAAACGGATATCGTATGAGAAAGTTATCGCAATAAATGTGATTGAATAAAAAAAAAATGGAACACATTTCACCTAAAACAAAAGCCACGTGAGCATCACTAACATATCACGCTACAGTAACGCGTGCAAACCCCCCCTTGCTTCGCTCGTTCGCACTTGGGTCAACGGTTTTCCATCGAGTTGACCGCATATATCATGCTCCACCGGCCGCTGCTCGCCACGGCACCACCGCTTTTGCTTCTCCCCACCACGGCCGCCCGCGACCTGGGCCATGCGATCGCCCAAAATCAGCTGCAGCCGCCACCTATATGCAATAGGCCGAACCCTAAGTCGAACAAATCCCCTCATCTAACCGTTGATTCCAACAAAGAACACCACAGATCGACTCCCCTCAGTCCCCTCTCCAATACCCAGAAACCGTTTGACGATCTGACGAGGTTTGCGACGCCGATGATGAATGGTCACGGACTGTTTGAATTAATTCTGGGTAAACGGTAACTCCAACTGAAAAACGAATTTCACCATGGGATTACGTGTTTCGAGGAGATTAACATATATTTTTGTGGAATTTTTCTGGAGAGTTTGGATTTTCATTGAAATTTTAAATTGATTGGATCTAGGGTTTGCACCCATTGAGGAGGAGAAAGAAATGAAGAAATGAACATACAGCAAATGACAATAGGATGGAGCTAGGGTTTATAACTTGTACTTATATAGGTAGACTAGAGATAGCGTAGATGGATCGGATAAGCGAACGTACGAAACAAACTAAGGCCCAAAAAGCCCGCTATGCCCCCGGAACCGAATTGGTTAAATCTATATATCCAAATAGGTATTTTAAAATATTCTGAACACGATGGAAAAAGTTTCACGTCCAAATTCGATCGTATGAAGAAGTTATGCTGAAAACAAAATTTCCAAATTGATTCAAATTGATTTTAATTAAATTGATTTCAAGACGTTTCGCGTCCGTACGATCAAACGACAAGTCCGATCGATACGAAACTTGAAACCCTATAATAATTCATCGATACGGATCCGATGAAACTGGTTTCGTCGAAATCCGAGTCCGTGACAAAAATGGCTATTTTTATATTCATTAAATAAATCAAAATAAATTACAAAAATCCACATTTTATATTATATTCTAAAATTGTCCAAATTTTATTACTTATATAATTTAATCAATTTCAAATGATTTAACAAGCTTGGATGTGAATTAAAATTATAAGTATATCAATTTGCAGTGTAAATTTCTGCACTTTCCTATATTTAAGAATTATAAAATTAAATGCTCAAAACCCCATATATTAGATTTTAACTTTTATATACTCATTCTTTATCCAAATAGGGATGCCACATACTTTGGTTCATGATTCACAATATTATTCTTAAAGTCCATTTTAAATTTCAGTAACGTAGTATTCAACGTTAAATTTAATAAATCCTGTTATTTAATAATTATTGCTTAGAACCTGATTTTAATCTTCCCATTATCTATTTAATTCCTTCTAGAATCATAGCTAATATTTGTCATCCCTTCATTACCCAAATGTTCTTATAGAATTAATTATTGCAATAAATCCAATTTACCATATCTTAAATCCAAATTAATAGATAAAGCTTGATTCCTTTATTAACTCCTTTGGTTTTCAATTAACCTTTTATGGTGAATATAAATTCCAATGTATAATTGAAACCTTATTTCCATTTGATTTCACTATTTCATTAAAAATCCTCATATTCCAGCTAAATTTCAACTAACGTATAAATTAGCTATTTCAATTTCATTTAATTGCGATTATCATACTATAGAAATTAAATTCCATTAAATAAATAAATAAATGTTGATTCCCATCTATTTACATTATATTACATTGGTACTTCTATTTACAACTTAGCTTTGTATAAATGTTTGAATGTGGAATCTTGTCTATTTCACGTATTAATTAAGCCTTAAAAATCAATTAATATTATATCCTTGGTCTAACCTCATTTTACTCATATTTATATTAATATATCCTTTGAATTAGGTAAATTACCATTGATTATCTTCCTTAACTTATCAGACTCCACTAACGTAATGGTTAAATATTAATTCCACTTGTTAAAAAAAAAACAATCCACAAGATTTGCATTTCACATTACAAATGAATTCATAAATCTTGGCTTTCTTTTTCTTTGCTTCTTAAAAGCCAATCAAACTACCCTATCATCACTAATTTATGGCAATTAATTGCAATTGATTCTCCATTAAACTACATAAGTTATCCAATTGAAACCTAAGTGAAACGTTTATTTATTTAAAAATCCTACTGTTTAAAAGAGTATATCATCTACGGTATAATTTACATTTGACTTGATTTCTCATATATTTCACACAACAGTGAATTCCAATTTCTACCAACATTATGTTTAATATAAATTGGAAATCCAAATCATTGGTATTTCACAACCTTATTGCGTACATTTACGTATAGTTACACTAAGTCCATACACCGATTCATGAATTCATTAATTAATACACAATTTGCCTTTGTTTTCTTATATTAAGTTTATTACCGTTTTTAAGTACATTCATTATTGAACAATATTCATAAAAAAAAATTATCTACACTTATTGCGTTGGTTTATTCAACGGTCACCAAATGAAACAATCCTACTATTTATTTTAATATTAAATGAATCCCATTCTAGTAAATATTTTATTAATATTCACTAATTCAACATTTATTGGTTTCTTAACATTAACTTTTAACAAAGTGTGACAATTACATTATTCAAATCTATTGTCATAAAATTTTATTGTTACACTAAATTACAACTACTATACCAAATTTCTACATTTATTCTCAATTAGATTAGAAATTATATTAATTCAATTCATTTAATATTATTAATTTAACGGGTCGTTACAGGCCTTATAATCTTTATTGCTTGCCTTTTCTTCTTAGAAAGCAGAATCGAAACTTTTTTAGGGCTTTCAGCCTGGGAAGGTTTAATGACCTTTTGTTTCTTTAATTCGAGAGCCACTTTGTCAGAAGATAGCAACTTTCCCTTTTCTTGATCGCTTTTCCCTTATCTTGTGAGCCAACTTTCTTGGAAAGCACTATAACAAGAAAAAGAAGATAAGATTAAAATCAAGATTGAGACTGAAAGTTACGACTAAGAACATTAATTAAGAAAATCTAATAAGTAAATAGCAAAACCCTCAGCCTTACCTTCCCTTGGATCAGATTTAGCTTCATCTCTACTGCCGATGATTACAGTAGAACCTTCAACATATTTCCCAGAAGGCTTGAATCCAGCAAAATCTACCCAAGGGGGGTAAAAGACCCAATGATTTTCAGCATGCTCTCAGTATGAATTAAGTGCCAGCATCGCTGAGGAAATGGAATCTTCATATCTTCCTTATACTTATCTTTAAACCTACTAATAAGTGCCAAATAGCTACTCTATTCGGGTCTCACGAATTAAGTTCCAATAAAATAAAAGGACATAGTTTAGAATACGAATGAGACTGAGAAAAGAGTGGAGTATCCAATGGCATACTAGCATTATTGAAAGAAGTGATGATTCGGCTAAAGGACGCTTTTACCAGAATCCATTGTCGTGATTTTATTTTGCTAAAGCGATCCTCCAAAGAAGACTTCCTTAAGAATTTGTGGAATTATGTAGGAAATTCCCCAAAAGTATTAGACTCTAGCAAATTGAACATATAATTGATCTCGACGATAGATATTTTGGTAACCTATTTTAGAATATAAGATTGCGATATTAGATAGAGTTGAGTAAGAGGTAGCTAGAATTTAGAAAAGGTTGAGGTTATAAAACTCTAAGACATCAATAAATAATGGAGCAAAGGTATGAAGATCCCATGTTTCAAATGCTCTATGGACCACACAAAATACCCTTTGGGAGGACCACTACATTGCAACCTGGCCCAGGGAGCAAGCGTGTCGACACTAGTAATTCCACAGGAAGGCAAATTCCATTAAGCATTTGTTGGTCTGCAATAGGAGCATCGATTTTCAGCTCTAGGGAAAGGAAGAAAGATGCTCAATTGCAAAAAGAAGAATTGACATTATTTCCAGGATAAAGATTAATCGAATCGAACCCAATTTAAGTTCTTGGATAAGCAATAAAAGGAAAAATATCAATAGTTACATCAGTAACAACAGTAAGAAAAAAAGTTAAAAAGGACTTTCTTGCTTATGAATAGGTATCGAAAGAAGAATCAAAGAAAGCTTGAGAACATTAATGGTGGTTTTTCAATTTGAACAAGTGAAAAGAGAAAAGAAAAGGGAAGGAGTGTTTATATTAAAAGGAATAGCAAAGATTGAAGAAAGAGAAGTTTTCCATTGTGGATTTAGTTTGACAAACGATATTAAATGGCCGCCCCATCAGATGCCAAGTCACCCTTGCACAGGAAAAAAGAAACACTTTTTGAAGGTGACCAACCAACTGCCAACATCTGTACCAACATTAAATGCAAACCTGCAATCATCCCTTCAAAGGTCTAGTCCCAAATGATCACTTATGAGTTCATACTACAAACAAAGTATTAATCTCCGATCTTAAGTTAGATTGTGTCTTTCGACACCTTAATAGTTTCGCTTAACACTTAGCCTAGATGGCTTCAAGTGGCAAGTATCATTTTCAAAAGTTTTGACCTTTTAGTCTCAAGTTAGATTTTGCCTTTCGACATTGCAATAGTTTCGCTTACTACTTAGCCAAGATGGCTTCAATTGACAAGCATCATTTTTTAAAAGTTTTGACCTTTCAGTCTCAATTTAGATTTTGCCTTTCGGTACCATAATAGTTTCTCTTAGCACTTATCCTAGATGGCTTCAAGTGATAAACATCATTTTCAAAAGTTTTGGCCTCTCGATCTCAAGTTAAAATTTCCCTTTTTGCATTATAACAGTTTCTCTTAGCACTTAGCCTAGACGATTTCAAGTCACAAGCATCATTTTCCAAAGTTTTGACCACTAGGTCTCAAGTTATATTTTTCCTTTCAACACCTTACCAGTTTCACTTACCACTTATCATAGACGAATTCAAGTGACAAGCATCAGTTTCAAAGGTTTTGACCTCTCGGTCTCAAGTTAGATTTTGCCTTTTGGCACCGTAACTGTTTTGCTTACCACTTAGCCTAGATGGATTCAAGTGACAAACATTGTTTTCAATAGTTTTGAACTCTTGGTCTCAAATTAGATTTTTCCTTTCGGCATTGTAAAAGTTTCGCTTACCACTTAGCCTAGATGGCTTCAAGAGACAAGCATTGTTTTCAAAAGTTTTGACATCTCGGTCCTAAGTTAGATTTTACCTTTCGGCACCGTAACAGTTTCACTTACTACTTAGCTTAGATGGCTTAAAGTGACAAGTATCATTTTTAAAAGTTTTGACCTCAAGGTATCAAGTTAGATTTTGCCTTTCGACACCATAATAGTTTTGCTTACCACTTAGCCTAGATGGCTTCAAATGACAAGCATATTTTTCAAAAGTTTTGACCTCTCAGTGTTAAGTTAGATTTTTTGTTCTGGCACAAAAACAGTTTTTCCTGCCATTTAGTCCGAGAAACTTCAAATGAAAAGTGCATATTTTCAAAAGTTCTAACCTTATGGTCCCTATTTAAATTTCGCCTTTCAATGTCCAAGCAATTTAACTTATCATCTAGTCTAGATAACTTCAACTGGTGGATATGATTTCAAATGTTTTTGATCTCATGGCCCAAGTTAAAATTTCACCCCTTTCGTTTTCAAAACCGTAAACCAGCCAAGCTATCGCCTTTGGGTACTAATTTTAAATTGGTTTCGAAACCCTTTCGGTAAGGCGAGATCTTTATGATCCGCATAATTGGAACAATGTCCTTGAAAACTCAAAATCAACTTCATGATGGGAACAAAATAAATAAGGCAAGGATTAAACCTGATATGAAACTGCTCTTTCCAATGTCCACCCCATATCGATCATATGAGGTATACTTCAAGGGCAAATGTTACAATATAGTTTCTACTAAGTACAAGTCGCTAATATTCAAAAGGAAAACTCCTTGGCTTGTAAATCCAAGACCCATCTTTTGGTTTCTAGCAAAATATGTAATCCGAAAGAAGAACTAATGTGAAAAACATGGCCGAGATCATAATACAGCCTAGGTAAGAAGCCTGACCGAGAGCATCAGTTGCTAAAGCCTAAAACAATTCAACAAACAACAACAATCAACTAACTAAATAGCCCAGGCCAAAATCAACAATCAAGACAAATGAAAGATATCCAAAACCTATATATAAAAATGTCATGTTAGCAATCCATGTCAAGTCACACTCAACCAGATGATAGCACGCTTTGAATCAAGATCACATATGATAAGCTAGATCATCAATCCAAAGAATAGGGTGCTCAACTAATGGTGTCATGGCATGTTGACTATAAATATGTAGCAAATTCAAGTCACAGGGAACCTTTTGGCACATAAAAGAAAAACAAGAACTAAATAGTACTTTCCTATATTAAATCTCTAACAAAAAATTCATTAATGGCGTAAGTGCTTAGATTCAATGTAATAAGCCTCTCGGCTATACAAGAGTAACCGAATAAGGAAAGGACTGGACGCAGGGACTTTCGGCCAGAACCATTATAAAAGTCTTGGTGTCATTTACGTTCTACATTCCGCCCTTTTTGGCATCTATTATTGTTACCTCACAATTTAAACTTCACCTTCCAAGCTTAACCATGCTACATCTCAATAATCATCCCTTCGAACTCAATATTTCCACTTAACTTTCGGAGCTTTACCTTTGGACCTCAGGGTGTTAGTGCCGATGAAATTCTACATTAACACATAGTTTCTGTTTCACAGGAGGATAAATTTGATTCACATTAAGTGCTTGACAAGTAACTTCTAGCATTATCCCACTATATCTAAATGTGTCCAAGCAAGTACGTCCATCTTCTCTTAGAGAAACCCTACCAACTCTTCTCATCTTCATACTAAGTTAGATCTGACTTTGAGAACCATTGTAGGATCATCTTCATCTATCAAGACACCAACCATCAACTCCACCGAGCCTACCCTTATCTCCTCTGGCTTCATTTATGGTCCATAGATTTGTTGAATTTACAATTGGCAAAGCCAAGGCTTGGACGGTAGCTGCTATACATTTGCAGTTTTAATGTAGAGAGGCTTCTTTACATCCTTTCCCTTCTCTTATTGCTTCGGCTCTTTGAGCGCAATGATATATCAATCACAACCTATGCTTTGGTCAACTTTAGTTGTCCCCATTCTAATTCCTATAGAAAATTTCATCATCAAGACCATCAAGCAAGTGCAATTCAAAAATCAGCAAAGGGCCGGTTGGCCCAAGAAAGCATTACATGCAAAAAATCCATCAACCACAGCAAATTCTACAACTACACTACCTTGCGGTCTCCAACTTCCAATTCAACAGATAATTTCATGCACCTCATGTAAATCCTTAGAAGCGGGATTTACATGGTTGCAGATCCTTTTTATCAAGACACATCTTATCGAACGTCCATTCAAACAAGATATTCATTGAGCTCCTACAATCAAAAAGGACTCAATGCACTTTAGTTAGCTCTATTTTAGCCATAGTCAACATCGGGTCAAGCGTTGACATTTGACCCCATTAGCTTCTCTATTTATGAAAACGATGTCGTCATTTATTCTTTTCTATTTCCTTGCTAGAGCACCATCTTCTATGGCATTACACACCTCTTGAGATACGTATCTTATGGAACTTCCACAGCACTCCATTTCATTCTGACTCCACCGTAGGATGGGGTCCTCCATATGTAATATTAATAATTATACCCCTAGCCCGCTGTCTCGGTCCTTCTCCATTGGACCCAGCCTGATTTCCTTGAGCATGCCTGTGAAGTTGACCATATCCTTATCTACTTTCTTGTGGGTTCCTAGCATATTGCTGCAGTTTCATTTTGAGGATCAGATCCACAATCACATCACGAAGATGCATGCACACTTTTATATTATGCCTTTAAGTTTAATGGAAGAGAATATACCTACTAAAGCTCCTCTCCTCTTTAATGGCCTCCCTCATGGGTGGCTTCTTATACTGCTTTATAACTTGCATAGCAAGATAGATATTTTTAATGAAATCGGTCAATTATGTGTAGTAACCACCATGAATGATCCTCGAGTGCTTCTTGGTATCTTGCTTTTTTCCACCAGCATTATTGAAGTTCTTACTTACTTCCATTATTATTGTCGTTGCCATCACCATGCTTCTTGACAGCTATATTACTCTACAACATGTTGATTAGTCCATCATCGCCACCAATGCCAATTCCTCCATTCAATTCCACCTTTTCGAAGTTTTATCTATGATGTTGTCTATAGGGTCGGTAAGAATGGCTCAATCCCTGTAATGTTAAACTTCTCAAGAATAAAATACCTCATCCTGAATCATTATATATGATGGATTCAAGAGATTATCTCCTTTCTTACCGGTTGAAGGTGAATGTTTAGGCCCTTTACTAGGTTTCTTAATGAACTTCTTGTTGGATTGTTGACCTTCCAGTGTCCTATCAGGTGATATTTTTCCAAACTTAGGAAGTAATCATGTTCATATTATATAAAAGATTTAGTACATGCCAGTGTAAAAATTATTGTTTAAGCAATCTATTTACCGTTGAAGTGACAAAGCTTATGCTACTCACAAGATAACAAATCTTAAATGACATTAGTTTTGATTCCAATGAGAGAGTACTATGAAGAAGTTATATGAAAATTAAATAAAAATGATTACGCAATGTTAATAAACATAAGTCATTGGTTATGACAATGATGAATGTCATAAAGCCTTAGTGAACACTGCTACTATAACTAACATTGAAGTAAGGAAGATTGTCGATATCAATAAATTAAATAGAGTGAGTTGATGATGTGCTAGTTAGAAAATAAACAATATTAAAATGAAGCTTAACTTATAATATTAAATATAGCTATATAACAATGGTAGCAAACAGTAACACCGTTGGTATTGAGTTGAACATCGACGACGAAAGTAGGCAACTTTGTTTATAATTGAGTAAAGTCGCATTTAATAATAAAAGGTTAACGCATCTCATCTTACTCGCTTACAATATGGGAGTTTTGCATTAAGGTGATAGATTAAGAATCTTATTGATGCTGAGTATCACAAAGCTTATCTCATAAAGTATTTGTAAATTTCGCTGCTGTGACTAATGTCAAAACGATGAAGGACATTGGTGAATGATGACAAAGTGGGTTGATTTGCATCAGTTAAATAACTTGTAACGTGTAAAAATAACAATACTATAAGAAACGATATCAAAACAGTTGCGATGAACAGTAAGATTATCAGTATCAAATTAAAGCTTTATAAAATAGTAATGAAAGCCATTGGAATCAGTTATGATTAGATGATGTCACATCTAATTGATACGCTTTCCCTTGACAATAAAAGATTGTTGAATCTCATCTTAATCGTTAACAACATAATGGTGTTGAGTTATCGAAATAATGGGTTAATAAAGGGTTTTTCATTAACGCCATGGGTTATGCTAGTATCAGAGCATCAACTTAAATTAATACCAAGATTATTGGTGTTGCATTTAATTGATTTGGACATCTTAATAATAGGGACGTTTGTAATTCTGGATGGATCACCGCGTTTCACTATCATTATTTTCAATATAAAAGCTTTGTTTTAAAAACATAGGCTAATGAAATAACAAGATAATATAACATTTTCAAGTATTACAGCAATAGTGAAGACCATTGTGTTGATCATTGTAACAACATCATGAGTGTCGACACAGTTAATATGTAATGAGTTTAGGGTTTAATATATTGACTTCTTCATTAATTCACCTAAAACATATCAGATATAATACCTACATCGATTAACATCAAAACCGATACATGCAGAATTGAATCTTTTTCTAATTTAATCTAGATTAATTATCACCTCGATTATTAAACACCAAAACTTCATGGTTAAACTATAACGCCAGTTTGAAATTGGGAAAATCTAAATCAAGCCTAATAACAACCACAATACTAAATCACCCGAATCAACTTGCTAATTTGATTAGTGTAAAAATCAAACCTGGACGAGAAGTCGTTTGCTTGAAAATTAGGAAGTTATAGATTCCTTGGATATCTGATTTCTTGCTTGAAGTTTTTGATTGCAGGTAAGAAAAGAGAGAAGGAAAACCCTAGCTATTTTTAGAAGGAAATTGGTGCCGATATACTATTGGATTGAATTTAAAAGGATGGCTCAGATCTGCTTTGGATACTACTAGGCGGCAAATACAATGTTGGAAATATTGACCTAAAAAGTCAACTACTTCTCTATACTAGGGGAAAGTGTTACTGGAATTATTATTCTCGAGGACAGATGACAAGGGCGTGCTTATGGTGTTAGAAATCGATGTCGAGAATATAAGGCAGATTATTGTTGAAAAGGTATGGTGCCGCTATTCCTCGATAAAGGAATGCATGCAACGTTGTGAATTAAAGAAGCGGTGTTATTAAACCTAGTCAATACGATTGGCAATCGATATCGTGCTTCATCGATGTAGCATCTCATCTAGTACTACTATTGCTATCCGTAAAAGAGTGGGAATGATTAAAATCTAACACCAATGATGCCGACCCATATCAATGGTGGTATCGTGCATCATCAATAAGGCCAAGAACCCTAGACAACATTAGTGTTGCACTTCATCGACGTCGCACATCGTTGATACCGTCTACAATCAATAAGGCCAAGAACCCTAGACAACATTAGTGTTGCACTTCATCGACGTCGCACATCGTTGATACCATCTACAATCAATATTTTCGTGCCTCATTGATAATACTTCAGCCTAACGTCAACGTTCATTAGAATTGCCTTTTAGAAAGAACCACATGTCATTAATGTCGCCAAAGACCAATGCCACTAGTGCCAACTTTCATCAACACTTGAAGAATGCCACATGTTTATAGATGTGATGTTGATGACTTTTGTCGTCAATGTCCATAGTTGTCATCGACGCTGCTCCTAATCAATGTTTGCTTTGTACATACGTAAATTCCAACTGGTCCTAACTTATATAACCATTAACCAATATCATGCTAATAACACTCGAATAACATCAACCATCTATAAAGTGATGCCAATGTCAAGAGACATCAATATTCATAAGAGTCATTGAAGCCACTTCCTACCGATGTCATTCTTCATCAATGTTATTACACGATCATAAAGAAAGTTGGTGACGTCGAATATCATCTCTATTGAAACAACACTTAAGCTTAGTTCTGTGCCAAAGAGCGTCGAAGTCGATGTCGAATGATGTTGTTAAAGTCGAGAACCAGTGATGCTGACTTCAAGCAGCCATGCCGCTTATCTATCCCGATTAATATGGAACTAGGGGTTTTGGAGGATAGGTGAATTCATTCGTTCGAGACTTCTTACAGTTTTCAATTTTTGACCCTAAATCAGTTTGGAGATTTTTGCCAATTGTAACACTTGAACTTGTACACATAAGGGATTGGATTAAATAATTTCATAACATATTGACTTGATTTGAACTCATGACTTGCATATCAAGTTGACTTGGAATTGTGACTTATACATTGATGCACATATTGACTCATATATTAATATGCATATTGACCTATGTGGACAATATACGATGTTTGACATGACTTTAGTGACTATGTCAAGATTTGTTATGGACACATACATCATCCTAACAACTTCATCTTGCCTCGACAACGCCTCACTTTGATTGACATGCTTTATACACACTTTTGGCTTTAACAAATTTATTCATCAACACCATGCATATAAACTGCCTCGGCTTTAGATAGAAATCTTTATAAGAAGTTGGCATTTTCATCCTAAGCCACTTTCCAAATTCAGTTTGGCTATGGATTCCTCCTACCAGAGCCATTAACACAATCTGCTCTCATATGTCCTTCACCTCATCATAACAGTATTGCACCTCTTCAAGAAACTTTCCAAAATAGCACCGGACCCTTTGTGCAAATTTGGCAAGGACATCGCATCCTTCGGCTGCATAGTATGCACCCTGAGCTGCTTCAAATACTTTCCAATAGTTGATCAAAAGACAATATGGATCAGGGTCAAGCACACAAAACCACATCGTAGTATACCCCTTAAGTGAGAGGGGAAAAATTTAAAACACACATCATTTATAGCATGTCCACCTTATATTTGTCACCCGTACTTCAATAACTGTTGCATAGGACCAGCCGAACAATCATAAAGTTGCATCATTTGCATTAAAAACTTCTTTGGATATAAAGCATTCCTAATTTCTTCTTTTGTAGTTAGAGCGCACGGCAGATTCAATGCGGTGGAGGTGAAAAAGTCATAGTGGGGATGCAGCAAGGATATAGTGAGATATAGTGGATGACTCTAAAATAGCATACAAAACTCGTACATTATGATTTTACAAATATATAAATGGTAACTAAATGAAAAACTAACATTCAATTGAATTATAATTATATAATTTTAAATAAAAACATGTGCAGATATACTATAAATAAACATAAAACTATTATATAACATAATTGATTTTAGTAGAACAATAGAGTATTTTCATTTCTAAAACAATATTAAAAATTTAATTAAATATACTAATTTCATAATTTTTATAATGTATAAATGTAAATTTTCAATTCACCTTTTTAAAGAAGATATAGCGGAAATAGCGGAATATAGTAGGAATAACGGGATATAGCGAAAATGCTATATTTGGGGTTATATGGAAAAATCATAGCAGTAGAAATCCGCTGTGAGATATAGCAGGGTTGTAGCAGGGTAATAGCAGGGCATTAACTCATAGATTTCTTTCATGAATGGTTTTCAACTTGTTATAGAAATCCATCATGTTGTTGTTGATTTTCTTTCAATAGTCTTTTAATTGTTAAAGCAATTTATCATTGCTAATGTTTCACCTAAAGCGATGATCATCAACACAATGTGTTTTCATATGCGAACGCTCATGGTTAACCGTATCAGATCTAGATCTCCCAAACTTTGGGAAGTCCACTTTGCATTGTTTTTTGATAGTGTCAGAATGCAACCCATCCCCTACTTATAGGCTCAATAGTATTTCTTCAGCACTTTTAGCCAAAGGACTAGTAGCTTGTTTACCACCAACGTTAACTTCATGCAACTATGTAACGACCCGAAATTTTCAAAGCCGAAAATTCCAGATAGTTATGAAAAAGAAGAAATAGATAGAAGAAGAACAGAAACACCAAACATCTCACATTCGCAGCGGAATAAAATATAAGAAATAATAACAGTTTACAAAATAATACTATATCTATCGATTACATTTAAAATACATCAGAGTTTCACATTATATACAGTCACTGAATATTTACCATTATCAAGTCTCGGATTAATAATAATATAAATACAGCGGAATACTCCATACGATATCGCCATCCAGCTCGCCTCCTGAGCTCCAGAACGTACCTACCTGAAAATTTGTAATACTCGGTCTGATCCGAGCATTACACCAAAGTAACACCCGGGTCAGGCTGGAAACCAGCGTGAGTAAACCCAACTAACATGTAGTACAAACAAACAACTTATATAAACCCGGGGTAACTTTCATTAATTTAACCAATCCACAATTTGCTATAGACAATGCTTATTTCACATATGACTTTCTAAGTACCAAACTTAGATAAAATAATCCAATTCACTTAAAACATTTCATTCCAGTCTATTGATTTCATATATCAATTATTATTATTATTATTTAATTTCCTAAGTGGTTTTTGGGTATTTCCCAATACCCAACCATAGTCTCTTCGAAACACAAGTTATCCTACCCAAG
Organism: Allium cepa; assembly: GCA_030765085.1. Taxonomy (NCBI): domain Eukaryota; kingdom Viridiplantae; phylum Streptophyta; class Magnoliopsida; order Asparagales; family Amaryllidaceae; genus Allium; species Allium cepa. The sequence continues at coordinate 564,293,780 of CM060939.1, forward strand.
TTATTCAAATGAAACACACAACCTTTCATATCAAAGATATCAACTTAATCAAAACATCCATTACCCTTTAATCATTCATAAGCACTTTAATCACTTCCAATTCAATTCAATTTATTCTAATTGAATTTCTAACCTCCATCACTTAGATTTCTTTATTCATCATTAATTAATTCCAAGTCAATTAATTTGACAACCATCATTTTCAACTTAATTAATCCCCTGGATTTATTCCTTTTCAATAACATTTAAGTAATTATCTTTAATTGATTTCACGATATTAATTACTCTTACCAAACCAATGATTAATCTTTAATTCCTTCACAAATTAATTAACTATAATCAAGTCCATTCATTTTTAATTACTTATATCAATTGGCTTCTCATAAGTCATTTATTATGAATTAATTAATCTCAATTAATTAAATCTTTAATTACTTCATTAATTATATAATTTAATGATTTCCAATTATACTTTACTTTAATTCGACCACAATATTAATCATTCTCGATCACCCACAACCTGTAATTAACTATTTCTTATTTACTCTATTAATAAATTAATTACTCCTTAATTTGTTATTTCAACTTATCTCTTGATTAATTTATAATTACACAAAGTAATTCTATTTTATTGATGACATTAAGTAATTTCTATCAAAGCATCCATTGATTATTCTAAATTAATTAAACATAATTAATTAACTTAAACCTTAATTAGTTAACTCCAATCCCCAATTATTGAATTAATTAATTTAAATCATTGATTTATTGGATTAATTACTTATCCTTCTTAATTACTCTACTATTCGAATGAATCACAATTCATTTAAATTTAACATGAAACCCCTTTCTTATTTATGATTTAAATTTAAGACGACTTAAAACCCCAACACTTCGAGTTAATCAACAATTTACTCGAGAATCAACCAAAACAAAGTCAACAGATCATTACTTCACAATGCACATCAATTCAATTCAATCATTAATTCAAATCAATTACTTAATAAATCTTTATCTTATTTCCTGAATTATCAAACCTTAATTATACTTAAGGTAACTCTTTGTTAAATATTAAATCACATTAACTTTTAACGTTAATTGTGAAAATTTAAGTTTTAAATAGCCTTTACGTATGTAACATACTTATTTTCAAATAAATCAAACTGATCTTGAACTTAAATTAAATAAAACAAACGAAGCAGAAATAAAGTACTCACCGAAATACGATTTCGAGTCCAGAAAGTCGCTACTTCGCCTCGAGTCGTTGCTCCTCCTGCTACCAGTCGCGATGCCTCTCCTTCACCGTGCTCGAGTAAGCCTCACACCCTCACTCAACTGCGGCATCGCGCAACATTCGTTCAACCCACGCGAGTCGCCGCCTCAAATCGATCGTGACTGCAGTCGCTACACCCGCCTCACTCGCGCTACCTTCAATCACCTGCGGCTGCAATCCTCGAGCCTCGAACAAACTTCACCCACATCGAAGCAGCCTCGCCTCAAAACAACCATCGCGCGCAGCGATTTACCCCAAATAACCGAAACCCTAAACCACCCTTCGAGCAATCTCGACCCTGCCCCATCCTTCCCAGCTCGAGTTCGAGCTTGAATGCGCCGCGTCGCCATGCTATTATTTGTTTCTCTTTTTTTTTTTTTCTTTTTTTTTTGAATGAGATTTTAATTCGAGAAAGAGGGAGGAAAGGAATCTCCGTTCCATTTTTTTTATTTGCCGTGTTCAGAGAAATAGAAGGGGACGGAAAGAAAAAGGAAGTGATCGAAGGATTCCTGAATACGCTTGGATAAAAATATCTTTGGTTAATAATTATGTTATATTATAAAACTCCCCAAAACGTCTCATTAATGGCCATTTAAAATTTCGAACTCCACTTAAGCAATGTCGTTAGGTGATTACAATGTTTTACCCGCGTTCCGAATAAAATGGAACGTGCTTCGGAGGCGAGTTTGATCGTATGCGCGAGTTACAGAAGTAAATGACCAATTTTAAATTAAATCGATTAAAATTGTTCTACGCGTTTCGAGTTGCCAGGGTTAAATGACGACTCCGATTTCTACGAAAATTGAAATCCGATAATAACTAACTATTACGGATCCAATGGAACTGGTTTCGTCAAATTCCGAGACTGTGCCTCGGAAGGCTATTTTTAAATTCCAATTTAAACGATATATTATTAAAATTGAACAAATTACTTTTAAATTAAATTTCAATTATCCTATTATCCTCAGTATCATTGTTATAAATTTTATAAGCCTTCAAATTATTTTAGACAGGCTTAGAATCTATGATTCAACAATTTACCCAATTTCAATTATTAAATTCAATGTTTAAACTATATAATTCAATTATTTAATTATCATGTAAATACTGATACCTAGAATTCAAGTTAAAATTAACCTTTAAATATTTAAAATTAATTAAATATTCCAATTTAAATTGTTCAAAATTCTGGGTCGTCACATTCCTCCCCTCTTAAAAGAATTTCGTCCCCGAAATTACTAGTTAGGAAGAATGGACCAATACCCGTTTACCCTTTGTCCAAAACCCACAATTCAACATCTTACCAACTATCCTTAATTAAAGATCCACTATCCTTAACCAACTTCCCAAAACCTTCCATAGTTTCCAACTACATTAATATACTTCACTTATTCAAGTTTAAGTTTAAAATCAAATTTTGAAATATCAAAATTTCTCAAAAATTTTCAAACTCCCTAAATTTCCGGGAAATTTTGCCAGCGTCTCCTTTGCGCGGCTAGCTCGGTACAACTACAAAAGGCCTCTACGGGCTTCCCAAATTCCAAAAAGAAAACAAAAGCCAAGTGGCTACATCAAAATCCCAATCCAATATCATACAGAATCAAAATACTTACCTGTTAGTCGGGCAATTCAAATTTATCATATGGAATCAAATCCAATTTCCTTTAGTACCTGCATATTCTATTTAACAACAATATCCAATTGTAACCTTCAAATCACTGTATACATTTCCTTACAGAAATTTCACATCCACTTCTATACAAATTAGCTTCCACCATTTCATATGAATTCAATTTATTTCAAATTTTAGTACTGAGTTGTATCTTTCATTTAAACTGATTCATATTAATTTCATTTACTAGTTTACTTTGATTTTCAATTTGAAATTGTTTTGCCGATAACCAAAAACTTCCAAAAATTTTCTAACTCCCAAAATTTTTAGGAAATTTTGACAGAGTCTCCCCTGTACAGAGGAGCTTTTGCAATTTGACAAGAGATATAAATATGTATACATCGACCCACCCGGTCGGAAAAAGCAAAAACATTTCATATTTCCTAATTTTATTGCGTAGGCGTACCTTATTTAGCATTTTAAGCAAGCAGCTTATTAATTTAAGCAATTTGCGCAATCCAAATCAACCAAACAGTCTTCAGGTACCTGTACTTACTTAATTTAAATATGTAAGTGCCATATGTATGAAGGTTATAACATTTCTCTTGCTTAAACAACTACAACACATCAATTCTAAAAGAAATGCATTCTAATTAACTTCTACAAGCACTTTATATGATTTCAAAACTAATTCCATTGTTTTAAACCAATTTATATACCATTTCATTCAATTTTAATGGTTTACTACTCAAATGTTTACATTCCATTTATTTTTAATCCAATCAAGCTCAAATTCACTTCAATTGATTCAAAAATCAATTATATTTGCTTCCACTAATTCATAGAATTTAATTAAATCTCGTTTACGTTAAACAATTATTTCCACGCAATTTGATAACATCCATGTGAATAAATGATTACCTAAGTTTTATAACCTATTAAAATTGATTCCAACACAGTTTTATTTAATTCAATTCCATTTTAATTTATTCACCAACCATACATACGCATTTCATTTCATCACCTTATTGACTTCATTCAAACTATTTATTAAGCTTAGCATATTCAATATTTCTAAATTTATAATCATTTCCAAACTAATTTTATCCAAGCTTTAATTTAATAGGCTTTTATCCTTATTCGAAGCCAAACTTCCATATACTTTAAACTTAAGTTAATTACTTTAATTTATTCCAACATCACTTAAGTTCACTTCCATTAAATTTGATTCTCATTAAATCAAATTCCACTTTAATTCAGTTAGCCCATCTCCTTCATTGTAAATTAAATCTACCTTCTCAATTTATCACCAATTCCAATTAAGGTTTGATTCAATTTTTTTTTTCAGGCTTCATCCATTTGTTATATAATTCCAGTAACCCATTTTAAATTTTAAATTTACTTATTTAATTCAATTTCGAATTCATTTTATTAATACATGGTCATCTCAATTTATTTCTATTCACTTGGATTTTGCTTTGCAACTCAAACTATTTCTATTATAATCACTTCTCTTATACCCAATCCACTTGCAAATCTCATTAAATATTATTCAAATCACCCTTGAATTTTATTTGTAGTTCAAACCATCACATTTTCAATCCAACTCTATTTTATTTTTTATTTTACAACATCCCCTCCTATATAATTCATTATCAAATCTAACTCGAATTCTATTTACAATTTTAATTCATTTCCAAACTTCATTATTCATTTACAATCCATTTATTTACCAAAGTTAAATTTTATTAACATATTAAATCAAACGATTATTTAACCAATCAGCTTACTTTTAAATTTTCAAATCAATATTCAACTTTATGCATTAAAAATCACTTCTTTAAAATTTCTGAGTTTCAATTTTATTTTATAATTGCAGTTTGGATTCCCTTTTCATTTTAAAATTCTAGAAATGCTTTTAAATTCAGATAATACTATTTAAAATAGCTTTTGATAAAAATATTCTTATAACTCGATGTCTCAACCAGTCCATCCTTGTTCTCACAGAAATTCAGTCATACGTTGATCAGGTGTAGGACCGAAAATCTATAAGTACTTGGTGAACCCGTTTTCAACACCCAGTGAAAATACTTGGAAAACAATTTTATTGAAAATATAGAAAACAATTTTGAAAATAGAGGAATTTTTTTTTTCTTTTTAGTGAGGATGCTCTGGACATCATCACCCCCATCCATGGTCACAGTTACATACCAGGGTTACGTTGCAGTCACAACAAAAGTCCATGTAACTGTTGGCTCTCCGCGGCACACACGACTTACGCTATGGTAACTCAACACATAATCCTCAGGAACTAGTTTTGTCCGGACTCCTCACAGGATCAACTTTAGAACCCCCCTTGGGGCTCAAGGCAGCACCACCCAGTGGCACTCCTGAGAAGTCCATTTCAAGGAAGCACCTTTTTCCCCAGAGCTATCATCAAAACATTATATACTATACATATAGTATCTTCAAATCATACACCTAGTATGATATTATACAAAGCTCCTTTACACAAAATCTATTATCCAAAATCGATAATTCTCAAACTAGGCTTTCCAAATTCAATATTGATTTTACCCAAAAATCAAAAGCCTTTTCAAATTTAAAGGTTTTCAAAACCTTTTCCAAAATTCTTATAGGATCCTTTATATATATATATATATATATATATATATATATATAAAAATTTTAAAACTTTGGATCCTTTCAAACTTGTATAAAACTCCTTTTTATACTTCAAACACTCTCAAAAACCATAGAAATAACCAATTTTCATCTTTATTCATTTCATATTTCTCAAAATATTCTTTCAGTTCAAAAGAACCATTTCACATTCCTTATTTACCTTTACATTAATCCCCAATTGGATTAGTACTTCAATCCTTATCTCAGTTGGGTACTTAATCAATAACAGTTTGAACTCCGACCAATTTAGAAAAATAGCTTGAAAAGTTTAAAAAAAATAGGTAAGTAGTTGAAAAATAATTATTAGTTTGCAAAATAATTGTAAAATAGTTAACTAATTATAAAATAGTTGAGAAATAGTTAAATAGTCATAGAAATTTTAGATAATTACAAAATAGTTGTTAAATAGTAATTAATTTGTAACATGGTTGAAATATAGTAATAAATTTAGAAAACAGTTGAAAAAATGATTGAATAGTTCCAAAATAATTGTAAAACAAGTATAAAATAATTTGGCTTTAAGAAAGAAAGGTTGTATATATTTAAGAGCTTGGAAAAATAAGCTTACATCAAAACAATTAAATTAAAAATAGTTCAGAGTCGAAACTGTTCACTTCCCCAACAATGCGATTTAAATTTCCATTTAAATCGACCCAATTTCAATACTAATAACTCCAAATTCCATTGGACTTAATTCATTCCCAACTCAATTGAATTAACTCTCAACTCCTTTCTAACTTCAAATCAAATTCCATTAGGTCTTAGCCCAATTCCACTTTAATTACAATTCCAAATTATTTTGATAAATCTGGACTAATATCAATTAAACTCTCTTCAAGTTCAATACCCTATTTCAGTTAATCTAATACAAATTTCCCATTTGAATTTTAAACTTGCACAACTTTTATTAAAATTTAAAATTTCCAACTTCTATTTAAAATCAATTATATTCACATTTTGCTTTTAACTTGGAGTTATACATATTGTTTAACCAATATGTTTTTTTTTTTATTATTATTATTCCATAAACAATTTAAATCTAGATTCCAGAGTTTAAACAATTTTCCAAAACTTAAATATCACCTTAGAATTCATTTATATCTAAAATTCTTTGACAGATTCTATTATCCTTTTGAATTTCAAAACCAAACCCATTTCACAAACAACCCCAATTTAAAACAATTTGGTAGTAATTTCTCTTCTAGAAACTCGAAAATAAACATCGATGATGCTGCAGTCATCACCGACTTTATTTTCCAGTGACCAAAAGAGTTCAATGCTTTTATCTCTCTAGAAACATTTCCAAATATTCTTGATTTCAAATCTCCCAAATTTAAAGTTCAACCCAAAATATATAAATTTTTTTTTTTTTTTTTTTTTGAAATAATATTATTATTTCTCCAAAACCATTGGAAACCACTTTCAAATCCAAAGGAATTTTAAATTTTCCCAAAAATTCCAAATTCCCAATCCATGCAATTCATATTTAAACAATACTCTTGAATTTCATCTCACTTTATTATCAAATATTCTCTGGAATTCTATTCCAAGTTATAATCTTATTTATTTATGACGTTTATTCCAACTTATAAATTTCATTTACAATTTATATTTCAAATTCCACTTTGATTACAATTCCAAAGTTATTCTAATTACTTTGGACTAATATCCATTCAATTGAATCCACTTCAATTTCAATCATTACAATTCTATCCAAATCTTCCATTTAAATTTTTGAACTCATACATCTTCAATTCCAAATTCAATTAATTCAAATCGGGTTCAATTTGAATGAATTCAATTCCAACTTCACATTTAAACCATCTCGAATTATATAATTCGAGCCAAATTCTCAAAGATTGGTTTAACCTTTTTAAACCAAATTTAACTTTTGTTAATTTAAAATTTCAAACAATTCTAATTTCTGAGTTCTAATTCTAGAACTTCATTTTTAATTAATTTAATTTTAATTTGGTTATATTATAGTCCTACTTAACTTAATTCCAATAATTTAACACCCAATCACCTTAATATTTATTAGAAGGAAATATTGTTTTTCATATCAAAATATATTATTATATAAAATCATTTAAAATCTTTATAAATAACAAGTACGCTCTCATATATATACACTCAACTCATATTAGAGTACTACAAACCCTATTTAATGAGTAATCCCCACCAGAGCCAAGGTTCTCGCTTAACCTTCAGCTCTGATACCAAATGTAACGACCCGAAATTTTCAAAGCCGAAAATTCCAGATAGTTATGAAAAAGAAGAAATAGATAGAAGAAGAACAGAAACACCAAACATCTCACATTCGCAGCAGAATAAAATATAAGAAATAATAACAGTTTCAAAAATAATACTATATCTATCGATTACATTTAAAATACATCAGAGTTTCACATTATATACAGTCACTGAATATTTACCATTATCAAGTCTCGGATTAATAATAATATAAATACAGCGGAATACTCCATACGATATCGCCATCCAGCTCGCCTCCTGAGCTCCAGAACGTACCTACCTGAAAATCTGTAATACTCGGTCTGATCCGAGCATTACACTAAAGTAACACCCGGGTCAGGCTGGAAACCAGCGTGAGTAAACCCAACTAACATGTAGTACAAACAAACAACTTATATAAACCCGGGGTAACTTTCATTAATTTAACCAATCCACAATTTGCTATAGACAATGCTTATTTCACATATGACTTTCTAAGTACCAAACTTAGATAAAATAATCCAATTCACTTAAAACATTTCATTCCAGTCTATTGATTTCATATATCAATTATTATTATTATTATTTAATTTCCTAAGTGGTTTTTGGGTATTTCCCAATACCCAACCATAGTCTCTTCGAAACACAAGTTATCCTACCCAAGTTATTCAAATGAAACACACAACCTTTCATATCAAAGATATCAACTTAATCAAAACATCCATTACCCTTTAATCATTCATAAGCACTTTAATCACTTTCAATTCAATTCAGTTTATTCTAATTGAATTTCTAACCTCCATCACTTAGATTTCTTTATTCATCATTAATTAATTCCAAGTCAATTAATTTGACAACCATCATTTTCAACTTAATTAATCCCCTGGATTTATTCCTTTTCAATAACATTTAAGTAATTATCTTTAATTGATTTCACGATATTAATTACTCTTACCAAACCAATGATTAATCTTTAATTCCTTCACAAATTAATTAACTATAATCAAGTCCATTCATTTTTAATTACTTATATCAATTGGCTTCTCATAAGTCATTTATTATGAATTAATTAATCTCAATTAATTAAATCTTTAATTACTTCATTAATTATATAATTTAATGATTTCCAATTATACTTTACTTTAATTCGACCACAATATTAATCATTCTCGATCACCCACAACCTGTAATTAACTATTTCTTATTTACTCTATTAATAAATTAATTACTCCTTAATTTGTTATTTCAACTTATCTCTTGATTAATTTATAATTACACAAAGTAATTCTATTTTATTGATGACATTAAGTAATTTCTATCAAAGCATCCATTGATTATTCTAAATTAATTAAACATAATTAATTAACTTAAACCTTAATTAGTTAACTCCAATCCCCAATTATTGAATTAATTAATTTAAATCATTGATTTATTGGATTAATTACTTATCCTTCTTAATTACTCTACTATTCGAATGAATCACAATTCATTTAAATTTAACATGAAACCCCTTTCTTATTTATGATTTAAATTTAAGACGACTTAAAACCCCAACACTTCGAGTTAATCAACAATTTACTCGAGAATCAACCAAAACAAAGTCAACAGATCATTACTTCACAATGCACATCAATTCAATTCAATCATTAATTCAAATCAATTACTTAATAAATCTTTATCTTATTTCCTGAATTATCAAACCTTAATTATACTTAAGGTAACTCTTTGTTAAATATTAAATCACATTAACTTTTAACGTTAATTGTGAAAATTTAAGTTTTAAATAGCCTTTACGTATGTAACATACTTATTTTCAAATAAATCAAATTGATCTTGAACTTAAATTAAATAAAACAAACGAAGCAGAAATAAAGTACTCACCGAAATACGATTTCGAGTCCAGAAAGTCGCTACTTCGCCTCGAGTCGTTGCTCCTCCTGCTACCAGTCGCGATGCCTCTCCTTCACCGTGCTCGAGTAAGCCTCACACCCTCACTCAACTGTGGCATCGCGCAACATTCGTTCAACCCACGCGAGTCGCCGCCTCAAATCGATCGTGACTGCAGTCGCTACACCCGCCTCACTCGCGCTACCTTCAATCACCTGCGGCTGCAATCCTCGAGCCTCGAACAAACTTCACCCACATCGAAGCAGCCTCGCCTCAAAACAACCATCGCGCGCAGCGATTTACCCCAAATAACCGAAACCCTAAACCACCCTTCGAGCAATCTCGACCCTGCCCCATCCTTCCCAGCTCGAGTTCGAGCTTGAATGCGCCGCGTCGCCATGCTATTATTTGTTTCTCTCTCTTTTTTTTTTTTCTTTTTTTTTTTGAATGAGATTTTAATTCGAGAAAGAGGGCGGAAAGGAATCTCCGTTCCATTTTTTTTTATTTGCCGTGTTCAGAGAAATAGAAGGGGACGGAAAGAAAAAGGAAGTGATCGAAGGATTCCTGAATACGCTTGGATAAAAATATCTTTGGTTAATAATTATATTATATTATAAAACTCCCCAAAACGTCTCATTAATGGCCATTTAAAATTTCGAACTCCACTTAAGCAATGTCGTTAGGTGATTACAATGTTTTACCCGCGTTCCGAATAAAATGGAACGTGCTTCGGAGGCGAGTTTGATCGTATGCGCGAGTTACAGAAGTAAATGACCAATTTTAAATTAAATCGATTAAAATTGTTCTACGCGTTTCGAGTTGCCAGGGTTAAATGACGACTCCGATTTCTACGAAAATTGAAATCCGATAATAACTAACTATTACGGATCCAATGGAACTGGTTTCGTCAAATTCCGAGACTGTGCCTCGGAAGGCTATTTTTAAATTCCAATTTAAACGATATATTATTAAAATTGAACAAATTACTTTTAAATTAAATTTCAATTATCCTATTATCCTCAGTATCATTGTTATAAATTTTATAAGCCTTCAAATTATTTTAGACAGGCTTAGAATCTATGATTCAACAATTTACCCAATTTCAATTATTAAATTCAATGTTTAAACTATATAATTCAATTATTTAATTATCATGTAAATACTGATACCTAGAATTCAAGTTAAAATTAACCTTTAAATATTTAAAATTAATTAAATATTCTAATTTAAATTGTTCAAAATTCTGGGTCGTCACAAACTACTCCTTTGAGTATGAGAGATTTGGTCTTTCCTAGGATCGAATGGTATGGACCCTTTCAGATCATTCAGTATCGGTCGATAGTCCTATTAGGAATATCTCTCCAGCTTTCATACTATATTGCTTCTTCCCTCCAATGTCCTCTCTATACATCTTATATTTGCCTCCTCTATGATTTTTCTCTAACGAAGAACAACTCTCTTTAATAGAATTCAAAGATGATTAATATCTCCTACTCTTTCTATGCCTCTGGGTCTTATTTGGAAACGAGGGTTTGGACAGCAACCACTTCATCTCCTCCATGATTGACAATTGGTTCTCCATCATTTTCCAATTCATTTCATCCATCGTCTATCCAACTCAGCCTTCGTTGCCACTTCTAGTGCAATAGACGTCTCTACATGAGTTAGTTGAGTAGTTTCTTCTACCAACAAGAGCCTTTGTTCTCTTCTTCACTTATAGCTCTGAACCTTTGGAGCCATCTCTTTCCTTAAATCTGAGTAGATACTTTATTCAAGTCCTAGTGGCAATCAGATTCGATCTTGAATTCCTTGTTCTCAGTGGAAGACAAAAAATTTCACGTGTAAAATAGGAAAACATCCTAATCAAATGAAAATAAAATAAAATATGAGAATTGAGATAAAAAATGAAAGGATACAATTAAGGTGGTTCGACTAGAATCTTAAGCCTATATCTACTATCAATTCTATTATTGAAAGGATTCACAACTGCAACCGAATTACAATTTTTAGGTCTAGAAAAAGATAGATCTCGAATTTGATATTTGATGTTAGTTCCCTATTTATAGACAGTTCGAAGCACGAAATCCGTTGGATCTGGTTTAAATGAGAAAAATGTCTCAAAACATATAAACTCCAGTATCAACATTGTTCGATAATGATCGATATGGATCAATATTGACCCATATCTTTGACTCTTCCTTTGTCTTTCTCTTTGCTTTAGTGCAAGCCTTCTAGCATTTCTATTTAGAATCTTGAAACCACTATGATTCTGTACCTACCTATATCGGTTGGTACCATTCCATGTCATATTATAATCACTTATTTTTCTTTAACTCCAAGCTATGATTCTAGCACAAGGTAAAGCGGGACCTACAATCCTCTTTGGAACATTCAGTACCTATCCACAGGGGTAAGAACTGACAAATATAACTTGTGCACTTTTATAACAATCGAGTTTAATATTTCATTTTGCAAACTAAATAATTTGTATATGTATATGTTAAGATTTGTTCCACTGTGATCTATAACTATTATTTATATGATATATTGTTCTGATTTGAAGGAATCGGTGTGCCTATAACTTTGTATTAGAATTGTACACGTCAAATTCAGTTCAGATATTAAGTGAAAAGGTCAAAATGACGTGTTAGTATTAGTATAAGGATATATTCACATTCGATCGCCCTTAACAAGCCGTATTTTTCGGATTAGCTGACGACATTACTTGTAATGTTCTTTACTAAACCGGGCATCGCAGTGGGGTCGTTATGGTTAGGCTAATCCCTTGAGTTCTTCATTCTTAATATGCTCCTAAGTTTCTTGATTTATTTCTTCATCATTTAGTAATGGAGATCTGTTAAAATGTTGCTTGGTTCAAATATAGGATAATACGCATGTATAAGACCTTTTGGAATGAAGCAATGTTTATTCCTACAATTTAAGCTGTTAAATAAACGATGCGTTATAGTATGAGAGAACCTATTCCATTTTATAGTGGCATGGTATCACCATGGCTTAAAAAATTTAGGGTAATATATCATCCATACTAGACTTTATATCTAACCCGTATTTTTATTATTATTTTCCTCATAAACTAGCGGGTACTTTTTTGTGTAGGCTGAATTTATGGATTTAGGCAGGTTGCTTCTAGAAGACAAAATGAGAAGTTCCAAAGAGAATGAAGAAGGCTTAGATTATATAGATGTTGTTTTATTTCTACTCTAATAGGTATTCATATCAACATCTACATACGTTACTCATGGCACTATTAAATATGATTATATTATATTTTTTACCCCTATGTGGGCATAACTATGGGAACTAATTTGGAACTGTAATGATAAGTTCATTTAATGTTATTCATTTGCTGCTCAATTTACTTAAATTATTTTATATATAACCGATGTCATCTACGTCACCGAAAGATAATTCTAGTGGAACGACGACATATAGGATTCCATTTTTATGTTCTAAAATAGGGTGTTACAAAACTTTAAGCATTATTCTTAGCCTTTCTATAATCTACTATAATTTTTAACACATGGAATTTTAAATTGGAGATTTGAGTCAAATGCAACTGTTTCACTATCACGTTCAGAATCGGATCGTTGGGTTCTAACATGTCGGATGCATCAAACCTAATGGTCCAATTTGACTCGTTGTTTTTGTAGCTACATTAGCCTCCTACCTCATAATTACATAGTTAGTAGAAATCCATAAAATTAAGTATTTTATCGATTGTAGCTACAAATATGTTTGTTACCATGGGTTTTGAATCTAACACTCTAAATATTTTTACCTAAATTGTTCTTGGTCAAGTTGTATCGAGAAAAGAATATCGAGACATCCATTAAGACAAATGTACATAATGCTCTCTATATGGTGGATGGTGAATTATTCAAGACCGCTAGGGGCACCAAGAGATTACATACTTGTGGTTATTTGGAATAACCATGAAATGACTCAATGAGAGTCTTTTGTAGGTTAATGCAAAGTTGAAATAAAAAATCTCATGTAACAACATGCGATAGTCTTTAAACTTAAGAGTATTATTGACGTTAAGCAATAACATCCAAATATGACCTGTTGTAGGTTTAGATCTACTAGAAAAGTAATAAAATGCATAGAAAAGTGGAGAGAGACATGATTTTTATAATGGTTCAACAATCTTTGGTCTACGTCCACTTTATATTTTATTAATTATGGATTTGATGGAGGTTTGAAGTCACTAGTACAAGGGGTTAATATGTTCGCAAGCCTAAAACTGCAAATAGTATTTTCCTAAGTGACTATTATAAAGGAAAGATAGAAGATGAAGAAGAAGCAGAGTTTAAGATCATCTTTTGTTTGCTGTAGGGCTAGTATTTATAGAGAAACTACTGTGCTAATACAGGAGCCTACTTGATTCAAAGTCCAAAATAAAGCCTAGAGATCCACAAGTGATCACGCGACCCAAACATCGAAAAAGACCTGTCGGCATCGAGAACCTTCAGTTGGTGGAAACTTATAATTTTCACTTGTCTTTCTCTCCTATCTTCTATGATATACTCCAAACTCTTCTCCATGATGATCAAGTTCTTTCCAGTGATTTACTTGATATTGCTTACCTTGTTCTGCTTTCTTTGCTTTCTTCTCATCAATATTCAAGGTTGCTTGTCGAATCTCTAAGAAAAGCACTTGATGATGACTGGTATCATAGTAATGCATGAAGTATATGGGGTTTTGAAGACCTAAGCTAGAGAATGGATCTCTGTACCGAGAGATTTCTCAAGGTACCGAGAGCATTACTTAGCTCAAATTCACATGAAACTTCTTGAACCCCATTCCTTTCCCTTTTTGATCGCGTTTTCATGTTCTTGAATCGTTTTGTCTTTGTTTTGGCATTCTAACTTTCGGTTGAAATCTTCTTAGTTAAAAACCAGGTTAACACTTCCCCGTAGAGTATGCTTTTATTAAAAACAAAGTGTGCTTTGGATCGAGACGAGTTCTGACCTGTTATCCGGTTCATCTTGTTTGTCATTCAGGTATTACTGCACCACATTGTTTTTGTTTGGTGGATTTCCTTTAATTGCTTCGTGTAGACAGAATACTATTCTCAGTGCCAAGGGCAAGGTCTATGCTATGGGGATCATTCCATATCTTAAATGAATTCACCTTCCTTTTGTTGCGCTTTAAGCCGATTTTCGAGCGAAAAATAGCTTTCGGTATTGAGAGTACCTCTTCGTACTGAGACGTTTGGTCTCCTCGAATGCTTTTATATAAGCATAATGCTTAGAGTATTTTCATTTTTCTTTTCATTCCAGACCTTTCCTTTGTCCCAAGTCCTTCTTCCCGAGAGCATCCTTCACCGAATCCTCTTGACTTCTCGTGCTTTGACCTATCGCCAACCATCCCATCAACACCGCTCAACCAGCCGCTGCTAATCTTTAAATCTTCACCACCACCATCAGATCATCGCTAAAAACTCTCGGGCCCAATCATTTCTATGTCTCACCACCAATTTCTCCCTCTTTCTTGAATTTTTAAACTTACCATAGGTCGGTGGCTTGAGCACGGTGATGGAGACGACACTTGACAAGGTCGACTATTCTCTGAGGGGACATGGCTGAAGCTAGGGTCTGCGTGGTCTAGTGTGAACTTGCACTTTTCCTAGGTCAAGTAAATTCGACTTCAGAGATAAGTTCAGCTCTCCTTCTTTGGTCAGCTCTTGTCCAAGCATGACCGATATCGTGCCATCGCTTGAACTCCAATAGGATGATTCACTTCATGAATGGTCACGTTGAATGATTTCATTGCATTTCTTTTCCTGTTGCTATTCTTGCAATGTTCCTGTAATGAAAAGCCTCCCTGCCGCTTTGGATGGCAGCATTTTATCAACTATTCAACGATAATGGGTAAGTTTCGATATACGGTTTTGTCGTATGATGCGGTTCATTTTTCTAGCATGAGCAATCTACCTTTACATGATGGTCCATTCATTATGTACATGAAACTGGACTCATACCGCATAGATTAACACCTTCGCTTACCCTGGTGAATGATGGACACCCGATTGGTCAACACATGTCGACATCCCTTGGATTCTGACCGCTAGTTACATGGGTTTGTTATTTAAAATAAGACATACCTGACCACGTTGAACGCCCAATTTAATTGTTTAAAATGACTCATCGATCGCCAGGCTTCAAGTCCGGTGAGGGTACGTCTACTCCACCTTAAGCCAGGTCCTCAATAGTTCAGGCTTCACCTTTTATCCCTGTCAGACGCAGACGTTCAATTACTGCTGAGTTACAAGGTGTAGTTATTTCAATGGTTTCATAATTAAATCAACCTCCTCCTCTAAATGAATACATCGATATAATTTTCCTGATTGATCAACCTAACCAAATGCCAACAGCCCTTTCCGCATAAGCACTTTAGAATATCTGCCATCGGCATGGAATTGCTAAGGGTACCATATAGCTTCCTACTCAAGCAAACAAGCACATCTCCCTTCATTGGATTCACAGCTTGCAGTAGGTATATGTGTCTCGGTGACACTGTTCTTCCCTTCAATCCATTACTTTGCACGATTTTGTAGGAGCCTCGGTTGACTTCGGCTAAAGTCCATCTGAATGTTATGCTCTCTTGAGTTCTTTGTACATTCTCTTCGTGAATCTTTTTAATTGGGCTCCAACTTTCGAAGAGCTTACTTACCTCCTGCACTTCAAACAAAGGCGGGAGTCTTTTTGGTACATGATCATCGATTTTGGCATAGATGCAAAGTCATCAAAGATGTTCACAATAGATGCTCGTATTTCAAAAATGAGTACTTCTTTGTTTGATTCCCGTACGACTTCAATATGGTTTGGCTGTTTGGAAGTGAGTTCCTTTCCTTATACTCTTATGTGCCTAGGTTTTCTCCATCCAAGTGCTTAATTTCCCATCTATTTCTTTCTAGGGATTCTTGCTCGAGACGTTCATGATGACACGCCAAATTTTTGGATCGATTAAGGGTGGTTAGCTTTTAGTAACGCGCCACTGCTTATCTCATTACTAATGAGAATATTCGACGGTGCAATTTGCTGGTCTCAAATAGATTTTCCATTCCTCATTCTACTCCTTCGACTATCTCCAAAGCGCCCGGTCGAACCACACGATGTACTTGAAGCTCTAATGATAATCTACAGGGTGAAATTAAAGGTCCTTTGGGCATAGTACATGTTGAGGAACCTACTAAGAGAGGAGCCAAGAAGCCCACTGCTGGCGATACCCTAACAGGAGGGGACGAAGGAGTTGGAATGTTGTTAATCCCTGAAGAAAGTGAGAGAGCCAGAAGGAGAAGGAGGAAAGAACCTATGATCGAAGAGGAAGATGAAGGTATCTGCGGTAGCGATAGTGGCTATCATGCTCACCTCGTCAAAAACATGTTGCCGTTGAAACTTCCTAAGCAGCCGGAGAACAAACTATGTTGCCTTTTGGTGAGATTATGCCTCGATATCTTTGTTTTGGTGACATCTTCGTGAGTCTAAATGATATTGGCAAAATTGCCTTTTCCATTCGCAACATTCTAGATGAGATAGGCTCTGGCTTCAATTTCTCTTCTGGAATAAATATAGATGAATGTGGCGAGACTCCATCTTTACGCTCATGCAAGCTCGGTTTGTAGATTTCTTGAGGGATTCATTGACATCATACACTTCACAAGGATCATGAAAATGCATCCCTGCATTTACTCATGTTCTAAAATTCCAACGCTTATACCATTTTTCCTCTTGTTTTAGGTACTATGGGTTAAGATAGGTATCAAAATCTATCATGCAAGGCTGGAGATTTTGGGTGCCAGATTTGTAACCCTCATCCACCTCGCTCTGGTTACCAGAGTCGTCATTAGAACCTAGGAGGAAAGACAAAGATGAAAAGACTGTGAAGAGGGAGACATCCATAAAGCTGACAGGGAGAGTGTGAGTGAGAGAGAAAACATAAGGAAGAAAAAGGATGCCGAGGAGGATTCGTCGCATAATCCTACAAAATGATTAAGGGGGACATCTGACCATCATGAAACTTGTTCTAACGTTGTTCCATCTCGCACCGAACCGTAAAGCTCCTCTCAGCAGCAAGTTAATGCTTCCTAATCTTTGACTGCCATAGCTTCTCCTTATTCCAAAGAGGTCACTACTTCCAATACTCCTCTTCCTTTTGGCCTACCATGCTTGCAAATTGCATTTCAGATCTCTTTTTGCATGGTGTTGTGTTTGATCAAGACATTGAGAATGTCTTAAAAGAAGTTGGGTACAAAGCCGCTTGGAGTGTCCAAAATCATATTGATCAAGGGTATGAATGGAAGCGATTATGCTACACCCTCGCCAAAGTCAATGAAATCAATTGTACAAACATTAAGTCCTCGATTCCGAGAAGGAGACATGTGAGCGAATCATCGAGAAACAAGAGGACTTGGTGAAGCTTACACAAGAGAAAGATGCAACCCTTGAAGCTCAATCCATTTCAACAGCTTAAGGAAGGAAGAGGGCTCACAAACCCACTGAGATCATGATGTGAAATAAATATGAAAATTGCACATGAAGAGGGAGTTGAATAGAAAAAAAAATCATCAAGAGGGACCTTGCTCTTGTTGAAAAGGTTAAGAATCCCATTGAGCAGGCTGTTGAACTTCAAAGGCTCCGGGAAGAGAATCGCAAGCTTGCCTAGGGCATTCAATTATCAAATGAAAAGCTTAGTTCAGACATTGAGCTTGAAGTAGTTTAGGGAGAGTTTAAGGATCTTTAGGAGGAATGACCTCAGGAGAGAGAAGAGCTGAACATGAACCCCCAATACTTCTACTCCAATGTCGTTATGTACAGGAATCTAAAGTGGATGAGCTGCTGATGCCTAGGAAGAGGTGTTACAATGACTAGCGGAGTCCATGGACAATCGCTCTAAGAAAGAGCTCACGGCCTAGTACCTCGATGTCGAGGATATACAAAAGCTTGTAGAGGTAAATGCCATCCTTGTTGTTGAAGACGATACTACTAATGCTGCCAAGGCTGTCGCTTGCCTAAATTCACTAAGTCTGCCCAAATCACTTATTCCAAGATGGCCTATGGTGATTGATCCTACACCCATGGGGGTTAGCTTCAAATCCACCCATGTGATTCAAATTTCTATAGAAATTACTTCTCATGAGCCCTATATTTCTTCCTCAATGGATCAAACAGAGGAGCACAAGACTAAAGAGGGAGAATTCATAATTTTTTCAGGGATTGAAGCCCAAGCTCAGGTATATCTCTTGCTTTACCATTTTTTGAGAACCTTTAGTTCTCCCATGAATATGTCATTAAACTTTATCATTATGTCTGCCAACTTGAAGGTCAACCACGCCTTCCTTTTCCACCACCACCTCATTAGGCCTTGGGAACTGAAGTAGTCTTCACTGCAACGAATTCTATTTCTACGAGACTTGTCACTTAGGTCCTGCCTCCCAGTTTCGAGCCTGGTTTCGATTCCTAGAAGATTACAAACTTAGAAGTTCTGAAGGACATTTCCATGTGCTAAGAAGAAGACATTAGTATTGCCAGCGCTTCAGACCCGACTAACCTTACACCATGGTGGAGAGGTTATGTGACGACCCAAATTTTTCACGTTCGAAAATCGACATCCATACTTCACATCATACTCGAATGCCGCAGATTCGAACATTCAAATCCGTTTCGCCGGAGCTTATAACACATTAAGTATAACAACATAGCGAAAGAAAAGAATGAATATCATATATAATTCCAATGATACAATATCCAAATATACAAAAATGATCAAAATTAGAGATACAATGTAATGCTACAGCAGAAACACCAATGAACTAGTAGCGAAAACAACTAGAACTTGAAAACTCCAGAAGAAACACCAACATCAGCAATATCCATAGATAGCTCGAACCACCATCAAGTTGTACCAAGCTAAGCAAGGTTAGTCGTCCTAACCAAAAACTTCAATATCCAAAGTCTCCAAAGAATTCCAAAGAGAAAGATGAAAGCTACTGAATCGGTATCTACTCTCTTAAGAACCCAACTCGAGACTGCCCATGTGGAAAATTGTGGGCACCCAGAGTTTAGTAAAGGAACAATAAACTCCGGGTTAGTCATGGGACTGGTATGAGAAAACAAAAACAGTTTTATCTTTAAAACAACCACAAAAGATTTTAAATATTGAAATCTGTAATGCTTTTTGGAAAATGAAACTGCCATAAGGCCTCCCGCCACACACACAATGCAAGCGCATGCTTGGAGAAGATTCTCCTTATGACAGTCAAAAATGCTTAATACGCGAAAACAATTTGATATTATTATTAGTGCATAATGCAGAAAACATTTCGAAAGTATAATATCAATCTTAGACAGCATACCACATTTCGTCGTATGCCTACTATAGCTGCCATGTTCAATAGCAGGTTACCACCACATTCCCTGGCAGGTTATACAATTGAAATCGTAAAGGGCACGTATTGGATGATTGGGTTTCCAACAAATGGTCAGGCTAAGGAACTTCCTATTGCCACATGGGTACGCCTCTGGAAGGACGACCCTGATAACCTAACTGGATCTCTGCTAACACAAGGTCGACTCTACCTCACGCTTTAACCAAGCTATAACATAGGTAACTAACACACAAGTATGCCATCCCTGGTCGTTACCGATCTTTATCCGAGCGCTCGACACCAACAACCACAAAGAAATAAATTTGCAGTAACCACACAGGTTAAATGTCTGGGGTCTATACCATGATATCACTTTTTATCCAAAAGGAAATAGACATACCCTAGGGGCGCGACCTCTAAAAACCTTGCTGCAACATTCCTGTTTCGACCATTTTCAAGGTGTGAGGTCCTGATGCAGTCTCGTCCATAAAGCTACGCTTTTTCACAAAGCCATGCTTTGATCAACAAATGATCAGTAGCACTTCGTATGCCACATTACCAAATTGGGAATGTATCACTAGTAACCATCAACTACATAACATCTATGCTCGTACGTCTCAGAGAAGGGTGTTAAGCTAAGAGAATAAATCTCCGCCACCAAACAGAAATGTATTCGATGGAAACCAGCTTTACATCTCAAAGTGTAACGTCAGACATACATCCATACAAGTCTATTCCGGGTTCGAACAGAACCAAAGGCACTTCATAAAGAAGCCGTTGCACATTCGGATAATTCCTAATCACGTTCGGACTCCCCATCACAAAGGGTGATCAAATCTCTATACCGGGGATCAGTCGGTGCAGAGACATTCGACGAGTTATCCTTTTGCTTTCTGAAATACCCGGTCTTCACCACCGGTCTTCAAATGCTATCCATATCGTCGTATCACTTATTCGGAATGGGTTATATGGCACAAGGTCCTCTCCCGGCTAAACCGAATATGAGCGCAATATTTAAAAACATATGGATATGGGATTTCAGTTAAGTCACAACTTATTTTTCTTTCAATGGTTAAACAAATTACCTTTTACAAATCTTTTTGAACAAATGATTCACTTCACAAAGTTC
This sequence comes from Allium cepa, assembly GCA_030765085.1. Lineage (NCBI taxonomy): Eukaryota > Viridiplantae > Streptophyta > Magnoliopsida > Asparagales > Amaryllidaceae > Allium > Allium cepa. Next base: position 564,314,988 of record CM060939.1, read on the forward strand.
ACAAAGTTTTCCAATCTTTCACAAAGATTCATTAATATCTTTCCAATTCAAATCTTTTATACAAAAGATACGCTTTTCAGGATCCCTTTTCAATTTGAAAACAAACTTCACCAATCTTTAACAAAGATTTATTCATAGCCCTTTTCAAAATAATTTTCCTTTCAAATTGGATTAATTCAAGCAATCTTTAAATCAAAGATTCAATTCATACTTCCAAAATCATTTCCACAAACAACTCCATTTCAAAACTTTTATATAAAAGATACACCATTTATAATCCTCTTCGATTCCAAAACAAGGTTCAACCATCTTCACAAAGATTCATTCATAGCTTTCAAAACTATATCAATTCCATTTTAAACTTGAAATCTTTCAACACAAATTGGAAATCTTTATTTTATATGAAAGCTATTATTATTTGAAAACATATAGTTTTCGTTTCTGAAAAATCCAATTACATTTGCACGAGTTAAAAACCTTGGGTTAAATTAAAATTCCCAAAACAATACTTTTAAAATGGTTTAAAACCCATATAGATACATTATATAACTTGTTAAACCATAATTCAAATCTTGAATTCACATTTAAATCAAACTATTTAAAATTTTAAACTTAATCAAGTTATTCAAAATAACTTTTATCTTTTAAAACTCCTTTTCAAAAGCTTTTCACATTAGCCCAAAAACATTTCCAAAACCATTTGGATTCAAAATTTATCTTTTAAACAAATAACGTTTAAATTCAAAATATCTATGACTTAACCGATTTCCTCGTGAAATCCATATTTGTGTGTGTATGGTGTAGTCCAGGGTTTTTACACAATAGTAGTGCAACAACATCAATCATCACAGATTCAAGCACAGAAATATAGATAAGCGGTATATTCCTATAACGCTTATCTTCCATTCACAGATCCATAGATAAATAATATACATTTATCATAGATAAAATATATTACATTCATCACAACTTGAATTAAAACAATTTAAATCACAAAGCATCGCACAACAGATATAACAAATAATTCACAGCATTCAATAGAATATAGTCATCAATAAATAAGGTTAATTTATCATCTGATTAATTGAAATCAGATAAATAACTAATCCTGGTTGATTAACATTAATTAATTACAAACCATATTAATTAATTTTCTTTTTTTCATTTATTAACTAACCTTTATTAATAAATTAATCAACCCTTAATTATTAATTAATCAACCTTAATTAATAATTCAATTACCCTTTAACCATTAATTAATTACTTTCAACTAAGTAATTTTCTTTAAGTAATTAATTACCCTTATAAATAAATCAACATTTAATTACATTAAGAAATTTTATCCACAAATTCAAAATCATAATCTCTTAATTAAATTAAGATCTCAATTAACTTAAGATAAACCAATTATCTTTAATGATTATTTCCAGTTAGATAATTCTATTTTGAAAACACTCAGGGATTAATGTAAAATTTATTTTAAATCTTTTAAACAAAGATTCACCCTTTTTAACATTACTTTCAAATTGAAGCAAAGTTACGAAGTTTCACAATCCTTTCAAAGATTTAAAAGATAAAATAAATGTTTAAAATTTGTTAAAGCATTTTGCCCTAAACTCGAACATTTCATATACCTTTCAAAACGGTTAGCATATTACTTGAAAACTGAGAACTTGGTTTAAATTTTGCTTTTGTTTCCAATCTGAAATTCATATTTCATAATAAAAAAACTGAACATGATTTCTTCAAGATTTTAAAACCTGGTAACCAGCACAACTAAACCCGAGTAAAACACAAAAATCCCTGAGCCACATTCGAAATTACTCGAACCAGACTCCAAGAAACTCGCGTCCTTCTTTCTCTTTTCCCTTTTCTTTTAACTTTGTTTTGATTTAAGTTATAAAATTTATTATTCAACCTATGCGAACTGCCCGAAGGAAATCCAGAGCAACGCATCATTTTTCTCGAGTTAATCCCGAGGCCATTATCTTTGTTCTTCGATACAAAACTTCATAGCGATCATCTGACACATGTGCACGTGCACACGAGCTCAGGCGACTTCCGACCACCATCGGTACCTCCAGCTAGTCACCGTCGACCAAATCGTACCAGGCCAACCTTACAAACCCTTGAACCACCAAGAAATAAAAATTGAGCAACTCGATCACTATTAGGAAATCAACCCAGACACCAAAAACTACCTTGTCCAACCGACCCCGTTCACTAGAGGCTCTGCTGCCTCGACTCGAGCTACGTCACGAACTCGAGATTCAATTCCCCTCACGCCGGTCCACTCCGGTTCCACGATAACGGCGCAATCGTTGAGAAACCCATGTCGAACAAACTCGATTCTTCAACCCTACTTCGACGTGGTTTGACCACCCCGACCATCAAAAAATCTCTTCGCCAATTTTCCTAAGATCACCCACTCTCAAGCTACCTTCGACAACGATTCCAATGACAACCTCCGAGCCAATCGTCAAGAATCGACTAAAAGCATTTTCCGTTCGTATCTTAAGTTCTCATCACCCATGATTTTAAAAATTTTGATATCTATATAAAAAGTCATGATTTCCCAACACAAATCCAAATATGAATTGAAAACTTTAAAGTGTAACATTCAAAATTTTGACTTGAGTTGATTTTCTCTGACATTTCTTATATCCGGTAATTCTATATGTTGATAATACTTAATAATATTTCTAGAAATTTGATTATGATCATTCAGACACATTTTATTCGAACATCAAAGCCTAAAGGGGAATAGGAGATTAGATTCAGAATTTTGAACAGGATTTAGAACCTGTTATGTTTAAACAGAAGCATGGTTTTGCCTATTCCCAAGCGTGTATACAGATATTGCCCAATATACATATGCATAAAAATCAACATGCACACCCAAATCCATATCATACTTCAAAGATCTCCACATGTTAATCAGATATAACAAGCTTTAAGAATTAATATGGGTGGTTTGCTCACCTGTCTGGAAGAACAGAGAACAGGAAACAAAAGCCTGGAAGTACTTTGAATTTGAAATCTGAAAACTTGCTTTGGTTTTGATCTGGAATGCTATTCACTTTTGATCTTGATTTAGTTGCCTGTGTATTGAGTTGTTGAACTTTGCTGTTTGCTTTAATCGATTTTTTTCTTCCAGGTTTGTACTATGATCAGAAACTGGAGATTGCTTGATCTATCTTTGAATTGCTTGAAGCCTACGTTTATTTCTCCAGGTTTCAGATTTGAAAATTTCTTTTCTGGTTTTGTGGATTTTGAAAAAGAGGCTGTTGTTATTTGATTTTATCAGGTTTAAAACTTTGAAAATATGAAAGAAAAGTGGAGAAAAATGGCCTGGTTTCAAATTTTTTTTCTCTTATGCATGTTTTCTAAACTTAATTCAAAAGAAAACAATTTCCTTGCCACTTGTAATTCATGTTATCACTTAGTTTACATGTGTTGATGCATGACATTATATTTTCACAAATGTTAAAAACAATCACTTTTATGTTTAACCCCTTTTTGTTAATTTATTTATAAATTTTTGTATAAACCCTTGTTTTTATTTTAATTTAAAACTTTGTTTTAAATCTTTAACTTTAATTAAATATATATTTTTAGTTTTAAACCCTTTCATTTAATATTTTACATATGTATATTTTTAAAACTTTTATTTAACCTTGTTTAATATCATATTGGGAGCTATCCTTTAAATAGTACTTAAAAATTTACCACATTAAATTCAAAATATAAATTTCAAAAATCCAATTTAGAATCAAATTTATATACATGTATATGAAGTTTTATATTTTTGTAGATATGCACATATATTCAAACTATATTTACCTATGCAAAACTTTCAAATAACAATCCAAACATATATCTCATTTAATTTGGAAAATTCAAATACAACTTATATTTTATTACCAAATATTCAAATTAATTTTCAATTAGTTCATAATTAATTCCAAATTAAACCAAAATTCATATTAACTACTGATTTAATTTAAGCCTAAAATCCATGAATGTTACAGGATAAAGGCTGCTTTCGAAAAAATCAAGGTAAAGTCTGAGCTTGGTACTACATAGCCCTCATGTTCGACTCCTACGAGCCCCACATTCAACATCCCCCAATCAAGATCAAACTCCCTAATATTAAGCCTACAAAAATTCATAGCGGTAATTCTAATAACCCTTGCATCACGAAGGAGAAACTACCCATTTTGAGGGTGAGACTCCACCGTAGGCAGGATTATACATGAGAAAAAACACAGACAACGCCTTATCATTTCGAAAGCTATATGTAGCTAAAAAGGGAAGAAGTAGAGGGTGCTTGGAGGATGTCAATGTGATAGCTTGTTTTTCCTTTTGTGTCATCGAGCCGGTACCTTTTTTTGTCAAACGGGCCATGTTTGTGTAGGAGCAGCCCCCGTAGCATTTTGTACATAAAATACGAAGTAATAACAAGATTTCGTTTTGACTTATAATGTCTATTCCGCTTTAATTTTCCATACCTTTGCATAATATGTACTGTTTATATATAATTTCTTATGCATATGATATAACCGCATGTATTGCAATTATATATCTATGTTTCTACGCAATATGTTATTTACTATGACTCTGCACATATAAATAATATTCTTAAAATTTCTTAGGTTGTATCTGATCTTGGCCCAATTTATAGCTGCAAATTGCTTCGTACAATGAGACGGGACTATGACATAACCAGCTCTATGGTTACTCTTGATCGAGTTCCTTTCGACTGGTCCGTAATGGTGAATCATCCCGATTTCAAGCTACTTCTAATTATCATGAGGCAGTAACTAGGATATTCATTTACCTTTTCACTTAACTTTGCTATGCACATATCCCTATTCATGGGATTTATCCCTCCGAATGTTAGGTTCCGCGCATTGATGGGATAGAGATGTTATGGGGCAAATTATAGAATTTCCTCCCATCTAAGCGTGCTTTTCATATTTTATTCTTGATTGGGGAAGCATGATAATGCATTTTTCGAATCTTCATGATTATCCTTGCTTATCCTAGATCGAGCGAGTCCCATTAGGTTGCCAGCACTATCGTTAAAGTCATATTAAAGACTAGTTTCAATCCGTGGAAACTAGGACACGAACCATCTAATTTCGAGTTTTCTTTCTTAAAACTGCCTATTCTTGAGAAACATTCAAATTGAAGATGATTTCAATCGAAAATCTAGCCATGCACTAGTTTCTATCTCCAAAAACTAGTACGTTGATGTTCTGATCCCATGATTTTCTTCTTAACATTGCCTATCTTCGGGCAATGGCAAACCTCTACAAATCGAGATCGAGTTATATGATCAATCCCTTAGCAACTTCTATGCTAGATCAAATTATTTGATTGGTCTTGAAAAGTTGTCCTTCCTGATATCACAAATCTTTTATCAAGGTCAGGTTCCAAAAGGGTACAGATTATCATACCTTCTCACCGGTTCCTATTTCCAAGCAACAATGAATTCATGAAAGTTGCAGTGAATGGGGGAAACTTTCTCATTATCACCTATCTTCGGGTAATAATAAGTTCTTGAAGGTTGACTGAGTAGGGAATACTTCTCGTCCTCTCCTATCTTCGGGCAATGATGAATTGTGGAAGGTTGGGAGTTCTATCTTCTTGACCCGGGCAGAGCCAGATTCCTAAAGGCTGATCATTTCCTTTCTTGCCTCGCCTATCTCCGAGAAATCCCAAATTCCTAAAGGATAGGGGTCCCACCTTCCTAACGCCGCCTATCTTCGAGCAACATCAAATTCCTAAAGTTTGGTTTTGTAAACCTTCTTGTCATCGCTTATCTCCAACAATAACGAATTCCTAAAGGTTAAAGTGAATGGGAAAAACCTTCTCGTCGTCGCCTATCTTCAAGCAATGATGAGTTCCTAAAGGTTAGAGTAAATGGAAAATACCTTCTTGTCATCACTATCTCCGAGCAATGATGAATTCCTGAAGGTTAACCCGAATTATCTAATTGGCCCTTAGGAACATACTCCCTGTGCATTATCCAAGGTCATAGGAGTACGTCCCTGATTATACAGCTATCGTACAGTATGGGATTTTGCATTCAAGACCATACTTCCATCGGTTCAAGAAGCGAACATTATTTGTAAATGAAAGAAGTGGCAAGTCCTACCTTATTACATTGCCCCCAGTGTCCTTGGATGGCTTATTTACAAAAATAAATGAAGAAAAACTAAGTATAGCAGTACTGCGGCAGATTGCTATTCCATGCATGCAGGATAGTGACTCCGTCAACATTTTCTAGCTTTAATGTTCCATCTCCAAGCTTTTGACCGATCGCGTAGGGTCCTTCCCAAATCACGCAAAGTGCTCCCATACCCGAGAGCACTCATTTCAGAATAAGATCTTCTGCCTCAAAGGTGCCGATTGCAAACCTTGGCATTGAAGTGTCTCAGTGCCTTTTTCTAGTGGGCAACAACCCTTAATTCTACTTCATCCCTTTTCTCATTAGACAAATTAAGAGATTCAAGCAGAAGCTCCTCGTTCACCTTTGCGTCGAAATGCCATTTACAATGAGAAGGGATTTCCAGTTCTATCCATATCATTGCTTCTAATCCGTAAGCCAAAGTGAATGGCGAGTGTCTAGTTGTAGACTTATGTGTTGTCCTATAAGCCCATAGTGCTAGTGGAAACTCAACGATCTATTTACCTTTAGCTCTTGTCAGTCTATTTTTCAGGGTGGATTTAATAATCTCTTTCATTGCTTCCACTTTCTCATTTGCCTACGAATACGCCACTGTGGAGAAGCTCTTCTCGGTTCTGTGCCATTTGCAGAAATTCTTGAATTTGATACTCTCGAACGGGGTTCCATTGTCCATGAGGATCTACCGAGGTACTCTAAACCTAAAAATGATGTTCTACATTACAGAATTGATCACCGTTATTGTTGTAAGCATAGAAAGAGGTTCTTCTTTAGCCCATTTCGTGAAGTAATCCACTAACATAGCATATTTGGCTCCCCTTTTTTCTATCTATAGCACACCAAGAATGTTGATTCCTTAAATTACAAATGACCATGGGCAGACCATCTACGTAAGTTCCATCGATGGGGCTCTTTGAATCTTTGTGGAACTCTAGCACCGGTCGCCCTTTTTTTGTGTAATCAACAGCATCCCGATTTGTCATCTGCTAGAAATATCCATTGCGAAGTATCTTCTTCGTCAAAGTCTACCCCTCAGTATGATCACCACAACTGCTCTCATGGTCTTATATGAGGACCTTCCTAGATTCATCATGGCTAAATATCAAAGTATGGGAGTTGAGAATCCTCTCCTGTAAGTACTCCGTCTTGCATTATGAATCGCAGTGCTTTTCGAAGGATTTTCTTCCATCCGTTCCTATCTCTTGGAAGAGTTCCATTGATCAGATAGTCCTTAAATGGTTTCATCCATGTCTCCTCTTCCGTGGTCTCCAAAATCCAATTGACATTCATCTGATCGACGCTTGGAGCTATCAAAACTTCTACCAAAACCAATCTAGTAAGATGTGCTTTCCTAGAGCTAGCTTGCTTACCTAGTGAATCAGCCTCCATGTTTTCCTCTCTTTAGATGTGCATTGTCATATAATGTTGTATGTCCTCAAGCAGTTCCAGTGCCTTAGAGAGATAAGGGGCTAGTCTCGAACTTTTGGCCTGATACTCCGTCTTGATTTGGAAAACCACCAGTTGGGAATCACTATATATGTGTAGCGTTTTTATCCCTAGTAATTTTGCTATCCTGAACCCTACTATCAACACCTCATACTCGACTTTGTTATTATTTGCATGACATCCCAGCTTCAATGTGTAACAGATTCATCTTTCTTCTGGCATTCAAATACTACTCCTGCCCTTGAGTTATAATTCTTCAAAGTACAGACTATAAATAACTTCCGATGGGGAACTATGACTACATGATCCTCCACCTCACCATCTCGTGTGGTAAACTCGACGAAAAAATTCACTAACGTTTATCCTTTTATCGCTCTCCTTGGATGGTAAGTAATATCGTATGGAATCAACTCAATATTCCATTTCAATATCCTTTCCAAGTTCTAGAGTCGGTACAAAAACCTGCTTCAGAGGTTGATTTGTTAGTACTTTGATTGGATGAGCCGGAATATAGGATTGTAACTTCCTTGACACGATTAGCAAGCAATATGCGAGTTTCTACAACTTCAGGTAATTATTTTTCGCTCTAGTGAACTGCTTGCAAATATAGTACATCGATCTTTGAATCATTGCCTGCCTCCTTATGCACTAGTGTTGCACTTAGTGCATGAGCAGACACAGCCAAGTAAACGAATAAATCCTCTCTGTCTAGTAGTTTGGATAAGATTGGTGGAGTCTCCAAGTGCCCCAATAATTTCTCAAAGGCCTTAGTCCTGACTCCATTCAAAGTACTTCTTACCTTTCTTAAGGAAATCGAAGAAAGATATTCACTTATCTATCACCCTTGAGATGAAAGGACTCAAAGCAGCAATCTTTCCATTCAAGCTTTGAAGTTGTTTCTCCATGGTTGGGGAGGTTAGATTCCTTAAGGCATTGATCTATTCCGGATTATCCTCGATGCCCCATGCATTGACAATAAATCTCAGAAACTTTCCCGAAGCTACTCCGAAAGAACATTTTAACCTATTTCATTTCATTCCATATTTCCATATAATTCCAAAAATCTTTGAAAGATCATTAGGTAGTTCCGAAACACTTATGATTCACAAGATTGTCGCCTACATATACTTCCATTGTCCGGTGGAGCTGATTCTTGAATATTGAATTTACTACTCTCTTGTATGTGGCTACGGTAATCTTTCAAGCCGAACGACATAACGTGGTAGCATTATAATTATATCTCTATTATAAACCTAGTATTCTCCTAATCCAGTATATGCTTTAGGATCTACTTATATCCCAAATAAGCATCCATAAAGGAGAGCAATGCATGCACATAGTCTCGTCTACCAGTTAGTCAATCCTAGGTAAAGGTAAGATATCCTGCGTGCATGCTTTATTTGAATCTAAGTGGTCAATACATGTTCGTCATTTCCCATTTGACTTCTTAACCAACATGAGATTGGATACTCAATCTAGATATAAAGCATTGTGGATAAAGTTATTCGCCAATAGCTTGTCCACTTCTTCCTTCAATGTAGTGGATTACTGCCTAAATTGCACCTTTTCTATTTTGCCGGTATGAACTTTGGATCTATGTTCAGCATGTGACACACTATCTTCGATGACATCCTGCACATATATGAATGTGTCCGGAGAATACATCTTAGTTTCCTCGAGGGAAATTCACCAATTCCTTTCTTAAGTTAGCACTGAGCCGAGATCCAATCTTCAGGACCCAAGTAGGATCATTGATATCGATTAGAACATTCACCATTAACTCGACCGGTGTTTGTTGCCCTTTCCCTGGCTGTTTCCTAGGATCCATGCCTTATTAAAAATGGCTATCATTCCCGATCCAGACTCTATGCTTTAATTGTTATACTTGCGAGACCTGAATGTGGAGAGTTGACTCCACATTATTGCCTTTCTCATGCCGCTTTGCTTCTAATTCTTTAAGTTTTGTGATGTAACGTTCTCTTCCAGCACTTTGTTACCTTTCTTCACCCCGACTCCATTTTCCATGGGGAAAATCTTTACCAAACACTAAGGCACCGATGCTATTCTAATGTCAATGAGAGCCGATCGACCCAAGAAGGCATTGTATGCGGAATATTCACCCACACTAACAAAATTTTAACTTTGGACTATCTTACGATCTCCTTTACCTAGTTCTATAGGAAAATCGATTGTTTTGATCGGCTATTTTTCTTCAGTAGTAAATCCTTGAATCCTGGTTTTACAAGCCATCTCCTCCTTCATGCCGATCTTTATCCGACTGAAAGTTCTCTTGAAGAATATATTCACCAAACTCCAGATGTTTACCACAGCACGACATACAATCGTCGATCTAATTCCAACTTTTATCACCATAGGGTTGAAAGTTGGCACTTCGCCTTTGTCAGCATCTCTATTTTTAAATATGATATCATCAGTCATCGTCCTTTGCTGGTTGGCAAGAACTCCATCTTCTACAGCGAAACCTCACTCCTATGGTACGTTCTTCAACGAGCTCGCGTACCATTCCATTCCCCTCCAGATTTTCACATCTGAATGGGATCCTCCAGCTATGGTATTGATAATCAACTTTCTATCATTTCATTTGGGTTCTTCTTCACTCTATCCAGGCTAAATCCCTTAGGCATGTAGCCCTTAGGGTCCTACAGCTTGGTCCCTACCCGATGGCTCTTTGGCATACTACTGAAGCCTATTCTTCCATATCGATTCTTCTATAAGGTCCTTAAAATGCCGACACTCGTTCATGTTGTGTCCATGAGTTTCATGAAAATGACAGAACTTCTAGGAGTACCTTTCTTGCTCAGTTGCCTCCCTCCTTAGTGGTTTCTTCTATCATTTTGTTCCTTGAGTGGCTAGGTATATCTTCTTCAACGTATCATTCAGAGGAATATTATCTTCCCATCTCAAATTCCTCAGATGTTTTTATTGTTGTTATGCTACCGTTGGGGCCTTGATTCCATTTCTTTTGGTTACCCGAGTTTCCAGCATTAGTTACCATATTGAAAGCGCGTGTCTAGATTTTTTAACCGCCACATTGCTTTTGATTACCTCCTTTAGCTATCTATCTTTGGTACTCCCTGAAGCTAAACTCGCTTCCTCCAAGCAAAGAAACTGATTAGCTTTTCGATGGAATTCTTCCATGGTCGTAGCTTGCTTCATCTCCAGCCATCTTTCACTATGTCTGGGTAGATGCTTTGGAGCAAAGCCATGAATACAAGTTCTTCCTTTGGATTACTTACATCAGTAATAGCAATAATTCAAAAACCCTTTCAGTGACTCCTTAGTCCCTAGAGATAAGCTTGACATGGACATTGTAACATCCCGATATTTTCAACTATTCGCATCCGCACATGTCGGACATGAATTGCTCTGTGACGACCCAAACTTTCAACCTTCAAAAATCGGCATCCAATACATCACCCGTATTCAAATGCTGGAGAAATAAATGCTAGGGTCCGGATCGCTGGAGTCATAACACATTAGATAATAACAACACAATGGAAACAAAATAACTTTCATTCATTCACTTCGTGGACTACAACATTCGTACAACAAGTGTCCATCATCATTAGAGTCCTATGTATTACACAACAGCGGAATACAACATAACAACGGAGAAATAACATCAACATGTCTTCCAAGAGAGTCCAACATACTACATCTTCATTTCCAAAGCTCCAAAGTCCAAACTAAAAGGCTCAAAACCAAAAGCTTCAAAGACTTCCAAATCTACATCTACCTCCCAACTTAGCTCCAGAACCTACTGATAACCTGACTCTAGGCTGCTCGTATGGAAAATTAGGGGCACCTAGAGTTTAGCAAAGGGAACAATAAACTCCGAATCAGTCATGGGACTGGTGTGATAACTTAAAATAGTTATTTGTGCCAAAAATCCATTCATGCTTTCGGAAAATGAAACAACCATAAGGTCTCCCGGCACACACTCAAATGCAATCGCACACATGGGGAAGGTTTCTCCTTATAGTAGTCACACATGCTTGGTACGCGAAAATCCTTTGATATTATATTTAGTGCATAGTGTGGAAAACCATTTTTGCAAGTATAATATTAATCTTAGCCAGCATACACACCATTATAGTATGCCTACTATAGCTACCATGTTAAACGGCAGGTTATACAATGAAATCGTAAAGGGCTCGTATTGTTTCGTTTGGATTTCCAACAATTGGCCAAGGCTAAGGAACATCCATTATTCGAATGGGTATGCCTCTAGAGGGACGTCCCAAGAACCTAACCGGATCTCTGCCAACACAAGGCCGGGCTACCTCTGTAACTTGCTAACTAACTATCACGAGTATGCCATCCCCCGATCGTAATCGACCTTTACCGAGGCGCCTCAAATTCCAACAACCACATAAGTAAAATATCTGGGCTCCATGCCATAATACCACTTTTGTCCAGAAGGAAATGTAGATACCTTTAGGGTCGCGAACCCCATAACCTTGTTGCATCCTTCATGTTTTCGACTATTTCTCAGTGTGTGAGGTTCGATGAAGTCTCGTCCCACAAAGCTACGCTTTACACTAAAGCCATGCTTCGATCAACCAATGCTCAACACTTAGCATGCCGCATTACCAAATTAGGAATATATCATTAATAATTATGAACTACATAACCTCTGAGCTTGTACATCTTAGTGAAGGGTGTTAAGCTAAGGGAATAAATCTCTGCCACCAACAGAAATGTATTTGATAGAAACAAGCTTTATATCCTAAAGTGTAATGTCAAACATACGTCCATACAAGTCCATCTTGGGTCTGAATGGAACCGAAGGCACGTTGTCCAATTAAGGAAAGAAGTCCTTGTAAATCCGGATATCCCCAATCTCGTTCGGACTCCCTACCACATAGGGTAATCTATATACCGGAGCAACTCGGTGCAGAGACAATCAATAGTAAATCCTTTCGTTTTCGAAAATACCCAGTCCTCAACCACTATCTTCAAATGTAATTCCATTCCGTCGTATCACTATTCGGAATGGGTTTTCGATTTAATGCCTTTCCTCGGCCTTTCCGAATGATGAGCGCTTATTTAAAACATATGGATACATTCGGATCTTAGTCAAGTCATAACTCTTTAGCCCTTATTTCCCAAAACCTTTCCTTTTGAATGGTTTAAATGAATTTCCGTTTTTAATCTTTTAAACAAAATATCCACCTTTTATAATTCAATGTTGAACATTATATTCACACAGCAATTCATCATAGATAAATAACTTACATATTACACTCAATCCAAAGCAATTCATATCACAGAATATTACAGATCAACATACTAGAGATATTAATTAATCCAAGCATTCAATATAATTAATCATCCATAAGAAAGCATAATTAATCACATAATTTATAATTAATTTAATTTAAACCAAATAAATTAATTACTTATGAGCTAATTACTTAACCCTGCTTAATTAACATAAATTAATTACAAATCATTTGTTATTATTTTAATTAATTAATGAAAATAATTAATCATCCTTAATTACTTACACTAATTAATTATCCTATAGTTACTGATTAATTACTCTTTAATTTTTAACTAATTATCCTTTAATCATTAATTAATACAACCTTTAATTATTAATTAATTAACCTTTAATTATTAACTAATTAATTAATTATTCTTTAATTAATTTCATTAATTAATTAATCTTTAATTATCTAAGAGCTTAATTAATTTAAAATAAACTATTTGTCTTAATTAATTACTTACTTATTACTTAAATCTTATTTAAGAAACCATTGAACTAAATTTATTATTAACATATGAATTAACTTAAGGCCCTTAATTTAATTAATAATTAAGATATTTTACTTTCTTAATCAACTACTTAATTACACCATTTAATTTATTTTAAATAAACTTAAGAATTAACTTAATTAATTCAAGTTAAAATAAATTATACAACTTTTATCTATCCTAATATTTAAATAACATTTATTATTTAAATGAAATTTATTTAAGAAAATAGTTTAAAACTTGATTTATTTTAATTTTAAAAACTTGTTTTATTTAAAATTTTAAAACTGTTATAAAAACACAATCGAGCCAAACACGAAATCCTCCTGAGCTCTCTTTCGAGTCTAACCCAAAGCCTACCCGGGGAAACTCTTTTTTTACTTTTAACCGTTATGCTTTTAAATTTACAAACTATTATAACTTGTTAACCGACGCGAACACACCCGAAGCCAAACTCGAGCCAACCTCGCAATATCTCGTGAACAAACCCGAGGAAATCCCTTCTTCCCCGATCCTCAGACAACACAGCCAACAACAGATACAAGAAGTCTCGCGCATATGCACAGGAGTTCTGGTCATCTTCGACCAGCGCCGCGACCATCAACAAGTTGGCGATATTACCCTGAGTCGTCCTGGCCACCCAGATCAACGATTACGCCTAGGATTCGAAAACGAGATAGTCAAGAACTACCTCGAAACCAAACCAATCAACGACATCACCCCACTCCACCGCATCCGATCACCAGAGACCTCGCGATCACGTTTAGTGTTTTGCCGATGACCCACGCTCCGGTCCCCCTTACTCTGATCATCTCTGGTTCACCCTCGACGACGAAATCACCTTGTCATCATCATCGCCCAAAACAAGCTATAAAACCCTAGTTCGCCGTCGATAAGCCACCACGGCGAACTAAAAATTCTTCGAACATTTTGCTTATGATCGCCGACCTCCAAGCTACCTCCAGCAGCGATCTCGACCACCTACCTTGCGTCGATCATCAGAAAATGCCCTAAATCCCCTACATGTTCAACTCGCAAGCTCTCTCGATATACAAACTTGAAAATCATGATTTTACTTTTAAAAATCATAGTTTTTGAAAATGAATTAGGTTATACAATTGAATCAAGAAACCGTGACACTCGAATTTTGACATGCTTCTGAATTTTACTGTATTTTCTGAATTTCTAGAAAAACTCTATCTAATTATACTTAAAACTATTTTTTAAAGTTAGATCTTGTTAATTCAATCACATTTTGTTTGAACATCTAACCTATTAGGGAATTAGATTTTGAATTTCGAATAATTTTTAAAACCTGTAAAGCGAGAACAGAGCAAACATACTTGTACACAAACATGCACATAATCATTTACATACACACACACACACACATATATATAGACATGTAGGCATATTTTACATCCATACAAACATTTTTCACAACATATTTTAAGTATTTATCACATGGAAATCAAGATATCAACTATTTTAAGCCTTTTTTGCTTTTTAAAAAATATATTGTTTACTCACTGTTTGATGATGAATCAGAGGACACAGAGCTTTTGAAAACTAGAAATGTTTTGAACTTGAAAACTGGAAATTTGTTTTGATCTTGATCTGCTTGATGTTTGAGATGATCTTTTCTTTGATTTTTGTTGAATCTATGCTTCAGGTTGAAATTGTAAAAGATTATTTTGTTTTTGATTTTATTCTTCTCTGGTATGTTTCAGGTTTTAATTTTGAAATATGAAAGAAAATGAAAGAGTAGGAGAAGTAGAGAGATATATATAACCTTGATTTTATTTTATTTATTATTTTCAAAAATGGAAAGAAAATTTATAATATGACACTTGTTAAATTGCATGTTATAAGGTTCACACTTGTAAATTTGCATGCACTTATGTTTTTATATAATTTATATAATTTTATATTATATTTATTTTTATATTTATATATGTTATATATTTTTTATATTAAGCTTTTCCTTTTATTTATATTTGTACAACTTTAAAGAAAATGATTTAAAACTAATTATACATTAATAAATAAAAATATACATATTAGTTTTTTTAAAATGTAGAGTTTTTTAAAATTCAATTTATTTTTAAGATATTTATTTTTGAATTTCAAATCATAATTCTATTTACAATCTATTTATATATACATACATAAACAAACACATATCTTATTTGTTTTGGAAAAATTCAAATTAGCTCACAAATTAATTCTAAAAATTATATTAACTACTAAATTAAATTTGGCTTAAAAACGGGATCGTTACAAATTTCCCCCTTAAGAAAATTTCGTCCTCGAAACTTGATAAACAGGTAGGCAAATAAAGAACGTATGTGTACATAAAAAGAAAGAGAACTGGCTTACTAGATCAAGCCAAAATATCCACTCTACACTTGGAATAGGACTTCTACATGCTTTCCTTTGTTTCCCAAGTACAATCATTCAGATCTCCACTCCATTGTACTTTCATCAATTTCACCACTTTATTCCTTAACCCCTTTTATCTTGACCAATAATCTTCAATGGTTCTCTTTTCGCTGCCAAGTTAGGCGTGATTTCCAAATCCTATTGAGCGGCCTCCTTAATGATATGATCTGGGTTGTGCACATACATTCGAAGGTGTGAAACATGAAACACATTATGCACGCCAGCTAACCAATTAGGTAACTGCACTCGATAAGCCGAAGGACCAATCCTCTCAAGTATAGGAAAAGGACCTATATATCATGGTGCTAGCTTACCCATCTTTCCAAATCCCAAAACTCCACGTATTGGAGAAACCTTTAAGAAAACTGAATCTCCAACCTGGAACTATAAAGTTCTTCTCAATTGGTCGGCATAACTTTTCTGTTGACCCTGGGCAGTTTTCAACTTCTTTCGACTGAAATCAACCTTCTCAGAAGCTTCCATTATCATGTCTGGACCAAGAACAAGCCTATCACCCAACCCGAAAAGGAACGAGGTAGAAGAATAGAAAAAACTAGAAAGTAAATAGATTTGAAAAACAAATTAAAACAATTAATCCAAACCATATAATTTCAAATTTTTATTTTTATATAAATTAATATTCAACAATGGATTTTAAATTTAAGATATTTTATTTCAATTAGTTTAATTTCAATTTATTAACATTTGATACAAAAAGGTTTCTTCCAAAACAAAATCTATTTAATTTATCTTATTTATTTATCCCATTTGATTTCACTCGAGTAAATTTCACCTATAATTCAGTTCTTACCTATTTCTAATTCATATTTATTCATTCATTATCCTATTATTCAATTATTTAAATTAACAATTTCTATACTTATAAATAAAGTATATAAGCATTTATTATAACTACTCAAATTCATTTATAAATTCCTTTAATCATCATTTTACATTTTAAATTATTTAATTACTTACTTAACTTCTGGATGATTAATGTAAGTTATATTGGAATGCAATTGAGTATTTTACAAGTAAATGTTTTTCTGATTCAATTATTCAAATTTAAATATTTATTCAAAATTTGGCTTTATTTTATGATTGAAATCATCCTTTAACATAAAATTTAAGAATTAAATTTCCAATTAACTTCAAACAATTTGGAAATAATTATATATATACATCCTATATATCAAATCTAAAATCATATACCTATATATATGTCAAGTCATACTTTAGAAATTCAAATCAATTTAATTTCTAAATTAAAAGTGCAGCAAAGCCATCGAATGGTCTCTCCACTCTGAAACTTGAAAATGAATGTCGATGGTGCGTCCGGCATCACAGAAATTATTTTCTAGTGACAAAAGAGAAGAGCACTAATTTAAACATTTACAACTTCTTTGAAATAATTTCTATTTAAAATGCTTTAAATAATATAAATTTTAAAACTTCTAAAACCAAAGTTTGGAATTACTAGAAATTAAATTCTCAAATTCTAAATTTTAAACTCAATTAAATTTCCGAACAGTTTCTAAACTATGTTTTACAATTCAATTTGTTCATATCATGTGACAACAGCCAATGATTTACAGAATTATAAATGAAAATCAAAACCAATTCAATTAACTTTTAATTTCAGAAAAATTTATGCAAATATATATAATATACTCATAGAATTCACTGTGTCAGTTTGGTCTGTTCAAGTGTTTTGGAATTCCTATCGATAACGTTGATAAGACGAATAAATCAAAAACCCAAATCAACATTAACAACTCAAACGACACAATATAATACATTTTTGATAGTAATACAAATATACTCCCTCACTCGATGATACAAGAATAGATTCAAAACAAGGATGGAGACTCAAATTTAGATGAGCCCTAGTCAAAAAGAATCCTAGTTCGGAGATCGGCTCGAAACAAAGATGAGATAATTAAATAGAAAAAAAGAAAGGTAGATAGACTTATATAAATCGCAGGCAACCTTAACCGGGTCAACCGTGACTTCAAGAATAATGAAAAATTCTAAAGAAAATCAACATCAAACCCCAAGAGATAGAATTCGGGCACACCGAGGATATAGAAATCTCTGCTGAATCGATGTCTGATGTAAAGGAGTTTCACCCCTTACAAATCATATAGTGGAGCTATGGGATACTCCAAGATCAAAGGAACACGAATAGGGAGATACAGGAATGGATTTTAGAATAAGGAATGTTCCAAAATTCAAAGGAAATCCGAATCAAAGAGGAAGACACTCAAGCATGGACAAAGATGATCTCGTAATTAAATTTACTTTATATGCTAAGTTTGCCTAAAACCATAGCTCTGATACCACCTGTAACATCCCGATATTTTCACTTATTCACATAGGCACATGTTGGACTTGAATTGTTCAAAATATCAAATTGTTAATTTATATTTGAAAAAACTCAGCATATACAGTAAATAATAATCACAGAATCACAGACGTAGAGTAATAACAATAAGCAGCGGAAACAAAAGACTAATAGTTCATGAAGCTACTATATAAATATATAACAGAGTTAAAACAAGATACAACAGAAGTCAAAAATACATGGAAATCTCAATACAATAGTCAAATACAAAATCAGAACGTATCACAGGAATCAACTGAATACTGCAAGCTGAATAGATAGATGGATCTCTAGTGAAGCTCCAACTCCAAAGGTGAGTCTCGAATGCTATGCCACTTAGTCTAACCCGAGCGTAAAGCAAAACACAAAACATTCGAGTTAGAATTAACATTCTTATATCAGTAAATCCAACCTAAGTGAAATATCAACCGAAATATAAGTAACTTAAAGGATGTTTGGGATAACCATCCTCTAAGGATCCGTGGAACTATCTACTGTGTAGTAATATACTCGATTATCATAATGTCTAAAGTAAAGTTAATTATTAAATAGCATTAAGGCATTACCCATTTCCCCCTTAACACGTTTTATATATTCCCATAGTCTATACAGTATAATAATCTCCCCCGTACTGGGCGTCGTCAGAGGGCACTCCATAGGTATGGTACAAAACAAACTCGTAGTAGTCTCGATAAGGTAGGTTATAGGGCACAACTAGGCAATGTCGGGGTAGATATAGCAATTACACTTCCGGGTCGGTGTAACACATAGCAGCAATTACCGGCCACCTCGAGTCATGGTCCTAAATCAAAGGTGTGCACTAAATCAATCACAAAGTAATAGAATGGAAATCAAAGAACTGTGTCTGATCGGAGGAGCTACCTCACTTGGATCGTCAATTGCTCTTATTTTAGCCACCTTATGCCAACTCACGGGAGTTGGGTCAACGTATATACCTCATATAGGATCGTCGCCACCATCCTACTTCATTCTGGAATCTCCACCACGTACACAGTTGTTAAAGTGGTTTTCGGTATTGGCAGAGAGTATGACAATATCTAATTCCGGTCTCTTTAGCAACAAATCATTGTTATAACATCACGGTCATTTCAAAATCGTTCATACTTCAAAACCAAAATATCATTTCCATTTCAAAAACCAAATCAATACGATATCAATTCCATTTCAAAACCAAATCAAATACGATATCATTTCCATTTCAAAACCAAATCAATACGATATCATTTCTATTTCAAAAACAAATCAATATGATATCATTTCCATTTCAAATATATTCACTTCCAAAATCATAGCACTTTCAAAGTTATAACACTTTCAAAACCAAAACATTTGAAATTATAACATTTTGGAAATCGTAACAATTTGAAATCATAGCACTTTGGAAATCATAACATTTTTAAAACATAACATTTTCCTTTAAACCGTTTAGATGTTAGTAATAAGATATGTAATAAAATAGTTTATAAAATAAAATAGTTTATATAAAAATAGTTATAAGTTAAATAGTTTATAATAAAATAGTTAGTGTATTAAAAATAGTTTATATTAAAATAGTTTGTAATAAAATAGTTTATATCAAAATAATTTATATTAAAATATATAAATAATTTAAATAAAATTTTAAAAATACTTTACATAATAAAATAGTTTCTTCAAATCTCACAAATCGATTCAAATCAACTCGAATTCCAAAATTCAACTTTAATTCAATCTTGATTCATCAATTTCAATTCAATTCAGTTCCTCAATAAACCATTTCAAGTTTTATCGATTTCTAATACAGATTTAAACCACAAACTAAACCATTTCAATTTCAATATGTTTCAAAGCTTTAAATATTCCGCAATTTAAAAACTAAATTTGATAATTTCATGTATATCTTAATTTAACTTCATTATTATTTACTTTTGAAACATTCACTTGATAAATCCAATATCATTTAAATAAAACCCCAAATTAAAAATAGACTAAATATTTCCTTCAATTTATTTAAACTTGAAATATTCATTTAAATCGCCTTAAACAGAAATCATATTGTAAAATCATATCCTTTAAAAATCCCAAATTCAATAAGTTTCAAATTGCTTTAGTTAAGTAAAATTCTTAATTAAATATCATTTCAAATCAACTTCAAATCCATCTTCCTAATCTTAATTTATTAAAAATTATTATAAACTCTATATTTGAAAATATTATTTTAAATAAATACTTAAACATATTGTATATAAATTAAATCAAAATTTATTAAATTAAATCTTATTATCAAACTTATTTTATAATAAAAATAATTTATACATATTTTAAAATAGTAAAATTATAGGAAAATTCCTAAAATTTATAATTCCAAAACTAACTTATAATTTTAAAATTTTCAAAAGATATAATTTTAAAATCAAGAATTTAACTATATATATAAAATAACATTTTTATATAATATCAAAAATCAATATTTATATATGACTGTATATATCTTTTTAAACCTTAGAAATCATTTATATATATAGACCAATGGTGCATGTATATAGTTTTCTTTCCTATGGTTAAGTGATATAGATATTTATCATTTCAATCCACAATTTAATTATCTATGGGTATATATTTTTACAGCCCGCAAATCCCAAATTCCATTCAATGAAAATCGTTTGGGTTTATCATTTGAACCCATAATGATTTTCTCCTATTCTACAGATCGTTCGAGTATATATCATTTCAACCCATAGGAAATTCTAAACTAACAGGGATCTTGCAGAGTGAGAACAAATATGATAATAATATAACAAATGTATATCATCAATATGAATAACAGATAATGGTGTCAGATGTCACAGGTGAACAGATATAGGTAATAGCATACATATAACAATGCAAATAACTAACAGTAGCATATTTCAATTTTCATTTCAATTGAAATCAAATTTAATAAATATAAGAACGTTAATCGTGAGTGGCTACTCAACTTTCGAGGTTAGATAGATTTGACAAGGAAGTGAGCTATGTCCAAAGCAACGCTGGATGGACACGATTCGATGAAAAAAACAGGCATGATGGACAAGGCTGATAATGGAAAAACAATGAGAACTAATCAGAATCAATTTTGATAGAAACAACAATGATATATAGAAATAACACACACACACACACACACACACATATATATATATATATTATTTCCATGAAATCAATATTTAATTTAAAATAACATATATAAAATTAAAATCATTTTTTTAAATAATATATTTTGAGATACATGCTTATATAGATATGCAAACATATCACAAAATCTATTTTAACATAATAATATATATTGTAAATGAACCTTTAAACACATAATGTATATAACTTATATGATAAATGCTTAGAACACATACATTATATTACTTTAAAATCAATATTTCCATAATATACATATGTATTTAAAATCAACTGACAAACGTATCAAAACTGTTATATACATATATATATATAACCAATTATAAACAAAAACAAATTTACACTATATCTAATACTATCTATAATTTAAACCACATAAATTCTTCTCTGACATTCTTCCCAAAAGAAGACCACGCGTGTAAAACCTTTATACTTTACAGAAGTCAAATATATATAACCAAAATTACCAAGTATAACTTGCCTTATAAATGGAAGCTTTGCCATATTTCAAACAAGTATAAATTCACACACAAAAACAACTTCATATTACTTATAAAATTCTATATAGATAGCAACAGATTATATATATCGGTAACATATATATAAATTAACATATACTAATATATATATACACTTGTACATAACTTATATATATATATATGTATATATATTTAAAAATCATACACAAACACATACAGCCACTTTAAATAAACACAGAATATATATACAGTTATAGGCATAATAAGAATCAAAGCATATGTATAACCAATATATGTAGATCATATATTATACTAATACATAGTTAACCAAACTTCAATATACATAAAATATGGACAAAATTTAGAACATAAACATAAGAATTAAAATTACATATAGTTACACCTGCATAAACACACACATATATATACTTTTATATACGGCTATTATAACTTCCCAACATAAACCATTTTATAAGATATATATATATATATATATATATATATATATATATATATATATATATATATATATATATACAGTAAAATCCCAGATGTTTACAAGTATACGCACAAACATATGTATATATAAGATGATATTTTATAAACTTATAAATTAATATATATACGACTGTGAAAGCTGGGCAAGAGGAAACATGCAACCTTAAAATATATACATTTCAATGAAACATGTAACAGCACTACAACATATAAACCTTATATATAAATATAAACATATACATATATATTAATATGTGTGCTCACCTTTATAAAAGCAACAGAGGAGAAAAGAGGAGGCCGAGCAACAAGTGGGAGGGGAGGAGTTGCCTCGAGGCGGGTTGCACGGTAAGGGTGTGGAAGTGGGGCAGGATGTTACTACGGAGGGTGGTTGGACGCTAGGAACGGAGTTTGGTGGCCGATTGAAGGCTTCGGCAGGGCATGTGGCTGGTGTTGATGAAGTTAGAGGATAGGGTGAGGATGCAGGTGGAAGAAAAGAGAGGGAGGAGGGGTGAGCAGAAGGCCTCGGCCATGGTGGGATGCATTGCACGTGCGGGTGAGGCTGCGTCGTATGGAGGAGCTAGGGCGTGGGGACGTGAGGCTGTGGGCTCGGCCATTTGGTAGCTCGGGTTGTTCATCGGGTGGAGCTGGAAGGTTGATGGGTCGGCTATTGGTTTGTGGTGTTCTCCTTCCGCTACGGTAACAGTGAGGGAGTGGCTAATGTGAAAAATGAAGAGGAAGGAAAGAGTAGGAATCTAAAATAAGGAATGCAAAGTTTTATAATTTTATAATATTATATTTTCTCAATTGTAGACGTAAAGAAGGACAGAGGCAATGCGAATCGATTAAAAATTGAAAAGGAAAATTAAAACACTGGGAAATCAAACACCAAACATTGGACTCAGCAAGTAATAAAGGCGAGTGGCTATTTAACTTCGACAGGTAGATAAATGAAGGGCCACGGAAGTCAAAAGGTTCGAAAATGGTTACCGATATGCTAATCGTTTTACTAGTTTCATGGTGTACCAGAACTCCGAAATATACAAATGAATATACTACGAAGATCAGCATGACGAGATGATCAAAACGGTACATAAATATCAGCGATATGACCATCCTATAAAAAATTGATATTTGGTACCAAAAATGCTGCTAAAAAGCTGGAATTAAGACAAACGGAGCAATAGCAGTTCAAATTTGACAAAACAAAATATTACGTCTCACTCAGGAGATGATTTACAAATTTATTATATAAAACTATTCAGGTTTGGTAAACATTTTATTATCATCAAATATTAACTGATTTGGATTGAAATAAAATTATAGAAGAAAATAGATTTCCATATAATCAGATGAAAATTCACCATTTGCTATGCTGAAATAGACTATTACAAATATTAAGTTTTTATTTCAAAATTCAGATATTTAAAATTTCACAAAATTTCAATTAATTAAAATAATAAAACCACTGCAATTTACGGGTCGTTACAGACATCATGTCCATGGGTCGTGCGGCATGCAGTCACAACTATTTCATGAATTTTCTAACCAACTCATCAAAAGTCGATATGCATCTTGGCACGAGCATAGTGTACCACATCAGCGCAACTCCTTCCTAGGAAATAGGGAAGCATCAACATTGAATAACATTCGTTACTCTAGCATTGTCCATGTGCCATTCATACTTGACTTAATATTATCTATGATCGATAATCCCCTTATACGATGGCATGATCGACATTCTAAACTTCCTAGGTTGCTCTTCTCTTAGAATGTTCTCTATGAAGGGAGTTTTACTTTGTACCGAATCCCAATCCTCATTCTTCTTGCCTTTACTTTCTCCAACCAACCGCTTAACCATGTCAGCTATGTAGTCCTTAATGGCACGACACACCATAGTTCAACTACCAGGGGCTACAGTAAGTGTTTGGTTTCGCGAATGTTCTTGTCTTTCCTGCCGACATCTAGTTTCTCCAGTCCATTGAAGAGCCACTCCTACGGTATTCCATTTGTATTTGGTTGGTTCAGCGACGACTGTATGAACTCTATCTC
The DNA here is from genome assembly GCA_030765085.1 of Allium cepa. NCBI lineage: Eukaryota > Viridiplantae > Streptophyta > Magnoliopsida > Asparagales > Amaryllidaceae > Allium > Allium cepa. The sequence goes on from CM060939.1 coordinate 564,339,430, forward strand.
TATGAGGCTCAACATCCAATTCAAGATCATTATTTGCCAAGTGCAGGTTGTCCTCAAAGTCTAAAACTTCCATAGTATTAAGTCCTTGTTCCCTATGATTTTCTAATTCCTCTCCGCACCAAGAGAAATCCTGTTGGTACTGGGTGGTCTCTTGTGGAGGGGGGCGGGCACTTCTACTTCCTCTTGTAAGTCCTTTAACAAGTGTAGGAACTCCTTCCTTCTATTTCTGCTTTCCATTCCTTTCTATTTTAGCTAGAAATAGAAGAGTTTTCCTGGTCTAATCTAGGTGAAGTTTCCCTTTTAGTTCCCTTGATTCTCTATGGTTGTAGGGGTAGCAAAGCATCCATCTTATTCATCAAAGCTTTTTGACTATTTAACATATTCTAGTTCAATTCCTGTAGCAACTTATCCAGCTCTCCATTAGTAACCGTTTTCTGTTGAGAATATTATCTTGGTATTGCCCATTGACTACTGACAGTAACATCCCCTATTTTGAGGCCCGAAGCTAACTGCTACAGATGCTGTAGTCATCTATAATATTAACTTTCGATGACAACTATCTCATAAGCACATAAATATGAAATAAAATCAATACATATTTCAAAATTCTGAGTACATTTCAAATTAATATTTCATATTCAATTACATAATCCCAAAATTATTCCTCGATTTAGATAAATATAATTATTACAAAATATGCCAAGAGCAACATATGAAAATGCCCCCTTGGATGATCAGAGTACTAAATAGACATATTAGTAAATAAATACATCACTGCGGAACAATAATGGATAGACTCCTAAATAACTAATCCTTGCCTCCAGCATGTCTTCGAAAGCTTTATTCATCACCTACTAAAACTTGAAATTTCTTAAATCTCAATCTACTTAAATTAAATTTTGAGCATCCGAGAGTTCAAGGGGAAAACATAAACTTCAAGTCAGACATAAAACTTGGTGTGAATAATTCTATTACATCTCGGTTTACTAATATTAAATGAGACCATGCTGCTTAGCAGAAAGGGTTTCCATTCACTAATATCCTTTTAAAATAATATCTTTTGCAAATCAAAATCCTACGATCAAAACTGATTATAACAACAATATCAATAACATATATGCATATAAATAAGGTAATCAATGGACTATCCATCCGAACATTATAGTTTTATCTAGCTAATTATTAATCACTGGCTGACTTGAGCCCACCGGACATAATAAATATTCTAATTTCTGTAGCCACAATACTACATGGTCCGCCCTTAACTTACTTCTCCTAGAGTCAACTGATCCTATTGGTTTTGTGGGCTCACCAGTAACCTTTCTCTACTCTGTTTATTCCTTTCTGTGTGTAACATCATTTTAGTCTTATCTGTGACAAAGCCCTACTTAATGGAATTTTAGACTTACACAAGCTAGGAGCTAGTACTAAAGTATAAGGCGTGACCCCATTCCTGCCCCATTTGATTTTCCAATATCTAAATCACATACTTAGGGTTAACCATCCTATTCAATTTTCGTTGGAAACATATCTTTCAAATTGATTTAGCCCTTTTAAATCATACTTAAACGATGAAAATATACTCTTTACATTAGTCAAAATATTCATGCCATGAGATATACATTACCAAAATAATGTTGATGAAAAACTAAATCATTAGGGTTATCTATCCCTTTAAAATAAGTTAAAGCCCCTTTTAACTTAGAAAACACTAGGCTATAAATCTAAAAAACAATGCCTTCAAAACCATTGTTTAAGACTTTAAACAATCCCTTGAAATCAAGAAAACATCTATTTCGAAATCATTGAAAGCATCCCTTTCGAAACCATCGAGTTCAACACTTAATAAAGCTATAGGGTCAAATGGAACAGGGGCGAAAGTAACACTTTTTGAAAGAATTGGTTTAAGTAAAAGAATTATGGAAGCATAGATTCGAAACCAATTAAAAGTATTTCTTTTGAAACCATAGTTTGAAAACAAAACAAACTACAAAGTATAAAAGAGTATACATTTGAAATCTATCCTTTGAAAGATCTAGGGTGAAGGCAACATACTTCCACATGTATACTTATGTCTTAAAGCAAGCGATCTTAACCATATCGGAAGGTATAGGTGTGGCATCTTCCCTTTTGCATGTATTGTTTAAAGGAAATTAGCTCAATGGTTGCAGAGGAGTATTGGTTCATAAGCTTTGAAGCACAACTTCACCCTTTTCAAATGCGTACCTTCGATACCACCACTTCCTTCCGCCTGACTCCAATACACTACGTACCAATGGCTAGATACCATGTATATTTGCATCGGATGGATGCAGAAGGTTTACAGGATGGAGTATGGTGATGGAAGCAAGTGGCGAAAGGGTAAATTATTGAAAAACCGATTTTGTGCTTTATAAAGTAATTCTTTTCACCTAATTTTCATTATTCGTCAAAACGTGATTGGTTGACAATTACTTTACCAATTTCTTTCTGAAAATTTCTACCACAAGTCAGAAATTTAAATATTAAACAATATTACATTTTATCCATTTTAATTAAGTAAATAAACCCCTTTTACTTAAACTAATTTATTCGACTCTCCTAAAATCTTAGGAAAAATCCACGAAAATGAAATTAAATCAATCTAATAATTTTCTTCCACATATCAAAATTTCAGGGTAAAAATCATATTTAAATTTTAAAATAATTAAAACTGAGTTAAACATTATCTAGACTTAGAAATTCACCATAATTTCATTTTAACTTGGAAAATTATAAAACTTGAAACCTACTTCTAAAATAATTTTTTTGATCATATATCAAAATGCAACTCTTTTGGATATCATATGATAGGTTTTCTAATCTAAACATACCATATAATTCTTATTAAATCACTATAAATCATTAACTTGAAGCATATAATCATTTAATCGCTATAACATGGCATATAACTTGCAAAAGAAAACGGGTTTACCATTAAACCGAAATTGTTTATCAAAAATAGAGACGTAAACTAATTATTCACTTTGGCTTTGTGTCAAGAAGTTGAGAATAAGTTTTCTACTTAAATCCTAGCTTATCTTCCTTTTAAATTTTTTTACTGGTACCCTACATAAGCATAGTATTATTTTTGTTTATTTTGTGAATGTAGAATGAATGAGAAAGTGGAGAATGGAAGGTTAGGGTATAAGAACAAAGGCGATTCCCCTTTTACCCTCATCATATTCCTCCTTAATTATGATTACTTTCCCTTTTATTAACACATTGATTAAGGCATGGCTTCTTCTTAATTTACAAATCTCAATCCCTTAACTTTCTATTTTTTTTATTTAATTAACCCTATTACATATTCTAAATAATGTTAGCTAACATTAGGGTCATCACATGACATCAACTTGGTGAGATTTCCTTCATCACCGCCAGCTACCCCCATATGGTTATATTGGATCTTCTAGGAACCATTAACTTCAAATAGCAAATTTTCATATTTTTCAATCAAAACTTTAGGATCTAACCACTGACCTGTTCAAATCCAAAATAGCAAGCTAGATATAATCTTGAGTTGGACTTCTTAGTGAAAGCACCAAAATAGATGGTAAAAGTGGCACAACATCCAAATATAACTTGTTGAAGGATTAGATCTAATAGAAAAATGCAAAAAAATAGAAACGTAGAGAGACACATGATATTTACATTAGTTTGGCAATCTCTGGTCTATATCCGCTTTATATTTTATTGACTATGCATTTGATAGACGTTTGAAGTCATTAGTACAAGGGGTTGATAGGTTCACAAGCCAAAAACTGCCAGTAGTATCTGCCAAGGTGACTATTGTGAGGGAGAGATATAATAAGAAGAAGAAGTAGAGTACATGATCCTCTTTTGGTTGCTATAGGAATGCTATTAACAGAGAAATTGCTCTGGTGGCACAAGGGCCTGTTTGTACCAAAAATGGACACAACAATCGTCGGGTGTAATTAAAGAGATTAGAATGAAGAAGTAAAATGAAAAATGAGGCTAATCTAATAATTACACCAAGTAAATAATCAGTAACAAAAAAGAAAAAAGAATTTATAGTGGTTCGACACTATTTTCCAAGTATACTTTGAAGGTTTTAATGTTTATTGCTGATTAGAAACTGAGTTACAATAGTAAAACAGCTAACACCCGAATTATAGTGGAGTTCCACTCAAGCAGTATCATAAAAGTCTCTTTTTAGTTTCAATGAAGGTGCTTTTTATAGGTGTGGAGCTGGAACTATCTGCCTTAGGTATCAGAATACCCTTTCTCAAGCTGAGGAGGGCCCACAAGATCGATCTGGAGTCATTTGGGATCGATCCTTGATTGATCCAACATCTCTTCGTATCGATCAGAAATTGTTCCAACCAAGTTGCGATCGATCATGAAGGTTCCTGATCTGGTGAGCAACTTGCTGTGAAAATATCATTGCATTAGGAGTTGTGGTTGTAGTGTTATTGATCAATCAAGGTTGCTTATATGGTGTGGATGAAGCCCTTTTATCGACACCTTCATATTGATCCCTTCACATTGATGACATGGCATGCGTGTTTTGTGGAGATCCATGGTTTGTGGATAGTGGTGAGACCGCTTCTTTTGGGTTGACTACTTTAGATATGTGGCTTGCTTCGCTGGTATCCATCTACCGCTTCCTTTCCAAATCGATGCCCTGCTTCCACCTTCGTAGCGACATAGGCTGTGCTCTTCGTATTGATCAAGTAGGTGATCGATATGACCGTTGTTGGCTAAGTAAAGTGTGATCGATTTGGGAAAGGTTGAAGTCCATCATTATTAGCTTGAACCATATGGATACGAATGATGGACGCCGAATGCTTGAGTTACGCTCATTTCGTATCGATGTTGATCTATATGAGATGATGGATACAAACAATGTTTTAAGAACCGAACCGCAAGTCGAACCGTGACGCTCTATGGTTCAAGGTTCCGAAGGTTGAATCGGTTGGACCGTCGAAACCATGCATTTTTATTTTTTATACATTTAAAATATGGATTATAGAAAAAGTTTAATAATTTATGATGATATTCACCGATATGATGATGCTTTTGAACCTTGAATTAAACACACTGCAGTTAAAATCACTCATATGCAAAAAATACATAAAAGTTTGGTTTTGTTGGAAAAGATATGAATGTTCAAACACACTGCAGTTTTGTTTTAAACTTAACATACATAAAATTATCATATAATGACTAATAGGGAGGATACTTATAAACTCCAAATAACAATCCAAAAACTACAAAGCTTAGTCATATATTCATGACTCCGTAATGATGTATGCCTATTACTAGCAGCACCTTCTTCGGCTTCATGTAACATTGCCATATATGAAATTGATGTATCAAAATTAAATGTTTCCACACCATTGTGTATTTTTTATAAGCCACTTCATCACCAATAATATCATCAACGCCAATTTCAGCATCATCATTCTCAACCATATCAATGTCTTCATCAACTAAAAGTAGCTCTAAGTCAGTATTATCTAATTTTTCATTCTCAAAGTAATTGGCATCTATCAAAATAACACAAATATAGAACAATTAGCCTCAATGTTAAAAAACATAAAATAGATAATTCAAACTAAAAAAACTATTACCTTCACTGTTATACAAAGCATTAATCTCATCAACTGTCAATAATGGTGGTTCCTCCTCCACCACCTATGTGTTATTTTCGTCAAATTCAAGGAAACTAATAGGATCATAGTTTCGCCCCTTCAATTCACGTCTAAAAGGGCGTAATAAATTAGACAAAGCATGAGTTTATGATAAAATAGCAAAGATCTTGCATGGAAATAATGCTAGCTAACACTTTGAAGCAAGAATAGTGAGATAGATAATTTTAAAAATTGATATGCTAAATGGATTGATAATAACATAAACTGCACACATGAGAATCTGAATCAATCAAAAATATAGATAACGTCAGCTAGCACTTCAACTCGAATATAAACAACGATTTATATTACGTGCAATTATTCACTGTTTTGCTTCCTAGTAATAAAGCAGAACCAACACAAAAGTGGCACCAAATTTAATAAAGAGAATCGATTATATAGAGTTCAAACTGTGCATTGTCATTTCAACTTGGTTAAAGTCGCATGCACTGTACTGTGCACTATCATTGGCTGACAGGTAATGCTTTGTATTGACATTCCTAAATCATTTCAAATGACCTCTCTTTAATGTTTGATTGTTCAGTCGAGATATTAATAAGTACTTACGATGTTGAAGTCCTAAGTATAGCAAGATGCTATGCATTGCAACTATTTTATAACCCATGTTCTTGTACATTTTAAATGGCACTGTATCTATCATTCAGCTATGGAGGTGTAATTTTCTTATTGTTTTCTTTTTAGAGATCAACTTCACACATGCCTTTAGTGGTTCACCTCCAATTCCTCTCCTAAATTTTTGTGTGTATGTGTGCTCATGTAATTAGATGTGTATGTGTTCCATATGCACGTCCTGGTTATGTGAAGAGAGGGGTATGTGTGATCATGTACAGGTGTGTGGGAAATGTGTGCTTGTGTAGTATATTGTGTGTTTGGGTGCATTGAGAAAAAAAGTTAATAAAAATTAGTAGATTAAACACCAAGCAAAATAGAAGCTAAGTATCAATCATATACATTGTCTGGAATTTAATTTATAAATGCCAAAGAAATTGTATAAAAGGAAACATTGTTTCACTGAAATTTAAGGATAAATTTGATCATGTACATACAATACAAGAGAAAACCGAAGTATAATGATTAAATGAACAACTTACTTTTGTCCAAGTCGAAGATTGTAGGGAACGAACATCAAACGTTCAATCTTCGATGCTCTAGTCGATTCCTTTTTTTGAATGGATTTGTTCAAAAACACACCAATTCCTCTCACATCTCGATGAGCTACAAGTTTGGCTCAACACTCGAATAGCCAACTTTTTTAGATTTGGCGTGCTGATTCCGTAAATTGACCACCATTCATCTACATTTGAATCATATAATAATTATGGCTTATAAATTTAAATAATAATTTTCTTTGAAATTTAGATGTTCACCTGGAAGCATTAGATGACGATTATTTGTAGCAGAGTTCATTACAAAATCACCTTCTACATTCTTGTAAAATTTTATCTCTTTTGTAAGACTACTAGTCCAATCTGTATCTTCGTTGGAATATTTCTCAATTACTTATAAAATAGCCGAATGACAAGAATAGTGTTTCTCCATCATCGCCACATTATATTGATATTGAGGATTAAAACAGAAACCAGCAGAATGTAGACTTCTATGCAATTGTTTATCCCACTGACTTTCCATTATGTTGATAAAAGGCTCTATAATCTTTTTGTTCCGCACGAATCGTTTTATCATATCTTTTCTTGCATTGTGGATTGCAGCATACAAATATCCCATTATGGGTCTCTCATCACTATTGACGAGTCTAAGAACGCGAATAAGTGGTTCGGTTATACTAACAATCAAAAAGCATTCCTTCCAAAATGTCAGATCAAAAACATGATTAACAAACTGTTTCCCCTTTATATCTTTTGCATGCGATGATGCTTTCCAATATTGACTAGTCACCATGGCCAAAAGTTCATCTTTGTGACTTAAAATACTTTGTAAAGCAACAAAGTTTGTCGCAAATCTAGTCCGAGCCGGACGAAGTAAATTTCTCCCATTTGTGAATCTTCGCATTAGAGATAAAACGGAACAATGATTATACATAAACTTTATTATCTTTGAAGTTTGATCTACAGCATTGGAGACTCATTCAAGTTTCCCAATATCACTAAACACTAAATTCAAGCAATGTGCGGCACATGGAGACCATGAAATAGCAGGAAATTCCTTCTCAATTAATCTTCCAGCAGCTACATAGTTTGCCGCATTGTCGGTTACTACTTGCATAATATTTTTAGCTCCTACTAATAAAATAACTTCTTTAAATAGGCCAAAAAGCATTAGACGGTTTTAGAAGCTGTTGACGTATCAACGAATTTCAAGAATAATGTACCTATATTGCAACGGCCTGATATTTTCAACCATTCACATACGCACATGTCGGACTTGAATTGCTCAAAACATCAGATTGTTAATTGGAAATTTGGCAAAACTGAACATATACAGTAAATAAATCAATCACAGAATCACAGACATAGAGTAATCCAATAATACGCAGTGGAATAAATAAATAGTAGTTCATGAAGCTACTATACAAACATCAGAGTTAGAAATAAAATACAATGGAATATCTCAAGTATAGTGAAGTCTCCAATACGAATTGATGACTTCTCTGAACCAATCAACTGGAAAAGCTGAAAGCTGAATCGATAGTTGGATCTATAAACGAAGCTCCAAACTCCAAAGGTAAGTCTCGATTGCTGTATCACTTAGTCTGACCCAAGCATAAAGCAAAACACAAAACACTCGATTTATGATTAACATTCTTATATCAATAAATCCAACTCAAGTGAAATATCAACTGAAATATAATTAAATTAAAGGATATTTGGGATAACCATCCTCTAAGGATCCATGAAACTATCTACAATTTAGAAATATACACTATAACACCGTGGTCATTTCAAACTAATTCATACTTCAAAACCAAAAATAGCATTTCCATTTCAAATAGATCTATTTCCCAAAATGGTATGTATATATTAAATAATTTATAAAGTAAGGTATTTGCAATTTCCTCAAAAATCAACTCGACTTTCCCACTCAAATTAATTCAACCTCAATTTATCAATTTCCATTCAATTTAGTTTTTTAATAGCAAATTAAAATTATATTGATTTCGAATACAGATCTGAATCACAATTTTTCCATTTTATTTCCAGTATATTTCAAAGCTTTAATATTCAGCATTTTGAAGTTAAATTTAACAGTTTTCTACAGATCTCGATTTAACCTCATATTTTTTTTAGTTTTGAAATATTCACTTAATAAACTCAGTATTATTAAATAACCTTAATTTACCCTTAGTTTAAATATTCCTTCCGATTTGTTTAAACTTGAAATATCATTTAATCACTTTAAATCAAAAAAATCAACTTATAAAATCAAATCTTAAACTTCAAATTCAATAGTTCAAATCGATTCAATTAAGTAAAATTCTTAATTAGATACAATTTTACTTAATTCAACTTTATCTTCCTTAACTAATACAAATCCTTGAAAATCTATTCAAAGATATAATACTTAGACATATTATATTAATTAAATCAAACTTTATTAGATTAAAGTTTATTATTAAATCTACTTTATATAAAAACTTAAAGATTTTTGCAATATTAAATAAAACCATATATATATATATATATATATATATATATTCCCTTTCCAAATCATAGAAATCATTTTTTTAAATTATTTATATATAGATCAATGGTGTCTGTATATAATTTCCTATCCTATGGTCAAGTGATATGGATATTTATCATTTCAATCCGTAATTTAAATATATACGGGTAGATATCATTTCCACCCGCAATCCCAAATTCAATTCAAATAAAAAACGCTTGGGTCTATCATTTCAACCCATAACGTAATTCTCCTATTCTAAAGTTCGTTCGGGTATGTATAATTTCAACCCATAGTGAATTATATGCTAACACGGAACATGCAGAGTGATAACAGATATGACAATAATAATAACAGGCATATATCGTCAATAACAATATAATATAAATAACATGATATGGTGTCATATCCCATAAGTGAACAATTACATATAAATGCATATCATATATATAACAATTTAAATAATTAACAGTTAAATTTTAGCAACAAATTTCAATTGTCGTTCCAATTGAAATCAAATTTAATAAATAAAAGAACGTTAATCGTGAGTGATTGCTCACCTTTCGATGCTAGAGAGAATAGAAAATGAAATTGAGTTACGAATTCCAAAGCAACGCTAGATAGACACAATTCGATGAAGAAAACAGGCACGACGAACAAGCTGATAAATAGAAAAATCGGTGAAAATAAATCAGAATCAATCTTGATAGAGACAGAAATAAAATATACGTTGCATTATTATTATTAATTTCAAATCAATATTAATTTAAACACATATTAAATTAAATATATATGTATTTCAAAATCATTTCTTTTAAATAAAAACACATATAAAACAACATATATTTACATAGTAAAATTTGAAATAAATAAATGGTCCTTTTTTCTCTAATGGCCTCTCCCCCTTGTCCTTTTTCTTCCTCTTTCCCGAATCTCTCTTCCTCCACCATCCCTCCGTACTGTCCTAGCCATGCTTCCTTTTCCTCTATCGTACCTCAGCCTCCTGATCCTCCTCCGTCTCCTCCACATCTTGTCAAATGTCCTCCCCGTCTTGTCATCTATCCTCCACTCCTACCAACACCCTCTCCGGTTCCTTTATCTTGCCCTTCATCTTCTTCTCCCTCTCAACCTCCTTCTATTCCTTCTTCACAAGTCGTTCCTTGGTGCTCACTGTTCAAGTCCAGACCACGTAATGCAGGGAAATTCATCCCGATGAATTTTCCTCTCGTTTATGATGGGGAAGCTCTTGTTCCTCCTTCTGAAGTTATTCAGGCTAGAAATGATGTATGGGGCCGGTATCTAGTTGGCTTCTTCCTCGACAATCCCCTACCGTATCTTGTTGTGCTGAATCATCTTAAGAAAGTTTGGAAGCTCAAAGGCTTCATTCAAGTTAAGTCTGATGGGAACTTGTTCCTCTTCAATCTGACCTCTGATGAGGATAGAAGGAAGATAATCCAGGAAGACCCTATAGTAATGAGGAACAAGTTGTTTATTGTTAAAGAGTGGGATCCCTCCATTGGCAATAGTGTCAGTACCATAAAATCTGTTCCAGTGTGGTTAAAGCTGTCTAATATTCCCCTCTACTGTTGGTCACATTTAGGCATAAACTGGTTGACAACAAGACTTCGACGATTCCTCTGTATGGATGAATCAACTGAAAAGCTAGACAGGATTGGGTATGCAAAGTGTTTGGTTGAGGTTACTGCTTTGTTTGATTTACCTGAGTCATTCTTGGCGAAGTTGTTGGATGGGTCGATGCAAGTGGTGAAGGTTGAATATTTGTGGAAACCAAAGATTTGTAGGAGTTGGAAGGAGTTTGGGCATGATAAACAAGATTGCTTGGTACATAATAATATGAGTGGTAAGATAGAGGTAGCTTTAAGTAAAGAACATACTGGAGTTGGTAAGTCTGATATCATGAATAATAATGATTCAAGAAATGTTAATGATGAAAAGGTTACAGGAAGGAAAGGTGGGTGGAGAAGGGTTACTTTCAGGAAGGAAAGGTTTGGTAATTTTGATAAAAGGAAAGGGATTGAAAAAGAAAATAGAAACAACCAAAGAAAGTGACATCTGTGGCAGGGTAATCAGTAGTGGTGGAATCAGTAGTCGTGCCCGATGATGACCCCATTATTTCTCGAGTACATCCAGTGCAGAGTGAGGTTTTACTCGAAGCAATCATGAATCCTAATCCGTTTAATATTTTACAGTGTTCTGGTATTGGTGAAGAATCAGACTTGAAATTAAGCTCCAATTTAGAGGAAGGTGAACTTGATCCTACATTTCTTCTGGCAGATAAATTTAATTCCTCACAGTATCTCTCTAAAAACGACAAAGCATCAAGTCATGGTCATAATGTTCAAAGCTACATGGAAGGTGATGGATCAGCCATTGATATTAGTAGTACTACTGAACAACCACCTTCTAATATACAAGTTTCCCATGCAAAGGTGACACCCAGTCCAAACCCTATGCTATCTATTGAGCTAGAATTCATGCAAAGCATTGAAAAATCCGTCCAAGTTCTCTTTCAATCCTCAACAACCAATCTGCCTCCACTTCAGAAAACCAACCTTTCTACTTCTTCTTCCATCCCCATTGCCTTCCCATATATATTCAAAGGATCCATCCCTGGTTGGGTCTCACCACCAGCTGATCCTCCCTCTGTCATCCACACATCTGCTAAGTCTCCTCACTTTCTGCTAAGCTCAAGTCAGTTAGAGAAGATCCTCCTTCAACAAGGAGTAGGGCAGGAGTGTCTCATCTTTCATTGTAGTTTTCAATGATGAATAAGATCGCTGCTTGGAATATAAGGGGTGCCCATAATTTTGGGAAACTTTATCATGTTAAATCCTTAATCCATGACCATAATATCAAAAATTTTACCATTTTGGAAACCAAGCTCTCTCTTCCATTAACTATCAGAGCTGCAAACTATATTAATCCAACCTAGGATTTCAATCACAATTTGACGGATGCCCCTTATGGACGTATCCTTGTTTTTCATGATCCCTTAGTTTTCTCTCTCACTCAAATTCTCTCTTCCACGCAAATGATTCATTTCCATGCCCTTTTTCTGCCTAATCAGCTTTCTTTTTATATAACCTTCATTTATGCGTATAATACCGTTGCCATGCGGCAACCTCTTCTCAGTACACTCCCTACATTACGGCAATCCTCCCATCCATTGCTTGTGTTGGGGGATTTCAATTGTTGCTTGAATTTATCTGATAAGTTTGGGGGTCTTCCTCTGTTGCCAAGGGATATTGCTCCATTAAACATCTCAATGACTGATTCTGATCTTCTCCTTGTTGTTCATTCTGGTGTACCATTTTCTTGGAACAATGGAAGTCGATCTGGCTTACGTACATTCTCCAATATTGACCATACCTTCTGCAACGCTGCTGCCTTCTCTCTCTGGCCTTCCCTCTTTTCCTTCATGCCTCATCCAATCTTATCTGATCATTCCCCTCTTATTCTTTCTCTTTCTAATACGTCAATTAGAGGAAAGAGGGCTTTTAACTTTTATAATGCTTGGGTTTCAGACCCTGAATATATTAATATCATTTCTACTGCTTGGTCTATTATTATTCATGGCAACCCAATGTTTGTTCTCTACAGGAAGCTAAAGGCAACAAGGAATGCTCTTCGTCAATGGGCTCATGAAAAATTCGAGGATGGTTCTCTCCAAATCAAGAATATCAAGGTTCAATTGAAACATGCTCAGGTGATGCTTAATGAGAACCCATCCAATCCTGTCCATGCTCAGAATGAATCCATGCTTTTTCACCAGCTCAATGATGCTCTTAATGTTGAAGCTAGTATGAGGAAGCAGCAGTATCATCAGAAATGGGTTTTTGAGGGGGGCAGGATTACTAAGTTCTTCCATGCTTCTATCAAAGTCAAGCGTGCTAGAGATCGTATTGCCACACTATGGGATGATACTGGGGTCCTTCTTAACTCTGATGAGGATATTGACAGGTATCTCCTTCAATCTTTCTCTGATCATCTTGGTAACACCACAAACTTTATTCCCGACCTTGATAAGCTCAATAACGTCCCCCTTCCCAAGATTCAAGATGAAATGAAAGAAATGCTTGTTGCAAAAGTGACTAACCTTGAAATAAAGAATGCTTTATTTTCTATGAATTCTAGCTCCTGTGGCGGGCCAGATGGCTTTAACCTGGTGTTCTTCAAGACTAGCTGGAATGTCATTTGTTTTGACTTTTATGCTGCCGTTCATAACTTCTTTGACAAATTTAAGCTGTTGAGAGAAGTAAACGAAACTAATCTTGTCCTCATCCCGAAGGTTAGACCTGTTTTAAATGCTACTTCCTTTAGACCTATATCTTGCTGTAACGTTGTTTATAAATGTATATCTAAAATTCTTGCTTCAAGGCTTTTCCAAGTTCTGTCTTCTATTATTTCGACAAACCAAACTGCTTTCGTTCCTAATAGATACATTCTTGACAATGTTATGATGGCTCATGAGTTAATTAATGGTTATGGTAGGAGTCAGTTCTCTCCTCGTGCTATGGTGAAGCTAGATATTAGTAATGCCTATGATAGCATTCATTGGTCTTCAATTGTTCGAATAATGTCTACTATGGGATTTCCTAAAGCCTTTATGGCCTGGGTGTACGAATGCATTTCTAGTCCCACTTATTCCCTCTGCTACAATGGGAAAACAACGGGGTACTTCATAGGAAAACAAGGGGTGAGGCAAGGGGACCCTATATCATCATACTTATTCATTATTGTCATGGAGGCTCTCTCCATCATACTATCCTCCAAGTTTGATGATAAAAGTATTTTATATCACCCTAAATGTCAATCCCTTCGTATATCATCCCTTTTTTTTGCTGATGATATCATGATTTTCACTAAGCCTACTGATAGTTCCATTATTCAAATTCTTGACACTGTGCACACCTTCTACTTAGCCACTGGTCTCAAGATAAACACCTCTAAATCTCAGATTCTTATTGCTAGAATTGATAACATTGATAGGGTGAGGATTGAGGTTTTGTCTGGTCTTCAATCTATGGATAATAATATGACCTATTTAGGTCTTCCTCTGTGCACTTCGAGGGTTACCGAAACTGCTTGTCTACCCCTATTTGATAGGATCACTAATACGCTAAATTCTTGATCTACTAAGTTTCTTTCAATGGCGTGAAGACTTGTTCTCATCAAAGCAGTGTGCTTTTCTACGACTGTTTATTGGGCCAGAAGCTTCATTCTTCCTTCCAAGCTCCTTCACATGATCAGAGCTGCAATGATGAGATTCTTATGGACTGGAACTATTCATAATAGGAAGCTAATTCCTGCTCCCTTCTCTTCTTTGGAAAGGCCTATAAGTAAAGGGGGCCTTGGTATAATAAACATTAAACTTTGGAATATTGCTGCTGTGAGTGCTCATGTCAATGCCATCTTGGTTAAGAATGATAGCCAGTGGGTGAAGTGGACATGGAGATATCACATTAAGGATAAAGACTTTTGGTCAATGGAGGTCTCTCAGGGTAGTAGTTGGATATGGAGGAAAATATTGGGTATTAGAAATTTGCTTCTCCCCCTGATTAAATTCAATTTGTCTCCTTCCAGTTCTGTGAACTTTTGGACGGACCCTTGGATAAGCTATGGTTGTGTCTTATCTCGAATGTTATATAAGCAGGATCAGGTTCAATCTATGATTGGATTCAATGCTAGGGCTGTTAATTTTATTGCTCATGGGAAATTGCTCGTTCCACATTCTAGTAATCAGACTATTAACACTCAATCGAGAAATTTGGCACAGCACAATGTTATCATCACTGATGAGGAGGCTCTTTCTTGGAGGGGAAAGACTCACTGCATCAGTGCAGTATATGATCTCCTTGCCAAGGTTGAGGAAATGCCTGTTTCCCTATGGGCTAAAGTTTCTTGGACTTCGTATTCATCTAGCTCTGACAATCTTTTGTTATGGAAGGTCGTTAACAATGCTTTGATGACCTAGGATAGGCTTGTGGCTGTTGGAATGGACATGGATAATCTGTGTGCCTTCTGCAATATAACTCCTGAATCAGTTGAGCATATTTTCTTTGAGTGTAGTTATCTTATTAATTTGTGGTCAAGTCTCATGCAAAAGGTTGGGGTTATTGGCATTATGGGTGTCTCCAATTCTGACTGGATAATACTTCGTAAGGCTACAAGGTGGAGATCCAGTAGATGGGACATTGTCTTCTATGTCCTTAAAATATACATAAGAAATGTTTGGATGGAGAGGAATAAACGGTGCTTTCACAAGGTAGCTCTTCCTGCTCTGTCTATGTGGCAGAATATGATGAGAGAGAATAAAAATTGTATTCATGCATCTGGGCATTGCTTCTCCCCCCATCAGCCTGATTTTTGGAGGTAGCTCTCTGATTTCTCGTGCTGTAGTTTCTTTGTGCATCGGCCTGTGCATGCTCTTCTGCTGTGGTTTTCTTGTTCTTTCCTCTTTTTCATGTTGCTATGGTGTTTTTCTCTGTCTTGTGTTATTGTAGTATAGTGATGTCGTTTTCCTGTTTTTTTATGTTTTTGTTATGTGATGTGTTGTAGTTTTCCTTTCTTTTGGACTGGCACATATTTTTTTGTGTCTCTCCTTGTGTGTTTTCTCCTTGCTTTTTCCGTCTCAATAAAATCTGGTAGGGGCCCCGTCAACCTCGCTGTCTATTCAATTTTTTTTTAAAATAAATGAATATATATACTCATAACGACAAACAACATATTACATGTATATATATATGACATACGCAAAATCTTATATAAACTACATATATATACATTCTATTTTAAAAAGATACTCATATATATAAACTGATAGGCAGCTATATAAAACTAACTTACATATCAAATTATTCAGTATTAAACATGTATGTTACCAGAACTGATACACTGTATGTTACGAACAAATACACTATAATATATGTTTTAAAAATGTAAATTATTAAAATATCTATATTAGCATATTTCATTATATTGTAAACAGTATACCAATATAGTAACACAAAATTTACATCACCTATATTATCACATACAGTTAATAAAACTTTCATTATTAAATTTTATATACTATATAACATATAAGTATCAGTTTATATAAAATCATATATATAACTATTGTATAACATGACCTTTAAAAAAACAGAGACTAGTATAATATAATCTTTAAAACAAACAAACTAGTATATAAACAACTTTAAATTTTCTATAAATTTTAAAACTGTACAATAGAGGACACATATATATACTTAACTTATGCAATCAAACTATAAATATAACTATAGCTAGTAATACCCAGTATAATATAAACTAACATAATAAAAAAAATATGTATTAGTAAGCAAAATAACTTGTATTGCCTGCTTTATAAGAATACACACATATATACTTCAGAACATAACTGGTATAATATAATGTATATTAACATACCATTAATAATCGAAATCAGCAAAATAAAAATAAAAATTTTAAACAATTAAAGTAAAATGTATATATATATATATATATATATAAATTAAAATTAGTATTTAAAACACATTTGAAAAATAAAAAACTCTAGATATTAAAACCAGTATTCATTAAACATGTGTATTGGGATCAATATATTTGTAAATTATATTAAAAAAAGGAATCAAAGACTAAAAGCCAATGTATATATATATAACACGCGACCCAGAAAATGTAAAACAACTAATATGTAACTGTATACTTTATATATAAAAATGTAATAAAAGAGCTGTAGGAAAGGTAAACCATATGAAGTAATTTTGAAAGCTATGGGAAAATTTGTACTTAAATAGTAATATATATATTTTACTATCAACGGTCTTTAAACTTAAAAAAACAAGAAAGAAGAACAAGAAAATACAAAGAAAAAAAATATATGTGCGGCCATTACCTTCAGGAAGAAGCACGTGCGAGAAGATGAAGGCATATGAGATGCGGATGAAATTGTGTATGTGGGTTTTTTTATTTAACATAGGCTTGCGTTGATATAGTGTATGAAAGGCAAGAAATAAATGATTTGAAACGGCAGAGGAATTATAGGATTTCATTCCTATTAGATACAAATAAGCAAAAGGCAAGTGTAAAAGAGATGAAATAATTTACACATAAAGTGCAAGGCAAAAATTTTCATTCCTTTTAAAATGCAAGGCTGATGATTTTAACAGCTAAGGTAAGAAATCAAAAGTGTACGCACTAGAGAGGCAATAATTAAATTGAAACGTACGCCCAAAATTTATAACAAAGTAACGTACTTTGAATTTATTTGTTTCGTATTTATTTAGTAAAATATATGCTAAAGCATATTTCAGAAGATAACGTATAATTTATATAACGCCAAATAATTTAAACAAGAACAGATATAAAACGTACCAAATAAACGTATAATTAAATAGCTATTTACACATTATTTATTTCTTAATTTAAAATTTGATTTTTTACATCCATTTGATGTGTTTATTAGTTTACTAAGAAAATGGACGTATATGCGTGTAAAAGAAACGTATAGATTTATTTCTTTTTACATATTTAAGTAATATAACCAATTTAAAAGAAATAAAATTGAAACAAATGTTGTACAAACATATACAATTTAAATAAAATATTTGGAAGTTAAAATTTAAATTTTAAAATTTCAGTTAAAGTTAAACTTTAACCCAACATCAAAATTATAGAAATTGTTTGTATTTATCTCACTTTGGGCAAATGATTTATAATCAATACAAGAAATTTCTAAAATTCAAATTTTTACGAAATCAAACACCAAAGTTTTAAAGAAGATGAATAAAACTACAAAATTCAATTAAATATGTAAATAAAACCATTCAAAATTATTAAAATTTTATGGGTCGAAATTATTAAAATTTTACGGGTCATTACACTCTCCCCCACTCAAAACTTTTCGTCCCCGAAAAGGAAGGAGGTAGGTGAATAGAACAACCGGAAATAAAAGTAGATTGAAAGTAAAGATTTAAACAATTAATTTGAGATCATATTAAAAATTTACTTGAAATATTCATTTGAAAGCTTCATTTGCAATTCAATTATCTTTAATACTTTAAAACTTTTCAAAACCCATTTGTAAAATTTCTTGCTTCCTTTATAAATACCCTTTATATGTTTAAATAACACCTTTATAAATATATGAAAATTGTTCAAAAACAATTATTTACATCATTAGTTATAATTACAAATAAGCTATTGAAACATTAAATCCATAATTCATAAATTTATTAATTTATCTCAGGATACTTTTCAAATATTATCAATAAATTAATAATCATTTTCTTTAAATATGTTTTATTTAATCAATAACTTCTAAAATATTAATAACACTATTAATTTACTATTAAACCATGTAGTATATAAATAAACAATAATTTAAAAAGGATATACTCAAAAAGGGAAAAGAAGGTAGATTCGGAAAACAGAATATGGGTGAATAAATAAGCATAGCAGATAGGGTAGATTCAAAAGAATAGTATCTGGCACGAATAGTTAATTAAAATCATAATAATTTCAATTTCAAATATTAATACAAAATTTCTTTGTTGGAAATACTTTTATATCGAAACCAAATTTTCCTTTCAAAAATACATGTATAACTCGATGTTTCAACAAGTTGTCCTCGTTCTTGCAGACTCTGGCCATGGTTGATCAGGCGCAAAGCTAGAATTCTCCAAGTGCTTAGTAGACCAGTTTCAACACCCGGTGAAAATACTAAAAAACATTCAAAACCGATATGAAAAGTACAATCCAAACAAATCACCTGGATCGCAGGACATATAACAATGGTTACCCTTGGATCCCCCAGGAAACATCCATATCCTTTAAGCAATCGCTGCCTTGCGAATTTCGCCATGATAACCAAAACTGTGTACCACAGGATACATAACAATGTTTACGCCTAGATCCCCCAAGAAACATCCATACCCTTTAAGCAATCTCTTCCTTGCGGATTTCGCCACCACAACAAACTGTAGACCGTAGGATACATAACAATGGTTACGCCTGGATCCCCAGGAAACATCCATACCCTTTAAGCAATCTCTACCTTGCGGATTATGCTACCCAAAAAAATGACCACGGGTCACACCATGGTAAGACACTTGAGTATCACATCCGAAAAACCAAAATTAGAGAGAATAATATCGATAGAATGAATCCACAATGTAGCCACAAAGCGGATATCAAGCAGAAGGCACTTTCCATATCTTTACTTCGAAAATATATATATAGTACCTTTCAAATCCATTTAAAATATTGTACATATATAAAGTCCATTATATAAGATTTCATTTTCAAATCAAATACTTTCCAAAATTAAGGGTATATCAAATCATACTTATGTATACTTCGACTATATAAGATTACACCTTTCAAATTGAGTACCTTTCCAAATCAATAGTTTTCAAATCAACTTCATACTAATACAAATCAATTTTTATATAAGTTCAATAACTCCCAAATCAAGTATTTAGTCAATCAAGGTCCTCAATTTAAATTTGTTTCAATATCAGTTCGGTTTCGAAATCATATACGCTTTCACCAAATTTCTTCCAATTTAAATATCTTCAGTTTCAAAGTTTCCAAGTTAATAGGTTTAAAAAGTCATCCTCGTTTCCAAATCAACTTAATTTATGTCCAACAAATTCATTTTCAAAATCATCATATAAATACTGGGTTTAAATTCCAATCTATTTTCGAAACCAATAATTTTCTCAAAATCAATTGTACCCAAAATGATTACCATTTTAAAACACTCCCTTTTTAAACCTTTAAACTATTTATTTCTATCCAAAAGATCAATTTACCTTTCAAACTATTTAAAAATAAATTTTATTCAAAATAATCCAAACTAAATTCCTTATCAGTATAATTCAAAATAGTCTTATTCATTTACTTAACAAAACAGTTTCAACTCATTTACCTAATCGAATGATTTATATTTTTCCAGGATTACTTAGCTTTGAAAATTAAATCTCGATTTGGAAGTGCTCGAACCTTTAAAAATAGTCGAATAAACCAAATTTTCAAATCCAAGAGTTGGAAATCAGCAACAAATCAATAAATAAATTCCAATAGATAAGGTTATAGTAAAACAATCTAAAACTCGAGGACTGAACACCGGCTTACTTTAAATCATTTCAAATATATATATATACATATATCTTTCGAATATCAAACCGTACTTCAAAATATGAATCAAAATTTGTTTCACAAAATCGCTTGCATAGAAAAGCTACTAGAGTGGCCTCTCCCCCACTCTGAAACTCGAAAATCAATGTCGATGATGCGTGCACTCATCACCGAAATTATTCTCCAGCGACATAAGTGAGTTTTGGACTTCTATTTTCTTAAAACTTCTTTGAAACTTCTTTGAAATCATTAAAACTCGTTTGAGTCATTTGAAACACTTCTTATTCAAAAAATACTTTCAAATTGTATTATTATATATTTTCAAAAATCTTAAAACCAATTTCAAAACACCAGAATTCAATCTCTCAAATTTCAAATTAAAACCATTCAGTTATAAATCATTTTTATATAAAAAAATTTATTATAAAATTTTCAAAATCCAAATCCTTTCAAAACTCCGAATTCTCGTTTTTAAAAGGTATACAATCCTTATCGAAAACATTTTCACATTTATATATGGGATAAAATCATACTTATCAAAATAATGATTTCGATATATAAAACAATTTCAAAATACAAACATACTCGATTTTTCAAAGGGTGATTCAAGGATGGATTTCAAAACAAAGATAGAGATTCAAAGTAGAGGAACTCTAATCAAATAGAATTCTGATTCGAAGATAGGCTCGATCGAAGATGAGGTAATTAAATTTTAAAATAGAAGATGGGCATACTTATATAAATCGCGTGCGACCTTAACCAGGTCAACCGTGACTTCAGGAATATGATTGACGTGGAATCTTAAGGCAAATCGACATTTAACCGCTAGAGATAGAATTCGGCATAACAAGAGATAGCAACATCTAAACCGAGGGTATAGAAGTCTCCGATGAATTAATGCCAATTGTAAAGGAGTTTCACCCCCTTTACAAATCATTCAGTGGAGGGATACTCCAGAATCAAAAGAATATAAATAGGGAGAGACAAGAATGAATTTTGGAACCATACGGAACGTTCCAAAGTTCAAAGGAAATCGAGTCAAAAGAAAGAGATTAGACTAGAATGAAAGTGATTCTGTAAGTAAATTTACCATATATGCTAAGTTTTCCTAGAGCCAAAGCTCTGATACCAACTTTAACGACCGGACATTTTCAACCATTCGCATCCACACATGTCGGACTTGAATTGCTCAAAATATCTGATTGTTAATTTAAAATTTGGCAAAACTGAACATATACAGTAAATAAATCAGTCACAGAATCACAGACAAAGAGTAGTCCAAAAATACGCAGCGGAATAAATAAATAGTAGTTCATGAAGCTAATATACAAACATCAGACTTAGAAATAAAATACAATGGAATATCTCAATTACAGTGAAGTCTCCAATACGAACCGATGACTTCTCTGAACCAATCAACTGGAAAAGCTGAAAGCTGAATCGATAGTTGGATCTCAAAACGAAGCTCCAAACTCCAAAGGTGAGTCTCGAATGCTGTATCACTCAGTTTGACCCGAGCATAAAGCAAAACACAAACACTTGAGTCAGGATTAACATTCTTATATTAATAAATCCAACTCAAGTGAAATATCAACTGAAATATAATTAACTTAAAGGATGCTTGGGATAACCATCCTCTAAGGATCCATAGAACTATCTACAATGTAGAAATATACACTATAATACCGTGGTCATTTCAAATTAATTCATACTTCAAAACTAAAAATATCATTTCCATTTCAAATAGATCTATTGCCCAAAATGGTATGTATATATTAAATAATTTATAAAGTAAGGTATTTGCAATTTGCTCAAAAATCAACTCGACTTTCCCACTCAAATTAATTCAATCTCAATTTATCAATTTCCATTCAATTCAGTTTTCTAAATAACAAATTAAAATTATATCGATTTCGAATACAGATCTGAATCACGATTTTTCCATTTAATTTCCAGTATATTTCAAAGCTTTAATATTTAGCATTTTGAAGTTAAATTTAACGGTTTTCTACATATCTCGATTTAACCTCATATTTTTTTAGTCTTTAAATTAAACTCGGTATTATTAAATAACCTTAATTTACCCTTAGATTAAATACCTCTTCCGATTTGTTTAAACTTGAAATATCATTTAATCACTTTAAATAAAAAAATCAACTTATAAAATCAAATCTTAAACTTCAAATTCAATAGTTCAAATCGATTTAATTAAGTAGAATTCTTAATTAGATACAATTTTACTTAATTTAACTTCATCTTCCTTAACTTATGAAAATACTTGAAAATCTATTCAAAGATATAATACTTAGACATACCATATTAAATAAATCAAACTTTATTAGATTAAATTTTATTATTAAATCTACTTTATATGAAAACTTAAAGATATTTCCAATATTAAACAAAACCATATATATTCCCTTTCAAAATCATAGAAATTTTTTTTTTAAATATTTATATATAGACCAACGGTGTCTGTATATAATTTCCTATCCTATGGTCAACTGACACAGATATTTATCATTTCAATCCGTAATTTAAATATATACGGGTAGATATCATTTCAACCCGCAATCCCAAATTCAATTCAAATGAAAAACGCTTGGGTCTATCATTTCAACTCGTAACATAATTCTCCTATTCTAAAGTCCATTCGGGTATGTATCATTTCAACCCATAGTGAATTATATGCTAACAGAGAACATGCAGAGTGGTAACAGATATGACAATAATAATAACAGGCATATATCATCAATAACAATATAATATGAACAACAGGATATGGTGTCATATCCCATAGATGAACAATTACATATAAATGCGTATCATATATATAACAATTTAAACAATTAACAGTTAAATTTTAGCAACATATTTAAATTGTCGTTCCAATTGAAATCAAATTTAATAAAAAAAGAACGTTAATCGTGAGTGATTGCTCACCGTTCGATGCTAGAGAGAATAGAAAATGAAGTTGAGTTACGAATTCCAAAGCAACGCTAGATAGACACGACTCGATGAAGAAAACAAGCACGACTAACAAGCTGATAAATGGGAAAATCGACGATAGAGACAGAAACGAAATATACGTTGCATTATTATTATTGATTTCAAATCAATATTAATTTAAACACGTATTAAATTAAATATATCTGTATTTCGAAATCATTGCTTTTAAATAAAAACATATATAAAACAACATATATTTACATATTAAAATT
Organism: Allium cepa; assembly: GCA_030765085.1. Classification (NCBI taxonomy): domain Eukaryota; kingdom Viridiplantae; phylum Streptophyta; class Magnoliopsida; order Asparagales; family Amaryllidaceae; genus Allium; species Allium cepa. The sequence continues at coordinate 564,363,134 of CM060939.1, forward strand.
TGAAATAAATGAATATATATACTCATAACGATAAACAACATATTACATGTATATATATAACATACACAAAATCTTATATAAACTACATATATATATATATACACATTCTATTTTAAAACGATACTCATATATATAAACTGATAGGAAGCTATATATAACTAACTTACATATCAAATTATTCAGTATTAAACATGTATGTTACCAGAACTAATACAGTGTATGTTATACGAACAAATACACTATATTATATGCTTTAAAAATGTAAGTTATTAAAATATCTATATTAACATATTTCATTATATTGTAATCAGCATACCAATATAGTAACACAAAATTTACTTCACCTATACTATCACATACAGTTAACAAAACTTTCATTATTAAATTTTATATACTATACAACATATAACTATCAGTTTATATAAAATAATATATATAACTATTGTATAACATAACCTTTAAAAAAATTAGAGACTAGTATAATATAATCTTTAAAACAAACAAACTAGTACATAAACAACTTTAAAATTTTTATAAACTTTAAAACTGTACAATAGAGGACACATATATACTAACTTATGCAATCAAACTATAAATATAACTATAGCTAGTAATACCCAGTATAATATAAACTAACATAATAATATAAAACTACATATTAGTAATAAAAATAACTTGTATCGCCTGCTTTATAAGAATACACACATATAAACATCAGAACATAACTGGCACAATATAATGTATATTAACACAACATTAATAACCAAAATCAGCAAAACAAAATATAAATTTTTTAAAAAATTAAAGTAAAAGATATATATATATATTAAAATTAGTATTTAAAACACATTTTAAAAGTCAAAATCTCTAGATATTAAAATCAGTATTCATTAAACATGTGTATTGGGACCTATATATTTGTAAATTATATATAAAAAAGGAATCAAAGACTAAAACCCAATGTATATATATAACACGCGACCCAGAAAATGTAAAACAGCTAATATATAACTGTACACTTTATATATAAAAATGTAATAAAAGAGCTGTAGGAAAGGTAAACCATATGAAGTAATTTTGAAAGCTATGGGAAAATTTGTACTTAAATATATATATATATATATATATATATATATATATATATATATATTACTATCAACAGTCTTTAAACTTAAAAAAAGAACAAGAAAATACAAAAAAAAAATGTGTGGCCATTACCTTCAGGAAGAAGCATGTGCGAGAAGATGAAGGCAATATGAGATTCAGATGAAATTGTGTACGTGGATTTTTGTATTTAACATAGGCTTGCATTGAATTGCTGTACGAAAGACAAGAAATAAATGATTTGAAACGGTAGAGGAATTATCGGATTTCATTCCTATTAAATACAAATAAGCAAAAGGCAAGTGTAAAAGAGATGAAATAATTTACGCGTGAAGTGTAAGGTAAGATTTTTCATTCCTTTTAAAATGCACGGCTGATGATTTTAGCAGCTAAGGTAAGAAATCAAAAGTGTGTGCATTAGTGAGGCAATAATTAAATCGAAACGTACGCCCAAAATTTATAATAAAGTAACGTACTTTGAATTTACTTATTTCGTATTTATTTAGTAAAATATATGCTAAAGAATATTTCAGAAGATAACGTGTAACGACCCTGACTCGAGTCCTCACCCCAATTCCCTGAGTAACGCTTCGAGTTGCCCCCTTCTTCCCCAAACTATCAACCTGACACACAACCAACGTGCACGTGCACGGCCAGAATCGCCATCGTTGGTCGGAGCTGCAGCCATCCACGAGTCGACCACCATTCCCCAAAACACCACAAATACCCAGAATCTGAAAAGATTTAAAAACGAGAATCGAGACATTTTGACCCAATAACTCATCAGGACCTCATCGGAAAAACGCCTTGCGCCACCTCCTCTAACCGTCAGCGGTCACCGAACTTGGACCGAAGCTCCACCATCGTGCTACGCCCCGATCTGCACCTGAGGCACGCAGTCCGATCAACCTATGATGGCGCAACACCATCATTTCTATCGTGAATAAGAATGGGTTCCTAAACCCTACTTTGATCTCCAATCAAAGATTCAATGATTTATAAATTTAGCTAGTATTTTTCTTGTGATCTCGAACATTAAATCTTGCTGCCATAACGAACTCGATACCTATAATTTCTTAGATCACCAGAATTTGGAAAAACTACATTTTTCAGATCATCCCAAATATCTCGGTGAAAGGCTAATGAAAATTCTGGATTTTAGTTTCAAAAATCATTATTTTTAGAGGGGATTCAAATCATATTACTGAAATTAAAATCTGTAGAGTTCGAATTTTTTTGCAAAAATCAAGTGGTGACTGCATTTAATAAATTCCTAGAGAAAAACTATGTGACTTTGCCTTAATTTATTTCTGGAACATAATGTTGGGTTAAACCATACATTAACTTGTTTTATAATCCATTCTTTTTAGAAGAAATGAGGGAGAGAGGGATTTGGGTTTGATATAATTTACCCTGTAAACCAGAGTTTAGATGAAACTGTGTTTTTCATAATTTCCAGTAAACAAGAAAATTGCAACTTGCTTTGATTTATTATTGAAATGTAGTACAGGGTTAAACAACTTTTTTTTACTGTTTACTATCATTTCCAGTAACAAAGAGGGGAGAGAGAGATTTGGGTTTTAATATGTTTTACTTTGTAAACTTGATAATTAAATGTAACTCAGTTTCCAGTAAAAAAAAACTGTATGATCTAGCTTCAATTTGTTACTGGAACACAATGCAGTGTTACAACATACTTTATCTTGTTTTACAATTCATTTTTCATAAGGAATAAGGGGAAGGGTTTCTAGTTTTGGCATGGTTTATACTGTAAACCATAGTGTGTAACGTCCCGCCTTTTTGCACGCTTTAAATCGACGATAAACCACACATGTCAGACTTAAAACATACAAAAGGGTGGATTGTTATGGGGTAAATAAGAAAGACAGAGAAGAAAAAAACTAAACAGAATCTCACAGCGGAAGGATAAAATATAATAATCAATATACAGTTCATAAAACTGTTTACAAAACATTTGATTCTTCTTCATACAATAAATATTAGAGTTCACATACCAATAAATATCAATGCAGCAGAATACAGTGTGTAGTGGAACCATATAATATATAATAATAATAATAATAATAATAATAATAATAATAATAATGAAATCTTTGTCTTTGTCCTCCAGAAATAAAGTCTTCGATCCTGAAATGCTCGGACTGACCCGAGCGAATTGAAAAGACAAAACACTCGAGTCAGAACTTGTAACGACCCAAAATTTAACCACTTCAAAATATAACATTTAAAGTGAATTTAAATATAAAATATAAGACGTTTTATGATTCAAATAATATTAGATAGGATTTGGAAGTAGAAACAAACGTAAAAATAGTAACATTTGCCTATATCGACAAAAGTGACAAAATCCTGATTTTACAAAAGTAAGTTTCAATGGTTAAATAAATTATTTTAATTTATTTATGAGTGTTTATGTTTTTAAATGACATTATACAAATTTATTTTTAAATTTGGTTTACATAAATAAATAGCTTAAATAAAACGTCAAAAATATGACCGTAAAACATTTTGTAAAAAATCAATGTTTTGTTGATTTAAAGTTGTCGCAACGTTGTTGCACCTTTTATGTATACAATTTAATAAATATGGTAACATATAAAGATAGTTAACAATTAACTAAGCAAGGTTACTTTTAGTAATCACACTTAGAAAATTCTAGAAAGTAATTAGCAAAAGTAAACTAAAGAAGACAAAATACATGTCACATCAAAAGTGACATAAAGTAAAGAGAAGTGACATAAAGTAAAGTAATCATTCTTATTCTTTACTTAACTTTAAAGTATTTGAATTTTAAAAGTGTGATGTGATGTGGATGGTAAGTTTTGAATTAAATAAGTTTACTTAATTCTTAAGGAAGGTTATTTAAGTAAAAACACAAATCTATATTTTATTCTCAAATATTTTCTATAAATACATACCCACTTTCTCACTTTCTTTCACACTTCTTCTTCTCAAAATTTCAAGCTTCTTCTTACCTCCTTTAATGGCTTCCAACCTTAACAAAGTTATGCCAAAATAATTCTAAAAAAATAAAGTAAAGAAAATATCAACAAAACACCGTCCGAACCACTTCAAACTCCTCCTCTTTCCTCACATTGCTTACACCCCCTCTTCCTCCATTTGGCCGAGCACTCTTAGCCTTCTCCAAGCTAAGGCAAGCCATCTAAGTCGAAGCGCTCAAGGAATCATAAGCTTAAAACGTCAAGTAGCGAAGCTATAGCCAATTTTCCGTTCACCAAAACCAAACAAAGTGAGAACTCCTAATTTATATGTATATATTTGGTTATGATGTTATGATATGTTTATTTGGATGTTAATAATGATGTTTTATAAGTGTTTGAAAAAGAAAGCAACCACCTTTAAGTCATTTGCAAAAGTTAGTAAGCAAATTTGTACATAAATGTGAATTATGTGACATTGTAATAAAAAATGTTGTTAAATTGATATGCAAGTTCATATGACATTTTAGAATATGTTAAAATGATTATAAATATTGTTTTGGATGTTTATTAGTTGTATATTGAATGTATATGTTGAAACAAGTCACGGATTTACACGACGTAAAATCACATGGAAATCACTTTCCAAAAGAAATGAAATGTGATATGGAATCATTTATACCTTCAAAAATGTTTGAAAATACATTAGAAATGATTCCTAAGTGTTTAAACTTGTTTCGACAAAGTTTGGATATGAATCTCAAAATACGAAAAAAATTTGACGCGTCGCGTAACGGTAGTTCGCGTTTTCGCGTCAAAAGGTTCAAACGAACATACGAAGTGGAATATAGTTCGGAATTCTTCGAAGTAAGAATCTTCCGAATCCTTATACCCATATCTTTCATAGAAAAATGAAAAAATCAAGATTTCATCTTGTATATTTAGAGATATGGCAAAATCAATTTTCAAGAAAAATCCAGTTTTTGCACTAAATGACCAAAGTTGGAAGTTGATAAAATAATCGTTTTAAAAATATGGAATAAAATCTAAAAATCTTTTAAAATGTCTTAAAAGTGATTTAAGTTGAAAAGATGAATTTATAAATGATATAAAAGTTGTTTTGAAGAATATAGCTTTTAAAGCACTTTTTGCAACACTTTCTACAACGCTTTTTAATAACTTTTGAAATAAAGTTTGAAACTTAACAATGCTTTCTTAAATCCTTAGTAAATGTTTTTAAATGAATAATAAAGCATTTCAAAATAAATTTGAACAATTTAACGTTGTTTCAAAAATGGTTAAACAAATAGTTAAGTGATTTAGAAAGGGAAAATGAGTATGCGGAAACGACTAGTACATGTGTCCCGCCTGTGAGATCTAAAAGTGGAAACAAGGTGTGTAACTAAGGTTAGGGATGGAGCAACCAGTGCCCTGAACTTACCTGGCCTCAGTTTTCTCTTTTAGGCGAGGGGTGGAACATATCGAAAGGAAAGCCCGGATGCTCAACTTGGATTTTATAGAAATAATCTTCTTATACTCATTATTAAAATCCGAAGAGGGAACTTGTCCTATTCGTGGAATTTAAAAGGTGATCTCACTGTTATTCCGCCCATAGCACTTGTTGAATACGGAAGTTGATTTTGGATAAAAGTAGAATGATTTCTATAATCCTATTTTCTCAAAAGATACTCTTTAAAAATGATTTGAGAAATATTCAAAAAAGAGGTTTAAATGATTCCGTATTCACTAAAAGAATATTTTGAAAATATATATCTCTCGAAGATATTTTGGTAAGGAAATGAATGAATTGAAAAACAAGCACCTAATTACATCATTTTTATCGATGATTGGATTTCGAAGGAACCGGAGTCGGATTTGGATAATTCCTATCCGAAAACCACTTCAAACCAATGTATACGTTCGTACGTGAAGACATGTTGAAGATGGTGATTGAAGACCGTGGATCTTCCTAGCGTGAAGACTTCTTGTTGACTTGCTCTGGGTAGCTCCCGAGTTATATATAGCAGTGGTCTCCTCGTGATAGAGATTTTGCGGATTGCAAGGGCTTCTCGCCTAGTAATGGCCGAGGAAAGTACCTTCGGTTTGTCCTGTTCCTGGACAACTTGTATGGACGTTTGTCTGACGTTGCATTTCTAAAGATTACGTACATTGGTTTTTACAAACGTACATCAGTGGTGGCGGAGAAGGCAACTTCTCTTAGCTTAACACCCTCCTTGAGACATACAAGCTCAAGGGTTGTATTTTTGTGGAAGGCAATTAGTAGTTAACGGAAATGGCAATGTGGCATTCAAAGATGTGATATGTGCTTTGTGAAAAGGTAATCGTAGCCTTAAGCCTCATCAAACCGGAAATGACCGAAACAGGATTAGATGCAGCAGGGCTATGTGGGTCATTCCCATTAGGGTATGATCATCCCCTTCTAGATATATTTCTTCCCGCTATGACGTTCGGGATGTTAATTAATGTGGTGTATGGAAAACGAGCGCTCGGTTAAAGGTCGGCAACGACCGGGGGATGACATATTCGGTACTATCTAGTTACAGAGGTAGGCCGGTCTTGTGTTGGTAGAGGGCAGATGTTCTGTGCCTCGGGACATCCATCTAGAGGTGTACCCATTTCGGAAGGTAGATCCTGCGCCTGGTCATTTGTATGGAAACCCATTCTCCAATAAGAACCTGCGGTTTTGTTTGTATTGGCGTAATGAATAGCCTCGAAATGCTATATGGGTAACCATTTCGGCTAAGATTAATAAGTTTATTTGAAAATGTTTTCAAAGAATGTCATTAGAAATAATATCCCTAAATTTTGCGTACTAAAGAGTTTTGGTTATCATAAGGTAAAAACCCGTTCCGTGTTTATGTGCGGCGTGGTCTTATGAGATACCTTTTTGTTTCCAAAATATCGTACTTTGAGTTCTCACACCAGTCCCATGACTGACCCGGAGTTTGTTTTTCCCTTTAAACTCTGGGTGCCCTATTTTTCGGGCAGCCGTATAGTCAGGATACCTTAGGAGCATTTTGGAGCATGCTGGGGAGCATTTTGGACAAGTCTTTTGGAGCTATGAAGCTGAAGTACCTTATGTAGTTATCTACCCATTTTCCGCTGTGTTATGTAGTATGTATTTCTAGCATATGTACGGATAGACAGTTATAACTATCCCGCTAAATTTGTATTAGACTCTGATCATTATGTATAATTATAAATGTTGAATACGATGTGAGATTCTATTATTCTGTTATCTTCTATCTTTATTTTCTTTTACACCCCTGATAATCTGCCTCCCCGGCACTTGGATTTACGGCACGTGAATACCGTGGATGTATTAGCGTCGATTTCTGAGGGTCGAGGAGACGGGTCGTCACATTTGGTATCAGAGCTGAAGGTTAAGCGAGAACCTTGGCTTTGTTGGGGTATGACTCATTAGAGATAGGGTTAGTAACGCCCTAGAATGAGTTTAGTCTGAGAGTGCGCATAATTAAAACTTTTAATTTGAATAAGTAGATTCATAATGTACCGCATTCCCTAAGATATCTCGTCTATATATCCTAAAGATCTTTTTCCTACTATATACAGATAGTAGAAAATGAGTGGAAGAAGAGTACGAGGTAGGGGAGGAAGTAATGCCACAAATGGTCACACTCCCGCAGCTACCGTAGTCGAGGAAGTAGTAGTTCCGGTACAACCCCAAATTAACTTTGCAACTTTATGCAAGAACTACACCAGCCTGGGTGGTAAACCTTTCAAAGGAACAGAAACCATCATTGAAGTACAAGCTTGGATCCGCTCTTGTGAAAGAATTTTCAAAGGACTGAATATTGGAGATGAGCAGAAGAGATTCTTAGCTTCTTGGCAGCTACAAGATGGAGCTCTAGTTTGGTGGGAATCTATTACTCAGAATGAGTCAGAAGATGATTTCTCTTGGGAACGATTCAAAGAAGTTCTGGGGGAGCAGTATATGCCAGAAGCAGGAAAATCCCGTCTTTATCGAAATTTCATGGATTTTAAACAGGAGGAGGAAATGTCGTTTGAGGAGTATGCTAACAAGTTTAACGAATTATCTCGTTTTGGGCCTGGATTGATAGATACGCCCCTAAAAAAGAATGAAAAGCTTATTTCTGGAATGAAGAATCAATACCATGTCAGAATGACTGGGCATGTGAAAGAACCATATATAGACTTAATAGACATGGGATACAGATATGAAGCTTTGGATAAGATAGATCCACCTGTTGTACAAGGTAGCAACAGCAATAACTGGAAGAAGAGGAAGTTCAATGGCAAGAAGAAATGGCAGGGAAAACCAAAAGAAGGATCTCAGGAGAACCGCTTTAAAGACATCACTTGTAATAATTGTAAGAAGAAAGGCCATTTTGCGAAGAATTGTTGGGGTCCCAAAGCTCAGAGTGTTGCCTCTCCGGTGGCTCAGAATTATCTCTGCTATAATTGTCATAAACCAGGGCACCTGATTAAGGATTGTCCCCTAATGAAGAAAGGAGAACAAGCCAAAGTTTATGCTATCAAGGATGAGCCTTCAACTTCCAAAGATGTGAAGGGCAAAGGAGTGTTGGAAGGTAATATTTTTATCAAAGATGTTTTAGTTAGAATATTATTTGATACCGGAGCTTCTCATAGTTTTATTTCTAAAACGACTGTAGAAGAATTAGAACTTGAACCTAAAATTGTTGACGAACCTATCTGTGTAACGAATCCTATAGGAGGTTCCACTAGTCTTTGTATGCTCTGTGAAAAAGTCCCAATTTCCTATCCTCCCCATCACTTTCCTTTCGATCTTTTCGTCTTAGATTTTATTGGATTCGAAATTTTACTTGGTATGGATTGGTTAACTAAAAATGAAGCTATTCTAGATTGTTTGAAAAGAATAGTTGTAGTGAAGACAAAGTTAGGGAAACTCATAGAAATACCTTGTGAAGGTCCTAGTCCAAGAAGGGATAGTTTTCTTTATGCTTTAGATACATCCCAGACAGGATTAGAAACAATACCCGTTGTTAAAGAATTTACAGATGTCTTTGAGGAAGTAAAAAGTTTACCCCCACATCGAGAAATCGAATTTCGTATCGATTTAGTTCCTGGTGCAATGCCAATTAAACAACAAGATAGAAGGATGGCTCCGAAAGAAAGGAATGAGTTGAATAATCAAACCCAAGAGCTATTAAAGAAAGGACTGATAAGACCCAGCCGTTCAAGTTGGGGATCGGCGGTAGTTTTTGTTGCTAAGTCAGATGGATCTTTGAGACTGTGTGTAGACTATCGAGATCTAAATAAGCAAACCATTAAGAACAAGTATCCTCTACCCCGAATAGACGACTTATTTGACCAGTTACATGGAGCTCGAGTTTTCTCTAAAATGGACCTAGCTACAGGATTCCATCAGTTAAGGATCGCAGAAGATTGCATCCATTTAACTGCATTCAAAGGTCCAAATACTTTCTATGAGTGGTTGATTATGCCTTTTGGGCTGACTAATGCACCTGCTTATTTTGTCGACCTTATGAATAGAGTGTTTAGAGATGTGCTAAACAAATTCGTGTTAGTCTTTATCGATGATATCCTCATCTACTCAAAGACAGAAGAAGAACACGTAAGGCATCTAGAAGCTGTGTTGGAAATATTGAGAAATAATGTGCTTAAAGCCAAATTCTCAAAGTGCCATTTTTGGGAGAGAGAGGTAAGATTCCTTGGACATATAATATCAAGGGATGGAATTTCAGTAGATCCAGGGAAAGTTGCAGCTATTCAAGATTGGAAGCAGCCACAAACTCCTAAAGAGATTCGTAGCTTCTTAGGGTTGGCAGGATATTACAGAAGATTCGTTCAAGACTTCTCTAAAATTGCCTATCACCTAACGAAGTTGACAATGAAGGATGCTAAATTTATCTGGACTCCTAAGTGTGAAGAAGCATTCCAAGAACTTAAGAAGAGATTGACAACTGCTCCAGTTTTAGCAATTATAAATGGGAATAGTGGATTGACCGTTTATACAGATGCTTGTGGAGAAGGAGTTGGTGCAGTTTTAATGCAAGATGGGAAGGTGATTGCTTATGCAAGTAGACAGCTGAAGACGCATGAGAAGAATTATGCAACACACGACTTAGAATTATTAGCCGTTGTGTTCGCACTAAAGATATGGAGACATTATTTGCTGGGTAAGAATCTTTCATAGTTTATTTCGATAAAACTTTGAATTGACCTTAGTAAATAATATTCCATCTTTTAGGTGAAAAATTCGAACTCTTCACGGACCATAAATCTTTGAAGTATCTTTTCACCCAGAAGGATTTGAACATGAGACAGCAACGCTGGCTAGAATTTCTCGCGTCATATGATCTAGATATTCTATATACACCCGGGAAAGCCAACGTAGTAGCTGATGCATTGAGTAGGAAGTTAGCTACTATTTCTTATTTGGTGGTAACTCCAACTCTCCTAGAAAAGATCGCCAACAAACAAAAAGAGGATCTATTTCTCAAGGAGATCGTTAGGAATATACATCACGGATATAATTCAAGCTTTAAAATAGACAACCATGGAGTACTGCGGTTAAATGGAAGAATTTGTGTTCCAGATGTTGGAAATCTTAAGCAAGAAGTATTAGCTGAATGTCACACAGCCAAACTTAGCGTTCATCCAGGGATTCATAAGATGTACAAGGACATGAAGCGTACATTTTGGTGGAAAAGTATGAAGAGGGACATATCTATCTATGTCAGCCGGTGTGAAAATTGCCAAAGAATCAAAAGCGATCAACAGAAGACAGCCGGATTACTTCAACCTCTGGAGATTCCAGCTTGGAAGTGGGATCAAATATCCATGGATTTCATTGATGGCTTACCCCGAACAAGGAAAGGAAATGAAGGCATTTGGGTTATCATAGACCGATTAACCAAAAGTGCACACTTTATTCCAGTTAAGCCAACAAGAACTGCAGCAAGCCTTGCAGATATATATATGAGGGAGATTGTCCGATTGCATGGAGTTCCAAGCAGCATAGTTAGCGATCGTGATCCAATCTTCACTAGTCAGTTTTGGGAAGCACTACAGACAGCTTTGGGAACGAAGCTGAGTATAAGCACTGCATATCACCCCCAAACTGATGGACAGACGGAAAGAGTCAACCGTGTTTTAGAAGATCTTTTGAGAGCATGTATTCTAGACTTTGGAGGCTCGTGGGAGAATCATTTGCATTTAGTAGAGTTCTCCTATAATAATAGCTATCAAGCTAGTATCAGCATGGCACCGTATGAAGCTTTGTATGGCCGTCCATGTAAATCGCCAGCATGTTGGATAGAAACCGGAGATCGGTTAGTGCTTGGCCCAGATATGATACGAGAAGCTTCAGAGAAAGTTGATATGATTAGAAAGAAGCTAAAAGAAGCCCAAAGTAGACAAAAGAGTTATGCAGACCGAAGACGTAGAAATCTAGAATTCTCAGTTGGAGATTCAGTCTTTTTGAAAGTCTCTCCAATGAGAGGAGTAGTAAGATTTGGAAGAGCTGGGAAGTTAGCACCTCGATATATTGGACCTTTTCCCATTCTTGAACGAATTGGCCCACTAGCTTATCGAGTACAATTGCCTGAAAGATTGTCTGGTGTACATAATGTTTTTCACGTATCGCATTTGCGGAAGCATATATATGACCCAGAACAAATCATAGAAACAGCTGCTCAGGATGACTTGGAGTTAGAACCAAACTTAGCAGTTATTAGAAGACCCATTCGAATCGTGGATCAAGATGAGAAACGATTAAGAAGGAAAGTTGTAAGATTGGTAAAAGTTCAGTGGAGCGGGGATGCTGATGATTGCACATGGGAAACCGAAGATAGAATGAGGAAAGCATATCCCGAGTTTAGGATCGATGTATAGACTTTATCTATCATTTGAGTGTACTCACCGCATGTGGTGTAATCACTTATTCCATCTTATCGAATATATATATATTTCCTTTTGAGCTATTTTCTTCTTATCTAATTTCGAGGACGAAATCCTTTTAAGTAGGGGAGAATGTAACGACCCAAAATTTAACCACTTCAAAATATAACATTTAAAGTGAATTTAAATATAAAATATAAGACGTTTTATGATTCAAATAATATTAGATAGGATTTGGAAGTAGAAACAAACGTAAAAATAGTAACATTTGCCTATATCGACAAAAGTGACAAAATCCTGATTTTACAAAAGTAAGTTTCAATGGTTAAATAAATTATTTTAATTTATTTATGAGTGTTTATGTTTTTAAATGACATTATACAAATTTATTTTTAAATTTGGTTTACATAAATAAATAGCTTAAATAAAACGTCAAAAATATGACCGTAAAACATTTTGTAAAAAATCAATGTTTTGTTGATTTAAAGTTGTCGCAACGTTGTTGCACCTTTTATGTATACAATTTAATAAATATGGTAACATATAAAGATAGTTAACAATTAACTAAACAAGGTTACTTTTAGTAATCACACTTAGAAAATTCTAGAAAGTAATTAGCAAAAGTAAACTAAAGAAGACAAAATACATGTCACATCAAAAGTGACATAAAGTAAAGAGAAGTGACATAAAGTAAAGTAATCATTCTTATTCTTTACTTAACTTTAAAGTATTTGAATTTTAAAAGTGTGATGTGATGTGGATGGTAAGTTTTGAATTAAATAAGTTTACTTAATTCTTAAGGAAGGTTATTTAAGTAAAAACACAAATCTATATTTTATTCTCAAATATTTTCTATAAATACATACCCACTTTCTCACTTTCTTTCACACTTCTTCTTCTCAAAATTTCAAGCTTCTTCTTACCTCCTTTAATGGCTTCCAACCTTAACAAAGTTATGCCAAAATAATTCTAAAAAAATAAAGTAAAGAAAATATCAACAAAACACCGTCCGAACCACTTCAAACTCCTCCTCTTTCCTCACATTGCTTACACCCCCTCTTCCTCCATTTGGCCGAGCACTCTTAGCCTTCTCCAAGCTAAGGCAAGCCATCTAAGTCGAAGCGCTCAAGGAATCATAAGCTTAAAACGTCAAGTAGCGAAGCTATAGCCAATTTTCCGTTCACCAAAACCAAACAAAGTGAGAACTCCTAATTTATATGTATATATTTGGTTATGATGTTATGATATGTTTATTTGGATGTTAATAATGATGTTTTATAAGTGTTTGAAAAAGAAAGCAACCACCTTTAAGTCATTTGCAAAAGTTAGTAAGCAAATTTGTACATAAATGTGAATTATGTGACATTGTAATAAAAAATGTTGTTAAATTGATATGCAAGTTCATATGACATTTTAGAATATGTTAAAATGATTATAAATATTGTTTTGGATGTTTATTAGTTGTATATTGAATGTATATGTTGAAACAAGTCACGGATTTACACGACGTAAAATCACATGGAAATCACTTTCCAAAAGAAATGAAATGTGATATGGAATCATTTATACCTTCAAAAATGTTTGAAAATACATTAGAAATGATTCCTAAGTGTTTAAACTTGTTTCGACAAAGTTTGGATATGAATCTCAAAATACGAAAAAAATTTGACGCGTCGCGTAACGGTAGTTCGCGTTTTCGCGTCAAAAGGTTCAAACGAACATACGAAGTGGAATATAGTTCGGAATTCTTCGAAGTAAGAATCTTCCGAATCCTTATACCCATATCTTTCATAGAAAAATGAAAAAATCAAGATTTCATCTTGTATATTTAGAGATATGGCAAAATCAATTTTCAAGAAAAATCCAGTTTTTGCACTAAATGACCAAAGTTGGAAGTTGATAAAATAATCGTTTTAAAAATATGGAATAAAATCTAAAAATCTTTTAAAATGTCTTAAAAGTGATTTAAGTTGAAAAGATGAATTTATAAATGATATAAAAGTTGTTTTGAAGAATATAGCTTTTAAAGCACTTTTTGCAACACTTTCTACAACGCTTTTTAATAACTTTTGAAATAAAGTTTGAAACTTAACAATGCTTTCTTAAATCCTTAGTAAATGTTTTTAAATGAATAATAAAGCATTTCAAAATAAATTTGAACAATTTAACGTTGTTTCAAAAATGGTTAAACAAATAGTTAAGTGATTTAGAAAGGGAAAATGAGTATGCGGAAACGACTAGTACATGTGTCCCGCCTGTGAGATCTAAAAGTGGAAACAAGGTGTGTAACTAAGGTTAGGGATGGAGCAACCAGTGCCCTGAACTTACCTGGCCTCAGTTTTCTCTTTTAGGCGAGGGGTGGAACATATCGAAAGGAAAGCCCGGATGCTCAACTTGGATTTTATAGAAATAATCTTCTTATACTCATTATTAAAATCCGAAGAGGGAACTTGTCCTATTCGTGGAATTTAAAAGGTGATCTCACTGTTATTCCGCCCATAGCACTTGTTGAATACGGAAGTTGATTTTGGATAAAAGTAGAATGATTTCTATAATCCTATTTTCTCAAAAGATACTCTTTAAAAATGATTTGAGAAATATTCAAAAAAGAGGTTTAAATGATTCCGTATTCACTAAAAGAATATTTTGAAAATATATATCTCTCGAAGATATTTTGGTAAGGAAATGAATGAATTGAAAAACAAGCACCTAATTACATCATTTTTATCGATGATTGGATTTCGAAGGAACCGGAGTCGGATTTGGATAATTCCTATCCGAAAACCACTTCAAACCAATGTATACGTTCGTACGTGAAGACATGTTGAAGATGGTGATTGAAGACCGTGGATCTTCCTAGCGTGAAGACTGCTTGTTGACTTGCTCTGGGTAGCTCCCGAGTTATATATAGCAGTGGTCTCCTCGTGATAGAGATTTTGCGGATTGCAAGGGCTTCTCGCCTAGTAATGGCCGAGGAAAGTACCTTCGGTTTGTCCTGTTCCTGGACAACTTGTATGGACGTTTGTCTGACGTTGCATTTCTAAAGATTACGTACATTGGTTTTTACAAACGTACATCAGTGGTGGCGGAGAAGGCAACTTCTCTTAGCTTAACACCCTCCTTGAGACATACAAGCTCAAGGGTTGTATTTTTGTGGAAGGCAATTAGTAGTTAACGGAAATGGCAATGTGGCATTCAAAGATGTGATATGTGCTTTGTGAAAAGGTAATCGTAGCCTTAAGCCTCATCAAACCGGAAATGACCGAAACAGGATTAGATGCAGCAGGGCTATGTGGGTCATTCCCATTAGGGTATGATCATCCCCTTCTAGATATATTTCTTCCCGCTATGACGTTCGGGATGTTAATTAATGTGGTGTATGGAAAACGAGCGCTCGGTTAAAGGTCGGCAACGACCGGGGGATGACATATTCGGTACTATCTAGTTACAGAGGTAGGCCGGTCTTGTGTTGGTAGAGGGCAGATGTTCTGTGCCTCGGGACATCCATCTAGAGGTGTACCCATTTCGGAAGGTAGATCCTGCGCCTGGTCATTTGTATGGAAACCCATTCTCCAATAAGAACCTGCGGTTTTGTTTGTATTGGCGTAATGAATAGCCTCGAAATGCTATATGGGTAACCATTTCGGCTAAGATTAATAAGTTTATTTGAAAATGTTTTCAAAGAATGTCATTAGAAATAATATCCCTAAATTTTGCGTACTAAAGAGTTTTGGTTATCATAAGGTAAAAACCCGTTCCGTGTTTATGTGCGGCGTGGTCTTATGAGATACCTTTTTGTTTCCAAAATATCGTACTTTGAGTTCTCACACCAGTCCCATGACTGACCCGGAGTTTGTTTTTCCCTTTAAACTCTGGGTGCCCTATTTTTCGGGCAGCCGTATAGTCAGGATACCTTAGGAGCATTTTGGAGCATGCTGGGGAGCATTTTGGACAAGTCTTTTGGAGCTATGAAGCTGAAGTACCTTATGTAGTTATCTACCCATTTTCCGCTGTGTTATGTAGTATGTATTTCTAGCATATGTACGGATAGACAGTTATAACTATCCCGCTAAATTTGTATTAGACTCTGATCATTATGTATAATTATAAATGTTGAATACGATGTGAGATTCTATTATTCTGTTATCTTCTATCTTTATTTTCTTTTACACCCCTGATAATCTGCCTCCCCGGCACTTGGATTTACGGCACGTGAATACCGTGGATGTATTAGCGTCGATTTCTGAGGGTCGAGGAGACGGGTCGTCACAGAACTAAAAGATCTTATGTAAGTCAAATCAACAGAAATAATTATGAGTGCAGTAACTCAAGAGATGTTCGAGATTTACATCTCCTAAGGATCCGTTAAACTATTTACTATGTAGTATATTTCGCTATTATAATAGTGTCTAATCAGTAAAATAAACTTACTTTAAAATAGCGTTAGCGGGTGACCCGGTATTCCCCTTAACACATAATATATTCACATAGTCTATACAGTACCGTAATCTCCCCCATACCGGGCGTCGTCAGAGGGCACTCCATAGGTATGGTACAAAACAAAATCGTATAAGGCACGCTAGGGTAGGTGACACGGCATAACTAGGCAATGCCAGGGTAGATATACCAATTACGCTTCTGGGTCGGTGGTAACGCATAGCCGCAGCTACCGCCCACCTCGAGCCACACCCCCAAATCAAAGAAATCGAAAGTGGCCACCGAAAAATCCAAAGTCAGAGTAGAATAGCGAAGGGATGTGTCCGATAAAAGGGGCTACCTTCTTAACCCGTCAATTGCTCCTGTTTTAGCCACCTTATGCCAACTCACGTGAGTTGGGTCCACGTATTTACCTCAAAGGAATCGCCGCCGCCATCCTACTTCATTCTGGAATCTCCACCGCGTACACGGTTGTTAAAGTGGTTTTCGGAGTTAGCAGAGATTATGACAACTTCCGATCCCGGTCTCTTCAACAACCAAATGTTCTTATAACACCACGGTCATTTTCAAAAATAGTTTGTACTTTTAAACCAGAATAAAATATCCATTTCAAAACTATATAAATACGATATCATTTCTATTTTAAAGCCCAAATCAATATGATATCATTTTTATTTCAACTATATCCTTTTTCAAAAATCATAGTACTTTCAAATATATATACCTTAAACCCATAGCTTTGAAACATAATTTTCAATACTAAAATGATTTAATAATAAACTTCTTTATAAAGTAAATTAGTTTTTAATTTCTCAAATCAATTCCAAATACAGATTTGAATTCCGAAATAAACCATTTAAATTTCCATATATTTCAAAGTTTCAAATATTTCAAAATTTCAAAACTAAATTTTTAATTCATATATATATATATATATATATATATAAATATATATGTATGTATATATATGTAAAAATTCCTTTTACTATTATTTAGTTATGAAATACTTGCTTAATAAATCTAGTATCCTTTAAATAAAACTTCTAAATTCAATAATTGAATATTCCTCAATTTATTTAGACTAGACATATTCACTTAAATCATGTTAAACCCGAATTTAGTTATAACACCATATTCCTTTTAAATTTAAATTTCAATAAGATCTTAATTAAATAAAATCTCAAATCAATTTCAAACTATCTTCTCAACTTTGATTTATAAAATCAATATAACTCTATATTAGAATATAATTTAAGTAAATACTTATCCATAATATTTTTTTTATAAAATCAACTTTATTATTACTTCATACTTTAAACAATTTTATACATAGCTTAGGACCAAGAATTTGACTATATATAAAATGACCTTTATCAAATATCCGAAGTCAATATCTCATAAAACCATATATATATATTTCTTTACAAAACCATAAAAAAAATATTTCAAAAATAATTTTATATATATATATATACCATGGCGCCTGTATAAAATTTTCTATCCTATGGTCAAGTGATACGGATATTTATCATTTCAATCCGCAATTTAAAATAAAAATACGGTTGTATATCATTTCAAACCGCAATCCCGAATGAGATGAAAATGCATAATAACTTGCAGTTTATAACAATATACAATACATCATCCATTCATTCAATATCATCCATCAACCCTTTATCAAAATCATCATCAAATTCAACAATACATCAATATATAACAGGTAATAAATAACAGGCATTTACTTGCAGTTTATTATGCAAAATAAATTAACTGATAATTTAATTGATAGTTATATGCACAATAAATTAACCAATAATTTAACTATCATTTTATATGTAATAATAAATTTGACTAGAAATTTAACTGGTAGTTTATATGTAATAATGAATTAAATAACAAGTAAATTAAATGAATGCAATTTAACGGAGATAATGATGAAGTATATGCCAAACTGCTATAAATAAATTTTTAAACACATCATAAATCAATTTAACAAACATAAGAAATCTTAAAAGTTGTAAGTGGGTTAAAACACTCACCTTTTGAATTTAATTTGGATTCAAATCCAATTTAAACCCAAAATTTGACAGTCTCCAAATCCGTCCAGACCAATGCCAAAATATCCAAAATTTTATTACGATCCTAATAAAAAAAATCATGCATGAAACTAAGTTCGTATGTGGGAGATATTCGAATTAAAAGTTTTGAAATCAAAATTAATTGAAACAGAAAAAACTCTCACCCACACTCAACATGCCACATCACTGCCTTCTCACCTATGCGCACGCGATTCTCGGCTATAGGAAAAACATGGCACTCACGCAACCGTGCCGCCGTACCTCGCGTCCACCCTTGCGCTCGCAACCAGCCACGAAGCGTTCGAAACGGCGCCTCCATCTCCAGCCCCCTTCTACACGACAGAGCTCCCTCACAGCCACTAACGCGTGGATCCAAAAGCCGGCTGCCATCACTGATTTAGGGTTTTCGAAACCCTAATTTGCAATTTCCGACGCCTTACGCCAATCTAGGCCTCACGACCACCACCATCGCGCTCCCGAAGCCGAGCCTAACAAAACCCCTCTCCCAATTTCATCGATTAGCGACGAATTTAAAACCACTATTTTCGGCTTTGACTGCGATTTCTAATCAATCCGATCACTCTCTCGAAAAAAGAACAGCAGACATAGCTTCGTGTCATTGAGATCTTTGATATATAATTTTTTTCAAAATTTTCTGAGGACTTTGGAATTTATGCTTTGGATTTGATTTGTAATTGGATCTGGATCTAGAGTTTATTTGTCTACCACTGAAGATGAGAGAGTTGAGATGTACATACAGACAAATGAGAATTAGGGAGGTTAGGGTTTATAATGGGATATTTATAGAGAAAGTTGAAATAGGATGGATCGGGTAAGATAGATGTACGCGCTAACGACAAAGTGGCCCAAAAAGCCTGTTATGTCCCCGGAACAAAATTGGATCAACCCATATATCAAAATAGGTGTTTAAAAATATTTTAAATGCGATGGAAAAGGTTTCAGGTTCAAATTGCATCGTATGAAGAAGTTATGCTAAAATTAATATTTTTCAAATTGATTTCAACTGATTTCAATTTCATAAATTTCAAGGCGTTTCGAGTCCGTATGATCAAACGACAAGCCCGATCGCTACGAAACTTGAAATCTAATAATAATTCACCGTTAAGGATCTGATGAAACTGGTTTCGTCGAAATCCTACTCAGTGGCCAAAATGACTATTTTTATATTAATTATATGAATTAAAAATAAGTTAATTAAATCAAATCTACAATTCAACTTTAATTATTTGCAAATTTTGTCAGTTTGGATTACTTGGTAAATTTAGAATCCTTTAAACAACTTTCTACCTCAATTTATCATTGAAAATTTTTCACAATTTACAATATTAAATTACATTTTCAATTTATCCAGTGATTAAAACTTAAATTCCCAAGGAATTTATTTATCTGGTTTTTAAATCCTGTTAATTACTCCATTATCTCTAAGTAAATAAATTAACATTTTTTTCATGGTTTATTATATTGTTATTCTCAATTCTCATCTTAAACTCCTTTAACGTAATATTTAAACATTTAATTTCAATTTATTGCAATAAACCAATTATCCTAATTTATTCAAATAAATAAACAAATCTTGATTACCGTTCTTATTATTCAAAAAAATCGTTATCCTATAAACATATTTAACATTTAGTTACATTACCCTGATACTTTCCGTTTCACCTTTATTCGTATTATCTATTTTATTTCCACTAATTATGTAATAACTGCAAAATTCAATCCTATTGAAATTTGTCAATTTCACCCATAAATCTAGATTTTTAAATCCAATAATTAATTTACGTGGGATCCATTCTTTATTACATCGATTATTGCTTTAATTTACATTAACCAAATGTTAAATTAAGATTTATTGTAATCGATTACAAAAATTTTATTTGATACAATAATTAAACAAGCAACCTATATTAATTACATTTATGAGTTCGTTACTTATCAAACCAGATTTATAATTCCATATCCAACGCTAAATTTTTTCCATTACATTAATATATGCCTATTTAGATTTAATTTGAATGAATATTATATTTTTAAATGTGTACTTCTTATCAATTTGAACACATAAATTAAGGTTTTTAAATACTTTACATTTTATTAATTACTTTACATACTTTATGTATTAATTACCCAATTAACATAATTTGAACTTATTTCCTAATCCACCAATTACTTCTTGAAATAAATTTACGCTTCTATTAATTTATATTCACACTTCCATTACTATATTAAAAATAATTAAAGTAACTTTTGTTATCAATATCAACATTATAATTACTTAACTTTTAAATGAACTTTATTCCCTGTGACGACCTGGAATATTGAGCAATATCAATTTAATAATCTTTGATAATAATTAAATTAATTTGATTATTTTACCTTATAAATTGATAAGTTAAAATTATTTTAAAAGATAATAATAATAATTTGATAATATCTATTAATATTTTTCTTAGCAATATAAAATAGGCAGGTTTAATTCTTTTGAAAACTAATAATATTTTAATTTGGGAATATTTATTTTAGCAATTTAAAATTGGTAATATTTATTTTTCCAAAAATTAATCAAAATATTTTTCTTATATATATATATTGATATATCTTGTAAATAGGAAGTTTTTAATGTAAAAAAAAACTATATATTCAAATTATAATATATATGAATGTACATATTGTGATTTGAAATTTGTTTTAAAATTTAATATAGTAATTTTCAAATCTAATGTTAAAATGTTTTTCCAATTGAAATGTGTATATATATTTGTATATATTATAAATAGGAAAAAAATATTGATTTAAATTTAATAAGTGTTTTCAAACTTTATTATATATATAATTTGTAATTTGAAATGTTAATTTGACTTAATACTCTTGAAATGGATATTTGAGATTTAAATTTTAATAACAAAGTTGAATTAAATTTTAAGTTCACTTTCAATTGTTTCAATATTCTTTCATTTTAATTTTAACATAAGATAAGTTTGTTTTAAAAAATTTATATAAAGAGTTAAAATAAATTTCTCAAATTTATAAACATATAATATATTGATTTGATCAAAATAGAAGTTATTTGAATTCACATGAATATTTATTAAAAGATAAGTATACATTTTATAATCACATAAATTTTACATTCACAATTTAAATAGATTATTAAAAAGAGAAAATAACATTTAAAATATTAATTAAACATTAAAAACATTTGTTAAACATTAATAAAACATTAAATTACACTTGTAAATATATTAATATTTGTTAATGACACTTGTAAATCTTTGAACGTATGTGTAAGCAAACTAGGCATTAAGGTGACAAATGTAATTCTCTTAATAAGTTAATTTAAAATTTAAGTAGTAAAATAAGAAAAAGAAGAGTTTTATTCTTCAGCAAAATCCTTTTCTTCATTTCAAAAAAATGAATGCAAAACAATAAAAAAAGAAAGACAATAAACTGTAGGAATCTGAAAAATAAGAAAATCTGAAAAATCTGAAAAAAAAGAAAGAAATCTGAAGCAAGAAAACCTGGAAAATTCAAATCAGAGGCAAATGCAAGTACAAACAAGCAATTCAGACAAGAAAACTAAATCAACATGCAAAAAATGGAATCAAACAAGCAATCCAGGAAATTCATCATGCAAAGAAAATTTCGAAGCCTGGAAACATTTTCTGTCCTCTACAAACAAAGGTGAATAAAAGGAATTTTAAAAACAGTTTAATTCCTGATTCAACCTGTTATTGTAATGAATAATATGTTGTTAATGGAATCCTTGAACTTAATTGAATTCCATGTTTGAGTATTTGGTTTGAAATACCTGTATAGTTAAAAAAAAAATTACTGTGTTTATAAGCAGTTTCCATTTTTATAATAAAATTCAATAACTAGTTTTTGAATTCGAATCTGACCTTGAATTGTAAATAGATGTTTATTGTAATTAAGTAAGCTGACATCTAAAAATAATTACAAGTTTTTAAAGTGAATAATTTGTTGTAAATCTTTGAATTTACAGTAAAATCTAATTTGGATCAAAATTTTATGTTTTCAATTTTTAATTTTGATTTCATAATTGAATTGCAAGTAGTAAACCATGATTTTTGAAGCCTGTATCATGATTTTTAGATTAGTAATTAAAGAGAATTTTCGAATTGAATGTTTTGGACATTTTGGTCAAATGGTGGCGAATGACGGTGATCTGTGCGTCGTGGTTGAGCAGGAAGGTCGAGAGGTTGTTGGGGATCATCAAAAAAATAATTTGGTAATTTATTGATGAGGGGGTTGGCCGAAACTCGATGAAGTAGGGTTTTATATTCTGTGAGTGCCGATGTTGTTCCATTGGGTTTTGCGTCAACTTGGAGCTACCAGAGGCGATCGCAGGGGTTGCCGTTGGGTTAGGAGGTTGTGACGTAGCTACGTTGGTGATGGCGGGTCTTCTCGAGGCTTGGGTTGCCGTGGAGGGTCGGTTTTCTGGTGATATGGTTTCGAACTGATGGGCTCGTTGGTCAAAATTGGATTTTCGATCAATGCTCGATTCTGGGTTTCGATTATCGTTGTTAGGGTCGAGAGCGACGTGTTGGAGGCCGACGTGGAGTTCGCCGTCGACCGACGTGGTGGTGCACGTTGATGTGCACAGTTGCGTGCATCAGAAAATGGGTTCTGGGAAGAGGGGGATTCGAGCTCAAAGACTACATCGGGAGTTTGTTGATTTTTCTCGAAGCTAGGTTAAGGATTGGGATACTCGGGGTTGATGCGTGAAATTTCTGTGGGTTGCTCGAGTGTGTTGAGCATGTTTTTGTTTGGGTACAGGAAGTTTTAAAGGTTTTTTTTAAAAAAAATTAACAGTAAATATTTAAAAGTTTTTAAAACAAAGATAATATGATTTTGTAAATCATTCAAGTTTTAAAACCAAAAGTAAACAAGTTTTTTTATTTATAAAACCAATTTGTTCAAAGTTAAGTTTTAAATAAGTTTTATATATATTTAAATATGAAAGTTTTTAAAATAAACAAGTGAATTTTTTAATAAAGTTTGTATTAGATTTTATTTAATAACTTTAGAAAGTTTAAAGATTTTAAAAGTTTTTAATTTGAATGTTTAGATTATTTTAATTATAATTGATTTTAATATATTTTATTTTAAATAAAGTGTAATGATTAAGAAATTGGTAATCAATTATAATAAAGATTTATTTTGAGTAATTTTAGAAGTTTGGTTAATTTAAAGATAAATAAATTTGTGAAAATAATTAAAATAATTCAATTTTTGTTAATAATTAAAGTGTTATTGGTTAATAGAAATAATTTAATTAAGATAATAGGTTTTCTTGATTAAGAAATCTTTTAATATAGTAAGTTAAAGAATCACTTAATTAAATTTAAATGATTTATTAAATAATTAATTAAGTAATTAATTTTTGATTTATTAAAGATAATCACTTTGGAGTTAATTAAGTATAACTACTGGGTAAAGTAATTAAGTGATTAATTACCGGAGGTAATTAAGTAAAGGAAAGTTATTTAACAAAGTAATTAGAGGTTAATTACTTTATGAAAGCAATTAGGAGGAAGTGGTTAAGGGTTAATCACTTGTGTTATTAATTAAAGAATTAATTAATATAAGTGATTAAAGGTTTAAATTATCTAATTAATGGTTATTAATAAAAGGATTAAGAGTATTTAATAATGTGATTAATTACTTGTTAAAGTAATTAATTAAAAAGAAATTTAATTAATGAAGGTAATCATTAATTGGTGGAAATAATAATAAATTGTCAATTAGTAATTAAAGGGTAATTAATTTATAATTAAGTTTTAATTACTAAATGTAATTAAAAAGTAATTAATCAAATATGGTTAATTAAAAAGAAATTAATCAAGTATGATTAATTAAGAGTAGTTAATTAAATGTGATTAATTAAAAGTAATTAATCAAGTAAATGTAATTAAAAGTAATTAATCAAGTATGATTAATTAAAAGGTGATTAATCAGGTATGATTAATTTAAAAGGATAATTAAGAAATAATTATGAGGGTAATTAAACAATAATTAATCAAGTGTGATTAATTTAAAAAGGGTAATTAAGAGATAATTACTTGGTATAATTTAATAATCTAGATGATTAATTAAAATTGTAATTAAGGAATAATTACTTAAAGAAATTAAGTAATAATTAATAAAGGATGATTAATTCAAAGTGAATGATTAAGTGATGTTTATTAATTAATTTGTAATTAATTAATGAATAAGTAAGATGGATTGATGGTAATCCAAGTGATTAAGTAAGAATTAATTTAATTAAGGATCAATTAAATTAATTAAGTTGGATCAAACTTGTTATGGATGAATAATGATTGGATGATAAATATCAGTGTATGAGTTGATGATATTGGATGATATTGAATGTCATTGGTTGATATGGATGTGATGTATCTGAGATGTGATATATATGCTGCTTTGTGATATGTATGGTTGAATTTGATAATAGTGGATTATCTATCTGTGTGTTATGAATCGTCTATTTATGTTAAGTGATATTCTGAATATCTACTGTTTAAACCCTTAAGTACAACTTGGACAT
Organism: Allium cepa; assembly: GCA_030765085.1. Lineage (NCBI taxonomy): Eukaryota > Viridiplantae > Streptophyta > Magnoliopsida > Asparagales > Amaryllidaceae > Allium > Allium cepa. The sequence goes on from CM060939.1 coordinate 564,388,210, forward strand.
TAAAATGGCATTTGGATTCGGTGAGACCGGGATCGGGTTTCCATATTAGGATACTTGAAAACCACATCGATCCAAATTAAACGCTAGGTCGTGAATCAAAGTGGAGTGCAAGTAAAGACTCGAGATGTAAGAACTATTCATTAGTATAACTCTGGGGGTGATTCCGTGATGATTTTGAAGGAGATAGTACTTACAGGTTCGAGATGGTGATTCAAAATGCAAGGGCTATGGTCGTCTCTGAGGGTGATTCCCAAATGAGTGCAACGAGATAGTGCCTTCGGTTTCATCGAACCCGAAACGGACTTGTATGGATCGAATGCTTTCAGAACATCGTTAGGTGGACGATGAGCATTCTAAGATAGGTGTGTCCTATAAAGGTAATCGCAGCCTCAAGCCTCATCAACCGGGAATGGCTAAAACAGGGGAGGTGCACGAAGGTTAAGTGGGTCATGCCCAAGTAGGACGAGATTTACCCCTGTCTAGATGTCCCTTTTTATTTCGGTTGTGTGGGCGGTTGGATCTGCAGCCAACTGCGGGGTGGTCTTGTTCGGGACTGTTCAGTAAGGAATGGTCCCGACCTTGTGTTGTAGGGGATCGGGAGTGGTCCTCCGTATGGTGATCTAAGCCACGTACTATGACGGGCGGTACCCCAGTAGCCCTGCCATCGTTGGAAACCCATTCTTCCTACGAGACCCTACGGTTTTGTTTGTATTACCCACTTTTGTGGCTAGTAGTTGGAATTTAATAGATGTAACAATTTCGGCTATTTCATATTTACTTGAAAACCCTAGGCACTATTATAATATCACTGGATTTCTTATCAAATGTTTTGGTTATCGTAAGGTAAAAACTTTTCCATGTTTATGTGTAGGAAGTCTTACGTGATACCTTTCTTTCAAAGGATTTTCTAAAGTTAAGCAATTTAAACCATTTACTCACACCAGACCCATGTCTGTCCTGAGTGTTTATTTTCTGTTTTATCAAACTCTTGGGTACTCATATTATGTATGAGTAGTCAAGTGATTCAGGTTATCCTTGACGAATTCTGGAGAAGCTTTGGAGCAGGAGGCTTCAGCGTGTAGATATATAGATAGATTTTCCGCTGTGTGTTATTCTGTATTGTTGTTCTTGTATTGTATATTAGACAGAAATGTTATAACTGTCTAAATTGTGATGTATAGTTGTGTACTCTGATGTATATGATACTATGTATATGTTATATATTATATTTCATTCGTTCCGCTGTGAGATTCTGATGTGTTGTTGTTCTTTCTTCTCTTTCTTTTCTTCTTCCATCCCTTTCTTTCTTAAATAGTGACGCGTCTTTCTGGTGATAGAAAGTCGGGTCGCTACAGTTGGTATCAGAGCATTAGGTTGAGTGAGTACCTAGGCTCTGGAGTGATGTCTATCTTGAGAGAGCATACTTGTAATTTTTATATATATAGATACATTTATATATCTACCTAATCTGTTGGGTTATCTATTCGGATTTTACAACATAGGTTATAAAGGTAGATAAGGTAGGAGTGCGTGTAACGCGCTACCACTAATGGAAGGGGCTCATATGTTGTGGTTGGAGGTGTCTGTAGAGATTGTAGACCTAATACCGTCTCGAATAAGCTTTGTAGATTGGTGAAAGGATTTCATTGATCCCAGAGGAAGTCTTTTCAAGGATTGGAGTATATTCTTGAAGCGTGAGGTTGATTTGCTCTTGAGTGAGCAGAGATTTCCAAGAGTTGAATCTGTCAGCTGAGCAGAAGCAGGTGATGGTAACTTGGTGACTTCAGGAAAGAATAGCTATGTGGTGAGATGCAGTATCCATAGATGGTTCTAAAGATGTTCTTTTGGAGCCAGATTAAGATGGTGTTGGAGGAACAGTGATGCCTATCGCAATGAAGATTTGGATATTTAGAGATTTTCTGGATCTCAAGTAAGGGTATCTTATCTATATTGAAGTATGAGGCTAAGGTCGATGAGTTACCTCATTTCGAACATGGTCCCATTGTTTTCCTTAAGAAGAACAAGTGGTTGGTGTTTGATTTGGAGCCGAGTTTCTTGAGGAGATGTCTACTTGTCTCAAAGATTTTTGGTGGAATTGGGTGATAGTTTTGAGTTTCAAGAAGCTTGGGGTTAAGGATGATCTTTTGACTTAGCAGTATCATTGAAGTGAAGTTTGGAAGCAGCAGCATGGATCCGTTTCTTCGATGATTCAGTAATCTTTGGGATTCTACTATCAGCAAATCTGGCAGATGGTGAAGGCTTATCCATTTCTTTGGAAGGCTCAACAGAGCAGGATATTTGTTGGAAGTGATCTATCAGTTTTTCTGGTAGATAAGCCATCCTGGAAGGATTGATCTTGATTAGGAAAGTTGTTCTAGTGGGTGAAGGGAGAACAGTTTCTTTGGAATCTAAACTGGGTAGGGTCGCAATAGTGACTTGCGATTAATTTGGGAGTTCATGGAATATTCTTTGGCTTGGGAATTGAGGAATCTCATATGGACGTAAAAGCTATGAAAGTAGTCAGAGATTTTCCAGAGGTTTTGGAGGAAATCAGAAGTCTACCCGAATCGGAGATTGAGTTTTCTTATCGACTTGGATTCCAGGAGCAATACTGATGGTTCAACCATGTAGAGGGAAGACTCTCAGAGCAAGAAGAAGTTGGTGAGGCAGCTCAGGATTCTTTGGAGGGGGATTGATTATCTAGTTTCTAGTTAATTTTGACCAAGTGGAATGGTCACTAAGATTTTATGATTCAGATGAACAGGGTATGGACAAAATTTGTGCTCAGGTTCTTCGATAGCATCCTCATCTACTCCAGATCAGAATTGTGCAGCGGAAGCGAGATAGCAGTTATTCTAGAATGGGAGCTACCAGGAGTTGTAGTTTTCTTGGATTAGAGGATTTCTACAGGAAATTCATGTATGAAGAAATTTTCTGGATTTGTAAGGGGTAGGGTTGTTAGGTGAAACTGTTTGGCTATTCCAGTTAAAGAGGTATAGGTCTGAAGTTCACTAATAGTTGTGGAATAGAGTTGTGTTTTGGATTTCGGCAAATTTTTGGGAGAGTCATCTTGTTGAGTAGGACCTGGAGATTGGTTTGATTTTGGTCCAGTTTCTTCATGAAGCAATCAGCAAGGGTTAAGCTGATCAGAAAAATTGGAAGTGACTCAGGAGCATCAGAAGAGTTATGCAGTTAAGAATTGAGAATATTTGGAATGTGAAGTTGGATTTTGGATATTGTTTTAGTTTTATCCGATCAAAGGAGGTATAAGAATTGGTAAAACTGGAGGGCTAGCTCCGGAAGAATTTTGAGATTTTCCTGTGTTCTCTAGAGATTAGATTTTGATCTACATGATTGAATTGCCAGTTTGGATAGTTGGAATTCATTGTATTTCACATATCTCTGAGGAATATGTATATGATTCATCGAGCGATAGAATCGGCAGTTCAGAAGGATCTGGTGGTTTAGCTGGTCTTGAGTTTAGTCTGATATCTTGTTCAAATTTGTAGGATCCGATGAGGGAGTTCTTGGTTATAGTAGTGTAGTTACTTAAGATTCTGTAAAGCGAGTATTCCAATATAAGTACCTGGAAAACTCTAGATAATATTAGAAAGTTCTATTCAGAATTTTGTCTGGATAGATAAAATTATTTCGTTGAATTGGTTGCTATGATTAATAGTGTTTGATTGCTGATTGAAATTGGAATTCTTTTGCTGTGTCACTAAATTATCTTTGCTTTTAAATTTCGGGGACGAAATTCTTTTAAGGGGGAAGGAATGTGACGACCTGGAATATTGAGAAATATCAATTTAATAATCTTTGACAATAATTAAATTAATTTGATCATTTTACCTTATAAATTGACAAGTTAAAATTATTTTAAAAGCTAATAATAATAATTTGATCATATCTATTGATATTTTTCTTAGCAATATAAAATAGGCAGGTTTAATTCTTTTGAAAACTAATAATATTTTAATTTGGGAATATTTATTTTAGCAATTTAAAATTGGTAATATTTATTTTTCCAAAAGTTAATCAAAATATTTGTATTATATATATATTGATATATCTTGTAAATAGGAAGTTTTTAATGGAATAAAAACTACATATTCAAATTGTAATATAGATGAATGTATAAATTGTGATTTGAAATTTGTTTTAAAATTTAATATAGTAATTTTCAAATCTAATGTTAAAATGTTTTTCCATTTGAAATGTGTATATATATTTGTATATATTATAAATAGGAAAAAAAATATTGATTTGAATTTAATAAGTGTTTTCAATCTTTATTATACATATAATTTGTAATTTGAAATGTTAACTTGACTTAATACTCTTGAAATTGATATTTGAGATTTAAATTTTAATAACAAAATTAATTTCTTATTTATATAGTTTAAGCTTTTGTTTGAAATAAGAATTAAATTTGAAGTTCACTTTCAATTATTTCAATATTCTTTCATTTTAATTTTAACATAAGATAAGTTTGTTTTAAATTTTTTATATAAAGAGTTAAAATAAATTTATCAAATTTATAAACATATAATATATTTATTTGATCAAAATAGAAGTTATTTGAATTCACATGAATATTTATTAGAAGATAAGTACACATTTTATAATCACATAAATATTACATTCATAATTTAAATAGATTATTAAAAAGAGAAAATAACATTTAAAATATTAATTAAACATTAAAAACATTTGTTAAACATTAATAAAACATTAAACTACACTTGTAAGTATATTAATATATGTTAATGACACTTGTAAATCTTTGAACATATGTGTAAGCAAACTAGGCATTAAGGTGACAAATGTAATTCTCTTAATAAGTTGATTTAAAATTTAAGTTGTAAAATAAGAAAAAGAAGAGTTTTATTCTTCAGCAAAATCCTTTTCTTCATTTCAAAAAAATGAATGCAAAACAATAAAAAAAAAGAAAGACATTAAACTGTAGGAATCTGGAAAATAAGAAAATCTGTAAAAACTGAAAAAAAGAAAGAAATCTGAAGCAAGAAAACCTGGAAAATTCAAATCAGAGGCAAATGCAAGTTCATCTTCAAGTACAAACAAGCAATGCAGACAAGAAAACTAAATCAACATGCAAAAACTGGAATCAAACAAGCAATTCAGGAAATTCATCATGCAAAGAAAATTTCAAAGCCTGGAAACATTTTTTGTCCTCTGCAAACAAAGGTGAGTAAAAGGAATTTTAAAAACAGTTTAATTCCTGATTCAACCTGTTATTGTGATGAATAATATGTTGTTAATGAATAGCTGAACTTAATTGAATTGCATGTTTGAGTATATGGTTTGAAATACCTTTATAGCTAAAAAAAATTTACTGTGTTTATAAGCAGTTTCCATTTTCATAATAAAATTCAATAACTAGTTTTTGAATTCGAATCTGATCTTGAATTGTAAATAGATGTTGATTGTAATTAAGTAAGCTAACATCTAAAAATAATTACAAGTTTTTAAAGTGAATAATTTGTTATAAATCTTTGAATTTATAGTAAAATCTAATTTGTGTCAAAATTTTATGTTTTCAATTTTCAGTTTTGATTTCATAATTGAATTGCAAATAGTAAAGCCTGTATCATGATTTTTAGATTAGTAATTAAAGATAATTTTCGATTTGAGTGTTTTGGACATTTTGGTCAAATGATGGCGAACGACGGCGATCTGTGTGTCGTGGTTGAGCAGGAAGGTCGAGAGGTTGTAAGGGATCATCAGAAAATAATTTGGGAATTTATTGATGAGGGGGTTGGCCAAAACTCGACGAAGTAGGGTTTTATATTCTGTGAATGTCGATGTTGTTCCATTGGGTTTTGCGTCAACGTGGAGCTATCGGAGGTGATCATAGGGGTTGCCATGGGGTTAAGAGGTTGTGACGTAGCTACGGTGGTGATGGCGTGTCTTCTCGAAGCTTGGATTGCCATGGAGGGTCGGTTTTCTGGTGATATGGTTTCGAACTGATGGGTTCGATGGTCAAAATTGGATTTTCAATCAATGCTCGATTTCTGGTTTTCGATTTTTGTTGTAGGGGTCGAAAGCGACGTGTTGGAAGCCGGCGTGGAGTTCGCCGTCGACCGGCGTGGTGGTGCACGTTGATGTGCACGGTTGCATGCATCAGGAAATGGGTTCTGGGAAGAGGGGGATTTGAGCTCGAAGACTACATCGGGAGTTTGTTCATTTTTCTGGAGGTTAGGTTAAGGATTGGGATACTCAGGGTAGACGCGTGAAATTTCTGTGGGTTGCTCGAGTTTGTTGAGCGTGTTTTTGTTTGGGTACGGGAAGTTTTAAAGGTTTAAAAAAAATTAACAGTAAAGATTTAAAAGTTTTTAAAACAAAGATAATATGGTTTTGTAAATCATTCAAGTTTTAAAACCAAAAGTAAACAAGTTTTTTATTTATAAAACCAATTTGTTCAAAGGTAAGTTAAAGAATCACTTAATTAAATTTAAATGATTTATTAAATAATTAATTAAGTAATTAATTTGTGATTTATTAAAGATAATCACTTTGGAGTTAATTAAGTATAATTACTGGGTAAAGTAATTAAGTGATTAATTACCGGAGGTAATTAAGTAACGGAAAGTTATTTAACAAAGTAATTAGAGGTTAATTACTTTATGAAAGCAATTACGAGGAAGTGGTTAAGGGTTAATCACTTGTGTTATTAATTAAAGAATTAATTAATATAAGTAATTCAAGGTTTAAATTATTTAATTAATGATTATTAATAAAATGATTAAGAGTATTTAATAATTTGATTAATTACTTGTTAAAGTAATTAATTAAAAAGAAATTTAATTAATGAAGGTAATCATTAATTGGTGGAAATAATAATAAATTGTTAATTAATAATTAAAGGGTAATTAATTTATAATTAAGTTTTAATTACTAAATGTAATTAAAAAGTAATTAATCAAATATGGTTAATTAAAAAGAAATTAATCAAGTATGATTAATTAAGAGTAGTTAATTAAATGTGATTAATTAAAAGTAATTAATCAAGTAAATGTAATTAAAAGTAATTAATCAAGTATGATTAATTAAAAGGTGATTAATCAGGTATGATTAATTTAAAAGGATAATTAAGAAATAATTATGAGGGTAATTAAAGAATAATTAATCAAGTGTGATTAATTTAAAAAGGGTAATTAAGAGATAATTACTTGGTATAATTTAATAATCTAGATGATTAATTAAAATTGTAATTAAGGAATAATTACTTAAAGAAATTAAGTAATAATTAATAAAGGATGATTAATTCAAAGTGAATGATTAAGTGATGTTTATTAATTAATTTGTAATTAATTAATGAATAAGTAAGATGGATTAATGGTAATCCAAGTGATTAAGTAAGAATTAATTTAATTAAGGATCAATTAAATTAATTAAGTTGGATCAAACTTGTTATGGATGATTAATGATTGAATGATAAATATCATTGTATGAGTTGATGATATTGAATGTCATTGGTTGATATGGATGTGATGTATCTGAGATGTGATATATATGCTGCTTTGTGATATGTATGGTTGAATTTGATAATAGTGGATTATCTATCTGTGTGTTATGAATCGTCCATTTATGTTAAGTGATATTCTGAATATCTACTGTTTAAACCCTTAAGTACAACTTGGACATTAAAATGGCATTTGGATTCGGTGAGACCGGGATCGGGTTTCCATATTAGGATATTTGAAAACCACATCGATCCAAATTAAACGCTAGGTCGTGAATCCAAGTGGAGTGCAAGTAAAGACTCAAGTTGTAAGAACTATTCATTAGTATAACTCTGGGGGTGATTCCGTGATGATTTTGAAGGAGATAGTACTTAAAGGTTCGAGATGGCAATTCAGAGTGCAAGGGCTATGGTCGTTGACTCTGAGGGTGATTCCAAAATGAGTGCAACGAGATAGTGCCTTCGGTTTCGTTCGAACCCAGAACGGACTTATATGGATTGATACTTTCAGAACATCGTTAGGTGGACGATGAGCATTCTAAGATAGATATGTCCTATAAAGGTAATCGCAGCCTCAATCCTCATCAACCGGGAATGGCTAAAACAGGGGTGGTGCAGTAAGGTTAAGTGGGTCATGCCCAAGTAGGATGAGATTTACCCCTATCTAGATGTCCCTTTTTATTTCGGTTGTGTGAGCGGTTGGATCTGCAGCCAACTGCGGGGTGGTTTTGTTCGGGACTGTTCGGTAAGGAATAGTCCCGGCCTTGTGTTGCAGGGGATCGGGAGTGGTCCTCGGTACGGTGATCTAGGCCACGTACTGTGACAGGCGGTAACCCAGTAGCCCTGCCATTGTTGGAAACTCATTCTTCGTACGAGACCCTACGGTTTTGTTTGTATTACCCACTTTTGTGGCTAGTAGCTGGAATTTAATAGATATAACAATTTCGGCTATTTCATATTTACTTGAAGACCCTAGACACTATTATAATATCACTGGATTTCCTATCAAATGTTTTGGTTAGCGTAAGGTAAAAGCTTTTCCATGTTTATATGTGGAAAGTCTTACGTGATACCTTTCTTTCAAAGGATTTTCTAAAGTTAAGCAATTTAAACCGTTTACTCACACCAGACCCCTATCTGACCCGAGTGTTTATTTTCGGTTTTATTAAATTCTTTGGTACTCATATTATGTATGAGTAGTCAAGTGATTCAGTTTATCCTTGACGAATTCTGGAGAAGCTTTGGCGTAGAAGGCTTCAACGTGTAAATATATAGATAGAGTTTCCACTGTGTGTTATTCTGTATTGTTGTTCTTGTATTATATATTAGACAGAAATGTTATAACTGTCTAAATTGAGATGTATAGTTGTGTACTCTGATGTACATGATACTATTTATATGTTATATATTATATTTCATTTGTTCCGCTGTGAGATTCTGATGTGTTGTTGTTCTTTCTTCTCTTTCTTTTCTTCTTCTATCCCTTTCTTTCTTAAATAGTGATGCGTCTTTCTAGTGATAGAAAGTCGGGTCGCTGCATTCCCAATAATTTCATTGACCACTTAATTAGGTAATTTATAATACTTGTTATCATACCCTTAAAATTTTCACTTAAGTTTATGTTATATTCAATTTATTTTATTTCATAAATTGATTCACATTCTACGCTCGTTTTCTTCCATTCGATTTATAGCCTAATATAACATTTACATTAACCCATTTCATTCAACTTATACAAATTCAGCTTCGACTAACCTTATTTCCTAAATTTACATGCAGTTACTTTAAATAAATTATTGCATTGGATAATTAAATGCTTACCTTTATAAGTTTACATTCCCAAACAATATTTCAATTACTACAGAACATTGATTCAATTCAATTTACTATTTAATATTATCAATTCATTAAATTAATTCACATTTTTTAATTTTTTTTCTTTCTTTCATCCTAAATTTAATTTAAAAAATTAAACTAAACAAACCAATTTATTTATCAAAATTTACGGGTCGTTAGATAGTGTTACAGGAAACAGAAGAACAGAAGAAAGGAAACAACATTTCTAGGCAAATAAAAACTCAAGTATAACAATTCATTCACATACAAAAGCTATTCACATTCATGCAGGCATTTGAACACAAAAAATTGAATAAGGCATAGGTTCGCTCACTTTTTTTTAGAAGTTCCTGACAGTTTTTTCAAAGATAGATGAAGGCCTGTAACTTTTTCCTCTCTCCTACTTTAATTTTGGAGTTTAGATCTACAAATTATAAACACAGATCTTTGTTCACTCTTATTTGTATTCACTTATACAATTCATCAATAACAATATTATTTTAAATTACTTGCAGTTGAATGTATATAACAGACAAGCCTTTTTATTTTTTTCTGCAACTTGAAATCCAGAAATTGTTTAAAGTCTTGGACTTGATTTTTCCTGCAAGTAATTGATTGAATATTATTGTATTAAATTCTTTCTTCATTAGAAATTATAACTTCAAATTAAAAAACTAGAAAAAAAAGTTACTTGCCTTTAAAATTCTTTCTAGAAAACTTGCACTGCCTAAAACCTGAAGCTCTTGTTTTCTTGCAAATCTGCAGTTTTTGAATTTGTTTGTTGAAACTTGATTTAAAAATCATAATTTTATTAAACTATCAAGCTAAAATCTACCTGAGAGAGGGAGTGTATCACTATAGTTTTGAAGCTTTAAAGTGATTCTCAGATTTTAGCTTTTGAATTGAACAAGAGATTGGCAGTTTTTTCCTTTCTTTTTTTTGGATTTTTTTCTTTCTTGAGTGTTGGGGTTTAAGATTGCAAAATCTTTTGGTACTAAAATTTTCAGAGATTTGGAGCTAAATAAATTTGAAATGGAAGCTGAAATGTTTTTCTGAAATTTTTAATTTGATTATTTTATTTTAAGTAATGATGTCTCATGCCATTTGTAAAAAGAAAATCATAAGATCTAGATTTTGTTAATTACTCTACTCCATCTCCCATGTGAATGTTTGTTTAGCCTTTTTGATTTTCACAAGGCAAAAGAATTTTTTTTGTAAATTTTATATCCCATTCCTTTGTGTATATATGTATATAATTGTTAAGGGATTGTTTCTAGCCAATAATTTTATTATATACATTACATCTTAATTATTTTAAGTGCTACTTATTTTTAAAACATTTATTTTAAATTTAAATTCAAATTTCAATTTCAAACTTGAAATATAAACATTTATGTCCATTAATGTGTTCACACATATCTTGAAAAATTTAAATTAAATCCCAATATTATTCAATCCTGCTCATATATGCAATGTACATAAATGTATATAATTTTAAATTTAAATGACTTTTTGTACATTCATTATTTCAAAATTTTGAACTCAAAATAAATTGGAATTTTACTCATACATCATTGTTATTTATTTATTTGTTTGATATTTTTCTCAATTTATTTCCAAATTAAATTCCAAGGGTTGTAAATATATTATTAATTTATATTGATAAATTTTTGAGATGTTACAGATATCCCCTACTTAAGAAAATTTCATCCCCGAAATTTTCCAGGGAGACAACAAAGATTGGATAGATACACAAAGATAGAGAATCGACTCACAAATAAAGCCGATTATCTATTCTGTATTTGGCTCCAAATCAGAATATCAATAATAGATACAAGAACAAATCTATTTAACTCTTTACAAGATACTCGGGTCCACCGTTCTACGAATATGCAAGGGCATTGATTAATTCGAAGGGATAACTAATCATCCGTAGACTATATCTTGATCCAACAGAACAAACAATATATACTCAATCAGGTTGGAATATCTCAAAGTATACACGAACTAGTCCCTCTTCGGACGCTTATACTCACAAGCAATTACAATAAATTTCAAATTTGGTTTTAATCGAAATTGTTTTTATCGATATAAAATATTTACCTTTATATTTTAGTTAACCAATTTATTTCAAATCAAATTTCAATTTCGCTAAGGTTAAGAATGAAAAACTGATAGAAATTTGACCAAGAGAATACAAATAGAGACTTATCTACACGATTCGTAGGGCCACCATCACACCGAAGCTTCTTCCTCGAACTTCTATGAAGCAATCAAAGAATTTGGAAGGACGAATCAAAGGAAATTGATAAAGGAAGTTATTTCCACTGTTGTTACAGGGCATTGACCATTTGTAGTGGTATTTCCCTGTCCCCTATCTCGTCCTCTTCTTGCACTCATACTTACTATCAGTGAATAGTAAGAGAATTTACTAAGGCATTCGAACGGATATCTTAGGGATTACTCATTCTAGGGTATACTTCACCCTATCTCTAATGAGCCACTTAATGTGTTATACTCCTGAGCTAAAGTTTTAACCTTCACCTCTAATACCACTTGTAACGACCTTGACTCGAGTCCTCACCCCAATTCCCCGAGTAACACTTTGAGTTGCCCCCTTCTTCCCCAAACTATCAACCTGACACACAACCAACACGTGCACGTGCACGGCCAGAATCGCCATCGTTGGTCGGAGCTGCAGCCATCCACGAGTCGACCACCATCCCCCAAAATACCACAAATACCCAGAATCTGAAAAAGATTTGAAAATGAGAATTGAGACATTTCGACCCAACAACTCATCAGGACCTCATCAGAAAAATGCCTCGCGCCACCTGCTCTGATCGTCAGTGGTCACCAAACTTAGACCGAAGCTCCACTATCATGCTACGCCTCGATCTGCACCGGAGGAATGCAGTCCGATCAACCTATGATGGCGCAACACCATCATTTCTATGGTGAACAAGAATGGGTTCCTAAACCCTACTTTGATCTCGAACCAAAGATTCAATGATTTATAAATTTAGCTAGTATTTTTCTGGTGATCTCGAACATTAAATCTTGCTGCCACAACGAACTCGAGACCTATAATTTCTTAGATCACTAGAATTCGGCAAAACTTCATTTTTCAGATCATCCCAAATATCTCAATGAAAGGTTAATGAAAAATCTGGATTTTAGTTTCAAAAATCATTATTTTTAGAGGGGATTCAAATCATATTACTGAAATTAAAATCTGTAGAGTTCAAATTTTTTGCAAAAATCAAGTGGTGACGCATTTAATAAATTCCCAGAGAAAAACTATGTGACTGTGCCTTAATATTTTTTTGGAACATAGTGTAGGGTTAAACAATACATTAACTTGTTTTGTAATCCATTCTTTTTAGAAGAAATGAGGGAGAGAGGGATTTGGGTTTGATATGATTTACCCTGTAAACCAGAGTTTAGATGAAACTCTGTTTTTCACATTTTCTAGTAAACAAGAAAATTACAACTTGCTTTGATTTATTACTGAAATGTGGTACAGGGTTAAACAATAATTTTTTTACTGTTTATTATCATTTTCAAAAGCAAAGAGGGGAGAGAGTGATTTGGGTTTTAATATGGTTTACTTTGTAAACCTGAAAATTAAATGTAACTCAGTTTCCAGTAGAAAAAAACTATATGATCTTGCTTCAATTTGTTACTGGAACACAATGCAGTTTTACAACATACTTTATCTTGTTTTACAATTAATTTTTCAGAAGGAATAAGGGGAAGAGTTTCTAGTTTGGCATGGTTTACACTGTAAACCATAGTGCTACAGGAAACAGAAGAACAGAAGAAAGGAAACAACATTTCCAAGCAAATAAAAACTCAAGCATAACAATTCATTCACATACAAAAGCTATTCACATTCATGCATGCATTTAAACACAAAAAATTGAATAAAGCATCGGTTCACTCACTTTTTTTTCCCGAAGTTCCTGACTGTTTTTTCGAAGATAGATGAAGGCCTGTAACTTTTTCCTCTCTCTTACTTTAATTTTGGAGTTTAGATCTGCAAATTATAAACACGGATCTTTGTTCACTCTTAGTTGTATTCACTTATTCAATTCATCAATAACAATATTATTTTTTTAAATTACTTACAGTTGAATGTATATAACAGAGAAGCCTTTTTTCTGCAACTTGAAATACAGAAATGGTTTAAGTCTTGGACTTGATTTTTCTTGCAAGTAATTGATTGAATATTATTGTATTAAATTCTTTCTTCATTAGAAATTATAACTCAAATTCAAAAATTTTAAAAAAGAAAGTTACTTGCCTTTAAAATTCTTTCCAGAAAACTTGCACTGCCTAAAACCTGAAGCTCTTGTTTTCTTACAAATCTGCAGTTTTTGAATTTGTTTGTTAAAACTTGATTTAAAAATCATAATTTTATTAAACTATCAATTTAAAATCTACTTGAGAGATGGAGTGTATCACTACAGTTTTGAAGCTTTAAAATGATTCTCAGATTTTAGCTTTTGAATTGAACAAGAGATTGGCAGTTTTTATCTTTCTTTTTTTTTGGATATTTTTCTTTCTTGAGTGTTGGGGTTTAAGATTGCAAAATCTTTTGGCTACTAAACTTTACAGAGATTTGGAGCTAAATAAATTTGAAATGGAAGCTGAAAGGTTTTTCTGAAATTTTTAATTTGATTATTTTATATTAAGTAATGATGTCTTATGCCATTTGTAAAAAGAAAATCATAAGATCTAGATTTTGTTAATTACTCTACTCCATCTCCCATGTGAATGTTTGTTTAGCCTTTTTGATTTTCACAAGGCAAAAGATTTTTTTTATATAAATTTTTATATCCCATTCATTTGTGTATATATGTATACAATTGTTAAGGGATTGTTTTTAGCCAATAATTTTATTATATACATTACATCTTAATTATTTTAAATGCTACTTATTTTTAAAAACATTTATTTTAAATTTCAATTCAAATTTCAATTTCAAACTTGAAAAATAGACATTTATGTCCATTAATGTGTTCACACGTATCTTGAAAAATTTAAATTAAATCCCAATATGTAATCAATCCTACTCTTATATGCAATGTACATATATGTATATAATTTTAAATTTAAATGACTTTTTTTACATTCATTATTTTAAAATTTTAAACTCAAAATAATTTGGAATTTTACTCATACATTATTATTACTTATTTATTTGTTTGAAATTTTCTCAATTTATTTCCAAATTAAATTCCAATGGTTTTAGATATATTATTAATTTATATTGATAATTTTTTAGGATGTTACATAACGTATCATTTATATAACACCAAATAATTTAAACAAGAACGGATATAAAACGTTCCAAATAAACGTATAATTAAATAGCTATTTACACATTATTTATTTCTTAATTTAAAATTTGATTTGTTACATCCATTTGGTTTGCTTATTACTTTACTAAGAAAATGGATGTATATACGTATAAAAGAAACTTATAAATTTATTTCTTTTTACACATTATTTATTACTTAATTTAAAAGTATACGACCAATTTAAAAGAAACAAAATTGGAACAGTACAAATATATACAGTTTAAATAAAAGATTTGGAAGTTAAAATTTAAAATTTAAAATTTCAATTAAAGTTAAACTTTAACCCAAAATCAAAATTACAGAAATTGTTTGTATTTATTACAACTTGGGCAAATGATTTATAATCAATTCAAGAAATTTCTAAAATTCAATTTTTTACGAAATCAAACACCAAATTTTAAATAAGATGAATAAAAATACAAAATTTAATTAAATATGTAAATAAATCCATTCAAAATTATTAAAATTTTACGGGTCGAAATTATTAAAATTTTACGGGTCATTACATATATCATAGTAGATATGGTAAATAATTAAAATATGTTTTAAAGTATATGGAATTGCTACAAAAAAGTAAATTGAAACTCTTTTTTTTCTTACTTTACTAATAATCAGGTTTGTAAAACGTGCAACACTTAAAGTTGTGTTTGTGGTTTGACATAATATTACAGTATTTGGTTCGCAAAAAACATGGAAGTCATAATAAAATTGATATAGGAGAATAAATCAAGAAGTTAATCAAACTTCTACCAATCTAATCCGACCATCCATCAGCCATTAACGTACAGCCAGTTTCCTTCTATGAATCACGATGTTTTTTGACTTCATCATCCACTTGTGCAACACGGTTTTTCAATAACTTGCCATGCAATGCATAGAGGTTTGGTCCTTCGTATCCTTTTTCGTAACTAGCAATTGCATTAATCATTGATTGATACAATACAAAATTTACCGCATTGAAAGGAATTGACGCGTCATAGAACGACTTTGCAACGGCCATGTCCATAGCATCCTTGAATGCTTGGCCTTGGTATAAACTTTTTATAGTTGGTTGAGAACCGATGGTGGTTCTCGGCATAAAAGTAGGACTCAAAAGATCGGTAGAACCAGTAGGTTGCAAGCTAGTAGACGCGGATCTCTTTTTATAATTATAAAGTAAACCATCTTCTGCTTTGTTTTCCAAAACACAATTTTTAGACATTTTTATCGCAGTATTCTTTTTTAGAACTTCCCCGCTTTTAATATTAAATTTCATAGCATGTTTGACTTCGTCTTTTAGGCGCAAACAAGTCGCACATCCACCTCCATTTAAACCGGAAAGGTAATATTTAAAGCGGCGGATCACGCCGCCTTTGGATGTTTCGTTGCAAAACATACATTTTATCTCTGAATTACCATTAATTATTGTCTTGGTGCAATATTGCCATGCTGGATCCATCTTAGGTCTATTTGATTGACGAGCAGTGGTTTCGATACTAGGATTTGACGCTTCTCCGGAATTCGGATTTGATGTCATTTTGTTATCACTGAAAATAAAAGATTGTTATTTATCATTCACAATATCATGTAACAAGTAAAAGTTTATAAAAAAAAGTAGTTGCTAAATGCTGTTTTACAACAGTTTGTCTATATAGGATTAAATGTGAAATTACATATTTTAAATGTGAACAAGTTTCACGTATGTTGTATATACTAACAATCAATTGTGCATTCAAGATTATATATCCAATTAGGATTTAGTGCCTTTGAAATCCAACCTATATTAACTTGAAAGCTAAACATATTCAATTACATAAGCTTGAATTTTGATGATGTTTATAAACTAAGATTTATGTATTTGAATAAACATACACAAATCTGCATTCGGTGTGTATTTGAATAAACTATGCATTCAGTGTGAGCATATTTACAGAACTACATAAATTACATAAATTATGAATTTTGATGACATTTATATTCTAAGATTTGTGTATACGAATAAACTATGCATTCAGTGTGATGGAGCATATTTACAGAACTGCAATCAACTGCTGTTTCACTAAGGGTCGACTTTGTATATATTTTTCTCCTATCAAAATTTGATTAGTCCAAGTGGTTGAGTTTCAGTTTGGGTGACTATTTTGGAATTGAAAAGCATCAATAAGATTAAAGACTTCAATGTTCAATCATACTAAATCCAAACAGTATAAAACAAAGCTTATTTCAAATAAATTTAGCACTAAAGTTTATTAAAAAAACAAGCCTCGATAATTTTGCTACAACGACACTATAGATTGTCCAAAATTTCCTATGACCACTCTTGTTGTAGCGGTGGCGATGCTTGTGGCAGCGGTGACAGGGTTTGCAGTAGCGGGGGTGGATTTATGGCAGTGACAGTAGATTTGGTGGAAGCGGTGGCGGCTAGGGTTTGTGAATTTTAGAGTAGAGAATGATAATCGCTAAATCTCGATATAAGGGTTCAAACGACGGTTATATCGACGGCTTTGAGGTCTAACCGCGGTTTGAGATAGCCAACGGCCCAACTCCTCTCCGGACCGCCGTAGCGCATGGTCACGGTTTTTCGTGGTCGGACCGTGGCCCGGTCTGGTCCTTAAAACACTGGGTACAAATGATGGATGCAAGATTGGCATATTTTTCATGGATCTTGATCGTTCCATAGCTTGTGCATACGAACTCTGATTGACTTAAATTTGGAATGTTGCTTCGTATAGCTCTGTTTGTCATGTCATGTTGATTATGGCCTAATCTTGACTTGGACCAAAATATCCTATATCCATCGTGAACTTGCGGATAACCGATCTTCGAAGTGGACTGTCTTCGGTCTTTAGTCAAGTCCTTGGTATCACGGCCTTGCTAAAAGACGGGATAACTTTTTCCCTCCAAAGTACGTCATGTGTGAACATGACGTGCTTCGAAGAGTTTCCATCTTTAATTTGAAATGGCTCTATCTGATTAGCTAAATAGGCATTGTCCCTTCGTCTAGAGATGTAATTTTCTATAGACACGACTCCTGGTCGATTTCCAATAGTATAAATGTTGAGTTATAGACCGCCAACGGTCATGCAGTCTTTATTGTATTTGAAGGTCAAATGTTAGCAATCCGTTGTCATTGTTCTGGTTGTCACCAGCTGAGCATTCAATTCCTGTTAACTTCAAAATTCAAATGTTAGTATAACATGTAGGTACATGTACGTGTTTGGACCTGACTCCCATTTATGCTTACATGTTCATGGGTCGTTGTTAAGTTTTTTTTTAACAAAAAGAATTTTGGTGAAAAAAGTTCTTGCCATCGACTGATGGTTTCTTTTGGATCGAGTTTCGTATCGACCATCTCTTGGATCGATTTGAAATTCGAGGTATAGCAACGATCGATGTTTGTCTTAATGCCTCTATTTGTATCGAAACTCTTCTAGATCGATCTGGGGTGCATTAGAGTGGATTCACATCGATGGTGATTGATAAGAGATGAAGTTGCAAAAGGCATATTCCATAATGATGGACACATTTTAGTTTGAATTGTTGTACAAATGTTTTCTTTGTATCGATGGATACGAGAGTTACAAGCATAAACGTATTGGAATGCTTTGTATCGATGGATACGAGATATAGGGATTCAGATGCATTTTATATCGATGGATATGAATGATCGAAACACAAGTACGTGATGTATTTTGCATCGATGAGCTTTTGACTGATTCAATGAGTGAGAAAAACTAAGATACCATGTTTTTATGTTGGATATGAAGAGAGTATAAATACCTTTTTGTACTTAGCATATTTTTTATCTTGTTATTTCGTATACAAGCAAAGAAAAAGGAAAAGTAAGAAAAATACTGCAAAACTTTCATCTCCAAAAATCAAATCATTAATCCCTAACCTAGATCTTTCGAACCTAGGTAAATAATTAATGAAATCATGCCTATAATGATGAAGCTCGAGTTTCGACCCCCCTCGTTCATCGTAATTTCCATCTTCGACGTCGTTGGCACCGAAGCATAACTTAGGTGAAGTTGAGAGAGTTGGCAATAGCGATTGGGGAATTGAAGTAGAAGGAGATAAGATAGATCCATATGATACATAGTTGGAGGAGAAAAACCAAGCTCGAAGCCACTGGCTTCAGGCTTATGTGGTTTAAACCTTGAGTTTGCATTGACGGTAGGCAAGCAGTGATTTCGTATTGATGGTTATGAACATTGATTATGGATCGATCTATCAATCTACATAAGCGAGCTAAGCGGAACTTCTATCCCCTTGATTGAGATGAAAATTCTGTCTCTTGGATCGATATGAAATCTTGCCTCTTGAAAAGAGATAAGGAAGATGACTGATCGATACAAACTGATCGATACAGAGAGCATCGATACGAATGAAGGCTGAAGTGATCGATACGAATAAGTCATTGATCTGAATGTTCAATCGATATGAAGATTTTATCGATCTATGTCATTGATCAGTATGAATGAGTGAAATGCGATCGACATGAAAGCTTGCTTCAGGGGAACGATCTGAACTCGAACATGATGGATACGAATGCCATATCTTTTGCACATTTGAACATTGGACTACGACGAGTATTTAGCTTTGCATATTTGGACTTTCTGTAGAACCGTATATATGACTATCCTTCAAAGCTGGTCAATGGAATCGTGACTTGTTAAAAATAATAAAGTTTAATATGGATCATTCTCAAAAGTCAGAATGGCATGGTTGAGGTGGTCAGCAATGATGGTTGCTTCGGTCGAATCTCAAAATCTTGTCTCTATACCATCTCTTAATCTTGAAGAATTTTTAGACTATTGTACAGCACTTCACTACAAAACACGACCACTCACATTGCACCGGGAGGGTATGTGCATTTTAGCATCTAATAGTGGTTTTTACAGAGTTGAATAGCTATGGGTCCTGGAAGCCTAAATGGCAAGAAGCTCAAAGTCCTTCATTCTCTAGAATAGAAAGGCCGGACGTCCCAACTGATATAGTGAATCCTGCTCCGAATGAGCTACCGAATGCATGATGATAATGAATCTAGTAGATTCTGTCCAGTCCAAGATTACAGAAGAGGTGCCAGGTAGAATTTTCCTTAGGCATGGGTTGTCTTTTGAAGAAGTCCAACTACTAAGTCTAGAAGATAGAGCACACTATCATCTGGAGGGATTCACCACATGTTACAGATTTATGTGCTGGGCTGGAAAAATGTCCCCATTAAGACAGTTCATCAGGGACATGCTGTTTTATCTGAGGATCGCATCTTCTCAGCTTCATTTGAATGGATATGTGCTACTCAACAGCTTGTACATAATATTAACGAAACATCTCCTTCGCCCCTCGACATCGACGAGATCATATATTTATTCAATGTGAAAAGTTGGGCAGATAATCCATCATTCTCCTTCCTGGAGGCTGTTAGGAATTGCCAAGTGGTGGCAGGCGCATGGAGCAAGTTGAGCTACTTCAAAACGAAGTGGTTCTATATTAGATGCCCACAAGGATTTGTCAGGCGATGGCTGGCCAGACGTAAGTTCTATTGCTTGTTTCATTATTTAACTATAACTAGATAATATAGATCGATGCTGAATACAATGTTGTGTTTCTTTTACAGCTTTTAGTCCATGGCTCGAAGGAGTGTAGTATAAAGAGGTAGTGAAGACACTCCAGGCAGTGCCTACTGTGTTAAGAGAAATAGATGAAGTTCTCACCGACGACAATTTGATCGCCTCCAGGATTTTAGAGAAAGGACAGAGCATAGGGCGCATAGGGATTCTAAGAGTGCCCCTAGCAAGACAAAAGCGGAAGACGGGCTCCTATCGTGCCCTTAGTCTAGGGAGATCAGGCTGCACTCGGCATAAAAATCATCAAACCTCGCGATGATGAGGATATAGAAGTTGGTTATGATCCCACAGTCGTGCCTCCACAGGGCCCTCGACCATCCGGATTAAAGAGAAAAGGCAAAGCTCATATCTATAAAATTAAGTGGCGAAAGACTAACGAAGCAACTCAATTTGTGACTACCTCCATGGGTTCAAAGACTTCTTCCCAGCAGATAGAAAGCTCGCTAAAGGGGCTATTGGATATTCCCATTCCTGTAGATGTACCGTCATCCCCTGATAATGGGTTAAAAGGGCTCCACTCCCCTTCAAGAACCGTCGTAGGTCTAACTTCAATAGATATAGGGGAGTCAACTCTAATAAGCAAAGCTACTACAATCATTCGGTTAGGGGATTTACACATGCATACACACACATCAAGGCATTACACGACATTCCATCACGTGCTTCTTGATATCAAGCACTGACTGATTTCCTTCTTCTTTTTTTGCAGAAACAACGGTGAAACAAGGTTCCATGTTTGATAAAGTTCACTCTTCATGCCAATCGTCTTGATCGCATTTTGAATCACATTACCACGAGAGAGAGAGAGATTATGGTCGTGGCTACCATTCTAGTTAGGAACGTGAGTGCTACGACAGGGAAAAGGAAAAATCACACCAAAGAACGTGCTACTCTAGGTCACGATCTCCGCCATCGAAACCGTATTCTAAACCTTCTAGCCCCAGCACGTCCTCTTTTGAATCTTCGCACCAAACGACACAATATCACGCTCCAAAAACCGATGAGCAGCGCCGTAGAAGTGAAACACTCCCGCTGTTGTAGGACAAACCGCTATAGAGCCAATGGGGGAAGCAACCGTTCGCATTGATAAACTGAAGAAGGATTTCCCAAACATATGCTTCGATGGTTTCCACTTTCCCCCCAGCTTGAATAAATCCCAAATGATATGGAGAAACTAGTGCAAGACAACGTGCGCGATGCCTACAGCCAATATCATGAGTACGTCAAGATGGTTGAGCACGTCTCGGCCATGTCCTTTGAACGAGCCAACACGATTGAGAAAATTGGAGGGCGATCTTTCTCGCAAAGATAAGATACTAGAGGTGCTCTCCAATGAACTAAAGTCCTCAAGAAAAGCTGAGATGGAGGCTGACTAGAGAGCAAGGAAGCTAAGAAGTCCAACGGAAGAAATGAGAAAAACCCGTATGGACTTGATGCAACAGATGGGGCATCACAACACCATAATCATCTAAGAAAAGGATGCCGTGCTAATAGAAGTTACCGAATTAAATGAAAAGCTATCTGAAGCCACCAAAGAAAAAGATGAAGCTAATAAGATAGCCCAGGAAGCATGCAAGGAGGTGGTGAAGCTTAGAGAAGAGAGGGACACCGCAAATCAAAAGGCCGTAGAGGCCAATATTTGTCGAAAGGGAAGTAAAAGCCATCGAGGCCAAGGTGGAAGGTGAATCCATGGACCTTCTGGTCACCTATAATGAAAATGTGCTAAGGAATCGCTACTTGAACTATCTTGGCGGGGACTATCCCTTCCACTTGTATAAGGCCTGGAACCGCTTGGTTGATGATGAAAAAGCGATCCGCAAAGTTGCAACCATTGATGAGTTTGAATTGGAAGCTTAAGTGTTGATTGGAGATGAGATCAAAGTCCTTCACGACACAACTACCTCGCTCTAGATAGAAGCCTTGGCTGCTAAATACCCAGAGGCCGGAGAAGGATCTGGGGTCGACCACCATGATGCTACTTCTGAGGTGCCTCCAGCATCTCAATCTGCGCCCACATCTTCTGTCGACCCCCTAGTCATCCCTAGGTATGATCTTGACAGACCACATCATTCTTCAGTCGTCGAGCATAGCTCGGAAGGCATGTCAGCTCAACCCGGGAGCCAGTCTGAGGAAGGTACTCCGAACACTTCCCTATTCTTTAAGATGTAGAAAAATTATCGGTGGATATTACCAATATATTCTCTTGTCTATATTCAGCCTTAGATTCCATATCGGCACCCCTCCTGCAACTCAAGAAATTCACCATGAGTAGGAGGCGTTAATAATAGAGGCCCCAACTATGACGATTGCTACTTTGGCTGGGGAGATGCATGACAGCGGTTGTATGTTCGACAACCAACTGATGGGAGCACTTCTTAGCCGCTAAAGAGATCTAAGCATTGAGATACCCTTTAATATGGATGAAGTTGTTATTGTCATGGGCTCCTCGGGTCCTACTAGCAGTATCCCAATAAGCGAGCGCATGGACTAGGAGGAACAAATAATAAGGTAAATTAAGGCTGAGATGGAGCATGATCTTAGAGCCGGTGGAGATATGGTGGGTCCTGACCCGACCTCAATTCTCATGATTTCTCCAGGTGGCACCATGATTGAGACTAGTGCGCTTTATTCTTCAAGTATCGAATGTGCCACTATTCCACCAGCTTCACACACAGGGGATATACAATTCCCGCGGGCTCCCATGGAGAGACTGCATCGATTCCCCCGGCTGGAGATAGGCCAACTGAAGTGAGCCGGGGAAGCAAAGGTTCCAAAAGAGGTCCGGACGGTAGCGCGTGCGAGTCTACGCCAAAGAAAACTAAAAAGGACAGAAAATCAAAGGCATAGATTTTAATTTGGACTTTCTCTTTTGTAGATAGTTAGAATAAGCTCTTTTATTTTTCTTTTTATAGGCAATGTATAGATGCAGGCTTGGCCCCGCGCTTATAGAATTCATTGGATAGATTTTATACTTGTTTTTTTTAAGAATAGTATGAATAAAATTTCTTTTTTTGGCATAACTCTACGTTTATATTTTTAAGTATTTATGCATTGACATTTCTATTCAACATACTCATAAAGCTTTATTCTCCAGGTCGAACTTAAGTTCGGTCTTTAAACCTTGAGGTCATGGCCTCGAGTCATAATCAAACGTTTAGTTGAGTCCCAAGGTTGCGTTGTCTTGGCTAGCGGCTGGTACTTAAGTTATGCCCTTAGTACCGGGGATAGTTGAAGTAGTTAGTTGGTAGTCGTCCTCCACCTTCACTAACTTTGATTTAACTTAATCGGAACCAAGTTAAAGTAACATGAGTTTGAGTGGCCAGATCACACTCGCTCATTTGCTAGCATTTGGATCCACACTCTGGGGATTAGATTTGCATGCTAGCAGTCGATCATGCCTGCTTATTGTTTAGGATTATGTCCACACTCTGGGACAAAAGTTATTTTGTGGGTGGTCGTTCACACCCGTTTAATGTTTATTCTCTAGTTCACACTTTGGAAATCTAGAGTTAGCTGACAGACGGTCGATTACATCTGTGTAAGGATTGGGATCTTATTCATGCTCTGGGAATAAGGATTTGGTTAAGGTCATTGATGGTTGGATCACATTCTCCTTAATCTAGTAAGAAAAGCCGTAGATAGACAAATCCATCCTCCTCGAGCTTGGAAAGAATCAAGGTCATGGATGGACGGATCCATCCTCCTCGTGCTTGGAAAGAAGCGAGGTCGTAGTTGGACGGGTTTATAGTTCTCGATCTTGAAAAGAAATGAGGCCATGGATGGACGGATCCACCCTCCTTGAACTTGGAAAGAAGCGAGGTCGTGGATGGACGGATCCATGCTCCTCAATCTTGGAAAGAAACGAGGTCGTGGATGGACGGATCAATCCTCCTTGAACTTGGAAAGAAGCGAGGTTATGGATGGATGGATCCATCCTCCTCGAGCTTGGAAAGAAGAGAGGTCGTGGAAGGATAGATCCATCCTCCTCGAGCTTAGAAAGTAGCAAGGTCCATCCATCCTCCTCGAGCTGGACAGTCGATTCACATCCTAATTTTGGAGTTGCACTTTAGCTTGCACTCTAGGAGCTGGAGTTCGTCAAAGGATTGTCTTGTTTTAACTCACTTTTAACTAGTCATTGTTTGCCCCTAAGCTTGGGGTTTCATTTGGCGAGTGACCGATCGGATCATAATCACTCTCTATTAGTCCCACCATAAGATGGAACTCAGCTCTTCGTACATCATGGTATTGCATGATGCATTTAGGAATCACTAATCTGGCTCGATGAGTTTGCACTTTATTGTAGAAATAGGAAATCATGGCAAAGTCAGTTTCCTTATTACACATACAAATTATAGAATTGCATAAATAAACTTCAAAAGGAAAGTAGACTAAATGAATGAAAGCCAGTTATACGTAATACCGACGGAGAGTCTCGTTGTTCCATGCCCTCGGTTGAGTGAGATCATCAATGGTCAATAGCTTGAATGTGCCATCTCCAAGCCTCCATTCGATGATGTACCATCCTTCCCATGTCGGTTTCATGTGCAAAGGGACGCGGTAGATTCACTTAAGTACGAGATCGTGAATTTCAAAAGTTCTAGGTCGGACCTTAGCAGCTCGACTCAGTAGCAATGTGCGGCCGCCCTCAAATCAGCCTCTTTACACTTCTCATCCAGTAAATCCAGAGATTCTGCAAGTAAGATGGCATTCGTCCTCGGATCATAATAAGCCATGAGGTGAGAAGGAACCTCTAGCTCAACTGGAATAACAGCTTTAGAGCCGTATGAAAGTGCAAAGGGAGTATGACCGTTCGTGGACTTGTAGGTAGTTCGATATTCCCATAAGGCCATGGAATCTCATCGACCCACTTACCTCTAGATTTCTCCAATAGTTTCTTCAAAATAGACACGATGAATTTGTTGATAGCTTTGACTTGTCCATTCTCTTGAGGTTGAGCTACCGCTGAGAACTATTTCTCGATGCGATATCGTCGATCGAAATTCTTAAAATCAGCACTATTGAATTGGGCCACGTTGTCAGTTACAATCATTTATGGGAGGCCAAAGCGATAGATGATGTTGTGCACATCAAATTGATTAATTTCTTCATTGTGATAGTAGCAAGGGGCTCGGCTTCCATCCTTTTGGTAAAGTAGTCAATCGCAACGATGGTGTACTTCGAACCAACTTTGGCTAAAGGCAAGGACCCTATTATATCAGTACCCAATGTGGAAAACAGCCATGGACTGACCATTTGAGTAATCTTGGTTGTTGGGGCTCTCGGAATTCTGGTACCTATCACATCTCTTAGCATAATCCAATGCGTCTTGGTTTATGGTTGACCAGTAATACCCATGTCCGAGTATCTTCTTTGAAAGGACTTGCCCCTCAATGTGATCGCTGCATTCTCCTTCATGCAATTCATGCAACACTTGCTTGATTTCATCGTGGGCGATACAACAGAGTAAAGGAACAGAAAATCCCCTTATGTGTAGGACTCCATCTTGTTTGACAAACCGTGAAGCCTTTCGGATAACCTATCTTTTCTCACTCCTACGCTCGAGTAATGTTCCATGCTTAAGATAATCCCTGATTAGAGTCATCCATGACTCCCTCTCGGGTGTTGCCTCATGAACCCAGCCTTTCTCTATTTAGTCAATAATTGGAGCCGTAAGTGTCTACGTAGGGACGAGTCCCACCAATTATGCTTCGCTACTGCTGGCCAGTTTTGCCAAAGAATCGGCCTTCTGATTTTGCCCTCGGGGTATACAGTGGATAACATAATAGTCAAATTGATTTAACACTTCCTGGACCTGCATAAGGTAGGAGGCTAATCTTCGGACTTTGGCTTGTTGCTCTCCTCGAAACTGGCAAACCACCAGTTGTGAATCATAATAAATCTCCATAGCAATGACTCCCAAATCTTTAGCAAGTTTTAGTCCAGCAAGCAAGGCTTCATGCTCAGCATCATTGTTAGTTACACATAAGTCAAAATTCAAAGCATACCATTGGGATCCCCCTTCTGAGGTTTTGAGCACCACTCCAATGCCTGGGCACAGGTCATTTGATGCACCATCGGTGTATAGCTTCCATATATAGTTACTAGATTCACTGGTTTTGTGCAAGTCCTGCAGTACAGTGAATTCAGCTATGAAGTCCACCAGAACATGTCCTTTAATAGCTCGTCTTGGGGCATATGTGTTATCAAATTGACATAGCTTGATGTTTCACTTGAGCAACCTACCAGACGTCTCAGGTCATGTCAGGATCTATCATAATGGCTGGACGGTGTAAAAAGCGATCGGATGAGCTTGGAATGATGGGCAGAGCTTTCTCGAGGCTACAACAAGCCAATAAGCTAGCTTCTATATCTTAGGGTAGTTTCTTCCTACCCCTGTCAATCTTTTGCTGTTATAATAGACCGGTTGTTAGATCTGATCCTCTTCTCAAACTAGTGTAGTGCTGATTACATTTACTTATACCGCTAGATAGACATACGACTTCTTATGATCAACTGGCTTTGACAAGATGGGAGGTGTTACCAAATGTTGCATTGGTGCCTGGAATGTGCTCTTGCACTTCTTTGTCCACTTGAAATTTTTTTACTTTTTTGATCAGATCGAAGAAGGAAATGCACTTGTCCATGGCTTTAGAAATGAATCTACTCAAGGCTGCTACTTTCCCATTAAGACTTTGCACCTGCTTGTTGGTCTTGGGAGTTTCGAAATTTCGAATCACCCAGATCTTTTTAGGATTAGCTTCAATTTCTCTGGCATTGACAAAAACCCAAGGAACTTTCTAGATGTAACGTTGAAATGACACTTCGATGGATTGAGCTTCATTCTATACTATCAGAGTCTGTTGAACATAGTCTCCAAATCACCGATGTGGTTGTTGGATAGCCACGACATCACCAGCATATCATCTACGTGCACCTCCTTAGTCTTCCCGATCTGGTTTGCAAACATTCGGTTTACGAGTCTTTGATAAGTAGCTCTAGCATTTTTGAGTCGAAACGGCATCACCTTGTAGCAATAAAGTCCTAGATCAGTGATAAAACTAGTATGCTCCTGGTCAGGAAGGTGCACCGGGATAGCCGGAGTATGCATCCATGAAAGATAAAAGCTCATTTCCGGGTGTTGAATCCACCAGTTGATCAATTCTGAGAAGCTGGAAACTGTCTATGCGGTAGGCTTTGTTTAGATCTGAGTAGTCCACACATGTTTGCCATTTTTCATTTAACTTTATAACTAGATCTAGATTCGTTACCTATTCCAGGTACAAAACACCATGAATAAAACCATTAGCCATGATTTTGTCCACTTCTTCCTTTAGGGTGGCAGATCACTCTAGATCCATACCGTGCCTTTTCTGTTTCAACGGGACGTGTCGTGGGTCAATATTTGATGTATGGATCACGGTGTTCGACGAGATCTTACACATATTTGAATGAGTTCAGGCAAATACATTAAGGTTTTCCTAAAGAAAATTAATCAGTTCCTATCTTATCTAGGGGTCGAGCTGAAATACGACCTTTACCACTCTGCAATCGTCATTATCGTTGATCGGGACATCAATCGCCAACTCCACCGGGGAAGGTTAGTATTCTTTGACTTCCCCTTCATCATCGTTGTCTTTAGGATCAAGATCCTTAGGAAACTAGTCATGGTGACTGAGCCTAGGCCCAGGTGTTAGCTGTCAATCCTCCAAAAAATGGATGTAGAGAGATTCCTCAATGCCCTTACCTTTCTCTTTTTGCTACGCATCCCGTAGCTCTGCAACATAACAGGCGCATCAAGCTGCCTGATCACCGTGTATAATCCCATTCCCATTGTCAGTAGGGAATTGTAGGGTCAAACACCATGGGGCAATAGCTGCCCTAAACTCCTCAGGGCATGTCGGCCTAGAAAAGCATTATATGGGGAATGTATATCCAACACCATAAACTGCAACATCTAAACACTTCGGCGATCACCAATGCCTAACTCAATAGGTAAATCCACCATTTCGACTGGTATAGTTGCACTTCCATTGAAACCATGTATACGTGACTGACATGGTTTCAGATCTTTCGCTTCCATCAGCTGGATGAGGACCACCACTCACAGTATTAATTACCAACCTCCCCCCAGTACGTGCAGATTCCTCCATCCTAGCTTGGCCTTGATCCCAATTGGGGTTGGATGAGCCCACACCACTATCCTGTGGTGCCTAGACGAACTGCTCTAACTTTCTCTCTCTCTAATCAATCTTTCAATCATATCTTGCAACTGACAACATTCATTAGTGTTATGGCCGTAATAGACATGGAATCCACATCACTTCCCGGATTGGATTTACTTCTCCAATGATGGTTTCGAAGCTGGCTTCTTATACTGCCCTATATTACAGGTCTGAAGATAAACATTTTCTAGCGACATGTTCAAGGGAGTATATCTATCAAACATAGGAGCTTTGGGTCTCCCACAATGAGGGTCTCTACTCTTTCCTTGACCTCCATCACCCTTCTGCCGACT
The DNA here is from genome assembly GCA_030765085.1 of Allium cepa. NCBI lineage: Eukaryota > Viridiplantae > Streptophyta > Magnoliopsida > Asparagales > Amaryllidaceae > Allium > Allium cepa. The sequence continues at coordinate 564,417,022 of CM060939.1, forward strand.
TTGTGTTTATTCTGAATATTTAACTATAATTTACCGAAGCTCTCCCCGGTCTGCTTCCCTGCAACATTACTCTAGATGCCTTCGCCGCCAGGCCATACAAGATCCGGCTTCCTAGACCGTCTAGCATCTTCCCTCCTCGAAAACTGGGCTGCCTTTGCATTGAAGCGGTCCAACAAAGCAGGGGGTTTCCTAGCTAACCAATCACCAAATTCGAAATCAGGATCGATCCCTTTAGTCAATGCCATTCAAATAGAGTTGTCGTTGGGATTGCTGACTTCAAAACAAGCAATGTGGAAGCTTTCCAAATAATGCCTAAAAGGTTCTCCTGGAGCTTGGGCAACACCAGACAAGGTATTAACATTCTTTGGTCTTGTAGCATGCTTACGGAACTACTCAACAAACTTATTAGCTAATTAGTCAAAACATGAAATAGATCTTGGTGGTTGACGGGTGAACCACATAGTCACAATGCCCCCCAAGGAGATAAGGAAGCTTCTACACTTAATCGCATCTCAGCTCGAGTGGCATCCATTAGCCATTCATATTTTAGAATATGTTGTTTGGGATCCGAATTTCCTTCATACATTGGCACGTTTGGCATCCTTAATCGATGAGGTGGCTCCACATGTAAAACGGCATCAGTGAACTAGGTGTGACTTCTAGAAATTCCCAATCATCATTGTTGAAGGCTTGACTTTCCCTAATCATCTCGCATATCATAGTTGAAATATCAGGCATCTGGAGATTCGAGGCCAAGGCATGGTCAAGTTCAATGTCACGAGAATTATTGGGTCGCTGTCTACGGTCCATTCCATGCCTCCTTGGCTCTCGAGCTCCATGGAAGTGTGGATCCTAGGCATGAATGCGGTGACGGGGTGCTGGATCTGGTTGGTTCTGGAACCCAACACATAGATCTATAGCAGCAGCTACGTTGTCGTGAGCAATGTTGTAAGGAAGCATCCCCCTTGGGAGGAGGGTGCAGCTTCACGCCCTATAGAAGGACCTATCCCGGCATGTCCAAGATTTGCACCATTCGAGTGCCAGGAGGCTTTTGTGTAATTCTCATCTAATCGGTGACGTGTAGATTTATGGTAGAAGTCGAATGATGCCGAGCTTTCAGATAGGGAATAAGAGGTATGTTCCCTTCTAGATTTCCCTCGCTTTTCTTCATTCAGCTGGTTCATAAGTTCCATGTTGGCACGGATCTATTAAGTGAGTTCTTGATGGCTTTGAGTGAGTTCATGCATGAAGGTATGGTATTCCTCTCTAGTTACTGGGTTGGATGGATTTGGAGCTCCAGCTGGTGTTTGGCATGAAGCAGTCAACTACACGAGATTTTTTCTTTCCCTTCCTCCTGGATCAGCGGCGTTGGAAGTGGTTCTGGTAGTACACACCATATAGAATGTAATTCTTCTTAGATCTAGAATAATCTGAATAGAATAGAAGGAACCACCAAAAGATAGATCTGGATCTCTTTAGGGGATTTATGCAATCCAGTAGCGGCAAAGGGATTCAAATAGAGTTGAGAATCTTCCTTTCTCAGTGAAACCATCAAAGTGTTTATACCGAAAATAGGAACAACACTCGTCCGGTGTAATTGAGGAGATTAGAATGAAGAAGTAAAATTAAAAATAAGGCTAATCTAACAATCAAATCAAGAAAATAAGCAGTAACAGAAAGAAAACAAGAATTTATAGTGGTACGATGTTATTGCCTACGTCCACTTTGAAGGTTTTGATATTTATTACTGATTAAAAACTGAGTTACAATAGTACAACGACTAACACTCGAATTACAATGGAGTTCCACTCAAGCAGCAACACAAAAGTCCCTTTTTAGTTGCAATGAAGGTGCTATTTATAGGTGTGGAGCTAGAAATATCTGCCTTAGATATTAGAATACCCTTTCTCAAGCCGAGGTGGGCCCACAAGATCGATCTGTAGTCATTTGGGATCGATCCTTGATGTATCCAACATCTCTTTGTATCGATCAGAAATTGTTCCAATCAATCCCCCATCAATATGATGTTTCCTGATGTGTTGAGCAACTTGCTATGAAAATCTCATTACATTAGGAGTTGTGTTTGTGAAGTTATTGATCGATTAAGGTTGCAAATATGAAGTGGCTGAAGCCCTCATATCAATACCTTCATATCGATCCCTTCGCATTGATGACGTGGCATGCATGTTTTGTGGAGACCCATGATGTGGATAGAGGTGAGAACGCTTCCTTTAGGTTGACTACTTCAGATTTGTGAGTTGCTTCGTTCGTATCCATCCACTTCTTCCTTTTCATATCGATGCTCTGCTTCCACCTTCGTATCAATCTTGGTTGTGCTCTTCGTATCGATCAAGTAGGTGATCGATAGGAAAAGTGCAGTTGTTGGCTATGTAAAGTGTGATCGATCTGGAAGTGCCGAAGTCCATCATTATGAGCTTGAACCATATGGATACGAATGATGGATGCCAAGTGCTTGAGTTATGCTTATTTCATTCGATGCCAATCGATACGAGATGATGGATACGAATGATCGATACGAGATTGGTATGTTTCTCATGGATCTTCATCGTTCCATAGCATGAGCAAACGAACTTGGATTGACTTAAAATTTGAAATGTTGCTTTGCATAGCTTTTTTTGTCATGTCATATTGATTGCACCCAACCCGAGATCTGACCAAGTTTGCCTATATCCATCATGAACTTGCGGATAACTGATCTTTGGAGCAGATTGTCTTCAGTCTACAGTCAAGTCCTTGGTATCATGGCCTTTGCCAAAAGATGTGATAACACGGCCCACTTGATTCGAAGTTCAGAAGCAAGCCCAGAGATGCACAAGTGAGCACGCCGGTCCAAACATTGAAAAAGACCTCTCGGTACCGATAGATTTCTCTCAGTACCAGGAGCTTTCACCTGGTACAAACTTATAGTTTTCACTTGTCTTGCTCTCCTATCTTCTGAGGTACTCCAAACCGTTTTCCATGAAGATCAAGTTCTTTTCAGTGATTCACTTGATATTTCTTATCTTGTTTTCTTTTCACCAATCTTCAAGGTTGCTTGTCGAATCTCTGAGAAAAACACTTGATGATGATTGGTCATAGTAACGCATGAAATATATCGAGCTTAAAGATCCAAGCTAGAGAATGAACCTCTTGGTACCGAGAGATTTACATAGCTAAAATTCACATGAAACTTCTTGAACCATATTCTCTTCTCCTTTTGATCGTGTTTCCAAGTTCTTGAGTTGTTACATCTTCGTTTTGATGTTATAACATCCGGTCGAAATATGCTTGGTTGAAAACCCAGTTAACATTAAGTAACTAAAGTGTACTTTGATTATGGTTAATCACATGATGATCATGGTATTACCATGGTTGGGTACATAATGAACTATTTAAAGTGAAACACTATTCAAGAGAGGATTAGCCTCCTTCATTTTAGAAGTTTAATATCACCATAATTAGTAGTTAACTTAAAGTCAAAATATCTGGCCAGAGCAAACAGTTAATTGGTAAATGTTACCAGATTGGGCCAAGGATATTAAAGTGCTATTATGAAATTGACAACATATATTATTGAATTTTTTCACTTTTGACCATACTCAAGATATTTTAATGATGTAGTGATGATGGAAATAAAACATACACAAAATATCATTAAAGAGATGTAGCTTAATAAATATTAGAAATTGGATATTGCTTAAATGGTCAATAAGTAATTAAACTTGCATTTGATATTGTACCTAAGCAAATTCCATATCAGGTTTAGTAGTTGAGCTATTTCAAAATAATTAGGTTCAAGTTCTCACCAAGACGTCAACACAAAAGTGTTTTTAGCTATTTCCCAAGTTTAACAAGTTAATTTAATGTATAAAGGTTAAAAATTAACAATAAAAATTAATAAAAATGTTGGATTAAACTTTTATGGCATTTAACTATTTATTTATACCTTAAAATTAATCAAAATACTAAACAAATGTTATGTATCAGTTTAATATATATGCTTAATTAATTAATTATTTAATATTTATATATTTATTAAGCTTAATATCATGGAGATCTATAATAGAGGGGCCAATCGTGCAAATGAGAGAAGGGGGAGCTTTGATAGAATCTCTTACTCTAGATCAGATCTTGACATAAAAGAGAGGATGTGATACCCGTTAATTTTGATAATTATTTTTAAATGTATTTATGTCATTTTGGCTAAATGGGGTAAATATGTAATTTTACAAATGATAGAATTTAACGATGGGATTCAGCCATTGTATAAATTAGATTTTTTGGATCAATTTTGACTATAGAATGCTAGAATTGGAGTTTACGTGAAGGAGATATAAACATTTTTAGTTATAAATTCATAATTGAATGAAACAGGTTGAAAGCCGGATAATTCAAATTCAAATTTGGCTAGATAATCCCCCTAGTTATAAAATAAGCAACAACATATGTTTTAGATTTTCATATCTTTTTCATCATCCTCTTCCCATAAACCCTAAATTTCAAAACTCAATAACTTTCTTATTTCTTCATCGTTTTGCACATACTTTATATCAAAAAACAAGCAAGGTGAAGGCTATGCGCACATATTAATCTTAGGTCAAATTGAAGGAATTCATGGGTTATCCCTTCCTTCCAGCAAAGCAATTGGATGGTTCTTATCGATTGGAGTGCTTCAATCAATGAAATGCTAGTGAAATTCTTCTCTTTTGTTTATAACGAATTTATAGTTGTATAGTATGGTTTTTGGTTTGATTTCAGGCTTATTTCTAGATTAATTAATGTGAATTCACTCATATAATGATACTAAATTAATGGGTTAATGAATGTGCATAAAATTAGATTTTTGAAGTATGGTGCAAGTATATTGGTTGTTGGAGACTAGAAAGTGAAAGTCTACAAGGTGGATCGTATAGTGTATATGCAAGTACATGTAACAAAATGTATTATGCGACTAAAATAATATTAATCTAAGTAAATATAGAATAAGCACACCCAGATTTTATACTGGTTCGGACCTCCTGTCCTACGTCCAGTCTCGAAGCTTCCCTTAGGTATTTGACTATCAAACACCATCGCTTCGCCCGGAGGAATAGGCTTTGTTACAATAAGTTGTTCTTGTCAAATGTATGTTCTATAACACGTATATCGACTAATTAGAAAAAATGCTTCTAATATATATCTAGAGAGCATTTTCTATGAAGAACTGAATATTTGAAAGAATGAAATACAAGTATAGATTTCTAGAGATCAAGAATATAATAGAGTATGTAATTGGAGAGCGTAAGTAAGTAAGGTAAGTAAAAGAAAGTAAGAGTGCATAAAAGTAATTTGATCGCTTGACTCTTGATGATATATAAAGTTGTAGAGAGGTTCCTTGAGTAGTTGCATCAATTAACTGGCGCTCTACAGTTGCTTCTATTGATGATGAAGAATTGCAGCGAAGAGAAACAGAGATGTCTATTCGAATGTGGCAGCTAAAGTTTAAATTTGAAATCCAAGTTTGAAATCATACGTCTGGTGTTTGTATCAGACGTCTGATACTATTTTTTTTTATGCATAGTCGATTTTCAAACGTACAAGTGCAACTACCAGACGTATGGTTTAGTCTGTTTGTTAGTTCCAAAGGACTTTTTCAAACGTCTGGCTTGTGCATCCAGATGTCTGAAACTTGTGCATGTCTGTTTTGTGGATCCTTTTCTATTGCTTCTTTGATCCTATCAATTTGTAGTCTCCTGTAACTTTCTTTGAGACTTGTTCTTGTCTTTCAAGTGATGTTGCTCTAGCAAGTACCTGTATATAGAAATATATATATGCATATACGATTTCCATTGTATAGTTGTTGTCATCGAAACCGTAAATTTAGTTTCCTAATAATCTCCCCCTTTTTGATGATCGCAACTATACGATGTACTTATATATTATTTTATGAATCTCCCTCTGAATTTGTGCTTTCCATAATTTAGTGCGATCTTTATGATTTCTCCGCCTTTGGCATTATAAAAAAGGATGTATAACTTTTTTGCCGTAGACATTATTTCTGTTCCATTTAATATTTACCAATCAGAAATAAAAAATAACATACCAATAAGAGGAATTTTATTTATCACATTAATCGATTACATTCATAGATTTTATAATTTTTATACATAAGATGGAGTCCTAAAATATAAGAATCTTTTGGGGAAGCTTTTTCTTGATCATCTCCATTATCGTCATTTTGGAAGAGTTAGGTTGCTTTTGAGGTGATGTCGGAGTTTGTTCTAAAGGTCCGTTCTCCTCAAAAAGTTTGGAATGCTTCAAAGGAGAGAAGGCACTGGGGTTGGCCAATCTTCTGAAGATGGTGTAGGACCACGAACCCTTTTAAGAACCTCTTTTAGAACAGATAATATAGTTGAAAGTGATATTTCAACTGTAGCAAGGCGTGTAGCAAAAGATGTTTCAAAACTATTAATACGCTTAGCCAATGCCTTTTGATTCCAAGATAAAATAAGCTAATTATGAAGAGTCAAGTCGTGAATATTCTCATTTGGATTCATTTCTGTGCGAGTCTCCAAAATGTCTTCCTGCGATGTATAATCAAAGGGTGCAGGAGGAGGAGGAGTATTTTTGCGATGTTGCTCCACCTCTTGTGATGGTTCAGCTTGCGCTTAAGGTGGAGGCCTAGCTTGTCTAGCATGACAATGTTGCATCCACTCATCAAATGATATAAACTTCGGAGGATTTTCTGGTAGGTGCATTTGTGAGAATTTTTTTATGGAAGAATATTTCGGAGAAATTTCTTCAAAAGTGGATAATTAGGAGGGGATGTTGTGAGCACGTAGAAGTCTCATGATGTATGTGGGATAGATAATCGATGGGCGTGATCGAGTCTAAAAATGTTTGAGCTCGCCAAATAAAAATTTAGCCCAACTAACCCTTGTTCCGCTGAATACGGCATACATGGCATATGCTCTAACTCCATTATCTGCTCGTGACTACCAAGGCGAGGAATGATAGAGTTGATAGTCATTCGAGTTAGAAGTCTCGCCTTAGGTCTTACGTATTTAGATGCGAACTTAGGCATTTCATCTTCCCATATTTGATGTGCGATATTATATCTCGGTTTGAAATGCATAACGAGAATATTATATAAATCTTCGCCAGTGTCAGAACATCCGAGAGTTCTGCCTACGATTCCTGGAGTGAGCCTAATTGTGTTGCCATAAACGCTTGATCATAGCCAATTATCATCTTTTTCAGTGTTCCAAACTGCTATGGTATCCAAATTAGCGTAGAAGAGAAATATGGCTAACTGATCAATTTGGATGTTAATGGGATTAAAAGATATCAAAGTTTCTAAACCAGCACTTTTGCACATTTCGTCTAGATCGTACATTGGGAACTTGAGTAAACTATAAAATGGACCTGGATGGAGTTTATTCTTTTGAATGTCCTCGTATCTCTTGAGCGAATGCGGTACATGATTCATCCATCGTTCTATTTAATCATTAGAGAAAACTTGAGGATTGGATGAAGTTTCCTGGTCATGCTTTCGCTTAGAGATCTTACGGTTTTTTGTTTTAGGAGCCATTGAATTCAAGAGATATTTGAAGACGAAGTATTTTGGAGAATTGAGAAATCGTCAGTGCTGTAGAAACTAATTACAATTTAAGTGAGAGAAGTAAAGAAATAGATGTTATCTGGTTATTTAAAGTGTCGATTAAATTTCAGACGTCTGGATGGTAATTCAGATGTCTGATCTAACCTAATTTGAAGACAGTAAATAGAATCAGACATCTGGTTGATTGAGTTAGACGTCTGGATTTAATTGATTTGTAAATTTTGATAGTCAGAGAGAATTATCAGATGTTTTTGGGTATTATCAGACGTGTGGAATAGGTCAAAATTTTAGTTTTGTAGGATAGATAGTTTTGTCAGACGTCTAGCTATAATATCGGACGTCTGAAAATTATGTGAGTTTTTATAATATAGAGACAGAGATATTGTCCAAACGTCTGGTCAATATTTCAGACGTCTGAAATCAACTGGTTTCAACTTTTTATGAAGCGGAGATGATTTTCAGACGTCTGGAAGGTTATATCAGATATCAAATATATGCACGATGGTTTAAAAGTTTGTGTCATACCAGAATGTCAAACGTCTGATGGCAATGTTCTATGTCAGAAATGACCAATTTTTGTAAAAATAGCCTAATTTTGAAGGGTGTTACATATTTTTTTGACCTTTTATTTTTAATAAAACATGGTATTATTATTTGTGAAACATAATTACAAATATACATAGATAAAAATATAATGAGAATAATTTGAATTTATTTCGATGACGATGGAGCATTGCGATCTTCATACTTATCACCCCTACATGTCTTGAGTGGAGACCATATATTTCCACGTTCCTGGGTTCTTGGGGAACCAGAGAATCACCTAGGTGAAGGATCTAAAGGTGTACGATAAGATGCAGAGGGATCCAAAGAACTGCAAAGAATCGAAAGCGGTTCATGTACATCCTTCTTCCGTGAATTACAAAATTTTATCGCTACTTGCTCAAGAAAACTTATTCGTCGTGCCGTGACTTTTTGCTCTTAGTACAATTCTCGTTGTAACTTTATTTGTTGCTTTTGATAGTGATGTATTTCATCGATTTTCTCCTTGGTGTTAAGAGAAACAAATAGAGGTCGTTTGGACTTCTTTTTATCGAGAGTGAATCCCGTGTGGTAGGAGGACCACCTATACGTCGGTTCCTGATTTGGTGTAGGGGTAGAAAGGCAGTGAGGTGTATCCACTGAGCTACCCGTTATTGGTGTCGAGAAGGACAGAACAGAATTGTCAAACGAAAAGATTGTTGTAAAAATATGAGATCTATATATTCTTTTACCTATTGTTTTGTTAAGATATTTATATATGCTTTTAAAAATTATTTATAGGTAATTTCAGAAAACAACCACCTAAAAAATTTAAGGTGAAGGAGTTATTAATTTAAATTTATGGATAAGAATTTTTAGCTGAACATAGAATAAATAAAGATGTGTTATTAGTTTAGAAGATTATCAAGAGTGCACATTCCTAAATCACGTCACAATTTAACAAATGTTTGTTCGTTTAGTGGTTTTGTGAAAATATCTGCTATTTGATTCCCGGTATTTATGTATTCTAATGTAATACAATGTCACATAAAAAATCATGTCGTATATCTATATGTTTAGTACGCGAGTGATTTACAGGGTTTTTGATAGATTTATTACACTCGTGTTATCGCAATATATTATAGATTTATTGATAACTTTGCCAAAATCCGTAAGTGTTTATTGCATGTATATCACTTTTGCACATGCTAGAGCTACCGAAATATATTCGGCTTTGCAAGTAGATAAGGAGACACAGTTTTGCTTTTTGCTAAACCATAAAACTAATGATTGTCCAATAAAGTAACATGTTCTGCTAGTACTCTTAGGGTCTATTTTACATCCACCAAAATCTGCATCACTATATGAAACTAGTTCAAACGATGATCCCTTAGGGTAAAACAAACAGTAATCTCTAGTGCTAGATAGATATCGTAAGATACGTTTAAAAGCTCTTTGATATTGACCGCAACTTTTGTATTTATTATCGCCTTCATTGCTGCTCCTCCAGTAGATATTGATGGTATTCGTGAACCTGTTTCTGGGTCTTTACTTTATGGAAACAATATTATCTCTGGTGCCATTATTCCTACTTCTGCAGCTATAGGTTTGCATTTTTACCCGATATGGGAAGCAACATCTGTTGATGAGTGGTTCGAACATAAAACTTCTGATTAGTAGTAAAACATCTATTTTCCTGTTGGGACAAAGTTCTATCTTCAAAGATTTCTCGGGATATCTTCTTACGAAGTTTCGTTATAGCATCTATAACTGCTTCTGGTTTAGGCGGGCAGCCCGGCAAATAGACATCCACGGGAATTAACTTATCGACTCCCCGAACAGTGCTATAAGAATCAGTACTGAACATTCCTCCTGTAATAGTACAAGCTCCCATAGCAATGACATATTTTGGTTCACGCATTTGTTCATATAATCGTACTAAAGACGGAGCCATTTTCATTGTTACTGTACCGGCTGTTAAAATAAGGTCTGCTTGCCTAGGGCTCGATCTTGGTACTAATCCATAACGATCAAAGTCGAATCGCGGGCCGTTAATGAAGCAAATTCAATGAAACAACAACTGGTACCAAAGAGAAGAGGCCATAAACTGGAGAGTCTTGCCCAATTCGAAAGATCGTTTAATGTAGTTGAAATAACGGAATTCGGGGTTGTTTGGTTAAGTAACGGAAAATCAATCAAATTCATAACTATCTCAATATAACCTTTTCCTTCCTTTTTCTTTTTTTTGTTGTCTGAATATTCAGTTAAGACCATTCTAATGCTCCTTTTCGCCATGCATAAACTGAACCAGAAATTGGATGCAAAGAAATCTACACTCATCATAATGTCGGGTCGACTAGTCGTCAAATAAAGTAAGGAGAATTTTTCATCAAAACCTTTTCCGTTTGTGAATACCAGTACTGATTGATGTTGGTGTACTAGAGATTTTATCCATTTCAAAACGACGTAATAGATCGTTACAATATTTTTCTTAATGAATAAAGATACCATTTTCAAGTTTTTTATTTGTAAACCTAAAAAGAAATTTAATTCTCCCATGTGAAACATTTCAAATTCATTTTTTATAATATTTGAAAATTGATCACAAAGATTTTTATTAGTTGAACTAAAAATAATATCGTCTATGTAAATTTGTACAACTAAAATGTCGTTATTTTCTCGTTTAATAAATAAAGTTGTATCGATTCTACCTATTTGAAAACCAGATGTAATTAAATGATTTTTAAGACGTTCGTACCAGGCACGGGGGGCATGTTTTAAACCATATAAGGCTTTTGTAATTTAAAAACATGGTTGGGATATATTTCATGTACAAACAATGGAGGTTGTTCAACATATACATTTTCTTTAATAAGACCATTTAAAAAAGCACTTTTAACATCCATTTGAGATATTTTAAAACTGTTATGATATGCAAAAGCGAGTAATGTGCGTATGGCCTCAAGTCTAGCTACTGGAGCAAAGGTTTCGTCATAGTCGATACTTTCTTCTTGATTATAACCTTGAGCGACTAGATGTGCTTTATTTCTAACAATATTGCCGTTTTCATCTGCTTTGTTTTTATATACCCATTTTGTACCTATAACTGATTGTTTTTCTGGTCTTCGTACCAATTCCCAAATATTATTACGTTCAAATTGATTTAGTTCTTCTTGCATAGCTATTATTCAAAAGTTATCGTTTGAAGCTTCTTTATAGTTTTTTGGTTCTAAATTTGACAGAAATGCTATATGACTTACTTGGTTAAGTTGATTTCTAGTTACTCTGGAGTTAAGATCTCCAATGATGTTATCTTTTGCATGACTTTTTAAAATTCTAGGAGATGATGTTGAAGTATTATTTTATGTATTTGTCTCATTATTGAAAGAATTTGTTGTATTTGATATTGGAATTATTTCTTCATCATCATTAGTATGATGGTTAAGAAAATTTTCATCAAACGAAACATGTAAACTTTCTTCAATTATGTTATTTCTTTTATTAAAAATTCTATATTCCTTGCTATTATCCGAATATCCAACAAATATTCCTTCATCGGCCTTCCGGTCAAATTTTCCTTAATTTTCTTTTGTATTTAATGTAAAAATTTTGATCCGAAAATTTTAAAGTATGATACTTAGGTTTTCTTCCAAAAAATATTTCAAAACAAGTCTATTTAGTCATAGGTCGTATGGTTGCTCGATTCAAAACATAACAAGCTGTGGCAATAGCTTCAGCCCAAAAATGTTTTGGTAGACCACTACTATTTAGTACTGTTCGTGCACATTCTTGTAACGTATGATTTTTTCTTTCTACTACACCATTTGTTGAGGTGTGTGTTGAAAAGAAAAATTATGTCTTACACCTATTTTATTACAAATATTAGTAAGAAGATTATTTCCGAATTATCCACCGTGATCACTTCAAGTATTCTTAGTTTTCAAATCCATTTGAGTTTTAATTCTTTTAGAAATTTTTTTAAAGATAACAAATGTGTCACTTTTATGTTTTAAAAATAAATTACATGTATATCTTGGAAAAACATCAACTATTACGAAAACATATTTGATTTATAAATCGTACTTGAGTTGGACCAAATAAATCTAATGTAATAATTCTAATGGTTGTTTTGTTGAAATATTATTTTTAGATTTAAAAGAAATTTTCTTTAGTTTTTCAATTTGAAAATCATCACATAAATTTTCGACTTTGTAATTTATTTTAGGTAATCCTCTAACTAGCTCATATTTTGCTAATTTATTAATACATTTAAAATTAGTATGACAAAATCATTTATGCCATAACCATGGATTGCCATGTTTGGCGGTTAAACATAAAGTTGAATTTCGATTTATATTCATATTTATGACATAAATATTTTTGTTTCTAAAACCCTCAAAGATAAGTTGTTTGTTATTGTCGAAAATATTACATCTATCTTTTTCGAAACTGATTTGAAAACCTTTATCGCATAATTGACTTATACTAAGTAGGTTGTGTTTTAAATCTTCTACTAACAAAACATTTGTAATAATTGGAGAGTTAGAAATACCATAGTTGATGACTTCTCTAATGCCAACGACGTATCCTTTTGAGTTAGCTCCGAAATTACCGTTCCGCCATCGATATATGTTATATTTGATAAAAATTTTGAGTTTCTGGTCATATGCTTAGAGCATCCATTATCATGTATCCGTTTCTTCTTATTTTTTATTTTGGGTACCTGCAAAATAAAAGATGATATAATTGGTACCCATATACTTTGTTAGGGCCCTAGATGTTAGGAGGGATAGGTAGCCATAACCAAGTAGGTTTGGTACCTTTATGAACATTATTTTTATTATAGACTACACTATCTAAAAAATTATTAATATGTATTTGTCTAATTAAATTATTATTTGTCTTAGGAATCCAAATTTTTATATTTTTGATATTCGTATTAGACTTAGATAATCTTTTAGTCTTTTGATAAATAAAACTATATTTCTTAACATCATTCCCTTTTTTGTTTAGGAATATTTTTAAATCCTATTCCATTTCTATTCCCTAATGGTTTTGAAGTTTTGATAAGATTTTCCAAATCTTGTTTTCCTTTATTAAATTTTGAAACATTATTTTTAATTTTATCTAATTTTTCTTTTAGTTCTAAATTTTTAATTTTCAACGTTTCCAGATAACTTTTCAAGTTGACATTTTCTTTTAGCAAGTTATTCTTTTCTAGTTTAGTTTTATCAAAATATTAGCCATAATCTCATTTTCAACCAAACTATTTGTAATTTTTATTGACATAATTCTAATTCCTCTTTAAAATTATTTTTTCATCTTTTAACATTCCTACTTCAGGTTCTAATCCGTTTATTTTGGCTACATGTTCTTTATTAATTTTTTAATTTGTCTAAACTTATCATCTAATTCCATGCTAAGTTCTAATAATTCATCATAGCTAAGTTCGAGACATACCTCATCAGTTTGTGCCATAAAGCATACATTAGCTTGTTCTCTATCACTGTCGCTGTCACTGTCTGATGATGAAAAATCTGAGTCATCCCTTGGTAATTTGAAAGCTTTCTTCTTTTTGAATTTTTCAAATTTGTTCTTCTTTTTATCATTGTTGAGCTTGGAACAATATTATCCAAATTGGTCACATTCATAGCATTTGATTGATGTTGATTTTTTGAGCCTGATTTTCCTCCTTTTTGAAATCTAGTTATTCTCCTAAACTTCTTGAATTTGTTGTAGTTTTTAGCAATAAATACAATTTCTTCTTCGTCTAAGTCAGAGTATTCATTTGTTGTTGGGAATGCTATGTTCTTCTTCACTGAATTTTGTTCTTTTCATGCCTGTAAATTAGCTTCATAGGACATTAATTTTTCTATCAATTCTTCAACTAAGAGTGTTGAGAGATCATTAGCTTCTTAGATAGCTAATACTTTTCTTTCCCACTCCGGAGTTAAAGAACTGAGTATTCTAGATACTAAGTCAAAATTTGTGAATTTGACTCCAAGTGCCATTAAATCGTGTTGAATGGTTTGGAATCTAGAGTATATGTCTACTATAGATTCATTTTGTTTCATTTTAAATGATGAAAATTGATTTTGTAAAATTGAAATTTTAGTTTGTTTACCTTTGTCTGTGCCTTCATGTGTAACTTGTAACGTAAGCCAAATATCATATGCAGTGTTACATAACATGACACGTGAAAATTCATTCTTATCTAATGAACAGAATAAACATTCATAGCTTTTGCATTATTAGAAGTTGCGGGTTTTTATGCATCATTCCATGTGTTCATAGTAGTGTCAGGTGCTTCATATTTATTTTGAGTGGCTGACCAAATTTCTAATCCATTAGCTTCCACAAAAATTCTCATACATGTTGACCAATATGCGTAGTTAGAACCATTAAAAAGTGAGGGTCAAGCTATGGATTGACCTTCTTGAAACATACTTGTCATATTATAGTGATTCAAAAACGTATTACGGTACTTTGATCAAAACTTGCTCTGATGCCAATTGAAAGTCTACAGGATGGATCGTATAGTGTATATGCAAATATATGTTGCAAAATATATGATGCAACTAAAACTTTATTAATCTAAGGAAATATAGTATAAGCACACTAGGATTTTATACTGGTTCAGACCTCCCGTCCTAAGTCCATTCCCGAAGCTCCCCTTCGGCATTCGACTATCAAATACCCTTGCTTCGTCCGGAGGAATAGGTTTTTGTTACTATAAGTTGTTCTTGTCAAATGTGTGTTCTATAACACACATATTGACAAATTAGTACAAATGCTTTCAATATATATCTAGAGAGTATTTTCTATGAAGAACTGAATATTTGGAAGAATGAAATACAAGTATAAATTGCTAGAGATTAAGAATATAATTGAGTATGTAATGGAGAGAATAAGTAAGTAAGTTAAGTAAAAGAAAGTAAGAGTGAGTAAAAGTAATTTGATCTCTTGATTCTTCATGATACATATAATTGTAGAGGGGTTCCTTGAGTAGTTGCATCGATTAACAAGTGCTCTACAATTGCTTCTGTTGATGATGAAGAATTACAAGGAAGAGAAGCGAAGATGTCTATTCGAATGTGGTAGTTGAAGTTTAAATTTAAAATCTGAGCTCGAAATCAGACGTCTGGTATTTGTATCAGATGTCTGATACTATATAATTTTTGTAAAATAGATTTTCAAACGTCTAAGTGCAACTACCAAACATGTGGTTTAGTCTATTTGTTTGTTCTAGAGGACTTTTTCAGACGTCTGGCTTGTGCACCCAGACGTCTGAAACTTGTGCATGTCTTTTATGTGCATCCTTTTCTGTTGCTTCTTTGATCCTACCAATTTGTAGTCTCATGTAACGTTCTTTGAGCCTTGTTCTTGTCCTTCAAGTGATGTTGCTCTAGCAAGTACCTGTTTATAGAAATATACATGCATTTACGATTTCCATTGTATAGTTGTTGTCATCAAAATCGTAGATTTGATTCCTAATAGAAAGATTATAATTTGACAAATATACAAGGAAATAGTATGCAAATGGAAGTATAATTCATATGCTACAATAACTATATAAGTGTCATAGATTTACAGAAAAACAATTAAGATATTAGTCTTAAGTACATCAAATATAAGGAGTTTTTAAAGAGATAAACTATATTAATAAACGTATATAAAAAACTTTGATGATTTGATTGTTAAATAGATTAAATTGGTTATTAAAATCATATAAGAAGTTTTGTAAAAATGTTGTAACAACTTATAAAACCTCAAAAATTTTAATAACAAATTAAAATATTGAAAAAGTAAAACTATAATTTAACATAAAAGGGCAAAATAGTGAATTTTTACAAAATAAAGGAATTTAAGGAATCTGGCTTTTCCATTGCATCAACTAGATATTTCTAGCCCAAAATTCATATACAAAATGTTAGAAACAGATACTATGTGAATAAAATACAGAATGTTATTCATAGCAAGCATATCAGATTTTGCATCTATTTTGATATTAAATTTAATAACTAACTACAAGAATAAATTAAAAACTTATTTATTAAGTAATCAACTTAATATGTGTAAATTACTTTTAAAACAGGTACAATTGTTTTAATATGCATCAAAGGGAATGGATAAAGATGTTTACATGCACAGAGGGAAAACATTAATTACAATGTTAATGGAATTTATTGCTATAATTAGTGAAAGTATGTGTTAAATATATTAGAAAGGGGATGTAACAATATATTTATGAAGATTTTGATGCATTTAACATTATATATATTGAAATGTGTTACTCGGTAGCCTGACCCGGCTATATTGGACTGGTAACACAAGAGAGATTCGACTGTCGTCAAGAAGGATGACCATAGAGCTATGGTTATAGGACCTGGAAGTAAAGTTTAGATTGTAATACGAAGCTCTGATTAAACGAAGTTGATAGATAGACAATTTAGGATGTTAGAAAAATGAAAAATAGCTTGGATTAGTAAGGGATCGGCATAGTAAGGTAGAGTAATAGGGATCAACATAATTATTGGAGGGTTAGTCAACATGGATGGAGTATTGGAGGGATGGGCATAGGTGATGATGCCTGGTTCAACAGTCTTATTAGTACTAGATGGATCGGCATAACCTAACGAAGCAAGACGGATTGGCATAACGGTATAGATGGTGATGTATTGGCAAAGCACTATAGAAATAGAGGGATCGACACAATAAGCCATCAAATGGATCAACAAGCATAGTACGAAGCTAAATACGGCATTATATAATAGGGTTCAGAGAATATAAATAAATGGAGGGATCAACATGATTTAATATGAGGGGATCGGTAGGAACAACTCTAAAGCGTATTCAAACCAAAGGTTAAGAGAAAACATGGGCTCCACGTGTTTAATCAATTTGAAATTTGGAGAGCCATCATATCTAAGAGTGAAGAAGCTACCATAAGGATCGCTACCCGAAAATCAACCAATGGAAGGATCAGCCCTATCAATTGGGATTTGGGCCGAGTGCCCCTTATGGTGGGCCCATGTAGATGAGGAGGTCCTATTACCGAAGTTCGAGACAAATTGGTGGTCGCCTTTATTTATAAATACAGGCCTATGAGGTCATTCTGAGGATCTTGACGCTACAAATTGCATAGATATTTTATTTTAATCAACTTCCTTCACTATTCTCTTACTTCTTGCTGTTTGCTATAGTAATCAAGATTATAGTGAATTAATGAAGAGAATATTCAAACTGGACATAGGAAATCGACACCAAACCACTATAAGTCTTGTTGTTTTTGTTTTTGCTTTGATTTGCTTACTATTTCGCTATATTCCTTTGTTTAAATTTAGTTTTCCTCATTTACTTCTCTGCACAAACTTATTGTTGGAAGTTTGTGGCCAATTTTGTTACAAACAATTTTGTGCTTTCATTGAGAGCCTGACTCTTAGCCCGTTAGGATCCCCTTTATTGCTACTAGATTAAGAAAATATCCCAAAGAAGATCCACAATCATCCTTAAAAACTTGCAGATACTACTTAAATTTACTAGAATCTAAGCAAGGAAATCCATAATGGCGGGGCATACCAAATTAGCTACTCAAAATGTCAATGCGAATGAAACTACCAGCATTTAATAAGGATCCCTAAGCAACCAGCCTGCGAATTTTAATATGGAGCATGCTGAAGTCCAGAACGCCACTGCTTCTATAACTAGTGTTGAATTCAACAACTTGATGAGGGAGTTCATGGAAAGGCATAGACATTTGAACGATAAAATCCAGACTAATGCTAGCCTAATGAACCAGATTGCTCAACAAAGGCGTCATAGTGCCAGAAGGGATCTCGCTTCTTACTTGCGTCGGAGAGTTCAACTTCATCAGATGAATACACACCACATTCCAGCATGAAACCAAGATCATACCCACCAGCGCCATACATCATACAACTTCATTTCAACCGAATAATCCAAAGAATAGATGAGATAACATACATATGTATATAGCAAGCATTGATTTTAGATATAATTGCGAGTTAGAAACTCATCAAATTATTGAGTGCAATCCTTTTCTTCCAGCCCTAATCACACATGCACATACAACCCTAATCACCAGGCTGATGTTGCCGCTTCCCAACGCCTTGACCACCTACAACCGCTACATCGCAGTTATGCTCCAAAGTCGCCAGCTACCTAGAGCATACGCCGTGCATCTCCATTCCCTAGTGTTCGTGAATCTCATGACCTCCATCTCCCGTTTGCACGCCTTTCCTATGACGTGGCATTAAATCACCACTGCCTGGCCCAATTCATCTCGCTCCAGATTATTATTATTATTTATTATATTTTGTAGACGCTATCAATTTTTATTTTTTATTTTTGGGAGAGGGTTAGGGCTATTTCCAATAACAGGGGAAGTGCAGGCTTGCTTCTGAAGAAACAAGGTGAGTGGTAAAGAAAGAGAGAAGTGAAAATAAATAGGTTTGGGCTAGATTGGATTAGACTTGATTTAATTTTTCTTTTATTTTTAACTAATTATTGTATTATATTATAAATGAAATTCCGATCTAATATAAATTAATTTACACTTCAAAAAAAATCCAGTTTAAAACATATTATTCAATTTAATAAATTATTCGAACAGAATTTATCAATTTAATTCAATTTATTAAAGCAAAATCTTTTATTATATAAACTTCGAACAAATAAGAATTTATTTTCAAATTAATAATTGTTAAATCGAATTCAAATATTTTATTTTACTTAAACTTATTTGATTTAGGGCGTAGAAAGCAAGATTGTTACACTAAGTTATACACTTCGCTTATTTTTTACGTGCATTGAGCACTGAAAATAAGTTATTCAGAAAATTCACCATTTCGGAAAATTGGCTTAATAAGGCAGTTCTTTCAATCCAAGTGATGATTGAAAAGAACCGACCACATCTCTTCGTCGATTTTTCTACCAAATCACTAAATCTCGCTTTGCTTAAAATTGCTTTCGTACCTTAGTACGTATAAGTTAAGATATTTACTTCATGCCTTGAAATCATACCACACTTGATATTTCAAAAATAATTTCTACTCCATATGCTTGTGTAGTCCTGCAGACTAACTTGCAAGTAGAGTACCATCACATACATCACCCTTCACTAAAAACACTTTAAGTATAATTGCTTATTGATATCTTTCCTAACATGGAGCCCTTGCTGACTCACTTCCAAAGTGTAAGAAACGATGTAATGCAATATCAAATATGCCTCGCTGTACTAATTAAAAAATATAACCTTTAGTCATTCAGTTGCGTAACCTCCATAAACTCCATAAAATTCATATAGGAACATCGAAGAATGGATGAATATCCTAACATAGTGAACATGACGTTAAGCGTTTATCGCATTCATCTACTCATAAGTGATAACAAAATCACACCCTAATGGTATGCATACAAATGCTAAAACTATGACCCAAATGGAAATAATTTCACACTTTAGGTATTCTATACAATCATAACTCAACGGTAATATACTTGTAGTTGTAATAACAATCCAAGTATAACATAGCACAACAATAACCTAAGAGCATCTAGTGCGAAATAACTAACAATATATAGGTGTAACATAAAGTAGAGCAAACATATGTGTCATAAAGGTAATGATACATATGTATAGTGACACTCTCCATAAACAAGTATAGATGTCCTCTATCGTCGATTGTCTTATGCTACATTCTTCTATCATTCAATTTTTTTAGGGAAACTTTACACTCAACTAATCTCTCTTGCTTTATAAGGTCTTATATGAGTGTATCATAGCGCTTAACATTAACATATTGTCATTTGATTTAATGTTTCTTTTCTACAACTCTATGCAAAATATATTGGCTTACTTTTGTCCCACTTTAATATTAAATAAGTTTTAGCCAAAGTTCATCTCAAAAACTGTCTTACACTAAGCTCCAATAACTTAAACCATATTCTGGGTGAACTAACATGAAATGGTATTTACCCTTTATTGTTATAGAAAAAATCAATTTGGTACCGCATCCTTCCAACTCGTGCGTCATTTGAAAATGCTACCCAATCTCTATTCTAATTTTTCTTTCATCCAAATCTTCCAACACTTCCCTAATCCATTTTGTTCAATACTAGCAAGCCTTTAGAATTACAAACATATCGATTATTCTAGCTAATTCATTATAAGTAATTCAAACTTTATAGACTATGTAATTCTTTTCTAACTCCAATCCAAATTTTAAGTGAAAATATCAATAATTGTTTTTTTCATTTCTATTTTTAGATAAAAAAAAATTTGATTCCTAACTTTACTTTTGTAAGGTTTGCAAATATCTAAAGCTATAAGGTTCTCTGCTAATTTTAATAAACCTTAAAAAAATCATAATTTTTTTTAAAATTAAATTCTTTAAATTTTACTTAAATAAACTTTCGAAATGTTATAGTTTAGACACTTCATGTTAAATCATTTCATAGAAAATCATAACTTGTTCTATTTTAGTTTAATCATTTCATATCTATTAATAAGTCTCCTAATAAAAGAATTAAAATAAATTTAAAATTTCTAAAGCTAATTTCTTTTTAATAGTTTTTAAAATTATCATTCAAAAACCATTTAACTCACAAAACCCAATTCTTTATAGTTTTACCAATTCAATATCAATTCCTTAAAATATAATCAAATTTGGAATAACTTCAGTTATTCCCTTGAAAAACTCATATTTCACTTTTACAACATTATGTTACGCAATTATAGCCCTTTTATCACACACATAGATCATTGTATTTTATAATTAGGAAATTTCCAACACCTTTAAATAATACATCGTGAATACGAGTAAGAATATATTTTTCAAATTTGGTATTTAATTACCAACTATTTTCCTATCGAATCCTAAAAAAGATCTAATTTTTTTCATAATTTATTAATGTGTAGTTTTGGTAGTTTATGTCACAAGCCCTTCAATTTCCATTCAAAAATACATACATATTTGAACAAAAAATTCCACCATTTTAAAATCCCCTTTTATTAATTTTTAATTTAATTTGTGCCCATGGTGGTTCAATTTAACTTAGAAAAATAGGCTTGTACAATGTATTTTTTAAATTTTACTTTTATAACAAGAAATTTTCACAAAAATATTAAAAAAATGTATTTTATTTTTTATCAAAGTGTGACAGAGAAATTTATAAAATTAAAGACACTCAAAATATATGTTTTATTTGCCTGTTAATTTAATTTCAAAAGTTTTTTTGTCAAAAGAAAATATACATCAAAATACAAGTGCAACAATGTACACTAAACCTTTTATAAAAAATGAAACCTATAAAATATTTTTGGAAAATTGCTTCTTATTAGGTTTTTCTTATGTTGAACTTAACCGGGGGTTATTATTTCAACATATTAAACAAACTTTACCATCAACCTTTTCCCAAAAATATCAAGCATTAAGGTTTTTCACTTTCTAGAAAAACATTCAAAATAATTTAAATATTTTTCTTGATGAGGTATTTTAGTCTCACAACACCATAAACGATCATGAAAGTAATTATGATGTACATCCATGGTTTAGAATCAACAAACTTAAGTAATATTAGATTTTCCTTTAGGTAATAATTATGTTGCTAAGAGCTTAACAATCAATTAGTTGCACTTTAACTGTTTATTAAAATTTCAAATCAAATTAATATGTAATTCAAGTAAAAATAGTAATAAAGAATCTAACACTGAAATCTAAGTAATTAAAAATGCAAAAAAAGTAGAGACATGGAGAATTTTACGTGGTTTAGATTTTAAAAATCTTATGTCCACAGAGGAATTCTCGCTTTCTTTCTTTATTCCTTATACAAACACTAAATGTAGAGAGTGCAAAACTTTTCATTATTTAACATTAAAAAATCTCAAATTAAAAAAAGATCCCTTTTCGCTGCAATTCCTTTTCTATTTACAGTATGGAGCTGTCGTCGCTCTCCTTTTTCTATTTTAACTTCACCTTTGGATTCCACCATGTTTCATCCGTTTATCTTGCTTGTTGGCGTGCATTTATTGCTAAAGTTTCTTTATTGGGAAACTGTAATTTGAACAGTTGAGTTCTGGGTGTTGGCAGGAAGTTTGAAATTGAAGCGAGAACATCTGAACTTAAGGTGGGAAACTCAAATTCAAATGAATAATGCACTTTCGATCTAGAGGGATGAATGGCTTGTGTACCGCCCCATAAGGATGTTTAGAGTTATCCCTTTGCTTTATTGTTGGGGCATTGTTGATACGTACGGAGTGGAACTGTGTTGTTCACCTGATACTACCCTGGACATAGTTGTAATTGAGTCATCTTGTCCAGTCTGCAATGTTCGTTTTACAATATACTAAGGAGAAATGGAGTTGAGTTGCTTTGCCTTTAATTTGTGGTGTTAGCTCAATAACTGTATGAATGTGCTCTGAGATGTTCTTGATGTTAATATGCACATGTTGTTTGATAAGGGCTACCTGCACCTTTGCTATTTTCTAACAAGTGAAGAACTGCATGAAGCACTGTTTGAGTGACCTCATGCATAGCTCTTGGAATGTTGCGGATTCCTCATGGTAATGCTTAAAGGGTTCTTGGTAAGCGCAGCGTAGATCTACGCTTGAAAGTATTAGCAACACATTAGCTTTTAGGAATAATAGTTAGACTTATTTGGCCTTTTGGCTGCAGCATAGTTTCTTCTTTTGTTCGTCTCTTCATGCTTGTGCCTTTATTACTTCCTAATGGCATCATGTTTCTTTCTCAGCCTATTCTAATGGCGGTGCTCTTCTTTATTAGCCTATTCTGATGGCGGCGCACTTCTTTATCAACATGGCTTTGACGCAGACCTTTTTATTTTTTACATGGATATGTGAGTACATCACATCCCCATTTGTACATTGCCTTTCAGGGGATGTGTTTTCATTGGGCATTGTTAGTATGGCTTTTGGTATGGTAGCACAATATATTCGTTTCATTATACGGAATTTTATTGCTTTATTTGTGAATATTTAATTTATTTTAAAAATTCAATTAATGTTTTCAATAATTAAATAACCTTCTTTAAAATAATAACTGATGATAGAAAATTAATTTTTGAATTCTATTTACATAAATAGGTAGTTCGACGAAAAACTGAAACAATGACCGAAACCTTTTTTCGGATTTTCAGCTTTTTATAGAATAACAAGCTGTAAAAGATTGTAATAACTCTTTTTATACTTTAATACATTATTTAAAATGTTTAGGAAAGTTTTTTTTTTAAAAAATATATAAATAAACTAATAATAATTTAATTTAAATTTGAGTTGGAAATGATAGATGTGAAATGTAAGGATTCTTTAAGTAAGAAAGTTAACAAAGGTACATAATCACTCTGTTAACCAACATATTTTCAAAAGCATAACATTTTAAGGGCTTGAGATTTGGTGTGAGAGTTGAAAATTATGAAATAAGGGTGTTTTGGTCTTTTGCCTACGTTATTTTATTTTTATATTTTTTTCGTCTTATATAGTTACATCATTAATTTTATACTTCATCTTCTTAACTTCATTTTTCTATCTTCTCTACTATTTTTTGAAAAAATTCATCTTTTCTAAACTCAAAAACCAAAACTTTAAAACTTAAGCTTGGATTTGAATTTTGCATTTGCAAATAAGGTGGAATGTGAGATTAAATCTTTGTTTATATTTTAATGAAATAATAAATGTTGTGAATTTAGTAGTAATTTTGATTAGATATGAAAATCATATTATGACATTTTTTAAAACCATATTTTGTTGTTCTTTGCTTTGAAATGAAAGATATGGTTATTGTAAATAAACATATACAGTAAAATCATGTTTCTCTTCTCCCTTCTTTTTCCTACTCTCCGTTTCTTAGAAATTAAACTTCTTCCCTCTCCTTCAAAAATCAACATCTCCTTCCTCGTTTAAAATTAGCCAAAGGTTTCAACTGTAAATTTGTAGGGTATGGACTCTAGTTTTTTTTAAACTTCTCTTGGGTTGTTTCGTCGAACATGAGGAGAGAAATCCGTCAATTTTAGTAACAACTCGAGCAAGGTCAGTTTTTCGACAAGCAAGAATCGACGAACGAATTATACAATAATGTTCATAGCTAGAAATCATGATTTTCGAAGCTAGTCCCAAGATTTTAGGTGGTCGGTATGGGTCAGGGTGATGAGATGAACTAATTTAATCAAAAATTAGAATTTCGGCAAAACGGTGGTCGAGGGTGGGGCCGATGGTGCTAGAGAGAGCCTTGGTTCTATGCGAAGGCATGCGGGTAGTTAGTGGTGGTAGATGGTTGGTGATGGCTAGAGAAGGTTGAGTTAGGGTTAAAAGCAGTTTGATTATGGGTTCGAAGATGGGACTAGCGATGGCGCAAGGAAGAGTCGAGTTGGCTGTGGCGTCGGTTGGAGGTGTAGAGAGGCACAGCTGAGCTAATGGCATAGGCGGTGGTGGTTGCAGATGGCTGAGTCAACGGTAGCAAGGAAGTTTCAAAGCTTGGAAGTGCGAGTGAGTGTCAGATTTAGGTCGAAGATGGTCGATTTGGATTTAAGGTGTCCAAAGGAAAAAGCAAGTTGGTGGTCGAGTCGAGGACGGCGTTTGGGGTTTGCCAACCTTCTCAGTCAAGTCTTTATTGCTTCAAGTCTTCAAACTCTACTCCTTTTATTTTTGCCAAGATCTCTACTAGTCTAGCATCTAACCTCTGACAATACTGATCGCTCAATCAAAGTAAGCCTGATCGTCGAACTTGCCAACTTATCTTGCTCTAACTTCTAATGAGGTATGAACTCATAGCCAACAATATACTCTAACTGCTTCTACTTCACAAACATCATTCCCAAATTGGCATGATTTCTACTTAATGTATTGGCGATCTAATTTCTCTTATTGGGCGTATAGGAAATGCCAAAGTCATAGGTGGCTAAGAATTCCAATCATCACTACTGGAAAAGATTGAAATCCTTATAGGAGAAAAGGCACTTCAAAGATTTATGGTCTATAAACAACTTGAACCTTTCTCCTAATAAGTAGTGCCTCTAAATCTTCAAGGCAAACACTATTGCCGCTAACTCCAAATCATGAGTTAGATAATTTCGCTCATGCGGCTTCAGGTGTCGACTAGCGTATGTGACAACTTTCCCTTTCTACATTTATACAACACCTAATCTAGTAACACCAGTGTCTATGTATATCTTCCGCTCCTTATTTCTGCTTAGAATGGTCAATACTAGTGCACTCGTCAACTTCTCCCTTAGACTCACAAATGCATAATCACGCTCAAAAATGCATGCTGCGTTAGTTTTGTGAAAATTATTTCCTACATCGGCTTTTGCTTGATGTGGAAGATTATCTTCTGTTGTGCTATGGTCACTAGCACATGCTTCTCTCATGCCTTCTTACAAGTTCCACCGAGGTGTGGTCCACCATAAATTGAGGTTATGAGGTTTGAGGAATTTCCTTCCTGGTTTTCATTCGGGTCGATAGTTAGGTCTCTAGCCCCATTCTCATTGTTGGTTTTCTGAAAGCTGCTCAAATATCCTTTTTGGATAAGTCTTTCTATCTCGTTCCTTAAATTTCTATAGTTATCAGTATGGTGGCCATTAGCTCTATGGAAGTGGTAACATGCTCCACCATGATTCTGTTCTACTTTCTTTCTTTTGTTCGGTACATTGTATTCAAGCTTATTCCTGGTTATCTCATATATCCGTACACGAGTGTGAGTAAAGGGAGTTTTTGTGGCGAGATTTAGTCATTTCGCAGGTGGATTATACTCTTCTGCCCCTCTTTTCTTGTTATAACTGAGGGTGGGAGTTCTCAGAGGTTTCACTGCAGATCTAGCCTCTTTCATTCTAATATAATCGGATGGTCTTTCATAGAAAGCCTTCATGCCGTGACATGACATTCTGTTGTTTTTATTCTATATAGTAGTTCCTCTTCTTATCCTGGCGTGCCCCGCCGTTAGCAATGTTTCTTCGCTAATCATTTGATCCGTAGTGCCACGACTTTGAAATGATTAATGAAATTGTACAGGCTTTCATTTTCACCCTGCTTTACTTACGACATAGTATTATGTCCATGGAAGCTTCACTTCCCGAATTAAATAGCCTTAGGAAATCTATGGATTGTTGTCTCCAAGATCGAGCCTCCCTGGTCCGTACGTCTTGAACTATTGGGAGGCTGCATGCTAAATAAATAGGTAAAAACTTATATTGGGTCATTCTTCCTACCATCAGCATGTCCATGTAATACTCAAAAGTGCAGATGTGGTCATCGAGGTTGGTAGTTCCAACGACCTTTTCAATTGAAGGCACTTTAAAGTTGTCAGGGAAGTCTGCTTTTATGATGGTCTCACTGAATGGAGAAGAACCCTCTTCTCCTACTTTCTCTCTAGTGCTTTACTGGAAGATCTTTGCTGGCTGCTCTACATAGGCTTTTAATTGATGGATTTCATCTTCCTTAGGGTTGATATATGACGAATCGCCCTCGTACCGTAAAATGGCGTCATCATCGAGGGCAAACTAGGCATGTAATTTCAATAGTAATGGGTTTATATTTGCAGGCTTGATTTGATTTGAGGGTTCGCTTGAATTTTTCTTTTTAGTTTAATATCAGCTTTCTAGGCAGCATCATCATTCCTATTTCTAGAAGTGCCATTTTCACTCGCTCGTTGTGCGGTTAGCTCATCCGATGAGTGATGGTGATAAGCTATGAAACGTGGAGAGGAGGCTGGTCTGAGAGTAGTATGTTAGGCCACTGTCTATTCTAGTCTTTCCATTTGGTTGTTTATTTAGTTTGTGAAGGAATGGAGTGCTGCTAGGATTGGATCCATGGGGGCCTCAGTTGAAGCTTCCACTTTAGTTTGAGGTTTTCGATACTATAAGAAGCTTCTTAAGGGTTTTGAATCCAAGTGTAACTGTTCTTATGCATGGGGAGTGGAAGAATCAGTGGGATTCATCGTATATGGAGGGAAATATAGTTAAATTTTACTGGATATAGGAAACGGAGGTTTAGGCACCTTTCCTGGCGTGCCAAAAATGTTAATGAGATAATTCAGTCTTATAACACCGTAGATGATCATGAAAGTAATTATGACATACTTCCATGAGTTAGAATCAACAAGCTTAAGTGATATTAATTTTTCCTTTAGGTAGTAATTCTATTGCTGAGAACTTACACAATCAAGTAGTTACACTTTAACTCTTTTGTTATCAAATCAAATTGATATCCAATTTGGGTAAAAGAAAGTAAAAAATAATCTAATACTGAAATCTAGGCAAGTAAAAATAAAGAAAAAGGTAAAGGCATAGAGAATTTTATGTGGTTCAGACATCAAAGAATCCTATGTCCACGTGGGAAATATCACTTTCTTTCTATATATTCCTTGTACAAGCATTAGTGGCAGAGAATAAAAAACTTTTCGTTATTTAACCTTAAAAGATGTTAAATTGAAAAAAGATCTCTTTCTTTCTATAGTGCCTTTTCTATTTATAGCGTAGTGCATGCAGATTGTTGTCACTCTCCTTCTGCTATTTTAACTTCCACCATTAGATTTGTCATCCTTCCATCTGCTTATTTGGTGTGCACGGATTGCTGACATGTCCTTAGCGGAAAACCATAGTTTGAGCTGTTAAATTCTGGTTATTGGCGAGAAGTGTGAAACTGAAGTGGGAACATCTCAAAATGAGGCGGGAAACTAAAATTAAAATGGATCACGCACTTTCGATCTGAAGGGATGAGTGTCTTGTGTACTACCTGACAAGGATGTTGAGAGATATCCTTTTGCTTTGTTGTTGGAGCGCCATTGATACATATAGAGCGGAACTATGTAGTTCGCCTGATACTGCGCTGGACGTAGGTTGTAATTGAGTTATCTTTTCCAGTCTTCAGTGTTCGTTTAACATTGTACTAAGTAGAAATGGAGTTGAGTTGCTTTGCCCCCAACCAGTGGTGTTAGCTCAATATCCGTACGAATGTGCTTTGAGCTGCTCTTGGTGTTGATATACACAAGTTGATTGATAGGGGCTGTTAGTGCTTTTGCTATTTTCTAACAAGTAAAGAACTACGGTGGAGCACTGTTTGGGTGGCTCCGTGTGCAGCCCTTGAATGTTGTGAATTTCTAATGTTACTACTTAAAGAGTCCTTAGTAAACATAGTATCAATCTACACTTGAAAGTATTAGCAATGCATTAGCTTTTAGGAATAATAGTTGAGTTTATTTAGCCTTTTGATTATATCGTAATTTTCTTCTTTTGTTCCTCTCTTCATGCTCCTATGTTTGTGACTTCCTGATGGCACCACGTTTCTTTATTAGCCTACTCTGAAGGTGGTGAACTTCCTTATCAACATATTCTAATGGCAATGCACTACTTTATCAACATGGCTTTGATGCATACCCATTATTTTTGTATATGGATATGTGAGTGCAACACATCCCCCTTTGTATATAGCCTCTCAGGGGATGAGTTATACTTTGGCATTATCAGTATAGCTTTTGGTATGGCAGCACAGTATCTCCATCTCATTGTCACATTTAGGTTATCTAGGTTGCATTGCAGTTTTTTTAGGATCAAGTATTGTGGCCGCGGATCCATTTCCATGGTAGCCATTTTTAGGTGTAGTGCCGAGACTATGTTTAAATGGTTGGACACAGTAATCTCTTTACTTCACCTTATTCTTCGCTTCCTCATCTTGTAGCCTAACTTGATTGTGAGAGTGGTCCTTTTTTATTTTGGTGCATGAGTCGTCTTGCCTTCAACAGGATTTAGGAAATATGGGTGTAACACTCGCCCCCCAAATCTACGGCGATCGTAGATGGATGTAGACTTGTCTTTGTTTACATTTGGTTTCCGCATCCTATCACTTATGTCTATTCATTTCTTTCTTTTCAAGGAATGGAAAAAGTCTTAGTAGCCGTTTAACATTTAATGCTCTAGTACATGTGTCACTTTCCTATTGGTCATCCCTTTGTAGAGCTATAGTGTCAATCTCTTCATTAACCAAGTAAATCCATCTTGACTTTCGTACTAATTATTCTTGCTGTTTAATCGATCGATTGATGATTCAGAAAAAATTTCATCATTCCATTTGTGTGGCAAATATTCAATTAAGTTGTGTATTTTTCTTCTTCTTTTTCTTTTATGTTCCTATACTATCATAAAAGAAATGAAAATGACAGAAAATGAGAAAATCTTTATCTTATAAGTTAATTATTTTTCTGAAATTAGATTTTCCTTCAAATTGAAGTATGAATTTGTTTCTTATAAACCTCTTTATTTTAACATTTTCCGCAATTTACCTTATTATTTCAAAATGGCCTCTTCTTCTTCTTCTTATTCTTCTTCTTCTTCTCCTTTAAGGGTATTCCAAATCATTTTAGGTTTGTAGGCTACAAGATTAGGGATCCTGAACTTCACAAAATGTTTTCACACTCCTTCAAATGGGTTTACCTCTCTGACTTTCGAACATATATGATGCAGGCTCTATCTTCCCCTAAGTCAAGTCCTCCGCCAGTGGTTTACCTCCATTGATCTCGTTCCTATCCGGCTCGCTTTTCCTTTATACTCTCTTGTGATTGCCACCTATATTCTCTATGTGGAGAATGGTTTCTAAACCAAATCATAAACTCTCTAGCGTTATTTTTAAGCTCTCTTCGATTTCGGATGAGCCTAGGGGTATAATTAGCAAAAGAATAGATTGTAGACTCATATTTTATGTTTCTAACCTTTAGGAAAGTTTTCTGACTTTGAGATTCCTTTTATATATAGGTAAAATGGATGATGATCTCTTAGATGTGATTCTCGCACCAAGTCAGCCGATAAGGAAAAATATCCGAAAGAGAAAGCATGATGTTGATAAAGGTTTTGGCGAAGTATCTAAGAAGTTAGCTGTGACTACCTATGTTTTATGCATCGGATGATCGTAAAATATTTTTATTTTAACATATGAAGTTGTATGATTCTATAATTTTGGGTTATGACTTTTAGAAACATTTTACATACTTATGATTTTTCCCAAATTTCTATATGACCATATTGACCTTAAAAATCTTGTTTGGGCTATAAATTTTAATCGAAGTCAAATTAAGGTCTCAAACTAGTCCCACCGCTTCAGAATGATGGTTTCTCATTCCATAAGGTGATCATAATAGAAAATTTGACTTACATTTAGGAAGTTATGTCTGTTTTAAGTTTTAGTAACTATTGGCCAGAATTAGCATGTAATTAATTAAGACCATTAGTAAGTCCATTAGTCTAATTAGAGAATCGTTATATACAAAGGGATAGAGAGTCAAATTAAATTTTTTCCTCTCTTCCAAATCAGATCTAAACCCCTATTAAGTCTAGATTCATTCAAAATCACCCAACTTACTCTCTAAATCAAACTAAATTGAAGGTTAGTGAATAATACATCGATTAGAGGATAAAGATAATCAATTTGGCCAATTTGCATTGCTTTTGGTTGTCGTCCATATTAGATCTACGCTTGATTTGGTTGAATTTAGTAATTGGAGAGTGGTTTGTGCCTTCTCACTATCCTGTACTTGTTCATATGGTAGAATTGCATTATTTAGCATGATTTTTGGCCGTAAACTATTCTAACTTTAATTACATGTTAATCTATGCATATGTTTTGAATTTGATTAGAAATTACCCTTATTCATGTTCATATGTTCATGGAAAATAAAGATATAGATATAAGTTGGTTTGTTTATCATATTCTTATGTTTTTATTGCTTAAATGGATGTACGTGCATGTTGTTCCATGTTTGTATGTTGTGCTGTGATATTGTTTGCTAGTGTTTTGGATGTTAGGAAGATAGGTTGGTGAATTTGGCAAATCGAAGACAAAGATGGTCGGAATTGGTCTAAACTTTGAGGGGAGGCTTTGGAGCATGGAGGAAGTCGGTAATTCAAATCGCAATCTCCAATTTGCTAAAAGCATAAGTTGGTACCGAGTTGTTTACGTCAATGCCGATGTGTTTGTATTGATCAAATAACTTGGTATGATCGAATAACTTGGTTGTTTTACTGGAACTCAGGGGCAAGGGTAGTAGAGGTAACCTAAGGCAAGGGATGCATGATTGGCTAAGGGTTAGAGGCTATACCGACTTGTTTATGTAATGTGAAGTTAAATGCTTTGGAGAGAGGACCAAGATGATTGATGGATAGGTCGAGGTCCAACACTTAGAGACGGAGCGCTAGAAGCAAGGAAGTGGAGTTAGCCATAGATTGGCTAAGCAAGCAAGTTGGTACTAACTTCTTCATGTCCGTATCGAGATGTTCCAGTGGTTCCAGTGATGGTGGAACTTTTGAAGAATGAAGTAGAGTTCCTAAAGATCGTGCGAGAGGTGTAGGCTAGTTCGCATTAGGATTGGATAGCGATGTAATAGCATGATAAAAGCCATGTATCTTCGATTTGTGACTCGTGGTGGGAATATGTATCGAAGATAGTGACTCGATAAAGGGGAGAGCTATAGAATAGGGAACGTGGTGGCTTTCTGGATAATGGAAACTAGGTTGAGCATAAAGGAGGGCTCAAATGTTTGTGCTAAGGAATACTTGATACTTAGAGAGTTTTCTGTTGTACTTAAAGTAAGGGTATTGTAAGTGGTAATGCCCATAGGTCAATAGAGGGACAAGTATACCCCGGACTGCTTGTTTTGGGTCTAGTATCTAGCTTTAGGCTATGAGTTATTGAGCTTTAAGCTGGGTGATACGAGAGTACAATGAAAATCGAGATTTTTATTAGTCCTTGGCAATAAGGAGGCCGTACGACTTATCATATATCCAAAGCATACGGATGAGTGATAGTGAGTATTGCATGATGGATGCTATGATTGCGATGGTAGCTTTCTTTGGTGGGATGTCATTGGGAGTAGGTATTGGAGATAGGGATATTTGTACACACATCATTCTATGTTGTACAGTACCTTTATGATATTATAGAGTAGCATATTATAGTGTTATGTGCCAACTCTTTGATTGCAAAGATTAGTCAGATATGGATCATGTACTCTTGTTATTTACCATATTTACATGCATATTTTTTTTAAGATTCATTTACCGCTTACACCAGACTTCTATCTGACCCAAGATTTTATGCGTTGCATCTTATTATCTTAAGGTACTCTTAAATGAGTAGATAGTATGTCTAGGTGACGCGATAATTGTTCGGATGACGAGCTGGATGGAGCTATCTCGTATTATATGCTTATATGAATTTCCATGCTTATTACATTATGCAGCATTGGGGATCCTTAATAGTGACTGGTTATTTGCTTATATCGGAGGCAACTGTTGAGTTTGTTTCAGTTGTATAAACTCTACTACGTTTGTATATGACTCTATGGATCTATACTTGGATAATTTGTTTATAAAGTTATCTATAATATTAAATTTTATCCTTGCATTGCAAGATATTCAATAAGTTATATGTTGTGTTTGTTATTATTCATTTTAATGATCATCCTATATCGATTGGGCACGACTGCAGCTCACTATTTGTATACTATTGGTTCCGGTGGTAAAGGGTGGTTATCATATTTGATATTAGAGCTTTGCTTACATGATTAACCGGAGTTGATACTGTAATAGAGTAGAGATAGGGAAGATGTTATCACCTTAGACTGGATTGAGAGTATATATTTACGAGAGAGCGTATACTTGTTAAGTTCATTGGTTTTTAAAACCATATAATAATATTATATAGTAAAAGTCTCATGCACATGAGCACTATAGATATAGTTTTTTTTTATGAGAGACTGATCATTCTTGTTATAGATAAGAATTAATCAGCATTCAAGGAATACTGTGGGATATACTTCAAGAGTTGAGGACGGCGCAGGATCAGAGCTGCTACGTTGATTTTCAAGCTATGTTCAGTGCTACGATGGCAATGATGATGAGGAATGCTCCTGGTATGGCTATTGGTGGAGTGCTCCTCTGCAAGTGCCTAGGGCTGATTTCACTAAGTTGAGCAAAGATTACTATAATTTGGGAGGAAAGCCATTTTGTAAAACAGAATCAGCCATAAAAGTGCAAGATTGGATTGGTACTTATGAGCCCGTCTTCAATGATATGAAAGTATACGATGCTATGAAGAGAAAGTTGGATTCTAGAAAACTTCAGGGTTAGGCCATAAATTGGTGGAATGCCATGATTATTGCTATGCCTGAAGATCAGTTAGGTCATGAACAATTTAATACAAGGTTCGAGGAGAAGTTCATGCCAACTACCCAGAAGTTGGTATTATTCATGAAGTTTGCTGATCTTAGGCAAGGAGAGATGTCAGTTTCTAGGTACACGACATAGTTTGATACTTTTTCAAAGTATGGGATGTCATTCAACGATACTCCATTGGAAAAGAATGATAAATTCATCATTGACTTAGATGACTATCTTGGAGAGAAACTGGTAGACCATATTGATGAACCGTTTGAGAAGCTTGTGAAGAAGGTGCTCCGTCATGAAAATCTGTACCTCAAATCTAGGGTTCATGTTGATGTTTCCATGGACAAGGAAGAGCCAAAACCATAGCAACGTTGTCGAGGAAAGAACAAATGGAATGCAAAGAGGAAGTAGTCTCAAGGGAAGAACGGTTAGAAAAAGGGAAAGTAGGAACCTACTTGCTATGTTTGTAAGGAGAAGGGTCACTTGATTAAGGATTGTAAGGTGGGTGAGAAGAAGTGCTATAACTATGATAAGCCTGGGCATTTGAAAAAGGATTGCCTGGACTGGGTAAGGGATAAGTAGGTTGTAAAAGCATATGCTTTGGATATAGTCTCGACTTCGTTAAGTGCTCTCTTGGTAAGGGAGAAGGGGAAGGGTGTCGTTATTTAAGGTATGATTTCTATTTGTGAAGTTCATGTTTGAGTTTTATTTGATATTGTAGCTTCACATTCTTTCATATGTAGCGATCTAGTAGACAGATTGGGATTGAGACCGGATATAGTAGACTGGCTCTTGATCGTGACAAATCCCAATGGAGGCTCTACTAGCCTTTGCATTGTTTGTTATGGCATACTGTTATTGACGCAGCTTGACACTAGGCTCGAACAGTTTAGATGTCAAACTGTCACAACCTATCCAGGATCTTCCTCACGAAATGTTGATTTCGTGTCAAATAAACCGGTAGAACGATAAATGCTCAATTTCGTTGGTCGTGATGATGTCGAAATCTAGTTATCTCCAACCCGTTGATCTCACAAGATGCCGTGTTGAAAGATCTACAATTCGATCGTTGATCACTCGCAAGTGATACCGAGAGTTGGCTTCAATTTCGTTTATTCGCTCATGAATAACCCGAAGATGGAAAGAAGAAGGAGATCACACTCAACTTCAACAATGGTGGCCAAAGTTCACACACAAATTTATTTTCAAAATCAACTCTTCATGCACTTTTGGACTCATGCGATAATATGGCCTATGCGGTAAAACAACACCTGGCAGTGGATCAATTTGATGTTGTATATCCCTTAGTGGCGGTAATTCCTTGGGTAATTCCGTAGGAAAGACATCTTCAAATTCATTTAACACCGATCTAACCTCCGCAGGAATTTCAAGATCTTCACTTGTTTCATACCCAATCAACAAAAACAATTTAGCACTATCTTTCACTTCTTCAACAAATTCTCTCGTAGATAATAGACTAGTTGATTCCACTTTCTTCTCTGACTTGCTTTCACTTTGTTCACGCTTCTTAGGAACTAAGGTAATTTGGGTCCCTTCGAACATGAAACTGTAGCTTTTGGTGCGACCATTATGTTGTACAGCTCTATCATATTGCCATATTCTTCCCAATAGTAAGTGACACACATCCATATCGACAACATCACACCATATATCATCTTTGTACTTCTTCCCAATAGAAAATGTAACAAATTCTCGTCTTCCCACTGTCACTTCTCCACCTTTCTTTAGCCATGCCAGTTTATAAGGTCTAGGGTGTTTTTCAGTCTTCAACCCTAACTTCTTGACAGCTTCTTCAGAAATAATGTTATCGCAGCTTTCCGCGTCAATAACAAATCGACAAACCTTTCCCAAGATAGTACATATAGACTGAAAGATATTGCTTCTCAGCCAACTAGAATCATTCTCATATTTTGGCACTAAACAATACCTCCTTATCATCAAATTACACCCTTCGTCTCCTGACACAACTTCTTCATCTTCATCAAACTTCGATGGTTGAGAATAATCAATTTCAGCTTCCACATCCTCATACTCACATTCCTCTGCAACTAATGCTCTCTTCTTTGGCTTTGTACATTCATTACTTTTATGGCCAAACTCCTGACAATTATAGCACTTGATACTGTTATTGACCTTTGCTTTAGTGGCTTTATTGACAATTGGTTTATTGACTGCCTGGGAAACATTAGCACTGCTACTAGCACCCTTATTCTGGTTGTTAGAACTCATAAACACACCACTTCCTCGTCTCCCTTGATTTTCCCAAGCTAGAGCTTTCTGATGTGCTTCAGCAACAGACATTGGATTAAACATATTAACCATGTCTTGAATTTGCATTCGTAACCCTCCAATATATCTAGCCGTTAGTTGTTCCTCGGTTTCCATAATATCATTCCTTGCAGTCAATTGATAGAATTCATCTGCATAGTAATTCACTGTCTTCGTCCCTTGTCTCAAATTCTGCAAACGTTGATACATAAGAGATTGATAATTGTACGGTAAGAAAGTCGCTTTCATCATCTTTCTCATCTTCTCCCAAGTGACAACTTTTGATTTTCCCATTCTCTCCCGAGTTATTTCAGTTTATTGCCACTAAGCCATAGCTCTTCCTCTTAGTTTTGTAGCAACTAATTGAACTCTGTGATTTTTAGGCACCTCCTTGAATTTCAAAATTTCTTCAACAGTCGACAACCAATCAAGAAATTCTTCGCTTACATACCACCTTTGAATTATGGAATTTCCATCCTCATACCTGACTCCCATTTACGATCATTTTCTGAATCCAGATATTGATTTCGCACTTGGCCTCGATTTTGATATTGAATACTACCTCCATTACCATCTTCCTCAAAATCAAATGTATTTCGATATCGATCCTAACCATCTACGTCTCTACGACTACGCATGTCCCTTCTACCTTGTCCTTCAACATCACGATATGGTTCATTTTCAAACCCATGTTGAGTTCTTCCCTCTTCATTTCGATACCCATGGTGGTTTCTCATCATTGAAACTGATGATTCTCTCCTATCTCGATAAGACTGGGGTGACATCCTCCATTCTCCCGAAACCGATGGTGAAACCCTGTTTCCACACTGGTTCGAATCTGGTGACGTTCTCCTTTGATTTTGTTTCATGTCGTTCATCAATTTCTCCAATTTTGCAATGCCCTCATTGAAATTTTCATTGATACGCTACTCCATCTGCTCAGCTTCTTGTCTTCTATACAAATCTTCAACATTATGATAGCGATTAGCACATCTCGGAGGCATGATCATTAAACAATCTCGTTTCTGTCCCTGATTTAGCTTTGATACAAATTGATGCAGCTTGACACTAGGCTCGAACAGTTTAGATGTCAAACTGTCACAACCTATCTAAGATCTTCCTCAGGAAATGATAATTTCGTGTCAAATAAACGGGTAGAACGATAAATTCTCAATTCTGTTAATCGTGATGATGCCGGAATCTAGCTATCTCCAACTCATTGATCTCGCAAGATGCCATGTTGAAAGATCTACAATTCGATCGTTGATCACTCGCAAGTGATACCGAGAATTGGCTAAGAAGAAGGAGATCACACTCAACTTCAACAATGGTAGCCAAAGCTCACACACAAATTTATTTTCAAAATCAACTCCCTTTACAAATGACAACACACCCCTATTTATAGGAAATTACAACACACACACGACTTAACATATGCGACTCACGACATACGACTTAACAACAATTACAAGTTACAACATCACACGCGACTCAACACCATACGACTCATGACCTAACATCACACGACTTAACAACATACGAGTTACAACATACATGCGACTTAACAATACAACACATACATGCGACTTAACAATACAACACACATGCGACTTACAACAATACAACACATGCGACTTAACAATATACGACATAACAACATACGACTCACGACCTAACGACTTAACGACATAAGAAGAAAGCACAGCTTCAGGAACGGCTTAAGAGACTTAAGAGACATAAGAAATCAATCTTCATGCGACATAAGCGACTTAAGAAGTGTGGCATCAGTGAACGGCTTAAGGAAATGCGGCATAAGTTAACGGCTTAAGGAAATGCAGCCTATGACTTACGACTTAAGGAATGTGGCATAAGATGGCGACTTAAGGAAATGTGGCCTTGACTTATGATGGTGCTTAAGCGACATATGCGGCATACGACTTACGACTTAAGGTTTCGACTTAAGCAAGCAACTTAAGGAAATGCGACTTAACATGATGCGCTGCATCAGTTATCGAGTCATGGATGCTCTTTTGTTTTTGATTTATTTGTTTTGAATATTGTTGGGTATGGTATTATCTTAGGAATGGACTGGCTTAGGAGGTTGTGGCGATGGTGGATGGCGAGAAGCTATTAGTGACAATAGGGGATGTGGAAGGGTGAACTGTAGTGATTAGCTGCCTACTAGAGGATGAGGTGATGGTTAGATTTCTATATTAGCCAGAGGTTCCACGAGAGGGATTGTCATATGTTAGTATTTCTTGAGAGTATCTAGATGTCTTCAAGGAAGTGACTGGATTGCCGCCATATAGAGAGATATGGTTTTAGATAGGCTTGGTGAAGGAAGCCAGGCTTATAGTTATGCTTTTGAAGCATATGGCACCTAGAAAGCAGAAGGAATTAGAGGTGCAAGTGAATGACCTAATAAGGAGAGGGTTCATTCGAAAGAGTATATTTGAGTGGGGTGCACCTATAGTATTCATGACTAAGAAGGATTGCTCTTTGAGGTTATGTTTTGACTATCGTGAGATGAATAAGGTGAAAAAGAAGATCGTGTATCCACTCGCACATATTGATGACTTCTTTGATCAACTTCATGGTGCGAAGGTGTTCTCTCAAATGGATTTGCAATGATATTTTACTAGTTGAGAGTAGCGAAGGAGAGTATGCCTATTACTACATTTTGTACGCTACTGGGTTTCGATGAGTGGTTGGTGATGCCATTTGGATTAACCGATGCTCTGGCATACTTGGTGGATCTCATGAATTGGGTTTTCAAAGACCAGTCGAACAAGTTTATACTTGTGTTTGTGGATGATATTCTGATCTACTCGAGAACTAAAGAAGAGCACAAGATGCCTTTGAGGATTGTGCTAGAGATATTAAGGATGCATAAGTTGAGAGCAAAGTTCTCTAAATGTCACTTCTGGCAGGAAGACATGAGATTCTTGGGTCGCACTGTTTCTGGAAAAGTATAATAGTGGGTCCTATGGAGATGGCAGCGGTTCAAGATTGGAACCAGCCCAAGAATGCTAAGGATGTGAGGAGTCTCTTAGGATTGACGGAATACTATCGACGCTTCATTAAAGACTTCTCAAAGATAGTGGCACCATTGATAAACTGGACGATGAAGAATCATACTTTTGTTTAGTGTTGACCATTCCAAGTGGAAAAGAGGAAATGAAGTATACATAGACCCATATGGTACTTGATTGGATGCGGTATTGATGTAGAAGGGAAAAGTTGTTGCCTACGCTAGTCGAAAGCTAACAACGCATGAAAGGAATTATCTGACTCATGATTTGGAATTGGTAGCGATAGTTTTTGCTTTGAGAATATGGAGGGATTATTTGTTAGAATAATGGTTTGAGTTGTTTACAAACCATAAATCCTTGAACTATTTTCTCTCTCAAAAGGATCTCATCCTTCATCAGCAACGGTGGTAATAGTTCTTTACCTCTTATCATTTTGGTATTTCCTATACACCAGGAAAAGTGAATGTAGTCATTGAAGCATTGAGTAGAAGACATGCTGATTTGGAAGCAATGTTCTTTGAATGGAAGTAGGTTGAGTATATTCTTGGTTATGATTTCAAACATCATTGCGAGCTGGAATAAGAAAGGTCGGCAAGTTTGTCGATCAGACCTACTTTAATAGAAATGATCGGTCTACTTAGAAGCGAGAAGCTAGACTATCAGAGATCATAGCAAGGATAGAAGAAGGAGTAGAATTTGAAGGCATGAAGCAATACGAAATTAACCGAGAAGTTTGGCTTCGAAAGGTTGGAAGGTTATTTGTTCCCGATGTAGATAGATTACGAGATGAAGCGTTATGAGAATCTCACCATTCCAAGTTGACCATTCATCCTGGCCATAAGAAGATGTACTGAGATATGAAGTGAACTTATTATTGGAAAGGTATAAAAAGCGATGTGGGGACATTTATCTCGAAGTGTATGAACTGCCAATTGGTGAATGCAGAGCAAAAGAAACCTAGTGGATTGTTGTAATGGCTAGATATTCCTGAGTGGATATTAGAGCAAGTATCGATGGATTTTATTGATAGACTACCGAAGACAAGAGCATGGCATAATGGCATTTGCATTACAATGGATCAATTGACCAAGAGTGCAAGATTTATACCCGTCAAGTCAAGTAGAATGACATCCAAGCTGGTGGAATTGTATGTAAAGTGGATAGTACAATTTCACAGTGTGTCAAAGAGCATTGTGAGCGACCAAGACCCGTTGTTCACTAATGGGTTGTGAAAGAGCTTACAAGAGGCGTTAGGGACCAAGCTGCACCTTAGTATAGCTTATCACCCGCAAATGAATGGACGAACCCAAAGAGTAAATTGTATATTGAAAGATCCCTTGCAAGAATGCATTAAAGATTTTGGAGGATCATGGGATGACCATCTACATCTGGTAGAGTTTGCATACAACAATAGTTATCGGTCGAGTATTGATATAACTTCGTATGAAACATTGTACGGCCAACCATATAATGCTCCTTCATGTTGGTCAGAAGAGGGCAATCAACTAATACTTGGACCAAATATGATTAAAGAGACATT
This sequence comes from Allium cepa, assembly GCA_030765085.1. NCBI lineage: Eukaryota > Viridiplantae > Streptophyta > Magnoliopsida > Asparagales > Amaryllidaceae > Allium > Allium cepa. Next base: position 564,457,184 of record CM060939.1, read on the forward strand.
GGAGAAGGCTGAGGTCATTCAGTGAAGATTGAGATCATTCAGCCACAAATGAAAGCTACTCAAGATCGACAAAGAAGATACGCTGATAAGAGACGAAGAGATTTAGAGTTTTATGTCAGAGATATGATATTCGTGAAGATTTCTCTTTTGAAGAATGTAGTTCGATTCCGTAGAAAGGGGATATTGACATCAAGATTCATAGGTCCTTTTCCTTAGTTGAGAGAATTGAAAAGCTAACATATACGATCGACTTACCTCAAAAGTTGACGGGCGTGCACAATGTTTTTCATGACTCTTATATATGGAAGTTTATGTATGACTCAAACGTCATGATTACACCAGATAAGCTAGAATATGTTAAGGTAGAATCAGAAGTTTATAGATCTCGTAAACCATGTCTTATTATTGGATATGATAAGAAATAGCTTTGGAGGAATTTGATGAAGCTAGTGAAGGAACAACAGAGAAGAACTGATGACGATTTTACATGAAAGACTGAGGAGAGGATGAGGACTACGTGTCTAGAGCTCTTTGAATGGTAAAATCCACCATTTATCGTATCTACTTTCACCATTGTATATTATATTTTCTAGGTTAGTATTATGCATGCTAGGGTAAGTTCACCTATACTATTAATTGCATGGCTTATTGTTTGAGATATTTAATGGTCGCTTATGATTGATAGGCATGTGGGATGACTATGGTTGCTTATACTTTGGTTATCTAGGTATTTTGGGGGCAAAATTGCTAGAGTTGGGAAGAATGTAACGACCCGTATTTTATGTATCGAAGGATCGCAAAATATTTTTATTTTATTCATACGAGGTTGTATGATTCTATAATTTTGGGATATGACTCGTAGGGACATTTTACACAGCAATGATTTTTCCTGAATTTCCGTGTGACAACTTTGCCCCTAAAAATCTTGTTTAGTCTACAACTTTTGATAGGAGTCAGATTATGGTCTCAAACTAGTCTCATTACTTTAGGATGATGTTTTCCATTCCATAAAGCGCTCATAACAGAAAAACAAACTTACAGTTAGGAAATTATGTGTGTTTTAAGTTTTAACAGCTATCGATCAGAATTAGTGTGTAATTAATTTGCCTATTAGTGTTTAATTATTTTGAGAATCACTATTAAGAGGCTGGAGAGTTAAATAAAACATTTCCCTCTCCCCTAAATCAGATCTAAACCCTCAATAAGACTTATCCAAAATCACCCAAATTACTTTCTAAATTAAACCGAATTAAAGATTAGTAAATTGAACATCGATTAAAGGATGGAGACAATCTATTTGGTCAATTTGCATTGCTTTTGGTTGCTCTTCATATTAAATTTACGTTTAATTTGGTTGAATTCGGTAATTGGTGAGTGGTTTATTGTGAGATACGCAAATCCTTACCATTTGAATCGACAATAAACCACACATGTTCGACCTAAAAATCATGGACTAATGGAAAGTCAAGAGAAAGAAAAGAAAAGAGAAGAAGATAAGAGAAGAAAGAATGAAGATAGAACAAAACAGAATCTCACATCACAGCGGAAAACATATAATATTATATCAATGATCTTTACAAAACAGAAACTGTATATGCATACATCAATTTAGAGTTCAACAATCAATCAATAGTTATCAGCCTGGACAGTTATAATAAAATGTCCTCACAATTGCCGATAATATACAACAACTAAGCATTGGATAATAAACCGATATATATATATATATATACACACGAGAATGAAGATCTCCAGCTCTCCTGCTGAAACTCTAAAAGCACCAATTTGAACCTGTAAATATATTCAGTCTAACCCAAGCAATGAAAGGGAAGAACTCCCGGATCAGTCTGGTAAACCATCATGAGAAACACACTCAACCAAGTTTATTAAATTATCAAACTTTTCCTATCAAAACAAAAGTATCTCGTAAGATATGTCTACACAAAAAAATGGACATGTTTTTACCTTACGATAATAAAATAGTTCATATCAAATCATCTTATATTATACTAGTGTCTAGTATACAAATAACAATCAAAATAGCCAAAATTGTTACCATTATTAAATTCCAGCATACTAGGCTCTATAGATAAAATGGCAAGTACGTAGTGGAGTTTGGATTTCCATACAAAAGACCAGGTGAAGGGACTTCCTTTCGGCAGTACGTCTCTAGAGTAATGTACTGAGAACCATCACAAAGGATCCTCTACCAATACAAGACCGGCCCACCTCTATAGCTAGATGGTACCGAATATATCGTCCTCTGGTCATTACCAACCTTTACCGAGGGCCCTCTAAGCATACAAACCACAATAATCAGATATACGACATCATAGCATGTAAAGGTATATCAAGAAGAGGATGATCATATCCTACTCGGGAGCGACCCACTTAGCCTTGTTGCATCTAACCTTGTTTTTGTAATTTTCGGTTGATGAGGCCTGAGGTAATAATTGCCTTTCATATATCACAAATCACATCACTTCGAATGACACACAGCCATTTCCATTGACTACTAATTGCCTTTTGCAAAAATATAACCCTTAACATCATACGTCTTAAGGAGAGTGTTAAGCTAGGCTTCTCCGCTACCACTGATGTATGTTTGGAAAAACCAATGTACGTAATCTTTAGAAATGCAATGCCGGACAAACATCCATATAAGTTGTCCAAGAATAGGACAAACTGAAGGTACTATCCCACCACATCCTGTCGAGAAATCCATAGGATTAGTAGCGAATATCCTTGCATTAGATATTTCATAATGAAGAGACTACTGCTACTGAATGTACATTGGGATTTTAACCCCAAACGATCAACAGGTAGTCCTCCACTATGAAAATCTTAAATGTCAATATCATCAATAACCTGCGCAATCGAACGCATATACGTTGGCCCGAAGTGGTTTTTAGATAAATCTGATCCCGTTCTCTTCGCACCAACAACAAAAACGTTTTCTCAACCTCACACAGAAACTAAGTCTCATAGACTTATCACATCTCGTCCAAGAAGGAATCTCGATAGATTGGAGTAATACTCCGCACTACACAAATCAAAATCCTCAACAAAAATGATAATCAATCCCACACAGAAGGCTACGTACTAAGTGTATGACTAAATAGTTTCCACATCAAGTCGAGGAACTAAAATAGCCAAATTTGATAGTAGGTTATTTAATTATCGAAGCAAACAAACAAATATTCAGCACCATAAGCAATCACTAGGCCCTTTTAACTAATCTTTTATTAATTAAATCACTTACCAAATATTCACTTCAAATTATCGTTAAAAAGATATAATCTCAAAACCATTTAAACATTTAAATTTTGGAAAACATTTCCATATACTTATTTAAAAATAAGTAATTCACAAAACAATTTATTTTCAACACGTGGAAAATATTAAATATACTTAAATCTTATTTTATTCTTTAAGGAAAACATTCTCCTTAAACAGACTTATTTGGGTCAAAACGAATATTGCGAAAAACATCGTTACGACAACCTAAAATCATCAGTATAGGGATTCAAAAATTTGATAGATATATAAATCTCATATACTATACAAAACATTTCCTTTCGAAAATCATTTATTATAACGACAGTGTTATAGTCCATCATTTCCTTATTTCTCGAAAACGTCTATTTCAAGAATGAATATTGAAATCTATGTATTTGATATTTAGATCATCTTTAACCCATTTACTCCATTTAAAACATCACTTTTCAAAACATTTATTTAATTTAAAATATTATTCACTGTCCAAAATCGTGAATATAATTCGTTTACCAAATCCGATACTTCTACACATTTAATTGAAGGATTATCCACTGTCCAAAATTATGGATATAATACCTTTACGAAATTCATTACCATTGCAGATTAAATTAAAAGATTATCCACTGTCCAAAATCATCGATTAAATTCTTTTAATAAAAAACTATATTTTACTTATCAAATTCAATTGATTTCGGATTTATAAAACAATGTTTATAAATTCTATTCAGTAATTATAAAAACTTCAAGTTATAAATTCCCTCTGCTAACCAATTCCACATATACCTCAATTACATGCCAAAATCCAAATTATAAGTTAATTTCTTATAAATCATTTCTTTTACAAAATTATTCATTTTATAACTTCAAAAATTCATAAATCTTATTTACTTATAAAATCCAATTATAACTTCATGTTTAACACTTATAAAACTTCTTTATAATTCCTTTTTTCAATTTATAAAAATCCAATTTTATAAGTCTCATATATTAAACCATTTATAATAACTCAAAAAATCTCAATTTAAACTATTTTACCAAATAGTCAACTTCACATTTCAAAAATCATATTCTAATTGTATTTCACAAAAATGATAAATTTTATAACATAAAAGTTATAACATTTATTTGTTTAAAATAAATTCATTTCTTAACAATACAAAAATCAATAAAACGTATATTTTCAAAATCACTTGAAAATCCTTTTTAAATTTGAAATGATCACTTTAATATTTTTAAATTACCAAAATATGGCATAATGCTACAATAGCACTGAATACATCAATCACATCATCCAAAACATCATATATCACAATACTTGTAAATAAAACTAATACTAATGAGTAATCCAGTTGGATCCCTCTAACTTGTCACCTGCAATAAATATACATATTAGAATATGTATATAACATCTGCTTCGAGGCAAATGCGCATATAAAGGGTCATCCGCTCATACACGGGAACGTATATTGTCTCATATGCTCCAATAGCCAGGAATATATCCAAATACCAATCAATATATATAAAATATATCATACATCGTCCAAACAATCATCAATCATCATAGAATAAATTTATTCTCACTTAAATAAAAATATCAGTGAGTCAGAAAGAGTGAGTTGTACTCACATTGATTCCAATAGTAGTTGTAGTGTTTTATTCCGAATAAAATTAAACAGACGTTTAATTTTACCCAAAATTTACACTAGCTCCAATCAACTCCAAACAAGCTCTAAAATATAGTGCTCGTCAATATGGACCCAACGCAATTAGTTCCATCAAAAATGGACCTCGTATGACAAAGTTACAATATCAAGAAGTTTATAGAATTTAATATACAAATTAATTTCATTTCTTTTTATATTTTAAAACCTAGGAACAATCGTGGCCGTATATTATTCTTCAAGCAATTAGGGCCGGCCGTTATATTTTCTTTCTCCATCGTTCCATACACACATTTAAACCCATAGGCCGCCAATTTTCAATCGAAACGTTGCCTTTGAAGACGATCGGCGACTATAGCCTTGAAGCCCAATGCGAGCACTACCCCTGGCTAACGACCTCACATACTCGGCCCACCATCTCCTCGAAAATTGTATGCTATCGATGTGACTTCACAGCATAAATTCCGAACATAATGGAATACATAACGAGAGCCAATTCGATCGTATTTGGAAGATACGTTTTCGAATCGAATATTTAAAATAAAATTTACTTAAATGAATTTCTACGCGTTTTAGCTTTCCACAACTAAACCATAAATCTGATTGACAAGAAATTTGAAATCTTACTATAATATAACATTAGGATCAAATTGAACTAGTTTCATCAAAATCCGAGACTGTATGAAAAATGACTATTTTCACACGTTAATTAAATATTAAAATATTTAATTTCTATAAATTAATTTTTAGTTCAATTTCAAAAGTTTACAAACATCATTCTAATATAAATAGAATTCATCTCCAATTTATAAATAATTTTTATTTACATTAAGTCCAGTTTCCTGTTATTTCTGCAATTTCAAATATTAAACTAACAATTTAATTATCCAATTAAACCACTATATTTCAAGTATTACAAAATTAACTTCTAAATATTCAAAAGCAATTAAATATACGAATTTCAAATGACTAAAATTCTGGGTTGTTTCATTTATGCCTTCTCACTATCCTATACATGATCGTATGTTCAAATTGCATGACTTAACGCGATTTTTGACCATAAAACCTTTTCTAACTTTAATTACATGTTAATCTATGCATATGTTTTGAATTTGATTAGAAATTACCCTTATTCATGTTCATATATACATGTAAAATCTAGACCTAGATAAGAATTGGCATGTTTATGATATTCTTATGTGATTGCTTGAATGAATGTATGTGCATGTTGTTCCATGTTTATATGTTGTTTGCTAGTGTTTCAGATGTTAGGAAGATAGGTTGGTGAATTTAGGAAATCGGAAGCAAAGATGGTCGGAATTGGACGAAACTTGGAAGAGAGGCTTTGGAGCTCAAATTGTAAACTCTAATTCATTAAATGCATAAGTTGGTATCGACTTGTTTATGTCGGTGCTGACATGTTTGTGTTGGTCAGATAGCTTGGTGGTTTTTGGAGAACTCAATGGCAAGGCTAGTAGGGGTGACCAAGGCAAGAGACGGGTGATTGGCTAAAGATTATAGGCTATATCAACTTGTTTCTAGAATGTGAATTTAAATTCTTTGGAGAGAGGACCAAGATGTTTGATGGATAGGTCAGGGTCCATAACACTTAAAATGAAGTACTAGAAGCAAGGAAGTGGAATTGGCCATAAATTGGTTAAGCAGACAAGTCGTACCGACATGTTTATGTCTGTACCGATATTTTCTAGTGGGTCCAATGATGGGGAACTTCTGGGGGATCAAATAGAGGTCCTATAGATCGTGCTAGAGGTATTGACTTGTTCACATCAGGGTTGAATGGAGAGGTAACAACATGATAAAAGCTATATATCTTCAGTTTGTGACTCGTGGTGGAAGTAGGTATCGAAGATAGCGGCTCTATACAGGGGAGAGCCGGAGAATGGAACGTGGTGGGATCCTGGATAATGGAAACCGGATTAAGCATAAAGGGGGCTCAAATGTTTGTGCTAAGGAATCATTGATGCTCAGTGTGTTTTATGTTGTACTCTATGCAAGGGTGTTTTATAAGGGGACGCCCATGGGTCAATAGAGGAACCTGTTTACCCTAGACCAGTTGCTTTGGATATATTGTCTAGTATTGGGTACAAGACATGTATCGAGCTTTAGGCTATGTGATACGAGAGTATAATGAAAACCAGGAATTCCGTTAGTCCTTGTCAGTAAAGAGGCCATACGAGTTATCATATATTCATAGCACAGGGATGAGTGATAGTGAGTATTGCTTAATGGATGCTATGATTGCATTGCTTGCTTTCTTTAGTGGCCTATCACTTGGGATATCATTGGAAGTAAGTACCAGAGATAGGGATATGTGGACATTCATCAGTCTATGATGTACAATATATTTATAATATTGTAGAGTAGCGTATTATAGTGTTATATGCTAACTCTTTAGTTGTAGGGACTGGTCAGGTATGGTTCATGTACTCTTGTTCCTTACCTTATTTACATGTATAATATTTTGAGATTCGTTTACCACTTATACTAGATTGTTGTCTAACCTAAGATTTTATTCTTTCCTTCTTATTATCTTAGGTAATCTTAAATGAGTAGACTAGATAGTAGGTCTAGGTTGCGCAATAGTTGTTTGAAGGATGAGCTGGATGGAGCTGTCTTATATTATATACTTATATGGATTTCCTAGCTTATTCCATCGTGTAGTATTAGGGAGCCTTAGCAGTGACTGCTTATTTCCTTATATTAAAGATAGTTGTTGAATTTGTTTCCATTGTATAAACTCTACTACATTCGTATATAGCTATGGGGATCTGTACTCTGATGATTTATACCATAGTTATTGTTATCTCTCCGGTTATATCTATGTTATTATACTTTATCCATGCGCTATGAGATATTCGATAGGTTATATGTTGTGTTTGTCATTATTCATCTTGATGATCATCCTATATCGACCGGGCATGATTGCAGCACACTACTTGTATATTGTTAGTGCTGGTGGTGTAGGGTGGTCATCACTTTAGCTCTTTTCTCTCCCCCTCCACCTTCAACGACTCTCCCCATTTCTACTTCGGCAGCTCTACCTATTCCTCCTTTGTGGTATCTTATTGACCCTTAAACTTAGTATTTACCATTTCCCTAGGGTGCTGCATTTGAGCTTGCTGCTTGGCCTCCCTCTTCTCTTCTCCCTCTTCGGTTCCCTGAACTTCCTTATTCCGATATCGTGGACGAGATGATAAATCTTTATCCTACATAAGATCTTCTCTTCTCTTCTCTCTCTCCTATTAAATGGAAATTTTCAATTACACTAATTTCAGTTGATTACGTTTCAAAATGGACTAAATGAATGTAATGAGAAGTGTAACAATTATTTCCTATCTAATAGTAATTTAAGCATATTAATACACTATTGGCTACAAACAGTAATTATATATATTTCTTACTAAATAATAGTTTCTCATCTCTACAATCAATCTTTCAGCTCTTTTACTAAACTTATTCATTCTTATTCTTTATTAACATTTATTATTATAATCACTGTTATTAATTACATTCAACAATGTCATTAAATACACCTGACGTATGTTATCATTTTTTTATCTTACTGTAATACATGTTATTAGTAGAAGTTCAAATTAAGATCATAAACATATCTCTTAACATATGTTAACAAAAGTAAAATCATAAATTTTTATTATTCTACCACTTATATTCCTTACTACAATTAGACTTTGGTATTCTTATCCATTAATACAAATAACATAGTTAATATTTGTTTGTCTTTCACTACATTAATACTATCCAATTTTAGTCTTTTATTTATACTAATTGCTATATTTCAATTTATATTGAATTTTGTCAGTTTTACAAATTAATAAAAATTAAAATCCCAATTAATTATTTCATCTTGGTTTCATTCCTTTTATTACATCAATTGTTAACTTATGAATAAAATTAACATTTCTATTCATTTTGTTACATTCATAATTTTCAGTTATTGTCTAGATCTTATTAGTGTAACATTAAAGTTCATTTAATTGTAATTGATTTCCCATTCTTTTTATTCAAACAATCGTTATCCTATAAGCATATTTAACATTTGTTTGCATTTCATTACGCTGATACTTCTATATACATCTTAGATTTGTATCAACGGTTATATTTAAAAATATGAATCTTGTCAATTACGCGTATTAATTAAGGTTGTAAACTCAATTAACAAAGTTGCCTAAGTCCAATCCCTTTTTTACCAAATTTTACAATCCCTAACCATTTGTACTACATTCCTTATTAATGTAATATTTATTAGATTTTATTTCAAATTAACGTACAACTTAATTTCCCTTAATTGAGATCTGAATCCCAAATTTTTATTTAGTGTACTAAATTGAATAAATAATCTAAATAAATGGTCACCTACTTACTTTCTTTCATTTATAAGTTTACTACTTAGCCACCCAGGTATAAATACCATACATAACACTAATTAATTCCATTAACACTGCATTATCCAATTATCATAAATTTGTTCAATAAATACTCTTATTTACTCATAAATAAATTTATGTTTTCTATAAATTCTCATTTGCTCTTCCGTTACTAAGTTAAAAATAATTAAGTAACGTTTCCTCAATAACAGTATTAAAATTACTTAACATTTAAGAGGACTTTATTTCAAATAACGAATTTTTTAGTATATCCAATCTCATTTAATTGCAATTAAATTCAATTATTAGAATTTAAGTTTCAATATAGATAAATAAATTCTGATTCCCATTCTTTAAATTCACTATTTATCCTATTACCATCCCGGGTACCATTTATTTTAGTATATATATACAGATACTTTAACATTTTCAAATTTTTTTTATCTCAATTGCATAACATTAAATTTACCTTAACGTAAGATTCAATGATTGAATTTTATTTCAATTGATTACCTATTTAAACCAATAATCTTTAATCCATTCTTGATTCTACAAATTCCAATCAGTCAAAACCTCACAATTTCTTATACAAATTTTGATTTCACTACATTTATTATATTTTTTTCAAATATATTAATTACAACTAAATATCCTCTTTAAATTTATCTCTTAGTTTCATACTTTGTATTACCCAAATTACTATCTTGTATAAATTACACAATTTATCATACTTATTAGAGTAACACTTAATAAATACGACCCTATAATTTCTCAACTTTTAAACGAACGTTATTTCGCTTTCCACTAGTGTACCATTCATTTATTTTATTATCACTTATTACAAATTCTAATTCCATTAACAAATAAGCAGGTAATCAATAATATATGTTACAAATTTTGAATTAATCACTATTCATTATTATTGACTTTAATTTAACATTAATTACCTTGCATTAACATTGTTACTTAAAATCCCTATCCAATTTCAATTAATATTCTAATGAATACATTTACTCTTTTCCGTTATGTTATAAATTATCAGCAAGGCACTTCTAATTATCTTTTATTGGTAAATGAGTGAATTTACTAGTAACCCACTATTATAACTTTTAGTATACTTGTATATTTATTCTAATCACCGTTTACACTCTTTTATTGCACTAAATCAATTTAATATTTTCATTAATTTCTCATATTAAATTTTATCTCCAGGTAAGAATCTTTTTTCTACTTAATTCACTTGGATTTTATTCAAATTTCTATAAATAGGTTTTAAGTTACTATTTACATAATTTATTTTAGCCTTCATTTTAACATTTATTTATCCCCTTTATTGTTTCTACTAAAATAAATTACAAAAATCCTATTAAATAAACAGATTAAATTGTCGAAATTTACGGGTCGTTACACTCTCCCCCACTCAAAACTTTTCGCCCCCGAAAAGGAAAAGAAGGGAAAAGAAGAAATAAGAAAACAATATATCTTTCTTAATTACATTTATAAACTAATAAATTTAGAAAATAAAATAATTTAACATAAAATATGCCAATCTATACCCATTTAAATCCTTTATACATAAATTGTTAAAGTTTATAAACATCTCAAATTTTTCTATGTCCAAAATTTACGGAAAATTTTGGCAGATTCTCCTTTGTGCGGAGAGGCTCGGGAGAAAATATAATATCAAAATATAACAATTATATTACATATATTATTCAAAATATTATATCCCAACTCGAGAAAATATATAAATAGCGGTATAAACCGTAATCCGCAACGTACCTATTTGTCGGGCAAATTTACGCTTAATTTATGGAACCAAAAGCAGTAGCCATTGCTTCCATAACCTGCATTTCACTTATAAAATCAAAAGGGTTAACAATTTATATAAAGTGAAATATTTAAGTGGTTTCAATCACTAACAACAAATCAATACAATACCCATCAATTTTAACAAACAACATACACAACAAATACAAAAGAACCATTCAACCAAACAAACAAATAGTTGTTCGGGTTCAAAACCTTTAAATTGTACGGCATGAAGAATAAACCATCCAGCGCATCATTTACTCAACAGTCTTAGATTAAACACAATGGATTATTCATCCATCCCAACAAAATTAAAGTTTCCTTACCCAACAACCACAAACCGCGACTAACAAAATTTTCAGCAATAGATTTAGTCTATTCTTATTTATTCCATTCATACATTTGTTGTTTGATTCTTTTCATTCATATAATGGTTTATCTTTTATTTTCATTTATTTCTTTCAATTTTATTTTGAAATAACTTCAACCCTTTTACTTAAGTTTACAATTTCTCTTTATTATATTACATTCATTTATTTTCACTTATACTTACTGTTATTCATTTCCATTAACTCAGGTCATGCCAGTTCCCCTTTTTTCTCATTGTAATTATTCATTCATTTATTATTGCATGACCTCATTTATTTACAATTTAATTACTTAAGTTTATAATCATCTATTTGTCATACTCACCTTTAATTTTATTTACTTGGTAAAATTTCGATTATAACTTAAGTTTGTAACATTAAATTCTCATTTAATAGCAATTTCATTTGATACTTCATTACCTACTTTTACTTGTACAATTTCCAATACATTTCTTATTAAAAATTTCAACTTTTTATATTTGGTAAGTTATGTATGTTTTTTTTTAAAGAATGTACTTGAAAGTTACACAAGTTTCCTCGTTACCTATGATTAATTTAACGTTCAATAATAATATTCTTTATTTCGTAGATTATAATTTCAAATTTCATTTAATACCACTTATAACCTATCATTAAATCTCTTATTTCCTTAAGAGGTTTTAATTTATTAATTAGCTATGTTTCAATTCACTACAATATTTGAAACAATTAATTAATGGAAATTTAAGAATTTAGTACCGGGTTAAATTTCAAATTATTTTAAAATAATAGATAAATATATTCTTACAACTTATATATTTCTAATTATATTTAAACAATTCAAAATTTATATATTTTTAAAAAAAATGAATCTGCAGTAAAACTACTACAGTGGCCTTTCCCCTTCGAAACTCGAAAATGAAAGTCGATGATGCGGCCGCCATCATCGAAATTATTTTCCAACGACAGAGAGAAAAGCACAAAGCTTATTTTCTCCAAAATCTTCTTTAAAAAAATTCTTCCGAATTATAATAAATATTTGTATCAGAAGGTACTTATAAACAATATTATTATATTCCAAAAATTATTCGAAAGAAATTTCAAAACCCTGGATTTTTAAGTTCTAAATTTTCCAAATTTCATTTATTTTATATTTCAATCGTTTTCTATTATTATTTATACACTTTATTACCTAACAACTAATCTATTTCAGCCAAATATATATATCATTTGAATTTTTTTATTTTATATAGAAAATATAATAGGCAAATTATTTCATTCACCTATATTAAAACAAATATTATGTCGGTCTGTCCTATTAAGTGTTTAGAAATCCCTATTGATGTCACAGCGTCCCATGCACCGACCAGAATTTATAAATACAGAACGGAACAGATTAACACAATATTAAAACCTTTTTATAACACTAACAAATACGCTCTCTCATATATATACGCTCAGTGACTCCCATAGGGTATTACTACCCTGTTAGTAGAGTCAAACCCCACAAAGCTAAGGTTTATCGCTAAACATGGCTCTGATACCAGATGTAATGTCCCACCTTTTCGCACGCTTTAAATCGACACACGTGCCAATTCAAACCGTACGGAAGGGTGGATTGTTATAGGGTAAATAAGAAAAACAGAGAAGAGAAAAAAAATAAATAGAATCTCACAGCGGAAGGATAAAATATAATAATAAATATACAGTTCATAAAACTGTTTACAAAACCTTTGATTCTTCTTCATACAATAAATATCAGAGTTCACATACCAATAAATACCAATGCAGCGGAATTAAATAGTGTAGTGGAATAATATAGTAGATAGTAATACTACAAATTTTCGTCTTCGTCCTCCAGAATAAAATCTTCAAATACTTAAACGCTCGGACTGACCCGAGCGAATTGAAAAGAAAAAACACTCGAGTCAGAACTAAAAGATCTTATGTAAGTTAAATTAACAGCAATAAATATGAGTGCAGTAGCTCAAGAGATGCTCGAAATTTACATCTCCTAAGGATCCGTTAAACTATTTACTATGTAGTATATTGCACTATTATAATAGTGTCTAATTGTAAAATAAACTTACTTTTTTCCTAGCATTAAGGGGTTACCCATATAGCCCTTAACACATAATAGTCCCAGTAGTCCATCCAATATCATAGTCCCTCCTGATCGGGAAGCCACCAGAGGATACCACACGGGCTATGGGAGAAATCCAAACTCGTACAAGGCGCGATAGGGTAGGTGACACGGTACAACTAGACAATGCCAGGGTAGATATACCAATTACGCTTCCGGGTAGGTGGTAACGCGTAGCACGCAGCTACCGCCCACCTCGCGCCACACCCCCTAATAAAATCAAAAGTGGCCACCGAATCAATCCAAAAGTCAAAGTATAATATCGAAGGGATGTTCCGATCAAAGGTGCTACCTTATTAACCCGTCAATCGCTCCTGTTTTAGCCACCTTATGCCAACTCAGGGAGTTGGGTCCACGTATTTACTTTATAGGAAATGCCATCACCAACCTACTTCATTCTGAAATCTCCATCGCATACGCGGTTGTTAAAGTGGTTTTCGAGGTTGGCAGAGAGTATGACAACTTCCGATCCCGGTCTCTTTAGCAACCAAACGTTACTATAACACCGCGGTCATTTAAAAATAATTTTACTTTCAAAACCAGAATAAAATATCTATTTCAAAACCGTATAAATACGATATCCTTTCCATTCCAAAACAAACTAATTTGATATTATTTTTATAACCCTAAATTAATATAATATCATTTTATTTCAAATATATTTCTTTCCAAAAATCATATTGCTTTAAAATTTATAATAATTGGAAACCAAACATTGAATTATAACTTTCAAACTATAATACTTCGAAAATTCATAGCTTTAAAAGGTAACTTCTAAAACTTGGATGGTTTGGATATTCAAACGGTATATAGAATAAAATAGTTTACATTTAACATTACTTTATAAAATAAAATAATTTCCGCGACTTACAATTTATTTTATTTAAAAATTAAGTCAAAATCCATAAATTTCAAAATGGCTTTCAGTTTCAATAACCACTTCAGTTTCAATATATTTCAAACTTTGAATATTAAACAATTGAAACTAAGGTTGGGAATTTCTATTCAACAATTTAAAGTCCTATTTATTTAGTTTGAAATATTTGCATAATAAATCCGAAATCATTTAAATAAAGCTCAAATTACTTTTAACTAAAAAAATTCCTTCAATTTATTAATATTAGAAATATTCATTCAATTCACCTTGAATAAAAATTCAGTTGTAAATATCATACCTTTTTTTAAAACTTCAAGTTAATAAAGTTTACATCAACTTATGAAGTTAAATTCTTAATTAAGCTTAATTCCAAATAAAATTTTCAATTAAACTCCCAATCTTAATTGATTTAAATCATTTAAAACTCTATATATTTTCAATATCTTAACATGTACTTAACCTGTAACAACCCGGTGTCTAACATCAATTCTTAGTCGACAATTAAACGATTAAGATTGTTCTAATTACCATTTGAAGTTTTAACAAATTTTAATTAAAATTTGTCTATAAAATTTTTATAAGAATAATAGACTTTAAAAATTTTGTGGCCCTTGTGTAATCTTGGTCGTGAGAATGTTACAAGACAAAACCCGTATCCCCTTTTACCCGTTTTCACTTGCGAACCCTAAACCTAAATCAAGAAAGAAAAAAAATGGTGGCTTGCCCTTTTCTTCGTTCGATTGAGAAATTAGGGCTTCGGAGAATGGGCTTCTTCAATCGCGTGTTGCTGGGAATCAGAAGCGTTAACTCGATCGAAGCTCTTCCTTGCTGCGGGCTGCTTCGACGTGCTCAAGTGAACTTCGGCCTTGACTTCTCTGCATCGATTCGACAACAAGTGAGTAATTTTACATTACTCACATCATTTTCGAACTATTTGTGTTCGCTTGTTTGGTCGTTTCCTTTTCTTCGGCTTTGATTTGATGTTGTTCGTTGTTGATGCTTTCTTCGACTTTATCAAGTTCGTGTATTTTTATGTTACTGGGTTCACTCGTTGTGATTTGAGCTGTTCAATATCTCGTGGCCATCACCGTTTCGATTTTGTGACTTCGGCCATTTGATTTTTGATGGACTTTTGTTTGATCGGCCATTCGATTTCACTTTTATGCTGATGTTTTCTCTGACTTCTCCCATTTTCTTGCATAGTCGCGGTGTTGATTTTTTGACTGGGTTATTTACTTGGCCACCACGTCTTGGTTGTATTTGACTTCAGTCATATTTGATTTTGATTCCTGGCATTTTATCTTGTAATGAAGGTGGATTTGTTCATTTACATGACTTTGACGATCTCACTGTGCTCGTCACTGTAAACTATGTAACCTTGGTCACTGTCGAGTTCATTTGTATCTTGCCTTCATATGTTTACACTGTCCAGTCGAGTCTGCATTGCCATGTGTTATTATTGACATAATATTTGACTGATTGAACTTGGTGGTCTTGTGGCACTGCTTACTGTCATGTTGCATATCTTCATGTTTATATACATATCTGTTTGAATTTGATATCCAGATTCATGTTGCAAATTCATATTCACAAGCTGTAGCACACTTGAACTTATTTATGCAATTTGTCACTGTATTAAGTAGGACATAGTTTGCATTGATTTGTGTTCCTTGGGTTTTCTGCATGGTTCATGTGCATTTCCAGTTATTATGCCTTGAACTGTTGCATTCATGTTATGACATTAGCTTGCTTTATTCACAACTACATATATGTTGGGTGGTCATGCTAGTGTCCAGTCATGTTGTTTTATTGGGCAGTTCTTCACTGTGTTCATCTTTCCTTTTTCACTTTGACCACTGTCCAATTTCATTTATTTGTTAAATTGTGCATTATGTCTTCACTGCATATTATGCTGTATTGAACACATCACTTTCTATTTTTGCATGTATATGTGTAAGCATGCTACTGCTCACATGTTGATATATTCACTTGGGTACAGTATTCAGTTTTATTGCCATATTGGCTTCACTGAATTTTTATTTATGCACTCCTTACTTGTTGCACTACCCAGTTTTCAGTACATACATGATGCACCTTAGGCACACATACTTGCTGTTGCACATTTCCAGTCTGGTTTCCTTTTGATGTCATGTGTACATTTGAGCATTTTGAACTGCTATGTCTCATGTTTTAAACTAGTGCTTTCTTTGCATTGCTTTAAGTTGAACTAGAGCTTGTCTCTGAACTGTTGTGTTCATTCATGCATGAGTCTACACTTGGTTTAAGCATTTTTGAAGCCAAACTTTGTACCTATATTGATGGACACTTTATGTTCCACGGGCTTGTTATTTTGAGCATTCATGAGTCTAAATATAGTTTGGAGACACTTCATTCTTGTGCCTCTGGTTGTGCTGGTCTGTGGGTCTTGATGATTCTTGCACTTGTATGCCATCAGTTATCTCGGCCTATTTCAATTTGCACATGGGCTTTGATTCGTAGCCTTCCATCTCGGCTAGCACTAGAATGTGCAGCCTGTTTAATTGCTGTAACTCGCTTGTTACTGCAATCTTGTTCTAGTCTTTCCTTGTATACTCATAGTGTGTACATTGCTATGTTATAATGATATCCATCCTTGCTTCTGTCTGGATATTAAACTACTATCGAATTGAACAGAGATGTTGCTATCTCTGTTTTCTATTGTCGAATTGAACTATGGTCGAGACTTAGTCGACCATTTTATTTGAAATGCAGTTGTGTCGAACCTGACTCTTTCTTGGGTTTGACCCTGTGCTCGTTGGTGAACTTAAACTGTGCATTGTGTTGAGTCATGTCAACACTGACTTGACCTTTGCAGTCTATTTGCTTCTCAAATTCACTTGTGTTGAATCCAGCTCGTATCTCGGATTTCACCTTATGCACGACTGTGAGCTTTTACCGAGCTTTTGTGTATCTCATCACTGCATTGGTGAGGCAGTGCATGCGTGCGTGCACTGCAGCCAATACAGAATCTGTCGTTTTATATTGATTGGTTTCACTTGATTTGTTGATTTGATCATTTTGTTGTTGTCTAATTATCTTTCAGGTAATTAGATTATGAGTTTCTAATTGTTTATTTAAATAATTAGATTTTGTTGTTAATTGCCGTTTAGGCAATTCTGATGTTTTCTAAATTATCTTCATCGATATTCTTTTTATTTATCCTTGTTGATGATTTAAATCTGTTGATTTGTTGTTTAACACTATTATGTGTATTATTCACGGTTATCCGATTTCATTTAAAAAGGGTCGGATAGACGTGAATTATTGTGACTGTCTTCTATTCATTGTTTAATTATTATTGCTTCTATGCACTAATAACTGAGTTTGAATTAGACTGACCCGTGTATTATTTTCTTTTGAATTTAATACTCGGGTCAGACCGAGTATTTACAGGTTGTGGATATCTTACTTTGAGTTGCTGCTTGATCTGTGAAGTCTCTTCATATCTTATGGAGTAGTCGTCGTCATGTTTAGTAGTCAGTATATTTGTATAGGCTGTTGTATATCCATGTATATTATTCACGATAATGTACTTGTATATGTAACTTCCAGAGTCGACAGTGTAGTTGTATCATATGTATTGTATCACGTGTATATCAACTGACATCAGTTTTATATATATATATATATATATATATATGAGACTTTCTGTTATATTTGTGTTCCGCATTTACTTTATCTGTGTTATTCTTATATATATTTTCCTAAACTATTATGAACCATCGTAGTTCGTTTTATACTAGAATTGGGTATGTCGATGGGAGTAAATAAATAGGAGATGAGAAATAAAAATATATACCACTCCTATCGAGATAACCAATACTAGTGTAAGGCCTAACTACGGATGGCCGCTCCTATCCAGCCTTATTCTTCGTAATAACAGACAGTATTTCTTTTAATACTCTTTGTTATTGTGAGCATAGAGGTGGGGCGTCACAGTGGGTATCAGAGCTTGGGGTTTATGGACATAATATAAAACATAACTTAGATGGAACATGTGTTACAACTGTTAGTCGATGTTTTATTGTACTTTGAGTCAAAACTAAAATTTTGATGAAATTTTTAAATATCTTTGTTTAAAAATAAAAGTAAATTTGTGTTTTGATGATTGATTGATTTGTGCTTTAATTATCAGAGTGCACAGCGAAAACAGTGTGACTGCTTCGCTGAGTACAGATGATAATTATTTTGATTTAAAAATCAAAATATGAAATTGAAATAGATTTCATTTGTTGTTTACATAGCTGTGCTTATTTTGTTTTCTTTGAAAGTTTCGAATCTGATTTGAGGATTCGAAGCGATTCCAGCTATGTGGTTCTAAAATATCTTCATTGAAGGTATATTTAAATGATTTCTTTGTTTATTTTGTAGTATGCGTGCAAATTTAAGTTGCACATTACTGCACTGATTTTACGTTGAACCGATGCTCGGTTATGAAATGTATTTTGTTGCCGTTATTCTTATAACGGGATTTTTACACCAATGCTATATTTTGAAGCACGGTGTTTTGTTGACATTTTAAAATGAATGAAAATTCACTGATATTATATTTTGATGCAAAATTATTTTGATGAGATTTTGACGTTTAAAATTTACTGTCGCTTTGATTTCAGTAACCGTCAAATTTTAAAATGGATTTTCAAGTGGTTATCCCGCAATGCTGATTTTGAGATTAGTTTTATGTTGTTTTGAGAAGTACCATTTCTTTGTTGAAGTTGATACTTATGTTGCTGATTTAACCACGTGATTATAAAAAGCGTTTTAAAAACAAAAATTGTTTTCAAAACTTTTTCAGTTTATGTTTTCAAAAGAATGAGGAAGTGATTTAAACGTTTCAGCAAAATCGAGGACTATGACCCCTTTCTTTTACTGATTCGCTTAATTCCGGATTTGTTCGTTTGAGAATGTAAATTATTACTTTTATAAAATAAATAAAATTGTTTTCAGAAGTTTGCATTTTGCGTTTTCAAAAGAATGAGAAAGTGACTTAAACGTTTCAGAAAAATCGAGGATTATGACCCTTTTCTTTTACTGATTCGCTTAATTCCGGACTTGTCCGCTTGAGAATGTGAAATGTTAGTTTTGAAATACACAATTTGCACTTTCAAGGAAACGATGAAGAGATTTAAACGATGTAGCAAAAATGCGGAGTATGAAACCACACTTTTACTATTTCGTTTAATTTCGGACTCGTTAATTGAAACATTTGCTGTTTGATGATTTTGATGATTTTACACGTTCAAGGAAACGATGAAGAGAATCAAACGATTTAGTAAAACACGTGGTATGGGACATGTGCGTTTGCTATTTCGGTTAATTCCGGACTCGTTAATTGAATATATGATGATTTTCGTGTGCTTTCGAGCCACTATGTTGGACCTTCGGGTCATATGTTGGACCTTCGGGTCAATACCAATACCGGACCTTCGGGTCATATGTTGGACCTTCGGGTCATATGTTGGGCGCCAAAATTATGTTGGGTACTTGGTAGGCTTCGGCCATATGTTGATGCACGTGCGGCGTAGCTAAAACTCGCCATCTGATGGGATCGATCCAACCTTTTACGTTGATTTTCTAGTCATCTTTATTGATTTCTAGATATTTGTTGTTTCCAATTATCTGCAGGTAATTGGAAATTTGTTGATATGAGTTCTAATTATCGTTTTTGATAATTAGATATTTGAGATTTGATTATCGCTTGAGATAATCAAATATTTGTTGATTTGATTATCGTTTTTGATAATCGAATATTTGTTGATTTGATTATCGTTTTTGATAATCGAATATTTGTTGATTTGATTATCGCTTGAGATAATCAAATATTTGTTGATTTGATTATCGTTTGAGATAATCGAATATTTGTTGATTTGATTATCGTTTTTGATAATCGAATATTTGTTGATTTGATTATCGTTTTTGATAATCGAATATTTGTTGATTTGATTATCGCTTGAGATAATCAAATATTTGTTGATTTGATTATCGTTTTTGATAATCGAATATTTGTTGATTTGATTATCGTTTTTGATAATCGAATAATTGTTGATTTGATTATTGTTTTTTTGATAATCGAATAATTGTTGATTTGATTATCGACTGAGATAATCAAATATTTGTTGATTTGAAATTTGATTATCGCCTTTGATAATTAAATATCTTCGATTTGAGATTTCTGATTACGTTTTTGATAATTAGATATTTGAGATTTAATTATCGCTTGAGATAATTAAATATTCTCTGATTTGAAATTTGATTATCGCCTTTGATAATTAAATATCTTCGGTTTGAGATTTCTGATTATCGTTTTTGATAATTAGATATTTGAGATTTAATTATCGCTTGAGATAATTAAATATTTGCTGATTTGAAATTTGATTATCGACTGAGATAATTAAATATTTGCTGATTTGAAGTTTAAATTATCGCTTTAGATAATTAAATAATTGTTGATTTGAAATTCTATTATCGTCTTTGATAATTGAACATTTCTGATAATTATAATTATTCAGTTTTACTATTTTCTGATTATCTATTGATAGTTAGATTTTGTTGAAATTGTGTGAATTTCTTTTATGAAATTAAAAGATGATTTTGTGATTGTATTGCCCATTAAGTGCTTTAAGAATTCTGGTCGATGCGCTTGATCAACGTTATCGATAGGAATCTCCTAGACGCTTTGATGAGACAATCAGACACAGTTTTTGGAAGCTTTAACTTTTCGAAAAAGAAAACGTGCTATTTCTTGTGCTTCTAAATCATTTGTGCCTATTGAGACTAGATATGCCACTCATGATCTAGTGCTCGTGGCTATTGGTTTCGCTTTTAAGATTTGGCATCCTTGTTTTGGGTGAGAAATTGTTCTCTACCCTGATCATCAATTTTGGGAATATTTATTTTCTCATAGGGAACTTAATTTGCGTCAACCGTGTTGGCTCGAGTTCCTTGTATCTTATAATCTTGATATTCTTTGTATTTTCCCGGAAAGGGAAATCTTGTTGCCGACGCACTTTGTCGTAGGCAACGAGTGATTGTTTCTTTGATGATGTCCGAATGGAATCATCTTTTTGCTAAGTTCATCGGACGTTTTGAGGTGTTTTTTTTTTTTTTTTTGTCGAGCTTCATCTCATTTCCTTTATGGACTAACGTTTGATGTTCTTTTATGGTTATCGGTTCATCGGGCGTACCTTTATTGATATATGCTGTTGTTCCAAATTATTCGTGTTTCACCTCTGAAAGGTGTTGTACGTTTCAGTCGATCGGGAAAGTTAGCGCCTCGATATATTGGGCCATTTCCTATCACTGAACGTATTGGTTCCGTGGCTTGTCACCTCTTATTACCGGCTCAATTTTTTGCTATTCATGGCGTCTGTATGCGTCTTCCTTCTACGGAAATGCCCTTGGGATTCCGATTTTTATTCGTGAGCCCGGTGTTGTTGAAGAAATTGAAGCTTCACCAGATTTGACTTTGAGCAACCTTCTATTCACATCAATGCTTCGGGGGTTCAGCACCTTCGAAACAAAGATGTTTTCTCGTGAAAGTTCAGTGGTTCTCTAATCCTATGGATTTCACTTAAGAATCCAGAGAATTCATCGAGCAATCACGTTTAGGCTCTCTCTTTCTTTCATTCTCTATACGGTGAACTTCCTTTTTCAAATTTCTTCATTTTGTGTTGTATGCTTTTATGGTTGTTATCTTTTGTCCATTTATTCCTTATGATTGCGAGGACGCAATTTCCTTAAGGAGGGGAGTCTATAACAACCCGGTGTCTAACATCAATTCTTAGTCGACATTTAAACGATTAAGATTGTTCTAATTACCATTTGAAGTTTTAAGAAATTTTAATTAAAATTTGTCTATAAAAATTTTATAAGAATAATAGACTTTAAAAATTTTGTGGCCCTTGTGTAATCTTGGCCGTGAGAATGTTACAAGACAAAACCCGTATCCCCTTTTACCCGTTTTCACTTGCGAACCCTAAACCTAAATCGAGAAAGAAAAAAAATGGTGGCTCGCCCTTTTCTTCGTTCGATCGAGAAATTAGGGCTTCGGAGAATGGGCTTCTTCGATCGCGTGTTGCTGGGAATCAGAAGCGTTAACTCCATCGAAGCTCTTCCTTGCTGCGGGCTGCTTCGACGTGCTCAAGTGAACTTCGGCCTCGACTTCTCTGCATCGATTCGACAACAAGTGAGTAATTTTACATTACTCACATCATTTTCGAACTATTTGTGTTCGTTTGTTTGGTCGTTTCCTTTTCTTCGGCTTCGATTTGATGTTGTTCGTTGTTGATGCTTTCTTCGACTTTATCAAGTTTGTGTATTTTTATGTTACTGGGTTCACTCGTTGTGATTTGAGCTGTTCAATATCTCGTGGCCATCACCGTTTCGATTTTGTGACTTCGGCCATTTGATTTTTGATGGACTTTTGTTTGATCGGCCATTCGATTTCACTTTTATGCTGATGTTTTCTCTGACTTCTCTTATTTTCTTGCATAGTCGTGGTGTTGATTTTTTGACTGGGTCATTTACTTGGCCACCACGGCTTGGTTGTATTTGACTTCGGTCATATTTGATTTTGATTCCTGGCATTTTATCTTGTAATGAAGGTGGATTTGTTCATTTACATGACTTTGACGATCTCACTGTGCTCGTCACTGTAAACTATGTAACCTTGGTCGCTGTCGAGTTCATTTGTATCTTGCCTTCATATGTTTACACTGTCCAGTCGAGTCTGCATTGCCATGTGTTATTATTGACATAATATTTGACTGATTGAACTTGGTGGTCTTGTGGCACTGCTTACTGTCATGTTGCATATCTTCATGTTTATATACATATCTGTTTGAAATTGATATCCAGATTCATGTTGCAAATTCATATTCACAAGCTGTAGCACACTTGAACTTATTTATGAAATTTGTCACTGTATTAAGTAGGACATAGTTTGCATTGATTTGTGTTCCTTGGGTTTTCTGCATGGTTCATGTGCATTTCCAGTTATTATGCCTTGAACTGTTGCATTCATGTTATGACATTAGCTTGCTTTATTCACAACTACATATATGTTGGGTGGTCATGCTAGTGTCCAGTCATGTTGTTTTATTGGGCAGTTCTTCACTATGTTCATCTTGCCTTTTTCACTTTGACTACTGTCCAATTTCATTTATTTGTTAAATTGTGCATTATGTCTTCACTGCATATTATGTTGTATTGAACACATCACTTTCTATTTTTGCATGTATATGTGTAAGCATGCTACTGCTCACATGTTGATATATTCACTTGGGTACAGTATTCAGTTTTATTGCCATATTGGCTTCACTGAATTTTTATTTATGCACTCCTTACTTGTTGCACTACCCAGTTTTCAGTACATACATGATGCACCTTAGGCACACATACTTGCTGTTGCACATTTCCAGTCTGGTTTCCTTTTGATGTCATGTGTACATTTGAGCATTTTGAACTGCTATGTCTCATGTTTTGAACTAGTGCTTTCTTTGCATTGCTTTAAGTTGAACTAGAGCTTGTCTCTGAACTGTTGTGTTCATTCATGCATGAGTCTACACTTGGTTTAAGCATTTTTGAAGCCAAACTTTGTACCTATATTGATGGACACTTTATGTTCCACGGGCTTGTTATTTTGAGCATTCATGAGTCTAAATATAGTTTGGAGACACTTCATTCTTGTGCCTCTGGTTGTGCTGGTTTGTGGGTCTAGATGATTCTTGCACTTGTATGCCATCAGTTATCTCGGCCTATTTCAATTTGCACATGGGTTTTGAGTCGTAGCCTTCCATCTCGGCTAGCACTAGAATGTGCAGCCTGTTTAATTGCTGTAACTCGCTTGTTACTGCAATCTTGTTCTAGTCTTTCCTTGTATACTCATAGTGTGTACATTGCTATGTTATAATGATATCCATCCTTGCTTCTGTCTGGATATTAAACTACTATCGAATTGAACAGAGATGTTGCTATCTCTGTTTTCTATTGTCGAATTGAACTATGGTCGAGACTTAGTCGACCATTTTATTTGAAATGCAGTTGTGTCGAACCTGACTCTTTCTTGGGTTTGACCCTGTGCTCGTTGGTGAACTTAAACTGTGCATTGTGTTGAGTCATGTCAACACTGACTTGACCTTTGCAGTCTATTTGCTTCTCAAATTCACTTGTGTTGAATCCAGCTCGTATCTTGGATTTCACCTTGTGCACGACTGTGAGCTTTTACCGAGCTTTTGTGTATCTCATCACTGCATTGGTGAGGCAGTGCATGCGTGCGTGCACTGCAGCCAATACAGAATCTGTCGTTTTATATTGATTGGTTTCACTTGATTTGTTGATTTGATCATTTTGTTGTTGTCTAATTATCTTTCAGGTAATTAGATTATGAGTTTCTAATTGTTTATTTAAATAATTAGATTTTGTTGTTAATTGCCGTTTAGGCAATTCTGATGTTTTCTAAATTATCTTCATCGATATTCTTTTTATTTATCCTTGTTGATGATTTAAATCTGCTGTTTTGTTGTTTAACACTATTATGTGTATTATTCACGGTTATCCGATTTCTTTTAAAAAGGGTCGGATAGACGTGAATTATTGTGACTGTCTTCTATTCATTATTTAATTATTATTGCTTCTATGCACTAATAACTGAGTTTGAATTAGACTGACCCGTGTATTATTTTCTTTTGAATTTAATACTCGGGTCAGACCGAGTATTTACAGGTTGTGGATATCTTACTTTGAGTTGCTGCTTGAGCTGTGAAGTCTCTTCATATCTTATGGAGTAGTCGTCGTCATGTTTAGTAGTCAGTATATTTGTATAGGCTGTTGTATATCCATGTATATTATTCACGATAATGTACTTGTATATGTAACTTCCAGAGTCGACAGTGTAGTTGTATCATATGTATTGTATCACGTGTATATCAACTGACATCAGTTATATATATATATGAGACTTTCTGTTATATTTGTGTTCCGCATTTACTTTATATGTGTTATTCTTATATATATTGTCCTAAACTATTATGAACCATCGTAGTTCGTTTTATACTATAATTGGGTATGTCGATGGGAGTAAATAAATAGGAGATGAGAAATAAAAATATATACCACTCCTATCGAGATAACCAATACTAGTGTAAGGTCTAACTATGGATGGCCGCTCCTATCCAGCCTTATTCTTCGTAATAACAGACAGTATTTCTTTTAATACTCTTTGTTATTGTGAGCATAGAGGTGGGGCGTCACATAACCATATAATATAAAATAATCAAACTCCATTATTCAACTTATTTATTTTATTTAAAAAATTCATACATAGCTTAAATTCAATACTTTAACTATAGATGTATAAATAAAATAAGATTTTATATAATATCAAAATTTATATTTATTAACCGTATAATATCCAAACCATAGAAAATTATTTCAAAAATAATTTTATATATATGCCGCGATGCCTGTATATAATTTTCTATCCTATGGTCAAGTGATACAGATATTTATCATTTCAATCCACAATTTAAAAAATAAAAATTACGGTTATATATCATTTCGAACCGCAATCCCGAATGAAATGAAAATGCATAACCACTTGCAGTTTATACAATATAAAATATAGCATCTATTCATCCAAATATCAATCATCAACCATTTATTACAATCATCATCCAATTTAAACAAACATCGATATAGAGCATATAAAATATACATGTAATAAATAACAGGTATTAACTAACAGTTATATTCAATAATAAATTTAATAACTGTTTAGCGGTTTATATGCAAATAAATAAATTTTAACTGTCAATTTATATGCAAAAAATAAAAATTAATTAACAGTTAATTAAATAAATGCGATGTAACTGAGAAGATGAATAAAACATGCCAAACAGTCATAAATAAATTTCTACGCATATCTTCAATCAATTTAACAAACATAAGAAATCTTAGAAGTTGTGAGTGGGTTAAAACACTCACATTTGATTTTAGCCCATAAAAATCCAAGCAGAACCGCAAAACTCAACAATCTCCAAATTCAACTAATTCAATTTCATGTTGTCCGGAATATAAATTTGAATCCAACAGAAGAAAATGCGCGTGAATCAAAGTTTATGTGCAAAAGATATTCATGTTACAAGAAATATTATTAAAATAAAAATTAGTACGCATTAAAAATATATATAAGTAAACAAATTTTAATACTTACTTTTTCTCAAGATGAGGCTTTAGGAAAAGATTGAAGAACAACTAAGATGAGGATAGAAGTATACGAAAAATGAAAAAAATCATTTTTATAAAAGAATGCTTTTGGAGTTGCAAGAATAAGAGCTTTTGAATATGAGGTGTTAGGAGAAACAAAATGTAGAAGAAGAAATAAGATGTAGGTTATTTATAATTATGAAATGAATGTGGAGGGACCAAAATAAATGTCACGTTTTATTAATAAAGCTTCAGGCATTAATAATAGATAAGGGAATGTACGTAGGAATGGAAAAGTTTGCAAATGAATGTAGAATTTTGTACGCATTTAGGTTTTTATCTACGCATAATAAAATATATACTTACCTTAAAATGAGAACGTTCAATTTTGTTTTCTCAAAATGATCTTTTGTTTCCATTAAAACACACTTTTTGTTTAACACAAAACATGCGTTTCTTTTATTAAATCTATTAATTGCAATCAGCGTTTCCTTTCTTTTTAATTGAAACATTTGAATTACATTAATTGCAGTTACTTAAATTTTAAAATAGACAACTAAAATGGATAAAGAAATAGAACAATTGTTTATTTAAACACGTTTATAAATTTATTGTTTATACACAAGAGTAATAAATAGATTATTTTCCTATTCTTGTAGTCAGTCTGTAAGCTAAAACACAGTTCAAATAAACATATATTTCTTTCTTTAAAATCAATCTTTCTGTTCTTATTTTAATGAAATTAAACGTACATTCACAGATGAAACATTCATTTTATTTGATATAAATTTTCTTTTTATTAAATCAAACTTTCCCTATATTTTCACAAAAACTATGATGCTTTTATTTACACCTATTAATTTACAATTAATATTCTCTCTCCTATTAAATGAAAATTTTCAATTACATTAATTTCAGTTGATTAAGTTTCAAAATGGACTAAATGAATGTAATGAGAAGTATAACAATTATTTCCTATCCAATAGTAATTTAAGCATATTAATACACTATTGGCTACAAACAATAATTATATATATTTCTTACTAAATAATAGTTTCTCATCTCTACAATCAATCTTTCAGCTCTTTTACTAAACTTATTCATTCTTATTCTTTATTAATATTTATTATTATAATCACCGTTATTAATTGCATTCAACAATGTCATTAAATACACCTGACGTATGTTATCTTATTTTTAATCTTACTGTAATACATGTTATTAGTAGAAGTTCAAATTAAGATCATAAACATATCTCTTAACATATGTTAACAAAAATAAAATCGTAAATTTTTATTATTCTACCACTTATATTCCTTACTACAATTAGCCTTTGGTATTCCTATCCATTAATACAAATAACATAGCTAATATTTGTTTGTCTTTCACTACATTAATACTATCCAATTTTAGTCTTTTATTTATACTAATTGCTATATTTCAATTTATATTGAATTTTGTCAGTTTTACAAGTTAATAAAAATTAAAATTCCAATTAATTATTTTATCTTGGTTTCATTACTTCTTTTTATTACATCAATTTTTAACTTATGAATAAAATTAACATTTCTATTCATTTTGTTACATTCATAATTTTCAGTTATTGTCTAGATCTTATTAGTGTAACATTAAAGTTCATTTAATTGTAATTGATTTCCCATTCTTTTTATTCAAACAATCGTTATCCTATAAGCATATTTAACATTTGTTTGTATTTGATTACGCTGATACTTCTATATACATCTTAGATTTGTATCAACGGTTATATTTAAAAATGTGAATCTTGTCAATTACGCGTATTAATTAAGGTTGTAAACTCAATTAACAAAGTTTCCTAAGTCCAATCCCTTTTTTACCAAATTTTACAATCCCTAACCATTTGTACTACATTCCTTATTAATGTAATATTTATTAGATTTTATTTCAAATTAACGTACAACTTAATTTCCCTTAATTGAGATCTGATTCCCAAATTTTTATTTAATATACTAAATTTAATAAATAACCTAAATAAATGGCCACCTACTTACTTTCTTTCATTTATAAGTTTACTACTTACCCACCCAGGTATAAATCCCATACATAACACTAATTAATTCCATTAACACTGCATTATCCAATTATCATAAATTTGTTCAATAAATACTCTTGTTTACTCATAAATAAATTTATATTCTCTATAAATTCTCATTCGCTCTTCCATTACTAAATTAAAAATAATTAAGTAATGTTTCCTCAATAACAATATTAAAATATTTAACATTTAAGAGGATTTTATTTCAAATAACGAATTATTTACTATATTCAATCTCATTTAATTGCAATTAATTCAATTATTGGACTTTAAGTTTCAATATAGATAAATAAATTCTGATTCCCATTCTTTAAATTCACTATTTATCCTATTACCATCCTGGGTAACATTTATTTTAATATATATATATACAGATACTTCAACATTTTCAAATTTTTTTTATCTCAATTGCATAACATTAAATTTACCTTAACGTAACATTCAATGATTGAATTTTATTTCAATTGATTACCTGTTTAAACCAATAATCTTTAATCCATTCCTGATTCAACAAATTCCAATCAGTCAAAACCTCACAATTTCTTATACAAATTTTGATTTCACTACATTTATTATATTTTTGTCAAATATATTAATTACAACTAAATATCCTCTGCAAATTTATCTCTTAGTTTCATACTTTGTATTACCCAAATTACTATCTTGTATAAATTATACAATTTATCATACTTATTAAAGTAACGCTTAATAAATACGACCCTATAATTTCTCAAATTTTAAACGAACGTTATTTCACTTTCCATTAGTGTAACATTCATTTATTTTATTATCACTTATTACAAATTCTAATTCCATTAACAAATAAGCAGGTAATCAATAATATATGTTACAAATTTTGAATTAATCATTATTCATTATTATTGACTTTAATTTAGCATTAATTACCTTGCATTAACATTGTTACTTAAAATCCCTATCCAATTTCAATTAATATTCTAATGAATACATTTACTCTTTTCCGTTATGTTATAAATTATCAGCAAGGCACTTCTAATTATCTTTTATTGGTAAATGAGTGAATTTACTAGTAACCCACTATTATAACTTTTAATATACTTGTATATTTATCCTAATCACCGTTTACACTCTTTTATTGCACTAAATCAATTTAATATTTCCATTAATTTCTCATATTAAATTTTATATCCAGGTAAGAATCTTTTTTCTACTTAATTCACTTGGATTTTATTCAAATTTCTATAAATAGGTTTTAAGTTACTATTTACATAATTTATTTTAGCCTTCATTTTAACATTTATTTATCCCTTTTATTGTTTGTAATAAAATAAATTACAAAAATCCTATTAAATAAACAGATTAAATTGTCGAAATTTACGGGTCCTTACAGCTTGCTTGTGAAGTAGATAGGCCTTTGGGTCCTTTCGTTTTCTTGAATCACTATAGCACTTATAACTTTATCAATTATAGCTAAATATAGATATAAGTCCTCACTTGTTATTAGTTTAGATAAAATGGGAGTGTTAATCAGATGGACTTTCAAGTTTTGGAATGTGGCCTTGTACTCCTCAGTCCACTCAAAATTTTCCCTCTTTTTTACCTGATCAAAGCATGGTATGCACTTGTCAGTTGCTTTTAAGGTGAACCTACCATTTAAGTTCATGAGATCCGTTGGCTTTGTTGTGATTCCCATCTTTCTTATGCACGTGTGCTTACTATATAACTTAGGAATTTACCTGACTGAATAGCAAAAGTGCATTTCAGCAGATTCAACTTCATATTATATTGCCTTAAGACTTCAAATGTTTCTCCCATCACATGACTTGATGTTGCCTATGACTTAACCAACATATCATCTATGTACTCTTCAACATTCTTTCCGATCTGATCCGAGAATATCATATTGACCATCCTTTGATAGGTTGCCCTAGCATTTTTAAGTCCAAATGGCATGACCTTATAACAATATAAGTCTTTGTCCATCACAAACTAGTACGCTCTTCATCTGACTCGAACGTTGCTATCTGGTTGTATTCTGAATATACATCCTTAAACGAGATCATTTTATGTCTACTGGTTGTATCCATCAATTGATCAATTTTGGGTCAGGGGAAGCTGTACTTCGCACAAGCCTTGTTGAGGTTAGTATAATCAATGCAGGTCCACAACTTTCCATTAGGTTTTTTACGAGTACCCGGTTAGCGATCCACTTTGGGTAGTACGCTTCCCTAATGAATCCATTTCCGTTTAGCCTTTTGACTTCTTCATGCAGAGTATTATATCTTTCTTGATCTAAGGTTTTGCACTTTCGTCTAAGTGGATGGGCAAAAGGATCGATGTTGAGAACATGATAGATGATCGCTGGGTCTATTCCTACTATGTCTGAATGGGTCCATGGAAATACATCTACCGATCTCTTCAGAAAGTCTCACTACAAGAAAAGTTATTATTTGTACTACTTTGTGCCAGCGTTTATATCCAATGTGCTGCTATAAGTGAAGATAAAAAGAAAAATGAACTAAAAAGCAGTACAAGATAAAGAAACCAAATGGCGGGTGTTGAATATAAAACCCTATGCGAATTTATTTTGGGCTTAGTCTCGATCTTGAAACCTTGCAACAAGCACCATTGCGTTGCCTAGCCTATTCTCAAACTGCTTCTCACCTTCTCCCCATCGTTGCTGCTATTCTATTGCTACCTGCAGTCATGGGGTAAGGAAAACCATAATTTTAATTTTGATTTCTTATTTACATAATATATAAACTTATTAACCCTTGAAGTGGACTCTAAATTGTTTTTGATTTCGACTTAAATATATTCCGTTTAAATATTTGACCAGAAACAACCATCATACATCAGTAATGTGTTCAAATTGATAGTAAACTGAGTAGAATTCTATGGTAGTATGACCTGCAAGTGCCACTATATTAGGTAAACTAATAATACTATTATTTTAAAGCACTGCCTATAATGCACAGAAAGATTGAAATTAATTTTAAAGGTTGAATTCAAATTAAACCATTTACTATGTTTTTAGAAATACATAGAAAGATTAGAGAGGAATATAAACATAATTCTCAAAATTATAGGGAAGGGTTAGTAGGCAGTACTTCTATGCATTATGTATAGTTGTATCAAGTTCACAGACTCCTTTTTTTCCTACCTAATTTAGTTTTTTTTTTTTTGCACCACCTAAAAGTAAGTTCCTTATGCAGGTAATAAAGATGCCTATTGGTTAAAGAGTTGGAGACAAGAGCGAGTCTAAATATCGTGTCATTGAAACTAAATTAGACGATGACATGCCAAATGTTCTTGGTTACAATATTCACGGCGGATTTGATTTTATGCTAGCTCCCTTAGATAGATTCAATCCCATTTATTTATTTTTGGTTTACAATTAATGCAATTGAGTGTGTTTCATTTGATTTGCATGTCTTGTTTAATACTTCATCTCTACTGCCTGTGCATTGTATTATATAATAAAACGTAATATTCTTATCTATAATTTTGAAGGAAAATATTCCTACTTTGGACGACATAGATTAAAAGCATTTAAATAGTTACTCCATGATGAATTCCTTGACTTATTCATTTGTTTCACTCGGCTCATGTATGTTCTTTGTGTGCTTTTAATTGGTTCATAACATTGTCAACCTGTAACAAATTGCATAATTGGTAAATGGATAATCCAACCACATAACTAAAAAATTTAGTTAGCTAAAATAACTTAGTGAATAGTTAACCATTCTCATAATGGCTTAGCACTATAAATCTATGTGCGTGGTCAGTACCTTTATTGATATTCTATGTTATTACCAATGGCATAACCAGGACTCGAAAGTGGCAGGGTCACAATTAAAAGAAAATCATAGTGTTCATGGGCAATTCCAACAATTTATTTAACCATCCTTTCAAATAGTTAAAAAAAATGAAAAAAAGTTTATATCATCAAATTTATTTAAAAAAAATGAAAAAAAGCTCGTATCATCAAATTTATTAAACAATATTTCGACTGTTACAAACTAATTTTAATATTAACAAGGATGTCAAAATATTATCTGAAAAGAGAACAAATAATTTCTGGTACAAACAGTTTGATTTTCCCAAATTAATTATACTTTCATGATACGGTCAAACTAACAAAACAAACGCTGCGTTTGTTTTTAGGAAAAAATGGCTTAATGCTTAACTAAATAAGTGATAAGAGTCTCTTACATTGTTTGTTTTGAATAATTGCTTTCATTAAGCTCGTTTATTCACTTAATTGAATAAGCAAATTTTAATGCTTATTGTAAGTGCTGATCATATATTGCACCGCAATTTTCAATTATACCATACGTTATCAAATTTACTACTTTCGATATGTTCTAAAGATTTGATAGTACCTATACATGTGAGCATTTGTTTGTATAAAAAATATAAGGTATAAAATAAGATGATTTAGTATGCTTTGTATGACAGTTACATGGAAGAATAATTAATTTTAACTTTGAGGAGTAATATTGTCAAAGTATTAAGTTATGTTCACAAAACAAATTTCTAAACAAACAATATTTTAAGTACTCAACCATCAGCATTCAGCAATTATTATTCAGCATCCAGTGTTCAACCTTCAGTATTCAGCATTTAGCTTTTTAAACAAACGATACCTAAGTAAATTCATAAAGTGATGTAGGATAGGGTTGGAAGGCACAGTGACCAAAAGAAAGAGAACAAAATTCAAGGTAAGGAAACACAAGAAGCTGGCAGTGAAACACAAAAGACAACTTATCTAGCGCAACAAATTCTCTTTCTTTTTTCACATATTCCGCTTACCAGAATTTGGGGCTTCTTACCTGGGAAATATCTTCAATTATCTCAAAAATAGTTCTCAAAGTTTCTGGCAGGGTTACTTCACCTACACTACCCGTAGTTGTTACTATGGTAATGCTTAAGTATATGGTAATGCCCCTTGTTATTACCTAGTTGTTACTATGGTAAGCAGGGCCCTTCCTTAGGGGTGCCATAAAGGGATACTGTTGTAAGCCTCATTTTCAGTTTGATCCTAAATTTGTCTCGGTGCACGTTGTTGTGGGAAATTCTAACTCGAGACCACTCAAATCAAAATCCTAAAGCATAGCGGAAAAATGAAAGCGTGGTAAGAAGTGTAAAGACAACAATCAATATCAGTCCAATACCAATCACCCAACAAGCAATATAAAATCAAAGCAATAATGATAAAAATAGTTCGCATACCGATTTTTAGTGGTTACACCAACGTCTTGTTAGTGCACATCCACTTTGAAAGAGATTTTTATTAATACCAATGAGAAGAGTACAAGAGATTGATTACAATGATCAAAATTTTAATAAAATTGATTTTTGGAGAAGAAAATTAGGTTTAGGTAAAGCCTAATCAATGGAGGATAAACCCTAGATTAAAACCTTAATTTGTCTGCAGCCGTCTCGTTTCTGAATCCTTAAAATACCTTATATAGGAGAATATAAAACTTAGGCAATATTCCAAAATTTCCCCTTCGAATATCACAAATCTTCACACTGGAACCGAGTCAAAATATAGATAGAAAGTCGTCATAGACGTCTATCACATGTGTCAGACATCTGTCATAGGTCTCAGGTAAAATTCCCTGACACCACAGACATCTATCATAAGGTGACAAACATTTGTCCAAACTCTTGGGTTTCAAACCCTATAGTCATAAACGTTTGTCACTTTATGACAGACATTGTCGTCTGATGCTAGCCACAGTACTTCCCTTTCATAACCATATCTTCCTCCTTCGAGCTTTGATTTGCAAACCGTTTTCTCCATCACCAAGCTACATCCGAACACTTTAATTTCTCCATATAGTGTTGTCAAAATTTAACACTCCACCTCGACACTATACCCATCTCCGACTCCAATGGTACCATACCATCATCAACAACCCATAGCACCAACTATAACCACTTATACCTTCAACAAAACATGAATTTTTTCCGAACGAGCTTCAGAAAAGCCATCGCCCATTTCACTCCATCAACGAGTTCTGGCGAAGCCTCTGCCCACTAACGAAGTGTTGAAAATATCCAAATCCTAAACTGTCTCACCAAAGACTAAAGCACTATGGAGTGTAAACTAGTACTCGTTAAGAAGATAGAATCACCATCTCTCACCGACAATCTTCCTCATCTATAACCAAGCTACTCTCTCAACCGTGCCACCCCGTGGCACCTAGCACTTCTCCAAGTGAATCAAGTTAGAGCAATGCTCGAACTTTCCAACCGACAATGCCTTAGTGAACATATCCACCGTGTTATCCTTTGTGTGCACTTTTCGAAGATATACTTGCTTATCATTATCCATGACTATTAGAAATGACTCTCTTACTTCAATATGATTAGTCCATGAGCTAAATGTCAAATTCACCGCCAAGTGAATAGCACTGGTTATCACATCGAAAATCGACACTATCATGCTCGTGTCCTAAGTCACACAACATTCGCCTCAAATAAAGCGCCTCCTTTTCCGCCTCTACCGCGGCTATCAACTCCGCTTCCATAGTGGATAAAGCAACTACGGTCTACAATCTCGATATCCAACTTATGGATGTACTATCAAGTGTGAAGACATATTTGAAATTTGATTTTCTTCAATCCCTATCATCGACGTAGCTCGAATCACAATAACCAATCAACTTGCAATTCATCCATTTATTACCGCCAAAAACAAGACCATGAGATGATGTACCTCTAAGGTATCTCGATATAAGCTTCACAGCTTCCCAATATGATTTCCCCAAATTAGCCATATACCGACTAACCATTCCAACATAATTTGCAATATCGGACCTTGTATGCACTATAGCACACATTAAACTTCCAACCGCACTAGTATATGGCACCTTTGTCATATAAGCCGTGTTTTTCTCCAAGATAGGCGATCCCTACTCGAAAGCTTCATATGCAAAGGTAAGATGTATTTGACTTCTTTTCATTCTCCATGCTAAACCAGCAAAGCACTTTCTCTATGTACTCCTTTTGAGTCAATTTCAACTCAAAACTCTTTCAATCCCTATCTATTTCCATGCCCAATATCTTCTTTGCTTCTCCAAGATCCTTCATTTCGAACTATGATTTCAAACTCAGTTTTAGCTTGCTAATTTCATTCTTATCCTTAGAATCAATGAGCATATCATCCACATACAAGTGTAAATACACCCAACAATCATTTTTTCACCTTCTTGAAATATTCATAAGCATCCTTGATGCTTCTATCAGAACTATTTTCAAGCATAAAATGGTCAAATATCTTGTATCGTCGTCTCGGTGATTGCTTTAAACCAAATAGTGATTTCTTTAACATGCAAATTAAATTTGACTTACCATCCACAACAAAACCTTTCGGTTGCTCCATATAGATGTCTTCATCCAAGTCACCATGCAAGAAGACGGTTTTCATATCATGTTGCTCCAACCCCAAGTCATGAATAGCAACTATGGCAAGTAATATCTGGATTGAAGTATGGCGCACAATCGGTGCGAATATCTCATTACACTCCTTTCCCTTCCTTTGTGCAGACCCCTTAGCCACTAGCCTAACTTTCTGTCTCCCATCGTCGTTCACCTTGTATATCCATTTGCACCCAATAGCATGGTTTCCTTTAGAAAGTGGAAGAAAATCCAAAGTTTGATTCTTCAACAATGATTACTTCTCTTCCTCTATGGCACAAATCCAATTCGAGCTGTCACTTGATTCCACGACGTCATTAAGGTCCATCAGCTCATCTTGGACTACATGAAGAGCATAGTCTAAATTATCACAAAAGCTAAGATAGTTCCAATTACCATATCTACTGGATGGCCTTATAGCATGATGACCCACTCGAGTAGCAATACTATCACCTAAACTTCTTTCGGCTCCACCTTGAACCGAATCTTCTCTAAAATATGCACATCACCAACACTACCAAAGGCACCATGTGGACTATGTGATGTAACATCAGCCACTTCCTCCTCATAAGCATCTATAACCACTCTACTCTCTCTAGTCCATGGACGAAATGTGGATATAATTTCCTTCTCATTTGGTTTACCATGAACCAAATCCGGACATCCGATGAGCTCTCATTCTCCTTGAATAAAGCTGACTCATCAAAGGTAACATGACGAGAATTGACAAACTTCTTCATTTTCGGATTCCAAATCCGATAGCCTTTTACTCTATCTGTATGGTCAAGCAAAATCCCCTTGAAACTCTCTATTCAAGCTTATCATTTCCCGGATCATTCACATAAACCAAACCACAAAACACATGAAAATAACTCAAGTCAATGCTCTTTCCTTTCCACACTTCCTCCGAAATTTTGTTACCAATAGCCAAGCATAGAATTCGATTAATAATATGCACCGTGGTTGATAAAGCTTCAACCAAAATCCCTTAGACAAACCCGATGTCAATCTCAAGCATCGTGCTTTCTCAAGTAGAGTACGGTTCATCCTCTCTACAACATTATTCGACTAAGGATCTCCTAGTGTAGTAAAATGCCTTTGAATACCATGATGCTTGCAAAACTCCAAGAACTCTCCAAAAACATACTCTTCGCCACTATCAGACCTTAGAACCTTCAAACACTTTCTACTCTCATTCTCAACAAGAGCTTTCCATGCTTTGAACTTTGCAAATGCCCCTGTCTTGGCCTTCATTACATACACCCAAACATTTCGAGAAAAATCATCAATAAAAGAAATATAATAGCGAGCTTCCCCCAAAGAAGCTACCAGTGCTGGTCCCCAAACATTAGTGTGAACATACTCAAGAACCTTTCTCGAATCATGTTTTCCCTCACTGAATGAAACTATAGTTTGCTTCCACATGACACGTTCCTCGCAAAACTCTAGTTTGTTGAAACTCTCTTCATCGATCATCTCCCTCTTTCGAAGAATATCCAAACTCCTCTCCAATACATGACCTAACCTTAAATGCCACAATCTAGTGGCATCCAAGCCACGAGAACTATCAACTCCCACATAAGTTTCACCTTTTATAGTCACTCTTGAAGCAAATAAACACCATGGGTCCTAACACTTTTCATTACCATAAGTGAAAATTTTGAAACTCAGAAGATATCATTCGCAATAGTGATCTTACAACCTAAAGAATCTAGCTGTCCCAAAGAGATAAGAGACTTTCGAAGTCCCGTAACATAGCGTACATTTGTGAGAGTACAAACTACTCTGTCAAACATCCGAATTTGCACAGAACCAATACCTTTTGACTTACAAATAACATCATTACCCATAATAATTGAATTTCCTTCTTTGTCGATATAAGAAGAAAAACAATTCATGTTCGACGTCATATGATAAGACGCCGCTGGTTCGAGCACCCATTCGCTACCTAAAATATCTAATGCTACCATCGACAACACATCTACGTCTCCCTCACCAACACCACTCTCCAACGCTACAGATGAAGATGTTACTTCTTTCTTTGCCTTCTCCTTGTCCGGACACTCATTCTTCCAATGACCGGGCTTCTTACAAATATATAACTCGCACTTTTTTCCTTCAACTTTCCTCTCCAATCGGGGTTCCTTGATTTAGAACTCCCCCGATTCTGCTTCTTTACATATCTCTCCTTCTCCATGAATAAACCATGACCACTACTAGCACCGCTACTTCCATCATCTAACTCCTTTATTTGATCCTGCTATTTCTCGCTAGGAAGACCTGTTTTGACATTATCTAGAGTCAAAGTATCCCGGCTATAGATCAAAATATTTGAGAAACTCATATACCTGTCCAAAAATGAACACAACAATATCATCACCTTTTGCTCTTCCTCAATCTTAAAATCTATCCCCTTCATCTTCATTAGCAATCATCAAAAGTATTCAAGCACGCCTATAGCGAAGTACCTTCCTTCACCATATACATGAAGAACGTTCGCAATAAGGCCAAACGATTAGTTAGTGACTTCTTCATATACAACTCCTCCAAATTGTTCCAAATACCCTTAGTGGTAGTTTCACCACTAATTTCAGAGATAACATTATCCCCGTAGCAAGTTGAAGTGTAGTGAATGCTCACTCTTCCATTTCCTCTCTCTTAACATCAGAGATGTCTACCGGCATTTGATTCCTCATTAGAACGCTTTTATCTTCCATTTCCACTTTTGAAAATCATTATCTCCATTCCACTTGTCTATAACTAATTGTGATCTCGAAGCCACATACGATCCACGTACATAAGGCGTTACACCACTTGGATTAACCATTGAGGAACTACCTGAGGTATTATCAGATTTTGTTATTTCTACAACCACCAACCAACACCAAAAGCTCTGATACCAAATATTATGGGAAATTATAAGTCGAGATCACTCAAATCAAAACCCAAAGCATAGCAGAAAAATGAGATCGTGGTAGGAAATGTAAAAACAACCAATTAATATCTCAATCCAATTCGGTACCAATCATAATCACCCAATAAGTAGTAAAAATCAAAGCAATAACGATAGAAATAGATCACACACCGATTTATAGTGGTTCCACTAACGTCTTATTAGTGTACACCCACTTTGAGGGAGAGCTTTTATTAATACCAATGAGAAGAGTACAAGAGATTGATTATAATAATCAAAATTCTAATAGAATTGGTTTATGGAGAAAAGAATTGAAGAAAATTAGGTTTAGGTAAACCCTAATTAATGGAGGATAAACCCTTAATCTGCTTACAATCGTCTTGTCTCTGAATCTTGAAAATAGTTTATATAGAAGAATAGAAAACCTAGGCAAGATTTCAAAATTTCCCGTTCGAATATCACAAATCTTCACACAAAACATGCATCAAAATATAGGAAGAAATTTGTCACAGATGTATGCCACAAGCGACAGATGTCAGACATAGGTCTCGGGAAAAATTCCCTGAGACCACAGACGTCTGTCCTAAAGTGAAAGACATTTATCCAAACTCTCGGGTTCCAAACCCTGTAGTCACAGACATCTGTCACTTTATGACAGGCGTTTATCTTCCTCCATCGAGCTCCGATTTGCAAACCGTTTTCTCCATCACTAAGCTACTTCCGACCACTTCAATTTATTCATATAGTGTCATCAAAATTTAACACAAGTATAATTTTATATAGTACTACTTGTGTTTTAAGTTCACAAAATCCTAAGGCACAAGCAAGTATTCAACTCATTTTATTTCGACAACATTTTATCAATACACCATGAACTCAACATAAGTAATATAACCAACTTACATACCTAAAAATATATAATTACTTTTCTACTCGATTTACAATCAGAGGACAACGGCCGATACAATGCATATCAGGAAAAAAAAAACACTAACATTTTATCTCATTCAAGAAAAATTCTTTAACTGATTTAGGACTGCAGATGTCAAATGACTTGTTGACTATGTTATCTTTCAGTACCAAAATCTTCCCTTCTTTAATCAGGACATGTTCATCAAGGTCTTCCGTTATCTTTTTTAGGGAAATGACCTCGATATGGAGAAGCATTGCCAACCCTTTCGAACTCTTTACTTCATCCCACATTCGACCTCTTTCCTTTGAAACCATTGCTAGCATGCTACATGTCGATGTATTTCCTTCATGCATTCATGTGAATCTTGCTGGATTTGGTTTATGTTCTCATGTTTTCTATTTATCCGGAGTTTGTTATGTAATAAATTTCAGTTCAATACTTACTAGTAAAATAAATTTCATGAAAATGGAATGAACTGAAAACAGTTTTGTTTGCACCAAAATGGTCACAAACACCCAAGCGTAAATGAAAGCATCAATTCACAGTCACATATCACAGATATAATATATGATAAGGATATAAATACAAAGAACAACAAAAATTAAAAAGGAAGCAATAAAAGATGAGATTTATAGTGATTCGGCTAACTCAGGTCTATGTCCACTATAGAAATTTTCTTTTTATTGCTAGAGAATTGATTACAACTATAATCCAGAGTTTTAAAAACAATAATGATAGAACAGCCTTTAGGTAGAAGTTGAAGGAAAATAGAACGAGAAACATTTTTCTTAAGCCTTGCTTGCTGTATTTATAGACAAAATCCCAGTTATTGGGCTTTTTGAGTGATACCGACCCACTAGAATCATAGTCGAGTGCACATTATCGACCACTGCTTTCCTGGTGTATACAACATGCCGACCCCAAGAAACACGAATAATGACCCAAAGCAGTTCCATCCCTGACCTAAAGTAAATTTGCATGTGACCCGGAGTAGACCTCGCCTTTTCCAATGCTGACCCTATGTTTATCTTACCATAGCCGATCTAGGCTTTCTTTAAGGCCACCCGAGCTTCACCGGATACCAACCCGAGTCCCAATGCCGATTCCATAGCCTAGGCGATCCCAGAGTAGAAAACCGACTTGACCTAATGTCGATCCGAAGAAAGAACGCTACCGACTCGAAGCACTTGTAACTTGCGGATCCCAAAAAGATGCAAATCCTAAGTCCAATCATCCGGCCCCACAATTCATGCCGAACTGAAGAAATGTAGTCGTCGTCCCGAAGTATATAGTTTACTGACCGAAAGCTCTCCTTAATTCCGACCCGATCCATTCCCATCCATGCCGATTCCATCTCCAAATGCTTGCCGACCCCAAAATGAGATGCCAACCTGAAGACAGTATATGCCGACCTGAAGTTAGTGTAGTGCCGATACAATATGATGTTGATCCTTTTATGTTAATGCCGACCCAAGCATGCATAATGCCTACCCTTAGCGTGCATGATGCCGACCCAAAGTAATTAGTGAACCGTTTATATCATGCCGATCCAAGCCAATCACTCCATGACATGAAGCGTACCCCTGCCTGACTCGAAGCAAGTCGCCTGAAAACTCAAAGCAACTCTAATGATGACTCGAAGCAAACTCCAAATAACCCGAAGCAACTTGACTTTTGTCGAAACCCATATTTCAAGTACCCTGTGTTGTTTGTCCATCGACTATGCTATATCCTGGCCTCATAATCATGTTTACTATCCATGATTGATTGTTAATTCATTCATTAGGAAGGTGTGTTTTGCAGCATCATAAGCCTAATGTTCAAAATCCGGTGATGACTATGAAGAAACTGATGATCTTACCTAATCGTGAATAGCGATTGCTCAAGATCGTACGCCGTTCAAGGCGATATGTGACCAAATGTGCTTGGATGCCATTCGAGGCGGGTTGTGAACGTTTGAGGTTAGGTGTCGTTGAGGCGAATTGTGATCGCTCGAGGTCAGGTGCCATTCAAGGCGAATTGTGACCGTTCGAGGTTAGAAGCCCTTCGAGGCGAATTGTGACCGTTCAAGTTCGGGTATCGTTTGAGGGGAATTGTGATTATTCGAGGTCGAGTGTCGTTCGAGATGAATTGTGACCATTTGAGGTAGTGTGCCATTCGAGGCAAATTATGAATATCGGACTTTACATTCAAAAGAGTCTTTTCTTATAATTGAAATGTCTAACCAACAAATCAAGTCTAGATACAAAGAAAAGAAAACAAAAGCAAAAAATAAAACATCAAAGTGCAAGTATCTCCACTGCGGGGGTCTATAGTCATCAGAGCATGCCTGAGGACCATTCGTGATTCCATACATGTGTAAGTGACTTAACCATTCTATTATGGAGTTTATTACTTACTCCTCATCATTCTGATTAATTTATGATAAGCTGATGCCTCGCTCTGGGGACATATTCGTCTGATGTAGATGGTAGCCACTCCTGCTCTACCGTCGCTGCTCGCCTTTTCACATATTGTAATAGCATGCCATTGCAGATATGTCCTTCGATCTCATCCCTCAAGTACCTGCAATTGTTTGTACTATGGCCGCCTAACTTATAGAATAGGCAGTATTTGTTTGATTTCCTTTCATTATTAGTTGGCTCCCTCCTGATTGGCCTTCGTAAGGAACCTGCTTCCTGGTATCTTGGTATATTCGCTCTAAAGTATCGCTCAACTCCAAATAAGAGGTGAAATCTTGGTTTCTTTCATGGTCGCCTCGGTTCATCAAATCCATTCTCTGCTTTTCGATTCCCTTTATCCTTGTTTGAATCTTTCCCTGGCGGATCTCCACCTTTGACCACATATACATCAACTTCCCCTCCGTCCTCTCTTTCAGCTTTCGCATCTTCCTATCGCAGAAACCTTTCTACCTCATGGTAAAACTCTCCTAGATCCATAGGTGGATCTCGCGTTAGTAAATTATTGAATTTTATGCCATCAGCAATTTCAAATACAGCTTCCATCAGAACCATGGACGGATCTGGGCGATCCGTTGAGGCTACCGCTGCATAAAATCGCATGAGAAAATTCCTCAGAGACTCTCTGGTCCTATGTTTCAGTGTTGTCAAACTCATCACATTCTTAGGTATTGAGATACGAACTCTGAACTGTCTCATAAATCTCTCGATCAACTTGGTCCATGTTCCAATGGAGCCACTTTCTAGTTTCCTAAACCACAACGCTGCTATATCTGTCAAATACAAAGGGAAACATCGAGCCATGACCCCCTCCAACGCCCCCAGTACTTCTGTGTCCCTCATATACCTTGTCGGATGGACACCAGGATCTGTCCTTCCATCATACGTCTCCAGTGTTGGTAGCTTGAATTCTGGTGGATTCCGAGACTGCCTAACTGTGGGAGAAAAGAGGCTCTTGTTCACATCCTCTAAATCTTTATTCACTAGTGCTCCTCTCATGGCCTGTCCGACCATTTATTCTAATCTGTCATTGTCACCAAGCATTAGTCTTTGTTCATTGCCCCCGACTTGCCTCCTAAGTTCTCGAGGAAATCATGAAATATGCTCTTCTGGATGAGCTTCTATTCCTCTATCGACACCAAATTGCAGTATCCTGCCTGGAATTAAGCCAACATGATCCAAGAGCATGCCCCCTAGTTCAGAGGCCATTCCTGATAGTCCCACTCTATCCTAAATCATGGTTGCTCCACTCTCTTGACTATGGTTCTGGACTCCTTCTGTTCCTGCTACTCCATTCTCTTGATTTTGCACTCCAGCTTGTCCAACCTGTCAGAGTAGGTTTTGCATCGTTTCCTCCTGCCTTTTCAGCATCCCTTCCTACACACATCAATATCATCTCCATCTCATCTCTGATGATGAAAACTGAGTTCTGATTAGATCTGGAGAAAGCCTCCTGACTTCCTTCATGATGGATCCTCTCCATTCTCTATCTCCTTATTGATTTCTTAGCCATTGCTTCCCAGATCCAAGTTCCTAAGCCTTTAAAATCAAAATCATGTCTTCAGAAT
The DNA here is from genome assembly GCA_030765085.1 of Allium cepa. NCBI lineage: Eukaryota > Viridiplantae > Streptophyta > Magnoliopsida > Asparagales > Amaryllidaceae > Allium > Allium cepa. The sequence goes on from CM060939.1 coordinate 564,501,290, forward strand.
CCCTAAGTGCTAGCTTTCTCGGTGAAAGCACCAAAAAATTTATGCCAAAATGCTCACAAACACCCAATCACAGATGAAAACACCAACTCACAGTCACAGATCACAGATAGAATATTTGAAGAAGATATAAATATGAAGAACAACAAAACTTAAAAAGAAAGCAACAAAAAGATGAGATATATAGTGTCGGCTAACTCCGGCCTATGTCCACTATAGAAATTTTCTTTTTATTGCTAGAGAATCAATTACAATTACAATCCAGAGTTTTTAAAAAAATAATGGCATAGCAGCCTTTAGGTAGAAGATGCAGGAAAACAGAATAAGAATCCCTTTTCTAAAGCCCCGGGTGCTGTATTTGTAGAGAAAATCATGGTTATTGGGCTTCTTGAGTGATATGAGCCGGCCAGAACCATAGTCAGTCCATATTGTTGAGCACTGCTTTCCTAGAGTACACAACATGTCGAACCCAAGAAACCCGAATAATGGCCCGAAGCAGCTCCATCCCTGACCCGAAGTAAATTTGCATGCGACCTAGAGTAGACCTCGCCTTTTTCCAATGCTGACCCCATGTTTATCTTACAATAGCCGACCCGACTTTCTCCAAGGCCGAACCGAGCTTCACCCGGTACCGACCTAAGTCCTAATGTCGATCCCATAGCCTAGTCAATCCTAGAGTAGAGTACCGACCTGACCTAATGCCGACTCGGAGAAAGAACGTTGCAGATCCCAAGTCCATGCTACCGACCCCACGATTTATGCAAACCCGGAGAAACGTAGTCACCGCCTAAAGTGTTTAATTTGCCGACCTGAAGCTCTCCTCGATGCCGACCAGATCCATGCCCTTTCATGTCGATCCCATCTCTAAATATTTGCCGACCGAGAATGAGTTGTCGACCCAAAGATTGGTATATGCTGACTCGAAGTTAGTGTAGTGCCGATCTAATATGATGTCGATCCCTTGATGTTAATGCCAACCCGTAGCGTGGATGATACCGACCCAAATTAATTATCGAACCCTCCATATCATACTAATCCAACCCAATCACTCCATGACTCGAGTGTTCCCCTGCCTGACTCAAAGCAAGTCGCCTGAAAACCCTAAGAAACTCCAATGATGACTCGAACCAAACTCCAAACAACCCGAAAGAACACGATTTTTGTCGGAACCCTTATTTCAAGTACCCTTTGTTGTTTGTCCGTCGATTATGTTATATCCTGGCCTCATAATCATGTTTACTATCCATTATTGATTGTCAATTCATTCATTCAAATCAAAACCAAGTCGATGACAATCCAGCTTAGGTAACTGTGCAGTCGATTGGGTTAAATCATCATGTATGTTGACTTGCCAAAAGGGGGGTTAACAAGTTTAAAAAACACAATCATGTAGACACGTATTAATATAATTCACCTGAAGCTCCACATCCTTAGATTTCTATATGAAGCAAGAAAGTTCATCCCCCAATTGTTGTATCCCAAGTTGTAGAATATCACGAGTGTGCACTGAAGATGAAACTCTGATTGCAATTGCTCGAGCTCCATCCATTTAGAGTACAACTTTTCTCTCAGTAATCTACTGAACAACTTTCTTCTATCAATTCTTCTTCCAGTTCATTTTGTTAAGGAAAATTACAAAATTAAGAAACTGTAGAGATAACAATTCATAATGTGAGTGTATGCACATGTAAAGGTGGATCATACCTCTGATTCCGAGACCATTACCAAAAATCTGTTCTGTTCACTACGTTCTCTCTTATCGTTAGCAAGCGAGAGAACGAGCGACGTGACCAGGTAAGGAGTGGCTAGCCAGTGGTTGGTTGGGGAGGGGTTTATAATGGCAAAGCTTTTGCCGTTATAAGCTTATAACGACAAAAGCTTTGCTGTTATGAGCTTATAACCTAATACTCAAACCCAGTCACCACTTCCACTTTCACATCTTCCTCCTTCCAATTTCAGCCGAGAGCAACCCACCATTTCACCATTTTCCACTCCAAATGATCAAAATCCATTAGCTTCCACCCAAATTAAAGCTCATTTTTTAGATCGACACTCGAAGAGTTGTCTAGATTGCTAAAAAAATTGCAAAAAAGTTCATGCATGGAGAAAGCAAGTAGCAACAGCGCCGGAGGTGTTGGTAGGAGCAACGAAGAATAGAATATTGTATTGTACGAATAGAAGTAACGAATAGAAGATCTTCCAGAAGTCACCGAAAATCTTGATAATCAGGGTAGAGGCGAAGAAGAAGGCGGTCGCCGCGGTCGTGGAGGCCATAAGGGTGGTCGAGCAGGTAGGATGCATAGGGGTATGGGGTAGATTTCCGCTAGACTCGTCGAGATTCACGAATTTCAGGGTTCGAACCTTAGCATGGAGAAATTGCCTATGGTTTCGAATTAGCACGCACTTCCAAAAGATGAAGTACATGCCAACAGCTAGACGATTTTGGCTGTAAGTATTTCTTCATATGGTTAAAATAATTGCAATATGTCATTAGTTTAAATATATAGTATGACTTTATTTAACTTTAATAGTAGCGAAGTATCCGTTCATAGGGTCCGTTAGTGAGCACACTTAGATTTTTTCATGCACGTTTGACAAATAAGGATAGGACAGGGGCTTGGATTCCACCATTTCTTAGGTAATCTAATGAACCATTTACTTAAAAAACTAGTTATTTATCACTCCATAACTTAACTCCTTATGTACTCTACAACTTTAGGAATCATCAGTGTTATAAAAGGCGATGTTCAATTGTGCACGGCTATTGCTTTACGGTGGTATAAAACCACCCACACGTTCCACTTTTCTTATGGTGGGCTAGGAATTACATCCCTTGATTTCTCTATACTTACCAGCATTAGCATTGGAGTGGCTACTTTTCCATCACTTCCGTACAATGATGCTTGATGGCGTGATCCTGAACGTGTTCATGATCTTTGACCTCACTTTGATGCTTCCGCTTCATCATATCAGGCCAGAGGTGCTATTAGTGTCAGCGTTATTCGTGCTGCCATAGACAGCATACTCAGTCATTACTCTCTTGATGATGATCTGAAGTTTGTGCAATTATTTGTCCTATACCTCATGGGTAACCTATTTTTCAGCACATCGAGCAGTAGTTTGTTGTTGGGTTTATTGAGGTTGTATCTGATTTGGATTTCAATGGTGTTATTCTATATGAATAGGGTACGCCTATTCTTACGTACCAGTACAGATGCCTCGACATACAATGCATCATTTCAGACGTACAGGTTTCATTATTTGGCTTCTAGGAGTTATTATAGTATTGGTATTTTGAGTATTTCAGGAATTTTCATTTAGTCACACTGACTTCTGATGCATCTACTTTTTTCCCTTGTCTGTAATTTTGGTGCATGGACAATAGGGGGCCCAGGGAAAATGAATCCCGTCATGTTTATTCAGTTGCCCACAACTAAATCCATTTGTGGATGTAAAGACATTAGATTATATGGCATCCATTTCATGATAGTCTATCTATTGGCATTGATTTTATAGAGATTGCTAGGATGCTTGTTGGGAGGAGATTTCCACTCCTATCTTATCTCTTTGCGTTTGGTGCATATTGGTATCTTGGTGAGAGGTGTTGGAGACAGTTGTACGACTTTGATGTTATTCCCTATGATCCACATCCTCATACCCATCGCTGTATGATTTACCCATCAGAGCAGCTAGACCTAGCGCGGGCAGGAGGTTGGTGGGCAGTCGAGGGCTTTATTAATCATACGTGGATTTTTGGCATAGATTTTACACTGGTTCCACCGATACCATTACCCATGCAGTGGCAATAAATTAAGTTGGTTGGTCTGCTGTACGACACGACATACGTCCCTATGTTGTCGTGGATCTTACCCAACCCTGTCAGAGTTGCTGTGCACCTGATCATGTGGCGGCTTCTTCTCACTTTAGATGGACCATGGAAGTTCCTACCATTGGACCAGGCCATTATGTTGAAGTGTATCATTCTCTAGCGCACGATCATTACCCGGATCCGAGCCACATATCCTACGCTGATCTATATGATATGCGAATGGGGATCAAACATACAGGATATGTAAAGCATAGGTGTAGCCTAGACTACTATGATGGTGAGCCACATCGACAGACAGAGGAAGCAGCACGAATGTAGGCACAACTAGAGGAAGAGCATAAGAGATTTGCTAACATACAGATGTACTATAAGCATTTAGCTGGTCTGAGCAGTGGTGGGGATGATGAAGATGAGAGACGTCGTCGTAGTCATACACATCCACGTACAGATGGATGATCTTATGTATTGTAGTTCATTCCGTTTCTATGTTGTTCTGTATCTATTCTTTTGTTCTGATGTATTATATACCTACTGCATTTGGTTTGTGTATCGATGTTATTACCATTCATGTTTCTGTGTAGTTGTTGTTATTATTCATGTGCTGTGCTGTATGATATATCTATTGTATTCAGTTTATGCATTGACATCATTATTTTTTATGTTTATGTGTTGTTGGCAACTGCACATCATTGTGTAAGATATTGTCTTATAAGAAAATAAGTTCATTTGAATCACTGGAACTGTATTCAAATGAACTAACACGATTGAAAGCCATGTTATTTGACTAACACTGTAAGTGTATTTATATAATAAATAGCTAATGGACAAAATGGATTATATAGGATTGATGGAAATATTTGAAAGGATAGGTATTTGATTGTAATTATGAATATTGATTCGCATGTTTATTGAAAACTAATACAAGCTATTCAATCCGTTTGGAAAGTGGAAAGATAATGTTTAAGTTTATTTTTTACCATGTTTTTCTGTACTAAAGTTAGGATATTTCCCTTGCTCTCTTCATCTCATAATTACCAGTTTTCCATTTTCTGCTTCCTTTCTATATATACACATACTAGTTCACATCTGCTTCTTCACAATCATCTACTCCATCTTTACTACTATCACCGATGCCATCCTGGCCTTCTTCTATTGAGTTTGATATAGGAGGCTGCGTGCCTTTGCAAAGTCCATGAACTGATGAGGATTGGCTTATCGAGTATCAAGAGAAACACTACGATGACATTCGAACCGAGTTTCCAGATCTTAGCGAACTAAGACTCCAAGAGGAGGTTCAGCTGCATATGAACAATAGGTTAGGCTCCATCCATATAAAGTAGAGACAAGAGTTCCTACAAACACACAAGAATGCTGAGAAGTTTGTAATGAACAATTTTAGATGGAGTAGGAAGTTAACTCTCCTCCATTACTATATTGTATTTACGGAGTGTCAGTTATGTATTCCATCTTGCGAAGCGAAAGCGACATTGGACGGTGCCATTACAGATGCCATAACTTTCCAATTAGTTGTGGTTTAGAAGAATGGATCGATGATCCATTCCCTCGTCGAGCAGTGGAATATGCAAACGAACTGGAACAAGAACTAGCCGTGCTACGTGATAGGCTGGGTGCACTGGAATTCAGCGTGGTGGTGGGCATAACTAACATGCTGAAATATGTACTATGTTTTCATTGCACGTTTAAGTATGTTGTGGTCTATTGTAGTATGTTGAAGTATGTCGTATGATGTGGTATGTTCGAGTCTATTGTTCGTTTAAGTATGTGTTTTGTTGTATGTTTAAGTATATTGTCGTATGTTAAAGTATGTTAAAGTATGTCGTACATTGTTGTACATTTAAGTACATAAATTAGTCTTCGAATTACATCAAACATACACAACTCATATTATTACAGATGGAGATGCATTAAACTAACACAAATCATAGAATTCAAGTTCCTTAAACTAATACTCATGGACACAAGCAGACCTAAGACAGTTGGACAAACACATAGACATATATTATTCGTTGACACAGTACTCACTAATATAATTTACCCACAACTCGTATGCAGCATGACCAACAAAGTGTGTTTGATGATCCATAAAATACATGGAGTCAAAAGTTGATCGGATCGTTTGAAAAACATTATCACGTTCTACCTCGGTTATAATTCTCTGATACCTCATGAAATCTCTAGTAAATGTAACGAATGTACTTATAGTATCCTAATTTCGTCTTCTTAGCCTACATTCTAGATGGTTGTTGTAAACTTCATTGACGGTGATCCAAAAATCTTCATCGACCTCCTCCTCCATGTGTCTTGTATCGTCCTGAATATAAACTTTGATCAACACCAAATAATCATGGGGAGTCCATGTCTGGTTTGCCACTGCAATCTAATAAACCTCTTATGTCAATACTTAGTGTATAAATAGTAGTCATGGGGATACTAGAAACAAATCAATGGCCTGTGCAAATGGACACTGTAGCCATTACTGTCATGTTAATTCCAACACTTTATAGCATGTACATTGTAGCCATATACACTTTATAGCCTATACATTGTATCTATATACACTTTATAACCTTTACACTTTAGCCATATACACTCATATTACTGTCGTGTTAGTACTTTATAGCATATCATTTTTTGTCTTGTAGCATGTACACTTGCGTTATAGCCTGTAATTTGTTGTTTCGTAGCATGTGCGCTTACATTATAGCATATCATTTTTTGTCTTGTAGCATGTACACTTACATTATAGCCTATAATTTTTTGTTTTGTAGCAAGTGCACTTGCATTATTTCCCAACTCTTTATATGCTGTCATTTTTGGTTATGTAGCCATGCAGTTTTTTATATAATCCATACATATTGCCTTCCTACAACTACATATACGTGCATTCTGATCAAGTCCAATACACCATTGCAGAAAACTAAAGCAAACTACTAACTCAAATTGCATTCTGCTCAATAACCATGGATCCTATCCTATACTACCAGTACTATCAAGACATGAATCAAAGCTACGATAATGAACAAGAAATGGATGATGAGACGACAACGTTTCAAAATCAACAAGAAATAGTTGGATATTCATACTTTTTTGGTGAAGGATCTACGAGCAACCATCGTGGTAGTATACATGGAAGGATTGACCGAAGATATAAGAGGGACTATAAGGATAGACATGAAAGGCTGACGAGGGACTACTTCATTGACAGTCTAACCTACAATATAAATTTGTTCCACCGTCGATTTCGAATAAGCCTAGATGTTTTCTCTAAAATTTATTTTAAACCTCATGAAAACAACCCATATATCACTTAAAGGCTAAATAGAGCACTAGAACCTAGGCATTCTCCCCATATCAAAATCTTGGCTGCTTTATATATGTGAAGCTACGGATCAGCTGGTGATCATATGGATGAATATTTTAAAATCGCATCATCAATAATAATAAAGTGCATGAAGGAATTAAGTAAAACAGTGATTGAACATTTCGACGAGGAATTACGAGAACCGGGACCAAATGATGTAAGTAGGATACTAGCCAGAGGAGAAGATAGAGGTTTTCCAGGTATTCTTGGATGTTTTGATTGCATGCATTGTGCATGGAAAAACTATCCAACAGGTTGCAAAGGAATGTTCACATGACACAAAAAGGTGCTGACAATGATCATGTTGAAGTAGTTGCAACCGATGATTTATTGGTTTGGCATGCTTTCTTTGGAGTACCAGTCCGTTAAATAATATAAATGTTTTAAAACAGTCATACCTATTTTTTGAACTGTCTAACGGAATTTCAACGGACATTACATATAAAGTTGGTAATGTCGAGCATCAAACTGGGTATTGCCTAGTCGATGGAATTTATCCAAAGTGGAGAACTTTAATACAAGGCTATAGAGTACGAACAAACGAGAAAGAGAGCCATTTCACTGAAAAAGTGGTAAGCTACAGAAAGGACATCGAACGTACATTCGGTGTCTTGCAAGCAAGGTTTCAGATTTTAGGAAATCCTACTCGATTTCATGATGCAAGATATCTATCTGAAATTATGTATGCTTGTATAATAATTCATAATATGATTGTAGAGTCCAAAAGAGTTGGGTATAAAAATCAAAAGAATAATTACCCAGACATGTTTAAGGATTCTAACAAAAGATCCGATAGAAACATAAACTCGATGGAAGAATATGTTGCCATAGTACAATATATTGAAGATCAAGCTGCACATTTCCAATTGCGTGACAAATTAGTGGACCATTATTGGGCACGCAGAGGAAGGAATAGTAAGAATCATTAGGTATGGATTATAGCAATTGTTTATGAAATATTACTAGTTTATATTGTGTTTTCTAGTTTGTTTACTGTAATATGTTGATGAGATTTTATGTTTGCTAGTTTTTTTTACCATATTATGTTTTAAGATTTGTATGTTGACCATTATGTACTATTATTGTGGAACTTGTTTAATAAAATGATGTACGATCTTAATTGAAAATACATAATGGTACAATAAAATTATATCAAGTACAAAAACAGTACACACATAAACCAAAAGATATCCAGAGATACTATAGAGATTCAACACAAGTACACATCATCTATTACAATGAAATTGCACATCTAAAACTCATTCCTATACGAGCCACTTCCACTTCCGCTTCCTCAAACTTTCTTATAAGTTTCCAACTGCGCGGTTACTAGTTCTTGCTGTAAAGGAGAAAGCTTACTGAAATCACAAGTCATCAGTTTGATATAATTCTTCTCTCGCATCAAAGCTTTTTTCTCCTCATGGGCTCGTCTCCAGAACTCTCAATCGTCCATGATAGCCTTCTGAAACTTAGCTTTGTTGTAGATTCTTTTAGCTGAAAAGTTGGCTCTATGCTAACTTGTTTCTCTAGCAGAAGTCTCTAAAGTTCCCACAGAACTGGAGAATTCCGACAGCGCTGCTCCAACTGAATTGACTTGTTTCTAACAAGAGGTCGTATGTCACTGTTTCCATATAGTGGAGATCTTTCCTGCGAACTTGATCGCTTCCTGGACTTGAATCGGAGTAGTTCATCTTCTGGCTTTATTTTGTTGCTTGAACATGAAGTTGTTCGGATTCTTCCATTTCGATAAACTAGACAGAAGCTCAAAGCACTCTTGAAAGTTGAATGGTTGCCTATGCTGTAGCTGATAGACCTTACGCGATTCTTTATTCTATAAAACAAATCCAAAAGTGTATGGATATACGAAACTAGTCAAACACATTACAATACCAAAGAAATCTAAAACATTATTGTACTTACAATATCATAAGGATCAGCACCGCTATGCTGACTATTCTGCAATCTGGTTAGTATTGTCAAATAGTTTTGGCATGCAGAGTTCATAACCCAACAACATCCTCTTAGCGATTCCCATGTTCTCTTCATCGGTTCCAAGGTGTTGTAATAACCCGCAACTCTTTTCCAAAATTTCTAACCTTTCATATTATTGCCAAAAATATATCTTGCGAAATGTATGTCCATGATTTAACAAGTGAAACATACTGCTCAGAAGTAAACTTACATTTCTTTTTCTACTGTCAGCTATTGCTCGTTCCTCTTTAACATTTTCCTCGATATCTTCTATGCCAGCTTCTATCTTCATTGCAAGTGAATCTTTGCATTTTCTATCGAAAACGCCACTTAAGGATTTTGATTTTTTCCTTTTCTTGTTATATTCCAGGCTCGGCGGTGCAAGAAACTCTGCGGCTGCTTCTTCATTGCATTCTTCAGTATTTATTGCATCTGCTTCTTGGTTTTCATCTTCCTCCTCCTCCTTCGAACTATTAACGGTTTCTTCGTTAGCAGGAGCATTGCGTGCATAAGAAAATTGTCTCTGTAAATTCTGCATTATTCAAGGTCACGAATCTCTGACTATTGCGTATTAAGATGATGATGTTGCATTTGATCGTTCTGCATCATTAAAGACATGTACGGTGAATGATCGTCATATGCGCTTAATGGAGGATGTTGTTGGTAATATTGTTGTGGGGCAGTAGAATGAATAGAAGGAAAGTTAGAAGGAGTGAGCAGTTGGTAAGGCTGGTTATAGGAAATGCATGAATACCGCGAATATCCGTACTCATGTGATGGATGAAGTATTTGCCATTGGTATGGTGGGTATTGGTTGGAAATCCGGTGGAATGCTAAAACAACCCCACACCCCTTAATAAGCCTAAAAGGACACATTAAAAGGCGTGGTGGTGCATTGTAGGTATAAATAAAACTAACAGAGACTAAGATTGACAAGACAAATATAGATAAAAATAGAAAAATTTTAAATTAATAACTTAATTAAAACAAAGCTTCATAATTGCTTTATAAAAAAGTCAAATACCATATACAAGTCAAAAAATACAAATTTCTCATGAAACAAAAACTCATAGTCTCAAAATCAGAGTATATAATATCCCACAAAATAAACCAGTGCATAGAAAGAACATAATATGAAATAAAACAATACACGGAAGAAATCTCCTCCAAGAAAAATCCAAGCTGCAGCAATCTACTGACTTCTCCCTTGATTGCCTAAGGGGGAAAGGGGAAAACAAAGGAGTGGTTCAGTCTAAAAGTCTGATGAATAATAGTAATTACTAGAGCCATTAAGCAAAATAAAGTAGTAAACTCTAAAACAGTTCTAGCATTAATAAGGATAATAAAGGAAATATGAAAGAGATTAATTGGAAATAAGTATGATTAAATGTTGCTCAATTTATAAGATAAGTTAACTTTGATTGCTTGCACTTGTCCTTGATTACTGCTTTAATTAGGCTGAATTCTTAATCCTGTAATTAGGATATGTCCTTAATTCTATCCTTTTTGATCGACCTGCTATTCCATAGACCTCACTGCAGACCGACCGCTATATAATTCCTGCACAGTAGCCAACGATATCTACGAAAGATGCATAGAGCAACTACTGTGGATCCGGACGACATATATAGCTCCATACATAGAAGGCAATGATGTTTACGAAAGACACTCATACTAGTGCTTGGAACTCATAGCTATTATTAAGCACCCGAATGGAAGTCGCACGTGTAACTGCCACCATGCCCATGCTACCTTTTGCTCCACCTATTGGGTCTTCTTATTACCTCAACATCCAGCATAAGCATGCCCCTCATCCCACTTCAAGCTAACGTGAGATCAACTTGTGTCCATAGAATCTATATGGAAAATGCTGCTGGTACTTGCCCTTCATCCAAACAATATCTAGTTGTGCCCCTTATCCAAATCCCTTATGATTTAGACTTCTATTAGACCAGTTAATACCATTCTTAGCATAAGCGTGCCCTAGACTCACCTTTTTGTCTAACAGGGAATGCTATTTGGTACATGTCCTACTTTCATCTTTGCTTATTAACTTAGATAAATTATTTTAAATAAGCCTTTACTTAACCCAAGGTCTAAGTGTGAAAATAAGCTTTTTCATCTTTTACTCTATTTAGTTATAATTCTAAGTTATAACTATGCAAATTATTTTTAAGTAGTCCAATTCTAATTATAACTAGTGTAAACCCGTGCTTCGCATACAGGTTGGTTTAAGTAGTTGTATATTAATATGAAGTCCGTAAAAGATGAAAAGCAGCTTAGGGAGGAATTGATTCATCAAACATTAAGCAGCAGCCAACTTAGAGGTACAGGGAATTACCATGCCAAACTGGTAAAATATTTTAATGTTATTATTTGCATTTTGTTGGCATATAATGACCGATTATTTATTTTGTTGCTAAACTGCATATCACAGTGGGTAAGAGAGTAATAGTCTAAAAGTTATAAATAATGACGATAGAATATAATAGCCATGAAATGGTATAACCTCTTTTATGACCAAAAGTTGGGGTGAAGTCGGAATAGATCGTTCGAAATAAGTAGGCCGTTAAACATATGGTATGAAGCAGAAAAAAATTCAGAAATGAAAAAGGCACAATTCTACATTTTTAGAAAAAATTTGTGCATACCATCACACCAACTTGCATGCTAATTCAACCCGTTAGAATCCAAAAAAACGTGAAGATGTTAAACGTGCGATGGTTGAGCAATCAGAACAATATCAGTAATAAATTAAAGTATCATTAAATACTCCAAACTCATGTCAACCACGTGGTTTTAGGGACAACTAAAACACTGTAGTTTGAAGCAAGGGGTGTGAAATCCCAGCAAACGATACCAGAAATATGATTTGGATGCCAAACGCAAAGGAACCAAAAAACGCATTAAACATAAAAGCAGTCGGATCATGGAAACAGACTTAGTTAAATAGCCAAACCTGAAAAATACAAAGCTTGTTAACATTGTTGAAGTTCAGTACAGAAGAATAAAACTACATGTTTTGATACTGGTAATTAAGAAAATTACAGGAACAGATAATTGGCCACTTCATTAAAAAGGTTTAAAAAAGGATATCAGTAGCAAAACATTAAAATGGAAGCAAATAGAATTCTAATATGAAGAACTATGAAAGGAATGGAGCCCAACCAAGCATGCGACTATGAGATGTAAAAGACAGACTGTGAATGTTGACTATGCTGACAACAAATCCAACTCTAAACAATGCCAACATTGAATTGTTGTGGTGCTGAACTGAACTGGCCAGTGTTGTAGATGTTTAAAAAAAGATGAAAGAAGTCAGTAGCATATAGCAAATAACAGCATGTAAACATTCATAGGTCTTACCAAAAATAAAATATTTATATGTAATGAAATGAAGCTATTGCTATTATTATGTCATATGCACATTGTATGCTGTAATACATTTGTAAGTAATTGTCCAAGATATTTCAAAAAGATGCACAAATTTTGTTTTGCGCAGAATCATGCCTAACTTGTTTATTCCATGCAGGTGAAATATACATTACTTCATAAATGGCAGCTGTCAATATTTAACAACAGTGTAGAAAATTTACATTAAAAATAAATCTGTATGTATGCAGGTAGAAATAGTAAGAAGTAAAAAATATAGTATAAACGGCAACAAAGGCTAGTAAAATGCAGCACTGATCAACTTGTTGATCATATTTCTTTCTTCAATGCGATGCTGCTACATAACTGTGGACCTGTAGAAGAAAATATGACCATGTATATGAGTGTTGAAAATGAACAATGTGTATGTACTTTTGCTAGGATGACGAAACAAAGAATGTCGTTGTGCCAGTTGAGTAAAGCTGAATACAGTCTAGTAATGAGTGATGTTTTAAGTCAGTTAAGTCAGTAGTCGATGGGATGAAGTTGTTGGAAGCTTTGACATTGTAAATACAAATTCAGTATTCAAACAATGTTTTTAAAAGCAAAGAAGGTAATGGACAGGCATAAATTTTTTGTCGAAAAACAGAATGTCGAAAGTGGATCATGCAACTCAAACATGCTGTAATATTTAAAAAATTGCAAGTATAAAAAATTGGATTTTAAAACTAAAAATCATCTAAAGACAAATGATTTCAACATCTAAAAATCATCAACAGAGAGAGATGGCTTAATTTTAAAACAATAATTCGTTGATAGAACCATATGTTTGCTGATTTCTTAATAAAATATAAATAAAATAATAAATCAATTGCAGGATTTTTTTTGAAAAAAAGGTAAAAATATTTATAAAAAAAACCGTTCCATAACTATATTTGGTTAGAAGTTACCGTTTTTTTTCTTTTTGTTGTTCAGTAAGTTCTTTTCTTTTAGTCAAGGGGAAAACTCTAACTTTTGCAAATATCTAGATATAATGTTTTTTTAAATACCCGGCGATGACATTTCCAAAAGCTTTTGTTGAAAAACTGAAATAAATGATCTCCAATTGACAACATCTGTTGATAAAATGGCAGGATCTAAACGACTTTGTGTCATGCATATTTTGATTTGTACTCAATACAAATTATTGAAAATAAATTCATGATTGTTAAGTAAGCAACAACATCAAAATCACATGCATCTATCTTTTATTAAGCGTGCGAGTTTATTAAACCTTGATCCAGTTCAAAAGTTTGTTTGCATCTAAGTTCACTCTGACTACTATGAGTGTACATGCACCTAAAACTATCCACCATGATGGCAATCATAGAAAAAAGAGAAAAACTAATGAACACTATAGATCTAATTTTTGGTATAAGCTTATAACACACATGCATACAAATATGTTAGAAATGCACTTATGACACGGGTTAATTAATATTCAGTATGTTGCAATCCGGTATAATTACAAATTCTGCATTGTGGGTGCTTTCAGAAAAGGTAAATTGTCATTCATGATGTATGTCTATAGCGAAGTATAAATAAATAATTACTATTAACATAGTGGAAATATAATAGTAGAAGTAGGGGAGACAATGTTCCAGCAGCATAAAAAATATTTTTATACATAAACTCCAGATAGGCATAGAAAAAATAGTACACAACATTTTCCTGTTTTAACAATGTGGCATCTCGGCTCCTTGCATTTTGAAAGCATGCAATAGAATCCTCAATGTTTAATTTGCCATGATCATTATCCAAATTTAGTGTAATATGAAGAAGAACAAAAATTCAAACGTCATGCAGAACTGACGAATTAGTAAATTTTTCATCATAAATATCAAATAGTTGTTGCACCAAAAACTTTAGAAATACACAAATATATTAATGTTTAACAACAAATTTGATTAGAGCAAATTTTCATTTCTTGACTTGTCACTCATTCATTCAGGCTAGTTTGATAAATTTGTTCTCAATGGTATATCCTTCTAACATACTACTTATGTGAAGATCGAAAATTAGTTATGAATTTTGCATTATATAATAATAATAATATAGTGAACACATTGTTTTATATAATTTAAGACGTAATGAAAATCATGCATAACAGAAATATTTTTAAACTCATCAATACTTTTCTTCATCCTAATCTTCTTCAGCCAAAGCTAGGATTTGTAGCAAAATACATCTGCCTATTGTTCAATGCTTTGCATGCTATTCAACCATCTTTCTCTCATGGCCTATTTTAATGTAATCAGCACAATTGGACTCCAAATAGCAATAACTACTGATCAAACTATATGCATTCAATTCCTATAAATATGTGCATCCACATACCAGTTATCCTACTCACAATATATGCATAGATATACATGTACTGAGAAAATTTCATTCAAGTGGATGGGTTATGGACATATGTCAGTGCATATCTCGATAAAATTATGTTTGATTAAGTGCATAAAGCATTAAAACTATTATAAGATGACAAATATTTTTACACCAAGAAAAAAATTGTGTGGGCAACAGGAATAAATTATTAACATTCATTCACAATGGTTAATTAGAGTTTCAATATAAATCAAATCAAAATATCACTATAAACTTTGAAAATTCAAAATTAGAAATAATTATTTATGCATCACCTATCGTAGAGTAACATTTGTTACATTCACTTGCATTTAAATTGCATCATGCTTGTTACATTCACTTGCATTTAAATTGCATCATGCCCTTTAGATTTGAGTAAAATTTACATAAGATGATGCTTCAAATGAAACCCATGAGTGAATAATGTAAAAAAAAATTGTAGGAAAAGAAACGTAAAAGTGAAACATAAGAAATCATAAATGTCCATTTAACATAAATATAGCATCTAAGATATCTATAAATCAAATTTTTAATCCAAATTTTCAATATCCAAAAAAAAAGATCAACAATCCATGTTTTAAATATGGAATTTATTTAAGTGTTTAAAATCCATAATACCTACAATAAAACCCATGCTTTAAACTGGAATCTAAAGAGTCCAAAACAAATGCAGCCTGACAAAAAAGAGCAATTTTAACGGTGAATTATATTTGTTGGTTCTATTTCTTGGGATTTGGATGAAATGGCCATAGCATAACTTTTTTGTTAATAATAAATTAGATTAAACATATTATTTTATTTTTCAACTGAAAATTTAAGTTTCAACTCAAAAGAGGATCGCCACAACTTGAAAGTGTATCGACCACAAAAATATAATCTACTAAGAGAATAATAGCATGGAAGACGACTGCTTAAGATTAGAATTTGTAAAGCTAAAATTTTACCTCAATACAGCAATTCAACGGTGGTTTAAATTGTTTGGTTAAAGAAATCGACGTTGTATGGCATGAAGAAGAACCATGTCTTCTAGATGCCACAGTTACTAAAAAGGAAAATACTAACAATTTCCTTACAAACTCTAGCTAAGCAGAAGAAAATTTTGAAAATGTTCCTGAACTTCTCTTGATTGAAACAGGCGAGGATGCATAGGTTAGTGACTCAACTGCAATGTAAGAAATTTGGAAGATTATTCCAGAATCTTCTGTATCTACCCCGGAAAAGAAAGGTACTCTAATTCTTGAATCAAGAATGAATATGCAGTATGAAAATAAATATAAAATGATTTCTTCGAATCTCATGTTCTTCCTACGTTAAAACTTTGCAGTAGAGTAAAAAACAGTGTAGCTAAATTACAAATTGAATCTAAAGCTTTAATGTGAATATAATTCGATGTCTAGTTAGAAAATAGTTTACGCAAATGAAAATAATCTAAGAAATCACCAACTTTTCTACTGCAGTGGTGGAAAACCTAAAACTATACAGCAAATCAAAAAAAAACAGGGGTAGAGAAATTGCAAGGAAAAGCATACACCAATGTAAAACTAAATATCCAGGCAGTAATAGCCACCGGATCAGTAGCAGAAAACAACAGAATAGCAAAAAATGCATTCAGAAAACGTTTAAAATCAGTGCCAAGCATCAGTTAAGAATTTTTTGTGCATTTACTATCTTGCTCTACCTAGGTATAGATCCTCTAACACTTATACCAAACTGAAGATGCTTGACTGACGGGTTGAATCCTATCACATGTTGAGCTCGTTGTAAAGAAAAATTACTGTTATACAATACAATTAACAAAAGTTGAAATTTAGGTAGTTTACAAAAATAATTTAAATTGCTAGATAAGTCACAATTTGGAGCAGGGAAAAAGAGTTTCCCGTGTTATATAATAAAACGTGTATTGTTCAGCAAGAGTAAATTATTAATTAATATTATCAAACTACCAGTTTGTTACATTTTTTGAGACCCCTAAATTTTATCTACATTTAGTACGTAAACATTAAAAAATATATTAAAGTTCTAAGAAGATCGTAAGATTTAACTAATGGCTTTAGCAGTGTTGTTTTAGAACTATATGTAGATAAAAGATATAGTAACAAACTATAATATGCTTGTTCTACCAATACTGGTCAGGGGAAGGCCAGATAGATACTCCAGTAAACCTAGAATATTAACAATGCATCAAACCATACAGTTCTATAATTTTAACAATATTAAAAGTCCGACGCCTTGATATTGTGATCATATGATGCATAATGTTACGATGCAAACCTCCGCTTGCATCGATTGCCCAGACATTGTTGCCTTAGCCGTTAAAGTGTGTTGAATTATGCTTGTTCTGGTGTCAAATACGTATAGGGTATAGTTGTTGCTGGATGTGATGATACCTTATTAGATAAGTGCAAAAGGGTATTGCCGTTGTCAACAACAGAGATAACACACAGAGTTAACGCTCTCTCAAAAAATTTAAAACAATGTTACTACCCTAAACCAAACTATTGCCTATAAAATTAAGTTATATATCTGGTCAGGTTAGTGTGAAGTATCGAACCCATAGAAAAAAAAGGAAAGCGGTTCCTATTTTTTCGGCTAACCACTGAAAAAAAGATGTTAGTAGCAAGTGTATTACCACTCGAATGTTTATCAACACAATATCGCTCCTTGAAAAATTCACAATATTTTTCATGATAAGGATTTTGCTAAAAGGCTCATTGTGTGCCGCTTGTAAAATTGTTCTTAGATCCCAAATGAATGATATTTTTAAAATAGCATGAGCACTTACTATCGAAATAGTGAAGGCGAAAAGGGCAAAAAAGTACAACGCGCATTCGCTTTTTTATGCGCCTTAAATGCACTTTTCTGCTACCGCTACACTATAAAAATTGCAGCTAAAACCATTAGTGAATACGCAGTTTTGACAATAAAAAATATCATATACTTGCAATTTTGAAATTAAGACTTTGTAAGTTTACGTTACAAACCAAAATAAGTAGTCAAAAAGCTGTTCAATTTAAGTTTGGAAGAACAAAATTTATTTTTTCTAAAAAAGCAGGAAAAATTGTAGAAGGACAAATATAATAGCTCACCAACTGTACACAACCATGGAAAACTGGACAGAGTAAAAGATATTTTGGATTAACACAATATTTTGTCTTTGTAGAAGAATTTGAAATGACGACACACTAATTTACCATGCATTACGAAATTATCAATGATGATTTAAAACTTCAATTTACGATCATGAGTAAAATCTATGAAATCTACCATCACAAATTTTGATAATGATGTATCAATGCACATGATAAAATAGCACAAAAAGTTAAAATGAAGATGAACTAAATTGAAAAATGTAAAGTTTGATGTAGATAGCTTCATATAATAAATCATCCATTACACTAATCATAAATATAACATTTGGCAGCTGACAGTTACAATATTAGCTAAGAGAGCAATTAAGAAACCAGCTATTGTGATAGATGTTTCATTTAATGCACTTGTGTGGAGAGGAAAAAAATCAATAGTCTTTTAAATAATTATCAACAAACTATTTGACGTATATAACACTTACAATTTCATATATCGCCATACACTCTTAAATAAAAAGCTACACATGTAGACAATTTAACCCCAAAGAATTGAGTTTATAGCAATTTCCAAACATGCTTCTATTTCTCAAATTTAATAAGTCAAAACCCTCCTACAAATATATGATCTAACTTGTAACTTATTATCATATCCCAAAACATTTTTTTGTTTTTATTGAAATCATAAACCCCACATAAGATGGTGACAATAAAGGAGGTACAAAATAAATGGATATCCAAATAATATATACAATTTCGGAATGAAAATTTTGACATTCAATAGGAGTAAGATATGACTTCATATGTTCTTTTTCAAACGTCCAAATAACACGACATGTATGGAAGAACACATCATGCTTACAACTAAAACAGAGACGAAAATAAAGATAATTTGATAGTTAACCAATCAACCGCCCATTACTACTCTAATATCATCCATTCATGGTAAACATTCATTTAAATCCTACCACAGTTTTATGGTTTTCAATGTCAAATTTAACTACTTGATTATATTTGATTATGCAAGAATTTTAAACTCTATCAACATTCTACAACCTATGGTTTGCATTTACGTTATAAAAATGTTATGGATTGCAGCAAATAGTCAAAGCAATGTTGGTTGATTGCAATTTATAGTGGCTGGCACAAAGTGGTACCCAAATGAAAATATTATCATAACAAATTATGCATGAGTGGGCACAACATTGCAAGAAATCTATTGTGGATATGCATGTAATTTATATCTTTCAGCATGTCAATAGGTTGCAAGGCCCGAATTTGGAAGGAAATATTTTATTTTTTTTCTTGCAGGCTTTTCAATTATGAATACATTATATCAGCTGCATGCCATGCTTCAAATCAAGTAAAATATTTCCCATAGTGACAAATATAATTTATGCACTTTCAGCTTCCCACAATCAAAAGAGCATAGATTAATTATCAAGTAATACCTAGTGGATGTTATGATTTTAACATGAAATTAAAATGAGTTATATGCCCTTGCTCAATTATTTTAATTCTTAAAAGAACAGTCACATTTCTACAGTTAAAACATAAGATGTTAATATTCGCACATGCATCTTCCAGTTTAATAATTACATATTTTAAAATAGAAAGAAAACTTGATTACCTTACACTTGTTAACTTAAGCACACCATGGTCTCTTTTCAAATTTTCAAGATGAAATCATCATTCTGTAGCAAAGTGAATTAGCTCCCTCTTAATCAACTTAAGCATACACATATGAAATAAGGATATGAACCAAATGGCACTTGAATTCGACCAAATACTATCAATTAGGAACCAAAAATAGGATTAGGGCTTGAACTAAATGTAAAAAATATTGCGATCAAAGAAACGGATAGAAGAACAAAATCAGAAAATACCTGAAGCATGTTGTAGAGTTGCATGAGTAAACAGCGATAATGAAGCAGGACTTGTATTTGCATGCTGTAGGAATTCCATGTATAGAAGATCAATTAGCAAAAAATGATTTTTTTTCCTTGTTTAAAAATGGAAAAGAAAAAATTACTTATTTCCTCTAGGGTTTGAGGAGCACGATACCATAGTTAAAATAAATGGAAATAAGGGTGATATAGGCAGATGGAGCTCTGAACAGCAAGGATAAATAAATGGATTATCAATTAAAAACTAAAATTAAGATTAAGGTTTGGATTAAATGTAACATATTGCGAACTAAGAAAAAGGTAGAAGAACGTAATCTGAAAATACCTAAAGCATTGTTGGAGAGCAACGTGAGTAAATAGCAACAACGAAGTAGTAGTTGTATCTGCAACTGCAGGAATTCCAAGTATAGAAGAAGATCAATGAGAGAACAACGATTTCGTTTTATTTAATAATGAAAATTAAAAAAAAATGACTAATTGCCTCTAAGATTTGAGAAGCACGATACCGTAGCTAAAATTGATGGAAATAAGGGTGATAGAGGCAGATTGAGCTCTAAACGGCAAGGATAAATAAATGGGCAGAGGAAGGCAGTTCATGTAATTTGCGATTATTGTAATCGAGAAGGGGAGGAGAAAGCTTTCGGGCTTGGATAACCGAAGAAAGGGTAAAGAAGAGGACGAAAATGTACATGCGCGTGACTGTTCGTTTCAAAATTTTATGCGAAATGGAAGGAGGCCGGAGAGCTATCGAAATTAAAGTAGATTCAAAGACTCTTCAGGTGCCAAAATTCAACAAGGCTTGTGTGCTTTCGAAATTGAACTGGGTATTCATATTATAGTATAGATTAGGCATAATTTTAGTCCAATTCCATTATTTATTCATCCAATTCCATTATTTATTACAGTCTTTATAATTTACGTCCTTATAGTTTACATCTTATTTCTTCATTCAAAATTCTTACTTATATAATTCATATTTGCATTTAATTTATTCTAATTCATATGCAAAGAAAATGGGGATGAAGAGAATAGACGCTTGTATAAAATTCAAAACGTCAAAAAAGATGTAAATAACATCAATTGAACTTAAATACTATAAATTGTAAATTAATAAAAAAAACCATGATTAACATAAATAAATCAAAATTACTGAAAATAATGGTTGAAAGGAAATAGACTGAAAATAATTCTAAAAACTGTAAATAAACTACTATAAAGACTATTCCAAAAATCATAGTAAAAGTACAACTATTAGAAAGC
The DNA here is from genome assembly GCA_030765085.1 of Allium cepa. Taxonomy (NCBI): domain Eukaryota; kingdom Viridiplantae; phylum Streptophyta; class Magnoliopsida; order Asparagales; family Amaryllidaceae; genus Allium; species Allium cepa. Next base: position 564,522,497 of record CM060939.1, read on the forward strand.
CTAAATCTAAAACGTTGAAAAGATGTAAATAACAATAAATGAACTTAAATACTGTAAACCGTAAATCAATAAAAAACTATGCTTAACATAATTAAACCAAAATTACTGGAAAAAAATAGCTGAAAGGAAATGGACTGAAAATAATTCTAAAAACTGTAAATGAACTACTAAAAAAGCTATTCCGAAAATCATAGTAAAACTACAACTATTGAAAAGCTTATTATTTTAAATTATTTAAAGAAATCTTAAAATAATTACAATCACTCATCTCTAGTCCTAAGCTTTTTCTTTGGTTTTTCCGAATCCTCTTGGAGTTGTAAAATAATTTAATTTATAATGATTTTCTTCTTTGGAAAAATTATTCCGTTTAGGGTCCTTCCTAGAAAGGTGAACCCAATTGGAGAAAATATAGAATGAGAAAAGGTGTTGGGTCTAGGGGTCTATTTATGGGTGTGGAAGTGGATCTCAAACCATTGGATTTGGAGATTGAATAGGATGCAATCACGTCATAGTCTGAATAGGCGCCATCGGATACAGAAACGGAGGGACCAGATTGGTTTAAACGATGCAAAACACGTTCGGCTAAGGGCTTTGGAATGTTTGAACGAACAAAAGTTCATTCGAAATTAGTAGAGGCGAGTCGACCGGGAGGTTGACCACCTTGGTGCCAAGGTCGACCGACCGGTCGACCTGCCTACACACACATACATATACATACATACATACATACATACATACATATACATACATATTTCGTTTTTTGATTATTTCGTTCTTTGCTCAAATTAACTCGGATACTGACGTTCTATATATGAAAATTGATTAGAAAATTACCATGGACACAATGGTGCAACTTCCATAGCTTGATTCTGATAATCTCGTAAAGTTATTTTATTATTTAATTACTTAACAAATTAATTATTACGGGTTAAATTCTGTATTGTTATAAATGCAGATTGGACATGGTTTTCTTGTTAATAACTTTTTTACCGTAACGTTCGGATGAAGAAAATATTTTCAAAACTAGAAGTTGAAGAAGTAAATGATGAGGTTGTGTGGAAGGAGGAGAAGATGGAGTGGAGGAAGATATAGGAGGCAATTCGAACGTTGGAATGCAGCCGCACTGCAACGGCTTTATTTTTATATCGGTAAAGCGTTTGCCGTTATAAACTTATAACGACAAACGTTTTGCCGTTATAATAACCAACCCCCGTTGAGTGAAACAACTACGAGAACAACTCCAACTAGATACGAACTAGCCACGGCGAAATCAATAAGCGACACTTGTTTGCTCCGTGGCTTCTGTAGCAACTGAACAAGTCATTTTTGGTTTTGCCTAACATTTAAGCTTCTGCTTTGATAATGAAGATACAATATCCGATCTCTATACTCCCCCTCACATTTGATGATTTAGCTACAATTTAGCTATTCATGAGAGACATATTTTGTGTCTTAAAGTGTCTATATGGCATTTGCATGATTCTTTTATTTCCTTAGCATCTGCTCTACATCTATCAGTCTCAATTGCTCCCATTTCCAGCTTACTTATTAAACAATCGCTTAATTCATTCCCAATTTCATTAGAATATACATGCCTCAATCCATCGATTGACTTCTCTTGTTCATTGCACATCTTTTGTAACCCTACAATGACCATTTGTAATTCCTTGTTTCCTTCGTATTCATCCTATAATTCTTTTAAGTACAATCAAGATTTTGTATGATCAACTTTTTATGTATCATTGCTATGTGTAGGGAGTAAAAGCTGTAAAAATAATTTTATAATTTTGATTTTGATGCTCTTAGCGTGGTAATTTGATATAAATTAGATATACTTGGAGTTTCGAAAACTACATAGTTTTCATCATCGGTTTGCAGAACAAAAAATATCCATTCGTGCAAATTTAGGCTACAATTATTTCAGTTCGATATGCATGTCTACCAAAGAATTATTTTATACATACATGTACGGGATCTCAATATCTACACTGTCATCTGTGTATGAACTCTGAGGTAACAATTATTGAGCCAACACCTTTTATTATACATGCTTAGTCATTGAATTTCTGTCTGATTAAATGTTTCAACGACCGTAGATTTATCCCCATCAGACAAAGCTGTAGTTTTGTTTGTGATTTATAGCAAATATACTACAAGCATAGAAGAAATACTAACACTTGAGGCGTCATGCACTATATATGTTCTCTGAAAGAAGACAAATAACAACTTATTCTGTTTTTTTGTTATGTTCATTAGATTTTATGGTTGTCAATAAATAGTAGAGATGGGAGAAGACTGTACATTGATATAGCCCAGGGCAAGGATTGATACCAGCTAGTTTTAAATTAGTTCAGTGCCATCGGATGGTGATAATGAAGCATTTGAGGAAATTTTGGATCTGGATTTCGAAGAATCAGCAATTGGGCACGTTGCTGCAGTCAATTCTGGTGAGTATGCATGAAATTTTACAAGTATTTGCATATTATTCTAAATTCCAACTAATGAGCTTTATTAACTGTAATTTATTTGCTGGGAACAATTTGCAATTGTCTTTTGTAAGAATACGGTACATCAAAAGTTTCAGCTCTTTATTTCTTCGTAACGATGGCAATTTGAAAAAACGAAAAGAAAATTTTTTGTTGTAGACATCATACTGACGGTTGAAATTTTTGTATCAGCTGAGTACTCAAAAATTTAGGAATAAACAGCGCTTTTTGATTATGTGTTTGTTTGCTATTCGCAATAATCATGTTTATATACGAAGACTTTCAGGTGAATTTTGAAGTTATTTCTAGTTTAAATTGGGTAAATGGATATTATAGAATTTTCCTGCATGCTTTGATTAATTTCAAGAAACTTAATTCGAGTGCGAAATGTGCAAGAACTGGCTGCTAGTCATGATATGTCAAGTGAATTTCTTGACAGATGTATCAGACAAGAATATGAAACTGAAACTTTCGTCGTGGATGTGCATGTTGACCTCCCTATCATTGATCTCAGTCGCATTCAGAATTCCCCATTCTTCAAAGATGAATCCTCTAAGCTTTCACTGAAACTGAATTTTTTTGAGCTTCCACTGAAGGAAAAGAAAGTGTGTGCACAAGAACCAGGGAGTTTAGAAGGCTACGGCCAAGCTTTTGTGAGCTTGGAAGATAAAAAGTTGGAATGGGCAGACTTGATATACATGGTTACTCTTTCAGAACATTCCAGAAACTTAAAATTTTTGCTTGCCCACTCTTCCACTTTCAGATATGCCAGTTATTAGACTTGTTAAGTACATGTTTGTTTATGATTTGCTAAAAGAAAGGAGTATTTGAGAGCTACACATGAATTTAAGGAATACACTAGATAAATATTTGTTGGCACAGAAAAAATTGCAGAATGTTTGTTGAAGATTTGGGTCGGATTTTGAGGGTTGATGAAGAAGTGATGGTAAGAAGATTCAATTTGGAATCACAAACAATAAGGGTTAATTACTACTACCATGCAAGAGTGCTAATTAAGTGCTAGGACTGGCACTACACAGGAAGCATTTTTATTATTATGTTTCAAGTGGTGCAAACAAGTTATCCTAATTTTAGTTTTCAAAGAAAAGAAAAGTAAGAACTATGCTAATAAAAATAATATGCTAATTGAACATATAAAAACTGTATATTGCTATGTCATAAAATATATCTTTGGGCTGTAACAAGTACAGTACAAACTTGTAGTAGAACTTGATAAAATTAACTAAGTATTATAGCAAGTTTACAATAATATAAACTAAGTTTGATAAAAATTAACTAAGTTTATAATAGTAGTAGTAATATAATAACAATAATAATAATTATAGCTTGCTAAAAATTAGCTAAGTTTACAATAATGATAATGAATTATCTAAGCCAACTAAGTTTTAAAATTAATAATAATAACAATAACAATGATAATAACAACTAGGTTTATAAAAATTAACTAAGTTAACTGTGTTTTACAAAAATTAAGTAAGATTAAAAAATTAACTAAGGTCATAATAATAATAAATCAACTAACTTTATGAAAAATTTATAAGTTTGAAATAATTTATAAAAATTAACTAAGTTAATAAACTTTAAGTTTGAGAAAATTTATAAGTTTAAGTTAATTAAAATATAATTTATGACATTTTAAGTTTTAGCAATTGAGATAATTTATAAGTTTGAGTTAATATAAATAAGTTATAAATAAGATAACTGAGCATTATAGAAATTTAACTAATTTTTGTAAAATTAACCAAGTTTTTAAAAATTAACTAAGTTTTATGTAATTTAACTAAGTTTTTTAAAAGTTAAATAAATTTATATAAATTAATTAAGTTCTAATAGAATTTAACTATGTTAACTAAGTTTTATAAAATATAAATAAGTATTATAAAAATTAACCAGGTTTTATAAAAGTTTAACCAAGCTAACTAAGTTTAATAAAAATTATTTAAATTTGATAAAAGTTTAACTAAGTATGTTTGACATACCTCAAATATGTAAAACACTTTCATAATCATTATTGATTGTCAAACTTGTCTACATGTAATTAGCTTTTTCGGAGTAAAGACCAACATCACCAAAGAATTGTAGGTAGTCAAGTAATGAACATGGTTCTAATTGTTGTATATATTATAACATTTTATTAGTACCGGTCGTGTAAACTTGTTTATCAATGGTTATGGATTTTATGTGAATTTTCTTCTTTTATCGAAAAAATATAGTCGAATTGATCATGGATATCATATTTGATTATGTGATTAATGTGTTTTTTCAATTATTTGAATATGATGATTATGTGATTGATTGTTGGTTTAAATATGACAGTCAGATGATTGAATGTTGGATTTAATATGACTATTATGTAAGTGGTTGCTAGAAATGATACAAACCATTAGTAGAAAAAACCTCTACAAAATACCAAAGAATGATGCAAGTAAAAATGCTAAATTTTTTTTTAACTTCGGCAGTTGATAAGCTCTATGGAAGTAAATTTTTGTAGCGTTTCTTAAACGCTTCAATATGTCAAGTTTTAGTAGCGTTTTACACAACGTTAAAAAAAGTTTCATAATTTTAGCAGCATGTCGTACCATATACCGAAACACTACTAGAAGTTTTGGTAGCCGTTTTTCAAAGCTACGAAAGGTATTTTCTGGTGTTGTGTCCATTAGCTCAACTCGAGCATCAACGTTGGGATTCTTCCCCATCTTGAGAACCTTTGTGGGGCCTTTTGGGTTTACTTGTACATCTTCGAGGTCATCTACTGGCTCCAATTCTTCTTCTTCACTCCTAAACTCAGGTCTATCTCACTTTTTATTTCCTCATCGGGTTGAGTGACTGAGAATGCTTGCTTTTGGGCCTCTTCAGAGATGTTCTATGCATAGACCGAATTATATTCGTCAGTGTCGATCATGTGCATGTATGCCCTTTTCTCTCTTTTTGTGGTTCCAGGATGATTTACTTCTGTATCAGTATTGGCACTTGGTAATGAAATTGTTTTTTGAGTTGGTTTGATTTCTTGTTTATTACTATTATCACAAACGTCGGAAGAGACAACAGAGTAGTTCTAAACAATTTTGTTGCTAGAGTTAAGATTTATACTGTACAGCTCCCTAGCACAAAATTGCTCTCCTCTTATTGATCCTATTTTGTTGCTAGAGTTAAGATTTACATTGTACAACTCCCTAGCTAAAAATTGCTCTCCTCTCACTGATCTTATCCCTGCGAGTGTTGAATTTCATAAGCAGGTCAGTCTGAGAGATGATTGCCCCCAAGTCTATCAGAGTAGTTCTTCTTAGGAACACATTGTATGGTAATGGCTGGTCAATGATCAACAACTTACAGATAATAATTTGTGCAGAGGTGTTGTTCTGGCTGTGATGAGAAGGCGTGCTGACCAACGGGAATGGTTGGTATGTTATTGAAGCCGTTAATCAACTCAGAATTGGGCTTTAGAATTTTAAATGGGCGCTTCATATGGTCGTAAGATGACCTAAAAATGACATTGACTAAGATTCTAGAATCTACAAAGTCATTTTTCATGATGCAATTCAAAATCTGCACCGTGACTATGAGCGGATCCTAGTGTGGAAAGCTATTCTTGTTGCATCAGTTGCTGTGAAAACTATTTCCTATACCGGCATTTGCTGGATATGGAAGATTGCCTTCTGTTGAGCTTTGACCTCTTGCACATACTTCTCTCATGCCTTCTTGTTGGTTCCAACGAGGTGTGGTCCACTATAAATTAAGGCTAAAGGTTTGAGGGATTTCCTGTCTAGTTTTATTCGAATCGGGAGAGAAGTCTCTGGCTCCGTTTTCGTTGTTGGTTTTTTGAAAGCTTCCCAGGTATCCTTTTTTGATCAATCTTTCTATCTCGCTCTTTAAATGTCTGTAGTAGTTAGAATGGTGGATGTTGGCTCTATAGAAGCGGTAGTATGCTCCACCACAATTCTGTTTTGCTTTCTTCCCTTTGTTCGGTATGTTGTATTCAAGCTCATTCCTAGTCGTCTCATATATCTATCCAAGAGTGCGAGTAAGGGGATTTTTTTGTGGTGAGGTTCAATTCCTTTTGTCATTTCACAGGAGGATGATACTATTCTACCCCTCCTTTTCTTGTCATAACTCGAGGAAGAAGTTCTCTGAGGGTTTAATTTTTATCCTATGACATAACTTTCTGCTATTTTTATCCCACATAGTAGTCCTCTTCTTATCCCAGCATACACCTCCATTAGCAATGCTTCTTCAGTAGTCACTCCGATACGTAGTGCATCGGCTTTTAAGTGTTTGATGAAGTTGCACAGGCTTTCATTTTCATCTTGCTTTACACACGACATGGTATTTATATCTGGGGAAGCTGCTCTTGAATTGCCTTAGGAAATCGACAAATAGTTGTCTCCATGATTGGATGTCCCTTGGTCCGTACCTCCTGAACCATTAGGAGGATACATCGACTAAATAAAAAGGGAACCGCTTGCATTAGCCCACCCTTCATACCTGTAGAATGTCCATGTGATACTAGAAAGTGCAGATGCGGTCATCAAATTTATAGTTATATCAAACTTGTCGATTGAAGGTGCTCTCAAGTTGTCTGGGAAGTCTGCCTCTATGATGGTCTCACTAAATGGAGAAGTACCCTCTTCTCCTACTTTCTCTCTAGTACTTTGCCAATAGATCTTTCCTAGCTTCTCTATATGGGTTTTTAGTTGATGGATTTCATCTTCCCTGGGGTCGATCAGGGACGAGTTACCCCTGTACAGCGAAATAGCATCATCATCGAGGGCATACTAGGCCTGTTTTTTTAGCAGTAGTGGATTTATATTATCAGACTTTAATTTGATTTGAGGGTTAGCTTGGAATTTTCTTTTTAGTTCGACGTTGGTTTTTTGGCCAGCATCATCATTCCCATTTCTCGGAGTGTCATTTTCACTCGCTCGCTGTATGGTTAGCGCAGTCGGCGAGTGATGGAGGTAAGTTATGGACTATAGAGGGGAGGTTAGTCTAAGAGCGGTATGTTAGGCCACTATTTTTTCTAGCCCTTCCATTCGTTGGTTTATTTTGGCTTGTGAAGGAATGGAGTGCAAGCAGGATCAGATCCATGGGGGCCTGAATTAAAGCATCTACTTCAGTTTGAGGTTTCGACAATATAACTGGCTTCTTTGAGGTTTTTGCAGCTAAGTGTAACTGTTCTTGTGCATACCGAGTGGAGGAATCAGTGGGATTCATGGTATATGAAGGGAAATTAGTTAAAGTTTACTGGAAATAGGAAATGAAGGCTTAGGCCCACCTTCCGGGCATGCCAAAAATGTTGAGATATTTAAGTCTCACAACACCATAGATGACCATGAAAGTAATTATGACGTACTTCTATGAGTTAAAATGTCAAGTGTAAGCATTCTGTTAAAATGTCAAATCAAATTGATATCTAGTTAAAGAAAAGTAACAAATCCAACACTGAATTCTAGGCAAATAAAATTGCATAAAAAAGTAAAGACACAATGAATTTATATGGTTCAGATGTAAAATAATCCTACATTCATGGGAGAAATATTACTTCTTACTTTACATTCCTTATATAAGCATTAATGGCAAAGAGGACAATACTTTTCATTATTTAACCTTAAAAAATCTCGAATTGAAAACGATATTTTCTTGCTACAATATCTTTTCTATTTATAGTATGGAGATGCACATGGATTGTCGTTACTCTCCTTTTATTGTTTTAACTCCCACCTTTGGATTTCACCATGTCATCCACCTAGCTCACTTGTTAGTTGTGCACAGATTGCGATGTGTCTATAGCAGTAACCTATAATTTGAGCAGTTGAATTCTGAACGTTGGTGGGAATTTTGAAATTAAAGTGGAAACATCTGAAATTATGGTGGTAAGCTCAAATTCAAATGGATTACACACTTTTGATTTGAAGGGACGAATGGCTTGTGTGCTGCCCTACAACGATGTTGAGAACCCTTTGCTTTGTTGTTGGGGCGTCGTTGATACATATGGAGCAGAATTGCATTGTTCGCCTAATACTGCCGCTGGACACGGTTGTAATTGGGTCGTTGTGCCCAATCTGTAACATTCGTTTAACATTGTGCTGAGGAGAAATGGAGTCAGGTTGCTTTACCTCAAACCTGTGGTGTTAGCACAATATCTATATGAATGTGCTATGAGTTGTTCTTGATGTTATGCATAAGTTGGTTGATAAGGGTCGCTTCGCCTTTGTTGTTTTCTAACAAGGGAAGAACTACGGTGGAGCAATACTTGGGTGACCCCATGTGCAGCCCTAGGAATATTGTGGATTCCTCATGGTACTACTTACAGAGTCCTTAATTAGTAAGTGCAGCACAGATCTGCGCTTGAAGTATTAGCAATGCATTAGCTTTTAGGAAAAATAGTTGGGTTTATTTACCTTTTGATTGTAGCATAGTTTTCTTCTTTTGTTCCTCTCTTCCCGCTTCTGTATTTGTTATGAACTGATGGCGGCGCGTTTCTTTATTAGCCTATTCTGATGGCGGTGCACTTCTTTAATAGCCATCCTGATGGCAACACACTTCTTTATCAACATGACTTTGATGCAGACTTGTTATTTTTATACATGGATATGAGAGTGCAGCACATCCCTATTTCTATATAGCCCTTAAATGATGTGTTGTACTCTGGCATTATTGGTACAACTTTCGGGGTAGCAATATAGTATCTCCATGTCGTTGTCACTTCTGGGTTGCATTGCAGTTTTTTTTATTGGATCGCATATTGTGACTGCGCTAACCACACAGCGAGCGACTGCGAGTGATGGAGGTAAGACAGTGTTTAGATTGGGCACAGTACTCTCCTGACTTCTCCTTGTTCTTTGCTTCCTCTTCTTGTAGCCTAACTTGATTGTAAGAGCGGTCCTTTTTTATTTTTGTGCTTGCGTCGTTACGCCTTCAATACGGTTCATGAAATATGTGTGTAACAATTTTAATTGGCGTCGATGGTAACTTACACAAGCCCAAATAGGTCGCTCAGTTTAACAAGGCTTCAAATGCCTCTATTGCACCTTATCAACATCATACTTATTTTATATGGACTCAGGGATAGAATTCTTCTTCTTATTCATCCTTCATCCCAAACTTTACTCTAATGGTGGTTGGTATAGAGACCCTCTATTAGCAATTCTTTATGGAGTAAATTATAACCAGTGTGATGGATTGTTTTTAACCCCAAAACTACTTTTAATCTTAACGTTTAAACTCATCATTGTCTTTTATAAGGGATAAGCCAACAACTACATCTGCAAGTCAAATATATATGAAGAATGGTGTGCATGTGTGTGTAATATAAATAATACAAAATTACAAACACACTCAATTATGGGCTAATTTAATAGAAATCGCCTAATCTAAGCGTTGATATTAAATTAAACAGCTGGACATCTTGGACTACCTGATCAATGCATAAAAGTGGCACTGGCGTCTCGCATGCCATTGACAGCAAATGATTTTGAGATAAATATAAAATAAATCGCATAGCTATCTATAAAATTTTATACTTTATGAAACTCGCGATGGAAGGATTAAAATATAATTAGCATAATACAGTCCCAAACAAATAAAACAACATAATCAAATAAACTCCATATGACGACTGTCCTACATCGCCGACACCTAACATAACTACATGGTGTGTTGTTAACATGCCTGGTAGATATTGGACGATCATCAAAGGTTGAAAGAAAATAAAACAACCACATAGAACCTTTCATAAATCTCACAGCGCATGGAATAAAATATAATATAGATCACATATATAAAATAGGAAAGATAGTGGCAACTAAGTGATCCAAATATCAGAGTACCAATCCTACAGAGTTATATAATAAGTAATAGAGTTTATACAAAGCAAAAATAAACTCAAGTAGCTGTCTTATAATGATAGCAGTAAGCAAGCACTATCCAAGCTCTATAGTGTTGCATAGCGGAGTAAGCATAAAAATCCATATATAATACGAGATAGCTCCATCCAACTCATCCGCTACACAGTTACTGTGTCTCACCTAGGCCTACTACATAGTCTACTCATTCAAGAGTACTCGAGATAATAAGAAGCAAAGCATAAACCTCGAGTTAGACAATAGCCTATGTGAGCAGTAATGAATCTCAAAATACTATACAAGTCGATATAGTAAGAAACAAGGGTATACGAACCATACCTGACCTGTCCCCGCAACTAAAGAGTTAGCACATAACAAAATATAATATGCTGCTCTACGAGTATAGTAGAGGTATACTGCAAACTAAGTATGATAACTGGTGTCCAGGTATCCTTATCCCTTATACCCATCTCTAGTGACATCCCTGGAGTGATAGGCTACGGAAGAAGACAACCAAAAGCAACCATAGATTCCTTAAAACAATCCCCACCATCACTCAATGTGCTCTAGATATATGATAACACGTATGGCCTTTCCCATACCCGAGCTAATGAAAATCTCGTGTACTTGTCTTTAGCCTGAAGCTAATACTAGACCCAAATACACTGGTCAAGGGTATACAAATCCAAATAATCCAGCTGGGTAACCAAACAATGTGCCCAAGAGCGCCCCCATAATACCCCTACATTTGAGTACATTAGAAAACACTCCAAGTATCAACGATCCTTTAGCATGCATATACAAGCCCTTTCTTTGCTCCATCTAGTTTCCATTATTCTAGAGAAGCCATTCCACATTCCTCCATTCCATGATAGAACCATTCTCACGATCTATCCATGGGTTATGCTTCCTAGAAACCGCCCTTTATGGACAAACATTCTCACGTCTTCTTTCAATATTAAGCCACCACCATCGCAATCTAACTCCATTTACCATCGAGTTGCCACCACCGAAGTCCCGAAGGTATCATCATGATACTACATCGCCATCAAACCCCAAGCGAACAAAAAATACCTTCAGCATGACTTGCATGGTCTCCACTCCCTCTCCTGGAATTGCCACCCCGATCCCACCAAACTTGACCTCTCAATACTGCCCGGTCATTTCGGTATCAAGAGGTGTACTAAGCCAATTTTAGCTAAATTACTTCCTATTCTTCGAGTGTGCCATGTTCTAAGTGCTTGAACCCTGATCACTCCTCTTAAATGCTATTGGCATCAATTCCAAATCTCTTGGTGCTAACTCCAAAATTTCTTGTTTCCATGCCGTCCAAAGCTTTCAGTACTACGTCGAATACTTAGCCAAATTCTTGCACTTGGTCTTCACTCCTTACTCGTAGCCTTGACTTGAAAAACCATCACTTACTGAAACAATTTTCACTAAAAATGACCTCTCATTACCAACATGACCTCTTGGTACCGACTCCTTCCCTTAGTTCAAATTTGATGTGACTTGAATCTTAAGCTCTTCCAATGCTTCAGAACCCTTCCTCCAAGTTTCATCCAATTTCGACCATCTTTGCCTGTGATTTGCCAGTTTGACCGCCTCTTTCCTAACTACCTAAAAGCACTGGCAAACCATACATGAAATAAATAAGTACATGATAATCAAGCAAATCCTAATCTAGATCTAATTTACACTAGCATATGAATATCAACAATAGGAGTTGCAAAACCATCCAAAACCACTTTAAAACCTTTAAATTTTGTCATGAACATATATTATGATGCGATTAAAGTTACATAATTTTTTATGATCAAAATACTGTTAAACATATCAATCTATACGATACAAACATGCATAATATAGTGAGAGGTCAAGAACTACTCACCAAATGCCTAAAATACCAATTCCTCCATTCCATGATAGAACCATTCTCGCGATCTATCCATGGGTCATGCTTCCTAGAAACCGCCCTTTGTGGACAAACATTCTCACGTCTTCTTTCAATATTAAGCCGCTATCATTACAATCTAACTCCTTTCACCATCGAATTTCCATCACCGAAGTCCCGAAGCTATCATCATGATACTACATCGCCACCAAACCCCAAGTGAACAAACAAATACCTTCAGAATGACGTGCAGGGCCTCCACTCCCTCTCCTAGAAGTGCCACCCCGATCCCACCAAACTTGACCTCTCAATAGCGCCCGGTCCTTTCGGTATCGAGAGGTGTGCTTAGCCAATTTTGGCTAAGTTACTTCCTATTCTTCGAGTGTCCCATGTTCTAAGTGCTTGAACCCTTACTACTCTTAAATGCTCTGGGCATCAATTCAAAATCTCCTGGTGCTAACTCCAAAAATTCTTGTTTTCATACCGTCCAAAGCTTTCGGTACTAGGTCGAATACTTAGCCAATGCACTTGGTCTCACTCCTTACTCATAACCTTGACTTGAAAAACCATCACTTGCTGAAACAATTTTCACTAAAAAGGACCTCTTATTACCAACACGGCCTCTTGGTACCGTCTCCTTCCCTTAGTTCAAATTTTGATGTGACTTAAATCATGAGCTCTTCCAATGCTTCAGAATCCTTCCTCCAAGTTTCATCCAATTCGACCATCTTTGCCATCGATTTGCCAATTTGACCCCATCTTTCCTAACTACCTAAAAGAACTGGCAAAGCATATCAAAGCACAATATACAAACATGTAACATCATACATATGCATCCGTGAAAAAATAAGAACATGAAAATCAAGCAAGTCCTAATCTACATCTAATTTACACTAGCATATGAATATCAACAAAAGGAGTTGCAAAACCATTAAAAACCACTTTAAAACCTTTAAATTTTTGTCATAAACATATGTTAGGATGCAATTAAAGTTACATAATGTTTTAAAATCGAAAATTGTTAAACATATCAATCTTAACGATATAAACATGCACAATATAGTGAGAGGTCAACAACCACTCACCAAATGCCTAAAATACCAATTCCTCCTCTTAGATCTGAAGTTGACAGCAAAGAAGAGGAATGCCTAAATCACACCTCTAGTTGATGATTTGACTATCACTAGCAAGGAAAAGCTAATATTTTTATGAAATTAGCATAAATGGAGGTTTAGATTCATTTTGGGGAAGATCAAAATGACATAGATTAGTTCTTAAAGCCTCCTCTTAGCATAATTTTTGGTGTGGGTTAGTGGGCCTTACACAAGTTGAGTTAATTACCCACTAATGCAGGCTAGTAGTAGTCATAACTTACAACATCAATAACTTTCAAATGGTAAGTCCATTTTTCTATTATGACCACTTTATGGAATGAGAAACCAACATCCTAAAGCAATGGAAGTGGTTTGTGACCCTAAATCGGCTCCTATCAAAAGTCATGGTCCAAACAAGATTTCTACGGTCAAAATGATCACATAGAATTTCAAAAAAAAAATCATTGATGTGGAAAATGTCCTTAAGTATCATATGACCTCATATGAATAAAATAAAAATATTTTACGTTACTTTGATACGTAAAATATGAGTCATTACACTTTCCTCCCTTTTGAAATTTTGCCCTCGAAATCCCTAAATAAGTCAAAGAACAGTACCACATATTTACCCTGCATGCTTAACAATCATTTGCAACCATCATACATATCAAATAAATAACCATGTAACCAATAGTATAGGTAAGCCTATCCTAGAAAATACGATAAACAGTAGGCCTTACCATGCAAAGAGCTTAGGATATGCAACCCTCATGCTTTCACAGTTTTCCACATGCAATCATCTTCATTTTTGCCCCCACTGAGCCTTCACTAACTCCACCGTCTTCCTTTTAAGCCATTTCGTATGACGTTCGATAATACGAACTAGCCTACAAGGACTCGAAGCTTATGGTTCAATCTCGATATCATTAAGTTGATCCGATGTAAAAATCACGCTTGAGTTGTGCACAAACTTCTGCAAATGAAAAACATGGAAGATGTTGTGCGCACCTGCCATCTTTTGGAGTAAGTCAACCCTATATGCTAGGTTACCATTCCTCTCTACTATTGAAAAAGGACTTACGAATCTTGCCACCAACTTCCCTTTACTACCAAATCGAATGACATTCTTCAAAGGAGAAATCTTTACAAACACCATTTTGCTGATAGAAAACTCCAAATCTCCACATCTTCTATCAACGTGGCTCTTCTGCCTATCCTAATCTGCTTTCATTCGTTGCTAAATGATCTCTATCTTCTCTAAGGTTTCACTAATCTTATCCGGCCCAAGTATTAGTTTCTAATCCATCTCTCACCAACATGAAGGGGCGTTACATGGTCGGCTATACAATGCTTCAAATGGTGCCATACCGATACTAGACCAATAGCTATTATTGTATGCGAACTCCGCCAAACGCAAGTGATCATCCTATGAGCCTCCAAAATCAAGTATGCAAGCCCGCAAGAGATCCTCCAATACGATTCATTCTCTTGGTCTTTCTATCGGTTTGTGGGCAAAAAGTGGTACTAAGATGCAGCTCGGTCCGTAATGCCTCTTGTAGCTCTTTCAAAATCCACTAGTGAACAACGGGTCTTAGTCGCTATTATCCTACCTTTTGACCAGGAAGAATCCGGACAAATTGGATAGATAGAACTTGGAGTTATCAAGGTAGAAAGCTTGGAGAGATAGCCTAGGAGTCTGGAAACCAAGCACAGATAGAACCACAAAGTCAAAGCCAAAACCATCAAAGACTACAAGATAATGAAATCTCCCAAGTTAGGGGCAGTACCGACTCCTAAATACAACTTAGGTGGACCCCATTTTCTTCCTATATGGTCATCTCGGTGTGGAAAGTCTATTTTCAGAGTTGGTTTGTTGATTCAATGCATTTCTCCATCGAAGTCCATAGACACTTGAAGTTGCAACTTTGTTCTCTTTCAACTCCATCATTTGGGCTCAAAAACAAGCTAAAACAAGTAAAACGACTATGAAGCCAAGAAGCTAACTACAAGATGATTCAAGGTGGAGGGTTAAAGATGCCAAATTATGGAAGTCTTCGGGACCAGTATCGACTCCCACTTAAGGATCGGTGCCGACTTCCAACTTCTGTTGAGGTGGCACCTATTATTTTTGGAGAATTGGTCAAATTAATGCATAAAGTTTTGAAGATATTTTAGACGAGATTTTAAGCCCCCTACCTTTATAAATAAGGTGGTAGGGATGATTTTGGGATCTTTTGGGCTCTAGTTCCATTTTTTCTTATGCTCTTGTAACTTTGAAATTCTAAATATCTTGTTTATTTCCTTATTTTAGTTTACTTTTCTTCATGTAATCTCTACTACATAAAACTCTGGGTGTTTGTGCCATTTTTTCTTCAAATATTTTGGTGCTTTCATTCAGAAGAAATGTTCTCAGGCCATTTGGATCCGTCGTCTAATACTGGATTTTCTATGTCTAAGAGATAAATTCAATCCCTTTATCTTTTAATTCTACAACTCAGATTTGCATAAGTCTACGAAAAGCTTTCTGCTATGGCCCCATCAAGAAGAGATCGTCCTACAATTCCAGAGATACTACTAAAATCGAGAATCGAAATCGTTAATAAGGAGATTGAGTTGTTCAACCAACTCAACCTAAGGTCCAGAATCCTTCTAGCGTTGTGACCATAGTGGAGATGGATAGGATGATGAAGCAGATGGAAGATAGATTCTAAGCTAGCCAACAGGAGATGAACAATGGGTTGTAACAGAGCTTGAAGCTAATGAATTAGTTGACTCATAATAGCTACAGACAGAGTAGAAGGGATTCCATCACAGAGTTAGAGATCCGAGTGAAGATAGAAGAAAACTCAATACGTTGCTGCAACTTTTGCATAAGGAAGAGGATGAGCCCCAAGCTTGAGTTCAGGGATTGATACCGACCCCTACTTGGGACTCGGTACCATCCCCCAAAACGGTGGGCCGAGGGCACATCCTCCAGAAGGTGGCATGGATGTCGTCCCTGAATGTGCTATTAAAGGTCCGAATCTGGAAAATCACAATATGGCTGATGATGCTGCTCGTGGGAATCAAACAGAGGGGAATGCTAGATGAATAGGTCCTTCAGAGTTTGGGGAGCATAGGTATCGAGCACCTTCCCAAGAACGTTCGCCGGGCCGAACACCAGGAGCAGGACCCGATCATCATTGTTTGGTCAAAACTATTGATTCAAACTATCAAGAAGATATGTAACAACCCGAAACTTAACCCATAATAATTAATTCATTTATTAATTGAATAATAAAATAACTTTGTGAAGTTATCAGAATCAAGCCACGGAAATTGCACCATTGCCGTGGTAATTTTCCGGTTAATTTCCATATATAGAACGTCATAAACTGAGCTAATATGACCAAGTTAAAAAATTAACAAAATAAGTATAAATATAAAAGAAAAAAACACACGGTCAAGTAGACCGGCCGGTCGACCTGAGCAAGGGGCGGTCGACCATCAGGTCGACCCGCCTTGTAAAATAGCAGGCGAAGGAACGGTAATTCGTTCGAACGAATGAAAAGCATCAAAGCACGTCATTTGCACCTTATTGTTTAATATAGTCCCTCCGTTTCTACATCCGATGGCTCCTATTCAGTCTGTGACGTGATTGCATCCTATTCAATCTCCAAATCCAACGGTCCGAGATCCACTTTTACACATATAAATAGACCCCTAGACCTAACACCTTTTTCATTCTAGATATTCTCCGCATGGGTTCACCTTTTCAGGAAGAACCCTAAAAGGCCTAATTTTCGAAGGACAGAATCTTTTAAAAAAATTATTTTACAACTCAAAGTGGATCCGAGAATACCAAAGGAAGAGCTTAGGACCGGAGGTGAGTGAATGTAATTATTTTAAGATTTCTTTAATTAATTTAAAATAATAGGGTTTCCAATATTTATAGTTTTACTATGATTTTTGGAATAGCCTTTTTCTGTAATTATTTATAGTTTTTAATTATTTTCAGTCTACTCAGCTATTCGTTTCAATAATTTTAGTATTTCAGTTAATTATAAACTATTACTGTTAAACATAGCTTTTATTAGTTTACAGTATGTTTACAGTATTTAAATTTATTTACTGTTACTTGTTTCTTATTTACATCTTTTTGACGTTTTGGATTTTATGCAAACGTCTATTCTCTTCATTCCCCTTTTCTACATGTATGGATTTGAGACGACCCGACTTCCTATCACTAGGAAGTCGCATCATCTTGAAGAAAGAAAGGGATAGAAGAAGAAAAGAAAGAGAAAGAAGAAAGACAACAACATCATAGAACTTACAACGGAACGAATGAAATATAATATATCACATAAAATATTACATAGTATCTTATTACATCAGAGTACACAACTTAGATATTAGACAGTTATAAACATTTGTCTAACTATACAACTCAAGCACAACAGATACAGATACAACAAACACAGCGGAACCATAACTATCTACACATGAAAGCCTCCTGCTCCATATCTCCTCCAGAATTCGTCAAGCAAACCTGAATCACTTGACTACTCATACATAATATGAGTACCCAAGAGTTTAATAAAACAAAAAATAAACACTCGGGTCAGACAGGGGTCTGGTGTGAGTAAGCGGGTTAAAATTGCTTAACTTTAGAAAAACCTTTGAAAAGAAAAGGTATCACGTAAGACTTCCCACACATAAACATGGAAAAGTTTTTACCTTACGCTAACCAAAACATTTGATAGGAAATCCAGTGATATTGTAATAGTGTCTAGGGTTTTCAAAATAAAATGAAGAAATAGCTGGAATGCTTACATCTCACGTTCCAACCTACTTGGGCACAATCAAAACCGTACAGGAACTTATTGGATTTTGGATTCCATCAATGGCAGGGTTACTGGGGTACCGCCCGTCACAGTACGTGGCCTAGATCAAGTACCAAGGAGTACGCCCACTCCCCTGCAATACAAGGCCGGAACCATCCCTTACTGGACAGTCCCGAACAAAACCACCCCGTAGTTGGCGCGACCAACCACACACTAAGCCAAAGTAGAAAGGGACCTCTAGACAGGGGTAAATATCACTCTCAAGTGGGGGCTACCCATGAAGCCTTGCTTCACCTCCCCTGTTTTAGCCATTCCCGGTTGATGAGGCTTGAGGCTGCGAATACTTTATAGAACACATCTATCTTAGAATGCTCATCGTCCACCTGACGATGTTCTGAAAGCATTCAATCCATACAAGTTCGTTCCGGGTTCGAACGAAACCAAGGCACTATCTCGTTGCACTCATTATTGGAATCACCCTCAGAGTCAACGACCATATCCCTTGCACTCTAAATCACCATCTCGAAACTATAAGTACTATTCCGTCAAACTCATTACGGAATCACCCACAGAGTTATATTGACGTATAACCCTTACACCTCGAGTCTTCACTTGCTACACTTGGATACACGACCTAACGTTTAATTGGAATCGATGTGGTTTTCGGATCCCAAATATGGAAACCCGATCCCGGTCTCACCGAAACCAACGCCATTTTAATGTCCAAGTTGTACTTAAGGGTTTAAACAGTTAAACTTATATTCAGGGTGATATATAAACAGATAGATGAATCACATTATCACAACAGATAATTTATAACAACATTCATCCGACAACAGCATATCACATATCATAGATATCTAGTATCAACCAGTATCAACCAATATCAATCATCCAATATCAATCACCAAATATTGATCATTCAATATTAATCAATTTACCAATATTACTCAATCAACCCATATTAATCAATCATCCAAAACAGAATTGATTATCTCTTAATCAATTTAATTACCATAATCCTTCTTCATTAATTATTATTCCAAATAAATAAATTAATCATCTCTAATGATCTTCCTTAATTAATTTTCCTTGATTAATTATATTTAATTACATTTAAGTAATTATCCTTAACCATATGCAGTAATTAACCTTTAATTACTTATCATTAATTACAAAAATTAATGATCCTTCATTTACTTCTATTAATTAAACAATTATAATTAATTACATTAAACCTTAATTAATTACAATTAATTAGTCATACTTAAATTAAATCACTTATATTAATCAACCTTGATTAATATCATTAATCACATTAATTAATGATCCTTATTAATTAATAATTACTTTAATTAATTAACTAATTAACTTATAATTAATCAACTCATTAATCATAATTAGTAATTAACAATTTGTAATTACTTAACTAAATTAATTAACTTCTAAATTAATTATATTAATTCTTGATTAATTAATCCAATTAATTAATCTTTAATTACTTATTTAGTAATTATTAAACAAATAAATAAATAAATAAATACATCCTTAATTAATATTTTATTAATTAATTACAATTTTAATTAATTACACTTAGTAATTAATCTTAAATTAAATTCATTAACTAATTAATTAATCATATTAATTCATTAACTAAATAATTAAGTAATTAACTCTTAATTACTTACACAAGTAATTATCTCTAATTACTTCCATTAATAAACCTTAGTTACTTTGTTAATTAATTACCTTACAAATAATTAATTCCTTTATTAAATAATCCTTAATCCTTTAATTAATTACTTCATAATTAATTATCTTTAAAACAATTATATTAATCAATTCTTTAATTAATATCATCAAGTGATTAACCAATAATCACTTCAACTAATTACTCCATGAGTAATTACCGTTAATTACTTCCATAAGTAATTAACTTTCTTAATTACATTCAACAATTAACCATTAATTGCTTTATTAAGTAATTACACTTAATTAATCCATAATTAAGTGATTATATAAATTTAAATAAACAATTAACTAATTATTTAAAAGTAATTAAAGGATTAATTAATTAGCTTATTTTATCTAAAATCCTTAATTAATTAAGAAAACACTATCCTTAATTAAACTAATCAAATCATATTAAACAAGTATTCTTAAGTTAATTACCTAAATAATTCAACCTTATTTATTTCCATAAATAAATTATTTGAATAATTTAAATCTTATTTATTCAAAGGAAAGTTATTACACTTGGTTTACAAAATCATAATAATAATCTTACTTGAAAATAGGAAATTTAGAAACAAATTTCAAATTTTAGAATACTTTAAAACATCTAATATTAGTCTTATTTATTTCAAATAAAAATTTGAAATCTTAGGTTTGAATCATTACTTAACATTTAAACTTAACTTTGATTTAATATTTAAATTCAAAATATCCTTTTAAATCGAACTCTAAAATGTAATTAAATTACTTTCAAATGAAATCACTTTAAATAAATTTAAAGTAAAATAAAATAAATAAAATTTCAACTTAACTTTAAAAGTTTGATTAACATTTAATTTTTAAACAACAAGTTTAAACTTTACATTTTTAATTCTTTTATAAAACTTGTTTAAAATAAAAATACTTGATTTTTAATTTAATCAACTCAAGTTAAAATGCAACTTAGTGTTATCTAACTACCAAAACAACAGCTAAAAAAAAATCCGAAGCAGACAATGAATCGACCCGAGTCAACACCGAAGAAATCCCAAACCCCCTGTCTTCGAGTCCAACACGCGAAAATCCCGAGAGCTTCTTCGAGTTCCCATTCGTCTTCCCCAAAAATCAATTTCCCAGCCCCAAAACTGTGCACGCAAGACACAGTGCACATGCACCTCCGCCGCCGACCACCCACGTTCATCGCGACGACCCTCCGCGGTCACAAACTCACACTCGATCACAACCCAAAACCCAGATCCAACATTTAGGTTCGAATCGAGTTTTCAATCCCAAGCTCAAAACTACACAGAACACGCAACAAAACTCCAACGCCGACGACTATCTCGACGCCGTTTCACCTCGCTGACCCCACCATAGCGTTGCCACACCCAAGCGCAACATCCACCCCAAAAACGAACGAGCTCGGTTCATCAAACTCGACGCACTGTCATTCCATTCAAGCCGAAAACCAACAGTAAGCTTAAACCCTAATCTCTTCAATTCCCATCAAATTATTCATTAAAAAATAAAAAGTATTTTTCCTATAATCTACGACATACATGCTAACTACGATCTAAGAATCAAATCAAATTAATGTACAGATAATCAGAAATCAACAAAATCCCCAATTTCATATAAACCCCGAATTCATCATAATTACTCAATTAAAAATTATGATAGTAACATCTAAAATCATGATTTTTCATCACCATTCCATACTTGCAATCAAAATTTGATTTTAAAGCAGAAAATTTTTGACCAAAGTTCAAGTTTCACTGTAAATAAAAAAAATATGAATAACCAATTCATTCAAAACCCTATAACTATTTTTAGATGATAAATCACTTGCTTACAAACAATTTTCATATACAAATCAATGTCCAATTTGCATTCAAAATCAAGTTATTGATTTTAAAAAGAAAGAAAAGAAACATGTATACAACAGTATACATATACAGCATTCACCATTTTTATTTTTATTTTATAACTTGCATGCAGGTAAACAAATATGCATCACCTAAATCAAATACATTTGCATGCAACATTCAATAAAAATTAAATCAAAACTATTTTTGAAATATAATTTACTTACCTGATTTCAAAAAATGCAGAGCAGTTTTCTATTTCCAGGCTTGAATACTTTAAATCTGGAAAAAAATTTGCTTGCTGTTGAAAATCCCTTTTGCATGCATCAATTAGTTGATTTTAAAGTGCTAAAACTTCAGTTTAAATTTGAATTGCAGGTTGAACTTGATTCCATTTTGTTGCAGATTGGATTTGCAGTTCCGGGATTTGAAAAAGATTTCTGTTTTGAACTTTTGATTTAATTTTGCTTTTTAATTTCAGATTTTAAGAAAGATTTCTGTTTTGAGAATAATTTTTTGATTGCCATTAATTGAAAGAGGAAACAATTTCTTCATATGTTAGGTTTATTAAAATTAAAGAAAGTATAATTTTAAAATAAAGACACTTGTTAACGGTTTTACATTTGTCAACTATGCTATTTAATTAAACAACACATGTTACTAAGATGTGTTAATATATTAACACATGTCCCTAAGTATTTTTAAATAAATTTTTATTTAATTTAAAATGTAAATATAATCTTACATAATTAATTTACTTTTATAAATAAATGTTTACATATGTAAATATAAGTTTGCCATTAAAGAAAATATTAAAAAACTAATTATAGTACAAATATATTCTTATACATATATTTTAAAAATCTAGAATATTTATATATATACATTTATAACCATTTTAAATTAAGCATTTTTAAAGAAAACAAAAGGAAAACTTTATTTAAACTATTATATCTAAAAACAAACAATTATCTTATATTTTGAAAATAATTAAATTAGTCTTTAAATTAGCTTTTGAAGAATATTAATTTTTAAACAAAGCTTTAAGTTATTATTTCATACATATTTAAATTATCAATAGATTAAAATTAAATATCCAAAACAATATCAAATTATAACATGTACATATATATACATTACAATTTGAAAATTGATCTTTAATTTAAAACAAAAGATCTCCTATCCACAATATATATCAAATGTATATATTATAAATAGAATTAAAATTTTATTAGCTTAGACAATATAATTCTTATCAATATTGCCAGATTAAAAATTCATTAACCTTTAAAAAGAATAAATTTATCAGTTTAAATTAAAATTATAAAGAAAATTTATCAAACCAGTTAAATTATTTATACAGATTATTAAGTCTATATTGCCCAAAAATTCCAGGTCGTTACAATCCTTCCCCCTTAAAAAAAATTCGTCCCCGAAATTTAAAAGCAAAGGTAATTTAATAACCCAGTACAGATTTTAATTTAAATCAGCAAAGCATTCCTAACAACCAATTACTAACAACCATAGCAATAAAATAAACAAACAAACTTAACTAATTATTCTGACACAAATCAGAATAAATCTCTAATACTATCTCGAATTTCCCAAGTATAAATCACCAGGAGACTCGCTCAACAAAAGCCAACAAAATAACTACACTACCAACATCCAGAGCTCCCCTTATCTCTAGATCCATCAATCTGAACAAAACATCAGATTACTCTCAAATCCATCTCAACATCCAACTCCAACTGAAATACAGATTCAATAACCAATGATGAATCATACACGTACCCTCTCAGAGACACGTGTTACAAAATGAATTCCAGCTATCCAAACTGGCAATTCAATCTTATCCTATCAAGACACAGATAAGAAAATCTCAAATGCCCCAGCACTAACCAACCAATCTTATTCAATTTCATCTTTCTTAACCAGAGAATTTTAACAACACTGAAGTCTCCAACTTCGATTTTCAAACTCCTTATCTCTTATCTGTAACTCAACAGACAATCCTGGGCTGCCAATCTCTTCCTGATCAGCTCAATCTATGTTGATACTTCCAGAAACAACTAGACCAAAGCAAACAAGCTTCTGGATCCTATTCAACAGAAAAGTCTTTCAAGATCCGTCAAAATCCAGAACTCAAGCCCTGCTACTCAAGCAATAGCAAACAGAACTTACTTCCTTCCTTGCACAGCAGCTACCTTGCTTTCGCTGCACAACTCTTATTCTGAAATAGATGAGAATATTGCTGATGAACACGAATACAAACTTATCCACTATATCCGGGAAACTTTGTTCATCAAATCCATAAAAATCTGAGTGTCACATCTGACTCAGTCACACATCCTTATAGCAGAAATCCAAACTCATAAACTAGATCTGACCAAATCCAATTCCAAAAATATTCTGAGCTGCTATATCAACTCTCTCTTCTTCAAGAATCATCCTGCTACTAGGCCAACTACCAAAATTGCTTCCGGAAGCAAAACAATATGGAACTCAACTCCAGATGTAGACAAACTTCAGATTAATCCAGCAACTTCTACTTCCACATAAGAATCCTCAGCCTCAAACAAAAGATTTCTCAAGATAAATTCCCAAATTAATCGCAAGTCACTTTTGCGATCCAACCTAATTTGAATTCCAAAGAAACCATCCTCTCTTTACCAATTAGAACAGCCTAAAGCTTTTCCAAACAAAGGTTAACCCTCTAGAAAACTTCCACCATCAGCCTGGACTGTTGATAGAAGAACTTCAAAGATTCCTGAATCATCGGAGAAACAGCCAACACTGCTGCTTCCAAACTCCACCTCGATGATACTGCGAAGCTAAAAGACCTTCTCGTCAGCACACCAAACACTTCGAGATGAACTGCTACCACAGCTAACCAAAGACTTCTAATCCAAAGGCTTCTCCAAAACCAAAACCACCAACAAACCACACAACAGACCTTCGATATGGTAGACATCCTAGAAGAAACTCGGGCCCAAATCAAGCATCAACATCTCGCTCTCCTTAAGAGATGACAAATGAGACCATGCAAAAGCAAAACAACTTATAGACCTTAGTCTCATATTCCAAAGCCGCCAACCTCCATGCCAAAAATCCAGATAACTTCTACACAGACGAATCTTCCCTGCAGCAGGTAAAGACTGCTCCTCAACCACTTCTAAAACTGCTTGAAAAGAAAACATCTTCTGAAAATATCCAATAGATACTTCATCTCATCATGCAGTTATCAAGATATCATCTCTTACTTGTGCACTTTCGACAGATCCAAACACAAGAAAAATTCGCTCAACCGAGCGAAATCCAACTTACACTTTAAAGATAAACTCCGAATCTTTTAAAAAGAGTTCCTTTGGATCTCGGAGAAATCGTTACTCCAAAGTACAAATCTCACTCGAGACGGTATTAGGTCTACATTCTCGACAAATACTTCCAACCTCAAACATATAAACCTCTTCCATCAGTGGTAGTCGTGTTGCACACACACCCACCACTACTCCATCTACCTCTAAAAATTATGTTGGAAAATCCGAATAGATAACCAAACAAATCAGGTAGATATATATATATTTATAGTTATATATAAAAATTACAAGTATGCACTCTCAAGAAAGACACCACTACAGAGCCTAGGTATTCACTCAACCTAAAGCTCCCTCAAGGAAGACACACTTCAGAGCCTAGGTATTCACTCAACCTAATGCTCTGATACCAACTGAAACGACCCGACTTCCTATCACCAGGAAATCGCATCATCTTGAAGAAAGAAAGGGATAGAAGAAGAAAAGAAAGAGAAAGAAGAAAGACAACAACATCATAGAACTCACAGTGGAACGAATGAAATATAATATATCACATAAAATATTACATAGTATCTTATTACATCAGAGTACACAACTTAGATATTAGACAGTTATAAACATTTGTCTAACTATACAACTCAAGCACAACAGATACAGATACAACAAACATAGCGGAACCATAACATATTTACACGTGGAAGCCTCCTGCTCCATATCTCCTTCATAATTCGTCAAGAAAACCTGAATCACTTGACTACTCATACATAATATGAGTACCCAAGAGTTTAATAAAACAGAAAATAAACACTCGAGTCAGACAGGGGTCTGGTGTGAGTAAACGAGTTAAAATTGCTTAACTTAGAAAAACTTTTGAAAAGAAAAGGTATCACGTAAGACATCCCACACATAAACATGGAAAAGTTTTTACCTTACGCTAACCAAAACATTTGATAGGAAATCCAGTGATATTGTAAGAGTGTCTAGGGTTATCAAAATAAAATACAGAAATAGTTGGAATGCTTACATCTCACGTTCCAACCTAGTTGGGCACAATCAAAACCGTACAGGCACTTATTGGATTTTTGATTCCATCAATGGCAGGGCAACTGGGGTGCCGCCCGTCACATTACGTGGCCTAGATCACAGTACCGAGAAGTACGTCCACTCCCCTGCAACACAAGGCCGGAACGATCCCTTACTGGACAGTCCCGAACAAGACCACCCCGTAGTTGGCACGACCAACCACACACTAAGCCGAAATAGAAAGGGACCTCTAGAAAGGGGTAAATCTCACTCTCAAGTAGGGGATACCCACGAAGCCTTGCTGCACCTCCCCTGTTTTAGCCATTCTCGGTTGATGAGGCTTGAGGCTGCGAATACTTTATAGAACACATCTATCTTAGAATTCTCATCGTCCACCTGACAATGTTCTGAAAGCATTCAATCCATACAAGTTCGTTCCGGGTTCGAACGAAACCGAAGCACTATCTCGTTGCACTCATTATTGGAATCGCCCTCAGAGTCAATGACCATAGCCCTTGCACTCTAAATCACCATCTCGAAACTATAAGTACTATTCCGTCAAACTCATTATGGAATCACCCGCAGAGTTATATTGACGTATAACCCTTACACCTCGAGTCTTCACTTGCTCCACTTGGATACACGACCAAACGTTTAATTGGAATCGATGTGGTTTTCGGATCCCAAATATGGAAACCCGATCCCGGTCTCACCGAAACCAACGCCATTTTAATGTCCAAGTTGTACTTAAGGGTTTAAACAGTTAAACTTATATTCAGGGTGATATATAAACAGATAGATGAATCACATTATCACAACAGATAATTTATAACAACATTCATCTTCCAACAGCATATCACGTATCATAGATATCCAGTATCAACCAGTATCAACCAATATCAATCACCAAATATTGATCATTCAATATTAATCAATTTACCAATATTACTCAATCAACCATATTAATCAATCATCCAAAACAGAATTGATTATCTCTTAATCAATTTAATTACCATAATCCTTCTTCATTAATTATTATTCCAAATAAATAAATAAATCATCTCTAATGATCTTCCTTGATTAATTATATTTAATTACATTTAAGTAATTATCCTTAACCATATGCAGTAATTAACCTTTAATTACTTATCATTAATTACAAAAGTTAATGATCCTTCGTTTACTTCTATTAATTAAACAATTATAATTAATTACATTAAACCTTAATTAATTACAATTAATTAGTCATACTTAAATTAAATCACTTATATTAATCAACCTTGATTAATATCATTAATCACATTAATTAATGATCCTTATTAATTAATAATTACTTTAATTAATTAACTTATAATTAATCAACTCATTAATCATAATTAGTAATTAACAATTTGTAATTACTTAACTAAATTAATTAACTTCTAAATGAATTATATTAATTCTTGATTAATTAATCCAATTAATTAATCTTTAATTACTTATTTAGTAATTATTAAACAATTAAATAAATAAATAAATAAATCCTTAATTAATTATTTTATTTATTAATTACACTTAGTAATTAATCTTAAATTAAATTCATTAATTAATTAATTAATCATATTAATTAATTAACTAAATAATTAAGTAATTAACTCTTAATTACTTACATATGTAATTATCTCTAATTACTTCCATTAATAAATCTTAGTTACTTTCTTAATTAGTTACCTTACAAATAATTAATTCCATTATTAAATAATCCTTAATCCTTTAATTAATTACTTTATAATTAATTATCTTTAAAACAATTATATTAATCAATTCTTTAATTAATATCATCAAATGATTAACCAATAATCACTTCAACTAATTACTCCATGAGTAATTACCGTTAATTACTTCCATAAGTAATTAACTTTCTTAATTACATTCAACAATTAACCATTAATTACTTTATTAAGTAATTACACTTAATTAATCCATAATTAAGTGATTATATAAATTTAAATAAACAATTAACTAATTATTTAAAAGTAATTAAAGGATTAATTAATTAGCTTATTTTATCTAAAATCCTTAATTAATTAAGAAAACACTATCCTTAATTAAATAATCAAATCGTATTAAACAAGTATTCTTAAGTTAATAACCTAAATAATTTAACCTTATTTATTTCCATAAATAAATTATTTGAATAATTTAAATCTTATTTATTCAAAGGCAAGTTATTACACTTGGTTTACAAAATCATAATAATAATCTTACTTGAAAATAGGAAATTTAGAAACAAATTTCAAATTTTAGAATACTTTAAAACATCTAATATTAGACTTATTTATTTCAAATAAAAATTTGAAATCTTAGGTTTGAATCATTACTTAACATTTAAACTTAACTTTGATTTAGTATTTAAATTCAAAATATCTTTTTAAATTG
This sequence comes from Allium cepa, assembly GCA_030765085.1. Classification (NCBI taxonomy): domain Eukaryota; kingdom Viridiplantae; phylum Streptophyta; class Magnoliopsida; order Asparagales; family Amaryllidaceae; genus Allium; species Allium cepa. The sequence continues at coordinate 564,550,992 of CM060939.1, forward strand.
AACTATAAAATGTAATTAAATTACTTTCAAATGAAATCACTTTAAATAAATTTAAAGTAAAATAAAATAAATAAAATTTCAACTTAACTTTAAAAGTTTGATTAACATTTAATTTTTAAACAACAAGTTTAAACTTTACATTTTTAATTCTTTTATAAAACTTGTTTAAAATAAAAATACTTGATTTTTAATTTAATCAACTCAAGTTAAAATGCAACTTAGTGTTATCTAACTACCAAAACAACAGCTAAAAAAAACCCGAAGCAGACAACGAATCGACCCGAGTCAACACCGACGAAATCAGAAACCCCCTGTCTTCGAGTCCAACACGCGAAAATCCCGAGAACTTCTTCGAGTTCCTATTCGTCTTCCCCAAAAATCCATTTCCCAGCCCCAAAACTGTGCACGCAAGACACCGTGCACATGCACCTCCGCCGCCGACCACCCACGTTCATTGCGACGACCCTCCACGGTCACAAACTCACACTCGATCACAACCCAAAACCCAGATCCAACAATTTAGGTTCGAATCGAATTTTCGATCCCAAGCTCAAAGCTACACAGAACACGCAACAAAACTCCGACGCCGACGACCATCTCGACGCCGTTTCACCTCGTTGACCCCACCATCGCGTTGCCACACCCAAGCACAACATCCACCCCAAAAACGAACGAGCTCGGTTCATCAAACTCGATGCACTGTCATTCCATTCAAGCCGAAAACCAATAGTAAGCTTAAACCCTAATCTCTTCAATTCCCATCAAATTATTCATTAAAAAAAATAAAAAGTATTTTTCCTATAAATATAATCTTACATAATTAATTTACTTTTATAAATAAATGTTTACATATGTAAATATAAGTTTGCCATTAAAGAAAATATTAAAAAACTAATTATAGTACAAATATATTCTTATACATATATTTTAAAAATCTAGAATATTTATATATATACATTGATAACCATTTTAAATTAAGCATTTTTAAAGAAAACAAAAGGAAAAATTTATTTAAACTATTATATCTAAAAACAAACAATTATCTTATATTTTGAAAATAATTAAATTAGTCTTTAAATTAGCTTTTGAAGAATATTAATTTTTAAACAAAGCTTTAAGTTATTATTTCATACATATTTAAATTATCAATAGATTAAAATTAAATGTCCAAAACAATATCAAATTATAACATGTACATATATATACATTACAATTTGAAAATTGATCTTTAATTTAAAACAAAAGATCTCCTATCCACAATATATATCAAATGTATATATTATAAATAGAATTAAAATTTTATTAGCTTAGACAAAAATAATTCTTATCAATATTGCCAGATTAAGAATTCATTAACCTTTAAAAAGAATAAATTTATCAGTTTAAATTAAAATTATAAAGAAAATTTATCAAACCAGTTAAATTATTTATACAGATTATTAAATCTATATTGCCCAAAAATTCCGGGTTGTTACAATCGTTCCTCCTTAAAAAAAAATTCGTCACCGAAATTTAAAAGCAAAGGTAATTTATTAACCCGGTACAGATTTTAATTTAAATCAGCAAAGCATTCCTAACAACCAATTACTAACAACCATACCAATAAAATAAACAAACAAACTTAACTAATTATTCTGACACAAATCAGAATACCTCTAATACTATCTCGAGTTTCCCAAGTATAAATCATCGGGAGACTCGCTCAACAAAAGCCAACAAACTAACTATACTACCAACATCCAGAGCTCCCCTCATCTCTAGATCCATCAATCTGAACAAAACATCAGATTACTCTCAAATCCAGCTCAACATCCAACTCCAACTGAACTACAGATTCAATAACCAATGATGAATCATACACGTACCCTCTCAGAGACACGTGTTACAAAATGAATTCCAGCTATCCAACTGGCAATTCAATCTTATCCTATCAAGACACAGATAAGAAAATCTCAAATGCCCCAGCACTAACCAACTAGTCTTAGCCAATTTCAGCTTTCTTAACCAGAGAATTTTAACAACACTGAAGTCTCCAACTTTGATTTTCAAACTCCTTATCTCTTATCTGTAACTCAACAGACAATCCTGGGCTGCCAATCTCTTCCTGATCAGCTCAATCTATGTTGATACTTCCAGAAACAACTAGACCAAAGCAAACAAGCTTCTGGATCCTATTCAATAGAAAAGTCTTTCAAGATCCGTCGAAATCCAGAACTCAAGCTCTACTACTCAAGCAATAGCAAACAGAACTTACTTCCTTCCTTGCACAGCAACTACCTTGCTTCCGCTGCACAACTCTGATTCTGAAATAGATGAGAATATTGCTGATGAACACGAATACAAACTTATCCACTATATCCGGGAAACTTTGTTCATTAAATCCATAAAATCTAAGTGACACATCTGACTCAGTCACACATCCTTATAGCGGAAATCCAAACTCATAAACTGGATCTGACCAAATCCAGTTCCAAAAATATTCTGAGCTGCTATATCAACTCTCTCTTCTTCAAGAATAATCCTGCTACCAGGCCAACTACCAAAATTGCTTTCGGAAGCAAAACAATATGGAACTCAACTCCAGATGTAGACAAACTTCAGATTACTCCAGCAACTTCTACTTCCATATGAGAATCCTCAGCCTCAAACAAAAGATTTCTCAAGATAAATTCCTAAATTAATCGTAGGTCACTTTTGCGATCCAACCTAATTCAAATTCCAAAGAAACCGTCCTCTCTTTACCCATTAGAACAGCCTAAAGATTTTCCAAACAAAGGTTAACCCTCTAGAAAACTTCCACCATCAGCCTGGACTGTTGATAGAAGAACTTCAAAGATTCCTGAATCATCGGAGAAACAGCCAACACTGCTGCTTCCAAACTCCACCTCGATGATACTGCGAAGCTAAAAGACCTTCTCGTCAGCACACCAAACACTTCGAGATGAACTGCTACCACAGCTAACCAAAGATTTCTAATCCAAAGGCTTCTCCAAAACCAAAACCACCAACAAACCACACAACGGACCTTCGAGATGGCAGACATCCTAGAAGAAACTCGGGCCCAAATCAACCATCAACATCTCTCTCTCCTTAAGAGATGACAAATGAGACCATGCCGAAGCAAAACAACTTATAGACCTTAGTCTCATATTCTAAAACAGCCAACCTCCATGCCAAAAATCCAGATAACTTCTACACAGATGAATCTTCCCTACAGCAGGTAAAGACCGCTCCTCAACCACTTCTAAAACTGCTTCAAACGAAAACATCTTCTGAAAATATCCAATAGATACTTCATCTCATCATGCAGTTATCAAGATATCATCTCTTACTTCTGCACTTCCGACAGATCCAAACACAAGAAAAATTCGCTCACCCGAGCGAAATCCAACTTACACTTTAAAGATAAACTCTGAATCTTTTAAAAAGATTTCCTTTGGATCTCAGAGAAATCCTTACTCCAAAGTACAAATCTCACTCGAGACGGTATTAGGTCTACATTCTCGACAAATACTTCCAACCTCAAACATATAGACCTCTTCCATCAGTGGTAGTCGTGTTGCACACACACACACCACTACTCCATCTACCTCTAAAAATTATGTTGGAAAATCCGAACAGATAACCAAACAAATCAGGTAGATATATATATATATATATATATATGTATATAGTTATATATAAAAATTACAAGTACGCACTCTCAAGAAAGACACCGCTACAGAGCCTAGGTATTCACTCAACCTAACGCTCCCTCAAGGAAGACACACTTCAGAGCCTAGGTATTCACTCAACATAACGCTCTGATACCAATTGAGACGATCCGACTTCCTATCACCAGGAAATCGCATCATCTTGAAGAAAGAAAGGGATAGAAAAAGAAAAGAAAGAGAAGGAAGAAAGACAAAAACATCATAGAACTCACAGCGGAACGAATGAAATATAATATATCACATAAAATATTACATAGTATCTTATTACATCAGAGTACACAACTTAGATATTAGACAGTTATAAACATTTGTTTAACTATACAACTCAAGCACAATAGATATAGATACAACAAACACAGCGGAACCATAATATATCTACACGTGGAAGCCTCCTGCTCCATATCTCCTCCAGAATTCGTCAAGCAAACCTGAATCACTTGACTACTCATACATAATATGAGTACCCAAGAGTTTAATAAAATAGAAAACAAACACTCGGGTCAAACAGGGGTCTGGTGTGAGTAAACGGGTTAAAATTGCTTAACTTTAGAAAAACCTTTGAAAAGAAAAGGTATCACGTAAGACTTCCCACTCATAGACATGGAAAAGTTTTTACCTTACGCTAACCAAAACATTTGTTAGGAAATCCAGTGATATTGTAATAGTGTCTAGGGTTTTCAAAATAAAATACAGAAATAGTTGGAATGCTTGCATCTCACGTTCCAACCTAGTTGGGCACAATCAAAAATGTACATGCACTTATTGGATTTTTTATTCGATCAATGACAGGGCTACTGGGGTACAGCCCGTCACAGTACGTGGCCTAGATCACAGTACCGAGGAATACGCCCACTCCCCTGCAACAAAAGGCCGGAACCATCCCTTACTGGATAGTCCCGAACAAGACCATTCCGTAGTTGGCGCGACCAACCACACACTAAGCCGAAATAGAAAGGGACCTCTAGACAGGGGTAAATCTCACTCTCAAGTGGGGGCTACCCACGAAGCCTTGCTGCACCTCCCCTGTTTTAGCCATTCCCGGTTGATGAGGCTTGAGGCTGCGAATACTTTATAGAACACATCTATCTTAGAATGCTCATCGTCCACCTGACGATGTTCTGAAAGCATTCAATCCATACAAGTTCGTTCCGGGTTCGAACGAAACCGAAGCACTATCTCGTTGCACTCATTATTGGAATCGCCCTCAGAGTCAACGACCATAGCCCTTGCACTCTAAATCACCATCTCGAAACTATAAGTACTATTCCGTCAAACTCATTACGGAATCACCCACAGAGTTATATTGACGTATAACCCTTACACCTCGAGTCTTCACTTGCTCCACTTGGATACACGACCTAACGTTTAATTGGAATCGATGTGGCTTTCGGATCCCAAATATGGAAACCCGATCCCGGTCTCACCGAAACCAATGCCATTTTAATGTCCAAGTTGTAATTAAGGGTTTAAACAGTTAAACTTATATTCAGGGTGATATATAAACAGATAGATGAATCACATTATCACAACAGATAATTTATAACAACATTCATCTCACAACAGCATATCACATATCATAGATATCCAGTATCAACCAATATCAATCATCCAATATCAATCACCAAATATTGATCATTCAATATTAATCAATTTACCAATATTACTCAATCAACCCATATTAATCAATCATCCAAAACAGAATTGATTATCTCTTAATCAATTTAATTACCATAATCCTTCTTCATTAATTATTATTCCAAATAAATAAATTAATCATCTCTAATGATCTTCCTTAATTAGTCTTCCTTGGTTAATTATATTTAATTACATTTAAGTAATTATCCTTAACCATATGCAGTAATTAACCTTTAATTACTTATCATTAATTACAAAAATTAATGATCCTTCATTTACTTCTATTAATTAAACAATTATAATTAATTACATTAAACCTTAATTAATTATAATTAATTAGTCATACTTAAATTAAATCACTTATATTAATCAACCTTGATTAATATCATTAATCACATTAATTAATGATCCTTATTAATTAATAATAACTTTAATTAATTAACTAATTAACTTATAATTAATCAACTCATTAATCATAAATAGTAATTAACAATTTGTAATTACTTAACTAAATTAATTAACTTCTAAATGAATTATATTAATTCTTGATTAATTAATCCAATTAATTAATCTTTAATTACGTATTTAGTAATTATTAAAAAATAAATAAATAAATAAATAAATCCTTAATTAATATTTTATTTATTAATTACAATTTTAATTAATTACACTTAGTAATTAATCTTAAATTAAATTCATTAATTAATTAATCATATTAATTAATTAACTAAATAATTAAGTAATTAACTCTTAATTACTTACATAAGTAATTATCTCTAATTACTTCCATTAATAAATCTTTGTTACTTTGTTAATTAATTACCTTACAAATAATTAATTCCATTATTAAATAATCCTTAATCCTTTAATTAATTACTTCATAATTAATTATCTTTAAAACAATTATATTAATCAATTCTTTAATTAATATCATCAAGTGATTAACCAATAATCACTTCAACTAATTACTCCATGAGTAATTACCGTTAATTACTTCCATAAGTAATTAACTTTCTTAATTACATTCAACAATTAACCATTAATTACTTTATTAAGTAATTACACTTAATTAATCCATAATTAAGTGATTATATAAATTTAAATAAACAATTAACTAATTATTTCAAATTAATAGACAATTAATTAATTAGCTTATTTTATCTAAAATCCTTAATTAATTAAGAAAACATTATCCTTAATTAAACTAATCAAATCATATTAAACAAGTATTCTTAAGTTAATTACCTAAATAATTTAACCTTGTTTATTTCCGTAAATAAATTATTTGAATAATTTAAATCTTATTTATTCAAAGGCAAGTTATTACACTTGGTTTACAAAATCATAATGATAATCTTACTTGAAAATAGGAAATTTAGAAACAAATTTCAAATTTTAGAATACTTTAAAACATCTAATATTAGTCTTATTTATTTCAAATAAAAAATTAAAATCTTAGGTTTGAATCATTACTTAACATTTAAACTTAACTTTGATTTAATATTTAAATTCAAAATATCCTTTTAAATCGAACTCCAAAATGTAATTAAGTTACTTTCAAATGAAATCACTTTAAATAAATTTGAAGTAAAATAAAATAAATAAAATTTCAACTTAACTTTAAAAGTTTGATTAACATTTAATTTTTAAACAACAAGTTTAAACTTTACATTTTTAATTCTTTTATAAAACTTGTTTAAAATAAAAATACTTGATTTCTAATTTAATCAACTCAAGTTAAAATGCAACTTGGTGTTATATAACTACCAAAACAACAGCTAAAAAAAACCCGAAGCAGACAACGGATCGACCCGAGTCAACACCGAAGAAATCCCAACCCCCCTGTCTTCGAGTCCAACACGCGAAAATCCCGAGAGCTTCTTCGAGTTCCCATTCGTCTTCCCAAAAAATCCATTTCCCAGCCCCAAAACTATGCACGCAAGACATGGTGCACATGCACCTCCGCCGCCGACCACCCACGTTCATCGCGACGACCCTCCACGGTCACAAACTCACACTCGATCACAACCCAAAACCCAGATCCAACAATTTAGGTTCGAATCGAATTTTCGATCCCAAGCTCAAAACTACACAGAATACGCAACAAAACTCCGACGCCAACGACCATCTCGACGCCGTTTCACCTCGCCGACCCCACCATCGCGTTGCCACACCCAAGCACAACATCCACCCCAAAAACGAACGAGCTCGGTTCATCAAACTCGACGCACTGTCATTCCATTCAAGCTGAAAACCAACAGTAAGCTTAAACCATAATCTCTTCAATTCCCATCAAATTATTCATTAAAAAAATCAAAAGTATTTTTCCTATAATCTACGACATACATGCTAACTACGATCTAAGAATCAAACCAAATTAATGTACAGATAATCAGAAATCAACAAAATCCCCAATTTCATATAAACCCCAAATTCATCATAATTACTCAATTAAAAATTATGATAGTAACATCTACAATCATGATTTTTCATCACCATTCCATACATGCAATCCAAATTTGATTTTAGAGCAGTAAATTTTTGACCAAAATTGAAGTTTCACTGTAAATAAAAATAATATGAATAACCAATTCATTCAAAACCCTATAACTATTTTTAGATGATAATCACTTGCTTACAAACAATTTTCATATACAAATCTATATCCATTTGCATTCAAAATCAAGTTATTGATTTTAATAAGGAAGAAAAGAAACATGTATACAACAGTATGCATATACAACATTCACCATTTTTTTTATATTTTACCCTTTTATTTTATAACTTGCATGCAGGTAAACAAATATGCATCACCTAAGTTAAATACATTTGCATGCAACATTCAATTAAAAATTAAATCAAAACTGTTTTTGAAATATAATTTGCTCACCTGATTTCAAAAAATGCAGAGCAGTTTTCTATTTCCAGGCTTGAATACTTTAAATTTGGAAAAACTTTTGCTTGCTGTTGAAAATCCCTTTTTCATGCATCAATTAGTTGATTTTAAAGTGCTGAAACTTCAGCTTAAATTTGAATTGCAGGTTGAACTTGATTCCATTTTGTTGCAGATTGGATTTGCAGTTTCGGGTTTTGAAAAAGATTTCTGTTTTGAACTTTTGATTTAATTTTGCTTTTTAATTTCAGATTTTAAGAAAGATTTCTGTTTTGAGAATAATTTTTTGATTGCCATTAATTGAAAGAGGAAACAATTTCTTCATATGTTAGGTTTATTAAAATTAAAGAAAGTATAATTTTAAAATAAAGACACTTGTTAACGGTTTTACATTTGTCAACTATGCTATTTAATTAAACAACACAAGTTACTAAGACGTGTTAATATATTAACACGTGTCCCTAAGTATTTTTAAATAAATTTTTATTTAATTTAAAATGTAAATATAAACTTACTTGATTAATTTACTTTTATAATTAAATGTTTACATATGTAAATATAAGTTTGCCTTTAAAGAAAATATTAGAAAACTAATTATAGTACAAATATATTCTTATACATATATTTTAAAAATCTAGAATATTTATATATATACATTTATAACCATTTTAAATTAAGCATTTTTAAAGAAAACGAAAGGAAAACTTTATTTAAACTATTATATCTAAAAACAAACAATTATCTTATATTTTGAAAATAATTAAATTAGTCTTTAAATTAGCTTTTGAAGAATATTAATTTTTAAACAAAGCTTTAAGTTATTATTTCATACATATTTAAATTATCAATAGATTAAAATTAAATTTCCAAAACAATATCAAATTATAACATGTACATATATATACATTACAATTTGAAAATTGATCTTTAATTTAATACAAAAGATCTCCTATCCACAATATATATCAAATGTATATATTATAAATAGAATTAAAAATTTATTAGCTTAGACAAAAATAATTCTTATCAATATTGCCAGATTAAAAATTCATTAACCTTTAAAAAGAATAAATTTATCAGTTTAAATTAAAATTATAAAGAAAATTTATCAAACCAGTTAAATTATTTATATAGATTATTAAATCTATATTGCCCAAAAATTCCGGGTCGTTACAGGATTAGAATAAATTGAACGTGAATATGGACTTTATAAGTAAGAATATTAAATAAAGAAAATGAGATGTAAATTATAAAGTCTGTAATAAATAATGGGATTGGAATGAAATTACGCCTACTTATAATTAGAATTGGACTAATTAAAGATAGTTGGCATAGTTATAGCTTAGAATTATAACTAAATGAAGTAAAAGATGAAAGTAGCTTATTTTCACACTTAGACCTTGGGTTAAGTAATAAGCATGATTATAACGTAGGTTATACCAAGAGAAAGGACATAATTGGGCTTATTTTAAGGCTTGGGATAAATTAATAAACGTAGAAAGTAAAAAATGGTATTATAGGCTTATTCAAATAATTTATCTAAGTTAATAACCAAAGATGAAAGTAAGATCTGTACCAAATATCATTTCCTAAGGCACGCTTATGTTAAGAATGGTAGTAATTAGTCAAATAGAAGTCCAAATCATGGGGATTTGAAAAACGAGCGCAACAAGATATTGTTTGGATTAAGGGCCGGTACCGCAACATTTCTCCTATTTTTTTCTTTGTGGACACATGGTGATCTCGCATTTTCCTGAAGGAGGTGAGGGGCATGCCATGTTGTACGTTGGAGTTAAGAAGAAACCCAATAGGTGGAGCAGATGGTAATGTGGGCATGGTGGCAATTACGCATGCAACTTCCATTCGGGTGCTCAGTAATAGCTATGAGTCCCAAGCTCTTAGTTTGGTGTCTCAGCAGACACGATTGCCTTCTGTTTAGGGAGCTATATATGTTGTCTAGATCTTTAGTAGTTGCACCGTTATTTTCCGTAGATACCATTGGCTGCTATGTATGAAGTTATATAGCGGTTGGTCCACAGAAAGGTCTATGGAGTAGTAGGCCGATCAAAAAGGATAGAATTCGGGTCACATCCTAACTACAGGATTAGGAATTCAGCCAAATTAGATCCGAACAGGTGCAACCAATCAAAGTTAACCTATCTTGAGCAATATTTAATCGTATTTATTACCATTTTATCTCTTTCCCATTTCCTTTGTTGTCCTTATTTATGCTAGAACTGTTGTAGAGTTTATTACTTTATCTTGCTTATAGACTCTAGTAATTACTATCATTCACCAGACTTTTAGTCTGACCCACTCCTCTATTTTCCCTTTTTCCCCCTTAGATAATCAAGGAATAAGCTAGTAGATTGCTGCAACTTGGAGTTCTTCTTGGAGTAGACATCTTCTTCTATGTACTTCTTTTATTTTCAGCTGTTAATCTTGTATACAGTGGTTCATTTATGAGGAATATTACATTTGAGACAATGAAGTTTTATTTCATAAGATTATGGGTTTTGAATGTTGTACTTGGCAATTGTCTTATTTATGAATTAATTCTGAAGCTTTTTTTATTTAGTTTCCGATGTTTTAACCAATTTGTGTCTTATGAAACTTAGTCTCTGTTAGTTTTAGTTATACCTACAATGCACCACACCTTTTAATGTGTCCTTTTGGGTATATTAAGGGGTGCACGGTGTTTCAAGATATGGTTAGGAGGTTTATTAGTGAAAGCAGGTCTAGACCTAATGACAATTGGGAAAGTTATGCTAGTCGAAACCCATTCATTGAAGATATCCTTTACGCGAAGTACCCTCGGAGATTCAACATGCCAATGATGCCGTTGTGTGAAGGAAAAATGAATCTTAGGAAAATCTTATTAAGATATGAATGGCACATGGATTCAGTCAGGGCTTTGGACATTGTGAAATGCTAGTGTTTCCCAATTTTCTTAAAAGGGGTGACTACGATGTGGTTCTCTCGGCTTTCGCTAAGGTCCGTATCATCTTTTGCTGAATTATCATGGAAATTCATAGAGCAATTCCATTTGCATACCTCATGTCTGAAGCATGTGATGTCGTTGTCTAATGTATATCAAGCTGAAGGAGAGTTGTTATAGGATTATTTAAATCGGTTCCAAATGGATGTAACAGAATTAACCGATCTGAAGGAAGAAATGGTGATGATGGCGCTTTGTAGAGGAGTCATCTCGACTCGGATTTCGAGGATTGGATAGAAAGAAAGCAACCATCAATAATGGAAGATTTCTGTAGGAAAGTTAATGAGTATTTGTGTCGGGAGAATGTGCAAAAGCGTCCATGCAGAACTGACGTTAGAAGTTCAAATAAGCCAATTTAGAGTAATATTACTATAAAGAAATCTAGACAAAACTTTGAAAATGTTGATATAAAAGTTTGTAATCATAACAAAGGAGGACAAAAATAACGATGGGGCAAAAAAGGGAAAGCCAGATAACATGAATCATTTCAGAGCGCCCCAAGTATGATAATTACACTGAATTGAACAATTCAATGGAGAACATCTATCTGACTACTCAGAATACCGAACCATATAGGAAGCCGACTCTTAGGGAGTCAACTGAGAAGAAGAGGAAGTCGGGAGAATTCTAATGATTCCATGAGACTCATGGTCATAATACTAATGAGTGCAGGCACTCGTGCGAAATGATTGAAGAATTAATTAGGAAAATTAAATTGCAACAATATGTGAAAGCCCTACAGGATGCGGGCGAGGAAATTCTAGTGCCTCTAGGTCGTCTTCCCAGCAGGGGCAAGCTAAGCCCGGTGTGATGCATTTAGGCAGCCAGAAAAGCGGTTACTGATAAACACAATCATTAGTAGGCCTCATCCTACCAATAAGAGCTTTATAGAAATGGATAGATATATTGGAGCTCTGAAGCATGCTGAGAATGAAAGTTGCTATGCTGATGAGGATGGAGCTCCAGAAAAACAATCTCGAACTATGGCAGACGATATTGTTTTCCGAAACAGGGATGCTGACAGAGTCGAGGCTCCGACGATTGATCCACTCGTGATTTTAGCCATGATTGACCCTGTTGTTGTATGAATGGTTCTTGTTTACTGTGGGAGTTCAATCAATATTTTCTGCAAAAAAGTCTTACAAGCAGATAATGTTAGAGGATAAAGATTTAAAGCCTTGTAGGTCTCGTATATAGGAGTTCAGTGGATGGCTACTTAAGCCATAGGGTTTGTCTAATTATTGGTGGAACTTGGTGAGGCCGAATGCAGATGAGTGCGGGTCATGCCATTTTTAGTGTTGGATATCTATTCTCCTTATAACGCATTCTTGGGCTGACCGGCCCTATCTGAATTTAGAGCAGCCATCGTTCCCTGGTGTTTAACTATGAAATTCCTTACAGACAATGGAGTGGGGATCATGCACGGAGATCAAGTGGCTAGTTGCGAGTTTTACGTCACTGAACTAATGGAAGCATGGTGTAAGGAGAAAGGAAAGAGTATAGAGGGGGTCCTCTGCATAAAGGCTTTGGACACATAGCAACTATTGATCGAGCCCCAGCTCGGGCAAACTAATCGGCTCTACGGTGCCATAGGCTGATGAAAAGAGCCGAAAAGCAGACAAGCAGCTTCGGCCGAGTCGAAAATCGCTATTGTAGTCAGTAGCGATGACCCAACTAAACTCCTAAAGGTCGGATCTCAGCTCGGTACTAGTATGATGAGGGAGTTAGTTTGTTTTCTTCGAGCAAACTTGGATGTGTTTGCCTGGATGCAATTAGATAAGTGTGGGATCTCTTCTATGATAGCGAGCCATGCATTAAACATAAATTCTAAATGCATTCTTGTGAAACAAAACAACGTAGTCTGGGTCCAGAGAGATCCACTGCACTCAAAGAAGAAGTGGATAAGCTAAAGGATAATGGCTTCATCTACGATGCCTTATACTCGGATTGGGTATCAAACCCATTTTGCTGAAGAAAGCAAATAGGAAGTTGAGGATATGCATCAACTGTTCTGACTTGAGTAAAGCATGCCCGAAGGACAGCTTCTCGCTCCAAGAATATATCAGTTGGTGGACTCAACTGCTACATACAAGTTACTTTCATTCATGGATGCGTAATCCAGATACAATCAAATATCAGTGCATGTCCCAGATCAGAAACACACTAACTTCATCATCGACCTCAGACTCTATTGCTATCTAGTCATGCCCTTCGAAGTAAAGAATGCATGAGCGACTTACCAGAGATTCGTGAACCAGATGTTTAAAGACCAAATTGGACAATCGATGGAGGTTTATGTTGACGACATGATTGTGGATTCACAATGTTTGGGAAACCACATTGATGATCTAACAGAAATGTTTGGTGTCCTCTGATAGTATGGGATGAAGCTCAATCCCTTGAAATGCTCTTTTGATGTTGGGTCAGCGAAATTATTGGATTTCATCATCAACTCTAGTGGAAGTGAAACCAATCCAACAAAATCAAGGCTTTGAGACAGATCGAAGCCTCAAAGATAATCAAGGAAATCCAAAGCCTAAATGGGAAGTTTGCCGCCCTAAGTTGATTCATCTTTGAAACGACTAATAAATGCATCCCTTTCTTACATGTGATCAAGAAGGGAAACAGAAATTTCGAGTGGAATCAAGACTGCATAGATGCATTATAGGCTCTTGGAGAGACCTGCCATTTTCTCAAAACTGGTGGATGGTGAGGATTTGTTCTTATATCTAGCAGTGTTGGTGCATGCTATGATCACTATACTTGTGCGTAAGGAATCACGCATCTAGCGACCAGTCTACTACATTAGCAAACGGATGAAAGAAGCAGCAAGAAACTACTCGAGACTAGAAAAGCTTGCATACTTGCCATTGCTCGCTTCGAGAATGCTCCACCCATATTTTCAACCTCACCAGATTAATGCCCTTACCGACCAACCTTTACGATAAATCTTACAATGACTTAAGACTTTCGAAAGGCTGTTAAAATGGAACATTGAATTGAGTCAGTACAATATAACCTATCACCCTCAGAAAGCAATCCAAGGTCAGGCTTTAGCTGAATTAATTTGACGAGATGATCCTTCGGAGAGCAATGGAGAGAAAGAAGTTGGATAGAAGCTGTATATAGATGTGCATCTAACGATTGATGTTTAGGTGCTGGAGTAGTGCTTATCACTCCCGAAGAACACCCGATCAGCTACGCCTTGAAACTCAATTTTCCAACAATAAACAATGAAGTTGAATATGAGGCCTTGATTGCAGGACTCAAGATCGCCAAGGAGATAGGAATAAAGACTTTACACATTTTTTAGACTCCCAATCGGTTGTATACCAAGTGCGGAAAGAGTATCAAGTAAAAGGAGAAAGGCTAGCTCTCTATCTAAACTGGATTCTTGAGTTGCTTGATGACTTTGGATATTACATGATTACTCATATTCCTAGAGAGGAAAATGAGAGAGCCGAATCACTTGCCAAGTTGGCTAGTTTTGGAGATACACAACTCAGGGGCCTAGTTCCAGTGGAAATGCTTTCAGTTCTTAGCATAGACTAGATGGATGTCGATTAGATCGTGGAGATTGAGCCTGAAAGGGAGTCATGGATGACTCTATTTCGGGATTATTTGCAAAGAGGGACCCTTCTAGAGGGAAGGAATGAATGATGACTCCACCAAGCTTCGAGATATATCATGCAAGAAAGACTACTGTATATAAAGGGTTTTTCTATCCCTATGTTACGGTATATTGCTCGCGACAAGGCCAAACAAGTTCTGAGAGAAGTTCATGAAGAGGTTTATGGCGACCACACTTAGGGGCATACTCTAGAAAAGTAGATCTTTCATTATGGGTATTTCTGTCTAACTATTAATCGATACGTAATCGACTACACCCGAAGATATGAAAAGTGCCGAAGATATGCTAAATTTCTGAGGGCCCCACCGACAAAAATTACCCAAATGGTTAGTCCTTAGCCGTTTGCGGTTTGGGGTATTGATATCATCGGTGTATTGCCGATATCTAATGGTGACATGAACTATGCCATCATGGTGGTTGATTACTTTACAAAATGGGCCGAGACGGAGCCTTTGGCCATAATTACCATGAAGAAAGTAATCAAATTTGTTGTTCGGAATATCATTTGTCGTTTTAGAGTTCCACAAGTGATCGTTACCGATAAGGGACTCAATTACGTAGCGTAGACTTTTAGGGTTTTGCCACCGATATACAAGGAAGAGATTTACAATGGTAGCACATCCTCAAGCGAATGGATATGTTGAAGTTTCGAACATGATTATCAAGTCTATTCTTAAGAAAAGATTGGAAAAGGCCAAAGGCAAGTAAGTCGATGAACTTCCATTAACACTCTGTGCTTGTTAAACCACCCACAAATCATCGACTAGCCATTCTCTGTTTGCCTTGGCCTACGGCTGAAGGCTATGATCTCGATTGAACTAGAAGTGCCCTCTCATCGGGTTACTCGCTATAATCCATGGACAAATGAGTAACTGCTCCTGAGTCTTTGGACATGGTCAATGAGAAACAACCGAAGCTTAATTGAGAGGAGCTATGCACAGACACCAAGTTGCATAATATTATAACACCAAGGTTAGGAGTCAAAACATTGAAGTTGGAATTTTGGTCCTTAAACGAATCTTCCTTGGCCCTAAGAAATTGGGCCTAATTTAGGAAGGATCATATGCAATAGAGGAAAAGCTTGGAGATGACACTTTCAATCTAGCAACTATGGATGGAATCTCACTCATGAGGGCACAGAGTAGCGAGCATCTACACTATTTCACTTAGAGAATAAATTTGTAAATAAATGGCTAAAGCAGTGTAATAGGGTAGAATTTTGTCACTTTTCATCTTTAATCAAATAAAATGGCCTTTCAAGCTAGAAATTCTATCGTCCCATTTCATAGGAGTTTTGACTTGATCAACTCGAATGAATTTGCATATGATTAATGTAGGTGCATAGGTACCTGGAGATAGGTGTCAGTTTAACTTTTGCAACCCATGATCAGGCTCGTAAAGTCCCTTTTTGATGTTCGAAGATTGACTTCAGCTAACTCTTGCCTTTAGTTGGGGCAGGAGTATAAACATAAGCCAAACAACACATAATCGTTCGCATCCTAAATCTCACTCCTGGAGTAAAAGCGATAGTATAAACATAAGTCGGACATCATATGACTGTCCACATCTCAACTCTTGCCTTCGGATTGAGGGCAGGAGTATAAACGTAAACTGGATGCGATACGAGACTCCGTACCCTAACTCTTACCCCAGAGTAAGAGCTATAGTATAAACTTAAGCCTAATCAATCATGTTTATCCCCAAACTAGCTCTCGTCTTCGTACTGGGGGCAGAAATATAAACCGAAACAGGCATGCCAATTCTGTCTTAACACTTGTCCAAAATAGGTAGAACGGTGGGTCCAAGCCCGATGTAAAGCGAGATCCAATTTGTAAGCCTTCGATTAATGCCCAGAGTTAGGCGTAATCGAGTGCTAACATCTTGGATGAGGATTGCGGACTACGATTTTAAGTAGTTAACTTAAACCCGCATCCGAAGTTTGGTGCAATTGGGACTTATTATCTTGGAAAGGGATATTCAAGCCACCATCTTAAGTGGTTTACCCTAAGGATTGCTTTATGTTCGCCAGAACAAAGCGAATCAGCAAATTACAAAATGAATTAAGGACCTGATCTGAAAATGATCATTAAAAGAGATAAATCATAAGTACATTAAATGGAAAGCATATACCTCAAGTACTTAGATAGATTAGTAAAAAAATTACAAAACAAAAGATCTTTATTATTAACGTCAAACCAAGAAAGCCAAGTACAAGTGATTCTAATCAAAAATGAAAATGCAGTAACAAAGGCCAAAACCCATACAAGACCGGCCAATAAAAAAAAAGAAGCTTATATTTGAAAAAACAAACTAGCACTATTTCCTTTTGGACTTCTTTGTCTTCTTAAAATCATGGGAGAATTTTACTCGAGCTTTCTCCTTGCCTCTTTTTTCCTCTTCCTCTGCCACTTTGGCGATTGGAGGGAGTGCTTTGCAAAGTACTATCAGGTGCGCTTTGGCCGCTCCCGGGTAGAGAAATGGAGGTCGGGATGCTTTGTGAAAGCACTATCGATGTACTTCAAGCACTCTTTGATAGAGGAACATAAAATGGAGTGAAAATGGTTTGCCTGGGAAAAGCGATTGGCAAAGGAGGAGGGAAAACTTCTATTTGCTCCTTTGATTTGACTGGCAAGGAGCATATCCGCCATAAATTTTTGCTCAAGCTCATACATGGAAGGGCCCAATAGGAACTGGGAGACCCCGGTAATAATAACATCCTCATCAACTTGAGTCCCCTGATTCTCATCGTTTCCTTCTTCCAACAAAGCATCTATCATGCGCTCGCAAGACTCGAGGTCTCCTTAACTGGGTGTTAGGAATTGTAGTTGAGAACATGACAGTTATAGACTCCGTTGTCGATAATTGTTGCCCTAGTTGAGAATCCTTAGGAGGAAGCAGAGCAATTGCAGGTTAACCTGTAGCTAAAGAAATACAAAGAGGGAGGTGGAGGTTGTGATGTTTAACGGCGACATGTCAACTCTCTAGAAAGTAGAAGAAGTCAACAGGATACCTTCTTTAATTTGAACTTCCGCATGAGCTGGAGAGCTTTCGGGAATTCCTTCAGGAATAGGGAAGAGAACAGTGGATTTCTAGAGCTGTGGCTGCTTTGGGTCATAAATAGCATCGATAGAGGAATCAACGATGGAATTAGGAGCAGTTTGAGTTCCAGGAGTTTGTCCAACTATAGCATTATGATGCGCATAGACGGAATCTTTGCCTAACTTTTTTTAAGCGATTGCATCAAGTTCCAAATGAATAAGATGTTTCTTGTCATGGAGGATTTTGAGCTCATCTTCCTTCAAAATGTCTTTTTCCAACTGCTCCATAGCAACATTATCAGCGTTAAGAAATTCTTTCTCTTCATCAACAACCCATTCCTTAGCATGGGAAAGCATCAAAGGGTAATCTTCCTTAAACCACTCCGTATTTCGAAATTTGAGCACATTAGCATTGTATTGAGTGATCAATGGCTCAAACTTCTTCATTATCTACTCCTCTACCCACTTCTCAGCCAATTTTACTACGGCTTTGACTTCTCTTCTTGACGAGAGCATTAACATCCCTAACCTTTTCAATTATATTGTCCCTCTCAATCCTGACGGCGACTAGCTCGTCACATGCATCCTGATCAATTTTCTACGTTTTATATTTTTCCTTGATCTCACGCTCACAATTGGCATTCAATTCAGCTGCATTCCTCTTGGCTACATCCATTTGCATTACAAGCTCATGCTTACGATGATGCGCTTGCTCGATTTCATTCAAATGCTTCGAGTTCTTTAATGGCCTCATCGGCCTTCTTTTCTGCTTCTGCTTGGGATATTCTTGAATTCTCAAGATCAGTATCAAGAGCGGCTATGATTCTATTGTTCGCCGCCTCAATGAGTTCCTAGTTCTTTATCTCTTGCAGCCTGTCTCTTAAGACTTTAGAAATCTTTTCAGCCAGCTTCACCATTTGTTGTATTGATTATGGACATCGATCAAACAGTCGAGGGTCCTCTGTTGGACTTCAGCATCTTTTAGTTTGGCAAGAATTTAACTCCATCAAAGAAAATGTCGGGGAATTTTCTCCAAAGTCCGGTTATCCACCCCATAGTGTTTGCCTGTTGCTCCTCTATAATGGCCTAAGCAACCATGCTTCCTTTGCTCGGCATCTGATGAAATGTATCAGAGCCATTCTTATGATTTTTTCGCTCAAAAGATCGACTGGAATGAGATAAACTCATGGATTGTAAAGGGACAGAGACAGATGGTGGACCTTGAGAAGTGTCAGCCGGTGGAATATCATCACGGTGGTTAGGCTACCTATCCGGGCCTCTAGAAGAAGGTGATTTGGATCTAGGTCGACACTTAGGAGCAGAGTAATGCAAAGAACAGTCCATATCGTAACTATTCCTATCCGGTTCATCTCAATCGCAACTGGAGCGGTAGCTAGAATTATAGTCTTGGCCACTCCCTTGATGGTATGAGCTCGACCGAGGGCATTGAACGAGGTACGCCTTCCCTTCCAAGGAAAAGAATGAATGCTTTCTCCTATTCATTGAACTTGTAAAGAAAACAGGCATGAGTTAGATCAAATGGTAAGAACAAAGGTCAAGTGTGAGTGTTTTATAGTGTATGTACGTGTGTGTCGTAGTGTCTCCTCGATGGACCATGTACTAGAGCTTTACTCATAGGAGTAACCTCTCTCGCACCAATTGGAATGATGCCCTTCTCAAAGTGGATGGAAGAACCAATGTCACCAATGATAATGTTACCAACGTCGAAAGAGCCAAACTCCATAGGGATAGGCCATAGACCAATGAAAGTGCCCGTTAAAGGAATAGATAAGGTCTTCTCTATAATAGTGATTGGTGCGGACTGAGCGGTAGCCTACATCTTCGAAATTGTCACAATCAATTTCTTTTTGGGAGTAGGTGAGGAGTCATCTCTAGGTTGTTCGGTCGGGGATCCATGGCCCACTTCAATGTTATTTTGGCCAGCCTCACCAAAATCTCCAATAATTTCGCCTTCCTCGGTGCCTTCGTGTTCTAGTTCAATGTTTTCTGTGGGGCAACTTGGGATTGACTTTGCCTCCTACAAGCGGATTGCTATCATCATCATCATCTACCTCCTCCTCAATGTCGATAACTTAAACTATGTCAGTACCGTGGCCTTCCTCTAATATGCCATAAGCAAGAAGATTCTCTTACATCAATAGAGTTCTTATATACCTATCCTCAACTAGGATTGCCGTAAGAGTGCTAACGGTATTTGAAAGCGATCAGTTGCTGGGTCTTGTCGAAACATCTGCACAACAGTGAAAGATAAATTAAGCACGCAGATTAAAAGATATATGCACGGATGGCATTTGAAATAAAACTTACATCCGGATATCTAACTATGAGCGAATCTAGGTGGAAAGACCACATAGAACCATTCAGCCTTGAACTAACTTACCTTGTTCCAAGCCTTGAAGACGAATCTGTAACCCATCATTAGCTCTAAGTAAATAAAAGACGGGTTTTCTTTGCGGCTTTTAAAGCCATAAATGTATTGGATTTCATTATTGTTAGTTACTCAATTCTAATGCTCAGAGAAAACTAGATAAGTGCCCAAAGAAAAGCGTAGCTGTTTGGATGTAGCCGTGTGGGTGCCCGTCTTATAAAATTCAGAACTCGGTGGACGAATTGATTAAATGGCAGGACGCAACCCTCCAGGCACATATATCTGTTGCAAGCTATATACCCTTTTGGAGGAGGTGAGCTCTATGATCATGAGATGGTGCCAGGACATTATCAAATGGAATCCCATGCTAATTGCATATTCTTTGAAGAGATCCTTCATTGATTTTGAAGGGAATAGAATCGATTGGGTTATTTAGTAGTACAACATCCTCAAGACTATCGGGTGCTGGATCTATTTGAGGCCCATCTACTGGTTCAATCGAATTTTCAAGAATCTGTTGCTCTACTTCGGGGTTCTCTAGATTTTATTGATTAACACATGGAATTTTTGATTGCTGCTCTTGTTGGATAGGACTTTGGTTCTCCTGAGAAGTTATAGCTAAGCTTGATTTTGCATCGAATCCAATATTTTTTGAAGGTGAAGCACTTGTCGTCTGAGCAGCCAGATGTTTGGAACGTCTTTGAACCATTTCTATGAAAAGATTGACAGATAATCAGCATCAGAAGATTAACTATAAATCATGCAACCCATGCTAAAGTAGATTCTAGTGTAATATGGAGTAGTGTGGTGCAATTCAGTTTATTGTTTAACTGTTTATTTTAACAATTCATTTTGAACCCTAGATATTGCTTGATATGACCGCATCGCTGACCTTCCCAACTTGCTTAATGTTATCGAGTATGCTTCAAAAGAGTTTGAGATGAAAGAGGAAATTAAGCGAGAAACTCCAAGGCAAAGTTCAATTGCAAGGATTAGAGTAGGCAAAATTGGCCTGAGTATGGGATTCCATACCGATCCATGCGACTCTCATAATTAGGCAATTATCACCTTCCACCTTCAACCCAACAAACCTCAAGAACCATGGCCATAAGTTCTTTCCACATCCATATCCAATCCATGTCCATTTACACGTGACCAATCATCATCCTACCTAATTTTTTCGCTGTGGAGTTAAGGTTAAGGATCAATTCAAATGAAAACGAGATCTTGAGATATGGTTCAGGTTAGTGAAGGTATAGCTAATCAAGGAAATGGAGTAGAGACGTTAGGCACAGGTAATGATGAGCGGCAGTGGTCTTAAGTTCAAGCGAAGGCGAAGATTGGTCCGGGGATTATAGTTTTTTTAGTGGCAGTAGGTCCGCTAAAGCAAAGTAAGAAAGTAGAATAGAGGAGATAGGTTATATAGTGCCATCAGCCCGTATTCTGACGTAGACTTTGGAAATATTCCAAGTAAGGAGCTGGTATCGACTCCCAAATCAGGGTTCGTTCTCGGTCTTAATGCTAAAAAAAGAGAAGGAACAAAAAACATGTACAAGCATATGTGTGGTTTATGCGTATATATGTGAATGATTATGCATATGTGATGAGCCATGTGTGTATACCTAATACTTAATGACTAAAGTCGAAGGAAAGTTAGACTTATACGTAGGGAACTCAAGGATGGAATTAGCCTAAAATCATTAAACTTGGAATGGCAGATCACGTGATCACAATCCAGATTTATAGTCCCGGATGTTTGCAAAACGTCGCAACGAATCATTATGGATTTGATGGTTCATGAAATCGATTAGCAAAAGGATAGCAACCATTCAAAGTGCAAAATGCAATCCTTCATTGAAAATCGAACTTGTCTCGATCAGAAGAACATCACGTTGGAAACGAGATATACTTTGGAGGGCAAGTGTTATCCTGCCTATTGATCAAGTAGAATCTGGACAAACTAGACAGATAGAACTTGGAGTTATCAAGGTAGATAGCCCGGAGAGATAGCCTAGGAGTCCAAAAACCAAGCATAGACAAAACCAAGAAGTCAAAGCCTAAACCATCAAAGACTACAAGGTAATGGGATCCCCCAAGTTAGGGATCGTACTGACTCCCGTTGAGTATCGGGACTGACTCCCAAATATAACTTGTGTTACCCTACCTTCTACCTATCTGCTCATCTCGGTGCGGAAAGTCTATTTCCAACTTTGGTTTGTTGATTTAATGCATTTCTCCATCGAACTCCATGGACACTTGAAATTGTAACTTTATTCTCTTTCAACTCCATCATTTGGGCTTAGAAACAAGCTAAAACAAGTACAACTAACCATGGAATCAAGAAGCAAACTACAAGATGATTCGAGGTGGGGGGTTAAAGACGCCAAATATGAATGTCTTCAAGATCAATACCAATCCATATAGGGATCGGTACTTACTCCCATTTTCTGTTTAGGTGGCACTTATTATTTTAGGAGAATTGGTCAAATTCGTGCATAATGTTCTGGAGATATTTTAAACGAGATTTTAGGCTCCCTACCTTTATAAATAGGGAGGTAGAGCTTATTTTTTTTAGATCTTTTCGGCTCTAGTTCCCTTTTTTATAGACTTGTAACTCTGAAATTCTAAGTGTCGGAGTTGTACCAACCCCAAGAACTTCAGCCTCCAAATAAAATAAGCAATAAAACTTAAAAGCGGATAGGCCTTGTTATGCCAAACCATTGCAAATGATTGTGTCTTGATTATTTCCACATTTTTATTTAATTATATTCATTTAATCTCTACTACATAAATTTTCGAGTGTTTATGCTATTTTTTGTTCAAACAGTTGCTTGTAATTCTTTTTGGCATACAATGAAATCGTACAACCCATTCACATACAACTCAGCCAGCTTGACTATTGTTTTAATTGACTTGACTAGTATAGACCTAGCGCTCTTTTTCAATCGATCGACTATGACCCAGATGCTATTGCACCCTGCTCGAGTTTGTGACAGTTTATCAATATCGATAGTTGTTCCCGCTTCCACTCAGGAACTTCAAGCAGTTACAACTACCTGCTTGGTTTCTTTTTCTCTGCTTCACCAACTGGCAGCTCATACACTTTGATATGAATGTCCCAACATCCTTCTTCATCCCTTTCCTATAATTGTCTACTTCACATCATGCTAAATCTTATTACCGTTGGGATGTATGGTCAACCAAGGATGGTGGCACTCTTGTAGCCCTCGTCTCGTAATCCATCAACATTGGAAATAAACAATCTCTTATCCTTGCAGAGTCAACTTTCTTGGTCGAGTCTATATTGCTCCAAGTCTTCAGACTCTACTCCTACTTTTATTTTCGCTATTTTCTTGCTAGTCTAGCATCTTGCCTCTGACTAGTACCGATCCACTCGATCAAAGTAGGCCCGATCGTCAAACTTGCCAACATCTTTAGCTCTAATTCATAATTAGGACTGAAGAGATAGCCAACAATATACTCCAACTGCTTCCACTCCATGAACATCATCCCCATCCTAGCATGTTTCCTACTTAATGCATTGGCAACCATGTTTCCCTTATTGGGCATATTGGAAATGCCAAAGTTGTAGGAGGCCAAGAATTCGAACCATCGCTGCTGTCGAAGGTTGGGATCCTCTTGGGAGAAAATGTACTTCATGGGTTTGTGATCCATGACCAGCTCGAACCTTTCTCCTAATAAGTAGTTCCTCCAAATCTTTAAGTAAACATTATTACCACCAATTCTAAATCATGAGTTGGATACTTCCTCATGTGTGGCTTCAGCTGTCGACTACTGTAATTGACAACTTTCCCCTTCTGCATCAATACCGCACCTAATCAAGTACCACATGCGTTTCTATATACTATCAGCTCCTCATTCCTACTTGGAATGGTCAATGCTGGTGCATTCATCAACCTCTCCTTCAGACTCACAATTGCATGCTCACACTTTGCGTCCTAAATTGAAGTCTAATTCTTCTTCGTCAAACTGGTCAACGATGATGCTACCTTCGAGAAGTCCTTAATAAAACGTCTATAATATCCCACCAATCCTAGGAAACTCTTCGCAGCCGTAGCATTCTTGGGTTGGCTCCAATTCTGAACCGCTACCACCTTAGCAGTGTCTACTACAATGCCTTGGTTAGAGATAACATGACCTAAAAATATCACTTTTGTTCACCAGAAGTGACATTTCGAAAACTTTGCTTTCAACTTGAGCTTTCTCAACACTTTAAACAAAGCGCATCTTGTGTTCCTCCTCTGTACTAGAATAGATCAAAATGTCATCCACAAACATAAGTACGAACTTGTTTAGTTGATCGTCGAAGATGCTGTTCATGAGATCAACTAAGTATGCAGGATCATTGGTTAGCCCAAATAGCATAACCAACCACTCATAGGAACCAAACAACGTACAAAACACAATGTTCGACACACTCTTCTTCACTACTCTCAACTAGTGAAATCCTATCACCAAATCTAATTAGGAGAACACCTATGCACCATGGAGTAGATCGAACAACTCATCAATATGTAAGAGTGGATGCTTGTTCATCTTCGTCACCTTATTTAGCTTCTTGTAATCTACACACAACCTTAGAAGCCATCCACCTTAGTGGCGAATACTATAGGTGCATCCCACTCAGATATACTCTAACGAATGAACCCTCTCTTTGATAGGTCATTTACTTAATCTTCCAACACCTTTTGCTCTCTGGGTGCCATACGCCTCAATGGCATAACTATCAACCTGACATCCTTCGCTAACTCTAGTCAAAACTCAATCTCTCGGTCCGATAGTAAACCGATCACCTCCTCAAACACATCTAGATACTCTCTAATGATAGGCATAGATAACAACTCATCTTATGGAACTTTGAGCAAATATAGAAAGCTAATCATAACCCCATCCTCCAGTAGGCAGCTAATCACTACCATCCGCCCTGTCTATTTTGTTTTGTTTAAATTGATTTAATTCTTCTTGCATAACTATTATATAAAAGTTATCATTTGAAGCTTATTTATAATCTTTTGGTTCAAAATTTGACACAAATGCTATATGGCTTATTTAATTGAGTTGATTTCTAGTTACTCTAGAATTAAGATAT
This sequence comes from Allium cepa, assembly GCA_030765085.1. Lineage (NCBI taxonomy): Eukaryota > Viridiplantae > Streptophyta > Magnoliopsida > Asparagales > Amaryllidaceae > Allium > Allium cepa. The sequence goes on from CM060939.1 coordinate 564,576,399, forward strand.
CCAATGATATTATCTTTTGGATGATCCTTAAGAATTCTAGGAGATGGTATTAAAGTATTATTTTGCACATTTGCCTCATTATTGAGAGAGTTTGTTGTATTTGTTATTGGAATTGTTTCTTCATCGTCATTAGCATGATGATTAATAAGATTTTCATCAAACGAAACATGTAGTGTTATTTCGTTTATTAAAAATTCTATATGCTTTGCTGCGATACAAATATCCAACAAAGATTCCTTCATCGGCCTTTGGATCGAATTTTCCTAAATTATCTTTTGTATTTAATATAAAACATTTTGATCCGAAAGTTTTAAAGTATGATAATTTAGGTTTTCTTCCAAAAAATAATTAAAACAAGTTTGTTTAGTCATAGGACGTATGGTTATTCGATTCAAAACATGACAAGATGTGACAATAGCTTCAGCCCAAAAATGTTTTGATAGACCACTACTATTTAATTGTGTTCGTGCACATTCTTGTAACGCACGATTTTTTCTTTCCACTACACCATTCCATTGAGGTGTGCGGGGAAAAGAAAAATTATTACTTTTTTATAACAAAAATGAGTAAAAAGATCATTTTCGAATTCTCCACCACGATCACTTCGAATATTTTTAATTTTCAAATCCATTTTTGTTTTAATTCTTTTAGTCAATATTTTAAACATACTAAAGGTGTCACTTTTATATTTTAAAAACAAAGTCCGTGTATATCTTTAAAAATCATCAACTATTACGAAAACATATTTGTTGTGATTTATAGATCCTATTTGCGTTGGACCAAATAAATCTAAATGTAATAATTCTAATGGTTGTTTTGTAGAAATATTATTTTTAGATTTAAAAGATATTTTCTTTAGTTTTCCAATTTGACAATCATCACAAAAAATTTCTACTTTGTGATTTATTTTAGGTAAACCTCTAACTAGCTCATATTTTCTAATTTATTAATATATTTAAAGTTAATATGATAAAATCATTTATGCCATAACCATGGATCATCATGTTTGGTCGTTAAGCATAAATTTGAATTTTTATTTATATTCATGTTCAAGACATAAATATTTTTGTTTCTAAAACCCACAAATATAAGCTGTTTGTTATTATCGAAAATATTACATCAATCTTTCTCGAAATTGATTTGAAAACCTTTATCGCATAATTGACTAATACTCAGTAGAATGTGTTTTAGATTTTCTACTAACAAAACATTTGTAATAATAGAAGACTTAGAAATAGCAGAGTTGATGGCTTCTCCGATGCCCATGACGTATCCTTTTGAGTTATCTCCAAAAGTTACCATTCCACCATCGATGTATGTTATATTTGAAAATATTTTTGAATTTTCGGTCATATGCTTGGGGCAACCACTATCTAGTATCCATTTCTCCTTATTTTTTTAATTTAGGTACCTGTAAAATAAAATATTTTTTAATTGGTACCCATATACTTTGTTAGGATCCTAGATGTTAGTAGAAGTAGGTAGCCATACCCAAGAAGGTTTGGTACCTTTATGAATATAATTCTTATTATAGACTACATTTTCTAAGAAATTATTAATATGTTTTTATCTAATCAAATTATTATTTGTCTTAGGAATCCAAATTTTTATTTTTTTTGGTATTCATATTAGACTTAGGTGAACTTTTAGTCTTTTTACAAATACAACTATATTTCTTAATACCATTCCCTCTTTGTTTAGGAGTATTTTTAAATCCTATTCCATTTCTATTAACTGATGGTTTTGAAGTTATGATAAGATTTTCCAAATCCTACTTTCCTTTATTAAATTTTGAAACATTATTTGTAATTTTTCTAATTTTTCTTTTAATTCTAAATTTTCAATTTTCAATTTTCAATATTCCAATATAACTCTTCAAGTTGACATTTTCTTTTAACAAGTTATCCTTTTCTGATTTAATTTTATCAACATCAATAGTAATAGCCTTATTTTCAACCAAATTATTTTTAATTCTTTCTTGAGATAATTATAGTTCTTCTTCTAAAATAATTTTTTCATCTTTTAACATTCCTACTTCAAGTTCTAATCTGTTTATTTTGGCAATATGTACTTTGTTCAATTTTTTAATTTGTCTTAATTTATCATCTAATTCTGCTAAGTTCTAATAATTCAACATAACTACATAACTAAGTTCGGGACATACCTCATCAGTTTGTGCCATAAAGCACACATTAGCTTGTTCTTCGTCACTATTGTTATCATTATCTAATGATGAAGGATCCGCGTCATCCCATGTTACTTTGAAAGCCTTCTTCTTTTTGAATTTTTCAAATTTTTTCTTCTTTTTATCATTATTTAGCTTGGGACAGTCTTTCTTCATATGTCCAAATGATCACATTCATAGTATTTGATTGATGTTTGATTTATTGAGCTTGATTTTCCTCCTTTCCGAAATTTAGTCATTTTCCTAAAATTCTTGAATTTGTTGTAGTTTTTGGCTATAAATACAATTTCTTCTTCGTCTAAGTCGAAGTCTTCATATGTTGCCAGGAATGCTATATTCTTCTTTTCAGAATTTAGTTCTTTTCATGCCTGCAAATTAACTTCATAGGACATTAAATTTCCTATCAACTCTTCAACCAGGAGTGCTGAAAGATCATTAGCTTCTTCAATAACCAATACTTTTCTTTCCTACTCTGGAGTTAAAGAATTGAGTATTCTAGATACTAAATCAAAATTTGTGAATTTGACTCCAAGTGCCATTAAATCATGTTGAATGGTTTGGAATCTAAAGTACATGTCTACTATAGATTCGTTTTGTTTCATTGTAAATGATGAAAATTGATTTTGTAAAATTGAAATCTTAGTATATTTAACTTTGTCTGTGCCTTCGCGTGTAATTTGTAATGTACGCCAAATATCAAATGCAGTGTTACATAACATGACACGTGAAAATTCATTTTTATCTAGTAAGCAAAATGGAACATTCATAGCTTTAGCATCATTAGAAGCTGCGGTTTTTGGTGCATCGGTCCATGTGTTCATAGCAGTGTCAGTGCTTCATATTTATTTTGAGTGGCTGACCAAATTTCTAGTCCATTAGCTTCCATAAAAATTCTCACACGTGTTTATCAATATGCATAGTTACAGCCATTAAAAAGTGGGGGTCGTGCTGTGGATTGTCCTTCTTGAAAAATACTTGCCATATTAAAGTGATTAAAAAACATGTTACTATACTTTGATCAAACCTTGCTCTGATGCCAATTGTAAGTCTATAGGGTGGATCGTGTAGTGTATATGCAAGTATATGTGACAAAATATATGATGCAACTAAAAAAATATTAATCCAGGTAACTATAGAATAAGCATACTAGGATTTTATACTGGTTCGGACCTCCCATCCTACGTCCAGTCCCGAAGCTCCCCTTCGGAATTCGACTATCAAACACCCTCACTTTGCCTGGAGGAATAGGCTTGGTTACAATAACTTGTTCTTGTACAGTATGTGTTCTATAACACGGATATTGACTACTAAGTAAAAATGCTTCTAATATATATCTAGAGAGAATAGACTGAGAAGAACTAAAAATTTGAAAGAGTGAAATACAACTATAGATTGCTAGAGATCAAGAATATAACAGAGTATGTAAGTAAAGAGCACAAGTAAGTAAGGTGAGTGTTCTCTTTGATTCTTGATGATATATATAGTTGTAGAGAGATTCATTAAGTAGTTGCATCCATTAACAAGTGCTTTACATTTGCTTCTGATGATGATGAAGAGTTACTGTAACATCCCGCCTTTTAGTATGTTTTAAATCGACGATAAACCACACACGTCAGATTCAAACCATACAAAAGGGCGAATTGTTATGGGGTAAATAAGAAAAGCAGAGAAAGAAATAAAATAAAACAGAATCTCACAGCGTAACGCTAAAATATAATAATCAAATAAATAGTTCATGAAGCTGTTTACAAATTATTTGATTATACTTATACAATACATATCAGAGTTACACATACCAAAGAATAATAATTAATGCAGTGGAACAGTATGAATGCAGTGGAATAATATAATAAATAGTAATAATACAATCTTCGTCTTCGTCCTCCAGAAATATGGTCTTCAAAATCCTGAAAATGCTCAGACTGACCCGAGCGTATTGAAAAGACAAAACACTCGAGTCAGAACTAAAAGACCTTATGTGAGTTAAATCAACAGGATAAATATGAGTGGAACGGCGTCAGAGATGTTTATTGGATTTGACACCTCCTATCCGGTGTCTAACATGAGTGCAGTAACTTAAGAGATGCTCGGGAATCACATATCCTAAGGATCCGTTAAACTATTTACTATGTAGTAATATTTCGCTATTATAATAATGTAGTAATATGCTGCCGCCATCCTACTTCATTCTGTAATCTCCACCGCGTACATGGTTGTTAAAGTGGTTTTCGGAGTTGGTAGAGAGTATAACAACTTCCGATCTCGGTCTCTTTAATAACCAAACGTTATTATAACGCCGCGGTCTTTCCAAAATAGTTTATACTTTTAAAACCAGAATATAATATCCATTTCAAAACCATACAAATACAATATCATTTCCTTTTCAAAAACCCATCAATATGATATCATTTTATTAAAACCCAAATCAATATAATATCATTTTATTTCAAATATATCCTTTCTATGATCATAGCACTTTCAAAATAATAATATCTCGAAACCAAGCGCTTGAAATATAACCTTTCAAAACATAATACTTCAAATTTCATAGCTTCTAAACCATAACTTCCAAAACTTAAATGATTTGGATATTCAAACAGTATATAAAATAAAATAGTTTGAATTTAAATTACTTTAGAAAGTAAAATAATTTTCTCGACTTTACAATTTTGTTCAGTTTAAATTAAATCTCAATTCATAACTTCAACTCATTTCAGTTTCAATAAACCATTTCAATTTCAATATATTTCAAACTTTGAGTATTAAAAAATTTCAAAACTAGGGTTGGTAATTACGATTCAGTAATTCAATGTTTTAGTTTTGAAATATTTGCATAATAAATGTATTATCATTTAAATAAAACTCAAATTACAAATAACTAAATATTTCCTCCAATTTATTTATACTTGAAGTATTCGTTTAATTCATCTCGAACAAAAAATCCAGTTATAAAAATCATACCTTTTAGAATTTTAGATTTAATAAATTTAACATCAACATATCGAGTTTAATTCTTAAATAAGCACAATTTCAAATAAATTTCCAATTTACCTACCAACCTTAATTTATTTAAATCATTATAACCTCTATATTAAAGTATGATTTAAATACTTAACCATATTCCATTTTTAAACTTATTTTTATTAAACAAATTTATACATAGCTTAAATACAAGAATTTAACTATATATAAAATAATATTTATATGATATCAAAAATCAATATTTATTAACCGTATATTTCTGTCCAAAACCATAGAAATCATTTTCAAAATATTTATATATATAGACCGACGGTGTCTATATATAATTTTCTATCCTATGGTCAAGTGATACGGATATTTATCATTTCAATTCGTAATTTAAAATAAAAATACGGTTATACATCATTTCAAACCGCAATCCCGAATGAAATAAAAATGCATAACAACTTGCAGTTTATAACAATATAAAATACAACGTCCATTCATCGAATATCAACCCTCAACCATTTGTCACAATCAACATCCAATTCAAACAATAACATCAATATAGAACAGATAATAAACAAGTATATACTGACAGTTTATATTCAACAATAAATTAAATGACAATTTAAATGGCAATTTATATGCAATAATAAATTAAATAACAATTTAATTCAATAAATTCAATTTAATTGAAATGATGATAAAAATATGCTAAACAGTCATAAATAAATTTCAAATCACATCATAAATCAATTTAACAAACATAAGAAATTTTAGAAGTTGTGAGTGGGTTAAAACACTCACCTTTTGAATTAAAATCCAATTTAAACCCAAAATTCAAACAGTCTCAGAATCCATCCAAACTAGCGCCAAAATGTTCGGAATTCCAATATGAACTTAGCGGAGAAAACCACGCATAAACGGACATCGTATGTGAAAGTTATGCTAGTTAGAACGTTTTATACTTTAGGTTAAATTAAAATAAAATGAATAATAAACAAACCAATAGAGGGAAGCCACGTCATTACCTCTATCAACAGGCATAAAACCATAGCCGCCTACTGTTGGAACGTAGCCTGCCCCATGCCGATCGCGATCAAACCCCAACCACCACTGCTCGCCGCGACCACACAAGAGCGAGCGCCTCTGCCCCTGTCGTTGATCATGAGACACGGCAGCCTCCGCCACCGGGTTTCAAAACCCTAATCCTATTCTTGCCGACGATCTAACCATTGAAACTACCTACGAACCACGCCGATGAACTACATTCGGCCCCCTCTATAAAACCCCCAAATCGATTCGACGATCCGACCACGTTCATCGACGCGCGATGAATGGCCGAGCCTTATTCTTCAATTTCTAGACAACCAGAGCTTCAAACTGGAAAACGAATTTCAGATCTGAGATGCGCTCGTCGACAGCTTCAAATCAATATAAAATTTGATATAGTTTGTGGAGTTTGAGGTTTTAATTTGATTTTGAATTGCAATTGGATCTAGAATTGAGAATTTGTTTGTCTGCCATTGAGGAGGAGAGACGGCTGAATTGTACATACAGAAAAATGAACTTAAGAATAAGCTAGGGTTTATAATGAGGTATATATATGCAAAGCTGAAATAGAATAGATGGACACGATTGATTTACACGTTGAACGATAAAATGGTCCGAAAACCCGTTCTGACTCCGGAATGAAATTGGGTCAACCCATATATCAAAATGGATGTTTTAAAATATTTTAAAATCAATGGAACAGGTTTCAGGTCCAAATTCCATCGTATGAAGAAGTTCTGCAAAATTCAACTTATCTTAAATTGATTTTAATTGATTTCAACTTAGTTGATTTCTAGGCGTTTCGAGTCCATACGATCAAACGACAAGCCCGATCGCTACGAAACTTGAAATCCTACAATAATTCACCATTACGGATCCGATGAAACTGGTTTCGTCGAAATCCAAGTCAATGGCCAAAATGGCAATTTTTACATTAATTAATTAAATTAATAAATTACTAATTAAATCAAATTTTCTATTTCAATTCTTTAATTGATAAATTTCATCATTTTTGATCTCTCAATCATTTACATTGATTTAAAAATTTAGAGTTGATTAATTTATCAATTTCAGTATTAACCTCAATTTCATTAAATTCAAAATTAAAAATTAAAATTCCAAAAATCCATTTAATTTGACCTTTCATCGTATTATTTAATCTATCATTATCAATTGGATGAAATCAACATTGGTTCATGATATATTACATAATATTCTCAATTTTGAACTTAATTTCCATTAACGTAATATTTAAACATTAAATTTTAGTTATTTGCAATTAATCCAATTATTAAATTTAAATTCCAATAAATTAATTAATCTTGAATTTCCGTTCCTTTTATTCAACCTATTATTATATTATAAATAGAATTAACATTATTTCCAATTATTTATTTAATTTAAACTAGCATTGATTTTATCAAATTACCGTTTATTATGTATTATTTCATGAATTAATGTATTTTGAACTTATTTCCCAATTTATCAATTACAATCAGTTATAATCTTACAATTGGTTCAATTGATTGGGTTTGCACTAAATTAGTTATCTGTTAATTTGCATTAACATTATTACCTTTATTTTAGTGATTTCATTATTAAATTACAGATTTTTATATTTTCTTTCCAAATTAAATTACCAAAAATTATTAAATTAACCAAATTTAATTAGCGAAAATTACGGGTTGTTACACTCTCCCCACCTCAAAACTTTTCGTCCTCGAAAAGGAAAAAGAAGGGAAAAGAAGAATTAAGAAATCAATATATCTTATTCAAAATACTAACTTTGTAAACAAATAAATTTACAAAATTAAATAATCTAAATAAAATGTACCAATTTATAACCATTAAATCTTTTATACTCAAATTAATGAGGTTTGGAAAGCATTTTCAAAAAAATTCTAAGTCCAAAATTTTTGGAAAATTTCGGAAGAGTCTCCTTTATACGGAGAGGCTCGGGAGAGAATATAATATCAAATATAATAAATATATCACAATATCTCAAAATAATATATCCCAATAACGGGATACACAATATAATAACGTTATAAACCGTAATCTGAGAACGTACCAATTTGTCGGGCAATTTACGCTTAATTATGAAACCAAAAGCAGTAGCAATTGCTTCCATAACTTGTATTTCACTTATATAATCCAAAAGAGTTAATAATTATATAAAATGAAATATTAAAGTTGTTTCAACCACTAACAAATGAATCAATAATACAACAATCAATTGCAACAAAGCATACAACCATCACATAAAATCAACACAAATCAATTATCTATTCACATCAAACAAAACAAATAGTTGTTCAGGTTCAAAACTTTATATTATACGGAATGGAAAATAAACTACTAAGCGCACCATTTACTCAACAGTCTTAGATGGAGCTAAATAGATTATTTATACATCCAAATAAATTTAAAGTGTCCTTGCCCAAACAACCATAGACCAAACAAACAACAATTTCAAACAATAGATAAGGTTCATTCTTATTAATTTCCTTTCATAACATTTGCTGTTTGATTTCCTTTTCATTCATAAAATGATTCAACTTTAATTTTACATTTAATTCTTACAAAATCTTTTCCATTCACTCATTCAGTGTTTATTTCATTTATTTATAGTATTCATGTTTAATTCAATTTCCTTGCATATCAATTCATTTACTTAAGTTTATGATCTTATACTTGCAATACTTACTTCCTATTACCTCTTATTACAGTAACATTTCAATTATAACTTAAGTTTATAACTCTATAACATCAATTCTTATTAATTAAAGCAATTTGTTGAACACTTTCATTACCTCAAGTTGATTACTTGTATAATATCCATTACATTTCTTATTAGACACTAGAACTTTCAATATCCGGTAAGTTATATATATGCTTGTTAAGAATGCAATTGAAATTTATACAAGTTCATCTCATTTCTTTTAATTAATTTAATGTTCAATAATCATATCTTTTGTTTTATAGATTACAATTTCAAATTTCTTGAAATTTCGTTTATAACTTAGCATTAGATCTATTATTTCATTTATAGGTTTCCATTATTAGTTAAATTCTGTTTAACTAAGGCAATTGAAACTATTAATTAATGGAAAATTAAGAACTAAATACGGGGTTAAATTTCAAATCATTTTAAAATAATAGATAAATGTAAACTTATATATCCAATTATATTTAAAAAAATCAAAAATTTATATTTGGTTATCAAAATAAATCCGTAGTAAAACTACTACAGTGGCATTCCCACTTCGAATCCCGAAAATGAATGTCGATGATGCGTGCACTCATCACTGAAGTTATTTTCCAACGACATAGAGGGGAGTACATAACTTATTTCTTTTCGAAATCTCTTTAAAACGATTCTTTCAAATTATATTGAAATGTTTATATCAGAAAATACTTCTAATAATATTATTATTACATTCCATAATCATTCGAAAGAACTTTCAAAACCCGGAACTTAAGTTCTAAAATTTCCAATCAATTTTATAAATTTCATCACCTAACAACCAATATATTACAACCAAATATAACCTTTATAAAATTTATTTTATATATAGAAAATATAATAGGCAAAATTATTTCATTTACCTATATTCAAAACAAATATTGTGTCGGTCTGTCCTATTAAGGGTTTAGAGATCCCTATTGATGTCACAGCGTCCTATGAACCAACCAGAATCTATAAATGCAAAACGGAAAAAATTAAAACAATATTAAAACCTTTTTATACACTAATAAATACGCTCTCTTATATATATATACACACACTCTCGGCGACTCATCATAGGGTATTACTAGCCTATTAATAAAGAGTCAGACCCCACAAAGCTAAGGTTTATCGCTAAACCAAAGCTCTGATACCAGATGTAACATCCCGCCTTTTAGTACGTTTTAAATCGACGATAAACCACACACGTCAGATTCAAACCATACAAAAGGACGAATTGTTATGGGGTAAATAAGAAAAGTAGAGAAAGAAATAAAACGAAACAGAATCTCACAGCGGAACGATAAAATATAATAATCAAATAAACAGTTCATGAAGCTGTTTACAAATTATTCGATTATACTTATACAATACATATTAGAGTTACACATACCAAAGAATAATAATTAATGTAGCGAAACAGTATGAATGCAGTGGAATAATATAATATAATAAATAGTAATAATACAATCTTCGTCTTCGTCCTCCAGAAATATGGTCTTCAAAATCCTGAAAATACTCAGACTGACCCGAGCGTATTGAAAAGACAAAACACTTGAGTCAGAACTAAAAGACCTTATGTGAGTTAAATCAATAGGATAAATATGAGTGGAACGGCGTCAGAGTTGTTTACGGGATTTGACATCTCCTATCCGACGTCTAACGTGAGTGCAGTAACTTAAGAGATGCTCGGGAATCACATCTCCTAAGGATCCGATAAACTATTTACTATGTAGTAATATTTCGTTATTATAATAATGTCTACAGTAAAATAAAATTACTTTTAAATAGCGTTAAGGGGCTACCCATATAGTCCTTACCACGTAATAGTCCCAATAGTCCATCCAGTATCAGCGCATCTCCAGATCGGGAGACTACCCTAAATACTCCACGGGCTACGGGAGAAAACCAAACTCGTAGAAGGCACGTTAAGGTAGGTGACATGACACACAAGGCAATGCCACGGTAGATATACCAGTTGCTATCCGGGCCAGTGGTAACACGTAGCAGCTACTACCGCCCACCTCGAGCCACACCTCCAAATCAAAAATCCAAAGTGGCCACCAAATAAATCTCAAAGTCAGAATATAATATCGAAGGAGTGTGTCCGATCAGAGGAATGACCTCATTGGCCCGAGAATCGCTCCTGTTTTATCCACCTTATGCCAACTCACGGGAGTCGGGTCCACGTATATACCTCAAAAGAAATGCCGCCACCATACTACTTCATTCTGGAATCTCCACCCCGTACACGGTTGTTAAAGTGGTTTTCGGAGTTGGTAGAGAGCATGACAACTTCCGATCTCGGTCTCTTTAACAACCAAACGTTATTATAACACCGCGGTCTTTTCAAAATAGTGTATACTTTTTAAACCAGAATATAATGTCCATTTCAAAACCATACAAATACAATTTCATTTCCGTTTCAAAAACCCATCAATATGATATCATTTTATTAAAACCTAAATCAGTATAATATCATTTTATTTCGAATATATCCTGTCTAAAATCATAGCACTTTCAAAATAATAATATCTCGAAACCAAACGCTTGAAATATAACCTTTCAAAACATAATACTTCAAATTTCATAGCTTCTAAACCATAACTTCCAAAACTTAAATGGTTTGGATATTCATACAGTATATTAAATAAAATAGTTTGAATTTAAAATTAGTTTATAAAGTAAAATAATTTCCTCGACTTCACAATTTTATTCACTTTAAATTAAATCTCGATTCATAACTTTAACTCATTTCAGTTTTAATAAACCATTTCAATCTCAATATATTTCATAACTAGGGTTGGTAATTACGATTCAGCAATTCAATGCTTTAGTTTTGAAATATTTGCATAATAAATCCTTTGTCATTTAAATAAAACTCGAATTACAAATAACTAAATATTTCCTTCAATTTATTTATACTTAAAGTATTCGTTTAATTCATCTTGAACAAAAATCCAGTTATAAAAATCATACCTTTTAAAATTTTAAATTTAATAAATTTCCCATCAACTTATTGAGTTTAATTCTTAAATAAGCTCAATTTAAAATAAATTTCCAATTTCCCTTCCAACCTTAATTTATTTAAATCATTATGACCTCTATATTAAAGTATGGTTTAAATACTTAACCATATTCCATTGTTAAACTTAGTTTTATTAAAAAAAATTATACATAGCTTAAATACAAGAATTTAACTGTATATAAAAAAATATTTATATAATCTTAAAAATCAATATTTATTAACCATATATTTCTATCCAAAACCATAGAAATCATTTTCAAAATATTTATATATATTGACCGACGGTGTCTGTATATAATTTTCTATCCTATGGTCAAGTGATACAGATATTTATCATTTCAATCCATAATTTAAAATAAAAATGTGGTTATATATCGTTTCTAACCGCAACCCCAAATGAAATAAAAATGCATAACAACTTGAAGTTTATAACAATATAAAATACAACATCCATTCATCCAATATCAACCCTCAACCATTTGTCACAATCATCATTGTAACGACCCAGAATTTTATTTAATTAAAATTTGAATATTTAATTTATTTTAAATATTAATAAGTGAATTTATAAGTCGAATAAATTTTATTTCGAATAATTGGATTTAATTGAATAATTAAATCGATAATTTAATATGTTAAATTATGGAAATAATTGAAAATTGAGTTAAATATGATTGAAAATGATTTGTAAAATTTTATTTTATCATGTTGGAGTTAGAAAGATGTTTTAGAACTTTTAAAATCGAATTAAAAGTTAATTTGTGAAAATTGAATATTTTAATATTTAATCGACTAGTGAAAATAGTCAATTTTTGAACAGTCTCAGAATTGAACGAAACTAGTTCCATTGGATCCGTAATAGTTAGTTATTATCGTATTTTAATTTTCGTGTCAATCGGAGTTATCGTTTGATCGTGGCAGCTCGAAACGCATCGAATTATTTTTAATTTTAATTTGGCGAGTTAAAATAGCCATTTTTCAAAAAGTCTCGGATTTTGACGAAACCAGTTTCATCGGATCCGTAATGTGATATTATTGTAAGGTTTCAAATTTCGTGTCAATTGGATTTACCGTTTGTCCGGTACAAATTAAAACGCCTAGAAAATCGTTTAAATCGGTTTAATTCAAATTGAACATTTATTGCCATATCTCGCACAGATGTCCGAATTAGCTTTCGAAACCTGTTTCATTGTGTTCGGAACGCGGGGTAAACCCTAGAAACGCTGGTTACGGCGCGTAAATCGGAGTCTGGAATTTCCGGAATGAATAGTGTCGATCAATTTTCCTATAAATAGCCCCCCTCTCTCATAAATTAAAAAAAGAAAAAAAAGAAACCCTAATTCTATATGCACAGCCGCCACAATTAGTTTCAAAGGCCAGAAATTAATGATTTTCTCCCCTCAATTTCTCTAAATCTGTAGATAATTAGAAGAAGTGTTTAACATGAAAGTTGTTAAGCGTCTTGAGTACTTTAGATCCATACGGATATGATGGGGTTTAATTCGCGTAGAGGGAGCAAAGGAGGGCCGATAGTCGCAAGTTGCGCACGCAACTCGAGGAGGTGGGGGGCCGAACTTCAAGTTGTACATGGCGTGGGTAGCTCTCGACATGGCGAGTTGAACGGCATCACCTGATCGTTGCATGGCTCGTCGTGGAGGAAGAATAATTTAACCCTAATTCTAAACTATGGGTTCGACCTTGCGTTTGTTTCCTGGAGGCAAAGTCGCTTGGGTGGAAGAAATAGGACGTGCGGCCTGATATTGAGGGAGATGGATCTAACGGTGGAGATTAGATTAGGTTTGAAAATAGTTAATTTAAGTGTAAATTGTTTATATAAAATTGTGTTAACTTCATAAATGCATATCTTTTTCATACGAGGTCGAAAATGCGTGAAACCAGTTGTGTTGGAATCGTATGGACGAGCACTACGCGATGGAATTGGATTTGAGTCGTTTGGAGTTAGTGATAATTTCGGGTAAAATTAAACGTCCGTTTAATTTTATTCGAAATAAATCGCTAAAACGAAATTGAAATCAAGGTGAGAACTTCTCACTCAATCGAATCAGTTTCGATTTTATTTTAAATAGTTAGATTTAAAATATTTGAATGCATGTTTGAATGATGATTGTTATCTATTGATTGTTAAAATAGACATTATGCGCCGTTAGTAAGCGGATGTTATTTATTAAAAACATATACCGCGAATATTTCATAAACAGTGAAATTGGTATTATATATAATAGCAATATATATATATTGGCATATGTATATATTGGAGTTATTGATTTCCCGCATTTGTATAGCGGATGAGACCCTATTGCGCTGTCTATTAAGCGGATAATATTTTAAATCCCATATACCGCGATAATTTCGTACTGGAGCGGAATTGGTATTGTGCTAATGTTTGTGGATGCAGGAAAACAGGTTGGAGGGATCCAACTGGATTCCTCAACAGTATTTATTTGATTTCAGATATTTTGATATTTGATGGATTATCATATCGATATATGATATCGTTGTTGTCGTGATTGGCTATTCGGTATGTAGCATCATTGGACCAAATTTTGGAATTTTAAAAGGATTTCAAAGTGATTTTTGAAAGTATACGTTTATAAAATATTTTTGGAATTGATTTATTTTAAATAAATAAACGTTATAATTTTTTTTATGTTATAAAAATTATACTTTTGAGAAATATAGTTAAAGGTTGATTTTTGAAAATACGAGGCTAATGATTTTATAAAATAATTAAATTGGATTTTTGAATTTATTATAAAAAGTTTAAAAATAAGATTTATAAAATTTAATTATTTTATAAATCAAAATGGTGAAATTATAAAGGGGATTAAAGATGTTTTAAAAGAATAATAGTATAAATTGATTTATATAAAAGAATTTATAAATTGATATTTATAAATTAAAATATTTGAATTATAAAACGAGTTTTTATAAGTGTTAGAATGAATTGTGAATGAATTTCATAAATGAATGAAATTTATAGAATTATAAACGGTGAAGTTAGAAATAGAATTTTATAAACAGTAGGTTTATAAAATTTGTAAAGTTATTTGAAGAATGGTTTTGGATAAATAATTGAATCTTATAAGTTATAAGATTTATAATTATGAAGTTCAAAGGAACGATTTTTGCAAACAAATAAATTATAAGTATTTAACTTATAATATGGACTTTTGGTTCATAATTGAAATATAAAGTGAATAGGTTAATAAAGAAAATTTATAAAGAAAGATGTTATAAAATAAATAGAAATGGAATTTATAAACGTTGTTTTATAAATTCGTAAACAACTTATTTTGATAAGTAAATTGTTGAAACCTATTAATGGAGTTATATTCACGTTTTTGACTGTGAATAATACTTTAAAATAAAATGAATAGGAATGATGAAATTTGTTAACAAAGTATATTCAAGTTTTTGAATAGTGAATAATATGTTAAAGAAAATGTTTAGAATGTGATATTTTAAACAGAATTAAAACGACCTAACGATGTTTAAAAATGTGTTGAGATTCGAAACCATAGATTTCAACATTTATTGTTGAAATAGACGTTTTCGAGAAATAAAAGGAAAGAGTGGACTATAAGACTGTTGTTATAGTAAATGATTTCCGAAAGGAAATGTTTTGTACAGTATTGGGATTTATATATCTATCTTAATTTCGAATCCCTATACTAGTGATTTTGGGTTGTCGTAACGATGTTTTACGTAACATTCATTTTGGCCCAAATAAATATGTTTAAGAGAATGATTTCCTTAAAGAATGAAATATATACTTAATCTCGATTTAAGTATATTGAATATTTTCCAAGCGTTGAAAATAGATGAATTTGTGAATTACTTATGAATAAGTAAGTATGGAAATGTTTTCCCATATAAAGTGAATATCTTAAGAATTTATCTTTTTGAAGGTAAATTGAAAATGAATAATTGAAATCGAATATTCATAGATATTTTGGATTATAAATTCACTAAGGAATTTATAAAAGAAAGTGGAATTTGTATAAAAATAAATATTGATTTATTTTTGACATATTGAAATTTATATCTTGTAAAGATATTTTGGAAAATAAATAATTTGGAAAATTATTTGGAAACTGGTGATGTGTGCATATCCATTGATAGTTCAATAACCGACTTTCAATATTTCCCTTTGAATGGGTATTAGATGTGATTTGTTTGAATGTGAATGCCACACTTATTTTTGAATAAGCGCTCACTATTCGGGTTAACCGGGAAAGGACCATGGGGTCGTATAACCCATTCCGAATATGTGATACGTCGTTATGAATTGCATTTGAAGATCGGTGTTGAAGACCGGATCTTTTTGAAAGCGAAAGGACAACTCGTCGATTGTCTTTGCACCGAGTAGCTACGGTATAGATACTCCCTATGTGATGGGAAGTCCGGACGTGATTAGAGATTATCCGGATTGCAAGGACTTCTTTGTAAGTGCCTTCGGTTCTGTTCGATCCCGGAACAGACTTGTATGGATTGTATGTCTGACATTACAAATTGAGATATGAAGCCGATTTCTTTCAAATATATTTCTGTTGGTGGCGGAGAATTTATTCTTTTAGCTTAACACCCTTCTCTGAGACGTACGAGCTCATAGGTTATGTAGTTGAATGTTATCAGCGATATATTCCCAATTTGGTAATGTGACATGCTGAGTGTTGCTGTGAAATGATCATTGTGTTGATTATTTGTGATAGGATCGTTTGTCTGATCGTCTATCCTGGTGATCATTTCTATGATCATTTGTTGACCCAAAGCATGGCTTTTGTATAAAGTATGTTTTTGTGGATGTGACTTCGTCGAGCCTCACACCCCGGGAATGGTCAAAACAGGAAAGATGCAGCAAGGTTATGAGGGGTAGCGCCCTTTAGGATATGTGCATTTCCTTCTAGAAAAGGGTGGTATCATGGTATGGAGCCCAGATACTTACTCATGTTGAAAACACTTTATGATTGTGTGAATTGATTGCGAGCGCTCGGTTAAAAGGTCCCAAAGGACCGGGGGATGGCATATTCGGTCAGTTGTTACTCAGTTAGGGGTAACCCGGCCTTGTGTTGGTAGAGATCCGGTTTGGTTCTCGGGGATGTCCATCCAGAGGCATTCTCATGTGGCAATGGGAAGTTCCTTGGCCTGATCATTCGTTGGAAATCCAAAGAAACAATACGTGACTTGTACGGTTTTAGTTGTAGAACCTGCTTCCTCAGGAGGTAGCTATAGTAGGCATAATATAATGGTACCTATGCTGGCTAAGATTTATATTCTACTTTCGAAATGAATTTTTCCTACACTATGCACTAATAATAATATCAAATGTTTCTTTTTAATGCGTATCAAGCATCTTTGACTAACATAAGAAGAAATCTCCTCCAAGTCTGCGTTTGCATTGTGTGTGTGGCGGGAGGTCTTATGGTAGTCTCATTTTTAAAAGCATTGCGAATTGACTTTAAAAATATTCCTCTATTTTGATTTTAAAGATAAATAAACTGTTTTGAGTTCTCACACCAGTCACATGACTGACTCGGAGTTTATTGTTTTCCTTCCTAAACTCTGGGTGCCCATCAATTTTCACACGGGCAGTCAAGAGTTAGGTTTATCAGGATATTCTGGATATTCTGGAGTTGCTGGAGGCAAGATGGATGGCATGGCGTATTACTAGTATATAGTATTTCTTTTTCCGCTGCACTGTTTGTTGTTGTTGTACACTCTGATGATATGATGTAATGAAATGTAATGTGATGTAATGTAATAACTGATATAGTTCTTTGTTTAAAGATTATTCATTTATTATTATATGTTGTTCCGCTGCGAATTGTGAGATTATGTTGTTGTTGTGTTGTGTTCAGTTCCGTTCTATTTTCTATTTTCTTTCGTTCTCTATTTTCTATCTTCTTCTCTCTTCTTCTCTCTTTTTCTTCTTCTTAAACCCTCAGTGTTCGGTTTTCCGTCGTTCGATTTCTCGGCAGTCGATAAAGTGAGTATCGATGTTGAATTTTCGGAAGACGAAAAATCGGGTCCTGACAATGTGGTATCAGAGCTTATGATTAAGCGACAACCATGGTTCTGTTGGGTATTACTCATTAGAGATAGAGTCAGTAGTACTCTAGAATGAGTTTGATTGTAATAATAGCTATGAGTGCGTATTTGTTAGTGAATAAAAAAATTGTTTTATATTGTGATGATTGGTTTGTTGAGTGGTATATAGATTCTGGTTAATACGAGTAATTAACGTTGTTGATAGGGATCTCTAAACACTTGTACAGAACAATTCGACACGATATTGTTTTAAATTGGGTAAATGAAATAATTTTACTTGAGTATATTTTATAATAAAGAAATAATTTTTTAGAATTATTAAAGTGTATATAAGTTGATTGTTTAGTTGTTTGAATAATCTAAATAAAGAATAATTGTATAAGTATAATGAATTATAAGAATTGAATTATAATTAAAGTGATTTACAATTGAGAATAAACTTATATATATAAGAAGTGAAACTATAGGAATATATTTATGAATATGAGTTGTAAATGAAAATGAATTGGAAATTGAATTGAATAAATGGATTGAATGTAAATCAATTGAATGTGAATTAAATTGATATGAAATAATGGATATAAGTGTAATTCATTAAAATCTAATGTTATTGGAAGTTGAATAATTGAATGAAAATCAATTTAATTAAACCAATTGAAAGCAAAGTAATTTGGTTGTAAGGAATATACTTTGGTTGTTATATGGTTGTTAGTTGATTGATTGTATATAATTCATTAAGTGTTAATGAAATTGAGTTAATGAAATTGAAAGCTAAAGTAATTAAAATCCAATTGAAAGTTAAGTGAATCTTAAATAGAATTGAATTTGATTTGGAAGTGAACCAACTTGAATATGAATTAGTGAATATAAACTAAGTGAAAATGAATGTTTGTAAAAACATCCACTGTTAATGAATCATATGTGATTAACTTGAAAACCAATTCATGGAATACTAATGAGAATATAAATGAATATTTATTGGTTATGGATGTTAGTTGGATGATAGTTGGTTGATGTTTGCATTTGTTGCTTTTACTACATTTTCTATGTTGGCATATATAGTTATTATGTTACTATATGTTGTATATTGATACTATTGTCTATATACATGTTCTCATGTTGTTTGTTGAGTGATTAGTAGGTGCGGATCGCGTTTGCTTCACATTTGGAGCTCGCTTTCGCGCTATATTAGCCGTATATGCTCGCTAATAAAAAATAAGGTACATATCTCGGATTAAATACCGTACTTTTATACTTTTTCCCTTCGGGATGCCTCATTACTTGATGAGATGTATATTTGTGATATATATACTGTCATTTTTTTTTCGGATCGAGCCACGCAAAGGAGACTATGGCGAATTTTTCCGGAAATTTAAGGCGTTAGAAAAAAATTTGAGAAAATTGAAAAATTTTGAAAATTTTAATTTTGATTTGAAGTTGAAAGTCAAACAATAGTAGTTGTTTTTGAAAAGATAACTATGTATGATTTGAAAACTTAGTAAAGATTGTAAGAAGTTTAATTATGAATTTTGAGAAAGTTAATAGATTCTGTAACTTTTCTTACTTGGTAATTTCGAGGACGAAATTCTTTTAAGGGGGGAAGATTGTAACGACCCAGAATTTTATTTAATTAAAATTTGAATATTTAATTTATTTTAAATATTAATAAGTGAATTTATAAGTCGAATAAATTTTATTTCGAATAATTGGATTTAATTGAATAATTAAATCGATAATTTAATATGTTAAATTATGGAAATAATTGAAAATTGAGTTAAATATGATTGAAAATGATTTGTAAAATTTTATTTTATCATGTTGGAGTTAGAAAGATGTTTTATAACTTTTAAAATCGAATTAAAATTTAATTTGTGAAAATTGAATATTTTAATATTTTATCGACTAGTGAAAATAGTCAATTTTTGAACAGTCTCAGAATTGAACGAAACCAGTTCCATTGGATCCGTAATAGTTAGTTATTACCGGATTTCAATTTTCGTGTCAATCGGAGTTATCGTTTGATCGTGGCAGCTCGAAACGCATCGAATTATTTTTAATTTTAATTTGGCGAGCTAAAATAGCCATTTTTCAAAAAGTATCGGATTTCGACGAAACCAGTTTCATCGGATCCGTAATTTGATATTATTGTAAGGTTTCAAATTTTGTGTCAATTGGATTTACCGTTTGTCCGGTACAAATTAAAACGCCTAGAAAATCGTTTAAATCGGTTTAATTCAAATTGAACGTTTATTGCCATATCTCACACAGATGTCCGAATTAGCTTTCGAAACCTATTCCATTGTGTCCGGAACGTGGGGTAAACCCTAGAAACGCTGGTTACGGCGCGTAAATCGGAGTCCGGAATTTCCGGAATGAATAGTGTCGATCGATTTTCCTATAAATAGCCCCCCTCTCTCATAAATTATAAAAAAAAAGAAAAAGAAACCCTAATTCTATATGCACAGCCACCACAATTAGTTTCAAAGGCCAGAAATTAATGATTTTCTCCCCTCAGTTTCTCTAAATCTGTAGATAATTAGAAGAAGTGTTTAACATGAAAGTTGTTAAGCGTCTTGAGTACTTTAGATCCATACGGATATGATGGGGTTTAGTGTCGCGTAGAGGGAACAAAGGTGGGCCGACAGTCGCAAGTTGCGCATGCAACTCGAGGAGGTAGGGGGGACCGAACTTCAAGTTGTACATGGCGTGGGTAGCTCTCGACATGGCGAGTTGAACGGCATCACCTGATCGTTGCATAGCTCGTCGTGGAGGAAGAATAATTTAACCCTAATTCTAAACTATGGGTTCGGCCTTGCGTTTGTTTCCTAGAGGCAAAGTCGCGTGGGTGGAAGAAATAGGACGTGCGGCCTGATATTGAGGGAGATGGATCTAACGGTGGAGATTAGATTAGGTTTGAAAATAGTTAATTTAAGTGTAAATTGTTTATATAAAATTGTGTTAACTTCATAAATGCATATCTTTTTCATACGAGGTCGAAAACGCGCGAAACCAGTTGCGTTGGAATCATATGGAAGAGCACTACGCGATGG
The DNA here is from genome assembly GCA_030765085.1 of Allium cepa. NCBI lineage: Eukaryota > Viridiplantae > Streptophyta > Magnoliopsida > Asparagales > Amaryllidaceae > Allium > Allium cepa. The sequence goes on from CM060939.1 coordinate 564,597,476, forward strand.
AATTGGATTGGAGTCGTTTGGAGTTAGTGATAATTTCGGGTAAAATTAAACGTCCGTTTAATTTTATTCGAAATAAATCGCTAAAACGAAATTGAAATCAAGGTGAGAACTTCTCACTCAATCGAATCAGTTTCGATTTTATTTTAAATAGTTAGATTTAAAATATTTGAATGCGTGTTTGAATGACGATTGTTATCTATTGATTGTTAAAATAGACATTATGCGCCGTTAGTAAGCGGATGTTATTTATTAAAAACATATACCACGAATATTTCATAAACAGTGAAATTGGTATTATATATAATAGCAATATATATATATATTGGCATATGTATATATTGGAGTTATTGATTTCCCGCATTTGTATAGCGGATGAGACCCTATTGCGCCGTCTATTAAGCGGATAATATTTTAAATCCCATATACCGCGATAATTTCGTACTGGAGCGGAATTGGTATTGTGCTAATGTTTGTGGATGCAGGAAAACAGGTTGGAGGGATCCAACTGGATTCCTCAACAGTATTTATTTGATTTCAGATATTTTGATATTTGATGGATTATCATATCGATATATGATATCGTTGTTGTCGTGATTGGCTATTCGGTATGTAGCATCATTGGACCAAATTTTGGAATTTTAAAAGGATTTCAAAGTGATTTTTGAAAGTATACGTTTATAAAATATTTTTGGAATTGATTTATTTTAAATAAATAAACGTTATAATTTTTTTTATGTTATAAAAATTATACTTTTGAGAAATATAGTTAAAGGTTGATTTTTGAAAATATGAGGCTAATGATTTTATAAAATAATTAAATTGGATTTTTGAATTTATTATAAAAAGTTTAAAAATAGGATTTATAAAATTTAATTATTTTATAAATCAAAATGGTGAAATTATAAAGGGGATTAAAGATGTTTTAAAAGAATAATAGTATAAATTGATTTATATAAAAGAATTTATAAATTGATATTTATAAATTAAAATATTTGAATTATAAAACGAGTTTTTATAAGTGTTAGAATGAATTGTGAATGAATTTCATAAATGAATGAAATTTATAGAATTATAAACGGTGAAGTTAGAAATAGAATTTTATAAACAGTAGGTTTATAAAATTTGTAAAGTTATTTGAAGAATGGTTTTGGATAAATAATTGAATCTTATAAGTTATAAGATTTATAATTATGAAGTTCAAAGGAACGATTTTTGCAAACAAATAAATTATAAGTATTTAACTTATAATATGGACTTTTGGTTCATAATTGAAATATAAAGTGAATAGGTTAATAAAGAAAATTTATAAAGAAAATCGGGTCCTGACAATCATCCAATTCAAACAATAACATCAATGTAGAATAGATAATAAACAACAAGTATTTACCGACAGTTTATATTCAATAATAAATTAAATGATAATTTAACTGGCAGTTTATGTGCAATAATAAATTAAATAATAATTTAATTCAATAAATTCAATTTAACTGGAATGATGATAAAAATATACCAAATAGTCATAAATAAACTTCAAATCACATCACAAATCAATTTAACAAACATAAGAAATTTTAGAAGTTGTGAGTGGCTTAAAACACTCACCTTTTGAATTTAAATTGAATTTAAATCCAGTTTAAACTCAAAATTCAAATAGTCTCAGAATCCGTCTAAACCAGCGGCATAATGTCCAGAATTCTAATACAAACCCAGTGGAGAAAACCACGCGTGAAACAGACATCATACGTGAAAGTTATGCTAGTTAGAACGTTTTATACTTTAGGTTAAATTAAAATAAAATGAATAATAAACAAACCAATAGAGGGAAGCCACGTCCTCACCTCTATCAACAGGGTAAAACCATAGCCGCCTGCTGTTCGAACGTTGCCTGCCCCATGCCGATCGGGACCAAACCCCGACCACCACTGCTCGCCGCGACCACACCAGAGTGAGTGCCTCCGCCTACACCACGTTCCAGACGATCACCGACCTCCGCCCCCTGTCGTTGATCACGAGACTCGGTAGCCGCCGCCACCGGGTTTCAAAACCCTAATCCTATTCTTGTCGACGATCTAACCGTTGAAACTACCTACGAACCATGCCGATGAACAACACTCGGCCCCCTCTACAAAATCCCTAAATCGATTCGACGATCCAACCAAGTTCATCGATGCGCGATGAACGACCGAGCCTTGTTCTTCAGTTTTTGGTCAACCAGAGCTTTAAATCGAAAAAAGAAGTTCAGATCTGAGATGCACTCATCGAGAGCTTCAAATCGATATAAAATTTGATATAATTTGTGGAGTTTGAAATTTTAATTTGATTTTGAATTGCAATTGGATCTATAATTGAGAATTTGTTTGTCTGCCATTGAGGAAGAGAGACAGCTAAATTGTACGGATAGAAAAATGAACATAAGAAATAGGATAGGGTTTATAACGAGATGTATATAGGCAAAGCTGAAATAGAATAGATGGACACGATTGATTTACACGTTGAAGGATAAAATGGCCCGAAAAGCCCGTTCTGACTCCGGAATGAAATTAGATCAACCCATATATCAAAATAGATGTTTTAAAATATTCTAAAATCAACGGAACATGTTTCAATTCCAAATTCCATCGTATGAAGAAGTTATGCAAAATTCAAGTTATTTCAAATTGATTCAATTGATTTCATTTAGTTGATTTCTAGGCTTTTCGAGTCCGTACGATTAAACAACAAGCCCGATCGCTACGAAACTTGAAATACTACAATAATTTACCGTTACGGATCCGATGGAACTGGTTTCGTCAAAATCCGAGTCAGTGACCAAAATGGCTATTTTTACATTAATTAATTAAATTAATAAAGTACTAATTAAATCAAATTTTCAATTTTAGTTCTTTAATTGACAAATTTCATCATTTTTGATCTCACAATCATTTACAATGATTTAAATAAATTGAAATGTCAATTTAGAGTTGATAAATTTTTCAATTTTCAGTATTAACCTCAATTTCATTAAATTAAAAATTAAAAAATAATATTCCAAAAATCCATTTAATTTGACCTTGCGTCTATTATTTAATATATCATTATCAATTGAATGAAATCAACATTGGTTCATGATTTATTACATAATATTATCAATTTTCAACTTAATTTCCATTAACGTAAAATTTAAATATTAAATTTCAATTAATCCAATTATTAAATTTAAATTCCAATAAATTAATTAATCTTGAATTTCCATTCCTTTCATTCAACCTATTAATATATTATAAATAGAATTAGCATTATTTCCAATTATTTCTTTAATTTATACTAACGTTGATTTTATCAAATTACCGTTTATTACGTATTGTTTCATGAATTAATGTATTTTGAACTTATTTCCCAATTTATCAATTACAATCAGTTATAATCATACCATTGGTTCAATTAATTGGGTTTGCACTAAATTAGTTATTTGTTAATTTGCATTAACATTATTACCTTTATTTTAGTGATTTCGTTATTAAATTACAGATTTTTATATTTTCTTTCCGAATTAAATTACCCAAATTTAATTACCGAAAATTGCGGGTCGTTACAGTTACAGCGGAGAGAAGCGAAGATGTCTATTCAAATGTGGCAGTTGAAATTTAAATTTAAATTCCGAGTTTGAAATCAGACGTCTGGTATTTGTATCAGATGTCTGACTCTATATATTTTTGGTATACAGTATTCTTTCAGACGTCTAAGTACATTTACCAGACATCTGATCCTGTCTGTTTTGTTATTCCAGGGGATTTTTCCAGACGTCTGGCTATTGCATCCAGATGTCTGAAAACTGTGCATGTCTGCTTTTTGTATCTTTCTTGTTGCTTCTTTAATCCAATCGACTTGTAGTCTCTTATAATGTTCTTTAAGCCTTGTTCTTTTCTTTCTAGTGATGTTACTCTAGCAAGTACCTATAAAATAGAAATATATATGCATATTCAATTTCCATTGTATAGTTGCTGTCATCGAAACCGCAGATTTGATTTCCTAACAATCTCCCCTTTTTTGATGATGATAACTATACAATATACTTATAATTCTCCTCCTTATTATGTGCTTATGATTTATATATTTTTTATTTTTTATTTTTTATTTCTCCCCCTTTGGCATTATCAAAAAGGATATCTAACTCTTTAAATGTTAAAATATGAACCAATTGTTAAAGATATATACAGAGATAACACACCAAAAAGAGAATTTCATTAATAATTGTAATTGATTACATTCATAGATTTTTTCAGTTATACATAAGATGAAATCCTAAAAACTATGAGTCTTTCGGGCAAGCCTTTTCTTGATCATCTCCTTTATCTTCTTTTTGGGAAGAGCTAGGTTGCTTTGTAGGAGATGTCGGAGCTTATTTTAGAGGTTCATTCTCCTCAAAAAGTTTGGAATGTTTCGAAGACGAAGAAGCCACTGGGTTGGCCAGTCTTTGGAAGGGGGGTAGGGCCATGAACCCTTTGAAGAACCTCTTTGAGTACCGATAATACAGTTGAAAGTGATGTTTCAACTATGGCTAGGTGTGTGGGAAAAGATGATTCAAAGCTGTCAATAAGCTTAGCCAAAACTTTTTGATTTCGAGACAAGATATGTTGATTTTGAAGAGTGAGATCACGAATACTTTCATTTGGATTCGTCTCTGTTCGAGTTTTCAAACTCTCATCCTAACTCGTATAATCAAATGGTGCAAGAGGAGGAGTTGTTGTCTCGAGATGTTGTTCCTCCTCTTGTGATGGTTCGTAGTGTGGTTGAGGTGGAGGCCTTGCTTGTCAGGCTTGACGATGTTGCGTCCAGTCTTCAAAAGATATAAACTCCGGAGAGATTTCAGGTAGGTGCATTAGTGAGAAAAATTTCGTAGAAGCATATTTTGGAGAAATTTCTACAAAAGTGGATAAGTACGAGGGGATGTTGTGAGCATATAGAAGTCTCATGATGAATGTGGGGTAGATAGTCGATGGCCATGATCGAGTTCAAAAATGTTTGAGCTCGTCAAATATAAATTTGGCCTAATTCACCCTTGTTCCGCTGAATAGAGCATATAAAGCTTTGTGTTCTAACTCCATTTTTGGCTCATGACTTCCTGGACGAGGAATGATAGCGTTGATGATCGTTCGAGTAAGAAGTCTTGCCTTAGGTCGTAGATAGTTGGATGCAAATTTACGCATTTCATCCTTCCATATTTGATGTGTTATATTGTCCCTTGGTTTGAAACGCATATCGGGAATATTATATAAATCTTCCCCCGTGTCAGAACATTCGAGAGTTCTGCCTATGATTCCCGGAGTGAGCCTAATCATGTTTCCATAAACGCTAGACCATAGCCAACTATCTTCATTTTCAGTGTTCCAAACAGTCATGCTATCCAAATTAGCGTAGAAGAGAAATATAGCCAACAGATCAATTTGGATGTTATTAGGATTGAAAGATATCAAAGTTTCTAAACTGGCATTCTCGCACATTTCATCTAAATCATACATTGAAAAATTGAGTAAGTTATAAAATGGACCCGTGTGAAGTTTCTTCTTCTGAATATCCTCATATCTCTTGAGTGAATGTGGTGCTCGATTCATCCATCGTTCGATTTTATCATTTTAGCAAACTTGAGGGTTTTACGAAGTTGGTTGTTCTTGTTTTCTCTTGGATATCTTAGGATTTTTAGTTCTAGGAGACGCTGAATTCGAGCTAGTGTGAAAAAGATGTTTCTGATAAAAAAATTGTCTTTGATAGAAATGATTTAAAATAGAAGTGAGATTAAAAAAAATAGACATTATCTGGTTATTTTGAAGTGTCGATTGAATTTCAAACGTCTGGAAGGTAATTCAGACTTTTGATTTAGCCTAATTTGAACACAATAAATAAATTTAGATAGTTGGTTTGATTTGGTAGACGTTTGGGTTTGGTCAAGTTTTTAAAAATTTGATAGTTAGATAGATTTTTTAGACGGTAGGTTTAGATATCAGACGTCTAAAATAGATCGACTTTTTATAATATGGTGGCAGTGACTTTATTCAGACGTCTAGTTCATAGTTCAGACGTCTGAAATAGTCTGGTATCTTATTCTAAGTAAGTAGAGACAATTTTCAGGCGTCTAGAAAGTTATATCATAATTCTGACATATGCACAATGATGTAAAATTTGTGGGATTTCAGAGTGTCAGACGTCTAAGGTCGATATCTAGATGTTTGAAATAACCAATCTTTCTAAAAGCAGCCTACATCTAAAGGGTGTTGCTTATTTCTCGACCTTCTATTGTTTGAAAAAATGTAGTACTATTTTTTTAAACCAGAATTACAAACATACGTAGATATAAATTCAAAGAATAATTTAATCTGTTTAGATGGCGATGGAGTTTTGCAATCATCGGACTTGTCGTCCCTCCATGGCTTGAGTGGAGACCATATATTTCTACGTTCGTATGTTCTCGAGGAACCAAAGAATCGCCTTGGTGAAGGGTCCAAAGGTGTATGATATGTGGAAGAGGGTCCAAGGAACTACAAGGAATCGGATGTGGTTCATGTATATCCTTCTTCCGTGAATTACATAATTTTATCGCTACTTGCTCCAGGAAACTTAATCATCGCGCCGTGACTTTTTTTCAAAATATAATTCCCGTTGTAGATCTATTTGTTGCTTTTGATAGTGATGTATCTTATCAATTTTCTCCTTGGTGTTAGGAGAAACAAATAGAGTTTGTTTGGACTTCTTGTACTTCGATAGCCAACTTCGATAGCCAGTCCTGCACTTCGATAGCCAACTTCGTTCCAAGAAATGGTTTGCCTCCCAAGGTGGAGTTATCTTTGCACATTTTGTCAAAGTCAACCCTCGGCCTGCACCACCACTAACAAAAAGTTTGAAATGGATGCTTGGGCATTTTGCAGTATGTTTTCCTTCATCGTATTGAACATAGCATGCAAGTCAGGGTTAGTAGCCCTCGAAACCGCTCCTTCTTCGATTCCGGAGATGGAGTTCCTTATAGAATTTCTCGTTTGCCAGCTCATTCTTGATCCGTAACAAGAATGACCGCTCTCTTAGAAAGAAAACTATGTCAGTGGTACTCATTTGTGCATGCGACTTATATACTATATAGTACGGTATAGTTTTGAAAACCAAAATATATAAGAAATTATGCAATCCCTTGTATATATAAACTCTCGATTCAGTCTAGGGTGATAACTCCTTCCCTATCTCTACTGGTCCACGGTATCAACTCAGGTCAATCATGTAACCTAAGCTCTGATACCAAATGTGATGATCGCCCTACACCACCGACACCCAATATAAATATATTGTGCGTTGCTGATGTACCTAAATGATGCAGAACAATCATTAGGTGTTAAACGAAAAGAAGACAATCACATAGGATCTTTCATATATCTCATAGCACATGGAATAAAATATAATACACGTCACATATATAAAAAATGAGAGACAGTAATAACTAAATGGTAAAAATATCAGAGTATATATCCACAGAGTTATACAATAAGTAATAGAGTTTATGCAAAATGGAAATAAACTCAAATAGTTGTCTCATAATAATAGTAGTAAGCAAGCATTGTCAAGGCTCCATAGTATTGCACAGCGGAATAAGCATAGAAATCCATATATAATACGAGATAGCTCCATCCAGCTCATCCACTAGATAACTACTGCATCTCATTTAGCATACTACCCAGTCTACTCATCTAAGAGTATCCAAGATAGGGCATAAAAAACTTGAATCAGACAACAGTATGTTATAAGCGGTAAATGAGTCTTAAAATACTATACAAGTCGATATAGTAAGGAATAAGGCTATACAAACCATATGTGGCCTATCCCTACAACCAAAGAGTTAGCACATAACAAACATAATATGTTACTCTACTCATATAGTAAAGGGTATCACAAATCAAGTATGATAATGGTGTCTAAGTATTCCTATCCCCAATACCTATCTCCAATGGCATCCCTAGAGTGATAGACTACGGAAGACAAAACAATAATAGCAACCATGAGACATACCTCACTACCACTCAATATGCTCTAGATATATGATAACCCGTCTTGCCATTTCCATGTCAGGGACGAATGGGAATCACTATTTTCAGAGTACTCGTCTTTAGCCTGAAGCTGACACTAGATCCAAATCCACCAGTTGAGAGTATATGGATCCAAATAACTGATCAAGGTAACCAAACAACGTACCAATGAGCGTCTCCAAAATGCCACTACTTTAAAGTATATCAGAAAAAACTTTTGAGTATCAACAATTGTTAGCACCAAAATTGGTCACTAACACCCAAATGTAGATGAAAGGACCAACTAGCAGTCACAGATAACAAATAGAGTGTATGTAGAGAGTAATAATGTGAAGAACATTCAAAATTAAAGTAAAAGCAATAGAGAACAACAGATTTTATAGTTGTTCGGCTAACTCCGGCCTACGTCCACTCCAATAATTTCCTTTTTATTGCTGTAACAATCGAATACAGTTACAAACTGTAGGATCTAGATTAACCCTAGAGGGGGGGGGGGTGAATAGGGTTATAGCAAATTTTCTTGATTTAAAACTCAGAAATAAACTGCAGAAATAAATATGCTGAAAAGTAAATCACACACAAAATTTACCCAGCTTCGGCAACCCCTGCCTACTGCTGCATTCACAGATTTCTATTAGAATTAAACAGTATCACGCTTACAACAACTCTATTAGACTCGCAGACCCTTTTGCTCCCGCTCACAAACACTCTACTAGACTCGCACACCCTGCTCCCGCCTATAGAGTTTCGCTCACTTGCAAACACCGCTCCCGCCTATAGAGCTTTGCAAACTCGCACGCTCTGCTCACTGAACTAATTCAAAATAGACAATCTGACACTACCTAATATCTAGGTGGTGATTTACAGATTCTTCGTTTTAGAAAGTAAAATAAAAACAATTAAAACAGTAATTAAGAAAATAAATAAAACAACCCTAATAAAATAAAACAAAAAAAACAAAAACCCCTTTTTTCTTTTTATATGAATAAGGCCGGCCCTATTTTCTTCAGCCCGTCACTTTTGTTTTTCGTTCGTGAAAAAAGAAAATGGCCGCTCCTCTTCTGTTCCTCTTTGCGATTTAGGGCTTCTGTAAATTGTCTTTTCCTCCTTGCGATTCAAATAGGGTTGTGCAAATTGAAGTCGCCACTTGATATGATTCGTTAGTAGGTTTCGTTGCTCTTCGATTTGTTCACGGCTCTTCAATTTGGATTGAGTTCGTTCTGATTCTCTGGTATGTGTTGTTTCCTTTTGCTTTTCTGGTTTTTGGATTGTTCGAACTCGATGATCAAATTTGCCGATCATGATTTTCTTATATAGGGTTCGTAACCCTAGATTTGCGTTCGTATAATTATTTTTGAATTTGTCAACTGATTATTTTGGCCATTGATTTTCGCTTGTATGTTCATGATGATTTCTGACTTCTTCAGATCACTTGAACAACACGGTTGCGAATTTATGTGTTGACCACGGCTTGATTTCGTGATTTGTGATATTTGACTTTGTCAATTTCGTATATTTTCGATTGTTTACACATGAATTTCCTCGTTGCCACTGCAGAAACTACTGCTTCAACTTGTCACTGCATTTGGTTTTGTTGTTGATCTTCATGTGTTGGTTACTAATGCATACATGATCTGTGTACACTCTTTGTTCTTGCATCTTCACCTGGTTGTTCCCTATACTTGTGTTTCTGGTCCGTATCATGATTGAACATAGCATTCATATTGTTGTTGGATACTTAGAACTGTTGACAACAATTCGACTTCGACTTGGTCTTTGGGCATTGCATTACTTCATGTATGCTGAGCTCTGGTCATTTGCACTTGCACACTCCAGCATTCCATTTCACCTCTGACCTGTTGGTTCATTGTGATGTTCATTTTTATTGATGCCTTGTTGACTGTGTTGTTGCATTGTATTCTGGTCAGTGGTGCTTTGAGTCAGTGCTTCACCATACTTGTTGTTGCAGTATTCTGGTCAGTGGTGCTTTGTCTCGACTTTATTGGTGCATTGTTGCTGTAGCTTTTTGAAGCTTGAGTTTCTGGTCTTGATACTTGCAGTTGTATCACTTGATATTCATTCCTGTTGTTTGCAACTGTGTTGCACTTGCTTTTGATGTAGCTGATGGTCTTTGTGGTCACTTGTGCAGTTTGGTCTTGCTGTTTGTCGAGTTGCATTATGTTGGCCGAGCTTTGATCAGTTGCATTGTTCATGTCATGTTCTCTGTTCATTGTTCATTGCACTGTGTTGCATTACAATCATTACAATCTGTTCCCTTCATGTAGCTTGTTCTTTACTGCCTCTATTATGTATGCATTTGCATACTGCTGTTGTTTGAATATTGTTGGATGCCATCTTCATGTAGCCTATGTATCACTGCAGTTTCACATTGCTGCTTGTAGCATTGGTCGAGTCCATTTGCATTCTGCAGTGCTTGTACTGTCCACTGCCATCTGTTGTACTGTTGTTTCATTATCACTGCTCTGTGTTGTCACTTGATCTTGTATTACTGCCCTTGTGTCTGCACTTGTGAACTTTGTTGCATTCATGTCTTCGACTGTTTGATTCACTGTGTCATTGTGCACTTTTGTGCTTTGCCCCATTCACTGTTGCTCTTGAGTTTTTTTTGCTTGCATTGTCACTTGATGTTGCTGCAATCTTCACTTCTGGTTAGCCACTGTTGCATTACTATGTCTTGTGGCATGTTGATGCATTTGCATGTTTGGTTTGCTTCTTTTCTGGTTGGTGTTGCTGTTATGTCGATGGCTAACCTTTGCTAGTTCATTCATGACATGTTGTACTGATTTTGCTTGGTGGTCTTGTACTTGTATACTGCTGGTTTGAGGCTGTGTCATGTTTGAACATAGCATTCCTGTCATGTCGCCTTGTGTTGAATCCAGTTTTACAGCTCGGGTTTGACCTTGTGCTCGTGTCGTGATTTTAAATATATTGCACGTGAGTTGAAACCCGGTTTTTCATTTGGGTTTGACCTGTGCTTGCCTGTCCCTGTAAATCAAACAAGTGTATATATTGGCGTGCACGGCCTTGTGGCATATACAGTAATATACTGTGTATGTCACAAGTTGTTCGTGTATGATGAATTCAAATTTAAATGATGACGAACAACCCAAATAACTGAGGCAAATATTATTTTCAAAAAACCATATTTTATTTTTGAATTGCAAAAATATTTCTTTTTCAATTTTACTGCGTTAGTTTATATTTTTGCAGATTGCTCAGATGCTGGATTCAAACCGGAATGCAGTTGAAGACAAAAATACGAGTGTGAGTGATATGTAGTGAGGTTATCAATGTAAAAATATTTGTGATGTAATCGTGATGTAATCAGAAATGTATATGTATAGTGAGAGCATGAATTTGTACTATTCAAGTTTGTAATAAATATTCGTTTGAATAAAATATTCGTTTGAATTCAAAAAACTGTGTAACTTGTTCTGTTTGAATTCAAATTCAAATTCTGTGTAATTTATTTTATTCAATAGATATTTATTTAACCAAATACATACTATACAAAATATTTGTTTGAATAAAATTTCTGTTTGAATTCAAAATCTGTTTAACTTGTTTTGTTTGAATTCAAATTCAAATTCTGTGAAATTTAATTTTATTCAACAAATATTTATTTAAACTATGAAAAATAAAATAGTACATTACCAAATACATTTATATGAATGTATATATGTTTATTATCATCAAACAAAAATCATATAGCGCAAAGCGCATATTCAACAATCTCCCCCTTTTGATGATAACAAACATATATTTAAGATTTTGAATATATTAAATGTATTTGATAATTTCATTTGCTCCCCCTATTTGAATGCTTCCTTTATATGTGATACTCCCCCTACATATATGCATACAAATAAAAATATGTAAATGAGCCTATATGCAAATTGAAAGTTATTTGACCTTTGCTTGATTCTATTTGACAAAATCTTAACTTTTCTCTCCCCCTTTTGTTATCAGCAAAAGAATAACAGTGTTATAAAAATAGGAATGAAGTGATAGACATGAATCAAACATTTAACTCAATTAAATATAAATATCAAATTTCAATAAAACTCAAACAAAAATCATAATTACCCTTGTCAAATGCATATTCCACTTTCAGAAGTGATGGAGATAGAATCATCAAAAATTCATATAGATATGTCTATTTGTGGTATATTTATTTCTGGAAATTTGAATATCTACTAACCATGCATAACCGTTAGGACTTTTAAATGAGATTAGTAGTATTCCAATTTAATTTAAAAAATGAAATCAAGTATCTTCTAACCACGCATGACCGTGAGGACTTTTAAATGGGATTAGAATCAACTTGTCTATTAAATCAATTATTATTAATATGCGTTCCATACATGCATAACCGTGAGGACTTTTAAATGAGCATGGAAGCACATAATTAAAAATCCAAGTAATTCACCCATGCATGACTGTGAGGACTTTTAAATGAGAGTGAATACTTTGGATATTTATTTTTAATTGCTGAATATAAGAAATTGAAGCACAAATAATTTCCTTTACCGATTTAAAGATATTGAAGAACAAATGATTTCCTTTGTAAACTACCACAAATTTACATATTAAATATGATTTTGATGAGTGATGTTCGATAGAAAGATGATAGAAATAGAAATGGTCATGGAATTATTATCCAACAAAAAGTTTTTATAACTCTTGTTATGAAATTCTAAAGAAATTTTTAATTATACTTTCTCGAGTTATAATATGTGATAAATATCAACACTTATCTCTTTTTCAATCACTATTTATCTTTTCGATAATCAAAGGGAGTCAGATTAGTCAAACTTGTCATTTAAAATCAAATTAAAAATTATAAAATCAATTTTTCAAAAATAATTAAGCTGTAAATATGGTCAAACATGATTTCTTGAGGGGAGTTTTATAAGAAAATTTTCTGCTATTTGAAAATTATTTCAAGTGAAAAATATGCAGATATTTTCTTTTAAAAAAAATGCAGCAAATGAATGTTTCAAAAATAATTAATCACGTTACACTTAGTAATTTTTCTATCAACCATATTACCAGTGTAATCCGCATCTGAATTTAAATTTCACTCAATATTCACTTGTTGAATCAAACCATGAGATGTGCACCAAAAATTTCAAAACATCATTCTTTTGAATTTTGAATTTAAGCCGTGTTAACACTCAAAATAAATATCATGATGATAAATTCAGAAACCAGAGGATAAACAATTATTTTCATGAGTAATCAACAGTCAATCAACATCATAATTATTTCAAAAATAATTTCTTAAAATCCTTTTTTTTCCATGAATTTGAAATCGTGCAAATTTATAAGCAGTGATCAAAATGTCAGAACCAATATATCTACGTGTAGCATGAGTAACCAGCATTTGACTGAACAAATTTATATAAATTAGTTCAAAAATTTAAAATCTGGTTGGTCATCAATTAAGCACAAATTAATGTCATAAATAAGAACAAGTCAAAAAATCATATCAATTAAGTCCGAATTAGTCAACCATCATAATTACTCCAAGTAATTCTATTTAAAGATGGTTAGTCATTATTTTAAAAAATCATCTTTTGTTCATCTCAATATTGGCTGAATTAATTCAAAATACGGTGCAGATTATCACAATTAATATATCGTTTAAAACATACCATACCTGTTTTACCTTTACGATATTTTTCGTTGTTGTCCGTTGTGATTCTGTCACGTTTGAACTAGGCTAAGGAACTTTGCTTTGTCGCCCATTGTGTTTCTGGAACAGCCAAAATCCAGAGAACACTGTTGTTGTTCCTTAGCCTGCCACCACACCTACACGATAAAAGATTTGTGTGACCTATTTGTTTTTATAGGTCCATTGTTGTTAGTGGCAGAATATGAAAAATATGTTTTTGGAGACTCAAAACTGTTTATATATGTTCCTTTTGGCACCCAAATTTGTTTGACTTTCAAAGATTTTATATTTGTGCCTTTTGGAACCCAAATTGGTATAGCTTTCACGTGATTGGGTCTATACCAACAATTATTTCGATTATGTCCAAATTCTCTACACAACGTGCTCATTAAATTGACTTGATTAAATTTTGTGTTCCTATGACTATGATTTTCAACATGATTTCCAATTATTTCAAATCGAGCAGCACTTTTACCATTATCATCATCTTGTGATTTTCCAAAACCTAGTCCTTTTCTATTGTTAGCAAAAATTTGATTTCCCAATAGCATGTTGAAAGATTTTTCGCCTCTTGAAAAGTTATTCAAGGATTTCTCAAGATTTTGGACTTTGGTTTTTAATGTTGAATTTTCAGTGACAAGTGAGGTGCATCGATTAATAAAATCCTTTCTCCTAGTGTCGATGGTTTCCTTAAGATTCAAGTTTTCATTTTCAAGACTTTCAAAGTTATTCCTCAGTTTTGATAATTCTGAATCTAAAATCTTACATAATTTACATTCCAGGTTTTGAATATTTTCAAGATCAGTTTTTAACCTAAAATTTTCACGAGCAAATTCTCTCCTATCAGATTTCAGTTTTTCAATTTTAGATTCAAGAGTATCCACTACCTTAGTAAGATCAGAACACATAAAAACAAGTTCTTTATAAGAAAACTCACCTGCCTCACTAGATTCGTCGGAGGTTGCTTCTGATTCTGATTTTGCCATGCAACACAAGTTAGCCTCCTCTGGGCTGCTATCCGAAGCTTCCTCTCCTTCTTCATCATCCCAAGTCGCTGCAAATACCTTCTTCGCCTTTTTCTTTTCTTTGTTGTTTTTGAGAAGTGGGCATTTTGGTTTGATGTGGCCAGGCTTGTTGCAGTTATAACATATCAGTTCATTATCAGAATTTTCGGAATCTTTTGACCTATTGCTCTTTGTTTTCTTCTTGCGTGGCTTGAATCTAGACCATCTTCTAAGATTATTGACAGCCATTGCAAGCTCTTCAATTGGATCTTCTTCATCGCTTTCTTCTTTACTTTTTAAAGCAATCATCTTCTTCTTTGGTTCGGAGTTGTTGCGTTCTTCCTTTGCTTTTAACTCAAGCTCATATGTCATCAGGTTGCCAATCAACTCCTCCATGCTTAGTTTACTCAGATCTTTTGATTCTTGGATTGCTGTGACTTTTGCCTCAAAGTTCATTGGTAAAACTCGTAGTATCTTCCGCACAAGCTCTACCTCAGTGAATACCTTCCCAAGCGCTCTAGCATTGTATACCAAGGTTGAAAAGCGTCCAAACATATCCTTTATGCTCTCGTCTTTGTCCATCACAAAGTTTTCGTATTCATTGCTGAATAGGGCTAGCCGAGACTCCTTGACTTGAGAAGTTCCTTCGTGTGTCACCTCCAAAGTATGCCATATTTCCTGTGCTGTTGTACAATGAGAAATTCTATTAAATTCATTTTTATCAAGAGCACATATCAAAGCATTCATGGCTTTAGCATTTGTCGTTTTCAATTTCTTATCGTTTGCATCCCACCTATCCTTAGGTTTAGGAATCTCAGTACCACCAACGATTATAGTGGGAGGTTTATAGCCAGTTTCAATAATATCCCAAACATCATAATCAACGGAACTAAGATAAATACTCATCCTAACTTTCCAATAAGCATAATCGTTCCCGTTAAACATGGGTGGCCTAGCAATAGATTGTCCCTCAGAAAAAGCATTATTTTGTAGACTCATGACTCTAGAGTTAAAAATATATACCGGGCTCTGATACCACTTGTAGGATCTAGATTAACCCTAGAGGGGGGGGGGGTGAATAGGGTTATAGCAAATTTTCTTGATTTAAAACTCAGAAATAAACTGCAGAAATAAATATGCTGAAAAGTAAATCACACACAAAATTTACCCAGCTTCGGCAACCCCTGCCTACTGCTGCATTCACAGATTTCTATTAGAATTAAACAGTATCACGCTTACAACAACTCTATTAGACTCGCAGACCCTTTTGCTCCCGCTCACAAACACTCTACTAGACTCGCACACCCTGCTCCCGCCTATAGAGTTTCGCTCACTTGCAAACACCGCTCCCGCCTATAGAGCTTTGCAAACTCGCACGCTCTGCTCACTGAACTAATTCAAAATAGACAATCTGACACTACCTAATATCTAGGTGGTGATTTACAGATTCTTCGTTTTAGAAAGTAAAATAAAAACAATTAAAACAGTAATTAAGAAAATAAATAAAACAACCCTAATAAAATAAAACAAAAAAAACAAAAACCCCTTTTTTCTTTTTATATGAATAAGGCCGGCCCTATTTTCTTCAGCCCGTCACTTTTGTTTTTCGTTCGTGAAAAAAGAAAATGGCCGCTCCTCTTCTGTTCCTCTTTGCGATTTAGGGCTTCTGTAAATTGTCTTTTCCTCCTTGCGATTCAAATAGGGTTGTGCAAATTGAAGTCGCCACTTGATATGATTCGTTAGTAGGTTTCGTTGCTCTTCGATTTGTTCACGGCTCTTCAATTTGGATTGAGTTCGTTCTGATTCTCTGGTATGTGTTGTTTCCTTTTGCTTTTCTGGTTTTTGGATTGTTCGAACTCGATGATCAAATTTGCCGATCATGATTTTCTTATATAGGGTTCGTAACCCTAGATTTGCGTTCGTATAATTATTTTTGAATTTGTCAACTGATTATTTTGGCCATTGATTTTCGCTTGTATGTTCATGATGATTTCTGACTTCTTCAGATCACTTGAACAACACGGTTGCGAATTTATGTGTTGACCACGGCTTGATTTCGTGATTTGTGATATTTGACTTTGTCAATTTCGTATATTTTCGATTGTTTACACATGAATTTCCTCGTTGCCACTGCAGAAACTACTGCTTCAACTTGTCACTGCATTTGGTTTTGTTGTTGATCTTCATGTGTTGGTTACTAATGCATACATGATCTGTGTACACTCTTTGTTCTTGCATCTTCACCTGGTTGTTCCCTATACTTGTGTTTCTGGTCCGTATCATGATTGAACATAGCATTCATATTGTTGTTGGATACTTAGAACTGTTGACAACAATTCGACTTCGACTTGGTCTTTGGGCATTGCATTACTTCATGTATGCTGAGCTCTGGTCATTTGCACTTGCACACTCCAGCATTCCATTTCACCTCTGACCTGTTGGTTCATTGTGATGTTCATTTTTATTGATGCCTTGTTGACTGTGTTGTTGCATTGTATTCTGGTCAGTGGTGCTTTGAGTCAGTGCTTCACCATACTTGTTGTTGCAGTATTCTGGTCAGTGGTGCTTTGTCTCGACTTTATTGGTGCATTGTTGCTGTAGCTTTTTGAAGCTTGAGTTTCTGGTCTTGATACTTGCAGTTGTATCACTTGATATTCATTCCTGTTGTTTGCAACTGTGTTGCACTTGCTTTTGATGTAGCTGATGGTCTTTGTGGTCACTTGTGCAGTTTGGTCTTGCTGTTTGTCGAGTTGCATTATGTTGGCCGAGCTTTGATCAGTTGCATTGTTCATGTCATGTTCTCTGTTCATTGTTCATTGCACTGTGTTGCATTACAATCATTACAATCTGTTCCCTTCATGTAGCTTGTTCTTTACTGCCTCTATTATGTATGCATTTGCATACTGCTGTTGTTTGAATATTGTTGGATGCCATCTTCATGTAGCCTATGTATCACTGCAGTTTCACATTGCTGCTTGTAGCATTGGTCGAGTCCATTTGCATTCTGCAGTGCTTGTACTGTCCACTGCCATCTGTTGTACTGTTGTTTCATTATCACTGCTCTGTGTTGTCACTTGATCTTGTATTACTGCCCTTGTGTCTGCACTTGTGAACTTTGTTGCATTCATGTCTTCGACTGTTTGATTCACTGTGTCATTGTGCACTTTTGTGCTTTGCCCCATTCACTGTTGCTCTTGAGTTTTTTTTGCTTGCATTGTCACTTGATGTTGCTGCAATCTTCACTTCTGGTTAGCCACTGTTGCATTACTATGTCTTGTGGCATGTTGATGCATTTGCATGTTTGGTTTGCTTCTTTTCTGGTTGGTGTTGCTGTTATGTCGATGGCTAACCTTTGCTAGTTCATTCATGACATGTTGTACTGATTTTGCTTGGTGGTCTTGTACTTGTATACTGCTGGTTTGAGGCTGTGTCATGTTTGAACATAGCATTCCTGTCATGTCGCCTTGTGTTGAATCCAGTTTTACAGCTCGGGTTTGACCTTGTGCTCGTGTCGTGATTTTAAATATATTGCACGTGAGTTGAAACCCGGTTTTTCATTTGGGTTTGACCTGTGCTTGCCTGTCCCTGTAAATCAAACAAGTGTATATATTGGCGTGCACGGCCTTGTGGCATATACAGTAATATACTGTGTATGTCACAAGTTGTTCGTGTATGATGAATTCAAATTTAAATGATGACGAACAACCCAAATAACTGAGGCAAATATTATTTTCAAAAAACCATATTTTATTTTTGAATTGCAAAAATATTTCTTTTTCAATTTTACTGCGTTAGTTTATATTTTTGCAGATTGCTCAGATGCTGGATTCAAACCGGAATGCAGTTGAAGACAAAAATACGAGTGTGAGTGATATGTAGTGAGGTTATCAATGTAAAAATATTTGTGATGTAATCGTGATGTAATCAGAAATGTATATGTATAGTGAGAGCATGAATTTGTACTATTCAAGTTTGTAATAAATATTCGTTTGAATAAAATATTCGTTTGAATTCAAAAAACTGTGTAACTTGTTCTGTTTGAATTCAAAATCAAATTCTGTGTAATTTATTTTATTCAACAGATATTTATTTGACCAAATACATACTATACAAAATATTTGTTTGAATAAAATTTCTGTTTGAATTCAAAATCTGTTTAACTTGTTTTGTTTGAATTCAAATTCAAATTCTGTGAAATTTAATTTTATTCAACAAATATTTATTTAAACTATGAAAAATAAAATAGTACATTACCAAATACATTTATATGAATGTATATATGTTTATTATCATCAAACAAAAATCATATAGCGCAAAGCGCATATTCAACAATCTCCCCCTTTTGATGATAACAAACATATATTTAAGATTTTGAATATATTAAATGTATTTGATAATTTCATTTGCTCCCCCTATTTGAATGCTTCCTTTATATGTGATACTCCCCCTACATATATGCATACAAATAAAAATATGTAAATGAGCCTATATGCAAATTGAAAGTTATTTGACCTTTGCTTGATTCTATTTGACAAAATCTTAACTTTTCTCTCCCCCTTTTGTTATCAGCAAAAGAATAACAGTGTTATAAAAATAGGAATGAAGTGATAGACATGAATCAAACATTTAACTCAATTAAATATAAATATCAAATTTCAATAAAACTCAAACAAAAATCATAATTACCCTTGTCAAATGCATATTCCACTTTCAGAAGTGATGGAGATAGAATCATCAAAAATTCATATAGATATGTCTATTTGTGGTATATTTATTTCTGGAAATTTGAATATCTACTAACCATGCATAACCGTTAGGACTTTTAAATGAGATTAGTAGTATTCCAATTTAATTTAAAAAATGAAATCAAGTATCTTCTAACCACGCATGACCGTGAGGACTTTTAAATGGGATTAGAATCAACTTGTCTATTAAATCAATTATTATTAATATGCGTTCCATACATGCATAACCGTGAGGACTTTTAAATGAGCATGGAAGCACATAATTAAAAATCCAAGTAATTCACCCATGCATGACCGTGAGGACTTTTAAATGAGAGTGAATACTTTGGATATTTATTTTTAATTGCTGAATATAAGAAATTGAAGCACAAATAATTTCCTTTACCGATTTAAAGATATTGAAGAACAAATGATTTCCTTTGTAAACTACCACAAATTTACATATTAAATATGATTTTGATGAGTGATGTTCGATAGAAAGATGATAGAAATAGAAATGGTCATGGAATTATTATCCAACAAAAAGTTTTTATAACTCTTGTTATGAAATTCTAAAGAAATTTTTAATTATACTTTCTCGAGTTATAATATATGATAAATATCAACACTTATCTCTTTTTCAATCACTATTTATCTTTTCGATAATCAAAGGGAGTCAGATTAGTCAAACTTGTCATTTAAAATCAAATTAAAAATTATAAAATCAATTTTTCAAAAATAATTAAGCTGTAAATATGGTCAAACATGATTTCTTGAGGGGAGTTTTATAAGAAAATTTTCTGCTATTTGAAAATTATTTCAAGTGAAAAATATGCAGATATTTTCTTTTAAAAAAAATGCAGCAAATGAATGTTTCAAAAATAATTAATCACGTTACACTTAGTAATTTTTCTATCAACCATATTACCAGTGTAATCCGCATCTGAATTTAAATTTCACTCAATATTCACTTGTTGAATCAAACCATGAGATGTGCACCAAAAATTTCAAAACATCATTCTTTTGAATTTTGAATTTAAGCCGTGTTAACACTCAAAATAAATATCATGATGATAAATTCAGAAACCAGAGGATAAACAATTATTTTCATGAGTAATCAACAGTCAATCAACATCATAATTATTTCAAAAACAATTTCTTAAAATCCTTTTTTTTTCATGAATTTGAAATCGTGCAAATTTATAAGCAGTGATCAAAATGTCAGAACCAATATATCTACGTGTAGCATGAGTAACCAGCATTTGACTGAACAAATTTATATAAATTAGTTCAAAAATTTAAAATCTGGTTGGTCATCAATTAAGCACAAATTAATGTCATAAATAAGAACAAGTCAAAAAATCATATCAATTAAGTCCGAATTAGTCAACCATCATAATTACTCCAAGTAATTCTATTTAAAGATGGTTAGTCATTATTTTAAAAAATCATCTTTTGTTCATCTCAATATTGGCTGAATTAATTCAAAATACGGTGCAGATTATCACAATTAATATATCGTTTAAAACATACCATACATGTTTTACCTTTACGATATTTTTCGTTGTTGTCCGTTGTGATTCTGTCACGTTTGAACTAGGCTAAGGAACTTTGCTTTGTCGCCTGTTGTGTTTCTGGAACAGCCAAAATCCAGAGAACACTGTTGTTGTTCCTTAGCCTGCCACCACACCTACACGATAAAAGATTTGTGTGACCTATTTGTTTTTATAGGTCCATTGTTGTTAGTGGCAGAATATGAAAAATATGTTTTTGGAGACTCAAAACTGTTTATATATGTTCCTTTTGGCACCCAAATTTGTTTGACTTTCAAAGATTTTATATTTGTGCCTTTTGGAACCCAAATTGGTATAGCTTTCACGTGATTGGGTCTATACCAACAATTATTTCGATTATGTCCAAATTCTCTACACAACGTGCTCATTAAATTGACTTGATTAAATTTTGTGTTCCTATGACTATGATTTTCAACATGATTTCCAATTATTTCAGATCGAGCAGCACTTTTACCATTATCATCATCTTGTGATTTTCCAAAACCTAGTCCTTTTCTATTGTTAGCAAAAATTTGATTTCCCAATAGCATGTTGAAATATTTTTCGCCTCTTGAAAAGTTATTCAAGGATTTCTCAAGATTTTGGACTTTGGTTTTTAATGTTGAATTTTCAGTGACAAGTGAGGTGCATCGATTAATAAAATCCTTTCTCCTAGTGTCGATGGTTTCCTTAAGATTCAAGTTTTCATTTTCAAGACTTTCAAAGTTATTCCTCAGTTTTGATAATTCTGAATCTAAAATCTTACATAATTTACATTCCAGGTTTTGAATATTTTCAAGATCAGTTTTTAACCTAAAATTTTCACGAGCAAATTCTCTCCTATCAGATTTCAGTTTTTCAATTTTAGATTCAAGAGTATCCACTACCTTAGTAAGATCAGAACACATAAAAACAAGTTCTTTATAAGAAAACTCACCTGCCTCACTAGATTCGTCGGAGGTTGCTTCTGATTCTGATTTTGCCATGCAACACAAGTTAGCCTCCTCTGGGCTGCTATCCGAAGCTTCCTCTCCTTCTTCATCATCCCAAGTCGCTGCAAATACCTTCTTCGCCTTTTTCTTTTCTTTGTTGTTTTTGAGAAGTGGGCATTTTGGTTTGATGTGGCCAGGCTTGTTGCAGTTATAACATATCAGTTCATTATCAGAATTTTCGGAATCTTTTGACCTATTGCTCTTTGTTTTCTTCTTGCGTGGCTTGAATCTAGACCATCTTCTAAGATTATTGACAGCCATTGCAAGCTCTTCAATTGGATCTTCTTCATCGCTTTCTTCTTTACTTTTTAAAGCAATCATCTTCTTCTTTGGTTCGGAGTTGTTGCGTTCTTCCTTTGCTTTTAACTCAAGCTCATATGTCATCAGGTTGCCAATCAACTCCTCCATGCTTAGTTTACTCAGATCTTTTGATTCTTGGATTGCTGTGACTTTTGCCTCAAAGTTCATTGGTAAAACTCGTAGTATCTTCCGCACAAGCTCTACCTCAGTGAATACCTTCCCAAGCGCTCTAGCATTGTATACCAAGGTTGAAAAGCGTCCAAACATATCCTTTATGCTCTCGTCTTTGTCCATCACAAAGTTTTCGTATTCATTGCTGAATAGGGCTAGCCGAGACTCCTTGACTTGAGAAGTTCCTTCGTGTGTCACCTCCAAAGTATGCCATATTTCCTGTGCTGTTGTACAATGAGAAATTCTATTAAATTCATTTTTATCAAGAGCACATATCAAAGCATTCATGGCTTTAGCATTTGTCGTTTTCAATTTCTTATCGTTTGCATCCCACATATCCTTAGGTTTAGGAATCTCAGTACCACCAACGATTATAGTGGGAGGTTTATAGCCAGTTTCAATAATATCCCAAACATCATAATCAACGGAACTAAGATAAATACTCATCCTAACTTTCCAATAAGCATAATCGTTCCCGTTAAACATGGGTGGCCTAGCAATAGATTGTCCCTCAGAAAAAGCATTATTTTGTAGACTCATGACTCTAGAGTTAAAAATATATACCGGGCTCTGATACCACTTGTAGGATCTAGATTAACCCTAGAGGGGGGGTGAATAGGGTTATAGCAAATTTTCTTGATTTAAAACTCAGAAATAAACTGCAGAAATAAATATGCTGAAAAGTAAATCACACACAAAATTTACCCAGCTTCGGCAACCCCTGCCTACTGCTGCATTCACAGATTTCTATTAGAATTAAACAGTATCACGCTTACAACAACTCTATTAGACTCGCAGACCCTTTTGCTCCCGCTCACAAACACTCTACTAGACTCGCACACCCTGCTCCCGCCTATAGAGTTTCGCTCACACGCAAACACTGCTCCCGCCTATAGAGCTTTGCAAACTCGCACGCTCTGCTCACTGAACTAATTCAAAATAGACAATCTGACACTACCTAATATCTAGGTGGTGATTTACAGATTCTTCGTTTTAGAAAGTAAAATAAAAACAATTAAAACAGTAATTAAGAAAATAAATAAAACAACCCTAATAAAATAAAACAAAAAAAACAAAAACCCCTTTTTTTCTTTTTATATGAATAAGGCCGGCCCTATTTTCTTCAGCCCGTCACTTTTGTTTTTCGTTCGTGAAAAAAGAAAATGGCCGCTCCTCTTCTGTTCCTCTTTGCGATTTAGGGCTTCTGTAAATTGTCTTTTCCTCCTTGCGATTCAAACAAGGTTGTGCAAATTGAAGTCGCCACTTGATATGATTCGTTAGTAGGTTTCGTTGCTCTTCGATTTGTTCACGGCTCTTCAATTTGGATTGAGTTCGTTCTGATTCTCTGGTATGTGTTGTTTCCTTTTGCTTTTCTGGTTTTTGGATTGTTCGAACTCGATGATCAAATTTGCCGATGATGATTTTCTTATATAGGGTTCGTAACCCTAGATTTGCGTTCGTATAATTATTTTTGAATTTGTCAACTGATTATTTTGGCCATTGATTTTCGCTTGTATGTTCATGATGATTTCTGACTTCTTCAGATCACTTGAACAACACGGTTGCGAATTTATGTGTTGACCACGGCTTGATTTCGTGATTTGTGATATTTGACTTTGTCAATTTCGTATATTTTCGATTGTTTACACATGAATTTCCTCGTTGCCACTGCAGAAACTACTGCTTCAACTTGTCACTGCATTTGGTTTTGTTGTTGATCTTCATGTGTTGGTTACTAATGCATACATGATCTGTGTACACTCTTTGTTCTTGCATCTTCACCTGGTTGTTCCCTATACTTGTGTTTCTGGTCCGTATCATGATTGAACATAGCATTCATATTGTTGTTGGATACTTAGAACTGTTGACAACAATTCGACTTCGACTTGGTCTTTGGGCATTGCATTACTTCATGTATGCTGAGCTCTGGTCATTTGCACTTGCACACTCCAGCATTCCATTTCACCTCTGACCTGTTGGTTCATTGTGATGTTCATTTTTATTGATGCCTTGTTGACTGTGTTGTTGCATTGTATTCTGGTTAGTGGTGCTTTGAGTCAGTGCTTCACCATACTTGTTGTTGCAGTATTCTGGTCAGTGGTGCTTTGTCTCGACTTTATTGGTGCATTGTTGCTGTAGCTTTTTGAAGCTTGAGTTTCTGGTCTTGATACTTGCAGTTGTATCACTTGATATTCATTCCTGTTGTTTGCAACTGTGTTGCACTTGCTTTTGATGTAGCTGATGGTCTTTGTGGTCACTTGTGCAGTTTGGTCTTGCTGTTTGTCGAGTTGCATTATGTTGGCCGAGCTTTGATCAGTTGCATTGTTCATGTCATGTTCTCTGTTCATTGTTCATTGCACTGTGTTGCATTACAATCATTACAATCTGTTCCCTTCATGTAGCTTGTTCTTTACTGCCTCTATTATGTATGCATTTGCATACTGCTGTTGTTTGAATATTGTTGGATGCCATCTTCATGTAGCCTATGTATCACTGCAGTTTCACATTGCTGCTTGTAGCATTGGTCGAGTCCATTTGCATTCTGCAGTGCTTGTACTGTCCACTGCCATCTGTTGTACTGTTGTTTCATTATCACTGCTCTGTGTTGTCACTTGATCTTGTATTACTGCCCTTGTGTCTGCACTTGTGAACTTTGTTGCATTCATGTCTTCGACTGTTTGATTCACTGTGTCATTGTGCACTTTTGTGCTTTGCCCCATTCACTGTTGCTCTTGAGTTTTTTTTGCTTGCATTGTCACTTGATGTTGCTGCAATCTTCACTTCTGGTTAGCCACTGTTGCATTACTATGTCTTGTGGCATGTTGATGCATTTGCATGTTTGGTTTGCTTCTTTTCTGGTTGGTGTTGCTGTTATGTCGATGGCTAACCTTTGCTAGTTCATTCATGACATGTTGTACTGATTTTGCTTGGTGGTCTTGTACTTGTATACTGCTGGTTTGAGGCTGTGTCATGTTTGAACATAGCATTCCTGTCATGTCGCCTTGTGTTGAATCCAGTTTTACAGCTCGGGTTTGACCTTGTGCTCGTGTCGTGATTTTAAATATATTGCACGTGAGTTGAAACCCGGTTTTTCATTTGGGTTTGACCTGTGCTTGCCTGTCCCTGTAAATCAAACAAGTGTATATATTGGCGTGCACAGCCTTGTGGCATATACAGTAATATACTGTGTATGTCATAAGTTGTTCGTGTATGATGAATTCAAATTTAAATGATGACGAACAACCCAAATAACTGAGGCAAATATTATTTTCAAAAAACCATATTTTATTTTTGAATTGCAAAAATATTTCTTTTTCAATTTTACTGCGTTAGTTTATATTTTTGCAGATTGCTCAGATGCTGGATTCAAACCGGAATGCAGTTGAAGACAAAAATACGAGTGTGAGTGATATGTAGTGAGGTTATCAATGTAAAAATATTTGTGATGTAATCAGAAATGTATATGTATAGTGAGAGCATGAATTTGTACTATTCAAGTTTGTAATAAATATTCGTTTGAATAAAATATTCGTTTGAATTCAAAAAACTGTGTAACTTGTTCTGTTTGAATTCAAATTCAAATTCTGTGTAATTTATTTTATTCAACAGATATTTATTTAACCAAATACATACTATACAAAATATTTGTTTGAATAAAATTTCTGTTTGAATTCAAAATCTGTTTAACTTGTTTTTTTTGAATTCAAATTCAAATTCTGTGAAATTTAATTTTATTCAACAAATATTTATTTAAACTATGAAAAATAAAATAGTACATTACCAAATACATTTATATGAATGTATATATGTTTATTATCATCAAACAAAAATCATATAGCGCAAAGCGCATATTCAACACAAACTGGTAAACCAGCCTTAGCCTTAGAAAGTAGAAAGTTAGAGAGCGGAGAGAAGAAGAAGAAGATCCCATTTCTGAACTCCCACACGATGTATTTATAGACACGCCCAGGCAGTTGTTAGGCTTTCTCAATAACCCGGGACCATCAAGGTTGAACGGTCGATGCCGAACGACCCATCACGCCGAACGACCCATCACGACGAACGACCCATCACGCCGAACGACCCAACACGCCGAACGACCCAACAAGCCGAACGACCCATCACGCCGAACGACCCATCACGCCGAACGACCCATCACGCCGAACGACCCATCACTCCGAACGACCCATCATGCCGAACGACCCAACATGCCGAACAACCCATCATGCTGAACGACCCATCATGCCGAACGACCCATCATCCATTAAACCGAATCCAACATATTTCAGCCTCGATAGTCATGAAGTCGTTTTAGTTAACTCCGCCTGTCCGTAGCCTGGTAAAAAGGTGGGTTAACACTTGCCACCCAAAACTTGTCTTGCTGTTGGAAGGTGTGTTTTCAGTAGCCTCAAATCCGATGTCCAAAGTCCATGTCCCTTTCGTAACCATATTTTCAAATCCATGACCTCTCCGAGTTTATCCTTGAATTTTTAAACCTCGTTGGGTCGTGTTATCCTGTTCCAGCCTCGGCACTCCGGCCAAGGACTTTGATATTCACCGGCCCCAGCACTCTGGCCTACGACTTTTTCATTCACCGGCCTCGGCATTCCGGCCAAGGACTTTGATATTCACCGGCCTCGACACTCCGGCCAAGGATTTTTATATTCACTGGCCTCGGCACTCCGGCCAAGGACTTTTTCATTGACCGTCCTCGGCACTCCGACCAAAGACTTTGATATTCACCGGCCTCGGCACTCCGACCAAGGACTTTTTCATTCACCGGCCTCGACATTTCGGCCAAGGACTTTGATATTCACCGACCTTGGCACTCCGGCCAAGGACTTTGATCTTCACCGGCCTCGGCACTCCGGCCAAGGACTTTGATATTCTGGCCGAGTCCATTCCATCGCTCTTCGGCGAAGGGACTTGTAGCTCACGATCGCTGCCCCGTCTCTCCGATCCGGACAGTAATCGCTAATCCTGAATTGTTTTAATACGGTGATCCAAATCCAATTAGAAAACCAGAAATCCAATTCAAAAATCAAACATCCAAACCAAAATAGAAAACCAAAAAACCAACCAAATCGGGAGCTCAATCCAAACTCCAAAACCATACCAAAGAAAAGTAAATGTCCAAAGTACGAAAGAGAAAACCAAAGTTTGCAGAAAAATAGAAAGAAAGTAGGATTTCATAGATCCAAGTAGTACGGTTTTTCATCATCTTAGAGCACGCCTAGGGATCATCCTCGATCCCATACGTGTGTAAGTGACCTAGCCGCATTACTTTGAGTTCTATTACTTATTCAAAACCATAAACCTGTTTAGCTGATAATGAGCTGACATTGTCCAGTCCAGTGCCATCTCCGTTCGAGGTAGGTGGTGGTCGCTCCTATCCCATTACCATAGCTCGATTCCTGACATATTGTTGTAGATGACCATTCCTTACATGCTGCTCAATGATATCCCTCAAATGCCTCCAGTCATTTGTGTTGTGCCCATCCAGCTCATGGAATAGGCAAAGCTTCCCCGATGCCCGCTCGTATTCAGAAGGCTCTCTCTTTGCCGGCCTGCGATATTGGAGTCGCCCCCGAGTGTCCAAGTAAATCCTTTCTAGAGTCTCATTTAAATTCGTGTAAGAAGAAAACATTGATTCCCTTCGAGGCCTCTTCGAAGTGCCACCGTTGCCATTTGTTCTCTTTTTTCCTTTATCGTCTTTACTCGGATCCTCCCAGGATGGACCTGCACCCTTCACTGCATAAGCCTCAGCCTCTCTCCCCCCTCTCTCAACATTCACATCCTCTTTTCTCGGGAACCTTTCTGCCTCATGGTAGAACTCCCCAAGGTCCCTTGGTGGGTCTCATTCCAATGATATCTTAAAATTCGAATTATCTACGATTCCTGAGACGCCGCCATCAAAACCATTGACGGATCGGGTCGATCCACTGAGGCTACTTCTGCGTTAAATCTGGTTAAGAAGTTCCTGAGTGACTCTCCCTTCCATTGCTTCATCGATGTCAATGTCATTACGTTCTTGGGTCTGACTATATTGACCCGAAACTGTCTTATAAAATTTTCAATCAGCTCCATCCATGTGCCGATAGAACCACTCTCCAACTGTCTGAACCACATAGCTACGATATCCGTCAAAAACAATGGAAAGCATCGAGCCATGACCTCGTCCAATGCCCCCGGTACCTTCATATGCCTCATGTACCTTGTTTGGTGAACGGTTGGGATCTGTTCTCCCATCATACATATCCAACATTGGTAGCTTAAAGTCCAGTGGATTCCTAGCTCGCTTAATTGTAGGAGTAAAGGGACCCCTATTCACATCCTCCAAGTCTCTATTTACCAATCCACCTCTCATAGCCCTTTTGACCATTTATGCTAATTTGTCGTTGTCGCCGAGCTGTAATCCTTGTCTGTTGCCTCTGGTCTGCCCTCCGAGTTCATGAGGAAATTCAGGCACATACTTCTCATCTCATACTCCTGCACTCCTATTAGTCTTGGGTTGCACAGCATCATCTGATATCCCTCCTTGGATTAGTCCAGCATTTCCTGGTGGTATGCCCCCGAGTCTAGGTCCATCTAGATTATTAGCCGTCTGCTGATTGGGGGCTGCCCCATGTTGGGCCATTCCCTCTGCTTTCTGGTTGAGTGCTTCTGATCCAGCCCCACGGATCTGAGCTCCTCCATTTCCTGCTTGTGAAAATTGCCTAAGAAGAGCCTGCATCATCTCCTCTTGTCTTTTCAACATCGCTTCCATCTCATCTCTAATGATGTAGATGGATGCTTGACCTGCTCCCGCTCCAGAGGAAGCCTCTTGACTTCCCTCCTGATTACTCCTTTCTATCACTTACTTCCTTGCTGATGGTCTAGCCATTGCTCCTTACAATCCAAGTTTATAACCCCATAATTCCTGAGTGCTTACCCTCTCAGTGAAAGCACCAAAGTGTTTTCCTTCTCTATGAAAGCACCAAAATGTTGGTGCCAAAATTGGTCGCTAACACCCAAATGTAGATAAAAGAACCAACTAGCAGTCACAGATAACAGATAGAGTGTATGTAGAGAGTAATAATGTGAAGAACAGTCAAAATTAAAGTAAAAGCAATAAAGAACAACAGATTTTATAGTGGTTCGGCTAACTCCGGCCTACGTCCACTCCAATAATTTCTTTTTATTACTGTAACAATCGAATACAGTTACAAAGTCGTAAACCAGCCTTAGCCTTAGAAAGTAGAAAGTTAGAGAGCAGAGAGAAGAAGAAGAAGATCCCCTTCCTGAACTCCCACACGCTGTATTTATAGACATGCCCAGGTAGTTGTTGGGCTTTCTAAACAACCTGGGCCCATCAAGGCCGAAGGCCTATGCCGAACGACCCAACATGCCGAACGACCCAACATGCCAAACGGTCCATCACGTCGAGCGACCCAACATGCCGAACGACCCATCATGTCGAACGACCCAACATGCCGAGTGACCCATCACGCCGAACGACCCATCATGCCGAACAATCCATCACGCCGAACGACCCAACATGCCGAACGACCCATCATGCCGAACAACCCATCATGCCGAACGACCCATCAACCATTAAACCGAATCCATCATATTTCAGCTTGATAGTCGTGAATTCATTTTAGTTAACTCCGCATGTCCGTAGCCTGGTAAAAAGGTGGGTTAACAACAATCCCTTAGCACATATACCCGAGTCCTTTACTTGCTCTATCTAGTTTCCATTATTCTCGAGGGACCATTCCATATTCCTCTATTCCATTACAGAACCATTCTTACATTCTATCCATAAGTCACCCTGCCAAGAACCTGCCTTTTATATACAAACATTCTCATGATTCCTTTTAACATTGAGCCTCCATTATCAAAATCTAACTCCATTCTCGATCAATTTACCATCACTAAAGTTCCAAAGCTATCATCATACTACTACATTTCCCTTAAACCCCAAGTAAACTAACAAACACCTTCAGCATGATCTGTAAGGCCTCTACTCGCCCTTCTTGAAGTACCACCCCGATCCTACCAAACCAGATCTCTCGGTACCGACTGGTCCTCTCAGTACCGAGAGGTGTACTTAGCCAATTTTGGCTAACTTTCTTATTCTTCTTTAAATGTTCCATCTTCTAAGTACTTGGACCCCGACCACTCCTTTTAAAACCTCTCGGCATCAACTTCAAACCTCTTAGTGCTAATTCCAAAAGCTCTTGTTCAAACCTCTTAGTGCTAATTCCAAAAGCTCTTGTTCCCATGCCCTCCAAATCTCATGGTAACAAGTCCAATCTTATTCCTGCACTAGGTCTTCACCCCTTACTCCTAGCCTTGACCTGAAGAACCAATACCCACCGAGACAATTTTTGCTAAAAAGACCTCTCGATACCGACTCCTTCCCTTTTCTTTCATTTTGATGCGACTTAAATCCTAAGCTCCCTCAATGCTCTAGAGCCCCTCCTCCAAGTTTCATCTGATTCAGACCATTTTAACCGTTAATTTGCCAATTCGACCATCTATTTCCTAACTACCTAAAAGTATGAGCAAACCATATCAAAGCACAACATGCAAATACAGAATGTTATACATATGCATCCATTTATACATGTAATGCATAATAATATGATAATCAAGCAAATCCTAATCTTGATCTAACTTTACAATAGCATACGAATAAGAACAAAAGGAGCCACAAAACCATTTAAAAACCACTTTAAAACCTTTAAATTTCGGCCGTATATATATATATATATATATATTTATTTGGACGTGTTTGAAGGTAGATAATGTTTTAGGATCAAAATCATGTTAAAATTCCAATTTTCACTATATATACATGCATAGCATAGTGAGAGATAAAGAACTGCTCGTCAAATACCTAAAATACCAATTCCTCCCCTTGGATCTGAAGTTGACAACAAGGAAGAGGAATGAAAATTAGTCAAAATGATAGTATAAAGCTTCTCTATGCGAAACACTTTTTTATTGATGATTTGGCTAAGAATAGTAAAGAAAAGGTAGGCTTTTTGATGAAATTATGGTTAATAGTGGTTTAGTGCTATTTTGGAGAAGATGGAAATGACTTAGATCAGTTTCTACAGCCTCACCTTAGCACAATGTTCGAGGTGGGTTAGTGGTCATAAGCATGGGCTTAGTTAATTACCCACTAGTATAGGTTAGCAGCACCAAAATTTAAAACAGCTATAACTTTCAAATGTAAATCCATTTTTCTATTTTGACCACTCTACGGAATGAGAAACCATCATCTTGAAGTAATAGAAGTGGTTTGAGATCCTAAGTTGGCTCCTTTCAAAGTTATTGTCCAAACAAGATTTCCAGAGTCAATATTGTCATATAGAATTTCGGCAAAAATAATAGATATGGAAAATGACCCTAGAGTTGGTTCCCATAATCTTAGGGTCATGCGACCTCATATTAATAAAATAAAAATATTTTATGATCCCCCGATATGAAAAATATGGGTCGTTATACTCCAACTACAACATCTCTCTATACTAGTAATGGAAATAGTTTAATATCAGAGAATAATGAAATACAATTGTAGATAAATTTTCATCTCCTTCTCACCATCGCGCCTTCTAGCCACCGTTCTTCCTCTCCATTGACCTATTAGAGTATAATTAAGAAGGAAAAATAATAATAAAGGGGGTCAGACACATGTCTAGTGAGTGATACAATCATGTAAGTGTATAACATTAATAAGGCAGTAGAACAAAACTTATGCCCGAGAACCAAGCCTCAACCCATGTTCCTGCACCCGCCGAGTTAGGTAAACGTGATATGATACTATAGGGGCATCAAATGCTAAAGTATCACTAAAATCTATCCTATGTCTAATCATATGCACACTATTGAGCTTACAATCCCAACTCGTATGGCAAAACAACCTCAACACGATCATGCTCGAATTCCCAACTCATCATCACCGAAACATATATAGATAATTCACCCAACGTCCAACTCGCATGCTAAAATTGACTGCGATACGATTGAGCCTAAAGACCCAACTTGCCACTACCACAAATGTATGCATGCAACCAAGCCTAAAGTCACATCTTGTATGCCAAAATTGATGGCAATACAATTAAGCCCAAAGCCCCAACTTTCCATCACCAAAATGCATGCACACGGTCGAGCTCAATGTCTTAGCTCATATGATGAAAATAATTGCGATATGATTGATCCCAAAGTCTTAAATCACTATCATCGAAAACGCACTTGACTATAATGGTCAAGATTATGCTATTTATTTGTATAACAGTTTGCAACACTATTGGAATCAATCTTAAAACCCTGAATCACCCCACTATTTGTAAAGCTACTAGATCAAGCCTTTACCTATCGTCGCTTAATGCCACCGGTAAAACCGAGGTCCAGTTTCCCCATACGTGTACTAATTCACCCTTGTAGAACCCCTAAATGACGAATTTAATATAGCAAGTGATCTTTCTAAAGTGTCTCAAAACATAGCGAATAATATACCAAAATGTTTCTTATCTTGCCACAATCCTGATGCCGTTAACCGTGTGTGAAATGAAAGTCGTATGTGAGAGATACAAATATTTAAAATGGAAGGGTATCATTGTAGTAATTTATAATTTAATTATTTTTTATATCTTTATAAATTTATTTTTTGCATGATCAACAACGATCATGAATTTCCGCAACCCATTTATCGAATAACTTTGACCAACGCCAACGATGAAACCATGCCTCCCTTGCTCTTATCTGACACCACCATTGCAATCTCCACTACAAGCTACCTACATCACTGGGTTTTGGCCCACTTAGGTGCACCGAAAATCAACACCACTTTATGGTCGAATTATGGCAATCTCCAGCCACATGCAACCGATCAAACAACAATATAGCAACTTGCTCGACCTTGTCTCCACATTCTGTCCTTCAATCATCGTACATCGTCGTTTCACTATTGGTTGAAATGAAATGTTCTTCTTTATTGAACCTCTAGCACGTTTTCTAATCAATCCATACACGCAAATGACAAAAGGACACCGATTGTGGATTTGTGTCGTTGAGAAGTATAATTATGATGTATAATGTACCAAATTTGAAACACTTTTATATTTCACACTTTTTAACTAGAGAGATCAACTTTGGCATATTGTAATTGAAAAAAATTCACCTTTTTAACCATTCATCCATGGCATACTTCATCTAAATTATATATATGGACACACACACACTTATATACAACTTTTTTATTTCCAATTAAATCATTTATACCAAAGGACTGTGTCCGAGAAGGTTCGAATCCCAGCGCCATAACCATCAGTGGGAGTTTCAACGTTACGCATCCGTGCGCGACTACTAAATAAAAGCGGGGTAGACACACGGCGTGTGGTTTACTTAAGTGGGTATCAATGAATACCATGATCTTAAGGTTCCCATGATCTCAAAAAAAAATTAAATCATTTATTATATGGTTTAAGATTATAAGGTGTGAAGTACTATGTCTTATCAATATACACACAAATTTAAAGATTCTCACTCATCGATTAGCCATGCATCCTCTCTAATTTGTTGTCGATCATCCTTCTCCTTTGTAGTCCATCATTTCACATCTTCGAAACTCTAAATTTCCCAATAGCATAGACTTATTTTCATAGTTCTCTTTGCGTTGACTAATTTCAAATATTGATATGTTTAATGCAGATTTAATTTAGAGGATTGATGAAGAAGACGACGAAGATTAGTAATAAGGCATTTAGATTAAAACCGGATTAGAAAATAGGGTTTGTTTTTCTACTTATAGGCGGAAAATAACACATATTTATCCTAAACTCCTAAACTAAATATGTTATAAAAATATCACTGGTTTGACTTTTTCCTGTTTCTAGTCTATTTAACCAAAATCAATGAGTTATAAATATTATCTAACAGTAAACAGCCATCCTAGGCACAATGGAATAGGTCTAAAAGCCTAATTCTAGCTCCTGTAAAATTTACTATTTTTTCCTTTATGTAAAATTATTATTTTACCTTTTTAATTTAATTATTCAACTGTGTAAAACTACATGGTGTTACAGTATCCTAAATAGAGGATTCTAATAAACCTGACAAATTATTTGAGTGGGATGCCTTTTGGATTAACTACCACTCCAGCTTACTTTGTTGATTTGATGAGTATGGTCTTTTGGGGGTGGCCAAATTAGTTTGTAATTGTTATTGTTTTCTATAATCCCCTACTTTCCTTAAGCGAAGAGGGGCACAAACTTTATTAGACAGAAGTATTGGATGTTTTGAGATAGCAACTCAGGGTGAAATATCAAATGTCACATTTGGATAAAGGAGCGGTCCGCTTTCTTGACATCTTTCAAAGGATAGACTGGTAGTAGATTAAGGGAAGGTAGCGATTGCAAAAGTTTTGAAGATATGAAAGAAATTTTGGATGTCCGTAGCTTTTTTGGTCTGGTTGGGTTTTACCGTAAGTTCATTTAGGACTTTGCAAGATCTCAACACCTTTGACTCACCTTACTAAGAAAATTTTGTTTTTGTATGGAGTATAGAGTATGTGTACACGTCTGTTAAGTTGAAGGAGTTGTTGAATAACATGTTAGTTCTGTCTTTTCCAGAAGCTACCAAACCTTTTGCCATTTACACTTATGCTTATGGTACCGAGCTTGGTGTTATCTTGATGTAAGAAAGGAAGGCTGTTGAATATGCTGTTGGGTGGCTTAGGACTCACGAGAGGAATTACATGGCCCATGATCTTGAGTTTGCAACCATTGTATTTGCATTGAAGTCTTAGATACACTGTTTTATGAGAGTAGTACAAGCTATTTACAGATTATAAGTCCCTTAAGTACTTGTTCTCTTAGGACTTGAATCTTAGATAGCAAAAGGTTGACGGAATTTTTATCATCGCATGATTTTGGGATTTCATATACCTAAGGAAATATAATGTGGTTTCCAATTCTCTAAGTTGGATACATGTTGTGTTGAGTTCTATGTTGTTGGAATGGAAGTTGAGTTTATTTCTTGGTTTGATTCGGATCCTCATTAGAATAAATGCCTTAAGTATTAGCAGCAAAGGAGGTCAAGCCTGCATCGATGGATCATATTAGGTTAAGGTAAGGGAAGGATCCATCTTTTGTTACCATCTTAGATCAGTTGGGAATAGGTGAGCAGTTAATCCATTTGGATCGTTACTTCGTAAATCAAAAGAGATGGTTGTGACATGACGGAAGTATGTGTGTACTCGAAGTTAAAGAATTGATCGAGGAAGTTCTAGGTAAATGCTACCATTCAAAGATTACCATTTAGCCCATTGTAGATAAAATTGTAGGGATACAAAGCGAGTTTTCTATTTGGCCTGAAATGAAGAAGTAAGTGGTGGAGTATGTAGTAAGCAGTGGAGTATGTAGTAAGATGTTGAATGCGTCAACGCGTCAAGGTAGAGTAGAAGAAGCTAAGTGGCTTGTTAGTCTTATTAGATGTTCCTCAATGGAAATAGGAAAGATAATTATGGAATAATGGATAGATTACCTAGAAGCAGGAGAGTTAATGAAAGTAACCAGATTATCGTGGATTGTCTCACCAAGGGCCTACACTTCATACCAGTGAAAAGCATAAGGACATCGGCATATCGGTTACATGTATATAAGGGAACTTATGGGAATTCATTTGATTGCATGGAGCACCAGCGATTATTTTTAGTGACTAGGACCAAATTTTCACAAGTGAGTTTTAGAAGGGTCTATAGGGTGCGTTAGAGATGGAGTGGAATCTAAGTACAGTCTATCCTCCATAGAAAAATGGGCGAATGGAATGGGCGAATGGAATATTGGAAGATTTGTTGAGAGTTGTATATTGGATTTTGGTGGAGTTAGGGAAGATCGCTTACCAATTGTGGAGTTTGCTTATAATAAAACTATGAGTCTAGCATAGGAATGGAACCATTTGAAGCGTTGTACAAGCAGCCATCTAAGTCACCATCATGCTAGTGGGAAGCTACTAATAAAATTATATCTGAACCTGATATGATTCGAGATACTTCGTAGAAAGTGGAGTTGATAAGAGTAAGGATGAAGGCTGCACAGAATAGATGAATGTTGTACACTAATAGAAGACTTATGAAGATGGATTCGATGTGGAGGATATGGTTTTGCAAAGGTCTCACCATTGATTTGTGTTGTGGGGTTTGGAAATTCAGGGAAGTTAACCCCAATTAGACCATTTCAGATGTTCGAGCAGGTTGGGAGTTTAGGTTATACAGTAGTACTTCCAAGAAAGATGCAGTAATACAAAGTGCATTTCATGCATCACATTTAAGAAAATGTGTACATGATTCAGCTACTGTAGTTAAACCTGGTCAGTTGTAAGATGTTGAAGTGGATCTTGAGCCTATTTTTGTGACGAGCACCCTCTACTTCCAATATGCCAACACCATAAATAGTGTGTTACAATGATATTCGGTCGATGTAGAGTAACACTCAAGGTGAAATAACAGAAACCTAAAGCAGAATTTATTATATATCTCATAGTGCATATGATAAAATATAATAAACATATAAATATAAAAAAGGTGAGACACACACACACACACACACATATATATATATATATAACTATCTGAAAGAAACATAATCAAAGTGCGGTAGGTTCATCATAATTATTCAAAGAAAGTAGCAAATGAATTTATACATCAAAGTCCAAATATCTATCTCTAAAAGAAATAGATAAATCTGAATAGCTCTACAATATTGCATAGTGGAAATAGTAATAATAGCTCCCAACTGTAGACATATGAAAGCGTTAGCCACCTGTTCATCCTCCTCATAGGTCCATGCGCTATCCCATAACTTCTACCTCTAATCTGCTCAATTAAGAGTGCCTAAGATGAAAAAAGCAAAGAAAATAACGTTGGGTCAGACAATAGTATGGTACGAGCAATCTATAGTCTCAAACGATATAAAAACTGATATAATAAGGTGGAATACAAGGTATGGATAATCATGTTTGATCTGTCCCTACATCCAACATATTTGCACATAACATAATATATTATATATTATCACCATAAGGGGTACTACACTAAGAATGTTAGAGTTTGTCAGGGTATCTAACATGGTAACACCTGTGTCACATAACATCTATTTTGATCACATAGCAGTCAAAGCAAACAAGGTAATCACAACACATAGAATACCCAAAGATCACACATTACATCTTCGACTAAGATTTTGTTAGATAACTACTCATATGACCCACACATGTGGTCAATGACTACTCAATTTCGCATATACTCAATGCTCAAACTCATGCCACACATAGATGGCTAGGAACCAAACACATGTAGACGTCCAACCACATGGTTACACATAGATTACCTAGGGTACACAGATAGTATCCTGTGCGAGCATCTTTGCATGTTCCTACATACGAGCACAACTTCATACGCATAGTTATCTAAGGATACTTTAGCACTAACACGGTTAGTATAACACGCCGTACGTCCTACTTTAACATCTCACATCGCTACACGTGCCTCCTCAGATCATCCTTAAGTCCTATGAACACTCTCCACTTGAAATGCTCGATCAAAACAACTCACACCATCGAGTTGTCGAAGCACGAATCACCACACATAGTTCCTAAAATTCTCTACGGTAAGATTCGAGGGATCACATCAATTCTCTAAGGTACAACCCAAAGCAAGATAAAGAAATCCATATGTTTTCACTTCGATTTTATCTCTACATCTACTCATTAAAACAATTTGCGACCAAGCACATAGGCTCCCTATATTGCCTTAACTACTCCACATCGATCATAGCCCCTATTAGGAGACGGTGATTATTCAATATTGAATAGTCACCTTGGACACTTGGCTAAAATTTAGCATTCTCGTGCCATCCCATAAGCCATCTCAAACATTCCCTAAAGCTATCTCACCGTTTCCCCTAACCACTTTACCATTTTCTTATATTTGCATCACATTTGCCCAAGATTCCTATGGATCGTTGCTTTGGCTATAACTCAAATATCATGGACCCAAACTTCGAGTGATTGATCATGGAAGCTACAGTCAATCTCCAAGCACATCAGATCGATCACACTTCCACATGACCATTTTGGATTCACATTTAACGACCGATTGGTGGTGTCCTATTTGCCTACAATTTTACTCATGTGGACCAGTGTCGTCTTTGTCTATGTCTCACGTATGCCTCTAATCCACTTCCCAACCCTTAAAGACTTTCAAGCCTTTTCACTTAGCCACTCTTCGTTCTTTTAGTGCCAAATAATAGGGTCGGTCAGTGTGGATCGATGCGCATTTGCCAAAATTTTGCCTATGTCATTTTGGCTCATTTTTGCATCGGTCATCACTCCATCTTCCACTTCGACCTGAATGCAAACTTCAAACTCTATCGATACACCTTTAGTTTTTCTAGTGCTTGTCCATACTTAGAAATACACATCAATACACCATATCCTACACTAAGCAAACAACATATAAAGAAACAATCAAACTCCAATACATCCATATAATACAAGCATCATATCAAATAATCACCAGATTTAACATCTATATGATATAACAATGCATGGAACTCATATCAGATCAATATAAAATGAGAAATGTAACTCGCTATTCAAACAACTATTTAGGGCTCTTATAGCCCCACCTGTAAGGATTATTTGAAATTTTTGTCAGACCTGATTAATTGCTCTTTGTTGTTCAAAACGAAGGGTTTTATTTTTGTAATTTTCTAATTGTTCCAAACTCTCAGAAGTCGCATTAATCAAATTTACTTTTATCGTTCTATCTCAGAGTATCCAAACATAGATTTGTTCATAAAACATTTGTAAACTTAAATCACTTAAATATCTCATTTCGAACTAGGAAATCATTTCAAAACCACATTCTTAGCATTCAAAAACATTTAAAAGTTGTGAGAGGTGATATACGAAGAATTCCCTTAATCATCTATATTTTCTTATTTAATATTCAAATAGGCTTGAATATACATAGATAATCAGGTGAATGTATGTATATAATCAAATAGACAAGCTACAAAAATTGAATATAATTAAAATTGAAATCGTGTTTGAAATACGTGTTAAAAATTGAACTCTTCACCTATATATAGGTCTATAATAATGAAGAACAAAATATAAGAGAAGAAATGACAGGAAACATAAAAAGTGATTAAATAACCCAGGTTAGACGTCTGAACTAATAATTAGACATCTAAATTCTTTTATAATGCAAAACAAAAAGGAAAAATTCAAATCTGACATGATTTAAACATCTGAACCTATATTCATACGTCTGGAATCAAAGTCAGACGTCTGGAATTAAAGTCAGACATTTGAGTAGGAATTCAGATGTCAGATGTATGAATGTTGTAGCTAGTTTTGTATAGGTAATTAGACATCTGGACCAAAAATCCACACTTTTGAACCAAGATCGGATGTTTGAATATACTATTCAGACGTTTGAATGGATGAAGCATGCCTAGGTTAAACTTAGACCTGGTGTAGGCCAAGTAGGATGGATCGGAGAAACTTGCTCCCTTTTTCTCAACTTTTAGGAGTTCACATAACTACATGGAAGGGTGCAACAAGCAGGATTGGTTTCACACTTAGACATACCAAGGTACACACTTCATGGCGTGCATAACGTGACACTCAATGAGGCGTGCGATCATATCGCAACTAGATGCTCTTACCATTACTATAGCTTACTCGGTTGCATATTTTAACATGTTGGGCAACTGGGAAGGATGACGAAGATGTCCATGATAGTAGGGTTATACGACCGGGCAAGGTGATTGAACCTATGAAGGAGTCATATTGGTAAACTGCTTTTTTAGTTTCCGGTAGTGGAGGATATGTTTACCATTGAGAATGTTACACGAATTCTTCGGTAGTCTATAAATCATTCGGGTTATATACTCCGCCGTGCTCGGGCATTGCAATGTTTACTTAATGTGTATGTGTAGTTTAAGCGATTTACCATTGAGAATGTTAATTCAATATATGCTTAGATATGTGGGTTGTTGCAGGTGGTATTAGAGCTTAGCTTCGAGATTCCTTAGGGATTAAGGGCGTATTGAGAGAACCAACTTGTATATTTTCAAAATTACTATAAATATAAGTATAACACAAACACACCCATTAAATTCCAATAATGCCTAATATTATCAAGGGGAGTTGCTAATAATTCCAAATCATGGATAATGAGATAATCAATCAAACTATAACTGATTCAGGTGAAGTAGTTGAGATTCCGGGCGTGAACATCCCGATATGGTTTCCTTGGTATCTAGAAGCAAGAGACTAAACTTAACCCCAATGGACGACAACACAAGCACAAAGTGCAGCTCCACCACCTCCGCTTGCTTTGGACTACCCCAAGTTCTGTCAGGACTTCCAAAGTCTAGGGGGAAAGAATAATTTTATGACTGAAACATTTGTTGAGATGCAGGAATGGCTGAGGAATTGTGATCAGATATTTCCTATGATAGGTATAAAGAATGTAATGAAGAGATGGTTAGCTTCATGGCACTTCCAAGGAGAGGTCTTGAACTAGTGGAAAATTATTGTTGCTGAATGGATAAGGTTGGGATTGGTTGGACTTATTTTAGGAGACGTTTTGAGACTAAGTTTATATCGAAGGCCAAATGGGGAGTGCAACTATAGAAGATCATCCATTTGGAGCAAGGAGATTGTAGTGTTAAGGAATAAGTCAATGAGTTCAATCAACTGTAAAATTATGGCCTAGATCTTATCAATACACCGGTGAAAAAGGCGGTAAAGTTTGCTAAAGGAGCAGGTACAACTTTGAGGGATATTGCTTTGAGTCATGTACCTATTAGAGATACTTTTGAGAGCTTTTTTGTGATAACATTGCCGAATTAAATTGGAAAGGAAGAACCTAAAAAAGTAAAGGAAAGCCAGCTCAATAGAATCATCGCAAAGGTGGAATGGG
Source organism: Allium cepa (assembly GCA_030765085.1). Taxonomy (NCBI): domain Eukaryota; kingdom Viridiplantae; phylum Streptophyta; class Magnoliopsida; order Asparagales; family Amaryllidaceae; genus Allium; species Allium cepa. The sequence continues at coordinate 564,638,948 of CM060939.1, forward strand.
AGTTTAAGGAAAAATAAAGAAACTAAAGGTTAAGCATAAAAAGTGCCATGGTAAGGGACATCAGATAAAGGATTGCATGTAACGACCCGGAATTTTCGAAGCTGAAAATTCCAGATAGTTATGAAAAGAAGGAAGAGATAGAAGAAGAAGAAGAACATAACACCAAACATCTCACATACGCAGCGGGTAAAATATAATAATAAATAACAGTTTACAAAAGAATACTACATCTATCGATTATATTTTATATACATCAGAGTTTCATATATATACAGTCACAGAATATGTAAAATTATCATGTCTTAGATTAACAATATTATAAATATAGCAGATATACTCTATACGATATTGCCTCCAACTCGCCTCCTGAGCTCCAGAACGTACCTACCTGAAAATCTGTAATACTCGGTCTGACCCGAGCATTACATCAAAGTAACACCCGGGTCAGGCTGGAAACCAGCGTGAGTAAACCCATCTAACATGGAATTCAAAGCATACAATATAAACCCGGGTAACTTGCATCAATTTACACTTCACAAGTTGTTATAGACAATATCTATTTCACACATCAATTTCTAAGTACCAACTTAGGTTAAATGGTCCGATCTACTTAAACATTCCATTACTACCTATTGACTCCAAGTATTAGGTTTATATAGAATCGAAGTGGTTTCGGGTATTAATCAATACCCGACTCCAGTCTCTTCGAATCCCGTCTATCATAACACATATACTTAAGTGGAATGCAATTCAACTTTAAAGAAAAGATGTCATCGTTTTCACTCAGCAATTCAACGTGACAAATAACCACATTATCATTGCCCACCCAACACATCAAATCACGAACCATTTCATGTAAGGGATATTAATATCAATCTATTCAGAGCATTTAATTATCATTTAATCATACATAAGCAAGATAAACCAACCATACCATCTCGAACAAACCCAATTAGCCATAATTGAATTAAACAATTACCTTTAAGTCCTGCTTATTTATTAATTTCAACCCAATTGATTATCCATCCCGTAATCGTTTATCTTAATTAATCCTCCTTGATTAATTATTCATTTATTTACATTAAAATTATCATCATTATCTAATTACTTTCATTAAGTAAGTATACTTAACCACATTACATGAATGATTATTCTTAATTAATTAAGTTAACTTAACCAATTGTATAATAAACTTAAATTAACACCCTTCATTTATAATTCATTAATCACTTCTCTACAGAATTTAATTTTAGATTTACCATTATTAATTAAGGATTAATTATCCTTGATGAACAAATCTTAACCCTTAACAGATTCATAATTATTGCTCAGGGATAAACCATTTTATTCTGCTTAGTTAATCACCAATTAATCGACTTACTAAATTTATTAATTTATTACTGAATTACTCACTAAATTAATAAAATAATTATTAATTAATAACCTCAATTATCCATTTATTAATCACTAATTAATTGATCGTTAATTACCATTTAAATCCTGGATTAATTACTTAAGTTAACTATTATTTACTCATGAATTAACTTTAAGTAGATAATTAAATTCTTAAGTTCAAATTGACTTAACCACAAAATTATTAATGTCAAGCTTCAATTACCAATTTATCTAATCTTAAATTATTTATTTGATTACAAGTATAAATTAATTTACATGTTTGATTAACTTACACTTTAAATTAATTAAACATCTTATACTAGCAAACCTTCCTTAATAAGTTTCAAATCAGAACTTAACTTGAAACTTGTCAACATTTATAACTTGATTAATACTGAACTTAGTTTAACAAAACAACTTAAAAGTAATTAAGTTTAACCCCTAAAAGAATGGACCCGAGGCAAACAATACGTTTACTCGAGTAAAACTCGAGTCTTTCCCTGTTCTTCCCGAGTTCCCCTCTCTTCTCATACCCTTCTTCTCCCACCTGTTCTCTTTTTCTTTTTTATTTAGTTTTATGTTTACGCAGAACCACACGGAAGCAACTCACGACACCACTGACACCCGCACACCCCTGTGCATATGAACGGCGCGTCGCCGCCACTAAGGTGATCCACGGCGGCCCCCGCAAACCCCAAATCGATCGCGCATACGAAATCAAACCCCAGATCATCACGAAAGGGTCGAAATCAAAATATGCTCGTTAGAACGAACGGCAACTCGAACGCGTTCATAGGAAATCGCAACCACCACCCAACATCGATCATCATTGGCTAAGCAATTCCGGCCACACCTCGCCATCACCTTCCTCTACCTTCCCCTAAAATCTCATGAAGCTCGGTCGTTTCAAGGCAACGAAATCAACGTATATGCAAGCCACCAATATTCGAACCCAAAAACCCTAACCTCGATTCAACCCAATAATTTCTGCATTCGAAAATTTTTCTTGTATTTTTCCTGTGTTCGTAGATCATCAAGCAAGCTTCCCCTCAAATTTCAACATCTAAAATCCATTAAAACAACCGCAATTTCTAAAAATGTGAATTTTGTTCATCTGTAAACTTCTCTTACATTTCTCAACTAAAAATTATCATTCTTGCTTTACAAATCTTGTCTTTGAGTGTTTATTCCAAATATAAAATCAACTAACAATTTAACATATTCGAATTTAACAATTTATTTTCTTATTGCTGTGATATTTGATCATACAGTAACAAAGTTATTCTGTCAAACTTCAAAACAATCCCCAGGTCCTGATTTTTGTTCATACAAACATAATTAGTTATATTTCTATGTTTAAATTTGTTTTTATACGAAGAAGTACTAGTTTTCTTTATAATTCTTTGCTCAGAGTCTAGAAAATACTGAAGAGCATCTCATAACAGAACTTCAGACAAACAGCAACATCACAGAACAAACATATAACCACATAACATTTTCATGAACCAATAATTAAGATTTAAAGTTCCAAAGTATGTTTACTCACCAAATTTACTGTTGAAACAGAGGATACTTGTTGTTGAAAAAAAAACAACACTGCAGATATGAATCCCTGAAGAACTTCACTGCCTTGATGAATTTGTAGAGACAAGATGTTATTAATATATATTTTTTCAGATTTACTTAAGTTTTTACACGAACCAAAATAGCATGTTGTATATATATAGAGATGGCTTAGGCAGTAGGTTATAACTGGACAGCCTTATTTATTTAACAAGGATTGATTTTGTATAAATTTTACTGCAAACCTGAAATGATATTTGTATTTCGGCTGAAAGATTTTATTTGCAACTTGAATTGACAAAATCTCATGCTAATTAAATGCATGTCTTCATTGTAGTTAACATATAATTAATATTGGCTACTATTTATATTTGATGTACAAAGATATTTTTGTATACTATGTGAATAAATTTGTCTTCTTCTTGCATACATAATTTATACAGCAACATCTTCCTAAACCCTCTCTTATGAGTTGATGAAAAGTTATGATGACTATTGTTTTGGCTTATATGTGAAGGTAACCTATATGTGAAGGTATGGTGTAAAGGTGTTAATTATGTGAAGATATTTTGTATGCAAACGTTTCACTTTGCAGCTAGGAATTTGGCTTGTAGATGAATATAGTTTGCATAAGAATATTTGTCTTCTTGCTTGATTCAAATAAAAATGTTTGACTTATTACTTCTAGCTTGAATATAATACGCTTTACAATTTCCCAGTTTTATGTTGTAAGCATGCACTAACACTTAAATTCTTATTTTAATTACTATTTGTATTTTAACTTTGACTATCAATATCTAAGTTATATTCAATATGGTTTACTTATACTTTATTTGCAAATTTATTCATTTGGCTTTCATCTTCATTTTTATTTTGTATTTCAGTCATCAACATTAAATTATATTCATATGCTTTACTTACATTTAATACATATTTTTATATTGATAGCCCTTGATTTAATTTTAAACATTACCATCCATATATATTTGTTTACCAAGATAGAACATTTTAACTCAATTGCATAGGATAAATATTATTAAAAGGTTTTATTTAAATTTCCAGAATCAAATTTCCCTTTTAAAAAAAATACAAATTTATATAAACAAACGGCAATTATTCCAAAAGATTTATTTACTTTGAAATAATAAGTTCACTTTTTATTTAATTGGATTAAATATTTATTAAAATAGTGTTGCCAAAATACCGGGTCATCACATTCCTCCCCCCTTTAAATCTTTTCGTCCTCGAAAAGGAACGAAGCCAGATTTATTAAAATGCTTAAAATTAGATAAATTGTCTTTGATCATTTTTGAACTACTTTAAATTAATTTGTCTCATAACTTAAGTCCATTGTAATAATCCAATTCCAAATAAAACTTTTATTCATCAGACTTCATCCATTATTATTTAATCCCACTAACCCATTTTATTTTTAATTCACTTTCTTAATTCATTTGCGAATTTATTTATACAAAGCCATTCTCAAGTTATTTCTACTCACCTGGGTTTAGTTTGCAACTCAAACTATTTCTATTATTATTCACTTTCATTTCATCCAACTACTCTTCTCTTATATCTAATTCACTTACAAATTCCGTTAAATATTATTCAAATCACATTTGAATTGTATTCATAATTTAAAACCATCACTATTTCGATCCAACTCAAATTTATTTTTATTTTTCACCACATCTCTTCTTATTTAATCCATTATCAAATCCAAGTCGAATTCTATTCACAATTCGAATTCATTTCTAAACTCCATTATTAACTTACAATCCATTTTAGTTAACCAAGTTAAATTTTATTAACATACTCAATCAATTAATTATTTTGTTAATTAGCTTACTTCCAACCTTTTTAAATCAATATGCGATTTTATTTCAAAGAATCGCTTCATTTAAATTTTCCGAGTCCAATTTTATTTTATAATTCCAGTTTGAAATCCCATTTTTACCTTAAAATTTAGGAATGCCTTCAAATTCAGACAATACAATTAAAATAGCTTTTTATAAAAATATCTCTTATAACTCGATGTCTCAACCAGTCCATCCTTGTTCTCACAGAAATTCAGTCATACGTTGATCAGGCGTAGGACTGAAAATCGATAAGTACTTGGTAAACCCGTTTTCAACATCCAGTGAAAATACTTGGAAAATAATTTATTGAAAATATAGAAATCAGTGTTTTTTTTTAAAAAAATATATAGAGGAAATATCTTTGGTAACAATGCTCTGGAAATCATCACCCCCATCCATGGTCACAGTTACATACCAGGGTTACGTTGCAGTCACAACAAAAGTCCATGTAACTGCAGGCTCTCCGCGGCCTCTCGATTACGCCATGGATCTCACACAACAGATCACAGTTACATCCAGGGTTACGTTGTAGTCACAACAAAAGTCCATGTAACTGCAGGCTCTCCGCGGCCTCTGATCTCGCTATCAAAATGAAACTTCTCCACTCTTACATAGGTCGCAGTCTACCGAGATAAACTCAAATGCAGACTGTTGGCTCTCCGCGGCACACACGACTTTCGCAATGTTACCATAGGTCACAGTTACATCCTGGGTTACGTTGCAGTCACAACAAAAGTCCATGTAACTGTTGGCTCTCCGCGGCACACACAACTTACGCTATGGTAAACTCAACTCATAATCCTCAGGAGCTAGTTTTGTCCGGACTCCTCATAGGATCAACTTTAGAACCCCCTTGGGGCTCAAGGCAGCACCACTCGGTGGCACTCCTGAGAAGTCCATTTCAAGGGAGCGCCTTTTTCCCCAGAGCTATCATCAAAACACTTTATACTATACACATATAGTATCTTTCAATTCATATACCTAATATGAATCTCATACAAAGCTCTTTTACACAAAATCGATAATTCTCAAAATAGGCTTTCCAAAACTCAATATTGATTTTACCCAAAAATCAAAAGCATTTCCCAAAATCCTCATAAGATCCTTTATATATATATTCAGATATATATATATATATATATATATTTAAAACTTTGGATCCTTACTTTCTTGTATAAAACACCTTTTATACTCCAAACACTCTCAAAAACCATAGAAATATCCAATTTCCATCTTTATTTATTTCATATTTCTCAAAATATTCTTTCAGTTCAAAAGAATCATTTCACATTCCTTATTCACCTTTAGATTAATCCCCATTTGGATTAGTACTTCTAATCAATAACAATTTGAACTCCGACCAGTTTAGAAAATAGCTTGAAAATTTTAAAAATAGGTAAGTAGTTGAAAAATAATTATTAGTTTGCAAAATAATTGTAAAATAGTTAACTAATTATAAGATAGTTGGAAAATAGTTAAATAGTTATAGAAATCTTAAATAATTGCGAAATAGTTATAAAATAGAAATTAATTCGTAACTTAGTTGAAAATCAATAATTAGTTTATAAAACAGTTGTAAAATAGTTAAAGAATTCCAAAAGTAGTGGCAAAACCAGTATAAAATAGTTTAGGTTTTAAAAAGAAAGTTGTATAGTAAATAGATAAGAAAATAGATTTAAAACTATTTATATTAAAACAATTTACATTGAAAATGATCTAGAGTCAAAACTGTTCACTTCCCCAACAATTCAATTTAAATTTCCACTCCATTTAAATTAACCCAATCCCAATTTAATTTATTCCAATTTCCATTGGGCTTGATTCATTCCCAATTCAAATTGAATTGATTCTCAATTTCCTTCCAACTTCAAATCAAATTCCATTTGATCTTAAACCAATTCCACTTTAATTACAATTCCAAATTATTCAGATAAATCTGGACTAATATCAATTGAACTCTCTCCAAGTTCAATACCCTTTTCAAGTTAATCCAATACAAAATTTCCCATTTGGATTTTAAACTTGTACAACTTTAATTATAATTTAAATTTTACAACTCCTATTTATAATCAATTACATTCACATTTTGCTTTTAACTTGGAGTTATACTTTTTATTTAACCAATATGTTTTTTTATTATTCCATAAACAATTTAACCAAGACTCCAGAGTTTAAACAAATCTCCAAATTTTCAATATCACTTTAGAATTCAACTATTCAAAATTCTTTAGCGAATTCAATTATCCCTTTGAATTTCAAAACTAAACCCAGTTCACAAAAAATTCCAATTTAAAACAATTTGGTAGCAATTTCTCTTTTTGAAACTTGAAAATAAACATCGATAATGCTGTAGTCATCACCGACTTTATTTTCCAGTGACCAAAAGAGTTCAATGCTTTTATCTCTCTAAAAACACTTCCAAACATTTTTGATTTCAAATCTCCCAAATTTCAAATTCAACACCAAAAATATTTTTTTTGAAATAATATTATGATTTCTCCAAAACCTTTGGAAACCACTTTCAAATCCAAAGGAATTTTAAATTTTCCCAAAAATTCCAAATTCCTAATCCATCCAATTCATATTTAAACATTACTCTGGAATTTTCATCTTACTTTATTTTCAACTATTCTCTGGAATTCTATTTCAAATTATAATCTCATTTATTTATGAAGTTTATTTCAATTTATAAATTACATTTACAATCTATATTTCAAATTCCATTTTGTTACATAAGTTTACTCTTCAACTTTGGTTATAAGTTTCAATTTGGTTGTATTTTATTTTACTTCTTAACTTAATTTCAATAATTTAACAACCAATCATCTAGATATTTCTTAGAAGGAAATATTGCTATATATATCAAAATATATATTATTATATAAAATCATTAAAAATCTTTATAAGCAAATAACAAGTACGCTCTCACATATATATATATATATATATATATATATATAGACACTCAACTTATTCTAGAATACTACGGACTCTATTCAATGAGTAATTCCCACCAGAGCCAAGGTTCTCGCTTAACCTTCAGCTCTGATACCAAATGTAACGACCCGGAATTTTCGAAGCTGAAAATTCCAGATAGTTATGAAAAGAAGGAAGAGATAGAAGAAGAAGAAGAACAGAACACCAAACATCTCACATACGCAGCGGGTAAAATATAATAATAAATAACAGTTTACAAAAGAATACTACATCTATCGATTATATTTTATATACATCAGAGTTTCATATATATACAGTCACAGAATATGTACAATTATCATGTCTTAGATTAACAATATTATAAATATAGCGGATATACTCTATACGATATTGCCTCCAACTCGCCTCCTGAGCTCCAGAACGTACCTACCTGAAAATCTGTAATACTCGGTCTGACCCGAGCATTACATCAAAGTAACACCCGGGTCAGGCTGGAAACCAGCGTGAGTAAACCCATCTAACATGGAATTCAAAGCATACAATATAAACCCGGGTAACTTGCATCAATTTACACTTCACAAGTTGTTATAGACAATATCTATTTCACACATCAATTTCTAAGTACCAACTTAGGTTAAATGGTCCGTTCTACTTAAACATTCCATTACTACCTATTGACTCCAAGTATTAAGTTTATATAGAATCGAAGTGGTTTCGGGTATTAATCAATACCCGACTCCAGTCTCTTCGAATCCCGTCTATCATAACACATATACTTATGTGGAATGCAATTCAACTTTAAAGAAAAGATGTCATCGTTTTCACTCAGCAATTCAACGTGACAGATAACCACATTATCATTGCCCACCCAACACATCAAATCACGAACCATTTCACGTAAGGGATATTAATATTAATCTATTCAGAGCATTTAATTATCATTTAATCATACATAAGCAAGATAAACCAACCACACCATCTCGAACAAACCCAATTAGCCATAATTGAATTAAACAATTACCTTTAAGTCCTGCTTATTTATTAATTTCAACCCAATTGATTATCCATCCCGTAATCGTTTATCTTAATTAATCCTCCTTGATTAATTATTCATTTATTTACATTAAAATTATCATCATTATCTAATTACTTTCATTAAGTAAGTATACTTAACCACATTACATGAATGATTATTCTTAATTAATTAAGTTAACTTAACCAATTGTATAATAAACTTAAATTAACACCCTTCATTTATAATTCATTAATCACTTCTCTACAGAATTTAATTTTAGATTTACCATTATTAATTAAGGATTAATTATCCTTGATGAACAAATCTTAACCCTTAACAGATTCATAATTATTGCTCAGGGATAAACCATTTTATTCTGCTTAGTTAATCACCAATTAATCGACTTACTAAATTTATTAATTTATTACTTAATTACTCACTAAATTAATAAAATAATTATTAATTAATAACCTCAATTATCCATTTATTAATCACTAATTAATTGATCGTTAATTACCATTTAAATCCTGGATTAATTACTTAAGTTAACTATTATTTACTCATGAATTAACTTTAAGTAGATAATTAAATTCTTAAGTTCAAATTGACTTAACCACAAAATTATTAATGTCAAGCTTCAATTACCAATTTATCTAATCTTAAATTATTTATTTGATTACAAGTATAAATTAATTTACATGTTTGATTAACTTACACTTTAAATTAATTAAACGTCTTATACTAGCAAACCTTCCTTAATAAGTTTTAAATCAGAACTTAACTTGAAACTTGTCAACATTTATAACTTGATTAATACTGAACTTAGTTTAACAAAACAACTTAAAAGTAATTAAGTTTAACCCCTAAAAGAATGGACCCGAGGCAAACAATACGTTTACTCGAGTAAAACTCGAGTCTTTCCCTGTTCTTCCCGAGTTCCCCTCTCTTCTCATACCCTTCTTCTCCCACCTGTTCTCTTTTTCATTTTTATTTAGTTTTATGTTTACGCAGAACCACACGGAAGCAACTCACGACACCACTGATACCTGCACACCCCTGTGCATATGCACGACGCGTCGCCGCCACTAAGGTGATCCACGGCGGCCCCCGCAACCCCCAAATCGATCGCGCATACGAAATCAAACCCCAGATCATCACGAAAGGGTCGAAATCAAAATATGCTCGTTAGAACGAACGGCAACTCGAACGCGTTCATAGGAAATCGCAACCACCACCCAACATCGATCATCATTGGCTAAGCAATTCCGGCCACACCTCGCCATCACCTTCCTCTACCTTCCCCTAAAATATCATGAAGCTCGGTCGTTTCAAGGCAACGAAATCAACGTATATGCAAGCCACCAATATTCGAACCCAAAAACCCTAACCTCGATTCAACCCAATAATTTCTGCATTCGAAAATTTTTCTTGTATTTTTCCTGTGTTCGTAGATCATCAAGCAAGCTTCCCCTCAAATTTCAACATCTAAAATCCATTAAAACAACCGCAATTTCTAAAAATGTGAATTTTGTTCATCTGTAAACTTCTCTTACATTTCTCAACTAAAAATTATCTTTCTTGCTTTACAAATCTTGTCTTTGAGTGTTTATTCCAAATATAAAATCAACTAACAATTTAACATATTCGAATTTAACAATTTATTTTCTTATTGCTGTGATATTTGATCATACAGTAACAAAGTTATTCTGTCAAACTTCAAAACAATCCCCAGGTCCTGATTTTTGTTCATACAAACATAATTAGTTATATTTCTAAGTTTAAATTTGTTTTTATACGAAGAAGTACTAGTTTTCTTTATAATTCTTTGCTCAGAGTCTAGAAAATACTGAAGAGCATCTCATAACAGAACTTCAGACAAACAGCAACATCACAGAACAAACATATAACCACATAACATTTTCATGAACCAATAATTAAGATTTAAAGTTCCAAAGTATGTTTACTCACCAAATTTACTGTTGAAACAGAGGATACTTGTTGTTGAAAAAAAAACAACACTGCAGATATGAATCCCTGAAGAACTTCACTGCCTTGATGAATTTGTTTGAATTGATTTGAATTTGTAGAGACAAGATGTTATTAATATATTTTTTTCAGATTTACTTAAGTTTTTACACGAACCAAAATAGCATGTTGTATATATATATAGAGATGGCTTAGGCAGTAGGTTATAACTGGACAGCCTTATTTATTTAACAAGGATTGATTTTGTATAAATTTTACTGCAAACCTGAAATGATATTTGTATTTCGGCTGAAAGATTTTATTTGCAACTTGAATTGACAAAATCTCATGCTAATTAAATGCATGTCTTCATTGTAGTTAACATATAATTAATATTGGCTACTATTTATATTTGATGTACAAAGATATTTTTGTATACTACGTGAATAAATTTGTCTTCTTCTTGCATACATAATTTATACAGCAACATCTTCCTAAACCCTCTCTTATGAGCTGATGAAAAGTTATGATGACTATTGTTTTGGCTTATATGTGAAGGTAACCTATATGTGAAGGTATGGTGTAAAGGTGTTAATTATGTGAAGATATTTTGTATGCAAACGTTTCACTTTGCAGCTAGGAATTTGGCTTGTAGATGAATATAGTTTGCATAAGAATATTTGTCTTCTTGCTTGATTCAAATAAAAATGTTTGACTTATTACTTCTAGCTTGAATATACTACGCTTTACAATTTCCCAGTTTTATGTTGTAAGCATGCACTAACACTTAAATTCTTATTTTAATTACTATTTGTATTTTAACTTTGACTATCAATATCTAAGTTATATTCAATATGGTTTACTTATACTTTATTTGCAAATTTATTCATTTGGCTTTCATCTTCATTTTTATTTTGTATTTCAGTCATCAACATTAAATTATATTCATATGCTTTACTTACATTTAATACATATTTTTATATTGATAGCCCTTGATTTAATTTTAAACATTATCATCCATATATATTTGTTTACCAAGATAGAACATTTTAATTCAATTGCATAGGATAAATATTATTAAAAGGTTTTATTTAAATTTCCAGAATCAAATTTCCCTTTTAAAAAAAATACAAATTTATATAAACAAACGGCAATTATTCCAAAAGATTTATTTACTTTGAAATAATAAGTTCACTTTTTATTTAATTGGATTAAATATTTATTAAAATAGTGTTACCAAAATACCGGGTCATCACATTGCATATGGGTATTACTATGATCAAATACCACTAGTGATATGTTTAACTTAGCATACATTGTCTAATCATCTTCATTCCTCCCTCTTTATCTCTATTGCAAGAGGACAAACCAAAAGTTGAAGTGGTCAGGATACGATGCGTGGAGGAGATGACTTGATGCTCTAGAGATATATTTATTTGTAATTGCTCCCCTATGTACTTATGTTATTTTATATATGTCAGTCAGACTCTTATTGTATTGTCATTCGGGGACACCATTTCTTGGTTATTATATTTTCATTTAAAGATACTATTTCTTAGTTGCTTTATGGAACACTTTTGTGTTGAGGCTACTATTTGATTGGGTTAGTTTCAGCACTAATATTTTATTTCATTCCGCTATGAGATTTGAAAATGTAGAATATTTAGAAATTTATAATTATGTAACTTTAACAACCTAACAATTCGTAACTCTTGGCATGACTCGAGTTCAAAAGTCATTTCTGGATTTTGGATCGGTGTGTTCAAAGGTGTGGGTTGTTATATTGTATAAACTCGATAACATTTCTTCTTATAGACTAGATGGCATCTCCTTGTATAAAGTCAATAACATTTCTTCTTCATAATAGCCTTATAGAGCCGATGTCACTTTATACACTCGAGAAGTTTATAGAGCCGATAACACTTTATAAACTTCAAAGATTTATAGAGCCAATAACACAATATACACTTGATAACTTTGTAGAGCATATAGCACGTTATCTTTTAAACTCTCTTATAATCTTCTTTCTTTTAGATCTTTGCTAAAATTTGGGCATAACATGTACTTATCTAACTATTGATCTTTATAAACAATTATACTCTTATTTTAAACCATGGTAATTATCTTCTTAGGTTAGTTGGGAAATATGTAGAACTTCATAATTATACATATTATATACACTTCATTGTTAAAACTTGAAAGATGAAATTGTAGGTAAAAAAGATTATATTTCCTTCACGGTCTTGAAATTTTATAAGTTTTGAATCTTTTTCCTAAAAAATAACCATAATATTTTTGATATCGCATTTTCTGATATGAGCATGAACTTTCAAAACTATGCCTAATTTAAAATAAGAATGTTAGATAAAATTTATTAGTTCAAACGAGTAAAATAAGAAGAAAATAAATAAACATATGACAAACACTACTGTCTCAATGAGTATGTATTTTGCTCAGTTCATGAGGCCACGGGTTCGAATGCTACATACATGATTCAAAACACTAGACTTATGTTGACTTAAGTATGTTATATTCTATCTAAAACTTGTAGTACAACTATATACTACAATATTAGTGTCCAATTTCAAAAAATAAATAGCCTTATAAATATATAAAAAGGGTTCGAAAAATAGTGAAAGAATCCAAAATGAAAAGAGAAACATTGAGCACATAGTATTCGTGACATAGCAATTAATGCAACTTTGAAATTAAAAAAAGGTTTAATAAGTAACTGTGTAGGGAAATAATATGTGTTTATATATATATTTTTTGTAAGAACCGTAGAATGATAAAAGTTAATAATTTTTCTTTCAATAAAAAATTCTTGTTTTGTTAATCGGTCTTATATGCCGTTATGTTTACATATTAATTTTAACATTTTGTAAAATGTTCTTTTAAAGAAATATAAATGACTATGTTTTTTTACAAATATAGTGGATGTTTTTATATTCGTAAGTATTTCTCATTATATTTTTTTTAAATACATGTAAAAAATGTACTATTTTAATTAAACTTGTGACTAAAATAAAATAAAAAGGGTAAAAGGATGCTACAAAAAGGTGTCACATCTGAAGCATCTTTTTCAAACTTGCTTTACACGAATTGAACACTGAAACTCGAAAGGACCTAACAAAAAGCACATGCTATTGTCCAGATTATCAACGCTAATGAATAAAGGAAAAAAACACAATGGGAATTTGTTGGAATATGCATTGCCCCTTCCTCCAGTCAAAACTGTCCAATATTGACTACGATGAATTATTATTGTCTTTTATATTTATTCATTTCATGTTGGAAACTTACATAATACAATTTTGTTGCTGGGGACAAAACCTTGCATTTATCATTTATGTGAATGTCGTGTTCTATTTATACATATTGTACTGTAAAGACCACCAACGGTGAATTAAATGCATGAGTGCTGTAGTGCAACAACACTGTATTTTTATATGGAAAATATCGAAATTTATCATTGCATACTGAAAACTGACGAACTCGGCCAGGCATCAGGTGGCAGTAAATGATGTTATAAGTTGCGTCTGGCAGCGTGGAGTTGATTAGAATTAATAAATCTGAACAAAGATGGATGAAATATGATCATATACAAACCTCGATGGAAGAAGCTCAGGCAGGTGTCAGATGGTGTGGATTCCGACGAGAAACCCTCTTGTGGTGGTTAGAACTATTGATTACTGTGGAGAAGGAAAATTACCATCAAAAGTTATCAAATTTTATGCTGTTAGAAGATTTGAAAAAGCAACAGAATTTGGAAAGTAGATTCAAATTATGAGGGGCGCTTGGAGGTGGTATTTGAAAACATGGACGTATGTCTAATTTCTATATAGTATTATATAGGATATGTATTATTTTTAGTGATGAAGATGGATAGCAATTAGCAACAACATTTCTTGGAAATAATTTAAAAGTTTAAAGTTTCTTTCAATAATTTGATATTTACATGTATATAATGCATATCGTTCAACGATAATATAAATTTTAAATGTTTAAATTTTGAAGTTTAATTAAAATAGTATGTGACCACTGAGATTATCAATTTATGTAAGGGCATCTCCAACAGAGCGTCTAATATTACATTTTGTAATGTGTAACCTCAAATGATTGTCCAACAGAGTGCAAAAACTGTAATCGCTTACAAACTCAATGAGAACGGTTTCATTTTTGTAATTTGTTTGAATGTTTGCTGAACAAACGCTTAGTCATCAGATGCTTGTTTAACAAGCGTCCAATATTTAAATGCTTGTTAAACAAGCGTCAAAAATCACAAATGTAATTTATAATTATAATTTGTAGAGATCATGTGTTTGTTCAACAAACGCCTAATTAAACACCAAGCGCTTGTTGGACGTTCGTCTGGTTCATTTTCTCTTGGAAAATAAATGTAGTTACATCTTGCAATCTCATAGAATGTAATCTTCAACCAAAAATCGGTTGGAGATGCTGTAAGCAAATTTTAACATAAAGTATTTTTATGTTTAATCATTATTATTTTTTTCTCCAAAACCCCTTAGAACTTGAAATATGAATGTTGATCTTCTATTTATTGCCAATAAATTTCTTTAGAAGAAATTGAAATTTTTGTACTTTGCACTTTGTGAGAAAATAATCACCAATCATATACTTTCATGAGCGGCTATAATGATATCCAACTGCTTGGCAGTTAAGGTGGAGGGCACTGAGTAGATAGGACTCACCAAAAGTTCGGATGGCTATATCCATATACCAGAGAGCGAGCTGAACTGGGCTAGTTGAAGCGACGCCTCGATGGCATAGGCTCTGAAGGTTCGAAAGAAGAAGCACCCTGATCTTCAGAAATTATTTGCGAGGGAGTCTTTCGTCGGCCCGGCACACCTATCTAATATGGTAACCTATCTCATGTATTATCCTAGAAGATGGAAGTGTTCGTGTGTGCGTATGGGTATGTGTATGTACAACGAGAGAGAACTAAGACAATGATGTGCATGTCGGTATGTGCATGTACTCGAACATTCCAACACAATTAGAATACTATTCCAATTCCACGCTCTACCTGGAAGTGCTTGTCCAAAGTTTGACTCGACAGCTAAAGCTAAAGCAACAAAAAAAGTATGCATTTCTTACACAAGCAAACCCTAATTATTGTGTTCGGATGAGAGCCGACCAGCATAGACCCTAAACTCTAACTTGAATAGCCGCCTATAATTCCAAAATTATGAAGGTAAATCTGTAAAGAAGTACTTACCAGATTGAATGCTGATCCTAATTGGTGATTGTGAAGTTTTGAAGGCGAGTGAACGAAGATCGACAATAGCAATTCATGGGAGGCGGACGGCCTTGAAGAACTTGGGGACTCGTAAACATGAACACGTGTGTTTGGGGCGGAGAGGCGCAAGGGCTTATATAGGGATATGGGTACGACTGGTGCTAAAACAATGGCATGCCTAATCGAAGGATTGTTGGATTAGTGACTCGCCGAACCAACCACGACTGCCGAGCAAGAACATGCCGAGCCAAACTGGACAAAGAAAGGTAGCGGCGTGTGTCTACTAGTGGAATCATGGAGTATTCAACATAGCCCAACTCGTAATTTACGAGTCAAGCTTTGGGGGGGTAATGTTATGGGCCGACTCGCCTATGAGATTATGGGTTGAAAGTAGCCAAGCAGAAACTTGGAAAAGAGCCAAGATAGGACAAGAAGCAAGGGAATAGAGGCAACGAAGCCCCACTATGTTTGATACCTTGCACCATTAGAAAATGCTACTATTCTGACAGAGCTTAGCGACGGCTTCCGATGGTTTCTGAGGGAGCGCCGGCGGCCGTCGAAAATTCACGAATATTGTTTCAGGCCGAAGCCTTTCTTTCTCATTTCCTGCTCGATTTTCTTCTTCCATTAATCCTCAAATCTCTCCTCCAAGCTTTTAATCAACAATTTCGAAATTTCGGATCCTCCATGCCTACGTATTCAACGTCTATTGCTCTCTAAATCAAATATAATCTCCTATTTTCGCCAAAAATCAAATTTTTACTCTAAATCTAGATTTGCATAAGTTGATAAATTAGGAATAATTAATTATTGCAATTGTTTCCACTAGCATAATAATGGTTTATAACATCCCATGGTATACCTATTTCATATGTTATCGTGAAATTGTAAATATTATGTATAATTTGTGATTTTGTGTGTATATGTAAACCATTGTATATGCGTTGTTTCTACCTTTATATTGCGTTAATTGGAATAAGACATGAGTCGTATCACATCTTGACTTGTGCAACTGTAATGAATGCACGAATCTAAAAGAAACTTGACTGTATTGGAAAATGACAGCAGTACTAAAATAGCCTTATTCTATGAAATACGCGGAACAAATGTGATAATTTTTTTTTTTTTGAAATGTATAAAGTTAGTAAATATTTTTTATGTAGAATACTTTTTTTTATGTTCCTTAGAGAGATTTTGGCCCCATCCAACTGGTGTTTTGCATGATCTTTATATAAATAGTCATTTTTGTTACAAAACAAGCATTTATATTCATCTAATACAATGCTTTTGGATTTATCTCTGTATTGGACAATTTATAAACACAATAAACAATTAAATTTCGCACATTATTTCGTTTCAAATGATTCACAAAATTTCACCATCACTTTTCTTTTTTTGTTTCCCACGTACACACATTAGTGTACAATACAGGAAACAAAAGGGAAGTGCTGCCAAAATTTTATTGAATCGCTTAAAACGAAAGAATGTACGAAATTTAAGTGTTTACTATGTTTGTAATGGAAAGTTGAATGACTGACCAAGAAAAAAAGATAACCATAAATCAATACTTCTATATTGTATTCTTAAGTGAGGTAAAATTGATGCATATAAGTTTTTGTATCGCTACATTGAAAAATAAAATGTGAATTTGCAATGTGACCAATATTTATTTTTGAATTTACAACATATTTTTTCAAATAGGAAAAATAATCGATTATTTTTTTGATCGGAGGATATAGATGTATCAAAGAAGGGGACTGAGAGACTCAATAAAAGTAGATTTTTATAATGGTATAAACGTATTTGTTGAATTTGCTTTAACTAATAACGGAAACGATGCAGAAATTCATTCTCCATGTAGTTGGAGTAGACATCTGAAGTATGTATTACCTGATATTGTGAAAGTCCATGTGATGCTCCACCTCTATACTCACACTAGCCAAGCACACTACGGAGTAATGCCGTCAACTAACACGAAGAATAAGGCTGTTGAGGAGTGACCATCCGTGTAATTGCTTTGTGCGAGTACCGGTATGACAGATAAAATATCACTTCCATTTCAAGAGGAAATCTGACATACCAATACAAACTCAAAGCTACTACACAATGGCTATGTGGTCTTCGGAACAAATATAAAGTAAGTATAACATAAACTCGGTCACAGATATTCATATCACTAAGGCGGAAACAAATATGAATATAACATATAAAAGTGTACATCAAAGTAATGGTCATGTTAGATCCACTGTATCACAAAAGAATAGGTACAAGTGCTAGACAAAAGAATATGCACACATTAAGGAGTCTCTATCTCGAATGTATAAAAGCAAAAACTACCAAACTAAAGTGTTAGCCAAAAGTCAGAAGAAAGTCCCAGATAATGAGTCAAGTAGAAGCATTTGAAATACATTAGTCTCATCCGAGTATTATTTAAGAAGAAGATAATAAACGGATCAGTCTAGCTGTAAATATCATATAAAATGAGATAGGATAAAAAATATAACAAAAATGTATGATAGCAATAATGCCATACTGTGATAAGTATACATTAAATAACAACAAAAAATCGTACAATATCTCAAACTTTCTCAAACACCAAAAAGAATGTCATATTCTTTAGCTTATTCGCCAAACCACAAATATTGACAAAGCTTATCAATGTAAATCACAAAAACTGGTGAAAAGCAAATTCTATAAATCATCAATTAAAAATCCAGAAATCAAAAAGGTGGAGGCTTATCAAAAATGGGAGCATGAAATCTCATCAACATGTGAAAACGGAACACTATCCCATGGTCGCTAACCATAGAGTCGGTGCAATGACGTAGTACAATAACGTAACGTCCGAGAAACCTAAAACTCGAATAATTCGAAACAACGACGTAGTACAATAACATTATGCCCGATGATCCTAATAAGCCGGAGCAACAATGTAGTATAGCAACTGTACGCCCGATGAACCAAACTCCATAAAAGAACATGGGTTGCTAGCCTATAAAAATGAGTCGAAACTCCAAAGAACCCATAGGCCGCTAGCCTATAAAAGAAATGAGACGAAGTTCAACATAATGGGGTACAGTCCCCCATGTGGACAAAGACACATCGCGTGTCACTAGTCTAAACCATAAATGGTCACCATTGATCAACAAAAAGTGTGAATTACACTAAGCTAGTAAATAAATGAGTTTAGATTCATGTTTCCTAACCAATGGCTTAACTTAAGTATTTATAAACAAAATGTAGATTTCTACTCGAAAATTGTCACAAGAGTTCAATCGAACAAGTCCAAAAATTAACCGACTAAGTAAATGCAAGCGTTTCATACCACTTGTTTTGCTAAGTCGTTTAATTAGATTTCTCATACGAATGAGGTAAAGGTTTGCATATGCTAATAGATTGAAAAACGGTTCTCAAAACGAGCTTTGTATTAAAAGTAATGTTAAAATCATTTTTAGGAAAGAGTTTGAATAATTACTACTAGTATAAAAACCTTTGTACTTTAGAAGTGACAAATCACATAAAACAATTGTAAAAACAATCGATCACCAAAAATTCACAATCGATGATGTGAATCAAATCCATAAAATTCGATATCAAATCCATCGAATGGGTATTTCTGAAAATCCATAAAGAAGTCATCAAAGTCGATAATAAATGACGACGATCAATCGGATCAACCAAAAATTGATATAAATGGAAACCCATCAAAAACAAGCAAGATGGATGAAATTAGCAGCTCCAGACGTCTGGTGGTTCTCCTAGACGTCTGAGCTAAAAGATTGAAAATTTTATTGCAGATCGTCCAGACGTGTGAGAAGTAAGCTTAGACGTCTGAGCTGAGTATTTGGAATTATATTCCCATAGCTCCAGGCGTCTGACCTTAATACCAGACGTCTGAGCTGAAGCTCAGCGCAACATTTTTCCTTGGCCAACGATGGCCAATTCGTATCGGAAGTGATCGAGTGAGCGACGATGGGTAGGGATTTATGCCAAGAGACAACCCCACCCTATAGACTCACAAACACTCCGAACAACATGCAAAACGTCCAATGTAGAATTTTCATAGATTTTGACTTCAAAATAGCAAAAATTGAAAATTCATCAAACCAATTCAAATCAAAAGCAATTGGTCATGCAATAGATGTTATGAATTCATACCTAACAATAATGAAGACTATAGACATAGATGTGAGTTCAAGAATTCACATTTAAACCCAAAAACAATGAAGGAGAAGCTCAAAAATAAAGGAAAGATCAATCCACTCTTCAACTTCAACTCTAGAAACTCCAATTTAAGATTATAAGCAATAATTTCCTAAGTTAGGATACAGAATATTTCTGAAATTGAAGAGGAATTGAGATGGAGAAGATGAATAGGATGCTTACCTAAGTTTCTCTTTGGCTTTGGAGCTTGAATCTAGAATTTCCTAGTAATATAGGGTTTAGGGATTTTAGTTTCCTCTTCTTTCTCCCATTCTTTCCTTTAGCTTGAAAGCGTTAGAAAAATAGAATGAATAAATGAAGAGTGAGGAAGTTAGGGTATTAGATGAGTGAGTGGGCTGAAACCCAAGCCCAAAGCCCAATAGAAAAATAGCAAAATTATAGTCAACTCCAAACATATCGATGTTTATACTCAAAAAGGTCGCAAATGGAATTTTGGACTCAATGGAAGTGGCATCGATTCCTAATTCGATAGTTTATGAAAAGTAGCATTTTGGAATTTAATCCGACTAAGGATGCTATATTTAAATAAAACATTTAAATATACAATCGTAAAATATGCGGATTGTTACAGACTCCCTTCCTTAAAGAAATTGAATCCATGCAACACTTAAGAAGAAAACAAGAATACTAACC
This sequence comes from Allium cepa, assembly GCA_030765085.1. Taxonomy (NCBI): domain Eukaryota; kingdom Viridiplantae; phylum Streptophyta; class Magnoliopsida; order Asparagales; family Amaryllidaceae; genus Allium; species Allium cepa. The sequence goes on from CM060939.1 coordinate 564,659,799, forward strand.
ATAAAAGCATATCAACACAAATAAAATTTGAAGTAAGTAGTATACCTTAAAGAGCATGAGAGAGTAAGTCCGAATGTGTTTGCTCGATGAACTCTCTAGATTTACAAGAGCAATTCTTAGGATTTGAGGACCAGTTATATTTCACAAGTGGAATATCTTTATTTCAAAGGTGTTTAACCTCCGTAACAATGATATGAATAGGATGGTTCTCATAAGTCAAATTAGGTGAAAATTCAATTTCTTTAACAGCACCAGTCTCAAGAATTGAATCGGAATCCCTAAGGCATTTCCGTAGTTGAGAGACATGGAAAACGTTATAAATAGCAGAAAATTAAGCCGGTAATAAAGGGCAATAAGCCACGGAACCAATGCGTTCAAATGGACCAATTTATCGAGGTGCTAATTTTCCTAATCGACTGAAACACACAATACCCTTCATACGTGAAACAAATAAACACCAAATCTTACACAGAAAATTCTAAATTCCTTCTTCGGTTATCGAAATAGGATTTTTGTCTACTTTGAGCTTCTTTCATCCTCAGAGGAATAAGGTCAATCGATTTTGTGGAATCACGAATAAAATCTAGACCTAAAACCATCTTCTAACCGGCCTCAATCCAACAAGAAGGAGATCGGCATGGCCTTCTATAGAGTGCCTCAAAAGGTGTCATACCAATACTAGATTGGAAGCTATTATTATAGAAAAACTCAACAAGAGAAATATGATCTTCTCAACTTCCTCCAAAATCAAGAACACATGCACAAATAAGATCTTTAAGAGTTTGATTCACATGCTTGGCTTGTCCAACGAACTGAGGATGATAAGCGGTGCTAAAATTAAGCTTTGTTCCCAAAGCTTTTTGAAGACTCTTCCAAAATCCACTACTAAATAATGAATTACGATCACTAACAATAGAAGTAGGAACTCTATGCAATTTAACAATTTCTTTAACATAGAGTTTGGCCAAAATAGGTAAGGTCCGATTGGACCGAACAAGAGTAAAATAGGTAGATTTTGTAAGTCTATCTACAATCACCCATAAACTGTCATAAACCGAATGAGAACGGGGAAGACTGTCAACGAAGTCCATGGAGACATGATCCCACTTCCAAACAGGAATATCCAAAGGTTGAAACAACCCATCGGGCCTTTGATGCTCGGCCTATACAAGTTGGTAAGTCATGCAACGCTTAATAAAGTTAGCATTAACAGATTTCATTCCATCCCAATAATAAAGTCGTTTCATATCCACATACATTTTACTACTACCAGGATGAATGGTAAATTTAGAATGATGTGAATCTTCTAAAATGTCTTTATGAAGATTACTAATATTTGGCATAATAAGTCTACCAAATTTTCGAATGTCGTCACGAGCATCGATTTCAAACCATCAATATTTCAATCCCTACAACTTTGGCTAAGATGAGCTAATTCGGGATCATGCTTTTGAGCATTAAGAATGTGGTCCAAAAGAGACGGATGAGCCTCAAGGCTACATAGGACAAGAGATGAACATGAATCCGATTCACGATCTCGAATTTCACAAGTAGACAAAGTCTCAAGATCATTCCATTTGGATATCATCATAGAAATAACCGCTTGTTGTTTACGACCAAGGGCATTGGCAACACGATTTTCCTTTTTGGTAGTATAAATAATATCAAGATCATAAGATGTAATGAATTCGAGACAACGTTGTTGAAGCGAATTAAGTTTCTTTTGAGAAAACAAATACTTCAAAGATTTATGAACGACGTAGAGAATAAATTTCTCTCCCAAAAGATAACGATGCCAAATTCTAAGGCCAAAAATAATAGCCGCGAGCTCTAAATCATGAGTGATATATCTTGTTTCGGGAGGCTTTAATTTCCTAGAAGCATAAGCAATAACACGTTCCCTTTGCATGAGAACGGCTCCCAAACCAACATGGCTAAACAATAAAGTCTTGGTTCTCCTCAGGAATCACAAGAATAGGAGCATAAGAAAGAAATTCTTTTAATTTTTGAAGAGAAGCTTCACATTTGTTTGCCAAAATGTACTTATGGAAATTTTAGAAAAGTCTTTTATGAACCGATGGTAATAGCCCGCCAATCTAAGGAAACTACGGATTTCTGTCACGCTCTCCGATCTCTTCCAATTTTGAGCCGCTTCAATCTTTGAAGGATCCGTGGAAATTCCGGATTCAGAAATGATATGTCCTAAAAATTTCACATGAGTTTTCCAAAAGTGGCACTTAGAAAATTTTACTTTCAATTGATTGCTTCTAAGAGTTTCCAACACAATCCGAAGCTGTTTTTCATGCTCTTCCTCGGTTTTAGAATAAACAAGAATATCATCTATAAAGATGAGAATAAATCGATCGAGAAAGTCTTTGAAAACTAGATTCATAAGATCAAAGAAATAAGCTTGAGCATTCGTTAAACAAAATGGCATAACAAGCCATTCATAAGATTTATAATGAGTACGAAACGATGTCAAAGGAATACTATCCTCTGTAACACGAAGCCGATGAAAACTGGTTGCTAAGTCTAACTGTGAAAAGACTCTAGCACCGCAAAGTTAATCGAATAGGTCATCAATCCGAGGTAAAGGATATTTATTCTTGATGGTGAGATCATTCAGCATGCCGTAGTCAACGCAAAGCGTAAGTGTACCGTCAAATTCTTCATAAAAATAGCTGAAGCTCCCCAAGGAGAGGAACTAGAACAAATAAACTACTTCGTTTCCAATTAGGATAATTGTTTACGCATCACCTTTTTTTTCTTATTGGACATACAATAAGAAGGGCGAGTTATAGGTAGAGCTCCAGAAATTAATTAATCCTGAACTCAATTCCTCGTTTAGGGGGTAATCCTAAAACGGGCTCAAATATGTCGGAAAATACATGAACAAGGTGAACGAGGGAAATGACATCTTCCTCATCATCATTATCGTCATCATGAGGATTTAGAGAATATAAGGATGCCACCGAATTAGAATCTGAACCTTTAAGAATAATAGAAATTTGCTTAACAGATTGAGGATGTCGAAGATGAATAGTCCTCTCAGGACATAGGATATGAGCTTCATAATGATTAAGCAAATCCATTTCCAAAATCATTCCGAAGCCTAAATAAGGCATAACATGCAAATCGGATCGGAAATAATAATCACATAAAATAATCTCGACATCTTTACAAAGCAAACTGAGTGTCGCGGATCCACCAACCGGATTCGCAATTCTCAAAGAAATCATCAAGCACATAATGTTTAAAGACAAAGTATCAACAAGTTCTTTTGATATAAAAGAGTGAGATGCACTCGTATAAAAAAGAACTCGAATAGGTTGATCACGAAACATAATAATGCCATCAAGGATAGAATGTGAAACACTTTGATCAAGAGAAGTGTTAATAGGCACTTGTACAACATTTATTTTTCCTTCCTTCTTGCCTTGAAGTTTGGGACATGAAGATAAAAGATAATCCGAACTTTTGCAGTAACGGTAATAAAGAGATTTCGGGCACCTATTTGCATACTAGTCCTTAGCACCACAATTGTAGCATTCTTCACGATTAGGATAGGAGTCTTTACTACCGAAGTTGCTTGCTTCGCTTTCTTATTGGGGTTAGGGCCTTTGAACTTAATAGACCTCTTCTTCTTGTTGTTGAAGTTCAATTTGGCACCCGAAACTTCAACATAACTTTCTTTATCGGCCTCTTCAAGTCGAAAAGCAATATCAACAAGCTGATCGAAAGAAACTTCTAATTTCAAAAGTAATGGCTTTTTGAGGTTCTTAGTCAACTCATATACAAACCTCTGATTTTTCTTCAATGGGATATTAATATACTCGACCCTATATTTAGAGAGAGATTAAAAAAAATGTGACATAGTCTGTCACAGAAGATTCACCTTGAATAAGGTCAATAAAGCGTCGAGCTAAAGTCACTTTTTCAGTTTTCGGCATAAATTTCAATTCGAATCTTTTCAGGAATTGCCCACTGGTAAGATCTGCTTCGATAATCTCAGAAAGCAAAAGCTCATGCCAATCTAATGCTCTTTATCGAAGTATGCTAGAAGCCACTTGGACTCGATGAAGATCAACCAGATTCATGCGAGAAAAGATGTGATCACATGTTCTAAGCCAAGCTTGGACTTCTATAATGTTTTCGAAACCCTTGAATGACCTTCCACCCAAATTAGTATAATCACCGCATAGGCGTGCAAATCCGGATTTAGGACGAGTAGGCTCTGTAATAGGTCCGAAAGCCTGAGCATTTTTTACAAGATCTAAAAGCTGTTGGGCAGACATAAATACACCATTCTAAGGTGTAGTACTGGATTGACCGGTGCTGGGACAGCCTGGTCTAATCATTTCTCTTCTTTAAGAAAGAAAGAAATAAAGAAGAAGAAAATGTTATTCTCAGAATGAATATCAAACAATCGTGATTGATAAAACAAGACATCATAAAATAAATTAGGATAGAGCGGGTCCTAAGACTCAAATTAAATCCTACGGCACGAATTCTAAAAGAGAATTAGGACAATGATCCATGCTAGATTATTCTATATTGTTTCGAAGTTTTGTTATGATACCAAGGTGTGATGCCCCACCTCTATATTCACACTAGCCAAGGACGCTACCGAGTAATGTCCTCAACTAGCACGAAAAATAAGGCTGTTGAGGAGCGACCATCTATGTAATTGCTTCCATTTCAAGAGGAAATTCGACATACCAATACAAACTCAAGGCTACTACACAGTGGATATGTAGTCTTTGGAAACAAATATAAAATAAACATAACACAAAATCAGTCACATATATTCATATCACTAAGGTGGAAACATATATGAATATAACACATAGAAGTGTACATCAAAGTAGTGGTCATGTAAGATCCACTACATCACAAAACAATACGTACAAGTTCTAGACAAAAGAATATGTATACATCAAGGAGTCTCTCTCTCGAATGTATAAAAGCAAAAACTACTAAACTAAAGTAATTAGTCAAAATTCAGAAGACAGTCTCAGATAATGAGTCAAGTAGAAGCACCTGAAATACCTCAGTCTGACATGAATATTATTCAAGAAGAAGATAATAAATGGATCAGTCTAGCTATAAATATCATATAAAATGATATAGGACAAAAGATATGACAAAAATGTAGATAACAATAATGTCATACTGTGACAAGTATACATTAAATAACAACAAAAAATCATACAATATCTCAAATTTTCACAAACACAAAAAAGAATGTCATATTCTTTTGCTTATTCACCAAACCATAAATATTGATAAAGCTTATCAATGTAAATCACAAAAACCGATGAAACATAAATTCTAAAAATCAACAGTTAGAAATCCAAAATCACAAAGGAGGAGGCCTATCAAAAATGGAAGCATGAAATCTGACCAACATATGTATCACAAACGGACACTACCCATGGTCGCTAACCATAGAGCCGGTACAACGATGTAGTAAAATAACGGTACTCCCGAGAAACATGATACTTGAATAATTCGGAACAATGACGTAGTACGATAACGATACGTCCGACGATCCTGATAAGCCGGAACAACAGCGTACTACAACAATGGTACACCCGATGAACCAAACTTCATAAAAGAACATGGGTCGCTAGCCCGTAAAAATGAGTCGAAACTCCAAAGAAACCATAGGCCGCTAGCCTATAAAAGAAATGAGATGAAGCTCAACATAACGGGGTACAGTCCCCCATGTGGATAAAGAGAGATTGCATATCGCTAGTCTAAACCATAAAAATGATCACCATTGATCAGCAAAAGGTATGAATTATACTAAGCTAGTAAATAAATGAGTTTAGCTTCATGTTTCATAACCACTGGCTTAACTTAAGTATTTACGAATAAATTGTAGATTTCCACTCGAAAATTGACACAAGATTTCAATCGAACAAGTCCAAGAATTAACCGACTAAGTAAACACAAGCATTTCATACCACTTGTTTTGCTAAGTCATTTAATTAGATTGCTCATATGAATGAGGTAAAGGTTTGTAGATCCTAATAGATTGGAAAATAGTTCTCAAAATGTGCTTTGTTTTAAAAGCAACATTAAAATCATTTTTGAAAAGTTTGAATATTTACTACTAGTATAAAAACCTTTGTAATTTAGAAGTGACAAATCATAGAAAACGATTGTAAAAAAATCGATGACCAAAAATTCTCATTCGATGATGTGAATCAAATCCATAAAAATCGATATCAATCCATCAAACGGATATTCCCAAAAATCCAGAAAGAAGTCATCAAAGTTGATAATAAATGAAGACGACCAATCGGATAAACCAAAAGCCGATATAAATGGAAACCCATCAAAAACAAGCAAGATGGCTGAAATTAGCAGCTCTAGCCGTCTGGTGGTTCTTCCAGACGTCTGAGCTGAAAGACTGAAAATTTTGATGTGTGGAAAGTAAGCTAAAACATCTGAGTTGAGTATTTGGAATTATATTCCCGTAGCTCCAGATGTTTGACCTTAATACCAAACGTTTGAGCTGAAGCTCAGGGCAATATTTTGCCTTGGCCAATGAAGTCCAATTCATATCGGAAGTGATCAAGTGAGCGACGAGGGCTAGGGATTTATGCCATGCGACAAGCCTGCCCTATAGACTTACCAAAACATTTCGAACAACATGTCAAAACATCCAATGTAGGATTTTTATAGATTTTGACTTCAAAATACCAAAAATTGAAAAATTCATCAAGCCAATTTAAATCAAAAGCAATTGGTCATGCAATAAATGTTAGGAATTCATACTTAAGAATAATGAAGACCATAGACAGATGTGAGTTCAAGAACTCACCTTTAAACCCAAAACCAATGAAGGAGAAGCTAAAAAACAAAGGAAAGACCAGTCCACTCTTCAACTTCAACTCTAGAAATTCCAATCTGAGATTATAGGCAATAATTTTCTAAGTTAGGTTATAGGAAATTTCTGAAATTGAAGAGGAAATGAGATGGAGAAGATGAAGAAGATGCTTACCTAAGCTTCTTTTTGATTTTGGAGCTTTAATCTAGAATTTTCTAGTAATCTAGGGTTTAGGAATTTTAGTTTCCTCTTCTTTCTTCCATTCTTTCCTTTAGCTTGAAAGTTTTAGAAAAATAGAATGAATGAATGAAGAGTGCGGAAGTTAGGGTATTAGATGAGTGAGTGGGCTGAAACCCAAACCCAAACCCAAAGCCCAATAAAAAAATAGAAAAATCCTAGTCAACTCCAAACATATCGATGTTTATACTCAAAAAGGTCGCAAACGCCATTTTGGACTCAATCGAAGTAGTCTCGAGTCCTAATTCAACAATTTACGAAAAGTAGCATTTCAGACTTTAATCCGACTAATGATGCTATATTTAAATAAAACATTAAAATATATAATCGTAAAATATGCGGATTGTTACAGACTCTCCTCCTTAAAGAAATTGCGTCCATGCAATACTTTAGAAGAAACTAAAGAGTAACAACTATGAAAGCATATCAACACAAAAGAAAATTTGAAGTTAGTAGTACACCTTAAAGAGCACGATAGAGTACGTCCGGATGTGTTTTCTCGATGAAATCTCTGGATTTCCAAGAGCAATCCTTAGAATTTGAGGACCATTGAACTTTCACAAGCAGAATATCTTTACTTCGATGGCGTTTAATCTCTTTGGGATGGTTGTAAAATCGACACCCAGCTATCAGTAACCATAGAATACATTGCGATCAAGTCAAAATATAACATCACCGAAGACAGATTTACAGCCCTTGTATAAGCTGCAACAAAGACATATGTCGTTCGATAATTTAATGTGTGAAATCACTATGAAGCTAAAATACTTATGTCGGCTTTTGTTTTACCTTATCAGAAAATAGATACATGTTTAAATGGATACATGTTGTTTTGAAAAGAAGACATATATCTTAGAAATTGCAAAATATGTAACCAGAAAAGATATAAATCAAGAAAAAAAATGAAAATGAAGTTTCGTACAAGCGTATGCATTACTTACCCATCACTCCTAGGCTTCAAAGATTATATGCATCTTTTGTAACTACATTTCATATGAGATGGCATAGTGTGAGAACGAAGGAAGAGCATACGTTGGCACATCCAGTCGATGGAGAAGCATGGAAGCATTTTGACAAAACTTATCCTAATTTTGCAGCGGAGAGTCGTAATTTTAGACTTGGATTATGTATGGATGGTTTTTCACCATTTTATCAATTTGGTGCTAAATATCCATCTTGGCCCATTATCATCACACCTTATAATTTACCTCCACGGATGTATATGAATATGCAATATATATTCCTTACTGTTGTCATTTCTTGCCTCGACGATCCAACACAAGGAATCGATGTTTATTTACAACCGTTGATTGAGGAGTTAAAAACACTATAGAATGAAGGATAGTAACACACGACGTTTCAAAAAAAAAATCATACGTTTGCTTCTTTGTTGTGGACTATAAGTGATTTTCCTGCCTGTGCAATGTTTTTAGGATGGAGTACATCCGGTCGTCTAGCATGCACATATTACATGGAAGAAACACATCGTTTTCTTTACCGAATGGTAAGAAAATTTCATGGTTTGACTGTCACTGATGTTTTCTCCATGTCAATCAATTCATTTAGAGGAGACAAGAAAAACTTTTTAGCTAATAAAGTACAAACCAGACAACTGCCAACGATATGATCAAGTAAAAACATGTACGAACTTGTAAGGGGCCATCCAAAGATATATGAAACTGGAGTGCAAATAGAAATTGAAGGCAAGTCGACTATTCATAATTGGTGCAAACGGAGTATATTTTGGAAGTTGACATATTGGAAACATCTCATGCTTCGTCATAATATTGATATGATGCACAACGAGAAAAAATGCTTTTGACACAATTTTGAATGTTAAGGGTAATGGCGATTTGAAATCAAGACGCAATACAAGAATTATGCAAACGTCATGAGCTTCATATGAAAACAAATGACAGTAAAAAACTCAAAGCATGTTAAGAGTTAGATAATAATCAAGTTAAAGTTGTGTTAAAATAGGTGGAAGGGTTAGGATGCAATTGGTTTAGCAATGTTCCAGGTTTTGGAATTAATGTGCATAAGGATTATAATTTTATTGAAATAAAGCACATATCACATTATCACAAATATGATCTTTTTTACTAGCCAAACAAGAATCCTTATCCGTCTCTAAAAGAGATAAAGCAGATTAGTCGACAACTTTTAAAATAAAGGTCAAATTTACGTTTGATGGGAAGAATATTTCAGATGAACAAGCTTAATAGACAGATCTTGGGCAAAGCATATAAATAATAGTTACAGATGATCGTACAGATTTTGGAACTTTGAACGATGAATAATTTTTTTGGTAGGAACGTTCGAGAGTATGGAGGAAAATAACATAGAATATAAAACCGAATCTGAATCAAAAGACGACGATGATTGATGTAAATGATGAACTTTATTTTTGTAGTTACATGATTATGCAATTGATGTAATTGATGAGATTACGCAGTTGATGTAATTATGCAATTGATGTATCTATGTTGAATTCTTGGTGTATTACGAAATTGATGTAAATGATGAGATTTATTTTGTTAGTTATGTAATTTATGTCATTTATGTAACCAAATCTGTTTATCATTTTACATTTTTTATGGCATTTCCATTTCCGTTATTTATTTAGCAATTTATGTTAAAAATACAATATATTCTGCTTATCGTCGGAATATGAGACCGATCTGAATTAGGTATACTTTGCACTTTATGTACTTTATATTATTTATGTCATTTAACTATAAAATATATTTCATTATCATGTTATTGTTCTCTTTTAAAATGATGTGTCTGTCACAGGTATATATATTGTCGTCCAAAAGGAGGAGTTCTTCCCACTTTTCAAGTCGCGATGGAAGCGGTCCATCGCAACCGCCACAGTGACCTGTCGTGACTCTAGTACCTAGATTCGAGGAATAAGTATTAAACTTTTTTCAGCATCTTAAATATTTTGTGTATAGTATACTAATCTGTATCATATTTAACACAAGGGGTTTGAGTTACAGTCATCGGCTGCAGTTTTATCGATTTCGAGGGAGGCGTGCAAGAGTAGGATGTTGGCTTGTTGGTCAAAGCGGGATAACATCCCTCTCCATATCCTCGAACGTATTTGGAAGGATTTCACTATAAGTATATTCTTCTGTTTTTCATTCTTAATTTGTTTTTGTCGCTTATTTATTGCTCACCTTTTATTGTTTAATTTTTGGTTGTTTATTTATCATGAAACACAGGCTGCCGTAGACATACAGTTAGATGATCTGCAGCTAGTACAACATTATTGGATGCAGAAGATGAGGAAGAACTACAGGGATTCCATGTCGACAGTGAAGCATAAAGGTCAGAAGTCAAATTGGACGAGGACGAGTGTGTGGAAAGGATGACTGAAACATTAGGATAGTGATGAGGCGAAGATAAGTATACTAAACTTTTATTAATTATTTGATTGATACGTAAATATAAAAAAATATTTGGTCTGTAAATAATGTATTGAATTTAATTGTACAGGCAGAGTCGGAAAGAAACTCTACAAATAGGAATAAAAATCCCGTCACTTATCGAGGAGGGTCGAAGGCGTTTAAGTAGTATCGTCAGGAGTTGATAAATTTAATAAATGCGAATTGTAAATAGTTATTGTACTATATAATTTTGAATATACAATAGCAGTATATGACAATCAATTTCAGAAAGTTGAGGTGTAGGGTCTTGTGTCGTATATGAATGTGCTTACCCGTACGCATGCCGTCGAGTATGTAAATCCACACGAGACAATTTCGTATACATGGCACGACGATAAATCTAGCAAGAGCCATGTAAGCATATTTTAGTTTATGTACAATTAGTAATTGTTTTAATTGTTAAATTATAATGAAATAAGATATCATGATATTAATTTAACTGTATTTTTTTGTTCATGCATGCAAGGTTTATTGAACACCATCAGAAACTCCTGTAGGATATCGGTCGAGAGCTGCTCACGAGGGATGAGGACATTATTTCTGAGGTAGCCATAGATCCACCGTCACGTAACAGGCGCTACAGATTTGGCAATCAGGTGGTAATGAATAATATATTAAGATATAACAATTTAATAATCTTTTAATTTTTGGTGCATTGCTTTAGTTTCAGTCATAAGTTTATAGATATAACAATTAACATATTATGTTGTAACTTTGATAGTAAGATTGTAGACTAAATTAAATAAGTGTTGCAGGCTAGCGGACAGAGGCGTGCCAGCCAACCGACCAGAGCTGATATCGTCTAGCAAATATCGAAGAGTTGAGAGCTAGTGTGGCGTAATTGGAAGATCGGAACCGTCGCCAGACCATCAAGACGACACAGCCGTTGGATCAGCGTATTGTAGAGCACATGCAGTAATTTAATGGCCGCTTTTCATTTTCTGCTGGTTCAGAGGGTTCTGGAGCCGATTGATCGGATTGATAGGTATGTTTGTATGTTTTGTGTCATTATTTTGTAAGTTCGGATGATACATTGAGTTGGTGAGTTTGGATTTGAACTGTTATATACATTGTTTGATGATACACTTTACGTAGTGATTCAGACACTTGGGAGTTTATTGTGAGGGGTTGGTGAAACATTGATGTATATATTGTACAATTAGATGTATGAGAATTATGGTAGTAAATTATGGGTTGATTTTATGCGATTGAGATTGGATTTTATGTGAATTGGTTTTGATTTATGTTTTTTGATATTTGGTTATCTTTCTATAGTTTGATTTCATGTTGGATATCTGAGTTGGATATATTGAGTTGGTTGAAAGATATTGTATTTATGAACTGTGAATGGAAAATCACATTGCAGGTGAAATGCAGAAATTCTATTTGCGTGTTTTCCAACGGCTTCCGATGGCTTGTAGGTCAAATTTTACTATACACGTTCTGACGACTACAAAGGCGAAATTCCAACGGCTTTCGGTAACAAACGTAACCGTCCACGTGTCTTTTGGCGGCCGTCAGAAGCTGTCAGACAGCTGTCGAAAGCTGTCGGAAATACAGTCGACGGCCGCTCTCAAAAGCCATCGGAAAATCTATTTACTGACGACTTAATTTGCGGCGGCATTTTCCGACGGCTTCCGACAACTGCCGCCGATCGAGAGCCGTTGGAATTCTTGTAGTGTTGGTTGCGGAACAATAAATGATTCGAGCAGAAAAACCTCTTTTGGTACCCAAGGCACCGAGCAGGGTCTTCTGCTCGGTATGTAGGGTGCTGGACCAAGGGCAAAAACGTAAGACCAAGAGCGTAGTCATGTAAAGACCGAGCTATGAAGGCAAGAGCAATAACTTTCCCCAACAACATGTCCACATACTCTTCGCCGACCAGTGCTAGACTGAGTTTCAGCCGTACCAAACGAGACATGTATGGAATAAAACCTGCATATATTAGAAAACTAGCAATCATAACTTTTATACGCGGAAGTATTTGATTTGGGCGAATTATACATGAAAATTTCTCAACCTTCAAGATTAATCATATCACCTCTTCAGCTCTATAAATATCCAAACACTTGACACTCACAAGGACAATTTTTCTAAAGCCTGGAGACTCAATGCTGCAGAAATAGATGAACCGAGCTTCAGATCTTTATTTTTAGTCTAATTCGTTGTATTTCATCTCAAAACTCTTGTTGCTGCTACATAATAAGAAAACGAATAAATGCAAACAGTAAACATACACCCATTATGGCTGAATCACTATACATCTGCCATTCCTTTACTTTTCTTAAATTCTACTTCTATTATATCTGTTGTTGTACTACGGATTGTTGATGGTTGTCTTTATATATATATATATATATATATATATATATATATATATGTAGATATATATGTATATATATGTATTTATGTATATGTATATATATATATGTATATATGTGTGTGTATATATGTATATATATAAGGGTCAGCTATTTGAATACAAAATTAAATACAAAATGGTGACACAACATATCCGGATCATTGGATTTTTTTGTCTTTATAGAGGGTGGAATTCAGGAGACAATCCAATGGTCGAGATTCTTTGTATCACCGATTGTATCTCGAATATATGTGTGTGTGTAATTTCATATTCCCACTTTAGCTGTGTATAAATTGAAAAAAAAAAGACACAAATTTATCAGCTCTGCTTCAAACCAAAGTTAATTCTGTCTCTGTCTCGAGCTATGGTAATCAACTCTTTTTCAAACTTGTTTTATACGAATTAGACAACAAAAAGCACATGCTGCTAACAAAAGTTTAATATTTGATTTTCAATAATTAGATATTTGACATGCGTATAATGGGTATCTCATTTGAAAATAATATAAATTTATGATTCATCAACGAAAAAAAAATTTTAGATATAAGATTTTTAAAAAATGTTACATTTTTGAAACTAAATTAAAGTAGGATGTGATGCGTGGGATTACCATTTATTCAAGAAAAATTTAACATGTTATTTTCCTATTTAATCATTAATGTGTAGTTTTTTCTCCAAAACCCCATAGAACTTCAGATATGAATATATTGATCTTCTATCTATTGCCAAAAAAATTCGTTAGAAGAAATTGAAAATTTTCATGCTTTTTTAGCAACTTTGTAAGAAAATGAGCATCAATCATGTACTTTGATGTTTGAACAGTTAGCAAAGAAATTAATTATAAATGCTCCAATGCAGACTTCTGTCCTCCTCCACCGCTTCAACGTCATCTCTGTGCATTCAGAGATGTACTTTATCATTTGAATTTTTCAAAGACTAAAATCTATCATTTTTGCTATTCCGAATAAATTCAAAAAATAAGCAGGTTCATAGTCTTTTCTTAGTTTAACGAAGACTGAGTGTTGTTAAAAAGAAAAGGGAGAAAGAGCAAGTTGAATAATGTAACAAACAATTAAGTCACGTGTAAATAAATGACTTTTCGTGCAGTAGGAAATATCTGACCATGATACATATATATAGGTTAAGACCGAAAGTAGAGCTAACCACACTAAACCAAAGCTCAAAAGCATTAGCTGTTGAAGCTTGAAACTGAAGCATGGCTGCCACTGCAATAATTCAGCACATGTTCGAAGGGTGCGTCGGGTGTGCAGATACGGAGAAAAGAAGAAGGCCGTATCACAAATATTGCGGTTGCGCTATGCATCAATCAGGCTTCTTACCCAAAGATAAGCCATGCAACAATCAGGTTAAGTACCAGTCAGCTAGGCGTTTATGTAACGGATTATCCATTAGTATGTCGCAGCGTGATGGAGCTGAGTATCCGTTTTGGAAGTAGCATCAGAATTATGCATGAATTAATTACTTGAGAAGTAAAAGCAAAACAGCAGTGTTCTTTCATTATATCGACCCTGTAAAACAGTTTGTTGGAGTCTTCTGAGTTATGATCTGGATAGTCTTATGTTTATAATCGTGTTTTTGTTCTATTGTTGTTTGCGTATTATTTCAAAATCATACCGCACTTGGTAATTCTGACATGATATGTGAAATGATCAAATGATACAGGCAAGAAATGCAGTAAACCCAAAGTAGACACAATTGGTTTCGAAATTATGCAAAATTCAAAGAACATGAACCCATCTTGAAATTTCAAGATTATTATGTGGAAATGATAGCAAATTACTGAAAAAGCAATACTTAACGAGTTTAGTTCAAGCAAATATACCTATATTTATTGTGGACTAACTTGATACATGCTTCTATACAAACGAAATTTGGTTCTTTGGATACTAAAACTTTGTTAATCACTGGGAATATCAATACATCTATGACTGCTACTCTCTAATAGTACTATGGTATTTTTCTAAATTTTGAGTACGGCAAGGAACTATAACTTAATAAATACTCCTTAAAACCAATCTGTTTTTCGTTAATTAACCAATTCAAACATCTTCCATGAACACTCATTCCAAGTTTTGTTTGTGCACTAATCTTCGATTCTTCTTCTAAACAAAGTCAGTTTATGTTATTTCATAACACAATTACACCACTCCATATGTTACAATAAGCAAAAACGATGATGATAATGATATACATCCTCACCCTACAAAATCTCTAATCAACATGAAAAATCTGCCTCAAATTAAATATTAATACGCTAAGAAAGTACTCAGAAACCATACGTGAAGAAACACACAGTTAATCACAAAGTGTGAAACATCAATGATCAATGTGTTGGGAGCGAAACATCAATGATCAATGTGTTGAGAATAGTTCACCTTGGAAATTTATAAAATAAGTTCTATGTAAATGCCTACTAAGAGACCATTCTTCACATTGTTAATTGGTTTTGTGATAACATTGATCCTTTAATATGGTATCAGTGCGACTTCATCTCCTCTTATATTTTCCATATCATTCTTTTTTTTTTTCCACATTACGACCTCAAATTTCTAATTGAATTCCGTTTACAATCACCTAGGAATTTCCTTATTCTCTATTCACATATTTCAACTTTAAATTTTTTATTTTTTTAGCAAAACTAGTGGGTTGATTGGACCCCTACCAGAATTTATTGCAATTAAATAATAAAAATCAAAACATACTTTGAAACAAGCAAGGAAAAAATAGGGAAAAGAAAAAAAACACAAACACACATAAGCACGCAAGGGGAAAAAAGAGCAGCCATAAAATCAAAGGTATATCATGCCCAATCAAGGGCATAACCAAGAGGAAACTTGGTCGTAGACTTCAATTGCATGTTTGTTCTTTTTTTAATCTCCACCCACAAGCTTTCCAGAGTCTTACTTTTCTTCTCAAAGATTATGTCATTCCTACACTTCCATATTACATCTATGTAAATCTTGGTGCACATTGCAATTACTTTTGATTTTTCAGTCTTCCATCTCATGGATTTGTAAACTATATTCCATTCAGCTTCATGGTCTATATTTGGAGGCTGCTTACCACATTTTAACAAAGAGAGCTGGGCATTCAAAAAACAAATGTTTTGAAGTTTCATCATGCATTAGACAGAAGACACATCTTATACTGTTATATATCTAGTATACCAAAACAGAGAATAATCAATTATAAACTCGTCTCACAAGTTTATCAATCAGATTTCCACTACTCTGGAAGTCTATATTAGCTAATTTAAGCAACAGGTATGTCGTAATTAAATTACAACAACAATGTTATACTATCGTAAATAAAACAGCACAACGTAGCAACCGGAAACATAAAAGAATTATGTATAAGAATATACAAATAGACTAAAATCTAACTAGTTAACTAAGAAAATTCCGTCCGAGCCTTATCGTAACAATTTGCTTAAGAATTTTTATTCTTATTCTCCCAAGATACAACAGACGCAATTTGCACGAGATTGTAATGAGTATGTCAACTCTGTGATTTATTGTATAGAGCAGTAGAGAAGGAAAAGCAGAAGAAAATAGAATTGGATAAATCGAATGAGAATGTGATCAGTATTCTCTCCTATTTATAATTTTGTTCGTATCCCTTCAAACAGTCGCGTCCGCTTGATGGGTTGCATCCGTTGCCTTTTAACTGTTACTGTTCGTTAACGGGTCGCACCCACCTGCTACTTGCATCCGCTCGCGTCGCACCTTCTTCGTTTCGTTCATGCCTCTTCAGTCAATCCGCGTCCGATTCCGAACAGATCCGCACCTGTTCGTATAACCTGCAACTGTCAGAAACCCCGGCCCAGTTTTGCAGTAAAAATAGGATCATATTAGATCCAAACCCAAACCCAAACCCGAGCCCGGCCCGGTTCGATCGGAAGGACGGCGGCGGAGCGCGCGCGTGTGTTGATGATGCATGATCTCCCTACTCACAACGAAGCAAACATTTGGGTGCCCCAAGGCCCTAACCCCTTCATTGCAAAGCTATTAATATACAAGAATATTTTTGCAATTTTTGACGATGTGGGACTATGTTATTTTCATTCAATTTAGTATTAGGAATTCCAACAATCCCCCACATGAATGATAATATACATATCCCCCTAACAAAGCGAAATATCATAGAGTACAGATCGAATAATGTTTTATCGTGGATAAGTAGATATTTCACTTTGAACTTTCCCTAGTTAAAAGTTATCGGATCTACTTGGCTAATCGGTGAATTATTTCATCTTGAACCGTCGGCCTTTATTGTATATCCAGACAATAAGCTTTATGATGCATTGATTCCCTTCTCATCCAATCTCTTAGTTGTGTTCATTTTGGACCTGAGCACATTTTGGTTCTGCGAGTGTTATAGAGAATTTAAGCCTTTAATATTCTTATAGAGTCGACCCAGCTCACACTATCATACGTGATCGCAACCATTAAGAGTATTCTACATATACCCCACTTGTTATTTACAAGATATGGTCATCATTAAAAAACATGTTTTTAACCTTTAACTACTTCTGTAGGCATGCATTATATTTTGCACCATAGAAATGGAGTAGGACTAAGTCCAAAAAGATGCATTGCTTCTTGAGTTACTCATAACTGGTTTGCCTATTGATCCTAGTCCGTGGGATCTCCAGTTGCTAAGATAGGTTCTCGTATAAGGTAACTCTTGTTGGTTTAGGCTTTTAAACTCATACCGCTTTAGTCAATTTTCTCTCTTGATAAACCTTTAGTAAATGGATCCGTTAGGTTATCACTTGTTCTCACATAATCAATGGAAATAGTTCCATTAGAGAGTAACTGCCTAACTGTGTTATAGGGACGACGAATGTGTCGTGATTTGCCATTATACACAATGTTTTTCGCTCTACTTAGCGCTGCTTGATTATTGCAGTTTATACATATGGCCGTTATAGGTTTGGGCTAAAAAGGAATATCTTATAAGAATTGACGAAGCCATTCTGCTTCTTCCCCTACTTTATCTAATGCGATTAACTCAGATTCCATAGTGGATCGAGCTATGCATGTTTGTGTATTAGATTTCCATGACATTGCTGCTCCTGCAAGGGTAAAGACATAACCACTTGTAGATTTTGATTCCTCTGAATCTGCGATCCAGTTTGTATCACTATATCCTTCTAAGACCGCAGGATATTTTCCATAATGTAAGAAAAATTAGTGGTATTCTTTAAATATGTCAATACTCTCGTTGGTGCTTTCCAGTGTTTCTTCCCTGGGTTACTTGTATATCTGCTTAGTCGACTTACCGCATAAGCGATATATGGTATAGTGCAATTCATGAGATACATTAAGCATCCCATTACATGAGAGTATTTCAGTTGCATTACACTCTCATTAATGTTTTTATGCAGTACTTCTGATGGATTAAAAGGTGTTCTCACTCCTTTAATTCCATAGTCTTGAAATTTTTCAATCACTTTGTCCACATAGTGTGACTGAGACAATTCAATTCCATTAGCTGTTCTTATTATTTTGATTCCCAAAATAACTTCTGCAACTCCAAAGTCTTTCATATCGAAATTATTGATTAACATCTTTTTTATGGTCTCTATTACTTTAGTGTTAGGACCAAAGTTTAACATATCGGCTACATATAAACAAATCATAACGTATGATTGTCCAACTTGTTTGTAATAAACACATTTATCATATTCATTTATACGAAAACCATTTTTCATCATGACACTATCAAATTTTTCATGCCATTGTTTTGGAGCTTATTTGAGTCCGTATAGTGATTTTACGAACCGACATACTTTGTTTTCATTTCTTTTGGAAATAAAACCCTCATGTTGCTCTATGTAAATCTCCTCATCGAGATCTTCATTTTGGAATGCTCTTTTTACATCCATCTGATGAATCTCTAGATTATATATGGATGTAATTGCTATTAACATTCTTATAGAGGTTATTCGTGTAACCGGTGAATAGGTATCAAAGAAGTCTACACCTTCTTTTTTACGATATTCTTTGGCTACTAATCTGACTTTATATTTATCAATAGAGCCATCTAGTTTCATTTTCATCTTAAAAATCCATTAGCAGCCAATTGGTTTTATTTCAGGTGGAATATCAACTATTTCCCAAGTTTTATTACTTAAAATTGAATCAATCTCACTTTGGATTGCTTCTTTCCAACATGAAGATTCAGAAGATAAATTGCTTTCTTGTACATTTGAGGTTCGTGTTCTAATATATAATTTAAGAAATCTAAACCAAATGTCTTGGAAGTTCTTGCCGTTACGCTTCTTCTTGGTTCAACTTCATCTTTGTCCTGATGAGTTTCATCTTCATATATCTCATCTCCATTATCTCTTGTCCTCTTTGGGACAAGGTTTCCATCATTTCTTTTATATAGGAACACATCTTCAAAGAACAAGGCATCTCTTGATTCCATGATTGTATTTACATGAACATCAGCTATATCAAAGTTGAATACCAAAAATCTGTAGGCACTACTATTTTGTGCTGGCCCTAGATAATAACAATCTACTATTTTTGGTCCAAGTTTGACTTTTTTTGGAGGCGGAACTAGAACTTTTTCCAAGCAACCCATACTTTGAGATATTTAAAACTTGGTATGTGTGCTTTCTATAGCTCATATAGAATTGTTCCTGTTTTATTGTGAGGGATTTTGTTTAATATGTGATTAGACATATTTAAGGCTTCCCCCCATAAGCTCGTTGGTAGACCAGAGGTTAAAAGCATGGCATTAATCATGTCTTTTAACGTTCTGTTTTTCCTCTCGGCTACACCATTTTTTTGTGGTGAATATGGAGCTGTTGTTTGATGAATTATACCATTTTCTAAACAGAACTATTCAAATGGTGATTCATATTCTCCACCTCGATCAGATCTCAATATCTTGATCTTTTTATTTAACTAATTTTCTACCTCGGCTTTGTACTTCATAAACGATGTAGTTGCTTCATCCTTACTATTTAAAAGATATACACAACAATATCATGTATAGTCATCAATAAAAGTGATAAAATAATTTTTCCCACCTCTTGTGCTTAATGATTTAAAATCACATAAATTTGTATGAACCAAAACTAGTGGTTCGGTGCTTCTATTAACAGATTGAAATGGTTTTTTTAACTATTTTTGCTTCTACACATGTCTCACATTTTTAGTTCTTATCTACTTGGAATTTCGAAATTAATCCCAAGTTTGATAATGTTTTCATTTTTCTGAAATTTATATGTCCCAATGTATCATGCCATAGTAAAATTTCGTGCTTAAGCAAGTAAGAAGCTTCAATTTTATTAATAGCATAATCAGAATACATAGTTTATTGCCGATAATGGTTACATTTGCCTTAAATAGGCCATCATATAAATATCCCCTTTCGATATACATTCCAGCTTTGGACAGAACCATCTTGTATGACTCGAACACCATTTTGAATCCTTTCTTTGATAGTACCGAGCCAGAGATCAGATTCTTGCGTATGTCTGGAACGTGGAATACATCATTTAATCTAACAGTTTTTCCAAAACTAAACTTGAGGATTACTATGCCACTGTCTTCGATCATGGATACTGCTGAATTACCCACATAGAGTTTTTCTTCGTGATCGAATTTCTGGTATATAGAAAAAAGGATTTGTCAGAGCAGACATGACGAGTAGCGCCTGTGTCTACCCACCATTGGTTAGGATTCTGAACCAAATTGCATTTAGATACAACTGCCAAGAAATTGGACTCGTTTACTTCCATATTGTCTACTATATTTGCCTCTGAGTTGCGTTCCTTCTTGTGTCTGCAATCTCTAGCGGCGTGTCCCATTTTGCCACAAACCCAACATTCACCATTAAACTTCTTGGTTTTATTATCTTTGGGTTTGTTTTCAGGAGCTTTCCTCTTCTTTGAGAAGTTCTTCTTTTTATTGAAATGACCTTTATTCTACTTCTTCGACCCTTTTGTTACCAACGCCTCCTCGCTTTGTTTGGTAATTCCGTGGTTATCTGCCTCAATCTTTAATCGTACGATGAGGTCCTGCAAAGAAATCTCTTTCCTTTTATGCTTTAGATAGTTGCGGTAGTCTCTCCATGATGGTGGCAGCTTTCCTGTTATAGCTTTAACCAAGAAAGATTCTCCAACCCTATGGCCTTCTGATTCAAGTTCATGAATAATAATTTGGAATTCATGCAGTTGATTAGTCACAGATTTGGAGTCTATCATTTTGTAGTCCATGAACTTGTCTACAATGAATTTCTTCAGACTAATGTTTTGTGTCTTGTACTTTGCAGCAAGTGCATTCTAGAGGGCCTTTGCTGTCTTTAGAGGCTGATACACTTTGTATAGCATTTTTTCCAGACAGTTCAGAATATAGTTTCTATACAGGAAGTCCGAACACTTCTATGTATCAACAGCTAGAAACGCATCTTTGTGTGCTTCTCTGGTTTGGCCTGGTGTAGGCACTGGTTCCTCCTCCTCGAGATACCATTGCAGACCGAGTGTGGTGAGATGGAACAACATCTGATTCTTCCATGTTAGAAAATCATCACCATCTCCTTTGAAAGGATCGTGCCTGTTGTGTAATTGAATTTATTGATAGTTCAACTGTTGCCATCTCTGTTTCAGTAAAAATAAAAAAATTCTTAAGATGTTATATATCTAATATACCAAAACGGGGAATAATCAATTATAAACTCATCTCACAAGTTTATCCATTAGATTTCCACTACTCTAGAAGTCTGTATTAGCTAATTTAAGCAATAGGTATGTCGTAATTAAATTACAACAACAACGTTATACTATCGTGAAAAAAATAGCACAACGTAGCAACTGGAAAGATAAAAGAATGATGTATAAGAATATATAAATAGATTAGATTCTAATTAGTTAACTAAGGAAATTCTGTCTGAGCCTTGTCGTAACAATTTCCTTAAGAATTTTTATTCAAAATTTCCAAGATACAACAGACGTAATATGCACAAGATTGTAATGAGTATATCAACTCTGTGTTTTATTGTATAGAGCAGTGGAGAAGAAGAAGTAGAAGAAAATAGAATTGGAATCGAATGAGAATGTGATCGTATTCTCTCCTATTTATAATTTCGTCCGCATCCCTTCAAACAGTCGCATTCACTTGACGGGTTACACCCATTGCCTTTTAACTGCTACTGTTCATTAACGGGTCGTACCGGCCTGCTACTTGTATCCGGTTGCGTCACACCTGCTTTTGTTCACCCGCGCCTCTTCAGTCAATCCATATCCACTTTCGAACAGATCTGCACCTGTTTGTATAGCCTACAATTGTCAAAAAACCCGGTCTAGTTTTGCAGTAAAAATAGGATCATATTAGATCCAAATCCAAACACAAAATTGAGCCTGGCTCGGCCAGGTTCGGTTCGGTCGGACGGACGGCGGCGGGACACGCGTGTGTGGTGGTGATACGTGATCTTCCTCCTCACAACGAAGCAAACATTTGGGTGCCCCAAGACCCCAACCCCTTCATTGCAAAGTTATTAATATACTAGAATAGCTTTGCAATTTTTGGCGATGTAGGACTATGTTATTTTCATTCAATTTAGTATTAGGAATTCCAACATATACTACATTACATCCCCTAATGGAAAAGGACTGCCTTGGTCATCAATGCAGATTTTAAGACCTTCCACAACATTAAGTTTTCCCTAGGAGGTGAATCATTTCTCCAGATTATAGTGGACCATTTAAAGGTGGGTAACTAAGCATTTCCAATGAGGACTTGAATAGTAGGGAAATGGAATGAATCTTACCATTCCAAGTAATCAGTTGGAGAGCCTATTCTTTGAAATTCTTTCTCTGGACATAGTTCCACTATCTCATGATTGCTTAGTTTCTACAATGATGAAGACGAACATTCCCATCTATGACATGATTATCTGTCTTAGCATGGGAAGGTATTCCAGATTGTAAAATTTACTAATGAGTGAAGACCTTAGATAAGATAACCCCCCGCCAGATCAAGGCTCATTCTAAAAACTGATGGAGTTATTGTCAGTGAAATGAGATCGTATTAGAGGCAGAAACAAAATTCTTAATTCCACGATCTTTCTCCAACACCAACTACACGTTTTGAGGAGTTTCAATGTTCCAAAAATCTTTCCTCCCAATATTGTGATGCCAAACCCATTTCACCCATACGTGTCCTTCTTTCTCAACAAGTCGTCAAAATGTTTACTAAAGGCAGCTATGTTCCATTATTTTAGATTTATAATGCCCAAACCTCCGCTGATAAGAGGAGCCTCAAAACAGGAGAAGGAACATGGAATGAGTTTCCTGGAGTGGATAGAACCCGTCCGAAAGTATCCTAACATGGATGTATGAGACCCAATAGTTTGTAAGGGAGGATCATGGAATGAGACTGGTACACCATCATAGAGAAGGCTACTGACTTAACGAGGACCAACCTGCCACTTTGAGAAAGCTGTCTGTTGGTCCAAGAGTCGAAAGTGTCAGTTATCCTACTATATAGAGGCAGACAGTTGGCGAGAGAGATTCTTTTAGTTATGAGAGGAAGACGCAAATACTTTATGTCACTATCCATGCTCTGAAAACCAATGGATTGGAACAAAAAGGATGCATGATTGTTAGAGACACCCGAGAGGAGCATGCTGGATTTGAAAGGATTGAGTTTAAGCCCTATCATTTTGTGAAAAGACGAAGAGTGTCGACAATGCATGACAAAGACGTGTGTTCAGGCTTCTAAACACAAGCACATCATCAGCAAACATCATGGAGGAAATCTGTAATGGACTACATTTAGGGTGGTCGTTGACAAGCCTACTAGAGTATTAAAGTTAGCATATCAGTGAAGACTTCCATGACCAGAAGGAAGAGGTAGGAGGAGATCGGATCACCCTGCCTAATTCCTCATTTTCTTTTGAAAAAACCTACTGACCTACCATTTAAAATGACAAAAAATGATGATATTGAGATACATGTGTATATCCGAGCAACAAAAGTTTGAAGGAACCCCATGTTTGCCATTATTCTTACTATTGCAATCCATTGAACACTATCATATGCTTTCAAGATATCAATCTTGAAAACAACAGCTGGGGAGGAGGAAAACTTGCCATGACCTTTTAACAGCTCTTGGACAAGCAAAATGTTATCTAAAATACTACGACCAGGTAAAAAAGCATCCTGATTGGAAGAGATAATCTTTGGCAAAACAGTAATAAGTCTAGCAGTGAGGATTTTAGAAATATACAAGTGTCAATTTTCTTTTTAAATTTTCTTTTAAATTTGTAAAATCTGAAAAATTTGCTTATATAATCATCCTATCTCTTCACTCTCTTTTCTTTAAACATTTTGTTCAATTTCCATGAGAAACCAGAAAGCCTGTTATCATTTCCTCCAAAATAAAACTGCATATCTACAATTTATTCTCAAAACAAATTTGCAAATTTGTTACCTGTATAAGATTTCCCATGCCTGCATTTGCTTTTCAATTCAAAGAGAATACTTAAATCATTAAACCCTGAAACACTCTTCAAAATTTCAAATATCAATCCCTGTACCAAAGCCTGTAAACATTTTCTTGAACAAATCAAACTGCAAGTCTGCAAATTGCAAATCAAAAATCTGCATTTAAATTCTTCAAACTCAAGTGCCTACATCAAAATTTCGATTGCATGCAAGTCTCAAGGGGTATTACCTGAAGCTGTCACCCTCTATCAAGTGTGCATGCAAATGATTTGGGGTCAAGATGGTTTGCCTGTTTTTTTTCAAAATGCAAATTTGTTGAAGCAATTCCAGTAGAGCCTCTCTGTTCTTCTTCACAACCCTGCATTGCACTGTCTTCTTTAAAAATGAGGTGAGTAAACTTTTTAAAATTTAAAGTTAGTAACTAATAGGTGTTGCTTATAAATATTTTTGTTGATGTTTTGATCTGCATGCATATATATATATGATCTACTGAGTACTTCTCTGCAAAATTTTGAAGTACCCTGTTCAATATTTAACCCTGTTAAATTCTGCTAGCAAGAATATGATGCATTGATATATGGTTGAAGTAGATTTGTAATGTAAGTTTGGAGATAATGTTTGGATGATGGTTTGGGAAAATTTTAGAACATAGATTCAAACTAAAAACAAGTCAACTCAAGTATAAACAGAGAGAAAGAAATCAATCGAGGGTTCTGATTTTTTTTTTAAGTTTATCTGAAAAACCAAAAATGCAGTAACAAATTTATCTTCAATATTTGGAAACAAGCATTTAATTTGGATTAAACAATTACATAAATCAAAGTACCATTGGTAATTATGAATTTTGGAAAGGAATTCAAAAATTTTAAAACTATTTTAAGCATGAATTTGGGTTTTTACTGCAAATTGGGTTTTGGTCTGTAACTTATGATCTTTGTAACTGGAGTAATTGAGATGCTTCAAGGAGTTAGGTGATTCATTAGAGAGTATAGGAAAAATAGCAGAAGGATTTTTAAATCATTGTGGAAATTGATTTTGATAGGAATTTAACCTAGTTTAGAAGCTGTCTGGAAAATTGATTACTGCAATCACATTATTGCATCGAGTTGAATGAAAATTGGAGTAGAGGAAGCTTGGTGGGTCGATGGACTATGGCCGGAGTTGTAGCAGTTGTTGATGATCGGCGGCGACGATTTTTGGGTTTTCTGGTGAGCGGTTTTTGAGTTCAGTCACCTGATGAACTCGATTGTGATTCAAAGCTTGAAGTGTCGTTCTGTTGGTCATAGGAGCTTGCGAGGGGCTAGGGTGATTTGCCGGAGGTGTTACCGTTGACTGGAGAAGGTCGGGCAACGGTGCAGGTTGCACGGTGGGGATGTGGTGTCAGTTGATTTGGGTTGCGGGTTTTGTTTTGGGTTGTTTGATTTTCTCGAAGCAGGACTCGGGGGTTGTGGGAAGATGACTCGGGGGAAACTCATGTTTTCTGGGGTCTTTTGATTGCAGGGTTAAACTGTTTAACAGTTTTAAAGTTTTAATCAAAACAGTTTAAATTTTAAGGTGCAGGTTGTTTTAAAAAAAAAAAAAGGGTACTTATACTTGAATCCAAGTATACATGGGTTGAAACCAATTTAATGTTCAACCAGGTTTTAATTTAAAATAAATAAATTTTTAAACTCTAAATAATTTAAGCTAAGTTAAATTATTGTTTTTTTTTGATTGAATTGTTTTTATAAATGGATTTAAAATGTCTTAATTTAAAACCTTAATATTATTTCAAAACTTATTTTGAAATATAATGAGAATTTTAAGTAAATGTTTTATTTAAACTAGTGCGAACCCGTGCTACGCATACGGGTTACAACAACATTATTTTGCTACAATCATTAAGTCATTTTTTAAGTTCTCATAGAAATATTATTAAGTTGATAATTGACTGACCATTTCATTTTATTCATTTCTCGACAAATATTCGTTCCAAACAGCATTTCTAAAATTTTGAAATGTGAGGTACAATATGGTCAACACTTAGTAGTTAGATTGTGGTAAGCGGATCGAAGATGAAAATTATTTAAATTAAGGAAGAACAAAAGTGAATTAGAGAACTAAGTAATTTGTATCTACGTCAATCCTACCTCATAACTCACTCGGTATACAAACATGACACATACAAATAAACCTAATCCTCAGTGAAGTGATCTTTAACAGAGAAATAATCCTCATCAACAATATTTGCATAATCTGTACTACTACTTAGAAATTGAATTTTGTATAGCTTCATTTTACAAAATTGATGAAAAAATGTAGGTATGTATGTATGGATGGATGGATGGAAAGGACAAACACCTTGAGGCATCCAAGTAGCTCTAGCTGAGTCCCGCGTCTTCCTACTTCTAAATGTAGTATTGATTCCAATTACAACAAAAGCTTTCTTCTTCTCCTGACTTGATGCCACAGTGGATGGTGAAATATCAGCTCCCAGTAACTCTTGACTGCTCCTGTTGGCTGCCAACTCCATCTGCTGTATTGATATAGTCTTGTCTAATGACCTGAATTTACTCAAATACACTGACATTCTTATCCAAATTCATATCTCAAACGAAGCATGTCCTTCTACTCAATGAAGGATATAAAATTATTGTTCAACTCACTGAATTGCTTCATGTGTCTTTGTCACCTCACTTGTTATTTCTTGTTTTCGTCCAGGTTTCTAGTAACATGATATTACATTATCAATTACACAGTACTATTCATGGAACCACACTATAGAAGAAAAGAAGAAGGCAAACCCATTTGGTATTTCAATCACTTGAAGGAGTCTGAAGCTCTTGCTCCTTTCTCCGTGTAGAAATGAGCCCAAGACTGGGATCTGAAGCAACCCATGACCTAAAACCACGTAAAAATCAAATTTTGAGTCTCCTTTATTAAACAAAGCTAAAAACTTATTACCACCTTAATATTGAGAGATCAACAAAATTGATAATTTGTTTCACCTGTTTGTGATGAGCAATCCAAGGGCAAAACAGCAAATGCAAAGAACATGAATCCATTTAGCAGGCACTCTCCTCTCATTGCTAATGCTGCTCCTACTTCTCGTAGTAATTTTCAATGCACTTTCAAGTTGTTTTAAAATGTCATGTCACTTTTTATTTAAAAAAACAGATTTTTAACAGAAATTATGTATGTGAACAAAAGGAAAATATTTTAAAATAATTAATAGAAACAGGATTAATCAAGTTACTAAAGATATTTGTTTGCATGTTCATTATTTTATAACTTATATATAAGTTGGAGAAAAAGACCTTATTTAAATAGCATACACTAAGTGGCGTACTTGCTACCATTGTGTGCATTGATATGCTAGAATAAAAAACATAAGCAAGAAATGTAACTGGTTACAAAATGGATACACAAAGTAAAGGTGCATGCGCTTTGAGAAGGAAGAAAAGAAATACCAAACATAGACTTTGCTGGAATATTGTATGGCAATCTTAAAATCTTGCCAACATCAGAATCATATCCAAAAACAGAAAGCATGCCATTGTCATCCCCAATATAGCGAAAAGAGCAACAGTGTCATATTGGAAAGATAGATATATTAAGATATGAGGAGGGAAAAAAGTTAGTTTCCAAACTGTAGATCAAAGAAGTTCCATGGATCATTGCAAATGCGGTTACGTTGGTTTCACATTGGAGAGAATTAATCAACTGTCTGTGTTCAAGATCCCAGACCTGGAAATATAAATGTGTGTACATGAACCAGTATCTTAGCATGAAATATTGACTCTAATTTAACATTTTGACATTAAAAGGATAGTTTATAGAATATACTTTTAGCGTTATTACATAACATGTTAAAAACCTTTCGGAGTTCACAAAGAAATAAGATTGACACAAAAACATCAAGTGAGGAAATGATTATTTTGAAGCATGATAACGAAACATAAAACATGGCTAAAATAGTAAACCTAGCAAATCTGGAAGCTCGTATGGCTAATATATTTAGAGAGATGTAAAATTGGCAACATATATAGAATAAGGGGAGAAAATGTAAAATGGTACAAATTAGAGAAATTGCTGCTAAACTTTTGTTTGAGAAATTTCTCTAACATGAATTAAGAGAATGAGAAGTGCTTGTACATGTAAATATTTAATTGAAAATTTTGTTTGTCTTAAGAACAAATAACAAAGAGTTGATATAAAATGTATCTGAACTGCTTTGCTTGCCTTAAGAACAAACAATAAATTAAATATTTAGCAGTGTATTCTATCGTAACACACCGTCACTTTTTGACCTTCAAAATCCAACTTTTATATTTTCTTCTCCAAATCATTGCACCATATTTCTTGTCAAGGACATAAAAAGCTGTCGTTTTATGCGGAATCGAAATGATGGATGATTGGCTTGTAACCGTTCTTATTAGTCGCACATATTTTTACAGTTTTGATAATAATAAAGTATACAGTAAGCATGTACACACACAAAATTAGATATACAGTTAATCAAAGAATGACCATCAATAAAATAAATAAAATGAATTTATAGCTATGTTCAACGTCACAATATTAACTACTATCTGCAAGTGCTTCCATGAAATATGATAATGAATTTTGAGAGGAACAAAAGTTTGGATATGAGAACAATTTTTGGAACTTACTTTTATGTCATTATCATTTGTTACACCAATGAGAAATCCTTGATTTTATAGAAACTGCAAAAAACATAATAAAGGCATGGAATTAGTCGCCGCTTCAAAGGAAAATGTACCATGGATTATAGTTGCCACTTTAAAAGCTTCTTCGATTTCATGTACTTGTCTCCAAAAGAAAAAAATTATGTAGAACTTAGCAATAATAGTAGCATATTACTATGTTACCCAAATTTGATTAACATAAAGTATAGTTCCAATGCTAAACGACCATAAACATGGCATTTAAAAAAATGTAAGCAAAAGTAGCTCGTATAATTTTAGGTGCTCAGTGGAGATAGAAAGTTTTCACCAGGGGTGAACTTCAAATAAAAAATTACAGAAAACAGGCAGTGTTCTTTTTATCTTAGTCATAACATATAGTGTTTTTTAATCTATTTCCATCAACTAAATTGCTATCATTGTATCATAAAATGACTGGTGGTGATTAATGTTGCACTATTACTATGATAGGGAAGAAAGCATCAAGATTGTGCTTTAAATTTCGATGCAATGCACAACCCTCTACCGGTAAAAGCCGAATTGCAATCTTTTGCACTAAATTATCAAGTTAATTTATTATTTTCTATATCTATTCTCTTTAAATTCTTTTTAATTTTTTTATATTATTCATTGTAAATGGCAAGGTTTTTTCAATTCATTCTCACATTGCAGTCCAACTTTTTGGTGGTGAAATCAAGATATTCAGCAGTTTTTTAGTTCAGAATGATGTTATAATCTTGGGCACAAAATTATTGAATATTTGGATTTATGTCTAATTTTGCATAGAAAGTCAATGTGTTAAAGTTATTATTAGTTGAATAGCGTATAATTTGTTAGCGACTTAAACAGTCTCAATATGGTTCGATAAGCATAGCTGATGTAATAAGTAAAAGGCTATTTTACACTTTTTTTCCAATCGTTTTCAACAAAAAAAAATATTTTAAAAAAGTATTCACTTGCAGACTAACCTCTAAATATTTAAATGGTAGCTTTTTTAGAGACAGTAGAAGCCCCTCAATGTTATCACCCCCAATAATCTTGATCCTACCATCCCTACAAATGTGTGTAACACATATATCAGAAGTCAAGAAAATCATCTCATATTTTATATTGTTTTATACCAACACTCTCCAAATAAATAAAGTGAAGATCATGGTCTCCTTATTACGCTTCCTTTTATGGGATTGAGCATGGTACTTTCATATTCTTTAGGTCAAGCTGTCAAATTTGTAGCAAAAAAAAGAAGTAAAAAAAGAATGAAAAAATTATTTTCCAATGGAAAATGAAATGCTACTCGATAGTTATATCGCATGATTTACACACAATATATATATTATGGATTTGATTCCTGCGATATTCAGTAAATGCATTGTTTAGTTCATGACCGTTTAATTAGTGTTTGTCATTGTATTATAGTATCTGCAAAGCAACATGGTTTGTTAGGATTACAATGATACACAATTTTGAAAATTTACTGAAACAAATCAAATTGCATGAAGATGATAGGTAAAATATCATTAGAAAATCAAGTTGAGCATGCAGCGACAGAATAAAAATTCCAACTTAAGGATAAAAGGTTATTAGTGTAGTTTTATGATGACTGAGGTTTGCAAAGATGGCAGTATGAAATAGCTCAAAATAGACGTAACTTAAAGATATGTTCAACTCATCGAACTCTAATTCTAAAAAATTATAATGATAAACAATATGTTAACTTAAAATAGTAGGAAAAAAATACTTTCTAAATTTTTTTATTAGAAATAATATGATTTTAACAATGCCAGATAGAACAAAAATTTCAACAATGATGCTGTGTGCGTGTAATTTATAAAGTAATGTAATTTTTCATCAAATAGTACCGCGGAGTAAAGTTATATAATTTTAAACTGTAGAAGTAAAATCAAATTGACATAAAATTTTCATTATAATAATTATTGTAATAAACCAACAGCTAAAACTATTATAACAGCATTGCTTTTATATATAGCATAACAAAAGACTAAACATATATATAATAGAAGGGAAACTCCCATAAATGAAGTCTCCTTAACCAAACTAAATAATTTTTCTTAACTCCATCTATTAAAATTATGTTTCCATCTTACGTACATAAGTAGTATGACTTATACTCAACCAAAAAAACTGAAGATATGATTTGCTATATGAAATAGCCATTTACTCGTAGCACGGTTTTAAGCTCAGTTTAAAGTTCTACTCATCCTTTTTATTTACTTAGGATCTCCGAAAGTAAAGAATGTGAATCTCTTATTAAAGCAGTAATCTAATCAAATTTCTAGAGTCCAAATAATGGATCATTTGAAGTTCAAGATATCGTCTCCTAATTTTACTTTGGTTTACACTATTTTGATGTATTAATCCTTAAACTTGTAAGGTACCGAATCGGACCTACTGGGTTTGCAATTAAACCTGTATGTATTAATCGAAAGATTATTTGCAGTTAAATTTGAAGCACAGCCCATTATTATGTGATATTTTTTTAACAGTTTCATTAAAGCTTTAGTATTTAAAAATTTGGGTTTTTCAGTTATACTAATATAATTTGTTTCTTGGACATGTTAGCACGGTCCTAGTTTTAGAATTGCCGGCAAAAATTTATCTTACTAATGATAGATGGACAGAGTTCAATCGCATATGATAGAAATTATTTTTTTACCCTTAAATGTAGATGTAACTGTACCATAAAAAGCCATATTTACTCATGTCATAGGGTTGTGAATATGAAAACATAAGACAGTTCTGTCTAGAACCTTTACACAGTAAGCAAAGGAAGCAACTAATACTCCTCCTCAATTCTAGAGTTCATTCAATTTCCAAATAAATGTACAAAGGTGTAGTAGTATAGTGTAGGTTTTACCTCATATTCCAATGGAAGATCTGGGCTTATTATTTCACAAAGGTCTTTGACGATGAGCTGTAGGGTGAATTTAGCATGGTTTAACACTGTATTCATGTACCAAATTCCATAAATGGAAAGTGCCTGCAATCTCTGAGCAAGAACGTTTCTCCCATTACAGTATCTCATGTACAAACCAAAAACAAATTGCCATCTAGTACCTACAGATAAGAATATGGTACTCTAAGATGTAACCATGGGAATATGAATTACCTGAACCAAAATCAAACTGGCCAACCCTCGACAACAGCATAAAGGCTATATTTAAACAACTTCGCAAAATAAAGTAAATAGTATAATGAATTGAGCCAGGAATTAAACTTGACAGTAGCCAATGCTAAGATTACCTGTAACAAAATCAAATTGGAGAGAGGTGGTACAGTGGAGGAGAAAAACATACACGATAATGGAATGATCTATCCATATTTCCTTTGATCAGTCGACTGATTGACGCTGAGGTGCAAACCCGCGAGATATTTTAGGAAAAATGGTGCTCGTTGATGATGGGTAACGAAAACAGATCTAAAAAGTGCCTTGTGCCATTGTGGCGGAGGAACCCATTCGTCACCTGGTTAGAGTAAGGTAATTTTGTGGTTGTACGTTTGTTCATCGAAGATTAGGTCAGGCAGAAAAGCATATGAGAATGAAGCGTGAAAATAAATTGTGAAAATAGGAAGAAGTGATGCGTAGTAGAAGAAGGAAAAAAACGCGACCCTTGGATTCCCAAAATACTGAGAGATGCCGTGCGAGCTTCAAATGTACCTCACTAATAATATAATAGTATAGATTTGTAGAGCACGTTGCAGCAAGAGATAGGTGTGAATGAGGATACCAAAGATGGGTGAGAATTCTTCGGTATTAAAGCTATGCAGTAGAGTTAACCTCACCAAGAAGCTTTCATTTATCGAAGAAGTTATGAACTGCCTTGCAAAATTGAGGACCTATTATGTTCCACGTTGAAACAAAGAAGGCGACATTTAGCCTATCAGGACCACCAGAAGAGTGTTGATTCATGGAGAATAAGCTTTTTTTTTTCATCATCAGTTACTTTAAGGGTCAGAGAAGCGAAATCAGTGCGGTTAATGGTTGGATGGGTGAGAGTGTCAAATAGATCCAAGTCAGGAGAGAAATTAGAGGACTTACCAAACAGGTTAGAGAAGTGGTCCACAAAAGCTCTATCAACATTTCCAGGAGTTATATGAAGGCTACCATCATCATCAGAGATGCTGAGGATATTTTACCTTGAGTGTTTGACTCTGATTACATCATGGAAGAAAGCAGTGTTTCTATCTCCTTCATCATTCCATTTCTCATGGAGCTATTGTTTCTTCATATTTGCTTCAATCTCCAGAGCACTGTTGAGTTCTTTAAATAGCTTACTCTCCACTTCTGCTACTTTAGCATTATTTGGGTGAGCCATCATATGAACTTGAGCTTTTTTTAGTTGCACTTGAAGGCTAGTAGATAGAAGACTTCCAGAACCAAAAATGTTAGTAGCCCATAAACTAAGTGCAACTTCGATTTCTTCAATTTCTTGTAAAACTTGTACATAGGGTTACCATAATGCAAGTTAGATCATGCTTATAAAATAATGTTATAAAGTTGAGGGTGTTTAGTCTATGCATTATAAAACCTAAAGCTCCTCTTTTCTTTAATAGAGAGGGAACCAAAGATAGTGATTAAGGGGGATGATCAGATAATATAGGCTATGGAAGGAAAATAGATAGGGAAGGCCAAAGGGAAAGAGAAGAAAGATTACAAAAGGCATGATCAACATTAGAGAAAGTGAACAAACCACTCCAGCTACGGTTGTTTCATGAGAATTTGGCACAAGTTTGGGAGACAAGTACGAGATCAAAGTCGGAGATGGCTATGTTTAAAGGTGCAATATCTTCGGGAAGAAGAGGTAGGCCACTATGTTTACCATCGAGCTCATAGCAACTGTTGAAATCTCCCATCACCAACCAAGGATGGGAGGATTTTCTTACTGGAGGTAATGATTCAAGGAGGATGCTTCGAGAGTTCACTCAGTTTTCAGCATAGACAACAGTAAGATAAAAAAAAGGAGTGATAGAGTTAGGGACATGCCTTAGGATCAATTATGTAATTTGTTACATATATCTAACTCATTGGCCAATCTTGATCGAAATAAAAGGCATTTTCTTCCTATTATATACTTGATATAATGCAATTATATTAATCAATTAAATTAATTAAAAGTATATTTAATAGAAAAATCCTTAAATGCTATATGTTGTGATAGTAGTTACAAAGTGTTGTAACCATGAGTAATTTATCACAACGAAACAAATATACCATTTTAAATGTTTCTAGTCAAGATGCATCGAGACTGGATATCGATGTATCCGTTGAGACTAGAGTACATAACGCTATCCAAATATTGGGCAGTGTATTACTCACGACTGTTGGGGCACCTAGGGGATACGTACTATGGTTGTTGGATAACTATGGAAAGACTCACTCGATAGTTTTCTGTTGGTCAATATAGCTAAGGTCAAACCGAAAATATCGATGTGACTAATTTACACAGTTCTTTCGACTTGAGAATACTGTGGATCTTCAATATGAAAGCTCTGCATTGATTATAGCCAAATTATTGCATGGCGTCCATCGAGTGACTATAGTTGGGTCGAGTGGAAATATTGAAAGTGATGCACTATTCAAGAGAGGATTCGTTTTCTCAGTTATATGCGGTTATTAGCACAATCAACTCAAGTCAACTCAAAGTCAAAGTCTCTGACCAGAGCATTTCAGGTTAATATTAATTGTTATTTTTGAATCAAAGACTTTGTATTTGGACTACAAATTTGAATATGGATGAGGTTAGAATTTTGACCTTAATAAATTCTATAAGTCCAAAGTGATATAGTTTTAACGAAGATAATTGGTGTAAACAAATGTCACAACCCGGTAACGCTTATTAAACTAAAATTGGATTTTTACCGAAAATGAGTAAGTGATAAATTTGGCCATAATGTCACACCACCTGCTAAGTGACGTGTGAATGTTAACATTAGAATAGTTTGATGTTAATCACAGACCAAATTTACACCCAAGAGTTACACAGCCGAAATGATGAATTCCCTTAAGACCGAACTATTCATTGGTTTATAATTGTTATAAATTATTAATATTTATGAAATATTAACTATAAAATTTGAATATGATTTGAGAAATAAATAATGTTATATATATTTATAACAATTATAAATGTATCGATCGATATACAAAATCGATAAGCGATTAAATTAGGTTTAATTGCATAGTATTTTGCCTTGGGCTTAGATGGGTTTAAGGCCCATCATCAGGGCGCGAAATTTCGATTTTGGGAAGGTCTAGGGGTGGCTAAAACATAGGGAATTAGCTTAGAGATAATGGGTTGAGATCACGTGAGAATGAGTAAAAAGGTTTTCCTCATTTCTCTCTAATACAACCTTATGTATGTATGTATGTATGTATGTATGTATGTATCTAAGTATGCATGTTTGTATGTACGTATCCCTAATAATAATGAGCTTTTTTAGCCGCCATTACCTTCTATACTACTGATTAAAACATAGCTCCCAATCTACTTCAAAACTGTCAAATATATTTCAAATTAAAATAATACTACTCGATAGATAGAGGTTGGTGATTGCGAACTTGCAATCTGACAAATCAAGAACAGTAAAAGGAAGAGAAGTCTTTGTTTTAGTGTAACGACCCATAATTTTCGATAATTAAATTTGTTAATTTAATTAGATTCTGTGATTTAATATTGGAAGAAATAAAATAATTTAGGATTTATTAATGAAGTAATAACCTAGATGATAGGCATTAATGTTAATTTAAGTTAACTATTAGCAACTTGAAAGAAATTTCAATCAATTGAAATAATTAAAATGTTATACTTAGTTATAAATTGAATATAAGAAAACAAATGTAAATATCGAATTAACTAATGAAATAATATGTTGTTAATGGTAATTGAATGGAATTAGTGTTATGAAAGCAATTGTAACATTTGTCGTTAAGTAATAAACTTATAGGTTTGATTAAAGATTAATGGTAACAATTATTATATGTTACCTATTTATTTAGTTTATTAAATTAAAATTGGAAATCAATTGCAATTAATTCACTTAATTAGTGACGTTAATATAGATTAAATTGATAGTTGAAGAATGATAATTTAATAAGACGTAACCAATGTAAATTCTATTCATAATATGATAATTGAGTGAATAAGAAGAAAAATCAAGCCTGATCAATTTATTAGAATTTAAGCTATAATAAATAGATTTATTGCAATTAAATGTAACTAAATTTTACGTTAATGAGAGTTAAGATGGAATTGGAGAATATTAATGTACTAAGATATAAACCAATGTTAATTTTATCCATAAGATGATAATTGATTTAATTTCAGGAATGAAAAATCAAATAAATTAATTTAATGGAAATTTAATTTATAATTATTAAACTTATTGAAATTAAAATTTAACACTAGAAATTGTGCAATATTCAATAATAAATTGATATATAATTTTTTTATAGAGGATTACAAATTGCTAAGTAAGCTAAATTGATAGAAATTGTGATTTATTAATTTTGAATTGAAAAATTGATTTAATTAATTAATTTTATTTAATTAACATGAAAAATAGCCATTTTAACCACTGCCTTAGATTTCGACAAAACCACTTTCATCGGATTCGTAACAGTGAATCAATGTAGGGTTTCAAGTTTCGTAGCGATCGGACTTGTTGTTTGATCGTCGGACTCTAAACGCTTAGAAATTAATTTAGTTAAATTCAATTGAAATCAATTTGAAATAAGCTGATTTTAACATCTTCATATGATGAAATTAGGACATGAAACCTATTCCATTGGTTTTATAACTATCGAAAACATCTCTTTTGACACATTGGATGACCTATTTTCATTCCGGAGACGAAACGGGCTTTTCGGGTCAGTTATCGTTCAACTTTCGCAGCAATCTGGTCCATTCATTTCTATTTCTAATCTGCCTATAAATATCCCGTTATAAACCCTAATCGTTTCTTATTCCATTTGTCTATACGTACGTCTTCTGCCCACTTCTTCTTCTCAATGGAAGACAAACAAATTTCCATTTCAATTTCAAATCAAATTTCAATGAAAAATTCAAACTCCTCAAACTATATCGAACTATATATCGATTTGAAGCTCTCGACGAGCGCAAATCAAATCTATGGTCTTTTTCTCTATCTGAGTTACTATGTGCCCAGAATTCAATGATCATTTCTCGACTGTTCGTTTCGTTACGATCGATTGCAACCGATCGTCAATTGAAGGTTACTGGATCGTGGAGATCGTGCACACAGCTTATCGGTGCTTGTAGTTTGTCGAATCGACGATCGAATCGGCCTGGAATATTGATTAGGGTTTCGAAGCTTCCGACGGCCGGTCTCTCTACGCTCAAATGGGGTGATCGGACCAGGGTCATTGCATGTGGCTTGGCGAAGTGAACGGCGGTGGTGCCGAGGTCTGTAGTGGCGCAACGGGGGTTTGGTGGTCGGTCAATGGTCAGCTATGGGGTTTTGTATGTGGTTGACTTTGAGAGATGGAAGACGCGTGAAGTATAATGATGTGGCAGTCTTGTTGAGGATAACTCTTTTCATTCTTTTTATTATTATTTAATTTTTTATTTTCAGATGTACTAATCAACATAACTTTTACGTACGAGGTCATATTCGTACACGGTTTGTTTCTATAGGATCGTATCAAAATTCTAGATATTTTGACGCTGGTTAGGATGAATTCTGAGACTATTTGAATTAGGGCCCTAAACTGGATTTAAATTCAATTTAAATTCAAAGGTGAGTTTTTTAACCCACTTACAACTTCTAAAATTTCTTATGTTTGTTAATTAAATTTATGATGTGATTGGAAATTTGTTTATAGTTGGTTGGTATATTTTAAATCGCCATCTCAATTGTAACGACCCAAAATTTTCGACCTCGAAAATCGACACTAATACGTTCACTGTATTGAGTGCCGAGCAATCAAATGTCGAAAATCCCAGACTGGTAGGGTTAAGAAGAAAAGGAGGTAGAAGAAGAGACTAAAACAAAAGCACAGAATTTCGCAATCGCATCGGAACAAAATATAATATCAAATAACAGCATTTATACTAAGAAAAGCTGTAAATGTCAATTTACATACAGTATATCGGAGTACAATCATCAACAAATAAAGTAGACAGTTATAATAACTTGTGAATACGATCAATACAAATTCTAATACGCAGCGGAATATACTCCATGCGTCCCTGCCATCCAGCTCGCGTCTTGAGCTTCAGAACGTCTTAATCTGAAAATCCGTAATACTCGGTCTAACCTCAGCATAACAATAAAGTAACACCCGAGTCAGGCTAGAAACCAGCATGAGTAAACCCATTTAATTTCAAATACTTAAGTCGTAATGCTTCTTTGAACACCCAGGTAACTCGTTCATTACTACGAGTTCTTATCTTACTATAGCCAAACATTTATTTCACAAAATAATATCTAAGTACCGTTATTTAGTTCAAAAGGGTCAGGTTTACCCAATTTATTTATTCCCAGCCCATCCGATTCTATAATCAAATCCGAAATGAATTTTAATGATTATTTAATTCGAAGTGGTTCTGGATATTGCCGATATTCGATCCCGGTCTTTTTGAAACCAAACGCCACCTTTAAGCCCAGTTGTTTTTAACAAACCCATTCAATTTCAAATTGTCATATTCACATAGAAATTTTACAACAAATATTGATTCAAACAACAACTTATGTATATTTTAACTGCTCAATTAGGTGTATGTCATATCGGAGTAATTGGAAATAACACACTAGAGAAACAAGGAAAATTCCAAAGTACTCACCCATTTTAAAACCATTCATAGACTAGGTTACTAGTCACATAATCATCCACTTATTTAAACAAAGTTAATTATTTCCAAATCTTGTTTAATTATTGTTGAAAACTAATTACAAACTATTTTAATTTATTTTAGTTAAATATATGGAATTAATCAATAATTAACATGTATAATTTAACTTAGGACTTTTGATTAATTAAAAGTTCAAAACATTTTATTTTACTTTAACCATTAACTAATTACACTATTTATTTTATTTAATAAACTTTAGGAATTAATTCAAATAATTAACATGTATCTTATTATCCTAACTTAATTAACTTAAGTTTAGAATTATTTATTCGTATGGACCATTTACTATCCTAAGGTTTGAATTACTTTAAAAATTTTAAATTACTTATATATAAGGAAATCTAAAGTTTCAAAAGCATTTAACTTTACAATTTGTTTTGGAAGTTACTTTGAGAAACTTATTTTATTTTATTTTTATATCACGCTGACCAAACAGGCCTACTTGGCCCAAATTCTGTTACCAACCCAATCCTTTCTTCCTCCTTTTCTTTTCTTCTTTAATTCCAGCTCCCCCCTTATACCTTATTACCAGTACACGACATACTGTGCACGTCAGTGTGCACCTACACAAACCCACGGCCCACCCGATCTCACCGCCGTCCGACCTCGCAAAACCCCTACGACCACCTGAACTCGCCACCAAATCTGGAATCCATGAACTCGCCCTCACTCAAAAGTTCACCAACGAAACCAAAAGCTCCAGACACACTGACACCTAATAGCCCCTTGCCTCGTCACCACCAGCCACCATTTCCCACCAAAAAACACCCAGGCCATCGCCATGACCTCCTCCTTCAAGCCCTCCTAGTCCGCAACCTTAAAACTTCACCGCGTAGATCGGCGACAATCGAACTCGCCTAAAACCCTAATCCTCCTTCTACCAATCACCACGATGATTGGAAAAATCACTGCTTATTTTTCTCGAGTCCCCCAACCATGCAGCTTCCTTTTGACCCAACACTGACCCCCACCGTCGACCTCCTCGCCAGAGTTTGACCCAAAACTGGAAATCGGTCATCTCCTAATATCTCCTTACATACCCAATTGAAAATAATGAAATTACCACCAAAATTCACCATTCCAAGCAGCGATCACGTCTATGCAAGCCAAATATCGAAATACGATGCTTGAAATTTTACACTTTGGATTAACTTACTGTAAACATAGCTCTTCCTATATGTATACTTGATAATGTCATATGAAATCAATTTTAAAATTAAGTACACTCACATACAAATAGAAACTTTTCAAACATTATGACCTAAAACTAACTAGAGGATAAGATACTGATTTTTGAAGAGTTGAACATACCAGAAAAGGCTAAACAGAGGCAACACATATGTACAAGTTTCTCATTTTTCAATATGCCGGCATATACACTTTTATTGCTATGCAACAATACATCCCAATCTATTATTTCTATTTTTATCTTTAAGCACAATCCATGAATTTATAAAAGGATTTGATTTCAAAAATGAAGTTTACTCACTTAAAACTTGAACAGAGAACAAATGTTTGAAATCTGGAAACAACTACTAGATTTGAACTGTGGGTGATTTTGATTTGATCTTCTTTGAATTGAATCCTAAGTTGAACTTGAATTTGAATCTTGCTTTTCTTCAGTTGAAAATTTGAAGTTGATTTAGTTGTTCGGTTTCTCTGATATTGGTTTTGAAAGAAAAACAAAGAAGAAAGAAGAAGAAGTTGAGAAATGAGAAAAATAACTGTACAGCCTTCTGTTTCTCCTTTCTTCATTTTTAAATGAAGAAAACAATTTGACACTT
This sequence comes from Allium cepa, assembly GCA_030765085.1. Classification (NCBI taxonomy): domain Eukaryota; kingdom Viridiplantae; phylum Streptophyta; class Magnoliopsida; order Asparagales; family Amaryllidaceae; genus Allium; species Allium cepa. Next base: position 564,700,532 of record CM060939.1, read on the forward strand.
GTATGCATGTGCCTTCTTAAGCCTATAAATGTTCATATGAGTATATTTATATATTTTCTTTATACTTTAAATTTTTATTTTTATATTTTATTTTTATATTTATTTCATGTAACTCAAAAGAAATATTATAGACCTTTTTATTTATTCTTATTTTTTTTTCTAACATATATTATTTTTGAGATTTTGAAAAAGAAAATATAACTTTGGAACAATTAAAATATCTTTTGTGAATTTTTGATATCATATATATATATATCCATACTTTTACAAACTTTCCTACATTTCATCATATATATATATATTTATATATACTATTAACATCATAAAGCTTCCTTTCGTTATATACATACATACATACATACATATATATATATAAATATATATCCAAGGATTTCATAATTAAATATCCTCTATAGTTTTAAGTCAATTTATATATATCCCAATATTTTAATTATCAAAATTTATTTGTTCAACTAATTATCCAATTATCTGATGTTAAAAACCGGGTTGTCACATCAGTTAATTTGAATTTATTTTAATTAAATCGTTATTTAATTTATTATTCAATTTAAATTGCCAGTTAAATACCTGCCATTGATTTATCAATTATCTATTAATGTTTATTGATTGATTTGGATGATGATTGTGATGGATGTTGATTGTTAATATTGGATGAATGAATATTGTATTTTATATCTTTGTAAACTGCAAGTTCACTATGGGTTGAAATGATATATACCTGAATGATCTATAGATTAGAAAAAATTGCTATGGATTGAAATGATAGACTCAAGCAATTTTATGAATTTTTATATTAAATTTGGGATTGCGGTTTGAAATGATATATAACCGTAAAATTTTAATTGCAGATTGAAATGAGAAATATCTGTATCACTTGACCCTAGGGTAGAGAATTATATACGGACACCGGATTGGTTAAATTAAATGATTTTAAAATCCTTAATTTTTGAATTTAATTAAATTACATATTGAAATAAAAATTTGATTTGTATAAATTGAATTATTATCAAAAAATCAAGTTTTATGTTGATTGTGAATTGGTTTAAAGGAATTATTTTAAGAAATTAAATTGAAAGTTTAAAGTTAAATTTTTAAGTATAAATGAAATTCTATCAGAATTGAGCTATTGAATTTGTTTGAAGCATAACTTTGAAATACTTTGAAACTGGAGTAATTCAAATGGATATTTGAACATGGATTGAAACGATATGAAATTCAATAGTTTATTTAAATTTAAAAGGTTTGAAATTTGGTTGGTTGAGTTGGAAATTGAATATGATCCAAATGTGTTGAAATGGAATGAATAGTTTCATTTGATATTAATTCCAAATTCATATTCTAATATAAATTGTTTTAAAATATATTAATTTAAAATTTCTAATTATTAAGATTTCAAAATTATAGACTATTTTAACTATGTAAATTATTTTAACCTATTTTAAACCAATTTAATTTATATCAAACTAATTTAACCATATAAAAAAATTTAAATCTGATTAATCTATTTTAAAGCTATTTAATCTATTTTAATTACATTTAAATCTATTTTAAGTTTATCCAACAATCTTAAATCAAGTTAAAATTATTTTATTCTATTTTAAATTATTTTAGAGCATTTTAACTATTTCTAGCTATTTTAAACTATTTATTACTGTCTAACCTATCTTTCTAAATTCCAATTAAATAAAGTAGAAGTGTTTAAATTTTAAATCCTCGATTTCAAAGTGAATATGGTTACATGATATTAAACCTAAGTTGAGATTTAAATTACATATTTGACTTGAAAATGAAGTTTTAAAATGAGGGTTTTTAACTATTTTAAAATAGGATTTTTGAAAGTGAATATGATCTCGAAAGTGATAGGTTTTGAAAATATGATATTTTGATATAAAGTGTGAATTGACTTTTGAAATGTAAAAACCATCCGGTGTGAAATAAACATTTGGTTGTTGTAAAGGCCCGAAAATCTGAACTCCTTTGAGCTGGCAACTTCCACAACAATCCAGCCAAAGAGGAACGAACTCCCGAATCTTTAGGGTTTAAGAAAAAGAAAAAGGATAGAAGAAGAGATAAGAAGATAGAAAATAGAGAGGAAAGAAAATAGAAAATAGAACGGAACAGAAAAACAACAGAACAACATCAGAATCTCACAATCGCAGCGGAACAACATATAATAGTAAATGAATAATCTTTAAACAAAGAACTATATCAGTTATTACATTTTATACATTACATTACATTTTATTACATCATATCATCATCAGAGTGTACAACAACAAACAACGAACAGCGGAAAAAGAAATACTATATACTAGTAATACGCCATGCCATCCATCTTGCCTCCAGCAACTCCAGAATATCCAGAATATCCTGATAAACCTAACTCTTGACTGCCCGTGTGGAAATTGGTGGGCACCCAGAGTTTAGGAAGGAAAACAATAAACTCCGAGTCAGTCATGTGACTGGTGCGAGAACTCAAAACAGTTTATTTATCTTTAAAATCAAAATAGAGGAATATTTTTAAAATCAATTCGCAATGCTTTTAAAAATGAGACTACCATAAGGCCTCCCGCAGACACACACAATGCAAACGCAGAATCGGAGGAGATTTCTCCTTATGATAGTCAAAGATGCTTGATACGCATTAAAAAAACATTTTATATTATTACTAGTGCATAGTGTAGGAAAAATTTATTTCGAAAGTAGAATATAAATCTTAGCCAGCATAGACATTTCGAACCATGCCTACTATAGCTACCATCCAAACAGTGGGGCGCCACCATAAGTGAATGATAGGTTCTACAACTAATACCGTACAAGATCGTATTGTTTCTTTGGATTTCCAACGAATGATCAGGCCAAGGAACTTCCCATTGCCACATGAGAATGCCTCTGGATGGACATCCCCGAGAACCAAACCGGATCTCTACCAACACAAGGCCGGGTTACCCCTAACTGAGTAACAACTGACCGAATATGCCATCTCCCGGTCCTTTGGGACCTTTCAACCGAGCGCTCGCAATCAATTCACACAATCATAAAGTGTTTTCAACATAAGTAAGTATCTGGGCTCCATACCATGACACCACCCTTTTCCAGAAGGAAATGCACATATCCTAAAGGGCGCTACCCCTCATAACCTTGCTGCATCTTTCCTGTTTTGACCATTCCCGAGGTGTGAGGCTCGACGAAGTCACGTCCACAAAAACATACTTTATACAAAAGCCATGCTTTGGGTCAACAAATGATCATAGAAATGATCACCAAGATAGACGATCAAACAAATGATCCTATCACAAATAATCAACACAATGATCATTTACAGCAACACTCAGCATGTCACATTACCAAATTGGGAATATATCGCTGATAGCATTCAACTACATAACCTCTGAGCTCGTACGTCTCAGAGAAGGGTGTTAAGCTAAAAGAATATATTCTCCGCCACCAACAGAAATATATTTGAAAGAAATCTGCTTTATATCTCAATTTGTAACGTCAGACATACAATCCATACAAGTCTGTTCCGGGCTCGAACAGAACCGAAGGCACTTCTCACGAAGCCCTTGCAATCCGGGTATTCACAATCCCGATCAAATTTCCCATCACTTAGGGAATCTCTATACCAGGAGCTACCCAGTGCAGAGACAATCGATAGGTCATCCTATCGCTTTCGCAAATATCCGGTCTTCAACACCGGTCATCAATGCTATCCATTACGTCGTATCACTATTCGGAATGGGTAATCCGAATAACGAGCGCAATAATTTAAAAATAAGTGTGCATTCAAATTCAAACAAATCACATCAATTACCCATTCAAAGGGAAATATTGATAGTCGGTTATTGAACTATCAATGGATATGCACACATCACCAGTTTCCAAATAATTTTCCAAATTATTTATTTCCCAAAAATATCTTTACAAGATATATAATTTCACACTTCAAAAATAAATCAATATTTATTTTTAAACAAATTCTCCTTTTCATTCATAAATTCCATAGTGAATTTATATTTCACAATATCCATGCATATACGATTTCAATTATCCATTTCAATTTATCTTCAAAAAGATAAATTCTCATAATATTCAATGAAATGTTGGAAAACATTTCCATACTTATTTAATAAGTAATTCACAAATTCATCTATTTTCAACACTTGGAAAATATTCAATATACTTAAATCGAGATTAAGTATATATTTCATTCTTTAAGGAAATCATTCTCTTAAACATATTTATTTGGGCCAAAACGAATGTTGCGTAAAACATCGTTACGACGTCCCAAAATCACTAGTATAGGGATTCGAAATTAAAATAGATATATAAATCCCAATACTACACAAAACATTTCCTTTCGGAAATTATTTACTATAACAACAGTGTTATAGTCCACCATTCCCTTTTATTTTTCGAAAACGTCTATTTCAACAATAAATGTTGAAATCTATGGTTTCGAATCTCAACACATTTTAAAACATCGTTAGATCGTTTTAATTCTATTTAAAACATCACATCCAAAACAATTTCTTTAACATATTATTCACTATTCAAAAACGTGAATATACTTCAATTAACAATTTCATCATTTCTATTCATTTTATTTCAAAGGATTATTCACAGTCAAAACGTGAATATAACTCCATAAATAAGTTATAACAATTTTCTTATCAAAATAAGTCATTTGCGAATTTATAAAACAACGTTTATAAATTCCTTTTCTATTTATTTTATAACTCCTTTTTATAAATCTCCTTTATTAATCTATTCGATTTATAACTCAATTATAAACCAAAAGTTCACATTATAAGTTAAACACTTATAATTTATTTGTTTACAAGAATCGTTCTTTTAAACATCCCAATTCATAAATCTTATAACTTATAAGATTCATTAAATCAAAAACCATTCTTCAATTAACTTTCCAAATTTTATAAACCTACTGCTTATAAAATTCCATTTATAACTTCATCGTTTATAATTGTATAAATTTCATTCATTTCCGAAATTCATTCACAATTCATTCTAACACTTATAAAAACTCGTTTTATAATTCAAATATTTTCATTTATAAATTATCAATTTTATAAATCTTTTATATAAATCAATTTATATTATTATTTAAAACGTCTTTAATCTCCTTTATAATTTCATCCTTTTGATTTATAAAATAATCAAATTTTATAAATCCTATATTTAAACTTTTTACAATAAATTCTAAAATCCCAATTTAACTATTTTATAAAATCATTAGCATCATATTCTCAAAAATCAGTTTTTAACTATATTTCTCAAAAATCATAATTTTTATAACATTAAAAATTATATCGTTTATTTATTTATAATGGATCAATTCCAAAAATATTTTGTAAACGTATACTTTCAAAAATCATTTTAAAACCATTTTAAAATTCCCAAAATTTGGTTCAATGATGCTACACACCAAATAGCCAATCACGACAACAACGATATCATATATCGATATGATAATCCATCAAATATCAAAATATCTGAAATCAAATAAATACTGTTGAGGAATCCAGTTGGATCCCTCCAACCTGTTTTCCTGCATCCACAAACATTAGCACAATACCAATTTCGCTCCAGTACGAAATTATCGCGGTATATGGGATTTAAAATATTATCCGCTTAATAGACGGCGCAATAGGGTCTCATCCGCTAAACAAATGCGGGAAATAAATAACTCCAACATATACATATGCCAATATATATATATTGCTATTATATATAATACCAATTTCACTGTTTATGAAATATTCGCGGTATATGTTTTTAATAAATAACATCCGCTTACTAACGGCGCATAATGTCTATTTTAACAATCAATAGATAACAATCATCATTCAAACATGCATTCAAATATTTTAAATCTAACTATTTAAAATAAAATCGAAACTGATTTGATTGAGTGAGAAGTTCTCACATTGATTTCAATTTCGTTTTAGCGATTTATTTCGAATAAAATTAAACGGACGTTTAATTTTACCCGAAATTTTCACTAACTCCAAACGACTCCAATCCAATTCCATCGCATAGTGCTCGTCCATACGATTCCAACGCAACTGGTTTCGCGCATTTTCGACCTCGTATGAAAAAGATATGATTTTATGAAGTTTACTCGATTTTTTATAAACTAATTACAACATTTATTTATAATTTTATACCCATGCTAAATAATCACCGTGAGATCCAGTTCCTTTGAATCCCTGCCGTCCACCCCATCATCTCCCTCACGTTCACGTATGCGTGCCCCCTCTTAAAATTGCCGAACCCATCCATCAAAATTAGGTTTTGATTTTTGCTCCACTTCGTCGACTTCTAGCATGATCAGCAACTTGCATTTTGAAGCCCCCAACATGCTCAACCTTCGGCCACCACCACCTACAACTCGGCCACCCGCTCCTCCCTGAAAGTCGTGCGCAGCCCCCTGAGTTCATACGAGATTTTCTATCGATCCATGACTCCAATTTCGATCACAACCGTTGGATATCAAGATCTTGTCATGCTCTACGAGTTTGTAGTTGAAACATTTGTGTAATTCCTTACGGATTTGAAGAAAATTAGAGGAGAAGAAGATTGAATTCTGGCCTTACATTCAATGGTGGCGGCTGAGCAAATAGATTAGGGTTTCTTTTCTTTTTTTTTAATTTATGAGAGAGGGGGGGGGGCTCTTTATAGGAAAATCGATCGACACTATTCATTCCGGAAATTCCGGACTCCGATTTACGCGCCGTAACCAGCGTTTTTAGGGTTTACCCCGCGTTCCGGACACAATGGAACAGGTTTCGGAAGCTAATTCGAACATCTGTGCGAGATATGGCTATAAACGTTCAATTTGAATTAAACCGATTTAAACGATTTTCTAGGCGTTTTAATTTGTACCGGACAAACGGTAAATCCAATTGACACGAAATTTGAAACCTTACAATAATATCACATTACGGATCCGATGAAACTGGTTTCGTCGAAATCCGAGACTTTTTGAAAAATGGCTATTTTAACTCGCCAAATTAATATTAAAAATAATTCGATACTTTTCGAGCTGCCACGATCAAACGATAACTCCGATTGACACGAAAATTGAAATCCGATAATAACTAACTATTACGGATCTAATGGAACTAGTTTTGTCCAATTCTGAGACTGTTCAAAAATTGACTATTTTCACTAGTCGATTTAAATATTAAAATATTCAATTTTCAAAAATTAACTTTTAATTCGATTTTAAAAGTTCTAAAATATCATTCTAACTCCAATATGACAAAATAAAATTTTACAAATCATTTTCAATCATATTTAACCGAATTTTCAATTATTTCCATAATTTAACATATTAAATTATCGATTTAATTATCCAATTAAATCCAATTATTCAAAATAAATTTATTCGACTTATAAATTTCACTCATTAATATTTAAAATTAATTAAATATTCAAATTTTAATTAATAAAAATTTTGGGTCGTTACAATCTTCCCCCCTTAAAAGAATTTCGTTCTCGAAATTAACAAGTAAGAAAAGTTACAGAATCTATTCACTTTCCAAATTTCATAGTTAAACTTCTTACAATAACTTTACTAAGTTTTCAAATCGTACTTAGTTATCTTTTCAAAAACAATTACTAATGTTTAACTTTCAATTCCAAATCAAAGTTAAAGTTTTCAAAATTTTCCAATTTTCTCAAATTTTTTCTAACGCCTTAAATTTTCGAAAAAATTCGCCATAGTCTCCTTTGCGCGGCTCGATCCGAAAAAAAAATGACAATATATATATATCACAAATATACATCTCATCAAGTAATGAGGCATCCCGAAGGGAAAAAAGTATAAAAGTACGGTATTTAATCCGAGATATGTACCTTATATTTTATTAGCGAGCATATACGGCTAATATAGCGCGAAAGCGAACTCCAAATGCGAAGCAAACGCGATCCGCACCTACTAATCACTCAACAAACAACATGAGAATCATGCATATAGATAATAGTATCGATATACAACATATAGCAACATAATAACTATACATGCCAACATAGCAAATGTAGTAAAAGCAACATACTCAACCATCAACCAACTATCATCCATAACCAATAAATATTCATTCATATTCTCATTAATATTCAATGAAATAGGTTTTCAATTTAATCACATTTGATTCATTAACAGTGGATGTTCTTTTCTAACATTCATTTTCAATTAGTTTATATTCACTAATTCATATTCAAGTTGGTTCACTACCAAATCAAATTCAATTCTATTTAAGATTCACTTAACTTCCAATTGAATTCTAATTACTTTAGCTTTCAATTTCATTAATGCTTAATGAATTATATACAATCAACTAACAATCATATATCAACCAATGTTTATTAATTTCAACCAAATTCCTTTGCTTTCAATTGGTTTAATTAATTGATTTTCATTCAATTTTTCAACTTCCAATAACATAAGATTTTAATGAATTAACACTTACATTCATTATTCCATGTCAATTATAAACATTTAATTGATTAATATTCAATCCATTCATTCAATTCAATTATAAAAGTTGAATTTCATTTTTATTCACAACTCATATTCATAAATATATTCATATAGTTTCACTTCTTATATATGAGTTTATTTCACAATTGTAAATCACATTAATTATAATTCAATTCTTATAATTCTTTTGCTTATACAATTATTTTTTTATTTAGATTATTCAAACAACTAAACAATCAATTTATATACTTTAATAATTCTGAAAAATTATTTCTTTATATATAAAAATATAATCAAGGTAAAATTATTTCATTTACCCAATTTAAAACAATACTGTGTCGAATTGTTCTATTCAAGTGTTTAGAAACCCCTTCGGCATAGTTGTCGAGACCACGCTGACGAAAGTTCATATGCCACTCAATAAACCAACCATCACAATATAAAACAATATTATATTCACTAACAAATACGCTCTCATAGCTATTATTACACTCAACTCATTCTAGAGTACTGCTGACTCTATCTCTAATGAGTAATACCCAACAGAACCATGGTTGTCACTTAACCATATGCTCTGATACCAGATATAAAGGCCCGAAAATCCGAACTCCTTTGAGCTGGCAACTTCCACAACAATCTAGCCAAAGAGGAACGAACTCCCGAATCTTTAGGGTTTAAGAAAAAGAAAAAGGATAGAAGAAGAGATAAGAAGATAGAAAATAGAGAGGAAAGAAAATAGAAAATAGAACCGAACAGAAAAACATCAGAATCTCACAATCGCAGCGGAACAACATATATTAGTAAATGAATAATCTTTAAACAAAGAACTATATCAGTTATTACATTTTATACATTACATTACATTTCATTACATCATATCATCATCAGAGTGTACAACAACAAACAACGAACAACGGAAAAAGAAATACTATATACTAGTAATACGCCATGCCATCCATCTTGCCTCCAGCAACTCCAGAATATCCAGAATATCCTGATAAACCTAACTCTTGACTGCCCGTGTGGAAATTGGTGGGCACCCAGAGTTTAGGAAGGAAAACAATAAACTCCGAGTCAGTCATGTGACTGGTGCGAGAACTCAAAACAGTTTATTTATCTTTAAAATCAAAATAGAGGAATATTTTTAAAGTCAATTCGCAATGCTTTTAAAAATGAGACTACCATAAGGCCTCCCGCACACACACACAATGCAAACGCAGAATCGGAGGAGATTTCTCCTTATGATAGTCAAAGATGCTTGATACGCATTAAAAAAACATTTTATATTATTACTAGTGCATAGTGTAGGAAAAATTTATTTCGAAAGTAGAATATAAATCTTAGCCAGCATAGACATTTCGAACTATGCCTACTATAGCTACCATCCAAACAGTGGGGTGCCACCATAAGTGAATGATAGGTTCTATAACTAATACCGTACAAGATCGTATTGTTTCTTTGGATTTCCAACGAATGATCAGGCCAAGGAACTTTCCATTGCCACATGAGAATGCCTCTGGATGGACATCCCCGAGAACCAAACCGGATCTCTACCAACACAAGGCCGGGTTACCCCTAACTGAGTAACAACTGACCGAATATGCCACCCCCGGTCCTTTGGGACCTTTCAATCGAGCGCTCGCAATCAATTCACACAATCATAAAGTGTTTTCAACATAAGTAAGTATCTGGGCTCCATACCATGACACCACCCTTTTCCAGAAGGAAATGCACATATCCTAAAGGGCGCTACCCCTCATAACCTTGCTGCATCTTTCCTGTTTTGACCATTCTCGAGGTGTGAGGCTCGATGAAGTCACGTCCACAAAAACATACTTTATACAAAAGCCATGCTTTGGGTCAACAAATGATCATAGAAATGATCACCAAGATAGACGATCAAACAAATGATCCTATCACAAATAATCAACACAATGATCATTTACAGCAACACTCAGCATGTCACATTACCAAATTGGGAATATATCGCTGATAGCATTCAACTACATAACCTCTGAGCTCGTACGTCTCAGAGAAGGGTGTTAAGCTAAAAGAATAAATTCTCCGCCACCAACAGAAATATATTTGAAAGAAATCTGCTTTATATCTCAATTTGTAACGTCAGACATACAATCCATACAAGTCTGTTCCGGGCTCGAACAGAACCGAAGGCACTTCTCACGAAGCCCTTGCAATCCGGGTATTCACAATCCCGATCGAATTTCCCATCACTTAGGGAATCTCTATACCAGGAGATACCCAGTGCAGAGACAATCGATAGGTCATCCTATCGCTTTCGCAAATATCCGGTCTTCAACACCGGTCATCAATGCTATCCATTATGTCGTATCACTATTCGGAATGGGTAATCCGAATAACGAGCGCAATAATTTAAAAATAAGTGTGCATTCAAATTCGAACAAATCACGTCAATTACCCATTCAAAGGGAAATATTGATAGTCGGTTATTGAACTATCAATGGATATGCACACATCACCAGTTTCCAAATAATTTTCCAAATTATTTATTTCCCAAAAATATCTTTACAAGATATATAATTTCACACTTCAAAAATAAATCAATATTTATTTTTAAACAAATTATCCTTTTCATTCATAAATTCCATAGTGAATTTATATTTCACAATATCCATGCATATACGATTTCAATTATCCATTTCAATTTATCTTCAAAAAGATAAATTCTCATAATATTCAATGAAATGTTGGAAAACATTTCCATACTTATTTAATAAGTAATTCACAAATTCATCTATTTTCAACACTTGGAAAATATTCAATATACTTAAATCGAGATTAAGTATATATTTCATTCTTTAAGGAAATCATTCTCTTAAACATATTTATTTGGGTCAAAACGAATGTTGCGTAAAACATCGTTACGACGTCCCAAAATCACTAGTATAGAGATTCGAAATTAAAATAGATATATAAATCCCAATACTACACAAAACATTTCCTTTCGGAAATTATTTACTATAACAACAGTGTTATAGTCCACCATTCCCTTTTATTTTTCGAAAACGTCTATTTCAACAATAAATGTTGAAATCTATGGTTTCGAATCTCAACACATTTTAAAACATCGTTAGATCATTTTAATTCTATTTAAAACATCACATCCAAAACAATTTCTTTAACATATTATTCACTATTCAAAAACGTGAATATACTTCAATTAACAATTTCATCATTTCTATTCATTTTATTTCAAAGGATTATTCACAGTCAAAACGTGAATATAACTCCATAAATAAGTTATAACAATTTTCTTATCAAAATAAGTCATTTGCGAATTTATAAAACAACGTTTATAAATTCTTTTTCTATTTATTTTATAACTCCTTTTTATAAATCTCCTTTATTAATCTATTCGATTTATAACTCAATTATAAACCAAAAGTTCACATTATAAGTTAAACACTTATAATTTATTTGTTTACAAGAATCGTTCTTTTAAACATCCCAATTCATAAATCTTATAACTTATAAGATTCATTAAATCAAAAATCCATGCTTCAATTAACTTTCCAAATTTTATAAACCTACTGCTTATAAAATTCCATTTATAACTTCACCGTTTATAATTGTATAAATTTCATTCATTTCTGAAATTCATTCACAATTCATTCTAACACTTATAAAAACTCGTTTTATAATTCAAATATTTTCATTTATAAATTATCAATTTTATAAATCTTTTATATAAATCAATTTATATTATTATTTAAAACGTCTTTAATCTCCTTTATAATTTCATCCTTTTGATTTATAAAATAATCAAATTTTATAAATCCTATATTTAAACTTTTTACAATAAATTCTAAAATCCTAATTTAACTATTTTATAAAATCATTGGCATCATATTCTCAAAAATCAGTTTTTAACTATATTTCTCAAAAATCATAATTTTTATAACATTAAAAATTATATCGTTTATTTATTTATAATGGATCAATTCCAAAAATATTTTATAAACGTATACTTTCAAAAATCATTTTAAAACCATTTTAAAATTCCCAAAATTTGGTTCAATGATGCTACACACCAAATAGCCAATCACGACAACAACGATATCATATATCGATATGATAATCCATCAAATATCAAAATATCTGAAATCAAATAAATACTGTTGAGGAATCCAGTTGGATCCCTCCAACCTGTTTTCCTGCATCCACAAACATTAGCACAATACCAATTTCGCTCCAGTACGAAATTATCGCGGTATATGGGATTTAAAATATTATCCGCTTAATAGACGGCGCAATAGGGTCTCATCCGCTAAACAAATGCGGGAAATCAATAACTCCAATATATACATATGCCAATATATATATATTGCTATTATATATAATACCAATTTCATTGTTTATGAAATATTCGCGGTATATGTTTTTAATAAATAACATCTGCTTACTAACGGCGCATAATGTCTATTTTAACAATCAATAGATAACAATCATCATTCAAACATGCATTCAAATATTTTAAATCTAACTATTTAAAATAAAATCGAAACTGATTTGATTGAGTGAGAAGTTCTCACCTTGATTTCAATTTCGTTTTAGCGATTTATTTTGAATAAAATTAAACGGACGTTTTATTTTACCTGAAATTTTCACTAACTCCAAATGACTCCAATCCAATTCCATCGCGTAGTGCTCGTCCATACAATTCCAACGCAACTGGTTTCGCGCGTTTTCGACCTCGTATGAAAAAGATATGATTTTATGAAGTTTACTCCATTTTTTATAAACTAATTACAACATTTATTTATAATATTATACCCATGCTAAATCATCACCGTGAGATCCAGTTCCTTTGAATCCCTGCCGTCCACCCCATCATCTCCCTCACGTTCACGTATGCGTGCCCCCCCCTAAAATTGCCGAACCCATCCATCAAAATTAGGTTTTGATTTTTGCTCCACTTCGTCGACTTCTAGCATGATCAGCAACTTGCATTTTGAAGCCCCCAACATGCTCAACCTTCGGCCACCACCACCTGCAACTCGGCCACCCCCTCCTCCCTGAAAGTCGTGCGCAGCCCCCTGAGTTCATACGAGATTTTCTATCGATCCATGACTCCAATTTCGATCACAACCGTTGGATATCAAGATCTTATCATGCTCTACGAGTTTGTAGTTGAAACATTTGTGTAATTCCTTACGGATTTGAAGAAAATTAGAGGAGAAGAAGATTGAATTCTGGCCTTACATTCAATGGTGGCGGCTGAGCAAATAGATTAGGGTTTCTTTTTTATTTTATTTTTAATTTATGAGAGAGGGGGGGGGGGCTATTTATAGGAAAATCGATCGACACTATTCATTCCGGAAATTCAGGACTCCGATTTACGCGCCGTAACCAGCGTTTCTAGGGTTTACCCCGCGTTCCGGACACAATGGAATAGGTTTCGGAAGCTAATTCGAACATCTGTGTGAGATATGGCTATAAACGTTCAATTTGAATTAAACCGATTTAAACGATTTTCTAGGCGTTTTAATTTGTACCGGACAAACGGTAAATCCAATTGACACGAAATTTGAAACCTTACAATAATATCACATTACGGATCCGATGAAACTAGTTTCGTCGAAATCCGAGACTTTTTGAAAAATGGCTATTTTAACTCGTCGAATTAATATTAAAAATAATTCGATACTTTTCGAGCTGCCACGATCAAACGATAACTCCGATTGACACGTAAATTGAAATCCGGTAATAACTAACTATTACGGATCCAATGGAACTAGTTTCGTCCAATTCTGAGACTGTTCAAAAATTGACTATTTTCACTAGTCGATTTAAATATTAAAATATTCAATTTTCACAAATTAACTTTTAATTCGATTTTAAAAGTTCTAAAATATCATTCTAACTCCAATATGATAAAATAAAATTTTACAAATCATTTTCAATCATATTTAACCCAATTTTCAATTATTTCCATAATTTAACATATTAAATTATCGATTTAATTATCCAATTAAATCCAATTATTCAAAATAAATTTATTCAACCTATAAATTTCACTTATTAATATTTAAAATTAATTAAATATTCAAATTTTAATTAATAAAAATTTTGGGTCGTTACAGTTGTTAAAGTGATCGGGATTGGATGTTGTCATACTCTCTGCTAATACCGAAAACCACTTTGACAAATGTGTACATGGTGGAGATTGCAGAAATGAAGTAGGATGGTTTGGTGAACGATTTTCGTATGAGGTATTTACGTGAACCGTCTCCTATGAGTCTACTTGATGTGGCTAAAACAGGGGTTATACCGAACCAAGTGAGGTCATTCTTTCGATCGGGCACATTTCGTCGATATTATACTCTGACTTTGTAATTGATTTGGCGGCCACCCTTGATTTTGATTTGTGAGTGTGTTTCCAGGTGGGCGGTAGTAGTTACTATGTGTTACCACCAGTCAGGGAGTGCAATTGGTATATCTACCCTGGCATTGCCTCGAGTGCCGTGTCACATTCCCTATCGCGCCTTCTACGAGTTTGTTTTGTGTCGTGCCTATGGAGTGCTCCCTGATAGCCAACATGCGGGAGGAGTTTACAATATCTGTATAGACTACGACATTATAAAAATGTGCTAAGGGGGATATGTGTAACGCCTTAATGCTATTTTAATACTTTACTTTACCGTAGACACTATTATAATATCGTATTGTACTACATGGTAGATAATTTAATGAATCTTTAGGTGATGTGAATCCCATATATCTCTTAAGTTACCTTACTAATGTTGGACACTAGATAGTAGGTGTCAAAATTCGTAAACATCTCTGACGTCAGACCACTCATATTTATTTTCGTTGATTTAACTTACAAAAGATATTTTAGTTCCGACTCGAGTGTTTTGTCTTTTCAATTCGCTCGTGTCAGCCTGAGCATTCAGGGTTGAAGGCCTTATTTCTAGAAGACGAAGATTGTACTATTACTATTTATTATTTTTATTCCACTACATCATGTTGTTCTACTCCATTTATATTTATTTATTCCTATTTCTGTAACTCTGATTTTTGTGTTGTAAAGAATAGTCAAATGTATTTATAAAACAGCTTCATGAACTGTATTTGATTATTATATTTTGTCATTCCGCTGCGAGATTCTGTATTTTTTTTATTTTTTCTCTTTTTTATTTACCCCATAACAATATACCTTTTTGAATGCTTTGAGTTCGACAGGCGTATCTGCTTAAAACTTCCAAAAAGGCTGGTCGTTACGTTCAACATGGATTCAAATGCATCATTAAATTTGTAATTTTAATTCATATTACAGTAATTAAATTATATTCTATAAGTAGATGCGGTTGTCACAAATCAGTTAAGTTATGTGCCTAAATTTTTTATTATACTATTTGATTTATGCATAGAAAAATGTTGTTTACTGTAAAAAAATCAATTTTTTATCACGAATAATTGTTTGATATAAATATTTCTAAATAAAATCATATATATATATATATATATATATTAGTGTGTATTTCTCTTTCATAATAGCATATATGCATATATAAGATATATATATATATATATTTATGATTTAAAAAATTTAGTACAATTATTTATATATAAATTAATTTAAAAATTCAAAGGTTAATTATCATACATTTATTCATATTTTTAAATTAACATTTATTGAGATTTTGAATTATTTATTATATATAAAATAGTTATTACATTAAAAATTCAATTTTATATTTTTTTAAAAATTTAATTCAATTTTAGAAACCTATAGAAAAAATTTAGGAATTTTTCAATAAAGTTTATTATTTTTAATAACTAATATTATTTTGGAAAAACTGTTTATAATTTATTAAAAATAATATTTAGTTGAAAATTCATTAATTTTTTTAAGCTTTCATTCATGATCCTAGGATTTCTAAAATTTTGAAATTTTAATAATGTATTATTTTATACTAAATCATTATTACCAAAAACAATGTATTTGTTTTTAAAAATAATATTTCATCTTTAAAAAATCTCCAGATTTTTCTTAAGCTCTATTTTATGATCCTAAATTTTTAAAAATTGTGAAATTTGAATTTTCATCAATAGATTATTTTATCTTAATTATTTATGGATGAAAACATTATTTTATTCATAATATATACAAATAAAAATACAAAAATAATCTTGTTTACAAAACTAAGTTAATTTTGAATTATAAATAATTTTTAATAATTTTCTCTCTCTCTTTCTATATAAATATATACATATTTATCTATATATAAATGTTTATGTTCATATATTATATATAATATTTTTATACATACATATGTATGTGTATTTTGTAACATACATACATGTACATATTTAGACAACATACATGACATACACAATGAGCTAATATGTATATTGCGACGTAAATACCAACATCTACATATAAGCATATTATACCTTTCACAGATTATTATGTTACACATGCACTCACACATATATGTTTATAATACATTTATGTATAAACTAAATCAAATAAAATTAGTTACATTTCTTAGTATATTTGAATTTAAATGAAATAAATGAATTTATTTAAATGAAATTTAGAAGTGTTCCAATTCAGTTAGACTTCATATGCCCAATAAAAGATCTGATAAGGTAAAAAAATTGAAATTCTCGCATAACTCCCGCTGCGAACTAGTCTAGTTCCAACAATGGTATCCGAGTCCAATAACCTATGCAGTCTAATTTACTCATATTAAGGCTAACTAATTAAGCTTTTCCACTTAGTACGATGTTTAGAAAGGCAATGTCTAGGATTGGAATTGGGTAATCAAGTACGCTGTCCTACCTGGTTACAGGCCTGGCTCGAAAGGTGAAGTAAGCCCTTTGGTTGCTCCTAATAGAATATGCCCAACTTAATTTGGGCCTTGGGATAATTTTCAAAATAGTTTTAAAAATTAATGTTAAAGATTTTAAATTTAATAGTTAAACCTAAAATAAGACATGTTTATAATAAAAATTATAATACTACATAAGTTATCAAAATGTTTGAAAAGATAATGATATTTTCAAAATGTTTGAAAATATTTATATATAATTTCAAATTTTAAATTTATTAATATGATTAATAAAATAAATAAATTAAATATGTTAATTAGTTAATATGCATATGCATGTATTATATATGTTGATATCTGTTATGTTATTTTAAAATGTTCAAGATAATATAAGCATACATGTGTGTATACAAGATAAATTTTGAAATTAATTAATTTTAATAAAAATTATTTAATTGAATAAATTAATTAAAGGTTAATTAATTAAATAAAATACACATATATATGATATATGTGTGTTACACTATGAAGGTTATAATATGCACTATAAATATTATAGTAGATATGTCCAATATAAAAGTTATATTGGAATACTAATTTGAAATTAATTAAAGAGTTAATTGATCAAAATTAATTAGATATGATTTAAATAATGATATATTATACGTAAGACTGTCATATAAGTTATATGAAATATAAAAGTTATATAACAATAAAACTTATATGATATGTGTATAAAAAACCCAAATAGACTTAAGAAATAAATACATATGTAAATGTACATATACCATGATTTCTGTTGTATTTGACACTTGAATCGCTAGGGTATTTCATAAGAAATATATTATTCTATAAGTCGATATCACTCAATATATATACTGAAGATTATGAATCTTCAAGTTGGCCTATACTATATATATATATATTAATAAATTATTTACATACTCCTAAGTTGTTGAGAAAACTCAAGCTAGGGATGTTATGCCTTTTATTAGTAATATATTGAACATATGAGGTAAGACAACTATATGTATTTGTTGAGAAAACTCAAGATACATATATTGTACTTACGCCATCATGATATGGTAGGTATGAATGAATAATTTCTGTCAACTTATTGAGAAAACTCAAGGTCAAATGGGATTAGAACAAGGAAAAATGGGTTGGGTTTTGTATGTGATACAATCGATAAGGAGTTATCTATCGTTTGTGGAGCTATGATTTGTTAAGCAAACTCCAGGTCATAATACCAAAACAAACGAGTCCTAACACTCACTAGTGAAGTTGTAAGACTTCTATGTTTCATCTTAAGGTTTGGAGAAATATGAAAGACTAGTGTGAGCCATATTAGAAAAATGAAATGGTTACGTTTAACCTTTCTAATACTGTAAGAACATATGTTATATAATGTTGTAATTATCTACAATGATAAATTTGTGCATTTAATATGATTGATAAAACGTTTGTCAATTAACGTATATAAACAAACTGAATTGAAAGTTGAAAAATAGAAATATAATATATACTTACTAATAATTTTAATTGCATGTCATTTAGTGTTTCTATACCCATGGAAGTGCCTAATTTCAACTACTTAATACATTCGTAAGTTGGTCGCTTATATGTTTATTAGGTTTAGACCCTGTATTGCATTTTATGAGTTTTTGAACTCTAAATGCAATTCAAGGCTATGGATATTTGATCCATGTACTTTCACATATAAATGTTATATGGTGAACAGTCATAGTTTATGTGGTACAATATTTCGATGAAGTTAGTTCATTCGAAGTAAGCCAATGTACAGTATTTTAAGATCATGCATTCAACTTGAATGATTTCAGAAGGATCATAATGTATTAATATAACACAAGACCATGAACTACGAGATACATCTAAGAACTCGATCGTTGAAATATCATCTTGATCGGTTTACATAAAGTGCAACATATTTGATGTCTTAAATGTTAAGAATAATCGAATGCACTTCTGTAAAAAGTTTGTTATGATATTACAGTAAGGTTTTCTTTTGAAAATTTTGACCATTAAAAGAAAAACTAATGTATAAGAGTTGTTGTAATTTAAGGTAAAGTTGGAATGAACAGAATAAAGAGTCTCTTCTACTTCATAAAGAAACATTGGAAATAAGAATTGTAATAATAATTGATACTTAATATTGGATTATGAAATATGATTTTTATTTCGAAATGTATTTTCATATAGAAAATTGTTTTCTATAATATTTAATTCTTTGAGTTCAAGATATTTGATCAAAGAACTCTCCACTATAAACTAGTTGCAGCATATGAAATAAGTAAACAGTATTAGCAATATTAAGTGAATGATGGACCTCTAAATTTAGTACGCTATTATAGTAATGGCGGAAATAGTGGGAGCATGCCATATAACACCTAATTATCGCATCAAATTACGAAAATTGTTTCCGTTAAATGTACCGAATATTATTTGTGAAATAACATTTATTTTTGTTATTGACTGAAAAATAGATATAATTATATTTCAATATGAGTATTATGAATATTCATTATGAAATAGAACTATACTATGGAATTTTTTTTCATAGTAAAAGTGATGCAACAAAAATACATATGTGTCTAATATTATTTACTAATTTTTTGGAATTATAGACTCAGCCGTGGTTTTGAGAAATAATTTTACTACATGATTATGAATCAGATGATAAAGGTTAATTATATCTCAAAAATTAATGGCTATGCACCCATTCTGTGGAAGCATCATAAGAGTTGATGAACTCTTTGAATTAATACATATTGATATATGCAATCACAAGTCTATTAATACCAAAAGGGTACCACATACTTTGTTATATTCATTGATGAACCAACATGAACATGTTTATTAGATACACTTGTAGTAAGTTTGTGATAAAATCATAGAATATAAAAGAAAAGTAAATAAAATAACATGCAATAGAATAAAATGATTTGATTTGGTCGAATAAGTGAGTATATTGGAAAGAGTTCCAATTGTACTTAAAAATGAATATTATTCAATCTCATAAGTCACTCCTCCATGTGATACATAATGATGCATCGATAAGGAGTAATCGGACATTGTTGGGCAATTTACGATTAATTGTGAGTGAAGTTGAGTTAGTTTCTTTCTATAAGGTCATGTACTTAAGAGTAGTATACAAGGTTGATATTATTTCATCTAAACAATGGTTTACAGAATCATACTAGATAAGGGTTTGTAAAAAAATCCCAACATATCCTAGGCCAAGGAGTTGACAGGTTGTGCGAGTTGAAAGATTGCACATAATATTTGTTCATGAGCGATCTTATATGAATCTCCAAAAGGTTTTTTGGAAAGGTCTGTCATCAAATGACATACTTATGTTTTAAACATAATTTTTGTAAATTAAAATCAGTTTTATTAATAAAAAGGTTCGTAAAGCATTTATGAATCCCTATTCTATTTGCACTAAGAAACAATTGTTGTTTCAAGATATTTCAACTTCATTGTGAAGGAATTTCTTTGTGAAATTTTTAATAGTTAAATGGAATTGGATCCGATCCAAAGATAGAACTGATTATATGAGATGAAGTGAAATCAACTAACCTAAATGAACACATAGCATTAGAATGTCTAATAAGTATTCTCGTACATCAAAGAGAAGCTATGAGTATCTTATTAATTTTAAAAATATATATTACCCTCGATTGTTCAATTAAACCATTAAGACTGTTGATTCTATTTGGTATGATGCGCAAATATGAAAGAATTTCAAGTACGCTATCAAAATATGATTTTGGTGGTCGTAACCAAAGAGATGTGATCCATCGGCTGAGATTGTCTTTATTGGAAAGAGCAATGTGGTTGGAATTAAATAAGTAATGCTGACAAGAATAATATCGCAAATTTCAATTGCTGAAACTTGCATGATAGATTCGGTATTCAACATGCTCATGTTAGTTCAGATTTACTCACAAAATTATCGCTCGATAAGACTTAGTGTTTGGTACTTTTGTATTGAAACAGAAAATTCTAAATAATGATTTAGAGTAAGCCGTTTACATATATTAACCAAAAACAACTCAAAGTCAGTGAGAGCGATATTGGGTTTGTGAGTCTTTGGATTTGATCCAAGAAATGATGTGAATGTATAATTTTATAAGCATCGAGATTGAATAGGTATTTTGATAGAAATATCAAATAGTTTGATTTTTACTCAAAGTGCGGATGAAGCGTGTGTTCATAAGAATGAACGTTAAAAGTTACATTGATATTTTTACTATAAGTAAACAACACGTTGCTAATTCTAATAATATGCTTGTATTAAAATCAACTTTAGTTGTTTTAGTATTCAATTTTGGGATTTTAAATGATGTCTGTTATGGTGAGTATAAAAGATATAGGTATCGTCCCAAAATGATATATAAGAGCACCCTATTAAAAAGAGAACATATAAGTTGGATTCCTTATGCATTAGCAATAGGAATTTATCATACAGATAATGTTGTGTATGATATTGTGTTTTGTTTATGTATTTGATACATTGAGAAAATATAAAATCCAAATTTACATCATTAAATGGTTGTTTGAGGTGTTCTCGCGTATTTATGAAATACTAGAGAATTGTTTATAGAAACAACGAACTCGTTATGATGGAAAGTTTGGACACAAACTTTTATATGTGATACTGAGTATAACATGTTAATGATAAAATTCAAGTTAAAATATTTAATTTGAAAATGTTTCAAAATAAAATTGATTGTGGTCGATTCAACGAAATGTTGAGAACACTAACTTAAATAGTGTTACAATAAACCAATGTATATAGACATAAATGCATAAATTTATAATAGAGCCAAAGGTGATTTCAAATATTGAGAATACCATAATATTATTACAAAATAACAATGTCATGCAATTGGTCATGATAGAACTAAAAGCTCACCAGAAGTCGAAAGACATAGTTCGAATCGTTCCACATGATAAATGCAATTTATCAGTGTCAAAGAGAGTTAGTCGACAAAGTAGATAATGAAAACATAACAGCATAACCATTCACTAAGGGACTAATCTAGTTGGTTTTGAGAAAACTTATGGAGAAGTTGGAATTAGATTCCATAATTTACCCCAGGTGCAAGTGGGAGATTGATAGAGTTAGGGGTATGCTCTATGGGCAATTATGTAATTTGTTACATATATCTAGCTCGTTGACCAATCTTGTTCGAAATAAAAGGTATTTTCTTCGTATTATATACTTGATATAATATGATTATATCAATTAATTAACTTAATTAAAAGTATATTTAAAAGAAAAAACCATAAATGGTATATTTTGTGATAGTAGTTACAAAGTGTTGTAACCTTGAATAATTTATCACAACGAAACAAATATACCATTTTAAATGTTCTTAGTCAAATTGCATTGAGATTGGATATCGATGTATTCATTGAGACTAGAGTACGTAACGCTCTCCAGATGTTGAGCAATGTATTACTCATGACTACTGGGGTAATCTAGGGATTACGTACTAATAGTTATTGGATAACTATAAAACAACTCACTCGATAGTTTTCTGTTAGTTAATATGACCAAGGTCAAACATAAAATATCGATGTGACTGATTTACACAGTTCTCTCGACTTGAGAATACTGTGGATTGTCAATATGAAAGCTCCGCTTGATTATAGCCAAATCATGGCATGGTGTCCATCGAGTGACTATAGTTGGGTCGAGGGAAAGTATTGGAAGTAAAGCACTAGTCAAGAGAGGATTTGTCTCCTTAGCTATATGCGGTTAGTATCACAGTCAACTCAGGTGAATTCAAAGTCAAAGTCTTTGGCCAGAGCATTTCAGTTAATAATAATAGTTATTATTAAACAAATGACTTTGTATTTGGACTATAAAATTGAATGTGGATAAGGTTGAAATTTTGACCATTATCGAATTCCATAAGTCCAAAGTGATATAGTTTTGACGGAGAGAATTGGTGTAAACAAATGTCACAATAGGGTAACGCTTATTAAACTAAAATTGGATTTTTATCGAAAATGAGTAAGCGATAAATATGGCCATAATTTCACATCACCTGCTAAATGACGTGTGAACATTAACATTAGAATAGTTCATCGCTGACCAAATTTACACCCAAAAGTTACACAGCCAAAATGATGAATTACCTTAAGACCGAACGATAACATTAATTTATAATTGCTATAATCAATAAAATTATTTAACATTTATGAAATATTGATTATAAAATTTGAATATGATTTGAGAAATAATAATGTTGTATATATTAATAATAGTTATAAGTATATCGATCGAAATACAATATCGATAAGCAATTAAATTAGATTTAATTGCATATTATTTTGGCTTGGGATTAGATGGGTGTAACAACCTAATTTTTCGACATCCGAAAGTTGACATTGATACGTCCACTGTATCACATGTCGAACCATCATATGCCGAAAAATCGAATCGTTAGGGTTTAAGGAGAAAAAGATAGAAAAAGAAACAGAAACAATAACAGAATCTCATATTCCGCAGCGGAACAAAATATAATAGATAAATGAATAATCTTTAAAACAAAGAACTATATTATTTTATACATCAAATTATCATAGTTTACAATCACATAACAGCGAAAAAGAAATATTATATACTAGTGATATGCCTCGCCATCCAGCTTGCCTCCGGATATCCACAACATATTTTTTCTAACTTCGCTCCAGCATAACTGATAATCTAACTCTAGGCTGTTCGTGTGGAAAATTATGGGCACCCAGAGTTTAGAAGGGAACAATAAAATCCAGATTAGTCATGGGACTGGTGTGAGATCCTAAAAATATTTATTTTCACAAAGAAAGGAAAAGAAATGCGATATGCTTTTGGAAAATGAAACCACCATAAGGCCTCCCGACACACACACAATGCAATCACACACTTAGGGGAGATTTCTCCTTATGATAGTCAAACATGCTTGATACGCAAAATTCATTTTAGTATTATCATTAGTGCATAGTGGAAAACATATGAAGTATAATATTGATCTTAGCCATCATACGTACCATTATAGTATGCCTACAATAGCTACCATGTTAAATGGTAGATTTTACAACTAAAACCATACAAGGCGCGTATTGGTGATTGGATTTCCAACAAATGGTCAGGCTAAGGAACTTCCTGCACCACATGGGTACGCCTCTAGAGGGACGCCTCGAGAACCTAACTGGATCTCTGCAAACACAAAGCCGGATTACCTGTGTAACTAGGTAACTACTACACAAGTATGCCATCCCTCGGTCATTAGCGACCTTTATCCGAGGATCCTCAACCACAAAGCAACAACCACAAAGTAATAAATTTGCATCAACCACATAGGTTAAATATCTGGGCTCTATACCATGATACAACCCCATTCTAGAAGGAAATGAACATACCCTCAAGGGGCGCTACCCCTCAATAACCTTGCTGCATCCTTCCTGTTTCGACCATTCCGGGTTGTGAGGTCCGACGAGATCTCGTCCACAGAGCTATGTTTTTCACAAAAGCCACGCTTCGATCAACAAAAGATCAGCAGCGCTTCGTATGCCACACTACCAAATTGGGAATGTATCACTAGTAACCATCAACTACATAACCTCTGAGCTCATACGTCTTAGAGAAGTGTTAAGCTAAGAGAATAAATTCTTCGCCACCAACGGAAATGTATTTGATAGAAAGCAGCTTTACATCTCAAAATGTAACATCAGACACACATCCAGACAAGCCTGTCCCGGGTTCGAACGGAACCGAAGGCACTTCCAAAGAAGCCCATGCAATCCGGATATTCACTAGTCACGTCCGGAATCCCCATCACAAAGGGTGATAAATTCTCTATACCGAAGCAACCCAGTGTAGAGATATTCGACAGTTAATCCTTTCATTTTCGAAAATATCCGGTCTTCAACACCATCTTCAAATGCAATCCCATTTCGTCATATCATTATCTGAATGGGTTTTATGGCACAAAGTCCTCTCTCGGCTAATCCGAATAACGAGCGCTTATTTTTAAAATAAGTGTTACATTCAAATTTCAAGCAAATCGCAACAAATTTCCACTTTGATCTTTTAAATAAAAGATCCACCAAAAAGATTCGATATTGTTTTCGAATATCCATTTGGAATCCGAACACCGGTCGCATTGAAATTCAAATGCCATTTAAAGGCCAATATTTATAGTCGATTATTTAACTATCAATCAACATTCACAACAATCACCATGATTTAAATAATTTTCCCCCAATTATTTATTTTCAAAATATCTTCGCAAGATATAATTTTAACACTTCAACCATTTGAAAACAAATTTCTAGTCACTTTTCACCTTTCAATCTTTTGAAAACAAATTTCAAATCACTTTTCACACTTCAATCCTTTAAAAACAAATTTCAAATCACTTTCCTCACATGGAATAAATTTTCAAATATTTATTTCATTCCACTGAAAATTTTGCCAAGTGCAAATACTTTAAAATAATTCAAATCACTTATCCAAAACATTCTTGGAGACATTTAAAATAAAATTATCTTGACTTAAATATTAGTTATGAAAACATTGTACTAATTATCACATATAAAACTCCAAGTCCAAACTAATTTTAAAATAAATTTAGTAAATAGGGTATAACTATTTAAATAACCATTTTCTAAAACAAATATCAATTTAAATCTTTAATTAATCACTTCTATAATTAATTAATTAAATCTTTACTTTAAAGATTTTCAAAACAACTTAAGAAAATAATTTCTCCAAAGCACCCTTTTTAAAACCAATTTTTAGTGCTTTTAATTTATATTTGAAAGCTACTTTAAAAACATACTTGGCCTTCTAGGGAAAATGCACTTTCCATTTCAAAATAGTCCATTTAAATCAATTAATAAATCCTTCTCGATTTATTTTAAATTTACATTTCAAATCCGTAAATTTCTTCCTACACCTTCTTAAAAATAAATCCATATTTATTTTTTTTAAATAAATTTCCCTTTCCTTTATAAATTCCCATTGTTGAATTTAAATTTCCAAATATCCATCGATATACGATTTTTTAAATCGATTTCCAAATATTCATTTTCAAATACCAAACCAAATTCCAAATTGATTTCTAAAATTTGTTTCAACACCAAATCAAATCCCAATTTGATTTCCAAAATTGATTTTCAAACACCAAATCGATTTTCATATCGATTTTCCAAAGATTTATTTTTAAACACCAAATTATTTTTCAAATTGACTTCTAAAATCATTTCAAACACCAAATTAAATTCCAAATTTAGTTTCTAAAATTTATTTCCCTTTAAAAATAAATCCCATTATCTCTTCCAAACTATTTAATACTCGAAATCCATTTATTAAACCTTTTTCCCATATTTTGGAATTTATTCGATAAGGTTACAAAAGTCAACTTTTATGCTATTAAATTCCTTATTTTAAATTTATCTAATTTTCTAAGATAAATTTACTTAAAGTTTCCTATTTTAATTACCAAAAATTCAATTTTATATTCCTGGTATCCTACGATATCGAAAATAGATTCGGCTAAACTATAGCCATCAACAATTTCAATCACAAATATAATCATACATAGATTATATATAAACCAACTCACAACACAAAAACAAATTCAAATGTTTGAGGAATCCAGTTGGATCTCTCCAACCTATTTCCCTGCATCCATAGATGTTCGCACAACAATTAGATACCAATTCCACTTCGAGGTGGAATATCGCGGTATGTGAGATTATATAATATCATCCGCTATTATGCAGCGCGTAGGGTCTAATCCAATACAACTGGTAATAATTTATCATCCAAGCACACAATCAACAATTTTAAATTTAACTATTTAAAACTAAATCGAAAAATCCGATTGAGTGAGAAGATCTCACCTTTACTTTTATTTTGCAATCCAATCCAATCCAGCTTGTTTTCACGAATTTTTGACCTTGTATAAATATTTATAAAATTTATTAATATTTAGCTAATCTAACAATCAATTTTCTTTTAGTAAATTTAATTAACCAATGAGTTTTTATTTTAAACAAATCATAAAAGTTAAAAATAAATTTCCTCTTATAATTTTTAGTAATCAAAATAATCATGTAAGTTAATTAAATCAATTATTCACCATATCTCATTATTTTGAATATCTAAAACTAAATTTGAATTTTTTACAGTAAAAATCACATTTCCTGGATGCATAGAAATTTTAAAAAAAACTGCATGCATATTTTTTTCAATTTACACATAATTTAATGTATTTTAAATTGAAACAGAATTTATACCTACTGCTAACCCGAGATCCAAGCTCGCCGAAGCCTACTGCGCTGCCATCATTGCCACTGCTTCGATCGCGCATGCACTCGCGTACCTTGTCTTGCCATTGTCCCCCATCGCGACCAATCCCAGACCAACATCGCGATTCTCGAGAACCCATGCCCCACCTAGCTTCCATCGCGCTCTACTCCGCCTTATCGCACGCCATTGCCGGGTTCGACTTCATGCTACCCAGATTCGCCGTCGTACGACACCGTGAGCAAGCGAGACCCAGTCGTGAAGCGAAAGAAATTCTACCATAGATGAAGGAAGAGTCGTGATTTAGGCTTCGATCGATTGATTTACGATTTGCGATTTTCCCCCTTTCCACTATCGACGTTCGAACAGAAGTGAGGAGTGAACGAGAAATTCTCGTTTCAAATGAGAAGGGGAAAATGAACTTGATTTAGGAAGTAGGAGGCGACCATTGTTTGATTTCGATTTTATTCGGCCATTTGATTTTTAATTAATTTTGCTTGAACAAAGTTTTCTCTTTTTTCCTTTCAAATGAATTGATAAAAGATGAATATTATGATTAACGAAGATGCGTGTAAATCAGGAATGATACGTGTTGAGAATTTCTATATGTGTTGAAAAAGTTGCCTCATTATCAAATGCAATAAGAATGCGATTTAAATTTAAATTTAAATCGCATCAATTTTGCAACTCACACTCTCGATCTCCTATCGAGGCATGCCGCCAGGCGTTTGTAATGCTATACGCCTATTCCGGACGTAATGGAAAAGGTTTCGAGTCCAAATTCAATCGTATGGAGAAGATAGTTTTTGAAACTAGTTATTAAATTAAATTTTCAGCGCATTTGCTTATCGTACGGCCACACGATAACTCCAAATGCTACAGAAATTGAAATCCGATAATAAAACAATATTACAGATCAAATGGAACTGGTTTCGTTGAAATCCAAGACTGTGCCTCGGAAGGCTATTTTTAAATATCGATTTAAACTATATAATTTCAAAACTAAACAAAACGTTTTCAAATCAAATTCTGAAGCTTCCATTATCTTCAATATTATTAATATGAATTTCCTAAGCCTTTGAAATATTTTTAACAAGCATAAAACTGAAGATACAACATTTTTCCCAATTTCAATTATTAAATTCAAAAATTTGATTGCCAATTTCATTCTGATATTTGAAATTCAGGTTAAATCAACATCCAAATATAAAAATTCAACCAAATATTTCAATTTCAAATGTCAAAATTTCTAGGTCATCGCATTTTTCCCCCTTAAAAGAATTTCGTCTTGAAATTATTAGTTAGGAAGAATGATCCTCAACCCGTTTATTATTTTCGTAAAACCAAAACATTTTCTATCAACTTGCCAAAATAAATCTGTTATTAAAGACTCATTACTTCAAATAACTTTCCAAATTCTTCCATCATTTCCAAACAACTTTATTTTCCCAAAATTTCAAATTTAAATTTAAATTCAAATTTTAAATTTTAAAAGAATTTCTAACTCCTAAAATTTTCGAAAAATTTCGCCATCGTCACCTTTGCGCGGCTAGCTCGGTACAACTACAAAATGGCACCAAGGGCCTCCAGATTCAAAAAGAAAATAAAAGACCAAATGGCTAGACAAAAAAAATTATCAAATTTCATACTGAAATTCGAATACATACCTTTTTGTCAAGCAGTTTAAATTTATCTTCAAAATCAAAATCCAAATTTATCTTTTGCCTTTAACACACATGTCTATCTTTCTTAACAATAATGTCTAATCACAACATTCGAACTGTTTTATACATTTCTTTACGAAATTTCAATATTCATTTCATTCAAACCCGTACGATATCCATATACCATTCTTACGCAATATCAAATTCGATCGCTCACTTGATAACACAATTTCACTTTCGAGCAAGTATCGTCCACCCGACTTCCTTGTGCAGACTCAGATCTAGTTTTTTTATCAGAATTTTTCATTCTCCTTGCATAGCCATAAACTATGATAGAGAATTTTCAAAATCAACCAAAATATCCATATCCAGGTTCGTCGTCGAAAATTGAGTGAACAATCCTAACTCAGATCGATATAATTATCTTGAAATTCTATGCTCGAATTCTGATCGCTATGTGGATAAAATAATGTACGTACATCCTACGTATTTATTCCAATTGATTATTAACTATATCCATTTTCTTTCCTTTTATGCACATTGTTTTTTGATTTTCATTCACTTGTTCACAATCATCATTTCCCAATTTCCAGTTTATCCTTTATTCACTTATTAATTTAGAATATTTTCTTAATTTCAAATTTACTTAAGAATTTTGCCATTTATTTCTTAAGTCCAATATAAATATTCCATATACACCTTATACTTAAACTGGATTTCAAATTCCATTTGAATTCAATTTATTTCAAACCATATTTATTTGGTCATTTCTTCAATTAGTTTCACTTACTAAATTTTATTTCAGTACTTTGCTTTGTTTGATCCAACTTGACAAATTCCCATTTCTTTTAATTTAGCTCAATTCAAATTCAACTTCAATGTTTAGTTTGAATTCCATTTACTTACAAATTCAAAACGAATTTTCAACAATCAATTTCACTTTCATTTACTTGCAATTCTAAATTCATTTATTCATTCACAATTTTTATTTGTCACCTTAATAAATTTTATTTCATAACTATTTTTATTAGATTCCAGAGTCTTTCCAATATTTCAAAATCATTTTTGAAATAAATTCAAATTATCTTTTGAATTTCCAAAAGCAAACCCAGATTTTGCAAACAACTTCAATTTTTAAAATAATTGTGGCAGCAATCCCTCTTTTGGAAACTCGAAAATGAACACCGATGATGTCGCGATCATCATAGAAATTATTTTCCAGTGATCGAAAAGAGTTTATAGCTTTCATCCCTCTTTAAAACAATTTCCAAACCTTTGAAAAATCATTTTCAAACTCAAAAGGATTTAATTTCCAAATTTTCCAATTTCAATCCTTTCAAAAATATTTTCAAATATTTCGTTGGAATTTTATTTTAAATTATAAATCACATTCACAATTTATATAAACAAATCCTATTTGTATATGGATTTTATATCTTAGTTGTTTAGTTATGATTCCAATTTCATTCTCAATAATGATAATAGTTTATATTACCATTCCCTTAACAACCAAGCAACCATATACTATATAATAATTTACGGAAAATTGTTCCTTTTATATATGAAAATAGTTTAGGTAAAATTATTTCATTTACCCTATTTTAAAACAATATCGTGTCGAATTATTCTGTACAAGTGTTTAGAGATCCCTATCGATAGAGTTGTACAGACTATACCGACCAGAATCCATATACCACTCAACAAACCAATCATCACAATATATAAAAAAATTATATTCGCCGACAAATACGCGCTCATATTTATTATTACACTCAAACTCATTCTGGAGTACTACTGATCTCTAATGTGTAGTCCCCATCAGAGCCAAGGTTGTCGCTTAACCAATTGCTCTGATACCACTCTTGCAACGACCTAATTTTTCGACGCTCGAAAGTCGACATCGATACGTCCACTGTATCACGTGTCGAACCATTGAATGCCGAAAAACCGAATCGTTAGGGTGTAAGAAGAGGAAGATAGAAGAAGAAACAAAAATAATAACAAAATCTCACATTCCACAGTGGAACAACATATAGATAAATGAATAATCTTTAAAACAAAGAATTATATCAGTTTATACATCACATAATCAGAGTTTACAACCACACAATAGCAGAAAAAGAAATATTATATACTAGTGATACGCCTCGCCATCCAGCTTCCATCCAGATCTCCACAGCATATTTTTTCTGACTTTGCTCCAACATAACTGATAACCTAACTCTAGGCGCCCATATGAAAAATTATGGGCACCCAGAGTTTAGAAAGGGAACAATAAACTCCAGGTCAGTCATGAGACTGGTGTGAGATCTTAAAAATAGTTATTTTCACAAAGAAAGGAAAAGAAATCTGTTATGCCTTTGAAAAATGTAACTACCATAATGCCTCCCGACACACACACACAATGCAATCACATACTTGGGGAAATTTCTCCTTATGATAGTCAAACATGCTTGATACGCAAAATTCTTTTTAATATTATCATTAGTGCATAGTGGAAAATATTTGCAAGTATAATATTAATCTTAGCCAGCATACGTACCATTATAGTATGCCTGCTATAGCTACCATATTAAATCGCAGGTTCTACAACTAAAACCGTACAAGGCGCATATTGGTGATTGGATTTCCAACAAATGGTCACGCTAAGGAACTTCCTAGGACACATGGGTACACCTCTGAAGGGACGTCCCGAGAACCTAACCGGATCTCTACCAACACAAGGCCGGGTTACTTCTGTAACTAGGTAACTACTACACAAGTATGCCATCCTCAGTCGTTAGTGACCTTTATCCGAGGATCCTCAACCACAAGGAAACAACCGTGAAGTAATAAATTTTCAGCAACCACATAGGTTAAATATCTGGGCTCTATACCATGATACAACCCCTTTCCATAAGGAAATGAACATACCCTCAAGGGGCGCTACCCCTAAATAACCTTGCTGCATCCTTTCTGTTTGGACTATTCCATGTTGTGTGGTCCGACAAGGTCTCGTACACAAAGCTACGCATTTCACAAAAGCCATGTTTCGATCAACAAATGATCCACAGCACTTTGTATGCAATTCTCCGCCACTAACAGAAATGTATTTGATAGAAACCAGGTATAGATCTCAAAGTGTAACGTCAGACACACATCCATACAAGTCCGTCTCGGGTTCGAACGAAACCGAAGGCACTTCCAAAGAATCCCTTGCAATCCGGATATCCACTAATCACGTCCGGAATCCCCATTAGAAAGGGTGATAAAATCTCAATACCGGAGCAACCCAGTGTAGAGACATTCGATAGGTAATCCTTTCGTTTTCAAAAATACCCGGTCTTCAACACCATCTTCAAATGCAATCCCATATCGTCGTGTCATTATTCGAAATGGGTTTTATGACACAAATTCCTCTCATGGCTAATCCAAATAACGAGCGCTTATTTTTAAAGTAAGTGTTACATTCAGAATTCAAGCAAATCACAACAAATTTCCACTTTGATCTTTTAAATAAAAGATCCATCACAAAGATTTGATGTGGTTTTTGAATATCCATTTGGAATCCGACCCCCAATCGCATCGAAATTCAAATATCATTTAAAGGTCAATATTGATAGTCGGTTATTTAACTACCAATCAACATTCACAACAATCACCAAGATTTAAATAATTTTCCCTCAATTATTTATTTTCAAAATATCTTCGCAAGATATAATTTTAACACTTCAACCATTTGGAAACAAATTTAAAATCACTTTTCACCTTTTAATCTTTTGAAAACAAATTTCAAATCACTTTTCACACTTCAATCCTTTGAAAATAAATTTCAAATCACTTTTCTCACGTGGAATAAATTTCCAAATATTTTTTTAATTCCACTTAAAAATTTTCCGAGTTTAAGTACTTTAAAATAATTCAAATCACTTAACCAAAATATTCTTGGAGACATTTAAAATAAAACTATGTTGACTTAAATATTAGTTATGAAAACATTATACTAAATATCACATATAAGACTCCAAGTCCAAGCTAATTTTAAAATAAAATTAGTAAATAGGGTATAACTATATAAATAACCATTTTCTAAAACAACAATTTAAATATTTGATTAATCAGTTCTATAGTTAATTAATTAAACCTTTACTTTAAAGATTTTCAAAACAACTTAAGAAAATAATTTCTCCAAAGCATCCTTTTTAAAACCAATTTTTAGAGCTTTTAATTTATAATTGAAAGCCACTTTAAAAACATACTCGACCTTCCAGGAAAATACACTTTCCATTTCAAAATAGTCTATTTAAATCAATTAATAAATCCTTCTTGATTTATTTTAAATTTACACTCCGTTAATTTATTCCAACATGTTTTTAAAAATAAACCCATATTTATTTTGTTTTTAAACAAATTTCCCTTTCCATTATAAATTTCCATTATGAATTTAAATTTCCAAATATCCATCGATATACGATTTTTTAAATCGATTTCCAAATGTTCATTCTCAAATACCAATTCAAATTCCAAATTGATTACTAAAATTTGTTTCAACACCAAATCAAATCCCAATTTGATTTCCAAAATTCATTTCAAACACCAAATCTATTTTCATATGGATTTCCGAAAGATTTGTTTTTAAATACCAAATTAATTTTCAAATTAACTTCTAAAATCATTTCAAACACCAAATTAAATTCCAAATTTAATTTCTAAAATTTATTTCCCTTCAAAAATAAATCCCTTTATCTCTTCCAAACTATTTAAAATCGATATTTTAAACAAATTCCTCAACTTTGAATAATATTACTCGAAATCCATTTATTAAACCTTTTTCCCATATTTTGGAATTTATTCGATAAGGTTACAAAAGTCAACTTTTATACTATTAAATTTCTTCTTATAAATTTATCCAATTTTATAAGATAAATTTACTTAAAGTTTCCTATTTTAATTACCAAAAATTAAATTTTATATTTCTGGTATCCTACGATACCAAAAATATATTCGGTTAAACTATAGCCATTAACAATTTCAATCACAAATATAATCATACACAGATTATAAATAAACCAACTCACAACATTGAAACAAATTCAAATGTTTGAGGAATCCAGTTTGATCCCTCCAACCTGTTTTCCTGCATCCACAGATGTTAGCACAACAATTAAATACCAATTCCACTTCGAGGTGGAATATTGCAGTATATGGGATTATATAATATCATCTGCTACTATGCGGCGCAAGGGTCTAATCCAATACAACTGATAATAATTTATCATCCAAGCACACAATCAACAATTTTAAATTTAACC
The DNA here is from genome assembly GCA_030765085.1 of Allium cepa. Lineage (NCBI taxonomy): Eukaryota > Viridiplantae > Streptophyta > Magnoliopsida > Asparagales > Amaryllidaceae > Allium > Allium cepa. Next base: position 564,735,163 of record CM060939.1, read on the forward strand.
ATTTAAAATTAAATCGGAAAATCCGATTGAGTGAGAAGATCTCACCTTTACTTTTATTTTGCAATCCAATCCAATCAAGCTTGTTTTCACGAATTTTTGACCTTGTATAAATATTCATACAATTTATTAATATTCGGATAATCGAACAATCAATTTCCTTTTAGTAAATTTAATTAACCAATGATTTTTTGATTTTAAACAAATCATAAAAATAAAGAAAATTTCCTTTTATAATTTTTAGTAATCAAAATAATTATATAAGTTATTTAAACCAATTATTCACAATATCCCATTATTTTGAATATCTAAAACTAAATTTGAATTCTTTACAATAAAAATCAAATTTCCTACATGCGTAAAAATTTACAAAAATTGCATACATATTTTTTTCAGCTTACATATAATTTAATATATTTTAAATTGAAATAGAATTTATACCTACCGCTAACCCAAGATCCAAGCTCGCCGAAGTCTACTACGCTGCCATCATTGTCACTACTTCGATCACGTGTGCGCTCGAGTACCTTGTCCTGCCATTGTCCCGCCATCACGATCAATCCCAAACCAACATCGCGATGCTCGAGAACCCATGCCCCGCCTGGCTTACATCGCGCTCTACTCTGCCTTGTCACCATTGCCTGGCTCGACTTCGTGCTACACTGATTCGCCGTAGTTCGACACCGCGAGCATGTGCGACCCAGTCGAGAAGCTATAGAAATTCCGCCATAGATGAAGGAAGAGTCGCAATTTAGGCTTTGATCGATTGATTTACAATTCGCGATTCCTCTCCCTTTCCACTATCGACCGTTTGAACAGAAGTGAGGAGCGAACGAGAAATTTTCATTTCAAATGAGAAGGGGCAAACGAAGTTGATTTAGGAAATAGGAGGCGGCCATTTTTTGATTTCGATTTTATTCAGCAATTTGATTTTTATTTAATTTTGCTTGAAGGAAGTTTTCACTTTTTTCCTTTCTAATGAATTGATACGAGATGAATATTATGATTAATGAAGACGCGTGTAAATCAGGAATGACACGCGTTGAGAATTTCTATACGTGTTGAAAAACTTGCCTCATTATCAAATGCAATAAGATTATATTTTAAATTTAAATTTAAATCGTATCAATTTTGCAACTCACAATCTCGAATTCCTCTCGAGGTGTGCCGCCAGCGTTTATAATGTTATACGCCTATTTTCAAACGCAATAGAAAAGGTTCTGAGTCCAAATTCGATCGTATGGAGAAGATAGCTTTTTGAACCCAGTTATTAAATTAAATTTTGATTAAATTTTCTGCGTGTTTGCTTATCGTACGGTCACACAACAGCTCCAAATACTACGGAAATTGAAATTCGATAATAAAACAATATTATGGATCCAATGAAACTGGTTTCGTTGAAATCTGAGACTATGTCTCGAAAGGCTATTTTTAAATATCGATTTAAACTATATAATTTCAAAACCGAACAAAACGTTTTCAAATCAAATTTTGAAGCTTCCATTATCTTCAGTATTATTAATATGAATTTCTTAAGCCTTTGAAATATTTTTAACAAGCATAAAACTGAAGATATAACATTTTGCCGAATTTCAATTATTAAATTCAAAAATTTAATTGCCAATTTCATTCTGATATTTGAAATTCAGGTTAAATCAACTTCCAAATATAAAAATTCAACCAAATATTTCAATTTCAAATGTTAAAATTTCTGGGTCGTCAAAATGGGTTTAAGGCCCATCATTAGGGATGCAAAATTTCGATTTTGGGAAGGTCTAGGGGTGCTAAAACATAGGAAATTGGCTTGGAGATAATGGGTTGAGATCAAGTGAGAATAGTAAAAAGATTTTCCTCATTTCTCTTTAATACAACCATATATATATCTGTGTGTGTATGTATCTCTAAAAATAATAATGGAATTTTTTAGCCGTCATTACCTTCTACATTGCTGATTAAAACATAGCTCTCAATCCATTTCAAAATTCTCAAATATATTTCAAAATAAAATAATATTATTCCATAGTTAGAGTTCGGTGATTCTGGACTTGCAATTTGACGAATCAAGAATAGTAAAAGGAAGGAAAGTCATTGCCTCAATGTGGATTCAAAGATATAATTAAATTGGTTATTTTAATTCATATTACAGTAACTAAATTATATTCTATCATCCTATATTGATCAATTTCATATCTGTTTAAATATGTTGCTACCATATGTTTAGTTAGATGAGATTTTGTAAGTAGATGTGGTTATCACAAATAAGTTTGGTTATGTGCATAATTTGTTTATTATACTATTTGATTTATGTGTATACAAATTTTTTTACTATAAAAAGTCAATTTTTGTCATTAATAATTGTTTTATATATATATTTATTAATATATATATATATACACACACATACATACATACGTATATTAGTATATATTTATCTCTTATTACATCATATATGAATATATACGCTATATATATGATTTAAAAATTTTATTACACTTATTTATATATAATATGAATTTAAAATTCAAAAATCAATTATCATACATATATTCATATTTTTAAATTTACATTTATTGAATTTTTGAATTGTTTATTATATATAAAATAATTATTTCATTAAAATTTTATTTTTATATCTTTTAAAAATATTATATCATAAACATAGAGAAAAAATTTAGGAATTTTTCAACAAAGTTTATTATTTTTAATAATTAATATTATTTTAGAAAAATTATTTATGATTTATTAAAAATAATTATTTAGTTGAAAAAATTATTCAAAATTTGTTCTAATCTTTCATTCATGATCCTAATATTTATGAAATTTTAAAATTTGAATTGTTAATAATATATTATTTTATATTAAATAATTATTACTGAAAACAATGTATTTGTTTTTAAAAATAGTATTTCAACTTTGAAAAATCTTTAGATTTTTCTTAAGCTCTATTTTATGATCCTAGATTTTCTAAAATTGTAAAATTTGAATTTTCATCAATAGATTATTTTATGTTAATTATTTATGGATGAAAACATTATTTTATTCATAATATATAAAAAATAAAATACTAAAATTATTATGTTTGCAAAACTAAGTTAATTTTGAATTATAAATAATTTTTAATATTTGTTCTCTCTCTTTCTATATATATTTATCTATATATAAATTTTTTATGTCAAGTAAACAAAGATAAATGCCCAAATCCGTCGATCTCTCGAGATACCGGATTCTAGCTATCTTCAACACGTTGATCGCGCACGATGCCGCGTTATAAGATCTATGATTCTTCGACGTTGATCACGCACACGAGATTCCATGAATCGGCTTCAAATTCGTTGATTCGAGCGCACTCGAATAACCGAAGATGGAGAAATGAGCTCACACTCAACTTCCAATTTTTAAAGAGGCACAAGGGTCTCAACAAAATTTTATTCAAAATCAACCACCTTTTACAATGTCAACACACCCCTATTTATAGGCAGTTACAATATTGGTCGACGACTCACACACACGCGACCTACGACCTATCATATACATGCGACCTAACAACAGCACAAACGACCTAACGACATAGCATCAGTGCGACTTATCATCATTACATCACACAATTTACAACATTACAACACCATACGGTTTACAATACTACACGCATGCGACTTACAATACAACATACAACATACAACTCTCGTCATAACAACATAACAGATACAACATCAACGACATAGCAACTCAGCGACTCAAACAATGCGGCATAGGACATTAGCATAGGTGCGCGACTTAAGGGCGGAGCGACTTAAGCACTGGAGCGACATAAAGAAGTGTGCAGTGAGCGACTTAAGTTTGAACGACTTACCGAAGAGGCTTCAACTTAAGGACCTTGCGATCTAGGCTTCAAGCGACTTAATGCACACACGGCAGCGACTTATCATGGTGACATACCTCGCTAGGTCGCTCAGGCAACTTATCTTGCTGTTGGCAAAATCCGCTAGGTCGTGGGCGACTTAAGGAATGCGAATGTTTTAAAGCCCACGAGCGACTTACGGCGAGATGCGCTGCATCATCCTCCCCTGGTAGAAAAGAATTCGTCCCCGAATTCACACTTTCCTCTTCCTCGACAAGCTTGTCCTCATGATACGGAATCAAATTTTTGACGTTGAAAACGTCAGCAGTATGAATATGATCCGGTAATCTTAACTGATAAGCATTATCATTGTTCTTCTTCAAGATTTCTACTGGTCCAATCTTTCGAGCTTTCAATTTGTTGTAAGTTCCAACTGGAAAACGATCTTTCGTCAATACTGCGTAAACAAAATCACCCTCTTTGAAGTCCACACTCCTTCGCTTCTTATCTGCCAGTTGCTTATACTTCTCATTTGACTTAAGCAATCGTTCATGAACAATCCTGTGACACTCCTGCAACTCATTTACAAAATCACAAGCTCGTTTAACAACCCCTTTCTGACGTGGAACTGTCGACAAATCCAACGGTCCCTTCGGAATTGCTGAATATACTACTTGAAATGGACTGAATCCAATACTTCGATTAACGACATGATTACGGGCGAATTCTGCCTGACACAAGTTCACATCCCAGATCTTCAAATTATCTTTCACAAGACATCTCAACAAGTTTCCCAAAGATCTTTTCACCACTTTTGTTTGCCCATCCGTTTGTGGATGATAGGCGGTACTAAAATTCATCTTAGTCCCAACCATCTTCCATAGACTCAGCCAAAAATGACTTAAAAATTGAGTATCCCGGTCAGAAACAATGGTCTCAGGTAGCCCATGTAGCCGATAAATCTCTTTAAAGAACAATTGAGCAACACGGACTGCATCGACGATCTTTTTACAAGCTATGAAATGTGCCATGTTCGAAAATCTATCCACCACAACATATATAGAACCATTCCCTCGTTGAGTTCTTGGCAAACCCAAAACAAAATCCATGCTAACATCAACCCATGGTCTAGTAGGCACAAGCAATGACATATACAATCCTGCATTCGTAGCTGTCCCTTTGGAGACTTGACATAGGTGACTTCTCTACACAAATCTTTTAACTTCTTTCCTCATGGAAGGCCAAAAATATGTAAATCAACTACAAGGTACGATCTCTTCCCACATGACCTTCTTCATGCAATTCCTTCACAATCTTCATTCGTAAACTGCACTTTGGTATACACAACCGATTTCCTTTGAATAGAAAACCATCTACCAACACATACTCATCCGTCTTCCCTTTCTCGACTTCATCTACAATTTTAGCAAAGTAAGGATCCTCAACAAACAATTCTGGAAATACATCAAACCACGTCACTTCATCTCTCATCGTAGTCAACAAATGATTTCTTCTACTCAATGCGTCTGCCACACGATTTGTAACTCCCGACTTATGCTTTACAAGAAATGTAAACTGTTGCAAGTATGCGATCCATGAAGCATGTATGGCTGCAATCTTATCTTGTCCCTGCAAATGTTTCAATGCTTCATGGTCAGTATACAACACAAACTCTTTATAAAACAAGTAGTGTCTCCAATGCTTTATGGTTTGGACAATAACATAGAACTCCAAGTCATAGGTACTGTATCTTATCTTAGCTCCAGAAAGTTTCTCGCTAAAATAAGCAATTGGACACCCCTTTTGACTTAACACCCCACCAATTCCAACTTTAGACACATCAGTATTCAGCTTAAAGAGTAACTGAAAGTCCGGGTATCTAAGAATCGGTATTGTAGTCAAAAGTGTCTTGATCTGTTGGAAAGCAGAATCAGCCTCTTTAGTCCACACAAACTGCTTTCCTTTCATACAATCTGTCACTGGTGCCATCACACTACTGAAATGTGGAATAAACCTTCGGTAGAATGATGCTAAACCACGAAAACTTCTCACTTTAGTTGCAGTCCTGGGTTTTGGCCAATCCTTGATTGCTTCAACTTTACCTTGATCCACTTGGATACCTTCCTTCGACAACACATACCCCAAGAACAAAATACTGTATGTCATGAACATGCACTTCTTTGTTGCCGCGTAAAATTGCTCCTGACGAAGTATCATCAACACTTCCCGCAAGTGTTGTAGATGCTCTTCTGTGCTTCCACTGTATATCAATATATCATCAAAGTATACCAGCACGAACTTTCCAATAAATGGTCGAAAGATCTGATTCATCACTCGCATAAAAGTACTAGGTGCATTCGAAAGACCAAATGGCACGGCCATCCATTCATACAACCCCTCCCGTGTCCTGAAGGCTGTCTTCCATTCATCCCCTGGTCGAATTCGAATCTGATGATACCCACTCTTCAGATCAATCTTTGAAAAGATAGCAGCTCCACTCAACTGATCTAACAAATCATCCAATCTTGGCATCAGAAATCTGTACCTCACTGTAATCTTGTTTAGTGCTCGGCTATCTGTACACATTCTCCAAGTTCCATCCTTCTTTGGCACTAATAAGGCTGGTACTACACAAGGACTTAAACTTTCTTGTACGCGCCCTTGTTCAAGTAACTCCTCCACCTGCCTTCTCAACTCTTCGTGCTCCTTTGGACTCATTCTATAATGTGGTCTATGTCGTAACACAGCTCCCGAAACAATATCAATCTGGTGTTGTATGTCTCTCAACGGTGGTACTTATTTTGGTAATTCTTCAGGAAATACATCTTCAAATTCCTTCAACACTGGCTTAACTTCCTCAGGAATTTCATCTGTTTCACTACTTTCACGTCCAATCAACAGAAATAATTCAGACCCATCCTCTAATTCTTTGACAAACTCCTTCAAAGATAACAGAGTCTTTAGTTCCTCGATTTCCTCCAACTTGCTTTCACTTTGTTGTCGCTTTTTAGGAACTAAAGTGATTCAAGTGCCGTTGAACATGAAACTATAGCAGTCAGTCCTACCATCGTGTTGCACGGCTCTATCAAATTACCACGGTCTTCCCAACAACAAATGACATACATCTATATCCACCACGTCACACCAAATTTCATCCTTATACTTCTTTCCAATGGAAAAAGTTACACAAGCTCTTCGACTAACCTTTACTTCCCCACCTTTCCTCAACCATGCCAATTTATAGGGTTTGGGATGCTTCTCTGTCTTTAACGCTAACTTCTTTACAGCTTCTGTAGAGATGATGTTATCACAACTTCCTGCATCGATAACAAACTTACAAACCCTTCCCAAAATAGTGCACGTTGACTGAAAAATATTACTCCTCAACCAGCTAGACTCCTCTTCCTGCTTTGGCGTCAAGCAAGATCTCCTCATCATTAAAGAATATCCCTCGTCTCCCGTCATTAATTCTTCTTCCTCCTCAACTTGTGGTGAATTGGAACATTCTATTTCTGCATCCTCATCCTCTAGCTCAGCAACCATTGCTCGCTTCTTAGGCCTCGGGCATTCATTGCTCTTATAACCAAACTCCTGACAATTATAACACTTGAAATTGTTGTTGACCTTGATCTTAGCAACTTCATTGACAACCGGTTTACTAACAGCCTTGGAAACATTAGTATTGCTACTAGCCCCTTTCACCTGATTGATCGAACTTATAAGCGCACCACCTTCTCTTCTACCTTGATTCTCCCAAGCTAGAGCCTTCTGGTGTGCTTCAACAACGGATCTTGGATCAAACATATTTACCATATCCTGAATTTGCATTCTCAATCCTCCAACAAATCTAGATGTCAACTGTTCCTCCGCTTCCATGATATCGTTTCTAGCAATCAGTTGATAAAACTCATCTACATAATCATTTACCGACTTTGTCCCTTGTCTCAAATTCTATAAGCACTGATACATAAGAGACTGATAATTATAAGGCAAGAAAGTAGCCTTCATTAACTTCTTCATCTTTTCCAATGAAACAAATCTTCGACTTTCCCATTCTTTCCCGTGTAAGTTTAGTTTGTTGCCACTATGCCATAGCTCTACCCCTCAATCGTGTAGCAACCAACTTAACTCTACGATGCTCGGGTACTTCCTTAAAGTCAAAAATTTCTTCAACATTTGATAACCAATCCAGAATTCTTCCGCTATCATTCCCCCTTTGAATTCTGGAATCTCAGTTTTCATCCCCGACTCCCATCGACGATCATCTTCGAAATCTCTATTTCAACTTCGACCTTGGCCATGGTTTCGACAAAAGCTACTATCACCAAAAATAGATTCCTCCAAATCTGACGTATGTCGATGTCGATTCTGACCATCAGCATTTCTGCTACCACGCACGTCTCTTTCTCCCAAAACTGAAGGTAAAACTCTATTTCCACTATGGTGTGAAACTGGTGAAGTTCTCCTTTGACTTTGATTCATGTCTTTCATCAACTTCTCTAACTTTCCAATACCTTCATCGAACTTTTCATTGATACGTTGCTCCATCTGTTCAGCTTCTTGTCTTCGATACACATTTTCAACATTTTGAAATCGATTAGCACGTCTCGGAGGCATGATTATCAACAAACTCGGATTCAACTCAGATACTACTTTAACTCGGCTCTGCACTAGCTCGGGTTCGACCTAACCTGGTTCTGCACTTAGCTCGCTCGGCTTAGCATAAACTGATATGAATGCACGGCTTTGAACTGAATTGATTTGGCCTTGATCTTACTTAGCTTTTCTAGCTCTTCAAGCTCTGATACCAAATTGACGCAGCGGATTAACAAACTTGACGTGCTATTAATGTTTGATACAAATTGATGCAAATTTCTTCCCCATGAAATGATTCGTGTCAAGTAAACAAAGATAAATGCCCAAATTCGTTGATCTCTCGAGATACCGGATTCTAGCTATCTTCAACACGTTGATCGCGCACGATGCCGCGTTAGAAGATCTACGATTCTTCGACATTGATCTTGCGCACGAGATTCCGTGAATCGGCTTCAAATTCGTTGATTCGAGCGCACTCGAATAACCGAAGATGGAGAAAGGAGCTCACACTCAACTTCTAATTTTTAAAGAGGCACAAGGCTCTCAACAAAATATTATTCAAAATCAACCACCTTTTACAATGTCAACACACCCCTATTTATAGGCAGTTATAACATAGGTCGGCGACTCACACACGCAACCTACGACCTATCATATACATGCGACCTAACAACAGCACAAACGACCTAACGACATAGCATCAGTGCAACTTATCATCATTATATCACACAATTTACAACATTACAACATCATACGGTTTACAATACTACACATATGCGACTTACAATACAACATACAACATACGACTCTCGTCATAACAACATAACAGATACAACATCGGCGACATAGCAACTCAACAACTCAAATAATGCGGCATAGGACATTAGCATAGGTGCGCGACTTAAGGGTGGAGTGACTTAAGTACTGGAGCGACATAAAGAAGTATGCAGTGAGCGACTTAAGTTTGAACGACCTACTGAAGCGGCTTCAACTTAAGGACCTTGCGATCTAGGCTTCAAGCGACTTAATGCACACACGGCAGCGACATAAGACTCGTAAGGTCGCTCAAGCGACTTATCATGGTGACTTACCTCGCTAAGTCGCTCAAGCAACTTATCTTGCTGTTGGCAAAATCCGCTAAGTCGCGGGCGACTTAAGGAATGCGAATGTTTTAAAGCCCACGAGCGACTTACGGCGAGATGCGCTGCATCAACCACCTTAATGCCATCCATCTTATCTATTGCCTTAACAAAACTGTTTATTTTATGTTTTTCCTTATTGAAATTAACATTCTGCCATGCTTGGTTCTTACTTGGGGGTTTACTTGGAGTCACAACAGATTTTGCTTGGGGTTTCACGCTACCCTTTACTTCTTTGACAAAAACATAGTTTTCTTCAACCTTTTGTTTTCTTCGAAGCAGTGCTACAAACTGTGCCCAAAAACACAACAGCATAATACGGAAGCTTTCAAGTAACTCTTTATCAGGGATAACTTCTACCATGCATTTGGCAAAGGAAATTCAATCAGTAGAAGCATCCATGCAGAGAAACTTACATGTCCTCGATGCAAGCCAGTTTATTCCTACATGTGACTAAGCGTAAAGCGGAATATTAATCAGTTTGATCCACACTGGGATGGATCTAATCCTTCCACAACTATCCCATGGTTTAACAATAAAAATTTGATTGCTCATGATTATGGGATCGACTTTTATTATTTTCTTACTGTAATCTTCGTTTGTTGGTTTGAACAAAGAAAGAAAGCCATCTGATTTAACTTTGATCAATCCTTTCACTTTCCATATCTTCTTCAAGTCAAAGATGACAATGGAGTATGAAAGAGGTTTGTCCAAAAAGAATCCCGCGAGATACTCTTTCCAAATACTATTACCAGCATGGATGACTTTGGAAGGAGGAACAAGGCAACTCCATCAAAAACAAAAGGAACGTCATGAGGGAGAAAATGCCGTGCAATACGTGGTTTGGATTTAAATAGTGAGTTCCAAGCAAGGGGAAAAGGAGCAGGAGAGGAGGAGGCGGGAGGGGGAGGAAGAGAAGAAGAAGAAGAAGGTGGTGGAGCTACAATAGGAAAAAAGAAGGAACGGTAGTAGAAGTAAGAGAAAGGGGACAAGATGTCAGAGAGGGCGACGGTTGATATTTGATATCTTATTCATTGTTGCAAACCTTTTTAGGCAGTTGTCTATCCATCGAATTGAATATGATATTTGATGTTACCTCTAGAAACATTCGATATTTGGCTTGTATATTTGGAGTTTGGTTGCTATTACTTACAACTAGTTTTTCTGTTTTGGAAAACTTCTATTTACATCAAAAGTTAGCACAAAAACCTAAGAAATTTGTAAAAGAGAATAAAATGAAGAGTTAAACGAAAACGAGTAAGAATAACACACAACAATTTATAGTGGTTTGGTTAAACACTGGCCTACGTCTACACCAGCTTTGCTGATGATTCCACAAAGTTTTTACAAGTGAGATCTTATGGAACACTGGTGTATGGATCGATGATGATCCATGAAATTACAATAGTGCAAAGAAATTTAAAACACAAAAAAGATGATCCAAAAATAGTTCCTGTCATCTCCTATTAATAGACGAAAATCAATGCATTTGTCTCAACCATGTTCTCCGTATATTCTCCACCTCCAAAAGAAGATTGCATGAAAAGATCGTGACCAAATCAGCAGTTGCTCCATTATTCGGTACCGACCTGAGGGATTTGGATCATTGGCGACCCATAGTTATGTTTCACTACTCTTTAAGTGATTCTTTGATGGTTCGATGTCGATCTATCCTCTTGGTTACTAGGCTTCACATCTGCCTCTGACTTTTGGCTTTGTTGGGAAGGGTTCAAATTTGCTAAGCATCCTTAGTTCGATAACGACCAGCCCTAGAGCATTTAATTTAATTGCTATGAAGTTCACACTTGCCTATTGAGGTTTGTCTAATAGACCGTCGGCGATCTATGCCATTTTGCAGGTTTTGATTAGCATTTTCCTTAGCTTTGAAACGGCGTGAAGTAGGTTGCCATTTTAATGAGGCAAGATGGATCAGTATTGATATGAGATGTTCAAATCGGTATTGACCCAAAACTTATTCTTAGATTCCGCTTCCTTGACTTTGGCCATTTGAATTGCTTTGATGAGCAGGTGATTTCTCCAAGTATTTTAGAAAATTGGTGGACATATCTTTGAGCTTCAATTGGGGTTCGAATTCTAGAGTTATTATTCTAGATTCCCGATCTGCTATCCAACCATTCGATCATTCTGACTCATCCAGATATGCCTAGGTCGCAAGGCTAGATAACATTTTCCCCTCAAAGTCTATCTTAAGTAAACAAGATATGATTTGGATCAAGATAAATCATTTTTTTCAAGCCATCGATTTCAAATTCTATTTTGAATAGATGTATTCCTTTATGTGATCTATTCTTGCGAAGCAATGTACCTTCTGTTTACCATCATATTACTTTGAATAATTTTGGATTGCAACTGTTGGGTAGTATAAGAACCGAGGTGTGTTGTTAGAGTTCACCATTCAAACTTTGGAAAGTTTTCAACAATATTTCTTTGAATTGGTTAGGTAGAATTCCTTTGCTCGAAGCTTCATCCAATTTTGTATTGCAGTTCACATTATCTTTTATCACCATTTTTCTTTCTCTTCTCTTTTTTTATGGTTTGATAATGATCTAAGAGCCTTGGATCTATAGCCCTTTGTATTTGCCTATTTTCTTAGATCGGCTTATATTTATACGTGAGCTAACACTTATATTTTTCCAACCGCTTTCATTTCTTTTCAATGATTCCCTGCCCTTATGCTATGCCATTACCAAATCGAGCGATTGATCTTTCACTTCCAATCTTGACTCACTATCGCCATTTCTGACTTTGAGCCATCATCGAACGTCATCTCAGCCACCACATTTAGATCGCCACTTTCCGATTAAACCATACACAAGCCTGGAGTTCATCTCGACTGGACATCAACCCTGTTCTTACCTTGCTAGTTGTAGGTAGGTAACAGTGTCGCATGGGAACGTTCGTCAATGATTTAAGCTCCGACCATACCCAATTGCTGATGGAACTCCATCTCTTCCCTTCTTGGATTGAGTCCACACCTAGCGCCTCGAACATTAAACACACGCACTATACAGTCTGAATTGTTTGCTAATGCCCACTATCGATGTATGAGATTCGATTGGGCAACACACATTGACATCTATTAGGTCTTATGCATCGACTAAATAGGGCTCTCATTACAACATGAAGGTTAGGGTTTAATCATATATAACCTCCTTTAGGAATGAAGTTTTTTAATAGTTATGAATAGTAGACGTTCTTCGTATCTCTTCGCAATGGCAGCTAATCCATTGACATCAAAGTTAGTCAAGTTTGATATAAAAACTACTTCGTCGACAATGCCTGTCATGAAGTCCACTTCTACATCTTCTCAATTTCAACCAACTATGCGATAACCTGAATTTTTTTTGAACATCTAATAATTGGGTAATTTACTGGTTAATTTGAATAAATAAATGGGATTGTGATAAATAAATAAAAATAATAATATCTAGAAATGATAAACCTTGTGATATATTAAAAATATGTTTGTAGACATATGCAAACTCTATTGAAAATTTAAGTATGTTTATATACAAGTGTGTTATATATATATGCGTGTGTTTGTATGTGCAGCTATTATTTTACCCAAGCCTTGCTATGTGAACGGACTTGAATTTAAATTTTAAAATAAATGCCTTAGAAATAAACTGGACTTAAATAATACATACAAGTTTTTTATTTTATTTTTATTTTTATGTGTAGTTAGTATAAAATTATTTTCTTCAAATTTTATTAATATTTTATTATAGGAAAAGAATGAATATAAAGTTGATAACATATATATATATATATATATATATATATATATATATAAAGAAGGGTTTGAATACACATATTTCATAAGAACAGGACTTGTAAAACTTTTGTTAAAATATGTTCTTATGGAGGATAACAAGTGTTAAGATATTAACACTTAAATTTACAAGTGTCACAATAATTTTAAAATAATGAATTAACAAAATTAATCAGGCTATACTCATTTTTTTCTCTCAACTCTTCTCATCTTCCATTTTTTCTTCAAACAGTAAAACAAAGAAAAAAATGAAAATGAAACTATCACAACTCAAAAATCAAAATTCTGAAAACCAAGTTCAGTTGAGAATTATATCAAACAGAGAATACAAAAGAAAATGCAAAATACAACCTGATCAAGAAGAAACTCAAATCAAAGATATTGCAAAACCCAAAATCTGAAGCAAGAATGCAACAACTGTTAAAATTCTTCAAGTTAAATAAATTTCAAACAAGCAATAGGGGATTTATCAAACCTGGAAGCAAAATTAAAGGAAAAAACAACAGAATTGTTTTCTGCATGACTGGGAATTCAAGAGCATGGAACTAACAATGTTCTCTGTCCTCTGCATATTGGTGAGTAACTCTACTTTTTAAAATTTAAGTAGGTAAATTTAGTTGCATGCTAGATGTCTGAAATATGAATGTTTATGTATATACATGGTTGTAGTTCTGGATGTATGATGCATGTCTGTTTGTTTTCAACAGAGTCTACTCTGTTATACTTCCCAGTTCTTGATTTGTACAAATTCAAATCTCTTGATCTAATCACCATTTAAATTTAAGATTCAAATGAAATTTGTTAGTTTAATTATAAACTTTAGTTTAGAATTTTATTTAGGTTAAAATAACCCAGTATCATCTCTGAATTTTAAAACTGTTGATCAAACATCAAATTGGTGAAAAGTTCAGATGCATTGATTCTGTGTTTCAGGGTTTTAATATGAAACAACATATTAAATCATGATTTTTAAACCTACAATTTCAATTTTTAAGGCTAGAGTCAAAGAGCAGTTCTCTTTAGACTGTATTGGGTATTTTATGACATCTCTGTTGCCACAAAGGTTTGGAGGTGCCGAGTTTGATTCAGGAGGCGATGGAGTTATCAGGAATGTTGATAAAATTACTCGTTTAGGTTGCATTTAATTTTGGAAGATGTGGTTGTGATTTGTAGTGTAGAACCCTAATTTTACTGGGCCAGGAAGAATCGTTCCATTCGGCAATTATAGTTGATCGAGTTCAACAATGACTTAGGAAATGGAAGATGGTAGGTAGTCGAGTTCTTCGCCAGAGTTGTAGAGGCAACGGTGGTCGGAGGTGATTGGTTGAAGCGTTGACAGGTTTGGAAGTAGGATTCTGTCTGTTGTTTCCAGGTTTAGGAAATTTTTTGGGTTGCGATTTAAATGCTTGCATATGTCGATTTGATTTTTGTTTGGATGGCCTGAGGAGTTGGATGACGATAGCGGGGAGGTCGCGGAGTTGACCTAGGGTGGCCGGTGTCGATGTACATGTGCACGAAGAATTGGGGTTATGCTGGTGAAGTTTGGGTTGGAATTTTGTTGACTTGAGTTTTCTCGGGTAATTCGAGTGTATGACTCGAAGTAGGTTAAGTTTTGTCTCGAAAAATAAACAGGTTGCTCGAGTTTACCTGATTGTTTTAGTTTTTAAGAACAACAGAAAATTTGTTATGTTGTCTTTAAATGTTAAAGCAAGTTTAAATGCAAATCGGAAATTAAACTAAGTTTTAAATCTGGAATTAAATATCAAATTCAAAGTAGTTGAATTTAATTTAAATTTTAGAATTTAAATTTATATTTTAAACTTTTAAAGTATAAAAGAACATTGGTTTTGAATTTAAACTGTGAGTTTTAAATTTGTGAAATAGAAATTTAAAATAAGTTTAAATCCAGTTTTAAAAACCTAGAATTTGATTTGAATGTCAGTTTTTAAATAAAATAAGTTTTTTTTAAAAATTTACTTTAAATTCCATTTAAACTTCATTTTAAAATTTAAGATTTTAAAATGATTTTTTTTTAATCTTAAACAGTATTTAAAAACAAATTCAAAACCTTTATCTCATATGTTCAAGAAACATCCATTCTATAAAATAAAAGTTTAAAGAATATAAACAAATTCATTTTAAACATTACAAGTTATTTTAAATTAAATTCAATCTAAAAATTCCCTTTTGATTTCAAAACTAAAATACAGTTTTGAATCCTTTTATTCCATATTTAAACTTAAAACTCTAAAGCTTTACTTACATTTCCATCTTCATTTTTAAATTCAAATTATTTAACCATTTCTAAAATAGTTAAAACATAAATTTCAATTGAACTAGTTCCAATTTCAATTCATTTGAAGTTTAAATGGAATTTAAAGTAAATTTAAAAAAAAACAATTTCTTTTTAAATACTTAATTAAGAAGAGATATTTTCTTAAAATAAATGAGAATTTTAAGAATTTGGATTCATTATTTTAACGAATAATTATTCAATTAATTAAAAATGTGGATGATTAATTAAGATTTGAGGTTAATTAATTAAGGTTCATTAATCTATAATTAAGGATTGTTAATTAATTTTAATTAATAATTAAGATTAATTAATCAAGTGATTAAGGATTAATGAAATTGTAGTTAACATTTAATTAATTAAATAATTAGAGACTAATTAAGTGGTAATTCAATATTAATTAACTTGTAATTAATAATCATTAATATAAGTTAATTTCTTAATTGAGTAATTAAGAATAGTTAATGAATGTCATTAACTTAAGATTATTTAACAATTAATTAATGTGATTAATTTTAAATAATTAATTAAATTCATTAATTAATAACAATCACTTGTGAAATTGTTTGTGTTTAATTACTTAATAGAAGTAATTAATGAATTAATTACTAGATGTAACTAATTGGGTTAATGTGATTTGTTTAGGTTAATTAATTAAGTTTAATTAATTTAAACACTTGATGATTGATGAATAATTACTTTATGTAATTAATGGGAAGTAATTGATAATTACTGGTTGTAGTTAAAGATGTTTGATGATGAAAGTAGTTTGGATTTAATTACTTTGTAATTAATCAAGGGATTAATTGAGATAATAAATTAAGGAGAAGTTTATTAATGAAGTAATTAAGGGAAGTTAATTACTGTTGTTATTAATCAAGGGTGATTAATAATTATGTTTAGTAATTAATTAATAAAATAATTAAAGGTTAATTACTGTTTTGGGTTAAGGATAATTAATTTGTGAAGGGTTAATAGCTTAAGTGTAATTAAAGGATAAATAGAATGATATTGAATGCCCTTGATTAATAATTATTCCTAATATGTGGTTTGTAATGCTATGTGATAAGATATGTTTGATTTAAACTGTGAAGATGTGGTTATCTATTGATGATGAATTACTGTGACATCCTGTATTAAAAATAGAATTGTATTTCACTTGAATAATTTAAGTTAAGTTGACAATGGTTTTGAAGAGACCCGAGTCGGGTATTAGTAAATATCCGAAACCACTTCGATTCCTTATAGATTGATATGTGAATGATTTAAGTGAATTGGACCATTTAATCTAAGTATTGGTACTTAGAAAATGATGTGTGAAATAAGTGATGTCTATAACAAACTGTGAACTTGTAAAATTGGTTTGAGTTACCCCCGGGTTTTATATAAGTTGTTTGCGTGGTATTCCATGTTAAATTGAGTTTACTCACGCTAGTTTCCAGCCTGACCCGGGTGTTACTTTGGTGTAATGCTCGGGCCAGACCGAGTATTAAAGATTTTCAGGTAAGGACGTTCTGGAGCTCAGGAGGCATGTTAAATTGTATCTGTCCAATGTTGTATAAAATTGTTATAACTCTGATATATCGATCTAAATTGATAGATACAGTTTTCTTTGGTATAATAATTATTATTGATATTATATTTTATCTGCTGTGAATGTGAGATTGTGTGTTTCTTTTCTGTTCTTCTTCTATCTCTTTCTTCTTTTTCATAACTATCTGGAATTTTCGGGATCGAAAATTTCGGGTCGTTACATTTGGTATCAGAGCTGAAGGTTAAGCGAGAACCTTGGCTCTGGTGGGATTACTCATTAAGGATAGGGTAAGTGGTACCCTAGAATGAGTTGAGCATGTGTGTGTGTATATATGAGAGAGTGTACTTGTTATTTTTTTATATAAAAGATTTTAAATGGTTTATATAGGATTATATTTTGATATATAAAGTAATTGGTTGCTAAATTCTTGAATTAAATTAAGAAGTAATAGAAATACAACCAAAATGAAATTAAATCTTGAATTTGGGAAAGGTTTCATGATAAGGATAATCAATTAATTTATGTAATTAATTAAACTTTATTTAATGAGATTAATTAATGGATAATAATTGGAAATGATAAATAAAGAGGGGGTTACTTAATGAAGTAACTAGAGGCAAGTAATTTAAGGGACAATTACTTAATGAGGGTAATTAAGAAATAAGTTAACTACCGAATGTGATTAATTGGAATTACTTAATGATGTAACTAAATTAAAGAAATAATAAATAATTATTTAATGAATTTTAATGAAATGGTCCTATTTCAAACAAGAGTTGTTTGAAAATTTAAAGAAATTTGTTTTGAATTAAAAACCAAAGGTGGTTTAAAATTTTAAAGTACAACTTGGTATGTAAGAGAAATTAATATGTATATATGTGGATATACATAATATCAAAGGTGGTTCGAAATAAACTCTAAATGGTGAGTTTTGAATTTGGAATAAGATGTGATACCCGAAGTGCTAAGTTTTTGAACTTTTAAATGGCAAGATTATTAATGTGAAGTTTAAAATTTGAAATGGAAATTCAAATTGGGTAAGATTGACTGGATTAAGTGAATTGATTTTGACTGAGAAAAAACGTTAAATAAGTTGGAATGATCAACCTGATTTGGAAATTTGAAAATGAAATTAAGATTTAACTTGGGAAGTTAAATGGTTGATTAGAATTGAGAGTTTGTGTGATCTCAAAATGGGTTTGAGATCTAGAAATGGAAAATGAATGGATGTTTTAAAATAATTTGAATGATACCATTCCATTGTTATTAATAATCTTTAAGCTAAAATTGGATTTGATAAATGAAGAAACGAACTATAGTAATACATCTATTATTGAGATAAAAAGAAAATTTAACTTGGAAATAGAGAAATGGAATCACTTTTGGACTTGAGATTTGGGTGTTTAAAATAGAGTTTCAACAGGAATTGTTGAAAATTGGTTTTAAGGTTGAATTTGGATAATAAATTGGTTTTTGAAAAATTAAATTGATTTAAAATGAAATTCTGGAATGTGAACTTAAATTTGAAATTAGTCCAAATTGAATTTGATTTGAATTAATTGAAATGGTGATTGAAGATGCATGAGTATAAGATTCAAATAGAAAATTTGAATAGGATTGATTTGAATAATTTGTAATTGTAATTAAAATTGAATAGTTTTAAATTCAAATGGAATTTGAATTAAATTTGGGAGGAAATCAAGAACAATTCAACTTGATTGAAAATGGAATTTGAAATTGGGATTAATTCAAACTGGTGTTGAAATGGATTGGAATTGAAGTGGGTTCAATTGAATGGATATTAGTCCAAAGTGATTGGAATAAGTTGGGATTGTAATTGAAGTTGAATATGTTTAAAATCAAATGGAATTTGATTTAAATTTGAAAAGGAATTAAGAATTAATTCAACTTGAATCGGGAATAAATCAAGATAAGAATAGAAGTGATAATCCAAATGGATTGAAGCAATTGTGAGTAAGTGAATGAAATTCAAAGTAAATGTGAATAGAAAGAGAATTGATTTGGCTAACAACTAATAAAGATAAATACGTAGGGTGTACGTATGTTATTCTACTCATAGTAATTTGATCCAGATTCGAGCACAGAATTTCGAGATAGTTTATCGATCCGAGTTGGGATTTTTCACACGATTTTCGACGGCGAACCTGGATATGGATTGTTGATTGGTTCTGGATATTCTCTATCATAGTTATAGCTATGCAAGGAGAATGATGGTTTCTGATCAAGAAACCAGATCTGTGTCCGTACTAGGAAGTCGGGTGGACGATACTAGTTTGGAAGTGAAATTGTGTGATCGAGTGAGCGATCAGATTGGTATAGCGTACGGATGATATGTGTACATCGTACGGATTTGGATGAAAATGATATTGAAAAGAGTAATCAAATTTGAATATCTGATTTTGAGTAAACAAAGTAAATATCTTTGTTTTATAAGATAAAACCCCCTTTGATGAATCTATTGTCAGAAGGAAAGGATTTTGAAAGTGTTTGAAGTATAAAAGGAGTTTTATACTAGTTTGAAATGATCCGAAGTTTTAAAAATTGTATATATCTGTATATATATAAAGGATCTTATGAGGATTTTGGAAAAGGTTTTGGGAACCTTTGAATTTGGAAAGGCTTTTGATTTTTGGGTAAAATCAATATGAGAATTTGGAAAGCCTAGTTTGAGAATTATCGGTTTGGAATAATCGATTCTGAGTAAAGGAGCTTTGTATGATATCATACTAGGTGTATGGTTTGAAAGATACTATATATGTATAATATAAAATGTTTTGATGACGGCTCTGGGGAAAAAGGCGCTCCCTTGAAATGAACTTCTCAGGAGTACCACCGGGTGGTGCTGCCTTGAGCCCCATGGGAGGGGGGGTTTCTAAAGTTGATTCTGTGAGGAGTCCGGACAAAACTAGTTCCTGAGGATTATGAGTAGAGTATACCATAGCGAAAGTCGTGTGTGCCGCTGAGAGCCAACAGTTACATGGACTTTTGCTGCGACGGCAATGTAACCCAGGATGTAACTGCGATCTATGGTATGACATAGCGAAAGTCGTGTGTGCCGCTGAGAGCCAACAGTCTTCGTTTGATTTTATATCAGTAGACTGCGACCTATATAGGAGTGGAGAAGTTTCATTTCGACAGCGAAAATCAGAGGCCGCTGTGAGCCTGCAGTTACATGGACTTTTGCTGTGACGGCAATGTAACCCTGGAATGTAACTGTGATTTGTTGTGTGGGTTCCATTAGCGTAATCGAGAGGCCACAAAGAGCCTGTAGGTACGTGGACTTTTGCTGTGACGGCAACGTTACCCTGGAATGTAACTGCGACCATGGATGGGGGTGATGATTTCCAAAGCATTCTCACCAAAGATATTTCCTCGATTTCAAAACAGTTTATTTTCAATAAAAAATTTTTCCAAGTATTTTCACTGGATGTTGAAAATAAGTCTGCTAAGTACTTATAGATTTCCAGTCATACGCCTGATCAACGTATGACCGAATTTCTGTGAAAACAAGGATGGACTGGTTAAGACATCGAGTTATAAAAAGTATTTTTATAAAAAACTATTTTATAATATTATGTAAATTCTAAAAGTGTTTTAAAAATGATCAAACAATAATTTTCTAATAATAAGCATCTTTATCATTCTGGCATCGTTTCTTTTCGAGGACGAAAAGATTCTAAGGGGGGAGGAATGTGATAACTTGAATTTTTTTGAACATCTAATAATTGGGTAATTTACTGGTTAATTTGAATAAATAAATGGAATTCTGATAAATAAATAAAAATAAAAATATCTAGAAATGATAAACCTTGTGATAAATTAAAAATATGTTTGTAGACATATGCAAACTCTATTGAAAATTTAAGTATGTTTATATACAAGTGTGTGTGTATATGTGTAAGTTGAGCTATTATTTTACCCATGCCTTGCTATGTGAATGGACTTGAATTTAAATTTTAAAATAAATGCCTTAGGAATAAACTGCACTTAAATAATGCATATAAGTTTTATTTTTATTTTTATTTTTATGTATAGTTTGTATAAAATTATTTTCTTTAAATTTTATTAATATTTTATTAAAGGAAAAGAATGAATATAAAGTTGATAACACACACACACACACACATATATATATATAAATAAGAAGGGTTTGAATACACATATATTATAAGAATAGGACTTGTAAAACATTTGTCAAAATATGTTCTTATGGGGGATAACAAGTGTTAAGATATTAACACTTAAATTTACAAGTGTCACAATAATTTTAAAACAATGAATTAAGAAAATTAATCAGGCTATACTCATTTTTTCTCTCAACTCTTCTCATCTTCCATTTTTTTCTTCAGACAGTAAAACAAAGAAGAAGAAAAATGAAAATGAAACTATCTCAACTCAAAAATCAAAATTCTGAAAACCAAGTTCAGTTGAGAATTAAATCAAACAGAGAATAATAAAGAAAATGCAAAATACAACCTGATCTAGAAGAAACTCAAATCAAAGATATTGCAAAACCCAAAATCTGAAGAAAGAATGCAACAACTGTTAAAATTCTTCAAGTTAAATAAATTTCAAACAAGCAATAGGGGATTTATCAAACCTGGAAGCAAAATTAAAGGAAAAAACAATAGAATTGTTTTCTGCATGACTGGGAATTCAAGAGCATGGAACTAACAATGTTCTCTGTCCTCTGCATATTGGTGAGTAACTCTACTTTTTAAAATTTAAGTAGGTAAATTTAGTTGCATGCTAGATGTCTGAAATATGAATGTTTATGTATATACATGGTTGTAGTTCTGGATGTATGATGCATGTCTGTTTGTTTTCAACAGAGTCTACTCTGTTATACTTCCCAGTTCTTGATTTGTACAAATTCAAATCTCTTGATCTAATCACCATTTAAATTTGAGATTCAAATGAAATTTGTTAGTTTAATTATAAACTTTAGTTTAGAATTTTATTTAGGTTAAAATAACCCAGTATCATCTCTGAATTTTAAAACTGTTGATCAAACATCAAATTGGTGAAAAGTTCAGATGCATTGATTCTGTGTTTCAGGGTTTTAATATGAAACAACATATTAAATCATGATTTTTAAACCTACAATTTCAATTTTTAAGGCTAGAGTCAAAGAGCAGTTCTCTTTAGACTGTATTGGGTATTTTATGACATCTCTGTTGCCACAAAGGTTTGGAGGTGCCGAGTTTGATTCTGGAGGCGATGGAGTTATCAGGAATGTTGATAAAATTACTCGTTTGGGTTGCATTTAATTTTGGAAGATGTGGTTGTGATTTGTAGTGTAGAACCCTAATTTTACTGGGCCAGGAAGAATTGTTCCATTCGGCAATTATAGTTGATCGAGTTCAACTATGACTTAGGAAATGGAAGATGGTAGGTCGTCGAGTTCTTCGCCGGAGTTGTAGAGGCAACGGTGGTCGGAGGTGATTGGTTGAAGCGTTGACAGGTTTGGAAGTAGGATTCTGTCTGTTGTTTCCTGGTTTAGGAAATTTTTTGGGTCGCGATTTAAATGCTTGCATATGTCGATTTGATTTTTGTTTGGATGGCCTGAGGAGTTGGATGACGACAGCGGGGAGGTCGTGGAGTTGACCTAGGGTGGCCGGCGTCGATGTACATGTGCACAGAGAATTGGGGTTATGCTGGTGAAGTTTGGGTTCTAATTTTGTTGTCTCGAGTTTTCTGGGGTAATTCGAGTGTATGACTCGAAGTAGGTTAAGTTTTGTCTCGAAAAAAAAAACAGGTTGCTCGAGTTTACCTGATTGTTTCAGGTTTTAGGTACAACAGAAAATCTGTTCTGTTGTCTTTAAATGTTAAAGCAAGTTTAAATGCAAATCGGAAATTAAACTAAGTTTTAAATCTGGAATTAAATATCAAATTCAAAGTAGTTGAATTTGAGTTTGAATTTAATTTAAATTTTAGAATTTAAATCTAGATTTTAAACTTTTAAAGTATAAAAGAACATTGGTTTTGAATTTAAACTGTGAGTTTTAAATTTGTGAAATAGAAATTTAAAATAAGTTTAAATCCAGTTTTAAAAACCTGGAATTTGATTTGAATGTCAGTTTTTAAAAAAATAAGTTTTTTTTAAAAAAAAAATTAAAATTTGTTTTAACTATTTTAGAAATGGTTAAATTATTTGAATTTAAAAATGAAGATTGAAATGTAAGTAAAGCTTTAAAGTTTTAAGTTTAAATCTGGAATAAAAGGATTCAAAACTGTATTTCAATTTTGAAATCACAAGGGAATTTTTAGATTGAATTTGATTTAAAATAACTTGTAATGTTTAAAATGAATTGGTTTATATTCTTTTAAGCTTTTATTTTATAGAAAGGATGTTTCTTGAACATATGTGATAAAGGTTTTGAATTTGTTTTTAAATACTGTTTAAGAAAAATTTGTTTTCATTTTAAAATCTTAAGTTTTAAAATGAAGTTTAAATGGAATTTAAAGTAAATTTAAAAAAAAATTGTTTTTAAATACTTAATTAAGAAGAGATGTTTTCTTAAAATAAATGAGAATTTTAAGAATTTGGATTCATTATTTTAACGAATAATTATTCAATAAATTAAAAATGTTGATGATTAATTAAGATTTGAGGTTAATTAATTAAGGTTAATTAATCTATAATTAAGGATTGTTAATTAATTTTAATTAATAATTAAGATTAATTAATCAAGTGATTAAGGATTAATGAAATTGTTGTTAAATTTTAATTAATTAAGTAATTAGTGATTAATTAAGTGGTAATTCAATATTAATTAATTTGTAATTAATAATGATTAATATAAGTTAATTTCTTAATTAAGTAATTAAGAATAGTTAATGAAGGTCATTAACTTAATATTATTTACAATTAATTAATGTGATTAATTTTTAATAATTAATTAAATTCATTAATTAATAATAATCACTTGTGAAATTATTTATGTTTAATTACTTAATAGGAGTAATTAATGAATTAATTACTAGATGTAATTAATTGGGTTAATGTGATTTGTTTAGGTTAATTACTTAAGTTTAATTAATTTAAACACTTGATGATTGATGAATAATTACTTTATGTAATTAATGGGAAGTAATTGATAATTACTGGATGTAATTAAAGATGTTTGATGATGAAAGTAGTTTGGATTTAATTACTTTATAATTAATCAAGGGATTAATTGAGATAATAAATTAAGGAGAAATTTATTAATGAAGTAATTAAGGGAAGTTAATTACTGTTGTTATTAATCAAGGGTGATTAATAATTATGGTTAGTAATTAATTAATAAAATAATTAAAGGTTAATTACTGTTTTGGGTTAAGGATAATTAATTTGTGAAGGGTTAATTACTTAAGTGTAATTAAAGGATAAATAGAATGATATTTAATGGTTTAGAAGAGACCAGAGTCGGGTATTAGTAAATATCCGAAACCACATCGATTCCTTATAGATTGATATATGAAATCAATAGGCTGGTACGGAATGATTTAAGTGAATTGGACCATTTAATCTAAGTATTGGTACTTAGAAAATGATGTGTGAAATAAGTGATGTCTATAATAAACTGTGAACTTGTAAAATTGGTTTGAGTTACCCCGGGTTTTATATAAGTTGTTTGCGTGGTATTCCATGTTAAATTGAGTTTACTCACGCTAGTTTCCAGCCTGACCCGGGTGTTACTTTGGTGTAATGCTCGGATCAGACCGAGTATTAAAGATTTTCAGGTAAGGACGTTCTGGAGCTCAGGACGCGAGCTGGATGGAAGGAACGTATAGAGAGTTTCCACTGTGATATTGTATATATCTGAGACATGTTAAATTGTATCTGTCCAATGTTGTATAAAATTGTTGTAACTCTGATATATCGATGTAAATTGATAGATACAGTTTTCTTTGGTATAATTATTATTATTGATATTATATTTTATCCGCTGCGAATGTGAGATTGTGTGTTTCTTTTCTGTTCTTCTTCTATCTCTTTCTTCTTTTTCATAACTATCTGGAATTTCCGGGATCGAAAATTTCGGGTCTTTACAAACTAGCCACCGAATGGAGCTGCCTTTAGAGATAGTCCCTTTTTATTGGTCGAAGAAAATTCTATAAGGGTTTCCCCCAATATTTACATTGGCGACGTCATTATCTTTGCAGATCCCTAAGATTCTCCAGCTTCGAAAGTGGATGAGGCGTCTCTCATACAGATATGTGAGAGACATGGAATTCCTTTTGAAAATATATTGGTCCCCGCACGCTATTAATGGGCACATCTTCCCTCGAGGGTTATACGGCCTACAACCGATATATGTATATGGTTGGATTGTTCCGCCTTTCAATCACTTCATTTGTATAGTTCTCCAATTTATGAAGCTTTCCCCGACCCAATTACATCCAAATAATTATGTTGCCCTAAATAATATGTACATGATATTTGTTTTCCATCTAAATAAGGTTCCTTTCATTGAAGAGATACATTATTTATATAGCTTTAAACACTTGAAGGAGACCCCTTCACTCACTTTTCTAGTACCTTCTATAGGTTGTCATATGTGGTTGGGTTTTAGAAAAATTGAGTTATTCAAAGAATAGGTTCTTTATCATGCATTGCTTGTCTAGCTTTGCACATAATGGTCATCGAGATGTATGTAACATCCCCTATCTTGAGGCCCGAGGCTAAGCACTACAGATGCTGTAATCATATATAGTATTAAATTCTGGTGACAAAAATACGGTAATGTTAATGGTATCCATAATATCAGAAGCACATGATTATGAAATAAAATCACACATTTCAAAAAACAACTTTTCTCATCACATTTCAAAACCATATTTCATATTCAATTACATAATCCCAAATGATTTTGCTAGGTTTCGATCAAATATAGTTAACACACATTATGCCAAGAGTGACATATGAAGATGCCCCCTTGGATGATCAAAGTACTAAATAGACATATCTGTCTTATATACAAAACAGTGGATCTAGAATTAAAAATCTCCTATATAGCTATATTTGCCTCCTGCACATCTTTGGAAGCTTATTCGTCTTCCTACTGAACCTGTAAAACATTAATTATCAATCTACTTAAATTAATTTGGAGCACCCGAGAGTTTAAAGGGAAAACATATGCTTTGATTCAGACATAAAGCCTGGTGTGAATAATATTATTACATCTCGGTTTTCTGATATACAGTAAAACCACACCGCTTAGCAGAACAGGGTTCCCCTCGCTAATATCCCTTTTAAAACATATCTTTTGCATATCAGAATTCTGCAATCAAACAGATTGAAACAATAATAGCAAGTTTATACATATACATAAAAATCAGGAAATCTATGGACTATTTGTCCATACTGTAGTTTTACTTGGATGACTATTAACCACTGGCTAACTCGAGCCTAACCAAAATCTAACTTCTGTTAGACATAATTCTAGGTTGACTACCTATAACTTCTGGGCTAACTTCCGTTAGACATAATTCTAGGTTGACTACCTATAACTTCTGGGCTAACTTCCCTTAACTTCTTTTTCTAGGATAAACTGAACCTAATGGTTTTACGAGCATACCAATAACTTATCTCTTCCCTGTATATTCCTTTCGGTGTGTAATCTCTATGTAGTCCCATGTATGAAAAGCCCCAAACACTGGAATTTTGGACTTATTTTAGCTAGGGGCTATTAGCTGAAGTATAGGGCGGGACCATACACCAGTCCTATCTGGTCTTCTAATATCTAAGTCATAAACTTAAGGTTAATTATCCTTTTCATATATTTCCTGTCTTAGGGTTAACTACCCTATCAAAACATTCTTTCCTTGCAAACATACTCTACAAATGATTTGCCCCTGTATCATACTTCTATAAAACAAGGAAATCATATACTTTGTTTTTCTCAAAACACTTAAGCCATGGTACACACACACACACACACACACTTTTTACACAAAACAATGTTGATAAAATCTAATGGGATTATCTATCCCTCTAAAGTAAGTCAAAACCCTTTTTTAACTTAAAAGATCTTAGGCCACAAAGCCAAGGTTAACCATTTGAAAGCTTTGTTTAAAATTTAAATAATCGCTTTCGAATCTATTGAAAGTACCCCTTTCAAAATAAGTTAACTATTTTACCTTGAAACACTAGTCCAAAAGGCCAAACATACCTTTCGAAACCTTCAAAAATAAACCTTTCAAAACCATTGAGAATAACCCTTCGAAAACTTTATTTAAACCATAGACGTCCTCTTTTCAAAACACTTTAACCTTGCTTTTCGCAATCATTGGAAATCTTCCATTTACATATTCAAGTAAACCTTTCGAAAAGATTAGGGTGCCTCCCCTTCAAAACCTTTCGAAAGCATTAAAACTCCTTACTTAAAACAATCCTTTAGAAAGCATTGGGTTTAAGTAAAAGTTTTGGAACATAGCTTCGAAATCATTTAAAACCATTTCTTTCAAAATCTTTGGGTTTAACTTTAAATATATATATATATATATATATATATATATATATATATGGGTCTTAAAAGAACTGAGGCGAAAGCATTACTTTCGAAAGCATTATTCCTAAGTAAAGGAAAGTGGACGGTATCGAAACCAACCCTTTCGAAAGCATTGATTCGAAGGGTAGAGTGCAACATCACGGGTTTCGAACCCATTCGAAAGCTTCACTTAAAAATAAAAAGGCGGCAACCCCTTTTGAAAGCCCTTTTTGATAAAATAAAGGCATATTTGACTAAGTTGAAAGCTAATATAACTCCTTCGAAAACCTCATTCGTAACCAAAATATTTCCAAGTTTATAAGAGCTTCATTTACCCCTTTGAAAGCATGGTTTCAACTCTATACCCGTCTCCTATCTCCAATCCACTACATATCAAGGTATTGATACCATGTGTATTGGTTCTGGCTTGGTTAAAGGCGGAAGTTTGGAGTTGAAAGGTTGCAAATGAAAGTGGCGAAGCAGTAAATATTTGCAATACTATAATTAGCTTTTTAAAGTAATTCCTTCTCTACTAACTTGTCTTATTTGTCAACATATAATTGGTTGCCAATTCTTTTTACAAGACCTTTTCCTAACAGAGCTACCGAATTTAGTAATTAACAATTAAAAACATTTAGCAAATTAGTCCCTTCTCTTTTTAGAAGCATATAAAATATTTAACTACCATACCTTAAATAATTTTACATCCATAATAAAGAACTTAGGTAAATTCTCTAAAACTTCCCATAAATCACTTTTAATATATTTTCTAACATATTCAAATTTCAGACCCAAGGCTATCATATTTTTGTCGAAAATAATTTAAACCCAATTTCACTATTTTCTTTCCTAGAAAATTCATAATAAATCCACAAAATTTAAGAAAGTTATGACACTTGAAACCTATCTCTAAATTAATGTTTTTGACCTTATCTTGAGAACGCAAGTAATATGGATGTTGTTTAATAGGTTTTCCAAATTGAAACTCATCATATAATCTATATGAAGCATCATAATTCATCAAAAAGCTTATATATATCCTTTTAACAAACAAATTATGGCGTATAATTTACAAAACAAGTTCGGATCTTAACTAGAAACTAAAACAATAAAAATGAGATGTAAGAACTATTATTCATCTTAACTTGATTGTTAAGAAGATTGAGATTTGCTCTTGGATTAATTCTCTTAAGATTCCTACTTGCTTTCTTGCTTATCTTCCTCTTGTTTTCTTCTAATAGTGGCCAACCAAACTCTACGTTTATTTTTGTTTGTGAATGATGGAAATGAGAATGGGATAAGGGTTTAGGATATAGGTATATAACATATTCCTATTTTGCCCTTATCTTATTATCTTTACTTACTTCATTTTAAGTTTTCATTTTTTATTCATTACTTAAGGCACGACTACCTTATAATTATACAAATCTCAATCTCTTAACCACTTTAATCTTTACATTATTCTATTTATTTATCTAATCAAATCTTCTGAATAATGTTATTTAAAATTTAGGGTATTGCAAACTCCCCTCCTTAAGAATTTCTTCCTCGAAATTCAGTAACGACTTAATAATAAACATAGCAATCTTCTATAACATCTCCTAACTACCATACTAGCCTACCTAACTAGCAACAGTCTATATAGAGTAAATATAGAACATATCCTTAAAGTAGATCAGGATAAGTATCTCGAATCATGTCTTTTATCTCCGTAGTACAGTCCTTTTCGTTGTCGTTCCACTAGACTTTCACTAACTTGATTATCTTGTTCCTTAACCTCTTTTCATCTCTCACTGCAACCCGAACTGGTTGTATAACGAAAGTCAAATATGATTCTACTATCAAATCTTCCAACTCTATCAGAGGAATACTAATCTCTAGATCATGCACATACTTGCTAAGATGAGGCACATGAAACACATTATGGACACCTACTAAAATGCTCGGCAATTCTACTCTATATGCGAGCTTTCTAATCCTCTCTATAATTGGGAATGGACAAACATATCTTGGTGTCAGTTTCCCTGACTTTTCGAATCGTACCGTAGTCTTCATTGGTGAGACTCTATCTCAAAATGAAAATTCTAGATCTTTATGCCTCTTATCTGCGTAACTTTTCTATCTAGATTGAGTTTTCTTCGTCCTTTCTTAAATCAACTCAATCTTCTCTATCGCCTCTCTAACATGATCTGGATCCAAAACTAACCTGTCTCTAGCCTCCAACCAATATGCTGGTGATTTGCATGACCTTCCATATAAAGCTTCAAAAGGAGACATTCCTATACTAGTTTGATAACTATTATTATAGGAAAACTAGACTAAGTGTAAGCGATCTTCCCAAAATCCACCAAAGTCCAACACACAAGCTCTTAACAAATCCTTGAGTACCTTATTGACTCTCTCGGTCTGCCCATCCGTCTAAGGGTGACACACAGTACTTATCTTAAGCTTGGTATCCAAAGCCTCTTGTAGACTCTTGTAGAACTCGCTAGTGAATAAGGAATCTCTATCACTTACTATAATACTAGGAATTTCATGCAACCTAACTTGTTCTTCATAAACAACTTAGCTAAAACAAGCGTTGTCCTGATTGACTTAACGGGAATGTAATAGGCACTCTTGGTCAACCTGCCCACTATGACCCATATATTTTCATTTCCTTTATCCTACCTTGGTAACCCATCTATAAAATCCATAGATATCAAATTCCATTTCCAAACTTGTATTTCCAAAGGTTGAAGCAACCCACTTGGCTTCTGATGTTCGACCTTCACTTGTTGACAATTCGCACACTGCCTAACCCATAAGCCAACATCCTTCTTCCATGTCCCGCTACATCTTGGCTCCTCCGGGATGAATTGTAAATTTGGATCGATGACATTTCCAAAGAACTTCTTCCTTAAATTCATAACACACAACTATCCCTTCTTTCCCAACCATCCCTCAAGATTAAAATTCTTTCGATTATCGATGTTCGATGCAACCTCATGTCTTCTAATCTTCTCGGCTAATAATTAGTCCTCTCCCTGCTTAGAAGCAATTATTTCGATCAATACTAGTCGAACTTCCAAATAGGGTAACATGGCAGTGCTCTAACTAGAGCTATTAGCCAATCTTAACTGCACACTACAAATAATCAAAGCTTCTAAACCTTTCCATTCTGTCAACATGGCTAACACCACATTCTGGTGTTTTCTGCTAAGATCATCTGCTACTTTATTTCCTTTCCAGGTGTATACTCTATACCAAAATCATGAGCTACTAAAAATTCTAGCCACCTCTACTATCTTATATTCAACTCCTACTGCGAGAATAAATATCTTAAGGACTTATGATCTGTATATAGCTCAAATCTCTCCTCTAGGAGATAATGTCTCCATATTTTCAACCTGAAGATCACCGCAGCCAACTCCAAATCATGAGAAGGATATCTTACTTCATGCGATCTAAGCTGTCGTGAAGCGTAGGCAACGACTTTACACTTTTACATCAACACGACCCCTAATCTGGTTCCACATGCATCGGTATATACCACCAACCCTTGGTTTCCTTCTGGAACCACTAATATAGGTGCGTTGGTTAACAAATGCTTTTACTTAAGGAATACTTCCTCATATTTATCAGACCAAATAAATTTCACGTCCTTCCTGGTTAGCTTAGTCAAAGGCACCGCTATCCGTGAGAAATCCTTGAATCTTCGATAATACCCAGCCAGTCCAAGAAAACTTCTAATCTCAATCACCGTCTTTGGTCTCTTCCAGTTATTAACAGCTTTGATCTTATCCAGATCGGCTAATAAGCCATTCTCTGAAACCACGTTACCAAGAAACTAAACCTTTTTCTTTCAAAAATGACACTTGAAAAACTTCAGTTTTTGCTAATGCTGCCTCAGCGTCTCAAGTACTACTCTAAGATGATTTTCATGCTCTCTTTCAACTCTAGAGTATACTAAAATGTCATTTATCAATAATAATATGAACCTATCCAATTACTCTCGAAAAACTCGGTTTGTCAAATCCAGGAACAAACCTGGTGCATTCGTTAACCCGAATGACATTACTAGCCACTCGTACGAACCATACCTGGTCTGAAATGCTATCAACGGAATACTGTTCTCTACCACTCTTAACTGATGGAAACTCGTCACTAAATCAAATTGGGAAAATATTCTTTCTCCACACAAATGAACAAACAGACCTTCGATTCTCAGCAAAGGATACTTATTCTTGATCGTCTTCTTTTTCAACTTACAATAGTCAATACATAACCTTAATGACCCATTTGGTTTCTTCACGAACAGCGCGGCCGCCCCCAAGTCGAACATGCTTGGTCTAACAAAAAAATTCCCTTCTAAATCCATTAGCTGCATCTTCAATTCCTTCATTTCGGGCAGTGTCATTCTACTAGGAGGTCAACTTACTGGTTCTGTAATTGGCACCAAATCTATCTGAAACTCAATAGCTCGTTTCGGTGGTAATCCTGTAACCGGCTCAAAACATCTGCGAATTCCCTTGCTACTCGAACCTGACTTAACTCTTCTTCTACTTCTATAGCACTCAACAAATCATAAGCACTCTAGTTAGAATTCTCCACTGAGAATATAATTCGGTTATGACTATTAGGGTGTCTTAGTAATATTTTCCTATCTTGGCAAAATATCCTAGCCTTATATTTACCCAAGCAATCCGTACCCAAAATGATTCTGAAATCTACGAAATTAAAAACATACAAACTGCGCAAACTTATGACCTAACAAATCAAGTTCTAACTGGCCACGTCTCATTCCTAGAGTGTCATACCCTCCTAACGGATTTGTAACACTTAAGGAAGTAACAAGGTATGTAGGTCCTAGACATAACCTATCAACCAAACACCGAGATACAAATGAATGTGATGAACCGGTATCAAATAGTACCCTAACTTGTATACTCTGAATCAAAATCGTACCTTCCATCATAGTTTTTCCCTTTTCAGCAGTAGTTGGCAAACGATGGTCCAACAGCAAAAACTTTTCCCCTGTCCACCCTGACCGGTTCTGGACACTGATTCTTATAATGCCCGATCTGATCGTGTTAAAGCACATCACTCCTTTCTTGTCTACGGCCTTCTTCTCTTTGCCACTTATAACAAACTACATAGGCCTTCGCCTTCTAGGCAGCCTATTTCTTTTGAGTGCCCTTCTTATGGAAAAACTTATTCTTCTGGTTCTGCCCGCTCTAAACTTCCGCCGCTTTGCTACCATCATGAAGAGCAAGCATCTACTCCTTCCTCAAAGCCATTCCAACTACAATGTCATACGGATCCCCGATGTGCGCCAGAGCGCTTTAGCTAGTTCAGTTTCAGTTCGTGGATTAACTTCTCATTCCTTTTGAGAACCATATCAACCGAAGCATATCCATATCTCGATATCTCTTCAAACCGGGTTGCATATTTGAGCATAGTCATGTCTCCCTGCTCCAACTCCCTGAACTTCCTGAGCAGAGTAGACTTAGCAACCTCCGACATAAACCTCTCCTCAAACCCTGTTTTTAACTTGGCCTATGTCGTGGTCTCCTTATTAACTCCTACCATAACACTGATCCACTAGTAGCGCTGTCCCTTGCAACTGTCTAGAAGCAAGTCTCCTTTTCTTCTCATTATTGAGCCTCAAATCATAGAAAATCCTCTTGCAATAAAGTAACCGATTCTCAGTTTAGATTGCGTCCGTAGTCCCAATAAACGATTTTCCTCCCTGCCTGGCATAATCTCTACTCAACAAAACATAATTATTAACCATTGGAGCTCCATGATTTTCCCCTTCGGCATTTCTTCCAACTAAACTTATAGCAACTTCATCCTGCATCATGTTCACGAAAAACTGATACATAACTGCTATATCAGCCTACGGCACTCCAACACCTACGTTATTAGCTTGTGCCCGACCTAGATTCCTTCTAGTATTTGGTCTGGCATTGCCATTAATTGTGGTGCTTCCCCCACCAATGTTAACTCTTCCGCTTCTAGCATCTATATCTTAAGTCCGTAAAATATGAATTCAAGTTTTGTAAGATAAAGAAGAATAGCCTTAGAGAGATGGGTGAATAGAGATAAAACGTATACTTACATATAGCAAATAAAAGTACGTTACTATAGTATTATCTCATAACCCAATCTTTTCTCAAATTCCTTAGGATTATGTTTTTCAAAGTCATTTTAAGCTTGAAATTTCTTTTCATAAACCTATGCTCTGATACCAACTTGTAACATCTCCTAACTTAAGGCCCGAAGCTAAGTGCTACAGATGTGCAGTCATATATAGAATTAACTTCCTATGATAAAATACGGTAATGTTAATGGTATCCATAATTTCAGAAGCCCGTGATTATGAAATAAATCACACATTTCAAAAATAACTTTTCTCATTACATTTCAAAACCATATTTCATATTCAATTACATAATCCCAAACGATTTCTCGGGTTTTGATCAAATATAGTCATTATGAATTACGCCAAGAGCGATATATGAAGATCCCCCCTTGGATGATCAAAGTACTAAATAGACATATTTGTCTTATACACAACACATCGAATCTACAAATAAAAATCTCCTATGTAGCTATCTTTTCCCCCTACATGTCTTCGAAAGCTTATTCGTCCACCTACTATACCTGTAAAACCTTAACTCTCAATCTAATCAAATTAATTTTGAGCATCCAAGATTTTCAGGGGAAAACATAAACTTCGAGTCAGACATAAAGCCTGGTGTGAATAATATTATTACATCTCGGTTTTCTAATATTCAATGATACCATACCGCTTAGCGAAATAGGTTTCCCATAACTAATATCCCTTTTAAAACATATCTCTTTCAAATTAGAATCTTGCAATCAAACTGCTTGAAACAATAATAAAAAGTATATACATATGCATAAAAATCAGGAAACCTATGAACTATCTGTCCATATTATATTTTACCTGGCTGACTATTAACCATTGGCTGACTTGGGCCTTCAAGACATAACCAAAATCTAACTTATGTTAGACACAATTATTGGTTGACTACTCTTAACTTCTAGGCTAACTCCCCTTAACTTCTTTTTCTAGGATCAACTAAACCTAATAGTTTTGCCGGATTAACAATAACCTATCTTTTCCTTGTATATTCCTTTTGGTGTGTAATCTCCATTTAGTCCCATCCGTGACAAGCCCTATAATCAAGAATTTTGGACTTATTTTAGCTAGGGGCTATTAGCTAAAGTATAAGGCGCTACCCCTACACCAGTCATGTCAGGTCTTCTAATAACTGAGTCATAAACTTAGGGTTAACTACACTTTTCATATATTTCCTGTCTTTGGGTTAACTACCCAATCAAAAATTTCTTTCCTTGAAAACATCCTTTACAGATCATTTACCCCTGGAATCATAATTTTGTAAAACAAGGAAATCATATACTTTGTTTCAAAACACTTAAGACATGATATATTCATATATACTTTACAAATAACATTGTTGATAAAATCTAATGGGATTATTTATCTCTCCAAAGTAAGTTAAAACCCCTTTTAACTTGAATAATCTTATGCTATGATGCCAAGTTAACCATTCAAAACCTTTGTTTAAAACTTTAGACAATCCCTTTCGAATCTATTAAAAGTACCCCTTTCAAAACGAGTTAACTATTTTACCTTAAAACACTAGGCCAAAAGGCCAAAACATGCCTTTTGAAACCTTTAAAAATAGACCTTTTGAAACCATTGAGGATAACCTTTGGAAAGCTTTATTAAAACCATAGACATCCTCTTTTCAAAACACCTTAAACTTGCGTTACGCAATCATTGGAAATCTTCCATTCAAATATTAGGTAAAACTTTTGAAAATGTTAGGGTACCTCCCTTCGAAACCTTTTGAAAGCACTAAAACTCCTTACTTAAAACATTCCCTTTGAAAGCATTTGGTTCAAGTAAAAGTTTGTGGAACATAGCTTCATAACCATTTAAAACCATTTTTTTTGAAACCTTTGGGTTTAACTTTCAATATATCTAAGTGTCTTAAAATAACTGGAGGCGAAAGCATTACTTTCGAAAGCATTATTTCTAAGTAAAAGAAAGTGGATGGTTTCGAAACCAATCCTTTCGAAAGCATGGAGAAGCGGATTCAAAGTTTAAAGGAAAAATTACACTTTCAAAAGCATTGATTCAAAGGTTGAATGCGGCGGGATGGGTTTCGAACCCATTCGAAAGCTTCACTTAAAAATAAGGCGGAAACCCCTTTCGAAAGCTCTTTTTGATAAAACAAAGGCATATTTGACTAAGTTGTAAGCTAATATAACTCTTTCAAAGCCTCATTTGTAACCAAAATAGTTCTAAGTTTATAAGAGCTTCATCTACCCCTTCGAAAGCATGCTTTCAACTCTATACCTGCCGCCTATCTCCAATCCACTACGTATCTAGGTATTGTACCATGAGTATTGGTTTTGGCTTAACCCGAGGCGTAAGTATGGGGTCGAAAGGTTGCAAATGAAAGTGCAAAAGCAGTAAATATTTGTAAAATTGATAATTAGCTTTTTAAAGTAATTCCTTGTCAACTAACTTGTCTTATTTGTCCATATATAATTGGTTGCCAATTCTTTTTACAAATTTTTTTTCTAAAAGTGCTACTGAATTTGGTAATTAAAAATTAAAAACATTTAGAAAATTAGCCCTTTCTCTTTTTAGAAGCATATAAAACATTTAAACCTCATACCTTAAATAGATTTACATCGATAATAAAATAATTAGGAAAATTCTCCAAAAATTCCCATAAATCACTTTTAATATGTTTTCTAACAAATTAAAATTTCAGAACCAAGGCTATCATATTTTTTCCAAAAATAATTTAAATACACTTTCACCATTTTCTTTCTTAGAAAATTCATAGTAAATCCACAAAAGCTAAAAAAAATATGAAACTTGTAACTCATCTCTAAAATAATGTTTTTGACCTTATCTCAAAAACGCAAGTCATATGGATGTCGTTAATTGGTTTCCAAATCGAAGCTTATCAATAACCTATATAAAGCATCATAATTTATCAACAAGCATATATATATATATCCATTTAAACAAACAAATCATGGCTATAATTTGCAAAACCTGTTCGGATCTTAACCAGAGACCGAAGCAATAAAAATAAGATTTAAGAACTATTATTCACTTTAGCTTGTTTGTTAAGAAGGTTGAGATTTGCTCTTGGATTAGTTCGCTTAAGCTTTCCACTTGCTCTCTTTCTTATCTTCCTCTTGTTTTCTTCTAATGGTGGCCTGCCAAAATCTATGTTTAGTTTTGTTTGTGAATGTTGGAATGAGAATGGGATAAGGGTTTAGGTTATAAGAATATAGTATATTCCTATTTTTCCCTTATCCCATTACCCACATTTCAGTTTTTTGTTTATTCATTACTTAAGGCATTGCTACCTTATAATTATACAAATCCCAATCTCTTACGCACTTTAATTTTTACATTATTCTATTTAATTTATCTAATTAAATCTCCTGAATAATGTTATTTAAAATTAGGAGTGTTGCAATGTATGTATCGTGCTTGCTTTTTCTTTTAATATTATGGTTTTGATTATAATTTCATTATCATTTGTATTTGTAGATGATTCTAGAAGACCTGACAACACAACCTTAGTAAGAACCCTTGCATCTCTTCAAAAGATTCCACTTGAAGAAAGGGATATGAGACTCCTCCTTACTGACGAGAACCTATGAGCCTATAATCTTTTAGAGGAAGGCCATAGTGTAGGGAACATGCCTAAGGTTTAAGAGAATGTTCAGCCTGCATAGGAGACCGAGGCTAAAATTAATGTTGACGAGGGTCAAAAAGCGTCCCTTGCACAAGGTCTTGTTATTGATTGGGGAATGGGGCATGGAGCAGGAGCCAACGATAGGGAGAAAGATATTGATGGAGGTAATGATGTGGATATATATTATGGCAATGATTCCTCTAGTGATGAGAGCGGTGATGCTCACATGCCCCTTATTTCATAATGGACAAATAAAAATCATCTCGTCTAGAACATCTTCGCAGCCACTGCTAGCTTCTACAGTTGAGGAAACACCCATCCCTTTATCTAGGGATATTTATGGATCTTTGGGAGCATAGTGGAAAATTTTAGTTCTATTGGCATCGTCAATTTAGTGTCTACAATATTGGTTCCCTTATCTGTCTGCTAACTAATGTTCCCACAACTGAAGCAGGAGAATTAACCCCTTTAAGCCACCTTTAGGCCCATGATCCATGCAAGGCACTAGGTTACATCAACACTTATGAAACACTACACTTTCACACCATATGCAATATTTATCATCTTGCTAGTACTAACTTGACTATGCTTTATTTTCAGATTCCATTGAACGCTACCTTTTGTTTAATGATCTCAAGAACCATGGAAGCAAGTACAAGAAACTTAATTCATCCGATCATCTTTTTGAATCACCTCATGAGTCAGATTTGAGTAGATGCCATAGGTGGGATTATAGGAGGTACGACAGAGGCAATAGGTCCCATAATGAGCATCATAGGGAATTTGATAAAAAAATTCCTTCTCGTCGTAGGTTTCATTCTGTGCAGCCGCATAGTATGGATAGGTTTTCGATGAGATCTGACCCTGTTTTGTCTATTGAGGTTCCAATTGCTTTAATTTAAGACCTACATAAAATGCAACCAATATTATCTTCCCCTGCACCACAACGATCTGAGCAGCCATCCAGGCAAGTGTCTCTAGACATCTCTAAATAAAGACCTAGGTGAAAGCAGCTTCATGCCCCTATTGCTTCTGCAGAGACCGAAGTTGTTACAAACCACCATTTGGTAGTCACAAAAAGTGCCTTTCCAAAATTATATTGAAAGTATATTTCAATGGCATCGTAATTATTCCTTACTTAAAGGATATTCCTTAAAAATTTAGTTTCGACATTCTGGCTTGCATGGGTAATGTGTATGATCAATACCACAAGTAAAAGAGGATAGCTGAGGCCTTTTCTTGAAGTACCTTATAAGAGAAAGATAGAACTTGAAGGGAAGAAGAATCTCGAATAAGATGACAAATGTATCATCAAAACAATTGATAAAGAAGTTGAAGGGCTTAAGGCTTCACTGGCTGAAGCTGAGAAAAAGTTGGAGGAAAAGACTAAGTCCTCCAAAGAAGACCATCGAAGCCAGTAGAGGAAAGGTGAGGCTGCTTACCATAGAAGCCATAGTCTTTCATTGGAAAATGAAAAGCTCCAGAAGACTGTGGAAGAGTAAGCCTTAGAAATAAAAAGATTAGAGGAATTGCTTGAGGTTGAGAAAAAAGAGTAAAATGATGCACTTACTCAATCCCAGGTTACTACAATGAGTTATTGGATACTCGTTAGGTGAGAGATGATGCACATGTCCGAGCAAAGATGGTCGATGAGAGGGTCAAGGATGTTGCAGATCAGATTAAGTTTGAAACCGAGCATATTCTTATGTAGTTCTACGCGAACATTGTCAAGTTTGGAAAATTGAGATGGCTAGAAGAGTGGTACCCCTAAGCTTTCTCCATGGCTTGAAATGAAATCTTAAAGCAGGAGCGAGAGCATTCCAATGGAGTTGAGATTGATGAGGAGGAGTTAAAGTTCGATCTATTGGAAGAGGAAGACATGAAGGCGCTTGAGATCGACAGGCTTCTCTTGCACAAGTAATTCCTTACGGTAATATATCTACCAAGGCCCAATCCAAGCTTGACCTAAAGGATTTAGGTGAGGGTTTTGGTTCTATTCCCCAAGGACCCACGACTGGGACCTTGATGCCAATGTCCAGAGTTACTACTTCTTTCACATCAGGGCTACCGTCCATTGAGTATGTTATTGCTCCTCCTAGCTCCACTGCTATTTTCACTGCTGGGATAATTTTTGGTATTTCAATTGCTCTAGCATCCTCATCGAATGTCCATTATAATCTTAAAGAGCATGTCTTGTAGGTACTGAATCATTCCCAAAGTTACCCATCTCATCTCCTATCATGGATGGAGGCTCTGCCAATTCCCTAGCTCATAAAACATCTGTATCTCCGAAAGGTTTATCATTAACCACACGTGTACTCTTAAATGACTTTGGTTGATGTCTCTGGTCTATATATTCTATTTTTCAAGTTTCTAATCAAACTGCTCTCGATTCCCTGCCAGAAGAAGGTTTATCTTTAGGTATGCAAGCTATGTTGACAGAATCAATCATCATGTCCATTCCCATCCCAACTTCAGCCTCCTTAGTTGGTACCATTCCTGTTCCTGATGTTGAAATGATCCATGCCTTGGATTAGGGGCCATGGGCAATCTTCATTAGAGATTCAATAAGATGAAGGTACTTTTATTACTAGGATCATTAAGCATTCATCAGGGCCGTCAATGAAAAATTTGCAAACCATATTGGTCAAGAAAATAAGAAGAAAAATTTGGATGTCATCCTTCCTTCTCTCTTATTTTCGTTACCAATGGAGCCGATTATCACTCCCAATTCTGCCCCCATTTCCAAGAATACTCAGACTAATCTCCTGAATCTCTGAGGAGTGACTGGGAAACAGACCCCCAATGTTTGTTTTTTGCTTAGCTTCGAATTTGTGTACATAGGTTTGTGATGTGTGGGTATAGCCCCTTCCCTCCTTTTTCTAAAAAAAGTTTGTTAATAAAGAATTAAGTAGTTCCGTTACAAACTTCACATTTATTTGTTTATGTACTTCATTTTATTCAGCCTTTTATGCGGACTACCAATGCACTTAAATCACATCACATTAACTGTCCATTTAAATATATGTAGGTGGAAGATTTTTACTATTGTATGGTTAGGTTAATAGTTTTCTTATTTTATCATCGGTCAAGTGTCGTTTGTCTAGTGACAAATTAGGATTTTCACGTTAATCCTTATTACCAGGAGTGATGTTTTGGATATCTATCTTTAGACATCCATGTCAGAATCTGGACGTCTACATCTGATCTTACCTAACTCTAACTGTTGATCGTATATGCCCAATCTCTAGGGCTAATTAAGAAAAACACTGTCTCTAAGCATCGATTGTATATGCCCTCTCTTTATGGCTAATCAAGGAAGACGCCTATCTTTAGGCATCGAACATTGGCCTTGCCAGTCTCTGAGCAATGGCCTGATGCTTCGCCTATCTATGGGCAATGGTCCTAGGGTGTATTGTCTTGTCCAACCCCCATGCATTTATACTCCAACACCCGAATCATGATTAAAGGAGTTAGTCAGTATCTATCTCTGGGTCCCTATAATGATTACATCCTATAAGTCCGGTTATGGGACTGCAAAATTCAACCGGTACCTATCTTCGGGCACCTATATACCTACATTTTACAAATGTAGAATATTCGATTTCACTGCTATTCACAACTCATGGTTATGCTAATAAGAATAAAAATCCATCGATTCCCTAAATCCAAATCATTTCATATTTACAAGAATGGAGGACTCTTCCTAGTTATATCAGAGCCTAGTTAAATATTTACAACTATACATCTAAGCAAAATAGAGTCATAACTGTTCATTATTCGATACTCTTGGAAGTAAGATTCCATCAATAGTTGCTAGCTTGAATGTTCCATCTCTAAGCTTATGTTCAATAGCATATAGACCATTCCAGCTCAGGTCCATGTACATTGGATCAGGGAAGATTCGTTTAAGGATGAAATCCTTGATTTCGAAGATTCGATTCCTGTCATTCATATTATAATATCGAGCTACTCGCTTCTAGTAAGCAAAGGCGCTTAAATCAGCTTTATCGTGCTTCTCATCTACCATATCGAGGGACTCGAGTAGGAGCTCGATTTGTCTTA
This sequence comes from Allium cepa, assembly GCA_030765085.1. Classification (NCBI taxonomy): domain Eukaryota; kingdom Viridiplantae; phylum Streptophyta; class Magnoliopsida; order Asparagales; family Amaryllidaceae; genus Allium; species Allium cepa. Next base: position 564,776,684 of record CM060939.1, read on the forward strand.
GGATCGTAATGGATCTTTTAATGAGACGCTTCTAATTCAGTTGGAATCATGGCATCTAACCTATAGGCCAAAGCGAATGGAGTGTGGCTAGTGGCAAACTTCTGGGTCGTTCTATAAGCCAAAAGTGTTAAAGGTAATTCATCAACCTACTTGCCCTTGGCCTTCGTTAATCGTTTCTTTAAGATGGACTTGATGATTTTGCTTACCAATTCCACATATCCATTCGCCTATAGGTTTACTATCGATGCAAATCTTTTCTCTATCCGATATTTGCAACAAATTTTTTGACTTTAATACTGTCGAATTGGATTCCATTATCTGAAATGATTGTTTGCAAAATTCCAAATTGATGGATAATTTTTATGACTACAAAATTGATCACATTCTTCATGGTGATTATGGTTAGCGATTCCAGTTCGGCCCAATTCGTGAAATAGTTCACTATGCAATGGTGTACTTCGCTTCACCTTTCGACATTAGTAACACGCAGATAATGCCAATCTCCTATACCATGAATAACCATGGACTGACCATTTGTGTAATTTCTATCGATGTAGCTTTGGGAATCTTCATGAAACTTTGGTATCTATCGCACCTTTTGGTGTAATCAACTACATCTCAGTTGATGGTTAGCCAAAAATATCCATACCAAAGAATTTTTCCTGCCAATATCTGCCCCCCGATGTGTTCTCCACAGGCTCCTTCATGTACATCCACATGGACCTTTTAGCTTCTTCGTCGAAGACACACCATAGCAGGGGAGATGAGTACCCTCTCCCGTATAATATTCCTTCCTGAAAAATAGATCTTGAAGCTTTATGGAGGATTTTTCTCCATTTTTGTCTTCTAGCTGGAAGAGTTCCTTTCAGTAAGTACTCCTTGATCGGAGTCATCCATGACTCCTTTTCAACTTTGGCCTCCAAGATTCAAGCAATGTCCGTCCAGTCGATGATCGAAGCTGACAATACCTCTATTGGAAGTAAACCCATGAGTTGTGTATCACTAGGGCTAGCCAGCTTGGCTAGCAAATCGGCCTTTATGTTCTCTTCCCTGGAGATATGTGTTATCGTGAAATATTCAATTTCATCGAGTAGTTCCATAGCCTTCGTCAAATAAGGAACTAGCCTCACTCCCTTAGCCGAAAATTACTTCTTCTCCTATTAGGCCATCAATTGAGAGTCGCTGTATATGTGCAAAGTTTTGACTCCTAGCTCTTTTGCTACCTAAAGCCTCACGATTAGTGCATCATATTCTGCTTCATTGTTTGTTGCAGGGAATTCAAGTGTCAGGGAGTAACATATTGATCGTTCTTCAAGGGTTACCAAAACCACTCGTGCCCCTGAGCAACATTCGTTGGATGCTCTATCTTTGTATAACTTCCATTAAGCATATCGGTTTATGCTCTCTTCTCTCTTCTTATCCTAGATTGTAAATTTAAAATGAAATCGGCTAATGATTGCCCATGAATCACTCTCTTAGAATGATATGATATATCATACTGACTTAACTCGATGTTTCACTTCAACAACCTTCCTGAAATCTCAGTTTGTTGCAGTACCAACCTTAGAGGTTGGTCAGTCGGTACGTAAATTGGATGAGCTTAAAAATAGAAGCGGAGCTTACTTAATGCAATCAATAAATAGTAGACTAGTTTTTCCAACTTTAGATAATTCCTTTCTGCTTCTATAAACCACTTACTGATGTAATACAACGATCTTTGCATCCTAGCTTCCTCGCACACTAGAGCAGCACATAAAGCATGAATATATACTACCAGATAAACAAATATGTCATCTTCTTACAAAGGCTTTGATAAGATGGATAGTCTTTCTAAATGATCAAGTAAGGCCTAAAAATGTCCTTGTACTCCTTCATCCAGGCAAAGTTTCTTTTTTCCTTTTTGAAGGTATCGAAGAACGGAATACACTTGTCTATAGCCATTGAAATAAATCAAATCAACGCATCTCCTTTTCCATTCAATCTCTACACTTTCTTTATCGCCTTTAGGGCTTCGACATTATCAGGGCCTTAATCTGCCTTGGATTGGCTTCTATGCCCCTTAAGTTTACTATGAAACCTAAGAACTTTCCTGACACGACTTCGAACGAGCATTTCAATTGGTTGAGTTTCATTCCATATCTTCGAAGCATGGCAAACATTTCCAATGGATCTTCTAAGTGCTTCATCGATTGTTGTGACTTCACTAGCATATCATCACATAGACCTCCATTGTACATCCAATCTGATTCTTGAACGTCAGATTTACCGATCTATGGTATTGTTCTCCATCATACTTCAGACCAAATGGCATAACAAGGTAATAATACAATCCCAAATCAATTATGAAACTGGCGTGTTCTTGATTTGGGATGTGCATTGGGATTTTATTATAGCTGAAATAAGCATCCGTCAATGACAGTAGTCTGTGGCCACATTTAGAGTCCACTAGATGGTCGATCTTTGGCAGTGGGAAGTCGTCTTTTGAATATGCCTTATTCAAGTTTGAATAGTCGATGCATGTCCACTATATTCTTTTAGGATTCTTGACTAGGACTAGATTGGATAACCATTCAGTGTATAGAGGATTGTAGATAAAGCCATTGGCTTTCAGCTTATCCACTTCTTACTTTAGCGTATCGAATCAGACCTAGATTGTGATATTTCTACTTCATAGAAGGACATACGAGGTTCACATCCAATGTGTGGCACACTATCTCCTGTGAAATTTTGCACATATCAGAATGTGTTCATGCAAACACATCCTGGTATATCCGGCAGAACCCTGCCAGCTCCTTTTTCATCTTCATATTGATTTGAGATTTGATCTTTAGGAACTGAGTAGGATCATCCTGATCGACTGAGATGTTGTTTTTCAGTTCAGCTAGGGCCACGCTCGCATTCTCTGGCTTTTTCCCTATATCCATAGCTTTGTGGAATTTTCTATACCCAACAAACCAGGTCTTAGGTGGTGATTTCTATGCACCAATTGACTTAACGCAGAGAGTCTTCTCTACGTCCTTTCCCTTTTCACATCATTTTTCTTCTCTTAGCTCCACGACGTAGAATTCATGCCCTGCATTTTGGCCATTTGGATGACTCCTACCCCATCCTTCGTAGGGAATTTCATCGTTAGGCACCATGGAGCTTGGGCTATGCAGAATCTGGCAAGGGTCGGTCGGCCCAGAAAGGCGTGGTATGTAGAAAACGTGTCCATCACAACAAAAGCCACAATCCACACTCTCTTGCTATTACCCTCACCTAAAAACCGTCGATAAGTTAACACATGCAATAGGCTTTGCAGTCTCTCCTGTATATCTTTGAATTCGAGACTTACATAGCTTCAGATCCCGAACTTCCATATCATTTTATCATATGCTTTCTTAAACAAATTATTTACAGAACTCCCATGATCAATAATAACTTTCCTCATAGTTTCTAGTCCAATCATGGCCGTTATCACCAAAGGGTCAAGCATTAGTGCTTCGACCCATCAGCATCGTGGTTTCTAAACACAATATCATATGCCATAGTCACAATTACTTTGTTAGTACTCCATCATCGATGGCAATATAGCTCTCCTATACCATGTGTTTTAATGATTTCACGTATCTTTCCATTTCATTCCAGCTCTTCTCAGTCGGATGACATCCACCCGTTATCATGTTGATGATAAGTCTTTTCCCAAGCTGCAAAGGCTCGTCCTCATTAGTCCTAGCCTAGCCCAGTTGGACCAACTGCCCCCGCCTTCCTAAGGGGCTTTCATATATATTGTAGTTTCATTTTTCAGATTAAATCCTCGATCGTGTATCGTAAATGTTTACATTCGTTTGTAGTATTGTCATTTGTTTCATGGAAGCGGCAGTACTTCTTGGATATTTTCGCTCTTTCTACCAACTTCCTCTAAACTGGCTTCTTATAGTGCTTAGTACCTACATCACATGGTGGATTTTCTCGGTTGTATCATTTAACGACGTGTAATCTTCATGCTTCAAAAACCTTGGACGTTTCTCGAAGTCAGGTTCCTTCCTCCATTACGTTGATTATTTCTCTTCTGATTATTGTTTTTGTTTCCTACATTAACAAAAACATATCAGAATCCCCTTCGGTTTATTTTATAACCATGTTACTCTAAACCACCTCAACTGATTGACCACCACCAATTTTTCCAGTAGTCGTATTTGCCCCTTCTAAAACAAATACCGAGTTTCTTTTCTTTAAAACTCTTCCTTGGTCGGCAGGGGTTCCATTTTCAACCATTTACCGAAATCCGTATCAGGAAGTATCCCTCTAATCAAAGCCATCAAAACAATGTCCTCCTTAGCATTGCTTACCTCTACATAGTTTTGTTAAATCTACTTAAAAATTCTTTCAAAGATTCTCTAAAATTCTGGAAAAGGTTTGACAATAACATTACGTCTTTTGGTCGGGTTCCATGCAGTCGGGATTGCTCCACAAATCTCCTAGCTAATTCATCGAATGAGGATATGGACCTCGGTGGAAGCCAAGTGAATCACATCGTAGCAACACCTTCTAAAAATATTAGGAAACATTGACATATCAGAGCATCTGTTGCCCTTGTTGTATCCATATGTCATTCATATTTTTACAAATGTTGTTTGGGGTTTTTCGTTCCATTATAGGACAACTTATGCAGTTAAAGCCCCCATAAAATTCCCATTATAGCGTATAATGGTTTTCGACCACTACGCTATTTCAATTTAGCTATATCAAACAGTAGATCAACTTAAGCCTCTCAATTTTTCTACATTCAATAAATCAAGGCATTTTAGCATCCTCTTTAGAAACATTAATTAATATGCAAAGGTTGATTTGACTAATTATTTTTTAAACCAAATCGGTATAGTTAGGGTAAAGACTTAATTTAAAGGAATAAGTGCTCAATATTAGTTAGAATCTATTGTAGTCACTAAATCTAGTCTACATAAAACATGATATTGTTCCATTTTGTTATATAAGATTAAAAATATTTCTTTTTCTTATACAAATGACATGATAATGAGACTAAGTTAACTTTAAATATTTGAACTAATGAAGCTTCTTGCATGTCCGTTATTTTATGATATATCCATGCTTTTCTCCGCTATAACTTTCTGCACCCCCTTCGTTATAGAACCACTAAATGCTTTAACTGCAAAGAGGATGGCATTGTAGGTGTAGTGAATCTTTTATGGTGTTCCACTCGTAATATCTCCTCGATGAACAAGTTTCTACTAGGAGAAGAACCCTAATCATCATTATTTTTATGTTAGTTTTAACTCACCAGCTTCCTCACCATATCTGCTAATTTTTTTAGTTCTATCGGATCTACTAGATGGCGATAATCATGGCCTACCTTGAATGTTTGGCTCAGCAAATGGTCTGGTTAGTTCTGTAATGTCTGGGTTCTCCTACGTCTAAGAGAATCGTTCGTTCAGTTGATCAATTTATATGATTTCTACATAATGGGTCAACAATAGCCATCTAAAATGCAGTATATTGGCTATTAACAACAAGGCAATGTCCATCACTCACATCATCAGACAAGTCAACAACATCCTCAGCATTCATCACTTGATGTGTTAGCTTGGTACTGACCTGAGGGGATGATTCAGTACTAATTTGAGCATCTCTATTTTGAACTCTGCCCAAGCAACTTCTCAAGGTTCTATGCACTTTTCTTTTCATTCTCTGCTTCCCTTCTCTATGATTTTCACTAGATGAGGAGGAACTAACTTCTTTTAAATCGGAAGCGGATAATTCCCATCTGTTCCTTCTACAACCTCAAGACAACTAGGTTATCAAATATAAGTTTTTTTCAATCTCTTTCATCATTGCATTCTAGTTTTCAACCAACTTATCATTCAGCTCTTTCATCTTTTTATCCATCTCCACCCAGTGGATACATCTGAAGCACTTTGAATTTCCATAGTGTTGGGCTGAATGGTTTCTTCAACATGTCGAGTCACAACATTCTCAACATTACTAACAGTTCTGGAGATGGTTGGTTTTTCCTTGATATTTCTTAGGGCTATTACTTTGGTAGATCCTATGATAGTCTTAGCGAAATGTGAAGAATCACGGACCTCAGAGGCAGAGCTAATAGACCTACTTCGTGGATTAAAGTAATCCAAAACTTGAAAATAGATATAACAGTAAGAGATTGAAAAGTCTCAGTGAAAGAACCAAAATGTTTGCCAAAAGTTGGCACAAACATCCTAGAAATTTGCAGAATAAAATAAAATGAAGAAATTAAATGAAAACGAGTAAGAAAAACACACAACAATTTATAGTGATTTGGTAAAATATAGACCTATTTCCACTCAAGCTTTACTGATGATTCTACAAAGGTTTTACAAGTGATATCTTATGTATCAATGGCCTTTGGATCGATGACGATCCAAGAATTTACTATAATAGTATAGGAATTTAGAATGCATAATGAAGATCCCGAAATTGTTCCAGCCATCTCCCATTTATAGATGAAGGTCAACGGATTTATCTCCACTATGTTCTCCCCATGTTCTTGATGACTAGAAGAAGGTTGCATGGAAAGATCATGGACAAATCAGTAGTTGCTCCTTATTTGGTACCGACGTGAGGGCTTGGATCAGTGGCGACACATGGTTATGGATCGCTATGCTTTAATTGATTCTTTGATGTTGCTTGATGGTTCGGCGTCGATCTATGTCTCTTGGTTACTTGGCTTCACATCTACCTTTGGTTTTTGGCTAGGATGGGAGTGGTTCGAATTTGCTAAGTATCCTTGATTTGATAATGATCACAAAGTGTTTAATTTAATTGGTATGAAATTCACACTTGCTTATTAAGATTGACTCATAGATCATTGGCAATCCATGCCATTTTGCATGCTTTGATTAACATTAGCCTTAGCTGCAAAATGGTATGAAGTAAGTTGCAATTTTAATAAGACAAGACAAATCTGTACCAATCTAAGATGTTATATAAATTTTATATATAGTGGATAATGCATGTATTATATTTGATAGTAACAAGATAATTATATTTGTTATAATTTAAATCATCTAATTACACAAATTAAATGTATTATATAAAATTATGTTTTACATTTTATAAAATTACATTAACACAAAGAAAAAGCTAGGAAAAAAATAAAAATATAAAACATATTTTTATTAACTAAAAATATTTTAAATATATGTTGAAAGTCAATAATAAAGTATAAAAAAATTTAAATCATCAAATTATGAAATAAATTGTATAAGTACAAATATCATTCATAAATATACTAAAATTTTAAAATTTTAAACTTTGAAACGAAATTATTTTATATTATTATTTTAATTCAAAACTGTATAAAATTAATTGAAAAATATTTTTGTGTATTTATTATTATCTTAATTTATATTTTTAATATTTCACTATACATTTATAAATAAGTAATTAATTTAGTGTATATATATACATATATAGTTTATTTTATTAACATATGTATGTATTGCTATTGGTTTTATAAAAAATTACTATTATTTATTTTATTAAGCATGTAATTGATCTAAATATATTCACATAATTATATATAAAATGCTAATATTTCATAGTTATATTTATAAATGTTTGTATTTACATTTTTATCTACATTTATATTTTAAAAAGTAATAATTAATGTTTATTTATATTTATATTAAAAAAATATTTACGTAAATAAAAGTATATACAAACACACATATTCAAATAATATATTTGCATATCGGATGAGCTGACGTGTCCGTTGCGACGTAAATCACAACATCTATACACGTGCATATTATACCTTGCATAGGTTGATATGTTACACACGTACGCACATATATGTGTGTGTATATGATACACATGTATATGTGTGTGCGTGTGTGTATATATCTTAACATAAATTGAATAAAACTATGTTAGTCTATAAATTTAAATAAAATAAATGATCTTATACAAATAAAATTTAGAAATGTTCTAAGTAGACTTTATATTCCCAATAAAGATCTAATAGGGTAAAAAAATTAAAATTCACCCATAATTTCTACTGCGAGCTAGCCCATTTTCAACAATGGTATCAAAGCTCAATAGGCTATGCGGTCTAAATTAGTCATGTTAAGGTAAACTAATTAAAGCCTACCATACTAAGGTTGGATTTGGATAATCAAGTACTCCGTCCGACCTTGCTACTAGCCTGGTTTGAAATGATGAGGTAAGCCCAAAAGTTTATCGCTAATGGAAAAGGCCTAATTTGAATTAAGCCTTAAGCTAAGTTCAAAATTATTTTGAAATTAAAAATAGAAGTTCTAAATTTAAAAGCTAAATTCAAAACAAGAAAATATTATAAATGTTATAATATAAATTTTCAAATTATTTTAAAAACTTAAAATATAAAATTTCTAAATTTAAAAGTTAAATTTAAAGTATAATATATACGTATTATAAATTTTATAATATAATGAAAATTTTCAAAATGTTTGAAAATTAATTTTCAAATTTATAAAATTTATTAATAAGATTAATAAAATATATTAACTAAATAAGTTAATTAATTAATAATATATACATGTATTGTAAATTATGATATATGCTACGTTGTTTTAAAATGTTATATTAACATAAGTATACATGTGTATATATAAATGAATTTCAAAATTAATATAAATTTAATTAAAATTATTTAGTTAAATAAATTAATTAAAAGATTAATTAATTAAATAATTCACGCATATATACATAATATATGTGTTATACTACGAAGGTTATAGTATATAGTAAATATTTATATTAAATATTATATTAAGATAACATAAAATTAATTATAATTTTAATTGATTAAATTAATACAATATTATTCATAAGACTATTATACAAATAATATGAAATATAAAAGTTATATAATAATAAAACTTATGTAATATGAATGTATAAATTGAAGGTGGAACATTTAGTAACCTCAAGTAAACTTAAGGAATAAATACATACATAAATGTATGTACATATACCGTGATTTTCGATGTGTTTGACACTTGAATCACGAGAGAATTTCAAATGAAATACAGTATTCCATAAGTCGATATCATTTAATATAATATATTGAAGATTAGTTTCAATATAATGTTGCCCTCTATCATATATACATTAATAAATTACTTGAATAGTCCTTAGTTGCTGAGCAAACTCAAGCTACATATGTTATGTGTAGCATTATTACATATTGATTAAACGAGGTAAGATAACTATATCTATTTGTTGAGAAAACTGAAGGTACACACACTATACTTTGGCATTCGTGATATAATAGGTACGGTTGAATAATTTCGTTTCAATTTGTAGAGTAAACTCAAGGTTGAAGTGAGTTTAGGACAAGGTACAAAGGAGCAAGAGTTGTACATGTTACGACTGATAAAGAGTTATCTCCGTAAAATTATGACTTGTTGAGAAAATTAAAGGTCAGAATTTAAAGATAGACGAGTCCTAAAACCCACTAGTGAAGTCGAATGACTTTTAGGTTTCGAATTAGGGTTTTGTGAAACATAAAAGACTATTGGGAGCCTTGTTAGAAAATGAAATGATAACATTTAGCCCTTCTAATATTATAACAACATATACTATATAATATAGTAATAATCTACATTGATAGATTTGTGCATTTAATATGATTGATAAAACGTATTAATTAAGATATGCAAATGAACTTAACTGAAGGTTGTCAAATAGAAATGTAACATATACATACTAATAAATGCTTATTGCATGTTAACATTTCAACATCCATGCAAGCACTTGATTCTACTACTACTAAATATGTTCATAATTTGGTCGCTTACATGTTTATTTGTTCGAGACCGTGTATTGCATTCTATGGGTTCTGAACTTAAAAGCAGTACAATGGATATTTGACCTATATTCAATCGCATATATAAATGTTTGTGGTGAACTATTATACTTTGTAACGTACAATATTTTGATGAAATTAGTTCATCTGAAATAAGTAATAAACATAGCGCAAGATTGAGTGATCAGTTTGATTAATTATAATAAAAGATCATATTGTGTTAAATGTAACTCAAGACGAAAACTGTAATATAGATCTAAGAACTCGATCATTGAGATGTCAGTTTGATCAATTTACGTAAGGTGCATCATATTTGATATCCTTAAATGTTAAGGATAATCGAATGCATTTTTGTAAAGAGTTTGTTATGATATTATAGTAGGGGATTCTTTTTTATTGGTTCGACCATTTTGAAAGAATAACGAATGTGAAAGAGTAGATGTGATTTAAGGTATAATTAGGATGAAGAGAGTGAATAGTCACTTCTCCTTCAAAAAGAAACATCGAAAATGAGAATTGTAACAATAATAATTGGTACTTAACATTAGACTAAGAATTATGATTTCTATTTCAAAATGTAATTTCATATACAAATTTTTTTTATGGGATTTATTTCTTTGAGTTCAATATACTTGATAAAGGAACTCTCCACTATAAACTAGCTATACTATATGAAATAAGTAAACTATATTAAGTGAATGATCGACCTTCGAATTAAGTATACGATATAGTAATGGCAGAAATACGGAGAGAGTGCCAAGTAATAATTATTGATTGCATCAAGTTGTAAAAATTATTTTCGTAAAATGTACGCATATTATTTGTGAAATAATGATTATTTTTCGGTGTTGATTGGAAAATAAACAATTCTATTTTAATGTGAATATTATGAATATTCGTTTTGAAATAAAACAATAATGTGTATTTGTTTTCAAAACAAAAGTAATGCTTTGGAAAAGAGTGAAGTATCTAAAATTATTTACAATTATTTTAGACTTATAGGCTAAGCTATAGATTTTTATTAGATGGTTTTGAACATATGATACCAGTTAATTATGTTTCAAATAATTAAGGGCTATGCACCAATTTAGTGGGAGCACTATATGAGTTGCTTAACTCTTCGGATTGATACATTTAGATGTATGCAATCACAAATACCAAAATGATTCCATGTACTTCGTTATATTCACTGATGAGTTATCGTCGACACGGACATGTGGATTTGATACACATGTATTATGTTTATGATAAGCTCATATAGTATAAAACAGAAGTAAATAAACAGACATGCAGTAAAAAATAAAATTGATTCGATTTGACAGAATGGGTGAGTATATTGGAAAGAGTTCTGAACATATCTAAAATGAACAAAGATTCAACCTCAAAAGTCACTTCTCTATACATAATGATGTATTGATAAGGTGTAATCGAACTTTGTTGGACAAAGCACGATTAAGATGAGTGAACTAACGTGTGTACTTAAGAGTAGCACACAAGGTTAAATATAATATCATCCAAGCAATAGTTTACAAAACAATAGGAGACAAGGGTTTGTAAGAAACCCCTACATATCCTAGACCAAGGAGTTGGTAGGTTGTGTGAGGCGAAAGACTACATGTGATAATTATGCGTAAGGGATCTTTTATAAATTGTCCCAAGAGAATTTTGGGAACGATAATCATTAGATAACAAATTTATGTTGTAAACATAAATTTATTATAAACTAATGCAAAATAATTTTTATATTAGATAATTTATAAAATGCTTATGAATACCTGCTCTGTTGCATTGGGAAATAACCATTGCTTTAAGAAATACCAACTTCATAGTGAAGGAATTTCTTTAAAAATTATTGGTATAAAATGAATTTGGATATAATCTAATGATAAAACATATTACAAAGGTTGAAATGAAATCGACCGATCCTAAATGAGCATAAATACATTAGACATCTAATGAGTATTCTTGCACATTAAAGAGAAACCGTGAGTTTCTTATCAATATCAAGAATATCGGTAGTTTAACTGCACCATTAAGAACATTGACTCTATGATATTGTACGATGTGCGAATCCGGAATAGATTCCCATTATGTTATCAAAATATGATTTTGATAGTTGTATCTAAAAGGATACGATCCATTGGTCGCAAATGTATCTTTAAGAGAAAGACAAATGCAGTTGGAATATAACGAGCCATATTGACAAAAATAGTATCGTGAATTTCAAAATTAACATAACAGATTCGCCATTTGATATGCTTAAGTTAGTTTGGATTTTACTCACAAAATTATCGAATGGTATAACTTTATGTTTTGGTATGCATGTGTTGAAATAGAAAATTCTAATAATGATTTAAAGTAAATTGTTTACACATAATAACCACAACCTCTCAAAGTCAGTGGAAGCGATAATGAGTTTGTGAGTTTTCTGATATGATCCAAAAAATGATAGAAAGTCATTTTATAAGCATCAAAATTGAATAAATATTTTGATAGAAATATAAAATAGTTTGATATCGGTCAAAATGGAGAGGAAGTGTGTGTTCATAAGAAAGAATGTTTAAAGGTACATGTATATTTCAAAATCATAAGTAAACAACAAACTGCTGATTGTTATCCATGTACTATCTAAAATCAGCTTTATTTGTTTTAATACTCGATGTTGGATTTGTAAATGATGTCTTTTATAGTAAGTATAAACGATACTGGGAATTTGTGATGACCCGCCTTTCATTCCACAGAAAGACGCGTCATCATTAGGAAATAAGTAGGTAGAAAAGCGAATAGATAGAAGAAAAAAAGAACTAAAAAATATCAGAATCTCACAGCGGAACGAATAAAATATATTACATCACATAAGTTATTACATAATGACATCATCAGAGTCATACAAATTATACATCATAGTATTAGACAATCGTGGAGACCTGTCTATCATACATCTCAAAACATCAAACAACACACTAGCACAGTCGAACCACAATATCTATAGATGCTGAAGCCTCCTGCTCCAAGTCTCTTCCAAGATTCGTCAAAGCAAACCTGAATCCCTTGGCTACTCACAAAAATTTGAGTACCCATAAGTTTGAGAAAAACAGAAAATAAACTCTGTGTCAGACATGGGTCTGATATGAGTAAATGGATTAAAGTTGTTTAACTTTGAAAATCATTTGAAAACAAAGGTTTCTCGTAAGACTCTCCGCAAATAAACGCGAATAAGTTTTTCCCTTACGATAACCAAAACCTTTGATAGGAATTCCGGTTATATTATAATAATGTCTAGGGTTTTCAAATAAATATACACATAGCCGAAATTATTACACTCATTAAATTCCAACATACATGGGTATACAAACAAACTCGAGGGTACTTATTGGAGATTGGATTCCATACAATGGCAGGGCTACTGGGGTACCGCCCATCACAGTACCTGTTATAGATCAGAGTACCGAGGATCCATCCTGATCCCCTACAACATAAGACCGAAACTATCCCTTATTGTATAATCTCGAATAAGACAACCCCGTAGTTGGCACGACCAACCGTCCACTAAGTCGAAAAAGGGACCTCTAGACAGGGGAAAATCTCATCCTACTTGGGTGCTACCCACTTAGCCTTGCTTCTCCTCCCTTGTTTTAGCCATTTCCGGTTGATGAGGCTTGAGGCTACTATTACCATTTTAGAACATATATCTTGGAATGCTTATCGTCCTCCAATGACGATGGTCTGATAGCGTTCATCCATACAAGTCTGTGTAGGGTTCGAACGTAACCGAAGGCACTATCTTCACTCCACTCATTTGGGAACCACCCTCAGAGTTAATGACAAATAGTCCTTGCACTTTGAATCTTCATCTTGGAACCAAAGGCACTATTTCCGTTACAATCGTTTTGGAATCACCCTCATAGTTAACGACAAATAGCCTTTGCACTCTGAGTCTTCATCTTGATCTTCACTTGAGATTTCACGACCTACCGTTTAGTTTGGATCGATGTGGTTTTCAGATATCCAATTTGGAATCTGATCCCGGTCTCATCGAAATCCAAAACGCCGTCTTAAAATCCAAGTTATTTAAGATTAAACAATTCAATTTATATTCAGAATAAAAATATTTACACAGCAATGCACCATAGATAGATAACTTACATTATCATAGTTCATCCAAAGCATCTCATATCACATAGCATCACAAATCACATATTAGAGATATCGAATAATCCAAGTTATTCAATATAACTTAATTATCCATAAGAAGGATTAATTAATTTAAAATATTCCTAATTAATTTAATTTAATCTCCAAATAAATTACTTTTATTACTTTTAAAATCCTGCTTAATTATCCTTAATTAATTATAAACCATTTATTATTACTTTAATTAATTAATGAAATTAAATAATCATCCCTTAACCATTCACATTAATTAATCTTTAATTACCTTAATTAATTGATTATACTATAATTAATTGCATTAATTAATGATCCTCAATTAATTACATTAATTAATTATCCTATAATCACTTATCTTAATTAATTAATTATCTTTTAATTAATCATATTCATTAGTTATCCTTAAATTACTCATATTAATAAACTAACTCTTTAATTAATTAAATTAATAATTAATCCTTTAATTAATTACATTGAGTAATGAATCCTTTAATTACTTTCATTAAGCAATTAACTATCCTTTAATTAATTAACATTTAATTACTTAGATTAATTAACCCTTAATTAATTAAGTAATTAACTATCCTTAATTACTTACATTAAGTAATTATAATTTGTTAATTATACTAAGTAATTATAATTTATTGATTTCATTAAGTAATTATACTTAATTTCATTAAATGATTACCCTTAATTAATTAAACTAATTAATGATCCTTTAAATAATCAAGACCTTATTCAATTGAAGATGAACCCTTTTTCTTAATTTATTACTTAATTAAATCATTTAAATCTTTTTAAAATTAAATGCTTGAAATTAATTTATACAAAAATCATTTGAGAAATCTTGATTAATTAAAGTTTAATACACTTCCTTAATCACTTCTTAATTACACCATTTTATTACATTTGAAACACTTAGGAATTTCAAAAACCAAAACAGTTTGAAAACATTAAAATTTAAAATTAAACCTTTAAAACTTGTTTAAAAACTTGTTTAAAATTTTACTTTAGAACTTGGTAATATTTCTTTTGAAAACTTATTTATTTTAATAGACTTTTAAAGCTTGTTTACTTTAGTATACTTTAAAACTTGGTTTAATAAATTACCTTTAAAACCTAGTTAATATATATATATATATATATATATATATATATATATATATTGAAACTTGATTAACAAAATTTACCATTGCTTTTAAACCCGATCAAGTTTTCTTTTTAAAAGAAATTGTCTTTAGCTTCCTATAAAACTTGTACATTTTCTTTGTTTTTAAAACAAGTTAACCTACAAAAGAAAAACCCGAGCCTACTATCAGAATCCTCGAGCTAAACCCCGAGCAATCTCTCCCGCTACACTCCTTTGAGACAACATGTAAACATCTTCGAGATCGACCCGAGCTACTTCCTTCTTCTCCGATCACAACAACCTCAACCTGGACAACGTGCACACGTGCATGTGCACTCGATCTGCTCGGTTCCGACCAACGCCGCGACGACTCGGAAGTCGACGATCACCTCAACAATCGTCCCGACCATCTAGCACCCTCGTTTCGACAGGAAAATAAAATTGAGCATCGAGCATCACTTGGACCTCAAACCTAATTGACAAATCACCTCGCCGACGACGATCTCGATCACCAGAAATTCCACCGATCCACCCATAGTGGCGCCACGACGCGACGTATCGATACCGCCTATTCAATCGACTCCGGTGCACCCTCGACCATGAAAACGCCTCGACTTCACCGTCAAAAATAGCAGACTATCGAACCCTAGTTCGACGTCGCTCGGCCACCACGACGCTCTAAAAATCTAGCGATCATTTTTCCATCGATCCCCATTCTTCATTCTACCTCCCGACCCAAGCACGACGAACAACTCGTCGATGATCGTTGGAATTCAACGAAAAAGCATAAATAGATCAACTCAAAGATTATAAACTTAAAAATCAAGATTTTAATATCAAAATTCATTAATTTCCAGTACAAATCTGTTTCTATAAACAACTTAATATGAAGAACGTCGAATTTCAGATTTGAAAGGATTCTACTGCAATTTCTTATTTTCAGAATATTTACTAAATATTTTCATTTGGAACTATTTTTAAAAATGAAATTATAATGTTACAAACATTTTCTTGTTAGAGATCATAGCTTGAATTTGTCTGGATAGGAAAATATGAATTTTTATATGTTGTTCTTGAGTCTGTGATCACAACAAAGGCCAGTATATATATACACACAGACATGCACATAATATATAGAATAATTCATACTATATTCAAGTTGAAAACATCCATGCAAACCATATCTACAACATTATTACATAGATTTATCACATGCCTCAAGCAATATAAGATTTTTAGCTTCGAAAAGTTTTTATTCACTCACCAGATGTTTTTACAAACATAGAATAACCTTTAATTTTTGATCTGGAACCAATCTGTTTTGATTTGAAACTGAAGTTGATTTGAAATGATCTGAAGCTTGAATCTTACTTGAGTTGAATTTAAAACCTTTGCTTGATCTTTGAATTAACTATGCTTGCTCAGGATAAAAAGAAGCTGTTGTCGTTATTGTTTTGATTTTTTATTTATTTTGGTTTTCTGATTTTTTTAGAAAGAAAGAAGAAGAGAAAAAGGATTTGAGAAAGTTTGAACTGAAATAAAAATAGCCAGGTTTCTCTCAAAACACCTATTTATAAATATTTCAACATGAAAGAAAAACATTGCCACTTGTATAATTGCATGTTACTAAGTTTACACATGTTTAATGCATGGATTCATTATTTTGCAAATGTTTAATCTCTTTATTTATTAATTACTTATGTTTTTATATATTTATGTAAATTATCTATTATGTTCTTATATTAATATGTGTTTTATGTTTAAATTTATATATATATATATATATATATACAAGCAAATTTAGTTCATGAATAATTTAAAAAGAAAGTATATAAACCTTTTTATTAAATCTCATTTTAAATTTTAAAAGAAAATGTACTAAATCTTTATAACAAATCCTATTAAGTTATAATACTTTTAATAAATATATATATATAGATACTATCTTAAGTGTTTGAAAAATATAAAATTTAACTTTAAATAACTTTTGAAAATGTTTATATTAAGTTCAAACAAAAACTTCCTATTCATAATGTATATACATATATATACCTTATAATTAGAAACTTTTTTATTAGCTTTGAAAAGATAAATTTTGCCAAATGAAATATTTATATTATTAAACCAATATTTCCAAATTTAAATTATTATTTTAGGAGATTATCAAATTATTATTGCCAATTTAAATTATTTTAAATGAAGATTATCAAATTGCTATTGTTAAAATTCTGGGTCATCACATTCCTCCCCCTTAAAAGAATTTCATCCCTGAAATTTAAAAGCAAAGATAATTTAGTAATCCAGCAAAAACTTCATATCCAAATATCAAAGCATACATATCAGCAATATACTAAAAACCATAGCATCTAATTCATTCAAACAAACAATCTAGCTATTCAGACACAATTCAGGACAGGACTTCCTAATACTATCTAAAGTTACCAAGGTACAACCTATAGGATGCTTGATCCACTGAATATTAACTAGCTTCACCACTATGCTCCTGAGCTCCTTCTCATCTCGATCTACAATCTGAACAGGATGTCTGACCACAGTCAAGTCCGGCTCAACTTTCAAATCTTTCTGAACTAGTGGTTCTACAACTAGTGATGGATCATACACGTACTCCCTCAAATGAGATACGTGAAGTACATTGTGAACCCCAATCATCTAATCTGGAAATTCAATCATGTAGGCCAAAGTACAAATCCTTTCGAGAACACAGAAATGTCCAATATACCTTGGAGCTAGTTTTCCAGTCTTACCAAAACTAATTGCTCCTTTGATCGGAAAAACCTTAACCAAACTAAAGTCTCCAACTTCGAATTCCAAATCCTTCGTCTCTTATCCGCATAATTCTTCTGATGATTTTGGGCTGCCTTAATCCTTTCTTTGATCAGCTTAACCTACGTAAATGCCTCTCGAAACATATCCGGACCAAGAATAAGACTATCTTCGGATTCTACCCAACAAGATGGTCCTTCCAAGATTCGCCGGAATCCAGAATACAAACTCTACTCCACAAGCATCAGTATAAACTTTGAACTTACTTCTCCCATCCGGAATAGCCAGAACAAGTGTACTCGTCAACCTCACCTTTAGATCTAGAAAAGCTTCTTCACACTTAGGGGTCCACTTGAACTTCATTCCCTTCCTAGTCAGATCGGTCAAGTGAGAGGAAATCTTAGAATAATCCTGGATAAACTTCCTGTAATAACCCGTTAATTCAAGAAAACTGCGAACTTCCGTAGGAATCTGCGATTTCTTCCACTCTTGAACAGTTGCTACCCTGACCGGATCCATAGGAAAACCTTCTCCAGATACGATATGTCCAAAAAATCTTACTTTCGATTTCCAGAAATGATACTTCGAGAACTTAACTTTCAGAACAAGTCTCCTCAAAATTTCTAACACTATCTCTAAATAACGCTTATGCTCTTCCTCTGATTTGGAATAGATGAGAATGTCGTCGATGAACACGAGCATAAACTTGTTCAACACATTTTGGAAAACATGGTTCATCGGATCTATAAAATAAGCTGGAGTGTTGGTTAATCCAAAAGACATAACCAAACACTCAAAGAAACAGTTGGGTCCCCTAAATACCGTCAAAGGTATAATGCCTTCAGCTACCCTTAGCCCATGAAAACCCAAAACTAGATCTAGCTGAGAAAAACACAGAAGCTCTAAGAAGTTGATCAAAAAGATCATCACCACGAGGCAAGGGATGCTTATTCCTAGTGGTCACCCTATTCAACTCCCGATGAGGGGCAAACCTTTGACTTCTTTGAAGACATCCAAAAAATCTCTGACAACTTCGATAGCTCCTTCTTCCTCTTGAGATGCCTCAATCCCATGCAAAAGATTACTCAGGTGAACTCCAAAATTATCGAAAGTCACTCTTGCAATCCTTCCCAGTTCAGTTTCCAAAGACACTGTTCTCTCTTTACAAATCAGAACAGATTTATGCTTGTCTAACCAATCCATTCCAAAATAAAGTCAAACCCTTTAAGGATGCCTTTGCCTTTTAGAAGAAGCTAGCTGTCCACCTTCAATAGCAAAACATCTTATTCTGCTGAGCCTTTTGAAGAAGTGGGCAAGCTTTCACCACAAGCATGGGCTGTTGACAGTTGAAACACAAAGACTTCTAAACCATCGAAGAAATGGATCCACTCTGCTGCTTCTGAGCTCCACCTCTAGGACACTGCTTAGCCAGATGACCTTTCTACTAGCACACTGAACATGTTTGAGCTGAGCCATTGCCTTCTGGTTTCCCTTTACCCTGCTTCTTCCAATTTGGGTTGAATTCCCTTTTTGTTCTAATTGGAAGAATTTCCACTCGATGCTGACACAGATGCCAAAGACTTCTAATCCATTAGCTCCTTGTACTCAAAGCCATATCCAACAATTCCATAAATGAGCCTTCGAGATGAAACTCGAGCCTCATACCAAGCAATAACATCTCGTACTTCTAAAGGGGCATCGATAAGACTAGGTCCGTAGCGATACAACTCGTTGAACTTAGTCTCAAACTCCAATATAGACAAACTCCCTTGCTTGAGATCCAGAAAATTCCTATACAACCGAGTCTTCCCTGCGGTAGGTATAAATTGTTCCTCAAATACTTCCTTAAGCTTGCTCCAAGAGAAAACATCTTTAGAAACATTCATTGTAACTGCATCCCACCATGCAGTTGCTCCTTCCTGAAGTTGCCAAGATGCCATCACTCGCTTTTGCTTATCCGATAGATCCAAACTCTTGAAAATCCGCTCGCACGAGCGCAATCAAGCTTGCACTTCATTGATGGACTCTGTACCTTACAAGGCTATCCTCCAAGATTGGTGAAATCCTTGCACAATGTTGCAAATCTTACTCGAGGCAATATTGGGTTTACAGCCTCGGCAGATACTCTTCCACCCTCACTATTCGGGCCTCTTGCATTTGTGGTAGTCGTGCTACACATACCACTGCCCTTCTACCTCTAGAACTCATGTTGGCCACCCGAATAGGTAACCCAACAAAGCAGATCGGTATATACATATATACATATAATATATATATATACACACACACAAGTACGTTCTCTCAAGATAGATATCACTCCATAGCCTAGGTATTATCTCAACCTAGAGCTCTGATACCTACTGTGGCGACCCGCCATTCATTCCACAGAAAGACGCATCATCATTAGGAAAGAAGTAGGTAGAAAAGAGAATAGATAGAAAAGAAAGAAATAAACAATATCAAAATCTCACAGCAGAACGAATAAAATATATTACATCACATAAGTTATTACATAATAGACATCATCAGAGTCATACAAATTATACATCATAGTATTAAACAGTCGTGAAGACCTGTCTATCATACATCTCAAAACATCAAACAACACACTAGCACATTGAACCACAATACCTATAGAAGCTGAAGCCTCCTGCTCCAAGTCTCCTCCAAGATTCCTCAAAGCTAACCTGAATCCTTTGGCTACTCATAAAAATTTGAGTACCCAAGAGTTTAAGAAAAACAGAAAATAAACTCTGGGTCAGACATGAGTCTGGTGTGAGTAAACGGGTTAAAGTTGTTTTAACTTTGAAAATCATTTGAAAACAAAAGTATCTCGTAAGACACTCCGCAAATAAACACGGACAAGTTTTTCCCTTACAATAACCAAAACCTTTGATCGGAAATCCGGTTATATTTAATAGTGACTAGGGTTTTCTAATAAATATGCACATAGACGAAATTGTTACATTCATTAAATTCCAGCATACATAGGTATACAAACTAGAGGGCACGTATTAGAGATTGGATTCCATACAATGGCAGGGCTATTGGGGTACCGCTCGCCATAGTACCCGGCCTAGGTCAAAGTGCCAAGGATCCACTCAGATCCCCTGCAACACAAGGCCGGAACTATCCCTTACTAGATAATCCCGAATAAGAGAACCCCGCAGTTAGCGTGACCAACAGCCCCCTTAAGCCGAAAAAGGGACCTCTAGATAGGGGAAAATCTCATCCTACTTGGGTGCTACCTACTTAGCCTTGCTGCACCTCTCCTGTTTTAGCCATTCTCGGTTGAGGAGGCTTGAGGATATGATTACCTTTTTAGAACACATATCTTGGAAGGCTCACCGTCCTCCAATGACGATGGTCTGATAGCATTCATCCATACAAGTTTGTTCCAGTTTCGAATGAAACAGAAGGCACTATCTTCGCTACACTCAATTTGGAATCACCCTCCGAGTTAATGACAAATAGCCCTTGCACTCTGAATCTTCATCTTGGAACCGAAGGCACTATCTCCATTACACTCGTTTTGGAATCATCCACAGAGTTAACGACAAATAGCCCTTGCACTCTAAGTCTGCATCTCGATCTTCACTTGCGATTTCATGACCTATCATTTAATTTAGATCGATGTAGTTTTCGGATATCCAATTTGGAATCAAATCCCGGTCTCATCGAAATCCAAAATGTAATCTTAAAGTCCAAGTTACTTAAGTTTAAACAATTCAATTTATATTGAGAATAAAAATATTTACACAGTAATTCATCCCAGATAGATAACATACATTATCACAGTTCATCCAAAGCATCTCATATCACATAGCATCACAAATCACATATCAGAGATAACAAATAATCCAAGTTATTCAATATAACTTAATTATCCAAAAGCAAGATTAATTAGTTTGAATAATTCCTAATTAATTTAATTTATTCTCCAAATAAATTAAATTAATTACTTTATTACTTTTAAAATCCTGCTTAATTATCCTTAATTTATTATAAACCATTTATTATTACTTTAATTAATTAATGAAATTAATTAATCATCTCTTAATCATTCACATTAGGTAATCTTTAATTACCTCCATTAATTGATTATACTATAATTAATTGCACTAATTAATGATCCTTAATTAATTGTCCTATAATCACTTACATTAATTAATCATCTTTTAATTAATCATATTCATTAATTATCCTTAAATTACTCATATTAATAAACTAACCCATTAATTAATTACATTAATTAATTAGTCCTTTAATTAATTACATTAAGTAATCAATCCTTTAATTACTTTTATTAACCAATTAACTATCCTTTAATTAATTAACCTTTAATTACTTATATTAATTAATTAAGTAATTAACTATCCTTAATTACTTACATTAAGTAATTACTCTTTATTAATTACACTAAGTAATTGTACTTTATTAATTTCATTAAGTAATTATACTTAATTAATTATGTAATTAACCTTAATTAATTTCATTAAGTGATTACCCTTAATTAATTAAACTAATTAGAGATCCTTTAATTAATCAAGACCTTATTAATTAAAGATGAACCCTTTATCTTAATTTATTACTTAATTAAATCATTTACATCTTATTAAAATTAAATAATTGAAATTAATTTATACAAAAATCATTTGAGAACTCTTAATTAATTAAAGTTTAATACACTTCCTTAATCACTTCTTAATTACACCATTTTATTACATTTGAAACACTTAGGAATTTCAAAAACCAACACAATTTCAAAACATTTAACCTTAAAATTAAACCTATGTTTAAAATTTTACTTTGGAACTTGGTAATATTTCTTTTGAAAACTTATTTATTTTAATAGAATTTTAAAACTTGTTCACTTTAGTATACTTTAAAACTTGGTTTAATAAATTACCTTTAAAACCTAGTTAATATATATACTGAAAACTTGATTAACAAATTTTACCATTGCTTTTAAACCCGATCAAGTTTTCTTTTTTAAAAAAAAAACTGTCTTTAGCTTCTTATAAAACTTGTACATTTTATTTTTTTAAAACAAGTTAACCTTCAAAAGAAAAACCCGAGCCTACTATTAGAATCCCTGAGCTAAACCCCGAGCAATCTCTTCCGCTACACTCCTTCGAGACAACATGCAAACATCTTCGAGATCGACCCGAGCTACTTCCTTCTTCTCCAATCACAACAACATCACCAAGGTACAACGTGCACACATGCACGTCGATCTGCTCGGTTTCGAGCAACGCTGCGATGACTCGCAAGTTGATGATCACCTCCACAATCGACCCGACCATCCAGCAGCCTCGTTTCGACTGGAAAACCCGAATCGAGCATCACCTAGAAATCAAACCTGATCGACAAATCACCTCGCCGACGACGATCTCGATCACCGAAAATTGCACCGATCCACCCAGAGCTGCACCACGGCACGACGCATCGATCCCCCCTGTCTGATCGACTTCGGTGCACCCTCGACCATGAAAATGCCTCGACTGCACCATCGACAAAAATAGACTATCGAACCCTAGTTCGACCTCGCCCGGCCACCACGACGCTCTAAAAATCCAACGATTATTTTTCCCTCTATCCCCATTCTTCAATCTACCTCCCAACCCAAGCACGATGAACGCTCGTCGATGATCATCGGAATTCGACGAAAAAGCATAAATCGATCAACTCAGAAATTCTCAACAATTATAAACTTAAAAATCAAGATTTTAATATTGAATTTCATCAATATCCAATACAATTCTATTTCTGTAAACAAAACTTAATATTAAGAACATAGAGTTTCAGATTTGAAAAGATTCTACTGTAATTTCTTAGTTTTAGAATATTTACTAAATATTTTCATTTGTAACTATTTTTGAAAATGAAATTACAATGTTATAAAGATTTTCTTTTTAGAGATCATAGCTTGAATTTGTCTGGATAGGAAGATATGAATTTTTATATGTTGTTCTTGAGTCTATGATCACAACAGAGGCCAGTATATATATACACACAGATATGCATACAATATATAGAATAATTCATACTATATTCAAGTTGAAAACATCCATGCAAACCATATCTACAACATTATTACACAGATTTATCACATGCATCAAGCAATACAAGATTTTTAGCTTTGAAAAGTTTTTATTTACTCACCAGATTTTTTACAAACAGAGAAAAACCTTTAATTTTTGACCTGGAACCATTCTGTTTTGATTTGAAACTGAAGTTGATTTTGAAATGATCTGAAGCTTGAATCTTACTTGTGTTGAAATTGAAATATTTGCTTGATCTTTGAATTTACTATGCTTTCTTAGGATAAAAAGAAGCTGTTGTTGTTATTGTTTTGATTTTTTATTTTATTTTGGTTTTTACTTTTTAGAAAGAAAGATGAAGAGAAAAAGGATTTGAGAAAGTTTGAACTGAAAAAAATAGCCAAGTTTCTCCCAAAACCCCTATTTATAAATATTTCAACATAAAAGAAAAAACATTGCTACTTGTATAATTGCATATTACTAAGTTTATCCATGTTTAATGCATGAATTCATTATTTTACAAATGTTTAATCTCTTTATTTATTAATTACTTATGTTTTAATATATTTATGTAAATTATCTATTATGTTCTTATATTAATATATGTTTTATGTTTCAAATAGATATATATATATATATATATAAACTAATTTAGTTCATGAATAATTAAAAAGAAAGTATATAAACCTTTTTATTAAATCTCATTTTAAATTTTAAAATAAAATTTACTAAATCTTTATAACAAATCCTATTAAGTTAAAATACTTTTAATAAATAAATATACACACACACACACACAATCTTAAGTGTTTGAAAAATATAAAATTTAACTTTAAATAACTTTTGAAAATATTTATATTAAATTCAAACTAAAACTTCCTATTCACAATGTATATGCATATATATACACATTATAATAGAAAACATTTTATTAGCTTTGAAAAGATAAATTTTGCCAAATTAGATATTTAGATTATTAAACCAATATTGCCAAATTTAAATTTTTATTCCAGGAGATTATCAAATTATTATTGCCAATTAAAATTATTATAAATGAAGATTATCAAATTTCTATTGCCAAAATTCCGGATCATCACAGAATTCCTCAAATGATATGTAAGGTAACTGTATTAAAATGTTTAATGCAGAAATGTAAGATTTATTCCTTATGCATTGGCAATAGGAATTATCGTACCTGTTATATTGTCTACGATATAGTGATTTGTTTATGTATTTGATAACTAATGCAAATATAAAATCCAAATTGAAATTACTAAATGGTAGTTTGAAGTGTTCTCACGTATTTGCAAAATACTAGAGAATTGTCTCTTTATAAAGGAGTGTTCAGACTCAAACTTCATAAGTGATATTGAGTATAATATGTCAATAATGAATTTAAGTTACTAATATTAAATTGGAAATGCTTCAAATGAAAGACTGTGGCCAATTCAACGAAATAGGCTAAGTACATAACCTTGAATAGTGTTGCAGTAAAGGAAATGTACATAAATGTAGCCGCATAAATTTATAACTGAGCTGGGTGTGATTTCAAATATTGAGAATCCTATAACAATGTTATACGATAAAGATGTTACGATATAATTCATAATAGAACTTAGAGCTCACTAAGTTAAGAGATATATATCGAATTGTTCCATATAATAAAGATATTTTACCAACGTCAAGGAGAGAGTTGATTGATAGAGTAGATAATTGAAACATAATAGCATACCCATTCACTCTGAGGGACTGATCCAATTGGTTCTAAGAAAACCGACTGGAGAAATTGGAATAGGATTCTATGATTGACCCAAGTGCAAGTTGGAGATTAATAGAGTTAGGGGTATGCCTAAGGGGTAATTATGTAATTTTTTACATATATCTTACTCGATAACCAATCTTGTTCAAAATAAAAGGTGTTTTCTTTCTTTTATATACTTGATATAACATGTTATATTAATTAATTAATTAATTTAAAAGTATATTCAATGGAAAATTCATAAATGGTATGTTTTGTTATAATACTACAATGTATTGTAACCATGAGTAATTTATCATAATGAAAATAAATATTCCTAGTCAAGATGTATAGAGACCGAATATCTATACATCCACTAAGACTAGAAAAATAACGCTCTCCAAATATTGGGCAGTGTATTACTCATGGTTGTCGGGGCCATCAAGGGATTACGTACTGATAGTTATTGGATAATTATGGAATGACTCACTTGATAGTTTGTTGTTAGTTAATATACTAAAGTCAAACAAAATATATCAATGTGACTAATGTTCATAGTTCTCTCGACTTTATAATATTGTCAATCTTAAATATGAAAGCTATGCTTCGATTATAGTCAAATCATGGCATGGTGTCCATCAAGTGACTAGATTTGGGTCGACCGGAAGTCTGTGAAGTGAAGTACTATTCAAGAGAGGATTCTTCTCTTTAATTACATGTAATTAGTATCACGGTCAACTCAAAGTCAAAGTCTTTGACCAGAGCATTTTGGTTAGTAATAATTATTACTATTAAACCAATTACTTTGTGTTTGTACTATAAAGTTGAATATGAATGACACTGGAATTTTGACTATTAACAAATTCCATAAGTTTAAAGTTTATTGTTTTGATTAAGAGAATTGGTGTAAAATAAAAGTCACAAACGGGGTAACTCTTAATAAAGTAAAATTGGATTTTACGGAAAACAAATAAGCGGTAAATTTGACCGATATGTCACACCATCTGCTAGGTAACATGTGAATGTTCATATACGAATAGTCTGATATTAATCGTTGACCAAATTTATACCAAATGACTCACATTACCGAAATGATGAATTCTCCTTTGACCAAACAATTTAAAATAATTTATAATTGTTCTAAATTAAATAAATTATCTAAATTAATTAATAGTTACGAAATATTAGTTAGAAAATTTGATTTTTATTTGATGAATAATTATTATTAAATATATTTATTTATAATAGTTATAAATATTTCAGTCGATGTACAATATCGATAAGCATTAAATTGAATTTAATTGCAAAATATTTATTCGGACGTTAAATGGGTTTGTAGCCATGACAGGGGCTAATTATTTTGGCTGCAATATTGGGTGATAGGTGGCCAGAAATGGGTTAGAGGGGCTTGATAATAGATGGCTAAGATTAAAGGAGAATGAGTAAAAAGATGATATCCTAAATTCTCCCCTTTCCTTTTCTACTTAAGCATCTCTTCCTACATTTGATATGGATCTTTTGAGGCCTCCACACCAATTCATTGCTATTTGAAATTCCTCTCTCTCCCGATCTTTCTCAAGTTCAAATCAAATCATTTCAACTGCTATACGATAGCTAGTGATCAAAGGCTAAAGGACTAACGCTCTTTTAGATTGGAAATTGTCACAAGGGGTATGTATCACCATTTCAAGGTGTACTTCAAGGTATTGGACGTGAGGTACATTTTGTGATCAACATACCATTATTAATTCTCAAAAATAATGTTCTATTATGTATATATATATATATATATGTTGTTAGTTAGACGACGATTCTGATATACAAATAATATTGTCAAAAAATTGTTTAGGTTATATGTATGTATATATTTAAAAAAGAAAAAAAAATATGCTCTTACCTATAATATCGCAGCTTGGAAATAAAAATAATTTTTTGTTTATTTCATTATATGTATATTATAAATACATGCATATATATATATATATATATATATGTATACAGCCAATAATATAATTACTTCATCATACTTTATATAAACATGTTATATAAGTTTTATATATCATAACATAAATTAAATAAAACTTATTAATTTATAAGTTTAGATAAAATAAAAGATTTTATATAAATAAAATTTAGAAATGTTTTAAATAAAGTATACTTCATAGGGTCAATAAAGATCCAATAGGATAAAAAAAATTGAAATTTACCCATAACTTCCGCTGTAGGCTGGCCCAGTTTGAATAATAAAAACTCCCAATACTACACGTCTTAAATTTCAAGGGTATGGTAGAGAATATTACAATGGATTAGTTGCTTTATTATCTACATATTATTTGATATTTCCTTTTTATGTAAACATTGCCCATTAGTAATACAACGATAAGATATACTATGTATTAATGTTTCATTAACAAAATCAGCTTAATAAAGATTAAGATGTACTCTCTAAATTATGCTTGTTCTCTACTTACCTATCCTTTTCTTCTTTTTGTTTATTTCATGTTGGAAAATTATATTTAAACATAAGGATTTGTTTCATCTCCTAGTTTCTAAAATATTCTCGGAAAAATCATCTTTATGGGATTTATATACCTATCTACCTTCTTTCTCTCTTCCTTATCATATTCCAACTAAAATATCATAACCATTAAATCTTTTTTTCATATTCTAGCTAAAATCTCAATTATTTTGATTGAACTGATGGATCTTGACATTGATAACATGAATCAGAACCTGCAAACTACGAATTTAACCTTTTATTTGGAATTTTTTAAGTTTGTAATTGCTTAGCTCGTAGAAGATAGGATGAGAGATTAATAGTATAATCATGCAATAACAATATGTGGTTTTTGCACTCACCATGTAGGGTCAATGCGATGATAGCTTTGTTATCTCGCACTATCACTATAAGGTAGACTATATATCCACGTATACTGACTACATGGTTGGACAAACAATCACTCACACCCTCTACCTTGGCAGTAATGTAATTTGGTTTTGAATTTGTATTAATTTGATGGATGGTTGAGTGATTTGGTGGAGTGCTTTTTGAAAGGATGAATTCTTTTACCGAGCATTCTTAACTAGGTAAGGGTATATGTAGAAAAAAAGAACAATATGATGGGTAAATCGGCAAAGATAGGCATATAATTTTTTACTATTTTTAGGGAAAGAGGAGTGGGTTACATCTAGTTTATACGTTTATATAGAATTAGCCATTTTTGTTTTATTCAACTATTCTAACATGATATTATACTTTATTTCTACTACAATGCATTTACGACCTTAAATTTTTTTATATCTATGATAAGCTTGTTTAGTTATAATTAATTCTGCTTAATCGAGTGTGACCAAACTTTTTTCTTCCATTGTGATGTGTATTTGTCAAGTTGTTTTATTTTATTAGATTGATATTGTTAGGTGTGGCTCACATTGTATTAGAGTGGGTGCGTAGATTGGAATATGATAAGTCCCATATCGTAAGATATTCTAAAAGAGATGAGCATATATATGAGACTGGTAGCATGTAACAATAAGGAATTCTTTTTGTTACAAATAAATGTTGCCATGAAAATACTTGTTCTCTAGGGAGATGTAGGGATATCCAATCATGACATTGGTATCAAAAGAGCTTCGTTTAGTGGTCTTGCCTCTTTTACACTAAATGAAGTGTGCGCACAGTGGAAGATGCGGGGGGTGCCAAAAATTTCAACATGGTAACAGAGTCGATGGTTCAAGGGGACCAATATGATGCAGCATTGACCTAAGTATGCTCCAGTATGTGGTTTGAGCATGGTATTCTCATTAAGGT
Organism: Allium cepa; assembly: GCA_030765085.1. Taxonomy (NCBI): domain Eukaryota; kingdom Viridiplantae; phylum Streptophyta; class Magnoliopsida; order Asparagales; family Amaryllidaceae; genus Allium; species Allium cepa. The sequence goes on from CM060939.1 coordinate 564,806,186, forward strand.
AAAGTTATAAGTTAGAGTGTGGCCTACACCAACCGTGGAAAAGTGAACTCTTTGTAAAAAGCTTAGCCCAACTGCTGAGAGGTGGTAGCGACCTAAACTAAACCGCTGGAGGTGTTAGCCACCTTATCCAAGTATTTGAGGACTCTGTATAACTTCAAGTTTAATTGAGAAAATGCTCGTATTTTTTGAACAAAATCTACTGCTTTGACACCAATCTACCGTTCAAAAATCTAATTAATTTGCACAAACTCCAAAACTACAACGGAATACTAAAGCACAGAAGCGTCCAAAAGAAGGATTTAGCTAGTCGATTAATTATCAACCATCAATTCAATAAAAAATAATCACCAAACGAAGAAAAACGGAAGAGTAGAGAACACAATAATTTAAGGTGGTTCGGCTAGATTGCCTATGTCCATGGACCCAACAACTATTCTTTATTTTACTGAAGAAAGAGAATACAAGAGGGAGATTACAAAATTATAGGTAGTAAAAGTGTAGAGACTAACCTATAATCACAAATTGAATAATCGATTTTTCCAAAGACTTGTTTGCGCTCAAACCTCTAATTTGATTTGACTACAGAAACTAGGGTTTACCGAAGAAGAGGATAATGGTGGATGCACTCATACATATACACATGAAGATAAACTTCCTTCATTTAAATAGGCTCAAGAATGAAGTATTACTTGAAGATTAAGAAAATTAATTGCCCAATTGTCTTGAAACCTTCCCGGATATCCATGATTTGAATTTTGTGCGAATGGATAATGATGATCTTGATTTCCATAATTTAGCTCAATTAATTGAATCTTCGTATATAAACTTTTCTATCTCCATATAACAAATTTTTTGACTAATTAGTTGATTAGCTAGTTAATTAGTTTCCTTTCTTCAAAATCAATCACACATAACTTTCTTCCTTTTCTTTCCACTTATAACATAATTGATTGATAAGATCAATTAGCTAAATTATTTTCTTTTTTAGCAAATATTTGAATCACCTAAATTTAACACTCCACCTTGATTGAAATATAACAATCTCTCTTCATCATCACATCTCAATATATTATTAGGTCTATGCCACACAACGTTGTACTCAAGATGAACAAGTTTGGTCATTGTTGCCCAAACAGAACTTCAAAATCTTTCCCAAGCATAAGAAAGATAGTATGCACATCGACAATTAAAATGCATACGATAAAATACCAAAATTCTTCAACAAATTCGATATTAGAGATGAACATGTAGATACTAAGCTTCAAGAGACCAATGGATATTTAACAGCGCGCTTTACCTTCATCATTCCACATTGAGTAAGGACGTACTCAACCTTATCTACTCCAACCTCCTCCATAAGAATTTTTCTAGACTTTTCTACCAACAAGCTACGTAACATTCAAAGCATAAGATAAAGAATCATCGCTACAAATATGCTTACAATTAGGGCCAATTGAACTAAAAGGCCTTTCCTGCAACTGAGCTCCACTAAGAGTCTGAACCTCTGTAATTTTTTCATCAACCATGGTATCATCGGAAATATAAATATCTCCACGAATATGGAAATAATCCGACGACCCTAAATGTGTTTGGCAATTTTCTATCCTTCCAATGTCACCACATAATAAAGGCTCCACCTTTAACAATGACCTCTCATCAAATATCGCATGCCTACTAGTCATAATTCTCCTAGTTGTTTTGCACCACAACCTATACCTTTTCACTCCTTATCTATGGCCAAAGAAAATGTGCTTGCTTTCCCTAAGCTTCAACTTATCATGTCTCTCGGCTTTTGAATAAGCTGAACAACCGAACACTTTAAGGAGTGAAAAGGTATAGGTTGTGGTATACAAATGTGCTTGCTTTCCCTTTCCATACCTTTGTACCACAACCTATACCTTTTAACGCCAGAGAGAGAAGGAGATATGCTTTCCCTAAGCTAATTAATTGATTTAGCTTATATCTGGCGTCATATGACAAGAAGCTCCAGAATTAGTCACCTAACTTGTACTCTCTGAAGGTGAAATACTAGCTAAAATATTGATGTGTCATTGTCGCTTCTATCTGCATTTGATCTAACTGTCACCGTAACTGAAGCTTTCTCCTTCTTCTCTCTCCTCTTTTTAAGTTCTGGACAACCTCGTATGCAATGCCCCTTCTTCTTACAATAATAGCAAGCACCCCTTACAGGGCCCTTGAAGTGGAACCTACGCATATCTCTTTTATCTTCAAGGTGCTTCTGGCTTTTATCTCTTCCTTTTACCATAATTTTTCATACCATTACTAAAAGAATTTTTCATTGATAACTAATCTAGAACAAGACACCTAGCTCTGATACCAATCTGTTGAGCACAATCTACTGCTCTAATACCAATCTATTGTGCAAAATTTTAATTGGTTTGCACTAACTCCAAAACTACAGCAGAATATTAAAGCGTAGAAGCAGCCAAAAGAAGGATCTAGCTTCTGATTAATTATCAACCATCAATTAAATGAAAAATAATCGTCAAAAAAAGAAAAATGGAAGAGTAGTGCATAGAAAGACTAAACATGGTTCGGCTACATTTCCTACGTGCGTGGACCCAACAACTATTCTTTGTTTTTCTGAATGATACAAGAGAGAGATTACAAAATTATAGGTAGTAAAGTATAGGAACTAACATATAATTACAAATTGAACAAACAATTTTTCTAAAGACTTGTGTTGGGGTGTTTCCACCGAGCCATTACAAGGAGGGTACCACCGAACCAAACCTCTCCACTTCACTGCCGAACCAAAGCATCTCCAACACCTACCGGACCAAAGTCCCCTCTCCTCCATCACCGAACCAAACCCCAATCGACCACCACCGAATCAACCACCACCGGACCAAGCTACGTCCCCATCACCGAACCAACACATCTTCAACATACCACCGGACCAGCATACTACCAAATCAGAGTACAGAAGGTGATACCGGACCAACATGCAATCAAACCAGAACCATCGCCGGACCAAGGGATACCGTACCAACTTTGCCAGGCCAGATTGCATCAGCCCAGGCCCACCAGCAGCTATATACATCCAAGACCCCTACCCCCAGCCTCACTCTATAAATAGAGGGGCAGGGGTACAACAATGACAAACAAGTTTGAGAGCTCAAGCACGGAAAGAACTTTCAAATAACTTTCAGATACTTGTAATCAAAGCTTTGTACTTGTAATCTGAACAGAAAAGGAGAATAACATATAAAGTGGACGTAGGCACATTCTGGCCGAACCACTATAAATCTGTGTGTCTTTTACAGTTTAGTCCATCTATTTGATATATTTTGCATGAATCAACCAAATCATTAAGAACAACATATAATCAACAAAATCATACGACTTGGAGGTGTTTGCCCATTTTTTGTGCAAACATTTTTGGTGCTTTCACTGAGAGCTAAACTCAAGACCTTCCGCTTAACCCTTTTCCTATCAGCATCGTTCATTACTTGGAAAACTGCCTCCTGGACGGAAGAAAGATGCTAACAAAGGAAAGAACATCGCAACTAGCAGTATCCCAGATCCAGTGATCAGAGATCAAGACAATCGTCTGGTTCCAACAGCAAATGGAAACCAGGCAAATCCGACAGCCACTGCTATGGAACAACCAATTACAAGGGCGGATCTGGACAGGGTTGTGGCTGAAGTAACTAACCGCTTCGCATCTCAACAAGAAGCCTAGGTGGATCAACTCATGTCACGCTTAAGGGATGCTGAAGAATCCAACCGCAACACTGAATCATGGGGTGAGTCCCGGTCTGGAGGATCTGGGAGACGACAAAGGTCTTTCTTCTTCGAAGAGGCTAACAACAGAAACAGCTATGGTAGGAGCCGAGCCCGGACTCAGACCGAATTCCGACCCGATGAAACACTTGGAACCGAACCCAACATGGAAGGTACCAGGCAGGGGTCGGATGTAGCTGAGCCTGCCATGCTACCTAACCATGGAAACACCAATGGACGGGGCCGAGCTGGAGTCCAGCCCGAAGTTGGACCTGAGGAAGTACTGAGGGCAGAACTCAGCAGGGGAAGATCAAGGCAAGGGCCAACTGTGGCTGACCCCAGCATGCCCCCGGTAGACCAGAGGCAGCCATTGGAGAATGTTAGGAGTGCTAGACGATACCATCCCTACAGGTCATCTGGACGGAATCAATCCCGCAGGGAAGAACCAAACTCATTTCTATCCGCTCCAAGTTCTGATGAAAGGATGGCGCGATTGTTCAGAGAGTGCGTCCAACGGGACCAAAGGGATCGGGGGATAGGCGCTAGGGTAACCAGCCCCTTCACTTGCAATATCGAAACTGCCATCACCCCCCGGGAATGGAAAATGCCAACAATGGAACCTTACAAGGGAACCTCTGACCCCGTTATACACTTGCAGAGATACACACAGCATATGCTCATGAGCGGAGCAACAGAGGGAGTGTTGTGTAAATGCTTCCCACTATTCTTGGCAGATCTAGCTACCTCCTGGTTCTGCCATCTACCCCAAGGGTCCATCAACTCATGGGAAATGTTGAAAGAAAAGTTCATCAGCCAGTTTCGCATTCATGTGGAACAACCCAAGGACGCTTATTTCCTATCTAATATCAAACAGAAACCCGGAGAGACAGTGCAACAATATCTAACCCGATTCAATGCCGCAGCGGCCATAGTCCAAGATGCCGACGAGAAACTTATCCTAATGGCCCTCTGCAGTGGTGTGCATCCGGATACTAAATTTGATAGAAGATTAACGAAAGAAAAGCCAGCTACCTTACCCGATTTCTTCCATAAAGCCGGTAAAATATATGAGACTTGAAGACGCTGCCATTGAAAGGCAGACAGAGCAACAAACCAAGGCAGCTTATGGCAACACACCCGCAGTAGCAAATGACGTTCGAAGAAATGACTCCAGAGATAGTGCTGGGGGCAAGAAGGGAGAAAAGCGTTTATATAGGCCAGGACTGAGATTTGACTTTTACACTCCTTTAAATGAAACAATCGAAAACAACTTCTTGGCCACCCAAGATGAAGTTAGATACAAGCACCCCCCGCACAAGAAGGAATCAAATAATGCAATTAAGTCTGGAAAGTTCTGCCGCTTCCACGAATCTCATGGGTATGACACCAATGAATGCCGTCATCTCCAGGACTTGATTGAAGAACACATCAGAAGGAAGAGACTGGAGTGCTATGTGAAAGGTCGGAATAGGACTTCAACTCCTGCCAATGAGAGCCTAGGGCTACCCCTCCCGGAAGTAGGCGGAGGAAATTGCAACACCAGCGGCTCCAGTCAAGATAAGATAGTGGTCCTTACCATATCAGGAGGACCACACATCGTCAACGGAAGCTGGACAGAGATGGAAAGATACGGTAAGTCACTTAGAAATAACGAAGGCTACGTTAATTCTGTTATAGAAGAATGCCACCCGAAACGGAAAGAGAATAATTACATCACATTCAGTAGGCATGATCTAGAGGGAAGGCAGTACCCTCACATGGATCCTATGGTCATCTCTGCCTGGTTCGGTCCATCCAAAGTTTTCCGAATTCTAGTAGACACTGGAAGCTCAGTAAATATCCTATTCAAGCATGCTTTCGACAAAATGAAGCTGTCAATGAAGGATGTGTCTCCCTGCAGCAAACCGCTACATGATTTCACTGGAGATGCGAAGATGCCCCTCGAGCAACTGGACCTCTTTGTCGAAATAGGAAGTCATCCCCGCTCCGTTGTGCAAAAACAAACATTTGTGCTAATAGAGAACCACTCGGCCTACAACGCCTTTTTGGGAAAACCAACCTTGTCTGACTTCCAAATTGTCCTAGCCCCGTGGTGCCTGAAGATAAAATTTCCAACAGATAACGGACTAGGAGAAATAGAGGGAGATCAAGACGCTGCTCGAGATTTCTATGTAACTGAACTTCGCAATAACCGCAGGAAGGATAAAGGGAAGGATGCAGAGACTTCTCTCTGCAAGAAAAACTTGGAAGCATAGCAATTAAAGAAAGCCCCTCCTCTTCGATATACCAGTGATCCTTTCAACGAATTAGACCCTAGGGACAAGGAGGAGGAGACCGCCACCGAGCCTGCAGAGGCTATGGAATTTGTATCTATAGACAAACACGACCCAAGTAGACTGCTGAGAGTCAGGTCTCAGTTAAGAGCGGAATTGAAGGATCAATTCGTCGATTTTCTTCACCACAATTTGGATGTATTTGCATGGACGCACGCTAACATGACTGGAATCTCCCCAGACGTAGCATGCCACGTACTGAACATCGATCCCACCAAGGTGCCAGTAAAGCAGAAAAAGAGAAGCATGGGGGCAGAACGATCAGCAGCCATCAAGGAAGAAGTAAAGAACCTACTTGCCAATAACTTCATACGAGAAGCCATCTACCCAGAATGGATCACCAACCCGGTACTGGTAAAGAAGGCTAATGGGAAGTGCGAACATGCGTCGACTTCTCCAACTTAAATGACACTTGCCTGAAGGACTGCTTCCCACTCCCCCAAATCGATCAACTCGTGTACAGCACAGCTGGACACGAACTCTTATCCTTTATGGATGCATACTCAGGATATAACCAGATCCCTATGCACGCCCCCGATCAAGACCACACTAGTTTCACCACTGACCGGGGATTGTACTGCTACAGAGTAATGCCTTTTGGACTTAAAAACGCCGGAGCTACTTATCAACGCTTCGTCAACAAGATGTTTGCGGAACTAATAGGACGAACTATGGAAGTTTATGTTGATGACATGCTGCTAAAATCGAGGAAAGCCAACGATCATATAAACCACCTGAACAAGATGTTTCAAGTACTTCGCCAATATGGAATGAAGCTGAATCCTCTAAAGTGCTCCTTCGGAGTATCGTCGGGAAAGTTCTTGGGATTCATCGTCCATGCCAGGGGGATTGAAGCAAACACCGAACAAGTCTGGGCTTTGCAAGATATCAAGATACCATCCACTCGAAGAGAGATGCAAAGCCTAAACGGGAAAGTGGCCGCCCTAAGCAGGTTCATCTCTAAAGCAACCGACAAATGCATCCCTTTCTTTGAAGCTCTAAAGAAAGACAAAGGAAAGTTCGAATGGACCGATGAATGCTCGACAGCCTTCCTTAACCTAATCGAACACTTTCAGAGACCACTAGTACTCTCAACTCCAAATAAAGGCGAAGAACTATACCTATACCTTGCCGTATCGTTCCATGCTTTAAGCGCCGCTTTGGTGAGAGAAGACAACCGCGCACAGCGGCCCGTATACTTTGTAAGCAAGAGATTTACAGGGGCAGAAGCCAGATACGCTAAACTTGAGAAGCTAGCATACTGTTTTCTAATCACGTCACGGAAACTGTGACACTATTTCCAATCTCATTCCATCAGAGTTTTAACCGATCAACCGCTAAGGCAGCTACTCCATCGCCCCGACACTTCTGAGTGACTACTTAAATGGTGCATTGAAGTGAATCAATATGATATCACCTACCATCCTCGCACCGCCATCAAGGGACAAGCCATGGCCGATTTCATTGCCGAATTCACTACCAGCGAAGGTAAAGATCGATCTGAAATTACAAAAGATATCAAGTGGAATCTCTTTGTAGATGGAGCATCAAACGAACAAGGCTCGGGGGCAGGTATTGTGATAATCACCACCAGGGGAAGGAAGCTGCACTATGCCCTAAGGTTGGAATTCGCTGCCACCAACAATGATGCAGAATATGAAGCAGTAATAGCAGGATTAGAACTTGCCCTAGAAATTGGAGTCGGTTCTTTATGTCTCCATAGTGATTCTCAACTTATTGTAAATCAAATACTAGGAGAATTCCAGACTCGAGGAGAACGACTCACATCATATCTAAAGAAAACCAAGCTGCTACTCGATCAATTGGACCACTATTTAGTCAGACACATTCCTCGAGAGGAGAACCGAGAGGCTGACGAGCTGGCAAAGCAAGCTAGCATGAAGAGCAGCGCCGTCTCCGGAACAGTAGCCATCTCAAAACAACTAGCCCCAAGTTTTGAACAAGAAAATCTGGTAGCTACAATCGAAGAAGAAACTTGAATGACTCCTATCCGGAGATACTTATAAGATGGCACACTGCCCGACGGGCGTGACGAAGTTAAGAAAATCTTGAGGAAAGCTTCCCGCTACACAATATAAGAAGGCATCCTCTATCGGTGCGGCTTCTCTAACCCCTTATTAAGGTGTGTCATTGGAAGGGAAACCAAGGAAGTCTTATTTAACATCCATCAAGGAAGTTGCGGAGATCACACTGGAGGGCAGAATCTAGCAAAGAAAATACTCCGATATGGGTATTACTGGCCCACTTTAAACAAAGACGCCTTAAACTTCGTCAAAAGATGTGACAGATGGCAGAAATTTGCTAAGATTCCTCGACTACCAACAAATGAGATTACTCAAATGACCAATCCTTGGCCCTTTGCGGTATGGGGAATTGACTTGATTGGCGAACTGTCGATGGGCCGAGGCGGAGCCAAATATGCTATTGTGGCAGTCGACTATTTCACCAAATGGGTGGAAGCGAAACCTTTAAATAAAATATCTTCGGCAAAAGTTATTAAATTCTTGATCAAAAATGTTCTATGCAGGTACGGGGTTCCGCTCAAAATCATATCGGAAATGGACTTCAGCTTGACAGCGAGGAGTTTGCCGACTGGTGCCGAGAGCACGGAATTCACAAAAGCTTCTCATCTGTGGCTTATCCCCAGGAAAATGGACAAGTCGAAGCTGTCAACAAAATTCTCAAAACTCTGATCAAGAAGAAGCTTGAAAAGTCAAAAGGCGCTTGGGTGGATGAACTTCCTACTGCACTTTGGGCCTACCGCACGTCTTTCAAGACATCAACAGGGCATACTCCTTTCACTTGGCATACGGATCGGAGGCCATGCTCCCAGTTGAAACTGTAGTGCCCTCCCACCGTAGGTTCCACTACAACCCAGAAGAGAATGAAGAACTCCTACACATGTCTTTGGACCTAATTGAAGAAAGAAGAAATGATGCAGCACTTAAAGTGGCAGCTCATAAGCAAAAAGTGGCAACACGATACAACTCCAAAGTCAAGCACCGCAGCTTACGAGAAGGAGATCTTGTCCTTAAACGGATCTTCCTGCTCCCCGAAGCGCTAGATCCAATCTGGGACGGACCCTGTGTAATTCATAAAGATCTCCACAACGGAGCTTATATTTTGTCAGCAGTGGACGGAGAGGTGTTCCAGAGAGCATGGAACATCCAACACCTTCGTCGATACTTTTCTTAACTTGTACTGCCCATATGAAGTGAATTAACAAAGAGAATCAGTGGACGTAGGCATTTTCGTGCCAAACCACTTTAAAAATCTTGTCTCTTTTTAACTTGTTACTTTATATCTTGGCTGCTTGTTAAGCTTTATCCATTTATGTTGAACAAAATCCTGTATAACGGCATTTCCATTCTGGACACTTCATGGCACAGCCTCACCTGGACAAGACCTAATAGGTACTATACGAATCTATGCCCTCGCCAATGAGACACTTTTGCTCCAGCATCCCTCTGCTGCGGGTTAACTCATTGCTCGCGACGGCCCTCAAAGCCAACTGTAATGAGCCGATTATAAACCACCGAGAAGGCCGACTATAGCCGAGGTAGCTCATTACGGCGTTCGGATCGTCGGCAACCGTGAACCGATTATAAGCCCCAACATAAGGTGTGGCCAGCCAGGGGCAGTTCATAGTTGACGATCGGAACCCGCGCTAGCCGGCCACGGTAAATCGAATAATACCCACGATTACGGGCCATAATGGCCCGGGTAGTTACTGTATGCGGTCTCGGCTCCGATGTGTCTTAAGTGCGGCTGTGGTAAAAAAGAAAACTCCCCACGGAGGCATAAGATGGGTGACAAATGTCTCCATGACCCACAGCTAGGGAAAGTGACTACACAACCCGTTTGCCACGAACTTAAGCACATCGAAGGCCATCCGTGATTGGAAGTTTTACTATTTCTTATGTTTCCATTTTATTTATAAAAACTTTCCTCCTATCCTCTATAACAATCATTAAAGTACATGACACAAAATAAGAGGCACTCGCTAATGGGAATAAGAACTCACGGCTGGATGGCCGGTCATTCAGCTGCATTCCATATTCGATTACACAAGGCATCCAAAGCTACCATCTACAGCGAAAACTTGAAGGGCGGTACTTTCCTCTCTTGTGCATAAATATGTAACTATAATTTCTGCGCACATCACACTGACATTGCAAGACACGAAATTATATTTTAAGCAAAAACTTAGCGTCAAACACAATTGAATCACTAACACATGCACAACTATATTTTATGAAACACATCAAAATAATGACAACATTCAAACACGGCAAAATCAGCTTATGTTATAAAGTCACATGCCAAAGATCAAGTGGTTCGCTACATAATTACAGCATGAAAATTACATTAATGTTTTAAGACTAACATAGACGGCAATGTCAAGTAAACTGAAAAGTGTCCAGATCAAGTTAAGGAGCCGACTGCATCGGGTCTTCGCCTCTACCCTGTTGGCCCTCCGGGGTCTACTTAACTGCCAGATCAGAGCTCCCAGCATGCTGATCAGAGGTAGTTGGCGCTTCAGAGGTCCCGCCTGTCCAATTCAGAAGAAGAATTCATTGAATAAACAATAAGCGACCAAGCTATGAAAAGGCTAAAAGGGAAAACTTACCAGCACTCGTTCCTTGATCATCATCTCCCAACTGCACACCCACCTCCTCGGAAGCGAGCAGCCGCATGCCCTCCTTCACTGCCACTTTCTCTTCCTTAGTAAACTGGGCCGTAACCACATCCATCCTGAAGGCCATACCACCCTCCTTATCCGCATCAGCCTTGGCCTCTTCCGGAGCCCGAAGATAAATCCTGGCCATGATCCAGGGATAGTCATCCATCCATGATAAGTTGCCCTGCTTCCAAGTACGGAAATACATGTCCTGGAGCATCTCATCCATCATCCCCTCGTTTTCTTCAAACTCCCTTGTCCGGACTTCAGAAGCCCACAACTTTGCAACGGCAGCATCCCTCTCCGATCGGTATCGCGAGCGGTCAGCCTGAAAGGATTTCCTCATCGCCTCCATCTCCTCCTTCAGTTTGGCTTGAGCAAGCTCCACGGCTTTAAGCTTCCCGGCCTTAACCAGTCGGGCGTGATGCCCCTTCAACTTCCTAGCCTCCTCAGCAACCCGATCGATATTTTCCTTGGCTTCATCCCCCATAGTTACAATCTGACTAGTAAGCAAATCAAGATCCAGGGATTGGCCTCATCAAGCACCCTGACCATAGGATTGCGAGGGAGAAGGTGCTCACCAGTAACCTCGTCAAAGGAAATATCATGAGAACTCGGGTCCAGATCTGGATGACCCGCAAATGGATTACGAGCCAAGCCGGGACGATCGATATGAGTAACGGTAGAATTGTCTGATGGATGCGGAGAGGGTATGAACTCAGTATCCTCCCCCGTGATATCATGAATAGGCTGGGTTGGAGGCTGAGGACCAGGTGAAGGTTCGAATAAGGAGCGCCTCCTCCTTTTCTTTTGAATATCCTGTTCAATAACTCCGAGAAGAGGACGACAGCCGACTACGTCCCCGGAATGATTGGTCGGAGGCTTTGGTTTAGCGGAAGCTTTGAGGAGTTTGAATTGTTCGAGGCGGTGCCGAATGTATGATGTCTTGGCCGCCTTACCCGTTCCTGGAATCAAAACCAAGTGTTACAAGCATGCATGGGACTATAATCCAAGAAACATGTGAAGTTAAAAGAGGAATCAAAAATTCACCTTGAACCGCCGGAGTTGCCTTAGCTGAAATGCTCTCAGAAGATGGACCGGCACCAGTCCCGGCCTTATCAGCTTTCTTTGACTTCTCCACCAAGGCCGATCCTTCCTTCGACCCCTCGAAAGCCTGGCAGAAAGCATCATCTGTCCACTCTTGGATCTCCCCCGCTTGCCCAGAAGACAAAACCCCGACACCATCACCGCTCTGTCCTTCGCCACCATCACCTTCTCCATCACCTCCGCTCTCCTCCTCGGCTCTTTCCTCCTCTACACTTTCCTCCTCCGGAACATCGGGACATGTGCTAGGGGGGTCCATCGGATTTCTTAAGCTTCTTCCCGCCGACGACTGGAGGTATTGAGAAGGGTTTCCTCTTACTGTTCTTTGTCCTGGCCCCTCCTTTGGCTTTGGAAGCCCTTTCCTCGGCTGTGTCTCTCTACTTAACCACAGACTGACGTGGTAGAATCAAGTTGTGCTATAGAAGAGTAGCATTCCTGATTAGATAAGAAGCTGACCGATCCCTTCTCGAAATGGCTTCTATCTCCGCAGCCATCTGAACCAGGCGATCGTTCTCCACAACCGCAAAGCCACATGTCGCTAGCAAGAAATAAAAATACATAATAAGAAGCATTGCAGTCAGAACGGAAATTATGAGTGAGATTCAACTTACAGCCAGAAGTGAAGCGGCGGATAGAAACAAAGTCATCCTTGACAAAAAACCATTCTTTCTTGAACATGCTGATCTTCGAATATAAGTCCAGGACCGACTTGAAGGACACGGTCGATTCCAAGCTGATGTATGGAGACCCCTTCTTGTAGCCTCTCAAGTTGTACAAATACCGGATCTCCCGGTTGGAAGGGGGATGACCGTATCTTCTCTGAAAAATGATGAATAGACTCACCAAGATAGCATAGGAATTGGGCTGAAGCTAGAAAGGGGCCACCTTCAAGTAGGTAATGAAGCTGACTATCCAAGCATTGATGGGGGGAATGGCCCCGCACATGCAATGGTACCTACTATAAGCAAAATATCCTTCAGGAGGGTTGTACGACATCACTCCTTCCCCCGGCAACAGCATACACGCACTATCAATCCCAAAAGAGCGAGAAATAACATCAAGCTGCTCCTCTTTGAGGGAGCTAGGAAAACAGTCAGGAGGAGAGTTCAAGAGCTTCCGAGGGCCATATCCATCCACTAGTGATCTCGGGGTGGGTCCCTGTCATCCCGGTCCTGGATGAACTAGGGGCACAACGGGGGACTCCCTTCTGTCCATAGATTTCTTTTTATCTGATCGAGTTTCCACTTTATGAGACATTTATCTGCAATACCGGAAAAACATATTGTTAGAACAAGAAGCATGGAAACATAAACAAACAAGTACATGTAGCCTGGAATCTCATTCGCAATTCAAAACATAAAAGACCGATCGTAGTTTGGGACTAAAAGCCCATTCGGCCTCGCACTTCTCAAACTCATCTGGTAGTTTAAGGCACGAAGGTGCATTCGGCACGCGAACCCCCGGGTTCATTCGGCAAGACAAGCATTTCAGTTCATTCGGCACACGAACCCCCGGGTTCATTCGGCAAGACAAGCATTTCAGTTCATTTGGCACTCGTTTCATTCCGTAGTCCAAAATATAAAAGCCATTCGGCGAAAGGAGGCTAAATCACCTGATTCGGCAGTCTAACGTGGTTCGGCAGTGAGTTCGATTTGGCAGAAGAGAATCTGATTCAGCTATCAAACTTGTTAGGGAATAACGAAGGTGTAACACCCCTACTTATAGGCAAACGCAGAATGACCGGACCGGATGGTTCGGCACATAGGACCGGATGAAAACACCCAATTTAGAACAAAGCGCGACATACGCAGGCATATGCCTTACTTTGTGGGGCAATTGTTGGGGGTGTTTCCACCGAGCCATTACAAGGAGGGTACCACCGAACTAAACCTCTCCACTTCACTGCCGAACCAAAGCATCTCCAACACCTACCGAACCAAAGTACCCTCTCCTCCATCACCGAACCAAACCCCAATTGACCACCACCAAATCAACCACCACCGGACCAAGCTACGCCCCCATCATCGAACCAACACATCTTCAACATACCACCGGACCAGCATATTACCGAACCAAAGTACAGAAAGTGATACCGGACCAACATGCAATCAAACCAGAACCATCGCCGGACCAAGGGATACCGAACCAACTTTACCAGGCCAGATTGCATCAGCCCAGGCCCACCAGCAGCTATATACATCCCAGACCCCTACCCCCAGCCTCACTCTATAAATAGAGGGGCAGGGGTACAACAATGACAGACAAGTTTGAGAGCTCAAGCACGGATAGAACTTTCAAACAACTTTCAGATACTTGTAATCAAAGCATTGTACTTGTAATCTGAACAGAAAAGGAGAATAACATATAAAGTGAACATAGGCACATTCTGGCCGAACCACTATAATCTGTATGACTTTTACAGTTTAGTCCATATATTTGATATATTTTGCATGAATCACCCAAATCATTAAGAACAACATATAATCAACAAGATCATACGACTTGGAGGTGTTTGCCCAGTTTTTGTGAAAACAACTTGTTTGCACTTAAAACCCCCAATTTGATTTGACTAAAGAAACTAGGGTTTACTGATGAAGCGTATAATAATGGATGCTCTCTCAGACAATCACATGAAGATAAACTTCATTCATTTAAATAGGCTTGAGAATGAAGAATTACTTGGAGATTAAGAAAATTAATTGCTCAATTGTCTTGAAACCTTTCCAAATATCCATGATTTGAATTCTGCGCAAATGGATAATGATGATCTTGATTTGCACAATTTAGCTTAATTAATTGAATCTCCATATATAAACATTTCTATCTTTATATAATAAATATTTTGACTAATTAATCGATTAGCTAATTAATTAGTTTCCTTTCTTCAAAAGCAATTACACATAACTTTCGTCCTTTTCTTTCCACATATAACCTAAATGATTGATAAGATCAATTAGCTAAATTCTTTTCTTCTTTAGCAAATATTTTAATCACATAAATTTAACAGATAATCCCTACTTTTTACGAGGATAGTGTATAAGTTATAGTAGTTGAGACATATCCATCTCAATCTTTTATTTAAACCCTTTCTATAAAAATAATAGGGACTATTCAACCATGTTTGTCTTACTAAAAAAAATTAATCACGCTTAATTTTATTCTAAAATGATAATTATGCAATATTGTTCTTGATTTGGTGTCCAAAGATCATTGATGATTTACTATTTTACTTGTTTTCTTTCGTTCTTATGTATCAGTAGTGTCACCAAAAAATGAAATAAGAGTGAAATGAGTAAAGTGTTTTTTCTATGTGTACTATGAAAAGTTAACATTGTAAATGTTTTATTTTACATTTTCTGTTTAATGTTGTTTGGGCCATAAGTAAACTCAAATCGCAAAATCCAAGAAAAACAACCAATTAATCAACCCAATACAAAAATATTAGTAAATGCACAAACACATAATTTAACAATTTTCATATCTCTAGTTTTAACATTATATACCTCATATTATTGACCCGCTCTAATGTTTATCTCCGAGCAAAATTTGAGTTGTAGGAATAACGTCCATGATGCTTAAACTTATCAATAAGCTTATTAAGTTAGAGCATGACACAAGCTTATCTTTAAATAATTTTAATCATTTCTCTTGTAAAGGAATATTTATATGTCTTGGGTATATGGGATTTCATACCAGTGGAAATAGCTTCTGTGTCGACCACCACCTACTATTAACCATTACGTTAAAAGGTTCATTTGCCTGCTTTTTTTCATTGTCGTTTATCGCTATTTGGAGGCCGACGATCTTAATTTCATATACTATCAAGTATTAGTTTCCTTAGTTCTATAGTTCTCACTTCCTTGTCGTGCACACATAATGTTATCAACGATGTTACTAACAAATTCCTTCCTATTTGGACCATCGATAATAAGCTACTAAAACCAATGATGGTAGCTATCGGGTTGGTGATGGGCGTCATTGATCAAAGATCACTTTAGGAGATGCAGGCTATTGACATAGTTTATTGCATCATGCAATGGTTGATATCGGTTAAATCATCATGATTGGTAGATCATATGCATTGGGTAGTGGATAATTTGGTCCAATTTTCAAAAAAAATAAGCAATTAATTTAAAGCAATAGATCTTATAGTATGTAAATGCTAATAAAGTGGTGTTTAAATCACATCAAATATATTTAAAGGTATATATAGGATTACATTTAAGTGTATTGAAGATAATAAATTTGTGCATTAAATCATATTTAATGCACTAAAAGTTATTTGAAAGGTTATAGTTAGGTGGGTTGATGCTAATAAATTGGTGCAATAAATCATATTTATTGCATTGAAAGGTATTTGAAAGGTTATAATTTAGGTTATGTTATTTTTAAAAGTTTGATTAATTCTTAAAACATATGTAAATTCGTATGATGTTAATACACACACACACACACACACACACACACACATATATATATATGTATATCAATTATAAATATAAGTATAAATATAAATACATACACATAGACGCCTAAGTCTAATTGTAGATGTATACATGTATATGTGAACATATAATGTACAGTTAAGTGTACATTTTGTTTGACCGGGTGCATTAGCAAGGGGCGAAGATGGGATGTTTTAAAAAATATTCCCTTTATCCGTTTGCATTAGATCCTATTTTGTGTTTACATGAATAACTTGTTTACACTGAAATATATTTAGTAATCAATAATAAAAGAGTGTTGTTTACTTTAGTTTAGTTAATTTTCTCTTAAAACTTATATATATATATATATATATATATATATATATATATATATATATATATATATTATATTATATTATGTTGTATGTGTGTGTGTGTTATATAAACTAGTTTGATTCAAATTTAATATATATTTATTATATTTAGTTTATAAAGTATTCGGATTCACAATGCAAACATTGTATATTATAAATAGATATTTCTAAACTAACCTAGGACATTAATATCAATGTCATATAAGTGTGAATAACCATTATGATTTGTGATTATCAGTAAAGGAATAAATTCAAGGGTTTAACTTAATGATCTCGTCATAATAGTTGATATTGTGTGTGTGCATATATGTGCGTGTGTGCGTGTGTGTGTTTTCTTTTGGTTATAAGTACTATAATATGTGTGTGTATTAGGCTATAAAGAGAAAAAAATCCTAATCATTATGATTTATTATATATATATATATATATATATATATATATATATATATATATATATATATATAGACATAATCTAAAACACAAATATATTTATATACATATATTATTCAGATGTTCATATGTGTGTACTTGTTTGAAACCTGAAATAATTATGACTAATTTAAACCTATGTCAAAATAATTTTTAAAATCAAAGATAATATATATGTTTATTTTATTCAAAATCAAATAACAAAACAATAGATTTTTTAATTATTAAACATGAGAATAAAAGTATGATATTTATTTTAATTCAGGATAAAAATATGATAAATTATTAAACTTTTAATAACACAATGGCTTTTTGTTCTAACGACTACTTACCCTGTTCGTGTTCCTTCCCTAATTCCGCATCACCCACTCTCTTTCCCCAACAACCATTCATACGCACAAGTAGCCAGCGCTCCCAACCCCCATGTCAACCTCATGTCCCATCATCCGAAAATTTCTTGTGTGCCTTAGATTCGGCAGCAAAAAATGAAGCTGGCCTATTTCTTATAGGGGATCTTTGCCCATTACCAGTCATTTCCATGAGACCACTAGATGTTTTGAATGTGGATGCTTCCATGAATGCGTAGTTTGTCCCTTAGAGTCAAATCACACTTCAGACTTCCGACGTTTAACTCCACTAATAAGAGAGTTCGTAGTTTCCACTATTCTCTAAAAAGCATGAATCTAATGTGCATCCTTCTTGATAGTCTAGGAAATAATAGAGACATTGGCATAAGGATATTATAGGATCTCTTTCATCATTTCACTGTTATCTTCTGATTAGAGAGGGAGTAAATGCATTCCAATTCTGAGGCATCAATTCGCCATCGTAACAGCACTACACTTGATGAAATAAACTTGGCAAATGAAATGTATGCAGATTACATGTTTGAAGAAATTCTACTTAATCCTTTAAATGGATCTGCACTTCCTACTTGGCTGTCAGATTCCCTCCACTTATACCCTTAAAGTAAGCCTTGTCAACCATCGTTGAGCACCTCTATTTTGGGGTTTAGCAAAGAAGTTATGACCACAACAATCAAAATGAAAAATCTTAAATGATTTGAAACTTTAAAAAGTACTCACCATTGGAAGATCTAGCCGAGGTTGATGATTCACATAGTGATGCTGCGAGGATGGCGGACCTTTTAGCGAATGAAATGTCTGCAACCATGCAAAATGAAATAGCGAGTTCTAGTGCAGACGGGGATGTGTTGAATGCAACATTGGTGCTGCCAATCTTTTGAAAGATTGGAATTAAATGGTGCAAAGGGTTACTTTGGTATTTGATACGATGGACGCTCTAATAATCAAACTTGGATTGTTCCTATGGTAGGAAATGGTGATGGGTTTGCTAAGGAATCATATATGGTTGGTAAGGGTGGATAGATCGGATAGGGTGATTGTTTTAGATGGAAAAGGGTGTGGTCGTTGGTTTCATTATGGTCGAAGAGGCTACGCGGGTTATGACTGGTTGTTTGCTCTAGGAAATGATGGTGCGGGATGTGGATTTTTTTTGGTTTTGGAAGTGATGGCTGGAGATGTGGCTGGTTGTTCGAATCAGGTAGTGATGGTATAGGGTGTAGTTGATGTTATTACAGAGGGAGGTATCGTTTGCAAAATGCAAGGGGGAGGGAAGTATATGGGTAAATTGGTCGTTTTCGGTCTGAGCTTTACTCAGAGGTGGCAATGCAGGACACATTGAGTTTAGACTTGGTGGGGGATCTGATTCAGGCTGTGGCTCGGGAGTTGGCTACAAGCACAAAGTGTGCCTCTAGGTGAAAATTTATATAGCTCGACATATCGATTAGGAGTAGTGCATGGCTTCATCCTCTTATTCGACTACTATTATTTTTGGCTCTAGGTCAGATTTGGTTTTTCTTTTAGGTAGCACTTACGGATCCGTAGTGTTAAATAATTTATCTCTAGTCATATGATCGATTTAGCTAGGACGAATAGATTTGTTTCTGATATAGATCATTCTAAAGTAGAATTTACTAAAAGCAAAGAAATTGGAAGGTCCAATCACTAAGATCATGGGATACATCACTTGAAATGTTAGGGAGCTGCATGATTTAGATAAATGTAATAGAATTCGGTTGATTTAAAGTATAATAATATTGACATAGCTTTTATGCAAGAAGATAAAATAGAATGCCATGACTACCACTTTTATAGAAGTTTATGGGGGTTCTATCTTAGTAACCTGGTTTATTTCCCTGCTTTGGGTATCTTGAGATTTTTAATTATAGGTTTGAAACATAACAGTGTTAAGCTTAATCAAACGGTTATTAACGTTTACTCAATGCATCTTATTTTCATGGATTTAATACGTGGTTCTCTATTAAATGTATCTAATGTTTATGGGCTATACAATAAGATTAGTATACGGGAATTTTGGAGTGAGTGTCTAGAGTTTAGACACCTTATCATCAATCCTTGAGTAGGATAGGGGATTTCTACCTGACTAGTTTTTTAACGGAGCGCTCAAAAGCAACATTTCTATTATGGATGAGTTTGCCTATTTATCATTGATGGTAATTTGATTAAATTACCAATTAACAATAGGCTCTTTACATGGTCGAATGCAAGGGTAATCGCATGATGCTCCTAAATCGTTTCTTTATTAGTCAAGAAATGAAAGATCGGTTCCCTATTGTGCACGTTAATGGGCTTTCGACTTCTAATCACTGTCATATTTTTTTTACGAGAACCATCAATTAATGCATATAACATTTGGATATGAAAATATGTCACTTTTAGAAAGTATTTTTTCCAACCTGATTACTGGTAAATGACTTTTTATGACTTTCTATGAGTAAACATAGGGACCTTAGATTATTACTTATAAATGGAATACAGTTATTTTCTAAAATATAAAAATTAAAAATGAAAAACTACTTTCCTAAATTCTAAAATCAAATAAATTCGAGGAATATAGAATCTTGAACCTTTTAGAACTAAACAATCTTTTAAACCATAAAAATTAATTGGACAAAGTAATTATGCAAGAGGAAATAATATGGAAACAGATGTCTAGGTTACAACTTATGGATGGGAGAGATAACAATACCAAGTTTTTCATAGAACAGTTAATGGTTGCAAGCGTTGTAATTTAATAAACTCCTTCCTTATTAATAATGTGGAAAGGTTTCATCAACATGAGCCTAATAACGCCTTTACAAACTACTACGAAGATATTTTTAGATCTGGTAGAGGTCATGGAATTAAAACCAAGTGGAAAATTTATATCCTAAAAATTTATGGATTGCATTAGACGGTTTAGGATATTCTATTCTTGGAAGAGGGAACCTTTAAGGCTATTAATGATTTGCCTAGCGATAAATTGTTTGGAGCGAATGGATTTCCTATCTTGTTTTTATAAGAAATTTTGGACATTTAGAAATATAGCATAACTAAATTTGTTTAATGAGTTTTATAATAGTAATTTAGAACTAGGAAGATTTAACTTTATTACCATAATTCTTCTTCATAGATAGTGGATGCGATAGAGTTTAAGGATTTTAGGCCTATGTCGTTAATAAATTGTTCTCTTAAAATTATTTCAAATGTCTTAGCTAACATGTTGAGCAATAAAATGAATAATATAGTCGATATAACGCAAAACATCACATAAAGCGTCACTATAGTCCAAAGACTTATAAATCTTGCTTAAAATAGTATCATTTGTGTCCTTTGTTAGACAAAAAATAAGCTTACCTAAATGATTATGGTTAACAAATCTGAATGATACTTGAGCAAGGAGTCCTTCCTTGGTCAACCAACCTTATGATCATGTTAATTGGTTCAATATGAAAATAAACAATAATTCATGTTCATAATTAGAGTCATAATTTGAATTTGACCTAGACGCCACTAAAATCCTGATCCAGGATTTTTATAGAATTCTATGATTACAAATGAAAATCTGGTAGGGGTATATTCCTATTCATAGAAAAACCACTCCCTTAGTTTTTTTACATGTGGCAATCATTGATCCTAGAAGA
This sequence comes from Allium cepa, assembly GCA_030765085.1. Lineage (NCBI taxonomy): Eukaryota > Viridiplantae > Streptophyta > Magnoliopsida > Asparagales > Amaryllidaceae > Allium > Allium cepa. The sequence goes on from CM060939.1 coordinate 564,827,308, forward strand.
TCATGATTTTGTTGACATAACACATTTTCAAGATGACATATGGCAAGGTTTCTTTTGCTTTCCTTAAGATGACATAGAATGTCTGGACTAATCAAAAACCGCCATATGGCTAATCTGAGTATTTCTTGCGCCTATTTTGATATATACAACAGCTTCGTCCCTTAACGCTCGATAAATTTGTTCTTATACCCACAATGGCTTCATTTCTTTGACCCTCGGTAGCTTCTTCCTTTGACTCTCTATACTCCCTCTTTTGACACTCGATAGCTCCCTCCTTTGGCACTCGATAGCTTCTTGGTATTGTCTTCCTATGACATTCGATAGTTGCTTCTCTCGACCTACGATAGCTTCTTCTCTTAGCTCACGGTAGCTTCTTCTCTTAGCTCACGATAGCTCTATTTCTTGAGAAATATGGATATAACATTTACCTCATCGAAGAGTTTGCTTATTCTTTAACATAAGAAAACTCTTGCCTTCTCCTTAGATCTTTCATTATGGATTGTTCACTCCTCCTTGTCATTATCTAATTTGTCCCATGATTTTGACCTCTTCCCCTTACTCCTTTGACTTTTAAATGAAATGTTCATTTTCATTAAATATATTTTGAAAAGTGGAAGTTCTCCATTGAAAACTTCCTATTAGAAACCATTAAAAAGAAAAAAAGGTAAAAATTTCTTACACCTTTATTCAAAAATTCATCCATTGGAAATACTTTTGGAAATGAGAATGCTCCTTTAAACTTTAGAAACTACTTTTCATCCATGTTGAAAAATCAAAATCTATTGCTTTATTTGAAAACCTTTGGTGTGGATTCTGTTTGAAATTCAAAAGTTCTTTGCTAGTTTATATCTATGAAATATGAAAGATTCATATAGCTTTATTTGGAAAACAGTTGATTGAGATTCTCTTTGAAATATAATAATTCAACATATAATTGTTGAAAATTTTCTTTTGAAAGACAAACGGGGTTAAAGCTGGACCCCTTCCAACATTTATTAGCAACAAAGAAAATTATATTGATTAAAGTAGATATAACTAGAAAAGAAAATATCAAAAGCAAGACGAACCACAAAGAAAAAAAATACCTAAAGAGGGAATGAGGCCCATAAGCCAAAATACCGTATCTAATTAAAAGTCCATGTCCTTCCAGTAGCTGATGAAGATCACGTGTTTGTTAAAATTGAAATTATTTAAAGCCTTTTGAAAATCATTCTGAAAACGAATTTGGAACATGAAGGCTCGTTATGAATTTTGAAACTTTGTGTGCAAATGACTTTTTTAAATCCAAGAGCTCCTCCAAGCTTCTGAAAACCATTTTCCTACAATTCCATTTTAATCAAAATCTTATCGAAAGATTAAGGCTTCATGTAAACTTTAATTGATTCGGTTTGATTCTGAAACCAACCTTTTATTTTCCTTATATGAATCTTACAAGTTTGCTTTCTTTGGTGAGTGTTGTTTCAGCTAGCTTATGGTTGTATAGCTTTTCCCTATAAAATATTATTTTGGCTAGGCCCAAAAGAAAGATTAAAGGCTTAATTTACCATCACTCTTTGGTTGGCTGCTTTGGACAGGCCTTAAGATGGGACCAAAGGATTAATTAACCATCACTCCTTGGATGGCTTCTTTAGGCCTGAAAGTGAGACAAAAGTCTTACCTTGAGCACCATTCTTCAGGTGGGTACTTTGGCTAGGCTCGGAGGTAGGGCTAAAGGCTTGATTAGTCACCACACCTTGGATGATTGCTTTGGCCAGGCCTATAGGCATGACCAAAAACTTAATTTGACTGCTACTCTTTAGGTGGTTGCCTTCACTCGGCACAGAGGTGGGACCAAAAGGGTTAATTTACCATCACTCCTTGGATGTTGCTTTGGCTAGGCCAAGAGGTGCGATTAAAGGCTTAGTTTGACCATCAATCTTTGGATAGTTGCTTTGGTCATGCCCGGAGGTAGGACTAAAGGCTTAATTGATTTCACTACTTGGATTGTTGCTTTGGTCAGGCCTAAAGGCAAGATCAAGGATTAATTTAACCACCACTCTTTAGGTAGTTACTTTGGCCAGTCCTACATGTGGGACCAAAGGCTTAATTGAGATTTCTTCTTGGATGATTACTATGGCTAGGCTCGGAGGTGTGACTAAAGGTTTAATTTGACAACACTCTTTAGGTGGTTGCTTTGGCTAGGCCCAGAGGAGGGACCAAAGGTCTAATTGGCCATAACTCCTTGGATGGTTGCTTTGGCAGCTCAAAGATGGAACCAAAGGCTTGATTCTACCATTACTCTTTGGATGGTTGTTTTGGCCAGGCCTAGAGGTGGGACCAATGATTTAACTGGCCATTATTTCTTAGATAGTTTCTTTTTAAAACTTTTGCAAGTACTTGTTATATAAATGATCTTTTCAATCCATTTTCCCTTTATTCATCTAAAGTTATAAACTATGGCCTTAAGTGCTTACCATTCCACCTTCTTGTTATTATATTTCTTTTAGATCTACTTAACTGATAGATCCCCATAGTTATTACTTCCTAAATAATAAAAGGTCCTTCTTAATTTTCTCCCTGTAGGCTGTCTATTGGGTTCTTGGTATTTTCCATCACTATCTTGAGTATCAGTTCACCTTTCGAAATGTTCGTCCCCTTTCTCTTGAATTATATTACTTAGAGATTCTCCATTGATATTATGTGGTCCATAACACATTTTAATCTCTTAGTTCATTAATTAAATATAAGGATTCATTTTTTAGTTCTTGGTTGGTCCATAAGCATATACGATTCTTCGATGTGATCGAACTTCAACTTTGACTAGTAACATCACTTCAAATATGCATGTCAATGAATAAGGGGTTATGCCTAGTGGCTGCCTTTGCTGAAGTCCTATACAACCATAAAGCAAGGGGAATTTCCTCCATCCACTTTGTTTTTGCCTTGCATAATCGCTTCTTCAAGATATTCTTTATTGTTCTATATGTAGCTTTTATTGCTTCATTGGCCATTGATGGGCTTTCGATGAGAAACTCTTTATTATACCATTTCTCCTATAGATATGGGTGAACTCTTCAATCTCAAATTGAGTTCCATTATTGGAAATGATTTTATTTGGTAGTATAAATTAATTAATAATGCTCTTAATGACAAACTTAAAGACTTCTCCTGTGGTTATGTTGGACAACAACTCAATCTTCGCTTAGTAAAAAGAGTCAAATGCCACTATTTGTAACGACCCGTATTTTTCTGTCATTTAATTTTGGATATTTAAATGGTTTAAATATTGGATTTGGAATTATAATTGAGTTAGAATGTTTTTAAAACTGAAATTTAAAACGATTTCGCAAATATTTGAAATCGTAAATTTAACCGACACGTTAAATAACGATCCGGGGCACAACCTTGGAATTTGACGAAACCAGCTTCATTGGATCCATAATAGTGTATTATTATTAGATTTCAAATTTAGTAGTGATTAGAGTTATCTTTTGATCGTACGGTGTGTAAATGCGTTGAATTTAATATCGAAATTCAATATAATAATCGGGTCCAAAAAGCTATCTTCTCCATATGATCAAATTAGGATTTGGAACATTTTCCATTATGTTCAGAATAGGGATATGACATTATAAACGCCTAGCGGCACACATCTATAGGGGTTCAAAAATTTCGGGTTATGTAATGTGAGATAATTAAATTTAAATAAAGATATATATAATCAAATTGAAGTCCAATCAAAGCCGACAACATTGTACCCAAGTCCCCTCCATGTTCAAATCACGTCTTTCCTTTTCTTTTCAGATCAAAAATCACAAGATAAAAACGTTCAAAACACGCCATCTTCCTTCTTTTATAATCACGTAGATCGTTCCTTCTTCTCCAGATAAAATGAAATCTAAATTTCAATCAGAGCCAAAGGAAATAAAAATCGACTCAAACGAAAAAAAATTAGAATCATAGCTCGTATAAACGTGTGTTAGAAATCACGGTACCCTGGACGAACTCGATTGTGACGCCTACAGTGTTAAGGAGGATGTTCGATCTGGTTTTCGAGAATGGCCGAGATTTGTTCGTGAGCTTCTTTCTGTCAGGGTTTCGATTAGTAGGCGAGGGAGAGGAATGGGAGGATTTCGACGCTGGATTGGATATTTTGATTATGAAGCGGGAGGAGTCGCAATAGCATCGAGCGTGCATGGATGGGAGGGTCGAGGCAAAGGCAAGGGGAAAGAGAGAAGCTCGATGCTGTAAATGATTTTGGGGTTTTCCTTCCTTGTTGATGATAGGTGGCGGTGTTGGCACAACCGAAGGCAGGTGGAGTTTGGGGAGGGGGTCGCATGGTGGGTGTATGGCAGTGGATGTCGCGAGCAAGAAGGGATGGACATGAGTAGTAGGCGGAAGTCATGGCAGGCTTTGGTGATGGTCGGCGTAGGTAGGTTGTCCCGTGCATATCTCCAGGCATGCTACTGTGTTGTTTTTTGGAGAGTGGAATTAAGGTAATTTTAACTCATTAATCAACAATTAGTTTAGATTAAGTAATTAATAAATTTATTATAATTAAAAGTGAAATCATTAATTTATATGAATTTAAAATTATACTTCCAAGGTTAAAATCGAACGGTATTTGTGCAATGGAATTAAAATTTGAAATGGATTGCAAATTAAGCCAAGGTAAGAATTTCTCACGCTTTTGGATTGCTACATTTAAATTTAAATGTCTAAATTTAAATGTTTAAATTTAAATAAATTGATGCTTGATTGGGTTGATAAATTTATAATTATCTGTTGGATGACTATATATATAGCAGTATATATATATGTGTGTATTAGTAGTTGCAGTGATATTCCCGCATATTATAGCGAATGAGACCCTATGTGCCCCGCATTATAGCGGATGACCCTATATGCCGCTATATCCCCTCTAAATAGGATTAGTATTTTTGTTGTCTACATCTGTAGATGCAGGGAGAACATGTTGGAGGGATCCAATTAGATTTCTTAAATATATTTGGTGTTTTTCGTATATAAATTTATGATGCGATTGAATAATCTGCTGGATTATTGTGTGTTGTAAAATTTTAAATGTTATAGTAGCATGGAAATTAACTTTGGATATATTAAATACCCTAAATATTATTTCTAATTTTTAAGGAATTAGAAGGAGATTTCAATACAAAAATATATATCAAAATTTGGATATTTAAAAGAGATTGATTTGAATAAGCAATAGTGAGTTTTTGATCGTATTAAATAATGCATGAAAAATATTTTAAATAGAGATTTTAAAATAAATTATATAAAGGGATTTTTGAGATTGGAGTTTAAAGTGATATTCGAGAAATATGGAAAGAAGTTGAAATTGATACTATAAATAGATTGGCAAAAATAAATGGAATTTATAAGAAATTGAATTTATAAAATGGAATTTTATAAAGGAGATTATTTTTAGCGAACTTAAAGGAGTTACAAAATTTATAAGCGAAGTTTATAAATAAAGGAAAGTAATACCGGATGATAAATTTGGAATATAAACTTACGGGAAGAATTTATATTAGAATATGGAAATAGGGTTAGAGGAAAACACTAGATACTATTTTTGAAGTGAAAATGGTTAAGGAGACCGAAATGGAAGTGATGTGATGGAAATCGAGAGGGATTTGTAAATTGAAATTGGTTATTGATTTTTAAAATATATTTTTATCAATAAGTACTTATTTTAAAAGGAAAATTTTATTTATCAACTATGTAATTTAAAATCGTTAGCATTGAAAAACCTCAATGTTGAATATGCGAATATATGATTTTTTGTTTGATGATAATAAAGATATATATATATATATATTCGTTTAAATGTATTTGTTAATGTACTATTTTATTTTTCACATAATTATATAAATATTTGCTGAACAAAAATAATAATACGGAGTTTAAATTCAAATAGATATTTTATTCAAACAAATATTTTTTACAATTTTATATCGTACAAATTTGAGCTCTCACTATATGTATACAAATTCAATGACAATACAATTTCGATTACATCACAATTTCTAATTTACAAATGCACCTCACTACATATCACTCATTCACTCGTATTTATCTTCAACTTTAATCCAGATAGAATCCAGCGCTTGAGCAATCTATAAAAATAAATACTGACGTAGTAAAATTGTAAAGAAAATATTTTTGCAGTGTAAAATAAAATGTATTTTTGAATATATTATTTGCCTCAGTTATTTGGGTTATTCGTCATCATTTAATTTTGAATTCATCACATACGAACAATTTATGACATGCACAGTGTATCACTATACATGCCATAAGGCTGTGCACACCGATATGCACTTGATATGTACAGGGACAGGTGAGCACAAGGTCAAACCCAAATCAAAAGCCGGGTTCAACTCAAATGAAATAAATATTAAGTCAAGGTATCAGCACAAGGTCAAACCCGAGCGTTTTGCTGGATTCAACTCAGGTGCAAATTGAAATGTATAACATGAAATGATCAAGTTCAATATCAAAGAAAACCCAAATGTACATGAACACAAGCTCAGACTCAAGTGAAAACAATAAATGCAAATACAGTTCAAAAATACAAATAAACACCGACACGTATATGCAACTGTAAGCAAACTGCCTCAACTCAAACAAATGCATATCAAACGATGTCAATAAGACTCGACATGTACATGATGGCGGAAAAACTTAAACTAGCAAAAACAGGTACAACATAATGCACCAATGGTGAAGAAAATGAAAACAGGCTAACCAAAAGTCAAGTCTCACATGGCCAAAAGCTCAAACGAGTCAAAATAGACCAGTGAGGCCAATGCAATAAATGAAACTAACTAGACAGAATCAAAATGCAATCATATGTGCAAAGATGCACATCAGCCATGGGACATATCAGAAATGAACCAAAAGCAATTTGGATTATAAACCTGACAAGTACAAAAGCACAAGAGGAGTTTCAGAGAGACAAGACCAACATTAATACAAACACATGTACACATTTATAAGCAGTACATATGAAAACAGAAATAAACTGTAACCAGGTGAACCAGACCAGATGAAGCCGTTAATGAAACATCGACGTGAATAAACAATGGACACAGTCGAGGTACAATCCAATATATATGCATCACATACATGTGCATATACAATGAACACAAACCAAAGAAAGAAGACAAAATCAAAGCAATGTTAGTGTCAAAGTCACAGATACCAAATAACAAATTCAAAGCCATGGGTCATCATAGAAGAGCTCGAACAAAAGGAATTCACATAGCAGTTGTTTTTCAAGGTCAAGCAGTTTCAAACTAGAATCAATCAAACCATGATGACATCAACCAAGTCAAAAATCAAAGCAGTGAAAATCAAGTAATCAAATATACCAAATTGACAAAGTTAGAAGTTATCATCAACATCCAAGCAGCATCGAACGGCCGAGCAAAAGTATTAACGAATTCAAATGAATTCAGACGAACGAAAATAAAGTGATTCGAACCCTATATAAATGTTTAACATCATCGTCTACGAATCCATCGAGTTCAAGTAATATCACTATGCATAGAATCAATTAGGATCTCGAATCAAAGTCGATGGTAATATAAATCGAAAAGGGAACAAACATACCAAATTCAAAGCATCATTTAACCTCCATGAATTATAGCAGCCGAAACCAAGCTACAAGGAGACGGTCGATCGACAGAGCAAGGCAAGCAAAATCACATATTCGATCAACCAATTAAAGTCGGCAGCTTCAACAAAGCAAATCCCTATATCTGGAAAAGGAACGAACGAAGACAAAGCAACCATTACTCACAAAGAAGTCGGGCCAAAGGATTAGAATAAAAAGGGGATAAATTGTTTATCTCAATATTTTTATTTAAGCCTACATTTATTATCCTGGGCTTTAGTTAAAAAATTAAGGTTTTGTATTTTTTAAATTTTTTATTTGCAATTTACTTTTAAACTCTTGTAATTTCTAGTCGTGTGACTAAGGGACGAACTACAGTGCTGTAGTTCGAGAATTCGTAACTCGGTGGTTGAGTTGTGGCAGGGTTTTGAGTGTAGAGTTAAGGTTAGTCGATAGCGGGTGTTGTGAGTTTACGTGTTTAAGCGTCTGACTACTTAATTTCTAGTAGAAACCTTGGGGGTAGCACGTAGGCAGGGTTTTGCCGAAGCTGGGTAAATCTATGTGTTCTATTTCTGCATTTATTGTTGTGTTATTATCTGTGCTGCTATTATTATGATATATCCATGCTAAAATTATTTTATATAAACTTCCGCAATAATTTTTATAATTAATAGTATCACCCTATTCACACCCTCTAGGGTGAAATCGATCCTACAAGTGGTATCAGAGCAAAGAACAAAAGCCATTTTTGTTTTAAAATTTTGATTTTTCAAAAACAAATTTTTGTTTTAAAAGTTTGAATTTTAAAATGGCTTCTTTTCATACTGCTTTTCATGAGGGTCAGTCCATAGTTAGACCACCAATGTTCAATGGTGAATATGCTTACTGGTTAAATAGAACGAAATTTTTTCTGAAAACCATTGATGCTTGGAATATAGTTGAGACAGATTACATAGCACCAACTATAAAGTAAATAATCAGGAAATTGAAAAACCAATTGATCAATGGATAGATATAGAAAATAAGTTACAGAATGTTAATGCTATGCATTCTATTATTTGCTCATTAGATCATATTGAATTTAATCACGTCTCATATTGTCTAACTACATAGGAAATTTGGCATACACTAGAAGTGACTCACGAAGGAACATCTCCAGTCAAAGAATCTCGCCTTGCAATGCTTAGTGGCGAATACGAGAACTCCACAGTGGCTAAGGATGATAATGTCAAAGAGATGTACGGACAACTTTCCAATCTCATATACAAATCAAAAGCTCTTGGTAAATCATACACAAATTTGGAAGTAGTTCGAAAAATCCTCAGAGTCCTTCCACGAAGTTTTGAAGCAAAAGTGACCGCCATTCAAGAATCGAAAGATTTGAAAAAAATAAAAGTTGAAGAACTTATCAGAAATCTTACCACTTATGAGCTAGAAATGAAATTCAAGGAAGACCGTGAAGGAGGAGATACTTGAATGAAATTATTACCTCTCAAAGGAATAATTGAAAGTGACGATGATAACGATAATATTGGACAGCTGAGCTGGCACTATTAATGAAGAAATTCGAAAAGTGTAATCATAGATATGGAAATCCATCTCTAAATCAAAAATTGAAAAGCAGAATAGTCAAAGCACTAGAAAACCCAGAAGAACCAGAGATCATCTGCCATAAGTGCAACAAACACAGACACATCAAGCCTAATTGTCCTCAAAAACGACAAGGCATAGAAAAGAATTCAAAAGGGAGAAGTTTTGTAGCCACGTGGAATAAAAGTGATGATGATAATAAAAGCACTAGCAGTGAAAGTGGGAAAGCAGATTTGTGCCTTCGAGGTAACATAACTTATAGCAGTGATGATAATGAGCCAACGAGGAATCAAAACTTTCTCATTCCGAACTACTTGTATATTTCCACAAAGTAAATGGTTGTTTTGAAAGACTTAGGGAAAAATACAATAAAATTGAATCACAAAGAAAGTGTCCATCACTTGAGGAAGAAATTAAAATTAAATCACTTGAAAATGAAATTTTGATTTTAAAAGAAAGTGAAAACACGAGGAGAGAAAATTATACTAGAAAGCGCATTCAATTATTGCATGAATACAAATCATTAAAAATACAAGTCCAAAAATTGTCAACGACTTTAGGAAAATTTTCCAAAAGTGAAAGATCGTTGAAAATGCTATTAGGGAAACAAACTGTTAATACAGATAAACAAGGACTTAGATTTAATCAATCTAAACTTGATAGAAGCAAAATAAATCAAGTCAAATTCAAGTGCATAATTTGTGGAAAATTTTAACACAATCACAATATTTGTTGGTATAGAACCAAACAAGTGAAAACTATTCCAATTTGGTTTCCAAAAGGCACAAATATAAAATCTCTCAAAGTTAAACAAATTTGGGTTCCAAAAGGAACATATATAAATAGTTACGGATCTCCATAAAATTATTTTTCAAAATAATTTTCTACTAACAACCATGGACCTATAAAAACAAATAGGCCACAAAAATATTCTATCGTGTAGGTGTGGTGGCAGGCTAAGGATCAAAAAAGTGTAATCTGGATTCTGCCTATTCCCGACACAAAGGGCTATAAACCAAAGTTCCTTAGCCTAGTATAAAGGTGGCAGAATCACAATAGGCAATAACGAAAAATTATCAGTAAAGGTAAAATAGGTAATGGTATATTTATTTTGAACGATATATTAAATGTGACAATCTGCACCATAATTTGAATTTAAATCAGCCAGTTATGTTATAAAGAGATGAATGATGATAATGATTTTGATTTTTTTTTAAATTGTTGGCCAATTATATTCCTATGTCAAGAACACTTTAAAAATTTCTCGAGTCTTTGAACTATTTCATATAGATTAGTTTGGATTAATGATGGTGTTATATTAGTTAATGATAATACATTTGGCCGATTCTATTTTCACGGTTTTTTTTTGTTCAATGGCACGACCTCAATTAAAATTCAAGAGAATTTCATTTGAAAGCTATTAAAAATGATTTTAAGAAATTTGTTGATACTTCAAGTCTGGTCTATGATGTTCAATTAATGATAATCTCGGGTGAAAGAAAAATTCAGATGCGGATTACATTGGTAATCTTGTTAATAGAAAAATTACTAGTGGAATGTAAGTTATGTTGAGATATTCATTAGCTGCATCATGTTTTTCAAAGAAAATATCTGCATATTTTTCATTTCAAATAATTTTCAAATAGTAGACATTTTGCTTAGAAAACCCTTTCTAGAAAATAACTTTTTGCTGACCTTTGTTTCAGATTAGCCATTTGGAAAATTTCGATAATTATTTTTGAAATTGATCTTAAGTGACTACATTAATTAACCTGACCCCTACTAATTATCGAAAAGATAAACAATGATTGAAAAAGTGATGAGTGTTGATATTAGTTATATATTATAACTCGAGATAGTATAATTAGTAAACTTCTTTAGAAATTTAAACAAAAGTCATAAAACTTTGTGTTGGCCAAAATTCCATGGCCATTTCTATTTCTATCATATTTATATCGACCATCACTCATCAAAATCCAATATAGTATGTTAATATGTGGTATTTTAAACAGGAAATCATTCATTTTTCATTTTAATATATATTTTTTAAGCAATAAAAACATCCAAAGTATTCACTCTCATTTAAAAGTCCTCATGGTTATACATGGGTGAATTACGTGGAATTTTTGATTATGTGCTTTCATGCTCATTTAAAAGTCCTCACGGTTATGCATGTATGGAACGCATATCAAAATTGATTGATTAAATAGACAAATTGATTCTAATCCCATTTAAAAGTCCTCACGGTTATGCGTTGTTAGAAGATACTTGAATTCATTTTTTAAATAAAAATTTGGAATACTACTGATCTCATTTAAAAGTCCTAACGGTTATGCATGGTTAGTAGATATTCAAATTCCTGATATATATATACTAAAAATAAACACAATTATATGTTTTATATGATGATATCATCCCTATCATTCTAAAGTGGAATATGCGTCAAACAGAGTATTTATGATTTTTGTTTGATTTTTTATTGAAATTTATATTTACACTCGACTGAGTAATAATATTGAATTAATGTCTATCACTTTATCTCTATTTTCCTAGCACCATTACTCTTTTGCTGATAACAAAAGTAGAAGAGAATTTTGGCAAATAAAGGTCAAATATTTTTCTATTTGCATCAAGGCTCATTTGAATATTTTTATTTATTTTCATGCATATATGAAAGGGGAGCTTTGTGTAGAGAATGAGCATTCAAATAAAGGGGAAAATTTAATGATCAAATATGTTTAATAAATTCAAAATCTTAAATATATGTTTGTTATCATCAAAAGGGTGAGATTTTTGAATATGCGAATATATGATTTTTGTTTGGTGATAATAAACATATATATATATATATACATTTATATGTATTTGTTAATGTACTATTTTAATTTTCACATAATTAAGTAAATATTTGCTGAAAAAAAACACAGAGTTTAAACTCAAATAGATATTTTATTTAAACAAATATTTATTACAATTTTAAATAGTATAAATTTGAGCTCTCACTATATATATACAAATTCAATGACAATAAAATTTCGATTACATCACAATTTCTAATTTATAAATGCAACTCACTACATATCACTCATTCACTTGTATTTATCTTCAACTCTATTCTAGATTGAATTGAACATTTGAGCAATCTGTAAAAATAAATACCGACGTAGTAAAATTAAAAATAAAATACTTTTGTAGTGTAAAATAAAATGTATTTTTGAAAATATTATTTGCCTCAATTATTTGGATTGTTTGTCATCATTTAATTTTGAATTCATCACACACGAAAAACTTGTGACATGCACCGTGTATCACCGTACAAGCCACAAGGCCATGCACACTGATATGCACTTGATAATGTTACAGGGACAGGTGAGAACAAGGTCAAACCCAAATCAAAAGCTGGGTTCAACCCAAGTGAAATAAATATTAAGTCATGATATCAGCACAAGGTCAAACCCGAGCTTTTTGCTGGATTCAATTCAGGTGCAAATTAAAATGTACAACACAAAATGATCAAGTTCAATATCAAAGAAAACCCAAATGTACATGAACATAAGCTCAGACTCAAGTGAAAACAACAGTTGGAAACACAATTCAAAAATGCAAATAAACACTAACACATATATGAAATTGTATGTAAACTGCCTCAACTCAAGCAAATGCATATCAAACGATGTCAACAAGACTCGGCATGTACATGAAGGCAGCAAAACTCAAACCAGCAAAAATAGGTACAACATAATGCACCAGTAGACAAGAAAATGAAAGCAGGCCAACCAACAGTCAAGTCACACATGGCCAAAAGCTCAAACGAGTCAAAACAGACCAGTGAGATCAATGCAATAAATGAATCTGACTAGGCAGAATCAAAATGCAACCATATGTGCAAAGATGCACATCAGCCATAGGACAGATAGAAATGAACCAAAAGCAATTTGATTTAAAACCAGAAAAGTTCAAAAGCGCAAGAGGAGTTTCAGAGAGGCTAGACATACATTAATACAAACACATGTACATATATATAGGCATACATATGAAAATAGAATTAGTATTGTAACCAATTGAACTAGACCAGATGAAGCCGTTAATGAAACAACGACCCGAATGAACAGCGGACAAAGCCGAGGTACAACCCAATACATATGCATCACATACATGTGGATATACAATGAACACAAACCAAAGACAGAAGACAAAATCAAAGCAATGTCAGTGCCGAAGTCACAGATACCAAATAACAAAGTCAAAGCCGTGGGTCATCAAAGAAGAGTTCGAACAAAAGGAATTCACATAGTAGTTGTCTTTCGAAGTCAAGAAGTTTCAAACCAGAATCAATCAAACCATGATGACAAAGGAAATCAACCAAGTCAAATATCGAAGCCGTGAAAATCAAGTAATCAAACATACGAATTGACAAAGTCAGAAATTATCATCAACATCCAAGCAACATCAAGCAAAAGTACCGACGAATTCAAATGAATTCAGACGAACGAAAATAAAGGGATTCGAACCTTATATAAATGTTTAACATCATCAGCTACGAATCCATTCGAGTTCAAGTATATCACAGTGCATAGAATCAATTAGGAACTATAATCAAAGTCGAGGGTAATATAAATCGAAAGGGGGACAAACTACCAAATTCAAAGCATCATTCAACCTTGACGAATTGCAGCAGCCGAAACCAAGCTACAAGGAAACTTTTAGATTGACGAAGCAAGGAAAGCGAAATGACATATTCATCAACCAACTAAAGTCGGCAGCTTCAACAAAGAAAATCCCTAAAGCTAGAAAAGGAACGAACGAAGAAAAAGCAACCATTACTCACAAAGAAGTCAGGCCGAAGGATTAGAAGAAAAGGGGAATAAATTGTTTATCTCAATATTTTTATTCGGGCCGACTTTTATTATCTTGGGCTTTAGTTAAAAAATTAAAGTTTTGTATTTTTTAAATTGCTTTTATTTGAAATTTACTTTTAAACTCTTGTACTTTCTACTTTTGTGACTAGGGGACGAACTACGGTGGTGTAGTTCGAGAATTCACAACTCAGTGGCTGAGTTGTGGCAGGGTTTTGAGCGTAGAGTAAAGGTTAGTCGATAGCGGGTGTCGCTACTTTACGTGTTTGAGCGTCTAACTGCTTAATTTCTAGTAGAAACCTTATGGGCAGCACGTAGACAGGGTTTTGCCGAAGTTGGGTAAATCTGTGTTCTATTTCTGCATTTATTATTCCGTTATTATCCGTGCTGCTATTATTCTGATATATCTGTGCTGAAATTAATTTATATAAACTTCCGTAATAATTTTTATAATTAGTAGTATCATCCTATTCACCCCCCCTCTAGGGTGAAATCGATCCTAGACTCGGTAGGAAAATTTTCAAATACTTAATATTTATTTTAATATATCCTTATTTTTTTAAAATCCTGCTTTGGAAAGTGGTGTTGTAAAAGTGTTTTGTTATTTTAGAAAACCATTTGAACATTTCTTCAAAATAAATTATTACTATTATTTTCTTTTAATACTTATTTGTATTTACATATGTGTATATATATAGTTTTTAAAATTGTTTAATTTATTTATAAATCTTCTCGAGAGTTGGGCTTATAAGAGAATTCTCAAAATGAAATGAGGAAAAAGTAAGAAAATTTCAGAAGCAGTTAAATAAAAGTAAGCTTCAAGAAAAGAAATATAATTCATAAAAGAAGTAGAAAAGGGAAATTGAAAATTATAAGCAAGTGTAATTGGCTTTGAAAATAATAAATGGAATAAATTAAGGAATTCCAAAATTTATAGGATTTATTATGAGCTGGTCAAGGAATTTACAAATAAAATTATAAATGATTTTGAGAAATGGGAAATAGGGAATAAATGGAATACTTCCTAAGTGTGAATATAAATGAAGTGAAAAAAATATATTCTAAGTATTGGGAAGGGGTGAGAATATTCCGTTGAAAATATAAGGATTTGAAAAAAACTGCTCTTAGATGTTGAAATACTGGAAGTAATATCTTATAAAGATATTTTGAAATATATTTTTTGGAAAGTTTGAAATAAGCCTTGATGTCTGCTCTTGGATGTGTACTGATAGTTGAATAACCGGTTATCAATTTTGGCCAATCGGATCACCATCTATGATTTAAAGGAGCATATTTTGAACTTCATCGCTAGATAATAATCATTCCTAATAAATAATCTAGGGGTTTATAGAATATCCTTTTAAATCAATGAAGTCCGCAAACCATATTAAGAATTCCAAAATCACATATTTAATGAGAAATCCCAGTGTTTATTTGAAGGAGATAAGCAGTCATACACCGATAATGAATTTTAAAGCTTAAATATACGTAGTCCTTGCTTTCATCTTGTGAAGAGAATTTGAATCTCATATTAATGACTCACAATTTTTATACAAATGATCCTTTTATACGCCTAATTAAAAGGAATCAAAATTTGATAAAAATATATCTACTTTATATATTCATAACAAATGTACGTAATTTGTAGCTTAAAAATTATGTAAAATTGTTAAGTCCGGTATTCTAACACCACTTCCTATTTAAATTGTCTGGTTTTATTAATTTTTTTAGATGTTATTTTATTACAATATTTTTTATTATTTCCTACCATGAATTAATAACGTTTTCTTATATTTATCTATTTTTTAAAATCTACTTGTTCACTTTCCTTTATTCTGTATTTTGTTTCATGTTGATTGAATTGAATTATTAACCTTTCAATTTCTAAATGTTGTAATAGATTGTTATTCCATTTTTCGAATCTCAAGCAGTAATTTTCCACATATAGAAAAATATTGACAAATGTCTTTTACTGATGTCCATATTTTTCCAAGAGCTTTCTAACGATATTAACTTCTCCAAAAGCTACCCCTACTCAAATTTTCATGATCATATATAACCAATAATGGTCGTCGATTCTCAACTTTTGATCCATAGCTCCATTCATCAAATTGATCATATGGACTTGCTTCTCTCAATGAGTGCATTCAATCTACATTGGATGATTCTTAAAATACGTCACTTTTTGACTAGAATTTGATTTGAAAGTCAAGAAAATGGGTTAATGTTTTTGGCAAAGTGACAGCTACTGGCTTCATTTCGGGAAATTACGCTTGGTAGGAGGTGTACGGGGTCAGGGTTATTGATTGCAGGTAGTTGCTAATTTTTCTAGGTTATAATTAGGGCAAATTTTGGCTTCGACCATCTCTAAATTTGCTGACAAAAACCCTAATAGGTTTTGACTTTTCAGGGAGTCCCAAGGCATATATTGGAAGGTAGATAACAGAGTTTTCGTTCTTCATTGGCTACTTTACCTTGCTGACAATTTTTCGATCCTCAAATCATTAGAAATTACTAGTAATCAACTTTGCTAGAACGTTCATCAATAGAAAACTTTGATTATCTTTAGTAATAGCTGTAATCCCTTTGTCTCATACTTCTTTGGTGTCAGCATGAACAACCAAAAGCGTCCATCTACATATATTACCAAATCTTAATATCGCTTAAAAATAGGATCTAACAATTTAACTTCCTTTACAAATTCAAAACATCACCCTACTAAAAATATTTCCTATTTTTTAGATTTTTTTTTTAAATCTTCGAAGTTAAGGTTCATTTTTTGAAAACCTGAGATCAATTCTTAATGAAAGCAATAAAATGTTAGACCAAAAACTAGGCCTAACTCAAATGATAATAGTTAGAAGTCCGAATAATACATGAGCAATGAGTCCTCCCTTGGACAAGTAAGCTTATTCTTATGGCAATCAGTTCAGTATGAAAATAATTGATTGTTCAATTTCTAAATCGCAAAGTCGTAACTTGAATTTTACCTAGATGCCATTAAATACCAATTCAAGGTATTTATTGAATTCTTTGAGAAAAAATGGAAATGCAGAAGAAGAGAAATTTGAAATTCACTCATACTTAGTAGAGGGTACATGCCTATTTATCGTGAAAATAACACCTTTGGATTTTTGCCACATTGCAATCATTCAAATTGGACGATCATGATTTTGTTGATGTGACACATTATCGAGATGATACGTAATATGGTCTTTTGCTTTCCTCCAGATGACACGTCATGGTTTGACTAATTAGACATCACCACGTTGCTAATTTGAGTATTTCTTGTGCTTATTTTTAAAAGTATGATAGCATTATTTCTTAACCTTGATAGGGTTGATTGACTCTCGATGGCTTTGTTCCTTGGCTCTAGATAGCTTTGTTCCTTTGACCTTAGATAGATTTATATTCTTTTGACAATCAATAACTTCCTTCTTTGACACTAGATAGTTCCCTTCTTTGACACTCGATAGCTTCCTTCTCCAACACTCGATAGCTTCCTCCTCTAACACTCGATAGCTTCCACCATTGGAACTCAGTAGCTTCCTCCTTTGACACTCAGTAGCTTCCTCCTTTAACACTTAGTAGCTTCACCTCTCGACTTACGATAGCTTCTTCTCTTGACTCATGGTCTTTCTATTTCATGAGAAATTTGAGTATTGTACCCTTTAAAAAATTGATTTCGCGAAGTGTTTTAATTCTATCAATTGGATTTTTCTTAAATAAAATTTCACGACTATGGTTTTTAGCTCCAAATAAGTAGTTGGACTATGATTTCGCTCATAACTGAAAAATCAAATATATGGTTATTATTATTCTAGGAAATAAAATTCAGTCCAAATGTTGTATTGATAGGGTGATCCTTTGCTTCCCTTATTGTTCAAGCAACGGATGTTTTCACTAAATCATAAATTTATCTACTAAATGATACTCTTGATAGTGTTGTTAATGACATCTGTAACGACTCAGAACTTCTGTCAATTGAAATTCGTAAATGTAACTGATTTTAAATATTAACAAGTAAAATTTGTAAGTCGAATAAATTTTATTTCGAATATTTGGATTTAATTAGATAATTAAATCGATAATTTAATATGTGAAATTACAGAAATAATTGGAACTTGGGTTTAATATGATTAAAATTGATGTGTAAAGTTGTATTAAATCATATTGGAGTTAGAATGATGTTATAGATCTTTTAAAATTGAATTGAAAAGTTAAATTGTGAAAATCGAATATTTCAATATTTAATTGACGAGTTAAAATAGCCATTTTTCAAACAGTCTCGGATTTCGACGTAACCAGTTTCATCGGATTCGTAATGTCATATTATTGTATGGTTTCAAATTTCATGTTAATCGGACTTATGGTTTGTCCGAGGCAAGCTGAAACGCGTAGAAATCGGTTTGAGTGAATTTTAAATTTAAATAATTCGATTCAAAAACTTATCTTCCAAATTTGATCGAATTGGCTCCCAATATATATTCCATTGCTTTCGAAATAGGGTTAAAACATTATAAACGCCAGGCGGCGGCTTCGTTTGGAGTTCGGAAAATTTTTGGGTGAATAGTGTCGCGAGATTTTTCTATAAAAGGACCCCCTATCTTCACAATTTTCACAAAACCCTAACCAGAAACCCTAGCCGCCACCCTTTCTATCAATGGCCAGAAATTCATTTTCTTTCCTCCTCAATCTCTCTCAATCCGTAAACAATTACGTAAAGTGTTCAACTACAAAATCGAAGAGCGTAATGAGAGCTTTGATTCCATACGGTGATGATCAACGATAGAGTGTCGTGGGGGGTTCGATTTTGGCCGTGAAATCACACGAACGGGCACGTTTTTCACGATGACGACGTAGCCGAGCTTCTCAACATTCTCGACGATGGCGGCACTCACGTTGAGCTTCGAAATGACGTGGTCAGATCGTCTTCAAGCAGCTTGTAGTGGTCGCGATAATTAATGAAGAAAGGGCGGCATGGGTTCGGTTTTAACGTTGTTACCTGGAGATGAGGAAGACAAAGATGCACGGCTTGGATCTATAGAAACAAAAATGGATGGCCTTGATTTATCTAGGTTAAAATCAAAAAATAAAAGTTGAATTTGTTTATATTACAATTCGTGTAAACTTTAAAACATTGTAACTTGTTCATACGAGGTCGGAATTTGACGAAACAACTTGCCTTGGCTTCGTATTGATGAACACTACGCGATGGAGCTGGATTGGAGTTGATTGGAGTTAATGAAATTTTTGGGTAAAATTAAACGCGCGTTTAATTTTATTCGAAATAAAATACGGCGACTGTTATTGAAACCAAGGTGAGAACTTTTCACTCAATGAACTGTTTCGACTTACATTTTAAATAGTTAGATTTAAAATTTCTTGATTGTGTGATTGAATGATAAATTATTATCTATTGTTTTGAAATAGACCCTAAACGCCGTATATTAAGCGGATGTTATTTATTAAAAACATATACCGCGATATTCCATCTTGAAGTGAAATTGGTATTATATATGTACTTGGAGTTGATTTTCCCGCATTATATAGCGGATGAGACCCTATTGCGCTGCATAATAGCGGATAATATTTTATGAATCCCATATACCGCGATATTCCATATTGGAACGGAATTGGTATTGTGCTAACATCTGTAGATGCAGGGAAATAGGTTGGAGCGATCCAACTGGATTCCTCACCTGCATTGATTTATTTACAGATATTGTGATATATTCTGTTATCATATGATATATGATGTTTTGGATGCCGCGATTGTTATATAAAGTGCTGTTGCAGCATTGGGCCTATTTTTGAAAAACTAAAAGTGTTAAAGTGATGATTTTCAAATTTAAAAGAATTTTTAAAGTGATTTTTGAAAGTATACGTTTTATTAAATTTGGAATTGACATTTTAAATAAACAAACGTTAAAAATTTAATGTTATAAAAATTATGATTTTTGAGAAATATAGTAGAAATGTGATTTTTGAAAAATGGAGTTAATGAATTTTATAAAATAGTTTAAATAAAGATTTTTGAAATTATTATAAAAGGTTTGTGTAAAAGATTTATAAAATTGATATCTATAAATTTAAAAAATATTGGAATTTTAAAACTAGTTTTTATAAGTGTTAAAATGAAGTATAAGTGGATTTCATAAGTAAATGAAATTTATAGATTTATAAATTATAAAGTTATAAAATGAATAGATTTTGTAAAATAAAAGATTTTAAGGAATTAACTTATAAATTGGATTTTGGCATTTAAATGAGATTTAAATAGAATTTGTTAATTAAGAGATTTTATAAGTTGAAGTTTTTATGAAATAAATATAAATGGAATTTATAAACGTTGTTTTATAAATCCGAAATCGACTTATTTTGATAAGTTAATTATTATAGCCTATTAAAGGAAGTATATTCACGATTTTGGGACAGTGGATAATCCTTTAAAATAAAATGCGTAGGAATGTTGAATGGGTTAACGAAGTATATTCACATTTTTGGACAATGAATAATATATTAAAGAAATGTTTAGGAAGTGATATTTTAAATGGAATTAAAACGATTTGAAGTTGTTTTAAAATGTGTTAAGGATCGAAATCATATATTTCAACATTCATTGTTGAAATAGACGTTTTTGTATAACACTGTTGTTACAGTAAATGATTTTCGAAAGGAAATGTTTTACATAGTATTGGGATTTATATATCTATCTTAATTTCGAATCCCTATACTAGTGATTTTGGGTTGTCGTAACGATGTTTTACGCAACATTCGTTTGGACCCAAATAAATGTATTTAAGAGAATGTTTTCCTTAAAAGAATAGAATATATACTTAATCGTGTTTTAAGTATATTAGATATTTTCTGAGTATTGAAAATAAATAGATTTGTGAATTACTTACTGTTAAATAAGTATTTGGAAATGTTTTCCAATATGAAATTGAAATGGTTTAGAGGATATATCTTTTTAAAGATAAGTTGGAGCAAATATTTGGAAAGTTATTTAATTTATGGAAGATTAATAAAAAAGGCCTAGTGATTATTATGGCGCTGGATATTTATTTGTTGGACTTGATAGTTAAATAACCGATTATCATTATTTACCTTTAAATGGGTATTTGATGTGATTTGCTTGAATTTGAATGCTACACTTATTTTAAAATAAGCACTCGTTATTCGGTTTAGCTGGGAGAGGACCTTTGTGTCATAAATCCCATTCCGAATAAGTGATATGTCGTAATGGATAGCATTTGAAGACCGGCGTTGAAGACTGGCTATTTTTGAAAACGGAAGGATTACCGTCGAATGTTTCTGCATCAGCTGATCTCCGATATAGAGATTTTATCACCCTTTGTGATGGGAAGTCCGGCCGTGATTAGTGAATATCCGGATTGCAAGGACTTCGAAGTGCCTTCGGTTCCGTTCGATCCCGGAACAGACTTGTATGGATGTGTGTCTGACGTTACAATTTGAGAGGTAAAGCTGGTTTCTATCAAATATATTTGTGTTGGTGGCGGAGAATTTATTCTTTTAGCTTAACACCCTTCTCTGAGACGTACTGGCTCAATAGTTATGTAGTTGATGGTTAGTAGTGATATATGCCCAAATTGGTAATGTGGCATACGAAGTGCTGTTGTGCATTTGTTGATTAAAGCGTGGCTTTTGTATAAAGCGTAGCTTTGTGGACGAGACTTTGTCGGACCTCACACCCTGAAAATGGTCAAAACAGGAAAGATGCGGCAAGGTTATTAGGGGATCGCGCCCCCTTAGTGTATGTCATTTCCTTCTGGATAGAGGTGGTATTATGGTATGGAGCCCTGATACTTAAACTATGTTGTTGCTGCAAACTTATTACTTTGTGGTTGTTGGTGAATCCCGAGATTTAGGTCGGTTGCGACCGAGGGATGGCATATTCGTGTCAGTAGTTACCCAACTAGGGGTAACCCGGCCTTGTGTTGGTAGAGATCCGGTTAGGTTCTCGGTGTCTCTTTCTAGAGGTGTATCCATGTGGCAATGGGAAGTTCCTTGGCCTGACCATTTGTTGGAAATCCAAACTCCAATACGTACCCTGTACGATTTTAGTTGCAGAACTTGCCATTTACTTACGGTGGTCACCAATGTTTAGATGGTAGCTATAGTAGGCATAGTTCAGAATGTCTATGTTGGCTAAGATTGATATCATTACTTTCGAAATATTTTCCTACACTTTGCTCATATAGTAATAATATCAAAGAAAATATCTCGTATCAAGCATGTTTGACTATTGTAAGGAGAAATCTCCTCCGATTCTGCGTTTGCATTGTGTGTGTGTGTGTGTGTGCGCGGGAGGCCTTATGGTAGTCTCATTTTCTAAAAGCATTGCGTATCTAATTTTAAAAATATTTCTTTGTTGATTTTTAAAGATAAACTGTTTAAGTTCTCACACCAGTCCCATGAATGACCTGGATTTACTGTTTCCTTCCTAAACTCTGGGTGCCCATCAATTTTCACACGGGCAGTCTAGAGTTAGGTTATCGGGTCATTCTGGAATTCAGGAGT
The DNA here is from genome assembly GCA_030765085.1 of Allium cepa. Lineage (NCBI taxonomy): Eukaryota > Viridiplantae > Streptophyta > Magnoliopsida > Asparagales > Amaryllidaceae > Allium > Allium cepa. The sequence continues at coordinate 564,849,919 of CM060939.1, forward strand.
TGTTGTAGAGATCTGGAGGCAGGTTGGATGGCTTGGCATATCAACTAGTATATAGTATTTCTTTTTCCGCTGTTTGTTTGTTGTAAACTTTGATGATGTAATGTAATGTGATGTAATGTAATAACTGATATAGTTCTTTGTTTTAAAGATATTCATTTATCTATTATATGTTGTTCCGCTGCGATTGTGAGATTCTGATATTGTTCTGTTTCTTTTCTTTCTTTCTTTCTTCTTCTACCTTCTACCCCTTCTTTAACCCTAACTGTACGGTTTTTCGGCATTCGATTGCTCGGCAGTTGATACAGTGGACGTATTAATGTCGACCTTCGTGAGTCAAAAATCCATGTTCATCACATTTGGTATCAGAGCTTTTGGTTAAGCGACAACCTTGGCTCTGTTGGAATTTACTCATTAGAGATAGAGTCAGCAGTACTCTAGAATGATTGTGAGTGTAATAATAGATATGAGCGCGTATTTGTTAGTGAAAAAATGTTTTATATTGTGTGCGCTTATCCGTTGAGCTATTTATGAATTCTGGTCGGTGCGGGAAGTACAACCGTGTAGATAGGGCTTTCTAAACTCTTAAACGAGATAAACCGACATAGTATCATTTTAAAATTGGGTAAATAAAATAATTTTACCTTGATTATATTTTATATATAAAGGAATAATTTTTCAAAAATTATTAAAGTGTATATGAATTGATCGTTTGGTTGTTGAAAATGTAAGAATATATGTAAGTTAATTAAAAGAATAAATTGTATAAGCGAAGAATTATAAGTATGGAATTATAATTAATATGATTTACAATTATGAAATAATCTTATATATACAATAAGTGAAATTCTATAAGGAAAATATTTATAAATGAGATTTATGAATAAAAGGAAAATTTTGAATGAATATTAAGCACTGGATTCACTACTATTACTGGAAAATAATAAGAGTGATGACTGCAGCATCATCAGTATGATTTTCAAGTTTCTGTGTGATGGATTTGCTACCATAGCAAATTAAAAATTGAAGTTTAGTTGTGATAAACAAATTTGAAAATTTAAAATCCAAGTTGTAGTTGTTGAATATGAACTTATAATATGAAATAATAAAGATTTTACTTTGGTAAAGTTAAATAGAATTTACTTTAGAATTGGAATCTGAATTTGATTTATAAGTGGAAATTTAAGTTAAGTTAAAAAAATGATGTTTGAAATAGAATATAACTTAAGTAATGTCGAATGAAGTTGATTTTGGTATCGAAGTAAAATAATAAAGTGAATTAAATGGATATGAACTTGAGTTATGTAATGAAATTCAACTTTATATGATAAAATGTAAATCAATTGAATGTAAATAAATTGATATGAAATAGTGGACGTAAGTGTTAATTCATTAAAGCTAATTAAAAGTGATAAACCAAATTGAATGAATGTAAGCAAAGTAAAGAAATTTGGTTATGTTGGTTATACATTGATTGTTAAATTGTTGTTAGTTGATTGTATAGAAATCCATATGAGATTGAATTAATGAAATTGAAAGCTAAAGTAATTGAAACCAAATTGGAAGCTAAGTGGATCTTAAATAGAATTGAATTTGATTTGGAAGTGAACTAACTTCAATGTAAATTAGTGAATATAAACTAATTGAATATGAATAAATGAATGTTAATAAAATCCAATGTTAATGAATAAATTGTAAATAAATTGAAGAAAAAAAACCAATTCATTAAATATATTGAGAAGTGAATTTATACTGATTTGGTTATTGATCGATTGGATAGATATTGGATGTAGTTGGATGATAGTTGGTTGATGGTTGGATTTGTTGCTTTTGTTGCATTTACTATATTGGCATATGTAGTTGTTATAGTGATATATGTTGTATATCAATATTATTTTCTATATACATGTTTCTCATTATTGTTGAGTGTTTAGTAGGTGTGGATTGCGCTTGCTTCGCATTTGGAGCTCGCTTTCATGCTATATTAGCCGTATATGCTCGCTAATAATATATAAGGTACATATCTCAGATTACATATCGTACTTTTACACTTTTTTCCCTGCGGGATGCCTCATTACTTGATGAGATGTATATTTGTGATATATATATATATATATATTGCCATTTTTTCCGGATCGAGCCGCGCCAAGGAGACGCTGGCGAAATTTCTGAAAATTTAAGGCGTTAGAATATTTTTGAGAAAATTGGAAAATTTTGAAAAGATAAATATGTACGATTTGAAAACTTAGTAAAGTTATCGTAAGAAGTTTTAACTATGGATTTTGGAAAAGTTAAAATGTTTAAATGAATTTGAAATTTAATTTGAAAAATCAGTTTGAGAAGTTAATCAGTTTGAGAAGTTAATGGATTCTGTAACTTTTTCTTACTTGGTAATTTCGAGGACGAAATTCTTTTAAGGGGGGAAGTTTGTAATGACCCAGAATTTCTGTCAATTGAAATTCATAAATTTAACTGATTTTAAATATTAACAAGTAAAATTTGTAAGTCGAATAAGTTTTATTTCGAATATCTGGATTCAATTGGATAATTAAATCGATAATTTAATATGTGAAATTGCAAGAATAATTGGAAATTGGGTTTAATATGATTAAAATTGATGTGTAAAGTTGTATTAAATCATATTGGAATTAGAATGATGTTATAGAACTTTTTAAATTGAATTTAAAAGTAAAATTGTGAAAATTGAATATTTTAATATTTAATTGACGAGTTAAAATAGCCACTTTTCAAACAGTCTCGGATTTCGATGAAACCTATTTCATCGGTTCCGTAATATTATATTATTGTATGGTTCCAAATTTCTTGTCAATCGGACTTACGGTTTGTCCGGGGCAAGCTAAAACGCGTTGAAATTGGTTTGAGTGAATTTTAAATTTAAATAATTCGATTCGAAAACTTATCTTCCAAATTTGATCGAATTGGGTCTCGATATATATTCCGTTGCGTTCGGAATAGGGGTAAAACATTATAATCGCCAGGCGGCATGCTTTGTTTGGAGTTCGGAAAAATTTCGGGTGAATAGTGTCGCTAGATTTTTCTATAAAAGAACCCCCTATCTTCACAATTTTCACAAAACCCTAACCAGAAACCCTAGCCGCCACCCTTTCCATCAATGGCCAGAAATTCGTTTTCTTTCCTCCTTAATCTCTCTCAATCCGTAAACAATTACGTAAAGTGTTCTACTACAAAATCGAAGAGCGTAATGAGAGCTTCGATTCCATACGGTAATGATCAACGATGGAGTGTCATGGAGGGTTCGATTTTGGCCGTGAAGTCACACGAACAGGCACGTTTTTCATGATGATGACGCAGCCGAGCTTCTCAACATTCTCGGCGATGGCGGCTCTCGCGTTGAGCTTCGAAGTGATGTGGTCAGATCGTCTTCAAACAGCTTGTAGTGGTCACGATATTTGATGAAGAAATGGCGACATGGGTTCGTTTTTAACGTTGTTACCTGGAGATGAGGTAGAAAAAGACGCACGGCTTGGATCTGCAGAAGCAAAAATGGATGGCCTGGATTTATCTAGGTTAAAATAAAAAAATAAAAGTTGAATTTGTTTATATTATAATTCGTGTAAACTTTAAAACATTGTAACTTGTTCATACGAGGTCGGAATTTGACGATACAACTTGCGTTGGCTTCGTATTGACGAGCACTACGCGATGGAGCTGGATTGGAGTTGATTGGAGTTAATGAAATTTTTGGGTAAAATTAAACACGTGTTTAATTTTATTCGAAATAAAACACTACGACTATGACGCAGCGGATTACTTCAAGTTGTGATCAAATGATGCACAACAAACAACGATGGAACGATACAAATATAGATTGATGGATTAATGATACCAAGGATAAATGCATACATCCGTTGATCTCGCGAGATACCAGATTCTAGCTATATTTAAGATGTTGATCGCGCACGATACCATGTTAGAAGATCTACGATTCTTCTACGTTGATCTCGCGCACGAGATTCCGTGAATCGGCTTCAAATCCGTTGATTCTAGCGCACTCGAATAACCGAAAATGGAGAAAGGAGATAACACTCAACTTTCAATTTTAAAAGAGGCACAAAACACTCAAACAAAAGTTTATTCAAAATCAACCTCCTTTACAAATGACCCAACTCGCCTATTTATAGGAAAATTTACAATACACAGCCGACCTAACAGGTGGCCGACCTACAACCTAAAACAACATGACCCAACATCCCTCGAGTTACAACACACGCGACCTATCAGTACATCCCACGACATAACATCATATGCCACATACAAACGACATACGACCTAAGAAAATACAAATACAACACATCAAAGCGACTCAACGACCTACGACCTAAGGAGTAAATACGGCATAAGCAAATCCAGCTCCAGGAATGCCTAAAGACTTAACAAATTGAGCGACATACGAGCAAAGACCTCATGACTTAACATCAATACATAGCTTCAGAATCTTGAGCGACCTAAAGAATCAACGGTTTAAGGAATCAGGTGACAAAAGAATGCGGCTTATCAAAGGCAAGCGAATTAAGGCAAAATGGCCTTGTGAAGGCTTATGGAACCGCGACATACGGTTTTCGACCTAAGGTGGTCGCGACTTACGAACGAGTGACCTAAAGCACCACTCACTATTGGCATACTCGTTAGGTCGTTGGAGCGACATAACTTGCTGTTGGCACACTCGTTAGGTCGTAAGCGACTTAAGGAAACCGAGTTATCATCCTGTGCTGCATCATCCTTCCCCGGTTGACAAGAATTCGACCCTGAATTCACACTTTCCTCTTCTTCGACAAGCTTATGCTCATGATACGAAATCAAGTGTTTGACGTTAAAAACATCGGCAGTACGGACATGATCCGACAACCTTAACTGATAAGCATTATCATTGATCTTCTTCAAGATTTCTACTGGACCAATCTTTCGAGCTTTCAATTTGTTATAAGTTCCAACTGGAAACGATCTTTCGTCAATACTGCGTAAAAAAAATCACCCTCTTTGAAGTCCACACTCCATCGCTTCTTATCTGCCAGTTGCTTATACTTCTCATTTGACTTAAGCAATCATTCATGAACAATCCTATTACACTCCTGCAATTCATTCACGAAATCACAAGCTCGTTTAACAACCCATTTCTATCGTGGAACTATCGACAAATCCAACGGTCCCTTCGGAATTGCTGAATATACTACTTGAAATGTACTGAATCCAGTACTTCGATTAATGGTATGATTGTGTTCAAATTCCGCCTGACGTAACTTCACATCCTAGCTCTTCAAATTATCTTTCACAAGACATCTCAACAAGTTTCCCAAAGGTCTGTTCACCACTTTCGTTTGCCCATCTGTTTGTGGATGATAGGCGCTACTAAAATTCAGCTTAGTCCCAACCATCTTCCACAGACTCAACCAAAAATGACTTAGAAATCGAGTATCCCGGTCAGAAACAATGGTCTCAGGTATCCCATGTAGTCGATAAACTTCTTTAAAGAACAATTGAGCAACACGGACTGCATCAGCGGTCTTTTTACAAGCTATGAAATGTGCCATCTTCAAAAATCTATCCACCACAACATATATAGAATCATTTCCTCGTTGAGTACTTGGAAAACCCAAAACAAAATCCATGCTAACATCAACCAATGGTCTAGTAGGCACGGGCAATGGCATATACAATCCTGCATTCGTAGCTGTCCCTTTGGAAACTTGACATATGTGACATCTCTACACAAATCTTTCAACTTCTTTCCTCATGGAAGGCCAAAAATATGACTGAGAAATTAACTGCAAAGTACGATCTCTTCCCACATGACCTTCTTCATGCAATTCCTTCACAATCTTCATTCACAAACTGCATTCTGGTATACACAACCGATTTCCTTTGAATAGAAAACCATCCACCAACACATACTCATCTGTCTTCCCTTTCCCGACTTCATCTATAATCTTAGCAAAGTAATGATATTCAACAAACAATTCTGGAAATACATCAAACCCCGTCGCTTCAACTCTCATCGTAGTCAAAAAATGATTTCTTCTACTCAATGCGTCTGCTACCCGATTTGTAACTCCCGACTTAAGCTTTACAACAAAGGTAAACTGTTGCAAGTATGCGATCCATGAAGCATGCCTGACTGCAATCTTATCTCGTCCCTGCAAATGCTTCAACGCTTCATGATCAGTATACAACACAAACTCTTTATGAAACAAATAGTGTCTCCAATGCTTTATGGCTTGAACAATAGCATAGAACTCCAAGTCATAGGTACTGTATTTTGTCTTGGTTCTAGAAAGTTTCTCGCTAAAGTAAGCAATTGGACAACCCTTCTGACTTAATACTCCACCAATTCCAACCTTAGACGCATCAGTATCTAGCTCAAAGAGCAACTGAAAATCCGGGTATCTAAGAATCGGTGTTGTAGTCAAAAGTGTCTTGATCTGTTGGAACGCAGAATCAGCCTCCTCAGTCCACACAAACTGCTTTCCCTTCATACAATCTGTCACTGGTGCCATCACGCTACTGAAATGTGGAATAAACCTTTGATAGAATGATGCTAACCCATGAAAACTTCTCACTTCAGTTACAGTCCTGGGTTGTGGCCAATCCTTGATTGCTTCACTTTACCTTGATCCACATGGATTCCTTCCTTAGACAACACATGACCCAAAAACAAAACACTGTGTGTTATGAATATGCACTTCTTTGTTGCTGCGTAAAATTGCTCCCGACGAAGTATGATCAACACTTCACATAAGTGTTGTAGATGTTCTTCTGTGCTTCTACTGTATATCAATATATCATCAAAATGTACCACTACGAACTTTCCAATAAATGGTCGAAAGATCTTATTCATCACTCGCATAAAAGTACTTGGTGCATTCGAAAGACCAAATGGCATGACCAGCCATTCATACAACCCTTCCCGCATCTTGAATGTTGTCTTCCATTCATCCCCTGGTCGAATTCGAATCTGATGATACCCACTCTTCAGATCAATCTTTGAAAAGATAGCAGCTCCACTCAGCTGATCTAACAAATCATCCAATCTAGGCATCGGTAATCTGTACCTCACTGTAATCTTGTTTAGTGCGCAATTATCCGTACACATTCTCCAAGTTCCATCCTTCTTTGGCACTAACAAAGCTGGTACTGCACGAGGACTTAAACTTTCTTGTACGCGCCCTTGTTCAAGTAACTCCTCCACTTGTCTTCTTAACTCTTCGTGCTCCTTTGGACTCATTCTATAGTGTGGTCTATGTGGTAACACAGCTCCCGGAACAAGATCTATCTGGTGTTATATGTCTCTCAATGGTGGTAATTCTTTTGGCAACTCTTCAGGAAAATATATCTTCAAACTCCTTCAACACTGGCTTAACTTCTTCACGAATTTCAACCGCTTCACTACTTTCACGTCCAATTAACAGAAATACTTCAGGCTCATACTCCACTTCTTTGACACACTCCTTCAAAGATAACAGAGTCTTTAGTTCTTCGATTTCCTCCAACTTGCTTTCATTCTGTTGTCGCTTTTTAGGAACCAAAGTTCTTTTAGTGCCCTCGAACATGAAACTATAGCAGTTAGTTCTACCATCATGTTGTACGGCTCTATCGTATTGCCATGGTCTCCCCAACAACAAATGACATACATCCATACCTACCACATCACACCAAATCTCATCCTTATACTTCGTTCCGATGGAAAAAGTTACACAAGCTCTTCGACCAACCTTCACTTCCCCACCTTTCCTCAACCAAGCTAACTTGTAGGGTTTGGGATGCTTCTCTGTTTTTAACGCTAACTTCTTTACAGCTTCTATAGAGATGATGTTATCACAACTTCCTGCATCGATAACAAACTTACAAACTCTTCCTAAAATAGTGCACGTTGACTGAAAGATATTACTCCTCAACCAGCTAGTCCCCTCTTCATGCTTGGTGTCAAGCAAGATCTCCTCATCATTAAAGAATATCCCTCGTCTCACGCCAATAATTCTTCTTCCTCCTCAGCTTGTGGTGAATTAGAACATTCTAATTCTGCATCCTCATCCTCAACCTCAGCAACCATCGTTCGCTTCTTAGGCTTTGGACATTCATTGCTCTTATGACCAAACTCCTGACAGTTATAACACTTGAAATTTTGTTGACCTTGGTTTTAGAAACTTCATTGACAACCGGTTTTCCAACAGCCTTGGAAACATTCGTACTGCTACTAGCCCCTTTCACTTGATTGTTGGAATTTGTAAACACACCACCTCCTCTTCTACCTTGCTTCTCCCAAGCTAGAGCCTTCTGGTGTGCTTCAGCAACGGATCTTGGATCAAACATATTCACCATATCCTGAATTTGTATTCTCAATCCTCCAACAAATCTAGACGTCAACTGTTCCTCCATTTCCATGATATCGTTTCTAGCAATCAGTTGATAAAACTCATCTGCATAATCATTTACCGACTTTGTCCCTTGTCTCAAATTCTGTAAGCGCTGATACATAAGAGACTAATAATTATAAGGCAAGAAAGTAGCTTTCATCAACTTCTTCATCTTTTCCCATGAAACAATCTTCGATTCCCATTCTCACCCGTGTAAGTTTAGTTTGTTGCCACCATGCCATAGCTCTTCCCCTCAATCGTGTAGCAACTAACTTAACTCTATGATGCTCGAGTACTTCCTTGAAGTCAAAAATTTCTTCAACATTTGATAACCAATCCATAAATTCTTCCGCTATCATTCCTCCTTTGAATTTCGGAATCTCTGTTTTCATCCCCGACTCCCATTTACGATCATTCTCTAAATCAATATATCGATTTCGCACTGGGCCTCGATCTTGATCATGAATACTTCCTCTATCACCATATTCCTCGAAATCATATGTATGTCGATATCGATCTCGTCCATCTACGTATCTACGATCATGCATGTCCCTTCTATCATGACTTTCGGCATCACAATACGGATCATCTTCAAATCCATGATAAGTTCTTCTCTCTTCACCTCGATACTCATGATGTTCTTGCTTCATAGAAACTGAAGATTCACTTCGATGTCAATGGGATTGTGGTGACACCCTCCTCGCTTCCGCAACCGATGGCGAAACCCTGTTTCCCCCATGGTTCGAGATTGGTGACCTTCTCATCGCTTCAGCTTCTTGTCTTTGGTACACATCTTCAACATTATGAAAACGGTTAGCTCTTCTCGAAGGCATGATCTCCCTAACCAAACTCGGCTCCTTCTCTACTTAGCTCAACTTTGCTTTGATTTGGCTCGACTTTAACTCCAACACTTTAACTCGGCTCCCAATAGCCTCGGCTTAGCTATGATTGGCTACGTCTAGCTTTGATACCAATTTGACGTAGCGGATTACTTCAAGTTGTAATCAAATGATGCACAACAAACAACGATGGAACGATACAAATATAGATTGATGGATTAATGATACCAAGGATAAATGCATAAATCCGTTGATCTCGCGAGATACTGGATTCTAGCTATATTTAAGATGTTGATCGCGCACGATACCGTGTTAGAAGATCTACGATTCTTCTACGTTGATCTCGCGCACGAGATTCCGTGAATCGGCTTCAAATCCATTGATTCTAGCGCACTCGAATAACCGAAAATGGAGAAAGGAGATAACACTCAACTTCCAATTTTAAAAGAGCCACAAAGCACTCAAACAAAAGTTTATTCAAAATCAACCGCCTTTACAGATGACCCAACTCGCCTATTTATAGGAAAATTTACAACACACAGCCGACCTAACAGGTGGTCGACCTACAACCTAAAACAACACGACCCAACATCCCTCGAGTTACAACACACGCGACCTATCAGTACATCCCACGACATAACATCATATGCCACATACAAACGACATACGACCTAAGAAAATACAAATACAACACATCAAAGCGACTCAACGACCTATGACCTAAGGAGTAAATCCGGCATAAGCAAATCCAGCTTTAGGAATGGCCTGAACGACTTAACAAATCGAGCGACGTACGAGCAAAGACCTCAGCGACTTAACATCAATACATAGCTTCAGAATCTTGAGCGACCTAAAGAATCAACGGTTTAAGGAATCAGGTGACAAAAGAATGCAGCTTATCAAAGGCAAGCGAATTAAGGCAAAGCGGCCTTGTGAAGGCTTATGGAACTACGACATACGGCTTTCGATCTAAGGTGGTCGCAGCTTACGAATGAGCGACCTAAAGCACCACTTACTATTGGCATACTCGTTAGGTCGTTGGAGCGACATTACTCGCGGTTGGCACACTCGTTAGGTCGTAAGCGACTTAAGGAAATCGAGTTAACATCCTGCGCTGCATCAGACTATTATTGAAACCAAGGTGAGAACTTCTCACTCAATCGAAACTGTTTCGATTTACATTTTAAATAGTTAGATTTAAAATTTCTTGATTGTGTGATTGAATGATAAATTATTATCTACCGTTTTGAAATAGACCCTATACCCGTATAATAAGCGAATATTATTTATAAAAAACATATACCGCGATATTCCATCTTGAAGTGGAATTAATATTATATATGTACTTGGAGTTGATTTTCCCGCATTATATAGTGGATGAGATCCTATTGCGCCGTATAATAGCCGATAATATTTTATAAATCCCATATACTGCGATATTCCGTATTGAAACGGAATTGGTTTGTGCTAACATCTGTGGATGTATGGAAACAGGCTGGAGGGATCTAACTGGATTCCTCACCCGTATTGATTTATTTACAGATATTGTGATATATTCTGTTATCATATGATATATGATGTTTTGGATGCCGCGATTGTTATATAAAGTGTCGTTGCAGCATTGGGCCTATTTTTGAAAAATTAAAAGTGTTAAAGTGATGATTTTCAAATTTAAAAGAATTTTTAAAGTGATTTTTGAAAGTATACGTTTTATTAAATTTTGGAATTGATTCATTTTAAATAAATAAACGTTAACAATTTAATGTTATAAAAATTATAATTTTTGAGAAATATAGTTGAAATGTGATTTTTGAAAAATGGAGTTAATGAATTTTATAAAATAGTTTAAATAAAGATTTTTGAAATTACTATAAACGGTTTATGTAAAAGATTTATAAAATTGATATTTATAAATTTAAAAACTACTGGAATTTTAAAACGAGTTTTTATAAGTGTTAAAATGAAGTATAAGTGGATTTCATAAGTAAATGAAATTTATAGATTTATAAAGTGTGAAGTTATAAAATGAATAGATTTTGTAAAATAAAAGATTTTTAAGGAATTAACTTATAAATTGGATTTTTGGCATTTAAATGAGATTTAAATAGAATTTGTTAATTAAGAGATTTTATAAGTTGAAGTTTTTATAAAATAAATATAAATGGAATTTATAAACGTTGTTTTATAAATCCGAAATTGACTTATTTTAATAAGTTATTTATTATAGCCTATTAAAGGAAGTATATTCATGATTTTGGGACAGTGGATAATCCTTTAAAATAAAATGTTTAGGAATGTTGAATGGGTTAACGAAGTATATTCACGTTTTTGGACAGTGAATAATATATTAAAGAAATGTTTAGGAAGTGATATTTTAAATGGAATTAAAACGATTTGAAGTTGTTTTAAAATGTGTTAAGGATCGAAACCATAGATTTCAACATTCATTATTGAAATAGATGTTTTCGAGAAATAGGGAAATGGTGGACTATAACACTGTTGTTATAGTAAATGATTTTCGAAAGGAAATGTTTTATATAGTATTGGGATTTATATATCTATCTTAATTTCGAATCCCTATACTAGTGATTTTGGGTTGTCGCAACGATGTTTTACGCAACATTCGTTTGGACCCAAATAAATGTGTTTAAGAGAATGTTTTCCTTAAAAGAATAGAATATGTACTTAATCGTGTTTTAAGTATATTGGATATTTTATAAGTATTGAAAATAAATAGAATTGTGAATTACTTATTGTTAAATAAGTATTTGGAAATGTTTTCCAATATGAAATTGATATGGTTTAGTGGATATAACTTTTTAAAGATAAGTTGGAGCGAATATTTGGCAAGTTATTTAATTTATGGAAGATTAATAAAAAGGGCCTGGTGATTGTTATGGTGCTAGATATTTGTTTGTTTGACTTGATAGTTAAATAACCGACTATCAGTATTTACTTTTAAATAGGTATTTGATGTGATTTGCTTGAATTTGAATGCTACACTTATTTTAAAATAAGCGCTCGTTATTCAGTTTAGACGGGAGAGGACCTTTGTGTCATAAATCCCATTCTGAATAAGTGATATGTCGTAATGGATAGCATTTGAAGATCGGTGTTGAAGACCGGCTATTTTTGACAACGGAAGGATTACCATCGAATGTTTCTGCATTGGCTGATCTCCAATATAGAGATTTTATCACCCTTTGTGATGGGAAGTCCGGTCTGATTAGTGAATATCCAGATTGCAAGGACTTCTTTGGAAGTGCCTTCGGTTCCGTTCGATCCCGGAACGGACTTGTATGGATGTGTGTCTGACGTTACAATTTGAGATGTAAAGCTGGTTTCTATCAAATATATTTCTGTTGGTGGCGGAGAATTTATTCTTTTAACTTAACACCCTTCTCTGAGATGTACGGGCTCAGAGGTTATGTAATTGATGGTTACCAGTGATATATTCCTAAATTGGTAATGTGGCATACGAAGTGCTGTTGAGCATTTGTTGATCAAAGCGTGGCTTTGTATAAAGCGTAGCTTTGTGGACGAGACTTCGTCGGACCTCACACACCGAAAATGGTCAAAACAGGAAAGATGCGGAAAGGTTATTAGGGGATCGCGCCTCCTTAGTGTATGTCATTTCCTTCTGGATAGAGGTGGTATTATGGTATGGAGCCCTGATACTTAACCTATGTTGTTGATGCAAACTTATTACTTTGTGGTTGTTGGTGAATCCCGGGATTTAGGTCGGTTACGACCGGGGGATGGCATATTCATGTCAGTAGTTACCCAGCTAGGGGTAACCCGGCCTTGTGTTGGCAAAGATCCGGTTAGGTTCTCGAGGCGTCTTTCCAGAGGCGTACCCATGTGGCAATGGGAAGTTCCTTAGCCTGACCATTTGTTGGAAATCCAAACTCCAATACGTACCCTGTACGGTTTTAGTTGTAGAACCTGCCATTTACTTATGGTGGTCACCACTGTTTAGATGGTAGCTATAGTAGGCATAGTTCGGAATGTCTATGTTGGCTAAGATTGATATCATTACTTTCGAAATGTTTTCCTACACTTTGCACTTATAGTAATAATATCAAAGAAAATTTCTCGTATCAAGCATGTTTGGCTATCATAAGGAGAAATCTCATCCGCTTCTGCATTTGCATTATGTGTGTGCGGGAGGCCTTATGGTAGTCTCATTTTCTAAAAGCATTGCGAATCTAATTTTAAAAATATTTCTTTGTTAATTTTTAAAGATAAACTGTTTAAGTTCTTACACCAGTCTCATGACTGACCTGGAGTTTATTGTTTCCTTTCTAAACTCTGGGTGCCCACCAATTTTCACATGGGAAGTCTAGAGTTAGGTTATCAGGTCATTTTGGAATTCAGAAGTTGCTGTAGAGATCTGGAGGTAGGCTGGATGGCTTGGCGTATCAACTTGTATATAGTATTTCTTTTTCCGCTGTTTGTTTGTTGTAAACTCTGATGATGTAATGTAATGTGATGTAATGTAATAACTGATATAGTTCTTTGTTTTAAAGATATTCATTTATCTATTATATGTTGTTCCGCTGCGATTGTGAGATTCTGATATTGTTCTATTGCTTTTCTTTCTTTCTTTCTTCTTCTACCTTCTACCCCTTCTTTAACCATAACGGTACGGTTTTCTGGCATTCGATTGCTCGGCAGTTGAAGCAGTGGACGTACTAATGTCGACCTTCGTGAGTCGAAAATCCCTGTTCATCACAACATCACTAGTGATGGTTTTTGGATTCTTCAATTTGCTAATGATACTATTTTTTTCCACTTATTTACGTTGTCATGTTATGACCCTTAAATTTGTTTTATATGATTTTAAAATGCTTTCAGGGTTAAAGATTACTTCGACAACAGTAAGGTTCTAGTCTTAAATAATGTCAATATTACTGAACATTTTATTACTAGTAAATTTAATTATAAAATCATGAAGTTTCATATGATTACTTGTTAATACGATTAACTAATATAGGAACAATTTTAGATTCCAATGGACAAAATAATATAGAATTCTAATTGATATGATCTTTACTATTACTTGTTAGTATATCTAGTTTGATAGAAATCAAAGAATGTTTAAACATGTTAATACACCTCTTGATAATCTGATTTTTACCATCACATTTTTCATTTTCAATTGAGTTGCAAATCCAAGGTATAAATTTTCTAAAAATGTTTTTTCGAAAGATTTTCTTAAAAAGCTAAAAAGTCGCATTGATATCTTAAAAAGAAAATTATTTTTACTAGTGGAAGACATAACATGGCATTAAGAAATGTTCGATTAGATTCTTCTAATGAAAATAACACCTTCAAACATTTTGCTCTTCATTGATAACTAATTCTGTTCTTACTTAGCGATCTAGTTTTTCTTCATAATATATATATATATATATATATATATATATATATATATATATGTAGATATATAGTATTTATACACATATATGTGCTGCACTCACATCTTGGTTATGTTTTTCAACTTAAGTGGTAATCACTTTGCTTTATTTGGCTAAGGATTTTTAGATTGCTTCATGTCCCTTGCTATTATGGATGTTATTCTCTTATTTCTCTTGCTTCCACTAATCTGCCTACTAGTTTCCTATAGGCATATTTGGATCAATAATTGTACATCAAGCCTCCCTCTTTGTGGTGGCTCTTGGGATATCTTTGCACCTTTTCACATTACTTCCATGCTAGGATATAGTTGCATCGAGTTTTGTCCTAGGTTTCGGGAGGGTTTTTCTTTTTGTATTCTTTTACGAGGAGCAGGTGAGTGGTTTGGCTATGGCCAAGCTTATTGACAGCTTCTTTCTTGAGTGTAAAATAAAATTATATGAGTACTCTCCTCCTATGCTGGTTCACTAGTTTTTATCAAAATAAATATTTTTGTAACTATATTCAAATTAGTGAACATGACTCCGAAATAATAAGAGCATGTTGTACATTTTGGAATCTTAAGTACATATCGACTATACTTTCGTTAAGAAACTTTAAAAGCAATTTTGTAACATTAAAATCTTACTTTGTTTGACTTTGTTTATGCCTTCATATGTTGCTCATAGAGTATGCCATATTTCATATGCATATTTATAAATGCCGACTCTATTAAATTTCATACTCTGTCAAGTGCACAAAATAATTTAATCATAGCTTTTGGAATTTTCGCCCAATGTTTTCTACTCATTGGTTCATGTTTCGAATGTAGTATTCTTTTCCTCATACTGAACATGTCATTCTCCAAATCATGAATCCAATGGCTTGCATATATACTCTTAATTTAGTAGACCGGTATGAATAGTCCTAACAATTGAAAAGTGGTGGTCATGTAGCGATTTAACCTTCAAAAAATGCGACAAAATTACCACTGGCCATATTAAAATTCATAAATAGTGTTACATTTCTAAAAAAATGGCCCTAATACAAAATGAAAGTACATACATTACATTAATATCTTTTTGAGAAAACTGAGTGATCCTCCATGAAGACGAGAGCACTCATATAATTTTGTTCCACACTTAAAATAAGCAATCGACAAGCCTGGTAGGTAACTATTCACTATGATATTATACAAATAAAATAAATTTATTAAACCTCAAAAGCATGAAAAGAAATAAACAAAACAAAACAATGGCCACATAAGCCAAAAGAAGCAACGGAGAAGGGTCCATAATGAGAAAAAAAGCCTAGTCCAGACCCCAAATAGAAAGTGAATAATGAAATAAGCTGTAGAAGGCCCTGCGGCATATCAAAGCTCAGCTCATCCAAGCTTATCCAAGGAATTGGGATGTCCAAGTCAAACATTCCACATTAGTAGCTAAAACCAAAAAAATCAATAGACAATGCGAGCTTACACACACACACAAAGACACATGTGTGTATAAGGTATATCGTACACGTACATAAGCAAGAGGAGAATAAGTAACCTGTACGAGAAACAGTAACCCAGTTATGAAGTGAATCATGTAAGAGAAAAGACCTATGGATAACTCAAACAGGCTTATGGGCAAAATATGTTAATGAGCACACTCAACTAAATTCTTGAATGTAAAACTATCACTTCTAACATTATAGGTTTTGAGATGAATGGTATATGCAAAATTATAACATATACTACAACATTTTAAAAACTAAGTAATTTCCTAAATATAATATAACGTCAGGTTTATTGACATATGTATTAATTAAAAAGGTATTTAAGGTGCTTTTGTTATTTCTACTATTAAATGCAACATTTTTTAAACTAAATTAATACGAGATTTAACTTTTTTAAGACACTCTTTGAAACTAATATTGTTATCTTTATTATAACTGGGATTTGAAATCTAATTAAAACCAAATAAAGCGGTTATAGATATAAAATTATCTGTTTTGGTATCTATATTATGAAAAACTCTTCGATTCCTTACAAACCGTATATACTAACATATTATACTAAAAATAGTGTCAATTACAAACATATGAAATCCATTATGATAAATGTAAACCTATTCCAAAAAAATCATAATTGGTGTCATTGGTAGTTATATAAAAATAAAAAGTATTAAGATAGTTTATAAGAATATAGTTAGTGGTACGACACTCGAATATAAATGTGAAATATTTTCAAATATTAGAGAAAAAATGTTTATTATTAATAATTATACTTTTCTTTTTTAATAATTCTACTGTCTTTAATTTTTCATGTATAATTAACCACATATGTACTTAAACTTTGGATACAGTATTACTTTTCCAAATGTGTCTAATATGTTCGACTTTATACCCGAAAAATTAAGAAATTTATAAAAAGAGCACGTTGTATAAATTTTATTAATTTTCCAACACCATATTATAATGTCATGTTATTATCAATGTTATATTTTTGTAATTCATCATAAAGTAAGGCAAACTTAGTTACTGTTTTTAACTAAAGTACGATTAAACTAAACTCCTATGGAAAATTTGAATTTGTTCTATATATTTCTGAAAATGACACATTTATCAAGATTACAAATTGCATAAAATTCTTTAAATTCTACTTTAAAGGTAATTACTAATATCCACCTATCATGTCAAAATAAGGTATTATTCAATGAATGTACTACATTATTAATTTTTAATTCATAAATATCATAATTTTTCATTATCGATTTCCAAAAATGAGAAATATATTTTGTATTATTAGTAGAACTATCATGTAGATTATATGCACCACTGTACCATTGATTCAATATTATTTCTTTCCAAATTAAATTCTCATTATCATTAATAAATTTTTGTATCCATTTTCCTGATAAAAATGTGTTAACTAAACATTTTGAATTATTATTAGGATTATCATCACTCTATAAAATATCTCTCTTAGTTTTATTTATTTTTTCAATTACATATTTCGAAAATTGATGAAACAAAGTCCAACATATGGGTAATGCTAATAAAACAACATTAATATGGACTATACTATCCGCCCTTGATAAAAATCTATTATTCCTTTTAGTTAATTTTTTGTTAATTTTATTCATTATTATTAACCAGTCGTCATGTTTGAGTTTAGTTAGCCTTATTAAAAATCCTAAATATTCTACAGGAAATTTCATAATTTTACAATTTAATGTACAAGTGATTTGATTCTCTACCTTATCTAATCATTTTATACTAACATGGAAGTCATATCAAAATTAATCTATAGTCCAAAGAGCAACTCAAAACTATATAATATAAACTTAAGTGCTATAATATGTCTAGGTAAGTGAGATGAGCATAGGATCATCCACAAAATGGAGACTGGTAATATCATTACTCATAATTTCATTTCCAACATTATTTAAAACCCCATTACTAGTGGCTAGTTTGATAATCCTAGTAAATATATCCGCAACTAAATTAAACAAAAGAGGAGATAATGGATCACCTTACCTAAGTCCATATTTCAGTTGAGTTTTATTTCATAATATAGAATTAACCGTAATACTTGAATTTTCAATTTTGAATAAAGACATAATCCAACTTACTTATCTAACACTTAAGCCCTAGCCAATAATAAATCCTTAAGAATTAGTTGAATCAAAAGCTTTGCAAATCAAGTTTTAAGAGTGCACAATTGACATTGTTTTTCAACAATGATTAATAAATTCTTGAACCACTGTTGCCCTATCCGTAACATCTCCACCTTTGAGAAACACAGTTTGAGTAATATCAATTAATTCATTCATTTTAGTGTTTAATCTATTAGCTAAAACCTTATAAGTGTAACTGAGTAGTGGAAACCGATTAAATAGCTACTTAAGTTATAAAATTAATTGTGTAATATAAAACCTATTAAATAGCTAACTATAACTGAGCAGTGGAAAGTAGATATAAAAAATAACATCAGGAATTTTATACTAGTTCGGAGTACTATCCCATGTACAAAACTTATCTTTGTAATTTCACCAACTCAACCCTCACTTAACTTAGAAAAATACTATTACAATGACTTTGCCTGAGCTACTGAACAAGATTTTGACTAAACCGTTTGATGATTCTGCAATAGGACTTTGACATTAATACAAAAGTAAATTTGTAGACTCTTAATATCATTGACACAAGAATGTACTTATATCAGTACTACTCTTGCAATATTATAAATTTACATAATTAGATAATTAAATTAAAAGATGCAAAATCGTAATTTTATGAAAAGGCCAAAGTAGTAAATTTTTATAGGAGCTAGAAGCAGGCCTCGAGATATATTCAGTTGCATTTGAAATGTCATTTAAAGTCGGGAAAACATATGTAACTTATTGATTTTGGTCAAACTTGCTATAAGTTGGAAGAATTCAAACCCAGTGGTATTTTTGTAATATATAAATTTCATGATT
Source organism: Allium cepa (assembly GCA_030765085.1). Taxonomy (NCBI): domain Eukaryota; kingdom Viridiplantae; phylum Streptophyta; class Magnoliopsida; order Asparagales; family Amaryllidaceae; genus Allium; species Allium cepa. Next base: position 564,869,008 of record CM060939.1, read on the forward strand.
TTAAGCTAAACATAAGTTAATTCCAGCATATAAATAGAAATGTAAACTCTGTTTTCCAATTCCACTTTAGCCTAAATAGCTTACCATTAATCTCCATATTCTTCTTCTTCAGCTAATCCCTAAAAAAAATAATTCCAAATCCACCAAATCAACTCAAGTTAAACAAGTTCATGTATGGAACTAATCAACGCGAAGAGAGCTATGCAAATATATCGAAGCTATCAAGAAATATAACATTTTCAAGATGAACAATTTCTAAACAGTAAAGAAGAAGGAGTCACCTCAGATCGGAGAAGATGCATGTCCAATCGTTGATTGGGATACATCGTATTTAGGAAAATATTAGTAAGATATTGTAATTCATCCATTATGGTTGGAAATCACATTATAGATGGTGTAACTGAAAATTAAAAAATGATGTTTTTTAAACATGATTGGGGTGTAGTATGTCATGGCTATATGATTAAGAAGTAAATTTTTATCGATTGCAACTACCAAAATTAACCGCTCTTTAATATAGAAAAAGAGAGATAAAAAAGTGTTCCAAACTAGACATATTACACATCAAAATTATAGTTCTTGATGACATGAATCCACTAATTATGTTCACTTGATGATTGGATGTATGAGTTGATCAAAAACCGCATTGGAAGTTTCAATGAACATGGACCATCCATTTGTATCCTACTTCTAGATGGCGATGATCCGTCGATCAAGGGACACGGTAGTATAGAAGAGGATGAGTAGGTACTCACATCAGTCTTTGTTCATCCCACATCGACATGTGGTGGTGGAAAAATGCCACAGAATAGCGGCGACAACAAGTTCACCGGAGTTGATAGGGTAAGGTAGAAGGGTGGTTTGGGGTTGGATTTTCATGGCGAAGTGAATGGTGGCATCAAATGGCCTCCTAGATGAATGTAGCAGTTGCGGCATGACTAAAACTATGGCGTTTGATGGGGGTTGTTATGATGCGGATGAAATTGTTTCATGTAGCTGACGTAGAAGTAAAAAACTTAATAATAATAATAAGTAAAATAATGATAATAATAGAATAATAAGATTATAAATTAAATAATCCTCTATTTTCTAATTCTTACGGACTCCGTTTTACACGTGGTTCATGGCATCGGGATCATGGAGGAATGAGGAACATTTTAGTACATTGTAAGCTATGTTATGAGGTGTTTTAGAAAAGTATTTTATTATGTTGGGTTCATTATATGTTTTTGGGCTTACGGGGTAGGGAATAATCCAGTAGCTTCGTAAACAGTGGGGTTATGCCAATTTTTGTTCTTGATCCCAACAGTGTCATAGACTTTAGGCGAATGATTATCATGGACTTGTGCCAATGGCTTGGGGATTGATCTAGTAGATTTCTAAAGAGTGGATTGGTGATGGATTTTGGGCTTGATTCCAATAGTGTCGCGGACTGTTAGGCAAATGACTAGCATGGACTTAAACTCTATATTTACGTACATTATTGGCATATGAGATGGGACTTTGGGATCGGTCGTGTTCACACGTTTTCGGCATATGATCAAGGAATTTAGGCTCAGTCATGTACATACATTTTTGGCATACGAGCCGAGATTTTGGGCTTCATCGGGTGCATACATTTACGATAATGGCGAGTTGGGACTTTGGGCTAAATCATGTTATATTTGTTCTGGCTTATGATTATTCCTAGTAGAGATTAATAATACCTTAACATATTATGTCAGTATAGTATCAGATTGTGTTTAGCTGACTTGTTAGGTGAAAATGATATAGGTTAAGGTATGATCTTCAAGAATAAGTATTGTTTTACTAGTTATTAGTATTATACACTTATATGATGTGTTTAACTCACTAGATGTATGTCCAACTCATTTTATCATTTTCTTCTTTTTAATTATATTCTGATAGGTCGATAAAGAAGACTGGTAGTGACTTGGACACATGATGGTACGATGAAGACCTACATATTTATTTATTTATTATCTACTATTTTATTTAATTTGTTCTCAAACATTATATTGTTTTCGTTACCAATATGAAGAGATGTTGTAGTTGGGATGTACATTATATTATGTCGTTTTATTTGTTTGGGATTATATTATTGGTTGTTATATTTCATTCCTTCCGTTGTGAGTTTCAAAAAGTGTAGAATATTATAGATAGCTCTGTGTCATATTTTATGTATTTTACCTTAAAATGATCCACCATCTATGAGGTTTGCGATGTCCGCATCTTTTTATGCATGAATAAAGGCATGTAGATGGCAGGTTATTAAATATGGTATCAAAGCTTAGCTTAAGCTTTCGTATTAAAATAGGCATATGAAAGAGCATATTTATAATTTTTAGTCTATATGCACACCTATAATTTTATGCTACGCCTCATGTATTTTTACTCGCAAGTGCAGTTGTTCGCTTATCCCTCATAGAAATAAACACCTATGAGTTAAATAAAGTTGAGGTTTAAATTATTTGGGGTAGAAGATAAATCCATCACATTTGTTGTAATTTACTTTGTAAAGGATTGCTAATAGAGGGTGTATATACCAGAAATAGTGTAAATTATAAGACTAAGGATGAATAAGAAGAAAGGTGTAACCCTGAGTCTATAGAAAATAATTATGATGTTGATATGGCATAATGGAGCCACTTGATGCCTTGTAAGATTGCAGGACATAGATAGGCTTATGTAAGTTATGATCTACTCTAATTAAAGTATCTAATTTATTTAAAACATTTTCCTAAATAGTCAAAAGTATTAGTGTTCGGTATTTTCCAAAAAATATAGAAATTGAAGTTTGTTTAATGCATTAAAATAATAAACCCTTAATTAAGCTTCAACATAAGAACTAGTTTGTCAAAAATTATATTTTAAAGGTTTGTTTTTGCATAAAGGTTTATTATAAGGCTTATTATTTGCACTTTTACTTTGGTGTATACTTAGTTTTTGACAAAGGAACTTTTGGAAGTAAATAGAAAAAAGAGTAAGTAAAACACATTTTTAAATGGCTTTTATTTTACAAATATTTGTTTTAGATTTTGAAAAAGATAAAAATAATACATTTCCTTTACTCTTTTTAAAACATTTATTAATTATAAAAGTAAAACGTAAAAGGATATTTTTATATGCCTCAATTTAGAAGTTAAGTTCAACCATTGGGAAGTTCAAACTAAAAAAGGGGTTAAAACTACTTCAAACTTTTTAATTATTCTATATGTAGGCATTTTCAAATAGAAATTAAAGGATTTTTAATATAAACACTTGAATGTACACATTGATAAATAATTTAAAGTTTCAAAAATTATTTTAAAGTTTGATGTGAATATAGTTAGTAGCCAATACGAATTTAAAATTATTATTTTTGCATATGTATGAGGTATTATTTACCTATGTTGAAAATTGACTAATTATAAAATAAAATGATATATAGTTGTTTTATGTGTGTATAGTAAAATGATCATAAATTTAAAAAAAAATTGAAGAAAGTGAATTTGGAGTATTTTAGAAAATAATTGAAGTTATTACGAATCTAATCTAATTTCTAGTAATTAATATTCATTTGGTAATGCTATAAAGAATTGAGGCTTGGAATTTAAATACTTTTAAGAATGGATATTTTTAGAATTGTTGAAAAGCAATTAGCTTTGGAAAATGAAATTATATTAATTTTGTTGTTGAGACATATGAATAGATATTAAATGATCAAATTGAAATAAAATTTGTTAATGATTTAATACGAAATGTCTAAAGTAAAACATTCTAAATTTTTTCAAGTATTTAAAAAAGTTATTTTGAAAAAATGCATGATAATCGAAATTAAACGTTGGTTGGAGTTAATAGAGAATTTAATGCTTATCAAATCTTACTAGTTTTATGAAGAATAAGATTTGAGATCGATAATTTTGATTTGAAGCTGATTGATAAGTTATTGATATTTTCCATTGAAATTTGATTGAATCTAGAAGAAAATTACACAACCTAGAGAGGCAAATTGATTATGGTGAACTAGCTAGGATAATGGTTATACTAGCGTGTTATGGACTTTCTAAAAATAAATATTATGACTTTGTGACTTAGGGATATGTATTTAAAATTAATGAGGGTACTGTTTATGAATTTCAGGAAAATTCTTAAATGATAACGAGAAATCTATTTCATATCAAGAATTACTGTTATTCACAAAGTAAGTTTGAATTTAAATAAATAGCAATATGATTTTTGGAAGGCTATCTAAATTTTGAGGAATAATAATATGACCATTTTATGGATTTTATGAAAAAATATTATTATTTAAGTAATAGAAGTAAGAGGCATTTGAGAATAATAATAATAATAAAGAGATATTTCCCATGATTTTTTTGGGTTAAATTATTACTTTTTTGGATAAAAATAACGATAAAAAGGATGTAACGACTCGCAAATTTAACCGGTTTTAATAACGTTATTAATTGAAATATTGTGGAATTTCAAAAGATAACATTTTGAAATATAAATTTAATATTTGGAATGCGTCTAGTTAAACATAGCAACAGGCAAATTTTCGTCCAAAAATATGAAGTTCGTGTGTAAATTTACTTCAATTTAATTAGTTAAAAATCGATGAAAATAAAACATTTTCGAAACCCAAATATTTTTACATAGAAAAATTCTAAATCGTCTTCTGTGCAAGACCTCATTTTTTGTTTTTTCAATTTCGGACATCTTTAGCTCCGTCGACCTTATTTTCCTACGTTTTTCTCGCATTTTCCGCCAGTAGAAAATTCGAATTTTTTTTATAATTCAATCGTGCTACCTATATCTGTATACCGTTTTGATCATCTCGTCGTGTTGATCTATACAGTATATTTATTTCTGTATTTTGAAGTTTGATGCACAGTGGGATCTTCGTAACGGTTTTACGTATCGGCACCGCCTTTGAATATTTAGAATTCAATTGTCTACTCAATCTACCACCGTTTAAACAAGAATGGTCAGCAGTTATTAACGAGGGGTGGAAGCTCAACAACTTTTTTTTATTTCCCATAACAATTTATTTTCTCTGGTTCCAATATCTCAGTTCGTTAGGTCAACATAAATTGCATATAAAATTTGAAACGAGAAACTGTTGCTTTCTTCCCTCCTCCTCACGTCATCAACCTTCCCACCATCACTCATGACACTCATGAGGAACTCAGAGCAACCAAAAATAACCCATTTTTTTCTCCAAAAGTTCCAATCCTGCAAAAAAAATAAAAAAATCAATACCACTTCTCCTGCGAAAATCACAACCACTATCTCCCATTCCCCTTCAACAAATCCAAACGCTCACTTCAGAAAGTCCTAACCTCCTTCTCAGCAACCTTCCTATCTATTCCCCTCTAGTTCCTGTAGCTTCCATCAAACACCCACGCAAGTGCCGCAACCCGAACCAACTACCTCATTCCCTCTCTCCTCCATTTTCGGCCCACCCGAGCATGCCATCAGCCAGCACCAACCATGACCGCGCCGAGACACCGGAGCCACTACTCCACGCCCCCTCTTCTCCGCAACGTCGAGCATTCCCCGGTCTCTGCCGTCACGCACCACCCAGACCACCGCTCCCTAATGCAATCACCCCTTCTCCTCCTCTTCACCCGCAAGCCGAAGACGCCGCCAGAGGATCGCCTCCACCCGCGTCCTACCATCTCTAGCTCGCGTGGCACATCAAGTCCCATTCTCAGCCATCGAATCCTCATGCGTCCGTCATCCCTGCCCTATTCGAGCCTTCCTTCCATTCTAGCCTACGTCCGAGCATTTGCAGCAACGTTCCCTAATTCCCTTCCAATATGTTATGTAAGTAATATGAACTTGGATTTAAAAAAAATTATTCTGTTTTACTATATATACGTATTGTTTTAAAGGTATAATTGGTTATATGTATACAGTATAAGATTTATTTTATATATATATGTTATTCGAATTTTTTTAAGTGTGTATTTAGTTATAGAGTGACAGTAAGGCTACATTGGGTTAGGTGATATATTAACATACATATAATATGTTTGTTCTTATAAGTCTGCACCAGTTTATTTTGGGTAAGCTCAGTCTCAATTAAAATTTTGTGTTGCCAGTACACAAAAGCTTTTATGTGATTGTAGTGTAAATTATAATTTTCTCAAGGGTTTGTGTACAAGTACTATTTATTTAGTTTGTATATATATGGTCAGATTCGAATGTATAAATATTTTTATTTCGATTTATATGGCTTCATATTCTACTTTTATTTTAATGCAATTGTATATTCTGTTTACTAGTTCTATAAAATAGTGTCTGCTCTTTTAAAAGTGAGTAGAGTTTTAGTTTATAACCTATATAGTATAAAGTTTTATTCCTTCTACTCTATATGAGTTATTAAGTATGTCTATGTATGTTTAACAGTAGTTATAGATTAGACATGGATTTTTATAATTTTCCAGTAAATATGTATATACTGGTCATTTTGGTTACAGTTATTATATTGCGTTGTATAAATCCTATATATACAAAGTTATATTTGAAACTGTCGTATGTGGGCGAAGCAACTTTCAGACATTAGAGCTTGCAACTATATATATGCGAACGTATTTAGTTTTGAAACTTATTCGTCGTATTGATAATAATACTGAGGTCGGGATGTATATGTATATACGATATAATTATGAAAGTATGTTTAAATATTTTAGTGAGTGTATAAAGGGATATTATATGTATATACTATACGGTTTATTCGTTTATACGAATTTAAATGCCAACTTTAAATATAATATGTGTATATTGACTTTAAAATGTATGTGTCTTAAGAATAATGACTTTATATATTCTATTTTAATATTTGTCTTAAACCTTGATTTTTATAAAATTATTAATAATACATATAGATACATTTCTGTATATCTTAATTGATTTGAATTTTCTCATCGATTCCTATCGGTCAGCTTTGTCCGTGATGTCCGCTTCCAGCTTACTTCGATTTGAGAATGTTGTTTGGATTTGTTCGATTGTTTGGATTCGTGCTTGGATTCGTAACTCGACTCAACTTCATTGTCAATCTCTCTAGCCTTTAAAGGTGAGAAATCACTCACGATTAATATTCTTTTATTTATTAAATTCGATTTCAATTGAAACGACAAATTGAAATACCTGTTGTTAGTTATTTACACTGATATTTATGTTATTACCTGTATCAGTTCACCTGTGACATCTGAAACCATTATCTGTTAACCATTTATGCGTTGATAATACAGTTTGGATGTTAATTGATTGATTGTTTGATGTTTACATTGGACATTAAATCGTTAATGTATAAAGTGATAAATAATATGCAATTGAATTTGACGTAGGTTAGTTAAAATTTGAATTGATATATGTGTTGAATTTGATTAGTTTAATCTATATAATATGACCTCTTTAAAAGTTTAAATTATTTGACACGTAGAAATAGTGTTAATTACACCATGAACCATTGAATGTATGTTGTATAAATTGAAGTAGTATGAAATTGAATAATAGATATAAATTAAAGAACTGCATAAAACAATAGTGTAATAATCTTTAATCTACATGAAATGATAGTGTAGATTCTAGAAACAATTATATTAATTTGCACAAACAACAATGTAAATTAATACAATTATTTCTGGATTATTTGAATAAATTATTGGATTGTTATTGATGGTTGCTATTGCTTGTTTATTTACTTTGACACCATCCCAATTATCACACTGCAAGTTCCCTCTGCTATGCTTTGATTTTTGAAATGAAATGGAATCAGGTTGAAATAATATATACTCAAAATGAACTTGACATAGGATAGAGAATTAAATTAAACCCGATTGGTCAATAATTTGATTTAAATAAATAAAGATTTTATTTAAATAATGATAAGGTTTTGAAATAAAATTGGAATTTAAAATTTTAGTGAAAAGAAATGTGAATATTTGAAATTTGAAACAAAATATTAACATAGTAATTGATGAAAGAACGTGTTTAAAAATTTATTATTTAATAATTAAATTTGAAATTATTAATAATTAAGTTTGAAATTATTTAATAATTAAGTTGGAAATTATTTAATAACTTAGTTTGAAATTATTAAGTTTCAATTATTTAATTAAAATTGAAATTATTTAATAATTAGATTGAATTATTTGATAATTAAATAAAAATTTGAATTCTTTGATAAGAGAAATTGAACTTTTGAATAAGTGAATTTGAATTACGTTGATAAATGAAATTGGGTTCCTTTATTAATTAAGTTTTATAAATTTAATTAAGTTAATAAGTAAAATTGATGTTCTTGAATACGTGAAATTTATTTTCTTTATTAATTGAGTTTGAAATTTGTAACTAAGTAAATAAATAAGTGAAAATTGTTTTCTTTAACAAGAAATAAAAGATGATTTATGTGTTGAATAAATATAAGACTTGTAAATTAACAATTTGATTTGACAAATCTAATTTAATTAAATTTGGAAGTTTTGATATAATGGAGTTGTACTTAAGGAATTGATTTAATGAATTGGAAATTTAATAGAAGTCATTTTGAATGATAAATTAACTTAACGAATATTGAATGAAATCGATCAATGAATTTAAATTGATTTGAACGTTAAATTAAATAAATTTAAATGATTGCGAAATGAGATTTATATACGAACTTGAATCAATATTCAAAGTGTTTAATAAAAATTTAAATTGAATTATAAGATTTTGAAATTTGAAAGTTTTGAAACGTAAATTCTAGAAATTGTTTTAGAAAGGCAAATGAAACGTGGATTTACAAATTTAATTGAAATTGAAATTGATTTGATTATTGAAATATATAAACGACCAATCGGTGTAACAAATACGAAAGTTATTAAAGAGACCGGAATCGGTTATGGACCTACTCTCTGTCTAAACCAAAAACCACTTCAATAACTATACACGGAGTGTGATCCAGAATGAAGTGGTTGGAATGATGTACGTGATGACTGAAGAAAGAGAACGATAATGGATAGCCTTGACACTTGTGTCAAATTGGAAATGACTAAAACAGGAGCCGTGCCGGGCCAAATAGGGTTAGCCTCCTTGAGCGAACACACTTCTTCGTAAAATACTCATTACTTGTTATTGATTGGTGCACCCTCGTACTTTTGGGAGTGTTGTTTCGCGGTGTTGCGATCGTTGCGGCGATGCATTTTCACCACTCTGGATCAGGCAATAGGTAGTTTCACTGCCTTGGGTATTGCCTTATGTGCCTTGTCATACTTATATCCCTATATACGCGACCACTACGATTTTGTTTTGTGTTATACCTATGGAGTACTCCCTGATATCCCACTAGTTTACAGTGGAGTTTATAGTGCTGTATAGACTATAACGCTTATATAAAATGTGTTAAGGGAGATAATGGTAACGCCTTAACACTATTTTGATATTTTATATTACTGATAGACATTATCTATTTAGCGTATATGTCACGACCCGAACTCGATGTCCGACAAACAACATCAAATTCGTATCACGGGAGCTTGCAACACCCATTAGATGATAATAAAAAAACACAGTGGAAATAAAAGATGATATCACTGCTACAACATGAATACAATATCCAATACATCAATTTGATACAATGATAATCATCACCATCAGAGAATATAAAATATAGAATACAGCGGAACATGATACAATACGAGATTAGTCTTCATAGAATCCGATATTGCAGCTCTGATCCAAAAAATCCGAAGTCAAATCTCCAAAACTTCAAGCTCGACTCACCATCAAGATTGCACCAAGATAAGCAAGGTCAGTCGTCCAAGGACTGAACTAGCTCTAGATAGTCTACTAGAACTGATTATCTGAAAACCAAACTCTAGACTGCCCGTGTGGAAAATGATGGGCACCCAGAGTTTAGAAAAGGAACAATAAACTCCAGGTCAGTCATGTGACTGGTATGAGCAAACAAAAACATTTGGTCTCTAAAAACGATCAAAGATTTTAAATTTGAAATCCACAATGCTTTTGGAAAATGAAACTACCATAAGGCCTCCCGCCACACACGCCATGCAAAAGTAGAATTGGAGGAGATTTCTCCTTATGATAGTCAAACATGCTTGATACGCGAAAACCATTTTTTTGATATTATTATTAGTGCATAGTGGAAAATATTTCGAAAATATAATATAAATCTTAGCCAGCACAGACATTTCGAACTATGCCTATTATAGCTATCATCCAAACAGTGGGGCGCCACCATAAGTAGATGGCAGGTAATACAAGTAAAACCGTACAGGGCGCATATTTGGATGAATGGATTTCCAACAAATGGTCAGGCTAAGGAACTTCCTAATGCCACATGGGAACGCCTCTGGCGGGACGTCCCAAGAACCTACCCGGCTCTCTGCCAACAAGGCCGAGTACCCCCTTCCCGGGGAATAAAACCTCAGATATGCCACCCCCGGTCCTTTGGGACCTTTATACGAGGTACCTTTACACCAACAACATCACATAGTAATGAATATATTACAGTTCCCACATGAGTAAGTATCTGGGTTCCATACCATGATACTACCCTTTTCTAGAAGGAATGATCACACCCTAGGGGAGCTACCCCTGAAACCTTGCCGCATCTTTCCTGTTTCGACCATTACCGGTCTATGAGGCTCGATGAGGTATAATCCACAAAGCTACGCTTTCCACAAAAGCCATGCTTCGTACACAAATGATCAACCAATGATCATCAACACACAGTAGCACTTAGCATGCCACACTACCAAATTGGGAGTATATCGCTGATAACCTTTAACTACATAACCTTTGAGCTTGCATGTCTCAGAGAAGGGTTGGTGTTAAGCTAAGAGAATAAATTCTCCGCCACCAACAGATATGTATTTGAAAGAAATCTGCTTTATATCTCAAAATGTAATGTCAGACATACAACCATACAAGTCTGTCCCGGGTTCGAACAGAATCGAAGGCACTTTCGAAGAAGCCCTTGCTATCCGGGTATTTACAATCCCGATCGGACGTCCCATCACTTAGGAAATTTCTATACCGTAGCTACTCAGTGCAGAGACAATCGATAGGTCATCCTATCATTCTTGCAAATACCCGGTCTTCACCCCTGGTCTTCAATGCTATCCATAACGACGTATCATTATTCGAAATGGGTTATATGACACAAGGTCCTCTCCTGGCTAAACCGAATAATGAGCGCAATATTTAAAAACATATGGATATGGGATTTCAATTAAGTCACAACTTAATGATTCCAAACTTTCTTTCAAATGGTTTAAACCCATTACCATTCCAAATCTTTTAAATAAAAAGATTTGTTTCACAAAGTTCACCCAGTTTCACAAAGATTCATTCACGGATTTCAAAACAATTTCCATTTCAATTGGATTAATTCACTCAAATCGTTAAATCAAAGATTTAACTTATAGCTTTCAAAACTCGTTTCCAAAGATTCACCCATAACTTGGAAACTATTTCAATTCAAACTTGAAATCGCTTTAATATAGTTTGAATTCATTTCTCATATGAAAGCTTTTATCATTTGGAAACCACAGTTTTATTTCAGGAAAATCCGATTTCATTTGTACAAGTCAAAATCTTTGGGTAAATTCAACTTCTCAAAGCAATATTTTAAAAATGGTTTAAAACCCGTATAACTTGTATAATTCTTTTTAAATCATAAATACCGAATATAGAATTCAAATTTAGATATTGAATTCCAATTTGAATCAAATTATTCAAATTTTAAATCTTTATTAAGTTATTCAGAATAACTTTTATTTTTAAAACACCTTTTCAAAAGCTCTCCATATTAAACCCAATCCATTTCCAAAACTATTTGGATTTAAAAATTCAACTTTTAAAAACTATTTTGAATTAAATTCAAATATCTGTGACTTAACCGATTTCCACGTGCAATCCATATTTTTGTATGTATATGTGTGGTCCAGGGGTTTTACACAATAGTGCACGGCATCAATCATCACAGATATAACAATATCGATAAGCGGTATAATTTATAATGCTTATCTTCATTCACAGTTCACAGATAAAATAAATTTATCAATTACAACGATTCATTATTACAATTCGATATGGATTTCAGATAACCAACTGAAATCCAACTCCCTATCGCGTCGAAATTGAAATGTCGTTTTACGGGCAAAGGAGTTTCACATATGTACAGAAACAATCAAAGTTCACAGTACAGCATCAGGCAATTCACATCACACGGTATCACAAACAGAAATATCAATTCAGTATACAACATTTGACGATAGTCAATCATCTTCAATTCAAAGTGAAGGTGATTTAAAAGAGTTAACCACATAACTATTATTATTTATCAATGATTAACTTTTTCTTAATGATAAATTAATTAAATTCTAATTAATTATTCTTTAAATCAATTATCTTAATTGACTATTAATTATAAACTAATTAACTTTAATCACTAGTTTACTATTCTTAATTACAAATAAATTAAATACTTAATTGTTAATTAACCAAATATTAAATTCGAAATTAATCAATCTCTAATCAACTAGTTAATTACAATTGTAAATTAATCATCTTAATTACCCTTTTCAATCAGTTAATAATTCTTTGTCTCAATTAACATTTTTAAAATCTTCTTTAAACTTTGAAAGCCAATTTATTATTAACTACAAAACTTTAATGTTAATAATTTTCAAACTTAACTTAATTACTTAATTAAAAATAATAATTAGATGTTAAAAACATTGTTAAAGTATTAACTAAATAAATTTAACTTATATTTAAGTTTTTTTTAACTTAAGTTGTTAAACATTTATTAAATTACAATTCTTAAAAATCATGTTGGAACACAAATTTACTTAACTATATTTTTATGATTTGTAAACTACAGCTCTGAAAGGAAGCAAACCCGAGTCTTCCTTTCGTTCTACTCGAGTGTTACTTCGATTCACTAACCCATCTTCCCTGAGATGCTCACCCACTTACGCGTCATATTCTTCTCTTCTTCTTTTTCTTGTAGTTAAGTTATAAACTAGGTTACGAATGAAAGCATCAGGTTCACTCTCACGTACTCGTACCAAAACTCGAAGCAACCACCAAGAAAATTCGAGCAACAACACGAGATGCAAACCCTCACGATACTGACACATCTCCTCCACGCCGTACACGTGCACGGCGACACGAAAGACTCTGGCGAACTTCCAAGCTCACCAGCAAGTCACAATTTACACGAAAACTTGAAATCCAAGTTCGAATCGTCCTCAAAATTTCAAATCGAAAAATTGCCTTCTTGCTCGAAAAACTGAAACGAACACCTTCGGCAAAACGCCTCACCACCGCCGCTCCAGCCACCTGCAGCACCCAAACTTTCGCTCACACGATGACAACACGTTCAACCATCAACCCCCCAAAATCTCGTGCCACTCGATCGCGTGATGAAGACGAACTCGACACATTACAGACAAGTGTAAGAACTTGATGTAAAACCCTAAATCAATCATGCCAATCCACCACGATCCTTGAGAGAATTTTCTAGTATTTTTCCCATGATACTTGACGCTGAATCCATCATCTGACCAAAATTCGAAGAATTTCATCTGGCCAATTGAAGGAATTTGACAAATAGGCATTTTTAGATTTTCTCATGAATTCACATTACTCACTCACTTAAAAATCCTAATATCGATATTAAACATCATGATTTACTAACACGAATCTAAGGATACAATCCAAACTTGAAAATTTGAAAATAAATATTTCGGTTTGGGTTAATGTATCACTGTCATATTACACTTTATAATATCCCATAAATATTTATACCTGGAGTTTATTTTTAAAACTTAGATTAGAGTGTTATAAACAATCTTTTTTCAAACATCATAGTCTAAATGTTATTAGTTGCAGAAATATGAATTTTTCTCGAATTGAGTTTAAAACCCGAGACTTTAAAAACAAAGACATATGCCTGTAAACAGACATATATGTATCCACAGTCATATATACTCATTCAGGCATTTTCACACTCATACCAACATATTTCTCAAGCAGCCATTTAACACTAATCACATACAAATCAAAGTACATATGGTTTTAAGAGTTTTCTCACTGTTTTGAGAAAACGACAGAACTCCTTTGTTTGAAACTGCTATCTTGATCCTTCTTAAATCATCTTGCTTTGTTTTGTCAAATGATATTTTATTTTCTTTTTCTCTGGTTTGCTAGTTTTTTTTTCTTTTCTGAACCAACTAGAATAGGATGCATTGCATACATATATACAGAAGAAGATGGTTTGTAGAGGGAAAGTAGGTGTTATCTAGTTAGGCTTCTCTGGTTTGAACAGATTTGTTTTTCTTTGACTAAAGATATTTTTTTATAAAACTGAAATGACTTTTCTTTTCTTTTTTAACATTCGGATGACCTTGGTTGTGCTAGCATTAAATGCAAGAGTCCTTTCTTGTTTACAACTTATGCTGTTTGAATTATGTATGTACAGTTTGTTTCATGTGGTCTGTACATAGATTTTTATTTGTATGTAGATATTATTATAATAATTATTATTATTTTTACTTGTTCTTTACACATGTACATTTTTATCTATCTTCTTGTCCTTTCTATGTACATATTTGTTTGTTTCTTTTCTTTGCCTTTATACATAGATGTTTTTGTTATTTCTTACTTATTCACATACAATAAATTGTTATAGCATTTTATTTTTGCTTCCTCTATCTATAGTTTAGTCAAACATTAAGTTCATAACATATATTTTATTTTATACTTTACATTAAATATCGATAAGATAACTTTATACTTCTTATAACTTCATAAAGAAAATGGAGTAAAACACAACTTATTAAATAAATAATCATACATGTTATTTTCCCAAAGTAAAATCTTTATAAATCCGATTTATTTTGAATACATTTTGAATTTCCAAATCAAAATTTTATTTATAACCCAATTCAATTGAAAATATTTATTTTAAATTTCAAATCCAAATTTGTAAAATAAATAAGTACATCTCTTATTAAATTTGAAAAATTCAAATAGAACTCTAATTTAACCCAAAAATTTAATTTAATTTCAAATTTAAATCCGTCTTTAAACCGGGATCATTACAGTATATTGCTACATAGTAGATAGTTTAACGGATCCTTAAAGGATGGTTATTCCAACATCCTTTGAGTTACTTGTATTTCAATTGTTATTTCACTTGAGTTGGATTTATTGATAAAAGAATGTTAATCCTGACTCGAGTGTTTTGTGTTTTGCTTTACGCTTAGGTCAGACTGAGTGTACCAGTATTCGAGACTCATCTTTGGAGTTGGAGCTTCGCTTGGAGATCCAGCTATCTGTCCAGCTTTCAGATATCCAGTTGATTCCAGTGTTGTATTCTGATATTGTATTTGACTATTGTATTCGAGACTTCTGTTGTACCTTATTTAACTCTGATATGTATATAGTAGCTTCATGAACTACTATCTTTTGCTTTCGCTGCATTTATTACTCTGTGTTTGTGATCTGTGATTATTTATTTACTATATATGTTTAGTTTTGCCAAATTTAAATTAACAATTCGGTATTTTGAATTATTCAAGTTCGACACGTGCGGATGCGAATAGTCCAAAATAGCGGGTCGTTATAAAGGACATTTTGGAATTAATGTAGAATGCTATTATTTATTAATTGGATAATAATAAAGTTGTTTTGAAAAAAATTATTTAAATAAGTATTATTGTTTGATGTAAAGTGGTAATAATATTATAGTTTTGAAGGAAATTTGATGAAAAGTATTATTCTTGGATTAAATAATGATGTTTGAGGTATTTAAGTAATATGTTAAAAACAAAGGACTTTTAGTGTATTGTTACTTCAAAAGATTACTATTTTGAGACATAAGGATAAGGTATTTTTATAATAAATAATATTGAGACGATTTATCCTAAAAAGGAAATAACAAGTTTAAATCTATTATTTTGAATTGTTAAGACATATATGATTAAATGTTGTCTGAATTTAACAGATATGTTTATGTTAAGGGCTGGGTACACTTACATAAGACACCGAGAAGCATGGGAGTGCAGTTGAGTCAAAAGTTTCCTAAATAATTGAATAATAGAAGATTGGTTATAGGAGACAGTCGTTGATAGAAGACGATTACACTTGTCTATGTAAAATGTTTTAGGAATGTGTGATATACATAAGGGTACTCTAGTTATGAATTAGTTTATAGGACTACATAAGCATGTGACATTAATATTATTTTTGAAATATCTTGTGTTGTATGATTTCAAGACATGAAGTAAATGTCTTGACTTGCACGTATTAAGATATGAAGGATTATAGGGAAGGCAAGATTTGGCGATTTGAAAGAAAATCGACTAAGAGGTAAGATTAGTTATTTCAGTCATCACTAGGATTAAAAGAACTATCTTATTAAGTCAATTTTCCAAAATAGCATCTTTTGTGAATAATTTATTTTCAGTGCTCGATGCATATGAAAACAAGCAAAAATGCATAACCTTGTTTATGAAATTCTTATAGTAATATTATGTTCTTTGAAATTAAGGCATATTCATTTATGACGCCTACAAATTTAATGATGATGGATTATGAGGTTCGCCTTAAGAATCCTATGCATTAGAAAAATTAGAGGTGAAACATCGTTTATTATTGTGTTGTCATGCCTATGGCTTAAAGAAGGAGTTTAGTGAGGTATGTTAAAGGATACAAAGAAAATTTTTGTTGGTCAATGATAAAGAAGTAAGCGACGAAGTATGTTGCTAGGTATTATCGACCAAGATATGCCAGTAGTGAAGTTTATTTAAATAAATGTTATACAAGGACTTATATGATTAGAAAGACCTCAGTGATAAGCAAAGGGATGGAAACCGCATAAGATAGAATGCCTAGAGGTCTCACAGTGATAAAGATAGGGGTGTGCCTTAGGGAAATTCTATGATTTATTGTAAATTAACTAACTCTGTAATCAATTCTCGAACGTACCAAAAGGATTTTTCTTTAAATAAGTACCCATTTTATTTAAAAAATTCAAATGTCAAAAACATACAACATGATCGCATATAACATCATTAAATTTTGTAGTGTAATATTTCAAATTACGTAATAATTTCAATAAGCACATCATAAACATAAAAATAACATAGATAGATAAATACTTGCCACAAGCCTGCATCTCCACCACTATATTCGAAAACTTGCATCATCATCTCTAACCTATATTGAAATGAGGAGAGAGTTTGAACAATAACGTCCGGTGCAAATAAAAATCTCAAGCCTTTCTATAGTAGTACTTAGGTAGTATAATTTAAATAAGAATATATATATCTTGCGTATCCTAACTATACACTACGTCTTCAAACTGTAAGCCCTAAGGCTTTCCCAATCCAATTCCGTGATCATTATTCTTTCAACCCAATAACCTTAATGTCATGACTCGATTTTTCGATGCTCGAAAGTCGGCATCTATACGTCCATTGCATTACATGCCGAACAATCGAATGCTGGAAATACCAGCCCGTAAAAGAAAAAAGAGGTAGAAGAAGAAAATAGAAGTAACAACATAGGATCTCAAAATCACAGCGGAACAATACATAATAGCTAACAACTGATCTTTATACAAAAGAACTTTAACTGTTTTTATACATTACATTGACAGAGTACATACAAAACAATAGCACAAAACTAAACAGTTATAATAACTTGTCCTCACAAAAACTAACTATACAACTTATGATACACAGTGTAATATACGTCAAGTACATGTGATATGTCTCGCAATCTTGCTCGTCTTCTGAGCTCCATAGCATCCCATCCTGAATCTATAATACTCGGTCTGAACGGAGCATTATAATAAAATAAGTCAGTCTGGAAAACTAATGTGAGTAAACACACTCAATTGAATTATTAAGGTTTTCAAAAATCTCTTTGAAAAATCTCGTAAGACCACGCCACAAATAAACATGTCGGGTTTTTACTTATGATAACCAAAACATTTTGTATCAAAATCCTCTAATATTATAATAGTGTCTAAGTACAAGTAGTTAATCAAATAGCTGAAAATGTAACATTAATTAAATTCCAGCAATAATAGGCTCTACAATCAAAACCCTAAAGGCACATAGGAAGAATGGATTTCCAACCGAAACTAGGCTTTGTGGTACCACCTGTCACGGTACCTAGTCTAGATCAGCATACCAAGGACCACTCCCGATCCCCCGCAACACAAGACTAGACTACCCTTTATTGGATAGCCCGAATAAAATAACCCCGCGGTTGAGATCAGCAACCGCCCACACGGCTGAAATAAAAGGACTCTAGGCAGGGGAAATCTTACCCTAATTGAAAGCTCCCACTTAGCCTTGCTGCATATCCCCTGATTTTCAGTCATTCCCGATTGATGAGGCTCGAGGCTAAGCATTACCTTTTTAGAAATATTCACTTAGAATACTCATTGTCCTCCAATGACAATGGCATTCATCTATACAAGTCCGCTCCCCGTACGAACGGAACCGAAGACACTACTCCTATTATATCCATTTTTGAATCATCCTTAGGATTAGTAGCGATTGGCCCTTGCACTTCACTGCTCCATCTTCGACTCCAAACTCTTGTCTTCCTTTCAAAAACGTACTTGTTGGATCAAAGTGGTTTTCAGATCACAAATCCGATCCCGGTCTCTTTGGAACAACATTCGCTATTCCTGGTAAACTCAATCCCGGTTCTCTAGGAAATATAGAGATGAGAATAAGATCGAAGATCACCTCCTAACCGTTAGCGGACGAATTTTCTTATCAACATCCTAGAAGAACGAACGAGTTTATATGTACAGTATAGCACCTCGAACGGTAAATGTACCATATGATTTTCGAGTTTCCTCCAGATATTTCGAAAGTTATATTTGGATCCAGATTTGATAATCGGTTATTTAACTATCAAATAAACAATCATTCATCCAAATATTTTATTTCCACTGAAAATCACCTAGTCTTATTAAACTTAGACTTTAAATAAATTTAAGTTAGGTAATCCAAAACTATACACTTAGAATATTTAAAATCAAGCTACGTAAAATACTTTGTTCAAAATAATAGTTATGAAATTCTATAGTAATTGTCCAAGTAAAACTTTGACCAAAACTACTTTAAAATAAGGTCTTTTATAAAATATAAATATTTAATAATTTTCCTTTAAATAATAATACTACTTAACCTTCAAAAATATTTAACTACTATAAATAACATTTACATTAGCACTTTTAAAACAATTAAATAATAATTTTTTCTAAAAACATTTCTTTAAAACTTCTAATTTATACTTAAAATCCTTCTTTGAAAATGTACTTAGCTCTTCAGGTAAATACACTTTCCACTCAATTAAATCCATTCTTTTCATTTATAAATCCTACTCGATTTATGTCCAGTTTAAAATTTACGTTCCAACCCCGTAAAGTTACTTTCTCACATTGTCTAAAAATAAACCACCATTTATCTGTAACGACCCATGTTTTAACGGCATCAATTATGAATATTTAAATGGTCTTAATTATTGAAATTGAATTATAAATTGGTTTTGAAATGGAAAACTTGGGTTCACTTAACAAAATAGATTCAGAATTCTGATATAGTTATTTATTGGATTCAACTTTCGAATTTAATAATTGGAATTTCGGTAAATTATCAAATCTTGAGTTTTAAGCTCGATAAAAATAATTTAAAGGGGCTTATAAAATCCTTATTAATGATAATGAAGACAATGCAACTTTTAAAATTGAATTTGGAAGTAATCTTTTCAATTTTAATAATATATCGTTTAAATCGACATCTAATAATAGCCTTCCAAGGAACAGTCTCGGAATTCAACGAAAGTAGTTTCATTGGATCCGTAATACTGTATTATTGTCGGATTTCAATTTTCATATTATTTGGAGTTATCATTTGATCGTACGGGATATAAACGTGCTGAAATTTGTATTAATTTGAATAGTCGGTCCAAAAAGCTATCATCTTCATACGATCGAATTAGGACTCGGAACCTTTTCCAGTGTGCTCAGAATAGAGTTATAACATTATAAACGCCTAGCGGCACACATCGATAGGAGGTCAAAATTTTATGTTGGGTAAATCGAGGCAAATTGAATTTAATTGATATATAAATTTATATACCCTACTAAACATAGCTGAAATTCCTTCCATCAGAACTTTTTGCCTTCTCTTCAAACCATTGTAGCTCATCTGCTACATGTAACCATCTCTTCATGTTCCCCCGTTCAAGGCCGACGACTTCCCCATTAAAACGCGTACCCACACCCCTTTTCATTTTCAAAACCGAACCAGAGCAATTCGAGCACACAAAAAAATCGAATCCATTCTCTAAGAAAATGGCGGTTGAAAAAGAAAAAAATCACACGTTTATCTACAATTCAAATTCGCCTCTTCCCTTTCTCCCATTCTACTTAATCATCAAATCGAGGCGAGTCATTTGGTTCAAATCCATCACTCGAATCAGAAGCATATTGATAAGAGGTTGAAGTCGCGATCGAAGACTTGGGGGCGAACGGCGACGTGTGAGGCAAAGGAGTCAATGTCCAGTCGAAGGTGCGATTCAGGTCATGG
Source organism: Allium cepa (assembly GCA_030765085.1). Taxonomy (NCBI): domain Eukaryota; kingdom Viridiplantae; phylum Streptophyta; class Magnoliopsida; order Asparagales; family Amaryllidaceae; genus Allium; species Allium cepa. The sequence goes on from CM060939.1 coordinate 564,889,632, forward strand.
TGTTCGCAAGCACGGATGTGGGTGTGAGGTTGGGCAGCAACTAGAGGCACGAGTCGATCTGGTGGGTATTTTGGGCACGACAAAGGCGATTTAGGATTTTGAGATGGAGCTGCATGCAAGCAGGCACGTGGGGGAAGGAAGATACATTGTTTGAGGGAAGTGGCGAAGAGGTATTTTTAGTTAAATTTATATACGTATGTGTGTATATACATGTAGAAAAATAATTATTTTTATAGTATGGTATAGGCATATATGCCATTTATTTTCCCATTTAATGATTTATAGATATATATATATGTATATATATACAGTAAAGGAAAAGTATAATACAAATATATATTTATATATTTATACGTACATATTTTTAATTTAAATGCATATAGGAAATCAAAATATATATATGTGTATATATATATATACACACAAATTTTAATATATATAGGAAAACAGAAAATTATTATTGATTTTGGAAAATATAGGAGTTATATAGAAATTAGATTTTTAAACCTATATAGATTATTTTTATAAGTATATATATATACACATAGTTTAAATAAAATAAAATAAATACACATATACACATTTTAAATTTACTAGTTTAATTTAGAATAATGTGCTATGGTGATTAATTTGTTTAATTAACTTATTTAATTAACTTATTTAATTTATTTTAGTTACTAAAAGATTTTTAAAAGGAAAATTATTAGTTAAAATTAAATTTTTAGTTAATTAAATTTGTTAAAAAGGGAATTAATTGTTCGGTTATTTCAAATGTTAAAACATCGTAAATTGTTTATACAAGGTCGAAAATTGTGAAAACAAGTCATGATTGAAGTGGATTGCAAACAAAAATAAAGGTGGGATTTTCTCACTCATTTGGATAATCATATTTAAATTTAAATGTTAAATTTAAATTATTGGATGTCTGACTTGACTGATAAATTTATAATTTATCTCTTGGATGTTATATATATAGTAGTAGTGGTATATATATATATATATACATATATACATATATACATATACATATATATATATATATATATATATATATATATATATTAGAGTGATTGATATTTCTGCATTATATAGCGGATGAGACCCCATGTGCCCCACATAATAGCGGATGACCCTATATACTATGATATCCCCCTCTAAGTGGGATTGGTATTTTGTTTGTTGACTAACATCTATGGATGCATGAAAAATAGGTTAGAGGGATCCAACAAGATTCCTCAAAAAAGATTATTGTTCATATATATATTGATATATGATATAGTAGGTAGATTGATATGGATTGTGTGTGAATTAGATTATTAATAGCATGGGAAGTAAAAATGGGCATTTTAAATAACATAGATAATTAATGTGAAGGAATTTAAAAGGGGAATTTGAATCGTAGGTATTTATAGTGTAAATTGGATTTATTCTAAAGGAAAACTAAGTGGGTTAAAAATATATTAACTAATTTGGGCTATACTTAACCATTCGTAAAATTGATTTAAGTTGATATTTCTGAAATAAATTACATAAAAGAACATGAAGGATATTTTGAAATTATGGAAAAGAACTTAAGCAAAAACAGAAAATAGATTTGAAATAAATTGGAATCTATTAAGGAACGAAATTGAAACCAGACTTGTAAATAGAATCTGTTTTATAAATAGATGGAAAACTCAGAGGAGTTTATAAATTTACAAACGGGATTATAAATGAGAGATTGATATCAGTGGATATGTTAAAAATATAAGTTATGGCGTGAACTTATATCAAGTTACGAAGACTGTTTTGAAAGGAAATAGGGGAATATATTTCGAATGTGAGAAATGATGATATGGTCAATGTGATATGAATCAAAAGGAACCTATGAATTAAATGGGTGAATATTTGATTTTCTAAAAACAGAATTTTGTTGAGCAAATTGAAATTGTTTAAACAAGATTTTAAATTACCATACTATATAACTTTTAAAACTATTATTTGAATTTAGAATATTCCGAAGTTAGTTATTTTAATACTTAATATTTTTGAAATAAATTCTAATTTTATAAATCAACTTTGTAAATTAATTAGTATCTCAATATGAACCTTTAATACTTTTAGGTTGTTAATATTTTAGTTTTACCTAAACTTATATTTTTTAAAAGTAAACTGTTATTTGTAATAGCCCACTATTTTGGACCATTCAAATCGACAATAAAACCACAAATGTCGGACTTGAATAATTCAAAGCAGTAGATTGTAATATAATTTAGAACAAATAAAACCAATCACGGAATCATAGACATAGAAATATCAGAATAACTCGCAGCGGAAATAAAAATAACCATAATAGTTCATGAAGCTACTACAAACACAGTCTCAAAACAAGTACAAAATATCATAGTATGAAAAGTAAATACAATAGAAATCCCAATACATAAATGTCCACAAGTACATAAGCTGAATAGAAATAGATAGCAACTAGATAGATAGTCTCCAGCAAATCCTAGGTCCAAAAGGTGAAATCCAAAGAAGATACTCAGGCTGACCCATGCGCAAAGCAAAGCACAAAACACTCGAGTCAGGACATACATACTTATACAATGTAAACCAACTCTAATGAACTGTAATAACATATACAAGTAACTTAAAGGATGCTTGGGACCGCCCATCCTTTAAGGATCCGTTAAAATATTTACTATGTAGTAATATACGCTATTATAATAATGTCTAAAGTAATGTATAATATGTTTAAAAATAGCGTTAAGGCATTACCCATATCCTCCTTAACACACTTTATTGTTCCAGTAGTCTAAATAGTACCGTAGTCCCTCTTGATCGGAAAGCCACCAGAGGATACTCCATAGGTACGACACAAATCAAACTCGTACAAGGCGCGCTAGGGTAGGTGACACGGCACAACGAGGCAATGCAAGGTTAGATATACCAATTATGCATCCGGACCGGTGGTAACACGTAGCAGCTACTACCACCCACCTTGATCCACACTCCCAAAATCAAAGGTGCGCACCAATCAATCACAAAGTAATAGAATGGCATACGAAGAAGTGTGTCCGATAAGAGGAGCTACCACATTGGCCCGGAATCGCTCCTGTTTAGCCACCTTATGCCAACTCACGGGAGTCGGGTCTGCGTACATAGCTCAATAGAACGTCACCACCATTCTACTTCATTCTGGAACCACGTACACGGTTGTTAAAGTGGTTTTCAGAGTTGGTAGAGAGTATGACAACTTCCGATCCCGGTCTCTTTAACAACCAAACGTTATTATAACCTATGGATATTTATTTCAAAACATTTCTATTCCCAAACCATTTAAAATCAAATGCTACTACTTCCCAAAATAATATCTGTTCTCAAATTTGTAATATCTCCAAATACATATATATTAGTTATGACACTTTAAAATGTAACAATTTTAAAATCATAACATTTCCAAAACCACATACTTATTATAACACTTTAAAAATGTTATCTTTTAGAAATCCTACTACTTGAAAAATATGATCCATATATATATATAATAGCATTTTTGAAATTCTATCTTTTTATAAATGCAGCATTTTTAAAACATAACCTAAAGTAGTATAACACTTCAACAATATAACTTAAGACAACATAGCATTTTTGGAAAACATTACACTTTGGAAATAGTAGCACTTTCAAAACCTAACCTAAAGTAACATAGCCTTTTTAAACAGAACTTAATTTACATAGCATCTTAAAAATGTTATCCTTTATAACTACAGCATTTTTTTTGGCAAGGCCAGCGGGGTTAAAAAATGGGCCCCTACCATTTTTATTAATATATCAAGAAAGAATACAAAGTAGAGAGGAACAAACCTACCAACAAGGCAAGCCAGAATAGAACTTGAAACACAAAGAGGGACAGACATATTAATAAACATTTAACAGGAAATAAAATGAAGAAAAAGAAAACCCACACTACAGCAACACAAGGAAAATGGGGAAAGCGGTATCAGGGAATAGAAGCGAGGAATGAGGTAGGAAACAAATGATTGGAAGCACGAACTCCTTCTCTAATTCCTTCCATAATACAAGCTTTCAGTACATTGAAATTCTTCCTTTTAGCAGTGAAAATTATTGCATTCCTCTCGTCCCAAATCATACTGATAAAGATTTTAAGCGTAAAAAGAAGTACGTACGTTGCCTCACACTTCCATCTCGTCGCTTTGTAAAGTAAATTCCATTCAATCTCACTGTTGGCAGAAACAGTCCTCCGGATGATGGAGGCGTTAAGAGTGCTCCATAAGTTATAGATGAATGGACAGTTAAAATACAAATGGAGGATATCCTCATCCGCAGCCTGACATAAACTACAAGTAGTATCGATGATAACACCACGCTGTCTCAACTTAATCTTAGTTTTCAAGCAGTTATTGAGCGTCTTCCAAAGGAATAAGTTCTGCCTCTCCGAGTTATGTCGAAGCCATATTCTCTTATGCCAAGAGAAGGCAACCGAGTTACTCTGACATACGAGGAGATCATACATTCTAGAAATCTTATAACTGTCTTTACAAAATGTCCATGAGATACCATCGTGCTGGTATAAAGGGACATGGCAATCTCTTAATTGGTTCCAGTAGTTTCGAAAATTTTGATTACTCGTATATGGAAGGACAATGTTACCTTCCATAAGAAAGTCAATGGCCAGCACGTCAGAGCGAATACCAGTTTGAGTTTGTTCGTTATACGTATGGTGGTGACAAAGAATGGTACCTTCCTTAACCCATGGGTCATGCCAAAAGGACACACCACCAGAGATGCCAACTTTACATTTTGCGTACGGGAGACAAGTGGATCTGAGCTTCAGTAAACTGCGCCAAGTCCAGCTACATGACTGCGGCACCGCCATCGTCCAAAAATTCTTTTTATTGCCAAGCATGAACTTATGAGACCATTTAACCCATATATTGTCTTTATGATTAAGAATATTGTCTATAAGTTCCATCATGGCAGCACGATTCCATTGCAGTATACTCTTTATTCCTAAACCACCCCTGGCCTTGGGCAGTTCAAGTTTGGAAAAAGCACAGGATGATAACTTATTGGAATCGAACCATGCCAGAAAAAATTTGACATTGCTCTCCTAACCATCTTTATCAGCTTGGTAGGCAGGATGAATGTTTTAGCCCAATATACAGTCATGGAAAAAATGATTGAGTTGATTAACGTGAGTCTCCCAGCCTGGCTAAGCAACTTATTCGTCCACAAAGACATGCGAGCCGTAATCCTCTCATAAAGAGGAAAACATTGGGAGAACGCAATTTTCGAAGTTGCCAGAGGGATACCAAGGTACCTAGAATAGTCAGTACGTAACATGATAGAGGTAAAACTAGTAATTTGGTAAGTCACCTCGGTGCTCACTCCTGTAATCATCATACCACACTTCGATAAGTTAAGGGATAAGCCAGTAAGTTTGTGAAACTTGGTAAGGCTGTCCATAATTGATGTAACTGTCTTCATTGAGGGCTTGAAGAAAATAACCAAGTCATCAGCAAACATCAGGGATGTTATGAGAGGATGCTTACACTTTGGGTGAACAAAAAATAGACCCTCCTGCACCTGATTTATGAGGATTTGAGTCAAGACTTCCATCACCATAATGAAAAGGTAAGGAGACATTGGGTCCCCCTGCCGAATGCCTTGTTTACTGGTGAAGTATCCCTCATTGCATTTGTTGACCATTATGGAATACCTAGCCGTGGAGATGCATGCTTCAATCCAAGCCACAAAATGAGGTGGAAAATTCATTAAACCCATGATTCTAAATATGGAATCCCACTGCAGGGTGTCGAAAGCTTTAGAAATATCAAGTTTGAACATGGCTCTGGGAGAAATGTTAGAGGAGTTATAACCTTTCAGAAGTTCGTGGGACAACAAAACATTGTCCAGAATACTCCTACCGTTAAGGAAAGCTGCTTGATTGGGGGAAATGATATTAGGCAGAACTAACTTAAGTCTATTGGCAATGATTTTGGATATGCATTTGTAGATAGTGTTGCAGCATGAAATGGGTCTAAAATCAGCAACATGGCATGCATTTTTCACTTTAGGGATGAGAGCAATGTTAGTGGCATTGACAGAACCAATCATTTTAAAACATAAGTAAAATACCACAGCATTTTAAAAATGCTACGAATACTAATATAACATGTTTAAACATATTATTTCAAATTTTATCATAATTTTATTTATACAAAACATATCTATTTCATAAATAAAATCTATTATTATTTCTAGACTAGAATTAAAATTCCATATTAAATCAATTTTAATTCATTAAGTTATTTATCATAGATAAAATCTTTAATTTAGTTTAAACCAATTATTTACTTATAAAATTCCAATATATCATTATATTTAAAAATCATTAAATCAAACTTTTAACTTAAAATTTCATATAATTAAAGATTCAAAGAACATAATAATTTTTAGAAAACTATTATTTAAAATTTAATCATGGGTCTGTATATAATTTTCTAACCTAGGTCAAGTGATATGGATATGTATCATTTCAATCCGTAATTTAAAAATAAAAAACCAGGTTCTATCATTTCAAAACCCCAATCCCAAGTAAAATAAAAATCGCTTGAACCTATTATTTCAGCTCATAATGATTTTTCCCTATTCTAATATCTGTTCGGGTATGTATCATTTCAACCCATAGTGATTCTATACTAACAGGGAACTTGCAATGTGAGAGCAGAAAATAAATAAATAGTATAGCATAGCATATCATATTGGTGATGTAACAAGTTTATAAATTAGGTTATAACATCATGAACTATCATCTCATAGGCATGTATGAATTAATATCAACAACTATAATTCATATGTCATTGTTTCACAATTATATAAGTATGAATATCGAGAGTGATAAACTCGCCTTCTAAAGCTGGAGATAACAATTTAAGACACACGAATAATGTAACGACCCAGAATTTCTGTTAATTAAAATTTGTATATTTAATTGATTTTAAATATTAATAAGTGAAATTTATAAGTCGAATAAATTTTATTTCGAATAATTAGATTTAATTGGATAATTAAATCGATAATTTAATAGTTGAAAATATAGAAATAATTAAAAATTGGGTTAAATGATTGAAAATGATTTGTAAAATTTTATTTTATCATATTGGAGTTAGAATGATGTTATGGAACTTTTAAAATCGAATTAAAAGTTAATTTGTGAAAATTGAATATTTTAATATTTAAATCGACAAGTGAAATTAGTCAATTTTCGAACAGTCTCAAAATTGGACGAAACTAGTTCCATTGGATCCGTAATAGTTTGAAATTATCGGATTCCAATTTTCATGTCAATTGGAGTTTTCGTTTGACCGTGGCAGCTCGAAACACATCGAAATTGTTTTAATATTTATTTAGCGAGTTAAAATAGCCACTTTTCAAACAATCTCGGATTTCGACGAAGCCAGTTTCATCGGATCCGTAATATGATATTATTGTAAGGTTTCAAATTTCGTATCAATCGGATTTACCATTTGTCCGGGGCAAGTTAAAACGCCAAAAAATTTGATTTATCGATTTAATTTAAAATCGAACGTTTATTGCCATAACTCTCACAGATGATCGAATTAGCTCCCGAAACACGTTCCATTGTGTTCGAAACGCGGGGTAAACCTTAGGAATGCCAACCGGCACGCTTCGTTTGGAGTTCGGAAATTCCGGGATGAATAGTGTTCGCTGAATTTTCTATATAAGCCCCTTATATTTCACTTTTACAAAAGAAACACAACCCTAGGGTTTCATCTTCAGGCCGCCGCTTGTTTAATATTCAATGGCCGAAACTTAACTCTCTTCTTCCTCAATTATCTTCTAATCCATCGACAATTACAAGAAACTCGCAACTACAAACTTGTAGACGACAACGAGAACGACATATTCAACGGTCATGATCGTAATTGGAGCAGAGGATCATCGGCAAATCACTCATGAAGGTCGCGACTTCGTTCACGCATTTCGAGAAATATATGTGACCGAGTTCAATGGGGTTCTGGCCGAGAGTCGTGCTAGCAGTGGCCTTCGACGTGAAGGTGTTTGATCGACTTGGAAGTGCTCGTGTGCGTCGCGTGAATTAGGGTTGATAGGCGGTGTTTGGGTTAGTTCGAACTGTACACGTTTAGGGAAGAACATGAAGTGCGGCTGTGATTGCGTGATGATGGATGGACGGCCAATATTGATTAGGGTTAGAAATATAAAATAATTGTTGTAAATTTATAATTATAAATTCGTGTAAACTTCGTAATATCATATCCTTTTCATACGAGGTCGAAAATTCACGAAACCAGTTGCATTGGGTTCGTATAGAAGAGCACTACGCTATGGAGTTGGATTGGAGTCGTTTGTAGCTAGCGAAAATTTCAGGTAAAATTAAACGCGCGTTTAATTTTATTCGAAATAAAAGCTGAAAACGAAATTGAAATCAAGGTGAGAACTTCTCACTCAATCGAATCGGTTTCGATTTAATTTTAAATAGTTATATTTAAAATTCTTGAATGTATGTTTGAACGACGATTGTTATCTATTGATTGTTAAAATAGACATTATACGCCGTTAGTAAGCGGAGGTTATTTATTAAAAACATATACCACGAATATTTCGCAGTACAGTGAAATTGGTATTATTTATGTACTTGGAGTTGATTTCCCGCATTATATAGCAGATGAGACACTATTGCGCCGTCTATTAAGCAGATAATATTTTAAATCCCATATACCGCGATAATTCCGTACTGGAACGGAATTGGTATTGTGCTAATGTTTTTGGATGCAGGAAAACAGGTTGGAGGGATCCAACTGGATTCCTCAATAGTATTTATTTGATTATGGATATTTTGATATTCAATTGATTATCATATACAGATATATGATGTCATTGCTGTCGTGATTGACTATTTGGTGTGTAGCATCATTGGGCCAATTTTGGAATTTTAAAAGGATTTTAAAGTGATTTTTGAAAGTAGACGTTTATAAAATATTTTTGGAATTGATTCATTTTAAATAAATAAACGTTGTAACTTTAATGTTATAAAAATTATGATTTTTGAGAAATATAGTTAAAAGTTGATTTTTGAAAATATGGAGTTAATGATTTTATAAAATAGTTTAAATTGGATTTTTTGAATTTATTATAAAAAGTTTAAATATAGGATTTGTAAGATTTGATTATTTTATAAATCAAAATGGTGAAATTATAAAGGAGTTTAAAGACGTTTTTAAAATAATAATATAAATTGATTTATATAAAAGATTTATAAATTGATATTTATAAATTAAAATGTTTGAATTATAAAACGAGACTTTATAAGCGTTAGAATGAATTGTAAACGAATTTCATAAATGAATGAAATTTATAGAATTATAAACGGTGAAGTTATAAATGGAATTTTATAAGCAGTATGTTTATAAAATTTGTAAAGTTATTAAAAGAATAGTTCTGGGTAAATAAGTGAATCTTATAAGTTTTAAGATTTGTAATTTGGGAAGTTTAAAAGAACGATTGTGTAAACAAATAAATTATAAGTATGTAACTTATAATATGAACTTTTGGTTTATAATCGAGTTATAAATTGAAATAGGCTAATAAAAGAGATTTATAAAAGGAAGTTGTTATAAAATAAATAGAAATGGAATTTATAAACATTGTTTTATAAATCCGCAAACGACTTATTTTGATAAGTAAAAAAAATTGTTGTAACTTATTAATGGAGTTATATTCACGTTTTAGACAGTGAATAATCCTTTAAAATAAAATGTATAGAAATGATGAAATTGGTTAACGAAGTATATTCACGTTTTTGAATAGTGAATAATATGTTAAAGAAAATGTTTTGGATGTGATGTTTTAAATAGAATTAAAACGATCTAACGATGTTTTTAAAATGTATTATGAATCGAAACCATATATTTCAACATTCACTGTTGAAATAGACGTTTTCGAGAAATAGAAGGAAATGGTGGACTATAACACTGTTGTTATAGTAAACGATTTCCGAAAGGAAATGTTTGTATAGTATTGGGATTTATATATCTATTTTAATTTCGAATCCCTATACTAGTGATTTTGGGTTGTCGTAACGATGTTTTACGCAACATTCCTTTTTGGCCCAAATAAATATGTTTAAAAGAATGATTTCCTTAAAGAATGAAATATATACTTAATTTCGATATAAGTATATTAAATATTTTTCAAGTGTAGAAAATAAAAAGATTTGTGAATTACTTAATAAATAAGTATGGAAATGTTTTTCCAATGTAAAATGAAACGTTTGAGAATTCATCTTTTTGAAGATAAATTGAAAATGAATAATTGAAATTGTATACTCATAGGTATTTTGGAATGTAAATTCACTATGGAATTTATAAATGAAAAGGGGAATTTGTTTAAAAATAAACGTTGATTTATTTTTGAAGTGTGGGAATAAATTTACGGATTTGGAACGTAAATATAAAGTAAATCGTTAAGGATTTATTTAATTGGCTTAAAAGAACCATGTTGAAATGAAAGTAATTTCGCATAGGAAAATGATTGAAATTTGTTTTCAAAAGTGGTAAAGATGAAAAGTGATTTGAAAATTGTTTTCAAATGGTTGAAGTGTGAAAAATATATATCTTGTAAAGATACTTTTGGAAATAAATAATTTGGAAAATTATTTGGAATCTGGTGATGTTGTGCATATCCATTGATAGTTCAATAACCGACTATCAATATTTACCTTTGAGTGGGTATTTGTTGTGATTTGCTTGAATTTGAATGCCATACTTATTTTTGAATAAGCGCTCACCATTCGGGTTAGCCGGAAAAGGACCTTGGGGTCGTATAACCCATTCCGAATATGTGATACGTCGTTACGAATTGCATTTGAAGACCGGTGTTGAAGACCAGATATTTTTGAAAACGGAAGGATTGCCGTCGAATGTTTCTGCACCGAATGGCCCCGGTATAGAAATTCCATATGTGATGGGAAGTCCGGACGTGATTAGTGAATATCCGGATTGCAAGGACTTCTTCGTAAGTGTCTTCGGTTCTGTTCGATCCTGGAACAGACTTGTATTGATTGTATGTCTGATATTACAATTTGAGATATAAAGCTGATTTCTTTCAAATATATTTCTGTTGGTGGCGGAGAATTTATTCTTTTAGCTTAACACCCTTCTCTGAGACGTTTGAGCTCAGAGGTTATGTAGTTGATGGTTATCAGCGATACATTAGCAATTTGGTAATGTGACATGCTGAGTGTTGCTGTGAACTGATCATTGTTTGATCATTTGAGATATGATCATTTGTTTGATCATTTATCTTTGTGATCATTACTTTGATCATTTATTGACCCAAAGCATGGCTTTGTACCAAAGCGTGGCTTTGTGGACGAGACATCGTCGGACCTCACACCCCGAAAATGGTCAAAACAGGAAGGATGCAGCAAGGTTATTAGGGGTAGCGCCCTTTAGTGTATGTCATTCCTTCTGGATAGAGGTGGTATCATGGTATGAGCCCAGATATTTAACCTATATTGTTGCTGCAAACTTATTACTTTGTGGTTGTTGGAAATCGAGGATCCTCGGATGTAGATCGGTTACGATCGGGGGATGGCATATTCGTGTCAGTAGTTACCCAGTTAGGGGTAACCCGGCCTTGTGTTGGCAGAGATCCGGTTTGGTTCTCGGGATGTCATCCCAGAGGCGTTTCCATGTGGCAATGGGAAGTTCCTTGGCCTAACCATTTGTTGGAAATCCAAAAAAACAATACGAGCCTTGTACGGTTTTAGTTGTAGAACCTGCTTCCTCAGGAGGTAGCTATAGCAGGCATAATATAGTGGTACCTATGCTGGCTAAAATTTATATTCTACTTTCGAAATTTTTTCTACACTATGCATTAATAATAATATAAAAAGAAAATGATTTGATATTACGTAGTAAACATCTTTGACTAACATAATAAGAAATCTCCTCCAGGTCTGCGTTTGCATGGTGTGTGTGGTGGGAGGTCTTATGGTAGTCTCATTTTTAAAAGCATTGCGAATCTATTTTAAAAATTATCCTATTCTTTGTTTTAAAGATAAACTGTTTTGAGTTCTCACACCAGTCAAATGACTGACTCGGAGTTTATTGTTTTCCTTCCTAAACTCTGGGTGCCCACCAATTTCCACACGGGCAGTCAAGAGTTAGGTTTATCAGGATATTCTGGAATTCAGGAGTTGCTGGAGGCAAGATGGATGGCATGGCATATTACTAGTATATAGTATTTCTTTTCCGCTGTTGTTGTTGTTTATTGTTGTACACTTTGGTAATGTAATGTAATGTAATGTAATGCGATGCAATGTAATAACTGATATAGTTCTTTATTTAAAGATTATTCATTTATCTATTATATGTTGTTCCGCAGCGACTGTGAGATTCTGATATTGTTCTGCTGTTTTTTTTTCTGTTCTGTTCTATCTTTTCTCTCTTCTTCTACCTCTTCTTCTATCTTTTTTTCTTTTTCTTAAAACCCAAAGTGTTCGGTTTTCCGGCATTCGAGTGCTCGGCGGTTGATACAGTGAACGTATTGATGTCGGTTTTCGAAAGTCGAAGAATCGGGTCCTCACATCTGGTATCAGAGCATATGGTTAAGCGACAACCATGGCTCTGTTGGGTATTACTCATTAGAGATAGAGTCAGTAGTACTCTACTATGAGTTGAGTTTAATAATAGCTATGAGAGCGTATTTGTGAATGAATATAAAATTGTTTTGTATTGTGTTGACTTATCGGTTGATTGTTTATAGATTCCGGTCAATGTAGTCTAGCTAACTATCGTAGATAGGGGTTTCTAAACTCTTAAACAAGATAAACCGACACGATATTGTTTTAAATTGGGTAAATGAAATAATTTTACCTTGAGTATATTTATATATAAAGGGATAATTTTTCAAAATTATTGAAGTGTATATAAGTTGATTGTTTGGTTGTTGAAAATGTAAGAATATATATATATATATATATATATATAAGTTAATTAAAAGTTGTTTGAATAATCTAAATTAAGGAGTATCGCATAAAAAAAAGAATAATTGTATAAGTAAAATAAATTATAAGAATTGAATTATAATTAATACGATTTACAATTGTGAAATAAACTTATATATATATAAGAAGTGAAACTATATGAATATATTTATGAATTTAAAGTTAAATGAAAATTTACTTTAGAATTGAGAATCTGAATTGGATTTATAAGTGGGAATTTAAGTTAAGTAAAACCAAATAATGTTGAAATGGAATATAACTTAAGTGATGTTGAATGAAGTTGATTTTGGTATCAAAGTAAAATAATAAAGTTAAGTGATAGATATGAATTTGAGTTATATAAATGAAATTCAACTTTAGTAATTGAATTGAATGAATGGATTGAATGTAAATCAATTAAATGTAAATAATTTATATGAAATAATGAATGTAAGTGTAATTCATTAAAATCTAATGTTATTGGAAGTTGAATAATTGAATGTAATGTAAAGCAAAGGAATTTGGTTGTAAGTAATATACATTGGTTGTTATATGATAGTTACTTGATTGTATATAATTCATTAAGTATTAATGAAATTGAGTTAATGAAATTGAAAGCTAAAGTAATTGAAATCAATTGGAAGTTAAGTGAATCTTAAATAGAATTGAATTTGATTTAGAAGTGAACCAACTTGAATATGAATTAGTGAATATAAACTAATTGAAAATGAATGTTAGTAAAAACATCCACTGTTAATGAATCAAATATGATTAAATTAAAATCCATTTCATTGAATATTAATGAGAATATGAATGAATATTTATTGGTTATGGATGTTAGTTGGATGCTAGTTGGATGATGGTTGGTTGATGGCTGAATATATTGCTTTTACTGCATTTGCTATGTTGGCATACATAGTTATTATGTTGCTATATGTTGTATATTGATACTATTATCTATATACATGTTTCTCATCTGTTTGTTGAGTGTTTAGTAGGTGCGGATCGAGTTTGCTTCGCATTTGGAGCTCGATTTCGCGCTATACTAGCCGTATATGCTCGCTAATAATATATAAGGTACATATCTCGGATTAAATATCATACTTTTACACTTTTTTCCCTGCGGGATGCCTCATCACTTGATGAGATGTATATTTGTGATATATATACTGTCATTTTTTTCCGGATCGAGCCGCGCAAAGGAAACTATGGCGAATTTTTTCGAAAATTTAAGGCGTTAGAATATTTTTGAGAAATAAATTGGAAAATTTTGAAAACTATAATTTTGATTTGGAGTTGAAAGTTAAAAAATAGTAGTTGTTTTTGAAAAGATAACTAAGTATGATTTGAAAACTTAGTAAAGTTATTGTAAGAAGTTTAACAATGGATTTATGGAAAGTTAATAGATTCTGTAACTTTTCTTACTTGGTAATTTCGAGGACGAAATTCTTTTAAGGGGGAAGTTTGTAACGACCCAAAATTTCTGTTAATTAAAATTTGTATATTTAATTGATTTTAAATATTAATAAGTGAAATTTATAAGTCGAATAAATTCTATTTCGAATAATTAGATCTAATTGGATAATTAAATCGATAATTTAATGGTTGAAAATACAGAAATAATTGAAAATTGGGTTAAAATAATTGAAAATGATTTGTAAAATTTTATTTTATCATATTGAAGTTAGAATGATGTTATGGAACTTTTAAAATCGAATTAAAAGTTAATTTGTGAAAATTGAATATTTTAATATTTAAATGGACTAGTGAAATTAGTCAATTTTCAAACAGTCTCAGAATTGGACGAAACTAGTTCCTGTGGATCCCTAATAGTTTGTTATTATCGGATTTCAATTTTCGCATCAATCGGAGTTTTCGTTTGACCATGGCAGCTCGAAATGCATCGAAATTGTTTTAATATTTATTTAGCGAGTTAAAATAGCCATTTTTCAAGCAGTCTCGAATTTCGACGAAACCAGTTTCATCGGATCCGTAATGTGATATTATTGTAAGGTTTCAAATTTCGTGTCAATCGGATTTACCGTTTGTCCGGGGCAAGTTAAAACGCCTAGAAATTTGATTTACCGATTTAATTTAAAATCGAACGTTTATTGCCATAACTCGCACAGATGATCGAATTAGCTCCCGAAACACGTTCCATTATGTTCGGAACGCGGGGTAAACCTTAGGAACGCCAAGCGGCACGCTTCATTTGGATTTCTAAAATTTCGGGATGAATAGTGTTCCCTGAATTTTTTATATAAGCCCCTTATATTTCACTTTTGCAAAAGAAACACAACCATAGGGTTTCATCTTCAGGCCGCCGCTTGTTTAATATTCAATGGCCGAAACTTAACTCTCTTCTTCCTCAATTATCTTCTAATCCATCGACAATTACAAGAAACTCCCAACTACAAACTTGTAGACGACAACGAGAACAATGCATTCAACGGTCATGATCGTAATTGGAGTAGAGAATCATCGGCAAATCACTCATGAAGGTCGCGACTTCGTTCACGCGTTTCGAGAAATATATGTGACCGAGTTCAATGGGGTTCTGTCCGAGAGTCGTGCTAGCAGTGGCCTTCGACGTGAAGGTGTTTGTTCGACTTGGAAGTGCTCGTGTGCGTCGCGTGAATTAGGGTTGATAGGCGGCGTATGGGTTAGTTCGAACTGTACGCGTTTGGGGAAGAACATGAAGTGCGGCTGTGATTGCGTGATGATGGATGGATGGCCAATATTGATTAGGGTTAGAAATATAAAATAATTGTTGTAAATTTATAATTATAAATTCATGTAAACTTCGTAATATCATATCTTTTTCATACGAGGTCGAAAATGCACGAAACTAGTTGCGTTGGGTTTGTATGGACGAGCACTACGCTATGGAGTTGGATTGGAGTCGTTTGGAGCTAGAGAAAATTTCGAGTAAAATTAAACGCACGTTTAATTTTATTCGAAATAAAAGCTGAAAACGAAATTGAAATCAAGGTGAGAACATCTCACTCAATTGAATTGGTTTCAATTAAATTTTAAATAGTTATATTTAAAATTCTTGAATGTATGTTTGAATGATGATTGTTAAAATAGACATTATACGCCGTTAGTAAGCGGAGATTATTTATTAAAAACATATACCACGAATATTTCGCAGTACAGTGAAATTGGTATTATTTATGTACTTGGAGTTGATTTCCCGCATTATATAGCGGATGAGACACTATTGCGCCGTCTATTAAGCGGGTAATATTTTAAATCACATATACCGTGATAATTCCGTACTGGAACTGAATTAGTATTGTGCTAATGTTTTTGGATGCAGGTAAACAGGTTGGAGGGATCCAACTGGATTCCTCAATAGTATTTATTTGATTATGGATATTTTGATATTCGATTGATTATCATATACAGATATATGATGTCATTGTTGTCGTGATTGACTATTTGGTGTGTAGCATCATTGGGCCAATTTTGGAATTTTAAAAGGATTTTAAAGTGATTTTTTAAAGTAGACGTTTATAAAATATTTTTGGAATTGTTTCATTTTAAATAAATAAACGTTATATTTTTAATGTTATAAAAATTATGATTTTTGAGAAATATAGTTAAAAGTTGATTTTTGAAATTATGGAGTTAATGATTTTATAAAATAGTTTAAATTGGGATTTTTGAATTTATTATAAAAAGTTCAAATATAGGATTTGTAAGATTTGATTATTTTATAAATCAAAATGGTGAAATTATAAAGGAGTTTAAAGACGTTTTTAAAATAATAATATAAATTGATTTATATAAAAGATTTATAAATTGATATTTATAAATTAAAATATTTGAATTATAAAACGAGACTTTATAAGCGTTAGAATGAATTGAAAGTGAATTTCATAAATGAATGAAATTTATAGAATTATAAACGGTGAAGTTATAAATGGAATTTTATAAGCAGTAGGTTTATAAAATTTGTAAAGTTATTAAAAGAATAGTTCTGGGTAAATAAGTGAATCTTATAAGTTATAAGATTTGTAATTTGGGAAGTTTAAAAGAACGATTGCGTAAACGAATAAATTATAAGTATTTAACTTATAATATGAACTTTTGGTTTAAATCGAGTGATAAATTGAAATAGGCTAATAAAAGAGATTTATAAAAGGAAGTTGTTATAAAATAAATAGAAATGGAATTTATAAACATTGTTTTATAAATCCGCAAACGACTTATTTTGATAAGTAAAAAAAATTGTTGTAACTTATTAATGGAGTTATATTCACGTTTTAGACAGTGAATAATCCTTTAAAATAAAATGTATAGAAATGATGAAATTGGTTAACGAAGTATATTCACGTTTTTGAATAGTGAATAATATGTTAAAGAAAATGTTTTGGATGTGATGTTTTAAATAGAATTAAAACGATCTAACGATGTTTTTAAAATGTATTATGAATCGAAATCATAGATTTCAACATTCATTGTTGAAATAGACGTTTTCGAGAAATAGAAGGAAATGGTGGACTATAACACTGTTGTTATAGTAAACGATTTCCGAAAGGAAATGTTTTGTATAGTATTGGGATTTATATATCTATTTTAATTTTGAATTCCTATATTAGTGATTTTGGGTTGTCGTAACGATGTTTTTACGCAACATTCGTTTTTGGCCCAAATAAATATGTTTAAAAGAATGATTTCCTTAAAGAATGAAATATATACTTAATTTCGATTTAAGTATATTGAATATTTTCCAAGTGTAGAAAATAAAAGGATTTGTGAATTAATTAATAAATAAGTATGGAAATGTTTTTCCAATGTAAAATGAAACGTTTTGAGAATTCATCTTTTTGAAGATAAATTGAAAATGAATAATTGAAATCGTATTTTCATAGGTATTTTGGAATGTAAATTCACTATGGAATTTATAAATGAAAAGGGGAATTTGTTTAAAAATAAACGCTGACTTATTTTTGAAGTGTGGGAATAAATTTACGGATTTGGAACGTAAATATAAAGTAAATCGTTAAGGATTTATTTAATTGGCTTAAAAGAACCATGTTGAAATGAAAGTATTTTCGCATAGGGAAAATGATTGAAATTTGTTTTCAAAAGTGGTAAAGATGAAAAATGATTTGAAAATTGTTTTCAAATGGTTGAAGTGTTAAAAATATATATCTTGTAAAGATATTTTTGGAAAATAAATAATTTGGAAAATTATTTGGAATCTGGTGATGTTGTGCATATCCATTGATAATTCAATAACCGACTATCAATATTTACCTTTGAATGGGTATTTGTTGTGATTTGCTTGAATTTGAATGCCACACTTATTTTTGAATAAGCGCTCACTATTCGGGTTAGCCGGGAAAGGACCTTGGGGTCGTATAACCCATTCCGAATGTGTGGTACGTCGTTATGAATTGCATTTGAAGACCGGTGTTGAAGACCGGATATTTTTGAAAACGGAAGGATAACCGTCGAATGTTTCTGCACCGAATGGCCTCGGTATAGAAATTCCATATGTGATGGGAAGTCCGGACGTGATTAGTGAATATCCGGATTGCAAGGACTTCTTCGTAAGTGCCTTCGGTTCTGTTCGATCCCGGAACAGACTTGTATTGATTGTATGTCTGACATTACAAATTGAGATATAAAGCCGATTTCTTTCAAATATATTTCTGTTGGTGGCGGAGAATTTATTCTTTTAGCTTAACACCCTTCTTTAAGACGTATGAGCTCAGAGGTTATGCAGTTGATGGTTATCAGCGATATATTCCCAATTTGGTAATGTGACATGCTGAGTGTTGCTACGAAATGATCGTTGTTTGATCATTTGTATGATCATTTGTTTGATCATTTATCTTTGTGATCATTACTTTGATCATTTGTTGACCCAAAGCATGGCTTTGTACCAAAGCGTGGCTTTGTGGACGATACTTCGTCGGACCTCACACCCCGAAAATGGTCAAAACAGGAAGGATCGATGCAGCAAGGTTATTAGGGGTAGCGCCCTTTAGTGTATGTCATTCCTTTCGGATAGAGGTGGTATCATGGTATGGAGCCCAGATATTTAACCTATGTTGTTGCTGCAAACTTATTACTTTGTGGTAGTTGGAAATCGAGGATCCTCGAATGTAGATCGGTTACGATCGGGGGATGGCATATTCGTGTCAGTAGTTACCCAGTTAGGGGTAACCCGGCCTTGTGTTGGCAGAGATCCGGTTTGGTTCTCGGTACGTCATTCCAGAGGCGTTTCCATGTGGCAATGGGAAGTTCCTTGGCCTGACCATTTGTTGGAAATCCAAAGAAACAATACGAGCCTTGTACGGTTTTAGTTGTAGAACCTGCTTCCTCAGGAGGTAGCTATAGCAGGCATAATATAATGGTACCTATGCTGGCTAAGATTTATATTCTACTTTTGAAATTTTTTCTACACTATGCACTAATAATAATATCAAAAAAAATGATTTGATTTTACGTAGTAAACATCTTTGACTAACATAAGAAGAAATCTCCTTCAGGTCTGCGTTTGCATGGTGTGTGTGGTGGGAAGTCTTATGGTAGTCTCATTTTTAAAAGCATTGCGAATCTATTTTAAAAACTATCCTATTCTTTGTTTTAAAGATAAACTGTTTTGAGTTCCCACACCAGTCACATGACCGACTCGGAATTTATTGTTTTCCTTCCTAAACTCTGGGTGCCCACCAGTTTCCACACGGGCAGTCAAGAGTTAGGTTTATCGGGATATTCTGGAATTCAGGAGTTGCTGGAGGCAAGATGGATGACATGGCATATTACTAGTATATAGTATTTCTTTTCCGTTGTTTTTGTTGTTTATTGTTGTACACTCTAGTAATGTAATGTAATGTGATGTAATGTAATAACTGATATAGTTCTTTGTTTAAAGATTATTCATTTATCTATTATATGTTGTTCCGCTGCGATTGTGAGATTCTGATATTGTTCTGCTGTTTTTTTCTGTTCTGTTCTATCTTTTCTCTCTTCTTTTACCACTTCTTCTATCTTTTTTTCTTTTTCTTAAAACCCTAAGTGTTTGGTTTTCCGGCATTCGAGTGCTCGGCAGTTGATACAGTGAACGTATTGATGTCGATTTTCGAAAGTCGAAGAATCGGGTCCTCACAAATAAACTTCGAAAAGCGCGATAAAGCACAAATCAAATTCGAGTGGATGTAGAGCCAAAATTCAAATCTTGTAAACAAACAAATATGAACATACATAAATATATAATTGAACACAAGATTATAAATCAAAACAATGTACAAATATGAATCGAAATTGAAGCAAAATGACTCCACCAAGGCAAGTGGGCTCGGCCACTTAGCAATTTGGCTAGACACATGACAATATGGCTCGGCCATGACTTGATTTGTGGCATATAGGTTCTGCCATGGTGCAAAGGCATGGATTAGGTTAAATCACCTGAAGTGGCACAGGTATCGTATGGTATTAGTCATGGCAAGGCAAGGTGGTGGAGGAATAAAGAGTGGCCGAGGCTAGTGAAGAGGAAGGTGGTGAGGTAGAGGCTCAGCTAGGGTTTGTGGAGCATGTGTTGGTGATGGATTAGATCTAGAGTTCATGGCATGGGGTATGGAGATAAGATGGTGATGGTCAGTCTAAAGTGATGGATGTGGAGATGATGGCCGGCTACGGAATGAACATGTGATGGTGGCCGAGCTTGTAAAGGAGAAGCAAAAGAAAAGAGAAAAAGAAAGAAGAAATAGGAAGCCATGAGAAAAACTTACTGTAAATATTATTTCGTTGAACGTGAATGAGAAAGAGGGATGAGATGGTGAGATGTTTGTACTGCTAGAGAAATGTGAAGGGTTTTGAACGGCTATGGAAAGGAAGAGTCAACACTTGTATCAAAGAAAGGAAAACTTGTGCCTCTTAGGATTTCTATGCCCGTAGAAAATCAAAATCAAAATCAAAATCAAAGTCCAAACCAAAATAAAAATATAAAATAAAATATAAAATAGAAATGAAGTAGAAAATATAGGACGCGTGTAAAACACTGAAATTTATTAGATTTAAAAAGTATAAAACAGAATTTGACAAAACGAAAAGCAAAACAAGTATCAAAATCAATTCCAACTTCAAAGAATAAGATTGGAATTTAAAAATTCAAGTTTAAAAATTTCAACTGAAAGTCAAAGTTTGATCACAGTTGACCAAAGTATAAAATTTTCAAAAAATCTTTATTTTGTTATATTTGGAAAATAAATTATAAACAAAATCCAAAATTACATTGAAAAATTCCAAAATTTCATTTTTAATGATTTAAAATCAAAGTTTTCAAATAATTTGAATTAAAAAATTTTATTAAAATTATGGGTTGTTACACTCTTCCCCACTCAAAACTTTTCGTCCTCGAAAAGGAACGAGAGTTGAAAACAATGAAAGATGAGGTAGAAAAGCAACTATTACCTGAAACAAACAATTCCGGATCTGAAGCATGTGTGCTCTCCTCCATCTCTAAGGTACAATCCCGATCATCCGTACTCCACTGCACTTTGACCAGGTTGACAGATTTCCTTCTCAGCTGCTTCGTACTTCTATATATAATACGAAGTGGCTTCCTCTCGATAGTAAGATTAGGCTCAATATACAAACTCTCGAGAGGAGAAGGCTGGACAATCAAAGATGGTTTATGTAGATGTCGACGAAGATGCAACACATGGAATACATCATGCACTTCAGAGAACTTATCAGGCAAATCTAGACGATAAGCTAAACAACCAATCCACTCTGAGATACGGAGAGGACCAACAAACCTGGGAACAAGCATCCCTCATCTTCCACTTTATCAAATCTTTATTAAATTTATTCCACTTAATATATCTTATCACATATATTAAGTATATTTACTCTTATCATAAATACTCAAGTTTATTTATAAATTCCTTTAACACTATTTTATGTTATAAATTATCCAATTACATACCTAACTTCTGAATAATTAGATAAGTTATATTGGAATGCAATTTGGTATTATAAATAAAATTTTCCAATTCAATTATTTATCTAAAATTTAAATTATTTATCCAACATTTCCCAATTCATTTATTTCAAGTTCAATCATTTATCCCTAAATTCCTTTCAGTTTATAATTGAAATCACCCTTGAATCATAAATTTGAGAAATTAAATCTCCGGTTTATCTCAAACAATTAAGAGATAATTATAAATATATACTATATATCAGATCAATTCAAATAAAATATAAAATCATATACTTATATATTAAACCAAACAATACTTAAGAAATTTAAAATCAAACAAAAGTGTAGCAAAGCTACGAATTGGTCTCTTCTCTTCGAAACTCGAAAATGAATGTCGATTATGTGGCCGCCATCACTGAATTATTTTCCAGCGACATAAGAGAAGAGCATAGATTTAAACATTTCAAAATTTATATTCAAACATACCTTTAAAAAATATACATTTTAAACATTAAAACCAAAGTTTGAAATCATCGAAGTTTAATTCTCAAATCCATAATTTAAATTCATTTAAATTCCAAATCATTTTATAAACTATGCTTAAAATTCCAAATAAATTTATAAACTGTTTATAATTCCATTTATTTAATTTACGAGGCAATGTCATTGGTTTCAAAAAAAAATGAAATCAAATATTATCATTTCAATAACCAATTCAGTTAACTAATAAATTTCAACTCAATTCAGTTCTCAATAAACCATTTCAAGGTCCATATTTTTCAAAGCTTTAAATATTCCATAATTTCAAAACTAATTTTTTTTGATAATTCTATATATATATATATATATATCAAATTCAATTTACTATTATTTACTTTCGAAATATTTACTTAGTAAACTCAATAAAACTATTAAACTTCAAATAACCGAATATTCCTTCAATTTATTTAAACTTGATATATTCTTTTAAAACACCTTAAGCCAGTTATAAAAATCATAACCATTGAAATCTCAGATTTAATAAATTCCAAATCAACTTATTCACATCCTATCAAAATAAATTTTCAACAGATGATATAAATCTATAAAAGTATTATATATATAAATCATATAGAATTATTTTATTTACCAAATCTAAAAACAAAGTTGTGTCAGTTTGTACTGTTCAAGTGTTTTGAAAATCCTATCGATATCGTTGATCAGACGAATCGATCAAATCCCAAATCAACATTAACAGTCCAAAAAAACAACATATAAAACATTTTAATATTAATACCAATACACTCACTCACTCAATGATTCTTGAATTGATTTCAAAATAAGAAAAGAAATTAAAATTGGGGAGATTCTAATCAAAAGAATTCAAAGATGAAATGAGATAGATAAAGGAGGATTAAGACACGATTAAAATAGAAGATTGAAATTATACCTGATAACTGTTATTATAGGTGAATTCAACAAGATGGAGATGATCTTCCCAAGATCCTCCATAATCTAGGACACAAGCATGAAGAAGATCCTCCAGAATCTAATTCACTTTTTCCGTTTGACTGTCGGTCTGCGGATGGTAAGCACCAGATTCAGATAAGTATCCACGGATTCCTGAAAAGCTATCCAAAATTGGCTGGTAAAGATGGAATATCTGTCACAAATAATCCTGATAGGAACCCCATGGAGACGGACAATCTCCCACATATAGATCTCAAAGAAACTAGAAGCAGAACGGGTAGACTTGACCGGAAAGAAATGAGCTGATTTGGTCAATCTATCCACAAAGAGAGAAGAGAAGAAAGACTTACATTGATCGCAGCGATTTCAACTGGATCAACAAAAACTCCATTACCAGAAACAATATGCCTTAGAAATCGGACGTCATCCTTCTAGAAATGGCATTTCGAGAATTTTAGCCTTCAACTTATGATTTCTAAGAGTCTCCAGAAAATTTTTAAATGTGACTCATGCTCATTCCATGACTTAGAGAAGATAAGGATATATCAACAAAGACTAAAACAAACTTATTAAGCTCACCATAAAAAACATGATTCATCAAATCAACAAAGAAAGAAGGAGTGTTAGTCAAACCAAAAGGCATAACTAACCACATATAAAAACCGTTATTAGTACGGAAAGAAGTCTTGGGAATACGTTCCTCAGCAACTCTGAGTAGGACAATGGTAGTTAAGAAACAAAAGACAAGATTCAACCCGAATGGAAATCCTAATCGAGGAATTTAATTGACAAGGTGGATATGGAAAGGAATGAAGTCAAGAAATATTTGATTTTAAAACAAGAAAATTTATATCAAAATAATCTTTGAAAAATCCTTTTAAAATCATTTGAAAATCATTTTTACTTTAAAATACGTTCTCTCACAAAGAAATGATTTTAAGATTGATTTCACTCATTCTAGGGTATTCCTACCCTATCTCTAATGAGTTTTTGCTCTACAGGCTAAGGTTTTCCTAAAACCAAAGCTCGGATACCAAATGTAACGGACCACCTGCCAGTGGGGTAATGCCCACCGTAGCATACATTGGTACCTGTGTTCTGCCTTTACGGCCAACCTCTTAACTACACCAACCCTCGCACGAACATGTAGAGAGTAAGAGTCATCCACTCGCTACCAAACCAAATGCGAGAACCCCCTATCATGCTGCCCCCTCTAAGTGCATAGGCACACACCATGCCGGACATGTAAATTAATTAATATCTGAATATGAACCTTTAATACTTTTAAGATGTTAATATTTTAGTTTTACCTAAAACTATATTTTTTAAAAGTAAACCGTTATTTGTAACAGCCCACTATTTTGGACCATTCAAATCGACAATAAAACCACACATGTCTGACTTGAATAATTCAAAACTGTAGATTATAATATAATTTGGAGCAAATAAAACCAATCACAGACATAGAAATATCAGAATAACTCACAGCGGAAATAAAAATAACCATAGTAGCTCATGAAGCCACTACAAACACAGTCTCAAAACAAGTACAAAATATCAGAGTCTGAAAAGTAAATACAATAGAAATCCCAAAACATAAATGTCCACAAATACATAAACTGAATAAAAATACTAAATAGAAATTGATAACAACAAGATAGATAGATAGTCTCCAACAAATCCTAGCTCCAAAAGGTGAAATCCAAAGATGATACTCAAGCTGACCCGAGCGTAAAGCAAAAAAAAACACTCGAGTCAGGACATACGTACTTATACAATGTAAACCAACTCAAGTGAACTATAATAAAATGTACAAGTAACTTAAAGGAAGCTTGGGACTGCCCATACTTTAAGGATCCGTTAAATTATTTACTATGTAGTAATATACGCTATTATAATAATGTCTAAAGTAAAGTATAATATATTTAAAAATAGCATTAAGGCATTACCCATGTCACCCTTAACACATTTCATAGTGTCTCTATAAAGTACCGTAGTCCCTCGTAATTGGGAAGCCACCAGAGGATACTCCATAGGTACAGCATAAATCAAACTCGTACAAGGCGCGCTAGTGTAGGTGACACAGCACAACGAGGCAATGCCAGGGTTGATATGCCAATTACGCATCCGGACTGGTGGTAACATGTAGCGGCCCCTACCACCCATCTCGAGCCACACTCCCAAAATCAAAGGTGCGCACCAATCAATCACAAAGTAATAGAATGACATATGAAGAAGTGTGTCTGATAAGTGTAGCTACCTTATTGTCCCAGAATCGCTCCTGTTTTAGCCACCTTATGCCAACTCACTGGAGTCGGGTCCACGTACATGCCTCAATAGAACGTCGTCACCATCCCACTTCAACCGCGTACAAGGTTGTTAAAGTGGTTTTCGGAGTTGGCAGAGAGTATGACAACTTTCGATCCTGGTTTCTTTAACAACTATACGTTATTATAACCTATGGATATCTATTCCAAAACATTTCTATTCCAAAATCATTTAAAATCAAATGCCATTACTTTCCAAAATAATATCCATTTTCAAAATTTGTAATATTTCCAAATATATATATATATATATATTAGTTATAGTACTTTAAAATGTAATAATTTTAAAATCGTAACACTTTCAAAACCACATGCTTCACTTTAAAAATGTTACTTTTAGAAATCCTACTACTTGAAAAATATGACCATATATATAATAATATTTCAGAAATGTTATCTTTTTATAAATACAACATTTTTAAAACATAACCTAAAGTAGTATAACACTTCAACAATATAACTTAAGATAACATAGCACTTTCAGTAAACACTACACTTTGGAAATACTAGCACTTTCAAAACATAACCTAAAGTAACATAGCCTTTTTAAACATAATTAAATTTACATAGCATTTTAAAATGTTATCCTTATAACTACAACATTTTAAAACATAACTAAAATATCATAGAATTTTAAAAATGCTATGAATACTATTATAACATGTTTTAACATATTATTTCAAATTTTATCATAATTTTATTTATACAAAACATATCCATCTCATAAACAAAATCTATTATTATTTCTAGCTTAGAATTAAAATTCCATATTAAATCAATTTAAATTATTAAGTTATTTATCGTAGATAAAATCTTTAATTTAGTTTAAACCGATTATTTACTTATAAAATTCCAATATATCATTATATTTAAAAATCATTAAATCAATTTTTTCACTTAAAATTTCATATAATTAAAGATCCAAAATACTTAATAGTCTTTACAAAACTACTATTTAATATTTAACCATTGGTCCGTGTATAATTTTTTAACCTAGGTCAAGCGATACGGATATGTATCATTTCAATCCATAATTTAAAAATAAAAATCTGGGTTCTATCATTTCAAACCCGTAATCCTAAGTCAAATAAAATAAAAATCGCTTGAGCCTATCATTTCAACTCAGAACGATTTTTTCCTATTCTAATGTTCGTTCGGGTATGTATCATTTCAACCCATAGTGATTCTATACTAACAGGGAACTTGCAGTGTGAGAGCAGAAAATAAATAAATTGTATAGCATAGCATAGCATATCAAGTGATGTAACAAGTATATAAATTAGGTTATAACATCATGAACTATCATATCACAGGCATGTATGAATTAATATCAATAACTATAATTCGCATGTCATTGTTTCATAATTATATAAGTATGAATGTCGAGAGCGATAAGCTCACATTCTAAAGCTGGAGATAACAATTCAAGACACGCGAACAAACTTTGAAAAGAATGACCAAGCACGAATCAAATTCGAGTGGATGGAGAGCCAAGATTCAAATCTTGTAAACAAACATATATGGACATACATAAATATATAATTCAATGCATGATTATAAATTAAAACAATGTACAAATGAATCAAAAGTGAAGCAAAATGACTCCACCAAGGCAAGTGGGCTCGGCCACGTAGCAATTTGACTAGACACATGAAAATATGGCTCGGTCATGACTTGATTTGTGGCATATAGGTTTGCCGATGGTGCAAAGGCATGGATCAGGTCAGATCACCTGAAGTGGCACGGCTATGGTGTAGTATTGGTCATGGCAAGGCAAGGTGGTGGAGGAATAAGGGGTGGCCGAGGCTAGTGAAGAGGAAGGTGGTGATGTAGAGGCTCGACTAGGGTTTGTGTAGCATGTTTTGGTAATGGATTAGATCTATGGTTCACGGCATAGGGTATGGAGATGATATGGTGATGGAGATGGCCGATCTAAGGTGATGGATGTGGAGATGATGGTCGGCTAGGGGATGAGTATGTGATGGTGATCGAGCTTGTAAAGGAGAAGCAAAAGAAAAGAGAAAAAGAAAGGAGAAATAGGAAGCCATGAGAAAAACTTACTGTAAATATTATTTTGTTAAACGTGAATGAGAAAGAGGGATGAGATGGTGAGATGTTTGTACGGCTAGGGCAATATAAAGGGTTTTGAACGGCTATGGAAAGGAAGAGTCATCACTTATATTAAAGAAAGGAAAACTTATGCCTCTTGGGAATTCTAAGCCCATAGAAAATAAAAATAAAAATAAAAATCAGAGTCCAAACCAAAATATAAATAGAAAATAAAACATAAAATAGAAATGAAGCACAAAATATAGGATAGAAAATAAACAGTAAAATGCTGAAAATAATCGCGTGTAGAATACTGGAATTAATCAAATTTAAAAAGTATAAAACAGAAATTGACGAAAAGAAAAGCAGAACCAATATCAAAATCAAATCCAACTTCAAAGAAAAAGATTGGAATTTAAAAATTCAAATTTAAAAATTCAAATTTAAAAATTTCAAGTGAAAGTCAAAGTTTGACCAGAGTTGACCAAAATATAAAATTTTCAAAAATTCTTTATTTTATTATATTTGGGAAATAAATTATAAAAAAAATCCAAAATTACATTGGAAAATTCTAAAATTTCAATTTTAAATGATTTAAAAATCAAAGTTTTCAAATAAATTGAATTAAAATATTTATTAAAATTATGGGATGTTACATTATTCTTATTCCATATATAAATTTTTAAGTGTTTTAAATTCAATTATAAATCCTCTCGAGATGGGAAGTGAAGTTTATTTAATCGAATAAGATTTTAAAGGAAGATCATATAATGGTATTATGGAAATTTAAATAAATTTCTAAAATATAAGATAAGCGAACTTCGAAAGATGAAATAAAATTCACAAAAGAAGTAGATGTAAAACTAGAATTTTAAATAAGCATAAATGGCGTTGGAAATATTAAAGGAAATTAACTAATGAGTTTTGAAATTTATAGAATTCATGTGAAACAAGTTTGAAAATTTACAAATAAAGTTGTAAATGATTTTTGGAAAAAAGGTAATAAAATGAATATTTTCCGAGTATTGGATATCAGCTGAAGTGGAAAAAAAATATTATAAGTGTGAGGCATGGGAATTGATATCTTGTGCAAATATTTTGAAATAAATAATTTGGAAAATTATTTAAGGCCTAATGGTTGCCTGTGGATGTTATATGATAGTTAAATAACCGACTTCAATATTGGCTAATGTGATGATCGTTTCGAAGAGATCAAGATCATATTTAATTATCTGAAAACCACTTCGATCTGGTTTTAACGTAGCGAATGAAGATTGTGAAGATGATGAAGATGGTGATTTAGTTTGTCCAGACCTAGGACAACTTGTATGGACGAATGCTATCAGACCATCGTTATTGAAGGACGACAAGCATTCTAAGTAAATGACTTCTTTAAAAAGGTAACGCTTAGCCTCAAGCCTCATCAACCGGGACTGGCTAAAACAGGGAAGGTGCAGCAAGGCTGGGTAGCACCCAATTAGGGTAAGGTTTCCCCTGTCTAGACTCCCTTTATTTTTACTATGTGGGCGATTTCTGGCTCCAACCGTGCGGTGATCTTATTCGAACTATCCAGTAAGGAGTAGCTACGATCTTGTGTTGCAGAGGATCAGGAGTGGTCATCGGTACTCTGATCTAGACCAGGTACTGTGACGGGCGGTACACCAGTTGCACTGCCATTGTATGGAAATTCTCTAATAAATGTCCATATGGTTTTGATTGTGCCCAACAATGCTAGAACTTAAGATGCAAGTATTTTGGCTATATTTTACTTACTTTCTATAGACACTATTATGATATCAGAGGATTGATTAAAAAAAAAATTGGTTATCGTAAGGCAAAAACCCGACCTGTCTATTTGTGGCATGGTCTTACAAGATACCTTTGTTTCAAAGGCTTTTCTAAAATGTAATAATCCAATTGAGTATCATTTTCTCATGCTGGTTTTCCAGACTAACTCGGGTGTTGTTTTATTATGATGCTCGGGTCAGACCGAGATAAACAGATACAGGATAATGTGCTATAGAGCTCAAAAGACGAGCTGGATGACAGAGACGTATCTCCGAACTTGAATTATTATTTCTGATTTGTAAGGATAGATAATAAGCTGTCCAAAGTGATAGATGATTGTTGATAATGTTATGTATATAAAATAGTACGGATTTCTTTGTATTTAAAAGCTATTATTCTACATTATATTTTGTTCGGCTATAATTGTGAGATTCTAATGTTATTATTATCTTCTTCTTCTACCTCTTTCTTCTTTTACCATAAAGATTCATATTTCTGCCCACTTTGGGTTGAGCTGAGCTGAAATATTGTCGACTTAAAGGAGTAGGGATTTGCGGGCCTTTACATTATCTCTAAAAATGATTTACCATCTCCTTATAAATTCCCACCTTGAAATTATAAATCCAAATTATCCATTGATAAATATTCACTTTATTTATAAACCCAGTTTATAAATACCATAGTCCCATTCTCCTTTTAATCAGTGTTTCAAAACACTTAGTCGATTTCAAATCGATTTGCTGAATTAATTCCATTTAAAAATTTATTTCTTGATTTACCAAAATTATTCCAAAATCCATTAATTCCAGATTCACTCCTTTATTATGATTTAAACCTTATTTAAATTTGAAATATCAGTTTCATACTTTATTTCAAAATTTTCCTTTTATTTTTCCCAACCCATTTAAAACCTGAATTTAAAAATAAAGCCTTTGTACTTAAAATCAATATTGCTTAAGTTTTAAATTTCTTTAATTCACGTTTGTTCAAAAACTCAATTTTTTCCCATGTTTTGGTATTTATCAAATATGGTTTTAAAATCAAATTATTTATTTTCCAAATTCATTTCTTTTCGATTCGTCCAACTTACTATAAATGCTTTCCTTGAAATTCCCTTTTTATTTTCTTTCAAAAATCTAATATTTATATTTTTGATATTTCAAATGCCCAAAATATATCCGGCAATATCATATCATCCAATAAATTTAATTTTTCAATATAACCAATCATAGATAAATCAAATAAATCATATCATTGAATATGTAAATGATTTCACATTTTGAGGAATCCAGTTGGATCCCTCCAACCTGTTTTCCTGCATCCACAGATGTTAGCACAATATAAAAATACAAATCCCACTTTGAGAAGGATATCGCGGTATATAGGGTCATCCATTATTATGTAGGGAGCGTACGGTCTCATTCGCTATGTAATGCGAGAATATCAAACACTCCAATATATACACACACACACACTACTATATATAATATCACATCCAGACTGATAATAATTATCACATCCAATCAATCAACTAGTAATTCAATTTTAACTAATTAAATTAACCTATAGTCCAATTTGAGTGAGATTAACTCACCTTTGATTTTATTTGCAACCCAATCCGAACCAGCTTGTCTCTCCCCGATTTTAGACCTTGTATAAACGTTGTATGGTTTATTAACATTAGAAATAATCGAACAGTCAATACCATTTATTAATTTAATTTAAACTAATAATTTAATTTTAAACTAGTTTTCCTATGATAAATAATTTTTAGTAACTAAAATAATTTAAATAAGTTAATTTAAACAAGGTAATCACTTTAATTCATGTTTTTATAAATAAATGGTGGGTGTATACGTGTATATTTATTTTTCTTTTGAACATATAAACTTATAAAAATAAACTATAAATTTTAAAAAAACATCTAATTCTATATAAACTTTCAACGTTTTAAAATTCTTATTTTTTCCCAAGCTATATCTATATATATTTTTCTCTATTTATCTACATATATTTAAATTAAAATGGGTATGTGTATTTATATATATATACATATATATATTCATACTTGAAAATTTTCTATGTATATAAAAAATATATTTTATTTAAACTGAAGAATAAATGGCATATACCTTACTGCCCCCAAAACCCCGTCGCACTGACCAACTCCACCCGAACGTTGCCACCTTCCATGCCTCTGCCTCACAAACCCACCACCAGCTATCCCATCTCCGCATCGAGCCATTGATCGAGTTCGAACTCGAACGACCACAACACTACATCCCGTAGCCTCTAATTCTCTGCAATGAATTGAGGCAACTCATCGACCTCCCAATTGCATGTCGCCACCCATCAAACTTCGAATGAAAAGAGCAGGCGAGCGACTGCTCCGCTTCAGGCAACTCGCCACTTGGATTCGTACTAATGATGATTCCCTTTAGATATGCGATATCGATTCACCGGAGGAAGCACACGATTTGATTTTTTTTCTTTTTTTCTTCTTCGAAATGATAATGAGATTCTTTTTAGTTTCTTTTGTGATTTTAAAAAGAACAGAGGGAACAAGATGGGATGCTAACGTGCTCGATTCAACGAGCTACAGTGACATTTTGAATTGAAATCAGAAAATTCCGGTGTGAATAAAAATGTCAATCAATATGTATAAATATAGTTTCAATTTTCAAATCGTCTTGAAATAATAGCATAAAATTTTGATATCCTATCAAGGCGTGCCACCAAATGTTCATAATGTTATAACCCTATTCCAAATGCAATGAAAAAGTTTTCGTGTCCTAATTCGGTCGTATGGGAAAGATATTTTTTTGGATTCAATTATTATATTAAATTTCGATATAGATTCAGCGCATTTATATTTCGTATGGCAACACGATAATTTAATCATTACAAAAATTGAAATCCAGTAATAATACACTATTATGGAACTGGTTTCGTCGAAATCCAAGACTATGCCTGAGAAGGCTATTTTTTTTATTATCAATTTAAATGATATATTTTCAAAACTGAACAAATCACTCCCAAATTCAATTTTAAAGCTTTCATTATCTTCTATATTATCGATATAAATTTTATAAGTCTCTAAATTATTTTTAACAAGCTTGAAACTCCATATTCAATATTTTACCCAATTTTCAATTAATAAATTCAATAATAAAATCACCTTAAATGAATCGTGATATTTGAAATTCAATTTAAAAATCAAAACCTGAATATTTAAAATCAATTAAATATTCCAATTTCAAGTATAAAAAATTCCGGGTCGTTACACTTACTAACCTAACAATGAAAGAGATGGCACCCATGCCATTTAATACCTTTTTTTAGTGGGAGCTGACAGACTCTAACCATTTAATATCTCATTGAAGGCAAAACCCCATATTTACTACCAATCCCAAGGCAGACTTCTATCTACTACTAGCTAGCCTACATTACATGGAATCTCTATGGCCACTTAATTCTTCAAACCTGAAGCAGATCCTTTCCGAGATATCTTCTATCATGCCTAACCGCCAACCCTGACCATTTAATGGTTCATATATAGAGAAGAGAAGGGCCCTCAATCAGTCAGTTAGTACCTTCAAGCCGGAGCTGGTCCTTCATATTATGACCCATAAACTAAACTATGACGTCTAACATTAGTTCGACTATTCATAGGTACTAGAAGCCAGATTAGCTGAGTAGGTTTACCTTATAGAATTTGGAACTAAACTTGTGTCCTCCATTAGTGCTTATTATATGCGATGTCTAACATCAGCCCCGAAGTCACATTGCTGGTAGCCTGCTGGGCAGACTTCCGTGTGCTTTTGATTGACCCCGCATCCTTATAACTTAATCATAATTTACAACACTCTCTTAACTTATTATCACATACCTCCTCACATTCCATATCAAGGCCTTATAAGAAAACTCTTATTTTACCTTTATAACTGACTTCTTTCCTAAGAGGGATTTAAAATAATTAAGAGACTATTAGCTATGAGATTAATACGTTATAATTAAATGTTATCTACGCTAGTACATACACACATTTGCACCTAAAATATTTTTAAGCAAGTGGAGATTGCATCCTAAACTAGTGTTTAAATGTCAAAACTTCAAAATTAATACAAGCCCAATTCCACAACAATAAATATACCATATATCCAATATCCATATTCAATCTACAGACTTGTACAAAATGGAATCCATACCAAACTTATTTTATAATAAAAAAGCATAATCAACCCTAATGGAAACTTACAATTCAAATACTTTTGCACCATATTTAACTTCTTTATATAGAATTAAAAAAGGAAATTTTCATTTAAATTGCAAAAATCGACAATGCGAACTATGAATAAAAGAGTCCATACCTTACAAAATAGTTTTCTAATTTAACCTTTTCAAAACCGTTAATTAAATCCAAAGAAAAAAAATAAGGAGTGGAATCGAATGTAAATTATTAAAATTGCAACACCTGCACAATTTTGTTATTTTAATATAGAATAATTGAGATTCTAACTTAAGAATTGATATTTTGCTTTAGGGTAATTTTGGAGTTTTAGTGTAATGTTCTTGTAAACAAAATTCCTGAAATGTCTATATCAAATCCAAGTTATACTATACAATTAATAAAATAAGAAAGACTAAGATTTCCACTTACAAAAGTTCTTAGCTCTTCCTTTTCATATTAACTTATACCCATTTTAATCTACTACATATCTCACCTTTTAGAAATATACAATAAGAGAATTGTATATGAGTTAGATTCAGAAATTTAGGGATTGTAGAAGGGTAGAATTGAAAATTGAATAATTAACATCGAAAACTTGAGAGTATTTTTTCAATATTTAAGGAGAGACACCGATAGAGCTTCGCTTTGTTCCCAAAATAATTTTTGAATAAAGGCGAGAGGGTTAGGTTTTATTTATAGTGGTTAGAAAGCACTGGAACCGTCAGATTTAAGTCGGTTTAAAATAATATAATTTGGAATGTTCGTGGTATAGAAAATGCCATAGCTGCAACATAGCGATGGTTCGTCGTCATACCCTAATGTTCAACGGCTACCGGTCGACCGATCATGGGTAACGATCGACCGGTTTCCTTATTTGGGAACCATGTTTATTGCCGTTTAATTAATTTATATAACACCTTACTTAATTTCTAATGATACAATCTATTTTAACGTTTACTTAACCCCCAAGTCTAATTACTATTGCTATTTAGATTTCAAACTTAGGAATTAATTATTTATTTGGATTTGAATTTCATTGACTTTATTTTAAATTCGAAAACTTCAAACATCCATAACTTTTTTGTTTGAGCTTCATTTTTAAAACATTATATATGGAAATTTATCGGAAAGTTGCCTTGAATACAATGACACAACTTTCATGGTCAAATTCTAAAATTTACAGAATTTTCATATTTAGCCTTATCATAAATTTATCAATCAATTCTTTTCTTATTAGTAAATTTCTTATTAATTTTTATAAATTATTACATTCTCCTCCTTTAAAAAGGATTTTGGTCCAAAAATCCCTTAGGGATGGACAACGTTACGTGCACTAAGCATCCACATTATACAACCATGTTATCTACACAACCGTCCACTCAGAAAAAGTGCAATGTGTTTATGTATGCAGACATACTATAATTAAGAAAAAGTGTCATGATATTAGGCATGTATTTAGAATCCTAAGGATGTAAAAAGTTTTTTATATGAGTGGAAAAGCGACAGTGAAAATATGGCAACTATGTCCTACCAACCAATCTAGCAACCCTGATGCAACCAAAACCTAATTTAGAGAGAGAAAGTTTGCTAGAGAAAAGCTTCAGATGAGAAGTCCTCGTGTTTTCTAGCTGATTTTCCCTCCATGGTACTTAACTAGCTCTATTACTTTGTTGCAAAGCTTCCTAGTTCCATGTTGCATAATGTTTATGGTGGCATATGATGCTATTGACTCCGTCTCAATGTCCCCCAATTAATCAGACTCTGCCACAATGGTTGTGTTATGAAAACATCTCCTCAAGTGTGAAACGGAAGAAAACATCATAGACTCCTGCCAACTTATCTAGTAGCTCCACGCAATAAGCAAGTCTTCATATTATTTACAAAATTGTGAAAGGCTAAATAAACCTTTGTGCTATCTTTCCCGACCTTCCAATTCTCATGACCTTCTTAAGCGGAGAAACTTTAACAAACACCATTTCCCTTACATCAAACTATATAACTCTTTTCTTTGCTTGTCCGTGTAGGATTCTGTCAATCTTGTGTTGTCTTCATTCGCTACCTAATCAATTTAATTTTTCTCGAAGTCTCGTGAATTAAATCTGATGCGAGTAGATTTGTCGGTGGTTCCCCACTAATAATTTCGTGATTTGCATCACCTCATATAAAATGCTTCATAGGATGTAATCCCGGTCGTTGATTGGTGCCATTATTATACGCGAATTTGACTGAAGGTAAGTGTTGCTCCTAATGTCCTCCAAAGTCCATGATGCAAGCTCTTAATATGTCCTTCAAAATCCTATCCACAAGTCTAGTCCAACCATCAGTGTATGGGTGTTAAGCGGTGCTAAGATTCAATGAAATTCCTAAAACCGTCTGCAAAATCTTTCAAAATTCTTTATTAAATAGGGGTCCCTATCACTAACAATGTTAATTGGAATTCCATGAAGTTGAACTAGCACCTTGATGTGAATTTCACGTTAAATATGTTGCGGTCCTATTGCTTAAAAGAGAACAAATTATCGCTTTTTACTAAACCTATCTACTATAACCTAAATAGATTTATTGCCCTCTTTATTCCTGGGCAACCCATCTATAAGGTCTATTGATATATGCTTCGATCTCTAGATCGGAATCTCC
The DNA here is from genome assembly GCA_030765085.1 of Allium cepa. Classification (NCBI taxonomy): domain Eukaryota; kingdom Viridiplantae; phylum Streptophyta; class Magnoliopsida; order Asparagales; family Amaryllidaceae; genus Allium; species Allium cepa. The sequence continues at coordinate 564,926,096 of CM060939.1, forward strand.
AATGGTAATAGCAAATCCTCCCATATTTCCTTGCTCAGCTTGAAACCTTTGGCATGTCAATATTTGAAAACAGATTTGGCTACTCTCTTCTTACCATTGGCCAACAAAACTCACTTTATATCCTTATACATCTTATCTCCTTCGGGGAGAATTATCATCCTCAAATGTTGGAACTTTGCAAGCTAATTTATTTTCTTCCCCAAAATCCTAAAGTTGATTGAAACATTCTTCATTCGAAGTTACTAACCTAATTCCGTTATTAACTTTCAGTCTTACCTACAGTTTGCCGATAGTTAAATGACCTTAAATAATTTCTTATTTACATTGATTTCCAATATTTATATACTTATCTAGTGGTGTAATAACATCCATAAATCAATCCAATGATAAAACATGAACATATCTCATACCATATTGACATTTTTCCAATAACCTAAAGGAGGAAATTAGCGATTATAACCCAAAAAATCTAAAAGAAAATTTTGTGGAAGCTGCCATTTATCACCGACTGGTGTTAATGATGTTGGAGTCCTAATACTTCTTACTAAATTAAGACGGGCATTCCTAGAATGTCATTCCACCATCATCAACCATCCTTAATTCTCCTTCTTACTTTCTAATAAATGTCTATCATCCGTAGTAATTGATTACTAATGTCAAAATTGGACAATATCTGATAAATCCTCATTTACCCTTTTAATCTATCTACCAGTTTCAAAATCCACATATTACACCTATTCATTTCCTTCATAAATACAATATTAAATTACTTAATAGGTCCGTATTTAATTCCTTTTAATTCCCTACTTATTACCAATTTATTGGCCATTAAATCTGTAAATAATATCCATAAATCCTAGTCCTATAATTACTATACTGTAAATACTAATGTTAATATTGTCGTAAATCACACTATTTATATATATTTTTTTATGTTAAGAATAGTTATACATATGTGTGTGTGTGTGTCTTATTCTAATTATTAATTTCTAAACTAGAACATTTCTTTCCACATTTTAATTTATCAGAACCATCCTTCCAAAAAGGACTACCTTATATTTTTCCATGAATTAACCAAAATTGAGATCTTTGTTTCATTTGAAATTACAAGGAATTATTTCTTTTCTTTTATCGAAATAGATATTGTAAACCGTGGAAAAGAATATCCATATCTTGCACATCTCTTTTTCTCTTTGGTATATTATTTGCTAATTCAAACGACACGCCTTTATACGTAATTGTGAATTAGATAATTTATGAAAATCACACAGAACTTGCTCCAAACAAATAAAAATGTAGAAATCCACATTCCAAGCCAACTAGGGCAACCTAATTTACAACCAAATTATAGAACTATAATAGCTTTACAACTTTACCAACATTTAATAAATAAATATTTAGGACTAATTTAAAATTTCCAGATCAAGTTGTGTGTACTATTCTTATTTTACTCATTTTCTAAAACGTTTAATTTGTCTCACCTAGGTTGTGAACCCTATCTACTCCATAAAAAGTAGTTTAGTTCTCATCATTATTAAAATTAAAACTTCACAATCATGAAGTACATGATTAGAAACTTTTGTCTTTGAAAATATAGACTTAGAAACCCCTAATATGCTAGTATATGGCATTTGGAACATAGAAATTTTCTTACTTCAAAATAAAAAATTTAAATATATTTCCAAAAGAAGTTCCAACTTACAAAATGGTTCGAAGAATCAAATTCAAGAAAGTATTTAAACAACATATTCTATTCTATTCTATATACTTATTCCATATTTATTAAACACATGAACAAAACCTTCCAAGAACATTTGAACCCGACTTTTCATAATCATTTAAACAAAAAAATTTGAAATATTCAAACATAATTTTCAAAACATTACTGCTTTATTCTTAACCCTAAATTCAAAAATTCCTTAGCAAAAGAATCTCCCCTCTCAAAGACATTTTACTTCTTTAAATTTTCAACATTCAAAAACTCAATTATCATACCAGTTAATCATTTTTTTCGAAAGCATCTTCTATAACTTTAAACAATGAAAAGTTGAGTAGAAATGGATAACTTTTATCCTATCCCTTTCATATCATATGCTTGTTACTTCTCTCCTATATTATCTCTAACTATATTACTGCTCCTATTTTATATAAGTTTCTAATGTTATTTCTATCAAAGTCTCTCAATATTGCCTCTATTTATTTTTCTCCTACCCAACTGGTTTTTGCATCATTTTAGTAAAGTTTCATTTCCATTTATTCTCATTTTAGAAAGAATTAAAAAAATGAACTTCCAAATTTAAGAAATAGGAAAAATCCCCTAGTCCAACCTACGCTCTATTTTACGTGTATAACGAAAATCCCTTTATCAAAAAATTTAACCGAATACTTTTTGATTCAACCAATTCTTAACCTATGAAGTTCAAAAATGAAAAACCCTATTTATCAAAAATCTTTTAGTCGAAACTTTTGACCTAAAACTTTTAAATTATGAATTTTCAAATTTCCTTGCTTTTCCAAAAGAACAACTTCCCAATAAATCCTTTGAAAAACTCATCTAAAACATTTCAAGGAATTTTTCAAAAACATTTAATCAAATTCTTTCTTATAGGCTTAGATTTAAAAGTTGACTTTAATTGTCCTTACCATTGAAATTTCCTTTTTCCCATCTTTACCTTCATAAAAATCCATTTATCTCCTTGTGATGATTAATATACACCTTCATATGGAAACTTATTCCACTTGATCTTCCTATATGTCTGCATAAATTGAATATCTTTGATCAGCAATCTATCAATGTCTACCATTATAGGCGGTCTAGGTCCAACTAAGAGTCAAGTACCATTCAGATTCCAAGGTGCTTCTATATGTCGCTGTCATGATCTTCCTATTCCACTCCTAACAATACAACCTAAGCCCCATGGGGTAATAAGGGTAGGAGAATAAATTTAGCTCTATTTTATTTTATTTTTCTAACTCATAATCACCTCGTTCATTTTTTAGGAATATAGTCGCCACTACTTCTATAGTCGTAATTTATAGAGTTAGGCGTATGTTCAAAATAAATGTGTGTGTATACGTTTATATATAATAAGATTTTTGAAAAATACTTTCAAAAATGACAAGTATGTCACTCATACATATACCAGTCGTTGTTGATCGGGTAACCTAAGCCATGATATCACATGTAACAACCCACCTTGAAACATGCTTACTTTTTGACTCAAAAAAGACCCATTGAACCTTAGACTCGTTCCATAGTTGGATGTTGTTTAGTAAAATTTATACAAAAAAATAAACAAAGCTATCTATCTACACATTCAAAATCTCACAGCAGAAGGATAAAATATAGTACCAAAACTGTAACAGCCCAATTTTTTTTACAAGTATTTTTCACTTGTATTTTTTTTTTTTTTTTTTTTTTGAAAAAAAAACTTTGGGGTTTATTTAAAGTGATTAAAACAAAATATGAAAAAAAAATTAGGACTAACTAATAAGATCTCTGAAAAAATCAAGTTTTAATTAAGAAAACATTTATAGCTTAGGTGGTTAAGACATCTGGGCTATTCACGACAGGTCACGAGTTCGAGTCTCAACACGGTCAGAATTTCGAATTTTTTTTATGAATAAATGAACTGGGTAATCACGCGTTAAAAAGGGCGCGTAAATCTAGGGAATAAGTACCGTGTATATATATATATATAAAATATGAAGAATGTAAACCAATTTAAATTTTAGTTAAGTATTATTTTTGAAGGATTTAGTGTATTTATAAACTGTTAAATATCGCGTTTAAAAGGACGCGTAAAATTTATGGTAAGTAATGTAATAAAACGTGTAAAATTTAAAACGTTATTTTATATATATATTTTTGATGTTTTGTATTACGTCAGTTTGACGTACTTTTAAAATCATATATAAACACCTTTATGTATTAAAACATCAGTTAGTGATTTTTAAGACGAACGTTACTTTTGGTTGTAACTGACAGTTTGGTTTTAAATAAAATGTGTATATACGTTTCCATTTCCAAAAGCTTTGAAAAATTCTTGCCGTCATTTAATTAAATCAAACTAAAAAAAATAATATATCAATTCTCATATAATTGGAACGGTTCATATTTTGCCATTCCTCTGATCACGAAACCTTATCTGCCTAAATCTACAATCACGCATATATCATTTGAAAGAAAATCAATTTTGCCTTCCTTTGCGCGTGACACAAAATTTTATTCTTTTAACATTTTTGACATTTGCCTCTTACCATTTGTTTCTTGAGCATGTCGCTGTATTCATTTATTCACGCAACCTAAATGGACTAATATATTTGATTGCCTAAAAATCAACTCATGCATTCAATTTAACCTTGCCTATCTTTTCAAATTCTCACATTCCTATTTATATCTCTCTGTTTCCACTGCCTTTATTTTGCAAGATAAAATTTTTTTCGTTCCTATAATCACGCATATAAAGTAAAAAAATCGTATTTAAATATCTTTATGGAGAAAAATATCAGTCAGTGATTTTAAGACGGACGTTATTTTGTTTTAAAGGACCGTTTGATTTCTTTTAATAAATGGTATACGTTCTTTGCCTAAAGCTTACATAAATATTCACCTTTTCATTTATGGGTATCAAACTAAAATCAAGATTTTAGCTAAAATAAAATGGATCACACGTGAGCAACATTAGTGCATTTGTATATATGTAACGTTCGCATTTTTGCTTATTCCTCTTACCCTCTGTTGTCATCAGCTTTACCAAACATCACGCTTGCCCTTCCTTTGATCAATATTCCCCTTAAGTAACGTACAAACTTTATAAATCAAACCATGTATCACGCAAGTCATTTATTTCCCATAATCCAAGCTGCCATTTTCTCTGCCTTTTTGTTTACAAATTTTCGAATACTGATCAAACTTTATACGTTGGAAAAATTTTTTTTATCCTTTTGCAAAACTGAAATGAGTTAATCACGCCACATCCCTTGATCACTGCCTTGCCGTTTCACAAATTCGTGTATAAATATGCCAGAGATCCACATCTCAAAAAAAAAAAGAAAAAAAAAACTCACCACTCTTCAAAGCATTGCAAATTTTCCTCTGGCAATTTCGTTCGAAGCATCAGGTAATTGTCTTATTGTTTTCTCTTTCTTTTCCTTCCAGTTTTTCCTTTCCTCGGTTTTTTTTGTTCTCATTTGATATGCTCGGCCACTCCAACCCATCTACTTCACCCGATCTAGTTGACAAACTTTGGAAATTTATGAGTCATCACATCTGTAGAAATCTAATATGTGTGTGCAAAGAGATGGTGTAGTTGACCCAGATTTAATTTAATGCTAGCTTAAAGTTTACGCGTACTATCACTACGGAAAAATGGGTTATTCATTGTATATATCATACTTAGTTTTGGGTCAAACAAAATAGAAAGTCAATAATGTTCATTGAAAAAAAAAAAAAGAAAAAAAAAAAAAGAAAAAAAAAAGAAGAAAGAAATATATATGTAAAACAGAGGAAGGAGAGGAAGGGAAGAGGGAGAGGAGAGATTTGAGGGTACATGTACATGCGTGTATCAGTGAGAAGCTTTGCCTTTTTGCATATATTAGATAATTTACCTGTACTAAATGCATATCATATAGGAAGCAGTGCCTGCATATTTTTAACATAAATATAGTTCTGACCATATAGTGTGTGTGCAAGCATCTATTAAAAAAGATCCATGCATTTAGTCGAAAGATTGGGCGAATTGTGCATGTGATATATATATTTATAAAAAAAAAAAAAAAAAACACACACACACTGAATTAAATGCTTACAATTTATAAGCTTTCATTCCAAACAATATTTCAATTTGTACCGGACATTGATTTAATTTAATTTACTATTTAATATTATTAATTCATTAACTAAATTCACTACTTACCTTTGTTCTCTTATATGCAACTCTTAGCCTAATATAACAATTTACATCACTTCAATTTATTCGTCATTTTGTTTCAACTGTAAATACTTAGCCTTATATTCCCATGGTTTCATTTCCTTCTCAACGTTTGCTTCATTATTAATTTTAAAATCTTTATTTCTTCTAAAGTAAATTTGCGTAAATCTTATTAAAATGACAAATTTAATTAACGAAAATGACAGGTCGTTACACATATAAAAAAAAAAGAGAGAATATTTATAATTTAGAAATGATATAATAAAATTTTATAAAGGAAGTAACTGCAGATCAAATAATGTACTATCCATGCATTAGTTTGTAGTATAGGCTGGGTGAAAACTTTTGCATGTGTACACGCAAATCTAGTAGGAAATAGGCAGTGTGTTTTTGCGTGAAGGGAAAAAATTAAGGGAGTGAAGTATTTGCATTTCTTTGGGTTACAGTGAGCGTACATTCTTAGTTGATATAGGCTTGGGCCGTGACCTTATGCATACTTCCAGTTGAAGTTTAGTAATGTGGTGGTTGTGCGTTTTGTTTAATTAAATAATAGAGTATATATATAAAAGGTAGAAAAAAAAAAGATTTTATTTTGGGCCGAGTTGTTCGTCAAGTAGGGTGGTGTAGTGGTCGAGCGTATCGTGCCAAATTTCTTTGACTCTATTCGTTCCAATTGTTTCAAATATTTGCGTTGACCATAAATTTTAAAAGTCACGTATTCGGTATTTGGATCTTGTTATAGATTTGAATCTAGACGTGACATCCAGGGAAATTTGATCGCTACCCTCTGTGCGTTTCTTTTTTTTTTGTGGATTTTTCATTTTCGCTTGAATCAAATTTTCTGCAGCTTTCAGGTGAGTATTTCTCACCAGACATACGTATTTATATTTTGGTAAATTATTGCAAGTGTATGTGTAAAATTGTATTTCACTATTATCTGTCTGTAATGTAATATAGAATGATGGACCCCATTTAAATTGACACCTCATCAGTATTATCTGTTATATTATTTCTGCAGTTATATTATTAATTGTTATTTACTGCTTAAATCACCACTGCAAGTTCCCTGTTAAAGTTGGATTGTTATGGGCTGAAATAATGATTATTGTTAAACTAGTCTGTTAACTGCTTAACTGATAACTTGGGATTACGGGTTTGAAATGATAGAACCCGGGGTTTGTAAATTACGGATTGAAATGATATAAATCCGTATCACTTGACCTAGGCTAGAAAACTATATACAGGCCCGTGGTCCTTATAATATTTTCTGAAATATTTAAAATTATTTTGGAAGTTAAATATTTGATTTAATATCTTTAAAGGATTTTATATTGATTTTGAATGAGTTATAAATGTTAATAAATAAATAAATAAATATTTGAATAAAATTTTGGAATATAACTTATTTTGGAAATTCTGGATTTTTGAAAGGATAAGATTTCAGTTAAGAAATATATATATATAAGTTATATTTGGAAATATTTATTAAGTTAAACAATCTACTAAAGCATTTAAATGCTGTCTTTTGAAATTGGACTAGTTTTACCCGTAACTTTAGGTAGCATTTCCTAAGTGCTATAGAATCTGGAATTTGATTGTTTTGAAATTTAAGGAATTTGATAAATTATATTTATGTTTAAGTTTTGGAGACCTTTAAGATATGAGATTTATAACTGGATTTTTCTTAATAAATTTAAGATGAACATTCTAGTGTTAAGTAAATTTTGAAATTATTTAATGGCATAATTTTGGAGTTTTATCTATGGAATTTATGGGAATATTCAAGACGAAATAATAAACACTAATTTGTTGAAAGAAAAAATATCCAACCTTAGTTTTGAATATTAATACTCCAATTGGATATATATATAGGAATTGAAATGGTCTTGGGAACATGAAGTGATATTTAAATTATGGTTTAAAATAAAGAAATATATTTGTAAAGCTATGTAAATTATCTTCTTTACAAAGTAACCATAAAGTTAAACCATTTATATCCAAACCATTTGTGTTTTGGGAGTTATGTTTTTTTTAAAGAAAAATTTCCAATATATTATGGTTTAAAGGTATAATTCAAATATTTGGTTTCCAGATATTATAAATTTTAAGCAGTATGGTTTTGGAAAAGAATTATATTTGAATATAACGATATCATGTTGTTTTGGGTTTTAAATGATATCGTATTTATAGTTTTGAAATGGAAATGTTTATACTGGTTTTAAAGTATAAATTGTTTTTAAATGACCACGGGTTATAATAACGATGGGTTGGCAAAGAGACCGGGATCGGATATGGACATACTCTCTGTCGATACCGAAAACCACTTTGACCAACCGTGTACGCGGTGGAGATTCCAGAATGAAGTAGGTCGGTGGTGGCGTTTCCTGTAAGGTAAATACGTGGACCCGACTCCCATGAGTTGGCATAAGGTGGCTAAAACAGGAGCAATTCCAGGCCAATGAGGTCATTCCTCTGATCGGACGCTCCTCTTCGATATTATACTATGTTTTGGATTGATTCGGTGGCCACCTCTATATTTTGATTTTGGGGAGTTAGTCCGAGGTGGGCGGTAACTGCGGCTACGCGTTTCCACCAGCCTGGATAGCAATTGGTATATCTACCCTGGCATTGCCTAGTTGTGCCGTGTCACCTACCATATCGAGCCTTTACTACGAGTTTCTATTTGTGTCGTACCTATGGAGTATCCTCTGGTAGCCTCCCGATCAGGAGGTATTACGGTACTGTATAGACTATTGGCATTTTACGTGTTAAGGTGGAAAATGTAAAGCCTTAACGCTATTTAAAAGTAAGTTTATTTTATAAATAGACACTATTGTAATAGCGCAATATACTACATAGTAAATAGTTTAACGGATCCTTAGAGGATGGGCGGTCCCAAGCATCCTTTAAGTTACTTGTTCTATATTACAGTACACTTGAATTAGCCTACATTATATAAGTATGTATGTCCTGACTCGAGTGTTATGTTTTATTTTACGCTCGGGTCAGCCTGAGTTGCAGTTTCAGTTTTTCTCTCCGGAGGTAGGTCATCCCGTAGATCATTCGTGCTGCCGGAAGCTTTTCAGACCCTATATTATCTGCAATCAAGACTTTGGAGGAATCTGTTTCTATTTATGTCTACAGCTGTATTGCAGATTCTAAACTATGTAAATTCTATTTGGTTAAAGTCTTATAGTGGCTTCATGAACCACTGTATATTTTATTTCCGCTGTGAATTCTGATATCTGTGTATGTGATTTTGTGATTTATTTACTGTATATTCTGAGTTTTGCCAAAATTATTCTACAACGCAGTACTTTGAACAATTCAAATCCGACATGTGCGGATGCGAAGGGTTGAAAATACTGGGTCGTTACATTTGGTATCAGAGCTTTGGTTCTAGGCAAAACTTAGAATGTATGGTAAATTTGATTTACAGAATCACGTTCATTCGAGATTGAACCACTCTCTTTTCGAATTTTGGAACATTCCCTACGGTTCCAAAGCTCATTCGTATCCCTCACTTTTTCATCTGCTTTAGATTCTGGAGTATCTCATAACTCCACTTCGGATGATCTTTATTGTAAATTGGCGGTCTCGCCATTATTCTAATAAAGGGGTGAAACTCCTTTACCATTAGCATTGATTCACCGGAGATTTATATTTATCCTCGGTTTATATGCTAGTATCTTTGGTTATTCCAAATTCTATCTCTTCGGATCAAATGTAGATTTACCCCAACCACATCGATATGGCTCTTTAAGTCACGGATGACTAGGTCAAGGTTGTCCGCGACTTATATAGACTTACCCAGTTTCCTTATTCTGATCTTCTGATTTCAATTTATCTTGAATTCTATTTGATTTGAGTTCATCAAATTTGAGTCTCTATCCTGGTTTGAGAAGTTTATTCCTATATTTGAAATTAAAATCTAATATTATATATATGAGTATAATTTTCAAAATTTTATAATTAATTTAACTAGTTGTCAAGAGATAATAGTTTTGATTTTATTTATGGTGTTGTAAGCCATGTGTTTGTCTAATAAATAAGTGAATATAAAACAATGGTTATAAATTAATTTGGAAACAGAAATGAATTTAAAACTAAAACTTGAGAATTAAATTTCTGATGATTTCAAACCTTGTGTTTAAATTTTAAAAGGATGTAATAAGTATTTTTGTATAGAAATTTGTTTCCAAAGAAATTTTAAAATTAGTGCTTTTCTCTTTGTCACTGGAAAATAATTTCGGTGATGACTGCAGCATCATCGACATTCATTTTCGAGTTTCGAAGTGAAAAGACCATTCTGTAGTCTGGCTACAGTGTTTCCTTGAGATTTTAATTGATTTGAATTTCTAAAGTATGACTTAATATATATAGATATATAATTTAAATTTGATTTGACATATTAGGTATATATATTTAGTTATCTCTAAATGGTTTGAAGGGAATCAGGAATTTAATTCTTAAAGTTATCTTGAGGAAGGAAAATAAATATAATAACAAAAATTTGAATAAAAAGGTTCCAATTGGAGATAATTAAATTGAAAGTTTTATTTGTATAACACCCAATTTCATTTAATATAACTTACCTTGATTTTCAAAAGTTAACATGTAATTGGATAATATACAATATAAAAGGATTTTATGAGTGGTTATAATAAATATTATACACTTAAATTTTAGTTATAAAAGATTAATGGGGATAAATAAGGAAAAGGAATTTAAGGAATTTTATTCAAATGTCTTAATAATCAAATTAATTTAATATGGATCCGTAAATCTAACCAAGAGATTTTAATAAAAGGTTATTTCCTGAAATGAATATGTTTGTGTAATAAACAAGGTATCTTTGAATAAGGAAAATATATTTGAAAGGGATATTTTTGGAGTAAGGATTATATATCTTCAAATCATAGTTTAATTGATGTCTAAATAAATAGTTAAGACGTATTCTAATATCACTAAATTTTGATAATTGAGAATTGGTTTTCAAATGGAAATTCAAGGGTAACTTATTGAAGGAATATCTTATTTATAAGATAAGTATTTTTAATAAAGTGTTAGGTTATTTGTTAAAATTCAGAGTTAAGTACATAATAAACTGATTAGGAATACTATTATATCTACTATAGCATATTATGAGTGCTGCTGTTTCTAAAAATAAAATGTTTTGGAAATTTTTTTTATAAATGAACTTAGGAATATTTCAACCTTGAAATGAATATTGTTTGGCATTGAATTTAAAAGGTATAAATGAAGATTATTTTAAAGGTATTATGATTTTAGTAGCATGATTTCCAAATGATAATATTTATAAATTTAATGATTTCAAAGCATTATGATTGCAAATTTATTATCTTATTTGTTTTCAAACTATCTTTAAGTGTCCTTGGTTTCCCTATCTGCTACAGAATGAAGAGGCTATTGCTTATACCAGTCTATTTAGAAATCTTTTCTATAATCTTTAAAAATCTTTGTTACTCATCGGGGCCTGAGCACCGCTTACCACCCATAGACCGACGGTCGAACTGAAAAGAGTAAAACCGATTCTAGAAGATCTTCTTCGTGCTTCAAATCCGGAACTATTCGTTTAAAGTTCTTGTTTATCAAGCTTATCTTCCTTTGTTTCTTTTCTTTTGTTCCTTTTCGAGGACGAAAAGTTCTTAAGTGGGGGAGAGTGTAACAGCCCAATTTTTTTTACAAGTATTTTTCACTTGTATTTTTTTTTTTTTTTTTTTTTTGAAAAAAAAACTTTGGGGTTTATTTAAAGTGATTAAAACAAAATATGAAAAAAAAATTAGGACTAACTAATAAGATCTCTGAAAAAATCAAGTTTTAATTAAGAAAACATTTATAGCTTAGGTGGTTAAGACATCTGGGCTATTCACGACAGGTCACGAGTTCGAGTCTCAACACGGTCAGAATTTCGAATTTTTTTTATGTATAAATGAACTGGGTAATCACGCGTTAAAAAGGGCGCGTAAATCTAGGGAATAAGTACCGTGTATATATATATATATAAATAAAATATGAAGAATGTAAACCAATTTAAATTTTAGTTAAGTATTATTTTTGAAGGATTTAGTGTATTTATAAACTGTTAAATATCGCGTTTAAAAGGACGCGTAAAATTTATGGTAAGTAATGTAATAAAACGTGTAAAATTTAAAACGTTATTTTATATATATATTTTTGATGTTTTGTATTACGTCAGTTTGACGTACTTTTAAAATCATATATAAACACCTTTATGTATTAAAACATCAGTTAGTGATTTTTAAGACGAACGTTACTTTTGGTTGTAACTGACAGTTTGGTTTTAAATAAAATGTGTATATACGTTTCCATTTCCAAAAGCTTTGAAAAATTCTTGCCGTCATTTAATTAAATCAAACTAAAAAAAATAATATATCAATTCTCATATAATTGGAACGGTTCATATTTTGCCATTCCTCTGATCACGAAACTTTATCTGCCTAAATCTACAATCACGCATATATCATTTGAAAGAAAATCAATTTTGCCTTCCTTTGCGCGTGACACAAAATTTTATTCTTTTAACATTTTTGACATTTGCCTCTTACCATTTGTTTCTTGAGCATGTCACTGTATTCATTTATTCACGCAACCTAAATGGACTAATATATTTGATTGCCTAAAAATCAACTCATGCATTCAATTTAACCTTGCCTATCTTTTCAAATTCTCACATTCCTATTTATATCTCTCTGTTTCCACTGCCTTTATTTTGCAAGATAAAAATTTTTTCGTTCCTATAATCACGCATATAAAGTAAAAAAATCGTATTTAAATATCTTTATGGAGAAAAATATCAGTCAGTGATTTTAAGACGGACGTTATTTTGTTTTAAAGGACCGTTTGATTTCTTTTAATAAATGGTATACATTCTTTGCCTAAAGCTTACATAAATATTCACCTTTTCATTTATGGGTATCAAACTAAAATCAAGATTTTAGCTAAAATAAAATGGATCACACGTGAGCAACATTAGTGCATTTGTATATATGTAACGTTCGCATTTTTGCTTATTCCTCTTACCCTCTGTTGTCATCAGCTTTACTAAACATCACGCTTGCCCTTCCTTTGATCAATATTCCCCTTAAGTAACGTACAAACTTTATAAATCAAACCATGTATCACGCAAGTCATTTATTTCCCATAATCCAAGCTGCCATTTTCTCTGCCTTTTTGTTTACAAATTTTCGAATACTGATCAAACTTTATACGTTGGAAAAAAAAAATTTTATCCTTTTGCAAAACTGAAATGAGTTAATCACGCCACATCCCTTGATCACTGCCTTGCCGTTTCACAAATTCGTGTATAAATATGCCAGAGATCCACATCTCAAAAAAAAAAAGAAAAAAAAAACTCACCACTCTTCAAAGCATTGCAAATTTTCCTCTGGCAATTTCGTTCGAAGCATCAGGTAATTGTCTTATTGTTTTCTCTTTCTTTTCCTTCCAGTTTTTCCTTTCCTCAGTTTTTTTTGTTCTCATTTGATATGCTCGGCCACTCCAACCCATCTACTTCACCCGATCTAGTTGACAAACTTTGGAAATTTATGAGTCATCACATCTGTAGAAATCTAATATGTGTGTGCAAAGAGATGGTGTAGTTGACCCAGATTTAATTTAATGCTAGCTTAAAGTTTACGCGTACTATCACTACGGAAAAATGGGTTATTCATTGTATATATCATACTTAGTTTTGGGTCAAACAAAATAGAAAGTCAATAATGTTCATTGAAAAAAAAAAAAAAGAAAAAAAAAAAGAAAAAAAAAAGAAGAAAGAAATATATATGTAAAACAGAGGAAGGAGAGGAAGGGAAGAGGGAGAGGAGAGATTTGAGGGTACCTGTACATGCGTGTATCAGTGAGAAGCTTTGCCTTTTTGCATATATTAGATAATTTACCTGTACTAAATGCATATCATATAGGAAGCAGTGCCTGCATATTTTTAACATAAATATAGTTCTGACCATATAGTGTGTGTGCAAGCATCTATTAAAAAAGATCCATGCATTTAGTCGAAAGATTGGGCGAATTGTGCATGTGATATATATATTTATAAAAAAAAAAAAAAACACACACACTGAATTAAATGCTTACAATTTATAAGCTTTCATTCCAAACAATATTTCAATTTGTACCGGACATTGATTTAATTTAATTTACTATTTAATATTATTAATTCATTAACTAAATTCACTACTTACCTTTGTTCTCTTATATGCAACTCTTAGCCTAATATAACAATTTACATCACTTCAATTTATTCGTCATTTTGTTTCAACTGTAAATACTTAGCCTTATATTCCCATGGTTTCATTTCCTTCTCAACGTTTGCTTCATTATTAATTTTAAAATCTTTATTTCTTCTAAAGTAAATTTGCGTAAATCTTATTAAAATGACAAATTTAATTAACGAAAATGACAGGTCGTTACACATATAAAAAAAAAAAAGAGAGAATATTTATAATTTAGAAATGATATAATAAAATTTTATAAAGGAAGTAACGTGCAGATCAAATAATGTACTATCCATGCATTAGTTTGTAGTATAGGCTGGGTGAAAACTTTTGCATGTGTACACGCAAATCTAGTAGGAAATAGGCAGTGTGTTTTTGCGTGAAGGGAAAAAATTAAGGGAGTGAAGTATTTGCATTTCTTTGGGTTACAGTGAGCGTACATTCTTAGTTGATATAGGCTTGGGCCGTGACCTTATGCATACTTCCAGTTGAAGTTTAGTAATGTGGTGGTTGTGCGTTTTGTTTAATTAAATAATAGAGTATATATATAAAAGGTAGAAAAAAAAAAGATTTTATTTTGGGCCGAGTTGTTCGTCAAGTAGGGTGGTGTAGTGGTCGAGCGTATCGTGCCAAATTTCTTTGACTCTATTCGTTCCAATTGTTTCAAATATTTGCGTTGACCATAAATTTTAAAAGTCACGTATTCGGTATTTGGATCTTGTTATAGATTTGAATCTAGACGTGACATCCAGGGAAATTTGATCGCTACCCTCTGTGCGTTTCTTTTTTTTTTGTGGATTTTTCATTTTCGCTTGAATCAAATTTTCTGCAGCTTTCAGGTGAGTATTTCTCACCAGACATACGTATTTATATTTTGGTAAATTATTGCAAGTGTATGTGTAAAATTGTATTTCACTATTATCTGTCTGTAATGTAATATAGAATGATGGACCCCATTTAAATTGACACCTCATCAGTATTATCTGTTATATTATTTCTGCAGTTATATTATTAATTGTTATTTACTGCTTAAATCACCACTGCAAGTTCCCTGTTAAAGTTGGATTGTTATGGGCTGAAATAATGATTATTGTTAAACTAGTCTGTTAACTGCTTAACTGATAACTTGGGATTGCGGGTTTGAAATGATAGAACCCGGGGTTTGTAAATTACGGATTGAAATGATATAAATCCGTATCACTTGACCTAGGCTAGAAAACTATATACAGGTCCGTGGTCCTTATAATATTTTCTGAAATATTTAAAATTATTTTGGAAGTTAAATATTTGATTTAATATCTTTAAAGGATTTTATATTGATTTTGAATGAGTTATAAATGTTAATAAATAAATAAATAAATATTTGAATAAAATTTTGGAATATAACTTATTTTGGAAATTCTGGATTTTTGAAAGGATAAGATTTCAGTTAAGAAATATATATATAAGTTATATTTGGAAATATTTATTAAGTTAAACAATCTACTAAAGCATTTAAATGCTGTCTTTTGAAATTGGACTAGTTTTACCCGTAACTTTAGGTAGCATTTCCTAAGTGCTATAGAATCTGGAATTTGATTGTTTTGAAATTTAAGGAATTTGATAAATTATATTTATGTTTAAGTTTTGGAGACCTTTAAGATATGAGATTTATAACTGGATTTTTCTTAATAAATTTAAGATGAACATTCTAGTGTTAAGTAAATTTTGAAATTATTTAATGGCATAATTTTGGAGTTTTATCTATGGAATTTATGGGAATATTCAAGACGAAATAATAAACACTAATTTGTTGAAAGAAAAAATATCCAACCTTAGTTTTGAATATTAATACTCCAATTGGATATATATATAGGAATTGAAATGGTCTTGGGAACATGAAGTGATATTTAAATTATGGTTTAAAATAAAGAAATATATTTGTAAAGCTATGTAAATTATCTTCTTTACAAAGTAACCATAAAGTTAAACCATTTATATCCAAACCATTTGTGTTTTGGGAGTTATGTTTTTTTTAAAGAAAAATTTCCAATATATTATGGTTTAAAGGTATAATTCAAATATTTGGTTTCCAGATATTATAAATTTTAAGCAGTATGGTTTTGGAAAAGAATTATATTTGAATATAACGATATCATGTTGTTTTGGGTTTTAAATGATATCGTATTTATAGTTTTGAAATGGAAATGTTTATACTGGTTTTAAAGTATAAATTGTTTTTAAATGACCACGGGTTATAATAACGATGGGTTGGCAAAGAGACCGGGATCGGATATGGACATACTCTCTGTCGATACCGAAAACCACTTTGACCAACCGTGTACGCGGTGGAGATTCCAGAATGAAGTGGGTCGGTGGTGGCGTTTCCTGTAAGGTAAATACGTGGACCCGACTCCCGTGAGTTGGCATAAGGTGGCTAAAACAGGAGCAATTCCAGGCCAATGAGGTCATTCCTCTGATCGGACGCTCCTCTTCGATATTATACTATGTTTTGGATTGATTCGGTGGCCACCTCTATATTTTGATTTTGGGGAGTTAGTCCGAGGTGGGCGGTAACTGCGGCTACGCGTTTCCACCAGCCTGGATAGCAATTGGTATATCTACCCTGGCATTGCCTAGTTGTGCCGTGTCACCTACCATATCGAGCCTTTACTACGAGTTTCTATTTGTGTCGTACCTATGGAGTATCCTCTGGTAGCCTCCCGATCAGGAGGTATTACGGTACTGTATAGACTATTGGCATTTTACGTGTTAAGGTGGAAAATGTAAAGCCTTAACGCTATTTAAAAGTAAGTTTATTTTATAAATAGACACTATTGTAATAGCGCAATATACTACATAGTAAATAGTTTAACGGATCCTTAGAGGATGGGCGGTCCCAAGCATCCTTTAAGTTACTTGTTCTATATTACAGTACACTTGAATTAGCCTACATTATATAAGTATGTATGTCCTGACTCGAGTGTTATGTTTTATTTTACGCTCGGGTCAGCCTGAGTTGCAGTTTCAGTTTTTCTCTCCGGAGGTAGGTCATCCCGTAGATCATTCGTGCTGCCGGAAGCTTTTCAGACCCTATATTATCTGCAATCAAGACTTTGGAGGAATCTGTTTCTATTTATGTCTACAGCTGTATTGCAGATTCTAAACTATGTAAATTCTATTTGGTTAAAGTCTTATAGTGGCTTCATGAACCACTGTATATTTTATTTCCGCTGTGAATTCTGATATCTGTGTATGTGATTTTGTGATTTATTTACTGTATATTCTGAGTTTTGCCAAAATTATTCTACAACGCAGTACTTTGAACAATTCAAGTCCGACATGTGCGGATGCGAAGGGTTGAAAATACTGGGTCGTTACAAAAACAGTACCCATCTTATCTAAAAATTCAAATATCAAAAACATAACAAATCCTATATAATATTGCTAAATATTTGTAGTGTGGTATTTCAAATTACATAACAATTTCATTGGGTACATAAGAAAACATATAAAAATAGCTAAATAACAGCCACAAGTTTGCATCTATGCCACCATCTTCGAAGATATGCATCATCATCTTTGACATGTGTTGTAATAAGGAAGGAGTCAGAAAAACAATGTCTGGTGAATAAAAATCTTGTACCTTTCTATAATAGTACTTGTGGGGTATAATTTAAATAAGAATATGTCTTATGTATCCTGGCTATATCGTAAGTCTTCCAATTATAAACCCTAAAGCTTTTCTAGTTCAATTCCATAATCATTAGCCTTTCAACACAATAACCCATATTTATCGTCAATAATTTCCTAACAATGTAAGAGATAGAACCTAAGCCACTTAATAACTTATTAATGGGAACTAGGCAAATTCTGATCATTTAACACCTAATTTTAGGCAGGCCCTTGTCATTTACTATCTATCCCAAGGCGGACTCCTCTCTGATACTATCTAGCGAACATTGCATGAAGTCTCCTCAAGCCAATTAATAATTCAAGCCTAAAGCGGACCCATCTCGAGATATCGTCTACAGTTCCTAACCGCTAACCTCGACTCTTTAATACTTCCTACATAGGGAAGAGGCGGGCTCTCAATCTACCACTTTATACCTTCAACCCTGAAGTAAATCCTTTATATTTTGACCCGTAACCCAAACTGTGACGTCTCACATTAGGCCGACTATTCATAGGTATAGGTAGCAGATTAGTTAGCACTATGCCATAAAGTGAATCAGATAACCGTGATCACGCAACATAAGGTAGATTTTCTATTATTCCAATATTTACCACTGTTTCACACAACATATGAAAAAATAATCCGTTGTTTGACATATCCTTGAAATCTCAATGTTCATGCTTGTCATTCAAACAATATTTCATTTGTAGTCTGATTGAAGTTATAAAAAAAATTATTTTTGGCTCCACCTATATTTTGGTTTCCCTCTCAATTATTTTATGGCTGTCCGTTCTTTTAATTATTTCCCTCCTCTATTTCTCTCATTTCATTTTTCTCTCTTCGAAGTCAAATAAACGATTAAACCCCTCATCTCGTTTTCTTCTCCCCATACTCTCTCAATACCAAAAACAAACCAAATCTTCTAGAATTAGGTTACAATCGGAAGAACCTTAATCTTGCCTTATCGATCGATCCGCTGCTATCAATCGGAAGAACCCTAATCTCGCCTTATCAAGCGATCTTTTTGAATAGGGTTTCAATTAGTCGAGTTCTTTTGATCTAAGAATTGGTATGTTTTTTAGATTTGGATTTTGATTTCTGCCTTTTCGAACTCGACAAATTATTGCCAATGATGACAATGGATATTTCTATGAATTTGACTTGTTTATCCTTCGATTCCTAATACTTGACTCTGGTTGATTTGTCTAACTTTAGCTTACTGTATTGGTTGATTTCCTTGACTCTGAGTGTTAGTTGACATTTTTTTGTTTGTTTAGTGATGAGAATCATATAAATGTTGCCTTGTTTTAGGAAGTTAAGTTTGACTGGTTTTTTTGTGACTAATTTTGTTTCCAACTGACTTTGTTTAAGGTTTCTGATAATTTCTGAAATATGTGCTATCCATATTCAATGTATATACTTATATGTATGTATATATGTGTGAATGTCTGCTAAGCCAGTGCAAGCATGTATATGCATACTTCCATATATATACATAATTTGTGGCACTTTGATGGCTCGAATCTCATGGCTGCACTTTGATCTTGAACTTGAACTGCCTGGACTTATTATTACGTGATGACGGTCCATGTTGCTTTTGCGCGGTACTACTTGTTATACCGTCTTAGTTCACCCATACTTATGTGTTTGTATGATTATATCTGCATATCACTGCATGTGTGTGTGTATGAACTTTCGTATGCATACATACATACATATGTATGTATATATGTGTGAATATTCTTATATCTACATATATATGTGTGAACTGCCTTTTGTACATGAGTCTGATCTGCTTCATATCAAGTAATTTGAGACTTCCATGTATATACATACATACTTATGTATGTATGTGTGAATCCATACTAATGAGTATGTATATTTATATGTATCCGCATAATATTTGTGAACTTACATGTATATACATACATATGTATGTATGTATATGTGAATGTTCTTATATCTGCATATATATGTGTGAACCGTCTTTTGTACATAAGTCGGATCTAGTTCAATTGCAAATCTTGTCTAATTTAGTTTTTGTATATACTTTTATATGCTTGTATAAACTTATATACACTTGTATGTTCATATGTACACTCGAGTTGCCTTGAGCTTGAAATATTTTGAGGTTTAGTTGAGCTTATTTTCAGTTCTGAACCATTTTGAGTTTATGAACCATTTTGAGTTTAACTTGTTTTCAGTACACAAATGATGTGTGCACTTAGTTAGTTTCTTGATGTATATGCTATCGAGTTGCAGCTGTGTATATCTCCTCTTGATATACTCAGTGTCTGCCTGAATCTGATTTCCATCTTGTTGCCTTGTTCAATTTGAATCACAATTCATACTTGCTATTACATTTGTATTAATTTGATACATATGTACATGCATTTTTGTTCATGTCTGAATTCAAATTCTAGCATGAATCTGATTTTCATTTTGTTTCATTTTGGTTTACTAATCTGAGCATATGCACTTGTGTGCGCTGCACGATTTTTAGTCTTCACTTCCGTTGAACTATCCCTTTGGTGATGTTTTCTGCACTTGCGTTTGCTATACCATATTCCAATCTTCGCTGTGTTCGCTGCACCATATATTCATGTATACATATATATGTGTATATATGTGTGAATATGTAATGTTGAATGACTTATGTACACTGCTTGGTCTGACCTTGTGCACACTTGTCCGTGAGAATGGATTGAGGCTCAGCCTTATGATATTCATAGGGATACACTGCACATATCATAAGTTGTCCGTGCACATATATATTTGTGCCGGTCTAAAACCTAAAAAAAAAAACCCATAAACTGAGGCAACATTAATATTCAAATTCAATTTAATTTTTACAATTTAGGTTTGTTTCTTTTTCAATATTACTGCATTGTTTATTTGACTGGTATATGAGATGGCTGGATGCAAGCTGGAGTAAGCAAATCAAGATCAACATCAAAAATAAACTCGTGTGAGTGTGAGTGAGTATAAGTAAAAGAGATGTTGTATATGAGAGTGTATAGAAATGTTGTATATATGAGAGTGGTGACAAAAGTTGTGTAAGTAGGGTGATAGTGAAAGTTGTATTGTATTTGAATTTGATATGAAATATTTGTTTAAATAAAATATTTAAATTTCGTTTTTGAACAATTATACATATTAGTTAATATTTATAAGTTGTCTAATAAGAATTTCTTGAAATGATACTATAACATCAGGCAACATATGGTTTTTTCTGTCATGCTAGTGCATATCAGACGACGGGGCATTTTTGTGGTCTGATGTGCAATGAGACGACATGAGATTTAACGATAGATAGATATGCAATAAGACAATGAAGCATATCTGTCATTTGATGCCTTTGTTCCTATAGTGTGGGTATGTTTACTATAAAAAAATTTAGGACTAATCTCGCATCCTCTGTGGATACTTATTATAAGTGATGCCTCATGCACGCGCATGCACCTAAAATATTTCTAAACATGCATTGATTATGCCCTACACTAATGTTTAAATATTCAGACTTCAAAATTTACACAAGCCCGATTCTATATCAACAAATATATCATATATCCAATATCAATAATTTAGTCAACAGACTTGTATAAAATAGAATCCACCAAATGGATTTTATACTAAAATAGCAGAATAAACCCTAATATAAACTTACAATTCAAATACTTTTACGCTCCATTCAACTTCTTTGTATAATATCCAAAAAGGGAATTTCTACTAAAACTGCGAAAATAGGTAGTGCAAACTATGAATAAAATAATCCATGCCTTACATACCATTTCCTAATTTACTCTTTCCAAAACTCTTAATCAGATCCAAAAAAATAAGAAGTGAAATATAATATAAAACATTAAATTGCAATACCCACACAACACTATTATTTTAATTTAAAATAAATGAGATTCTAACTTAAGAATAATTTCGCTTTAGGGGAATTTTTGGGTTTTAGTGTGATGTTTTTGTAAACAAAATTCCCCAAAGGTTTATATCAAATCAAAGTTGTACTATGCAATTACTAAATTAAGAAAGACAAAGTTTCCACTCATAATCCTTAGCTCTTCCTTTTAGATTTGTTTACGCCTGCTTTAATCTATTACAAATCTCTCCTTTTAGAAATATACAACATAGGATTTGTATATGAATAAGATTCAAAATTTTAAAGATTGAAGTAGGATAGAATTAGAAATTCAGTAATAAACAACTAAAATTTCTTACTTGAAACTCTAGAGTATTTTCTTAATCTTTTAGAGAGAGACTGACCCAGTTTCGCTTGGTTTCCATAATAATTTACAAATAAAGGTGATGGGGAAAGGCTCTAATTTATGGTGGTTAGAAAGCACCAAAATTGTCGGATTTAGGTCAATTTAAAATAATATAATATGGAACGTTCATGTATGGAAAAATCCTAGCTGCTACACAATAACGGTCGAAAGTCATACCCCAGTGGTCGACCGCTGTTGGTCAACCAGTTGCCATCTTTTGGATTGATATTAATGCCGTTTGATTAATTTATTTAACATATTAATTAATTTTTAATATTACTATTTATTTTAACTTTTACTTAACCCTAAGTCTAATTGCGGTTACTTTTAAAATTTCAAATTTTAAAATTATCTATTTATTTGAATTTTAATTCCATTCAAATTATTTTGAATCTAAAAACTTCAAACGTCCTTAACGATTTTGTTTAAGTTCCGTTTTCAAAACATTATATATGGAAATTGATTAGAACATCACCATAAACGAAGCGACAAAACATTCATGGTAAAATTTGATATTAACAAAAATTTCAAATTTAGCCTTATCATTAATTTATTAATTAATTTTTTTCTTATTAGTTAATTTCTTAGTATTTTTTATGGGATGTTACAAGTATCATGATCAACTTAAGCTAACTCAAGGTCAAAATATATGGCAGTATAGTTTGGTTAATAGTAACTTTTATTACTGAACCAATGACTTTGTTTTTGAACCATAAAGTGGAATACAGACCATATTGGTGCAACGAATAGGTTTATCGATCCTCAAAAATTGACATCAATACGTCCACTATATTAATACTAAGCAATTGACTGTCGGAAAAACCAGTTCATTAGGGGTGAAGAAAAAAGGTAGAAGAAGAAACAGAAAACAAAAACATAGAATCTCACAATCGCAGTGAAACAAAATATAATATATATAATAATAGATTTTAAATACAAGAACTGAACTGTTAATATATACCATTAACAGAGTACAATAAATAACAATCAATCTAGACAGTTTAATAACTTGTCCTCACACATCATAATATAAATAGTGTACGAAAATACATCCTCGTCATCTAGCTCATCTACTGAGCTCCATAGCAACCTATCCTGAGTCGGTAGTGCTCGGTCTGATCCGAGCATTAAAATAAAATAAAACCCAGGTCAATCTGGAAAACCAGCATGAGAAAAAACATTCATTTTGAATTATTAACTTTTATCAAAATCCTTTGAAAATAAAGGTATCTTGTAAGACCACGTCACACAGAAATACGATGGGTTTTTACCTTATGATAACCCAAACAATTTTTATCAAAATCATTTAATATTAAAATAGTGTCTATAGAAATTAAATAGAAAATAAATGAAATGCTTGCATCTCACGTTTCAGCATAGTTGGGCATAATCAAAACCGTATGACGCTTATTGGAGTATAGATTCCATACAATGACTAGGCACTGGGGTACCACCTATCATAGTACGCTTCTATAAAAATGTACCGAGGACCTCATAGGGATCTCCGACCATATAAGACCGTCCCTATCCCTAACCTTTATAAAACTGAATATTTTATCACCCTGGGTGTTCCTACCCTTATCGAGTGCTCTTTTTTCATGCACCATTGTATCCATAATTTATAATATATCTGAGGGTATCTAGAAAGGTGATAACATACCCCAACTGCTTGCGACCCACTTACCCTTGCTGCATCACCCCTGATTTTCAATTATTCCAGTTGATGAGGCTTGAGGGTACGATTACCTTTCAAGCACAATTTCACTTAGAATTCTCATCGTCCTCCTGCGATGTTCTGATAGCATTCGTCCGTACAAGTTGTCCTGGGTCTGGACAAATCGAATCACCGTCTTCACTATTTACACGATATCCATTCGTAACGCTCAAATAGGATCGAAGTGGTTTTCGGATAATTAAATCTGATCTTGATCTCTTCGAAACGATAAACGAATTTGGCCGAAATTGATAGTCGGTTATTTAACTATCAATAAACATCTAAAAGCATACATCAAGCTTATTATAATTTTTCCAACATGTAACGACCTAAAATTTTCGACCCCAAAAATTCGACATTAATATGTCCAATGTAGAAATGTCGAGCAATCGAACGCCAGAAATTTCAGATTGTTAGGGTTAAGAAGAAAAGAGGTAGAAGAAGAAAAGCACACAAAGCACAGAATCTCACATTTCGCATTGGATCAAGATATAATAACAAATAATAGCATTCACAAAGAAAGGCTATAATTCTCAGATTATATACAATCAATCAGAGTTACAACCATTTAAAAATAGACTAGACAATTATATCAACCTGTCCCAGACTAATATCACAACAAACTCAAATTCACAGCGGAATACACTCCATACGTTCCTACCATCCGGCTCGCATCCTGTGCTCCAGAACGTCCTAACTTGAAAATCTGTAATCCTCAGTCTGAACCGAGCATAACATCAAAGTAACACCTAGGTCAGGCTGGAAACCTACGTGAGTAAATCCATATAACTTGAAAATACATAGTTATAAAATATTTGAATAACCAGGTAACTCGTACTTCACTACGAGATCTTAACTTGTTATAGTCCATACTTATTTCACAAATCAATCCCAAGTACCACTGTATAGTTTCGATGGTCCATTTTACTTAAATTATTCCAATCCGGCCTATTGATTTCACATAGAAAATCTATAAAGAATTATTGTAGATTACAAATCGAAGTGATTTCGGGTGTTTACTGATACCCGACCCGGTCTCTTCGAATCCAATGTTATTCTTTAAGCCAAATATTTAAGTTTAAACAATACAATTTATATTCAGGATTTCATATTCACACAACAATTCACCTCAGATAGATAACCCACAATATCACAGTTCAACCAAAGTATCTCATATCACAAAGCATCACAAATCAGAGATATCAAATAATCTAAGTCATTCAATATATCTTAATCATCTATAAACAAGATAGATTAATTGTATCAATTCTAATTAATTTATTGGCTTTCAAATCCTATTTACTTAACATTAATTAATTATAATCATTAATTAATCATTCTTTAATTATCAATCTAAACTAGTTATTTATAATTACTTACATTAAGTAATTATCATTTAATAAATCACTTTTAGTAATTAACCATTAATTACCCACCTTAGTTAATGACACTAAGTAATTATTCTCTAATTACTTTCATTAAGTAATTATCGTTAATAAATTACATTAAGTAATTTAATCTTTAATAAATTGATCATCTTTTAATTACCTTAATTAATTCGTCACATTAATAAATCAATCCTTTAAATTGATTACAAAAATTAATTAACCTTTAATTAATTATCTTAATAATTAAATTAATTAATTATTCCCCTAACTGATTACATTAAATAATTAAACATCCTTAATACATTTAATAATTAATCCTTTATTTAATTACATCATTTAAATCATCTTTGAAAAACATTTAGGAATTTACTTATTATATAATTACCTTTAAACAAACAATTTCAAAACATTTTAAAACTTCGAAAAAAAAACTTGTTTAAACTTATCAATACTTTGTTTTAGGACTTGGTTTATATTTCCTTTTTGAAAACTTATTCATTTTGATAATCTTTCAAAACATGATTTCTTTATCAACTAAGCATAAATACTTGGTACAAGACCGAGCCCCAAACCATCATTTACCCGAGCCAACCATGGCTCCTTCCCGAGCCAACCAACCTCAAGCACTACCCGATCAAAACTCGAGATCAACCCCGAGTAAAAACACCTTCCCTCCTGAACCAATCAAACACATCAACAACATCAGACACGAGATAATCCATGTGCACATGCACGTCACCTCATTGACGCTCCGATCATCATAGTGATCCATCGCAAGTCGACGACGACCATCTCGTCACGAACGACCACCCAGAACCACGAGCCTCCGTGTAAATCAAAATCGAACACACTCGAACCCATCAGGCAGAAAACCCGATCATTAATTCCACCCGGTGCCACCCAATTCCAATCACCAGAGCTCACGTCATCATGCTTGGAGCTACACCCGAGTCCCCTCTCTCTTTTCCCCTACAACGAACCAACTCGACACCATCATGACATCGAAATTGAGAAACGAACCTCCTCGACTAAAAAAGGCTTTAAACCCTATATCATCGCTGCTCTGCCACCACGGTGGCCTAAAAATCACGCCACCAATTTTCCCTTAACCACCTTTCCTCCAGCCTCCTTTGACGAAGACCTCGAAGCCACAAGCTCTCACGATCACCAGAAAACGATGAAAAAACCGTTTCTTTTCATCATTGAATTTCTCCCAAAATACTAGCTTAAAAATCTTGATTTTGTTTTTAAAATTCATAGATTTTGAAATCGAGTTAGGTGACGTAAGTGAAATTTGAAAATGTGATATTCGAATTTGACTAGTTTTAAAATCTTTATTGTATATCTTCTTTCCGAACATAATTATCTTTAAATTCTTCCTCAAAATATTTTTAAAATTTATGTCTTGTTATTTCTAATATATCTTGTTTACATACTTAAGTCTAAAAAGAATTAGAAGAAGAGAAATCAATTTTTGAATTTATTAGTGAAGCCTGTAACCTGGAACAGAGCTATACCCAAACATGCACACCTTGTTTACAATGTATATATATACATGTGGGTATAATTATCTTTATACAACATTTCAGAATCATACTATAAGCATATATCACAAACAAATCATGATAGATTTAAGAGTTCACTCACCTGTATAAGGAATAGAGAACATGCCTTTATTCTTGATGTGGAACTTGAATTCTGAGATGATTTGAAACTTAATGTTGATTTTAACTGATTTTGATTTATGTTGAGTTGAATTCTTGAGTTTGCCTTTGCTTACTCGGGTTAAAGATTGAAGCTATTGAAGTTGTTCAGTTTTAATTTTCTTTTGGCTTTGAAAAAGAAAGAAATTGAGAAGGAGAGTGTAAAAACTTAGATCTGGAAAAGAATAGCCAGGTCTTTTTTTGTAAAACATATTATTTATAATTCAATTAAAAGGAAGAAGACCATTGCCATTTGTAAATGCAAGCTACCATAAGCTTACATATGTTTTATGCATATTATATGAAAATTACAAATGTTTAAACCTTATTATTATTATCTTACAAATGCTATAAACATATATCTAATATTTACATTTGTTAATTCACATGAACTTATTATATGTTTTCATATTATAGTTTAATACTTTTATATATAAATACAACTTACATATATATATTAAAAGAAAGTATCATTCTTTATTAAATCCTATTTTAAGTTAAACTATTATATATTTAAATTATATTAAATTCAAAACAATGCTTCTTAACCACAATATATATATATATATATATATATATATATATATATATATTATTAGAAATATCTTATGTTAATTTTTTGATAAATATAAATGTATCCACATTTTTACAACTTCCAAATATTCTACTTCTCATGGCATACATATATATCTTTATATATTTATAGATATTATTATCTTGGATTAAATAGTGAAATATATTATTCATCTATCCAGAAATTTAAAAATCAATATTTATTATAGTTTCCAATTTATATCCGTATATTTTTAATATTTTCAGAATTCTATTTGTTCAACTTACAAATTAGTATTTTTAATAAATTAATCCTGCTAATTGTCAATTAATAGATGTCCAAAAATCTAGTTTATCACATTCCTCCCCCTTTGAATCTTTTCATCCTCGAAAAGGAACGAAAACAGAATTTTATTCAATACTTATTATCAGATAAATTACTCTTTGAACATTCTTACTAAAAACACTTTTTTACTCAAAAAAATTTAAACACTTCAAAATCTATATAATATTACCAAATTAGTTTTATAAAATACTTTTTATAACTCGATGTCTCAAGAAGTCTATCCTCGTTCTTACAGAATTTTGATCATACGTTGATCAGGCGTAGGACTGAAAATCTACAAGTACTTGGTAAACCCGTTTTCAACACCCAGTGAAAATACTTAGAAAATATTTTTGAAAATATAGAAAACAATTTTTGAGAATGTAGGAAACATTTTTGGTAAGAATGCTCTGGAAATCAGTACCACCTCCATGGTCGCAGTTAACCCGATGGTTACATTCCATCCCTGCAAAATCCATAGATAACTGTAGGCACTATGCACCCCTCGATTTCGCCGTGGAACCCGCCACAGATCGCAGCAACATCTAGGGTTACGTCGCCATCTGTGACGACCTAACTTTTTCTCCATAGAGAGTCATATCATCTTTAAGAAAGAAAGGGATAGAAAAGAGAAAAGAAAGAAGAGAAAGAAGAAACAACACCATAATCTCAATAGCGGAACGGATAAATTATATTAATAACATAAGTAATACATAGTATACAACATCTATCATAGATACACAGCATATACATCACATACTAGACAGTTATAAACACCTGCCTAGTATTTACAACTTAATACAAACACAATACAGAGAACACACAGCGGAAACTAAATATCTACAACGCAGAAGCCTTTTGCTCCATTTCTCCTCCACAATTTCGTCAAAGCTAACCTGAATCCCTTGGCTACTCGTAAAAAATTTGAGTACCCAAGAGTTTAAGAAAACAAAAGATAAATTCCGGATCATACATGGGTCTGGTGAGAGTAACAGTTTAAGGTTGCTTAACTTTAAAAACTTTTTTTGGGAAAGAATGGTATCACGTAAGACTTCCCACACATAAACATGGAAAAAAATTTACCTTACGCTAACCAAAACATTTGATAGGAAATCTGATGATATTATAATAGTGTCTAGGGTTTTCAAGTAAAATACAGAAATAGCTGGAATGCTTACATCTCACGTTCCAACATAGTTGGGCACATCTAAAACGTACGGCACTTATTGGATTTTGGATTCCACGCAATGGCAGGGCTACTGGGGCACTGCCCGTCACAGTACGTGGCCTAGATTACCGTACCGAGGATCACTCCCAATCCCCTGCAACACAAGGCCAGAACAATTCCTTAATGAACAGTCTCGAGCAAGACAACCCTGACAGTTGTTGAAATCAACCGCCCCACACAGCCGAATATAAAGGGACTTCTAAATAGGGGAAAATCTCGTCCTACTTGGGCATGACCCAATTAACCTTGCTGCACCTCCCCTGTTTTAGCCATTCCCGGTTGATGAGGCTTGAGGCTACGATTACCTTTAGAGAAGACATCTCTTAGAATGCTCATCGTCCACCTCACGATGTTCTGAAAGCATTCAATCCATACAAGTTCATTCCGGGTTCGAACGAAACCGAAGGCATTATCTCGTTACACTCATTTTGGAATCACCCTCAGAGTTAACGACGATAACCCTTGCACTCTAAATCTTCATCTTCACTTGAGATTCACGACCTATCGTTAATTTGGATCGATGTGGTTTTCGGATATCCAAATATGGAAACCCGATCCCGGTCTCATCGAAATCCAAATCGCCATCTTTTAGGTCCAAGTTTTTTAATGTTTAAAACAATTCAATTCAATATTATCTAATACACACAGATAGATAATTCACAATATCACAATAGATAATTAACATTATCATTACAACAGATAATCCATATTATCATCACAAACAGATAATTCATATTATTAACTCAAATGCAACCAAAGCATCCATATCACACAACATCACTTATCTCATATCTGAGATCTCAACTATTCAGGGTAATCGGTATCAATCATTCATACATAAGCAATGACTATATAATCATCATTCTATAACTAATTTAAAATAAATTAAATTAATTACTTCTTCCATAATTAATTTAAAATAAATTAAATTAATTACTTCATCCATATAAATCTTGCTTACATATCCATTAATTAATTATAAATCAATTAATTAATTACCCTCTAATAAATCACCTTAATTAATCATCCTTGATTAATTATTTTTTTATTAAATTCAAGTAATTAGCCTTTAATTAATTTCACAAATTAATTATTCTAAACCAAATTTAGTAATTAACCTGTAATTACTTCATTAATTAATTAATTATAATTAATTACATTAATCCTTAATTAATTAAATTAATTAATTCCTTCATTGATTAATTGTTCTTAATTAATCCATCCTTAATTACACTATTATATTAATTAATGATCCCTAATTATTTTATTTATAATTAACCTATATAAATTAAGTAATTAATTATCAATTATCCATATTGATTAATCACTCTTGATTTATCGCATTAAGTAATTAACTTAATTAATTTCATCTCTTAATCATCTTAAAAAAAAACTTTGTTAATCAAATCTTAATTAATTACACTAAGTAATTAATTATTAATTACTTCTTCAAAGTAATATTCTGCATACTAATTACATATTAATTACACCAAGTAATTAATTTCCAAAACTCTTTTATTACCCAATTATCCTTCAATTTAATTACATCAAGTAATTTATCTTCTTATTTACTTCACCAAGTAATTATTCACTATTAATTACATGAGTAATTACCTCTTAATTATTCAATGATTATTTTAAATTAATTAAACTTAATTAATTAACTTAAACTAATTAAAATAAGCTTAATTAATTACAATTAGTAATTAATTTCTTAATTACTTTCATTAAATAATTACACTTAAACAATTCTCAAATGATTATCTTTATATTAATTAATCCAATTAATCATTAAAATTAATCACATTAATTAATTATTAAATAATCCTAAGTTAATGACCTTCATTAACCATTAACAAATCTTTAATTACTTCTCTAAAGTAATTAACTGAGACTAATCATT
Source organism: Allium cepa (assembly GCA_030765085.1). NCBI lineage: Eukaryota > Viridiplantae > Streptophyta > Magnoliopsida > Asparagales > Amaryllidaceae > Allium > Allium cepa. Next base: position 564,957,047 of record CM060939.1, read on the forward strand.
ATTAATTACAAATTATCTATAAAACCCATTAATTAATCTCTAATTATTTAATTAATCAAGTGATAATCTAAAACATAATTAATTTTTAATTACTTGATTAATGAATCCAAATCATTAACTTAAAATCAAATCTTATCTAATTAATGATTTTTTAGTTGCAATTTAATCAATCTTAATTAACTTACCAATCCTTTAATTAATTGAATAAAACCCTTAATTATTTAATTAATTAACCCAAATTATTAATTAATTAAATTAATTAATTAAAAAACTTAATTACCTTAATCATTTAATGAATTATAAATTATTAAGTTCTAATTAACTTTAAGATAAACATTAATCTTTTTAATGATTAAATTATCATTAACAAGGTATTTAAAACAATTTGTTTTTAAATTTTCCCTTTAAATTCCATTCTAAATTCAAGCTTTAAAATGAAAGCAATTTTTAACTTTAACAAAACTTTTAAAGCAATTCAAAAACTTTTGTATTACATGTTAAAGAATCTATTTGTCTTATAAAAGAATTTTAAAGGAATTTTAAAACCAAATTCAATTTTAAACTTAAACCATACTTTAAAGCTTTCGAAGTTGTTTTAAAACATTTAAATTCAAAAGCTTATTTTATTTCAACCTAGGATTCAAATTCATTCTTGAATCCAGATTCTAAATTTAGATTTGAACACTCTGTTCAAATCTTATATTTCAGATTTTACAATCTCATTATAAAATACTTTATGATTCAAACTTAATTACAACATTTGAATTTATAAACTTTATTTTCTTTTCAAATCCTAAGATTCAAATTCAATTTGAATTCAGATTTACAATTCAGATTTAAACTTAAATTTATAATCTTGTTTTAAATCTCATTTTTCAGATTTTTAAAACCATATTCTAAAATACTGTACCAATATTTAGTTGTTAAACATTCCATTTTCATAAAATTTATTTATTTTGAAAACTAGAATTCAAATTCATTTTGAATTCATATTTTAACTTGTTTTAACTTTTGTTTAAATCTTGCTTTGCTTCTTTTATTTTTTTAGTTTAAATTTAAAAACAGGAAAACTTTCAAGTTCAAAAACCTAAAGCTAAACCTTCCCGAGCCAGAACCTAATTTACTTTGAGTCATACTTCTCTTTACTTTGGGTAAAACACTCAAGTGACTCGAGCATTTCACTAGAACAACTTCACCCATTCCAAAACCCTTCACCAGAAAATAAAAAATGCACGGTGCATGTGCACCGTGATGCCGATCAACTCCGACCTCTCACCATGGCTTCATCTCATCGGCAACCACCCTCTCACCATTCCATGATCATCAGAGTAACAGAATAAACTCGAAATCAAAATCGAGTATACAAACTCAAACCTGGACCAACTTCAAAACCTGGAATATCATAACCAACCCCAAACCCAAACCTGTCAACGCCAAAACCCAACTCCTCCGACCACCGTAAGTGCTGCATTCCTTCCGTGCCCTCGTCATCGACCCAGTTACCATCCCTCAAAGCCCCATCTCACTCGATCAACCATAGAGACAGAGACGATCAAATTCCTAACTTGATCAAAACTAAGGTTATATATAAGGTTGACCTCCTGCCACCACCACATCACCTTAAACCACACCCTAACATTTTCCCCTCATCCTCTGATCACTCTCTACCACTAGAAGAAAACTCAATCCCCAGATCATTTAAATCACCAAAGATGATCCAAAACTCCATTTCAGGTCAAACCAGAAATGTGCATCCATTTCCAAACCAATTTGTTTTTTTTGGTTTTAAAAATCAAGATTTTTAATAAGTTTTCAGGTTTTATACTTATACCAGTGAGCTACTATGTTTGAAAATTAAAATAAATCAACCTTGCACTATTCTTGGAGGTTTCCAGTAAGACTTTCAAACTTATAACTAAAATAAATTTTTAAACTTACTTCAAAAGTAAACAAACAATATTTCTCTATATTCAAGGTTCTAACAGATCTTAGATCAAAGGATAAGAATTATATTCGCAATCTGGGTCAAAAACAAGAACAGAGGTATTTTTTTTATAATTACAGGCAAGCACACATTCATTTAAATATTCATAGGCAATATAATTTCCAGAGACAAATTAGGCAACCAACATTATACTTAATTCATTTTAAAACAAAATGTTACTCACTGTTATTCAGAAGAACAGAGCACTCCATACTTTAAAACTTGGAGTTGCTTGCATTTGTCTTTTGATTTTAAAAACTAAAGTTGTATGCTAGTGAAACTGAAATGCTACTGCTCCCTATCCAAACTACATGCATGCAGGCCTTGATCTACAGGTAGTACAAAATACAGGTTTGCTTGCTTCCAGAGAAGGAATTACAGATTTGAAATTGACTTTCAAGCTAATGATTTCTAGTATGATGAAGTGGTATGCTTGTTGATGATTTAGAAAGTGGATTACAGGTTTTTTTAAGGTGGATTTGCAGATATTTGAAAATGGAAATGAGATTACAGGTTTTTAAAATGTTTATAGGTTTCAAATGCAGGCATTGATTTTTGTTTTTGAGAGGAAGTTTGAGTTTCTCTTAGTTAAGTAAAAAGACAAAAAGGAAAATGAACGAAGGAGAAAAAAAATGCTTATAAGGGCTGAAATTAGATTAATTAAAATAAAAGAAAAAGATAAAAATAAATTGACACTTGTCATGAACCTTTATTCTTTAATTAACACATGTAGTTTGATTTTTTAATATCTTAACACATGTCTCTTATTTAAATTAGTTATATTTTAAATGTTAATAAAGGATTTTACTTAATTTATTTATACTTATATAAATATATGTCAATTTCTTATGTAAGGAAAATGTAATAAAAACACAAATTATAAATTAAAGCTTATCCAAATATTTTAAGAATCTACTATTTTGAATTTCAAAATAAATTCCAATTCAAATTAAACTTTTGAAATCCAAGTTAAAGTCAACTTATCCAATTTAAATGATAATTTCATTTTCTTATTTTAATTCTTTTTATATTTATAGGGAAAAATAATACATTATTAATATGGTTTGAAAATAACAAATTTAACAATTTCAAATGATCTATAAAAGAGATTAGGAGCAGAAGAGAGGCTTAGGACAAGCTCGAATAATATGATCCGGAGAACCACAATTGAAACACTTCCGGACGAAAGGTGTGCCAACAGACTAAGGCTGAGAACTAGAACCACCAGTCTTCTTCTTCTTAGAAGGAAAAGGCTTCTTTGAAATGGAAACGGCCTCTTGTTGGGGTTCTTGGAAACCTCAACACCAACATCACTATCACACTCCTTCTCGACGGTCTCGAGATGAAGTGCCGAATAAACCAACTCCTCAAAAGAAAGCTTAAGCTGGAGCAACAAAGACTTCTTAAGATATTTCTTAAGACCAGAAACAAACTTCAAATTCTTCTTATAAGAAGTGCTAATAAATTCAAGACCATACTTAGATAAAGCCTCGAATGATGCAACATACTCAGAAATAAAAGATTTCCCTTGCTTCAACTCAAGGAAGCGACGGGTCAATAAAACTTTTTCAGATTCAGGAACGAACTTGAGTTCAAATCGCTCCCGAAACTGAGTCCAAGAAAGAGTAGACTCATCAATCTCGGCTATAAGAAGCTCATACCAATCAAGAGCATGCTCTTGTAATAAGCTAGAAGTTACAAGAACTCTATCACGGTCAGAAAGATCCATACGAGAGAAGATACGCTCGCACGTGCGAAACCAAGCTTGGACTTCAAGAACGGACTCGGAGCCTTTAAACGGCTTTCCTCCAAGATGAGCAAAACCACTGCATTGGCGTGCAAAGGCAGACTTGAGAGGTGGAGACACTCGAGAAGGAACTGGAGGCTGAGTGCTCCTAAACAATTCCAGAAACTGATTGGCAGACATATAAACGCCATCCGGATGTGAGCCACTGGATTGCCCAGCATCCGAACGTCGTCCCCTACCTCTTCCATCCATACGCTGAAGTAAGATAAGAACAAGATTAATCACAAGGTAGATACTTCAATATAGAATACTACGGAATTTAAATGCATTCCTAGACGTATTCCCACATTCTATCTAACCTTTGATGGTAAAAGGAATAGAAAGGCACGATGATTCAAAGATTTGTATCACTTATACACTTTAATGTACCGTAATATGTGCATCTATTCTGTGTTTATCATATTTAGTCCTGAACTCAGCTCTGATACCACGCTGTGACGCCCCGCCTCTCTACCCACGCTAGCCAAGGACGCTACAGGGTAATGCCGTCAACTAACATGGAGGATAAGGCTGGTTAGGAGCGACCATCTATAGCCTTGCTCTAACTATCTATTGGATACATCGACAATAGTCATACCAAGCATGTCGACATACCCAATGAATACTTAAAACAAAACCATAGGTGGTTGAAGGATCTATCAGAACATAATATAATAACTCAAATGTAATATACATCACAGAACAGTAGATCATCATATACACATATATTGATACATAACAGAGTACACAAAATAATAAATGTCTAGTGGAATAGCAAATCACAATATACAAACGAGTCAAAAGAATACATATATCAGAGTTACAATAAAAGGACTACACAAAAATCTTTTACAAAAAGGAACAAGCTGAATAGTCCATGCGGAAGCAAAATAGGCTAAGTCCAAAAGCACCTAACCTGAAACAACTCGGTCTGACCCGAGTATAAAATACACGGGTCAGTCTAGCTAAACAAATCAGTTAGATAAACTGAACAACAGTAACCTGCAAGGTCACAAAGTATAACAAATATCTCTAAAGGAGATAACACAATCATCTAGCAAAAGACGAATCATATGATAACAAGCCTCATATCATCGGCAACTCATAGAAACAAAGGATAGGAATATCTCAAAACAAGCCATAAAGGCAATAAAAAATACCCATAAGGTATACTAGTTCCACAAGGTAAACGCTATGCACCATGCGGCTCAAAAAGACCAACATCGAAGGGCGATACCTAAGGAATATACATATGAATGAAACATCAGAAAATTTGCTCGAGCTCAGTACTGTACAGACAAGGATCCATAAGCCCGAAGACACCAAACCCAATATCACCCATGCGGCTCATAACGACCAACATCGAAAGCGATACTAAAGGGCACCCCAATATCACCCATGCGGCTCATAACGACTAACATCGGAAGCGATACTATAGGGAAACAAACCCGAAGGCACAAACCCGAAGGCACAAACCCGTAGGCAACATACCCGAAGGCATCATACCCGAAGGCAACAAACCATAGTGGTGAAGGTCGAAGACCCAGTATTGGACACCATCAACTTGCGGAATGTGTCATAACTCTCAAAAAGGAATCAGAAAAGTGGTAACATAACCACTCGTTCGCACTAAACGGTTTACTATCCGTTAGTTAATTTCACACTCAAAGCAGTACAAAGTTCACCTCATATCATCGGTAAACCAAACCCGAAGGTCAAAACGATCAATTGAATAGGTCAGGGATTAATCGGAAGGATAAACTCACAGATTCATGGTCCGTATTTTGCCCAACCATTTAACCACCCTTCCACTTCGCTCGAAGTGCAAAATTGTGCGTGTATATTTTAAATAGAATTTATAAATCGGAGAAGCGAACTTTTAATTCGATTTGAAGAAATCATTTATAAAAACCTGTGAATGAATTCAAAAAGGAATCATCAAGATCAAATATACATAAACAACTAATTGGAATCAATATATATCGATTAAATTTGGATAACTAAAGGAACAAAGCAATTTGGCAAAAACAGCCTATTCAGACGTCTGAAAGAAGGGATTCAGACTTCTGAATCTGAAAATTAATTTGTTTTTCAAAACAGAATTCAGACGTCTGAATCCAACCTTTCAGACGTCTGAAATAGACATATTTTGGCCTATTTCCTTTCTGATCGAAATTTAGCCAATTCAGACGTCTAGAATATAATTTCAGATGTCTGAATCTGGGGTGAAAATGTTCCCCAGAACAATATTCAGACGTCTGAAATAGGAGTTTCAGACGTCTGAAACCTAATAGTCAGGCATTTCCTGAACCTAGGCCATCTATGTCCAACAAATCGAAAACAATCGGATGCGTGTTGATTATGGGCTTACGTTAAACGACTACCCAACCTTAACGACACACCCAAACACTCCGAACAACATAAACATCAACCATATAAGGTTTTACATAGATTTGGCTTCAAAAATCAATATTTGGCAATTTCACCAAAGCAATCCAAATCGAAAACAAGTGCATATGAACAAGTGCTAGGAATTCATACCCAACAATCAATGAAATCAACAGAAGTAGATGTGAGTTCAAAACTCACCTTCTTACACCCAAACAAAGATGTATACATATATATAAGCATAGATGTGAGATAAGAATCTCATCTTATATCACAAAACAAAGAAGAAGATGCTCAAACATAAGAAGGAAACTAACTACTCTTCACTTCAACTCAACAAGCTTCAATCAAAGAATAAAACACATATTTCCCAAAGTTAGGTTTAGGAAATGCCTGAAATTGAAGAGAGAAAGAGATAGAGAAGATGAAGAGGAGACTTAGCTATAGCTTCTCTTTGATTTTTGGAGCAAGAATCAAGTTTGCAAGTTAAACTAGGGCTTGCAATTTCTATTTCCTCTTCTCTTCCACCATTTCAGTTTTTCTTAAGTTTTTTAGAAGAGTGGAATGAGAGAATGGAGAGGAGAGGGCTGAGTTAGGGGTTTAAACTAACAAATGGGCTGAACCCAAACCCACTAGAAAAAGTAGCCAAATTCAACTTACTCCAAACATATCAAAGCTTATACTCAAAAAGGTCGCAAACGTCATTTTGGAACCAATGGAAATGGTTTCAAGTCCCAATTTGGCCATTTGCAAAAAGTAACATTTCAGACCAAAAATCCGACTAACGACGCTATATTTAATAAAATATTTAAATATAAAATCGTTAAATATGCGGGTTGTTACAGATCTCCCCTCCTTACAAAATTGCGTCCCCGCAATTCCTAGAGACGATATTTGTAAAAACTGCATACATACAACCTTCAAAAGAAAAGAAAATAAGCTTGAGATGAAAAGATATACTCACCGTTCCTAATCAAGGATAGAAAACCCGGATAGGATCGCTCAATAAACTCCCTGGTTTCCCAAGTACAGACATTGGGACCAGCGTACCATTGAACTTTAACGAGCGGCACGTCCTTGTTCCGAAGGTGTCGCACCTCCGTGTCAAGTACGCGAATAGGCTGTTGTATAATAGATAAGTCCGGTGAGATCTCAAGCTCAAGCAAATCAGGAGAATCAATAATAGAATCTGATTCCCGAAGACAGTTCCGAAGTTGCGAGACATGAAACACGTCATGAATGCCAGATAAATGAGCAGGAAGTGAAACTTTATAAGCCACAGGGCCAATACGTTCAGTAATAGAAAATGGTCCTATAAAGCGAGGAGCTAATTTCTCAGTCGTACTGAAACGCATAACCCCTTTCAAAGGAGAAACACGAATAAAAACAGGATCACCAATCGAGAACTCGAGAGGCTTCCTACGGCTGTCCGCGTAGGATTTCTGGCGACTCTGTGCCTCTTTCATTCTCAACCGGATAAGATCAATCTTCTCGGAAGAATCACGAACAAAATCTGTAACAAGAGTAAGCTTCTCCCTAGATTCCAACCAATAAGAAGGTGATCGACATGGCCTTCCATATAAAGCTTCGAAAGGAGCCATATCGATACTAGATTGAAAACTATTGTTGTAGGAGAACTCTACCAGAGGTAGGTAATCCTCCCAACAACCACCGAAATCAAAAATACAAATACGGAGAAGATCTTCCAAGATACGATTCACCCGTTCAGTTTGTCCGTCAGACTGTGGATGATAAGCTGTACTAAAATTAAGCTTTGTTCCCAAAGCTTGTTGAAGACTCTTCCAAAAATGACTTGTGAATAAAGGATCACGATCACTCACAATAGAACTAGGAACACCGTGAAGTCTCACGATTTTCTTGATATATAACTTAGCCAAAAGCAAAGCAGTCCTATTAGACTTAATAGGGACAAAATGAGCAGACTTAGTGAGGCGATCAACAATAACCCAAATGCTAGAATGGCCCGATCTCGAACGAGGTAGGCCGTCAATGAAATCCATAGAAATCTGATCCCATTTCCACAATGGAATCTCTAGAGGTTGAAGAAGACCCGAAGGACGCTGATGTTCAGCCTTAAAACGCTAACAAGTTATGCAATTACTCACATAACTCACCACATCACGCTTCATGCCTTCCCAATAATAAGGACGACGCATGTCGGCATACATCTTACTACTACCAGGATGAATGGTATACTTAGAACGATGACAGTCATCAAGAATGTCATGCCTAAGTGCAAAATCAGAAGGCACAAAAAGACGGTTCTTCTTGCGAAGACACCCATGAGAATCAATGCTGAAATCCCGCAACGTCTCATCACAGGATCCAGACTCACAAAGCTGAATAAGATGTAACAAATCAGGAACACGCCGCTGAGCATCGGCAATACGATCCAATAAAATAGGTCGAGCTCCCAAACTAAATAATAGAATAGGAGAATTAGAAGATGAACCTCGATCACGAACTTCACAAAAAGATAGAGTCTCAAGAATATTCCATTCGACAAGCATCATAGAAACTACAGCCGAATGTTTGCGACTAAGCGCATCAGCAACACGATTACCCTTTATAGGGGTATACTGGATATCAAAGTCATAGGAGGCAAGAAACTCGAGCCAACGCTGTTGTCTCATATTGAGTTCCTTCTGAGTGAACAAATACTTCAAAGATTTATGATCGGTATAAAGAATGAAGCGCTCACTCAATAAATAATGTCGCCAAATCTTCAAGGCAAAGACAATGGCGGCTAACTCAAGATCATAAGTGGCATAGCGAACTTCATTCGGACGCAGTTGCCAAGAAGCATAAGTAACTACCCGATCCTTCTGCATAAGAACAACACCGAGACCACTACCACAAGCATCGGTGTAGACAACAAGATCATGATTCCCCTCGGGAACCACAAGAATAGGAGCATTAGTGAGAAGTTCCTTCAATGTCTGAAAGGAAGCTTCACACTTGTCGGACCAAATAAAATGAATGCCTTTCCGAGTAAGGCAGGTGAAAGGAAGCACAACACGGGAAAAATCCTTAATGAACCGATGGTAATAACCCGCCAATCCAAGGAAACTACGAATCTCATGAACATTCTCAGGCCTCTTCCAATTCTGGATGGCTTCGATCTTTGACGGATCGACAGAAATGGCATCGGAAGATACAACATGGCCTAAGAACTTAACCTTATTCTCCCAAAAGTGGCACTTGGAGAATTTGGCTCTAAGCTGATGATGACGGAGGGTACTCAAGACAATTCTCAAGTGATTAGCATGCTCGTCTACAGACTTTGAACAAATAAGGATATCATCAATGAAGACAAGGATGAACTTATCGAGATATTCCCAGAATACCTGATTCATGAGATCGACAAAGAAAACAGGAGCGTTCGTCAACCCGAACGGCATAACGAGCCACTCAAAAGAACCATAACGAGTGCGGAAAGCAGTAAGAGGAATGCTACCCTCCGCGACTCGTAACTGATGAAAACCTGTGGCAAGGTCAAGCTGAGAAACACCTTAGCACCACTCAATAGATCGAACATATCATCGATCCTAGGCAATGGATACCTATTCCTGATGGTTAACTCGTTAAGCTTGCGATAGTCAATGCAAAGCCTAAGAGTTCCATCAGACTTCTTCACGAAGACGACCGCGGATCCCCACGGAGAAAAACTGGACTGAATTAACTGCTTGGACTCAAGCTCTAAAAGCTTCTTCTTGAGTTCCTCATTTTCCCTTGTAGACATCCTCATGGGAGGACGACTAACTGGCTGCGTGCTTGGAATGAGATCAATGTGGAACTCAATTGCCCGCTTAGGTGGCAAACCCGAGACAGGCTCAAAAACATCAAAAAAATCACAAGCAATAGGGATACGAGATATATCATCATCATCTCGCGAGTCAAGAGAATATAAAGCCATTTCGGAATTATCCACGTCCCAAAGAATAAGAGACAGCTAAGTAGACGAATCTGGATGTCGAAGATACAAAATTCTCTCCGAACAAATAATCCTGGCATCATATCTCACAAGCCAGTCCATTCCCAAAATCAAATCAAATCCCAGACAAGAAATAACGTGCAGATTCGCACGAAAAGAAAAGCCACGTAAAACAATCTCAACATCATCACAAAGCAGGCTAAGGGTCACGGATCCCCCAATAGGATTCGCAATCCTTAAAGAAGTAACCATACAAGAAACATCCAATGATAAATCATCGACGAGCTTCTTCGATACGAAAGAATGGGAAGCGCCCGTATCGAAAAGAACTCGTATACTATGATCACGAAACAAAATAGAACCTTCCAAAGTAGATGGAGATATACCTTTGGGATGAGAAGGACCTTCAGAAGCCTTAGCAGCATAAAGCTTGCTAGACTTGGCACCAGCCGGAACAGTAGGGCAAGCTGAAACATGACGACCTTCCTTCTTGCAGTAGCGGCAGAAGAGAGGCTTAGGACAAGCTCGAATAATATGATCCGGAGAACCACAATTGAAACACTTCCGGACGAAAGGTGTTCCAACAGACTGAGGCTGAGAACTAGAACCACCAGTCTTCTTCTTCTTAGAAGGAAAAGGCTTCTTCTGAAATGGAAACGGCCTCTTGTTGGGGTTCTTGGAAACCTCAACACCAACATCACTATCACACTCCTTCTCGACGGTCTCGAGATGAAGTGCCGAATCAACCAACTCCACAAAAGAAAGCTTAAGCTGGAGCAACAAAGACTTCTTAAGATATTTCTTAAGACCAGAAACAAACTTCAAATTCTTCTTATAAGAAGTGCTATTAAATTCAAGACCATACTTAGATAAAGCCTCGGATGATGCAACATACTCAGAAACAAAAGATTTCCCTTGCTTCAACTCAAGGAAGCGACGGGTCAATAAAACTTTTTCAGATTCAGGAACGAACTTGAGTTCAAATCGCTCCCGAAACTGAGTCCAAGAAAGAGTAGACTCATCAATCTCGGCTACAAGAAGCTCATACCAATCAAGAGCATACTCTTGTAATAATCTAGAAGTTACAAGAACTCTATCATGGTCAGAGAGATCCATACGAGAGAAGATACGCTCGCACGTGCGAAACCAAGCTTGGACTTCAAGGGCGGACTCGGAGCCTTTAAACGGCTTTCCTCCAAGATGAGAAAAATCACTGCACTGGCGTGCAAAGGCAGACTTGCAAGGTGGAGACACTCGAGGAGGAACTGGAGACTGAGTGCTCCTAAACAATTCTAGAAACTGATCAGCAGACATATAAACGCCATCCGGATGTGAGCCACTGGATTGCCCAGCATCCGAACGTCGTCCCCTACCTCTTCCAGCCATACACTGAAGTAAGATAAGAACAAGATTAATCACAAGGTAGATACTTCAATATGGAATACTACAGAATTTAAATGCATTCCTAGACGTATTCCCACATTCTATCTAACCTTTGATGGTAAAAGGAATAGAAAGGCACGATGATTCAAAGATTTGTATCACTTATACACTTTAATGTATCGTAATATGTGCATCTATTCTGTGTTTATCATATTTAGTCCTGAACTCAGCTCTGATACGACGCTGTGATGCCCTACCTCTATACCCACGCTAGCCAAGGACACTACAGGGCAATGCCGTCAACTAACACGGAGGATAAGGTTGGTTAGGAGCGACCATCTATAGCCTTGCTCTAACTATCTATTGAATACATCGACAATAGTCATACCAAGCAGGTCGACATACCCAATGAATACTTAAAACAAAACCATAGGTGGTTGAAGGATCTATCAGAACAGAATATAACAACTCAAATGTAATATACATCACAGAACAGTAGATCATCATATACACATATATTGATACATAACAGAGTACACAAAATAATACATGTCAAGTGGAATAGAAAATCATAATATAAAAACGAGTCAAAAGAATACATATATCAGAGTTACAATAAAAGGACTACACAAAAAGCTTTTACAAAAAGGAACAAGCTGAATAGTCCATGCGGAAGCAAAATAGGCTAAGTCCAAAAGCACCTAACCTGAAACAACTCGGTCTGACCCGAGTATAAAATACACGGGTCAGTCTAGCTAAACAAATCAGTTAGATAAACTAAACAACAGTAACCTGCAAGGTCACAAAGTATAACAAATATCTCTAAAGGAGATAACACAATCATCTAGCAAAAGACGAATCATATGATAACAAGCCTCATATCATCGGCAACTCATAGAAACAAAGGATAGGAATATCCCAAAACAAGCCATAAAGGCAATAACAAATACCCATAAGGTATACAAGTTCCACAAGGTAAACGCTACGCATCATGCGGCTCAAAAAGGCCAACACCGAAGGGCGATACCTAAGGAATATACATATGAATGAAACATCAGAAAATTTGCTCGAGCTCGGTACTTTACAGACAAGGATCCATAAGCCCGAAGACACCAAACCCAATATCACCCATGCGGCTCATAACGACCAACATCGAAAGCGATACTAAAGGGCACCCCAATATCACCCATGCGGCTCATAACGACCAACATCGAAAGCGATACTATAGGGCAACAAACCCGAAGGCACAAACCCGTAGGCAACATACCCGAAGGCATCATACCCGAAGGCAACAAACCATAGTGGTGAAGGTCGAAGACCCAGTACTGGACACCATTAACTGGCGGAATGTGTCATAACTCTCAAAAAGGAATCCGAAAAGTGGTAACATGAGTCCCATAACCACTCATTCGCACTAAACGGTTTACTATCCGTTAGTTAATTTCACACTCAAAGCAGTACAAAGTTCACCTCATATCATCGGTAAACCAAACCCGAAGGTCAAAACGATCAATTGAATAGGTCGGGGATTAATCGGAAGGATAAACGCACAGATTCATGGTCCGTGTTTTGCCCAACCATTTAACCACCCTTCCACTTCGCTCGAAGTGCAAAATTGTGCGTGTATATTTTAAATAGAATTTATAAATCGGAGAAGCGAACTTTTAATACGATTTGAAGAAATCATTTATAAAAACCCGTGAATGAATTCAAAAAGGAATCATCAAGATCAAATATACATAAACAACTAATTGGAATCAATATATATCGATTAAATTTGGATAACTAAACGAACAAAGCAATTTGGCAAAAACAGCATATTCAGACGTCTGAAAGAAGGGATTCAGACGTCTGAATCTGAAAATTAATTTGTTTTTCAAAACAGAATTCAGATGTCTGAATCCAACCTTTTAGATGTCTGAAATAGACATATTTTGGCCTATTTTCTTTCTGATCGAAATTTAGCCAATTCAGATGTCTAGAATATAATTTCAGACGTCTGAAATAGGAGTTTCTGACGTCTGAAACCTGATGGTTAGGCATTTCCTGAACCTAGGCCATCTATGTCCAACAAATCGAAAACAATCGGATGCGTGTTGATTATGGGCTTACGTTAAATGACTACCCAACCTTAACGACACACCCAAACACTCCGAACAACATAAACATCAACCATATAAGGTTTTACATAGATTTGGCTTCAAAAATCAATATATGGCAATTTCACCAAAGCAATCCAAATCGAAAACAAGTGCATATGAACAAGTGCTAGGAATTCATACCCAACCTCAATGAAATCAACAGAAGTAGATGTGAGTTCAAAACTCACCTTCTTACACCCAAACAAAGATGTATACATATATATAAGCATAGATGTGAGATAAGAATCTCACCTTATATCATAAAACAAAGAAGAAGATGCTCAAACACAAGAAGGAAACTAACTACTCTTCACTTCAACTCAACAAGCTTCAATCAAAGAATAAAACACATATTTCCCAAAGTTAGGTTTAGGAAATGCCTGAAATTGAAGAGAGAAAGAGATAGAGAAGATGAAGTGGAGACTTACCTATAGCTTCTCTTTGATTTTTGGAGAAAGAATCAAGTTTGCAAGTTAAACTAGGGCTTGCAATCTCTATTTCCTCTTCCCTTCCACCATTTCAGTTTTTCTTAAGTTTTTTAGAAGAGTGGAATGAGAGAATGGAGAGGAGAGGGCTGAGTTAGGGGTTTAAACTAACAAATGGGCTGAACCCAAACCCACTAGAAAAAGTAGCCAAATTCAACTTACTCTAAACATATCAAAGCTTATACTCAAAAAGGTCGCAAACTCCATTTTGGAACCAATGGAAATGGTTTCGAGTCCCAATTCGGCCATTTGCAAAAAGTAACATTTCGGACCAAAAATCCGACTAAATACGCTATATTTAAATAAAATATTTAAATATAAAATCGTTAAATATGTGGATTGTTACAATCACGACAAAATCAAACGTAGACTGTTAGCTCTCACGGCACACATGACTTCCGCTATGGTCCACAGTAGATCGCACTGACATCGAGCTACACTTTCATCACAGCATAACCCAAATGTCTTTATAGGCATCAACGCCCTCGACTTTTGCTACCCGCACATAATCCTCAAGAACTTCAGTTTGATCAGACTTTCTCTCAGGATCCAATTTAGAGCCTCCCCCTAGGGCTTAAGGCAGAACCACCCCGTGGATCTCCTATGAAGTTCATTTCAATGGGAGCGCCTTTTCCATAGAGCCAATCTCAAAACATTTTATATTATACACTTATAGTATCTTTCAAATCATACCCTTTATGATTCACATAAAAATCAACTTTACATAAAATTGATATCTCAAATTGATAGTTTCAAACTTGGCTTTCCAAACTCTCAAAATTAATTTTTCACAAAAATCAAAAGCCTTTTCAAAATCCATAGGTTACAAAATCTCTTCCAAAATCATTGTCATAAAATCATATATATATATATATATATATATATATATATATAACTTATCCTTTCCAACTTGGAAATAATCTTTGGATCACTTATATAGATTCCCCTTTTATACTTCAAATATTTTCAAAATACCTTTCTTCTGGTTTCAGATTCTACATAAGGGGAGCTTATCATTCATAACAAATATATAAATTTACTATGCCAAATCAACATTCAATTTTGATTTTCTTTTATAAAGTTACTTACCATATCACTTACTTTCGAAAAGTGAATTTCAAAAGATATCCAACCTCCACCTTTATTCATATATATTTCTCAAAATATATTTCAGAAATCATTTTTATTTCTTTCAAAATTTCAACATCTTTTCAATTAAGCACGTACGATGTATATATATCATCCGTATGCAATATCAAATCTGATCGCTCACTCGATCACACAATTTCACTTCCGAACTAGTATAGTCCACCCGAATTCCTAATGCGGACTCAGTTCTGGTTTCTTGATCAGAAACCGTCATTCTCCTTGCATAGGCCTAACTACGATAGAGAATTTTCAGAACCATCAAAAATCCATAACCAGGGTTCGCCGTTGAAAATCGAGTGAAAAATTCCAACTTGGATCGATATACCATCTCGAAATTATGTGCTCGAATCTGGGCCAAATCAATCTGCGAATAGAATAATATACATACATCTTATGTGCATATCTTAATTGATTTTTAGCTAAATCAATTCTCTTTCTATTCGCCTTTATTTTAATTCTATTCACTTATTCACTATTGCTTCCATTTCCATTGGGTTATCACTTCAATTATAAATAGTTTGCATTCTTACCAACTTAAATTTAGAAAATAATTTTAAAATTTAAAAAAAAACAAGTAATTGTAAAATAGCAATTAGTTGTAGAATAACAGTAAAATAGTTTAATTATAAAATAGTTGTAAAATAATTAAATAGTTTGTAGAATAGTTAGATAGTTGCAAAATAGTTATAAAATAGTAATTAGTTATAAGTAGGTGTAAAATAATGTTTAGTTTATAAAACATATGTAAAATAGTAAATAGTATCATAATAGTTGTAAAATAAATATAAGATAGTTTGGGTTTTAAAAGGAAAGGTTGTATAGTAAATAGCTAGGAAAATAGATTTAAAACAATTATATTAAAACAATTTATTTGAAAATAGTCTTAGAGTCAAACTGGTTCAATATCTCAATCTCCACTTCCAATCAATTTCCCATCTCACTTAATTGATTCAATTTCGATTTAACTTGAATTAACTTCAATTCCTATCCCAAATTCAAATCAATTTCCCTTTGAATTTTAAACTTATTCAACTTCAACCTCTCATCCCTTTTAATTCGAACAAATTCAATTTGAACGAATTTCAATTCCAATCTCAACTTTAAACCATCTCGAATTATACAAATTCGAGTTAAAATTTTTAATGTTGATTTAATCCTTTAAATCAAATCAACCTTTACATTTAATTAACAGCTAAGTCTTTAAATCATTTGATTCTGAGTCCAAATTTCAAAATTCCATTTTAAATTGCCTTTACTTAACTTATTTCAAAGTTCAAATAAGAGTTCAAAACTTTTTAAATGATTTAATCTTCAGAATTCGATTTATTACCCAATTTTAACTTCAAAACCAATTCTTAACAAATTTTCAGCAAGCTCATTTCTAACATTTAAATCTTTAATTTCAAAGCAATTTCCCTTTCATAATTTCAATCTTATTTTTATTTTATTTCAGTAATGGATGTATATTACCTCAATCCATTTCTTAATTCATTTAAAATAATCAAATTATTAGTTTTATAGATTATTAATGACAACAAGATGATACCATAATAAGTTATAATAAATGAACATCCAAACTATTTAAAACATCCATCCACAGCATCCATTTTCAATTTCCAGATCTCAAATCCATTTTGAGATCACACGTACCCCCTTCAATTCAACCCACTTAACTTCCTTATGTTAAATCTAATTTCATTTTGTAGATTCCAATTCAGGTTGTTTGTTCTAAAATTATTTAACTTCCCCTAAGTTAAATTTAATTCATTTAAACAATCCAGTCAACTTTACCCAATTTGAATTTCCATTTCAAATTTTAAACTTCTTATTAAAAATCTTCTCACTTATAAGTTCAAAAACTTATTTCACTTCAGGTTTTATACTTATATCAGTGAGTTACTATGTTTGAAAATTAACATAAATCAACCTTGCACTGTTCTTGGAGGTTTCCAGTGAGACTTTCAAACATATTTTAACTAAAATAAATTTTTAAACTTACTTCATAATTAAACAAACAATATTTGTCTATATTCAAGGTTCTAACAGATCTTAGATCAAAGGATAAGAATTATATTCGCAATCTGGGTCAAAAACAAGAACAGAGGTATTTTTTTATAATTACAGGCAAGCACACATTCATCCAAATATTGACAGGCAATCTAATTTCCGGAGACAAATTAGGCAACCAACATTATACTTAATTCATTTTAAAACAAAATGTTACTCGTTGTTATTCAGAAGAACAGAGCACTCCATACTTTAAAACTTGGAGTTGCTTGGATTTGTCTTTTGATTTTAAAAACTACAGTTGTATGCTAATGAAACTGAAATGCTACTGCTCCCTATCCAAACTACATGCATGCAGGCTTTGATCTACAGGTAGTACAAAATACAGGTTTGCTTACTTCCAGAAAAGGAATTACAGATTTGAAATTGACTTTCAAGCTGATGATTTCTAGTATGATGAAGTGGTATGCTTGCTGATTATTTAGAAAGTGGATTACAGGTTTTTTTAAGGTGGATTTGCAGATATTTGAAAATGGAAATGAGATTACAGGTTTTTAAAATATTTATAGGTTTCAAATGCAGGAATTGATTTTTGTTTTTGAGTGGAAGTTTGAGTTTCTCTTAGTTAAGTAAAAAGATAGAAAGGAAAATGAATGAAGGAGAAAAAAAATATGCTTCTAAGGGCTGAAATTAGATTAATTAAAATAAAAGAAAACGATAAAAATAAATTGACACTTGTCATGAACCTTTATTCTTTAATTAACACAAGTAGTTTGATTGTTTAATATCTTAACACATGTCTCTTATTTAAATTAGTTATATTTTAGATGTTAATAAAGGATTTTACTTAATTTATTTTTACTTATATAAATATATGTCAATTTCTTATTTAAGGAAAATGTAATAAAAAAACAAATTATAAATTAAAGCTTATCCAAATATTTTAAGAATCTATTATTTTGAATTTCAAAATAAATTCCAAATTCAAATTAAACTTTTGAAATCCAAGTTAAAGTCAACTTATCCAATTTAAATGATAATTTCATTTTCTTATTTTAATTCTTTTTATATTTATAGGGAAAAACAATACATTATTAGTATGGTTTGAAAATATCAAATTTAACAATTTCAAATGATCTATAAAAGAGATTATAAATCACTTTATTATTAATGGAATTTAAAACATATGTTATTTTGTATTTAAACTTATATATAAAATTTTCAAATCATATTTATATCAAGTAATATTTAAAAAGAAATAAAACAAACCTTTTATTTGAATTTAAATATTAAGCTAAGATAAAATTTAAGCAATTTAACATTTATTTTAAGTATTTACAAATCATATAGTTATTAATTAAATAACTTTGAAAAGATTAATATTAATTTGAATCATAATTTCCAAGTTATTAAATATATGATTAGAACTTGAAAACAAGACTTTATTTATTTATTAAATTCCCAATCAAAGATTATCTATAATATATAAAAATATATATATACATTATAAATAAAAATATTATTTATTTTTTAAAGATAAAATCACAAATTAAATATTTATTTAAATTAGATTATTAAACCAATTCATATATTATTAATCAATACTATCAAATCAATTTATTTTTAAATAAAGATTATTAAGTTGATATTACCCTGGCAAGATATTCCTTTCATTCTTCCTCTATGTTGCTTACGAAATCTGGTTCTTTTGGGGTTATAGTTGATGGTTTTTTCCCACCTCTACTACAGAACCGGACATGAGAGTTTCTTCTCATCCAGCTCCTCACGAATGAAAGGATTCGATAATATTACAGATGCACATGTATTTAATAACTAATACATTAAACTAAGTAATGGGATTTATTGATATTATATTTCATTTATTAGATAAGAAGCTGTATATACGGTTAGATTTGTCAAAAATTCCGGGATATCACACCATCTCGGCAAAAATCCATGTAACTATAGGCATCGGCGCCCTTGAATTTCGCTGTCAAATGAAACTTCACCACTCCTATATAGGTCGTAGACTACATCAGTCGAGTCCTAATGTAGCCTTAGACTCTCACGGCCTCACGACTTTCACTGTGTCTTCATAGATCGCAGTCTACCGATGTTACTTTTCCATCACGGCAAAATCAAACGTAGACTGTTGGCTCTCACGGCACACATGACTTCCGCTATGGTCCACAGTAGATCACACTGACATTGAGCTACACTTTCATCACGGCATAACTCAAATGTCTCTATAGGCATCAGCGCCCTCGACTTTCGCTACCCGCACATAATCCTCAAGAGCTTCAGTTTGACCAGACTTCCTCTCAGGATCCAATTTATAGCCTTCCCTTTAGGGCTCAAGGCAGAACCACCTCGTGGATCTTCTATGAAGTTCATTTCAATGGGAGCGCCTTTTTCCATAGAGCCAATCTCAAAACATTTTATATTATACACTTATAGAATCTTTCAAATCATACCCTTTATGATTCACATAAAAATCGCCTTTACACAAAATTGATATCTCAAATTGATAGTTTCAAACTTGGCTTTCCAAACTCCAAAATTAATTTTTTCCAAAAATCAAAAGCCTTTCAAAATCCATAGGTTCCAAAATCTCTTCCAAAATCATTGTCATAAAATCATATATATATATATATATATATAACTTATCCTTTCCAACTTGAAAATAATCTTTCGATCACTTATACAAATTCCCCGTTTATACTTCAAATATTTTCAAAAACCCTTTCTTCTGGTTTTAGATTCTACATAGGGGGAGCTTATCATTATAACATTAATATAATATTACTATGCCAAATCAACATTCAATTTTGATTTTCTTTTATAAACTTACTTACCATATCACTTACTTTCAAAAAGTGAATTTCAAAAGATATCCAACCTCCACCTTTATTCATATATATTTCTCAAAATATATTTCAGAAATCATTTTTATTTCTTTCAAAATTTCAACATCTTTTCAATTAAGCACGTACAATGTATATATATCATCCGTATGCAATATCACATCTGATCGCTCACTCGATCACACAGTTTCACTTCCGAACTAGTATAGTCCACCCGACTTCCTAATGTGGACTAAGTTCTGGTTTCTTGGTCAGAAACGGTCATTCTCCTTGCATAGGCCTAACTACGATAGAGAATTTTTAGAACCATCAAAAATCCATATCCAGGGTTCGCCGTCGAAAATCGAGTGAAAATTTCGAACTTGGATCGATATACCATCTCGAAATTATGTGCTCGAATCTGGGCCAAATCAATCTGTGAATAGAATAATATACATACATCCTATGTGCAAATCTTAATTGAATTTTAGCTAAATCAATTCTCTTTCTATTCACCTTTATTTTAATTCTATTCACTTATTCACTATTGCTTCCATTTCCATTGGGTTATCACTTCAATTATAAATAGTTTACATTCTTACCAACTTAAATTTAGGAAATAATTTTAAAATTTTAAAATAAATAAGTAATTGTAAAATAGAAATTAGTTGTAAAATAATAGTAAAATAGTTAAGTAATTATAAAATAGTTGTAAAACAATTAAATAGTTTGTAGAATAGTTAGATAGTTGCAAAATAGTTATAAAATAGTAATTAGTTTTAAGTAGTTGTAAAATAATGTTTAGTTTATAAAACATATGTAAAATAGTAAATAGTTTCAAAATAGTTGTAAAATAAATGTAAGATAGTTTGGGTTTTAAAAGGAAAGGTTGTATAGTAAATAGCTAGGAAAATAGATTTAAAACAATTATATTAAAACAATTTATTCAAAAATAGTCTTAGAGTCAAACTGGTTCAACTTCTAAATCTCCACTTCCAATCAATTTCCCATCTCATTTAATTGATTCAATTCCGATTTAACTTGAATTAACTTCAATTCCAATCCCAAATTCAAATCAATTTCCATTTGAATTTTAAACTTATTCAACTTCAATCTCTCATCCCTTTTAATTCGATCAAATTCAATTTAAACAAATTTCAATTCCAATCTCAACTTTAAACCATCTCGAATTATACAAATTCGAGTTAAATTTTTTAATGTTGATTTAATCCTTTAAATCAAATCAACCTTTACTTTTAATTAACAACTAAATCTTTAAATCATTTGATTCTGAGTCCAAATTTCAAAATTCCATTTTAAATTACCTTTACTTAACTTATTTCAAAGTTCAAATAAGAGTTCAAAACTTTTTAAACGATTTAATCTTCAGAATTCAATTTATTACCTAATTTTAACTTCAAAACCAATTCTTAACAAATTTTCAGCAAGCTCATTTCTAACATTTATATCTTTAAGTTCAAAGCAATTTCCCTTTCATAATTTCAATCTTATTTTTATTTTATTTCAGTAATGGATGTATATTACCTCAATCCATTTTTTAATTCATTTAAAATAATCAAATTATTAGTTTCATAGATTATTAATAACAACAAGATGATATCATAATAAGTTATAATAAATGAACATCCAAACTATTTAAAACATCCATCCACAGCATCCATTTTCAATTTCCAGATCTCAAATCCATTTTGAGATCACACATACCCCCTTCAATTCAACCCATTTAACTTCCTTATGTTAAATCTAATTTCATTTTGTAGATTCCAATTTAGGTTGAATGTTCTAAACTTATTTAACTTCCCCTAAGTTAATTTTAATTCATTTAAACAATCCATTCAACTTTACCCAATTTGAATTCCCATTTCAAATTTTAAATTTCTTATTAAAAATCTTCTCACTTATAAGTTCAAAACCTTATTTCACTTTGGGTGTTCACATCGCATTTCAAGGAAAAAAATTCAAAACTCAACCTTAAAGTTTATTTCAAATCATTTTTAATATTGTATATATCCCACATATTTACATATTTATTTCCTTTTCTCACTAAGTTATACTTTAATTTTTAACAACCTTTCGTTTTAATTTAAAACAAATTTCCTTAAAACAATTTCAAATCTTCTGAACTTAGATTTAAAATTTCACAATTTTAATTACTTTCTAATTTATAAGTCATACTTATCTAAATTGTTACTTCCATAAAACATTCCTTTTTGCTTTATCATTATTTATCTTAGAAAGATAAACATCCTTTTATTAAGATACAACAAACATCTTATGATAATATCCAAGATTATCATATCTGGAAACCAATTTACTATATGTTCTCTCATAATTTATTGGATAATAAAATTAGAGTAACTAAATTCAGCATTCTGAAAACATTCTTACAAACTTCAGGATTTTATTCTCTGGTTTGAATCCATTTCTAGCTTATCTTATTGTGTAGTTCATATTATCCAATTCCTATTTGGTTATATATATTACCACTTAAATTATTATATTTAATTAATTCCAATAATTCAACAACCAATTAGAAAAATTATTTCTTTATATATCAAAATATAAACTTATACAAGAATCAACCATTTTTAAAATCTTTATATAAGAAACTAACAAGTACGCTCGCATATATATACACTCAACTCATTCTAGTGTACTACTGACCCTATCCTTAATGAGTAAACCCACCAGAGCCAAGATTCTTACTTAAACTTCTGCACTGATACCAAATGTAACGACCCAAAATTTTCGACCTCGAAAATTCGACATTAATACGTCCACTGTAGAAATGCCGAGCAATCGAACGCCGGAAATTTTAGATTGTTAGGGTTAAGAAGAAAAGAGGTAGA
This sequence comes from Allium cepa, assembly GCA_030765085.1. Taxonomy (NCBI): domain Eukaryota; kingdom Viridiplantae; phylum Streptophyta; class Magnoliopsida; order Asparagales; family Amaryllidaceae; genus Allium; species Allium cepa. The sequence goes on from CM060939.1 coordinate 564,980,038, forward strand.
AGAAGAATAGGAAACAAAGTACAGAATCTCACATTTCACAGCGGATCAAGATATGATAAAAAATAATAGCATTTACAAAGAAAAGCTGTAATCGTTAGATTATATACAATTCATCAACGTCACAACCATTTACAAATAAGCTAGGCAGTTATATCAACTTGTTCTAGACTAATATCACAGCAAACTCAAATTCATAGCGGAATATACTCCATACCTTCCTGCCATCTAGCTCTCCTCCTGAGTTTCAGAACGTCCTACCTGAAAATGTGTAATACTCGGTCTGACCCGAGCATTACATCAAAGTAACACCCGGGTCGGATTGGAAACCAGCGTGAGCAAACCCATATAACTTGAAAATAGTGAGTTATAAACATATTTGAATACCCGGGTAACTCGTACTTCACTACGAGATCTTAGCGTGTTATAGTCCATACTTATTTCACAAATCAATCCCAAGTACCATTATATAATTTAAATGGCCCGGTTTACTTAAATTATTCCAATCTGGCCTATTGATTTCAAATATCAAATTTGTAAAGAATTATTGTAGATTACAAATCGAAGTGGTTTCGGGTATTTACTGATATCCGACCCCGGTCTCTTCGAATCCAATGTTATTCTTTAAGCCAAATGTTTAAGTTTAAACAATACAATTTATATTCAGGATTTCATATTCACACAACAATTCACCTCAGATAGATAACCCGCAATATCACAGTTAAACGGAAGTTTCTCATATCACAAAGCATCACAAATCACATATCAGAAATATCTAATAATTTAAGTCATTTGATATATCTTAATCATCTATAAACAAGATAAATTAATTGTATCAATTCTAATTAATTTATTTGCAAAATCCAGCTTACTTAACATTAATTAATTATAGTCATTAATTAATCATTCTTTAATTATAAATCTAAATTAATTATCCATAATTACATACATTAAGTAATCATCATTTAATAAATCACTTTTAGTAATTAACCATTAATTACCCACCTTAATTAATGACACGAAGTAATTATTCTCTAATTACTTTCATTAAGAAATTATCATTAATTAATTACATTAAGTAATTTAACCTTTAATAAATTAATCATCTTTTAATTACCTTAATTAATTAATCATATTAATAAATCAATCCTTTAAATTGATTACACAAACCAATTAACCTTTAATTAATTATCTTAATAATTAAATTAATTAAATATTTCCTTAACTGATTACGTTAATTAATTAAATATCCTTAATACATTAAATAATTAATCCTTTATTTAATTACATCATTTAAATCATCTTTGAAAAACATTTAGGAATTTACATATTATATATTACCTTCAAAACAAACAATTTTAAAACATTTTAAAACTTTGAAAAAAAAACTTGTTTAAACTTATCAATACTTTGTTTTAGAACTTGGTTTTTATTTCCTTTTCGAAAACTTATTCATTTTGATAATATTTCAAAGCTTGATTTATTTATCAACTAAGCATGAATACTTGGTACAGGCCCGAGCCCCAAACCATCATTTACCCGAGCCAACCCCACTTCCTTCCCGAGCCAACCAACCTCAAACACTACCCGATCAAAACTCGAGATCAACCTCGAGCAAAAACACCTTCCCTCCGAAGCAATCAAACATAGCAACAACATTAGACACGAGATAATCCAAATGCACGTGCACATCACCTCACTGACGCTCTGATCATCACCGTGAACCACCGCAAGTCGACGACGACCATCTCGTCACGAACGACCACCTAGAACCAAGAGCCTCCTCGTAAATCAAAATCGAACACACTCAAACCCATCATGTAGAAAAACCGATCACCAATTCCACCCGGCACCATCCAGTTCCGATTATCGGAGTTCACGTCGTCATGCTTGCAGCTACACCCGAGTGCGCTCTCTATTTTCCCCCACATACGATCCAACTAGACATCATCATGACATCGAAATTGAGCGATGAACCTCCTCGACTGAAACAGGCTTTAAACCCTATATCATCGCCGCTCTACCACCACAGTGGCCCAAAAATCGTGCCACCAATTTTCTCTTAACTGCCTTTCCTCCAGCCTCCTTTGACTAAGACCCTGAAGACACAAGCTCTCTCGATCACCAGAAAACGATGAAAAACCCGTTTCTAGTCATCTTTGAATTTCTCCCAAAATACTAGCTTAAAAATCCTGATTTTGTTTTCAAAATTCATAGATTTTGAAATCGAGTAAGGTGATGTAAGCGAAATTTGAAAATGTGATACTCGAATTTGACAAGGGTTAAATCTTTAATGTATATCTTCTTTCCAGCATAATTATCTTCAAATTCTTCCTAAAAATATTTTTCAAATTTATATCCTATTATTTCTAACATATCTTGTTTACATACTTAAGTCTAAAAAGAATTAGAAGAAGAGAAATCAATTTTTGAATTTATTTGTGAAGCTTGTAACCTGGAATAGAGCTATACCCAAACATGCACACCTTATTTACAATGTATATATATATATATATATATATACATGCAGGTATACTTATCTCTATACAACATTTCAGAATCATACTACAAGTGAAATGACCCTCCAATTTCACCTACATTTACCTGGGATTTTTTTTACATTGCTCAATTGAACTTAGTTTAAATTCCTCAGGGTCATTTTTTTTCTTTTCAAACAATTTGCCCGGGATTTAGATTTCTACTAATATAAATATATCGGTTTAATTCATAGAAATATACACATACACATGATGATGTATGTGCTCCTCTTGTTTAAAATCAGAGTATATATTCTTTTTATAAACAAGAGTCAGTTCTGTTTGATTTGAATTTAAAATTGATCTACTCATACTTTAAATTCCCATGTCCTCAGATATTTGCATTATATAAGTAGGTCTTGTTCATATTTATTTCTACTAGATTTTGATCATATAAACCATGATTTTTCTATTATTTATCTTGGCAGATAATTTCAAAATACTTAAGGTTATTATTATTATGCTTCCTTTTTTTTGCATAATTCAAATGTTGGATATTTACCTGTGTGCCAGACAATGATATTTACATTTATCATTTTTAATTCACTGTTTTCTTTGAGTCTCTCCCACTCTTGACTTGTACAATATGACATAACATAAGTAAGTCATTTATGTTACTTGTTTTTAATTTTTTTCTATGATAAATGTACTGGATTTAAAAATGTTTAGAAAGTGAACAACCGTTATTTTCTAAGTGAACCAGATTTTGAATTCAAAATTCTTCCTGAAATGATAATACCAATCAGTTAAAAAAATGCATGTTTGCCATTAGCATTCGAAGGAGATTTTAACATAACTTTTAACAAAAGGATGTAAAATACATTTTGTTCTCAAATGGCAGGCCAACATGCTCAACCAAGACCCCATTTTTTTTTTAAAGCTGGTTGAACCATGTTGCTGTGCTAACCAGACACTTCAATCATGATAATTGAAATGTCATTCAGTTGCCAGGTGCTAAAAGCTTTCTTCAGATGGATTTATTTCTTAAAGCAACTCACAAATTATCTTGAGTTCTTTTTAAACAACTAAATGCTTGAAATACACTTCAAATTTGAAGTCATGTTTTATTTCAAAGCTCACTGATTTTAAATGATTCGAGCCTGGCAACTACATATTATAGATTTTGTATGAAGATTACTTAAATATGAATACATTTCTTTCCCAGATTTTCAAATCCTAATACATAGCTAAAGTCAACAGACAAACACTGATTTAATCAAACAAAAGAAGTCCAGTACATATCAGGAAATTCAAACATAACTCTCTCATGAATACATGCAAATAAAATCATCATAGGCTCTTATTAAAATTAGCTAGCATGTTCATTCACTCCTTCACATTAGCCATAACTTCATTTTTCTACTTAGTTCCAGCATTACCTGAAAGAGCATTAGTGACTGCCTCATTTCAAAAATGAGACATCCCCATATGCCATGGGTAAACAAGGGTCAGATCTATGATCTGGTATGAATAACATCATTATATTCATGATATTAAGCAAAAGAATGAGACATGAGTTCTACCCAGTTGCTTTAGTAACTTATTAAATCAGCTATATTCTATGTTTCCAAGTTAAATAATTGTGCAAGTGTAATAACTTCATAAATCAACTGTTTGCACAAACATAATCATACAAACATTCACATCAATCTGCAGCACTTAGATGCCCTGGAATAACCATGGTTCCCCTTCAATGAATCTAAGAAATGATAATGCCTTTGTTTCCTGATTTAAGGGTTTCCTATACATATATCAATTTATGTTCTAGCCTCATCTGCTATTAAGGAATCAATGGGGCACACTGCAATAAATTAATTCACATTATTGCACAAAGATCTCAAGGCTTAAACAAACCATGTGCCAACTTGCATACTTCAAATATGTCAAGCATTCCAGCAGCCTTCTTGGCTCATCATCCCTAGTTTATCTACTAGAAGTATTTGTTTGATTTTATCATCAGATATTTAGATGAAGATGCCACTGCATACATGAAAACATCCCATGCATCTTGCAATCATAATTTCCAGAAACAAATAAACAATCATTTTCAATGATGTTGTCAAGAGATATCTGGGTCTTAGATCGATACAAGAATATTTACAACTATAAATAGAGATATGGCATGTTAGGTTAATTTTGATCTGCAAGTAACTAGGGTTGAACCAAATTCATAATCTAGCTTAACCATAATTTTAACTTATGGGTTTATCATATATTTTTTTCCTTTTTGATCAGGGGTTTAGCACTTAAGTACACCCCTAATACATTATTCGAAGCCTCAGCACTTATACATAGTATAATGCAGCTCATAATGTTTTCTTCCACTAAAATTTCCATGCCATATATCCACATTAGTTGTGAGTATTCATGCCTTGATTTTAAGGTTTTATGCCTCAACTTTTCTGGTTATACTAAAACAGTAAGTTACACATACAAAGACAAACATCACAATAGATCAAAGATCACTCAAAAACATCCATAATAAAATCATGATAGATCCAAAAACATCCAATGAATATTGACAAACCATATTTAACAAGTCCAGAAATAAGTAAATAACAATATGAGGATTGACTGCCTCATCTCAGGTCTTAATGACATGAATTTGGTGAAGTTACTCACCTAAATATCTCCTTCTAGTTAATCCAGAAAATCCCTGAGTATTATTTTTCCTTCCTCTAAAATGTTTTCTTTCTTTTTCTTATTTTAAGTATCTCGGGTAAACTGATTCTCCTGGCAACAACTACTTATTTATAAGTATTTTTACTAGGGTTTTATCAAACAAAATTCCATTTTTGTCCTGACTAATATCATGCATTTTGTATTTATATTTTAACATTCCCATTCTCAATTACCCCGGCCATATTTCTTTTGTTAAGGCAGCATTTTCTTTTCCTTACATTTTCAGAAAATGGCCAGTCTACCCAAATCATGTTAAAGGTGTGACTTAGCTGCCTTTGCACATTTGTTTATTTCTGGGAATCCCCATTTTCCTATTTTTGCCTATACATAACATACTTGCTTATTTTATGTCTCATACCATTTTAATGTTATTATTATTTTCTTGCTTAGTTCCAATATATTTCTACTCACAGAAAATATATATGTATATAGGTATATAAATATTTATTTTATTTAGTTTCCCCCTGTTTCACTGAAAATACATTTAAGCATATATTTCATTTTTAACTTTTTTTATGCTTAAGTTAATATCCAATGCTTTAAATAAAGAATTTACTCTCTTATTTTTAATTGGATTTTTTTGTCTTTCTTTTTTTTAATTTTCAGTATCTAAATATTATTCTGGTTTCAATATGTATACATTTTATTTCCCCGCAGAAAATCTTTAATTTCAATGTATGTAGAAAACATATTTAATTTGATCAATAATTCATATTTCAAAATCATATTTGAAATGCTTCCTTCCTTTGTTTATTTATTTTACTATCATTATTATTTTTTCCAGAAATTTTAAATCCTTTCCTTGTGCCATTTCCAGTGTGCATGTACACACATACTTTTTCACATCATTTCATCAAGAAATCCTTCAATATTTGATCCAAATATTTGGAAACTGAATTATTTTATTAAAATAATTTTCTTCAAAAAATTTGGGGCATTACATTCACCCCTCCTTTTAGGAATTGTGTCCTCACAATTTTCTAGTACTTGTAACAAGCATTCACTGACTTTAGGAAAATCTATCAAGCATATGCATAAACAAACATATTCAATCATATCAACCATGCATATCAAATTTTCCAGAAATTCAAAAATTTACCTTTTAATTGGTAAAAAGCTTAGGATAATCCATTCTAATCTTATCCTCTAACTCCCATGTGCAGTCATTAGGATCAATACTCCACTGGACCTTCACTAGTTTCAAAGTTTTGCTCCTCAATTTCTTTTCTTCTTTAGCTAAAATCCCCACTGGTTCTTTCTCATAAACCATATTAGGATTTATTTGAATCTGGGTAGGTTTTTCCAGAATTTCTTCTTTATCATGTACCCATCTTCTAAGTTGTGACACATGAAAAACATTATGCATTGCTTTCATTTCCTCTGGTAATTCCAATTTGTATGCTAAAGTACCTATTCTTTCCAAAATTTTATAGGGTCCAACATACCTTGGTGTGAGTTTACTGTGCTTACCAAATCTCAAGACCTTTTTCATAGGTGAAATCTTGATGAAAACAAAGTCTCCCACTTCATATTCTACCTGTTTTCTCTTCCTGTCTGTAAAATTCTTTTGCCTATCTTAAGCTGCTGCCATTCTTTTACTTATTAACCCAATTTTCTTCGTAGTTTCTTTTACATATTCAGGTCCTAGAACAGCCCTTTCCCTGTCTCTACCCAACATACAGGTGACAAACATGGCTTGCCATTTAAGGCTTCAAATGGAGCCATCCCTGTAGTACTTTGATAGCTGTTATTGTATGCAAACTCAGCTAAATGGAGATGGTCTTCCCAGTTACCTCCAAAATCCAGTGCACATGCCCTTAACAAGTCTTCTAGAATTTTGTTCACCACCTCAGTTTGTCCATCTAATTGTGGATGGTAGGCAGTGCTTAAACACAATTCACTTCCCATGGCCTCTTGAAAACTCTTCCAAAATCTTGAGGTGAAAATGGTACCCCTATCACTTACAATGGTTTTGGGAATGCCATGTAGTCTTACCACCTCTTTCATGAATACTTGAGCCAATTTTGGTGCATTCCTATCTGATTTGACTGGAATAAAATGTGCTACTTTGGTTAACCTATCCACTATTACCCATATTCTTGTGTTTCCTCTTCTAGATTTAGGCAGGCCGTCTATGAAATCCATAGATATATCCTCCCATTTCCACTGTGGTATGCTTAAAGGTTGTAACAGTCCTGATGGCCTTTGTGTCTCTGCCTTGACTTGTTGGCAAGTCATACACTTTGCAACATGTTTGGCCACATCTGATTTCATTCCCTTCCACCAAAGATTTCTTTTCAAATTTTGATACATTTTGTACTGCCTGGGTGTATGGAGTATTTACTCCTATGATATTCATTCAATATTTCCTCCTTCCGTTCTACATTTTCTGGAACACATGTCCTTTTTTTCTTTATATAGCCATTTTTATCAATATGATAATTTATTACTTCCTCTCCTTTTGATAAGAGCATTTTCTTCTCCAATAGGTTTAGGTCTTATTCTTGCATTCTACTTATTTTCAAGATTAATTCTGACTGTAAGGTCATTAAACTCAGTCTTCCTTTATTCTTATCTGTTACCATGTGTGTCTCATCACTTGCCTCAATTTCCAAGTGAGTAAGTGCAGATAAATCTTTAAATTCTTCCATCATCAACATGGCTACTTTAGCATGTTGTCTGCTCAAGGCATCTGCAACTTTGTTTGCTTTACCTGGTGTATAAAGTATATCTAGATCATAGGCAGCTAGGAACTCCACCCATCTATGTTGTCTCATGTTCAAATCTTTTTGTGAGAAAAGATATTTTAATGCCTTATGATCAGTGTACAAAATAAATTTTTCACCTAATGAATAATGTCTCCAAAGCTTTAAGGCATACACCACTGCTGCTAGTTCAAGTTCATGGGTTGCATATCTAGTTTCATATGGCTTTAATTGCCTAGATGCATAGGCTATCACTTGGTCTTGTTGCATCAATACAGCCCCTAATCCAGAGCTACTTGCATCAGTATATACAATTAAATTTTCATTCCCTTCTGGCACTTTCAGTACTGGTGCATTAACCAAAGCTTCTTTCATTTTGATAAAAGCTTGCTCACATTTTTCTGTCCATGTAAACACTTGATTCTTTCTAGTTAAATTGGTAAGTGGTGATGATATTTTTGAAAAATCTTTTATAAATCTCCTATAATATCCTGCCATCCCCATAAATGATCTTACTTCGCTCACTGTGCTAAGCCTCTTCCATGCTTGAATAGCTACTGCTTTATTGGGGTTTACTGAAATCTCTTTGGCAGAAATGACATGACCAAGGAAATGTACTTCCTCCTTCCAAAACACACATTTTGAAAATTTTGCCTTTAAATCTTTTTCCTTCAATCTAGACAAAACCAGATGCAAATGTTCTTTGTGCTCTTCTACTGTCTTGGAATAAATTAAAACATCATCAATAAAAATCAGTACAAACTTGTCTAGATAATCTCTGAATATTCTATTCGTTAAATCTACAAAATATGAGGGGGCATTTGTTATCCCAAATGGCATAACTAGGAATTCATACAAACCGTATCTGGTGTTAAATGCAGTGTACTTAACACTTGAGTCTTCAACCTTCATCTGATGGAATCTTGATGCCAAGTCCAATCTAGAAAATATCTTAGCTCCGCTGAGTTGATCAAAGAGATCATCAATCCTAGGCAATGGGTATTTATTTTTGATGGTTACTTTATTTAATTCCCTATAATATATGCACATTCACATAGTACCATCATGTTTCTTTACAAACACTACTGGAGCACCCCATCATGAATTACTTGGCCTTATGAATCCTTTGCCTTCTAATTCTTCCAGCTGATTTTTCAACTCCTTCAATTCACTTGGCCCCATTCTGGTGGGTTTCTTGATTATTGGACTTGCTCCTGGAATGAGACTAATTTGAAACTCCACTGGTCTATGGTGTGGAACACCCTTAACTTCCCCAAACACATCCAAGTATTCATTGACTATGGGAATTTCTTCAATAGACAGTTCACTGAAATTCTTTTCCAAGTCAGTTAAATGATACAATTTCCTTTCTTTGGCCACTTCACACAAAATTGTAATTCTCTGGCCTCTAAGACTGCAATGGTATGGTGGATGAATCTAAATTAATTATGGCTTTAAATTGCCTTAACCAGTCTACCCCCAATATAACACCTATATTTGGGTAGTTTAAAACATATAAATTGGAAATAAAAATATTTCCCCCTATGTTTAACTCCACATCCACACAAATCATGTTTAAAAGACTAGAACTCCTTAGTGGACTTTGTACAAGCAATGGGGTTTCAACTAATGTGCATTTTAATTTTAACATGTTAAGTATTTCATAAGAAATTAAAGAGTCAATTGCTCCAGTATCATAAACTACTGCTATGGGTATGGCACAAATAAGTAGTGTACCTTCTACTTGGCCATGATTTTCAACATCAATTTTCACTATAGATTTGCCTTTGACTTCCAAATTTGCCAATTTCCCTTGCTGTTTATACTCAGGACGGTTCCTCTTCATATGCCCCTCTTTCCCACATAGGTTGCATTTGAAGGCTCCTCCTTTTAACTCTGGGCACCTTGGTTTAATGTGTCCTTCCTTTCCACAATAATGGTAGACCAATTTCTTTTTAGCATCATTAGCCTTGGTGTCATTGACCTTCTTGCTATCTGTCTCCTCTTTCTTTTTATCATAAGGGTGATATCTCCCCTTATTCTTCTTGTTGTTGTTGCTCTTAAAATTTCTATACTTCTCCCTTTCCTTGTCATGTTCCTCAAGTTTCAAAGCAAGTCTATCACTTGATCAAAAGTCATGTCTGCATATGGCGACATGGCTCTGCTAAGTCCTTGGTTCAAACCTTTAATATACCTATCATTTTTGGATGCTTCATCTGCCACTAGCATTGCTCCATACTTGGATAATCCCTGAAACTTTTGAGTGTACTCAGTGACATTCAAATTTCCTTGCTTGAGTCTAATAAATTCTTCAAGTAAAGTGGCCTTAGCTGATGCTGGTACAAATCTTGCCTCCAACATTTCCTTGAATTGATTCTAGGTGATTTCATTTTCAATTCTACCAGCTATGATCACCTCCCACCAGCTTAAAGCTACTCCTTTCAATTGTCTTGAAGCCACTTGCCTCTTCCTTTGATCATCAAGCTGCATGTCATTGAAAATCCTGTCCACTGTCCTCAACCATGCTTGAATTTCCATCACATTCTCAGTCCCTTCAAAACTTTTGCCTCCCAAATTTGTATAAGCCTTCAATAGTTTTGAAAGTTCCTCATGTGGATTCTCAGGCCTATGCTAAATTCCATCCCTTAAAACCCTTATAAACTCTTGCATATCAAGCATTTGTGGCACACTGGGGCCTGCATTGTGATGAGATCCTCTTCCTACCATGGTCTGGTCACTAAGTATTGGGCAGAGGGTATTAGTACACTGTGAGTATTTTCTATAGCTAATATTTTCCTATGTAATTATTTCATCCAAATAAACAAACATAATATATTTCTACAATACTTGGCAATCATTGCAACAATTTGCTCTGATACCAAATGAAATGACCCTCCAATTTCACCTACATTGACCTGGGATTTTTTTTACATTGCTCAACTGAACTTAGTTTAAATTCCTCGGGGTCATTTTTTTTTCTTTTCAAACAATTTTCCCGGGATTTTGATTTCTACTAATATAAATATATCGGTTTAATTCATAGAAATATGCACATGCATATGATGATGTATGTGCTCCTCTTGTTTAAAATCAGAGTATATATTTTTTTTTGTAAACAAGAGCCAGTTCTGTTTGATTTGAATTTAAAATTGATCTACTCATACTTTAAATTCCCATGTCCTCAGATATTTGCATTATATAAGTAGGTCTTGTTCATATTTATTTGTACTAGATTCTGATCATATAAACCATGATTTTTCTATTATTTATCTTGGCATATAATTTCAAAATACTTTAAGGTTATTATTATTATGCTTCCTTTTTTTGCATAGTTCAAATGTTGGATATTTACCTGTGTGCCGATAATGATATTTACATTTATCATTTTCAATTCACCGTTTTCTTTAAGTCTCTCCCACTCTTGACTTGTACAATATGACATAACATAAGTAAGTCATTTATGTTACTTGTTTTTAATTTTTTTCTATGATAAATGTACTGGATTTAAAAATATCTAGAAAGTGAACAAACACTATTTTCTAAGTGAACCAGATTTTGAATTCAAAATTCTTCCTGAAATGATAATACCAATCAGTTAAAAAAAATGCATGTTTGCCATTAGCATTTGAAGGAGATTTTAACATAACTTTTAACAAAAGGATGTAAAATACATTTTGTTCTCAAATGGCAGGCCAACATGCTCAACCAACACCCCATTTTTTTTGAAGCTGGTTGAACCATGTTGTTGTGCTAACGAGACACTTCAATCATGATAATTGAAATGTTATTCAGTTGCCAGGTGCTAAAAGCTTTCTTCAGATGGATTTATTTCTTAAAGCAACTCACAAATGAGCTTGAGTTCTTTTTAAACAATTAAATGCTTGAAATACACTTCAAATTTGAAGTCAGGTTTTATTTCAAAGCTCACTGATTTTAAATGATTCGAGCCTGGCTACTACATATTATAGATTTTGTATGAAGATTACTTAAATATGAATACACTTCTTTACCAGATTTTCAAATCCTAATACATAGCTAAAGTCAACAGACAAACAACTGATTTAATCAAACAAAAGAAGTCCAGTACATATCAGGAAATTCAAACATAACTCTCTCATGAATACATGCAGATAAAATCATTATAGGCACTTGTTAAAATTAGCTAGCATGTTCATTCACTCCTTCACATTGGCCATAACTTCATTTTTCTACATAGTTCCAGCATTACCTGAAAGAGCATTAGTGACTGCCTCATTTCAAAAATGAGACATCCCCATATGCCATGGGTAAACAAGGGTCAGATCTATGATCTGGTATGAATAACATTATTATATTCATGATATTAAGCAAAAGAATGAGACATGAGTTTTACCTATTTGCTTGAGTAACTTATTAAATCAGCTATATTCTATGTTTCCAAGTTAAATAATTATGCAAGTGTAATAACTTCATAAATCAACTGTTTGCACAAACATAATCATACAAACATTCACGTCAATCTGCAGCACTTAGATTCCCTGGAATAACCATGGTTCCCCTTCAACGAATCTAAGAAATGCTAATGCCTTTGTTTCCTGATTTAAGGGTTGCCTATACATATATCAATTTATGTTCTAGCCTCATCTGCTATTAAGGAATCACTTGGGCACACTACAATAAATTAATTCACATTATTGCAAAATGATCTCAGGGCTTAAACAAACCATGTGCCAACTTGCATACTTCTAATATAACAAGCATTCCAGCAGCCTTCTTGGCTCATCATCCCTAGTTTATCTACTAGAAGTATTTGTTTGATTTTATCATCAGATATTTAGATGAAGATGCCGCTGCATACATGAAAACATCCCATGCGTCTTGTAAGCATAATTTCCACAAAACAAATAAATAATCATTTTCAATGATGTTGTCAAGAGATATCTGGGTCTTAGATCAATACAATAATATTTACAACTATAAATAGAGATATGGCATGTTAGGTTAATTTTGATCTGCAAGTACCTAGGGTTGAACCAAATTCATAATCTAGCTTAACCATAATTTGGACTTATGGGTTTATCATATATTTTTTTCCTTTTTGATCAGGGGTTCAGCACTCAAGTACACCCCTAATACACTGTTCTAAGCCTCAGCACTTATACATAGTATAATGTAGCTCATAATGTTTTCTTCCACTACAATTTCCATGCCTAGATCCACATTAGTTGTGAGTATTCATGCCTTGATTTTAAGGTTTTATGCCTCAACTTTTTTGGGTATACTAAGACAGTAAGTTGCACATCCAAAGACAAACATCACAATAGATCAAAGATCACTCAAAAACATCCATAATAAAATCATGATGGATCCAAAAACATCCAATGAATATTGACAAAACCATATTTAACAAGTCCAGAAATAAGTAAATAACAATATGAGGATTGGCTGCCTCATCTCAGGTCTTAATGCCATGAATTTGGTGAAGTTACTCACCTAAATATCTCCTTCTAGTTAATCCAGAAAATCCCTGAGTATTATTTTTCCTTCCTCTAAAATGTTTTCTTTCTTTTTCTTATTTTAAGTATCTCGGGTGAACTGATTCCCCTAGCTAAAACTACTTATTTATAAGTATTTTTACTAGGGTTTTATCAAACAAAATTCCATTTTTGTCCTGACTAATATCATGCATTTTGTATTTATATTTTAACATTCCCATTCTCAATTACCCCGGGCATATTTCTTTTGTTAAGGCAGCATTTTCTTTTCCTTACTTTTTCAGAAAATGGCCAGTCTACCCAAATCATGTTAAAGGTGTGACTTAGCTGCCTTTGCACATTTGTTTATTTCTGGGAATCCCCATTTTCCTATTTTTTTCCTATACATAACATACTTGCTTATTTTATGTCTCATGCCATTTTAATGTTATTATTATTTTCTTGCTTAGTTCCAATATATTTCTACTCACACAAAATATATGTGTGTATAGGTATATAAATATTTATTTTATTTAATTTCCCCTTGTTTCACTGAAAATACATTTAAGCTTATATTTCATTTTTAACTTAGGTTATGCTTAAGTTACAATCCAATGCTTTCAATAAAGAATTTACTCTCTTATTTTTAATAGGATTTTTCTGTCTTTCTTTTTTTTAATTTCAGTATCTATATATTATTCTAGTTTCAATATGTATACATTTTTTCCCCACAGAAAATCTTTAATTTCAATGTATATAGAAAACACATTTAATTTGATCAATAATTCATATTTCAAAATCATATTTGAAATGCTTCCTTCCTTTGTTTATTTATTTTATTATCATTATTATTATTTTCAGAAATATTAAATCCTTTCCTTGTGCCATTTCCAGTGCGCATGTGCACACATACTTTTTCACATCATTTCATCAAGAAATCCTTCAATATTTGATCCAAATATTTGGAAACTGAATTATTTTATTAAAATAATTTTCCTCAAAGTTTTTGGGGCATTACAACAAGTATATATCATAGATAAATCATGATAGATTTAAGAGTTCACTCACCTGCATATGAAACAGAGAACAGGCCTTTATTCTTGATTTGGAACTTGAATTCTGAGATGATTTGAAACTTAATGTTGATTTTAACTGATTTTAATTTATGTTGAGTTGAATTCTTGAGTTTGCCTTTGCTTACTCAAGTTAAAGATTGAATAAATTGAATTTGATCGGTTTTAATTTTTTTTTGGTTTTGAAAAAGAAAGAAATTGAGAAAGAGAGTGTAAAAACTTAGAACTGGAAAAGAATAGCCAGGTCTTTTTTTATAAAACATATTATTTATAATTCAATTAAAAAGAAGAAGACCATTGCCACTTGTAAATGCAAGCTACCATAAGCTTACACATGTTTTATGCATATTATATGAAACTTACAAATGTTTAAACCTTATTATTACCTAACAAATGCTATAAACATATATTTCATATTTACATTGGTTACTTATATGAATTTATATTATGTGTTTTCATATTATATTTTAATACTTTTATATATAAATACAACTTATATATATATATATATTAAAAGAAAGTATCATCCTTTATTAAATCCTATTTTAACTTAAACTATTATATATTTAAATTATATTAAATTCAAAACAATACATCTTAACCACAATATATATATATATATATATATATTATAATTAGAAATATCTTATGTGATTATTTTGATAAATGTAAATGTATCCACATTTTTACAACTTCCAAATATTCTACTTCTCATGGCATACATATATATCTTATATATATATTCTTATCTTGGATTAAATAGTGAAATATATTATTCATCTATCTAGAAATTTAAAAATTCAATAATTATTATAGTTTGAATTTTATATCCAGATATTTTTAATATTCTCAGAATTCTATTTGTTCAACTTACAAATCAGTATTTTTAATAAATTAATCATGTTAATTATCAATTAATAGAGATCCAAAAATTCGGGTTATCACACAACATTTATTTCAAAATATCTTTATAAGATATATATTTAAATCCCTTCCAAAATTTCCAACATTTGAAATGATTTCAAATCCTTATATTCTCAACAGAATATTCCCAAATCTTTCCAATTCTTAGAATATTTCTCCAACTCCATTTTTATGTTCAACACTTAGGAAGTATTCCATTTATCTCTAATTTTCTCAAAATCATTTGCAAATTTATTTGCAAATTCTTTAATTGGTTTAGAACGAATTCTATAAGTTTCGGTTTCGTCAATCAATTTCCTGTAATATTTTTCAAGTCAACACTTGTCTAAAATTCCAAATATCCATTTCTAACTTATTTTGTGAATTCTAATTCATTTTTTGAAGTTCACTTTTGTTTAACTATTTTTGAAATTTTCTTACTTCTTCCCAAATTCCATTTTTTGAGAATTTCTCCTATAAATCTCATCTATTGAATAAACCTCGTTTTCAGATTTTCGTGAATATTTATTATTAAATTTCAATCATTATAAAACTCTCCCTATATATATGTAATAAATAAGTATTTAAAAGAATAATGATTATTTTTAAAATATGTTCGAATAATTATTTTGAAATACCGAACACTTTATATAAACATAAATAATTCATTTTTAGACAATAAATCAAATTTTCAAAGCCAATTATAAAAATTAGAATTTAATTTCAATTAATATTAGATATTTGAAAAATTCACTTTCGAATTATTCCAATACTAACTATCTTAAAATCACATAGTTAAATAAATAGAATTTCTATTTTTAAATCAAAACTTAACCTCTTAATAAAATATATTTTTAAAATCCTAATAACCAATTCAACTTGTAAATCTGTCTCGATTTACCGCACATCGATCCCATTGCAATCTCCTTAACCATTTTCATTTTTCAAAAATATTATCCATCATTTTTTTCCAACCCTATTTCCATGTTCTAATATAAATTCACCTATGAATTTAAATCCCCAATTTAGCAACTACTATCAATTTCCTTTTATTATAAAAATCATTTATAAATTTTGTAAATCCTTTGAGTATCACCCTTTTATAAAACTAATATCACTTATGAATTCCATTTTATAAGTCCACTTCTTTATAAATTCCATTTATTTTTCAAATTTATTTTTAATATCGATTTCAACACCTTTTTATATTTTTCAGGCTATCATTTTATAAACCTATTGTTTAAATATTTAATATGAATTATTTTAAAATCTCTATTAAAAATATTCTGTTGAATTATTAAATACGATCAAAATCAATTATTGCTTATCCAAAACTTTTTTAAATAAATCTGAATTCCGATATAAATATTTTCATATTAAAAATCTCTTTTTATTTCTTAAAAATTCAAAATAATATTTATGGTATTTAAAATACGAAAATTAAGGCCAGCGCTACTATAGCATCCAATGATTCACATCACAACAATAATCTATGATAGATTATTCTAACACATCATATATTATTATATATGAAAAACAATCAATATAATATTGAGGAATTCGGTTGGATCCCTCCAACCTGTTCCCTACATCCACAGATGTTTGATAACATAAAAATACCAATCCCGTTTCGAGGCAAGATATCGCTGTAATATAGGGTCAACCACTATTATGCTGGGCATATATGGTCACATCTGCTCCAATATGCGGGAATATCCAAAAGCTAATATATATACTACTAATATATATATATATATATATATATATATATATTTGATATGGCATTCAATGATTAACAATTAATCCATTCAACCAATCAAAAATTTTAATTACTATAAATTTAGTCCAGAAATTGAGTGAGATTTACTCATCTTGATTTCTAATTTTGTCAAACCAATTCTATTGTGTAGATTTTGCAGCTATGAACCCAATTTGATTTATTTCATTAGTTTTTTAGCCTTGAAAAAGCAAAATTTAAATTATATAAATTAACGATTTTAAATTTTAATCAATATTGAATTTACTAATGATACGTACGCTAGTTAATTACCTCACTTAATCTTAAAATAAATAGTTACAGCCTCAAGCTTCCTCCTATATTGATTAGCAAACTATTTTTTCCCTTCTAAACCCCTCCACTGAGTCTGCATCCCATCTGCCTATCGCACATGAGATGAACCACCTCCAGAACACCCATGCCTCGACCCAAGTCCATGCTCATGCTACCGCAGCCACAACCCTAAATCAAACTGTCGCTTCTTCTTGGCTTGGCCGGACCCCACTACGACACCACCGAAGTTCATGACTATCGCTTCTCCTACTTCAGATCACACGTGCCATCAGCACCTGATCGAACGTGTCCTCTGCTCCCAGCAATTCCTCCTCCACTTGCAACTATGACCTACATTGACCATCCCCATGCGCGACCTCGCCACCAAGCTCCTCAACGCCGCCAACCCATCCATGGCCAAAGCCTCAACCCAAACTCGTGGAAACCCCAAACTACAAGTACCTAATGCTACTGCCACAAATGATTCTTGCGCCTCATGCCTCCTTCAAGAACGAACGCCATGATGCCTATCGTGAATCGCTTCAAGGTGATCGCGATTTCATTGTGTAATTTCCTTTTTTTAGCCGTGGCTCTTTTTTAATTCGAAGAGAAAGGAAGGCTTTTTAATTTGATTTCGTTTTCACTGGAAAAGAAAGGAAGAAAGAACATGATTTTGATTTCGAATAAAAAGAAACGAAAGAAAGAAAATCTTGATTTAGAATGAGAAAAGAATGGGTAGATCGGCTATGATTCGCCCGTGATTTGATTATATATAATTACTTTATTTCAAATATCCGAATCACATAACGTGGAACATCGAACTCCTATTGAGGCGTGTCGCCTTGCGTTCCTAATGTTATAACCCTATTCCAAATTCAATGAAACGAGTCTCGAGGTCTAATTTGGTCGTATGGAGAAGATAGCTTTTTAAATCGACTATTTAAATTAAATTAAATTATTTCCAGGCGTTTCTATCCCGTACGACCAAACGTTAAATCCAAATTCTACGAAATTTGAAATCCGATAATAATACACTATTGCGGGTCCAATGGAACTAGTTTCATCGAGTTCCTAGACTATGCCCTAGATTGCTATTTTAATGCGTCGCTTAAATCAACGATTTCCAAAATTTACGAAATCGCTTAAGTTTCCAGTTTTAAAACTTATTAACAAAATTAAAATTCAATATTTAAACCATTTAAATATTCAAAATTAACCATCGAAAAATCCGGGTCGTTATTCCTCTCCCTTAAAAAAAATTTCGTCCTTGAAATTGCTAGGATAGAACAAATGATCCAAACCCAATAATTATCAAAACTTGCTTAGTTAAAACTTGACATTTACTTTTCTAAACCCTTTAGTTTCATCCCAACATTTAATTTCCACTTCAAAACCCTTTTTTTCAATTTCATTTCAAAATCAACATTTTTAAGTTAACAATTTTTTTCAAAATTTTTCTAACACCTTAAATTTCCGAATTTTTTTGATAGAGTCTCCTTTGTAGGGAGGACCTTTTGCAATATGACAAGAGAAATAAAAAAATATACATCGACCCACACGGTCGAAAAATAAAATATATATCAATATTTATATTTTTGCGGTATTTAATCCGAAAACGTGCCTTATGTTAGCATTTTTAAGCGATCAGCTTACTTTATATGTAGTTTGCGCGACTAATATCTAGCCTAATAGCCTTCTTATACCTGTACTTATTTACTTTAAACACGTGAGTACTAAAACTTTAAAATTTTAATAACATTTCATCCATTTAACTAGTTAAACACAATATTTGCATAAACCAATATGCTAAACATGTATTTATAAGCAATTATAAGATTCTATCATTCGGTCATTCATTTCAATCGATTTTATATACCATTTCATTCAATTCGAATGATTTACAACTCAATTTTCTTGCATTCAATCCATATTTAAACCCAATAAATTTATATCCATTCCAAATTGATCTAAAATCAATTTATTTACTACCTATTAATTCATAGAATTTTATTTATTTTCGTTTGCGTCGAACGACAATATTTCCATGCAAATTTGGCGGTATTCATAACCATTTCTGTTTATATTTATTTTAAATTGATTCTAAATCAATTTATATTTAATCCTTTTCATTTTCAAATTGATTCTCAGTCAATTCATTTGCATTCCATCCATATCTACTTTCATCATATACATATATGTTTCATTTAAATTGTTTCCTATTCAATAAATTTCCATTCCATTTGCTAATTAATTTAATTAGTTTATTCACTTAATCCACTTCAAATTTTAATTCCATACTCGAATCCATTCTTAATTTCATTTATATAATATCCAAGGTCATATTCAATTTATTTTTACTTACATTGAATTGATTTATAACTTAAATCATCACTATTTCAAACCATTTCCATTTCATTCGATACTATTTCCAATTATATTTAATTCGCTTACAATTTAAGTCGAATTTGTACTTATAACTCAAGTTCAACATTCAACTTCAATTTTAATCCATAATCCAATTTACGTAACCAAGTTAAGTTTCATTCTCATATTCAATTCACTAATTAATTCATCTAATTAGTTCATTTCCAATTTATAACTCAATATCTAATTTTTATCTCAAAAATCACTTGTTTTAAGTTACTTGATTTCAAATTTATTTTATAATTCAAATTTGGATTTTTATTTCGTTACCATAATATCAAACTATTTTTATTCTGGGTTTTCTATTTCACTTTTCAATGTTATAAGTTCGCAACTTATTTTTCACATTTCCATCACTTTTATACTCGAGTATATTCGTATTTTATTATTGACTCAAGACTATGCAACACTTTATAGATTATATATATATATATTCATTTATTTATTCCATTAACTCTAATTTTTGTAAGCTATACAAACTTATTTATTCACGATTCTAGAATTTTCTTTTCCATTTAAATTTTTATTCCATTCACTAACCTTAACTCATAGTTATATAATTGCTCTACAAGCCAAGTTATATATACAATTCCACTCAATATCATTTCTAATTCCAATTAAATTTTTATTTAACTGTTAAATTCTCATTCCAAACTTCAATGCTCAACACTTTCCTTTCTTATATTTATTTGTTCCATTCACTTATTCATTTTTAATTTAATTCATTTAATTAGTTCACTTCACCACTTTTTCCATTTTACTTTGCTTGACATAACTCACCATTTCATTAATTTATCCCATTAAATTCATTCAAATCAACATCAATTAAACTTCTAAAATTTTATTTATTCAAGTTAACTTAAGTTGAATTCCTTTTGATTTTATATCTCAATACCAATCGATACCATCTTCGATAAAATTTTATTTCACTCAGTTCAAGTAAAATTTTATTCATTTTAATTTACTCAAGTTAAGATTTATTTCAAAAATTAAATTTCATATTTTTCTTTAAAATCATTCACCGTTTATAAGTTCATGACTTATTTTTTGATATTTCTAAAACATTTAATGAGGATTTCGAAATTCAAATACCCAGTATCTATTTCAAATCACTTTGAAATCAAATACACACACACCCACACACACGCTCACACTTTCTTTCGTTTAACAAACCACTTCCTTGGATTTTCAAAATCAACCTGATTTTTTTTCAAAACACTTCCTTTCAAAATTTCCAAAACAACACTTGTTTTTCCCCAAAATCTCCATATCAAACCACCATAATAGCAATCCGTCACTTAGAAACTCGAAAATGAATATTGATGATGCGGCCGTCATCATCAGAATTATTTTTTAGTGACTGAAGTGAGTGCAGTTCTTCATCACTTCCAATTTCCATTTTTAAATCCAGTTTAAGGCATTTTCTTATCCAAAAATAACATCACCATTATTTATTTCAAAATGCCTTGGAAAACCTTTCCAAAAAATATCCAGGATTTAATTTTCCCAAATCTGGTTTGAATCCATTTTTAGTTTTTAACTCATTCATATAATTCATTCTTATACAATCTAATTTGGTTTTAATAAACCCTTTCCAATTTTATAATCTTGTTTTGATTATATAATAACAACAAAACACATCACTGTAATAATTTTCAAAAAAATATTCTTTTATATCAAATATAGTTTACGTAAAATTACTTCATTTACCTGATTCGAAACAATATTGCGTCGGATTACCGTGTTTAAGTGTTTAGAAACAACTATCGATTTAGTGGCATCCTACAACTCGACCAAAATTTATATGCCACTCAACACTTGAATTAACTAAATATAAAACAATTTCTATTCACTAACAAATATGCACCGATATCTATTAGTACACTCAAACTCATTCTAGGGTTCTACTGACCCTATCTCTAATGAATAATACCAATCAAAGCCAAGGTTCTCGCTTAACCTTCAGCTCCGATATCACATGTAACGAACGGGATTTTCGATCCTCGAAAATCGACATCAATACGTCCACTGTATATAATGCAGAGCAATCGAATGTCAAAAACACCAGTTCATTAAGGGTGAAGAAGAAAAGGTTGAAGAAGAAAAAGAAACAACAACATAGAATTTCACAATCGCATCAGAACAAAATAAAATATATAATATCATATTTTAAATACAAGAACTATACCATTAATATACATACCATTATCAAAGTATAATATACAACAATCTATCTGGACAGTTTAATAACCTGTCCTCACACAGTGAAATACAAATCAAGCACGGAAATACATCTTCGTTATCCAGCTCATCTCCTGAGCTCCATAGCATCCTATCCAGAATCTATAAAACTTGGTCCGACCCATGCATTGCAATAAAATAACACTCAAGTTAGTCTTGAAAACTAGCGTGACAAAACACACTCATTTTGAATTATTAATTTCTATCAAAATCCTTTGAAAACAAAGGTATCTCGTAAGACCATGTCACATAAACACGATGAGTGTTTACTTTATGATAACCAAAACAATTTTTATCAAAATCATCTGATATTGTAATAGTGTATATAGAAAGTAAATAGAAAATAGCTGAAATTCTTACATCTCACGTTTCGATGTAGTTGGCTCAATCAAAACCGTACGGCACTTATTCGAGAATGAATTTCATACAATGACTAGGCACTGGGGTACTATTATCACAGTACACTTCTAAAAAATGTACCAAGGACCTCGTCGGGATCCCTTAAGACTGGCCATATCCCTAAACTGGATAGAACCGAATATATTACCACCTAAGGTATTCCCACCCTTATCGAGAGCTCTTTTTCATGCACCACCGTATCCATAATTTATAATATATCCGAGAGTAACTAGAAAGGTGATAACATACCCTAATTAGGTGCGATCCACTTAGCCTTGCTGCATCTCCCTTGATTTTCAGTCATTCTGGTTGCTGAGACTTGAGGCTACGATTACCTTTCAAGAACAATTTCACTTAGAATGCTCATCGTCCTCCAATGACAATATTCTGATAGCATTCGTCCATGCAAGTTGTCCTGGATCTGAAAAAACCGAATCACCGTCTTCACTATCTTCACTATATCCATTTGTAATGCTCAAATCGGATCGAAGTGGTTTTCAGATAATTAAATCTGATCCCGATCTCTTCGAAACGATCAATGAATTTGGCCAAAATTGATAATCGGTTATTTAACTGTCAATAAATATCCATAAGAAAATATAATGCCTTATTATAATGTTTCCAAAATTTATTTCAAAATATCTTTATAAGATATGTTCAAAATCCCTTCCCAAATTTCCAACATTTGAAACGATTTCAAATACTAATATTCTTAACGGAATATTCCCAAATCTTTCCAATACTTGGAACATTTCTCCAACTCCATTTTTATGTTCAACACTTAGGAAGTGTTCCATTTATTTCCTATTTTCTCAAAATCATTTACAAATTTATTTTAAATTCTTCAACTCGTTTAGAACGAATTCTATAAGTTTTAGTTTCCTTAATTACTTTCCTTTAATATTTTCCAAGTCAACACTTGTCTAAAATTCCACATATCCATTTCTTACTTCTTTATGAATTCTAATTCATTTTTCGAAGTTCACTTTATTTAACTATTTCGTAAATTGTCTTACTTCTTCCCAAATTCCATTTTTTAGAATTTCTCCTATAAATCCCATCTACTGAATAAACCCTATTTCCAGATTTTTGTGAAAAATTATTATTAAATTTCAATCATTACAAACTTTATATATGTATGTATGTATGTATGTATGTATGTAAATGAATAAGTATTTAAAAGAATAATAATTTATTTTTATAACATGTTCAAGTAATTATTTAAAAATATCGAACACTTTATATAAACATCAATAATCCATTTTTAGACAACAAATCAATTTTTCAAAGCGGACTATAAAAATTAGAATTTAATTTCAATTAATATTAGATATTTGAAAAATTCACTTCCGAAGTATTTCCATACTAACTAGCTTAAAATTACATAGTTAAATAAATAGAATTTCCCTTTATAAATCAAAACTTAACCTCTTAATAAAATATATTTTTAAGATCCCAATAACCAGTTCAATTTATAAATATCTCTCGACTTACAACAAATATATCCCATTCTGATCTCCTTTACCATTTTCGTTTTTCAAAAATAGTATCCACTATTTTATTGCAAACCCTATTTCCATATTCCAATTTAAATTCACCCTATGAATTTTAAATTCCCAATTTAGCAACTGCCATCATTTTCCCTTATTTATATTCATCGTTTATAAATTTTGTAACTCCTTTGAGTTTTGCCCTTTTATAAAACTAATCTTACTTATAAAATATTATTTTATAAGTCTACTTCTTTATAAATTCCATTTATTTTTCAGATCTCTTTTTATCGATTTCTACGTCTTTTCATATTTTTCAGTCTATCATTTTAAAATCCATTGTTTAAAATCATCTATAAGAATTACTTCATAAAAAATATTCTTTGTAAAATTGTTAAGAACGATCAAAATCAGTTATTGCTTATCAAAAACATTTTTCTTTTAAATAAATCTGAATTCCGATATAAATATTTTCATATTAAAAATCTCCTTTAATTTCTTAAAAATTCAAAATAATATTTATGGTATTTTAAATACCAAAATTAAAGCTAGCGCTACCATGACATCAAATGATTCACATCACAATAATAATATATGACAGATTATTCTAACACATCATATATTATTATATATGAAAACATATAATTTTGAGAAATCCAGTCAGATCCCTCCAACCTGTTCCCTGCATCCGTAAATGTAAGATAACATAAAAATACCAATCCCGCTTCGAGCCGAGATATCGCGGTAATATAGGTCATCTATTGTTATATAGAGCGCATAGGGTCTCATCCGCTCCAATAGGCGGGAATAACCAAATACCAATATATATACTACTAATATATATATATATATATATATATATATATATATATATATAACATGGCATTCCACGATAAACAATTAATCCATTCATCCAATCAACAAATCAATAATTTTAGTTACTATAAATTTAATCCAGTTAACCAAATTGGGTGAGATTTACTCATCTTGATATCGATTTTCGCCAAACCAATTCTATCGCGTAGATTTTGCAGCTACAAACCCAATTATTCAATTAGATTTTTAGCCTTCTAAGAGAAAATTTTGAATTATATAAATTAACGATTTTAGATTTTAATCAGTATTAAATCTACTAATGATAATTAAGCTAGTTAATTACCTCACTTAACCTTAAAAGAAACAATTACAGCCTCAAGCTTCGTTCTATATCGATCAAGAAGCTGCCTTTTCCCTTCCAAACCCCTCCACTGAATCCACATCCCATCTGCCTATCGCGCATGCGACGAACCACCACGAGAACACCTATGCCTCTGCCCACGTCCATCCTCATGCTTCCGCGCTACCACAGCCATAACCCCAAATCAAACTGCCGCTTCTTCTTGGCTAGGTCGGACCCTACTATGACCCATTGGAGTTGGGACTATCACTTCCCCTACTCCAGATCTCACACGCCATCAGCTCCTGACCGAACGTGACCTTTAATCCTACCAATTCCTCCTTTACTCATGACTATGACCTGCGTTGACCATCCCCATGCGCGACCTTGCCATCAAACTCCTCAATGCCACCGACCCATCCATGGCCAGAGCCTCACCCCAAACTCATGGAAACCCTAAACTGCAAGTCCCAAACGCTAATTCCACAAATGATCCTTGCACCTCACACCTCCTTCAAGAAAGAATGCCATAATCTCCCATCGTTAATCGCCTCACATCGATCACGATTTCATCGCGTAATTTACTTTCTTTTTTTAACCGTCGCCCTTTTGAATCAAAGAGAAAGGAAGGATTTTTAATTTGATTTCATTTTCACTGGAGAAGAAAGGAAGAAGGGATGTAATTTCGATTTCGAACTGAAAGAAATGAAAGAAAGAAAATCTCAATTTAAAATGAGAAGAGAATGGGTAGGTTGGCTACGATTTGCCTATGATTTGATCATATATAATTTATTTTATTTCAAATATCCCAAATCACATGCCATGAAATCTTGACTTCTTACTGAGGCATGTCGCTTGGCATTTCTAATGTTATAACCATGTTTCAAACTTAATGGAATGGGTCTCAAGGTTAATTTGGTCGTATGGAGAAGTTAGTTTTTAAATCAACTATTTAAATTAAATTCAATTGAATTGTTGTAGGCGTTTCTATCCCATATGACCAAATAGTAAATCCAAACTCTACGAAATTAAGAATTTGATAATAATACACTATTATGGATCCAGTGAAAATGGTTTCATTGAATTCCGTGACTGTATCCCGTATTGTTGTTTTAAGGCGTCGCTTAAACTGACGGTTTCCAAAATTTACGAAATAACTTGAATTTCCAGTTTTAAAAACTTACTAATTAAATTATAATTCCATTTTCAATATCTAAACCATTTAAATATTCAAAATTAACCGTCCAAAAATTCGAATCGTTACAATTGAAAATTTGACCATTACCAAATTCCATAAATCCGAAATGATATAATTTGGACGCGGAGAATTAGTCTAAATAATAGTTACAATCGGATATGTTTAAAAGGTAAAAATATTAGATTTTATCGAAATTTTCAAAATTTCACATCATCTACTAAGTTATGTGTGAACATTAATATTTGAATAGTCCAATATTAATTCCTGATAAAATTTACCCTAGAAGTGTCATACAATCGTATCGTTGAATACTCCTTCGATAACATGATTTATTTAATTTGTATTTGTTATAAATTAATTAATATTTATGAAATATTAGTTATAAAATTTTATTCAGATTTGATGAAAAAAACTAATAAATGTATTTATAATAGTTATAAATATATTAATCGATATACGATATCCATACGCATTTAAATTGGATATAAATGCAATATAATTTGTTTGGGCTTTGAATTGGTTTGAAGCCTATAGAAGGGCAAGTATATTGTAAGCATGAGAGACCAAGTTGGGTGCAGACATATAAGAAAAGAGTGGCTAGATTGGATTAGAGGAAAGAATGGAAAGAGAGAAACGTGGATCCTGATCCTAACTTATCTCTCTAGTCTCTTCTTTATAAATGCATCATAACTCTCATTATTTGTCCAAATTTTTAAAGCCTCTGCTATCTTTACCTATGACCAAAGTTCATCCTCCCCTCTACTCCATTTCCAAGCTTTAATAAAATTAAAATAAACACTACTCAATCGTCAGTGGTCAGCAACTCGAGAGATAGCACCTTCAGAATCGGAGTTTGATTCAAGATTATATTTCAATGCTTCAAGGTATGGTCCTTTAGCATTGGTGAAAGGTAATTACATGATCTATGATTATATACTAATAAATTTTTTGGAAAAGCAATTATGTACTATTAATTTATTATTTATATATCATATATTATTTCATTAGTTAGATGACGATTCTGGTATATCGGTATATCGTCACATTCTAAATGATTGTATATTTATATACTAATATATTTTCAAAAATATATATAAATAACATATACATGCCTGGATACTCACAATTAAGAAGAAAAATTGATTTCTTAATTTAGACTAATTTAATTTACATTATTTAAATTACATAAGCTTCTCAATTTAAATATTAAATCTTACAATGTACAAAATATGTTTTTAAAATTTATATAAGTAATAGTATACTTAAATGATTTTTAGCATAAATAAAATAATTTATACGTATATATATTTATTATTTAAATATTATGTAAATTATTTAAATCTAGAAATAAATAAAATCAAGATATATATATAATATTTTAAATTTTATAAAATTAAATTTACACCTAATAACACTTTTGGAAAAAATATTTTATATAAAATCAATTTTAAATTATAATATATATATATATAAATGTATACAATATGTAAATATTAGAATATCTTTGAAATTTTAATGATATATTTAGATTTGAAATTATCTTTCAAAATTATTTTTTATCAATTTACCTATAGAAAATTATATATATATATATATATATATATATAAGATTGAATTAAAGAATTTTCAGTGAGCATTATATTGGGTATATATGCTTATTTTATATATTATATACATATATATATTTATTTAGGTATATATAATTAAATTATTTATAATATATATGTATATATCATATACACATTCATTTTAATGAAAAATTGATTTTGACTTCGAATTTTCAGTAAAATAAATAAATAATTTTTTAATATAATTTTAAATGATTTTAAATATACATATACATATTTACATATATTATAAATTTCATACATTTATATATATATTCAAAATAATATATATATGTATGTATGTATGTATATGTATATGTATGTATGTATATTTGTAATATCTTGTATATATAAATTAAAGCATATAAGCATACATTTGGATGATATATTTATAGCATCACTTATACAAGGCATCTTAAACCTTGCACAGATCGTTATGTGACACACACAGCCATATATGTATCATATATACATAGATGTATATACATATATGTATTGATATATATGTATATACATATATGTATACATATATGTATATGTATATATGATAATGTGTGTGCTTATTATAATATTAATTAAATACATAATATAAAACCATATTATAAATATAAATAAAATAAAGATTTATTTAAAAGAAATTTAGAATTTTTTTGAATAAATTAAACTTCAAAAGCCAAATAAAGATCTAAAATGGCATAAAATTTTGAAATTCATCAATTTCTTTCAATGTGTGCTGGCCCAATTTCAACACGCAATGGATGGCATAGTGTAGGTGAAGGACCTTCTATTAAGATATGTTACATGGGAAAGCTAATTACATAAGTTACTGGGCCTTTTCCGATTGTAGAGAGTAAGGATGTCAACACATTTGAGTGGGCATCTTGAAAAGTTGGAGGATGTTCACATGCATTCTATGTATCCCATTTGCGAGCGTATATTTATGATTTAGCTGTTATGATAGAGTCTCATCAGTTAGTAAGGTGAAGTTAGAATTAGGATGTAGAGTACTCCGTAGGCACAATCACA
The DNA here is from genome assembly GCA_030765085.1 of Allium cepa. NCBI lineage: Eukaryota > Viridiplantae > Streptophyta > Magnoliopsida > Asparagales > Amaryllidaceae > Allium > Allium cepa. The sequence continues at coordinate 565,008,979 of CM060939.1, forward strand.
TCTTAAGGCTTGATGTGTTACGACATAAGAAAGAGGAAATGAAGTTGATCCAAATATGCCAAAGAAAAGATTTGGATTGGTGTATATGGGAACTCGAGGAGGGAATTTGAGTTTCCTATCATGAGCTCTCCTCCAATAAGTTTCTCTTTTAGTCAGTTTGTAAGTTATTTTGCTTGTTAAGTTGTTGTTCGTTTGTATGGATGCTTTACTTAGCTAGTTGACATAAGCATAAATATATGGATGCGAGGATTGGTTATATGCACATTTGTATGATGTGTTTTGATTGCTATGGTTGCTTTACTTGAGTCATACCAGTATAGTTTATACCGTATTGGCATGTATGTACATACATTCCAACCTAAGATAGATAGTTATAACTAGTTGTTCTGCTTTATGCTAAATAATTTTATATATGTTATTTATTATTTCTTTATATATTTGTTTACTGATTGTGTTTATGGGTGTGGTTGTTTACTTGCACTTTAATATAAATGTTACATATGGATGTGTGGTTGTGCATGCATGCGCGCGCGCACATATACACACATACGCATGCATATATTAGGATGTTTGCATACACTACATGCACATTCATATATGAGGATTATTTAGTTGCATTTGCACTCATCACATGTCTATTATCCTATTTTATCTGTCATATGTATGCATATTCTTCATTGTATTTTTATTTGTGTTATACAATGAATGCTAGATGGATGAACAATGTATATTTTGTATGTTTATACGACATATGGAGTTTCATTTTCCGTCTTTTGAAATTTTAAGGAGGAAATTCTTTTGAGTAGGAAGAACGTAACTGTAAATTTATGTAATTAAATAATTAAACTAAAAAGAGTAAATCATTATTTTACATAAATGTCAAAATTGTAAATTTATAAATGATCTGGATTTAGGCCTCAAGGCCTATTTTATTGTATCTGGAATGTCGTTTATAGTCAAAAAACATAGGTAACTTACTGATTTTTGTTTAAACGGGCAATAAATTAGAAGAACTTAAACCCAATGGCATTTCCGTTATATATTAAATTCAAGATTTTAAGCTAAACATAGGTTATTTCTAGCATATTAATAGAAATGTAAGCTCTATTTCTAATCCTACTTTAGCTTAAACATCTTAACACTAATCTCCATCTTCTTCTTCATCTAATCCAAACAAAAGAAATTCCAAATCTTTCAAATCAAATCCAAATTAAACGCATTAATACATAAAACTAATCATCGTGAAGAAAGCTATGCAAATATATCAAAGCTATCGAGAAATTTGCTTTTTTCAAGACGAGAAGTTTCTAAACAGTGAAGAAAGAGGAGGATCCACGTCGTATCGAAGTAGATGCATGGCTAATCGATGAGTGTGATTTATTATATATAGGTATATCAAAATGGTATAGTGATTCATCCATTCTGGTCGTGAATCACATTGTAAATGACGTAATTAAAAATTAAAAATTGATTTTTCTAAAACATGATTAGGTTGTTGTATGGCATGACTAGATGATTAAAAAGAAATTCTTTAGGATTGCAACTAATCAACATTAACCGTTCTCTAATAACAAAATATGAAATACAAAAGTATTCCAAATTAGGTATATAATAGAACAAAATTATACTTCTCGACGATACAAATCCACTATTTATATTCGTTTATCGATTGGGTGTATAGATTGATTAGAAAACGCATTGGAAGTTCGATGAACGTGGACTATTTGTTTCGATCCAACTGTTAAACATCGACGATATGATGATCAAGTTACATGGTAGCGTACAGAAGGATGAGTGGTTCTCACATCGATCGCTAATCATTTGAGGTGGATATGAGGTGATATAAAAATGATGTAGAATGCTAGTGTCAATAAATCGCCAAAGGTGATTGGAGGCGAGGTAGTAGGGTGGTCTGTAATTGGATTTTCATGGTGGAGAAAATGGTAATATTGGATGGTCTCCGAGTTGATTGTAGCGGTGGAGGCAAAGCTAACACTATGTCGGCTGATGAGCTTTTTGCGATGTTGAGGAAATTGTTTCCACTAACTATTATAACTTACACATACAGATTCTGTTTCATGCGTGGTTCATGGCATCAATATCGCGGCGAAACGAGGAACGTTTTTTGTATTGTTTGTTATATTCTAAGATAATTCAAAAAGTGTCTTATTGTGTTAAGTTCATTATATGATTTTGCGCTTATAGGTTAGGGCATTATCCAATAGCTTGGTAAATGATGGGGCGATGACAATTTTTAAGCTTGATCCCAATAATTTAAAGGCCGTTACGCGAATGACTAGTATGGACTTGCGCTTTGTTGGGGCTTGATCTAGTAACTTCGTAAACGGTGGGGTGATGATGAATTTCAGATTTGATCCCAAATTTTCGTAGATCATTAGGTGAATGACTAACACATATCTGACCTCAATAGCCACGTATATTTTCGGCATATAAGCTATCATTTTGGGTTCGATCAAGTGCATATGTTCTCAGAATATGTAACGACCAAGAATTTCTGTCAATTAAAATTCGTATATTTAATTGATTTTAAATATTAACAAGTAAAATTTGTAAGTCGAATAAATTTTATTTCGAATATCTGGATTTAATTACATAATTAAATCGATAATTTAATATTTGAAATTCCAAAAATAATTGGAAATTGGGTTTAATATGATTGAAATTGATTTTTAAATTTTATTTAGTCATATTGGAGTTAGAACAATGTTTGTGAACTTTTAAAATTGAATTAAAAGTTAATTCGTGAAAATTGAATATTTAATTGACGAGTTAAAATAGCCATTTTTCAAACAGTTTCGGATTTCGATGAAATTAGTTTCATCGGATCCGTAATATTATACTTTTGGAAGGTTTCAAATTTCATGTCAATCGGATTTACCGTTTGTCCGGGAAAGACGAAACGCATAGAAATTCGCTTAATCGATTTAATTTAAATTTGATCGTTTATTTCCGTAACTCGCACATATGATCGAATTACCCTCTAAAACATGTTACATTGTGTCCGGAACGCGGGGTAAACCATAGGAATGCCAGCCGGCACACTTCGTTTGGAGTTCGGAAAAATTTTGGGTGAATAGTGTCGCGTAATTTTCTATATAAGGACCTCATATCTTTGTTTTTGCTCAAAACCGTAACCCTAGTTACAGCCACCGCCTCCTTCATTTTAATGGCCAAAATTGGCTAATCTTCTTCCTTTGATTTCTTCAAATCCACACTTTAATTCGAGAAACTCCCAACTACAAACTTGCAGACAATGACGAGATCGGCATATCTAACGGTCATGGTCGAAAAAGAAGAGACGGATCAACGGCAATTTGCATTCAAAGGCCGCGCGTTCATGGGTCAAAAGCACGGCATAGGGGAGGCCGAGTTCAACGTTGTTCATGGTGGAGATAGAGTCGAGCACGAGCTTTCTGGTGGTGGTCGTTGATCGTTGCATAGTCGTCGTATGGAGGCTCGATAAATGGATGATGTTGGCGGCGATGGGTAGGTTGGAGCATGATTTTCACGTAGAGGAAGAAGAACATACGCGTACGGCCACGATTTGTTGAACAGGAAATGCACGGCCAGGATGATTAAAGTAAAATAGAAAAGAAAAAATTGTAAATTTAATTATATTTTAAATCGTTCAAACTTTGTAATGCTATATCTTGGTCATACGAGGTCGGATTTTGACGAAACGAATTGCGTTGGCTTCGCTTTGACGAGCACTATGCTATGGAACTGGATTGGAGTCGTTTGGATCTAGTTTGAATTTCGGGTAAAATTAAACGTGTGTTTAATTTTATTCGTAATAAAACACTGAAACTGTATTGAAACCTAGGTGAGAACTTCTCACTCAATCATATGTTTCGATTTAAATTTTAAATAGTTAGATTTAAAATTGCTTGACTATATGTTGGAATGATGATTTCTATCTATTGATTGTTAAAATAGACATTATACGCCGTATATTAAGCGGAGGTTATTTATTAAAAACATATACCGCGAATATTTCACCGTAAAGTGAAATTGGTAATATTTATATACTTGGAGTTGATTTCCCGCATTATATAGCGGATGAGACCCTATTGCGCCGCATAATAGCGGATAATATTTTTATGAACCCATATACCGCGATATTCCGTATTGGAACGGAATTGGTATTGTGCTAACATCTGTGGATGCAGGAAAACAGGTTGGAGGGATCCACATGGATTTCTCACCAGTATTTATTTGATTATAGATATTGTGATATTTGTTAATTATCATATTGATATATGATGTTTTGATGTCGTGATTGATTATTTGGTGCTGTTGCATCATTGGCCCTATTTTGAAGTTTTAAAAATGTTAAAGTAACGATTTTTAATTTAAAAGGGTTTTAAAGTGATTTTTGAAAATATACGTTTTATTAAATTTTGGAATTGATTTATTTTCAATAAATAAACATTATAATTTATAATGTTATAAAAATTATGATTTTTGTAAAATATAACCGAAATGTGATTTTTGAAATAAATAGTTGATAAATTTATAAGATGGTTTAAATTGGGTTTTTTTGAATTATTATAAACGATTTATATAAAAGATTTATAAAATTGATATTTATAAGTTAAAATACTGGAATTATAAAACGAATTTTTATAAGTGTTAAAAATGAAGTTTGTACATGGATTTATAAGTAAGAATTTTAGATTTATAAATTGATGATGGTATAAAAGAATGAATTTGTGAATAAATGGATTACAAGTAATTTACTTATAAATTGGATCTCGACATGTAAATGAAATATGAATAGAATTGGTAAATAAAGGAGATTTATAAATTGAAGTTGTTATAAAATATAAATGGAATTTATAAACATTGTTTTATGAATCCGAAATCAATTGAATTTGATAAATTAAACTTAGATGTTTATTAAAGGAGATATATTCATGATTTTGGACAGCGAATTATCCTTTAAGTTAAATGTTGTAATAATAAGAGTTTGGTTAGAAAGTATACTCACGATTTTGGACAGTGACTATATTATTAAATAAAAAGAAATGTTTTTGGGAAATGGTATTTTAAATAGAATTAAAACGATTTAAAGATGTTTTAAAATGCGTTAAGTATCGAATACATGGATTTCAACATTTATTGTTGAAATAGATGTTTTCAAGAAATAAGAAAATGGTGGACTATAACACTACTGTTATAGTAAATGATTTCTGAAAGGAAATGTTTTATATAGTATTAGGATTTATATATCTATCTAAAATTTCGAATCCCAATGCTAGTGATTTTAGGTCGTCGTAACGATGTTTTACGCAGCATTCATTTTGACTCAAATAAATATGTTTAAGAGAATGTTTTCTTTAAAGAATAAAATATATACTTAATTTCGATTTAAGTATATCGAATATTTTCCAAGTGTTGAAAATAAATGGATTTGTGAATTACTTATTATTAAATAAGTAGGGAAATGTTTTTCCAATATGAAGTGAATGTTTTGAGATTTTATCTTTTAAAGATAAATTGAAAATGAATATTAGAAATCGATTTGGAAATCGTATATTCATAGATATTTTGGAATTGTAAATTCACTATGGAATTTATAAAAGAAAGGAAAATTTGTTTAAAAATAAACGTTGATTTATTTTTGAAGTGTGGAAATAAATTTGCGGATTTGGTACAAATAAATTTATGGATTTGGTACGTAAATTTCAAGTAAATCGGTAAGGATTTATTTAATTGGTTTAAATGAACTATTTTGAAATGAAAATGTATAAAGATTTGTGAATATATCTCGTGTAGGGAAACGATTTGAAATTTGTTTTCAAAAGTTGTAAAGGTGAAAAGTGATTTGAAATTTATTTTCAAATGTTGAAGTGTGGAAAATATATATCTTGTAAAGTTATTTTTGAAAAATAAATAATTTTGGAAATTATTTGGAATCTGGTGATGTTGTGCATATCTATTGATAGTTAAATAACCGACTATCAATATTTACCTTTAAATGGGTATTTGTTGTGATTTGCTTGAATTTGAATGCCACACTTATTTTTAAAATAAACGCTCACTATTCGGGTTAACTGAAGAACTTTGGGTCGTATAACCCATTCTGAATATGTGAAACGTCGTTATGGATTGCATTTGAAGACCGGATATTTTTGAAAACGGAAGGATTACCGTTGAATGACTCTACATCGGCTGATCTCCGATATAGAGGTTTTATCACCCTTAGTGACGGGAAGTTCGGACGTGATTAGTGAATATCCGGATTGCAAGGGCTTCTTTGGAAGTGCCTTCGGTTCTGTTCGATCCCGGAACAGAGTTGTATGGATGTGTGTCTGACGTTGCAATTTGAGATGTAAAGCTGGTTTCTATCAAATATGTTCCCGTTGGTGGTGGAGAATTTATTCTCTTACCTTAACACCCTTAGAGGTTATGTAGTTGATGGTTACTAGTGATACATTTCCAAATTGGTAATGTGACATACGAAGTGCTGTTGAGCATTTGTTGAACAAAGCAAGCTTTTGTATAAAGCGTAGCTTTGTGGACGAGACTTCGTCGGACCACACACCCCGAAAATGGTCAAAACAGGAAGGATGCAGCAAGGTTATTAGGGGGTAGCGCCCCTTTAGTGTATGTCATTCCTTCTGGGAAGAGGTGGTATCATGGTATGGAGCCTAGATACTTAACATATGTTGTTGCTGCAAATTTATTACTTTGTGGTTGTTGGAATCGATGATCCTTGGATGAAGGTCGGTTACAACCGGGGGATGACATATTTGTGTCAGTAGTTACCCAGTTATGTTGGCAGAGATCTAACCGTAATGTTAAGTTAGTTCTCGGGTCGTCTTTCCAGAGGCGTACCCATGTGGCAATGGGAAGTTCCTTGGCCTGACCATTTGTTGGAAATCCAAAGAAACAATACGATCCTTGTACGGTTTTAATTGTATAACCTGCCATGGAATGTGGCGGTTACCTGCTATTGAACATGGTAGCTATAGTAGGCATACGATAATGGTCGTATGTTGGGTAAGATTTATATCTTTACTTTCGAAATGATTTTTCCTATATTATGCACTAGTAATAATATCAAATGTTTCTTTTTAATGCGTATCAAGCATCTTTGACTATCATAAGGAGAAATCTCCTCCGATTCTGCGTTTGGATTGTCTGTGTGTGGGGGAGGCCTTATGGTAGTCTCATTTTCCAAAAAAAGCATTGCGAATCTATTTTAAAATATTCCTGTTGTTTGTTTTAAATATAAATAACTTTTTTAAGTTCTCACACCAGTCCCGTGACTGACCTGGAGTTTATTGTTTTCCTTCCTAAACTCTGGGTGCCTACCAATTTCCACACGGGCAGTATAGAGTCAGGTTATCAGGTCATTCTTGATTCGGGAGTTGTTGTAGAGAATTGGAGGCAAGCTGGATGACATGGCGTATAAACTAGTATATAGTATTTCTTTTCCACTGTTTGTTGTTGTAAACTCTTATAATGTAATGTAATGTAATAACTGATATGATTCTTCGTTTTAAAGATTATTCATTGATATATTATATGTTGTTCCGCTGCGATTATGAGATTCTGATATTGTTCTGTTGCTTCTTCTTTCTCTCTTCTTCTATCTTTTTCTTCTTCTTTAACCCTAACATTTCGGTTTTCCGGCATTCGATTGCTCGGCAGGTGATACAGTGGACTTATTGATGTCGGTTTTCGAGCGTCGAAAAAATCGCGATCGTTACATCTGGTGTCAGAGCATTTGGTTAAGCGAAAACCTTAGCTCTGTTGGGTGTTACTCATTAGAGATAGAGTCAGTAGTACTCTAGAATGAGTTTGAGTGTAATAATAGCTATGAGCGCGTATTTGTTAGTGAATATAAATTTTTTGTATTGTGTTGACTTATCGGTTGATTGTTTATGAATTCTGGTCGGTGCGGGAAGTACAACCGTGATCGATAGGGGTTTCTAAAATCTTAAACAAGATAAACTGACACGGTATTGTTTTGAAATTGGGAAAATGAAATAATTTTATCCAAACTATTTTCGTATATTAAAAGAAATAAATTTTCTGTAAATGTTTATAATATATGGTTGCTTGATTGTTTGGAAGTGATGATATTGAAATATTATCATTATTATATAGAAATTGAAATAATAACCAAAGGATAAAGGAATGAATTCATATACGAATGGGAATTGAAAATATTTATAATTTGGAATAAAATTCATTAGTGGAATGAAATTGGTAATATGAATGTATAAATGAGTTTTATAAATTGAAAATTGAAGTTTGGATGTGATAAACAAATTTGAAATTAAAATCCAAGCTGTAATCGATGAATATAAGTAGAATGAGTTTTGAACTTATAATACGGGATAAAATTTTTGACTTTGGTAAAAGTAAATAGAATTTACTTTAGAATTGAAGTCCGAATTGGATTTATAAGTGGAAATTTAAGTTAAGTTAAACACATGATGTTTAGGAATATAACTTAAGTGATGTTAAACGAAGTTGATTTTGGTATCGAAGTAAATTAATCAAGAGAAATGATGAATATGAACTTGGGTTATGAAATGGAATTCAACCTTATTTGTTAAAGCAATTAGCAATTGAATTGATAAATGGATGAAATATTAATCAATCGAATGTAAAAGAATTGATATGGGATAATGAATGTAAGTGTAAATTCATTAGAAGCTAATGAAGTTGAGAAATTAAATAATTGAATGAAAATCAATTTAACATAAACCAGTTGGAATTAAAAGTGTTGGACCAAATTGAATGTAAATTAAATAATTTGATTATGTTGAATATACATTGGTTGTTATTTGATTGTTAATTAATTGTGTATATTTCATTAAGTATTAATGAAATTGAATTGATAAATGGAAAGCTATGTAATTGAATTTGAATTGAAAGTAAACTAACTTGAATATAAATTAGTGAATGTAAACTAATTGAATATGAATAAGTGAATGTTAGTAAAAACATCCAATGTTAATGAATCAAATGTGATTAAATTGAAAACCAACTAAATGAATATTAATGAGAAGTGAATTTATATTGATTTGGTTATGAATTGATTTGGATAGACATTGATTGTTGGATGTTTATTGGTTGGATAGTTGTTCGATGGTTGCATTTGTTGCTTTTGTTGCATTTGCTATATTGACATATATAGTTGTTGGTATATGTTGTATATTGATGTTACTTTCATATTTACATGTTTCTCATTTGTTTGTTGAGTGTATAGTAGGTGCGGATGGCATTTGCTTCGCATTTGGAGCTTGCTTTCACGCTATATTAGCCGTATATGCTCGCTAATAATATATAAGGTACATATCTCGGATCACATACCGTACTTTTACACTTTTTCCCTGCGGGATGCCTCATCACTTTATTAGATGTATATTTGTGATATATATACACCATCATTTTTTTCGGATCGAGCCGCACAAAGGAGACTCTGGCGAATTTTTCCGAAAATTTAAGGCGTTAGAATATTTTTGAGAGAATTGAAAATTTTGAAAACTAAGTTGGATTTGGAAACTTAGTAAAGTTGTTGAAAGAAGTTTAGCTATGGATTTTTAGAAAGTTAAACACTTAAATGAACTTGAAATCTAATCTAATCTGAATGTTTTTGAAAAATTACTGGATTCTTTAACTTTTTCTTACTTCGTAATTTTGAGGACGAAATTCTTTTAAGGGGGGAAGTTTGTAACGACCCAGAATTTCTGTCAATTAAAATTCGTATATTTAATTGATTTTAAATATTAACAAGTAAAATTTGTAAGTCGAATAAATTTTATTTCGAATATCTGGATTTAATTGCATAATTAAATCGATAATTTAATATTTGAAATTCCAGAATTAAATGGAAATTGGGTTTAATATGATTGAAATTGATTTGTAAAAATTTATTTAATCATATTGGAGTTATAACAATGTTTGTGAACTTTGAAAATTGAACTAAAAGTTAATTTGTGAAAATTGAATATTTTAATATTTAATTGACGAGTTAAAATAGCCATTTTTCAAACAGTCTCAGATTTTGATGAAACTAGTTTCATCGGATCCGTAATGTTATATTATTGTAAGGTTTCAAATTTCGTGTCAATCGGATTTACCATATGTCCGAGGCAAGCCGAAACGCATAGAAATTCGTTTAATCAGTTTAATTTAAATTTGATCATTTATTTTCGTAACTCGAACATATGATCGAATTAGCCTCCAAAACATGTTCCATTGTGTCCGGAATGCGGGCTAAACCTTAGAAACGCTAGCCGGCACGCTTCGTTTGGAGTTCGAAAAAATTTCGGGTGAATAGTGTCGCGTAATTTTCTATATAAGGACCTCATATCTTTGTTTTTTCTCAAAACCCTAACCCTAGTTACAGCCGCTGCCTCCTTCATTTTAATGGCCGAAATTGGCTGATCTTCTTCCTCTGATTTCTTCAAATCCACACTTTAATTCGAGAAACTCCCAACTACAAACTTGTAGACAACGACGGGATCAACATATCTAGCGGTCACGATCGAAAAAGAAGAGACGGATCAATGGCAATTTGCATTCAAAGGCAGTGCGTTCGTGGGTCAAAAGCACGGCATAGGGGAGGCCAAGTTCAACGTTGTTCATGGTGGAGATAGAGTCGAGCACGAGCTTTCTGGTGGTGGTCGATAATCGTTGCACAGTCGTCATATGGAGGCTCGATAAATGGATGATGTTGGCGGCTATGGGTAGGTTGGAGCATGATTTTTACATAGAGGAAGAAAAACATATGCATGCGGCCATGATTTGTTGAACAGGAAATGCATGGCCAGGATGATTAAAGTAAAATAGAAAAGAAAAATTTGTAAATTTAATTATATTTTAAATCGTTCAAAGTTTGTAATGCTATATCTTGGTCATACGAGGTCGGATTTTGACGAAACGAATTGCGTTGGCTTCGTTTTGACGAGCACTACGCTATAGAATTGGATTGGAGTCGTTTGGAGCTAGTTTGAATTTCAGGTAAAATTAAACGCGTGTTTAATTTTATTCGAAATAAAACGCTAAAACTGTATTAAAACCAAGATGAGAACTTCTTACTCAATCGAATCTGTTTCGATTTAAATTTTAAATAGTTAGATTTAAAATTGCTTGATTGTATGTTTAAATGATGATTGCTATCTATTGATTGTTAAAATAGACATTATATGTCGTATATTAAGCGGAGGTTATTTATTAAAAACATATACCGCGAATATTTTACCATAAAGTGAAATTGGTATTATTTATGTACTTGGAGTTTATTTCCCGCATTATATAGCGGATGAGACCCTACTGCGCCGTATAATAGCGGATAATATTTTTATGAACCCATATATCGTGATATTCCGTATTGGAACGGAATTGGTATTGTGCTAACATCTGTGGATGTAGGAAAACAGATTGGAGGGATCCAACTGGATTCCTCACCGGTATTTATTGGATTACATATATTGTGATATTTGTTGATTATCATATTGATATATGATGTTTGGATGCCGTGATTGATTATTTGGTGTTGTTGCATCATTGGCCTTATTTTGAAGTTTTAAAAATGTTTAAAGTAACGATTTTTAATTTAAAAGGGTTTTAAAGTGATTTTTGAAAATATACGTTTTATTAAATTTTGGAATTAATTTATTTTAAATAAATAAACGTTATGTTTTTTAATGTTATAAAAATTATGATTTTTGTAAAATATAACCGAAATGTGATTTTTGAAATAAATAGCTTATAAATTTATAAGATGGTTTAAATTGGGATTTTTTTGAATTATTATAAACGATTTATATAAAAGATTTATAAAATTGATATTTATAAGTTAAAATATTGGAATTATAAAACGAATTTTTATAAGTGTTAAAAATGAAGTTTGTACATGGATTTATAAGTAAGTAAGACTTTTAGATTTATAAATTGATGATGATATAGAAGAATTGAATTTGTGAATAAATGGATTACAAGTAATTTACTTATAAATTGGATCTCAACATGTAAATGAAATATGAATAGAATTGGTAAATAAAGCAGATTTATAAATCGAAGTTGTTATAAAATATAAGTGGAATTTATGAACATTGTTTTATGAATCCGAAATCAATTGAATTTGATAAATTAAACATAGAAATTTATTAAAGGAGATATATTCGTGATTTTGGACAGCGAATTATCCTTTAAGTTAAATGTTGTAATAATAAGAGTTTGGTTAGAAAATATATTCACGATTTTGGACAGTGAATATATTATTAAATAAAAAGAAATGTTTTTGGGAAATGGTATTTTAAATAGAATTAAAACGATTTAAAGATGTTTTAAAATGCGTTAAGTATCGAATACATAGATTTCAACATTCATGTTGAAATAGACGTTTTCGAGAAATAAGCAAATGGTGGACTATAACACTATTGTTATACTAAATGATTTCCGAAAGGAAATGTTTTATATAGTATTGGGATTTATATATCTATCTAAAATTTCGAATCCCTATACTAGTGATTTTGGGTCGTCGTAACGATGTTTTACGCAACATTCGTTTTGACTCAAATAAATGTGTTTAAGAGAATGTTTTCTTTAAAGAATAAAATATATACTTAATTTCGATTTAAGTATATCGAATATTTTCCAAGTGTTGAAAATAAATGGATTTGTGAATTACTTATTATTAAATAAGTAGGGAAATGTTTTTCCAATATGAAGTGAATGTTTTGAGATTTTATCTTTTAAAGATAAATTGAAAATGAATATTAGAAATCGATTTGGAAATCATATATTCATATATATTTTGGAATTGTAAATTCACTATGGAATTTATAAAAGAAAGGGAAATTTGTTTAAAAATAAACGTTGATTTATTTTTGAAGTGTGGAAATAAATTTACGGATTTGGTACAGATAAATTTACGGATTTGGTACGTAAATTTAAAGTAAATCGGTAAGGATTTATTTAATTGGTTTAAATGAACCATTTTGAAATGAAAATGAATAAAGATTTGTGAATATATCCCGTGTAGGGAAACGATTTGAAATTTGTTTTCAAAAGTTGTAAAGGTGAAAAGTGATTTGAAATTTGTTTTCAAATGTTGAAGTGTGGAAAATATATATCTTGTAAAGATATTTTTGGAAAATTATTTGGGAAATTATTTGGAATCTGGTGATGTTGTGCATATCTATTGATAGTTAAATAACCGACTATCAATATTTACCTTTAAATGGGTATTTGTTGCGATTTGCTTGAATTTGAATGCCACACTTATTTGAAGACCGGATATTTTTGAAAACGGAAGGATTACCGTCGAATGACTCTACATCGGCTGATCTCCGATATAGAGGTTTTATCACCCTTAGTGACGGGAATCCGGACGTGATTAGTGAATATCCGGATTGCAAGGGCTTCTTTGGAAGTGCCTTCGGTTCCGTTCGATCCCAAAACAGACTTGTATGGATGTATGTCTGACGTTACAATTTGAGATGTAAAGCTGGTTTCTATCAAATATGTTCCCGTTGGTGGCGGAGAATTTATTCTCTTAGCTTAACACCCTTAGAGGTTATGTAGTTGATGGTTACTAGTGATACATTCCCAAATTGGTAATGTGGCACACGAAGTGTTGTTGAACATTTGTTGAACAAAGCACAGTTTTTGTATAAAGCGTAGCTTTGTGGACGAGACTTCGTCGGACCTCACACCCAGAAAATGGTCAAAACAGGAAGGATGCAGCAAGGTTATTAGGGGGTAGCGCCCCTTTAGTGTATGTCATTCTTTTTGGATAGAGGTGGTATCATGGTATGGAGCCCAGATACTTAACTTATGTTGCTGCTGCAAATTTATTAGTTTGTGGTTGTTGGAATCGAGGATCCTCGGATGAAGGTCGGTTACGACCGGGGGATGACATATTCGTGTCAGTAGTTACCCAATTAGGGATAACCCGGCCTTGTGTTGGCAGAGATCTAACCGTAATGTTAGGTTAGTTCTCGGGTCGTCTTTCCAGAGGCGTACCCATGTGGTAATGGAAAGTTCCTTGGCCTGATCATTTGTTGGAAATCCAAAGAAACAATACGATCCTTGGACGGTTTTAGTTGTATAACCTGTCATGGAATGTGGCGGTAACCTGCTATTGAACATGGTAGCTATAGTAGGCATACGATAATGGTCGTATGTTGGCTAAGATTTATATCTTTACTTTCGAAATGATTTTTCCTACAATATGCACTAGTAATAATATCAAATGTTTCTTTTTAATGTGTATCAAGCATCTTTGACTATCATAAGGATGAATTTTCTCCGATTCTGCGTTTGCATTGTGTGTGTGCGGGTGGCCTTATGGTAGTCTCATTTTCAAAAAAAAGCATTGCGAATCTATTTTAAAATATTCCTGTTGTTTGTTTTAAAGATAAATAACCGTTTTAAGTTCTCACACTAGTCCCATGACTGACCTGGAGTTTATTGTTTTCCTTCCTAAACTTTGGGTGCGCACCAATTTCCACACGGGCAGTCTAGAGTCATGTTATCAGGTCATTCTGGATTCGGGAGTTGCTATAGAGAATTGGAGGCAAGCTGGATGGCATGGAGTATAAACTAGTATATAGTATTTCTTTTCCGCTGTTTGTTGTTGTAAACTCTTATAATGTAATGTAATGTGATGTAATGTAATAACTGATATGATTCTTTATTTTAAAGATTATTCATTGATATATTATATGTTGTTCCGCTGCGATTGTGAGATTCTGATATTGTTCTGTTGCTTCTTCTTTCTCTCTTCTTCTATCTTTTTCTTCTTCTCTAACCCTAACATTCCGGTTTTCCGGCATTTGATTGCTCGGCAGTTGATACAGTGGACGTATTGATGTCGTTTTTCGAGCGTCGAAAATATCGCAATCGTTACAGAATACGAGCTGGAAATTTAGGTTCGGTCGTATGCTTATGTTTTCAGTATATTATCTGAGACTTTGCGCTCGGTTCTATGCATATATTTTTGGCACATGAGTTGGTACTTTAGGCTCAGTTGTGTGCATACGTTGTGATGATAGCAAGTTGGAACTTTGTGCTCAATCATGTCCTGATTGTTTCTACGTATAATTAGACCCTGTAGAGATTTTAGTGAGACCTTACCATACAATGTTCACTGTAGTATCGTATTGTAGATGACTTGCTGGTTGTAGATGGCACATATTAAGGTATGGTTTTCGAGCAAAAGTATTGTTTCACAAGTTTATTGGTATTATACGCTTATATGATGCATTTCACTCACTAGACATATGTCTGATCTTCTCTATCATTTTCTTATTTTTAGTTAAACTCGCATAGGTCTTTAAACTCACATAGGTCGGTAGAGAGGACTGATAGTGACTTGGAGGCATGATCGACCAATGGAGATTCGCATATTTATTTATTTGCGATCTTTTATTTTATTTCAAATATTCCCAAACATCGTATTCTTTTCGTTACCTGTATGGAGAGATGTTGTAATTGGAATTTACTTGTTACTATGTTTTTTTATTTTTCAAGGATTATATTATTGATTGTTATATTTTATATCTTTGCTTTGAGTTACATAAAGTGTAGAATAATGTAGATAGCTCTATGTTGTGTTTCATATATTTTACCACAAAGCGCTCTGCTGCTTGCAAGATCTGCGATGCCCACGTCATTTTATGCATGAATTAGGGCATCGTAGATGGTGGGTTGTTACAATTCTCTTATGATCCATCCAATATATCTCCAAAATGAATAACCAAGTGGGATAGGATGTGATTTATTTATTAGTATTGATATGAAATTAAATGCGTAATATTCGAGTTCTTAAGAGTATTGAAAGTTGTACAATACAAGAGTAAATGATCAAAAATCAAAGAATAAAATAAGTGATTTTCTATGAGATGTTTGAGCTTTTATAACTGTTGTAGAGACGTGAATGAAAGATTACAACTCTCAGAAATGAAGAAGAGTGATATTCTGAGGTGAAAGGTAGTGGTCGAAAGAAGAATAGACCGAAGAGACACAAAATAGAACGGATAAGAAATCACAAAATTTGTGTTTAGGCTTCCATAGGTAGACCCATATGTTGTTCATGGGTCGCCCTCTCATCCTCAAAGGTCAACCTATCGAAATCCACATCTTGACTTATGGATTCCATGACTCGACCTATGGATCGACACTAGTGTTTTTTATCGATGTTTGTCCTTCTTTCTTCCTTCAACTTTGACACTTCAGCTATCCTGGAAAATGCTAAAATTCTCAAAAAACACTTTGGGATGCATAGAAGGTTGTATGAAATTTTGGAGTGGTTTGGAGATTGTTTGTGGGGTTTTAACAGATCTAGACTAAAATGACTCGGTATATAACATACTTGACTTTTGCATCCGTTTGAGTATTTTTTTCGACATTGTTGTGTTCTAGTTGATTTGTTGACTCCATTAAATATCATTGAACGTTTGTTCTCCATTGTAGATATCTCCAACTTATTATGATAATTTTTGTTTATTCGGCAATGTTGATCTTGTATCCATCATTTTTATCACAACTTCTATATAAATGCTATTAAACCTAAAATAACTCAATAAATTCATTAATTATATTGTCATGTGGTTGTTATTATCAAAACACTAGAATGGTGTTCATAACTATATGTGCGCGCGCACATGCATCCGCACTCTAATAGTTTTATGCTGAATCAAAATTTTGTATTTATGCTATTAGAATTATTTAAATAAACTCCACTCTGAAGTGCAGAGGTCCAACCCACCTTGTCCGACTAAAGTCAGGAAGGGAGGTTAGCCAGCCCAACATGGAGCATTCTTTTTCGAACCGTGTTTAGTAAGATTTAATAGTAAACACAACTTCCCGCTAGGCCTGTCAAACGGGTTGGGTTGGGTCAAAATGGGTTGGGTCGAATTTGACACAACCCATTTATGATCCATTCTTTTTTACCCACTTATAACCCAACCCATTTATGACCAAATCCGTTTCATAAGCGGGTTATCTATTTAACTTATTTACAGATTTAAATTTGATTTGACTAATAAAAAACGAATAAATATAAAATAATTCTAATTCTAATTTCTATGTTTTGAATTTCGATAAAAAAATTAAAATTTTAATTTAATTTTTGTCAAAATTCAAATATGGGGATGTGGTAGCCTATTATTTTATAAGTACAACTGCCAGTCCTCTTGGAGAACTATAGTGTGCGTTCACAAGATGAAATATCCGAGCATTACATACTGTCAGTAATTTAGGTGGAAGTTAATCGGTCGAAGTCTCGCCTGATTCCGAGTCAATATGAAGATGTTATTACAGTCTAAACAACGCAGCTTCTGCACTAGACGGGGTTCATATATAGATATGTAGTAGCCTGTTATTTTCTAAGTACAACTGTCAGTCCCCATGGAGAAGTCCAATGTGCATTCACACGATGAAGTATCCGAGTGTTACATACTGTCCGTAATTTAGGTGGGAGTTAATCGGTCGAAGTCTCGCCTGATTCTGAGTCAGTACAAAGAAGTTATTGCAATCTGAACAAAAAAATAACGGCTTCTGCACTAGACGGAGTTCATATATGGAGATGTAGTAGCCTGTTATTTTCTAGTACAACTGTCAGTCCCCTTGGAGAACTACAGTGTGCGTTCACACGATGAAGTATCTGAGTGTTACATACTGTCCGTAATTTAGGTGAGGGTTAATCGGTCGAAGTCTCACCAGATTCCGAGTCAATATGAAGAAGTTATTGCAGTTTGAACCATAAAATAGCAGCTTCTGCACTAGACGGAGTTCAAATATGGGGATGTGATAGCCTTCTATTTTTTAAATACAACTGACAACTGTCAGTCTCCTTTGAGAACCACAATATGCGTTCATAAGATCAAGTACTCAAGTGTTTCACGCTGTCCGTAATTGAGGTGTGAGTTAATCAATTGAAGTCTTGTCTGATTCCTAATTAGTATGAAGAAGTTATTGCAGTCTGAACAAAAAAAATAGCGGCTTCTGCACTAGGTGAAGTTCAAATATGAGGATGCGGTGGCATGTTATTTTCTAAATACAACTGTTAGTCTTCGTGAAAATTACATTGTATGTTCAAAATTCTTAATTTTCAAATTTATATTAAAATTTAATGTTTTTAATAAATGGATAAATGAGTTACCCACTTATAATCCTTTTAAAATTGGGTCAACCCAACTCATAACCCATTTAATAAAATTCGTAAATGGGTTGACCCAACCCATTTAAAAGTATGGTAAATGGATTGGGTTAATGGGTTGGGTCATATTTTGATAGGTCTACTTTCCGTCTTGAGGGAGTAGGGCAGATGCTTTTAGATTTATTGGTTGTGAGTTGATGTAATAGTTGTTAGTAATTCAACCCTAAGAAAATGATTTTGATTATAAATATGAATATGGTTTGTCTGCACGTGTGTTCATGGATATAAATTGCCAATGTGTTTTTCTCGTCGACCAACTCAAATATTATAGATACCGTTTCAACCAAGATTTTTGTTTGTATGAATTCAAAATTTTAATCAATTTTCTTAGGTCTATTTTTATATATACCTGTATGCTAATTTGAATGTCCTGTTATTTTCAAGTTTTTGCGTTTCAAAACTATAATGAATAATAGTGTATTGCTACCAGGCAGGATGATATCTTCCCAGATATTTATTAATTTTCTTTGAACAATGTATTTGTCTGATAACAGTTCAAGTAACAGAATTCATTGCACAATAAAAGACTTGTGAGCTTTTTTTTAAACATATTTCATGTCACACACGAGTCCTTAAATGTTTACATAATCGATTTCTAGTCAATATTTAGAGAGTTTACAATCAAAATGTTTGAATAATCACACTGTTTTTTCCTTTTTATAATAATCCCTGTTCATCCATAATGCGCATGTATGTATTGTATTCACATGGTATTTTTCTACTTTAATAATTTGCACAAATATAGAATTGCTCTCTCCCATAACTGTTGACTGACCTAATTTTATTATATTTCATTTTCATGTAACACGCCTTGCAAATCCTCCATCGCATTTTCTGTATAAATACAGACTCTCACTGTACATATATATACTTCATATATATATAGCATATACATACATATCTAACAAAGGCAAGAGGTATATGGCTACCTCTGCACTATATCAATACATCTTGGAAGGATGCATTACGTGCGTAGATACGGAGAAAAGGAGAAGACCGTATCACAAAAACTGCAGCTGTGCACTGCATCAGTCACCTGGGACTTCATCAAAAGATAACATGGTTTGCAGTAATCAGATTTCATACCCAGCGTCTCAGCAGCATTGTAACCGTCTATCCATCCGTGCAACACCGAATGTGGGTTTGGACTTTGTTAGTCATAGTAGTAGTTCTGTGTCTGTATCAGACTACTGGGGTCATGTCATGTTTGAGAAATAACCTTTATCATGCATATTTCTATTATAAAATTTGATGAAATTGCTTGGTTTTTCACTGTAACTTCATTAGAATTTTATTTTCCATTTCAAAAGCATATCATGCATATTTCCTTTAGTTTGTATGAAGTCAAAATTCGAATCAATTTTCATTGGTCTGTTTTTTGTATACTTGTATGCTAATTTGAATGTCCTATTATTTTCAAGCTTTTGGGTTCAAAACTGTAATACATAATAGTGTATTGCAACCAGCCATGATGATATCTTTCCCGATGTTTATCGATTTTTTTTTTTTAACATTATGTTTGTCTGATAACAGTTCACACCACACAAGAGTTTTTTAAAACATATTTCATACCACACACGAGTCCCCGAAGATTTACATGATCGGTTTCTAGTCAATATTCAGAGAGTTTAGAGCATTCCAACAATGCATTGAATATCAATATAACTCGAACGGTTGTCCAACATACTGCAGAAATTACAATTCATTATAAATTCAATAAAAACAATCTGAAATCTGTAATCTATTTGCACGCTTACTCAAGAAGCACATTATATGTAGACGTCTATTTTGAATATATCATTCACATGCACTCTCTTCTCCTTGCATACCAATATTTTACTGCACCAAAAGTCATTCTACCCTCACTTCTCTTCAACAAAATGTTTTATAATTTCAAAGCTGGTGCCGCTAGTTGCAGTTTTGAGGAATTCAATTTTGAAGACGGTACAATTCTGGTTGGAGGAATGTTCACTGCTGACAGTTGGACTTCAGCAGAAGATTGTAATTTATGTTACATTTGATGTGCACTCTCAACTGATCTAATTCGAAATACCGACTAAAGTGGTGATTCTTTTTAGGACAAAATTATAAATTGTTATAATCGAAAGAACGTTGATCATAAAAGATCGCTTTTTTCGATCAAAGGTCGTTATGAAAAAATTAATCGTCAAACACAAACATTTAATTATCAAATGTTTATGTTAAAGCAGACAAATCGTAGTAGCTTTGAAATTGAAATACGTTTAGCAAGATTACCTAATTTTCATACATCTACAAATTCATTTTACCGTTCTATAATATTTTGTTTCTTTATTGGTAGAGTGCAGTCGTAAATAAATTGTTTAAACAAATAAACAGATCCGAGAATGAACAAGCACCTCATTTTTATCACTTCATGCATGATTATGACCTGCTAGTTAAACATGTAAAATGGAAATGTTTCCTTCAGAAAACTGGTCAAAAATTCCAATCGAACAAGTCCTGAAGCAAAGCGTCGATGTTGGAGAAAACTCTAGTCTTAAGGATTCACAAGGAAGCCAAAGTATGGAGTTAGAAGAGCATCTAACTCCAAGTGAAGATGATTTTGTTAGGCCTGAAGAATCCAAAGCAGCCGAAAAGAAGCAGCTGTTGGTGTGGATCAAGCAAAAATTAAAAAGCTTTTACTAGAATTTGAAGATAATTATAATCATGCGATGGAGTTTCGGGTTTTTCAACACAAAAAAAAATGTTGAAATTGGATTGACTTCTTTTTTAGAATAAATAAATCGAAGAAGATGCAGTAATGTTTATGGATACGTTGTGCAGTTAATGCCCTGCAAAATTTCCGCTGTAGTGCATAATGCCCTTCGACCGCTACGCTGTTTCAATTTGACGATATTAAACAGTAGATCCGCTTTAAGCGCTGCTATTTTCTGCTACTTCTGCTAAATCAAGGCTTTTTAGTATCCGCTTCAGCAACATTAATATGCAAAAGTTTATTTGAGTAGTTTTCTTTTAAACCAAATTAACACAGTTAATGTAATGCCAAATTTTAGGGCATAGGTGTTCAATATAAATTAGAAATCTATTGCAGTCACCAAATCTAGTCAGCATAAATTATAATATTATTCGGTTTTGCTATATAAGAATAAACAATATTTCTTTTTTCTATACAATGATGTGAATATGAGTATAAATGAGCTTTAAATCTTTGGTTTTATACCTAATGAAGTTTTTCCACCTCGGTCATTTTCCGCCATATCCTGCTATATGCATACTGTAACTTTTACACCTCTACTGCTATATAACCGCTAAGCACTTTAACTGCACAGTGAATACATATAATATATTTGAAGAAACGAGAATATACGTAATCTAGGATGAGAGAATTACAAGGTGTAGGCATGAAAATGGGTAGTAGCTTTATTCATATTATTAGAACTATTTATCTTTTAATCTTTAGTTGATGTAATGATTTGAACTTAATCCAGTATATTTGTATTTTAGGAGTATTGTAACCAATCGAGTGTGTTTTACTTTTCAACGGTACTAACTGAAATTATGATATATTAATGATATGAAATTTATTTGAAATACATTACAACAACGACAGCTGCAACAACAACTACAGCAACAACAAAAACAACAACAAAATAACAATAACAACAAAAACAAAATAACACCGCTAAAGTTCCAAAGATGGCTTATTGAATCATTCTGCAGTCTACAGTGGAGTTGAATCTACGAAAATGACTTTTGGTTAGAAACATAAAACTCGAGTTCCATAGTGCTTTCAATTGTATCATTGCGTCATACAATAGGTATTGATTCAACATCCTCGTAGTCAAAGTCTTCTTCCATCTCTCTCAATAATCATATTATGTAAAACGACACAAGCGTACATAATTTTTCCCATTCTAAGCGGCGAAAAATTCTACATGGATGGTGGACTATGGAAAATCTTGATTTAAGAGCAACAAATGCTCTTTTAACGTCTTTTCTTTGCCTGCATTGCCATAAACTTTGATTTTGATTGTTTAATGAGTTAGGAATTTTCTTAATAATGGTACTTCATTTAGGGTTTAAATCATCATTAAGATAATATCCATAATCATATGTGTTTCCTCCTAAATGAAGGAACCGGCAGTTGATCTACCATTAGCCGGGTGATTACATGAAGTGGATCATTCTGCTACATTTATTTATTTGTTGGAACCTAGCATTTCGAAAAAAGAATATCAGATCCATAAGTCATATAAAGCTACCTACTTAAGAATAATTATCGACCCATGAGACTTACCCTAATAAGCTTCGAAGTACGCAATTTGATAGTTCTTCCAATCCCTGTGCATATAATCTATATTGTCCAATATTACTAGCCATCCTCTACTGCCATGCGTCTTCATTAATCTTACTATGTCAGCTTCGTTTGGTCATCCTAAGTATTTATTGCCGTATATGTCAATGGAGGCCTAATAGAAATGATCCAAGCATATAGTACTGTGCTTTCTTCCAAGCACAAATTCTCACTAAGAGAGTCTGTTGGTCTAGTATATGCAAGCATTCTAAATCCAATAGACATTTTGTGGTGACCAGTCAATCCTTGAGTACAAGATGCATCAGGTTTGAAGGTAAATTATTTATCATGTTGTTTAATGGATTATAGAATCCTAATGAATAAAGGTCGGCGCATTCGAAATCTTCTTCTGAAATCATATTTGGTGTATGTAGGATTTGGAATAAAATAGACTTCCAACAGTCTTTCATTGTACCAAAAATGTTTGTGATTTTTGTAACGATGGCCAACAACTAATTCACCATGTTGCCTACTGGATTGACCAGCTTGTAGCGCAGATATTGCTAATAGCTCTCTTTCACGATGTAAATGATCTTCCATCATTTCATTGAAGCCATCATTGTTGCCGTTGAAAAATATAAGTTTTTCAGCTACATTATTATTGTGTTGTTGAATAAAAATGAAAAAGCATTAGAGATTTGATTGAACAAGATTACTGCGAGTATTTATAGCGACGTTGTCTATCTATTCACTCATGCCAGCTTGTTTAGGATGGACAGAATGATTAAGTATCATGTCATGTCAAACATTATAGCCACATTGTCTATCTGTCCATAAATGCTAGCTTGTTTAGGGTAGACGAATAACTCGGTGTCATGTCTTGTCAAACACTATAACCACCTTGTATATTCGTCTATCCATACTAGTTTGTTTAGGGTAGATAGAATGGTTCGGTGTCATGTCATGTCAAACGCTATAGCCACGTTGTCTATCTGTTCACGTATATCATGGCTGTAAATGATAGTGAACTATACAAAAATTTCAAAGTCGTACATACCCGATGTTGATGATATAAACTAGCAAAATGTGACGATCCGAATTTTTCGGTAATTTCGGACTAGTCAAAATCACCGAAAAATCCATCCACCCTAAAATTGCGAATGAAAACTGCCATTTTAACATATCATAATCTGGTATATACAACACTGCTAAATGTATAGAATACAAATTTCAATACAATAACTTACCAGAGTAATCCTTTAATCTACAGAGTGTCCTTTAATACATACCACTACTTAAATACTATAAATCTGTCGCTGCATAACTCTGATGTGAGAGACACAATAGTTAATCCTACAAACAAAATAAACATGTCAATATGGAGTAAAATGATAAGCAGGAAAGATATGTCAACACATGATAAATAGCAAAGAATAAACAAGAAAATGTTATATTATTATTGGGGTTGCATCACTACCATTTGTGACCGCTTACGTAGCCCTCTCTAATTGGGTATCTAATTAGATATAGGATCAAGCTAACGTAATTCTTAGATCATAAATAAATCTCAAGGAGCCTACGATGTATAAACAAAGATGCAATTCCCAAAATACATAGCATAATATATGCAAATACAATATCCAAATCAACCCACTCAAGTTTAATCGTTTAATTATTTTCAAATGAATATTTAGATCTAAATACCCGAGTTTTTTATTCAAAATATTTTTCTTTCAAAACTCTTTCCATAAAAGAATATGTCACAACTATTTCCAACAATGACTAGGAGTGTGCACCTCCCTTTTCGAGAATGATATAACTCTAAACCAAAAATGGATCCTCTAGTGATATTTTGGTATCTCTTAAACACAATAGAGTAAAAAAAAAATACCCGAAGTGTCCTAAAATGGGGAAACTCCAAACCGCCTTTGGTTTTGGTCATTCACCACAATAAATAAAAATAATTGTAAAACGCTTCGCAAGTATTTATTGGAACTCTTACTGAAATAATAATTTTTTTTTTCCAAAACTCAAATCATATTATTATCATTTCTTTCTAAATCATTTCAAAAATCCTTTTCAAAACAATTTCAAAAACTTCCAGGGTTTAAGTTCAAATAAAAGATAATTTTATAAATATCTTTTTAACAAAACATTTCAATCAATATTTATTCCAAAAGATATTTAGTTTTAAAAATATTCTAATTAAGGAAAACACCTTCGCAAATATAAATTACTTTTCAAAGCAACTTATTTGGTTTGAGGTTCAAAATTCGAATATTAAATTATTGTAACTAATTATAATAATGTGATAAACCAATGCTATCGCTAACACCTTATAGTCAAATTGTAAAATAAATTATATGGTGTTAGCCTACAATTGTTTCCCACCCAACCTATGAATATGGAAATTAATTGCTCATAAAGTGGCCTAACCATAATTCAAACAACCAAACAAACAATAATAATAAGCACATTATTATTATTATTATTATTATTAGTTAACAATCAATAGCTAATATATCGTTTATCTAATATTAATTAATCAACATATTAATTAACTCCAAGAATAATCTTTTTACTTTGCAAACACGGTACATGGATTTATTCTGCTCAATCGATGTCCAAAATAATTTATTCAATCTACTTATATCAGAATGGAGATTTGTTCTGCTAATTGAATATTACTAATGAAATATAATTATTTAACTATGTTAACGTAATTAAATTAAATCATTATAGATTTTTCATTAATCTATACGTCATTAAAACTATCAACTACTTATACTGGCATGTTTTGAATGTCGATATGAATCTAATGTAAAAATCCATGCGTTAAACAGAGTTAACGGGTGAGTTATGGCTTTTTAATGTTAACAATTTTAGTTAACTAACTAAAAAAATCAAACTAAACTCTTAGCTCACCAACCCAAGCTCAACACACAAGCAACCTACGGGAATCTAAATTCTCATTTTTGCATGCACGCTTGGAACCCAAAACCTGAACCTTCCTCCACTTCGTTCTTCCTCCTCTGACCTTCAAATGACGCATGGTCTTCGCCGTTAAACTCAGCGTTGAGAGATGCATCATCTGATAATTCCAACTCCATCCACCACCATTAACCACTAACCGTCAATGCTTAGCCACCGCCACATCACTGAGCTTAAACTCTGGTGAACACTACCTTAACATAGTTTGTTTCGTCCTCTGCAACTTCTATGTTGAATGTTTTGGCTCATTCTTTTTGTAGTGGAAGTTATTTGATTTATGAAATGGGAAAGTTAATGTTGTTTTCATTCTTCATGTAGAGGAGAAAATAAAAATGCATGCATATTTTTCTTGCCCCCGCAATTGGGTGCGTGTGTTTATTTATAAAGAAATAAACTTAATTACTTCATAGTGAAGGAAAATAAAGTCAAGGCAAGTACAAGAAAGGATGATTGCATGTGTGTATTATGTTCCGTGTAAATTTTTTATATAGAAAAAGTTAGTTTTGCAGTACACCACTATACAATATCACTTTCACGTATGAGCCATGAACGATAGAAATAAAAATACTATTGCGTACAACAATATGAGATGATCGCAAAACAACAATAAAATACACTAGTTAACTTATTTTGAGTAATTTCAGAAATACCGATGTTTTCCGCAAAATGCTTCAAACGAAAATTTAATTATTTTTCAAATCAAAAATTATGAAAAAATTATATAAATTAAATTAAAAATACGTTATTAAAAATCGGGTAATTATATGAGACATACATTTTATTATATTTAAATTCAAATTTGAATATTTAAATAAATTAAATATTAAAATTCCAAAATTACGGGTCGTTACACAGAAGGTATACCTAAACATCTTCATTTAGAGGATACTATACTGGATATATACCCAATGACCTCACCCTATAATGTGTACGCTCTAAACGCATTTTGAAGGGGATCGGACGTACGAGACTACGTATACTAAGATGACGAAGGCTCAAAGTTGTTGGCGGTAATGGAACTCTATTAAAGAAGATACGGGAGCTAATATGATTGGAGTTCAAATTCCATATATAATCAGGTAACGAGTAAACAAGTGGGGCTACTCAAGTTCAGTATGCATCGAAATCTCCAGGTACAATTAAAGTTCACCATCTAGACATCCCATGGTCCTTGTACCAATGATATAAGTCAGATCGGCCTGAATAAATTTATACATATCATATCCCATGGAAGCAGATCTAATGGAATACAAACTATACCGAATAACTAAAACAACACCGCTCCCCAAAATAGTGAAAGGACTATAGGTACTTGAAAGTATGCCCTAGGTCTCGAAATAGAAAACAAAAAGTGATAGGATGGTTGTCATCGAGCTCCATAAACTGAAAATACTCCTTCCAGGGACAAAAAATAATTCTGTTGTGCCGCCTCATATCTATCTGCTGTCTAGCCTCCATCATTTTTTATGTACTCCATATACAATATGGGCTACATGCATAACATTTTCCCCAACAACGTAATCTGGGAAGTAAATATATGAAGTACTATTTGCTTCATCAACAAGTCGTGAGTGTGTGTTGGTCATATACTTATAGTATCAAAATGGGAGGATTAACCAAAATCCAAACCTACCGGGACTGCTGCAGTGCATAAGTATCCAACACAGCATATAGATATCCAAGGACGGTAGTACATAGTCATAAATATGAAGTCCATCTACATCTACCAATCAACTAGATATCCAAGTCTAATCGTGTCCTTGTTGTTTGAAAAGAAAATGAAGAACAAAACATATATATAATAGAAAGACATATATAACATGAGTGCGCATCTCCTTGGTATTTCTATAGTTTAATATATATACCATTATAGGCATGTAAGTGTAACGATGCATCATCTAACCTCGTCGTCGGTCAAAGCCTGTAAATACACAGAATATGAATTAAACTCCTCATATGCTCTACCAAAGGGTACAGACACATGGCCTAGTCAGCCAACCTTTATACGAGTAAGCATGTAAAAATCTAACAGAGTTAATCCTAACTCAAAATCTAGAAAATGAACGTATGTGATGTAGGCCACCATCTCTTGATAAGAGCCTCTACCACACCACAGTCTACATGTGCAAATCAAGGCAACTTTAGAAAATCACCGAAAGATGATGCATATAGCCTAACCCTAACCAGCTCAGGTAACGTGTGAAAATGCTTGATAATGCACTTATACCAACTACCGCGCATAGCTATGTGACCGATCTATAAAAGTGATTATTTATGTTTACAGTAAACTAAGCAGACCGACACATACTTATAATTCGTGATAGACATATCTACTTAATAACCGTATACTTGCGATGTCGCTAGCGCTACACTCATTCGATGTGCCCCGTCGGTGGTAGCTTATGCAAGAATAAAAGATCATCTACAGGCATAGTAGCATCTGGAATGGTATAAACTGCGCTAGCATTGGTGTTGGTCGAATAATAGATAGTCCATCTAGCAATTTTGACAGGTAGTGGGGACATTTCGACGTATTGATGAATATAAAGGAAAATGTGAAAAATAAGGGGGTGAAAGGTTAAAAAGAGAAATAGTGGAAGGTCAGTTCTTTAAATAGGTGCTATTGTTTAGATGTTTGTTCAACAATGCATGAAACTCAAACGCTTGTCGAACAAGCGTCAATCAAGCAAGGGCGGACCTAGGAATTAAAGCAAGGGTGGGCTAATTTTAAAGCTGGCTTTTTTTGAGTTATAATTCAATTCCAATTACTACTATAAAATAATAATCCAAAGAATAAAATTCATAATAATAATATGTAGATCCAAATTTCACTTTCAATACATAACATTAGCTTAATTGTGTTCGACGAGTCTTTACAGAGTCAAATTTTTTAACTACAGAATCCAAATCAATCTTCTAAGTAAAATCATGTTTTAAATAAAGAGACATGCAATTAGCAAGAAGTTCATCCCCTCTAGCATTGTGGATCGCCATTTTGACATATTATGTCTGAAAATGCTCTTTCGATAGTTGCAGTAGTGATAGGAAGAGTTAGCACAAAACGAATCGATTTATCACTCAAATAAAAGATCTCAAACATTCTTGTTACAAATAGCGATTGATATAAACCATCAAGTGTCGTTATATTTTTCAAACCAATAATCACTTTTAACATCAAGCTGATAATGCATCAATTGACATTGCAAAACATGAATGTCTTCTCCACTAAAATCCATAGGGTAATAATTTTCGGCAAGCTTGCATATATTTTCTGCATTAAAAGACTTATAAAATCACTAGGATCTAGAGATGAACTAAGAGTAAGAAGTTCAGCCACTGCACCATTGAATCTATTTTTTAACCCCATTAATTGAAAATCAATCGTAGAATTAAAAATGTCATAATGATAATGATGTTCAACAGTGATGACATCCCGTTGTTGACAACTATGACTTATACCTTCTTTATACCGAGAATTCATATTAGGAACTACTATGTTATGGAGATCACAAAAAGATAATAAAGTTTTTAAAAATGTATCTCATTGCTTCAATCTTAACTTTTAAAGAAGAACTTTTGTTGTTAAGACTAATTTCATTACATTCAAAATGTCTTGAGATTTGAGTTGTAATGCTTGACAAAGTCCATCGGTGATGCCTATTATTTTATCCATCAAGTGCAAAATAAATAGAAAATCAAAACTTCTTAAAGTTTTGAATATACCAAAAACTTGACCTCTCAATGTTTGATGTCCACTCTTTTTAATACATTCAAAACCAAGCAAGCAGCATCATATAGATTAACCAAATCCCTTACAGAATCATAATGTGAACTCCAAATTGTATCTCCAGGATGGTGTAAAGTACCAATTTGATTAGCCCATGTTCTTGTTTATCGTTCTCCACCAACCAACATTTTCTCAATCTCAATTTTTTGAGCATTTTTTAACTCACAAAGACGTTTTAGAGACATAGAAACAAGATTAACAACACATGTTAAATGAGAATAAAATTTCCAAACATTAGATTCATCTTTTGCTGCTACAATTAATGTTAGTTGTAACTGATGAGCAAAGAAATGCAGATGAACAATCTTTAGTAAACAACGCTTGTAAACATTTCCACTCTCCACGCATATTACTAACACCGTCAAAACCTTCCCCCTTCAAATTTTGAATTGTTAGATTAAATTATCCAAGCATATTAGATATCTCGGTCTTAAGACATAGTGTTGATGTACTCTCAACGTCAATAATATCAAAAAAATATTCCTCTACTAAACCGTCATATGTGACATATCTCAGTACAAGGGCCATTTGTTCCCTTTTAGCTTCATCTTGAGAATCATGAACAAGCATACAAACTTTGCTCTAATTTCATCACGGATCGTATTTCTTACTCGGTCGGCTATTATATGTAAGATCTCCTTTTGAATTTTAGAAGAAGTGTATTTAGCATATTAAGAGGCACACTCCAATATATTTCTTGCAAGGTTACTCTTTCTTTCTGCTTTAAACTTTAATAATTCAATGAAATTCCTCGATTTAATGAACTCGAGCTTTCATCATGTCCTTTAAAACCAACGGTCTGAAAAGCAAGATAGCGAACAACTTGAATGCTTGCTTTAAGACGCATTTGATTTTTAAAAATTTCTTCTCTTGATTGAGAGTTAAACACTATATCGATATGTTGTGGAGTGTTTTCTAAATTTCTCACGTGCTCTTCACATTTGCTATGTGACAA
The DNA here is from genome assembly GCA_030765085.1 of Allium cepa. NCBI lineage: Eukaryota > Viridiplantae > Streptophyta > Magnoliopsida > Asparagales > Amaryllidaceae > Allium > Allium cepa. The sequence continues at coordinate 565,039,202 of CM060939.1, forward strand.
AGTGGTAAGACCAACAAGTTGTAAAAATGTGCATTTTGTTCCATCGTTAATCCTTTTCCATGAGTTGAATCCCTCTAAAGTTAACGTGGATTGAGCCATAGATGATCTACTTTTCTCTTCAAAAAGATAACAAGGAAAACAATATGCTTTATCATTAGTAGGAGAATACTCCAACCAAGGAAACTATTGAAACCATGCAACTTGAAATCAACGATGTTGCTTTCCAACAAATGTTTTAGGATATTGAACCAATTTAAATTGATATGGCCCTCAATTAATATAAGCTCGTCAAACCTAATCTCTTTTAGTAAGAGATTCAATTTCACAAATCGATAATCGTAATGCTAGATCTCGTTCAACCTTTGTTGAATTGGACTAAGGGATAGTAACTGATAACCCATCATCATTGCTCTTTTTAAAAAAGATAGAAGATTTTTGGTGTCTTGCTTGGTTATTTGCTCGGCATTTTAATATAACCTATTAAAAATTATATCATGTAATTAGAAAAACTAGACGTTATCAAATTCTGAAATTCAACAAAATGACAATTGTTTTAACTACCATTTAGAGAAATCGAATACAATTTAATAAAATGGTTGCAAACTGCAACAGTATCATCAAAGTATAAATAGATAAACTAGAAAATAGAAATAAAATAAAAATAAATTAGCTTACAACCTAATTCGTAAAGAACATGTATGCAGTTGCCAGTGATGCAAATTGCCAGTTTGCAATCCAATTTGAGATTTGAGACATAAGAAGTTCAAAAATTAGGTTTTTTCATTCAAAGAACTAATCTCCTATCTGGTAATTTGAAAGCAATTGAAAAATCACCTGAATTGATCTAAGATATTTAGCTGAATTGAAAATCTCCCCAAAAGTTAGAGTCGACTCTCAACTGGCAGCTTCGCATGAACGAATAAGTCGCAGGAAACGGACAAGAAGAAAAAACGCGGTTTAGAGGATGAGGTAGGTTTCGGCTTTTCCTTTCTCCATTTTGGGCTAGGCTAGGTTAAAATTTAGAAAATTCCTCTTTATTTTTATCTTCACCTTGGTTGCAGCCCAGTTGAGCCAAGGACTTAGTCCGTCCTTGCTATCAAGTGCCCTAATAGGCTAATATGAATGATTGTTTAATAAACATCCGGCCTTCAAGTTATTAATGAACGTCTAAGTTCTAGATAGACGTTTGTCAAACAAACGCTTCAAAACTGTTGTGCAATCCAACGACTTACATTTTTGTAAAGAAACAAAATGTAATATGCAATCGGTTTTGGTTGGAGATGATCTTACAATCAAAACGTTTGAATAATCAGAAAGTATTTTCCTCTTAATAATGATCATATTCAATAATAATGCGTATGTATGTATACACATGGTATTTCTCTTCTTTAATAATTTGCATAAATATAAAATTGCTCTCTCCCATCTACTGTTGACTGACCTAATTTTATTATATTTCATTTTCATGTAACCTTGGCAAATCTTCCATCACATTTTCTATACAAATACAGACTGTCACTATACGTATATAATTCAGATACAGCATATACATACATATCTAACAAAGGCAAGAGGTATATATGGCTACCTCTCCACTATGTCAATACATGTTCGAAGGATGCATTACGTGCGCAGATACCTAGAAAAGGAGAAGACCATATCACAAAAACTGCAACTATGCACTGCATTAGTCACCTGGAAATTCATCAAAATATAATACGGTGTGCAGTAATCAAATTTCATACCCAACATCTCAGCAGCATTGTAACCGTCTATCTATCCGTGCAACACCGAATGCGGGTTTGGACTTCGTTAGTGATAACAGTAGTTCTGTATCCGTATCAGAATACTGGGGTCATATCATCATGTTTGAGAAATAATCTTTATCATGCATGTTTGTATTTAAAATTGATGAAATGGTTTTCACAGTAACTTCATTATCTTTTTCATGTTCCATTTCAAATGCATATGATATATTAAGTCTGTTGCTAATGTCATAATTAGTTATATTCAAACAGAGAATCTAAGTTAACATTGGTGAATCAGTGAATCCTTGGCTGTTTCTTTAGTCCAAGGCAAATTGAGATTTTCAGTCAAATTAGTACTACCTTTAGTTTCGTGTTTGATTTCTTTCTGTCATCCACATGCACAAAACGTTGAGTCATAAATTGGCCATACTAATCATGTTTATTTCTAGAGACACACGGAATCCTACATTCTCTCCAAATTCATTGTAGTAGTTGTACTTAGAAAGCGGCCTTAACTTTAGGATCTAACTTAAGACCACTTGTTTATCAGAAAATCAACAACTAAAAACAGCTCATAAATTACTCTTCCTATATACACACAAACCGCTCCACATTCACAAAAAATTGAGGCAGAGAGAGCATATTAAAAAACAAAAGAAGCAAAAAAGAAGAAACCAAATAAACGATGGCGTCTGCAGCAGCGCCACAGTACATGTTTGAAGGATGCATAAAATGCAAGGACATAGAGAAAAGGCGCAGGCCCTATCATAAAAACTGCAAATGCGCACTGCACCAAACTCGCTGCCTCCCTCAGGACGTGCCTTGCAACAGCCGGGTTTCGTACCCGTTAGGCAAGTCTTGGAGTACCACTTCTCTTAGCTCGATGAAGAGCCTGGGTATGAACCCGATAAGGCGATCCGAAAGCACTTCTTCTTTGAAGGAGTTGGAATTCGCTGGGAGTGGGGATAATAAGTTGCCTATTGGGAGGTCTTGGAGTGGGACGTCCCTTCACTCCTTGTCGCGAATGGGGAGTTGTAGTACTATGCTTTCTGAGTTGAGGGAAGAGGAAGAGTTTATGTAGTACTTCTGTGTTTATATATGTTTGTCATCTTATTACTGATAATGTTGTTGTTGAATTGTAGTAACTGTTTGATCATCTGTTCCTTTTTTGGAATGAGTACGAGTAAAATCATGTATTATATTAGAAAGGAACTATTGATTTATTATACATGTTATTGTGCAAGTATTTCAAAGAGGATGAAGAATTATTAGATTAATTTGTTCATGTTCTTACTTCGTTTTATTATTTTGTAGCCCTCAAAGACTAAATTGCGGTGTAAAATCAATTTAGACACAAAATATAAACACAGTTTGTAACACAAATAATTTCCACCATTGAATTGACTTCTAAATTCCACATTTTCCATAAAGACAAAAAAAAATTCAATGGTTCAAATCTTTTGTGTCACCATTTTATGTTTAATTTTGTGTTCAAATAGCCGGCCTCATAAATAGTATTATAATTTTATAATAGCATCTCCACTCATACTGCGTAATTTTATGGTTGGTAGTCACGACCATGCCCAACGATCGATCATTTATTTATTAAATAAAGTGATTCATGCCAAGCGCTTACATATTTATGATACTATATGTTTATAATTAAATACATACACACATGTATGTATGTGTTAAAAATGAACTTTTTGAAAAAAAGAAAATTATTTTAGCAATACTTAATTAAAAATAATATAAAATCTACCTTTCTAAGCTGAATATGGAATCTTTAAAAAAATTACCAATTTTAATACTAAGTAATTCATACATTTAAAAGTCAAGGATTTTTTTTATAGAATTCTATAATTCAATCAGGTATGTATGTACAACCAAAACAATATAAATAATTATGTTAGTTTTTTTTTAAATTATTAATGAAATATTTAGTTTGATTATATATATGTATATACACGCATATGTACGCACTATTAAAATTAGGTGATACAAAATCTCATTTAAAAGAGGAAATTAATACACAAAAGAAAGAAAGAGTAAATTTATGCTTTTCCAAATTAACAGACATAAATGGATATGCACATTTCTCTCTCTAATTGGATTAATCAATTTATATTTGTCATATATGTGTTGGTTGTTATAAATATAGCTTAAAGAGAGAATGAAAAGGTGTGGGGAAGTATTTGGTATTTCTTTCTTCTTCCATCTTTGTTATTCTTATTCAAACACTAAAAAGTCGTTGTCATAAATGTGTGAGGGTAAATAATTGCTTTTGAGACTCGATATAAATAGTGATTTGGTGGAATTTGGTGTATTGGTACCTTTTGATTTCTTTGTGTTTTGAAACTATGATCACTATAATTTTTTGTGTTCAATATCATTATTTTTTATCCAATATTATCCCTTTGTGACTTGGGTGTTATATGATTTTGGTATAGGCTTCCACAACATAGATATCCTTTTGTTAGGTTTTGCGCAACAAAAATCCTAAAAATTAGTATCGGATCTGGATCATGGGTTAAGCGTAATTTTGGATTTGATAATTGTTGAGATATCATATATAATTTCCTTCCCAAAGATTGCTCTTTTGAATTGAAAATTTTGAAGTATTTGGAAGCCTAAGATGGCGGATGTTTGATACTTCAGTGATCTTCATGAGCCGATTAATGTGATGGAAAACGACTCCTCAAATTTAGAGGAGGAAAAATGAAAGAAGATGGAAAAAAAGGCGATTGTTTTCACTCGTTGGTACCTTAACGATTCTGTTTTCCACCATGTGACAACTTGTGAATCCACGAAGGTTTTGTCAGACAAATTGATTACCTTTATATGAGTCGAAAAGTGTTGCTAGTATGGCTCTTCTTGTTCGCAAATTGGTCTGGTTGAGGATGGATGGTAAGAAGTCTGTAACAAGCATTTGAACAAATTTCAAGACGTAATAAATCAGTTGACAAGTATGAATGTCAAATTTCATAATGGATTCAGGCTCTTTTTTGATGAGTTCACTTTCAAAGATTTGGGAAATATTAACTGTGTCATTGAGTAACTCAAATGCTAATGGAACTATCTCATTGGACTGGATATTATTTGGAATAGTCTCTTGAATGAAGAACTTAGAAGGAAAGGGTCAACAGTGAAATTAGTTGAAGATGAGGCTATGGTAGCAAGGAATTTAATAAGAGATACAAAATCAAAGAAAACTATCGATGATGGTAAAGATATGCCGAAAGGCATTATTTATTTTCATTGTCATATAAAAGTCATATGCGCAAGTGGTGCAAAGCATATAAGGGAGATCAAAAGAAGGCAACACATAGTGAATGTGATAGCAACATATGAGCTGACATAGTTGAAAGTAGCAATAATGATACTACTTGTAATTTCCTCAGTAGTGATGTTAAGCCTTGAAAGATGGATTTGTGTGCTAGTTTTCATATATGCAGTGTGTGAAGTGTTTTTCTTCTTAGAGAGGACTGTCAACTTGATTAGGACCGTTAATGGAATAGAGCTACCAGTTTATGGTATTGATCTTGATAAAGGAATATGCTATGACAAGCATCATTGTCCCAATGGTTAAGTGATTCGGCTTTGGTACAAGAGGTCACGAGTTCGAAACTTGCGTAGCGTGATTCGAACATTTATTAACATATAGTTTATTTTATGTTGTCCTAGTGACATGTTATATCTAAATACCATTTTCAAAAAAAGAAGTATGCCATAGCGGTAATTATGTAATTTATTACGTATATTTAACTCGATAACTAATCTTTTTCGAAATAAAAGGTGTTTTATTTCAACAATATAATTGTTATATTATGATATAATTAATTAAGTAATTAATTTGAAGTACAATAAATTGAAAATCCTTGAAATAATATGTTATGTTATAGTAATTACAATGTGTTATAACCATGATAAATCTATCACATTAAAATGACATATTATTTTTAAATATTCCTAATTAAAAAGATGTTTCGAGATAAGATATTTAGACATCGGTTGATTTAAATTGGATCGTAAAATATTACGTATTAGAGGATCTTAAGATATTATGTTTACGTATTGGAGGATCATAAATTATTGTTTTAAATTCATATTGGATCGTACGATGCTATAACTTTGGGTAATGTTAGTAGTGACAGTTTTTGATCCTTTGTAATTTTGTTGGACGATCTTGACATTGATTTATATTTTCTGCCATTTTTGGTAGTTATACTAATTGCAACAATATGCGTGCACTGATGCATCGTAGAATTTGGACGAACGGAAAACGCCCCTTTGTCAGGCAGTCGAACAATTTTTAAAATCAAACATTCTAGCCGCTCGCACGACTCAAAAAGCCTAAAAGTAGCCTTATAGGGCATGGTCATGGATTCCGATGAAACTGGGATTGAAACGTGAAAAATAAGACAAGTCATCCATCCAAGAATTTTCGCAATCTGACAATCCTAGAAGCTGTATGATCAAAAAAATTGCATTGGAATTTCAAAAATATAAGAAAAGTGGTACATTCAACCCCTGGCCCAATCTTCATTCTCCCTCACGAATTTCCCCTCCACCGTTAACCTACTTCCCATGTCTTCTTTCTTCTCCTCCTTCTCAAGCAATTTTCAAGCAAATGAACACCATTTTGGATGAAATAAAAGTCGGATCTCTCTATTCATCTGAGTCCTATGCAACCATAACCTGGGTTTAACTCAACTTTGACCGTAGTGGTCGGAAATTTTGAATCCAACGAAAGAGGTGATTTTGGAAAGATCGGAATGGAAAATAGTTTATTTGAGTTTGTTCGTATCAGCAAGAAGAGTTCGAAAATGTACGTAACCAAATATAAAGCTAAATGGTTTGGCGATGAAATAGGAAAGAAGAGCCCATTTTTGGATTCTTTTTTATGTTAATCTACATGAGGGGGTCAGTGGGGTTCATGTGGGTGGCTGGATCTAGTGGTGGTGGAGCAGCCTAGGCTGACAATATAGGTAGGATCTCAAACGGTTGGGCATGTGCAGTATTGGCGGTGTGCATGTATGAAAGGGAAAAAAACAGTAACACACATAGCTGGAAGTGGTATACGTAGGCCAGAGCTGGTGGCGCGAAGTGGCAAAGAAGGCGAAGTGTAGTGGCTGTTTGCATGTTGGGCAGGTGGCGGTTAGCAGCGACGTGTGCTGGCTTGCGTGAAGGAGCATGGGGAAGAAGCTATGGGGAAATGGGTTGCGTGAGTTGGCTACATCAAAGAGGAGAGATAAGAAATTAAATACGAAACCTGATTAAAGTTAAGTAATTATTTATTAAGTTAATTAAGTAATTAATGTGTATATATAGAAGGAGAGAAAATCTACAATGAACAAAAAAGTCTCCTCAAATCCAGTATTTGATTTCAAGCCCACCATCATCAAAAATTGAGATAAGTGCTCAATCTTATAAAACAAATATAAATAAAAATGATGTACAATGATTAGATACTCAAGGGTTCATTCTCCACCAATCCCGTCCCCCCATCAACTCTAGCCCTCTTTCTTCCTTTATTCCCAAGGAGAAGCCATGGATGTTGATAGTGAGGGGTTCTGGCCAGTAAGGAACCCGTGGAGAAGAATGGTTCTCCCTTACCGATCAAATAATGCTCAAGAAAGTTTCAAGATTCAGTCGAAGTTCAGCAAAAAATAGCCAAGGAGATCCAAGAAATGCCAAAAACATGTTGATCGATACAAATCTAGCCATACATAATGGAATCATAGCTCGGTCAACACAAAATCAAAGAAAAGCTGGTTCTTTTGTTCAAAAATCATCATCTTATGCTGATATGATTAAAAATAGTGGCTTCAACCACAATTTCGATTTGGAATATGTAGCACATATCACTATTAGTAATAGAAATTAGTAATAGAAAAAGGACTATTATGAAAGAAGGGGTCGGTAGAGGACTGACTCCAAGTGGAGCCGGTCAATTATTGTCTATGTGTTTGACAATAGGCCCTAGTATCATCGCTTCAAAGCCTTTGTTCAAAGAACATGTAATACCATTGGTGATTTCAAAATTTACACTATGAAAAATGGATTATTTATGATTAGATTTGCAAATGCTAGTGACTGTGATAAGGTAGCTAATGAAGAGTCTTACTTTATTAATGGAAAACCTTTTATTTTGAAAAAATAGAGTAATTAACTAGCATTTGATAGAGATTTTTTACTACTCTTTCTATTTGGATTCGACTTCCTGAATTAAATTTAAAACTTTGGGATAAAGAGGCATTTAGTGTCAATGCTGGTGTTGATGGAATTCCTCTAAAATTAGATGAACCAACAGCAAAGAAACACGACTAAGTTTTGCAAAGATTCTAGTTGAAATTAAAGCAAATGTAGACCATCCTGATGAGGCCTACATTACTATGCATGATGGAGAAAATCTTGTTTACAAAATAGGATACCAATGGATATATACCACCATGATGTATGATTTGTGCTTATTTTGGGCATCCCACAGAAAGTTACTCGACAAAAAGGTTTGGAAAGAATAGATCAATGAAAACATGGTTAATAAAGAAAATGAATCTCTTTTTGGTAAGAATCATTAAGTGATGAAATCATATCAAATGTTACTTCTGAGTAAAACAGATGCATTTTAAATACTTTAGCAAACAATGCAATATCTGGAACGTTCTTGGGGAACATAAGAAATGATGCAACTTCAAAAACTATAGATGCAAATCTACAAATATTAATGAAGTCAAGCATATGGAGATAACCCGATCCAAGCAGAATCAAAAATTAATAGTCAAGTAAATAATATACTTGATGATTCTCACATTACCCAACAGAATTCTTTACAGAACCCTATTGAGGAGAATGATGTAGGCAACTCACTCAGAAAACAAGCAACAAACATGCAACAGTTCAAAGGGTATCGTAGTATTCAGGCCACTGAACACTCACCCTAAAGGAAAATGTCGAATTAAATGCAGAACTGAGCAATTCAACTGTGGAAATATGCATAAATTTAGAAAAAACAAGTAATGTTGTTTTGAATGTACCCAGCATCTATTCTGCTGAAATAATACTTTCCTTCACAATGCATCTTAGAAAATGTGGTACAGAAGGCAATAAAACTTCTACTAACTTCTTCCTCTCATATTGATAGAAGTAGAAGAAAAAGAGCATATTAGATGTAATAAAGTAACACAGATCTCTCGCAATACATTACCAGCCATCAGATCATCAGGCTATCCAACGGTTTATATTTTACATTTACCTTTGTGAAAGATTGCTAGTTGTTGGGCTTGGCCCATCTACATTTGTATATATATTATCTGCTTTGTATTATCAAAATATCAATGTTACATTTCTGTTTCACAAACGATTTACATCTACTTTCACATTTCTGTATCAAACTCTATCTGTCAACATAATCTTCTTTATGGTATCAGAGCTGTGTGTCTAACGACCGATCATCAGAATTCACTCTATGATCATCATCGAGCCATCCAGAAAGATAGACTAATTGCCATATCTTCGGTTGCTCTCAGTATTCATAGAGCATTTCATCATTTGATTCACCTGATTTCCATACCAATTCTTATATCTGTTCTTATCTTTTTCTTCTGTCAAGATTCGCTTTCTTGATCAGCATCTGGCTGCAAATCGAAATCTGCCTCACCAGTATCTGATTTTTTCATCATGTCTGAAGAAAGTGAAGCAGTTGCTACATCAGAGGTCAGAGCCAACAACGCAGCAATCTTCTCTGGAATCATAAAATTAAAAGGTCAGACAGCAGTTCAATTAGATGAAAGTAATTACATCATGTGGAAATATCAAACTGAAACTGCAATTAAAGGCCATGTATTGGAAGAATATATCAATGGTACTCTAACCATTCCACCAAAAATGATAACTGACAATCAAAACAAGGTGATTCCCAACCAAGAATTTACATTCTATCAAAGGCAAGATAATCTTCTTGCAACATGGCTGATGTCATCAATCAGCACAAGCATATTGTCTCATATTGTTGGATGCAAAACATCACAAGAAATCTGAGAATCCATTGAACAATTCTTCAATTCCCTATCTTCTGCAAGCATTATACACTACAAAAGACAACTACAAAACTTAAGGAAGAATGATATGTCTATGAGAGAATACTTAACAAAAGCCAAAAAAATTTGTGATCTTCTCAGCACAGCAGGATACAAAGTATCAGAAACTGAACAAATTCTTACAATCTTGAGTGGATTGGATGAAGATTATGAATCCATAGTAGCTGTTATCTTTGCTAAGAAGAATTTGCCAAATATTCAATATGTTCATGCAACTCTTCTTGCACACGAAGGAAGAATTGATCAAAAGAAAACACAAAATTCAAACTATTCTATCAATTATGCTTCAGTCAATAAAAAGAAAGGTCAAGATACTACTCAGAACTCAAATAAAAATCAAACTGGAGGATTTAGAGGAGGAAATCAAAACAATCAGAATAGCAGAGGTAGAGGGAGAGGAAGATGGAACAATTTTAATCGACCAAAATGTCAAATTTGTGAAAGATCAAGGCATACAGCATCAAAATGCTATTTCAGATTCGACCAAAACTACTCACTCAACAACAACAACAACAACAATAACAATCATAGATCAAACAATCCAAATGCTAACATAGCTCACACTGGAGTGGATACCAGCAATCAAAACAATACACAACCTTCAAAAAATGAGGACACAGCATATGAAGAATGGTACCTAGACTCAGGAGCTACCAATCACATTACAAACAATTTGAAAAATCTGAATCTAGGCAACAAAGAATACAAATGTACGCAATCTATTCTTTTAGGTAATGGTAAGTCCATAAAAATAACACACACTGGAAATGCTAAAATTCTTGGCAAAAGAGAACTACACTTAAATAATCTTCTTAGAGCTCCTCAAATAAAGAAAAATCTGATAAGTGTTTCTCAATTTGCCAAAGATAATCATGTATACTTTGAATTTTTTCCAAAAACTTGTTTAGTTAGAGATACATCAACTAGAGAAATTTTACTGCAGGGTAAATTGCAAAATGGACTATACTCATTCAACCTGAGGGAGCAAAATAGGGTACCCTACTCTGGAAAATGGTGTAACAATGTTGAAAATGATAGCAGAATTAACAAAATCTTTGATCATTGGCATTGTAAATTGGGTCATCCCAGTATTAACACTGTAAAATCTGTGTTACTGAGTAATAAAATTGATTTTAATACTTTGTCTCTACCCTACATATGTTCTGCATGTCAAAGAGGAAAGAATCACAAACTACCTTTTTTTGAATCATCAACCAAATATACTAAACCATTAGAGATGGTAGCTATAGATTTATGGGGACCTGCCCCAATAAACTCTGATTTTGGGTTCAAATATTACATATCTTTTGTTGACTCTTTTTCAAGGTATACATGGATATATTTTTTAAAAAATAAAGCAGAAACATATAGGGCATTTATTCAATTCATTACTCAAGTTGAAAGACAATTCAATCATCAACTAAAAATAATTCAAACTGATGGAGGGGCAGAATTTAAATCATTAAAGAATTATTTTTTAGAAAAAGGAATAATACATAGAACAACCTGCCCTTATACCTCTAAGCAAAATGGGTTAGTTGAGAGAAAGCATAGGCATATTGTTGATACTGGCATCACTCTTTTGGCACATGCTTCAATGCCACTCAAGTTCTGGCCTGATGCTTTCTACTCAGCAGTATATCTCATCAAAAGGATGCCAACAAAGGTACTGCAAAATAAAACTCCTTTAGAATCTTAATTTAATGTTTTACCAGATTATAACAGTCTCAAAACATATGGTTGTCTATGCTTTCCCTATATGAGGCCTTATAACTCTCATAAATTAAGCAACAGATCAACATCTTGTACCTTTATTGGTTATACCTCTAATCAAAAAGGGTACAAATGTTTATCTAGTGATGGAAAAATTATAATATCTCGACATGTTGGATTTAATGAATCTATATTTCCATTTGCTAATGCAGAAAACAAAACAACTGAAAAGGTTTATAATGCAAAAATGATTATACCTGAGATACCCATCCTCTCTCACAATAAAACAGATGAAGACATGAATCAGAGTCAACTCAAATCTCAACTCACTATATCCAATAAAGGATCAGGTCAAAATTCAAGTGACTCCAATAATGATTTCATCAGCAACAATGAATCCAGCACAAAATCTGCTTCTATTCAAGAAAACCAAAGCACCGCTACTCCTCAGCACTGTAATCCCAATGAGGAAGAATCTGGTCATCATATGATGACCAGATCAAAACATGGTATTTTCAAACCCAAAGCATATCATGTTCTCAGCAAGTCTTCTGAACCTGTTTGCTTTGATGAAGCCATACAGGATGAGAAGTGGAAAGCTGCAATGGATGATGAGTATGATGCTCTCATCAAAAATGAAACATGGACTCTTGTTCCTACACCAAATAACAAAAATATCATTGGTTGTAGATGGACATATAGAATTAAAAAAAATTCTGAAGGCAATATTGACAAATACAAAGCCAGACTTGTTGCTAAGGGCTATTCTCAACAATATGGAATAGATTTTAGTGAAACTTTCTCACCAGTAGTCAAACCCACAACTATAAGAGTTATTCTAACTATTGCTCTTCACAATAAATGGCAAATAAAACAATTAGATGTCAATAATGCTTTCTTAAATGGTGAACTTCCGGAGTAAGTTTTTATGCAACAGCCATCTGGGTATATTCAAAATGACAGGAAAAGTTGGGTGTGTAAACTCAACAAAGCTATATATGGGCTTAAACAAGCTCCTCGTGTCTAGTATGAAAAACTTAAATCTACTCTTATTGATCTCAACTATCATCCCACTAAATCTGATAATTCTTTATATATCAAAAATTATGACAACATAACTGTATTTATACTTGTTTATGTGGATGATATCATTATCACAGGAAATTGCATAAAAGAAATCAGGTATGTCACTGATTACTTAAATAACAAATTTTCCTTAAAAGACTTAGGAAATTTAAAATATTTTCTAGGTATTGAAGTCATTCGAAAATCTGAACACGAACTTGTTCTCTGTCAAAGAAAATACATATATGAAGTACTGAATAGAACAAAAATGAGTGCTGCAAAGCCTATGCCTACCCCAATGTCAATCAATTTACGCTTATCTAAAAATAAAGGAGAAGCTTTTGATAATGAAAAGCTTTATAGAAGTACTGTAGGGGCTTTGCAGTATATCACAATCACTAGACCAGATTTATCTTTTGCTGTGAATAAAGTTTGTCAATTTATGCAGAAACCATTAGATCTTCACTGGAAAGCTGTCAAACATATCTTACGATACTTAAAGGGAACTATCAATCAAGGCCTAAAGCTTACAGTAGGTAAAGACTTATCTATTAAAGGGTTCGCCGACGCTGACTGGGCATCAGACTCTGACGACAGAAGATCTACAACGGGTTACTGCATCTACTTAGGAAACAACCCAGTGTCTTGGTGTTCAAAGAAGCAACCCACCGTGTCTCGCTCCAGCACTGAAGCAGAATACCGCAGCGTGGCAAGCACGACAGCTGAAATTATTTGGCTCAGATCCCTTCTCAGAGAAATCAAAGTTAATTCCTCAAATCAACCAACAATTTGGTGCGACAATTCAGGAGCCGTTTCTATTTCATCAAATCCTGTTCTTCATTCCAGAACGAAGCACATAGAAATCGATATGTACTTCATTCGAGAACAAATTATCAGAAAGGAACTTGTTGTTAATCATATACCAGCAAGTCACCAGATAGTTGATATTCTTACTAAAGCTCTTTCGAGGCATAACTTTGAAAGATTCAAAGCTAAATTAAAGATTGAAAATGTCGAAGGCAGATCTGGAGCAGAAGAAGAAGAGAATGGAAAACCTAGATCTAATTGAGGGCGGCTATTAGATGTAATAAAGTAACACAGATCTCTCGCAATACATTACCAGCCATCAGATCATCAGGCTATCCAACGGTTTATATTTTACATTTACCTTTGTGAAAGATTGCTAGTTGTTGGGCTTGGCCCATCTACATTTGTATATATATTATCTGCTTTGTATTATCAAAATATCAATGTAACATTTCTGTTTCACAAACGATTTACATCTACTTTCACATTTCTGTATCAAACTCTATCTGTCAACATAATCTTCTTTAGAGCACGATAAAGAATTTGTAGGAGATAATGTCTAGAAACAGTGAAGAGCAAAATAAATTTAAAGAAAAATACATTATTAGAAACCAAAAGTGGGATGAACAGCTGAGAGTTCAACTAAAAAGCCATACAAAAGAAAAGAAATAAAGAATTCCGAGTTTATGGAAGTTGGTAAGAATTCTAAGATTTTGTACATTAGCAACCCCAGATATTCTTTATAGTTTTTAGAGATCCTTTTAGCATCCTTTAAAGTAATATTTTATTTATAATATCGGTAACTTCTTGGAATGTTAGGGGATTAAACTCCCCAAAATGAAATTAGATCTAGCTAATTTACTGTTTATTAACGAACCAAACATAATAGGTATTCTTGAGCATAAACTTGATAGCCCTAAAATAGAAGAATACTAGTCCACATCTTTAAATGATTGGTGTATTATAAATAAAAATCTTGTGGGTGGAAATGAGAGAATTATGGTTTTATGGGATCCCAATGTTTGCGATTTAAATCAATATTTTATAAATTTACAATATATTCATTGTAAATTTATAAATAAAGAAAGATTTCATTTAGAAACTACGTTTGTATGTCCCTCTAATAGTGAAAAAGAAAAAATATTTGCTTTGGAATCATTTGGAGCAATTAAATAAGAAAATGACTAAATCTTGGATAATTATTTGGGATTTTATTATAGTTTTACACTCCTTTGAAGAAAGGGGGGATTAACAATCCCTTTTAAAAAAAATTAGAAATCGTCAATAATTTTATATTAAAATAACAAGAAAAAAGCTATAGATCCATGTTTTTTATGTTGTTATAAAAAAAGTTCCTATTGAAAAAAATGTGTAAATTAAGTCTCTGTTTTCGAAAAATAGAAAATGCAAGGTAAGTTACGCTTTTCTGAAAGAAAATACAAAGAAATTGCAGTTTTTGGAAAAAAAATGTAAAATTCTATAAAATTATATAATTATGAAAAACTATAGTTATTTATTAAAATTGTACTTAAATACCAATTTTTATTATTTAGGAATAAAGAAATTAAATTTTTAAAAAACTTTTTGAAAAGTACAAGTTAACTTGCATTTTCTATCAGGAAACTGCAAGGTATTTTTCACTTTCTGATTTAGAAAAACATGAACCTAATTTACATAATCATTGCTACATGGAATTTTTATATAACAATATCAGAAATAGGGACGTGATGTGCAAAACCCTTTAAAATAGGATCGATCGAACCCATTGTAATAGGAAATAAATTCACTTCGAAATCCGATGAATATAGAAATATTCATTGTAAATTGGGCAGAATACAAGTCCATCAAAAGTTTGCAAATAGTTTTATTGATTTCCAATGTTTAACATTACCAAAAGCTTCTAGTGATCATACTCCTATTCAGATTGTTCTCTCATAGAAAAATAACTTTAAGAAAAATACACCATTTATATTTGTAAATGGCTAAACTTTGGAAAACAATTATTTAGAAATAGTGAGAAATAATGTATCAATAGCAACTCAAGGTACTGCTCAATATAAATTCAGCAAAATTCTTAAAAATACGATGGAAAACTTGAAAGCTTGGAATAAAACAAAAATAAAAGTGATATTAAAGATATCAGAAATGAATGTGAGACTTAAAAAATAAAATTGATTTTGATAGCTCAAACAAATCTCTAGTTAATAATTTTTCCAAATGTAGGAAAACTTGACTAAAGAATTGTATGTGCAACCAATCAACATGAAACAAAATACAAACATTGACTAGCTTGCTAGTGGGGATGAAGCTAGCAAATTTTTCTATGTCAAAATATCCAATAGGAATAATAAAAATGACTTAAGAAAGTTGCTAGATGATAAAGAGGCTATAATCAATGATGTTTCTCAAACTGAGAGAAATGTTATTAACTACTTTACCGATCTTTATAATTCTCATTCACACAAGAGAAATTTTCCAAATGTTGCCCCAAATTCTTACTTAATAAAAACAGTGAAGAAATTCTTCTTGTTCCTATTTATTTGCAGAAAATCAAAAATATAGTTTTAATGCTAATATAGATAAAAGCCCAAGATCTGATGGGTTATCTTTTTATTCATTCTCGAATAAAGAAAAACTAAGATAAATCTGTTTTCGTAGGGAGCACGATTGCATTGAGCGTATGCAATAAGCCGTTAAACCTCTGGTTGTCCCCAGTAGGACGAGTGTTGTCTCGTGAGGGCTTTCAGCGGATACTACCCACAAAATCCATATGCAGGATGAAAATATTTACGAAATGCAAGATTTATTTACAACGAGATGAATGCGAATTTTTGAAAATATTTACAATGAAGGATTTAATTTTAAATCGACACAAATAAGTTAAATACAGGTTTTGGTCATTATCATGAAAATTTAAGTCATTTACTTGTCAAATTTCCAACAAAAATCAAGTTATCATAACAAATAGACAATAGTTTAACTTGTTGTTTCGGTTGATAACAAAGTGTAATTATAAAATGGATCCTTATTTGATTATCAAAGTTTCTCAAAGTGGTATTTTCATTTCTTTTCAATAACAAATCAAATCAACTAAGTAAAAATAGTGCTAGGATTTCAATTGCTTGCTCTCTCATTATTTGCAAGAAAAATTACACACCTAGCTCAGGTAAACTGAGGCCATATATACCACCCATGCACTGCCTTTCGGGCTTATGTGAGGGGAGTACAGAGCATGGCGAGTGCACACACTTTCGTGCATACACCTATCGACCGTAGGTGGTTTTTATTAAGTCTGTTTTTTTTACATGTGTTCCTTACATGCATAACCATGAGGACTTTTAAATGAGTATGAAATCACATAATCAAAGAGTCCAAGTAATTCACCCATGTATAACCGTGAGGACTTTTAAATGAGAGTGACTACTTGGATGTTGTTATTTTTTATTTTTAAAAGAGAGAGAGAGAGTTTTGCAAAATCATCTTAGCACCATTTAACTTAGAAGGCAAAAAAATGTTATATCCTTCACTTTAAATCAACCACTTTTTAAAACAAAGATTTTCAATTAGGATGTACTTCATAATTAACACGTATGAATCTTCCTATATACTAGTTAAACCATTATTATTTGTAATCAAACTTCATTTTTATTTCTGTTAAGACAAATAAATTTTCAGAAATTTCAATTTAATAAACCAAAACCTCATATTTATCTTAGTGTTTCTTTTAAAAATAAATCAAAAGAAAAAAAATTGTGGTTTTTTTTTGAAATTATAAAGCAAAAAACCATGAAAAAAAAAGAAGATGAGTCACTCAAAAACTTGTTCGGACGACGGAAATTCTATCGGTTTAGAAAACCGTCGAACGAATTTAAATTAAAAATAACTGCAAGCGCACGGTGTACGAATGTAGCACGTGGCGAATACGGGTCGATCCACAGGGAATTGATGATTTTAAAATTTCCTACTCAATCAAATTATACCAAAGTCGAGAGTGTGTTTAAGCTAGAAAATGAGAAAATGAACTAACTAACAAAAAGAAAAGAAATGCAAGTATGAGAGTTAAATGACAATTTAGAGAATAAATCCACTCTCTAGATCATGTAGTTTAACACATGAAATCATGATCTCTCTTTTATGGTCATTAGTGTTTTAATTGATGTGTTTATCATAAGTATGACATATTTGAGCTATTAATTAGCCAACATAAGTCATCAAACTATAACACACCCCTTAAAACACTTACTAACTTTCATGAAACTTGACAAAGAAAATAAAATCAATTTTAAGTATGGCCTATTAACTATTGGTTAGAAACATAGACCAT
This sequence comes from Allium cepa, assembly GCA_030765085.1. NCBI lineage: Eukaryota > Viridiplantae > Streptophyta > Magnoliopsida > Asparagales > Amaryllidaceae > Allium > Allium cepa. The sequence continues at coordinate 565,056,958 of CM060939.1, forward strand.
AAAATTTTAATTTCAAATCACTTTCTTTTGCCATAATCATATTTTGATGAAGAGGCAATTAGTGTTAGTGATTGTTTAAGCATAGCCTATTTGGTGTCAACAATATAGGCTATCAAAATTCAAAGCAAAAACAACTAGTAAACCATTTCCATCATCATCATTAAGCACAAAAAGAGAGCATGAATTGACAAAATGTTGAAGCTACATTAATTAGAGAGCTTCATTACCCCTAAATTAAAGGGGTTTAGCCTCTCATATTTGTCATTTGATTAACAAATGTAGCTAGCAACATAAAAGCAAAAAGAAAGAAAAATGAAAGCAAATGAAAAGATACGCTAATTAACTTGCATAAAAGTAAATCTACACTACTAACATGAAAGGAAATGAACATGTAACTAAAAGAAAACACTAATTAACATTGCATAAAAAGAAAAGAAAATTACATAAAATAAAAATGGCTAAGTAGCCATGAAAAGAGAAAGAGAGCTTTCTTTTATTTGATATAAACTAAACTAAAGAGAAGGAGACCTAAGAGAGACTAAGAGAAGAAGAGGCTAAGAGAAGAGAGAAGGCTACATGAAACATAAGGGGTATTTATACATGTATGGAACCCTAATTCATATTTTTAGGGAATGCCCAAAATGCCCCTTAGGAAGTGTGGAGGCCAAGTAACCATTAACATGTCTTAATCCCCCATTAAGTGCACATGAAACCATTAACTCCATAAGCATGTGCATTAGCCTTTAATTTGTACATTAAGGTAGGTGGGTAGGTGGGGTCCTCCATGATCTTTAGTTCGAATTATTTCCATCTTCATTCCTTTATATTCTTTGTGCATGCATATTCCTTCATGAAACCACTCCTATTTGAGACCATTTTCCTACAAAAATATATATATATCCAATCAATTTTTCTCAAAGAAATATATGCACTTAAATGACCGTTTTGCCCCTATATGAAGACGAATATGTGAAAATTTGGAATTAATATGAATTTTGGTTAAAACAAGTTAAAATACCCAATATGATCATTTATTTAATTTAAATAGAATAAATATGGTGGTAAAAATATGCACATTTACATGCACATCAAATACCCCCACACTTATCTTTTTATTCGTCCTCGAATAAAGAAAAACTAAGATAAATCCGTTTTCGTAGGGAGCACGATTGCATTGAGCGTATGCAACAAGCCGTTAAACCTCTAGGTGTCCCTAGTAGAACGAGTGTTGTCTCGTGAGGGTTTTCAGCACAAAATCCATATGCAGGATGAAAATATTTACAAAATGCAAGATTTATTTACAAAGAGATGAATGCGAATTTTTGAAAATATTTACAATGAAGGATTTACTTTTAAATCGACACAAATAAGTTAAATATAGGTTTTGGTCATTATCACGAAAATTTAAGTCATTTACTTGTCAAATTTCCAACAAAAATCAAGTTATCATAACAAATAGACAATAGTTTAACTTGTTTCGGTTGATAACAAAGTGTAATTATAAAATGGATCCTTAGTTGATTATCAAAGTTTCTCAAAGTGGTATTTTCATTTCTTTTCAATAACAAATCAAATCAACTAAGTAAAAATAGTGCTAGGATTTCAATTGCTTGCTCTCTTATTATTTGCAAGAAAAATTACACACCTAGCTCAGGTAAACTGAGGCCATATATACCATCCATGCACTGCCTTTCGGGTTTATATGAGGGGAGTACAGAGCATGGCGAGTGCACACACTTTCGTGCATACACCTATCGACCGTAGGTGGTTTTTATTAAGTCTGTTTTTTTTACATGTGTTCCATACATGCATAACCATGAGGACTTTTAAATGAGTATGAAAGCACATAATCAAAGATTCCAAGTAATTCACCCATGCATAACCGTGAGGACTTTTAAATGAGAGTGACTACTTGGATGTTATTATTTTTTATTTTTAAAAGAGAGAGAGAGAGAGTTTTGCAAAATCATCTTAACACCATTTAACTTAGAAGGCAAAAAAATGTTATATCCTTCACTTTAAATCAACCCCTTTTTAAAACAAAGATTTTCAATTAGGATGTACTTCATAATTAACACGTATGAATCTTCCTATATACTAGTTAAACCATTATTATTTTAATAAAACTTCATATTTATTTTTGTTAAGACAAATAAATTTTCAAAAATTTCAATTTAATAAACCAAAACCTCATATTTATCTTAGTGTCTTTTAAAAATAAATCACAAGAAACAAAATTGTGATTTTTTTTTGAAATTATAAAGCAAAAAACCATGAAAAAAAATGAAGACGAGTCACTCAAAAACTTGTTCGGACGACGGAAATTCTATCGGTTTAGAAAACCATCGAACGAATTTAAATTAAAAATAATCGCAAGCGCACGGTGTATGAATGTAGCACGTGGCGAATACGGGTCGATCCACAGGGAATTGATGATTTTAAAATTTCCTACTCAATCAAATTATACCAAAGTCGAGAGTGTGTTTAAGCTAGAAAATGAGAAAATAAACTAACTAACAAAAAGAAAAGAAATGCAAATATGAGAGTTAAATGATAATTTAGAGAATAAATCCACTCTCTAGATCATGTAGTTTAACACATGAAATCATGATCTCTCTTTTATGGTCATTAGTGTTTTAATTGATGTGTTTATCATAAGTATGACATATTTGAGCTATTAATTAGCCAACATAAGTCATCAAACTATAACACACCCCTTAAAACACTTAGTAACTTTCATGAAACTTAACAAAGAAAATGAAAATGAAATCTATTTTAAGTATGGCCTATTAACTATTGATTAGAAACATAGACCATAAAATTTTAATTTAAAATCACTTTCTTTTGCCATAATCATATTTTGATGAAGAGGCAATTAGTGTTAGTGATTGTTTAAGCATAGCCTATTTGGTGTCAAAAATATAGGCTATCAAAATTCAAAGCAAAAACAACTAGTAAACCATTTCCATCATCATCATTAAGCACAAAAAGAGAGCATGAATTGACAAAATGTTGAAGCTACATTAATTAGAGAGCTTCATTACCCCTAAATTAAAGGGGTTTAGCCTCTCATATTTGTCATTTGATTAACAAATGTAGCTAGCAACATAAAAGCAAAAAGAAATGAAAATGAAAGCAAATGAAAAGATAAGCTAATTAACTTGCATAAAAGTAAATCTACACTACTAACATGAAAGGAAATGAACATGTAACTAAAAGGAAACACTAATTAACATTGCATAAAAAGAAAAGAAAATTATATAAAATAAAAATGGCTAAGTAGCCATGAAAAGAGAAAGAGAGCTTTTTTTTATTTGATATAAACTAAACTAAAGAGAAGGAGGCCTAAGAGAGACTAAGAGAAGAGGAGGCTAAGAGAAGAGAGAAGGCTACATGAAACATAAGGGGTATTTATACATGTATGGAACCCTAATTCATATTTTTGGGGAATGCCCCTTAGGAAGTGTGGAGGCCAAGTAACCATTAACATGTCTTAATCCCCCATTAAGTGCACATGAAACCATTAACTCCATAAGCATGTGCATTAGCCTTTAATTTGTACATTAAGGTAGGTGGGTAGGTGGGGTCCTCCATGATCTTCACTTCGAATTATTTCCATCTTCATTCCTTTATATTCTTTGTGCATGCATATTCCTTCATGAAACCACTCCTATTTGAGACCATTTTCCTACAAAAATATATATATATTTCCAATCAATTTTTCTCAAAGAAATATATGCACTTAAATGACCGTTTTGCCCCTATATGAAGACGAATATGTGAAAATTTGGAATTAATATGAATTTTGGTTAAAACAAGTTAAAATACCCAATATGATCATTTATTTAATTTAAATAGAATAAATATGGTGGTAAAAATATGCATATTTACGTGCACATCAAATACCCCCACAGTTATCTTTTTATTCGTCCTCGAATAAAGAAAAACTAAGATAAATCCGTTTTCGTAGAGAGCACGATTGCATTGAGCGTATGCAACAAGCCGTTAAACCTCTAGGTGTCCCCAGTAGAACGAGTGTTGTCTCGTGAGGGTTCTCAGCACAAAATCCATATGCAGGATGAAAATATTTACAAAATGCAAGATTTATTTACAAAGAGATGAATGCGAATTTTTGAAAATATTTACAATGAAGGATTTACTTTTAAATCGACACAAATAAGTTAAATATAGGTTTTGGTCATTATCATGAAAATTTAAGTCATTTACTTGTCAAATTACGAACAAAAATCAAGTTATCATAACAAATAGACAATAGTTTAACTTGTTGTTTCGGTTGATAACAAAATGTAATTATAAAATGGATCCTTAGTTGATTATCAAAGTTTCTCAAAGTGGTGTTTTCATTTCTTTTCAATAACAAATCACATCAACTAAGTAAAAATAGTGCTAGGATTTCAATTGCTTGCTTTCTCATTATTTGCAAGAAAAATTACACACCTAGCTCAGGTAAACTGAGGCCATATATACCACCCATGCACTGCCTTTCGGGCTTATGTGAGGGGAGTACAGAGCATGGCGAGTGCACACACTTTCGTGCATACACCTATCGACCGTAGGTGGTTTTTATTAAGTCTGTTTTTTTACATGTGTTCCATACATGCATAACCATGAGGACTTTTAAATGAGTATGAAAGCACATAATCAAAGATTCCAAGTAATTCACCCATGCATAACCGTGAGGACTTTTAAATGAGAGTGACCACTTGGTTGTTATTATTTTTTATTTTTAAAAGAGAGAGAGAGAGTTTTGCAAAATCATCTTAGCACCATTTAACTTAGAAGGCAAAAAAAATGTTATATCCTTCACTTTAAATCAACCACTTTTTGAAACAAAGATTTTCAATTAGGATGTACTTCATAATTAACACGTATGAATTTTCCTATATACTAGTTAAACCATTATTATTTGTAATCAAACTTCATTTTTATTTTTGTTAAGACAAATAAATTTTCAGAAATTTCAATTTAATAAACCAAAACCTCATATTTATCTTAGTGTTTCTTTTTGATTCAAAAGAAAAAAAATTGCGATTTTTTTTTGAAATTATAAAGCAAAGAACCATGAAAAAAAATGAAGATGAGTAACTCCCCCCACACTTGATTTGACTATGTCCCCACAGTCAACCCAAGTGGAAGGAGAAAAATAAAAGCATAACCTTTATTTAAATGAAAATGTAAAGATGATTATTTACATGACATCAGAAAGTATGCCGTTAAAGAGTAAATAAAACGGTCTTCTAAAGACCAATTCATTTGCCTCGTCGAATGTGTGAGACACAGCTTAAGCACGAAAAACCAAATCGTAAACGATTTCGAAGTTGAATGTGGATTTGGAAAAACGAAAGTCGTTTTAAATTGAAAATCGAAGGAGTTGTTTTGTTTTCGATGATTTTTGGGGTAGATAGAAAAATTGGTTGAAGTACAATTTCTTCCAAAATATCGATTTCAAAATCAAAATGGTGATCGAAATTTTCCCCTTCAGAGTTCAACAACTCGTTTTCAAAAAGTCCATAAAACTCATGTTCGTTCAATTCAACTTCCTTTCTCGGATTATCAACAACTTCATCGTGTAAATCGAGTTTAAAATTCAAAGTTGTCGTATTCAAATTTTCAGAAAAAGGAAGATCGAAGTTTAAATCGAGTTTTGCACCCTCAAAAGAATTGAAATCCAACTTAATTACCGTATTTTCAACAACTTGATTAAGATCGTCGTTATCTATTTCAAAAGTTGTTATTTGAAAATCATCGATTTGGGTAAAAGATGGATTATCGTTTGACTCGTCACACATTGAAATTTGATTTTGTTTCTCACGAAAATTTTCCAATGTTTTAATCAACAAATGTGTGTGATCATCATAAATTTCATTCATTTTCTCAACAAAGTCGAATTTGTAATTATTAACTTGAAAATTTTCGATTTGGACTTGTTGAGAACAAGAATTGTCAATGTCGATAAATGGTAGACTATTATTTGATTCTTTGCGGGTTGAGATTTGATTATAATTTTCACGAAAAGCTTTGTATTTTTCAAGTAATAAATCCCCGTTATCTTTTTCCATCTGGTCAACAAAATCAAATTCATGATTATTAATTTGAAAATTTTCATTCTGAATTTGTTGATAACCAAAGTTTTCAATCATATCGTTATTAAAACTATTCCCATTGCCAAATATATTTGAAAATTGGTTCACATTTTCGTCTTGATTTTGAAATTCATTTTGAAACTCGAAATTGAATTGGAATGGATTGCACTCGAAATCATTTGAATCTTGAAGTGAATTCAAATTTTGACTTGAACTATTGCACAAATTTGAGTTACACAAATCGTTTATATTTTGATTTTGTTGTGTTGAGAGTTCAAGTAATGATGAAATGTTATTTTCAAGAGTCGAGAGTTGGTGATCATTTTGAAAACTTTGTGGTTCAAAACTTGAATCGTTTAAACAATAGTTGTTGAAATATCCATAAGAATTTGAAGTGAAATTATACGGATTATATTGATTTTCACAACTAAATTCAAGTGAGTAAGAGAAAGGAAACTCGGACATTTTCAAGATTTTTTTTGTTGTTTTTTTTATAAAGAATAATATTTAGAAGTAGAATTTATTTGTCAAAATCGAAAATTGATTTTTGTTTTGTTTTTGGTTTTTCAAAAAAAATTCTTTGTTTTTGAAATGGTTTTATAATTTTTTTTTTTTGAATTTTGGTTTTTCTAATTTTTTTTTTCGATTTTTGAAATTTCAAAGAAGAAGGATGTAAAAATTTCAAAAGAAAAGGAATATTTACAATTTTTTTTGTTTTGGATTTTGATTTTTTTTTTGTTTTTTTAATATGCATGAACTAATGCAACTAAATGAATGCAAGATTAATTACAAATAATTTATCCTAAGTTAACCCAAAATTATATAATCACACTTTGTCTTAGATAAACAAGATAGTTCTCAGCCAGGTAACGGACAGGATTTATCGGTGCACCACGAATCACCGTAGCAATGCAGCCGAAGGTTTAAGTACCTTCAGAGGAACAACCACTATAATATTTACGAATCACCGTAATATTTATAAATGGTTATTACTCTGTCGTAGCCTAGACACCAAGAAAGTAAATTGTTCAAAGAAGGCAAATTGTCAATATACAATTAAGTGTTATCGATGTCTAACTTTTATTATTAACCAAAATTCTAGGATGAAATTTAAAGCAGAAATTAAACGTGTATTAACAATGCAACTATAATGAATTTTTGTTTCGGTTTTTGAATTTTTTTTATAATAAAATGCAAGCAACCAATAATGCAAAGCAAATAAAACTAAAGATTTAAGCAGCAACTTTTTTTGTTTAATTGTAGGCAAGCAGTTATTTGGCAGCTGTTTCTTCCTCTATCTGCTTTGGCAATCTGAAATAAAAACAAGATATATACAGTTTTTTTTTTAAATATGTACAATGTCAAAGAAGAAAGTAAATCAAAGAAAAACAAGTGAAACCAGAATGAACAAACAGAAAACAACACTAATCGAATTTTTTTTTTAATACAAAACAAAATAAGAATATAAACAAAAACTAAAGAAAAAAATTACTCAGCCTAAATAGCCAAACCCGACCCAATAAAAAAATTTCACAATAATTCACAGCTCACACTTACTTCAAGCTCAAAACACGTTCTCAAATCCTCAGCAAATCCAATTTCCATTCCAAATTAAATTCACAAAAGAAAATTCAATTTATGAAACTAATTCAACATTTCTTATGTTTGAAGGATGCCAGAGTTCACTGTTCGAATGGTTGTTCGCTGTTAAAGCTAGGTTGTCGGCAATGTTGGTCGCAGGAGGCGATTCGATTGGATGGCTTCAGGTTGCGGGTTAGAGGAATTGCCGAAGTGATGAAGTAGCAAGTTTTGCAGTTGATCAAGTTTAGAGGAAGGCGATGGCTACTGTAGTAGTAGTTAGGCTACTGGTGCTTAGTGATGTACAGAGGGGAAATTGATGTTTTGCGGTTGAGGTGGTTTTGTAGCGGTGTTTGATTTCGTGGTTTCAGGTAGGTGGACAGCGTAGCTTCTATCAGTGTTTGGAGTATGCGATTTTGCTGGAGGTGGGTATTAGGGTGGTTCAGGCTGCGATGGTGCTCGGCGTTATGGAGGCTGATGCGATTTCGGGTTTGTGGTGGAAGTTGAAGTGGTAGTAGACGAGGTTGATTCTGAAAGTAGGGGTGAGTTGCGTTGTTGTCTTGGTTTGAGGTAGTATGATGGTGGTCAGTTTATCGACGAGGGCAGTTTGTGGATGAGCTTGCTCAATTGCAAGGTGATGGATGTAGAATCTGTAGTTGCTGTAGTTAGAAGTCCGGTATGGTGATTGAGCAGGGTGTTTGTGGTTAGTATGTGCTGCTCGATGCAGAGGTATAATAGACAATGATGGTTTGGATGGTAGAATAGTAATGCAGCTGTTTTATAGATTATTACAATGATGTAGTTGTGTTTTGTAGGACTCAGGTAGGAGGAGCTGCTGTGTTTTGGTATGAATGGGTGGTACGAAGGAAATGATGTGATGCGAGCAAAAGTTTGGCAGTATTTGCAGAAAGGAAGACTTGTATTTGCAGTTAGTCGAGACAGTGGTTGGTTGCTGGAAGAATAAAGGTTGATGAAGATAGAATGAAGGCAATGGTTGAGGTGAATAGCAACTGTGACTGACAGTGGTACCGAAATGGAGGATTGCAGAATTGTGTGGAGAAGTAATGAATGTGGAGTTTGTGTGCAGTATGTATTCTGGTGATGTTTCCAGTGGCTGTATGGTCAGAGACAGTTGTTGAGAGGAGCAGAAAGTTCGCTATGAGAATGAGAATCCGAGTAAGCAATTGAAATGCAAAGAAACAATGAAGAAATGCAGAGAAACAGAAGCACAGAGGGGAGGAGGAGAGAAATACGAAGAAATAGTGAAGAATGAAACAGGGAATGAAAAATTGTAAATAGAAAAGAAACTGTAAAAATGAAAATTTGAAAATGCACGATGGAATGGAATTTTTTTTATATTATAGATAAAATGCGAATGCAAATGCAAAACAGAAAAGCTACAAACACACAAACAAATGCAAGCACAAATCAAACACACATACAAATGCAAGCACAAATCAAACACACAAAAATTGCAAACACACACAAAATAAAAACGCACAAAAATCAAAAGAAAATAATTCGAATGATAGAGAATCAAAATCAACGCAATTCCCCGGCAACGGCGCTAAAAACTTGTTCGGACGACGGAAATTCTATCAGTTTAGAAAACCGTCGAACGAATTTAAATTAAAAATAACCGCAAGCTCACGGTGTACGAATGTAGCACGTGGCGAATACGGGTCGATCCACAGGGAATTGATGATTTTAAAATTTCCTACTCAATCAAATTATACCAAAGTCGAGAGTGTGTTTAAGCTAGAAAATGAGAAAATGAACTAATTAACAAAAAGAAAAGAAATGCAAATATGAGAGTTAAATGACAATTTAGAGAATAAATCCACTCTCTAGATCATGTAGTTTAACACATGAAATCATGATCTCTCTTTTATGGTCATTAGTGTTTTAATTGATGTGTTTATCATAAGTATGACATATTTGAGCTATTAATTAGCCAACATAAGTCATTAAACTATAACACACCCCTTAAAACACTTACTAACTTTCATGAAACTTGACAAAGAAAACGAAAATGAAATCTATTTTAAGTATGCCTTATTAACTATTGATTAGAAACATAGACCATAAAATTTTATTTTCAAATCACTTTCTTTTGCCATAATCATATTTTGATGAAGAGGCAATTAGTGTTAGTGATTGTTTAAGCATAGCCTATTTGGTGTCAACAATATAGGCTATCAAAATTCAAAGCAAAAACAACTAGTAAACCATTTCCATCATCATCATTAAGCACAAAAAGAGAGCATGAATTGACAAAATGTTGAAGCTACATCAATTAGAGAGCTTCATTACCTCTAAATTAAAGGGGTTTAGCCTCTCATATTTGTCATTTGATTAACAAATGTAGCTAGCAACATAAAAGCAAAAAGAAAGGAAAATGAAAGCAAATGAAAAGATAAGCTAATTAACTTGCATAAAAGTAAATCTACACTACTAACATGAAAGGAAATGAACCTGTAACCAAAAGGAAACACTAATTAACATTGCATAAAAAGAAAAGAAAATTACATAAAATAAAAATGGCTAAGTAGCCATGAAAAGAGAAAGAGAGCTTTCTTTTATTTGATATAAACTAGACTAAAGAGAAGGAGGCCTAAGAGAGAATAAGAGAAGAGGAGGCTAAGAGAAGAGAGGAGGCTACATGAAACATAAGGGGTATTTATACATGTATGAAACCCTAATTCATATTTTTGGGGAATGCCCAAAATGCCCTTTAGGAAGTGTGGAGGCCAAGTAACTATTAACATGTCTTAATCCCCCATTAAGTGCACATGAAACCATTAACTCCATAAGCATGTGCATTAGCCTTTAATTTGTACATTAAGGTAGGTGGGTAGGTGGGGTCCTCCATGATCTTCACTTTGAATTATTTCCATCTTCATTCCTTTATATTCTTTGTGCATGCATATTCCTTCATGAAACCACTCCTATTTGAGACAATTTTCCTACAAAAATATGTATAAATTTCCAATCAATTTTTCACAAAGAAATATATGCACTTAATGACCATTTTGCCCCTATATGAATACGAATATGTGAAAATTTGGAATTAATATGAATTTTGGTTAAAACAAGTTAAAATACCCAATATGATCATTTATTTAATTTAAATAGAATAAATATGGTGGTAAAAATATGCACATTTACGTGCACATCAATGGGTTTAGGGCTAAGTTTATAAAACACATTAGGAGGACATAACTTAAATTTATTTGATGCAATAAATGAATTTTTCGTGACTGGAAAACTGTTGTTTAAATCACACTTTTTTTGCTCTTATTCATTCCCAATGGTTTAGGAGATTATAGGTCCATAATATGTTGTAATTTGATTTACAAAATCATAGCCAGTATATAGTGTAGTAGAATAAAAGTCTTTTTAAAGTTTATGATTTCTGAAAATCAAAATGCCTTTATACCAGGAAAATTTATTGTTGAAGACACTTTATCATGTGAAATAATTATGAACTTTAATAAATATGAAAAAATAAAATGTGCATCAAAATTGACCTACATAAAACCTTTGATAACACTTTATAATACATAAGATGTTACAAATGGGATTTCATGAATTTTTTTGTAATGTAGTAAAGGAATGCATTAATATTCAGTTGTGATAAATGGATCCCCTTACGATTTTACACATAGTTATAAAGGAATAAGACAAGGAAACTCACTCTCTCCTTATCTATTCACTATTGCAACAGAGTATTTTCTTTACAAATAGAAATAAAGTAGATAAATGAAAATTTAAAACCAACAAATATAATTATCCAAGTGTTTCTCATTTATTATATGCTAATAATCTGCTATTATTTATGAATGCTAAGATTTATAGTGCAACGTCCGAAAATTTGAAATATTTTGTGGGGTTGCAAACTAATGAAAGCAAAGTAAAGCATATTTTTGCAAAAACTATCCTAGGAAAAAAGAAATCCTTCATATTTTAAAGTATTAAAAGGGTGAACTGCATGTCAAATATTTGGGACTTCCTCTTAGTATGAATCAAATTACAAACAAAGACAGTACCAAATTATTTGACATCATTCAAGGTAAATTAGAGAGCTGGTCAAGTAAGCTACTATTCATTACTGGTAGATTAAAGCTTGCACATACTGTCATCACAGCTATCATAATGTATTGGATACAAACCAACAACATACCAACAAAAGCATTGCACAAAATAGAAAAAATATATGAAAATATCAATTGGAGGAAGAAAAAAAATTGCATTGAACTTCATGGGATAGAAAAAATAAAAAAGATAGGTGGTCAAGGCTTAAGAAATCTCAAAGACATAAATGATACATGCAATCTCAAGCTGTTATGAAAATTTATTAAAGGTGATTCTTTATGGTCAAATTGGATGGAAGAAAATTCTGTCAAAAATAAAACTTTTGGACAATGCCAAAAGAAAATCATTATTTTTACACCTAAAAAATTATTTTAAAGAGCAGAGAAATAGACATCAAATTGATTGAAAGGAAATTTAAAGATAGAAAACAACGAGCCTTTGGTTTGATCCTTGGACCAATGGCAAATCATTAGTCAATTTATTAGGCGGGTTTAATATATTGCAATTTGGAGGAACAAATGCAAAAGCAGAAAGCATCATACAAATCACAAATGGAATACAAATTCACAACTAGTAGCTTCTATATTCAAATCTGCCACAGAAAGTGTTAAAATAGATCCAAGCTTGCATAAAGACATTTAGAGTTGGAAATTATCTTCTATAGGAAAATTCTCTTTCAAAAATACATGGAAATACATTAAAGGTAGAGAAGTTGATGTAGATTGTATAAAACAATTTGGAATAGGGTAAACTGCCCAAAAATGGCACATTATAAATACTTTGCATTACTAAATTAACTTCCTACAAGAGACATATGAAACAAATAGAACAAAAGTTGAGAAATTAAATGATTTTTTTTTGCTAAAAAGAGCCAGAAACAAAATATAACTTATGTTTGACTACATTTACTCCAGGCATTTATGGTTTATTGCAAAAGAAAAGCTTAAACTCAATTAATTCATATCACTGCACAACATGGTAACAAGCATTCAACACATTCAACAGAAGTACAAAAACAGAAATAAAGAGTTTGTCAACGCCTGCATTTTATTAACAACGGTCATATATCACATTTGGAAAGAAAGAAATGCTAGAATGCATATGAAAAAGAGATAGAATGCATTCGGTTATGAAAAATTATTGAAGCAAACTATCAATTATTAAATCACAAGGTAAGGAAAAAGTCAATCGACCCAAATAATCAAAACTAAAGAATTCATGATCTGGACAACTATGTAGAAAGAGTGGAGGCATACTTACAAAGAGGGAAAGTCAATTCAGACATTTTTTGAGGCTAAGTTTAGCAATAATCATTCGATGAAAGAGTTAGGAGGTTGGTGTGGAATCAATCTTGATAGCACAAAAATTAGAGGTAGCCAACCCAATACTCAAACCAGAAGAAGCTTCTGCATAATAAATCAAAATACAGTTAGTAATTTCAAATGTGATACAAAAATTAAATAAGAGTACTAATTGTAATTATATTTCACCTGATTTGAACAGGGTCGACTGATCACCCAATTTTGCACAAGAGGAGTTAGAATTCCTACAACAACATAGAATTTGCAACTCGACATTCATAATCAGAGATTAAGCCGGAATTATTACAGAAGTAAGCTCAACAATCAAGTATATCACTTATTTGTATGGAATAAAGGACAAAGTAGCAAACTCAAAGGATAAGAGAAGCAAATTTCAAACAAACATGGAATTTTAGCCAACTCTAGAAGATACATCTCAGATCAGAAGCTTTCGGATGATAAAAGGAATGAGGAGAAGCTCTAAAAACCCCTTTTAAGGAAGACCCAGCATTTAGATAGAGGAGTTCAAAGAATCACCCCGATTCACCTTTCTCCCTCATTTTTAGGGTTTTTGTTTTTTTCCCTTTTGAGGTAAAACGAATATATGGAAGCAAATGGGTAGGGATTGAGCTAAGTTTTTATTATGTGATGTAAATCAAGAGGGTAATATTATTACTTACCGAATACTTTGTTGGGCCTTGGGCCATTTTTTATCTTTCAAAAAATACACACACATAGAGATATCTTATAAAATCCATATCATTTGCATATGAGTTTCGATTTGGATGCGGTATCTTGCATTGTCTCGTATTGGAGCCCTCTACGTTGGCATAAAATGGATGCTTTTGTTAACATAAGTGATATTGTCTCTCACCATACTATGATTGTTAGTATAGACTAAAATTGATGTTTTGAAATGATTTACAACTTTAAAACGTGAATTCTAATATATTTAAAACCATGCTCGATTTTATAAAATAATTTTAAAGTGTTTAAAATGGTTTAAAATAAGATATCACATATGTTATTATGGACACACTATTTTTTTAGAAATAGATTTAGGCTATTTTGATATGAATCCTAAATTGGTTGACACAGATGTGTTGTGATTTTTTATGTATACTATGTTGGTCATATGTATGCTATGTTGGTTGTATGTACATTTGTTTGCTTGTTTTGGTTGAAGACGTCGATTAATAGGCGATATAGTCTTAGTAAATATCCCTTACGTTAGAGTTTCGTGTTTATCGATTGAATGCACCAGGATGGGAACTCACATGGATGAAATAGAGTTCGTTGCATATTCAATTGAATGCGCAAATGATGGAAACACAAATGGATGGGATAAGATGTAGAAGAGTACTAGGATACGTGCCGTTGGATCTGAAGGAGGAGGATGGACCTGGGTATGTGCTTCGGACTTCAGGATGGACGTCAGATGTTTTCATTTAGTTTGTGCTTAGCCATTTTTGGGTACGTATATAACCAAAGTAGTTAGTATCGACCATTGCAGAGGGGTCGGTACTCGCCACTATTGATGATGGCCGATTTGGACAGTCTTTAACATGGACGATGAGGAGACTTCGAGGAGAGTAACATGGGGTTTTTTTCGTGCAGCTAACTCTTGATAGTGATGTTATTGCTCTACAAGCGATTTCAATGGTGAAGCGATGACGTGATGCTTAAACATGATAACTTTGGGACTTTGATGATGATGAATCGATGATGATGGAGTTGTGTTCCGATAGTGATGCTCGATGTTGATGGAGTCGTGATAATGATATGCCAAGAGAGTTCGATGAAGGGAACTAGTGGATGGAGCATTGAAGGGTTATATTATGGAAAGTGAAATGCTGAAGGGTTCTACTTTGATGAATGGAAACAAATGGAGCAAAGAAGGGTTAAAATACACATGTGAAGGGATTATTGATACTTGGACTATTTTCTAGTGTTCTCGTAAGAAGGGTTATTCTAAGGATGTTCATTGGGTACTTTGATGGTTATACCGGATCATTGAAGGGATTCTTATACCCTAGATTGAGGAAGGGATCTATTGTCACCTCTGGCCTATGTCTGTGGGCACACAAAAAACAAGGAATTTTCCATTAAGCCCTAGCAAAGAATTGTCATACAAGCTATCATACATCCAAAGCACATTGAGTGAAGGTGAGGATTGTTTAATGGATGCTACGCTTGCTATGGTTGTTATAGTTGTTGTTTGTCGCTTTAAGGATGTCACGTGATGTAGGTATCTAGGATATTGATGCCTAGACACCCGATAGTATACCAGGATGTTTGTATACTTTATGATGATGATAGCAGAGTAGCATATCGTCGCTGTTATATGCTAACTGTTTCGATGTAGGGAAAGGTCAGGTATGAGTTTCTATACCCTATATCTCATATCAACTTTCTTAGTATTTTGAGAATATTTATCACTTACACTAGACTGTTGTCTAACTCAAGATTTTATGCTTTACTTCTTATTATCTCAGTATATTTAAATGAGTAGACTAGATAGGAAGTTTGGGTGGTATGTGGTGCTGTACAGAAGGGCGAGCAAGAGATGGTACTTTCTTTGATATTATGGAGCCTAATAGTGTTAGTTATTTTATTCTACCGTACAACACTATGGAGCCTAAACAGTGTTAGTTATTTTATTTAGAGACAATTATCTTTTGAGTTTTTTGCTAGTTACATAGCATCTAGTATTATTTTGTATAACTTTGTGAAGCTGTATTCTTTGATGTTGTGGTTCATTTAGTTATCACTGTCTCGCATGTGTTATATATGCTATGGTTAATATATTTTTTGCTCCATCCGTTGTGAGATATGCAACAGGTTCTATTATTGTTTTACATACTTTACACCCCTTGACTATTGTCTTGCATTGGCCGGGCACTATAGGAGCTCACTATATATGTATATTGGATGTCGAAGGTGTAGAGCAATGGTCATATTTGGTATCAAAACAAGGTTGCATAGTTAATCTTAGTTGATAACATGATCCAGTAGAGATAGGGTAAGATGGATCGAGGGTAGATATATGCATACAAGAGAGCATACTTGTTAAATATTTTGATTTTCAAAACTATATAGTAGTATATATAGTATATAAGATGTATTTCACACACGAGTACCATTATTGCAGCTTCTCTTTATAAGAGACTGATTATTTCTATTATATATGGAGATTTAGCGGGAATATAAGAAATGCTGCTAGGAATTCCATCTTAGGAGTTAAGGAGGGGGCATGATCAGGGGTCGCCGACCTCAATCTATAGAACATGTTCGCTAAGGTGGTGCAAAACATGGTGTGGAATCCACAAGTTTCTCCTAATGTTAATGGTGCTATGATGCAAACACCAAGCCAACTTTGCTAAGCAGTATAAGGACTAAATGAGTCTAAGAGGCAGACCATTCCTTGGAACGAAGTCGATTGTTGAGGTGCAAGACTAGATGGATACTTACAAAAGGATCTTCGATGACTTAAAGTTAAATTATGTAATAAGGCAGTGGTTGGCCTCTAAATGACTCTAGTGATGGACAATGAACTGATGGGATGCCCTAAGAGTTGTGCTCTCGAGGATTAGTTTGTTGGGAATCGGTTCATAGTTGACTACATAGAATGTTTGTCCAAATTCTTAGAAGCCGATGTTTTCTAGGAAATTTGTGATGGCCTGGATTTTCGCGTTTGAAAATCGACACCCGTACTTCACTCGTACTCGAATGTCGCAGATTCAAACGTTCAATCTGATTCGTCGGAGCTCATAACACATTAAGTACAACAACACAGCGGAAGAAATGAATAATATATATCATTAATATACAACATTCGATACAAGAATGATACAATATCTATTACAACAAGATACAACAGATCCAAAAATATCAGAGAAGAATATAGCAGAATATGACACAGCAGAAAGAAATTTCCAACTTGATCTCCAAGAGAGAAAGGAACTCTAATATCAGCAATCTCCATCTCCAAAGCACCAATTCATAAATAGCTCGAACTCGCAATCAAGTTGTACTAAGAAAGGTTAGTCATCCAAAGATTGAAGAAGATTTCCAGAGACTGAAGGCTACTGAATCTACACCTACTATTTGATTATCTGAAAAACCCAACTCTAGACTGCCCGTGTGGAAAATTGTGGGCACCTAGAGTTTAGGAAGGGAACAATAAACTCCGGGTCAGTCATGGGACTGGTATGAGCAAACAAAAACAGTTTTATTTTTAAAATAAACAACAAAAGAATTTAGAACACTGAAATCCACAATGCTTTTTGGAAAATGAAACTGCCATAAGGCCTCCCGCCACACACACAATGCAAGCGCAAATTTGGAGGAGATTTCTCCTTAAGAAGTCAAAAATGCTTACTACGCAAAATACTTTTTAATATTATTATTATTGCATAGTGCAGAAAACCTTTCGAAAGTATAATATTAATCTTAACCAGCATAGGTAGCATTATACTATGCCTACTATATCTAGCACCTGAGGTGGCAGGTTATACAAGTGCAATCGTAAAGGGATCATATTGGATGATTGGATTTCCAACAAATGGTCAGGCCAAGGAACTTTCCATTACCACATGGGTACGCCTCTAGAGGGATGCCCCGAGAACCTACCTGGCTCTCTGCCAACACAAGGCTGTTTTACCCCCTTCCTGGGGGTAACAACTAAGATATGCCATCCCCGGTTATTTGCGACCTTTATCCAAGAGCTCTCAACCACAACCATCATACAGTAATAGATTTACAGTGTCCACATGAGTTAAGTATCTTGGCTCCATACCATGATACCACCCTTTTCTAGAAGGAATGGACATACCCTAGGGGCGCGACCCCTGCAACCTTGCTGCATCTTTCCTGTTTCGACCATTTCCGGGGAGTGAGGTCCTGATGCAGTCTCGTCCACAAAGCCACGTTTTTCACAAAGCCATGCTTCGATCAACAAATGATCAGCAGCACTTCGTATGCCACATTACCAAATTGGAAACGTATCACTAGTAACCATCAACTACATAACCTCTGAGCTCATACGTCTCAGAGAAGGGTGTTAAGCTAAGATAATAAATCTTCGCCACCTAACATAAATGTGTTTGATAGAAACCCGCTTTACATCTCAAAGTGTAATGTCAGACACACATCCATACAAGTCTATTTCGGGTTCGAACAGAATCAAAGGCACTTCCGAAGAAGCCCTTGCAATCCGGGTAATCACAATCCCGATAGGACTCCCCATCGCATATGGAGATCTCTATATCGACGCGACTTAGTGCAGAGACAATCGACGGGTTATCCTTTCGTTCTCGAAAATACCCGGTCTTCACCACTGGCCTTCAAATGCTATCCATAACGTCGTATCATTATTCAGAATGGGTTATATGACACAATGTCCTCTCCCGGCTAAACCAAATAATGAGCGCAATATATAAAAACATATGGATAATGGGATTTCAGTTAAGTCACATTTAAAGCCCAAAAACCTTTCTTTAAATGGTTTAAACAAATTATCATTTACAAATCCTTAAACAAAAAGATTTACTTCACAAAGTTCACCAATATTTCACAAAGATTCATTCACAGCTTTTCAAAACAACTTCCTTTTCAAATTGGATTATCTTATCCAATTATTAACCCAAAAACTCAATTTATAGCTTTTAAAACTATTTCCAAAGATCCATTCATAACTTTCAAAATAATTCCTATTTCAAATCTTTTATATATAAAAGATACACCATTTAAAATCCTCTTCGATTTCAAAACAAATATTAATAATCTTTCACAAAGGTTCATTCATAGCTTTCAAAACAATTCACAATTTCATTTAAAACTTGAAATCTTTCGATACAAATTGGAAATCATTTCTTTAAATGAAAGCTATTATTATTTGAAAACAAATAGTCTTCGTTTCGGAAAAATCCAATTATATTTGCAAGAGTTAAATCCCTTGAGTTAAGTTCAAATTCCCAAATCAATACCTTAAAAATGGTTTAACCCATATTTAACTTGTATAACATCTTTAAACCATAGTTTCCAAACATAGAATTCAATTTCAAATTTTGAACTCAAATTTAAATCAAATTATTTAAATTCCAAAACTTAATCAAGTTATTCAAAATAACTTTTATTTTTGAAACTCCTTTTCAAAAGCTTTCAATTCCATTTCCAGAACTATTTTGGATTCAAAAATTTATATTTTAAAACCATTTTAAAGATCTATGACTTACCTAATTTCCTCGTGCAATCCATATTTGTGTGTGTATGGTGTAGTCCAGGTGTTTACACAATAGTGCAACATCATCAATCATCACAGATTCAATCATATCAATATCGGTAAGTGGTATAATCTTATAACGCTTATCTTCATTCATAGATTCACAGATAAATGTATCACAGATAAATAAATTAATTATACACAGTTCAATTCACAGAACAGGATATCACAGATCAGCTAGGTCAATCAATTCAAGGCATCTCATACAATACAATCATTCATAAGCAATTCAAGCATTCAATAATAATTTATAAGCAGGATTAATTAATTGTTTAATCCTTAATTACTTCAATTTAATTTCCAATTAAATTAATTACTTATGAATTAATTATCCAAATTAATCATTCAATATTAATTAATAAAATTAATTAATTAATCCTTAATTATCCTTCTAAATAATCATCCTTAATTAATTAGTTATTCCTTAATTAATCACATTAATTAAATTAACCTTTAAGTCAATTACATCATAAATTAACCCTCAATTAATTATCATTCCATAATCACCTTCATTAATTAATTAGACTTTAATTAATTATTCTTTCATCATTTAGGTAATTATAAATCATTTAATCATTATCAAAATCTTTAATTAATAAATCTTATGATAGATCACTATTAACACATTAGTTTATTCAAGAAATTAAGGTAAATCAAAACATCATTTTATCTTAATTAATTACATTATTAATTATCCCATCCTGATTAATTAGTTTCAAGTCATTTGCCATTAATTAATGAAATTAATTAATCAATTTTGATTACCCATCTAATCAATTATTCTCAATAAATTAATTATTCCTAATTAATTTCAATAAGTGATTATCCTTAATCACTTAATTAGGTTTAACCATTAATTAATTACTTTTTGATTAAGTAATTATCTTTAGTAATTAATTACCCTTAATTACTTAAAATAAATGATCATCCCTAATTAACCACATAAATAAATTAACTTATCAAAAACACTTGTTAATTAATTACATTAATTAACGAATATGTATTTATTCATCACCAAAATAATTTATTAACTTTAAAATTTAAACTTTGAAACTTGGTTAAAATCTTGTTTAATAATTTACTTTTGAACTTGGAAATATTCATTTGAAACCTTATCCATTTTTTTGAACTTTACAACTTGGTTAATACGATTTGAATAAACCCCGAAACCAAAAACTAAATTCCCGAGCTAACTTCAATTCTTCCCTGAGTTTCCCCCGAGCTCCCTCCTTCTTCTTCCTTTTCTTTTAAAACGTATTTAAAAATTCTGTTAACTTATAAACAACTCAAGCCCAGATCAAATTTTCCGGAGATAAACGCATGCAAACCTCGAGCCCAACCCTGAGCCTCCCACCTCCTTCTTCAACCATCAGCAATCACTCATATACACTGACATGTACACATGTATAGGTGATCGAATCACCTTTGACCAAAGTCGAAGTTATTAACACAACGACGACATCCCCACCGATCATTCTCAGCACCCAGCGTTGTCGAATTAGATCAGAATCAAAATCGAGCCACTCGATGAACACTGGAACCCAATTCGAACAGGCAAAACCACCTCGCCCTGACTATCTCGACCACCAGAAACGTTAAGATTCTGGCCACAGCCTCACCATTCAACCATGCTTCAAACCCCCACCGACCGATCACCCAGAAAATCTTGTCGACGACGCAATTCCCCCAAAACCAACCTCGACTAAATAAGGTCGTTAAACCCTAATTCCACATCATTCCAATGCCCTCATCATTTATAAATCTAATTTGTATTTTTCCATTGACCCTTAATGCTCTAGCTATCTTCACTGATGTCACGATCTTCACTTCATAGTGGGTCGTCGGAATTTGATGGAAACGGGTTTTCTGATCATCATGCTAATTCTCGTCGCTTACTTAAAAATTTTAATATCCATATTAGAAATCATGATTTACCAACACGAATTCAAAAATACAATTCAAACTTGAAAATTTACAAATCAAGTTTTCGGTTTGAGTTGATTCTATTGTATTTTTCCTGTTCCCAATAAAAATAACTTACTGATATTCCTGTAAATATTTTAAAAAATAGTATTTGCCTATTTCAAACAAATCTCTTTCAATAATCATGGCCTAATACTATTTATGTGAAGATTTTTAAATTTATTTAGATTTAGTTAAACCTGAACTAAAGAATAGAGCTTAATATATATATATATGTATGTATGTATGTATGTATCCACAAACATGCATATCGTCATTTACATGTAGATATATACATGCAGGCATATACAAAAAACATTATCACATCATACTTTTAATATCAATTCCAAGAATCGAGATAAACAGATGGGTTTAAGTAAGTTTGCTCACCTTGCTTAAGAAGGAACATTGAAATTTTGCCCGGAACTTGCAATTTTAAACTGCTCTGGCTTTTGATCTGAGATTTTCTAGATTTTGATTTTTGTTTTGATCATCATTTCCTCAGGATGAAAATACTAAAGTTAATTATGGTTTTAATTGCTTCAGATTTTAAATTTTAATTTAAGTTATGGGTTTGTTTAAATTACCTGAGTTGATCATTCCAGGTTTTAAGATTTGGAGATGATCTTTGTTTTAGTTGTTTGATTTTCCAGTTGAAGCTGAAACCTTGAATTGCTTTCCTTTGTGGTGAGGATCAACTTTTCAGGCTTTAAATTTGGAGATGATCTGAAATTCTAATTTGGACTAAAGCTTGTTTACTTGATTTGCTTTTTTGCTTTGAATTGTTCGAGACCATTGAATCAAGTAGAAGTTTTCTTGGTCAGGCTTCTTATTCTAGGTTTGAAAATCTTTGAATTGAATCAGATCTGCCTTGATCATGCTTTGATTCAGGTTTTCATTTTCTTTTGTTTTTGATCTTCTTTAATTTTGAATGTATGAAAGATTTGAAAAGTGAAGAGAACATGGCTTGATTTCTTTCTATACACATATTTTGTATGTTTTATTTTTAAAAAGAGAAAGAGTAGTTTGCCACTTGTTTTATTTTAACTCAACACTTTTCTATTACTTATTTTCTTTAGCCTACATTTGCAATCTCATATTTTAATTTGCTTACACATGTCTTTTTACATTATAAAATGTTTGCATGTATCAATAAGAATTTATTTATGTATATTAGTTTACTTTTAGTAATACATATATTTATATTCTTTAAAGAAATATGATTTAAAATCAAAATATACTTTAACACATTTATTTTATATGTACTTATTCCATTTTGAATCCTAATTAATGCATTTCCATATCTAAAGCTTTTATTCGTTCTTGTTTTAAAATTTAAATTCAAGT
The DNA here is from genome assembly GCA_030765085.1 of Allium cepa. Classification (NCBI taxonomy): domain Eukaryota; kingdom Viridiplantae; phylum Streptophyta; class Magnoliopsida; order Asparagales; family Amaryllidaceae; genus Allium; species Allium cepa. The sequence goes on from CM060939.1 coordinate 565,079,628, forward strand.
TATTATATTTTTAAATAAATAAATACACATATGTATATTATAGAATTTAGCTTTAAACAATTATTTTGAAAATCATTTGTATTTAATTCAAAGTATAACTTTATAAATATATTACATATGTCTCTTAAAATTAGAAAACAAGTTCTATAAAATTATATATAGTTTTCAAATCCAATATATTATTCAAAAGGTTTATTTTTAAATTTCAAATTCAAATCTTTATTTTTTAACATAGATGTATTTGAATTTCAAATTCAAATTCCAAATTAAAAATCTACTTATAAAATAAACAAACACATCTTATTTCATTTGTTCCTAGAAATTTCAAATTAAATTACCAATTAATTCTAAATTAAATTCAAAAATCAAATTAATCACTAAATTAATTTGGCTTAAAAATCAGGAATGTTACAAAATTCGTTGACTTAAAGTTTAGAGATATGTCTATGTTGGAGTATGTGGCCAAGTTCGATGTGCCATCAAAGCGTAGCCTATTTTTCATTGATACTCCACTCGAAAAGAATGAAAATTTTATCATTGGGTTGACGATCATCTTGGGAGGTGAAAGAATGAAAAATTTATCATTGGGTCGACGATCGTCTTAGGAGATGATTTAATGGTCATATTGATGAGAGCTTCAAGAAAATCGAGAATGTCTCATGACATGAGATCTAGTACCCAGTGTATAAGGATTGTCGTGAACTAGTTAAACAAGAATAGATGGTGAAGGAATATGCATTGAATGTCGTCCCAATTTCATCGAATGCTCCATCGACGAAAACATAAAATAAAGGGAATTACTATCTAAGTTATTCATTCCATTTATGATGTTTCCATATATTTTTTATTTAACATCAGGCTTCACTTCCCTTCATATCTAGTGATTTGGTGGATAGATTGGGATTAAGAAACGAGATAGTTGACCAATCTTTAAATTGTGGAAAACCCCATTGGGGTCTTAGCCAGCCTTTGCATGGTTTGTCGAGACCTAGTGTTATTGAGTTATGGATGCTCTTTTGTTTGTGGTTGCATTTTCTGGCTTTTGTGAGTCTGGTGCTATTTTGGAATGGACTTGCTGAAGAGGTACGGAGGAGTGATGAACTTTGAGAGGCCATTGGTGATTATTGGGATCAAAGATGGGCAAAAGTCATAGTTAGGCGATGAGGTAATTGTTATCTTTCTATATTTGCTAGAGGTCCCAGAAGATGAGTCATCATCTATGCCTATAGCTAAAGAGTACCAGACATTTCAATGAGGTGACCGGATTACCAATACGTAGGGAGATATAATTCAATATCAATTTGGTTAAAGATGCAAGACCACAAGTTATACCTTTGAAGCATATGGCACCCAATGAGCAGAGGGAACTAGAGGTGTATGCTGATGACCTATAGAGGCGAGGGTTCATTTGTAGGTGCATCTCTAAGTAGGATGCACCAGTAGTGTTCGCCACTAAGGCAGATTACTCTTTGAGGTTGTGTGTTGTTTACCATGAGATGACGAACAAATATTCACCACTGCGTATTGATTGCTTGGTCGATTAGCTCATGGTGTGAGCATGTTCTCTCAATTGGACCATGTGACGGGGTTCCATCAACTGGAAGAAGCTATAAAGTGTGTTGATCATAGCATTTTGTTTGCCGCTTGGTTTTGTGAGTGGTTAGTTATGCCGTTTGGGCTAACCAATGCATCGACATATTTTGTTGATCTCACGAATTGAATTTCGAGAGATCGGTTGAGAAAGTTTATAGCTGTGCTCGTTGATGATATTTCCGTCCACTCATGGGCAAAAAAGGAACACAAGATGCATTTGTGGATTATGTCGGAGGTGTTAAGAAAGCACTAATTGATGGTGAAATTTTCAAAGTGTCACTTCTGGAGGAGTGAAATAAGATTCTTAGATCATATTATTTCGGAGTAGTACTTTTTGTAGATTCTATGAAGGTTACGGTAGTTGGGATTGAGACAGAACCAAGAGTGCTATAGATGAGAAGTTTTCATGGATTAGCGAGATGCTATAAATGTATTATCAAGGGCTTCTCTAAGGTAGCAGCACCAAATCAGACTTTTTTTAGGATGCCAGGTGCAACCATGCATTTATGAGTCTGATAGGGAGGTTGATGAGTGCATTTGCTTTGGTCATTCCTAGCGATGATATACATGGATGCCTATAGTACCGGATTTAGTGTAGTATTGATATAAGGAGGTAAGCTTGTCGCATATTCTAGTCTCAATTGAAGATGCATGTGAAGAAATACCTAACCTATGATTTGGAGCTGATGGTGATAGTGTTTGCTTTGAAGATAAGGAAGCACTATTTTCTTGAAGAAAGACTCAAGTTGTATATGGATCATAAATCATTGAAATACCTCTTCTCCGAGAAGGATTTTAACTTTCATCTGCAGCGATAGTTAGAGTTCTTGGCCTCCTATGACTATGACATTTCCTACACTCTTAGTATGTGAAATGCGGTTGTTGATTCTTTGAGTGGAAGACATGCCACTTTGAGAGCAATGTTCCTAGAATTGACATAGCTTAATTTTATTGTTGGTTGTGACTTTAGAACTCATGGTGATTTGGTGCCAGAGATGATGCTTAGTTTGACTATCAAACCTACTTTGTTTTAGCGAATCAATACTAGTCATAGTTATAATGCTTGACTAGAGGAGATTATAGCTAAGTTAAAGGAATGAGTAGAGTCTGAAGAGATGATGTGGTGCAGACTTAACCTAGATAGTTGGGTTCGTCGGGATGAGAGATTGTTTGTTCCCGAGTAGAAGAGGGAGAAGATATTGAGGGGTTTCATTAATAGATTTTCAAGTACTTGAGCGGGGTACGATAGCATCTGAACTATAGTCGATAGATTGACAAACGGTGCTAGGTTTATACACATTAAGTCTAGTAGGACGACGTCCAAATCCAATGAGTTGTTTGCGACATGGATTGTGCGATTCCACAGTGGGTTGAAGATCATTATGAGTGACTGAAACCCATTGTTCACTTGCGGGTTTCTGAAATGTTTTCAAGAGGTGTTGGGAAAGATGGCACCAGATCAACTAGAGGATATTGAGATTGACTCGGAAAATTCGATCCCTCGTAGGCCTATTCGTACTATAAGACGTAATGCGAAACCGCTTAGGAGGGAGATGGTGAAGTTATAATGGTTTAATGGAGTGAAAGCAAAGGCAATTGCATATGGTGACCAAGGGGAGTGTGAGGACCACTTGTCCAAAGCTCTTAACTGCTACATTTTATCATTAGTTTTCATATTTGATGGTTTAAATTAGATAATTTAGCATTCTGCATGCTAGAATTGATAGAGTTAGGGGCACGTCCCAGGAGCAATTATGTAATTTGTTACATAAATCTAACTCAATGAATTATCTTATTCGGAATAAAAATTGTTTCCTTTCAACTATATACTTGTTATAAAATGTTATAAATGATTAATTAGTTGATCTAAGTATACATGTTAGAAAGCCCATAAATGAAATGCTTGTGATGGCAGTTATAAATAGTTGTAACCGTGAGTATTATATCACAATATGATAAGCACATAATTTTAAATATTCTTATCAAGATGTATCAAGACTGGACATCGATACATCCATTGGGACCAGAATGTGTAATGCTCTTCAAATGTTGGGTAGTGTGTTACTCATAATTGTTGGGGGGAACTAAGGGATTACATACTAATAGTTATTGGATAATTATGGAATGACTCATTCAATAGTTTTCTATTGGTTAATATAACTAAAGTCAATCAAAAAATATTGAATAGTTTACAAAGTTCTCTTGACTTGAGAATAACATTGATGGTTAATATGAAATCTCAACTTTGATTATAGTTAAATTGTAACAAGGCGTCCATCAAACAGCTATAGTTGGGTCGAGTGGAAGTATTAGAAGTGAAACACTATTTAAGAGAGGATTCGTTGCCTTAGTTAGATGGTGTTACTGTCACGGCCAATCGAAGTCAAATCAAATTCAAATATCTATCCATAGTAATTCGGTTAATAATAATTTTTATCATTGAACAACTTTTTTGGACTATAAAGTTGAATATGGACAATACCGGAATTTTGGACATTACCAAATTTCATAAGTTCAAAGCGATGCGGTTTTGACGAAGAGAATTGGCGTAAATAATTGTCCCTACCGGATAATGTTTAGAATTATAAAAAAGAATTGTTTTTATCAAAGCTACGTAAGCTATAAATTTGGCCAAAATGTCACGCCACTTACAAAGATAAAGTGTGAATGTTGATATTTGAATTGTTCAATGTTAACCATTGATCAATATACACCTAAAGAGTCAATACAACCGTAATGTTGGATCCTCCGTCAATCACCTGATTCAATTAAATTATAAATTTTATAATTAATTAAATTTATTAATATTTAATAAATATTGCTTATAAATTTTTATTTGAATTGTGTTGGTCAGTATTAAAAATAGTGAGTATATAAAAGTTATGTATACCTTTGTTAATATACGATATCCATGTGCATCTAAATATGATTTAAATGTAAAATATCTGATTTGGCTTAAAGTGATTTGAAGAGCAACAGGAAGACATGTATGGCTTGCCATAATGGAGAGAATTGGCTTGGATCTGATTCCAAATGGCATGTGAATTCTAAGGAAAATAAAGATATGTTTTTATTTTTGACCCATTTATTTCCTATGCTATTTAAACATCTCTTGCCACTATTTTCTTTTCTCTTGGGTTTGTGCCCCCACCACTATCCATCAATAAAGACAGAAAATTCCTCTCTTCCTTTCTCAAAATTCAAGCAAAAAAACCCAAACACATATCCAATAAAAATCAAAAGAACGACGTGCAGCTTTATCGAAGGGGTTGCGCTTTTTGGAAGTGTTGATTTAAAATTCTTGTGGAGTATTATAGATTCAGCATTTAAGGTATTCTCTTTGGTAATAGCAAGGCATCATCTTGATTTACAAATTTTTATAATTGTTTAAAACTAATTATTACATGCTTTTTAATTACTTTATCCATTACCATGATTACTTATACAAATATGTTGTCGACATAAGATGAAAATATGAACATATATATATATGTGTGTGTGTGTGTGTGTGTAATTTTGATTAAAATTTTGTTATGCTTATATGGTTGGAGATATACTTTTATTGATGAAATCATTGTTGTATTTTTCTTTTAATTTTAATTTTGACAATGGTTGAAAATAACTTTTACTAGATTAACTTAAATTTATATAAATATTTCATATGTATTTGTATAATCATAGGTTTTACTAATCAGTTGAATTTGTTCATATGTGTTTGCACCAAAATTTGGCGTAAATGCCCAATAGAAGTTTTGAAGAGAAATGAATGAAGAATATAAAATGAAAACAGAGGATAATAAAAAAGAAATAGGAGTAAATTGAAATAATAACACGCAAACAACGATTTATAGTGGTTTGACGTTGGTTGCCAACATCCACTTTGAAAGGTTGCTTTATGAATTACTTTATACATGGAGTACAATAGAGATCAGATGATAATCCTTAGTTACAAAAGAGTATAAAGAAACTAGCAACGTAAAAGTCTCCAAAATGAACAACCAAGCCTATATTTATAGATAAATATAACTAAATATCTTCTTGAAAATTCGACAGAAGGACCTCTAAAGCCATATGAACCTACAAGAGGGATTGCATGTATTAATTCCCAAAGAAGAGGGATTGATACCGATCCCTACTTTGGTGGAATTTTGGACTGTGGTCCCTTTGGTAGCTTCCTCTTGCTAAAATATGCTTAGCCACCAAATTTCCTGCCAACTGGAGCAGTAGAACTTGAGTTATTGCTCGATCTTTGCTTTAACATGGCTTGCTTGATGATTCATGTCGATCCCTGCCAAAGAAAGAGTGCTGATCCCCCTGACTTCATCTTGTTGAGGTGCGATCTGTAGGGTAGGGTCCTCGTATCTTGCTTACAAAATACCATATGCATTGGACTTGTGGATCTTGAGATATTTATTATTTTCTATTAAGATGCTATTATTCCATGAAACATATCGATCCCTATCATGAAAGTAGATTTTTTTTCTAATCCCTCCTATGTGTTGAACCATATTCCATACTTCGAACATTCTGTCTTACATATATATATATATATATATATATCAGTTACATTCGATCTTAACTTCATATTACCATATGTACTTGACTTATGGACCCTACAATCATTGCTCCAGATCCATCAGCCTTGATATCATTTGAATCTAACTTGTCCAATCAGTTTAGTATAGTCAAGTCAAAATACTGGATAACACTTGGCCCCTAAAGTACGTCTTGTGCTGAACACAACATGCTTTGAATCGAAGCAAGTTAGAGTCTCTGAAAGAAATCCATCCAGTTTTCTAAATAGATGTCATCCCTCTGTCGAATTATTTTCCTAAAGTTTTATATCTCTCTTTGATCGTCATGATGCTTGATTGATTTTTGATAGTATAAATCCATGGTTATATTCTATTAGTTGATATATAAGTTCGGTTCCACGAGTCTATTAAACTTTGATTATTTGGTCCAGCCTCGAACTTGTAGGCTTTAGGTTTGATTTCATTTTTGTTGATTTCAGAAATTGAACTTTTAGACCACACACATGCACGTTCAGATACACATTTTTATCGTTGACTCTCGAATGCGTTTGTATCTATACTCATGGGTCATCGCCAATTTTCATTGAATAAGATGCAATTTCATTGCATTTGTGCATACATGCCTTAAATAATTCCATGCCTATATTTGTTTGCATACATGATCATGGTTGATCCCTTCTCTTTTCTTCTTCTTCTTTCTTTTCTTTTTTTAATCGTTTGCAGGGATCGACATATTTTTAGCCGATCACTCTCTCTTTTTATTTATATATACACGCTTATAGGGATCGGCATACTTTTAGCCGATCCCTCCCTCCTTTGCTTCAAATCGAAACCATGGGTCGAAACCTCGTCCCCATATATAAACTAGCACTCCTCCTTTCCAACCTTCACATATCAATATTCTTTCCATTTACTTTCCCATGACCGAACCTTTCCTTTCCTTTAAAAAACCCATTCCCCTCCTTTCCACTCAAACATCGCCTTCATCTATAAATCAACCTTCCTATTTGGCTTTAGATTATCATTTCGCCTTCCATTCGAATCATAATCCAATCTTTCTCCTCAAACCACTCGTCTTTGATATATTTAGGTAGGTTACTTGCCATTATTTTTTTATTTTATGAGGAGACAATGGATTTGATACTATTGGCGACTGTTTGGAGTTCGACGTGATGGAGAGTTGATGGCAGAGCTGCTTGGAGGAGATGAGATGTGGGACATGGTAGGGTTTGGAAGAATAAGAAAGAAAAAGGAAGAAAGGAGCATAGGACATAGGGTTCGGTCAAAAAGTTTGAAAGATAACATGAGAACGTGAAAGGAGAGGGATCGGCCGTCTTTGATTCATATGGATGGATCGGTAGTTTCTTTGAATAGAGGAGGGATTGGCTAGAATGTTGGAATGTTATAAAGTGGTCAAGCAGAGGGGTCGGCGGTGATGGATGAAGGGATCTGTAATTATGCTTTGTGATAAGGATCGATCATTTTTGCTAGCATGGAAGGAACTGTAATTTTGGTGGATGGATCAGAATGAATCATTTAGGGAAAGGGATCGGTTGTCTTGCTTTGGGATAGGGTTCGGCAATTTAGGGATCGACATTTGTGAACTTGGCTAATTCTAGGCTTTGAATTAAACTCGAAAACCAATCCATAATCACTTGTTTAAGCAGTTATAACCAATCCCATAACATATGACGATGACGAACAATAGGACTTGCATATTCACTATTAAACTCGAAATAGAATGATCAAATCCTTAGGACTTAGAACATGAACTAAACCTTAACATATGAACTTTAATAATGGATTTCACACTTCGATATGCCGACGATTATTCCCACAGCTTAGACAACCGATCAATCTAACCGCCAGTTGAAAGGTCAGCGATGACGGTCACTTTGGTCGAAATCCAAAGTTTTGTCATTTATCTTTGCTTTCTTATTTTAAGCTCTTATCTTTGTATGACACGACACTACACCATATTAGCTTACATTTAGCATTGGGGGACAGGTAAACTTTTTTAATGTCGATTATCTACTAAGTATAGTAGACATGGACTTTAGACATTCAAAGCGTCTAGCTGCAATGTCTTCCGGACCAACTTCACAACATAGTAACCCAAAGCTAAGTCAAGTTCCGCAACTATATCTGATCGGATTTTTCCCGATCGTCAAACTGAACAACCAGAAGTTTTCAGCCCATCGGTTGAAATTTTCTTCGACGTTCCCGTCCTCTAGGCGGAAGATATAAGTCCTGCCGCCGACATTGTAGAAGTTGATATATTTTAAGATAACCCGACAGATTCTCAAGCCTCCAGAATTGTTGAGGTCGCTCTTTGCAGACTATGTTCTAGACACAGGATTCCCTTTGAAGACATTCTAGTTCCTTCGGTGAATGACACGGTTCATTCTCCCCCGAGGGGTATACAACATGCAATAAGTTCATGTGTTGGGACAGATGCTTCACATCCTTCAATTCTTCTATCCTGGAGATGCTAAAATATCTTGGAATGGCTCCTACTCCACTATGATCAAATAGCCATGCCTTTCTCTATGTCACTTTCTTGTTATTTATGAACGTCCTATTACGCCCAACAACTCCTAAGGACATCAGGTATATTTATAACTTCAAACAGAGAACATGGAGCCTTTCCAACATTTTCCTCGAGCTTTCTCCCAACTGTTAAGTCTTAATAGGTGCTTGGAACAAGCTCAGCCTCTACAAATAGAAATGGTTCTATGTTTGATGTCTGCCTAGCTTTGCAAGGCAAAGTTGGAAGAACGTAAGTGTCATCTGCGCTCTATTCTGAAATTCTCTAACCCAGGTCATATCCTGAATCAACTAACATTCTGAAAATCTACTGATGTCCATCCACGTCCAAAGGGTGATAGTTTTTCAAGGGCAATCTCTGTAATTCATGTCACTCCAGTCGAAGACAGGGACAATAGTGTCCTTGTAACCGATGAATGGTTATTTATGTTCAGGTTGCTGGAGGAAGGTCGCAGCATTGGACTTCTAGGAAGTGTTGCATTGCCCGGATATGCTATAGAATAAGAAGGTGTTTTCAATAACTCTATCGTGCACCTAGTCAAGGCGACTCAGGATGATGCAGAAGAGGGAAAATTAGGGGTGCCAAGACCAACGAGCCCGACGATGCTGATGCAGTTGTAGGTAATGTGTCTGTGGTTGAACCATTACCAGGCGCACAACCTCAATGCCAGCTAGTGGAAGAAAGAAGCTTGCATATAAGCTTCGTGGGAGAAAAACTGCTAAGGTACATGAGTTTACTATCACTTCTTTTAATGATGTGTCATCATCCCAACGTTTAGAAAGCTCGATGAAAGGGTTTTCAAATCTCCAAATCCTTGATGACATCATGACTTATGACTTTCCAAGCATCAGTATTGAGGGTTTCAATTCTCCCAACAGAAGTAGTGATGACATTCTTTCCACCGGTAAAGGCGAGAAAACTACTATGAGCAAGACTGCAGCAACTAGTCCGTCGGAGGGACATTAGGACACTCACAATCATGTGCTCTTCACCACATGATCTCCATCTATCTTTTGTATAATAGTCATTTATACACTTTTGTTTAGCTTTTGCAGGTGCGATTTCTTAATCTCGAGCTTTTGATCGCTTGAGGGGCTCCTCGACGCAATACAGATCCAATCGTGATTCAAAATCGGGTATGGGTAGAGAGAGGGATGATGGTCGAGAAAGAAGTCATCGTTCCAGGGAATCATCATCTTCCAAACATAATTCCCAATCTCGATCATCCTATCAGGAAGTTCAACCTAATCTTCTTGTGCATAGTGGCGATTAGACCTCTTTCCATGGTCCTCAAGTTGTAAGCAATCCCGTCACCACAGGTCGAGCAAATGTCCAATCATCACATCTGATACATCTTTGCCGACTGCGGCTCCTGAAGCTTCCATAGTAGAAAAATCAGCCGAACTTAAGGTCAATTTTCCAAAGGTTTGTTTCGACGGGATTAAGTTCCTCCCCTCCATTCGTACAATCCCAAGGAATGGTAAAGCGAGTTCTCTCACATGCATCAATGATGTTTTTGTGCAACATGAATCATTCCAGCACTTAGCAGAGTAAATCTCTAAGGTCTATTGAGAGATGGCATTAAATCAATCATCTCAAGCTAGAGGCAATTCATGATAAAGATATAATTAAATATCAAGACACCGAGATCTCGGACTTAACGGTGAAGCTGAATGAGGCAGAAAAAAGTTCTAAGGAAACATCTCAGGTGATGAGTCGTCAAGAAGCTAGCACAAAAAGGAACTTGATGATGCCATCAACTGCACCGGTGCGCTTGCCTTAGAAAAAGATACCTTGCAAAAGAAGAAAAATATTTTAGCCCACCGCATTGAGGAGCTTTAATGACTTCTTAAGAAGGAGAGGGAAGAGAAAATAAAAGATCAAGAAGAATCGCAAAGATATTGCGAAGAGGCCGTTGAATCCCGAAATTTGAAGATTAAGCTTGATGAGAAAATCTCTCAAATTAAATTCCTCAAAGATGAGGCGAGAGAAGCAAGATGCAATGAGATGAGAGCACAGATAGAGGCCCGGGTAAAGAACGCTAAAGAAGCCGGTCGAAATGAAATTAAGAACTTGTTCGGTCCTCTGATCATTGGATACAATGCTAACATCCTTATCCACTATGATATGAGATTTCTTATTGAGGGTTATCTTGAGTCGCTCGCCGAGACCTGGGAATATATTGTTGAAATATAGAATAGAACCCTCGACGAAGCTGATTTATACGAAGGGAAACTAGTAAGGGAGATTCTTCGTAGGGATGAACCTCTAGACCTGGCCGCTTCGAGACTTTGATATTTTGACGTTCTAGCACCCTCCGGCAAAGGGAAATACACTGCCGAGTCTTTGGAGTCTTATCCCAAAAGTACCTCTCCTCTTCAAGCAACCGTAATGTTAGTTTCACTCAGGACAGGATCTAAGCTACGATCTAGACAAACTCGGTTACCAATCTTATATATAGGTTTCTTTCCTTATTCTACTGTGCAATACTATGGAGCTTAGACACGGCTAGTTAATTTACTTAGAGGCAATTATCATTTCATTTTATTTCCAGTTGTGTAAACTTTACTATTATTTTTATATATCTTTGTAAACCTCTGTACTCTGATATCATGGTTCACTGTGTAGTTAAAGTGCATAGAGGTTCTGTGTGGTGGAGTTGCAAAATATTATAGCGGGGATAAAGCAGAGATATAAGGGAAAATAGTAGAGGTGCAAAAGGCTTCATTAGATATAAAACTAAATATTTAAGTTAATTTTTCTCATTCTCATATTATTTGTGTAGGAAAAATAAATATTGTTTGATCTTATATAATAAAACCGAAGAATATCTTGATTTATACAGACCAGATTTTGTGACTAATAGATTTTCAATTTATATTGAGCACTTATCCTTAAAATAGGTTTGTACCCTTACTTTATTGATTTGGTTTAAATTAGAATTAGTTAAACAAAACTTTACATATTAATGTTGCTACAGCAGGTGCAAAAAGCCTTAATTTAGATCTTATAGTGGAAAATAGTGGGACTTAAACCAGATTTACTGTTTAATAGCGCTAAATTGAAATAACATAGAAGCTAAAGAGCGTCATGCACTATAGTGGTGATTTTACGGGATTTATCTACACAGGTGGTTCATTTAGTTATCAACGTCTTGCCTATTTTATATCTACGATGATTATTTTATTTTATTTGATGCGCTATGAGACATATGACAGGTTCTGTAATTGTTTTATCTACATTACAACCTTCAACAATCATCCTGCATTGGTTGAGCACCGTGGTATTGTATTATATAGGTATAATGGACGTTGGAGATATAGAGTGGTCATTGCATTTGGTATCAGAGCAAGGTTGCCTAGTTAAGCCGAGTTGATATCGTGTTACCGTAGAGATAAAGTAGGAGTTATTACCCTAGACTGGATCGTGTGTGTATATGTATGCGAGAGAGCGTACTTGTTATATATTTATGTTTTCATAACCATGTAGTAGTATGTATCGTATATATGTCGTATTGCACACATGAGTGCCATTGTTGTAGCTACTCTTTATGAGAGACTGATCATTGCTTTTATAGATGAAGAATGAGATGGCATACATGAAATTTTTCAAGGAACTCCATCTCAGGAGTTAAGGATAGGGAAGGATCTGGAGCCATTGACACCGATCTGAAAAAGGTGTTCATTAAGATGGTGCGAAACATGGTTTGGAATGCCCTGTTGCTCCTACTGTTAATGGTGCTCAGATATAAATGCCAAATCGACTTTGCCAAGCTACATAAATATTAGATGAGTTTAAGATGCAGACCATTCCATTGAATGGAATAGACTATTGAGGTGCAAGACTTGATGGATACTTGCAAAAGGATCTTCGATGATTTGGAGTTAGATGATGCAACAAGGTAGAGGTTGGCCTTTGTATGAATCCATGGGTAGACAATGAACTAGTGGAATGTCTTAAGAGCTATGAATCCCAAGGATCAATTTACTAGGAACCGGTTCATAATTTGCTTCGAGGAGAAGTTTGTCCCAACTTCTCAAAAGTCGATGTTGTCCAGGAAGTTCGCTAGCTTGAAGCAAGAAGATATATCTATATTGGAGTATGTGGCTGAATTTAATATGCTGTCAAAGCACAATCTATCTTTTGATGATACTCCACTCGAAAGGAATGAAAAGTTTATCATTGGCTTGATGATAATCTTGCAGAGTGATTGATTGGTCACATTGCTGAGAGCTTCGAGAAGTTGATTAAGAAAGCTTTACTACATGAGAGCGTCTACCTAATTTAGAAGGATTATCCTGAACTAGCTAAGCAAGGATAGACAGTGAAGGCGTATGCATTGAATATGGTTTTGATTTCATCAAGTGCTCCATCGATGAAAGGGAAAGAAAAGTGCATAACCATCTAAGATATGCTTTCCATTTATGATGTTTACATGCATATTTTATTTTATATTGAGGCTTCACATTCCTTCACATCTAGTTATTTGGTAGATAGATTGGGATTGAGACCCAAGATAGTTGACCAATCTTTAAATTGTGACAAACCGTGTTGGGGGCGCAAGCCAGCCCAAGCATGGTTTGTCGAGACATAGTGTTTTTTAGTTATTAATTGCTCTTTTATTTGTGATTTCATATTTTTTGCTTTTTTGAGTTTGGTATTGTTTGGCAGTGGACTGGTGAAAGGTGTATGGAACCGAGAGGTCGTTGGTGATGATTGGGGTCGAGGATGATCGAAAGGTAGAGTCAGGCGATAAAGTGACGGTTAGCTTTCTATATTCCTTGGAGGTCCTATAGGACAAGCTATCATCTGTGCCTGTAGCTAAATAGTATCCAGACATTCCAACAAGGTGATTAGATTAACACCATGTAAGGAGATAGGTTTTTCTATTGGCTTGGTCAAATATGCCAGACCATGAGTTGCGCCTTTAAGGAACATGGCGCCCAAAGAGCAGAGGGAACTAGAGGTAGGAACGGATGACCAACTAGGGCAAGGGTTCATTCAAAGGAGCATATCTGATTGGGATGCACCTGTAATGTTTGCAACTAAGGCAGATGGCTCTTTGTGGTTGTGTGTTGATATCCGTAAGTTGAATGAGATGATGAAAAAATATCCATTTTCGTGTACTGATGCTTGTTCGATCAACTCCATGGTAGGAGAGTGTTCTCTCAGCTGGACCATGTGACAGGGTTTCATCAAATGTGAATAGTTAGAGAGAGTGTGACGTTCACAGCATTCCATATGCCATCTAGGTTTAATGAGTGGTTGGTTATGTCGTTCAGGATAACCAATGTATCGACATATTTTGTTAATCTTATAAATTATATTTCAAAGGATCAGTTGACAAAGTCCATACTTGTGCTTGTTGATGATATTTTTGTCTACTCATGGATGAAAGAGAAGCATAAGAAGCATTTGAAGTGTCACTTTTGGAGGAGGAAAGTGAGATTCTTAGGTCATATTGTTCCATATTAGGAATTTTTTATGGATTCCATAAAGGTTATGGCAGTCCAGGATTAAGACAAACCCAAGAGTGCTATAGATGAGAAGTTTTCTTGGATTAGCGAGATACTATGGACTTCTATAAGGCAGTAACACTGTTAACTGATTTAATGAGAAGAATCAGACTTTTTTTTAGGATGCAAAGTGCGAGCACACGTTTGTGAGTCTGACAGACAGGTTAACAAGTGCACTAGCATTAGTCATTCTAAGTCGGAATCAGGAGATGACGATATACATGGATGCTTGTGGCATCATATTAGGTACAGTACCGATACAAGGGGGTAAAGTTGTCGCATATGCTAGTCGATAGCTGAGATCTTGTTTGAAGAGGTACCATACCTATGATTTGGAGTTGACAGTGAAAATGTTTTCTTTGAAGATACAAAGGAATTATTTGCTTGGAGAAAGGTTCGAGTTGTATACAGACCATAAATCACTGAAAACACCTTCTCTAAGAAGGGTCTTAACCTTCACCAACAACAATAGTTAGAGTACTTAGCCTCCTATGACTTTGACAATTTGTATACACAAGATAAAAGAAATGCAACTGCTAACGTTTTGAGTGAAAGACATGCCAATTTGGGATCGATGTTCCTAGAGTGGACATAGGTTGAGTTTATTGGTGGTTATGACTTCAGAACTCGATGTGAGTTGGTGCTAAAGATGATGGCTAGTTTAACTATCATACCTATTTTGATTTAGTGGATCGGTATTGGTCATAAGCGTGATGCTAGACTAGAAGAGATCATGACTAAATTAAAGGAGCGAAAAGAGTCTAAAGAGATGATGTAGTGTAGACTCGACCGAGATAGTTGATTTCGTAAGGATGGGAGACTGTTTGTTCCTGAGTATAAGAAGGAGAAGATACCGTTGGGCTTTATCGACGGATTATCGAGGACTAGAGAAGGGTATTTTGATATTGTGGTTCATTTAGCCATCATTTCCTCGCCTATTTTATATCTATGATGAATATTATATTTTATTCGATGCTCTATGAGATATATGACATGATCTATGATTGTTTCATCTATTTTACAACTCTTGACTATCGTCTTGCATCGGTCGAACAACATAGCAGCACACTATACATTGGGTGCCGGAGGTGTGGGGGCGTTCGTCACATTATTGAACCAAGTATTTCATGTTTGTACTGACCAACTTGACTATGGATGATGTTGGAATTTTGACCAAAATCAAATTCCATAAGTCCTAATGTGATGTAATATCGACGAAGAGAATTTATGTAAATATTTGTTACTACTAAGTACTGCTTATAGTAAGTAAAACTACCGAAAAGATGTACAAGAGATCAATTCAGCCAAAATGTCACAACACTAGCTAAGGGAAAGCTCGAATGTTAATGTTCGAATTGTTCGATATTAATTGCTGACTGAATTTACACATATGAGCTGCACAATTGTAGTGAAGAATACCCAAAAAAACCACACGATTTAATTAATTTATGATCCTTGTAAATAAACTAAATTAATTAATAATTATGAAATATTAATTAACAAATTTCATCTGATTTTTACAAATACCATTTTTGTTTAATAAATTACATATATTAAAGTTATAAACGCGTGTATCGATATACGATACCGATAGAATATTTAAATTAGATTTGAATAGATTAATTACTAAGTAGTTTTGGAAATTGTTGAGGCCTACATGCCTCTTTTATAGCCATCCACGTATGATTGGAGTAGAGGGAGATTTCAAATGTGAATTGAAATTCCAAAGGAGCGATTAAATGAAGTAAACAAATCTCTGTCATTTACTCTTCTTTATGACTTGCTTAAATGAATGTATGAAATAATTTTTTCTCTTTTCTCCTCATTATATTTGTCCCTAAAACTATGAAGAGGGGGAGAGAATTTGATGGAATTTAGCGAGGAATTAAATAGAGTTGATTATAAAGAAGGAAACTGAAAGATTTCAATGTTTCCTTTAAAATAAAATTGTTATTCATACCAAAATTCCTCTTGACAGTTTACTTTTCTTCATATCTTCTCTCCACCATCTCATACCCAAAATTCCCAGGCACTATGGAGGAAAAAGCTCAAAAATAAAATCATAATTAAATCCAAATAAACGGTGGCTGTTATCTCTATTGATTCTTGCAAAATCTTGAGGTTGATTTAGCTGAATCTAGCTTTGTTCATCATTCAAGGTATAACTTTTTGTCTACATCCAAAGGTGATCTTCAACTTTATTTGTTCAAATATATTAACCATGCTAACGTAGTTTAAATCCTTTACATTCTTCGTAAAAATGTTTATATATTAATCTTTTCATATAGTCTAGATCTATTTTTTCCATCCCTCAATCAATTAACCATTCATCGTGTTAATTTAATTTGGATCCCCTTTTGTGTTATTCCTCAATCAATTATATGATCCGCTTTCATTAACATAGTTTGGGATGGGTCAACATCATCAAATCATATCAATCGATGCTGAGCCATTCAATTTTTAAAGAAGGCAATCTGGGAAGCTTGGAAAAAGAAGTACTCGTTCATTTTTGATTAAGTGAAAAAAGTAGGATTGGTCGGTACTGAATGATTGAAAACTCCCCAACGATGCTAAAATTACTGTAGTGAGTTTGAGGTGGATAAGGGAGCCTGAACTGTCGTAAGCAGAGAATAATGGACTATTGCTGCTAATCAAATGGTTTGTGAGTATGAAGGATGGTGTGATGCTTTAACTTGATGACTTTGGGCTCTACCTAAGAGATGTGTTTGATTGCTTTGGGACGTGCTTAGGGAATCCAAAAGGATAATCTAGGACTTGCCTAGGGATTATATGAGGTTCATCCAGGAAGGAGACAATAGAGCTCTACGACTTTCGATGGTAGTCTAGAGAGGTTACGAACGATGACAACAAGATTGTGGGAGTTATCGTGATGGTCCCAAAGGAAATGTTTAATGATGGGATCTTGTGGAGTAGTACGTGCGGAGTATTCTACTAGACATATGCTAAAGGAATCATTAGTACCTTAGAGATTACAATGTATGCTCGTAAACTCATAAAGAGGGTTAGTGAAGATGCTTAGTTGAGTCGTTGGATGTGACTCTAGATTATAGGTTGGTTATCTGCCTTGGACTCGTAGAACGTGAGTCTAGTATCCTAACCTTACGAAGTGTCATTGGTTCAAGCATGAGGGAAACCTTGATTAGGATGTAGTATATGGCCACATGAATTATTATATGTCCAAAGGCATAATGAGTGAGGTGAGATGGTTTGATGTTTGCTATGTTTGATATGGATGTTACATGATGTAGGTATTTTCGATGTTAGTGATCTAAACAGCCCATATTTCTCTTTGACTTATACCAAATCTATGATGATAGATTGGCACATATCGATGTTATGTGCTAACTTTTGGATGTAGGGACATGACAAGAATGATCATCCATATTCCACTGTCCCTTTACTATATTGTCCTTTGTATTATTTTAAGGTATGTGTATCGATCACACTGGATAGTTTTCTGACTCGAGGTTTTAATTTTTGCTTCTTATTATCTTAGGTATTCTTAAATGGGCAGACTAAATACTAGGTCTGAGACTAGCACATGAAGTTGTTCAACGGATGAGCAGAAGGCTAACACTTATATATATATATATATATATATATATATATATATATATATTTGATCTTATTATTATTCCGCTTTGCAGCATTATGGAGATTTTATCAGTGCTTATGACTACTATCAGAGAGAAGTTTATGTTCGATGTATAAACTCTATTCCATTTTCCTTATATAACTGCTGAGAACCTTACACGTGATATTCTATTTCGGTTCATCTTAGTTAAACACATATGTCTCGTCTATTTTATATCTATGTTGTTATTACAATTTATCCTCTTTTTTGTGATATAAACAATAGGTTCTATTCTTTAATGATTATTTTACCCTTGATTATCATCATATTCTAATCGAATATTGTTGCAACGTAATCTACAGGATATATCGGGTATCGAAGGTATAGCGAAGTCATCACATTTGGTATCAAAGCTGAAGGTTAAGGAGTAACCTAAGTTGACATCTAATCCACTAGAGGTAGAGGTAAGAGCCATATCCAGCATTTGAACCACAAACTTTCAAGTGGATCTGGGCATCAAGGTAAAGATGGAATATTTCAAGAACTTGGAGGCAAGCTTGAAATGGATATGGAAAGTGGCTAATATGAAAATTCATTGTGACTGGTACTGATCACTAGAGTGATCAGTATCGATTTTTCTAACATATGTAATCTTGGAGACTTATAAATTGGTTGAAAAATTATAACAACCCACTTCAAAATGGGCATAGTTTAGACTCAAAAAAGGCCCATCAAATGTTAGACCTATTCCAAAGCTGGTTATTTGTTGGTAAAATTAAACAATACATAGAGCTATCTACTAATGCTATACAATGGAAAGGATAAAATATAATATAAAAAGAAATACCGATATTATAAAAATTCAGATTCCAAAACAAAACAAAACATTCGAATATCTATGGTAAAATATCTCAAAATACAATAACATCATGTTTGAAATGAGTACATCAAATATAAAAACATAAGTAGATAGATAACTGGAGCAAGACTCCGACTCCGTTTTCATCTCCTAAATTGGCATCTTCTTATCTAACATGTATTGTAATGAGGAAGGAATCAGAACAACAGTTTCTGATGAATAAAATCTCTAGTCCTTCCATAGTAGTACTTGGGGAGTATAATTTGGTAAGAATAGGTCTTATGCATTCTAACTATACTTCTTATAAATACATCTAACTGTAAGCCCGAAGGCTCTCCCAGTGCAATCCTATAACTTACACTTTTTTAACCCAACTCTATGTCTTACTTTCAACAGTAGGTTCAAGGCCATTCTCAGTCTCATGCATCTATCGTCAATCATGTCCTAACTATGTGAGAGAAAGAACTCAGGCCACTTGATACCTTTTTAGTTAGAATTAGGAAGGCTCTGACCATTTAATACCTACATATAAGGCATGTATGCATACCTAATCCAAGATGGACCCCTCTCTGGTACTGTCCAGTTGACATTGCATGAAATATTATCAGGCCACGTAATACTTCTTCTTGGAAGAGGCGGCCTTACAATAGCCACTTAATGCCTCAAAACCGAAGCGACCCTTTTCGAGATTTCCATCTACCATTCCTAAATGCTATCCATGACCATTTAATACTTCCTAATTAGGGAGGGGGGGGATCCTACAACACCCACTTACTAGCCATGATCCCCGAAGCAGGTCCCATATATTATAACCCATAACCCAAGCTGTGACGCCTAACATTAATATGACTATTCATAGGCATTAGTAGCCAAATTAGCCGGGAAACTTTCCATATGGAATTTGGACTAATCTAGCTTCCTCCATGGGTACTTATTTTAGGCGATGTCTCGCATTAGCCCCAAACTCACACTACTGGTAGCAAAATTAGCTGGGCAGACTTCTATGTGCTTTCGACTGACCTCGCATCCTTATAAGTTAGTCATAATTTAAGCTTTCCTAGTCATACTACAACATACCTCACCGCATTCTACCAAGGCTGGTAAGAAAAATTCTTCATTCCACCACTAATCATAATAATCCTTAACTTCCATCCTATATATTTTTATGCTAATTACTAACATCTTTACTATGAAATTAATATGTTATCAATTGTATGTTATTTGTACACTAACACACACACAAGTACTAAAACATTCCTAAGCATGCGAAGATTGTGTCCTACACTAATTGTTTAAATGTCAAAACTTCCAATTCATACAAGTCCACCCTCATACCATAATATACAAATTAGCTAATATCCTTATCCCAACAATAAGTTTGTACAAGAAAATAGAATCAATTACCAAACTTACTTTATATCAAAATAGTAGAATCAACATCAATAGAAATTACAATTCAAATCCTTTTACAATTTATTTAACTTCTGCATATAAAAAGAAAAGTGATTCATATTTAAACCATGGAAATAGACAATGAAACCTTAATCATTAAATAATTAACCTTTAAATTATTTAATTATCCTTTAATAAATTATCCTTAATTAATAACATTAATTAATTAACCCTTAATTAATTACCATTTAATTAATTACCATAAGTGATTATCCCTGATCACTTATATTAATAAATCACAAATTAATTACATTGAGTAATTATCCTTTAATCACTTTATTAATTAATAATTAAAGGTTGATTAATTTGTTATTAAAGGATAATTAATAAATGATTAAAAGATAGTTAATATAAAGGTTTGTACTTAATGTTAATTAACCATGATTAGTAATTTATTCATATGTTAAAAATAAATAAATTTTTCAAGGATATTTAAATGAGATTTTATTCAAATGGTGAAAAGTTAAAAGTTGAATTTTGAATCCAAATGGTTTTGGAAATGGAATTGGGTTGAATATGAAAAGATTTTGAAAAGGAAGTTTTGAAATTTAAAATTTGGATTTAATGTAATATATCATGTTTAAGTTTTGAAATTATTTGGGAAATATGGTTGAAAAGCCTACCAGTCGAGAGTGGCCGTTGTCGATGGTTAAAAAGCCTAGACCGTGATAAGTGAATAGGAGAATACGTAATTTACACACCATTTGATAGTTTATTTCCTTTTTAAAGCCCTTCATCTCATCAAAAGAGAAATGTGAGAAGTGGAATAGAATGTAAAGAACTAAAATCGCAACAACTACATGAATTTTGCTATTTCAATATATATTAGTTGAGATTCCAAAGCATAAGCTTTGACATTTCGCTTTGGAGGAATTTTTGGGGTTTTGATTTGGTGTTTTGATGAACAAAATTCCCCAAGGCTTATATCAAATCCAACCTATACTATACAACTACTAAAATGAGAGAAACTAAGATTTCGCTGATAGATAATTCTCAGCTTTCTCCTTTACATTTGAATACGTCTGCTTCTTTTTCCTCTTGTCTAACCTATTACTTTTAAAATATACAATAATTGAATTGTATATTAATTAGATTCAAAATTTCAAGGATTTGAGGAGAATAGAATTAGCAATTGTATATTAGTATCTAACCCTTACTTGAAGACCTTAGGAAATTTTTGAATCGTATGAAAGAAAGAGACTGATAGAGCTACACCTAAATTCTTAAATAATTTGTGAATAAAAGTCAAGGAGCTAGGCTCTTATTTATAGTGTTAAAAATCACTAGGACCGTTAGATTTAATTCGATTTAAAATAAAAAAATTCGGGCCGTTTCTAGCCTAAATAATCCAAATCAAGGGTGGAGTTACTTGAACAACCACCTAATGGAAAACCCCTTTCACGTTCGGTTCAAAGAACTTTTTCGCTGAGAATTCCTCGTTCCCATTTGTGTGAATTTCCAAAAATTCACAACTTGTAGGGCCCTACCTATTCAACCTCTCTAGCCCCAAACCCCCTCTCCCTCTGACGCGTTCTCTCTTTTGACTCAATATATGTGGGAAATTGATATACATATACATACATACATACATACATACATACATACATACATACATACATATATATATATATATATATATACGAGGGTTCACACACCCGGGTGATAGCATTCCTTTCTATTGCATCTAAAATCTCTATTTCTGCTAATATGCGATGTCTTTCTATTATTAGTTCCTATGGAGGTACATTGCAACAAATCTTCTTTTTCACAGCATTGCTTCTATGATATTAGGAGCACTAGGCTCCATGGCCCAAATGAAAGTCAAAAGACCTCTAGCTCATATCGATTGGACATGTAGGTTATCTTTGGTATAGGGAAGATGGTTAACCAATAGCTTGTGTTTGGCAACGTGTTAACTGTTTTGTTTACCCTTTTATTTAGCTCTTTAATTAATTTTAAAGTTAAAGTTTATTTTAACATTTTCTCTAACCGCATTTCTAATCAACATTAATTTTAAATTTCAAGTTCTAAACATTAATTATAAATTTGAATTTGAATTCCATCTGAATTATTTTGAATTTGAAAACTTCAAACCTCAATAACTTCTCCATTTGAGCTTCGATTTTGAAACATTATAATGGAAATTGATCGGCAACTCACGACAAATGCAACGGTGTGTAACTTCAGTAGCTGAATTCCAACATTTACAAAATTTCCATTTATAGCCTTATTATTATTTAATTAATTTCTTATTAATTTTTATGGGGTGTCACATTCTCTCCCCAAAAAAGGAATTCATCTTGAAATCCCTAAGGGAAAGACAGTGTAACGTGCACTAAGCACCCATGTTATATAACCAAGTTATCTACACAGCCAACTACTCAACCAAGAACTGCTATGATTATGTATGTAGGCATACTACAAGTGAGCTTAGTCCTAGCATGAATGCAAGGTATTTTCATATAGGAATATACGCAAACATCCTAAATATGCAAAAAAAAATCTACATGAGTTCAAAAATAACAGTAAAAAGTGAGGCAACCATTCTCTACCATCCAACCTAGCAACCTTGATGCAACTAAAAACCAAATTTTGGAGAGAAAAGATTACCAAAAAAATGCTTAGGATGATAATTCCTTCTCTTCACCTTAGTTTCTCATGTGCCTTTTGCTAGATTATCCCCCTATTGTACTCGAACGAGCCTAATTTTTTTGTTGAGAAGCTTCCAAGTTCCATGCTCCACTATGCGTGTGGTAGAACATGATGTTATAAGCTCCATTTCAGTATCTACTAATTGATCAGGCTCTACCAAGGTGGTTGTCCTCTGAAGGAATTTCCTCAAGTGTGAAATGTGACATACATCAAGAACTCCTAGCAACTTATCTGGTAGCTCTACTTAATATGCAAGTCTATCTATTCTTTTCAAGATCAGGAAAGGCCCAAAAAACCTTGGCATTAACTTTCTTGACTTACCAAATCTCATAACCTTCCTAAGGATGGAAACTTTAACGAATACCATGTCTCTTACCTCAAACTCCAATTTTTCCTTCGTTTGTCTACATAGGACTACTAGTAGTTCTATTGAGCCTTCATTCAATGCCTAATCAACTATATATTTTTCAGTCTCGCGAATCAAATATGATTTGAGTATAATTTTATCGGTGGTTTCCCACCAACAATTTGGCGACTTGCATAGCCTCCCATATAACACTTTAAAGGGTGTCAAGACAATCGTCACTTAATGATTATTATTCTATGCAAATTCTACTAAAGGTAAGTGCCTCTCCCAATTTCCACCAAAGTCCTTGATAAAAGCTCTCTGCAAGTCTTCTAAAATCCTACTTACCTTTTAGTCCGACTGTCGGTCCGTAGGTGGTAAGTAGTGCTAAGATTCAATAAGGCTCCTAAAGCTGACTGCAAACTCCTCCAAAATTTTCTAGTGGATAAGGGATCCCTATCACTAACAATGCCAATTGGAATTCCATAAAGTCGAACTACTTCCTAATATAAATTTGCAATAATGATGTTGCGGTCCTATTACTTTTAATGGGAATAAAATGAGCGCTTTTAGTAAGCCTACCAAAGAGCTTAATTGCGTCATTGACTTATAGGAAACACATCTATAAAGTCTATCGATATATGCTCATATTTCCAAGTCGACACATATAATGGTAACAGTGATCCTTTGGACTTCCTTGTCAAATTTTATCCTTTGGCACGTCAAACACCTAGAGACAATTTCGACTACGCTTCTCTTCATCCTTGGCAAATAGACAATTCACTTCATATCCCTAGACATCTTATCTCTTGCAATGTGAGTAGTCGTCCTAGAATGATAACATTCTGCTAGCACTTCTTCTAAAACTTCCTTAACCATAGGGATACAAAGGCATCCATCTCTCCATAAAAATTCTTTTTCATCAACTTCATATCTACTGACACGGGGAAAATATTCTTCCCTACTTAGCATGCCCAAAATGTCTATTGCTGCATCCTTCTTATGCACTAGCCTTATGCGGTCCATAATGCTAGCCTTACCTCCATTGTTGCCAAATAGCCTAAAGTGGGTTCGATCGGCGATTGGATTGAAATTGGAGAGGAACTCCAACTTCCTTCACTCATATATATAGCACTTAAAGTAGCATGCTTCCGGCTAAGGGCATTGGCAACCATATTCCTTTTTACACAGGTATCTATATCCCAAAGTCATATGAAGCTATAAATTTCATCCATCTCTACTGCCTATGATTTAAATCTTTTTGGAAAAATATGTAGTTGAGTGATTTGTGGTCAGTGGATAACTCAAACCTTTCTCCCAAAAGATAGTGCCTCCATATTTTTAAGGGAAAAATGATAGACGCTAACTCTAAGTCGTGAGTTGGGTGTCTCCTCTCATTGTCCTTCAATTGCCTACTAGCATAAGCTATCATCCTCCCATCTTTTATAAGAAAGCTCTGACTTTCGTATCACATGCATCATTGTCAACGATAAAAGGCTTCATCTGATCGGGAATAGCTAATACTGGCGCACTCGTCAATAGCTCCTTTAACTTTTCAAATGCTTCTGTGCACTTCTCATCCCGTGCA
Organism: Allium cepa; assembly: GCA_030765085.1. NCBI lineage: Eukaryota > Viridiplantae > Streptophyta > Magnoliopsida > Asparagales > Amaryllidaceae > Allium > Allium cepa. The sequence continues at coordinate 565,104,312 of CM060939.1, forward strand.
AAAACTGGATTCTTCTTGGTTAAGCAAGTTAGTGGGACTTCTATGTTCTCAAAGTCCTTGATGAACTTCCTATAGTAACCCACCAACCAAAGAAAACTCCTAACCTCTATGGCATTCTTTGGAATCTTCAAACCTTGAGTAGCTTCCACCTTCCCAGGGTCAAAAGAAAATCCCTTCTGGAAAACAATATGTCCAAGTACTCTCACCTATTTTTTCCAAAATTGACATTTTGAGAATTTGGCTTTAAGTTGGTGCCTTCTTAAAGTCCCTTGCAACTCCCTTTAGTGATTTTCATGCTCACCTTCACTTTTAGGGAATTCTAAGACATCATCCACAAACACAATGACGGATTTATTTACTTGTCCCTTAAAAACTCTATCCATCAAATCTATAAAGTACGTAGGGGCACCTTAATCCAAAAAGAATTACTTCTCGTTCATACAACTAATTCGAAATGTGAAATGTGGTATTCTGCTTGTTATCCTCAGCATTCCTCAATTGATGAGATCTAGTGGCAAAGTCCAATTGGGAAGAGATTTTGGCTCCCACAAGCTGATCAAGAAAATCAACTATTCTAGGTAAGGGACACATATTCTTTTTAGTCAAATTATTGAGTTCTCTATAGTCAACATATAGCCTTAATGAATCATCTACCTTAATGGTAAAGACAACATGTGCTTCCCATTCGACATAATTTGGCAAACGAACCCTTTCTACAACAGCTCTGAAATCTGCTTTCCAACTCTCACCTTTGTTTGGAGACCATGTGTCTTAATGGAAAAGCGATGGGTCTAACATTCTTCTCCAAGTCAATTCTAAACTCGAACTCCTTTCGGGGTGGGAGACTTGAGACACCCTCAAAGATGTCAGGAAATTCTTGAATTATAGGTACAGATGAGTGGTCATCTTGTGACAAGCACAACACCAGAAAGGCAATTTTCTCACCGTTATAAGCGTGACAAAACTAATTTGTTACGGTTATAACCGTGAAAATAAGTACCGTGGGAAAATTCAGTCACACTTTTGCTCACGGTTATAACCGTGATAAAAATAGTAATTTCTCACGCTTATAACCGTTACAAATTTAGATATTATCACACTTATAACCGTGACAGAACAGTATTTACTCACAGTTATAATCATGATAAAATGGTTATTACTAACACTTATAACCGTGGAAAATTTAGATAGTATCACACTTATAATCGTGACAGAACAATAGTTTCTAACATTTATAACCATTACCAAAAAGGAAACTCTAACACTTATAACCGTGACAAATGCAAATTATATCACAGTTATAACCATTACGAAAGGTTATTTTCTAACACTTATAACCATGATAACCAAAACAATATCAAACAAAATATATAACAAACTTTAAAACACAGTTTCAGAATATAACTATATAGTGTTTAGTAAATTACTAATAACGCAAACGATACTTGGGCCAAATCACAAAACCCCCTTCAACTAATTCGGATAGCGTGTAATGGCCATTTTGTGGTGCTTCATAAATTGAAGCTTCTGGATCGTAAACATTCTCCATCCAAACAACTTGCTCTCCTTCAACCACCATTCTACCATGGCATATCTTTTGCGTCCCAATGTGTCCTTTTGCTACTTCCGCCAAATCTACTGACAATAGCGTTACTGGTTGTTTCTCTTCCGTAGAAGATCCCATTATTCCATTCAGTGGAGCATCTAAGCTACCTCCAGGACTGTTGAAATTTTGCTCTATATCAGAAGCAGCTTCTCCTCTTGGTGTCGGCACATTTCCTCCAATATGATTTACAAGCATCTTTATACATTGTCTCATATCATTTATAGCTAAACTCATTGTTTTCATCTCTTCAAGCATTTCTATTTTCCATTGTTGATTTGCATTCTCTTTGTAATTGGTAATGGCTTTTGAAGCTTGAGAGAGTCTTACTTGATTTACATTAGACGTAGAGCTAATAGCTCAGCAATAGTATGCTTTTTATCATCCTGTAAAGCTTCGGCAACGGGATCTTTTTCAAAATCTTCTAAACTTCTTATTCCATCTTCTCCATTAACACTAGCTTCCGATTTTTGTCTTTCTTCGGCTGCTTCAATCAATGCCAACACAATTCATAATTTTATAAAGTTGTAAAATTACATAACAGAGGTTAAATATATAATTGAAACTGAAACTGAAATTAGTATATGTCAATTTTCATTTGTGATCATATTCATAAATTACATGTACATTTGATTGTATACTATTGCTTGTATAGGTTCAAAAGTACTATTGAGAGGTTCAGAAGACATAATATATGAATGGTAGTTGCACCTGTCATAATGTATGAATTTAGACTTGAAAATTTAAGTGGTCCAGCACTTAAGCAATGCTAAATGCCATAATGCAAGGCCATAACCGTATCTCGCTTAGCAACTAAAATGACTAAAGAAATTGAATGCTGGAAAATGATTATCAACGTAAAATCTTAAATTTTAACCAAAGACTGGGAGGTCGCAGTATCAACTGAAAAATAGTTGAAGAGTGATCCACTAAAATGGAAGTAAAATAGGAGAAAAATGTGAATGCAGTGTACTGTGTACCTTTGCTCCAAAGAATCATAGCAATTGCAAGTTCAAGTCGAGTATACTGCTGGCTTTTTAAGCACACCATAAAGGCTGTCATTTTAAGGAACTAATTCAATCCCCTGATTGCATATACTTAATAAACAAAGTGAGTGCAATGACTCATTTTGTACATGTGGTGAGTCCGGTGAGAAATGATGTACAACATTGAAAGGAAACTTGTACCAAAATAAAAATTCGAAACATAGGCGACGATCATCAGACCTTGTACAAAATCAAGCAGGTAATTTGTAGGAATCAAGGATTTTACAGAACACCTTTTGGAGCTTTATTGCATGAATCGTCCTATTATTGTATCTTCTTAGAGATGAATTGCATCGTGAAATGAAACTTTGGTGATTTTTTTCATGCACAAACTCTTTAAAACATACACAGTAACATACAAACTTATATATTGTCATTTTCTTCAATTTATTATGTTGTGGGTCCTACCCAACAAAAAATCTATCAACAAAATGAATATGTTGGAATGTATACAAATTGTGTGGGAAAAGCCTTCTATTAAGAATCTACAGTCAAAATTTGCTATCCATTGTTCTATCTACTAATTTACTACCGACTGTACATAGAGCTTTATTAACTTTCATCATTTTATGTTTTTTTTACAATACGTTCTTTCCCCACGTTATTTTCTCTCAGAATTTTTATCTTTTAATTAGTGCTATGAGAAGATCAATTATATCAGCAATAGTAAGATCAAGCAGGAATCACCAAACTCGAATTTAAAATTCATTTTTTTAACGAGGATTATAGAAGGGATGAGGGGCAGAGGAAAATTAACTCTTCTTTTAAACATGTTCCTACCGAAGAAGTGCAATGACTTAAAACTAAAGTTGAGGTCTAATTTAAAGAATTTGAATGGTCTATTTTGGATTTTAGAAAGATTAAAGATTTAGCAGCGTTAGTTGAAATCATGGTTTGAGTTTTCCGTTTTGACCTTGGTTTCGCTCAGTTGAAAATTTTAGACTAGCTTAATTTTGTACATTTCGGAAATTCCGGTGCTGATTTGTTTTTTATTAGCAAAGTCTATCAATATATTAAGATTAAAATTAACTAAACTGAGCTGAATCAAACATTAAATAAGCCCATAACGAAAACTTCCTAAAAGAACAAACAATATCCTAAAGCTGGCTTTGCCAAAAATATCCTAAAGTTGAACCCGGCCAAATTAAAGCATAATAAAATAAATCCAAATTAGTACCAGCTCCACTAAACCTCAAACTTGACTACCATCCCAGCTGACTCATGCCAAATAAAACCTTAATTCTATTATTTTTCCCCTAACATTAAATCATTTTCCCGCATTCAATTTCATTGCCCACAAATATACTACAAGCTATGTAGATAAATACCAGTTAGAATACCATGCATTATGCTGAACTACATAGAAATGTGCTATTGACCGAGACTGGCAGAAAGCCTAGCAGTTTAAAATGTACAGTTACAATGACAAATAAACATTGGCAGGTCATTTTTTATAAATAAATATATGTTTAAGATGCATATATGTAAGGAAAGTAAGTATATGTATATTTAAGAGTCAATACAATGCAGGCTTGTCTTTGAAATGAAAATGATGCAAAATGTACACATGAGCCTGATAGCCTCTTATATGTTATCAATGCTATAAATCAAAGACTTACATATTTTTCACCGGCGCAAGGAAGCACCTCTTTGGTTTTTTACTTGTGTGCGCCACTTTCCATGCCTTTGCTCGTGTAATTTTACATTCGAGATTATCGGTTTCCTACATGAATAAATGTAAATATATTAAACAATTATACAATATTATCGCGATTAGTTGCGAAAGATTTACAACGTACCAATTTTTCATATAGTCTAGTATAAGATTTTCTTCCCAATGTATGATTTATGGTGTTCTTTCTTTTATTATCAGCATTCGTCTTGCATTGTTTTTTCTTCTTATCAGCATACTCAATGTCGATGAACCCCTCCCACTGAACTTTATCAATGTCTTCGGGCCGGTTATCAATCGCAAGACGCCTAGGCAATAACTCTCCCTCTTTTGTTTTAAGATATAACTTTCTCAATTTCGCTTTTGCTGTTCTGAAGTACTGTGAAAACGCCTTCTCTAAAATAGGTCGAGCTAAATCGGGGTTTATATTCAAATCAAACTCCTTCTATAGAAAGGTAAAATAAATGTTCTAATTACGATTTTGTACTTCAAATATGCACACACAAAAAATCATTCTTGTAAAAGTTGTAAATTCAAATACCATGAGTGATTTCCATAAATTATCCCTGGAAAACCCATCAAATTTCCTCCAATCATCATAGCTAATGGGAATATGCCTTCGAATTAGAGTGCCACAACGGGAACTCCACTTTGTTGCATCGTTGCCTTTAGTACAATCCATCTCAACAATTATCGAGTACTTTTTATTTGATGGGGGAGGAGGAACTTCTTCTTTTCTGCTTTATGTATGTCAACTGCAACTAGCCGACATACTGCCAAAATGTAATGCAAGAGATATAACAACCTGTCTACAAAATATAATGCCATAAAATTATATAAATAACTATATACATTTTAAAACCGCCACTTAAAACTCACATATTTCCAAAATTCTGCCATACTTGAGACTGTTCATATTCATTATTTTTGAATTTTTACATCTCAATCATATGAATGGAAAACTTCACGCATTTTAAAAGCTCACACATACTTGCATATTGCATGTCACCTGCATTTGCATTGAAATATACTATCTCTGCTGCATTTAGAAGGATGGTTTTATATGCCATGTGAAGATTTAATGAATGATAACAAATGAGTAAATAGGGAAGAGAGAAATGCCTTTATATTTTAAATTTGTTGAAATTTTTGATCTATGGCAAAGGAAAGACCTCATCAATAACAAAATAATAATGCAGTTGCTTTGCATACAGTGAATAATATTGTGTGTTTGAAAAAGTATGAAGACCGGAAAATATAGAAATTGAAGAAATTAGCAATAATAGACAACAGGGACTTGTAGGAGAATGCTAGCAAAATATGCTGATCATAGGAGCAAAACAAGCAAGGACACCCAAAATACTTGACCAAAGCAACGAAGGCAACATGATAAATGTCAAATAATGACCGAGAATACTAACAAAGTTACAAAAGAAGAAACTACTACTTCAATCAAGCTCATCTATTTGGATTCAGTACATTTCAACAATGTTGTTAAGTTAGATTGCTCCTTTAAAACTGAATGGAAGTTTGTTTGCATCTCATAATCATCCACGCTATCAGTCAAGTGTTTAGGTGAATGTCGTACAATGGACCAATCAGGATTTTGTATGTCTAGTATGTAAAAAACTTGACTTGCTTCTGATGCAAGAATGGTAGGCTCATCATACTCTCTGTCGCTACTTTTAAGTTTTTTTAGATTCACCATCAAAAAATTAAAGTCCGGACAAATCTTACAACCATGCATTTTATCAGCAATATTGACCCACTCACAATAGAGTACTACATGTGAAAATTCATAATAATCAACTTCAATGATTTCCTTGATAATACCATACCAAGTGGCGTCATCATGTGTAGGATGTAAATCTTTCACACTTGCAACAAATGTTGTTATTGCATCCATACAAACACCGCTATCTTGCGTTGAAAGGGTGTCATCATAGCGCTGCGGAGAAAATACATAACCATTTATTCTATACTTAAGATGAGTTTTGGCTTCCCACGCTGGTCCACTAACGTAATACCGTAACAATGAATCCATGCATTTTTCTTCCATTAACTATTAAAATAATTTAATTAAGTTAAATAATGTTAATTTAATTATCGAATTATGATCTTTCTGGAATTTAACAAACCTTCTTGTACAACCAATCAATGGATTTAGTTTGCACTACTACTTCCGTCCTTGCATGGAGCTTCTTTCTACTTCGTTGAGCATCTTCTAACGACGATCAGTATTCGCTACAAACCAATATATGGTGGCGTAAGTAAATATTAAAGTTACATCTTATAGCATGTAGAAAAAAATGCAAACCTATAATAATCATCTCGGTCTGGAATTTCCATCCTAAAAAGTATCCACCTTCGAATTTGAGTACGCTGTATGCCAGATAACTTGATACTTTTACCCTCTATGATGGAACGTTCATAAATGTCATCTCCGTTCTCATCTAAAAATGGTGCTTGTTTAGAGCTATGATTACCGGTACGTGGATTTGGCATATATTCCATGGCATATTTAACGGATTCTGAAACAAGATATGCTTCGAAAATTGATCCCTCCACGTAGCGTTTATTGCTTGGTATGTCTTTGCATTCCTTCATAGCTCTAATATAAAAATACTTCATTTCGTTACTATTGAAAAAGAATCATGTGATAATTATATTTAAAAAAATGCCGCACCTTTCAAATGGATACATCCATGTATAACTAACCGGTCCACATAGTAGTGCCTGATCAGCTAAATGCACCATTAGATGTATGCTTATGTCAAAAAATTGAGAGGGAAAATAATGCATAAATACGCATAACGCCTCAGCAATCATATCTTTGGTAGCTTGGGCATGCTCTTGAATTAAAACCTTCTAACAAATAATATTGAAGTACAAGCATACTTGTAATATCGCACGTCTTAAGTCACGACACTTTGGATAAGCATGTTGAACCATGATAGGAAAAACATACTGGATAATAACATGATAGTCATATGACTTTCTAATATTCAAACTGGATGGTTGAGTATTTACTAAGTTGTTTAAATTAGTCCCAAAGCATGATGGAAGTTTTGCATCTTTTAGAACTTGACAACATTGCATCCTGTATGTTTTATCGAATGAAAATTTGGAAGATTGTTTATATCTATCAAACAGCAAGTTAATGAAATGCTTCGATACATTCTTCTCAGTGTGCATCACGTCAATAGTATGTCGCACTGTATGACTACTCCAATACTCTAAGCCAAAAAGAATCGACTTCTTATACCATGCTAGTCTTTCATCATCGCCATTTTCGTTTACAAAATGTTCATCGTCAAGGTCGATACCATCTACTATGCGTTTTTTGTTTTTTGTTATTTTACCGGATACATATTTGATATGAGCAAGCTTTTCTAAAAGAGTCGATCCCGTCAATCGTGTTGGAGGTTCCTTATCCTCTATATTCTTATACCATCCATGTTTCAATGCCCTATATGGATGACCATTCTTTAAAAATCTTCTATACTTCGTATAAACAATCTTATTTCCAATACGTTCTGATTTAGTCTCTACAGCACAAACAGGATATGCTTTGTAACCATGTGTTACACAACCAGATAAATTTCCAAGTGCAGGTAGATCATGAACTCCCCATAATAGCATTGCTCTCAAAGTGAAATGCTCTTACTTATCCATGTCAAATGCAGGCACTCCCTCTGTCCATAGTTGCTTCAATTCATCGACAAGGGTTTACAAATACACATCAATATCTTTACTAGGTGCTCTTGGTCCAGGAATTAACAAGCATAACATTTGAAACTCCGACTTCATACATAATGAAGGGGGTAAGTTATAAGGAACCGTATACACAGGCCAGCAACTATAATTACTTGATTGTGTTGCACCAGGGTTAAACCCGTCAGTAGCAATACCAAGCCAAACATTTTGCCTATTTTTACCAAACTCTGGCCACTTGTTCTTCAACGATCTCCATTTGGCTGAGTCAATAGGATGACGCATGGAATTCCAGCAAGGTTTTGTTTCACTATGCCATAACATCTTTCGAGCTATCCATGGTATAGTGTACAACCTTATTAATCTCGGAGTTATTGGAAAATATTTCAAAACTTTTCGAGGTTGTTTTGTCATTTTTACCACTTCCCCTTGATTTTTAACTTTAAATCTCGACGTATGACAACGTGGGCATTCCAACGCATCATTGTATCCTTCCAAAACAATATATAATCATTTTCACAAGCATGTATACACTCTATTTTCATTCCCAAACCCTTTAACATTTGTTTCATGATCGAGTACTTCTACAGTATTGTATTTTTCTTTGGATGCCACCGCTTCAATCATATCAACAACTCGGTCATACTGTTTCCTGACCAATTAAAATCTTTTTTTAAATTGTGAAGCTCTATAATGACACTTAATGTTGTAAGACCATCTTCACAAGAAGTGTGTAATTTTTCACTTGCTTTTCTTTTGTATTCCTGATACTTTTTCCAACGGTTACCATCACCGACGCCTTCAACGCTACCATATACTCTATATGCATCATCAACAAGCTCTTCAAGCGCATCTCCTAAATGGTTCTGTTCTTGAAATTGATTAGAGTTGTAAGCCTCATAGGTATTATGTCGCGTAGTATTGACCACCACATCATTGTCACTTCTCTCGCCATGGAAAAACCATTCGTCGTATGTTGGATCCATACCATGAATGATCAAGTGTTTTTCTACTAATTTAAAAGCCAACTTTTTTGAATTCCTGCACTTTGTACAAGGACAGCTGCATAGTCCAAAGTCCGGTGGTGAATGACTCTTCACGAATTCCATAAAATATCGAACTCCTTGTATATATTCATTGGTATTCCTATGCTGAATTCTAATCCACCCTCTCGATGTAGGCTTCGACATTAGCAAGAAAATTTATTTGTTCCTACAATTTTATGTAAATACAACATTAATACATAAACGAAGCATTAAACAACATGCTAATATAAATAAAAAAAATACATGAACAAGTCAAGGTTTGGGTTGTCTTGGATATCTTTATGAAATTAATATTCAATATTTTAGAAAATAAAAAGAGTAATAAAAATAAAAATAATTCTAGGCTTCAATATTGTTTATAGACTAAGGTACTCCGCCAACAATCACTCAGATAAACACTTCTGCCAACATCCACTTTAAACTGCTGCTCCACTATATTGCACAGACATCACCATACCCCTCTCAATCATTATAACACTGACCACTTACCTCTGCTCCTCCAATCTTCACTGTTACAACACACTTCCCACTACATTCAATTTCAACTGCAGCAAAACTGCACTCTACCTCACTGACAACCACCCATATTTCATACGAACCAACAACCAGACTTCCTCCCATAACCTAGAGCCTCACCATTGCTCTTAATCATACTTTGTTGCCATAACTCACATTACATACACAAATTACAACATACCACCATTCTACATTCATTTCTCTTCACAGTCTTCACCACCGTAACTCCAATTCCAACAGCATGCTCACCACCATAACTCACTTCACATTTTCATTTGAAAACTTCCCACAACTCATTGAATATCCAACCTTTGCAAACATCAAATACTGCCACCTTCCTACAATCAACAACGTGACTAACTGCAAATCAGTTGCCGAAAAAATCAGTGACAAAAAAAATCAGTTACCGGGATATCAACATTGCAATCAGTAACCAGTCGAACCCGAACTCCACCTTCAAAAATGTCATCAAACTTAGCAGAACCATCCCCTCTGCTCAACAACCAGTTCAACCCTTGACTTTAATCCCGATTCCTTGCTGCACTACTGCTGACAAACCGCTCTGCCATCAACAAACACTCCCCCACACTTCAACACTCAATAGACATCCCCAAATGACCACTCAACGGGCACTCCTAAACCCCCTCAAAGTCCCTCCTTGCAAACAAACAATCCTCCCCAAACACAACTAAGGTCATTCAAAATCAAAATATTTAAAAGAAACATCTGTCCGATCTAAATAATAACATACTCAAAGCTTGAAAATATACCTCTAAATTGAAAACCCCTAAATTATTCAGATCTAAGTCAAGGCACTTGATTAAAGGTTATAGAAAAATCAAATAAGCAATTGGAATGAAACCCAAAGATTTTAAACATGACCGGAGAAGAAAAATGGCTGGCAACAAATCGGAGATAAAGCATTTACCTTCGGCCTTGCCTAAAGATGCTTAGGTTTTTGCAGCGAAAGAAGGTCTTTTCTTTTTAAAAACTTCAACTTTGGAAGCCCTTAAAATTGAAAATGCTTTCAGACCGTTCTTATTGAAATTTATCATATGATCAATAGAAAGGCCCTTGTTGCCCAAGAAGTGGTCAGTAGTGTACCCTCACCTCTCAAAGGGATGACTATTAACGTTGTAGAAAATGTTGGTACCAAGAGAACTTGTGGTTCTACCTAGTGTTTTTTTCCCTCATTCTGCGTTTGTTTATATTACAATGAAGTTATGATATTAAATATGTCAATGCATTGCAGGAAGCATTTTCACTCATTTCAACTTAAACCCCAATAAAATCTCAAAAGTCTATACTGAGTTCAACAACTTAACTGTATTATATTTAGTCATACATACTACTACATATAAAAATACTTGCCAATTAACAAACATGTATATGTACAAAATAAAATATTTCCAGAATGTCCATATGTCCACTGCCAATATATTGTATAATTGCAAAAAAATAGGATTTGTTCTAAACATATAAAAGAATGCTATAAATAAACAGAAAAAAGAATTGTTCTGAAAACTCAGTAGTATATTCATCCACGATTCAGTACCTAAATTTACAAATAATTGTTAATAAAAAGTACTTTGTAATGACATAGTATTAAAAAGAACTATAAGGACAAAACCAAAACTAGTATTTCATTATTTTTAAATATTTTTAATCACTCTTTAAAGCATGGAGAGCAATTAAAACATGGAATAAGTTTTATTTTGAAGTCAAAATATACAGACTAGATTAAGTCAATAAAATTTAAAAAAGGAACAACTATCTCAAACTTAAATTTGGATAAAATCTGTTATCCTAAGTTCCTAACTAAACTAAAAGTGTTTCCAGAAACCTCAAAATGCCACCAATAAAAGATGAATGAATTTGAAACTGAAACTGGAAATAAAACAATAACCACTACCTCGTTCCATGACATATAAATTTTGCTTATGTTGGTTTGGGGGGAAGGGTGGGGAGCTAAGACACATGAATGACTATAGAGCCTGATATTGAAACATCACCACACAATAATGTGCTATAAAAATATCACATATTGAATTGAACTCGATAGGTTATGATTCAGACTCTCGTTTATACATTACTAATCGGTGTGATGATCTTTAATTAATCACTTTATAATACATGCACCACTAATCTAACAGTACAGGTATCCAACAACATAGAAATATTATCTAACAAAATAGAGTCAACATACACATATCAATGGTGTACCAAAATTGACCATCCAACATTACACAGAGCGCTTGGAGAACAAGAGCACCAAGCATTAAATTAATTGCAATCGAGCAGAGAAAGTAAAAGCTGCCATCCATAAATGAAATGAGAAGAACCAAATGTATGCAAAAGCTTTAAACTTACGGCGATAGGCGGATTTGGTGGAACCAAAGGAGATGGGCGGATTTGGCAAAAGAGATGGGCGGATTTGGCGAAAGAAATGGAAGGAGGCTTTGAACTTACGGCGATAGACGGGCGAGTCGAACGAAGGAAGGCTGCGACGGCTTTAACCTAATTAGATTTAAGGAAGAAAGACAGAAGCGTGACAAACATCTGAAGCAAGGATTGGAACATAAATGACGACTATGTCCAATGTCTTCTAGTTATTTACGAAAAGCCCAAATTTCGTCATGGAAATAACCGTGATAATTCAATGTAACAATAATAGCCGTTACAAATTTTCAACAATAATAACCGTGACAAAATGAAACGAAAAAAGTGTGACAAAATGGCTTGTTTGGTGTAGTGAAGCTCAACGAATAAAAGTAGCTTAACTCGATCGAGTTTTGGTGTATACAATGAATATTTATATCTTGCTCTATACAACACGTTAGCCATACATCCCCCTATCACAATCTAATATAGTTTCATAGTAAGATAACAAATCCATCCTTAAGATAAGTCCATACCCTTTAAAATTAAGAATATATGTGTTACAAGTAAAATCGACATCACATATGTCTATAACTAGGTCTTTGCAAATTAAGGAAAGATGTGTTGACCCTCCAATAGGATTTAATACTACTATATGGTCAGTGACTTAAAGATTTAACTACATTTCTAGCTACAAATGACTGTGATGCTCCCAAGTCAAATACAATATGAATAGAATGCCTAGAAATAATAGTTGTACCTTTAATTACAGTCTTTCCTTGATATCTAAGGGGAGGTCTACTCGAGATAGGAATAGCTTTAATGGCATAGGTTTGCCCACTTTGTCCTTCCTTCGCAAGCTTTAGACATTATTTCATGGAAGTGATAGCACTTCCCCTTGAACTCTTCCCTTATCAAACTCGCATTACAATTCTGGCGATGGATCCTTTCTTTTGGCATCTCTAACATGTTACGCCTTCCTTCCTGAACTTGCTATTGGTCTTCTTCGCCCAAAATCCTCCCTTTATAGCACCACCTTAGTTTTGCGTCGGTCCTACTTTCTCTTTCTCCTTTGAGCCAACCATTTGAAGCAAAGTCGTCTCAACTAATGTCTTATAGGTAGTGCTAGTGGGTACTCGGGTCAAAAGAAACTCCATAAGTGGGGAATTCAGGACTTTCACAAATCCATAGTCTTCTTTATGGGGTATCGACTGAACTCATTTCGAACTTAGCCAGTTCGGTGAACCTACTGATATATTCCTTCAAGGTGAAGTCTCTCTATCTAAGTCTTATAAACCTTTCCAATTGCAAATTTACCTCAGTCCTAGACATAAATCGCGTCTCATAGTGGTTTCTGGACTCAGCCCAAGCGATAGCTCTCTCGGCATTCTCCTCAATCATAAAAGTCACCAATATAAGGCCTGTACTTTAAGATGTCATGTTGTCATTCTCCTCTTAATCTGAATTCTCTTGCACTAATGATATATCCTAAGAATTTGCTAGATTGAATTCCAAAAGAGCATTTTTACGGGTTAAGCTTCATTAGATATCTTCGTAGTATATTGAACATTTCTTCCAGGTCTTTCAAATGACTGCTTTCCTAGGACTTGACCAACATGTCATCCACATATACTTCTATGTTCCAACCAATTTGTTCCCCGAACATCCTATTCACTAATCTCTGGTATGTTCCTCCTGCATTCTTCAATCCAAAAGGCATTACTTTATGGCAATAGGTTCCCCAATCTATAATAAAACTGGTTTTTTCCTCATTTGGTTTAAATATTGGAACTTGATTATATCCAAAATATGCATCTATAAAAGATAAGAGTTGGTGTCCACTCATTGCATTGACTAACTAAATTATCCTTGAAAGGGGATAATAGCCTTTTGGACATGCTTTGTTCAAATCAATATAATCGTTACACGCTCTCCACTTTCCATTGGATTTCTTGACTGGCACAGGATTGGCTAACAATTTCAGATAAAGTGCCTCTTTGATAAAACCATTCTCAAGCAGTCTTTTGACTTCTTCTTTCAGAGCATTGGACCAAAATTTATCAAATTTCTCTTTTTCTGCCGGACTGGTGCAACATTTGGTTCTATATTCAAGGCGTGACACATGATGGTTGAATCTATTCTGATAATACCCGATTGAATCCAAGCAAATACATCTTTGCTAGACTGGAGGAACCGAACTAGAACTCCCTTGTTTTTTCTATCTAGCTTCTTTCTAGTTTTAATTGTCTTTGTTGTATCTACCGAATCGAGGCATATTTCTTCAAGATCTTCCATTGGCTTCATTCTTTATTTTACATTTCTACAGTCTAGTTCAGTGTCAATTTCCTCATCTCCTATTTCATCTTTTATCAAGTTTACTTGCCTCCTTTTCCTTTCCTTTTTGATGGAGTCAAATTTTCTCAACACATGTTTAGCTGTCTTAATGGACACTATTTTTTCTTGGGGTCATGAGTTTGAAGAATCTTCATTCAAAGGCTTTATAGCACCAATTCTGATTAATTCATTTTTCTATGAATCATAATAAGAAGGATAGTCTTATTTATATTGCTAAATAGTTGCAAGTACACCTCTTGAGCACTATTTTGTTCTCTTCTTATGGTTCCCCATACGTTTTTGGTCAAGAATTTCACCATTAAGTACTTTGGCGAAACAAAAGCATCAATTCCATCTAGAGCTAAAGAAGGTGCTATAATAAGAAAGTTGGTCCATGATGACAAAAAGAGTTTCATAGGTTCGGGAACATGGAGGGACTCCCATTTGCACGAGTAGCTTTATTTATCCCATGGTAGTTGACCCTTTATTGTTAAACCAAAATATAGGTTCAAAACTCAATTCGAGTTTCTCTACCGATATTCCCAACTAGTCAAATGCATAGTGAAAATTTTGTTAACTGCACTTCCAATGTCCACTAAAATTTTAGTGACCATGGAAAGTCTAATTTTCATGGTTATCATAAACGAATCATTATGTGGATAGTGAACCCCTTTAATTCTTGCGGGATGATGGCCAAATTATGCATCTGAATTTGGAATCATTGGCTCTTGAGCGGCGGTTCTTCTCGAATAGAGAAAATTCCTTCCGTTGCTTCCTTAACATTGTGACTCCAAGCTCCTTTGCTATTTCCAGATAGGTATGGGCCCCTATGGATAATTTCAATTCTGTTAAGAGGTGGAATAAAGTTTGGTTGGTTGGTGGCCTTTGTTGCCATTTTCTGAGCGGACAGCCTTTTGATTATCCTTAAGAAATCCTTCAAGTGTCCAACATGGATCATTCATTGGATTATGCAGTCAGTACTCGGTACTCATCTGTTTTATTCCCATTCATTTTATGATAAGTGTAGTATTCTTCCCCTCTTCTTGATTGGGGAATGGTTTTAGCTTTGTAACAAATTGGCCAGTCGTCGTTTTCCTTCATTACAGCATATATGTAAGACATTGGCTTGTTCAAAGTAACATTGTTAATATTTGGGCTTCCTGCCCATCTTGGCTTCTTGTGGCTGAGGTTATTGTTAATTTTCCCTATTTCCTTTTTAGCTTGGGCCTTCTTTCTGGAATGATACTATTTCATTCATGTAGATGAACTTATCTGCTTGGAAATGGAAATCTTGCAAGCCTTTGCATCTGTGTATATTGAGTTCCCTCTAAAATGGAGTTTATTCGATCAGCCTAAAATGTACTGCCACCAGCTTATCTCTATCAGCCATATTCTTAGCCTTTAGGGTCTCTGCATTGAACCTCTTAAGATAGTCGCCTAACCGCTCTACGGGTCTCTATTTGATGTTAGCCTCTATAGTATAGTTGACGGTAGTATCTTTACATATACAAAATTGTGTTGAGAATTCATAAGAAAACAACTTTCCAGAATATAATGTCCTTTATCGATACTTTCGACACCATTTGACTGCTGCTCCCTGAAAAGTGGTTGGAAAAAGCCTAAAATGCATAGCTCTAGATACATTGTATAGTTCCATCTGAGTATGAAAAGCTAGTAATTATTCACCTGGATTAGTCATTCCGTAATATCGAATGGACGCGATTTTGATGTGAGAAGTAATTTTTGCGAACATGATCCCAACTATGAAAGGATATATTCTATGATTGTTGTTGACCATGTCATCTAGAGTTCTTTTCCCCTTGAGATGGAGCACGTATGTTGCCATTTTTATGCCATGTCTCTCAAGTAAGCCTCATAAGTATGGTAGTTACTCTTTCTAGGTTTGTACGCTTTGGAGGTTGAACTTCCAGATTATTCTTTGGAATTTTCCTCTAATCTTCCTTTATAGTTTGCTTTAGCTTGCAGGTCACTTATTTTCTTTTTTGGATTCAGGATAAGTCTACCTTTACTTCTATTCCTAAGCAATGAGGTGTCTAAATTCCTTCTTAAAGACTCTGCTTCATCTCCTCAATGAGTCCGGTTATTTTGGAGGATTTTTTAGCAAGTATTCCTTTTAGACGTTCTTTCATTATTAACACTTGTTGTTCTAAGCTTCTAATTCTGGCTTCACTGCTGGTTGGTTGTGCCGATGCCGATGGCTATCCAGGCTCTGCACTTCCTAAGTTAAAGTTGGGAACTACATTCTCTTCTAATGTTGCCATTCGTATGAACTCTTCATTCGGAGCATTAAATCGATTTGATCTCATTTTCATAAAATAAAAAATTACTTAATTAGTTTAGAGAGAAACTTAAACAAAACGGAGGTTCAAGCCCCTCCTTCTAGCGCCAAAAATGTTAGACCGGAAATTGGTATAACCTCCATAATGCCAACGGTGACAAATTAACCTTGATACACGATGACCTGATTAAGATGACTTAAGCAATGTCAATGTAATGATGTTATCAAAGACCAATTCATACTTGAAACTTAGTTCATGATAGAATCGTTAAAGGATGGATTAGTTATAGTAATTGGACCTTAAGGGGAAATATGTGAAAGTCTATATTTTTTCATAGATTATTATGCTTGAGATCCCTCAATGCCATTTAGAGTTGTATATTCAAGAGTCCTTATAGGCTTTTAAGAACGACATTCCAAAAAGTCATATGTCATGTCATATGTTTAATAGAGGTATAGAAAAAGGTAACAAATTTGTGCAATAGTCCATTAGGCTTGATAATGGGCTACTCAATTCATCCTTATATTCAAAGTCTACTGTTCATATAATTATGCATATATGTGCTCGTCATGGTTCAAAGCTTATCTAAATAGTCTATGTCAAGTTTTAATCTTGATGAGTTCATATATATACAAGTCCATATCAATAATGTTCAAAAAAGGCATATTTGAAGTCAACAGGCATGTCGAAGTCCTTGTTCATATAAATCATGAATGATTACGGTCAAGTAGGATTTGTCCCTAATTCAATTTAGAGTTTATAAAAATTTGATTTTAAGAATAGAGAGGAGTAAGAAAAATCGCCCCTATTTGTGCACCCTAGGCCCATATTTACAGGTGTCGTATGGCTCCACTCCACCTTTCATGTCTTCGGTTAGCTCGACTCGGTAGTGTCAACCTGGCATTAGCTTCATCACTGAATGGAATATAGAAAAGACTACATCGTCAAGGTGCGATATTGTTATGAAGCTTTATCATTACTTGGAACATCGGCTTTGATAGATCTCATAAATGTTGACAGCCTTCATCCTTGATCATCTTGTATATTGAGATGCTCCCAATTCATGGTGGTGTCATCAGTTGAAGGCGGTGTTAAAGGTTGATGATAAGAGACAGTGTTGTGAGAAAACATTTCATATAGTTTGATAACAAAATTGATGATTGTCGACGTCGATGGCCTCCATTATGATGACTGGCACTTCTCATTGGCTAGTGGCAGTGTTGAATTGTAGCAGCATCGATCATTATCCCTCCTTTGTGGATGTCAACAACATTCATCAGTGACGTCACGAAGGTAGATGGTGGTAGTCTTTGGCATGGTAAATTAGCAACACTAATTAATTGGAATCTTCATTATAAGCAGCGTCCTCACATGGATGATGAAGCGTGACACCAACAAAGTGCGGTGTTTGCAACAAATGGTATAGTTATTAGAGCTTCATCGATAGATATGTGGTATGTAATGAAGAAGCGCAACATCGTTTGGAGGCGACACCAAAGAGGCGAGATATATACGAGATGCAGTATGGATGGTATTTATGACGAGCGATGTTGCTTAGTGGAGATGTTGATCCTTTTTCCTTGTTGACATAATTTAATGTTGATGCACCGCGATGTGATGATGCACGGTGTAGAGGAGGGGTGACACCGAAGAGACACGGCATCGAATTTATTCATTATTGATCTCATGCGGCTTTATTGATCTTCGTCGTATAGCTTAGCAGCACCAATTCCTTTGCGACACTATCACTTATGACATTACTATTGAAATTATATGGATAACATTTGCCCCTTCATTATAAAATTATTTTTATTCTTTAGGGTAAAACCAACAATTTGTTTGTTTTCTCGATTCTTTTTTAGATTCCTTTTTCGATCTTGTTTTTCCATAAAACATACAACAAATGATAACTTTCATTATTAATTTTAGATTCAATTTCAAGCAATCCTCTTTTGGATTTGAGGGAATTATGAATACGTATATGTCATCCACATTACCTATATGAATAAAGAATATATTTTTATAAAAAGGATTAACAAATAATAATAAATTTTCAAATGGGAGCCTAGAAGATTATCTGGTAATATCATAGGAAGGTGCATCAGAAGTTTTCTCTAACAATACCATAAAAAAAAAACCATAAACCATCTAGTAGCAATAATATTCTAAATAGGAAATCAGAAATTTATCAAAAAAGATATCCAATTGAATAATAATAGAAGACTAGAAGTCCAAATCTGTAACGACCCAGAATTTTTGTTAATTAAAATTCATATATTTGATTGAATTTAAATATTAACAAGTGGAATTAAACAGTTAAATAAATTTTATTTCGAATAATTGGATTTAATTGGATAATTTAATAGTTGAAGTCACAGAAATAATTGATAATTGGGTTTAATTTGATTGAAAATGATTTGTAAAATTTTAATATATCATATTGGAGTTATAATAATGTTATTCAAAATCGAATTTAAAGTTAATTTGTGAAAATTGAATATTTTAATATTTAATTGACGTGTAGAAATAGCCATTTTTCAAACAGTCTCGGATTTCTACGAAACCATTTTCATCGGATCTGTAATGTGATATTAGTATAAGATTTCAAATTTCAAGTCAATTGGATTTATCGTTTGTCCTAGGCAAGCCAAAACGCCTAGAAATTCGTTTAATCGGTTTAATTTAAATTTGGTTATTTATTTCCGTAACTCGCACATATGATGGAATTAGCCTCCGAAACACATTCCATTGTGTTCGGAACACATGGTAAACCCTAGAAATGCCAGCCGGCACGCTTCGTTTGGAGTTCGGAAAATCCGGGATGAATAGTGTCGCGTATTTTTCTATAAAAGGACCTCATTTATTCATTTTGCAACAAACTCCACTCAGAAACCCTAGCCGCCACTATTGAAACCCATGGCCAGAAATCCACCTCCTTCCTCCTTTGATTTCTTCTAATCCGTCATCCTATGCCAAAAACTCCCAACTGGAAAAACGTAGACAGCATCGATATCTCTCTATCCAACGGGTATGATCGAAATTGGAGCATCCGATTGTCGGCAATTTCCATCTAAAGATGCGAGTTTGTTCACGTCGTTCGAGAGCACGGGTAGGCCGTGCGTGACCGATCTCTGGCCGAAGGTTAGTGGCACGATATGCTTCGAGATGATGTCGCTTGATCGTCCTCAAGTGGACCGAGGTGATGGCGAAAATTGGTTGAAGGGGGGCGGCCATATGGGTTCTTCGGCTGTAGATTTCACGCGATGGTGAAGGGGAGAAGGAAAGGGGGTGCGGCCCTGATGTGCTGCAGTGAAATCCAACGGCCCAGAATGGATGAAGGTTTAAAACAAAAAGGAAATTGTAAAATTAATTTTATTATAATTTGTTCAAACTTTAAAAATGTATAACTTGTTCATACGAGGTCGAAATTGGACGAAACGAATTGTGTTGGCTTCGTTTTGTCGAGCACCGCGTAATGGAACTAGTTTGGAGTTGTTTGGAGATAGTTTGAATTTCGGGTAAAATTAAACGCACATTTAATTTTATTCGAAATAAAACGCTGAAACGGAATTGAAATCAAGGTGAGAACTTCTCACTCAATCGAAATTGTTTCGATTTAAATTTTAAATAGTTAGATTTAAAATTGTTGATTGTATGTTTGAATGATGACTGTTATCTATTGATTGTTGAAACGGATATTATACGTCGTTATTAAGCGGAGGTTATTTATTAGAAACATATACCGCGAATATTTCACTGCACAGTAAAATTGGTATTATTTAAGTACTTGGAGTTGATTTCCCGCAATATATAGCGGATGAGACCCTATTGCGCCGTATAATAGCAGATAATACTTTACGAACCCATATACCTTGATATTCCGTATTGGAACGGAATTGGTATTGTGCTAATGTCTGTGGATGCAGGGAAACAGGTTGGAGGGATCCAACTGGATTCCTCACCAATAATTATTTGATTACAGATATTTTGATATGTGTTGATTATCATATATTGATATATGATGTCTTTGTTGTCATGATTGACTATTTGGTGCTGTTGCATCATCGGATCCATTTTTGAAGTTTAAAAATAACGATTTTTATTTTTAAGGGATTTTTAAAGTGATTTTTGAAATTATACGTTTTATTAAAACATTGAATTGACTCATCTTAAATAAAATAAACGTTGAATTTTTAAAGTTATAAAAATTATGATTTTTGTGAAATATAACCAAAGCGTGATTTTTGAAATAAATAGTTGATTAATTTATAAAATGGTTTAAATTGGGATTTTTGAATTATTATGAACGATTTATATAAAAGATGTACGAAATTGATATTTTATAAATTAAGAATACTGGAATTATAAAACGAGTTTTTATAAGTGTTAAAATGAAAAAAAATGGATTTCATAAGTGAACGAAATTTATAGACTTATAAATTGTGAAGTTATAAAATGAATATATGTTGTAAAATAAAAGATTTATGAGTAATTAACTTATAAATCGGATTTGACATTTTAATTGAGATTTTTGAATAAAGATAAATAGTTTATAGATGAGATTTATAAAATATATATTTTATAAATCAAAATAATGGAATTCTAAAAGGAGTTCTGTTAATGTTGAAAATAAGGTTATAAATAAAATCTTATAAGTAATAAGATTTATAATTTGTGATGTTTTAAAAGAACAATTTTGTAAATAAATGGATTATAAGTTCTTAACTTATAATATGGACTTCTGGTATATAATTGAGTTATATAAATTGAATTGGATAATAAAGGAGATTTATAAATCGAAGTTTTATAAATAGAAATGGGATTTATAAACATTGTTTGTAAATTCGAAATCAATTGAATTTGATAAATCAAACATAAAAGTTATTAAATGAGATATATTCGTGATTTTGGACAGCGAATTATCCTTAAAGTTGAATGTTGTAATAATAAGAGTTTGGTTGGGAATTTTATCCATGATTTTGGACGGTGGATAATCTTTTAATAAATGTGTAGAAACGTTGAATTGGGTAAATAAAGTATATTCACGATTTTTGGACCGTGAATATATTATGAAATAAAATGGATATGTTTTGGGGAAATGATGTTTTAAATAGAATTTAAGATGATTTAAAGATGTTTTAAAATGCATTAAGTATCGAACACATAGATTTCAACATTCATTGTTGAAATAGACGTTTTCGAGAAATAAGGAAATGGTGGATTATAACACTGTTGTTATAGTAAATGATTTCCGAAAGGAAATGTTTTTATATAGTATTGGGATTTATATATCTATCTTAATTTCGAATCCCTATACTAGTGATTCTGGGTCGTCGTAACAATGTTTTACGCAACATTCGTTTTGACTCAAATGAATGTGTTTAAGAGAACGTTTTCCTTAAAGAATGAAATATACACTTAATTTTGATTTAAGTATATTGGATATTTTTCAAATATTGGAAATAAATAAGATTTGTGAATTACTTATTATTAAATAAGTATGGAAACGTTTTTTCCAATATGAAATGAAACATTTTGAGAATTTATCTTTTTAAAGATAAATTGAAAGTGAATATTTGAAATCGATTGAAAATCGTATATCGGTAGATATTGTGAAATATAAATTCAATATGGAATTTATAAAAGAAAGGGAAATTTGTTTAAAAATAAATATTGATTTATTCTTGAAGTATGGAAATTTATATCTTGTAAAGATATTTTTGGAAAATAAATAATTTGGAAATTTTTTTGGAATCTGGTGATATTGTGCATGCCTATTGATAGTTAAATAATCCGACTATCAATATTTACTTTTAAATAGGCATTTGTTGTGATTTGCTTGAATTTGAATGCCACACTTATTTTTGAATAAGCGCTCACTATTCGAGTTAGCCGGGAAAGGACCTTGGGGTCGTATAACCCATTCCGAATATGTGATACGTTGTTATGGATTGCATTTGAAGACCGGTGTTGAAAACCAGATATTTTTGAAAACGGAAGGATTACCATCGAGTTACTCTGCATCGACTGATCTCCGATATAGAGTTTTTATCACCCTTAGTGACAGGAAGTCCGGACGGATCATTCGTTGGATTATGCCCGGCAGTACTCAAAACTCATCTGTTTTATACCCGTTTGATTTATTATTATCGCAGTAATCTCCCACGTCCTTAGTTCGAAATCGGTTTAGCTTTAACATAAATTGGGCAGTCATATTTTCCTTCATTACAGCATATGTATAAGACATTGACTTGTTCAAAGCAACATGATTAGTATTTGAGCTTTCTTCCTATCTTGGCTTCTTTTGGTTGTGGTTGTTTTTAATTTTCCCAGTTTCCATATTCTTGGACCTTCTTTCTGGTGTGATACATTTCATCTATGCAGATGAACTTACTAGCTTGGAAATGGAGATCTTGCAAGTCTTTGCATCTACGTATATAGACTTCCCACCAAAATAGGGCTTGTTTGATCAGCCCAGAATGTACCGCTACCAGCTTAACTCTATTAGTCATATTCTTAGCCTTCAAGGCCTTCACATTGAACCTCTTAAGATAGTCGCCTAAAAGCTCTCTTGATCTCTGTTTGAGGTTATCCAGTACAGTGTAGTCGATGCCGGGATCTTTACAGATACAGAATTGTACAGAGGATTCATATGAAAACTTCTTCCAAGAATAGATTTTCGTTTCTCAATATTGTCGATACCATTTGGCTGCTGCTACCTGAAAAGTGGTTGGAAAAGGCCTACAATGCATAGCTTCAGATGTGCTATATAAGTCCATCTGACTTTCAAAAGCTAATAAGTGATCGTCTGGATTAATCGTTCCGTTATATTTAATGGAAAGGATTTTGATGTGAGAAGGATTTTTTGTAGACATGATCTCATATATGAAAGGAGCGTTTCGATGATTGATGTTGATCATGTCTCCCCTTGAGATTTAGCATGTCCTTTGCCATTTTTCTGCCATGTCTCTCAAGTAAGCCTCATCAGTATGGCAGTTACTCTTTCTAGGTTTGTATTCTTCAGAGGTTAAGCTTCCAGATTGATCTTTGGATTTTTCCTTTAATCTTCCTTGATAGTTTGTTTTACCTTGCAGGTCACTTCTTTTCTTTTGTGGAGTCAGGATAAGTCTGCCTTACTTCTGTTCCTAAGCAAAGAGGTTTCCAAATTCCTTCTTGGAGACTCTGCTTCATCTCCACCCATGAGTCTAGTTATTTTGGTGGATTTTTAAGCAAATATTCCTTCTAAAAGTCCTTTCATCATTAACACTTGTTTTCCAAAGCTTCTAATTTTGTCTTCACTGCTGGTTGGTTGTACTGGTGTCAATGGCCATCCAGGATCTGCACTTCCCAAGTTAAAGTTGGGAATCACGTTCTATTCTAATGTTGCGTCTGTATAACCTCTTCATTTTGAGCGTTAAGTCGATTTGATCTCATTTTCCTAAAATAAAATTCTACTTAATTATTTTGGAGAGAAACTTAAACAAGACGGAGGTTCAATCCCCTCCTTCTAGCGCCAAAAATATTAGACCAGAAGCTGGTATAACATCCATGATGCCAATCGTGACAGATTATACCTTGATATGTATGGCCTGATTGAGCATGACTCAATCAATTTCAACGTAATGGTGTTGTCAAACACGAATTCATTACTTGAAACTTAGTGCAAGATAAAATCATTAAAGGATGAATAGGGGATAGCAATAGACCTTTGAGAAGAAATATGCAAAAGTCCATATATTTTCTTTGATTGTTATGCTTAAGATCCCGTAAGGCCATTTAGAGTTGTCATATTTAAGAGTCCTTATGGGATTTTAAGAATGACATTCGAAAAAGTCCTATGTCATGTCATATGTTCAATAGAGGTATACAAGACAAGTAACTAATTTTTGCAATAGTCCATTTGGCTTGACAATGGACTATTAAGTTCGTTCTTATGTTCAAAGTCCGGTGTCCATATAATTATGCATATATGTGCTCGTCATAGTTCAAAGCTTCTTTAAATAGTCTATGTCAAGTTTTGATCTTGATAATGGTCAAAAAAGGAATAGTCAATAGGCATGTCCAAGTCCTTGTTCATAAATCATGAATGATTACGGTCAAGTAGGATTTGTCCCATATTCAATTTAGGCTTTACGAGAATTTGATTTCAAGAATAGAGATGAGAAAGAAAAATCGACTCCCACTTGCACAACCCTAGATCCATATTTATAGGGGTTGTGCCGCTCCACTTCGCCTTTCATGTCTTCGACAGGATCGACTTCGGCAGTGTCAACCTGGCATTAGCTTCTTCACTGAATGGAACATAGAAGAGGCGGCATCGTCAAGATGTGATATCATTATGAAGTTTTATCGTTACTTGGAACACCGGCTTTGATTGATCTTGCAAATATTGATAGCCTTCGTTCTTGATCATCTTGTATATTGAGATGATCCTGATTAATGATTAGCGTCATTAGTTGAACGCCATATCAAACAGATGAGAACAGGCAGTATTGTGAGAGAACACTTCATATAGTTTGGTAATGAAATTGATGATTCTGGACTTCGATGACCTCAATTGTGACGATCGGCACTTTTCATTGGCTAACGGCAGTGTTGAATTATAGCGGCGTTAATCATTATCCCTCCTTTATGGATGTCGGCGACATTCATCATTGACGTCATGAAGGTAGATAGTGTTGGTATTCGGCATGGCCTATTAGCGACACTATTTGATTAGCATCTTCATTATAAGCAACATCCTCTCATGGATGATGAAGTGCGACACCAACAAAGCGTTGTGTTTGCAACAAATGGTATAGGTATTAGAGCCTTATTGCTTGATATATGGTATGTAATAAAGAAGTGCAACGTTTTTTGGAGGCGACACCAAAGAGGTGCGATATATATGAGAGGCGATATGGATGGTATTGACGATGAGTAACATTTCTTAGTGGTGATGTTGATCTGTTTTCTTTGTATATGGAATTCGACGTTGATGCACTACGACGTGATGATGCACGGTGTGGGTGAGGGGCAACATCGAAGAGACACAGCATCGACTTTATTCATTATTGATCTCATGCGGCTTTATTGGTCTTCGTCATAGAGCTTAGCGGCACCAACTTCTTTGTGACAATATCAGTTAGGACATTACAATTGAAATTATTTGGATAACAACTTTCAAAGGTAACAAATATGCACTCATACGTATACTTAAACCCATTGATCGGGCAATTTATGCTCTGATACCAATTGTAACAACCCTTTTCGAAACGTGCCTAATTTTTGACCCAGCAAAGCCCATCGAATATTAGACCATTAAAAAGCTGGCAGGTTATTGGTAAGATTAAACAATACACAGAGCTATCTACTAATGCTATCATAATCTAACAGCAGAAAGGATAAAATAAAATATTGGAAATATTACCCATTTTATAAAAATTCAAATTCCATAATAAAATATAGCATTCCAATATCTGATGTACAGTATAACAAAATACAATAACATCATTTCTGAAATGGGTGCATTAAAATATAAAAATATAAATAGATAGATAATGCTGCCATACTCCATCTCGGCCTTCATCTCCTAGATCTACATCATCTTCTCTAACCCGCGTCATAATGAGAAGGGAGTTAGAACAACAATGTCAAGTGAATAAAATCTTGAGTCTTTCTGTAATAGTACTTGGGTAGTATAATTTAGATAAGAATATGTCTTATGCATCCTAACTATATTTCTTATAAATAACTTCGATTGTATGCCCGAAGGCTCTCCCAGTCCAATCCTATAGCTTACATTTTTCTAACCCAACTATATGTCTTACTTTCAAATGTAGACCCAAGACCATTCTCAGTCCCATGCATCTACCATCAATCATGTCCTAATAATGTGAGAGAAAGTACTCAGGCCTTTAATATCTTTTCAATGGGAATTCGGTAGACTCTGACCGTTTAATATCTATATCTTAGGCAGGTCCCCATCATTTAATACCGAACTCAAGGCGGACCCCTTTCTGGTACTATCAAGTAGACATCGCATGGAACCTCATCAGGCTACTTAATACTTCTTCTTGAAAGAGGCGGACCCTACAATGGCTACTTAATACCTCAAACTCAAAGCGAACCCTTCTCGAGATTTCCATTTACCATGTCCAAATGATATCCTCGACCATTTAATACTTCCTAATTAAGGAGGAGGCAAACCAAACAACAACCACTTACTACCTCTGATCCCCAAAGCAGGCCCTATGTATTATAACCCGTAACCCAAAATGTGACATCTCACATTAGTTCAACTATTCGCGGGAACTTGTAGCCATGTTAGCTGGATAGACTTTCCCTACAGATTGGCTAACCATGCACCCTCTGTGGGTGCTTATTATAGGCAATGTATTACATCAGCCCTAAACTTATGCATGGTAGCCAGATTAACTGGGCAGACATCCGTGTGCTTTTTACTAACCTCGCATTCCTATAACTTAGTTATAATTACAATCCCTTAATCATACTACCACATTCTACTAAAGCTATTAAGAAAAATTCTGTATCCCTCCACTAATCATAACCATACTTAACTTCCATCTTACGGGGTCCTATAATAGTCTACTAGCATAAGCTATCACCTCCCAACTTTCATAAGAAAGCTTCTAATCATGTATCACGTACATCGGTGTAAATAATGAAAGGCTTCATCTCATCGAGAATACTTAATACTAATATGCTTGTCAACAGCTTCTTCAACTTTTTAAATGCTTTTATTTAATTCTCATCACATGCAAAAAGTGATTCTTCTTGGTTAAGCGAGTTTGTGGGATGCTATCTTCGCAAAACCCTTGGTAAACTTCCTATAATAACCCACCAACCTAAGAAAACTCCTAACCACCAGGGTATTCTCTGAAATCTTCCAATCTTGAAGAGCCTCGACCTTTACGGGGTCTACAAACAATCCCTACTAGAAACAATATGTCCAAGAAATCTCCCCTCCTTTTTCCAAAAGTGACATTTTGAGGATTTGGCATTAGGTTAGTGCCTTCTCAAAGTCCCTAGTACCTCCCTTAAGTGATTTCCATGCCCACCTTCACTTTTGGAGAATAATAAGATAACATCCACAAACGCAATGGTGAATTTTTTTTATTTGTCCCCTAAAAGCTCTACTCATCAAATCCAAAAGTATGCAGGGACATTTGTTATCCAAAAGGCATTACTTTCCACCCATACAGTCCATTCAAAGTGTGAAATGCGGTCTTCTACATGCTACTATAAGCTATCCTTGATTGATGAAATCCAATGGCTAGGTACAATTGGTAAAAGATTTTGGCTCCCACAAGCTGATCAAATAAATCATCTATTCTAGATAAAGGATACCTATTCTTCTTAGTCAATTTGTTGAGTTTCTATAGTTGACGCATAGCCTTAATGAGCCATCTACCTTAGTGGCAAAGACAATAGGTGCTCCCAATTCAAAAGTTCTTCGTCGAACGAATCCTTTCTACAACAGCTCCTAAATCTACTTATCCTAGTCTCGCCTTTTTTGGAGGTCATGTGTCTTAATGGAAAAGTGAAAAGTCTAGCTTCCTTCTTTAAATCAATCATAAACCTGATCTCCCTTATGGGTGGAAGACCCGAGGCTTCTTCAATGATGTTAGGAAATTCTCAAATTACGAGTTCAGACGAGAGCTCGTCTTATGACAAGCTCGGTGAATATAAGTAGCTTAACTCGAATATGTTTCGATGTGTAAAACAAACATCTATATCTTGCCTCTTACAACTCCTTAACCACATAATCTCCTATCGCAATTTAATATAGTCTTGTAGTAAGATAACCAATCCATCCCTAGGATAAGTCCATTACTCTCAAAATTAAGAACATATGTGTTACATGTAAAATCAACATTACATATATCCAAAAATAGGTCTTTGCAAACTAAGGAAAGATGTGTTGACCCCTAATAGGAAATGATACTACTATTGGGTTGGTGACAACGTGGATTTTTAGACTCATAGATTTAACTATGTTTTTAGTTATGAATGAATATGATGCTTCTGATTAAAATAGGGTATGAATAGAATGACCAGCAATAATAGTTGTACCTTCCATTCCAGCTTTTCATTGATCTCTAAGGGGAGGTTTACTCTAGATAGGTATAGCCTTAATGGAATAAGCTTGCCTACTCTGCCCATCCTTCACAAATTTTGGACATTGGTTCTTGAATTGCCACTCCTCGTGGTAGTGGTAGCACTTCCCTTGAACTCTTCCCTCATCAAACTCACTTTACAATCCTTAGAGACATGTCCTTTCTTTTGGCATCTCTAACATTTTATATATTCCTTCTTTAACTTGCCATTGGCCTTCTTGTTCACCAAAATCCTCCCTTTTTAGTTCCACCTTGGTTTTGCATCAGCCCTACTTTTTCCTTCTCTTTCTCCTTCTCCTTTGAGCCAACCATCTAAAGCATTGCCATCACAACTAACGTCTCATAAGTAGTGCTAGTGGGTACTTGGGTCAAAAGCAAAATTAGGGAATTCAGCACTTTCACAAACTTCATGGCCTTCTTCATCGAGGTATCGATCAAACTCCTTCCAAACTTAGCTAGCTCAGTAAGCCTACTGATATATTTATTCAAAGTGGAGTAATCCTATTTAAATTCTATAATCCTTTCCAATTGTAAATTAACCTCAGCCCTAGGCATAAATCATGACTTATAGTAGTTTTTAAACTCAACCCAAGTAATAACTCTCTCAGCATTCTCCTCAACCATAACAGTCCACTAATCTAAAGCCTCTCCTTTAAGATGGCATACCGCCATTCTCCTTTTAATCTAATCCTCTCATCCAAGCTCCTGAAAGATATGTTCACAATTGTCAATCAAATCTACATCTCCACAAAACCTTATACTCTATGTACACCTTTTCCACTCATATTCTAGAAGTCAATACACATCTTGGGAAAGTCTATACGATGGGGTGTTGCTTCATTAGGTAGGGCAGCGAGTGCCGCTTGTGAAGCTTGTTGAGGAATGAAAACTTGCCCTACATGTCTCAGGCATTGCTAGAACCATTCATACATCCCTCGAATAGTGGGTTCTCTAGGGTAGAGGGGTTCCCAACCTTAGAAAAATGATTTTCATCCATTATCAACAATCTATAGGTTTAAAATTTTAGTAAAAATTTCCTAAGGTAGTATTATATGCTGAAATAAAAGATTTGTCTAGTGTGTTTGCATATGTTCAAAATAATTAGTGTGTGTGTATAGTAGGGTTGTGGAAATTACTTTTGAAAATAATAAAAACACACTCATACGTATACCTACACCCATTGATCGGGCAACCTATGCTCTAACACCAAATGTAACAACCCACTTCGAAAAAGAGCTAATTTTCAACCCAAAAAAAGCCTATCAAAAATTAGACCCATTCCAAAGCTGGTCGTTGGTTAATAAAATTCGAAAAGGATAAAATATAATATCGAAATACCCATTTTATAAAAATTCAAATTCCAAAACAAAACAAAACATTCCAATATCAATAGTACAATATCTCAAAATATAATAACATCAAGTCTGAAATGGGTACATCGCAATATAAAAATATAAGTAGACAGATGACTGCCTCAAGACTCCGATCTCTGCCTTCATCATCTAGATGTGCATCGTCCTCTCTAACCTGTATTGTAATAACGAGGGAGTCAGAACAATAATGTCTAGCAAATAAAATCTTGATTCTTTCCATAATAGTATTTGGGCAGTATAATTTAGATAAGAATATGTCTTACGCATCCTAACTATATTTCTTATAAATACCTCCGACTGTAAGCCTAAAGGCTCTCCAGTCCAATCCTATAACTTACACTTTTCTTACCTAACTCTATATCTTACTTTCAACTGTATACCCGAGGTTATTCCCAGTCTCATGCATCTACCATCAATCATGTCCTATCAATGTGAGAGAAAGAAATCAGGCCACTTAATATCTTTTTAGTTGGAAATTAGGAAGACTCTAAAAAATTAATATCTATATCTTAGGTAGATCCCTATCATTTAATAACTAACCTAAGGTGGACCCCTCTCTGGTATAATCTAGCTGGCATCTCACGAATCTCATCAAGCCACTTAATACTTCTTGGAAGAGGTGGACCCTACAATGGGCACTTAATATCTCAAACTCAAAAGGTGGACCCTTCATGAGGTTTCCATCTACCATGCTTAAGCACTATACTCGACCATTTAATACTTCCTAATTAGGAAGGAGGCATGCCCTACAACATCCATTTACTATCCCTGCTCCCCGAAGCAGGTACTACGTATTATGACCCATGACCCAAACTGTAACAACTTACATTAGTCCGACTATTCATAGGCACTGCAAGCCATGTTAACTTGGTAAACTTACCCTACAGAACTGGGACTAACCAAGTATCCTCCATGAGTACTTATTATAGGAGATATCTTACATTAGCATCAAACTCACGCTACTGGTATCCATATTAGTTGGGTAGACATCCTGTACCTTTAAGTGATCATGCATCCATATAACTTAGTCATAATTTATACTCCCTAATCATACTGCCACATACCTTTCCGCATTCTACTAAGACCATACAGAAATATTCTTTATTCTGCCATTAATCATAATCATCGTTAACTTTTGTCCTATGGGTTTTAGTGCTAATTACTAACCTTTTTACTATGCAATTAATTATATGTTATTTATACAATAATATATATATATGTGAACTAAAACATTCCTAAGCATGTGAAGATTGCGTCCTACACTAATCATTTCAATGTTAGAACTTCCAATTTATACAAGTCTAACTTCATTCCATAACATATAAATTAGCTAATATCCTTAGCCTAACAATGGACTTGTATACAAAATAGAATCAATTACCAAACTTATTTTATATTAAAATAGTGGAATCAACATCAATAGAATTTATTCAAATCATTTTTACACTCTATTCAACTTCTGCTTATAAAATGAAAAGGGATTCATATTAAAACTACGAAAATAGGCAATGCAAATTACAAATACGAGAATCCATATTTTACACATCATTTTTTAATTTATTTCCTTTTTAAAAACATTAATCTCATCAAAAGAGAAAAGTGAGAAATGGAATAGAATGTAAGTATTAAACTTGTAATAACTACACAAATTCTGCTATTTCAATATAGAATAATTCAAATTCCAAAACATAAGAATTAACATATTGCTTTGGAGGAATTTTAGGGGTTTTTGTTTAGTGTTTTCATGTATAAAATTCTCCAAGGCATATATCAAATCCAACCTATACTATACAATTACTAAAATGAGAAATACTAAGATTTTCGCTCATAGATAATTCTCAGCTTTCTCCTTTGGATTTCAATACGCCTTCTTCTTTTTCCTTTTTTTAGACCTATTCCTTTTGTAATATACAATAATTGGATTGTGTATTAATTAGATTCAAAATTTTAGGGATTGGAGAAGAATAAAATTAGAAATTGAATATTAATATCTAAATCCCTTACCTGAAGACCTTAAGAAAATTTTGAATTGTATGGAAGAAATAGACCAATAGAGCACCACCTACGTTCCTAGATAATTTAGGAATAAAAGTGAGGTGGCTAGGCTCTTATTTATAGTAGTTAGAAGTCACAAGAACCGTCGGATTTAAATCGGATTGTAGTGAAAAAATCAGGGTTGGTCCTAGCCAAAATAACCCTTCCTGCCACAACACCCACTAGTTAACTGCTCCTACCTAAGTGATCAACCAGTAGCTTGTATTTGGTAATGTATTAACTGTTTTGTTTACCATTTTACTTAATTCCTTAATTTATTTCAACATTAATATTTATTTTAACATTTTCTTTAACCCATATCTAATCAACGTTAGTTTATTCTTAACGTTAATAATAAATTTGAATATGAATTCCATTTGAATTATTTTTAATTCAAAAACTTCAAACCTCAATAACTTCTCCAATTGAGCTTGGATTTCAAAGATTTATATATAGAAGCTGATCAAAATATCACCTCGATTGCAATTATGTAACTTCCATGGTTAAATTTTGATATTTAAAAAATTATCATTTTTAGCCTTATTATTAATTAGTTAATTTCATATTAATTTTTATGGGGTGTTACAAAAATGGGATAACATAGCAGTCGTATTAATGTTGAGATGATTGTACTTGGGGTGTCTGCTTATGAAACAGTGGGTTAATGACTCTAAAGTTGTGCAAAAATAGACAAGTACTAGATCAGGAAACCATGTTGGCACTGATCCGATTTGATGGGGAAAATCATGAAAGAAACTTGGGGACTTAGAGATGCAAGCAAGTATGGAAGAAATATCTCGAGTGGCATGGCCAAAATCAAATCAGTTCCGATCACAATTGTGATCCTTATCAACATGATTTTATTTATGTGATAACTCATCCTTCCTCCATATTCTCTTAGATATGGATCCTTACGTGGTCTTCCATGATCCGGCAACTTTGTTGGGCGATTATCTATAAATAAAAGCACTATGGTTATTGGAAAAGGACTTTAGACCCTCTTTGGCCTTCACCTTCTTCATCTTCTATTCTCTATACAACTCATGTCACTTTAAGATATTTTTGTTATTCTAACTCTGAAAACGAATTGAAAAGCTCTTGTACTTAGACAAACCAATCTTTAATAAGATTAAAGTGGATATAGTCCATAGAATTTGCTAAACCACTATAAAATTCATTGTGTTCTTTACAATTTTTGCTGATATTAATAGATCTATCTCATTTCTAGTTGATTAGGTTGTTGTGCCAACTTTTGGTTCAACATTTTTGGTGCTTTCACTGAGAATAGAGATTCTTAGGTGTAAATCTAGCTTACTACTATGGATTAAAGCATCCATAAGTTAGATCCCGAAGTTTTTTGTTGCAGATTTAAAGTGCATTGATTAATGAAGTAATGGCCCTTAGGAGACCCGGAAGATCTAGAGCTATAATAGGTGGAGAAGATGAAGCTTCTCACCATAATGAAGGGACTAATCAATTGCTTTGCCAAAACCATATATCCTACAGGAGATGGTTTCGAAGGTAAAATGACGACAGAGTTGGACTAGATAATAGAAAACGGTAGAAAGCTCTCCTTGATAGGATGGATGCACTTATTTCTTTATTGGCATAGCAATCTCAAAGGCATAGGAAAAGCCGAAGAGATGTGTCGTCTTTAAGTTCTGGAGAAAAGAATTCACCTTTATTTGATCAGAACAGAAGAAATGAAAAATGAAAAATAAAGGAAAAGACTGTTGAAGCATCAATTAAGATAGTATGAATTTTGGCCATCATTGGAATGCCCGATACCAATCAAAATAAGGTCAGTACTGATCAAAATGTAGGAAGTCATGGTATGCGAAAACCTAATGCCATTAACTTGTCAGACAGTGAAGAAGATTTGCAGGACACTGGCGATGACATTGGGAAGAATGCCGATACATAGAATACTAGTGCTCAAACAAACAACATAGAACCAATAATGCATCACAAAATATCTGGAGGAGTGGTTCTCCTAGAGACAGGAGGGCCTAACATCATCGAACGAACCGAGAGCATTTGCAAAGTCAAACACTTGAGCTATTCCTAATGGTCAACATCTGGATGACCAAGCCAGTCAAAAATATAGTACTGATATGATAAAGAAATTGATGATTGTAAATCGACGGGGAAAGAATGAGGAATGAGGCTCAGGACCTTGTAGGACCCCATTCACTGATAACATCTTAAGGAAGGAATATTCCAAATAGTTTGTTATGCCAACCATGCCATTGTATAATTAACTAGACAACATCTATTGAAATATGAGTGGTACATGGATAGTTTCAGAGCAACAATGCAGTAAGGTGCAGGTGTTTTCCTATATTCTTGGGTGGGGTGGCTATGATGTGGTGGCTCGCACTGAAATCCATGTCTATATTTGATTAGTTGGCGAAAATTTTTATGAAGTAGTTTAGGCCCCTCACCAATTGATCGAAGGATGTAATGTCCTTTGCGAGTATTCATCAGGGTGCCTGAGATACCCTAAAAGGATTTTCTGAGTTGATTCAATGCTGGAGTAATGGAAGTAAGCAATCCAAAGTAGGATATTGTGATGATGGCGTTGATCTGAGGGGATACGCCTTGACACATATTTTGGTATACGATTGAAGATGAAACAGTTGCCCACCATGGAGGAATTTTATCAAAAGGAGACCCGGTATCTATGTTTTAAAGAGGCAAATATGGCCATTGGAAAGGATCGTGGGAAACAATCTACTAAAATTGTGTAAAGCAACGTCGCTATTATGTAAATCAGCGAGAGCACCGGTAACGTTGTGGTGAATGTAGGAACTAATAAAAATAATAAAAAAGAAATCATGGCATTGAAGGTAAAAGAAAATATATCAAAAAGCACCCGAGATACGTGAAGATAGAAATTTACGCTCTATTGAGCAATACGGTTGAAAATATATGTCTTGCCACGTAAGAAACTAAGAATTTCAAGAGCTTGCCTCGGAGGGAGGCAATGGAGGCTGAATAATGCTCTATGAAGTATTGTTGCTTCTATGACATTCGTAGGCACAATACCAATGAGAGTCGTCACCTAAGATATGTGATGGAAGAATTGATACGTAAGAAGTTACAGTAGTATGTGAGAGACGTGCAGGATGGTAGGCAAAATGCTATAACTCAAAGGTAGAATGCTCAATGGGATCGACCTAGACCCAGTGGAGAGGGACCCAGGTGATCGGATGTTATGATCGTAATTAACACAATAATTGGAGGGCCTCATCCTATAGAGAAGAGATGGAATGAGATGTAGCGGTATGCTTTGTTAAAGGACGTGCCATAGGAGTGTTATTTTTGGTTGAAGACGTAGCTCCAACAAAAAAATGATGATGGGTGATGATATTTTTTTCCAAGATAGAGATACAAATGGGGGGAAATGCCGATGCATGACCCCATGGTGATTACGGCCATGATAGGAACAGCAACAGTGCATTGAGTTCTAATTGACGGTGTAAGCTCGGTTAACATTCTTTTCAAAAGGACTATTGATCAGCTAAAGATCGGTCTGAAGGATGTCGAGTCATATAAAGTGGATTCAGGGATTTACTATTGTCCCTGAGGAGATGGTTTTGATGACAACAATCTTAGAATAAGATTACAAAATATAAATACTAACAACATAGTTTAGATATATATGTATATGCAGGATTTAACCATGCAGGTACCAAGAATGAAGACTGTATAGTATATAGATTCAAGATATCATGATTCAAGACTCATGAGTACCAAGATTACCAAGAGTTCAATATTTCAAGATTGTAATTTAGTTAGGAATTTTGTTAAAACTCCTAGACTGGCATCTTAAAATCTAATTTATTCGTGGAATGGAATCCACTTCGAGCCTGTTAAAGGGATGGAACCCTAAGTAGGATGGAACCTATGAAAAATCTAGTGGAACATTGTTTTGTATCCACTAACTTTTATTCAAAATGTTTTTATAAAATTATATCTTGTTTTCAAAATAATTTCAAAACCTTCCTTTTAAAAGAATCAAAAATGTCTATCCTGGTTTTAAAATACTTTTAGCCTCAAAATAATCTTTGTCTTCAAATTCAAATTATACTTGGTTTTAAAATATCTTTAAAATAATATATTTAACTTTTAATATTTATGCTTAAATTTAAATATAAAATTATAGTAAAATTATATATATATATATATATATCAAATATTATTCTTTATATTCATTTATGTATTTTAACTATAGTTAAGTACATTTATAAAGTTTAAAAATAGTTTTAATACAAGATAGAAGTTATTTTCAACGAAAAACAAATTACCAAAATTTCCTTTAGCATGTCGAAAACCTCAAGTACCCCTTGTCGACAAGGTGGCAGTTGAAAAAATTTGAATTTCAAAAGAAGTGTCTATTCGTCATATCCTTTCACGAATGGACATGACTGTTGTTCTACTATAAATAGGGGCAGTTTTAAACGAATTTATATTCATATTTTCTATGATTTCACTCGTCTTCTTCTTCCACATTTATTTATATATATTTTCACCATTACTCAGTCGAAATCAACATTGAATCTAAGAGGATCATCTCTAGTTTGATTTTCTATCACTATCTCAACAAGATCTCAGTGCTATTCAGAGTTATAGGCTTCTTTGTAATAAACTAAGCGAGGAAAGGTGTGATCGTAGCCTGTGAAATCAATCAAGTGAGAAAATGTGGTTATAGCCTAAGAAATCGATTGGGTAAACTTGTTGCCCATAAAATCAAGTATTTCTACCCAGTGGATTATGAATCTGGTGTGGTGTACCTCGTGGCCTTTAAATCGAGGGTGTAACTGTACAATTGCTTTTGAAAGGAAATATCTACTTGTGCGTGGGACTGGATGTAGGATAACTCCGTATCAGTATAAAATGCGGTGTGTTCTTTCCTTTATTGGTTTTACTTTATTTATGCATCTGTGTTTGATTCTGTGATCATATCTGTGTCTGAATATTGCATATATTTATGTTCAAATAAACATAAACTCAAAAAGATTTAGTAATTCCTTAAAACACTATTCATCCCCTCTTTGTGTTTATTCTAGCCTTAAGATCCGTAATCCGCATTTCTCACATTTGGTATCAGAGCAAGGTTTTCAACGTTTCATAATCTGAATTTTGAAAAAAAATTCAAAATGGCTACCAACACTGGTACTGTTAACACTACCAACACTGGTTCTATTATCCCTATCACTAATTCATTTATAGAAGGTCAGTCTACTGTCAGAGTACCACTTTTTAATGGCAGTAACTATGCATATTGGGCATATAGGATGAAAATATATTTACAATCTATAAGACTAGACATTTGGAATGTCACATAGACTGAATATTCTGAACCCACAACTGATTTTGCACAGTGGACTGCTGAGAAAAAGACCGTTGCACAAAATAAATCTAAAGCAATGAATATTCTGTTTTATTCACTTGATAGAAATGAACTTAATACAGTGTCAGTTTGTAAGTCTGCATATGAAATTTGGAAAACTTTGCAAGTTACTCACGAAGGAACAAGCAAAGTTAAACAGAGCAAAATTTCCATGCTCATAAATTAGTTTCAATTATTTAAAATGAATTCTAATGAGTCTATTTCAGATATATACAGTAGATTTAGAACATTGTGCATTCTCTAATATCCTTGGGTAAGGAATTTTCGAAAGAAAATCAAGTCAGAAAAATCTTAAATTCTCTTACTCCAGAATGGGATCAAAAGACACTTGCGATCGAAGAGGCAAATGACATCAGTACCTTAGAGGTAGAAGAATTAATTCGCAATCTAATGTCGTTTGAAGTCCAAATGATTGAGAGAAGATAACACAAAGCATCTGAAAAGAAATCAATGGCGTTCAATGCATT
Source organism: Allium cepa (assembly GCA_030765085.1). NCBI lineage: Eukaryota > Viridiplantae > Streptophyta > Magnoliopsida > Asparagales > Amaryllidaceae > Allium > Allium cepa. The sequence continues at coordinate 565,142,331 of CM060939.1, forward strand.
GACCGATGGATCAGACTCAAACAGCGATAATGATGAAGAGATAGCCCTGATGACCAAAAATTTTCGAAAATTCCTGAAATACAGAAAGATTAATAATCTAAAGAGAAACAGCCATAAGAACTCTAGAAATCAGAATGTACTGCCAAACAATATCAAATGTTTCAACTGTGACGAACCAGGCCACATCAAAAGATTCTGTCCGTATCCAGATAGGCAAAATCTTCCTATAAACAATGATTCCGTAAAGAAACGAAAATGTGCATTTACTGCTAATCTAGATGACTCAGACTTGTCTTCAAGCGATGATGATCAGAAGACAGATAATTCAAATATGTGTTTCACGGTAGTTCATGACTCCGATGAATTCGGAGAAATGGACTCAGAAAAAGGTACACGTTTACAATACATTGTTTGAAATTGCATGCTTAGAATTGGATGCTTGATTGGTTGATTTTTAATTGGTGTGTTATTTGAATTTTAAAATTTTTATTTTTATTATTTTTTTACTATCATTTTATTATTATTATTATTATTATTTATAGTATTATAATATTTTATGGAATATACTATAAATCTAGTAATATTCCAGAAATATATATAGATATTAAAAATAATATATATATATATATATTAGAATACTTAAGAAAAATAATCATGGAAATTCAAAGGCATCTGTCGACATGGTCCCCACCATGATGTCGACAAGGGTACAGAAATTTGAATTTCAAAATTTGAATTCAAATATTGAAATTTCCTCCATCTTTTCACTTCATTCAATTCTCTGAAACGCCACCTTTTGACCAGAGAACATGTCCTTTGAGAATCTATTTACTCACTATCTCTTATCACAACTTATCACTATCATTTTCAAATTCAAACTCTTATCTCAAAACTTCAAGCTCTCTACTCTCTTCTCTAATGGATTTTTCAAGCAACCCCTCCACAATGAGAATTTCCAAAAAGATTAAAGGACAACTCTACAATGATCCGAAGGCTATAAAAGCATATATCAACTATGCTAACTATGGAAAAGTCCATCCCGAGAAGTTTGCTTTATTTCAGGATTTCTCTACTTATGAAATCGATTCTCTTTTTGCAAATAATCAAGTTCTTAGTCTTGTTGATGCTTCTCAAAATGATTTTGTTTGTTATCCAAATCTTATTAAAATTTTCTATGCAAATCTCAATCGTAGATTTTATAATGGAAATGATAATGATATTTGGAGTAGTGTCAAAGGCACTAAAATCGTTTTAAATTGTGATCTTTTGGGTACCATTCTCAATTGCAAAAGCATGGGAATGGATCTTTCTAGTTTTAATATCGATGAAAATGATCGTGAGACATTTCAAAAGGAAATGATAATTTTGAATTCAAAAACCAAAACTTTCGACCAAAAGCTAGAATTGTTAATCTTCCTTTACAACATACTTTGACCCCAAGATTGGGGAGTTTTAACAATCCAACATCAAAAGTTTGCAAAGCACTTTTTTCTATTTTTGGAAATTATGATCTTAATTGGACGCAAGTTATTATTGGATGAATTTCTTCCCAAAAATCTTGAAATGGGTTAAAACACTTTGTATCATGGAATCTATCTCACTCGGATTTTTAACTATTTTAGAGTAGATTTCAAAGGAGAAGAATTGTTTCAAGAAAGGTTTTTAATCACTCAAACATTTGTCTTGTGAAAATTCCATTTGTTTTTCAACCTTATGATACTCTTGCCGAAAAGGAAGAGCGTTTGGCTCATGAGGAGATGGAAGAGGAGGAGGAGGAAGAAGAAGAAGAAGGGGATGAAATGGAAATATAAGAAGAAGAAGAAGAAGAAGAAGGTGAAACATCTTTGGAACGCATTGACTATCCTCCTAATCCGACCAACAAAACCTTACTCAAAATTCAAAAACCATTGTCGAGAATCAACGGATTCTTAAACAGTCCGTTAGTAAGAAGCTGGATAAAATTTCATCCAAGATGAACAAGTTTTTCTCCGAAGTCGGCAACAAGCTTGGATTATCTTCATCTTCGTCATCCTCTAACTAGTTCTACCTTTTCATATCTTGTTGTATTTGTTTTAGTTTATTTTGATTTGAATGTTCGTGTAGTTCTTAATGTTTAATCATTGTATCGTTCTATTATGAAATGAAATTGAATTACTTTTCTGTTATCTAGCATATATTATCTCCAGAATAAATGTTAGTATATTACATAAATATATATATATACACAATTATTCATAAAATCAAAATAAGTCATCAAAATTGACTAAACCCTGTCGACAAGCCTCTCTTGACCATGTCGACATGCACTGGTCAGAAATGATTTTTCATTTTAAATTTGAAATTTGAATAACTACCTTATGTCTATTCATTTCAAACGAATTTCTACATCTATAAATACCTATTTCTTTCAGAATTCATCACTCAAAATCATTTCTTATCTACTTTATCTACATTTCTTCTCACAAACTCAAAAATGGCCAATCCAATTCGTAGTTTGACCGAGAATCTTGAAGAAACCCTTAATTCGTTCAAGAATATTCTCTCTTTCATTCTTCGTAATCAGCGACACTTAGAGTTAAGTCGAATGTAGATAATCAAGGAGCAAGAAAAGCATTTCGATGCGATACGATAGATGATTTCCTCCCTGCATAAAGATGATAATGAAGCACGTCCTCCTGTCTCTCTCACCAATGATAATGAAAATTAGGATGCCATTAAAGAAGACCCTATATTTGGAGAAGAAGGATGGGTGGAAGTTCCTTTTAATGTTTGATTTTATTTAATTGCTTTGTTTGATTTTAATTGATTGCTTGGATTGATTTGATTTGATTTAGTTTGGTGTGGATTGATATTTGGTGTGCTAAACATGTATAAAAACACATTGATATTTATATGATCTTTGATTAGCTATCATGTCTATCAGTATAATTATCTCTTAATCTATCAATTATATACTCCATTGAGTATTATATTAATGCAGGTATTTTAGTACAAAAATAAGGGGGAGTTATATAGTTTGGAGTTGGTTATTTTATTGATGACAAAGGAGGAGAGATATAAAATAGGATAGCTAGGCATAGATTAAGGGGGAGTTATTAATTTTAGGGGATGTAATTAGGATAGAAGTAATATTTTATAAACAAAGGTTGTCATCATCAAAAAGGGGGAGATTGCTAGGCCCCGAGGAGATGGTTTTTTGACAACAACCTTAGAATTAGGTTATAAAATATAAATACTAACATTATAGTTTAGATATATATGTATATACAAGATTTAACCATGCTGGTACCAAGAATGAAGACTGTACAGTATAGAGATTTAAGATATCAAGATTGAAGACTCATGAGTTTCAAGATTACCAAGAGTTCAAGATTGTAATTTAATTAGGAATTTTGTTAAAACTCCTAGAAAAGCACCGGCATCTTAAAATCCAATTTATTCGTGGAATGGAATCCACTTCGAGCCTATTAAAGGGATGGAACCCTAAGTAGGATGGAACCTATGAAAAATCTAGTGGAATATTGTTTTGTATCCACTAACTTTTATTCAAAATGTTTTTACAAAATTATATCTTGTTTTCAAAATGATTTCAAAACCTTCCTTTTAAAAGAATCAAAAACATCTATCCTGGTTTTAAAATACTTTTAGCCTCAAAATAATCTTTATCTTCAAATTCAAATTATCCTTGGTTTTATACTATCATTAAAATAATATATTTAACTTTTAATATTTATACTTAAATATAAAATTATAGTAAAATTATATATATATATATATATATATATCAAAATATTATTCTCTATATTCATTTATGTATTTTAACTATAGTTAAGTATATTTATAAAGTTTAAAAATAGTTTTAATACAAGATAGAAGTTATTTTCAAAGAAAAACAAATTACCAAAATTTCCTTTGGCATGTCGACAACCTCAAGTACCCCTTGTCGACAAGGTGGCAGTTGAATTCAAAATTTTGAATTTCTAAAGAAGTGTCTATTCTTCGTATCCTTTCACGAATGGACATGGCTGTTGTTTTACTATAAATAGAGGCAGTTTTAAACGAATTTATATTCACATTTTCTATGATTTCACTCCTCTTCTTCTTCCACATTTCTTTATATATATTTTTACCATTACTCTGCCAAAATCAACATTGAATCTAACTGGATCATCTCTGGTTTGATTCTCTATCACTATCTCAACAAGATCTCAGTGCTATTCAGAGTTATAGGCTTCTTTGTAATAAATTAAGCGAGAAAAGGTGTGATTGTAGCCTGTGAAATCAATCAAGTGAGAAAAGATGTGATTGTAGCCTAGGAAATCAATTGGGTGAACTTGTTGCCCGTAAAATCAAGTACCTCTACCTAGAGGATTGTGAATCTGGAGTGGTGTACCTCGTGGCCTTGAAATCGAGGGTGTAATTGTACAATTGCTTTTGAAAAGAAATTCGTACTTGAGTGCGGGACTGGATGTAGGGTAACTTTGAACCAGTATAAAATCCAGTGTGTTCTTTCCTTTATTGCTTTTACTTTATTTCTACATCTGTGTTTGATTCTGTGATCATATCTTTGTCTGAATATTGCATATATTTGTGTTCAAATTAACATAAACTCAAAAAGATTTTGTTATTCCATAAAACACTATTCACCCCCTCCCATTTAGTGTTTATTCTAGCCTTAAGATCCGTAATCTGCATTTCTCACATTTACCAAAGAGGCAAAGGAACCTCTTGGAACTATTGACCTTTCGCTAGAAGTAGGTGAAGGTGACTGCCAGATTGTGCCGGTGTAGACCTTCGTGATTATAGATGAATTTTCCGCTTATAATGTTTTCTTGGCCTAACCGGCCATTTCCAGCTTTAAAATAGTGTCGACCACATGGTTTTTGATGATGAAGTTCTCCATAGAGAATGGCATTGAAGCTATTCAAGGTGATCGAAGTAAGTTTGTGAATGTTATGACATTGAGCTTGGGAAGTGAAGCGACGTGAGAAACGAAAAAGTGCAGAGAAAGCTCTTTGCATCAAGACTATAGATGCATAGCAATGACCACTTGAGTCCTGACTTGGGTCCTATAGCAAGTTCTACAAGCCTATAAATCCCTGAAAAGAGCCAAAGGATGTGAGGGTAGCACCAGCGGTGTAGACGATCAACATCCCAATCGATAAGGATGATCCTACAAGGGTCTTTAAAGTCAGATCTCAACTCGGCATAAATATGAGAAACAAATTGGTAGGGTTTCCCCGAAAAAATTTAGATGTTTTTGCCTAGACACATTTTGATATGTGTGGGATATTGATAGAGATAGTGATTCATGCATTGAATGTGGACCAAAGATGATATCCTGTGAAGTGGAAGAGACATATTTTGTGTTTGCAGCAATCTGCTGCGTTGAAGGAAGAAGTGGAAAAGCTGAAGGCAAATGGCTTTATCCATGAAGCCTTATAATTTGAATGGGTGTCGAACCCAAGGTTGGTCAAAAATCCAAATGGAAATTGGCGAACATGCATCATTTATTCGAACTTGAATAAAGCTTCCCCAAAGACAGCTTCATGTTGCCGAAGATATAGCAACTTATGGACTTAATGGCTGGATGCGTATTTCGCCTATAATCAAATAGCAATGCATGTTTCAAATCGGGAAAACATGAGTTTCGTCATTGATTTGGGCTTGTACAACTATCGGGCGATGTCGTTTGGTTTGAAGAATACTGGAGCTACCTACCAATGATTGGTAAATAAGATGTTCAAAAATCTAATCAGGTGAACGATGGAGGTTTATGTGAATGATATGCTGGTAAAGTTATAGTGATGGATGAACCACATAGATGACCTCCCTGAGATGTTCGATGTGCTTTGGAAGTATGGAATGAAGCCCATGTTGAAGTGTTCTTTCGGATTTGGATCGGGCAAATTTCTAGATTTCATTGTGAACTCAAGGGGTATTGAAGCTAATTACGAGTAGATTCAAGCGTTAAAAGATGTCGCTACCTTGAAAAGAAAGAGGGAAATGCATAACTTGAATGAGAAAGTTGCTACGCTGAGGTGATTTATCTCAAAAGCAACGAACAAGTTTATTCCATTCTTGATGCCATAAGAAGGAAAAAGGAAATTTTATTCAGACCAAGGAATTCCATGAAGCTTTTCATAAAATCATAGAGCATATGGAGAGACCACAAATCTTGTTGAAGTCTTTGGAAAGAGAAGATCTATCCATTTACTCAACAATACCCACTCACGCACTACGTGCAACCTTGGTACCGATAAAGTTAAGAGTATGCCCTAGGGGCGATTATGTAATTGTTACATATGTTTAACTTGATTACCAATCTTTTTAAAAATAAAGGTGTTTTCTTTCTATTATATACTTGATATAATGTATTATATTAATTAATTTAATTAAAAGTATGTTTAACAGAAAATCCATAAATGGACTATTTTCTGATAGTAGTTACAATATGTTGTGATCAAGAGAGATTCATCATAATAAAATTAACATATTTTTTAATATTTCTAGTTAAGTTGTATTGATATTGGATATTGATACATCCATTGAAACTAGATTATGTTACACTCTCCAAATATGGGGCAGTGTATTACTTATAGTTGTTAGTGCACCATAGGGTTGCATACTGATTGTTATTGCATAACCATGGAATGATTCACTCGGCAGTTTTATGTAGGTTAACTAAGGTCAAATAGAAAATAAAGATGTGTCAATATGACATAAATCACTCGACTTAAGAATACCATCGAGTTTTAATGCGGAAACTCTACTTTGATTATAGTTAAATCGTGGTACAGAGTCCATCAAACAACTATAGCTGGGTCGAGTGGAAGCTTTGAAAGTGAGACAATATTCAAGAGTGTATTCATCACCTCGGTTATATAGGGTTAGTATCACGGTCAACTGAAGTCAACTCAAAGTCAAAGTCTTTGATCATAGCAGTTTGGTTCATAATAATCATTATTGTTGAACCAGGGACTTCATGTTTGGATTATATAGTTAAACGTGGATGATATTGGAATTTTGGCCATTAAAAAATTCCAAAAGTTCTAACAAGGTATAGTTTTGACGAATAGAATTGGTGTAAATAATAGTCACTTATGGGTAAACTTAAAATATGTAAAATTGAATTTACTGAAGCTATGTAAGCGATAGATTTGAATATAATGTCACACCACTAACTAAGGTGACGTGTGAATGTTAATATTTGAATTGTTTAATATTAATCGCTGACCAAATTCATGCTTAAGAGTCACACAATCGAAATGTTAAGTAATCCTATTGCCGCTTGATTTAATTTATTATAAATGTTATATATGAACAAAATTAATTAATATTTATGACATATTAATTATAAAAATTTATTTAATTTTCATCGCTAGCGATGGTCATCTTCCCGCTTTTGAATTTTTAATGGCGTCTTCTTCTTTTTCTTCTTCTTCGTTCTCTTTTGACTCCGTTTCTTTTCCTCATCTTTCTTCATCTTTATCATCTTCTTCGGCAACCCTTTCTTCCTCCTCTTCTTCTGTTCTTTCTTCTTCTTCTCTTCTTGCTTCTGCTGGTCCAAATTCTGTGGTTTCTTCCTCTATCAATGATTCTTGTATTCCGAAATCAAATTGGTCGAATCTTTTCAAATCTTTGCCTCGTAATGCTGGGTCATATAAGCCTATTCATTTTGATATTTCGCGAGATAAGCCATCTTTGGATCTGCCAGATCTTGTTAAAGTAGCAGGACTGAATTACTGGAACAATCATTTAGTCGGTTTCTTTCTTGATGGTACGCTTTCTTTTCTGACTGTTGTGAATTTTCTTAAAAGGTTTTGGAAACTTAAGGGTGAGGTTGATTTTAAATCGGATGGGTATAATTTTTACTTCAACTTTTCCAATCAAGAAGATAAAGATAATATCCTGAATTCGGACCCTATCTTTATTAGAGGTAGGATGTTCATCATTACAAAATGGGATCCTTCAGTTGGATTATCTCAGGCGCAAGTAAAGAAAGTACCGATTTGGATTCATTTTCATAGGATTCCAATCATCTTGTGGACTTTGGTTGGTATTAATTGGTTGGCATGTCACATTGGGAGATTAATATGCTTTGACAGTAGCACTGAAAAGTTACAAAGGTTTAAGTATGCTAAAGCTTTGGTGGAAATTTCGCCTGATCAAGAATTACCTGAATCTATCCATATTCCTCAACTTGGTAATAATTGTCCAGATGTTCAATTATCCTATGTTTGGAAGCCTAAAATTTGTACTCACTGTAGAATTTTTGGACATGATACTGCAACATGTGAATTTGTTAATTCTGCCAGTGATGATAAGGATAATAATATACTTTCTTTGGAGAAGAATGAAGTTAGGACTAATACTGCTAATTCTATTGATCAAAGTTGGAAGGTTGTGAATAAAAAAAATAAAGGGATTTGGAGGAAAAAAGTCACTTTGAACAATGAAAATATTCAGTTAAATGTTGATGATAAGAGAAGTAAGGAAGCTCCTACAGAAGTAATTCACATTAGTTCTTGCTCAGATGCAAATGACTTGAGGTGTGAGACATCTTCAATTTTTTCCAATCCTTCCTTGACTAAAGTTAGTGTATCTGAATCACCATGTGATGTAAATCTTCTTTCTTCATCTTTATCAATTGAAAATCCTTTTAATGCTTTATCTGATTCGGTTCCAAAGGGTGACTCAACTGTTGTTTCAAACTCTGGTGATTTGGTTGGGGTTGTATCTGATTCAATTTGTGATGCTAATCTTTCTTCTTCATCTATATCACTTGGAAATCCATCCAATATTCTGTCTAATTCTGTCACAAGGGTTGTTTCTACTGTTCCCTCTAACTCTGTATCAACTTCATGTTGTTCTCAATTCAGTTCTAAATCTCCTTCCATGAATATCATAAATCCTTCTCCATATTTGCATCTATCTCCTCCTAGCAATGTTTTACTTCCACCTCCTTCTAGTTCATCTGATAATGCAGTGGTAATGAAGAAGTCTAGTGGAGTAAGTAATTTGGATTCTGTTGATCTTAATAAAGGTAAGGAATACAAGCCTTCTGATGTTCAACCTTTATCTTCTTCAAAGAATAATTCACATCAAAGACACACTAGGAAGAATCCTTCCTCATTGTTCCCTCCCCTTCCTAATAAATGAATAAAATTGCTTTTTGGAATATTAGAGGGGCCAATCTACCCTCTAAACAATTAGAGATTAAGTATTTTATTGAGAGTAATAACATTCATCTAATGTGCATTTCTGAATCTAAACTTGACATTACTTCTACAATTAATGCTGTTCGTTTGATTGCCCCATCTTGGCTGCATGATAACAATTTCATTGAATCCAATTATGGCAGGTTGCTCACTATGTGGAATCCACTTTTCTTTAAACTTTCCAGAATTAGTGCCTCTGACCAGTTTATCCATTATAACTGTATTCATTTACCTTCCAACATCAATTTTCATCTTACTTCTGTGTATGCTCAAAATTCCCCAGCTCTGAGACAGGTTTTCTTAGATTACCTTCCATCCTTATCTTCAACTGTTCCTTGGATTATTGGTGGGGATTTTAATTGTATGTTTTCTAGTAATCAAAAGAGTGGTGGCTGTCCATTATCTCTTAAGGATATATCTCCTCTTAATAGTGCTTTAATTCAATCCAATCTTTTTCCTGCTAAACATTTTGGTCCTGATTTCACTTGGTCTAATTGTAATAGGAGTGGTAATCCTACATTATGCAAGATTGATCATATTTTCATTAATCTATCTTTTATTCAGCATTGGTCAAAATCTTTCTATAACATTTGTCAACCTTCTTTATCTGATCATAGACCATTAATTTTTCTTTGGGGTCTTGATGATTTTTGTGGAGGGAAACACTCTTTTAAATTTTTTAATTTTTGGACTAAGCAGGTGGAATATTATGATATCTTAAAGCAGGTCTGGAGTATGCAATTTGGAAAGGATCCTCTCACAAACATTATACTTAAGATGAAAGCTTTGAAATTTCAACTGAGAAATTGGTCTTCAACAAGATTTGGTAAGGATTCTAAACTATCATCTCAAATTAGGAATCAGTTGATTATGGTACAAGAAAAACTCAGTGCTAGACCTTATGATAATATTTTACTTCAATCTGAAATGCAATTAAAGAATGCTCTGGAGCAAATTATCCAAAAAGAAGTATCAGCTCTCAGGCAAAAAATTCACTTGAGATTGGATAAAGAGGCTGATAGGAACACTAAATATTTTCATGATTACTTGAAAGTTAAAAGGAATAGAGAAAGCATTTTTCTGATAAAGGACATGAGTGGAAATTTGGTAGATAATTTTGATGGTATTAATGAAGCTTTTGTGAAGTATTTTACATCCATTTTAGCTCCAGATAATCAATTCATTCCTGACATTAAACCAATCTTTGATATCTCTCTTCCAACATTAAGTACTCTTCAATCTAACTTTCTGATAAGTGCTATTTCAAATAATGAAATTGAAGTTGCAGTTTTTAGTTTAGACAGTGATAGTTGTGGAGGTCCAGATGGTTATAATGCTCATTTTATTCAGCATAGTTGGAAGATAATTGGATATGATATTATCAAGGCTATTCAATATTTTTTTCTAAATAATAGATTACCTAATGGACTTGTTGCCACTGCTATTTCACTTATTCCTAAGACAGTTAATCCATCCTCTGTTAGTGATTTTAGACCAATTTCATGTTGTAATATCATTTATAAAATAATTTCAAAGGTTTTAGCTAATAGATTACAACAAGTTTTGCCATCTATCATCTCAAACAATCAAGCTGCATATGTTAAGGGCAGATCAATAAGTGACAATATTCTCTTAACCCAAGAACTTTTGTATGGGTATGAAAGGAAAAATATTTCTCCAAGGTGCATGTTAAAGCTTGATATTAAAAAGGCATTTGATTCCATTGCTTGGAATTCAATTATAGCAATCATGTCCAGAATGAACTTCCCTAAGCCATTTTTAGCATGGATTTACACTTGTATATCATCACCTATGTTTTCAATTTCTAGAGAGGGAGGTCTATTTGGTTATTTTAAAAATAAACAAGGTGTTAGGCAAGGTGATCCAATTTCTCCATACTTGTTCATAATTGTCATGGAGCTTCTCAATCCCATTTTGATGAATCTGGTTGCTAATGGAAACTTTCAACTTCATCCTAAATGTAAAAGACCTATTATTACCCACCTTCTCTTTGCTGATGACCTTATCATTTTTACTAAACCATCTTACCACAATATTCAGTGTATACTGTCAGCTCTTGAGCTTTTCTACTCTATTACTGGCCTTCTGATTAATCTTCAAAAGTCCAATATATTAGTTGCTGGGTTAGATTCTGGTAAGAAGAATGACATTATTAACTATTCTGGCCTTAAGGAATTACCCAAAAATTCTTTCTATTTGGGCTTGCCTATTTTTCTCTCTAGAGTTACTAAACAAAATTGCTTACCACTTTTTGAGAAGATAATTGAAAGGCTTCAATTATGGCCAAGAGATAAACTGTCTCAAGCTGGAAGATTAACAATCATTCAATCAATTGCAATGGCTATTACAACATATTGGACTAGACATTACATACTTCCTGTCAAGCTTATTAATATGATCTCTAGTGCATTTAATAAGTTTCTTTGGCATGGTGACCCTTTTTCTAGAAAGTTGATTCCTATCTCTTTCTACAAATTATTTGAATCCAAAAGGAAAGGTGGTCTTGGTATTACTAATATTTTTCTTTGGAATAAGGCAGCCATATCAGTATATTTCAACAAAATCTTTGAATCTGATGGGAACTTATGGTCTCAATGGGTCAATAATAATCTTATTGGTAAAAAACATTTCTGGATTATGCCTATTCCACTAAGTTGCAGTTGGAGTTGGAGATGTATTCTCAAACTTAGAGAGACTTTCATTCCTCTTATTCAGTGTAACTATGTTTTGATTAAAGATTTATCATTCTGGCACTCACCATGGGCTAAACAAGGTATGATTTTAAGTTTAGTGGTGAATTATGACTTGAGAAGAAGTTCTGGAATTTCTGAACAAGCTAAGGTAGAGGAGTTTATGCATGATGGTAGTATTGTTTTACCATATTCTAGTTCCTTCCAACTTAGGAACTTATGGAATGCTATCACTGATCAGACTTTCATCAATAATGGCAATGCTTTAATTTGGTCAGACAAAGGTAAACAACATTCCATTAAACTGGTGTATAATACTCTCTGTCAAAATGGTCTGCAATTCCCTTGGCATTCAAGAATATGGAATACTGGTAGTAGTGCAAAGGATAATTTACTGTTATGGAAGGTGATGGCTAATGCATTAAATACTAAAGACAAACTTTGTAGAATGGGTATCATATCAGATGACTTATGTGTTCTTTGTAAATCAGAGTCAGAAAGTAACACGCATTTGTTTTTTGATTGTACTTTTGTATTTCAGATATGGTATAGGTTACTTGCTAATGGAGATTATTATAAACCATCACCTGTTAGCTCAGTGGAATGGTTCAATATATTTAAAGCTACAAGGTGGAAAACTCAGAAGACAAGACTGTTGCTTAAATTGCTTAAGAAACTGATACATGCTGTTTGGTCAGAAAGGAATGATAGAATTTTTGGTGTGGGATGCAAGAATGTGGCACAACTTTATAATCAGATACATGGCAAAATTCTCAGAGACTTGAAAGCAAATCTTATTTGATGTTCTTGGTAATTCATAACTGGTAGAGGGCTTATTTCTGGATTGAACTGCAGTAGTGGGTTTCTTCATCTTTCAGTTAGTTTGTATTATTTTTCTATGTGTATATGTTTTGTTTTTAATCAATGTAATGTCTTGTGAGGTTGTTAATGAGTGGTTCTGTCTTGATAGGTATTGGCACTGAGGGGTTATTGTCTTGTGATTGTAATTGAGTGATTCTGAGTGATTTGTGATCTGTTTTTGATCTTGTAATTTGATATAAGTCAAATAAAATGAGTTTTACTCTTGCTTTTCAAAAAAAAAAAATTATTTAATTTTCATTGATCGATATTAAATAGTATGTACATAAAAGTGGTAAACGTACGTATCTATATACGATATTGATGCGCTTTTGAATTCGATTTAATTACACATTTATTTAATCAGGCTTGAAGCATTCAGAAGGCCCAAATGTAGGCATCTATAGCCACCATAAGGAGGGATTGTAGGTGTTGAATAATGTTTCAAAAGTTGAGAAATAGAAAGAGGAGAATGTAGATTTAGTCCATTTTTGCTTCTATGGATCTCTACTATTTAAACATCTCGCCACCATATTAGAATCTCTTAGTTCTTGCCTCCTTCCTAGCCACATCAGACCAGCCACCTCTTGCCTTCCTCCTTAATTTTTCATGATTCAAAAACACAATTTAATTACAAATAGTAGATCGAGGATTGCTATTTTTAGATTGTTAGCTCTTTATGGATACTATTTCAAGGAGTTCTGGATTCAATGTTTCAACGTATCACAAATAGGCCTTAGTTGAGGTAAATATTTCCTTACAATTACATATGAATATATATTGTTCATTTTGTAATTTATATGTTGTAGTTATTATATGAATTATCATGAATCAATATATAACGACTTCTCTACACCACCTGCATCCAATATAATTGCATAGTATGCTGCTAACATGCCCGGCCAATGTAGGAAGATCATAACGGGTTGTAAATGAAATAAAACATTATAGAATCTGTCACGGTGCATGGAATAAAATATAATATACATCATAGGTATAAAATAGGAGAGCCAATAATAACCAAGTGAACCAAATATCAGAGTACAGATCCATAGAGTTATATAACAGAGAAATAGGGTTTATATAAAACTAAAATAAACTCATATGACTATCTCGTAGAAATAGTAATAAGCAGATACTATCAAGGCTCCACAATGTTGCATAGTGAAATAAGCATAGAAATCTATATATAATACGAGATAATTCCATCCAGCTCGTCCTCCATATAGCTACTGCGTTGCACCTAGACCTACTGTCTAATATGCTCATTTAAGAGTGTCCAAGATAATAGGAAGCAAAGTATAAAACCTTAGGTCAAGCAATAGTCTGGTGTTATTGTTAAGGGAATCTCAAAATACTATAAAAGTTGCTATAGTAAGGAATAAGGGTATATAATCCATACCTGACATGTCCCTACAACCAAAGAGCTAACACATAACAAACACAATATGCTACTCTATGAATATAGTAAAGGTATACTACAAACTAAATATGATGGTGTGTGTCAAGGTATCCCTATCCCTGATACCTATCTCTAGTGACATCTCTAGAGTGATAAACTATGGAAGAAAATGATCAAAGCAACCATACTTTACCCAAGTATCAGTTTTTTGCCAGCTTCTCACCAACATAAGGGGGCATTGTATGGTCGGCCATATAATGCTTCATATTGTGCCATACCGATACCAAACCGATAGTTATTATTGTATGCAAACTCCACCAAATGCAAGTGATTGTCCCATAAGCCTCCAAAATCAAGTATGCAAGCCCGCAAGAGATCCTCCAATATACGGTTCACTCTCTCGGTATGCCCATTAGTTTGTGGGCGATAAGCTGTATTGAAATGCAACTCGGTCCCCAACGCCTCTTGTAAGCTCTTCCAAAATGCACTAGTGAACAATGAGTCTCGGTCGAAATCACAATGCTCTTTGGCACACCATGAAATCGTACAACCCATTTTACATACAACTCGGCCAATTTGGCTACTTAACTTAATGGGTATAAATCCCGCAATTTTGGTCAATTGATCAACTATGATACAAACACTGTCGTACCCTGGTTGAGTTCTTCGCGGTCCATCAATGAAATCCGTTGATACTTGCTCCCACTTCCATTCATGAATTTCAAGCAGTTGCAGTAATCCACTTGGCTTCTTCTACTCCTGCTTCACCAACTGGTAGTTCATACACTTTGAGATGAATAACCTGACATCCTTCTTTATCCTCTCCCAATAATAGGTCTGCTTCATATCATGATACATTTTATTACCGCCAGGATGTATAGTCAACCTAGAAATGTGGCACTCTCATAGCACCTATCTCATAATCCATCAACATCGGGAAAAAACAACCTCCCATCCTTGAGAAGCCAACCTTTTCGATCGAGTCTGTATTGCTTCATATCTTCAGACTTTACTCCTCTTTTTAATCTCTCCATGATCTCTAGTAGTCTAGCATCTCGCCTTGGACTAGTACCTATCCGCTCAATTAAGGTAGGTCTAATCGTTAAACTTACCAACATCTCTGGCTCTAATTCGCAATGAAATCTGAAGTCATAGCCAGCAATATCCTCCATCTCCTTCCACTCCATGAATATTGCCCCTTAACTGGCATTCTTCTACTCAATGCATTAGGGACAATATTTCCATTACCAGGCATATAGGAAATGTCAAAGTAGTAGGAGGCTAAGAATTCCAACCATCGCTGTTGGCAAAGGTTGAGATCCTTCTGGAAGAAAAAGTACCTCAAGGATTTGTGGTCTGTGAACAGCTCAAAACTATCTCCTAATAGATAACGCCTCCAAATCTTCAAAGCAAACACTGTCACCGCCAACTCCAAATGATGAGTCGGATGCTTCCTCTTGTGTGGCTTTAGCCGTCGAATAGCATATGCGACAAATTTTCTATTTTGCATCAATACCAAAACTAATCCAATACCATAGGCATCTGCGTATAATGTCAATTCCTCATTCCTGCTCAAAATGGTCAATACTAGTGCGCTCGTCAACTTCTCCTTCAGACTCACAAATGCATGCTTACACTTTGTGTCCTAAACAAAAATCTGATTCTTCTTCATCAAACTAGTCAACTTTACTGTTACCTTTGAAAAGTCCTTGATAAAACATTTATAATATCCCGCCAATCCTAGGAAACTTCTAACATCCATAGCATTCTTGGGTAGGCTCCAATCCTGAAGCATTGCCACCTTGGTGGGATCTACTGTGATACCCTGCTTAGAGATGACATGACCTAAGAATCTCATTTCCCTTCTCCAGAATTGATATTTTGGAAATTTTTCTTTCAACTTGTGCCTCCTCAATACCTCAAGCATAATCCTCAAGCGCATCGCATGTTCCTCCTCTGTCCTAGAATAAATCAGAATATCATCCACGAACACAAGTACGAACTTGTTTAGATGATCCGTGAAGATGCGGTTCATAAGATCAACAAAGTATGCCAGAGCATTAGTTAGCTTGAATGGCATGACCAACTGCTCATAGAAACCCGATGGCATATGAAATGCAGTAATCAACACACTTTCCTTCACTACTCATAATTAGTGAAATCTTGTCACTAAATCCAATTATGAGAACACCTTCGCACCATGGAGCTGATCGAACAAGTCTTCAACATATAAGGGTGGATAATTATTTTTCTTCGTCGCCTTATTCAACTCACAGTAATCTACACATAACCTCAGAGAGCCATTCGCCTCAGTGGCGAATACCGCAGGTGCATATCATTCGGATATACTCCTACGAATGAACCCTCTCCTTAACAAGTCATTTACTTTCACCTCCAACTCTTTTTGCTCTCTAGGTGCCATAAGCCTCAAAGGCATAACTATCGGTCCAGCATCCTTCGCTAAGTCTGTACGAAAATCAATCTCTCACTGCAGTGGTAACCTGGTCACCTCCTCAAACACATCTGGATACTCTCTAACGGTAAACATAGATGGTAATTCATCTTGTTGAATCTCGAGCGAATATGGAAAGCTAACCATAACCTCATCCTCCGGTAGGCAGCCAATCACTACCTTCCGCCCCTTCACAGCCTCAATTGCCACCAACAACTTCTCACAATCCACTACCGCTGCATACTTCCTTAGCCAGTCCATCCCCATGATAATCCCGAACACAATGAAATTCAAAGCAATCGCAAACAAAAGAGAATCCATGACTCGATAAGGAAAAACCACGACAAACCATGAACAAGCTACTGAAGCCCCCAACAGGGTTCGTCACAATCAAAGGTCGATCAACTATTTTGAATGTCAATCCCAGTCTATCTACTAGGTCACTAAATATAAAGAATTTTGAAACACCGATATCAAATGAAAATTTTATAGGACATCATAAATGGAAAGCATACCCTGAATAACAACACTCTTTCCCTCTCTGTTGCCGAGGGAGCACTTGATGAAGTGGAAACAGCATCCAAAGCATACGCCTTCACAGCCTGTTTCTGCTATGTTGGTTGTGGATAACTTTTTTGCATATGTCCGTACTTATCACAGTTGTAACACTCTTCTTCCTATCATTTTTGCAGTCTCTAATCAGATGACCCTTGTCTCCATAATCGTAACAGATGGGTTCCTATTTAGTTTTCTTTTGAACATTCTTTCCTTAATCTTCTTTAGCATTTCATTCCACTTCTTCTTGCCCCAACTGTGTTGTTGCGGTTTTTGCTCATCCTCGGCAACAATAGCTGATTTGAATTTGAGGTGTATACTCTCCGAATGAAGAGCTTTCTCGACAAGTCACTCAAATGGCTTATCGATATAACTCGCCAACTTCTCCCTCAATTAGTCATCCAAACCCATAAGAAATTTCTCGTTCTTCCTCAATAGAGTGTCGATGAAAGACATCCCATACTTGGCAAAGCGTCGAACTCAGCAATAAACTCGAAGACCGAAATATCTCCCTGTTCTAAATCTATAAATGTCTTAAATAATACCGACTTTTGAAAAGTCAGAACAAACTTCTCCTCGAACCTAGCCTTGAACTAGTCCCAAGTGAACTAATCCTTGAGTGTAGTAATAATAATGACATTCCACCAGTTCACGACCCACCCTTGAAGTTGTCCATGGCCAACTTCCTTTTCATGGCATCATCTACTTCTATGTCACTGATGATATGCTCATAGGAGTTCAACCAATCCTACACTTTGATGGCCGGCTCCATTCCAAGAAATGGTTTACCTCCTTATGGGGAATAATCCCTGAATAGATTTGCAAAGTCAGCCCTCGGTACCAGCACTTAAGCACCACTACCAACAACAATATTTGGAGCAGCTTCTTGAGCATTCTGCAGCATGTTCACCATCATTTCATTAAACATAACTTACAAGTCAAATTAGCAGCCCTCAAATCCGCTCCTTCCTCAACTCCAGAGATGGAATTCCTCATAATGTTTCTTGTTTGTCATCTCATTCTTAATCAATAACAAGAACGATCGATCTCTAAAAGAATATTGTGTCAATGGTACTCATATGTGCATGTGACTTATAAATTATATACTAGTATATAGTTTTGAAAACCTAAATGTATAACAAGTGTGCACTCTCTCATGTTTATATATATACTCTTGATCTAGTCTAGGATAAAAACTCCTCCCCTATCTCTATTCGACCATGAAAACAACCAGTTAATCATGTAACCTAAGCTTTACAACCAAATGTGACGACTACCCTACACCGCCGACATCTAATATAACGGTATAGTGCGCTGCAGACGTGCCCGATCGATGTAGGGCGATCATAAGGGTTGAAAATGAAATAAAACATCATAGAAACTATCGTATATCTCACAGCGCATGGAATAAAATATAATATACATCACAGGTATAAAATAAGAGAGACGGTAACAACCAAGAATCGAATGTCAGAGTACGGATCCACAGAGTTATACAACAAAGTAATAGAGTTTATACAAAACTGAACAAATGACTGTCTCATGGCAATAGTAATAAGAAGACATTTTCAAGGTTCCACCATATTACACAGCGCAATAAGCATAGAAATCAATATATAAAACAAGATAGCTCCGTCCAGCCTGGCCTTTGTACAACTACTGCGTCGCACCTAGACTTGCTATCTAGTCTACTCATTTAAGAGTATCCAAGATAATAAGAAGTAAATCATAAAACCTTGGGTCAAACAAAAGTCTGGAGTGAGCGGTAAATGAATCTCGAAATACTATACAAGTTAATATAGTAAGGAACAAGGGTTTACGAACCATACTTAATCTACCTCAATAACCAAAGAGTTGGTACATAACAAACATAATATGCTATCTACAAATATATTAAAGGTATACTGCAAACTAATTATGATGACAAGTGTCTAGTTATCCCTATCCCCAATACCTATCTCTAGTGACATCCCTAGAGTGATAGACTATGGAAGAAAACAATCAAAGCAACCATAACATCCATCAAACAATCCTCACTATCACTCAATGTGCTCTAGATATATGATAACTTGTATGGTCTTTCCCATGCTAGGGACTAATGGCAATCTTGGTTTTCAATGCACTCGCCTCTAGTCCAAAGCTGATACTAGATCCAAATCCATAGGTCTAGGGTATACGGATACAAACAATTGATCCAAGGTAGTCGAACATAGTACCCATGAGCATCTCTGTAATACCTTGCTTTTGAGTACATTAGAAAACACTCTGAGCAAAAATCCCTTAGCATGCCTATTCAATGCCTTTCCTTTCCTCATCCAGTTTCCATTATTCTCAAGGAACCATTCCACATTCCTTCATTCCATCATAGAATCATTTAACATTCTATCCATGAGTCACCCTTTCTAAAACCCATCCTTTGTAGATAACCATTATTATGACTCTTTTCAACCTCAAGTTGCCATCTTAGGACCTAACTTCATTCACCGTCGAGTTGTCATCACCAAAATCTAAAGTTGCCATTGTGCTACCACATCGCCATTAAACCCTAAGCAAACAAACAAAAACCTTTAGCACGACCTATAGAGACTACACATTCCTTTGTGGAAGTTTCAACCTGATGCTAACAAAACATGACCTCTCGGTACCGACCAAAGCTCTCGGTACCAAGTGGTGTAATTAGCTAAATTTTGGCTAAGTTCTTTTCATCGCTTCTAGTACTCCATTTTCTAAGTGCTTGGACCCTGACCACTCCCCAGCAAAGCTCTAGGTACCATCATCCAAAGCTCTAAGTACCCTCATCCAAAGATCTTGGTACTAAGTCCAAAGCGCCTGTAACCAAGTCCTATACTTAGCTAAATTATTCCATTTGCCCTTTACTACTCTCTCATGTCCCCAACCTGAAGTACTTATACCATCGAGACAAAAGATCTCTAAGTACGCTCATTCAAAGCACTAAGTATCCTCATCCAAAGACTCGGTGCTAAATGCAAAGCTCTTATAACCAAGTCATATACTTAGCTAAATTGTTGCATTTGATCTTCACTCATATACCCGACCTAAAGTACCTTATTCCGCAGAGACATTTCTCTACCAATCAAAAGCTCTCGATGCTGATCAGACCTCTCGGTACTTTTACTTAGCTCTAATTTTTATGCGACTTGAATCCTTAGCTCCTTCCATGTTCTAGAGCCCCTCCTCCAAGTTTCATCCAATTTCTTCCATCTTTGCCTTCGATTTGCCAATTCAATCGCTCACTTTTCTAACTACCTAAAAGCACTAGCAAACCAAATCAAAGCACAACACACAAACAAGAAATATCATACATATACATCCATTCATACATGCAATCCATAAAAACATGATAATCAAGCAAATCCTAATCTAAATCTAACTTTTATTCTAGCACATGAATATGAACGAAAGGGGTTACAAAACCTCTTGAAACCCACATTAAAATTAATTAAAAAAAATTCCATAAACATGTATAAAAGCGTGATTAAAGTCAGAAAATATTTTAGGATCAAAATCATGTTAAAAATATCAATTTAATTATATAAACATGCATGGGATAGTGAGAGGCCAAGAACCACTCACCAAATACCTAAAATACTGATTTCTCCCCTCGGATCTGAAGTAGACAGCAAAAGTAAGGAATGCGAATTAACCAAAATGATAATCTCAAGTTCCTCTATGTTAATTATCTATCTAATTATGATTTAGACTAAGATTAGCAAGGAAAATGTAGGATTTTGATAAAGTTAGGGTTAATGTAGATTTAAAGCTATTTTGGGGAAGATGAAAATGTCTTAGACTAGTTTCTAGTGGGTCTAAGTATGAGTTTAGTTAATTACTCACTAATGTAGATCAACAACAGCCAAAACTTAAAATAGACATAACTTTCAAATGGTAAGTCCTTTTTTCTATAATGACCACTCTACGGAATGGGAAACCATCATCCTAAAGCAATAGAAGTGGTCTAAGATCCTACTCGGCTTCTATCAAAAGTTATAGTCCATATAAGGTTTCGGGGTCAAGATGGTCACATAGAAATTAGGCAAAGTCAAAGATGTAGAAAGTGTCCTTAAGAGTCACTTTCCAAAATATTAGAGCCACAAAACCTTATATAAATAAAACAAAAATATTTTACGATCCTTCGATATATAAAATACAGATCGTTACACTATATATGTTTGTGCTGCCTTTATTGGATAAAAATGTATGCATGAATGTATTATGAAAATATTACACACACAGAGCTTATAGTCAAAAATTATAAATTTTGACTTTGACTTTTGAAAAGTAATAATTAACTTAAAAGTCCTTTAAACAAAACTACATTTTAAATTTGTGTACTTATACAGGACCAACATAAATATATTTTATGTGTGTGTGTGTAATTGTACGCATTAATATAATATAAATATTATATATAATATATAACTTTTATATATATTGTACATATATATGTGTATGTATGTGTGTGTATGAATATATTATAAAATATACATATAAATATTTAATAACAATTATGTGTGTGGTTATGAAATAATTTAAAAAATGATTAAATTGATTTTCTTTTAAATATTTTTGTGTGGAAATATGAATTGAAAAACATATTTTTAAAAGAAACCTCACGGTTTTATTAAATGAAAACAAATTTGTCAAATGTAATCAAGTCTGAATATGTATATACTTATTTAATCAAAAAATCTATTAGGATAGAAAATTGTAACACATTTGGTGGCACAATGAATCTTAACCATTGGAGTTCCCTACAATTTCAATCCCATGTGTGAACACAATGAGATCCAATAGTCCATATCTATTGTATCACCAATTGTGTTTTGTTTTGTATCCAAAGCTGCCCCATTATTTAATTATTTATTTACATAAATATACAAATATATATATATAGTTAGTTTATATTGAATTCTAAATATTAATTTAATATGTATATAAAATTATATGTATATGTAACTTTAAAAAAAAGTTAATTTTTTATTTTAGAAATATGTATATAATATATTTAAAAATTTACTAAATTATTTTGAATTTGAAATTAGTAGATATTTATTATATAGATCTAGATCTGAAAATTAAAATTTTGAATTTCAAATTTGATTTTAAACTCAAAATATTTATATTAATATTTATAATTATTTTATATTTTGATGTCAAATGCATACATACATATATATTCCAAATATAATTTTATATTTGAATTAAACTATACATGCATACATACATATATATTGGACAACACATACGTATATGGAGAGGCTAGCGTGTCTGTTGTGGTGTAAATCTCAGCACTGACACATGGGCATGTTAAACCATATACACTGTATATGCTGCATATGCACGTACACACATATGTGCATATGATATGCATGTTAAATTATATAATACAAACATAATAATAAAATAAAACTTTATTTATAAAAAAGTAAAATATTGATTTTATTTAAAATAAATTTAGAATGGATCTAAATAAATTTAGATCGGATCTAAATAAATTTAGATTTCATATGCCCAATAAGATCTAAAACAGATTTATTTTTTAAATTTACACGTTTACCCTGCTACATGTTGGCTTGGTTCTAAAGATGGCATTAGAGCCAAATAGCCTATGCGGTCTAAATTAGTGGTATTAAGGCTAACCTGTTAAAACTTATCCATATAGTAAGGTTTCTATAAAAGTAATTTCTAACGTTGAGTTTGGGTCATCAAGTATTATGCCCTATTTGGCGACTAGCCTAGCCACAAAGGATCAGGTAAACCCAAGAGTGATCCCTTTTATAAAGATCCAAATTGATTTGGGCCTTGGGCTAATTTTCAAAATATTTTTTGAAACTAAAATAAAATTTAAAATATAAAAGGTTAAGTTTAAAACAAATAAAATTAATACTTTAACTTGAACGGTAAAATTTAAATTAAGTAGTGACTTTATAAATGTTATAAAATAATTTTCAACATTGTTTTGAAAATAAAATAATTATTTAAAAAAATATTAATTATTATTTAGACTAATAAATTGAATAATTAATTAATTAAGTTAAATATATATATATATTGATAAATGTAACAATATCTTAAGGTGTAAGTTAATATATATATATATATATATCTTACTTTCGAAATTAATTATAATTAATTGAAATTGTTTTAATTAGAAATTAATTAAATGTTAACTAATAAATAATATAATACATATATATAATATTTATGTGTACAACAATAAATGTTGTAGTGCACATATTCGATTTGAAACATTCAAAATGAATAAAAAATAATTATTAAAATATTAGTTAATTAATTAAAATTAACTAAAATGTTAATTAACTAATTGATTAAATTAATTAAATAATATTTAACTGATAAAATTAATATAAGATTATATATAAAATTATTATATAGTTGATTAGTTTATAAAATGTTATATAACAATTAAACTTATATAATGCGATTGTATAATAAAGAGTGAAACAATAAGAAATCCTAACTAGATTTAACGAATAAATGCATGCGTATAATATGTATATCGCGATTTTAGACTTTTCCGACACTTGAATCACAAGGATATTTTATAAGAAATAAATTGTTCCATAAAGTCGATATCACTCTATTAAATATTTTAAAGATTACGAATTTTTAATATAAAGTTGTCCTCTGCCATGCACACACACATACATATTAATAGATTACTTGCATACCCCTTAGCTGTTGAGCTTTCCTCAAGTTATGGATGTTAAGTTAGTACTATTAAAATATAGAATTGACAAGGTAAGGTAACTACACATATTTGTTAAGCTTTCCTTAAGGTATGTGCATTATACTTAGTCTATCGTGAAATGGTAGGTACGAGTGAATAACCTCCTTTTATTTGTTGAGCTTTCTCCAAGGTAAAGATGAGATTGACAAAGACAACAAGGTTAGGGATTGTATACGATACATCTGATAAAGCGTTATCCATCGTATCCAGGCTTATGATATGTTGAGCTTTCCTCATTGTCAGAATCCCAAGGCATACAAGTCCTAACACCCAAAAGAGAAAGTAAAGGATTTCTATATTTCTTTTAGGCATTTGAAAAACATAAAAGTCCAGTAGGAACCTTATTAGAAAAATGAAATGATAACATTTAACCTTTCTAATATTGTAAGAACATATGTTATGTACAAATTAAATTAATCTACATCGATAAGTTTATGCATTAAATATAATTGGTAAAAAAATTTATCAGTCAAAATATACAAATGAGCTGAATTAATATTGATAAACAGAAATATAATATATATTTGCAAATAAACATTTTATGTTGTTAATTCAAGATTCATGCAAGTGCCTAATTATACAACTACTAAATACGTTTGTAAATTAGTCCCTTACATGTTTACTTGTCTGAGATTGTGTATTGCCTTTAGTGACTTTCGAACTCTAAAAGCAATATGCGGATATGAATTTTTGATCCATTTTTAATCGCATATAAATGTTATATGGTGCACGGTCGCAATTTTTAATGTACAAAACATTGAAGAATTTAGTGCATTTGAAGTAAGTAAACCATGCTGTGAGATTAGGTATTCAATATGATTGATTACATTCATGATCTTGTCGTGTTAAATGCAATACTAGACCAAGAGCTACAAGATACGTTTAAGAATTGGATCGTTGAAATGTTAGTTTGACCAGTTTACATAAAATGCAACTTATTTAATATCCTTAATGTTAAGGAGACCAAATGCACTTTTGTAAAGAGTTCGTTACGATATAGCGGTAAGGTTTTCCTTTGAATGGTTGGACCGTTTAGAAAGGAAAATGTGCGTATAAAAGTGAGTGCAACGTAAGGCATGGTTGGGATAAAGCAAATGAATGGTCATTTTAGCTTTATGAAGAAACATTGGAAATGATAATTGGAAAACCATAATAGATACTTAATAAGAAACGAGAAATATGAACTCAATTCCCTATATCGAAAATTGTTTTATATGAGATTTATTTCTTTGGGTTTAAGATATTTGATACGAAAATTCTCCACTATAAATGGTTTGTATTAAGTGATTGAATGGACCTCCGTATTTCATACGTTATATAGTAATGGCAGAAATAGTAGAAGCGCGCCATATAGCACTTATTGGTCGCATAAAGTTACAAAATTATTTTCATAAAACATACTGAACATTGTTTAGGAAATAATAACTATTTTCCAGTGTTGACTAAAATGTAGACATAGCTTCATTTTAATATGAATATTAACAATATAGTATTTTTTTTCGTAACAAAAGCGACGCATTGCAAAATATAGAAGTATCTATAATTATTTACAGTTATTTTGGAATTATAGACTAAAGCCATAGTATTAGGAAATAATTCTTTGATTATATGATTGTGAATCATACATTACCCATGAATTATATATTTGAAAATTAAAGGCAAAGCATCCATTTTGTGGCCGCGTCGTAAGAGTTGATGGACTCTTCATACTGATATTATATGCAATAGTAAGTCTGTTAATATAAAACGATTCATACTTCGTTGGTTACATCGATGAGTTGTCATAGACGTATTTTTATACCCATTTCGTATGTCTATGATAAGCTCATAGAATATAAAATAGCAGTAAATAAAATAACATACAATAAAAAATAAATTTGATTCGATTTCATCGAATGGATGGGTATGTTGGAAAGAGTTTTGAAGATATCTAAAAATAAATAAAGATTCAGTCTAAAAAGTCGCTCCTCCCTATCATACATAATGATGTATCAATAAGGAGCAATTAAACTTTATTGAACAAAATATGATTAACTGTGAGTGAAGTTGAGTTAAGTTCTTTCTATAAGGTCGTGTACTTAAGAGTAGTACATAAGGTTAAAATTAATTTCATCTAAAGAATAGTTTACAAAATCATATAAGATAAGTATTTATAAGAAACTCTAACATATTCTAAGCCAAGAGGTTGGCAGGTTATGCGAGTCGAAAGATTGCACATAGTAATCGTACGTGTGGAATCTTGTATGAATAGCCCCAAAAGAAGTTAGGAAACAATAGTCATTGGATTACAAATTTATATTCGAACATAAGTATTGTAAACTAACACCAAATCAGTTACATATACATACATATATATAAGACAGTGCATAAAGTGTTTATGAGTACTCATTACGTTGAACTGAGAAACAAATGTTGTTTCAAGAAATACCAACTTCGTAGGGAAGGAATTTCATATATAAATTATTGCTAGTAGAATTGATTTGGATACGATCCACAGTTGAAACTGATTATGTGGGATGAAATGAAATTAACCAAACGTAAACAAACACAAATGCATTAGAGTCTCTAGAAAGTATTCTGGTACGTTGAAGTGAAACTGTGAGTTTGTTATCAATGTCAAGAACAGATAATCCTTGGTTGTCAATTAAACTATTAGGAGTATTGACCCTATGATGTAGAAATCAAAAAGGATTCCAAGTACTTTATAGTTGTACCTGAAGGGATATGATCCCATCAATCATGAATTTGTCTTTAAAAGAAAGACTAATGCAATTGGAATATAATGAGCAACGTTAATAAGAATAACATCGTAAATTTCAATTATTGAAATTAGCATAACAGATTCACCATTCAACATGCTCAAGATGATTCAGATTTTATTCATAAAATTATCGCTTGGCATGACTTTTTGTTTTGGTACATTTGTGTGTTTTAATAATGATTTAGAATAAATTGTTTGCACCTAAAAATCAAAATGTCTCGAAGTCGGTTGGAGCGATATTGAGTTTGTGGGATTTTCGAATATAATCCAACAAATGACAAAAGTATCTTCTATAAGCATCAGAATTGATAAGTATTTTGATAAGAATACCGAATAGTTTTATTTTCTATCAAAATGTAGAGTAGGCATGTGTTCATAAGAAAGAACCACTAAAAATACGTAAATATTTCTTGATTATAAGTAAACAACATACTGTTGATTGTTAACGATGTACTTATGTTAAAATTAGTAGCAGTTTAGTTGTTTAATATTCGATATTGGATTCATAAATTATATCTTTTGTAATAAGTATAATGGATGTTGGGTATGTCCTAAACGATATGCAAAAACACCTTATTAAAATGTCTAATATGGAACATGTAAGATGGATTCCTTATGCATTGGTTATAGGAATTATTATACATGTTTTAAAATATCCTAATATGGTAAAATATTTGATGCATGAAGCAAATGTTAAATCCAAATTAAGATCACAAAATGGTAGTTTAGAGTTCGCAAAATACTAGAGAATTGTTTATAGAAACAATGAACTCCTTGTGAAGGAGTATACGTACTCAAAATTCGTGAGTAATATTCTATATAAATGTCAATATGGAATTCATGTTGAAACCTTAGTTAAAGATCTTTAAGTGGGAAATGTTCTAAAAAAGTTACGGTGATTCAATGAAAAGGCTAAGTACATTACCTTGAATCGTATGATATAAAAGTAGAGTATTAATATAAATGCATAAATTTATAGGCGGCCTAGGGGTGATTTCAAGTATTAAGAATACTACATTATTGTTATATGATAATAATGTAATAATGATAAGAGCTCACTAATAGTCAAGAAATATATTCTGACTGGTTCCACACGATAAAGGAATTTATCAGCATCGAAGAGAGTTAATTGACAGAATAGATAATCAAAACAACATAGCAGATCCATTAACTAAAGAACTGATTCGATTAGTTCTTATCAAACTAATCAAAGGGATGTGATATAAATTTCATAATTGGGCCTAAGTGCAAGTGGAAGATCGATAGAATTAGTGGTATGCCCTAGGGATAGTCATGTAATTGTTATTTGTATATAAAACTCGATAATCAATCTTGTTCGAAATAAAAGATGTTTTTTTTCTATTATCTACTTGATATAATGTGTTATATTAATTAATTAATTTAACTAAAATTATATTTAACAGGAAATTCATAAATGGTATGTTTTGTGATAGTAGTTACAATGCGTTGTAATCATGAGTGATTAGTCATAATAAAATAAACATACACTAGTAGAAAAAATGATCAGATGATAGATATGCTCCGTTGCCTGAATGAATGTCTATCTATCATCTATCTCCATGTCGTCTCATTACATATCAGACCATAGATATAAATGTTATCTGATGTTATAGTATCATTTCTAAAATTTTCTATTAAACAACATATAAATATTGACTGATATGCATATCAATTACACTTATGTTATATTTGCAAAATTAAATAATGAATCACAATTTTATTTAAACAAATATTTTATTTCAAATCAAATTCAAATACAATACAACTTTCACTATACTTACATTTTCAAATACAATACAACTTTCACTATTCTTACATTTTCAAATACAGTACAACTTTCACTATCACTCTTATCTATACAAATTTTCTCTATGCTCTCTTATATAACATTTTTTACTAGCACTCGCTTACACTCACTCGATTTTATTTTTGATATCGATCTTCGTTTGCTTGTTCAAGCTTGTGTCTAATCGTCTCTTATACCTGTCAAATAAACAATACAGTAAAATGGAAAAGGAAACAAATCTAAATTGCAAAAATTAAATTAAATTTGAATATTAATATTGCCTAAGTTTATGGGTTTGTTTTCTCTTCATGTTTTAGAAATGGCCGGACAAATATATGTATATATATATATATATATATGCATGGATAACTTATGATATGCACAATGTATCACTATGAATATCACAAGGCTGGACATCGATTAAATCTCAAGGACTATTGCAAAGGTCGAGCCTGAAGGCTCAACACAGTGCAAATGTGCTTAAGGTCAAGCCCAAGCCTCATCAGGCTCAACTCAGGTGCACAAGGAAATGCAACACAAATCAAAAAACCAAACTAAAGGAGGCAACATGGTTCAAAATTGTAGGTTTCAACAATTCAATAAGCTTCAACAATTCAATAAGCTTCAATCTGACCATAATGGACAAATAAGTATAGTGTACATATACAAGTATAAAGCAAAAGCAAAACCAAAATATACACGTATAAACCAAAACCAAAACCAAAATATACAAGTTTATATGAAATCACATTTCATATAAACAAAAGCCAAAACCAAAATATACATGTATAAACCAAAACCAAAACCAAAACCAAAATATACAAGTGTATGCAAGTACATACACTTCAGCTATGTGCACATATATGCATATGTATATAGACATACACACTAGTATATATGTATACAAGTATATTGGACATGGAAAAGGCATAATGTACAACAACTTGCCAGAGATAGCAACAACAAAATATAATAGTATAACACACATACCAGTTCATATATACACATACATGTGTACACTATACTTGATGTAATAGAGGAGTGCTATTTATAAACTCAAATGAACTTAGAGAATAACACAAGGACAATGGCTCACACAAGTCAAGGTAGGATACAAATAGTTTAGAGATAAATAATGTGACTTAAGTGTTTAAATATATAAAGGGTTAAAGAAGAAATGTGGCGTGAAAGCATCAGAAATATCAAAGTCGAAGCATGGAAATACATATGTATGTAAAAAATAAAAATGATTTACAAACAGTAGCACATATTTACACACATATGTATGTTAATACATGCATGGAAGTTTTGCAAAGGTGCAACAATAACAGTTTTAAACAAAGCATGAACAAGGTTGAACAAAGCATGCACAAATATGTATGTATATATGCAACACATAACAGTTTTAAACAAAGCATGAACAAGGCTGAACAAAGCATGCGCAAATATGTATGTATATATGAACATTCACACATATATACATACATATACATATATATATATATGTATGCACATGGATGTGTTGCATATATACATGTATACATACAAGTATATTCATGGATGGTTCAGAACCGGATTGGTTCAAGCTCAAGTATATACAAGTGTATACAAGTATATACAAACAACTCACAAATCAACACTATAAATACAGGCATCTGTTCACACATATAAGTAAGTTCAAGTGCAAGTTCAACTGCAAGTCCAGTAATGACAAGCCTAAACATACAAGCATTTGTTCACACATATATACATATATATTTATGTATGTATGTATATACATGAAACATCTAGTATGGTTCAGCCATAAGTCCAGACCCAAAGTAACAAGGCTATCTGCATGTCCAGACTCAATGCCATAAGTCCAGATTTAAAGCCACATGTCCATAAGGTAACAAGTACAAGTTCAACAAACCAAGAACATATACAAGTATAAGTACAAACCAATCGCAATGGATATACAAACAAGCAAGAAGACTATAGGTTTGGAAAGCAACTCAAATGCATGAATGAACCAACATCCAACATAAGCATCAAAGGAATCAAAGAAAACAAGGCAAGGATGTATAAAAAGTATACATAACTTCAATAAGGAAAGGATGTATACATGTATATATGTATACATAACTTCAACAAGGCAAGGGTTAACATAAGAATCAACAGCCAAATAGCATGACTAATTGCAGTCCAAAACGATGACTAACCAAACCATTAAAATGTAAACAAGAACTCAGCTTAATATAATCTAAGTCGAATGCATTCAAGTTAAATAATCATACATTAGTTAATTACTAATGAACTGTTAAATAATCACAATAGGTAAGAACAATCGATGCAAGAAGACGTAGGTATGGATTTCTACTAAACTATCAAAATAACTAGAACGTTACCAACAAATCCGTCATAATGAACTGTTCAAAATCAAAATCAGAATTTCTACCAAAGTCAAAGTATATTCAAATATATCGAACATATATATATCAACTAGAGACCAAGCCAGAAAGTATCCCGTTCAACTAGAAATCAATAGCCAAAGTGTAAAAATTCAAAATCAAGTTTGAACGTTTCAATTCAAAAATATAGGAAATTGATTCCTATATATATACCATATCATCATCGGCATTAAAAGTGATCGAGTTCAACTAAAACTGCAAAGAGGAAAATTTGTTATGCGTACCAAATTAGTATAGCATCGAACAACTCCACCATTTAACGATTAGTGTTTCATCATCGCTATTAGGGTTTCGCCGCCAAGATTTGGGTTCTGCCGAAATTACATTCGGGATTAGTGGCTACCGAGATTAGATTAGATTCGAGATTACAACTCGACCATTGAACGATTAGATTCTAGATTATAAGAAGGAGCGGAAAGAAATAAAGAGGGGAATGAAAATGGAAGAAAAATAACGGAGGAATGAAAATAGAAAGACGAGAAATAATTAAAAGAACCGTCGACCACAAAATAAATGAGATGGAAACCAAAATAAAGATTGGGCCAAAACTAAATTTTTTTTATCAATTCAATTAGACAACAGATAAAATGTTTTCTGAACAACAAGTATGAAAATTGAGATTTCAGGGGCTATGACACACAACAGATAGGTTTTTCATGTGTTGTGTGAAACAGTGGTAAATATTGGGATAACAGCAAATCTACCTTATGTTGTGTAATGGCTATTGTCTGATTAACTATTTGGCATAGTGATGCCATTTTAAATATTCTTAGTCAAGATGTATCGAGATCAGATATTGATACATTCGTTGAAACAGGAGTATGTAACGCTATCTAAATATTGGACAATGTATTACTCATGGTTGCTGGGGGCAGCAAGGGATACATATTGATAGTTATTGGATAACTATGAAATGACTCACTCGATAGTATTCTGTTGGTTGATATAACAAGGTTAAATAGAAAATATTGATGTAACAATACTACATGATTTTCTTGATTTAACAATACTATCGAGCTTCAATGTGGAAACTACACTTTGATTATAGTTAAATCGTGATACGACATCCATCAAACGACTATAGTTGGGTCGAGTGGAAGCACTAGAAATGAGATACTATTCAAGAAAGAATTCATCCCTTGATTTATATGGAATTAGTATCATAGTCAACTGAAGTCAACTCAAAGTCAAAGCAACTTGCTAGAGAAGTTCAGTTAATAATTATTATTATGATTGAACCAAGAACTTTGTGTTGGGACTAAAAAATTAAATACGGATGATATTGGAATTTTGACCATAACGAAATTCAAATGTCTTAATGTGACATAGTTTTTGACGAAGAGAATTGGTCTAAGTAATTATCACTAACTAGTAATGCTTAAAATAAGTAAAATTGGATTTTACTGAAGCTAATCGATAAATTTTGCCATAATGTCACACCATCTGTTAGGTGACGTGTGAATGTTAATATCCAAATTGTTCGATATTAATCGCTAATCGAATTTACATCTCAGAGTTACACAACCGAAACGTTGAATACTCTTATTACCACCTGGTTTAATTAACTATAATTGTTATGTATTAATTAAATTAATTAATATTTATTATATAGCTATTAATTATAAAGAATTATTTAATTTGTGTTGATTGATATTAAGTAGTGCATATATAAAAGTTGTATACACACGTACCAATGTACGGTATCGATGTGCTTTTGAATTGGATTTAATTATAGATTTATTTGATCAGCCACAAGAAGAGGTTGTGGGAGTTGAATAATGATCCAAAGGTGAGAAATGGTAAGAGGAGAAGAGGTTGTGGGGGTTGAATAATGATCCAAAGGTGAGAAATAGTAAGAGGAGAATGTGGATCTGGATCCCCTTTTTGCTCCTTTGGATCTCTACTATTTAAACACCTCAAACCCCAAAGTAGAATCTCTTGGTTCTTTCCTCCTTCCTCCCCACATCAGGCTGGCCACCTCTTACCTTCCTCCTTATTTTTCAAGCATTAAAAACACAATTGAAATGCAAATAGTAGGATCGTGGTTGCTGCTTTCAAGGCGTTTTGGATTCATTCTTTTAACGTGTCACAAAGAAGCCTTAGGTGAGGTAAATATTTTCTTACAATTATATATGAATATATGTTGCTTATCACGTCATTATATGCTATAGTTAGTATATGAATTATCACGAATCTATATACATTTATGTTGTCTTAATTTGATGAAAATGTGTATACGTATGTATTATAAAAAAATTATGTACATACCCACACATATAGATCATGGCCATAAGTTAAAAATAAATTAAATTAAATTTTCAAAAATTAATAATTAACGTAAAAGTCCATCAAACAAAATTGAATTTGAAATATGCGTGTGTGCGTGTGTATGTTTGAAATGTTTTCAGGAATAATAGAATTTTGTATATATAATTAAATAAAACCGTATACATTAATATAATATAAATATTATATATGATATATTAACTTTATACAAACTATATACAAGAGTATATTATAAAATAAACATAAAAATATTTAATAACAACTATGTGCGTAGTTTTGAAATAGTTTCTATTTAAATTAATCAAATTAAAAAATCAATTTATCTTAAATAGAGACCGCGTGGTTTTAATGAATTAAAAAATTATTTTTTCAAATATAATCAAGGCCGAATATGTATATATTTATATATATTTGTTTGTTTGTTTACATTAAAAAATATTTATATATAATTATTTTATATTAAATTTTGAATATTAATTTAATATGCATATAAAAATATTTGTATATGTAATTTTTGGGAAAAAAATTAAATTTTCATTTTTGAAATATGTATAATATTAGGACAATTAATAAATTATTTTGAATTTGAAATTAAAAAATGTTTATTATATATATCTGGATTTGAAAATTCAAATTTTAAATTTTAAATTTGATTTTAAACTCAAGGTAATTGTATTTATATTTAAAATCATTTTATTGTCAAATACATATATGTACTTATATATGTACATTTTAAAAATATCATTTTACATTGAATTAAACCATATATATGACAACACATATGTGTATGGAGGGGCTAACATGTCTGTTGTGGTGTAAATCCCAACACTTATACACGGATCTGTTAAACCGTACATTACATATGTGCAGTGTTGCATGTGCATGTATATATACGTGTGTGTGTGTGTGTGTGTACGATATGCATATTGTATTATATAATATAAACATAACAATAAAATAAAACTTTACCTATAAATTAAATTAAATTAAATTAAATGTTGGTCTTATTTAAAATAAATTTAGATCGGATCTAAATAAATTTAAAATTCATAGCCCTATTAAGATTCGAAATGGATTATATTTTTTGAACCTATAAATTTACCCCACTGCGTGCTAGTCCATTTTCAACAAGTATGTAAGGAATCATAGTTCCAAAGGCCCATACACTGCATCAGCAAGCAGTTTACCATAGTAGAAAAGAACTATCCAAAGTTAGAGAAACTGGTATACTGCTCTTTGATTGCCTCGAGGAAACTACAACTATACTTTTAGGCTCACCCGATAAAGATTCTAACTGATTAACCACCAAGGAAAGTGTTGCACACGTGGGTTGTGGAATTATGTATCTTAAGACTGATTAAATACTTGAGGAGGTGAATATGTTTTTAAATTTTTTTAGGCCTTTTTAAAATTGTTTTAATATTGTTATTAAATAATGCAGAATGAACAATCATGGATGTAAACACAGATAAGTATAAACGCGATAAAGTAAAAAGTAGAGAATTAAAGTGATCATACCAAGATTTTTATGATGGTTTGGAATTACCTATGTCCAGTCCCGTATAATTGCTTGTACAAATTTATTTTCAAAATGTCAATCTTTCAACTGGAGGAAGGCAAATATAGTACAATCTCAATTTCAAGACTACGAGACATGCCCTCCTGATTTTCCGGGCTCAGGGTACACCCACTTGATTTGGATGGGCTACAAGCACACCTACTCGGATTTCCGAGCTACCAAGCACATCCAATTGATTTGAACGAGCTGCAATCACACCCAAGCAAATACAATCAGAGTTTGGTACTTTTTCCAAAGACAATTTCTTGATCTTTGGTTACAATGGATCATATAGTCTCTTGGATACCATTTTGATCTTTGATTGGGAGAGAGAGAAATGATTGAAATCGGAGAGTAAATAGTGGAGAATCAATATAATAAAGATTAAATTGATTGTGGTTGAATTTAAGAAGATTTGAATAAGTTTTTCACTAGAAATTTTGGCAGAGTAATAGGAGAGAAGATAATAAGAAACCAATTATTAAAAAATTCTTGAAACCCCCTATATATAGAGAATAAACAGACATGTCCATTCGTTAAGAGTTAAGACGAATAAACACTTTATTTCAAAATTTGCAAATTTATGGCATGTCGACATACAATATATGGATATGTCGACATATCCCTTTGAAAATTGAAAATTCATTTATTTTAAAAAAAATTGAAAATCATATACTTTGTAAAAATATTTTGATACTTCATAAAATGATTTAAACATAGTTTATAAACATTTTAACCTTCGAAATACTTTTATAAATTTTTTTAAAATATATTATGTTTTAAAAATAAAAGATAATAAAATGATAAATATAGATCAAAGATTGCTACCAGGGACTTTAACAATATTCTATGATTCTATATACTAATATTATAGTCTTAAGATCTTCATGTCCATTCTTTGAGTCTTTATACTTTACAGTCTTCAATTCAACACCTGTGTACACTATATACTATATAACTTGGCAAAAAATTAGTATCCATATTTTATATGAATATATTTTTGTTATCAAGGTTATTATCATCAGAATTAATAACTGAGGTATTAACAGCACCGACCCAAGACTTCGGGAAGACTATTGAAGTGGAACATTAAATTGAGCTAGTATGATATAACATCCATCCCAAAAGGAAATACGGGGACAGATGTTGGCTGATTTCATCTTTTGTTCATTGTTCGAGGTGGAGAAGAGGAAGATGATATGGTTTGGGTTTCCTAATGGAAGTTGTACGTAGATGGAGCTCCAACGAATGAAGTTTCAAGGCAGGAATGATTTTGTGACCCTAGAAGGACGGATAATATGCTATGCAATAAAGCTAAAGTCCCAGGAAATGAATAATGAAGCTGAATATGAAGCGTTGATCATGGGACTCAAGGTAGCAAAAGAACTAAAGTTTAAGACACTACATATATTCAGTAACTCCTAGTTAGTGGTCTGCTAAGTTAAGAAGGAATTTCATATTAATTGAACGAGACTAGCTCCTTACCTGAAAAGGCACTTGAATTAAAAGGCGCTAGAATTATTGAATGATTTCGAGCATCACATAATATGCACTTCCCAAAGAGGAGAATACGAAAGTTGATTTGCTAGCCAAATTGGCAAGCTCTAAGAATGCACAACTAATGGGATTGGTTACAATAGAAGTCTTATTAGCTTCGAGTGTCGACCAGACGGAAGTCGACTAGATCTTGGAGATCGAAGAGGAAAAAAGTCATGAATGACTCTAATTAAAGAATATCTGGTGAACGGAACTCTCTCGAATGGAAAGAATGAATGGCAAAAGCTCCTTTATAAAGTGTCACAATTTATAATACTATTGTATATGATAGGCTTCTCAACTCTCCTCCCATGATGTGTCACCAGTGATGAAGCAAGGAAAATACTTTTGGTTGTTCATGTAGGAAGCGGAAGTGATCACA
Source organism: Allium cepa (assembly GCA_030765085.1). NCBI lineage: Eukaryota > Viridiplantae > Streptophyta > Magnoliopsida > Asparagales > Amaryllidaceae > Allium > Allium cepa. The sequence goes on from CM060939.1 coordinate 565,179,082, forward strand.
CCTGAGGATAGATTTTGGCGAAGAAGATACTTTGCTATGGATACTTTTGGTCGACGAATAGCTGAGATGTATTTGATTCTACCAAATGATGTAATAAGTGCCAAAGGTTTGAAAAAATACCGAGAACCCCATCTACAGAGCTTGCAAAAATAGTTAGCCAATGGATGTTTGCAGTTTGGGGAATTGATATAATCGGTGTGCTACGATGTCGAAAGGTGGAGCAAAGTACGTCGTTGTAGCTTTAAACTACTTCACAAAGTGGACTAAAGTTGAACCTCTAGCCACGATCACAATGAAGAAAGTGATTAAGTTTGTGGTGAAGAACACTGTACGCAAATTTGGAGTTCCATAGAAAACCATTATTAATAACGGAACACAATTTGAAAGTACCAAGTTTAAAGATTTCTATAATTGGTACAAGATTGAGAAAAGCTTCTCGGCGGTAAAACATCCGCAAGCAAATGGATAGGTGGAGGTAGTGAATACAATTATCAATTCCATCTTGAAATAAATGATAGACTAAAGCCAAAGGCAACTAGGTCTCGATGAATAACCCCTAGCACTATGGGCTTACCGAATGACCCATAAGCACGTGACTGGACATACACCCATTGCTTTGGCCTACGAAGCTAAAGCTATGACTCTGATAGATCTGGAAATCTCTTCCCACCGATGAAAATGATATGATCCCAAGATTAACAAGAAACTCTTGCTTGTGTCCCTTGACTTAGTCGATGAGAAACGGGAAGAGGCTAAACTGAAGGTAGTTGCTTACCGGAAAAGAGTGGCATGGCACTTATACTCTAAGGTTAAAAATCATATCTTTGAGGTAGTATATCTCATTTCAAAATGGGTCCTCCCTGGTACGAGGGCACTTAGTCCAAATTGGGAAGGTCCCTATGTGATTAAGTAAGAGTTTAGAGATGGAACTTTCAAGCTAGAAACTGTCCCAATTTTATGGCATGGAATAGCGAACACTTGTGATGCCATTTTTCTTAGATTTGTTTATTTTTTTTCAAATAAGCCACCTAGTGGACTGAATGAAATGCAATAAGGCATGACTTTCCATTTCCTTTTTTATAAAGTTAGCTTTTAGAACTAATGGAACCGTGTCCTTGTAAGATAAACCTTGTGTTCCATGATTAGCAGCGCAATCAAGTACTCAGAGATAAGTACCTACTTACTCCTTTGACCCATGATCAGGTCAGTGGAGTATAATCACACTGGGATCGATCGGAAGATTCACCCTTATCCCTCCTATCTTTGATTGATTCCAGTAGGTAGGCAAAGTCAATGAGGGATGCCCATTGGCAACCGAAGCACTAGTTCCCAGAGATAGGAACTGGTATGCAATTGAAACTTACATGACTACATTTACGGCCCAGCGAGACATGCCCGACCAATGATAAATGATGATGGTCGGTGAGGTATTTCGATCAATGCTCAATGATAGGCAAGGCTGAAAATAAATGCACTGAGCAAGCATCAGAAACGTCGATCCCCGGAGATAGTGGTCGATAAATGAACAAACTATCTACAAATATGACCACACTTACATCTCGACAAACCACAACCAACAGACGATAAGTGATGAAGGTTGAAGAACAAATTCGATCAACCTTGAAGATAGGTGAGTTCGAAGTTCGCTGTCTATAGATAGACACCCATAATGTTGTTTCCCGGAGGTAGGAAACGATATGAAGCTGGATGCTTCTCTAACTACAACTTTGCTTATGGTCAATAGAAATCGACCCAAAATAAACAATGATGGCCACAAAGTTGGTCGAATAAATGAATAAATAAATTTAGCCGAGAAAGAAGCACTTTGGCAATGATAAACAACATTATATCATGAAATATAACTAAGCAATCATAGAAATTCACTTATATATATAGATCAATAGTAAGTAATGACATTGAACATATACATGCATGTATAAAATAAATGAAAATGCACCACGGATAATTACATTATATATATGCAAGCAATGGTATAGAGACAAATAAAATAAAAAGTGCAGAAACGTAAATACGACAAAGAATATACAGAAAAATAGTTCTTTATTTACATTCACTTTTTATATATAAGAATTATGGGAGCCACTCCCACACAACATCGGTCTATACGAAAAGAAAAGAAAAATACTTCTAAAAGCAATGAAGCTTCTTTTACAAGACCTAAGCTGAAAGTTTACTTCTCCTTCCCCCACTTGCTGCGGCCCATGGAATCATCCCTCACTAGTGCTTCTTTTAACCTTTTTCCATCTTTTTCCTTTTCCATTTTTGGAGTCCTCCTCTCGGAGGTGTAGTTTCCCCTTCAGCCATCAATTTGATGGGGTCCTTGGGCTTATCAATGATAGAGTTAGAGGATTTTGATGAATCTTCGATGATACGACCTTTTGGAAGTTTGATGTTAAAAGGAGGAAGCATTAGAATAAGGCTTAGCTTATCAAAACCGGTGGTAGGCTTTTCAGTTGCTAACTCAAGCTTAATTTTTATTTTATCATTGTCAATCTTTAGACTCTCCGCTATTGTGATATGATCATTTAGATCCTTCTCTCTTATGATAGTGATGTCTTCCTTTTAGGACTAAGTGACATCCTCCAATCCTTCCAATGCCTCTATTTTTTTTTATAAATTTGGACTGGACCAGAGTTGGAAGGAGGAGTCGAAATGATTGACTCTGTAGTGACGGAGGTTCACGTGGTAGAGATAGCCTTAGGACCCAAGCCCTAAGTTGTCAGTGGTGGAGGAGGGAGCGACAGATGACTTATAAGTTAACAAATAGTGAAGTAAAGATTAAAGACTGCCTCAAATAAGAACTGAAACTTCTCGAATACTAGGAGACAAGAGAAATACCTTCACCAGATGAAGCTCCTTTGATTGTAGACTTAACCATTTCGCCCTCCTTAATAGAAGACTGAATAGGCTGAGTAACAGGAAGAGGGATATAAGGCACAATTGTGGTAGTTGCGACAAAGGCATAAATTTTAGTGTGGGCGGCCTTAGAGATGGACACCATAGGGATTGTAATCTTCGTAGCAGACTCCTTAGATTTTGGAGTCGATGATTCTGCTCGATCTAATACACTAGGATTAGTAGGTGACATAATGGTTGTCTTTCTCATAGCCGCATTTTCTTCAATGAGGATAGTCTTTCTTTTTTCTAGTGCTATAATATCTTCCATGTCCAAGAATTTTGCTTTCAGCTCATCTTGTGTTAGGCCTTTGCTGACCTCTATTGATCAGTGGAGAATATCCTCATAAGCATCGGCAAGTGTAATGAGATAGCTATACCCCAACCATTTTAAATTATTGTCCTTGACGATGTTTGAAAAAAATTGTTAGAGGTTGGCATGTGTTCCCTCGTTACCCTTCTTAGCCTGCTCTCTAACTATTTAATTTCAACTTCGGCCACAACAAGGTCGACCTGAACCTGGGTCGTAGATTCTGTTTCAGCTTTTAAATCAACCTTGAGCCTGTCAACTTCGGCTTGCAGCATTATGAGTTCTGCATCCTTGGCCTGAAGTGCCCCTTCCTTAACTTGGACCTGTGCGGCAAAGCACGCCACTTTCTTGATTGACTTGCTTGAGCTCGCTGTTTACGACATTAAGGGCTTGAGTGTGTGTCGTTTTCAATTCTACATTTAACTCTTTAACATGCATGGTTGATTTGAAAGCCTCGTTCCTTTGCTTTGTGACTTTGCCTAGCTCGAATTTATAACCCGCCACAATGTTGTCATGAGTTCTCCTCTCTTACTTGAATGACCGAATGGTTACTTGATTGACTTGGTTAAGGTCAGTGAGGGCCTTGGTTAGCAAGTTCCATTCAAATTATTGGTCGACTATTTTGTTTACTCTTTCAACCCTGTAGTTGGTATCTTGATGGGAGATGTCTTTAATATTATGATCGAAATCACCCTTGTTAAGAAATTTTCCAGTAAAACGGACTACATCCTAGTGCCGATAGAAACTGATGGACCTAGAGGGGTGGTGGTGGAGCAGCATGGATTAAAACCACTTTGGATTTATGGAAGGAGAATATAGTGGCATCTAGAGGCCGAGTCATCGAGATTTACTGTGGAAGAATTTGGGATTGAGTATGCGGTTAAGAAAATTCAAAGACAAGCCCTAGACGATGGTAAGAATCAGGTGGCCTCTTCCACAAATCATGACGTTCCTTCTCCTCTTCCCAACATCTCCTTCTATCTTCCTCCTCCTAATGCTCTCTATCCTTCCTTCTTCTTCTTTCTTCCTTTGTCTTCCTGAAAGTGCTTAAGCATAGGAGTAAGCTTCAAGAGTCAATGCCCGATGCTGACTAATGCCTGAATGGAGATAATTCATCCAATCCCTTGCCATGGCACCTAAAACGAAGAAAAAGAGGATATATCGATATTAAAGCACCGACTTAAGTATGAGTCTATAATGTTGGTATTTTTGATCCTAAAAGTGTGTGAAGTGTTGATATTGCCTAAGTATTTTACGTACCATGCTCGGTGATTTATAGAGATGTGGTTCATCTCCCTTGGTTTAAGAGATCCCATATGGAAGGCTAAACTCTCCAGGACTCATTAAAAATGTTATCAATTAGGATGTCCAAATTTCTCAAAGAGTTGAAAATATTTTCCGAAGAGCTCGTGGGGTGAGTTTCTTCTACGACTTGGGCTATGATTGGACCAGGCATTTACTGCAAATGCTTAATTAGCAATTGCTTTGGACAACACGATACAAGGTCTATATTGCCTTTGGGGAATGTTTCCTATATGATTCTCCTTCTCCTATATCAGAATCTTTGTCGTCGTTGATGACCTTATCCTCTCCCTTCTCCTTCCTATCCTCTTTCTTCTCCTCGCTCTTCCTTCATCTCTTTCTCCTTTACCTCTCCTCTTCCCTCTTCTGCTATGTTAACCATATATTTCTCTACTACTTTGTTATTTCCTTCGTTGACATTTTCAATGTCTTCTAGGCCTTCATTATCCCTTTGGTTATCATTGACATAGTCATAAGTGATGGCAGAGGACTTGACAATATCCCAAGATTTCATAGAAGGAAGCATAATAGGATGGTATATTTGTCAAGATGAAGAAGGTCATACTAGCGGAGCCTTTCGTTAGTAAGAAGGAAGGTGGTGGTGTAGAATTCATAGCCAACACTTTAAAGTCTCTAGAGTATTGGCATGTGCATTGTTGGAATCTCAGTCGGGAAGATCCGTGAAGAGTATGTGAGAGAAGTTAGACATTTGGATAAAGAAAATCCAAGTTTGGAAAGGACACTAAAAAAAGAAACTTACATCCAGACAACAAGAGGCGGTTGAAACCAAACGAACAACGAATAAAGAAGTATTCTCTTTTGAAATAGCTCCAGCTCCACTTGTTATGAAGTGCCCCTATGACCTTTCTGCGATTATAAGTCAAAATGATCAGTAAGGAAGGTTAGTTAACCCTCTTCTTGAAGCTTAAAAGGTAAGTTAGCCTCTCGAACCATAGAGGATGATTCAATTTTATCATGAATGGGACGTACCGGAAATTGAGTAGAGCATAGCCATTGGGGTGCACCTGTGTTCGAGCCAACCTAATCTCTTGTAGAAAGAATTTAATGAATTCATTGAAGGGTGGGATAGCTCCACCTAAACACATGTACTTGTTGCATGCAGTATACCTCTGGGGAAGATTGAAAGCCCGTTGGTCGAACATCAGCAACAAAACATCACTCTTCAAGATTCCATGATGGAGGCAGATAGTTTGAAGTGATTTTACTGTTGGTAACGATGGTGCTTGATTAGGAGGGTTATCTAAGACCATGGGAGCATGTAACGACCTGTAAATTTCGCTGATTTAGTTTGGGTGAATTAATGAGTTTTTGTAATTAAATTTAGTAGAAATGAAAACTTTATAAACTAATATTGAAATGAACGCTAAAATAAAATATATAAATGGTGACTTAAAACCTATTTACTAGCAATGTGAATAAATTTCAATAAATGAAATGGGGTAAATATTATACCTGGATATAAAATTCATTAAAAGGAATCAATTAATATGTTAAAGTAAATTAAGGTAATATTGGAATAAATGATGATTCCATTCATACTTGTAAGTAGTTATTATAAGTTGCATGTTGAAATGGTTGATTGAATTGGGAATTTAAAATTTAATTTAAAATGAACAAATAAAGGTATATAATAACGGAAATTTAGGTAATAAGTTTTGAACAAGTTGATAAATAATAACCAAATTAAGGGAATAGTATTAATGTAAATAAATTTGAAACAAATTGGATATAGAGAAATAAATGTAAGCATTTAATAAAATTAATTAATGTGGATTTCAATAAATGGTAACTGAATAAAAGTCAACGTTCTCTAAGTAATCATATACTTGCTGGAAAGTAATACGTAATTGATTGAATATGATTATGAAATATAAAATTTGTGTATACACCAAATTTTAAACTGTAATTGTTAAGTAATAAACCTATAAAGGCAAGTAAAGAAAATAGGTAACAATCTATATGTTGTTTATTTCATTTAGTATGATAAATAAAAATTTGGGAATCACATCTCAATTAAGGGAAGTTAAGATGTACGTTAATTTGAAATAAAATCTAATAAATATTACATTAATATGAAATGTAGTACAAATGGTTGGAGATTGTCAAATTTGGTAAAAAGGGATTGGACTTAGGAAATTTTGTTAATTGAGTTTAAAACCTTAATTAATACATGTAATTGACAAGATTCACATTTTTAAATATAACCGTGATACAAATCTAAGAAGTATATAGAAGTATCGGTGTAATGAAATGTAAACAAATGTTAAGTATGCTTATGGGATAATGATTGTTTTAATAATAAGAATGGGAATCAATATTTATTTATTTATTTGAATTTTTTTATTGAATGAATTAATTTGACTTTTAATTTGATAAATCAAAACATTTTTTTATATATATTAAAAGAATGTTTAATTATAGATCCATGTTTAAACTCTTAAACCAAATTGCGTTTTTTTTAGATCTGAAAGTTTATATACAAATAATTTGCATTTGTGTTAGAACAGAAATATTGTATACACATATTGTCACTTTATTTTGAATTGAATATATCATGAAATTTGAATACTTTGTTGAATAAATTATTTATTCTTAAGCTAATAAATTATAATAGAAGTTACATATGCTTAACAATTTTTCGATAATAAATCTAAGCTTTGATTTTGATTACAACAATATTTAAATTTGTTACCTAATTTATTATCTCAAATGTCCTTATTTAAGGATCTTAAAGGTTTGTTACTATATTGCTTAATTTTTCGTGTTCCACTTTTGTTTTATTAAAAATTTAAATAAATTTCATTAAGGTAAAAATGTTTAATTTATATGTATTTTTGACTTCAAGTATACATAAGTTTACAAATGCATTAGACAATTTAATGTGGTATGGAAGTATGCTTTGAATTAATTAATAAGCTTTGGTTCAATCTTTATACACACGTGTATGTGTGTTTGTGTGCATGTGTATACATATAAACATTTAATGTATTAGTTTCAAATTGCTAAAGCATGCTTTAATATTTTATTATTATTATTATCAAACAATTTAAAAGTGAGGTAATATTATATGCATACTAATTTATTGTTTGTTGTTTATGCTTTCTAGTCATAATACAACTTGCATGATAATTAAATGTCGTATTAATAAAATTGGCTAAAGTGGGAAAGTGGAATTAAGCAATGTCGTCGCCTTTTATCTCCTTCTCTATTAGATCCTTATGTGATTGCATCTACATTTCTTCTTTTTTATTCCTATATATTGTCATCAATTAATCGTACTTGATATATGTTTAGCAATTCTGACGCACAGTTAAAGTATGAATATATATGATGTATTCAAACTTTTCTGTATCTAGCACTTAATTAATTTAGAATCAAACTAATAAAAAGTGACATTTATTTTTGTCCCTCCACATTCATTCCCTTTCTAATTAATAATTATCTCTTTTTAATACCTGCTACTTTTAAAAAAAGGCTGTTCATATTGACTATATTTCAATACTAAGTTTGTTCATATTTACTTTATTTCTAATTAATAGCAGCTTCTCTTTTCAAATCTCTTTGTCCCTAAACCTAACTCTAACCTTATAAATACGATATGATGCAAATGAAACCCTAGCCTCCATTCAAACCTTCTTCTTTTTTTTCCAAATCTCCATATTGTATCTCATTTTAATTTTTCCTTCCTCTTCAAATATTCTTCTTCTCAAGTTTTATTCTATTTCAAACTTTCTTCTTTCTTTTCAAATCTTGATCTTCTCTACAATTTTTAGTTCTTCTTATTTCAATCCTTTTCTTTTTCAAATTCTTCTTTTTCAAATCTTTTCCAAACCTTTTAAAAATACATACATAAATACACACACACACACACATATATATATTAATATAATAAGGAGGGAAATTAAAGTAAATTAAAATAAAAGAAAATTTATGGAACAAAGCTAGCAATCAAGAAGAAGACTAAGGAAACGTAGAGCGAAGCTATTGATTAGAAGTCTATTATTTTCAGATTCGTATGAAGGTGAGTGTTTTAACCCACTAACAATTTCTAAAATTTCTTATGTTTGTTTAATTGATTTATGATGTGTTTAAAATTTTATTTATAGTTGTTTGGCTTATACTTCATCATTTTCTTAGTTAAATTGCATTCATTAATTTACGCGTTATTTAATTCATTACTGCATTTACAACTGCCGGTTAATTGTTAATTAATTTATTCATTGCATTAAAACTGTCAGTTAAAATTTTAGTAACATTTATTTTTGCATATAACCTGCTAGTTAAATTTATTTATTATTGCATATAAACTACAGTTAAACAGTTATTTAATTCATTGTTGGAAATTTAACTATCAGAATTAATTATTATTTATTGTTGTGATTGTTTGAATTGGATGATAAATTTATGAATGTTTAATGATTGATATGATGAATGAATGGATGCTGTATTTATATTGTATGAACTGCAAGTTATTATGCATTTTCATTTCATTCAGGATTGCGGTTTGAAATGATATACAACCGCATTTTTATTTTTAAATTGCTGATTGAAATGATATATATCCGTACCACTTGACCATAGGACAGAAAATTATATACAGACACCGTCAGTCTATATATATATAATTATTTTTGAAATGATTTTCTATGATTTGGATAGGATACGGTTTAATAAATATTAAATTTTGATATTTTATAAATATTATTTTATATAATGGTTAAATTTTTGAATTTAAGCTATGTATAAATATGTTAAATAAAAATGAATAAGTTGAATAATGGGGTTGATAATTTATATTATATGATTTAGTACAGGTTTAAGATATTGTATATATATAGGGTTTAAATGATTCAAATCAATTAAGATTGGAAATTTAAAGGTATGATATTCATAACTGGATTTTTATTCAAGATAAATCAAATGAATATTTCTAGTATAAATAAATTGAAGGAAATATTCAGTTGTTAGTAATTTGAGTTTTATTTAAAATGATTATGGATTTATTGTGTAAATATTTTAGACTAAAATATAGAATAATGAATGGTTGAATAGAAAATTTCCAACCTTAATTTTGAAATTGTTAAATACTCAAAGTTTGAAATATATTGGAATCGAAGTGTTTTATTGAAACTGAAAGAGAATCTAGATTTATGAGTTTAGACTTAATTTAAAGTGAATAAATGGAAAAGGCGTTGAAATTTTTACTTTATAAAGTAATTTAAAAATCAACTATTTTACATACTGTTGAATATCCAAACCATTTAAGTTTTGAAAATTATGGTTTTAAAGCTACAAATTTCGTAGTTTTATGTTTGAAAGTTATAATTCAAATGTTTGGTTTCCAATTATTATAAAATTTAAAGTACTATGATTTTGGAAAGAAATATATTTGAAATAAAACGATATTTTATTAATTTGGGTTTTATAACAATAATACCCAATGAGTTTGTTTTGAAATGGATATCGTCTTTATATGGTTATGAAATAGATAATATATTTTGGTTTTGAAAGTATAATTATTTTTAAATGACTGCGGTGTTATAATAACGTTTGGTTGTTGAAGAGACCGGGATCGGAAGTTGTCATACTCTCTGCCAACTCCGAAAGCCACTTTAACAACCGTATACGCGGTGGAGATTCCAGAATGAAGTAGGTTGGTGCGGCATTTCCTATAAGGTAAATACGTGGACCCAACTCCCGTGTGTTGGCATAAGGTAATAGGAGCGATTCTCGGGCCAAGGGGGTTAGCGCCCTTTATCGGACAATCCTCTTCGATACTATACTCTGACTTTGGATTGATTCGATGGCCATCCTTATTTTTCTTGATTTTAGGGGAGTTTGTTCGAGGTGGGCGGTAGCTGCGGCAATGCGTTACCACCAGCCCGGGTAGCAATTGGTATATCTACCCTGGCATTGCCTAGTTGTGCCGTGTCACCTACCCTAGCGCGCCTTATATGATTTTGTTTTGTACCATACCTATGGAGTGCCCTCTGACAACGCCCAGTACGGGGGAGATTACGGTACTGTATAGACTATGGGAATATATTTTATGTTAAGGGCTATATGGGTAACCCCTTAACGCTATTTAAAAGTAAGTTTATTTTACTAATAGACGCTATTATAATAGCGAAATATACTACATAGTAAATAGTTTAACAGATCCTTAGGAGATGTAAATCCCGAGCATCTCTTGAGTTACTGCACTCATATTTATTTATGTTGATTTAACTTACATAAGATCTTTTAGTTCTGACTCGAGTGTTTTGTCTTTTCAATTCGCTCGGGTCAGTCCGAGCATTTCAGGATTTCGAAGACCTTAGCAATGGAGGACAAAGACGGAGATTTTTTTTTATTATTATTATTATTATTATTATTATTATTATTATTATTATTATTATTAGTCCACCATACTATTACTATTCCGCTGCATTGATATTGGTATGTGTAACTCTGATAAATGTTGCAAGTATAATCGAATATTTTGTAAAACAACTTTATAAACTGTATATTTGATTATTATATTTTATCCTTCCGCTGTGAGATTCTATTTTGTTTTATTTCTTTCTTGATTTATTTTATTTACCCCATAACAATCTGCCCTTTCGTATGGTTTGAATTGGCACATGTGTCGATTTAAAGCGTACGATAAGGCGGGACGTTACATCGTGGTATCAGAGCCAGGCTTAGCGATAAATCTTAGCTTTGTGGGGTTCGACTCTTTATTAATAGGGTAGTAATACCCTATGGAAGTCGCTGAGTGTATATATATATATATATGAGAGCATATTTGTTAGTGTTATAAAAAGGTTTTCACATTGTGTTAATCTGTTCCGTTTTGTATTTATAAATTCTGGTTGATGCATGGGGCGCCATGACATCAATAGGGATTTCCAAACACTTAATAGGACATACCGACATAAATTTGTTTTATATAGATGAATGAAATAATTTTGCATATTATATTTTCTATATATAAAATAAAAAATTTCAAATGATGTCTATATTTGGCTGCAATAGATTGGTTGTTAGGTAATAAAGTGTATAAATAATAATAGAAATAATTTAAAAATAAAATAAATGTAATTTGGAAATTTAGAACTTAAGATCCAAGGTTTGAAATTTTTTTCGAATAAATTTTGGAATATAATAATATTGTTTATAAGTATTTTCTGTTATAAATATTTAATAATTTTCGGAAAAAATTGTTTTAAAGAAGATTTTGGAGAAAATAAGTTTTTTACTTTCTTCTCTGTTGGTGGTAAATAATTTCGGTGATGGCGGCCGCATCATCGACTTTCATTTTCGAGTTTCGAAAGGGAAGGCCGTTGTAGTAGTTTTACTGCAGATTCATTTTTTAAAAAAATATAAATTTTGAATTGTTTTAAATATAATTAGAGATGTATAAGTTGTAAGAATATATTTATCTATTATTTTAAATAAATTGAAATTTAACTCGGTATTAAATTCTTAAATTTCCGTTAATTAATTATTTCAATTATTGTAGTGAAATGAAAGACAAGTAGTTAATAAATATAAACCTCTAATTTAGGTAAGAGATTTAATGCCAAATTATAAAGGAAATAAAAAGGAAGTTGAAATTGTAACTTATAAGAAAAAAGGGTAAAAATTTATTAAACAATGAATTAATTAAAAGAAATGAGAAAACTTGTATAACTTTCAATTACATTCTTGAAAAGCATATATATAACTTACCAAATATTAAAAGTTGAAATGTTTAATAAGAAATGTAATGGAAATTTGTAAAGTAAAAGTATGTAATGAAAGGGTTCAATAAAATTGCTTTTATTTATTAGAATTGGTGGTATAGAGTTATAAATTTAAGTTTAAATTGATAAATAAATGAAATGAGTAGTGTAAATGAATGATAATGAACTTAAATAAACAGTTGAAGCTATTTATAAATAAAATTAGTAGGAAAACGAATACTGTAATAAATGAAATTAAGTAATAAATAAATGAGAACATGCAATAATAAATTAATGAATAATTATAACGAAATAAAAGAAACTGGCATGACCTGAGTTAATGGAAATGAATAATAGTAAGTAGTAAGTGAAAATAAATGAATGTAATATAATAAAGAGAAATTGTAAACTTAAGAAAAAGGGTTGCAGTTATTTCTAAATAAAATTGAAAGAAATAAAATGAAAATAAAATTAAAAGAAATAAATAAAAATAAAAGGATAAACCGTTATATGAATGAAAAGAATCAGACAACAAATGTATGAATGGAATAAATGAGAATAGACTAAATCTATTGCTGAAATTGTTGTTTGTTGTGGTTTGTGGTTGTTGGGTAAGGAAACTTTAATTTTGTTGAGATGGATGAATAATCCATTGTGTTTAATGTAAGACTGTTGAGTAAATGATGCACTTGATGGTTTATTCTTCATTCTGTATAATTTAAAAAGTTTTGAACCCGAACAACTATTTGTTTGTTTGATTGAATGGTTGTTTTGTATTTGTGTGTATGCTGTTTGTTGAAATTGATGGTTGTTGTATTGATTTGTTGTTAGTGATTGAAACCACTTAAATATTTCACTTTATATAAATTTTTAACCCTTTGGATTTTATAAGTGAAATGCAGGGTATGGAAGCAATTGCTACTGCTTTTGGTTCCATAAATTAAGCGTAAATTGCCCGACAAATAGGTACGTTTCGAATTACGGTTTTTAGCGCTATTTTATATATTTTCCCGGGTTGGGAAATAATACTTTGGATAATATATGTAACATAATTGTTATATTTTGTTATTATATTTTCCCCCGAGCCTCTCCGTACAAAGGAGACACTACCGAAATTTTCCATAAAATTTTGAAAATATTTTCCAAACTTTATTTATTTAAGTATAAAAAGACTTAATGGTTATAAAATGGGTATATTTTATTTAAAGTAATAAATTTTGTAAATTATTGTTTATAAGTTAATATTTTGAATAAGATGTATTGTTTATTTAAATTCTTCCTTCTCCTTTCTTTTTCCTTTTCGGGGATGAAAAGTTTTGAGTGGGGGAGAGTGTAACGACCTGTAAATTTCATTGATTTAGTTTGGGTGAATTAATGAGTTTTTGTAATTAAATTTAGTAGAAATGAAAACTTTATAAACTAATATTGAAATGAATGCTAAAATAAAATATATAAATGGTGACTCAAAACCTATTTACTAGCAATTTGAATAAATTTCAATAAATGAAATGGGGTAAATATTATACCTGGATATAAAATTCATTAAAAGGAATCAATTAATATGTTAATGTATATTAAGATAATATTGGAATAAATGATGATTCCATTCATACTTGTAAGCAGTTATTATAAGTTGCATGTTGAAATGGTTGATTGAATTGGGAATTTAAAATTTCATTTAAAATGAACAAATAAAGGTTTGTAATAACAGAAATTTAGGTAATAAGTTTTGAACAAGTTGATAAATAATAACCAAATTAAGGGAATAGTATTGATGTAAATAAAGTTGAAACAAATTGGATACAGAGAAATAAATGAAAGCATTTAATAAAATTAATTAATGTGGATTTCAATAAATGGTAATTGAATAAAAGTCAACGTTCTCTAAGTAATCATATACTTGCTGGAAAGTAATACGTAATTGACTATGATTACGAAATATAAAATTTGTGTATACACGAAATTTTAAACTGTAATTTTTAAGTAATAAACCTATAAAGGCAAGTAAAGAAAATAGGTAACAATCTATATGTTGTTTATTTCATTTAGTATGATAAATAAAAATTTGGGAATCACATCTCAATTAAGGGAAGTTAAGATGTACGTTAATTTAAAATAAAATCTAATAAATATTACATTAATATGGAATGTAGTACAAATGGTTGGGGATTGTCAAATTTGGTAAAAAGGGATTGGACTTAGGAAATTTTGTTAATTGAGTTTAAAACCTCAATTAATACGTGCAATTGACAAGATTCACATTTTTAAATATAACCGTGATACAAATCTAAGATGTATATAGAAGTATCAGTGTAACGAAATGTAAACAAATGTTAAGTATGCTTATGGGATAATGATTGTTTTAATAATAAGAATGGGAATCAACATTTATTTATTTATTTGAATTTTTTTTATTGAATGAATTAATTTGACTTTTAATTTGATAAATCAAAACAAATTATATATATATATATATTAAAAGAATGTTTAATTATAGATCCATGTTTAAACTCTTAAACCAAATTGCCTTTTTTTAGATCTGAAAGTTTATATACATATAATTTGCATTTGTGTTGGAACAGAAATGTTGTATACACATATTGTCACTTTATCTTGAATTAAATATATCATGAAATTTGAATACTTTGTTGAACAAATTATTTGTTCTTAATCTAATAAATTATAATAGAAGTTTACATATGCTTAACAATTTTTCGATAATAAATCTAAGCTTTGATTTTGATTACAACAATATTTAAATTTGTTACCTAATTTATTATCTCAAATGTCCTTATTTAAGGATCTTAAAGGTTTGTTACTATATTGCTTAATTTGTCGTGTTCCACTTTTGTTTTGTTAAAGATTTAAATAAATTTCATTATGGTAAAAAGGTTTAATTTATATGTATTTTTGACTTCAAGTATACATAAGTTTACAAATGCATTAGACAATTTAATGTGGTATGGAAGTATGCTTTGAAGTAATTAATAAGCTTTGGTTTAATCTTTATACACACATGTATGTGTCTTTGTGTGCATGTGTATACATATAAACATTTAATGTATTAATTTCAAATTGCTAAAGCATGATTTAATTTATTTTTTTATTATTATCAAACAATTTAAAAGTGAGGTAATATTATATACATACTAATTTATTGTTTGTTGTTTATGCTTTCTAGTCATAATACAACTTGCATGAAAATTAAATGTCGCATTAATAAAATTGGCTAAAATGGGAAAGTGGAATTAAGCAATGCCGTCGCTTTTTATCTCCTTCCCTATTAGATCCTTATGTGATTGCATCTACATTTATTCTTTTTTATTCCCATATATTGTCACCAATTAATCGTACTTGATATATGTTTAGCAATTCTAACACACAGTTAAAGTATGAATATATATGATGTATTCAAACTTTTCTGCATCTAGTACTTAATTAATTTATAATCAAACTAATAAAAAGTGATATTTATTTTTGTCCCTCCACATTCATTCCCTTTCTAATTAATAATTACCTCTTTTTAATACCTGATACTTTTAAAAAAAGGCTGTTCATATTTACTATATTTCAATACTAAGTTTGTTCATATTTACTTTATTTCTATTTAATAGCAGCCTCTCTTTTCTAATCTCTTTGTCCCTAAACCTAACTCTAACCTTATAAATACGATATGATGCAAATGAAACCCTAGCCTCCATTCAAACCTTCTTCTTCTTTATTTTCCTCTTTTTTTTTTCAAATCTCCTTATTGTATCTTATTTTGATTTTTCCTTCCTCTTCAAATATTCTTCTTCTCAAGTTTTATTCTATTTCAAACTATCTTCTTTCTTTTCAAATCTTGTTCTTCTCTACAATTTTCAGTTCTTCTTATTTCAACCCTTTTCTTTTTCAAATTCTTCTTTTTCAAATCTTTTCCAAACCTATTAAAAATAAGTACATAAATACATATATATATTAATATAATAAGGAGGGAAATTAAAGTAAATCAAAATAAAAGAAAATTTACGGAACAAAGCTAGCAATCAAGAAGAAGACTAAGGAAACGTAGAGCGAAGCTATTGATTAGAAGTCTATTATTTTCAGATTCGTATGAAGGTGAGTGTTTTAACCCACTCACAATTTCTAAAATTTCTTATGTTTGTTTAATTGATTTATGATGTGTTTAAAATTTTATTTATAGCTGTTTGGCTTATACTTCATCATTTTCTTAGTTAAATTGTATTCATTAATTTACGCTTTATTTAATTCATTACTGCATTTAAAACTGCCAGTTAATTGTTAATTAATTTATTCATTGCATTAAAACTGTTAGTTAAAATTTTAGTAACATTTATTTTTGCATATAACCTGCTAGTTAAATTTATTTATTATTGCATATAAACTACAGTTAAACAGTCATTTAATTCATTATTGGAAATTTAACTATCAGAATTAATTATTATTTATTGTTGTGATTGTTCGAATTGGATGATCAGTTTATGAATGTTTGATGATTGATATGATGGATGAATGGATGCTGTATTTATATTGTATAAACTGCAAGTTATTATGCATTTTCATTTCATTCAGGATTGCGGTTTGAAATGATATACAACCGCATTTTTATTTTTAAATTGCGGATTGAAATGATAGATATCTGTACCACTTGACCATAGGGTAGAAAATTATATACAGACACCGCCGGTCTATATATATATAATTATTTTTGAAATAATTTTCTATGGTTCGGATAGGATACGGTTTAATAAATATTAAATTTTGATATTTTATAAATATTATTTTATATATATACATATATAGTTAAATTTTTGAATTTAAGCTATGTATAAATCTGTTAAATAAAAATGAATAAGTTGAATAATGGAGTTTGATAATTTATATTATATGATTTAGTACAGGTTTAAGATATTGTGTGTATATATATAGGGTTTAAATGATTCAAATCAATTAAGATTGGAAATTTAAAGGTATGATATTCATAACTGGATTTTTATTCAAGATAAACCAAATGAATATTTCTAGTATAAATAAATTGAAGGAAATATTCAGTTGTTAGTAATTTGAGTTTTATCTAAAATGATTATGGATTTTTTGTGTAAATATTTTAGACTAAAATATAGAATAATGAATGGTTGAATAGAAAATTTCCAACCTTAGTTTTGAAATTGTTAAATACTCAAAGTTTTAAATATATTGGAATCGAAGTGTTTTATTGAAACTGAAAGAGAAACTAGATTTATGAGTTTAGACTTAATTTAAAGTGAATAATTGGTAAAGGCGTTGAAATTTTTACTTTATAAAGTATTTTAAAAATCAACTATTTTAAATACTGTTGAATATCCAAACCATTTAAGTTTTGAAAGTTATGGTTTTAAAGCTACAAATTTCGTAGTTTTATGTTTGAAAGTTATAATTCAAATGTTTGGTTTCCAATTATTATAAATTTTAAAGTAACATGATTTTGGAAAGAAATATATTTGAAATAAAATGATATTATATTAATTTGGGTTTCATAACAATATTATCCAATGAGTTTGTTTTGAAATGGATATCGTCTTTATATGGTTTTGAAATAGATAATATATTTTTGTTTTGAAAGTATAATTATTTTTAAATGACCGCGGTGTTATAATAACGTTTGGTTGTTGAAGAGACCAGGATCAGAAGTTGTCATACTCTCTGCCAACTCCGAAAACCACTTTAACAACCGTGTATGCGGTGGAGATTCTAGAATGAAGTAGGTTGGTGGCGGCGTTTCCTATAAGGTAAATACTTGGACCCAACTCCCGTGAGTTGGCATAAGGTGGCTAAAACAGGAGAGATTCTCGGGCCAAGGGGGTTAGCGCCCTTTATCGGACACTCCTCTTCGATACTATACTCTGACTTTGGATTGATTCGATGGCCATCCTTATGTTTCTTGATTTTGGGAGAGTTTGTTCGAGGTGGGCGGTAGCTGCGGCTATGCGTTACCACCAGCCCGGATAGCAATTGGTATATCTACCCTGGCATTGCCTAGTTGTGCTATGTCACCTACCCTAGCGCGCCTTATACGATTTTGTTTTGTACCATACCTATGGAGTGCCCTCTAACGACGCCTTGTACGGGGGAGATTACAGTACTGTATAGACTATGGGAATATATTTTGTGTTAAGGGCTATATGGGTAACCCCTTAACGCTATTTAAAAGTAAGTTTATTTTACTAATAGACGCTATTATAATAGTGAAATATACTACATAGTAAATAGTTTAACGGATCCTTAGGAGATGTAAATCCCGAGCATCTCTTGAGTTACTGCACTCATATTTATTTATGTTGATTTCACTTACATAAGATCTTTTAGTTCTGACTCGAGTGTTTTGTCTTTTCAATTCGCTCGGGTTAGTCCGAGCATTTCAGGATTTCGAAGACCTTAGCTCTGGAGGACAAAGACGGAGATTTATTATTATTATTATTATTATTAGTCCACCATACTATTACTGTTCCTCTGCATTGATATTGGTATGTGTAACTCTGATAAATGTTGCAAGTATAATCGAATATTTTGTAAACAACTTTATAAACTGTATATTTGATTATTATATTTTATCCTTCTGCTGTGAGATTCATTTTTTTTATTTCTTTCTTGATTTTTTTTATTTACCCTATAATAATCCGCCCTTCCATATGGTTTGAATTGGCACATGTGTCGATTTAAAGCGTACGAAAAGGCGGGATGTTACAGAGCACATTGCTCTTCTAATGGAGGAGGTTGATCAAGAGGCGGTGAAGTTGGAATGATTTGGCCTTAAAATCTGGTTGCTATAGAATGTCTCTCTCCAAAAGGATTAGATGTAGAGGCTTAAGAGGTAGAAGGACCAGCCTCATGAGGATTAGAAGGATTTGAACTGACTTTGAAGCAAGGAGATTACCTAATCATTCTAAACTGAAAGCTTGATAGTGAATATAGTCAGGTATGTTTTACTTTAAATACTTTTTTTAGTTAGAACTTGTATGACCGATATGTAGGATCCAACGGATGTCGATGTGTGTCGACCAATTAGTTTCTAAACATTAACTTAGGCATTGTGAAGTGTCAATCTATACAGTGTGCATCATGTGTCCAAAGCATAGTGTACATGAAAACTCTATGTAGATAGCCTGCTCGTGTCGGCAAACGAGCTTCATCGCATAATGGAACTGTGTGTCGTATCTTATCCGTTGTAGCGAAGTGAACAATAACAGAGCCATTGTCCGCGACATCAAAGAACCTTCTTTATAGGGACACACAACTGTGTTGTGATTTGAAAAGTTAACTAATATAATCCATTTGAACATCGAAGTGCATTCAATGCGACCGTTCCTTGGAACCATCTCACCCAAATCAATTTGTCCATTCCCACTCAACCATAGCTCGTGAAAATTGGTCTGGTCATCTCATTGGATAGAACTTGGAACATACGGTTGAATTAGGGTTAGTAAGGGTAAACTCGAGGAAAAAGGATTGAAATCGTAGGTTGAACATCAAGCATTATTGGAAATTTAAGATTTGAGTATGGATATGATGTCTCTTTGCATCCTCCCCGTGAATGACTCGAATTTTTTCCTAAGAAAGCACCAAGTCCCGACTTGACCAATTCTCAATACAAGCAGTGATCGATGGTGGATGAATGACAACCTCATGGATGTTGACCATGACATGGTGGCAACGATAACATTAGCATCAACCCACGGTGGTTATGGTTTGGCTGAATTAGGAAGTTGGCCTTGGTTTTAGTAGATCTAAAAGGGAAGGAATTGAGGGTGATGATTTCGGGGCGAAATTGAAGGAGATAGTGATTGAGATCGATTTTTCACGTTCGAAAATCGACATCCATACTTTAAATCGTACTCGAACGTCGTAGATTCGATCGTTCAAATCCGATTCGCCGGAGCTTATAACACAATTAAGTAAACAAAACAGCGGAAGAAAAAAAATAATACATTGATATACAATATCTGTTACAATGAATATCAATATACATCAGAGATATGATACAATAGAATAGCAGCAGAAAAGTAAATAGCTAATACCGGCAGCGGAACAAATAACTCTAAGATAGCCTTCAAGAAAGAACTCCAGCAGCAGCAGCTCGATCCAACATCACGATGCACAAAGATAAGCAAGTACAGAAAAAAATTTACTGCAGCAAACTCTATATATGGGTGTGTATGTATACAGTTTACATATGTTAAAAAAAATTAATAATATATATAGTTTTTAAGGTGTATCAAAAATCTTAATAATAATAATAAAATAAAATGAACATACGAGTATACTTTTATTTATTTATCATTTACTAGTTTATGTTTTAAAATATTATGTTATGGTGATGGATTTGTTTAATTAACTCAATCAATATATTCCAGTCACTAAAAGATTTTTAAAAGGGAACTTTAGTTTAAACAAAATAATTAGTTAAATAAATTTATTAAAGGTTTAACTAAATTATTAGTTGATTAATCTATTTAATTATATATGATAGGTTAAGAAAGCAGAAATATGTATACATGATGACTGATTTGTTTGATAAGCATATTTCATCATTTTAAATGGTAAAAATATTTTTTTTTAAATGGGAAATCATTTGTTAAAAATTAATTAGTTAAATGAATTTATTAAAAGGAAAATTTGTTCAAAATAAAACCACTGGGAAATTTACACTTATCAAGTGAAATTGATTTATTCGATTTGTTTCGAATGTTAATAAATTTATATAAATTTTATACAAGGTATAAATCAAGAAAAATCGAGTCAAAATGAAAATGGATCGCAAAGCTAAGGTGAGATCTTCTCACCCAAATTGCAAATTTGGATCGCAGTTATTGATTGTTGTTTGGTTGTGATATTAGATATAGTAGGATATATCTATATATAGCAATATATATATATATATTGGCATATGTATATATTGGAGTTGTTGATTTCCCGCATTATATAGCGGATGTGACCCTATTGCGTCGCCTATTAAGCGGATAATATTTTATAAATCCCATATACCACGATATCCGGTCTTGAAACGGGATTGGTATTGTGCTAATGTCTGTGGATGCAGGGAAACAGGTTGGAGGGATCCAACTGGATTCCTCAACCGTATTTATTTATTTACGTATATTGTGATATTTGTTGATTATCATATGATGATATATGATGTTTGGATGTTGTGATTGATTATTTGGTGTGTTGCATCATCGGATCCATTTTTGAAGTTTAAAAATAACGATTTTTATTTTTAAGGGATTTTTAAAGTGATTTTTGAAATTATACGTTTATTAAATTTTCGAATTGATTCATTTTAAATAATTAAAACGTTATAAATTTTTAGGTTATAAAAATTAGGATTTTTGTGAAATAAAACCAAAGCATGATTTTTGAAATAAATAGTTGATAAATTTATAAAATGGTTTAAATTGGGATTTTTGAATTGTTATAAACGGTTTATACAAAAGATTTATAAAATTGATATTTTATAAGTTGAAGATATTGGAATTATAAAACGAGCTTTTATAAGTGTTAAAATAAAGTTGTACCTAGTTTTATAAGTAAATAAGAATTTTAGATTTATAAATTAATGATGATATAAAAGAATGGATTTGTGAATAAATGGATTATAAGTAATTTACTTCTAAGTTGGATTCGACATGTAAACGAAATATAAATAGAATTGGTTATTAAAGAGATTGATAAATCGAAGTAGTTATGAAATAGAAATGGAATTTATAAACGTTGTTTTATAAATCCGTAATCAAATAAATTTGATAAGTAAACATAGAAATTATTAAAGGAATTATATCCACGATTTTGGACTGTGGAAAATCCTTTAATTAAATATGTGGAAGTGCTGAATTGGGTCAATAAGGTATATTCGCGATTTTTGACAGTGAATATATTATTGAATAAAACGGGTATGATTTGGAGAAGTGCAATTTTAAAAATGAAGTTAATTGTTTTAAAAGATGTTTTAAAATGTATTAACTATCGAAACCATAGATTTCAACATTCATTGTTGAAATAGACGTTTTCGAGAAATAGAAGGAAATGGTAGACTATAACATTGTTGTTAAAGTAAATGATTTCCGAAAGGAAATGTTTTTGTACAGTATTAGGATTTCTATATCTATCTAAATTTCGAATCCCTATACTGGAGATTTTGGGTCGTCGTAACAATGTTTTACGCAGCATTTGTTTGGACTCAAATAAAAGTGTTAAAGAAAATGTTTTCTTTAAGAAATAAAATATATACTTAATATTAATTTAAGCATATCGAATATTTTTCAAATGTTGAAAATAAATAGATTTGTGAAATACTTATTATTAAATAAGTTGGGAAATGGTTTCCAATATGAAATGAACATTTTGAGAATTATCTTTTTAAACATAAATTGAAAGTGAATATTTGAAATCGATTTGAAAATCGTATATTCACAGATATTTAGGAAATGTAAATTCAATATGGAATTTATAAATGAAATTGGAAAAATTGGTTTAAAAATAAATATCGATTTATTTTTGAAGTAGGGGAATTATATATATATATATATATATATATATATATATATATATATATATATATATATATATATATATATATATCTTGTAAAGATATTTTTGGAAGTTGGAAAATTATTTGGAATCTGGTGATGTTGTGCATACCTATTGATAGTTAAATAACCGACTATCAATATTTACCTTTAAATAGGTATTTGTTGTGATTGCTTGAATTTGAATGCTGCACTTATTTTTAAAAATAAGCTCTCACTATTCGGGTTAGCCGGGAAAGGACTTTGGGGTCGTATAACCCATTCCGAATATGTGATACATCGTAATAGATAGCATTGATAACCGATGTTGAAGACCGGATATTTGTGAAAACGCAAGGATTACCATCAAATGTTTCTGCATCGGCTGATCCCCGATATAGAAATTTATTACCCTTTGTGATGGGAAGTCCGGTCGTGATTAATGAATATCCGGATTGCAAGGACTTCTTCGTAAGTGCCTTCGGTTCCGTTCGTTCCCGGAACGGACTTGTATGGATGTGTGTCTGACGTTACAATATGAGATGTAAAGCTGATTTCTATCAAATATATTCCCGTTGGTGGCGGAGAATTTATTCTCTTAGCTTAACACCCTTAGAGGTTATATAGTTGATGGTTACTAGTGATACATTCCCGAATTGGTAATGTGGCATACGAAGTGCCGTTGAGCATTTGATGATCAAAGCATAGCTTTTGTATAAATCGTGGATTTGTGGACGAGACTTCGTCGGACCTTACACCCCGGAAATGGTCAAAACAGGAAGGATGCAGCAAGGTAATTAGGGGGTAGCGCCCCTTTAGTGTATGTCATTCCTTCTGGATAGAGGTGGTATCATGATATGGAGCCCAGATACTTAACCTATGTTGTTGCTGCAAATTTATTGCTTTGTGGTTGTTGGAAATCGAGGATCCTCGGATATAGATCGGTTACGATCGAGGGATGACATATTCGTGTCAGTAGTTACCCAGTTAGGGGTAACCCGGCCTTGTGTTGGCAGAGATCTGGTTTGGTTCTCGGGTCGTCTTTCCAAAGGCGTACCCATGTGGCAATGGGAAGTTCTTTGGCCTGACCATTTGTTGGAAATCCAAAGAAATAATACGATCTTGTACGGTTTTAGTTGTAGAACCTATCGTTCACTTATGGTGGCGCCCCACTGTTTGGATGGTAGCTATAGTAGGCATAAGTGCGAAATGCCTATGCTGGCTAAGATTTATATCTTTACTTTCGAAATGATTTTTCCTACACTATGCACTAGTAATAATATCAAATGTTTCTTTTTAATGCCTATCAAGCATCTTTGACTATCATAAGGAGAAATCTCCTCCGATTCTGCGTTTGCATTGTGTGTGTGTGTGCGGGAGGCCTTATGGTAGTCTCATTTTCTAAAAAGCATTGCGAATCTATTTTAAAATTATCATGTTCTTTGTTTTAAAGATAAATAACTATTTTAAGTTCTCACACCAGTCACATGACTGACCTGGAGTTTATTGTTTCCCTTCCTAAACTCTGGATGCCCACCAGTTTCCGCACGGGCGGTCTAGAGTTAGGTTATCAGGATATTCTGGAATTCAGGAGTTGCTGGAGGCGAGCTAGATGTCGTAGCATATTACTAAGTATATAGTATTTCTTTTTCCGCTGTTTGTTGTTGTAAACTCTGATAATGAATGAAATGTGATGTAATATATAAAATGTACAGTTCTTTTGTTTTAATGATTATTCATTTATCTATTATATGTTGTTCCGCTGCGATGGTGAGATTCTGATATTGTTCTGTTCTATCTTTTTCTTTCTTCTTCTACCTCTTTCTTTTCTTAAAACCCTAAGTGTTCGGTGTTCCGGCATTCGATTGCTCGGCAGTTGATACAGTGAACGTATTGATGTCGGTTTTCGAAAGTCGAAGAATCGGGTCCTTACAACCTAAGTTGGTGCCATCAGCTATCGTCGAAGTGGAAGAGGCGGTGGTTGCTTGATGAATGAGGTCAAAGTGCTTAGGACGGTTGGAGAGTGTAGGTCGCAAAAGGAAAGTACTCAGTAAGGAGCAAAATAAAAGTGAGAGGACAAAAATAATACATCTCGATAGCAATCACAAAAGTGATTGGCGCCAACATGATTTTATTTTAAAAAAAAATAGAAAAAGAAAGGAAAATTATAGGAAAGCATACCTGGCCAAGGCATGGAACGATCTTCAAAATGATATGAATCTAGACATTGGTGCAGAGAATGGTACACCAACTATTTGAATTGATTAAACAAATGCTCTCGAAATAGAGCTGACACTTCAAAGTGATGACAGGACATCTAGTGAAGTCAATGCAGATGACTCGTTTCTACTTGTCTCAATCCAAAACATACTTTGTTTTCAACAGAAGCATACTTTGGGGGCAATTGTTATCTAGAATTTGAACCGAGCAGCTTTCAAGTGGATCTAGACATCGAAACGAAGACAAGATATTTCAAGAACTTGGGGCAAGCTTGAAATGACCACGGCAAGTGGCTCTAATGATCTCGAGCCAAAAAATGAAAATGCATTGTAATCGGTATTGATCACAAAAGTGATTGATACCGATATGTTTAGCTTATGGATCTCTCTGAGACTTATGACTCGATCAAGACATGGGATAGCATAGCAATCGTATTGATGCTGAGACGATTGTACTTGGGTAGTCCACTTCTGAAAGATTAGGTGAACGACTCCAAACTATGTAGAAAAAGATAAATACCGGATGAGGCAAACCATGGTAGCATCAATATGATTCAACAGGAAAAACAACGAATGAAACTTAGGAAATTGGAGATGCAAACAAGCGTGGAAGAAAGTTCTCGAGTGGCATAGCTAAAATCAGATCCGTACTGGTCATAATTGTGATCGGTGCTGAGATGATTTTTCTTACGACTCATTCTTCCTCTTTATTCTTTAATATTTGGATCATTACCTAGTCTTCCATGATGAGGCGACTCTGTTGGACAATTCTACTATAAATTGAAGCATTCTGGCTATTGGAAAATGATATTAGACTCTCTTTGGCCTCCATCTTCTTCATCTTCTATTCTCTACACAACCCTTGTCACTTTGAACCTATTTTTAATGTTCTAGATTTGAAAACGAATTGCAAAGATCTTTTGGTTGTGACAAACCAAACTCTATTAAGACTAAAGTGGACGTAAACCATAGAATTTTCCGAACCACTATAAAATTCGTCGTGTTCTTTACTATTTTGTTGATATTCACAGATCTATCTCGTTTCTAGTCGATTGGAGGTGTTGTGCCAACATTTGGTTCAATAAAGAGGAACACTCTAGAATGGATCGAGCGTTATATGAGAGAGTATTTGCTATATATTTTAATTTTAAAACTATATATTAGTAGTGTGTGTGGTAAAGTAGCATTGCACACACGGGTATGACTTTGTCCTTGATGTGAGGAACCATTCATTCTTATTACAGATTGAAAGAATGAATCGACATATAAGGAGTACAACGAGGGAAGGAGGGTCGGGCAATAAGGAAGCTGCTAATCCCAAACTGCAAGCTATGTTCAATGTTATGATTAGGAACATGCTTTAGAATGCCTAAGGTGTTGCTCCAGCTATGGTGAGTGGTGGTGCTTAAATGTAGGCACTAAGGGACGATTTTTCCAAGCTCAACAAAGAATATGCGAGTCCTGGGAGCAAACCATTTCTTGGAGCAGAGTAGATCATTGAAGTACAAGATTGGACCGATACGAATGGTTTCATTAAGCCCCTTTGGCTACTCTCTTCTGTCCCACCATGACATACATAAATTTCTTATCAAAATCACACACCGCCATGACATGCTAATAACAATTAACCTGATTCCTGCCTCTAAATGGAATAAAATCACGGATTGGAATATTTGCATCTAATAAAGTGCTACCTAATACCCCAATTGCACCTTTGAAAGGACCTTCTCTTAGTTGCACGTGAGATTGTGTATTCTTAACGAGTTTGGATAAATTTGGCAGAACTACCATTTTCTAACCGAAATCTCCCATGGCTTTCAAAATTTCATGAAAATACTTACTGACTGTTTAACTTGAATGTTGGTAACGGTATCTTACAGCATGAATTTTGCAATTACGGCTTATGCTAAATAGAAATATTGTCTTTTTTATTTAATGTCTACATACTTATTATCTTGAAGCCAATTTTTGAATCCACCGGGGATCACCCAAGGTTGTAAAAATCACTAAGTGGTAAGTATGGATTGGAGATTAATCGTTCAGACGGAGATTAATCGAGAACCAATCGAAGCTGGATGTTTTTGATAACTCAAGTATATTGGATAAAATTTTAGTGTTTTATTTAGTATCATTGATATAAATTAAAATTTTAGGATTTTGGATGTGCTTTGGAGTTGCCAAGAAGGCAAGATCATCCAAAACTAGCACATTAATATTTGTACATGACACTGAATCATAAATAGTGCCAAATCGGTGCCTAAATACATGTTAGGATTCTAACTTGAAGCAAATCATGTCTGGACGGATCTAGGCAAATTGCTACGAAGTAAACGGCGCCTAGGCGAGGCCTAGTCACTAGCGTAGAAGGATTTTTACAACAGTGGGATTACCTAACAAATTAATTTTTGAAATTCGCTTACCAAATAATTATGACATTATTAAGTCCATGTGGCATGAAGATACCTTTCTCGGTATATTTTTCATTAACTTTTAATAATTCATATGAGTAAAATGGTTTTTGAATCTAAATTCAAGATCATTTCATTTCATGATTCATAAGACATGATTTTTATTTTTATTTTCTCCATGTTCTCTTGAAAGACCCCACCAAGACTCTTAATTACACGTCTAGAAAATGGGACATGCTCTATTTCACTTTAATAAATTATAGTAACATTTTAATTCGTATCATATCTGAAGACAATATCATTTATACTATATTATAACAATAGTAAAAAAGTTACATGCTTCTATTTTTGATATTGTTATAAGAAAAGTCCCTGCAATAATGATTATATAAATTAAGTTTCTATTTTTGAAAGAAAAAAAACACATAGCTTGCACTTTTCTGAAAAAATGTGCAAATTGGCTTACGATTTTCAAAACAAATAAAAAATTCTATAAAATTCGATAATGGTGAAAAACTGTAATTATTTACTGAAATTATACTTAAATAACAATTATTACTATTCAAAAATAAAAAAAATTAATTTTTTAATTTTAGAAAATTTTGTGGAAAAACTTAAGTTAACCTACACTTTGTTAACTTACACTTTCTATTATGAAAGTGTAAGTTATTTTGCAGTTTTAAATTTTAAAAAATAACAATTTAATTTACATGTTCAATACTATAGTGATTTTTCTTATAATAACATTAAAAACGGTGACATCATGTACAAAGCCCCTTGTAACAATTTGGACCTTTATATTTGAATGAATGAAAGAACCAAGGTGATCTAAGTTGGTGTTATCCCGCTTTCTGGCAAGGCCGAGATACCAAGGAACTAGCTGGGAAATAAGGGTCACATGTCCTCAATTTTGAATGATTGTCGGTTTATTACAAATATCGATGGATTTTGTCCAAGTCCGGATTGGGCTACAACTGATAAGACACGTCAAACAGGGCTGTAGAAACCAACATTCCAAGTTTCGGGGCAATCAGAGTTCGTATGCTCAAGTTATCGCCAATGGAGAGTGGAGGACACAACCGCGGTTCGAATCGATCAGAAGAAGTTTAGGCTCGAATCCGTGAGAGAGCCTCACAATCGAATCGATAAGCCATGCAGTGGTTCGAACCCATCCTCTCAGAGCCTTGCTTCGAATCCATGAAGAGCTCCTTTTCTTCGACTCCATCGAGCAAGCCCTCACTTCGAATCCATCCAAAGCCTTCCTTAGTTCGAATCCATCAAGTCACCCCTTCCTTCGCATCCATCCCAATGGTTTCCTTTCGAACCCCTCAAGGTGAGATGCCTCGAATCCATGGGACTACTCCACTTCGCTTACATCAGAGCATATGAGTTTGTATCCATCAGATGGCCCCGCCTCGAATCCATCAAGCAGGTCTAGGTTCAAGTGCACGAGACATAATCTCGCTTCGAATCCATCAAGGAGGAGACATTCGAATCCATGCAGTTGATTCACTTCGAATCCATCGTTGAAGCGCATGATCGAATCCATCATCCCCCCCCCCCCCCCGCTTCGACTTCATGAATGCTACCTCGAATCCACTAGGTCAAGGCGGCTAAAATGGTGGATTCGACCCTATGGATTCGACCCTAAGGAATCGATTCGAACCAGGCTTGTTGACCGAAAGCGCAATCTTGAATCGGTCATAACTTGAAATCTACAAGTCTAAATGCTATGAAATTTTCACAGGAGCTTGCACGTACATAGAAGAATGTCCACGCCAAGTGTCATCACGATTGGACACTTTTTGATCGATTCGAACCAAGGGTCGAATCGATCCCAAAGTGGGCCCGGATTTCTAGAATTCGGCCATGTGGGCCCCCCACACGTGCAAGAAGTGGTCTCCCCGAATTTTAGGAGAAATATCAGCCTCCAGCACCTATAAATAGAGCCCCTGGTCATTCAGAAAGGGGATCGGAGAATTTTAGAGAAAAAGCACGTCTAGACGCTGCCAGAATTGCTTTAGAGCACCACCGCTGCCTTTGATTTCGAATTTTGGCTTACTACTTGTTGTACTTTGACATTATAAAGTTGTATTCTCCGAAAATCAAGCAATAAAGTAACAAAACTTCATAGTGGACGTAGGCAAATCGCCGAACCACTCTAAATCGTTGTGTCTTGTGCAATTTATTTCCTGCTATTTGGAGTTTTTGTTAGATAATCCACGTTTTAATTTATTTTCTTCATTTATTATCTCTTCAAAAAACTTCCGACGAGTGTTGTGCCCAATTTTTGACACAAACACTTTTGGTGCTTTCACTGAGAAAAACCCAGTTTTTTGCTCCTGCTCCTTGGATCTATCTTCGATACCGGATTGCATAAATCTAAGAGAGAGATCCAGACCTCATATTCAGATTCCTTCCGTTCTATTCAGATTTGTTAAAAGTCTAGGAAAGAATTCAATGCTTCAAGATGGTGAGTACAAGAACCACTTCTAACATTGGTGATCAAGAAGGTCGGGATAGGCAAAATCCCACACATCTACAGTCCACTGATCAAGATGCTGCTGGGCATACGGATCAGTCGGGTCCGGTCACAAGACAAGAGTTCCACGCGCTACTCCAGGAACTAACCCAAAGCCGACAACAGCTAACTGAGCAGTTGCGCGCTAACGCTGAGTTAACCAATCAACTAAATCGCCAAAAGCGAAGAAGATCCAGAAAGGATCAGTCTCCTCATTCTTCCACCGAAAGCTCCGCTTCATCTGACTACAATAACAGATTTATCCATCCCAGGCTAGACGGAAACCATGCGCAAGCTGCTGACAATCAACAGGCGTTAACCGTTGGGCAAATAAGGGTTGGCCCATCTACCAGCTTCCATACTGGACCGTCCTCCCGAGGAGGCACTATTCCACAATACACTGCAGATGATCGAGCTGCTACAGCCGCTGCAGTTGACATAGGAGTTGATGCTCGAGATCACTCCAATCAAAATTATCATCAGCAGGGACAGGCTCCAGAGCCATATGTCCCAGAAGACATCGAGCCAAGGAGGCGAGATGCGGATCGTCGACAGCGCTCGATCCTACCTCGCACTATGGAACCCGACCATACTTTGGCTCACCACCCACAGAATTTTCCAATACCAGACTTCTCAGCCATGGTACGACGAATGATTCGCGAGAGTCAAGGCCTAACAAATGACGATTGGGGAATCACCCGGAGTCATACCCCATTTACTGATGACATATTGTATGCTGAACCTCCTCGGCGATTCAGAATGCCAACCCTTCCCATGTATGAAGGAAATTCCGACCCAAATCAACATATTCTGAAATATGAATGGTCGATGGCTGCTGCGAGAGCTGATGACGCAGTAAAGTGCCGCAATTTTCCCATTTCCTTAGGGGGAATTGCGACAATGTGGTTTACACGATTACCGCCACGATCTATTTCTTCGTTTGACCAGTTAGCTACTAAATTTGTTGAACAATTTCGCATGCATATTGCCCGACCTAAAGATGTTAATACCCTATCAAGTGTCACTCAAGCTCCCGAAGAAACACTTAGACGATATTTGGAGAGATTCAATGCTGCATGCGCAGAGATCACCAACCCCAATGATAATTCCATTCTAATGGCTTTGACTAAAGGAATCAACCCTGATTCCGAGTTTGGCAATTGGTTAGCCAGAAAACCTCCCGCATCGTTGGACCGTTTCTATTCCAAAGCCGCTCAATTCTTGAGGCGAGAGGATGCGAAACAGTCTAGGAAGCAGGACGATGCAAGGCCCAGCAGTGAAGGGATCCAGAGTAATGTTGCAGTTAAACAATCCGGAGAAAGTTTAGGAAAAGTCGAATTGAATATCCAAAATAAACAGACTCAACGATCAAGAAACGGTGATAACCGAAACAAGAAGCAGGACCAGAATCGTGGTCCGAGACGTAGGGCCGCAATGTTTGATAGTTATACACCGCTTAACATGTCATTGGAAAACGTATACTTACAGACTTGTAATACTATGCAATACAAGAAGCCTGCTCCGAAGCCTTCGTCGGAGAGGCAGATTCAGACAGGGAAGTTCTGTAGGTTTCATGAAAGTTATGGGCATAATACCAATGAGTGCAGACATTTGCAAGACCTCATTGAAAAGTTGATCAGAGAGAGAAAGTTGGACCAGTTTGTTCGGGTGCCGCAGTCTGGTGGAGCAGGCCCATCTAATCAAAATCGAACGCAGAATCAGGAAAGACAAGGTGAACCCGCTCGCACGGGCGGAAGGTTGGTTATCAATACAATAAGTGGTGGTCCCCATCCAGCAGACAGAAGCTGGAGAGAAATGGAGTCATATGCTAGCTTAATCAGGCATGTGGACTTTGAATGCTATAGTAACTCGGAAGACGGAACACTGGCTAGACAACAAAAGACAATGGCTGATGAAATCGTGTTTAGAAATCGAGATGCCGATAGAGTCGAAGCTCCCACAATTGACCCGTTGGTCATATCCGCTCAAGTTGGTCCTGCTAGGATGAAGAGGATCTTGGTAGACAACGGAAGTTCCGTGAATATATTGTTTAAAAGAGCATATGATTTAATGAAAATGGAAGCTAAGGACTTAAAGCCTTGTCAATCACGAGTCCACGGCTTCAACGGGAGTGCAACGATACCAACCGGAATAGTTGAATTGCCAGTAGAGTTGGGAGCGGGAGAATGCCGAAGAGTTCGGATGTTGCAATTTGTTGTCTTAGATATTCCTTCCCCGTACAATGCTTTTTTGAGCCGACCGGCCCTTGCTGAATTTAGGGCTGCTATTGCCCCATGGTGTTTAACTCTGAAGTTCCCTACTGACCACGGGATAGGAGTTGTACAAGGAGATCAGGCTGCTGGAAGAGCCTGTTATGTTGCTGAGCTGCGGGAGGCGCAGCGAAAAGAGAAAGGAAAGGGCGTAGAGGAATCTCTCTGCGTTCGTTTTACTGACGATTGACAATTAGCGCCTGGGCCTCGGCCTGGGCACCACAACCAATTCCAAAAGGATCTTGATCCAAGGAACAATGATAATAAAGAAGAATCTACGGAAAGTCAGGCTTCTCCGGCCGAGCTAACCATTAATGTCCCGATTGACGATGATCACGATGACTCGAGAATGTTGAAGATTGGGTCTCAGCTTAACCAAAGGACACAACAGGAATTGGTTGATTTTCTCCGGACGAACCTAGACGTGTTCGCTTGGACACACTCTGATATGTGTGGAATCTCGCCTGACATCGCGAGCCACACTTTAAACATTGACCCGCGGTACATCCCGGTCAAACAGAAAAGACGTGGTATGGATCCAGAGAGATCTGCTGCTCTTAAGGAAGAGGTTGACAAATTGAAGACGAATGGGTTCATTAGAGACGCTTTATACCCAGAGTGGGTGTCTAATCCCGTGCTTGTCCGAAAACCAAACGGGAAATGGAGAACGTGTATCAATTATTCCGACCTGAATAAAGCCTGCCCAAAGGACAGCTTTCCACTTCCCCGGATCGATCAACTGGTAGATTCAACCGCCGGACATGAATTATTATCCTTCATGGATGCTTACTCAGGTTACAACCAGATACCCATGCATGTACCGGACCAAGAACACACAAGCTTCGTAATCGACTTTGGGTTGTATTGCTACAAGGTCATGCCTTTTGGATTAAAGAATGCCGGCGCAACTTATCAACGCTTAGTCAACCGAATGTTTGCCGATCAGATTGGGAAGACTATGGAGGTCTATGTAGATGACATGTTGGTAAAGTCACGATACTCTGATGATCATGTCAAAGACTTGGAGTCAATGTTCAATATCCTCCGGAAATACGGGATGAAGCTTAATCCACTAAAGTGTCATTTCGGAGTCGCATCCGGAAAATTCCTTGGGTTCATTGTCAATGTCCGAGGAATAGAGGCCATCCCCGAAAAGATCTGGGCTATCAGAAATCTCCAAACTCTGAGAACCGTAAAGCAAGTTCAGAGTCTTAATGGGAAAGTTGCAGCACTGAGCAGGTTTATCTCAAAATCGACTGACAAATGCATTCCCTTTTTCGATTTGATTCGAGAGGGGAAACAAAATTTCGAATGGACTGTAGAATGTGAGGGCGCATTTCAATCGTTAATCCAACATCTTTCCGTACCACCAATCCTCTCAAAGCCTATAGATCATGAGCAGCTATATCTTTACATGGCGGTATCAGAAAATGCAATCAGTGCTGCATTAATTCGGGAGGAAGACCGAGTGCAAAAGCCGGTCTACTACGTGAGTAAACGATTGACCGGAGCCGAGAGAAATTATCCATAGCTTGAAAAGTTGGCATATTACCTAGTCATTGCCTCGAGGAAGCTCCGTCCATATTTCCAGGCTCATCCTATTACTGTGTACACCGATCAACCGTTACGACAGGTCCTTACACGGCCTGAGACGTCTGGTAGGTTGCTAGAATGGAACATCGAACTGAGTCAATTCGACATCACTTATACTCCAAGGAGAGCCATTCACGGCCAAGTCCTAGAAGATTTTATAGCCGAATTCACTATCCCTGACGACTTGCCCGAAACCAGCAAATCTCCCGAATACATCTGGAAGTTGTACACTGATGGTGCGTCAAACGATTGGTGCTCAGGAGCTGGGGTAGTGCTTGAAACCCCTGAGGGACGATCCATATGTTATGCTTTAAAGTTCGAGTTTCGTGCAACCAACAACGAAGCCGAGTACGAAGCCCTACTTACCGGACTAAAGCTTGCCCGTGATCTGAAAATCATTGCTGTAGAGGTCTACTGCGATTCCCAGTTGGTGGTATGTCAAGTTCGAGGAGAATATCAGGCCAAAGACCGAAGATTGGCCGCTTATCTAACTCGAGTTCTGGAAATGCTTGAACAATTCGACTACTATGCCATTTTTTACATACCCGAGAGCACAATCAGAAAGCTGATTCGTTGGCAAAGTTAGCAAGTACGGGTGAGGCTCAGCAATTGGGGGTTGTTCCAGTTGAAACCCTATCCTCACCAAGCATTGATCGAAGGGAGATTGATTTCACATTTGAAGCTACCTCCAATAAGGAGTCGTGGATGACTCCTTATCGAGACTATATTGAACGTGGTGTATTGCCCGAGCAACGAAGCGAGAAAAGACAAGTTCTACGAAAGGCCTCACGATTTGTTATTCAAAATGGAGTCATGTACCGGAGAGGATACTCTGTTCCTCTCCTCCGGTGTATCGCGCACGATGAAATCAGACGAGTGTTACGCGATGTGCACGAAGGAGAATGTGGCGATCACACTGGGGGGCAAGCACTCGTAAAGAAAATACTTCGATATGGGTATTATTGGCCTACTGTTAATCGCGATGCTGCAGACTATGCTAGGAAGTGTGACAAATGTCAGAAACACGCTCGAATTCCTAGAGCTCCTCCTACTGAGATAACCCAAATGGTCAGTCCTTGGCCATTCGCGGTATGGGGAATAGATATCATCGGCACATTGCCTCTGGCCAAAGGTGGCGCGAAGTACACCATCGTCGCAGTTGATTATTTCACCAAATGGGCTGAAGCTGAATCCCTTGCGACAATTACAACAAAGAAAGTAATCAACTTTGTAGTGCGTAACATCATCTGCCGTTTTGGTCTCCCACATACTATCATCACCGATAACGGAACTCAATTCGACAGTGCTGAATTCAAGAATTTCTGTCAACGGTTCCATATCCATAAGAAATTCTCTGCAATAGCGCACCCTTAAGCAAATGATCAGGTTGAAGCTGTTAATAAAGTTATCAAGTCCATTCTAAAGAAGCGACTGGAAAAAGCTGGGGGCAAATGGGTCGACGAACTTCCTATGGCACTATGGGCCTATCGAACGACTCATAAAACTGCAACCGGTCACACCCCGTTTTCTCTATCTTATGGTTCTGAAGCCGTTATTCCGGTCGAAATGGAAGCGCGCTCTCATCGTGTAACGTATTACGATCCGAAAACAAATGCCATATTACTTGCTGAATCTTTGGATTTACTCAATGAGAAGCGCGAAGAGGCTGATTTGAGGGCAGCCGCATATCGAAGTCGAGTCGCCCGACTGTACAATGCCAAGGTCCGCCCGCGAACCTTCGAGCCCGGCGATCTCGTACTCAAAAGGGTCTATCCGGTTCCTTCGCACATGAGGCCAAACTGGGAAGGGCCGTATGTGATTTCACAAAAGCTCGAAGATGGCACTTTCAAATTATCGACCGTTGACGGTCTTACCTTGCCAAGAGCTTGGAATAGTGAAAGTCTTCGTCGCCACTATATATGAAAGACTTTACTTATTTATTTCCTGTCAATTTATTCCTTTGCATTTTATTCTAGCATTTCGAGATTTAAATTTGTAATAAGGCAACTGACTTTGCCATATTTTCTCGTTTCAGCAATAAAATGCCGTCTCTTCGAGCCAGAGCTGTGATTTACTGAATATGACATACAATATCACAATGCACGGAGAGCTAAGTTCCATCACGCGGTGGGATTTATTCAAATAGGGAGTGACTATGATACGACCGGTCACTCGCTAAGTGAAACCCGAGCTCGGGGGCAGAACATTACATCAACATTCACAGGGATTGATACACGACAATCCCTCCTCCAACTCCAAATTCCCAGAGTGCGAATTGGAGTATAAACTTCAACTCTCGGTTCCCGGAGCGCGAACCGGGGTATAAATCCATCGCTCCCAGAGTGTGAGCCAACTCCAAATTCCCAGAGTGTGAATTGGAGTATAAACTTCAACTCTCGGTTCTCGGAGCGCGAACCGGAGTATAAATCCACCGCTCCCAGAGTGTGAGCCAACTCCAAATTCCAAGAGTGTGAATTGGAGTATAAACTTCAACTCTCGGTCCCCGGAGCGCAAACCAGAGTATAAGCCTAAATTCCCGGAGCGCGAATCGGAATATAAAACTCTATCTCCAAATTCCCAGAGTGTGAACTGGAGTATAAACATTAAGTACAAGTTCCCGGAGAGCGAACTAAGTTATAAACACTGATAATTAATAAATTCCCGGAATATGGGCCGAACTGTTAATTACAAATTATGTTAAGTCCCCGAAGTGTAGACATGTATTCAAGGCTTACGGCATATGTGAGCGCGAGCTAATCAATGCAATACTTGAGTAAAAAAATAATAGAAAAGAGTTGTTTTCCATGTTATCAACAAACAAAAAAGGAGTTTGATTACATGATAAAACTAAAGACAATTCATAAAGTGGGTGCCGAATCCACACTTATACACGGCCTAGAAAAGGAGAAGTAAAAAGAATTGCCCTTTCACAACTACATGGTAAAACGAGAAGTTCACTCTTTCTTCTTCCGGGGTTTCTTCTTCGGGGTTGAGCCACTAGACCCACTACCCGGCTTCTTGCGAGATTTCTTGTCTTTCTTTGGAGCATCCTCAGGATCTGGCATGATATCCACGTCTTCCTCAGAGCTGGAAGGGATAGAGATCCTTTTGTGAGGACGAACCGGAGGCGGAGAAGCCGTAACAGGTGGCGAAGCTTCGACGCTAGAAGTTATAGCTGTGCCGGTGAGAGAAGTAACCATTGAAGGAGTTAAGCTTGGTGGAGCAACATCACCTCCGGAACCACCAGCCGTCGTCACCGTAGCCATTTCAGCTCTTATCTCGGTAAGAATTTCTTCTTCTCGGGAAGATCGAGCAGCGCTGGAAACACTGACGGTCGGCATAAACGAGCTAAAAGTTGGGGCAACTCCACCCATTGCAAAGGAAGGATCGGAAAAAGGTTCACAGGGTTACTTGAGAAGCTCCTCAATCATCTGAACATCAAACGACATTGAACTCCCTTCTCCCATCTCGCTGGTTACGGCAGTGGTTATGATGGCCTCAGTAACGACGGCTCCTTGCATTGGCTGCGAAGTTTGTGGTATTGGAAGTGCTGGCGCATCACTTTCAGTCACTGGTCAAAAAGAAATGAGAATAATTAGTCAAATGATCGGTTCCAAGTTCAACATTCTAGAAACACTTAAGCAACATTTAGAATACCTTCTTTGCCTCGGTTCGGTGATGGGACGAGTTCAGAAACGGTAGTTGTACCTAGAGACAGTTCCGGCCGATCCGGGTTATAAGCAGGGACAACATGTGGACCGACTGTAGTGGTGACTCCAGATGAGGTCGGGGCATCAAATGAAACATTCTCACTATAATGTGCAGCTCCAGAACCCTCACCAGTCTCCACATGGTGAAAACCAAGTCTCTCTCTCTCAGCGGAAATCATCGCATCATGGAGAAGTTTCCTTTCCTCTTCGCTCAACAAGCAAGATTCAAGTTCAAATTCGTCTACGGCGCCTTCAGGGAGAGATGCTCTCTTGTTCGCCACCAATTTTTTCCAAGCACTGAGTAGAAGCGTAGAATAATCTCCGAGCCACGAGAGATTCCTGTGCTCAAGTACATTAGCATTATAAGTGTCAAGAAGATCATCAAACTCGGCTTCTACTCTGAATATCTCTGCTTGAACTCTCCCTTCCACTTCTGCCTCCACCGCTTCAACTTTAGCAACCGCCGCATCTCGCTCAGCTCGGAGAGACACAGCTTGCTCGCACGCTTCCTGTGCGGCCATGTTAGCGTCATCTTTTTCCTTGTTTAAGTTGGCGAATTTAGCCTTTAACTCCTCAAGTTCTCTAACCGCCGCATCTCGCTCGACCTCAACATTTTTGTACAGATGGCCCAAATCTTCAACTAAAGTACAATGCGCTTGTTGCATTTTCGCCATCTCAGCTAGTGTCTCGTCGGCCTTCTGTAGCGACTCCAGTTCGGCCTTGCGAGAAGATTCCATTTCAGATTGAAGTACGTCAACAATACGGTTCTTCTGAGCCAAGTCTGCTTCCAGTTTCTCAATAACTTTGGCTCGTTCGAAGGCTACTTTCGAGGCTTTAACAGCCGCCCTGTACCATTCTTTATACTGAGCATAAAAATCCTGGGTATAGCTGAAGGCGGTGTTCACGGCCTCTTCGGGAATTCTTTTGAGATTGGGTGGAAAGATATAGGCATCAAAGCATATTTCTGGAAAGTCTTTCTTCAACTGAGCAATTCTAATAGCCCCTTCACCAGACGGTTCAAGAGGTGCCTCCTCCACAGTTACGGTCGTAGCCGTATCAGTCCTTGAACGATGTGGACCAGGTTTAGAGATTTGTTGAGATGGTTGTTGCCGCGAAGGTTCGACTACAGGTGCCTGGCCCCTGGATGGCGGAGGAGAACGAGAGGGTGAACGGTACCTTCGATCCCTATCAGAACGCTCCTGGCTAGAATAATATCGGGAATGGTCCCTATCACGATGCTCTTGCTCATAATACCTCCGCTCACGATCTCGGTCAGAATCCCTACGACGAGACTCGTAATAGGATGAAGAATGATGCACTCGCCGAAGTCTATCAAGTGTAGAAGGACGATTCGACATGGCACCTGTAAAGAAGAAACAATTTGATTAGGTACCAAGAAAAAGCACCGCAATGCATGTGGAAGTCGTAAGGTGTTGTGAAAAGTGTAAAAATTGTAAACCCCCCGACCAACCAGAAGCGTTGATTACACTAACGGGTAAAGATTCACTTATATCAAGCGCTCCCCGGAGCTCTTCCAACTCGGATCCGTGGTGGAGAGATACGTAGTCCGGAATGGGAATATCGTCCAACCCTGTGAAAAGGTCTCCGGACTGGCAAGGAGAGGCGCTGGAAACAGTAACCCCAGGTTGGGAACGGGTTACGACTACAGACTTCCATCTCTTAAACTTAGGTACAGCAGCCTTGCCTGTCTGGCCCTCTTCTATTCGGGAAAGATCGGCTGCTATCTCAGTGTCTATGGGCGTTCTTTCATCGTCGCTCATTTCTCTTATCACAACACCAGGTTTTCTTTTTGCCACTTTCTTCTTCTTCCTCGAGGCCGATTTCGCCAAACCTTCAATTACAATACTCTGGCCCATCTCAATCAAACCCAATGTCCTTAAGTTATCATCGGTCAACAGCAAATCTATGTGCCTTGAGTCGTGGGGAACCCTTTGTAAGCTTTGAACGACGCCTCTATAATGCCCACCAGTACGTCTCGAAATGATAGCTGCAAGAATAGCAGAGTATTAGTGTAAAGTATTAAAAGTGACCATTCAAGAACGAATTATGATACTTACGTCTGGATAACCATCTCCTGGCAAACCCTGGGGGGCATCGAACAAAAAACCACTCATTCTTGAAATAACTAAGCCTGGTCCAGGCCCCAGTCACAACCTGAAAGTTCCTAACCGCCTCCAGAAAAGTAAAAGACGGGCTATCACCCCTACTCTTAAAGTTGAATATGTGCCTAATCTCGTTAGGTCTTGGTGGGCGAAAAAGGCAATCCATAAATATGACAAAGACGCTGTTCAGTAGTGCATGCCCGTTGGGATGGAGTTGTGAAGGAGCGATTTCCAAATACGACAGCATCTCTCTGATATATTGGTTAAAAGGAGGAAGAGATCCAGCCGCACAGGCATGACGGTAGAAGGCAGTATATCCTTCAGGTGGGTTGTGCGGTCTGTCACTAGCACTAGGTAATAAAACATCGTCCAGGGATATGTTATGTTTCGAACATATCCGGCCCAACAAAGACTCCGAGATATTGGACTGAACAGAATCGACAGGATCTTCGATAAATATGGCCTCCGGCAATTCATCCGGGGCCGGATCTACGACTTCAGGAGGGATTTTCGGAATCTCAAGCGCTGGAAGAGGCGAGCTTTGTGCTTCTTGTCGTCGAGAACTCGAAGATTCCATAATTAACTAACTCACCAGAAAGCGGCGTTAAAATACATAAAAAGCCCATGCATTCCCCCGGTGCAAAGTGTATGAGTATGTCGTGCGGTGCAAGTGCTATGCAAAAACTTAAGCAGATTCTACAAGATGAAACGAGATGTCCGAACGATGAAACTTTGGAATTTGAGAATGAAAACGACCGTCATCGCTGACCGTCACTTTCACGCCACCCAGATGCTACTGACCAATCCAAGTATAAATTCGTTATATTTAGTTTAAGTCATGGTGCCATCGTCGAGCTCCAAAGGGAAGGTCAAGTAAAATTCGATTATGCAAGGCTGAAGCTCGCCGGAGTCAAGTATATTAAAAGTTCAGTAAGTTCGTCAAAGTTCAGCTTGAAATTGGTTGTAGTTCAGATATTGCAGCAAATCAGAAGAGTGGAAGTCCCAGGAGCAAGAACGTTTGAATCGATCGACTCGAATGGACGCGAGTCGAATCGATGAACTTCGAATTGGTACGACCCAACTCCATGTAGTTTGACTCGATGAGACTCTGGGAACAAAGGAGCAGTTCGAATCCATGAAGCCCTACATACTTCGAATCGATCAAAGTTGGACTCTTTCGAATCGATCACCATATCATTACTTCGAATCGATCCATATTAAGCTCCTTCGAATCGATCAGAATATCGCTATTTCGAATTGATCGCCGCGACCCTTTTTTCCTTTGGAACCATCGATTCGAAATTATGCATTCAAAATCGACTCAAATTGTTCATTCTCAGATCGATGCGAAGCAACGAGAGACGATACTTTGATCGATGCGACTCGAATGACCTCACTCCTCAGTTCCATTGAGTCGAACCACCTTGTCCAGATCCCACCACTCCTCGCAATTTTCAAAAAGGAAAGGTTGAATCGATGTCAAAAACTTCCAGTTCCATCATTCCTCACTCGGCTTGATTCACCAATTACCTGACTTGGTAAAATCACAAGGGAAAGCCTAAAGAATTCGATCGATTCGTGGAAAACGCGCTTGTTTTAAGCTCTGGAAGAACGATTCGAAGAAGAAGCTATAGCAACAGTAAAAAGTGAAAAGTGAAAAAAGAGCCCAACCTCACGTATTTATATGGATCCCAGGGGAGAAACGCGACGATTCGTCTCCCGGTCAAAATGACCGACCCCAATCGGTCACATGCTATCGTTTCGAACAAGCCACGTTCGAATCTATCACAGCGTAGAGCCATTACTTCGAATCCATTGCCTTCCTACCTTTACACAATCGAATCCATCCCAACTTAGTCGATGCGAGGCATCATCAGTTCGAGGAAGCACTGAGCAGATGCCAGACAATCGATTCGAACGAACGTAACTTCGAATCCATCAGGACAACATCGATGCGAAGCGTCATCGATACGAAGCACATGAACGGCTAAATTGAAGAATCCTATTAATTCGAAGTGCCT
Source organism: Allium cepa (assembly GCA_030765085.1). NCBI lineage: Eukaryota > Viridiplantae > Streptophyta > Magnoliopsida > Asparagales > Amaryllidaceae > Allium > Allium cepa. The sequence continues at coordinate 565,220,743 of CM060939.1, forward strand.
ATTCCACAACCATCAATTCCACCGATTCGAAACCCTATCGGTTCGAACGAACATGCTTCGAATCCACTAGATACCATCGATGAGAACGAACGTGGTGCTTCGATATGAAAAACATACTTGTCTACCTTTTACATCGATTCAGGAGAGGATCGATACAAGAGGACGATCATAGACAATCATAAAACAGTGTCTTAACTCGAATCTCAAGATCGGTTCAGGAGAGGACTGATGCAGAATTCGATAACGAACCAAACTGACAACGACTAACAATCGCGCAACGTTAACCAAAGCCAAAGTGGTACATATATGCACATGTGTATGACTAACGCTTGATCTTTAACATTTACAGGGATCAAATGTTCACCTCGTTATGGTTACAACGGCTGACGACTTTCAGAAGAGCATGTCCTGATTGTCCAACGTGAAACTGCAGCTTTTCAAAGCACGTCATGTTTACACAAAACGTACTTTGGGGGGCAAATGTTATCCCGCCTTCTGGCAAGGCCGAGATACCAAGGAACTAGCTGGGAAATAAGGGTCACATGTCCTCAATTTTGAATGATTGTCGGTTTATTACAAATATCGATGGATTTTGTCCAAGTCCGGATCGGGCTACAACTGATAAGACACGTCAAACAGGGCTGTAGAAACCAACATTCCAAGTTTCGGGGCAATCAGAGTTCGTATGCTCAAGTTATCGCCAATGGAGAGTGGAGGAGACAACCTCGGTTCGAATCGATCAGAAGAAGTTTAGGCTCGAATCCGTGAGAGAGCCTCACAATCGAATCGATAAGCCATGTAGTGGTTCGAACCCATCCTCCCAGAGCCTTGCTTCGAATCCATGAAGAGCTCCTTTGCTTCGACTCCATCGAGCAAGCCCTCACTTCGAATCCATCCAAAGCCTTCCTTAGTTCGAATCCATCAAGTCACCCCTTCCTTCGAATCCATCCCAATGGTTTCCTTTCGAACCCCTCAAGGCGAGATGCCTCGAATCCATGGGACTACTCCACTTCGCGTACATCAGAGCATATGAGTTTGTATCCATCAGATGGCCCCGCCTCGAATCCATCAAGCAGGTCTAGGTTCAAGTGCACGAGACATAATCTCGCTTCGAATCTATCAAGGAGGAGACATTCGAATCCATGCAGTTGATTCACTTCGAATCCATCGTTGAAGCGCATGATCAAATCCATCACTTCCCCCCCGCTTCGATTCCATGAATGCTACCTCGAATCCACTTGGTCAAGGCGGCTAAAATGGTGGATTCGACCCTATGGATTCGACCCTAAGGAATCGATTCGAACCAGGCTTGTTGACCGAAAGCGCAATCTTGAATCGGTCATAACTTGAAATCTACAAGTCCAAATGCTATGAAACTTTCACAGGAGCTTGCACGTACATAGAAGAATGTCCACGTCAAGTTTCATCACGATTGACACTTTTTGATCGATTCAAACCAAGGGTCGAATCGATCCCAAAGTGGGCCCGGATTTCCAGAATTCGGCCATGTGGGCCCCCCACATGTGCCAGAAGTGGTCTCCCCGAATTTTAGAAGAAATATCAGCCTCCAGCACCTATAAATAGAGCCCCTGGTCATTCAGAAAGGGGATCGGAGAATTTTAGAGAAAAAGCACGTCTAGACGCTGCCAGAATTGCTTCAGAGCACCACCGCTGCCTTTGATTTCGAATTTTGGCTTACTACTTGTTGTACTTTGACATTAAAAAGTTGTATTCTCCGAAAATCGAGCAATAAAGTAACAAAACTTCATAGTGGACGTAGGCAAATCGCCAAACCACTCTAAATCGTTGTCTCTTGTGCAATTTATTTCCTGTTATTTGAAGTTTTTGTTAGATAATCCACGTTTTAATTTATTTTCTTCAGTTATTATCTCTTCAAAAAACTTCCGACAAGTGTTATGCCCAATTTTGACACAAACAGTTGGTAGCATTGTTTAGCACTGTGGTTGTACTATCTTTGCATTTTGTAATATTAAATAACGCTTTCAAGAGAAAGTGAACTGTAGAATTTTATAACTGGGCGAAGCATTAGTAAAACTAATACCGTCCCAACAAAAGAGCTCTGTTTGAATAGTAATGCTTAATGAACGATTCAATCAAACGTTTGTGACCACAGGATATAACCCGAGGAATTAATCAGTGCTTCAATCGGCACTTTTTTTGCGAATAAACAGCACCTTAGGCATTCTCAGTAATTTGTTAACATGCATGCCCGACCCTAGAGGTAGGCGAGCTAAGCAGCCGCCTAGGGCGACGGACGGATAGGTGGCAACGGCGAAGGTGGCGACGAATATGATTCTCTAAAAATAGTTAAAATTAAATAATATCTATGTATAACTTAGACAATAATTCTGTTATATCTCAAGTGGTTTGCACATTTGTTAATGTGACAAATAATTAGAGTTCAATTCTTGCAGTGTTAACTACTTTTAAATGTCGGTTTTTTTTTCAAATCGGATAGGCAACATTTTTGCTTGGGCCGGTCCTGTTAACATGTGCAATCGGTTGGCAGCAGGATACATATGCATGATTTATCAAACCAAGTCCATGTAAGTTCAAATTGTTTTCATCCCTTTCATTGGAGACGCTTATTTTAGGTTGGGGACACGTCCCAAAGTCAAAGCAGAACAAGATAAGACTATTACGTCCTCAATATTAAAGAAGTAGCCCAACAGCGTTTACAATAAGACTTTGATTAAATCAATATCCAGTGCTGAACACCAATTAAATCAGCGTCCAAACATTGAGAAAAAAGATGTTTTATTAAATACAAATATATGTTGAATACAAAAATAATTAGCCTTCCAAACAAGCACAATATACCCAATTATTCTACACCAAAGCTACTTATATTGGTAGGCTAATAATATCCTTGACCTATACTTTATTAATTAAACACGCTCATCATTTATTATGTTTGCTTCTTTTCTGCATCCCATCGTCTTTACTCTGTTAATTAAACAATCGTACGCATATTTAATTAAACATCTCAGCGTTTGGGCGTTGTCCTTGTGAATATTACCCTTAATCTTAGACTGTTAGAGTGAGATAATTTTTATGATCTGGATATAAAGCCTTAATCTACAACCTTTTGGAGACGCTGCTGAGAGGATGGATTTAGTGATGTGGGTGTGGTGGCAGCAAGATGAGTGGCTTTGGTATGCAGGCTTTGGACTTCTTTCTTTTTACATTTTTCTTGGAGGCTAAGACGTACACGGATAGATGATACATATGCATGGGAATAACAATTCAATCAAGTAAATTTTAATGTACAAATATAATTCAAATGAACGCCATCAAGCTAAGTACAAATCGAAACCCCCCTTTCATTATTTGATAAAACTCAGTGATGCAGAAGAAGAGACCGAGTGAGACATGGAAAGCTTCAACCCCTGGAAGCATTTGGCATCTCTCTTAAAAGACAGCATGCTTCTGCAGCATATCATATCATGGCTATGGCTTCTTCTTTGAGATTCGTGAAACGCACAACTGCAGTTGCGATGGTATGGCCGCCTTCTGATCTCTGCGTTAAGCCACACCGTCGTATCAACTTGTATCAGATTATACGCTTGTGTAGCGCTTTCCATTTCTGACTTGTATTGATATTATCACAAATAGGAGTGGTTGGCTTTATATACATGGAGATGATGTGTTGATTAATAAAATAGATGGAGATCTGTACTGGACAGTTGGAGTTAGGTTGCTGGTATTGGTTCATTTTGCATGTAAAATTGAACGCTGCTGTTGACTTGGTTTCTTTTTGGAGTTTAAAATTTGATGACAGGCTATTACTTCTCTTTCCGGTTTATTAAGCTTATCGAAAATGGTCGGCATGCAGATGAGAAACTGATGTGTAATTTTTTATTGTTAAATTCGTTCTCTCATTCCCATTGTTTTGATATATGCATAGCCTTTGTTATATGAAATGAAAAGTGTGAAACTTTGCCAGCTTTAAAGTAAACACACACTTTTAGGCTCGATTTTGACATGCAAGCCATTTCTACATATATGGCCCAAATATATAGTCGAGAATTTTGCAGCCCATTATTTACCTTGAATCAGGAAATCAGGTCCAGATTTGTTGTTAAATTCATTTTTCTCCTCCTTGTTTTTTAAACACTCTGGAAATGAGATCCAGACGATTATTAGCGGTTAACAGCCTGTAAAATCTTGGGAAAGTCCTACAAGTTAATCAAAGTGATTTGGACGGTCATCGGAATTCAACCCTTGCGGTAAGTTATTTAAACCGGTTTGGTTTGGTTTTATCTTGAGTATTCAAATGCATTATAAAATTGAGAAAAGAAGACAGGAAAATTTATAATTACAAGGGTCCTTTATTTAGGAGCGGAGAGCCCACGTGAACATTTGAAGAGAGAATCTTCAATGAACGAAAAATATGTTGATGTGCTACGAGTGAGCGTTTGAAATGTACATTTTAAAATAAAATTGATTTATATTTAATTACTTCTTTATTTCTTTTTTAATCAATAACATACAGCAATAATTTGTGAAAATTAATAAATTAAATAGTAAAATTATAAATTGCTCGGATTAAGTTCGAATCAAATTCATAATATAAAGCACTTCAATACGATTTCAACGGAAAAAATCATGTCTAAAATGAATCTCATTTGCACTAGTTATAAATTTTAACATTATTAAATTAAGTAAACGGCACCGTTCACGACTCAACGCGCCAACGTTGCCCATTACCTTCAACGCGTGAAATGTGGACATTTCCCGTTCGTGCACCTGACACATCGGATGCAAAAGCGAACGTTAACAGATGAAAAATATTTATAAACGGTGCCTAAGTCATTATGCCGATGTAAGAATGACGAGATGATGGATTGTTTTTCTTTCTTTTGTTATTTATCGAAACACGAAAAACAAATCAAATTGTTGTTAAACTTTATTTTCAAAAGTTGTCTATAAAAATGTTTGCGCATTTTTTAAAAACCCTACTTGCATAGGGCAGGAATGTAGAGAAGTCCGCCACAGCTTCACCCTTTTTTAACTTAGGTCTTCACAGCAGAACTTTTCGATCCTAAGATTTTAAACTCACATATAGGATTCACTACACCAGAAAAGACTTTTGGTAGCGTTGAAAAAACGCTACCACAACTTATCGTAGCGTTTCAGTGAACGCTGATATACGACATGCAACTAAAAGTATAAAACTTTTTGTTGCGTTGTAGTAAACGCTACCAAAAGTCACTTTTAAGTGCAACTATAAGTATTTTCTGTAGGATTTAAAAAACGTACCAAAAATCACTTTTAAATGCAGCTATAAGTTTCTTCTGTAGGGTTAAAAAAACGCTACCATAAGTCTTCATTTTTTGGTTGCATTTTTTGTTTATATGCTTTTTTTATTTTCGGTAGCGTTTTTAAAATGCAACTATATATCTTTTATATTAGTTTACATTTGTTTCTGTAGCATTTCTGAAACGCTACTAAAAGTTATTGGTTGTTTGGTAGTATATTTTAAATGCTACTATTTACGGTTGATGGTTTATACCATTTCCAGCAATCGCTTATATACTATTCATATTAAAACGAACGTTCAATCGCATAATTTTCATATATTCAAACAAACAATTAAATCACATAATTAGCATATACAAACAATCAATCATATGATCATCATATTAAAATAATTGCAAAAACATGTTAATCTCACAATCAAATATAATATCCATAATCAATTCGATAGTAGTTTTTCAACAAAATAATTCACATACTACAAGCATTCACAGACAAGTTTCCACAAATGGTACTAACAAAATACGACAACATATATAACAATTAAATTCATATTGGTTGCTTGATGACCAATAGTTCTTTGTTGTCGACAGTCTTCGCTTCGAAATAGCTAATTACCTGCAAACGAGTTTAACAATCAACAATAGACTGTCGGCAAATATGAACCATAGACTGCCAACAAATATGATACTTCCACTATGACTTGCCTTATCCCTCTTTCTACATGTTCGCTAATTATATTGGCATTATATCTTTTTAATTCACAGCATCTTAGCTTGCAAATTACCATAGACTGTCAGCAAATATGAACCGGGTTTCTCCCTATCCAAAATTTATTTTCATTGCCTACCATAGTTCATTGTTTCATAAATTTGAAAATATTTATTCCAATATTTGCAGAAAAGAGCAAGTGCTGCAAATCACGAATCACAAAAACTAAATCATTAACTGAGGCAAATCTGATAAAACGAATCACAGAAAAGAGCAAGACCTTGTAGTAATAGGATGTAAGGCATAACTATAGCACTTTGCTTTACCTTTAATATTAAATAAAGGTTCATTGTATGGTATATTTATAATGTAATATATGATCCAACATTTAATAAAAACTTAACACTACACCAAATAAGTGATTTTGCAACATTTTATATCTGTCAATTGCTAACACTTATAAATGTCACAGACCGCTAACAGTGAAAAAGTGTTAGAATACCTAAAAAGTGTTAGTAAAAATAAATAGTCTTCTGCATTAATTTTGCCAACGCATATAAGTGTTACAACAATCGGTAAAATTGTAAATAATTTAATAACAAAAGGAGTCTTTTGTAATTTGTAAATAGGATCCCTTTTCCCACGCTTGCCCAGATTTTGGCCGCCTAAAATTTAATTTAGGGTTTGCTCTTCCTCACGAAAAAACCAACACCCTTCTTCTCCCTCAATCGCACCAAATTAAATCCAAACCCAGAAATTATTTCAGCCGCTCCTAAACCTCGTCGCCTCCAACCACGACCCCCATCCAAGAATCCTCCGCCGCATGGTACTTCATCCTTGCCTTCTGCGGCATCTGCACTCTTGCTTCCGCTGTATCCGCTGTGGTTATGCTCAAGGCCGACCTTTAGGTAAAGCAACATAGGCAATTTCTTTGGGCCGCAAAAAATTTTAGGGCACCAGTTCATCTCTATTGAAACGCAGAAGCCAGCAGCCACAAAAAAATTTCGCATCGATTAGGTATCTCGGGAGCAGGCGCAGCATGCAACTCCAGACTCCAGTGGCAAGAATTGCTACATGGTGGCAACGGCGGTGATTCGGCAGGAGGCGACTCTAATTCCAAGGCGACGTCTTTAGACTTCGCAAGGCGATGACTCAAGATTCTGCAAGGCAGCGACTCCACACTAGCATCAACGTAGGCACATCTTGAAAAGGTGTAAAATTCTTATTTCTTCTTTTACCAATTAGGCATAAAATTTTGAATTCCAATGTCTATAAGTTATTGAGTTAGCAATGGCAGTGACCTTTTCATGTCATTAGATCTATATATTTTTCTATCTCCTTTCATATATAATTTTGATTAGTTGCAGTGTTTTGCTGTTTTGTAAAAGTTGATTTTTTTTCTTCGGTCTCGAAAAACTTATGCTGTGTAATTATGTTAGTTGGTTCTTGGATATGCATCGAGTCTTCGACTTAATTTTGTTCAGTTGTTTGACGACTGCAATTTGATTTGGTTTGGTAGTAATTAGGTCTTATATTTGGTAGTAAGCTAATTAGGTCTTATATTTGGTCTGAGATTGGGCAAATTGGTGAATGAGTTGAAAAGTAATGGAAGCCAAAGCGGGCTGCGCATAAGGAATTTTAATTAATCAATGGGATTTGTAATCTGGGCTTGAAAACTAAATTCAACTAGGGGTGCATAAGATGTAGAAATAATAACATTAGTGTTAACCGTAGGACGAGCTGGTTATTAATCTGGAAATTTGGTTGCAGGTTCTAGAAATCTGTTGGGCCAAAAAATGCAATGGCTTGCATTTGAAAATATGCTTACAAAATGTTGCTATAGTAAAATAATATACATGGTAGTCCATCATATATTCATATAGTTTTGCATGTGGAAGAACCGGTGTGCATGGTATTGGAATATACTTATCAACTAGAGGTTTTAAAGTAACATATGAGTAAAGGAACTCTAAGATAATACGCACGCATTCGCCAAAATGGCATATTGATAGATAAAGTGGCAGCAACATGCATATGGGAGTAAAGTCATTGCTCCTTTTATTTTCCCTAAAATAGTAACCTGCTTCATGTATTAATGCTTGTGGATTTGGTACAATGGCCTTCCTTATACGTGATCAATAAACTAAAGTATACATCATATGACAAAGAAGTGAAAGGGCATGCAGTGCATTTGTTTGTCTTTAAGGATAAGGTCATAAAAATAACAGCCAATTCTCTGTCAGTATTTACTGTTTTATATTTATGTGATCACTTGTTAATTAGGATTCCAGTTACATCTATGCTTTTGGGTTTATAATCAATTCAAATGAATATAAGTATTTCAGATGTACTATTCCAAAAAGTGAGATCATAATTAATCTCTAGAGTTGTAGAACACTGTTAGCTAAGTGTTCAATTAGTAACTAGAATACAATTTAATTTTTTTATTATATATCTTATGCTATCTGAATTTAGGTATATTGATGTTTATATGATCAAGTCTGCCACCAAGATACGGGGATTCTGTCCAAGTAGTAACTCTTAGTCTTCCTCGTTTTCTTTATAAATTTTCAACTCATAAGCTTCATGTCATATTTGAGGTACCATACAATGCAACACTGAACATAAAAACTAGGTAAAATGTTGTGCATACATATCATGAAACTGAATTTAATTTTGATTTTTGTGAACTGAACTAATAACATGCTGCTAGTTTTGGTGGAACTAACATTAATCCTTCGGCTTGGGAAGATAAAAAGTCTCACGGAGAATCTCGTTTTCCAGCTCAGGTATTGGATTAACAGCCTGAATGAAATTATATGCTATATTTTTGTTTCATGACTTGGTTTGTCATTAATTCACTCATGTTAGACTATTAAAAACTTTCCTAGTTGGCGTCTAAGCTAGGTTGTATCACCATGTTTGAATAATTGTTTGATCTACTTGATATCATGAAAAAAAACCTTTTTGATCAAATTCATTATAAGAAGGAACAAAAACAGAGCATGTTTACATAGTCATTTGTAAGATCCCTATTATATTTCTTTGCTAATTTATTTGGGTATTTATCTACAGAGGATGATACAAGCATTCCAACAGATATCAAATTGCCGATTCTGCAATCCTTTCATCGTCATATATATGACCGCGAATGGAATTTCTCATGTATGGTTCTTTTAGTATTCCTTTTACCTTCTATGTTATCTTATGAAATATAAGATTTTGGTGGTGCATTATATTTGTATGCACACATATGAATTCTTATATGAAGCATCTGAACTACTGGCTAGACAAACAACAGCGACTTAACAGCTGCTTGATTGAAACTACACTTGATATAATGGGTTACATAGTATGTAGTTCAGATGCATGAGTCATTATTTTTCTCTGTTGGAACCATAGAATTGTCTGCTCACATGAATAAATCACATGCACCTTATTTTTGAATGATTTCAAGAAAATAGTAATGATAATAACAGCAAATTAAACTTGCCCAACTTTGAAAGATGCATGCTTCATTACATACAGAACAGATGAGATAGAGTTTAATCAACAGTGAAATTTTATTATAACATTGAGCTTTCCCAAATGTAAATCCAAATAGATGTTTGATGCTCTTTTAAAAATATAACATGAAAGAAAACTTCTTACTGCTACTGTAAACATATGGTACCGACACAGTCTAAAATGAAGATCATCTCTTTTGTTTAGCATTAGCAAGGGTCGTTACTCTATAAACTTTTATCAAGAAATTATATTTATGGCCATTCATCTTTTTGGCTAATGTACCACAGTACTCTTAAACCAATATTCATAAGCTCTAATAAGCTATCATAATTAAGTAGATAGCGAATATTATTATGAACAATAAATTGAAGTGAAATCAGCCTTTTCAGTTTTTATCTCTCTTGCATATTGGCTGACGGAGCGCCTAATTATAAATATTCTTTATTTTTGTTTAATACCATAGCTTTTTTGTGATTCTTTTTGTAATGCATTTTGATCCCATCATGTTTTTTAGGTGGTACAAAAGATTACAAAGTTCTCATGGATAAATTCCATTACGTGTACTTGTTTTTTGGAGCTTGGTGAAAGGTTTTTCTCTTACTATATTATCATTTTATAATCATTTCAACTTGTGTGTAAATTTCGATATTAAATGCTCGTTTAGTAATTTTCTGTTGCAGTAAAAGATTGATCTAATTTGATAGAATTTTGATCTTAGTAATAAACCAGTGGCTCCCCTTTTCTTGCACATCTGCGGTACTCAACCTAAGTATCCTCCTGGATATTGAATTTCAAATGCTTCTTTTATTTCAGTTTTCTTATCAACATTCCTTAATAAGTCATCCATTTACCGAATATATGAAATTTATGTATGATTTAGGAATTTTAAATCCCATAGCAATTCTATTAATTGCCATGCAATAGTCGAAAATGACAAATTTGAACAACTTTATCCTCAAATAAACAATTTAATTAGGTTTATTCCAGTAACACTTTTGTATTTGATTATATTTACGTAATACAATAATGCAATATCAGAAGACATCGCCCATACGTAATAGCTTTTGCATTGAAATATTCCATGGAACATTGTAAGCGTTTACTTGTTGAAATTTCAGTGCCATAGTCGCGCTCTACATTTATATAGTCACATCCATTTGATTAATGTTTTAATTGTATTTTCAGTTACCAAACGGCCATTGAAGACATTACCAAGAGAATGGGTGCAGGAATGGCAAAATTTATGTGCAAGGAGGTCAGCAACTCAAATCCTTTATAGTTCATTCATTTAAGCTTTCATTTTTGTAAACTCATCTTAGCAACGATCTTCTTCTTTATCTCATTGATTGAAACCCATAAATTTTGACCGTTGCATCATATCACATACATGCTCTTTTTTTTTCCACCTAACATCACAGTTGTATTGTTATCTTGACTGTGATGTAGTGCTAGAAAAATTAAGAAAAACATGATCTTAAATACTACACATCCATATGCAATATCTCTACGATGAATAAAGAGAATTCAATGAATAGATTTCCACGACGTCTTTTTGAAATTCCGAAAATACCCTACATCCATCATCCTACATTTAATTATTTGATGATTGTTTCTATGGTACGCATCAAATTGTTACATTCATTATATTTGCCCTCTTTTTCAATAATTGTACAAGTCTCATCTCAGTTGTTCCGGAACTTAATATGATAGAGCACGGTTATCTCTTAAATTGATATATTAAAAATTTCTTATTATATGCATTAGCATCACTAAATTTATAGGCTGGACCGTAGCTTCAAATGATTTTGACTAATATTTTTTAAATTTTTTTTAATTATTTATTACAATAGTCTAACCTGTAGTCAATACAAGTCTCAGTCTTTAACCTTTTGATTTTGAAGGTATAAGTTTCTATCGAGTGTTTATATTAAATGTAGGAACTTGAAGAAGGATGCTTTGGATTATTGTATTGGACGTTGAAGAATATTCAAAACTATCAGAGTTTGGAGTGGATGATCATGAATGGTTAGGTTAACCGTAAGTTAAACTTTAAGTGTATTTTGAATTTTTTTTTTGAAGCTTTTGTTGTAATAATATCTGAATATATGAAATTATGGTATTTTAGATATGTAAATAATTGTTTATGATAAATTATACTACATTTGTAGAGCGTTTAAACTTTGCATTGAATATGTATGATGAATTATTTGTGATATGGAAACCATTATCTACAGAGTGTTTATATTTAAACTTTGCGTTTAAGTTTTGGTGTGTATATATATGTGTGTGTGTGTGTGTGTGTGTGTTACTAAATAATCATTTTTCAACACTTATAAGCGTTACCGTATATTTCTGTACCAACACTTATAAGCGTTACCGTATATTTCTGTACCAACACTTATAAATGTTACCGTATATTTCGTTACTAACACTTATAAGCGTTACCATATATTTCTGTACCAACACTTATAAGTGTTACTGTATATTTCTGTACCAACACTTATAAGTGTTACCATATATTTCTGTACCAACACTTATAAGCGTTACCATACATTTCTGTACCAACACTTATAAATGTTGTCGTATATTTCGTTACCAACACTTATAAGCGTTACTGTATATTTAGATACCAACACTTATAAGTGTTGGTAATGCGTATGTTTGTAACACTTATAAGTGTTACAAATTTGGCCACTGCATTCCTCACAGTCCATTAGTAACACTTAAAAAGTGTTACTGAAATTATTTGTAACACTTATAATTAGAATTTGCCTGTTTTGGTGTAGTGTTGGCCAGCAGCATATGTCATTGGAGAATCAAGTTCCGGTAAGTATTATTTTTCAGTACATCATATCTCAACATTAAGTTTTAGTTCTGTTTATTGGGGTATTAAAAAAAAATCTGTATCACAACATTTACACTACACCAAAACAGGCAAATTCTAACATTTATAAGTGTTACAAATAATTTCAGTAACACTTTTTAAGTGTTACTAATGGACTGTGAGGAATGCAGCGGTCAAATTTGTAACACTTATAAGTGTTACAAACATACGTATTACCAACACTTATAAGTGTTGGTATCTAAATATACAGTAACGCTTATAAGTGTTGATAACGAAATATACGACAACATTTATAAGTGGGTACAGAAATGTATGGTAACGCTTATAAGTGTTGGTACAGAAATATATGGTAACACTTATAAGTGTTGGTACATAAATATACAGTAACACTTATAAGTGTTGGTACAGAAATATATGGTAACGCTTATAAGTGTTAGTAACGAAATATACGGTAACATTTATAAGTGTTGGTACAGAAATATACGGTAACGCTTATAAGTGTTGGTACAGAAATATACGGTAACGCTTATAAGTGTTGAAAAATGATTATTTAGTAACACACACACACACACATATATATATACACACCAAAACTTAAACGCAAAGTTTAAATATAAACACTCTGCAGATAATGGTTTCCATATCACAAATAATTCATCATACATATTCAATGCAAAGTTTAAACGCTCTACAAATGTAGTATAATTTATCATAAACAATTATTTACATATCTAAAATACCATAATTTCATATATTCAGATATTATTACAACAAAAGCTTCAAAAAAAAATTCAAAATACACTTAAAGTTTAACTTACGGTTAACCTAACCATTCATGATCATCCACTCCAAACTCTAATAGTTTTGAATATTCTTCAACGTCCAATACAACAATCCAAAGCATCCTTCTTCAAGTTCCTGCATTTAATATAAACACTCGATAGAAACTTATACCTTCAAAATCAAAAGGTTAAAGACTGAGACTTGTATTGACTACAGGTTAGACTATTGTAATAAATAATTAAAAAAAAATAAAAAAAAATATTAGTCAAAATCATTTGAAGCTACGGTCCAGCCTATAAATTTAGTGATGCTAATGCATATAATAAGCAATTTTTAATATATCAATTTAAGAGATAACCGTGCTCTATCATATTAAGTTCCGGAACAACTGAGATGAGACTTGTACAATTATTGAAAAAGAGGGCAAATATAATGAATGTAACAATTTGATGCGTACCATAGAAACAATCATCAAATAATTAAATGTAGGATGATGGATGTAGGGTATTTTCGGAATTTCAAAAAGACGTCATGGAAATCTATTCATTGAATTCTCTTTATTAATCGTAGAGATATTGCATATGCATGTGTAGTATTTAAGATCATGTTTTTCTTAATTTTTCTAGCACTACATCACAGTCAAGATAACAATACAACTGTGATGTTAGGTGGAAAAAAAAAAGAGCATGTATGTGATATGATGCAACGGTCAAAATTTATGGGTTTCAATCAATGAGATAAAGAAGAAGATCGTTGCTAAGATGAGTTTGCAAAAATGAAAGCTTAAATGAATGAACTATAAAGGATTTGAGTTGCTGACCTCCTTGCATATAAATTTTGCCATTCCTGCACCCATTCTCTTGGTAATATCTTCAATGGCCGTTTTCTAACTGAAAATACAATTAAAACATTAATCAAATGGATGTGACTATATAAATGTAGAGCGCGACTATGGCATTGAAATTTCAACAAGTAAACGCTTACAATGTTCCATGGAATATTTCAATGCAAAAGCTATTACATATGGGCGATGTCTTCTGATATTGCATTATTGTATTACGTAAATATAATCAAATACAAAAGTGTTACTGGAATAAACCTAACTAAATTGTTTATTTGAGGATAAAGTTGTTCAAATTTGTCATTTTCGACTATTGCATGGCAATTAATAGAATTGCTATGGGATTTAAAATTCCTAAATCATACATAAATTTCATATATTCGGTAAATGGATGACTTATTAAGGAATGTTGATAAGAAAATTGAAATAAAAGAAGCATTTGAAATTCAATATCCAGGAGGATACTTAGGTTGAGTACCGCAGATGTGCAAGAAAAGGGGAGCCACTGGTTTATTACTAAGATCAAGATTCTATCAAATTAGATCAATCTTTTACTGCAACAGAAAATTACTAAACGAGCATTTAATATCGAAATTTACACACAAGTTGAAATGATTATAAAATGATAATATAGTAAGAGAAAAACCTTTCACCAAGCTCCAAAAAACAAGTGCACGTAATGGAATTTATCCATGAGAACTTTGTAATCTTTTGTACCACCTAAAAAACATGATGGGATCAAAATGCATTACAAAAAGAATCACAAAAAAGCTATGGTATTAAACAAAAATAAAGAATATTTATAATTAGGCGCTCCGTCAGCCAATATGCAAGAGAGATAAAAACTGAAAAGGCTGATTTCACTTCAATTTATTGTTCATAATAATATTCGCTATCTACTTAATTATGATAGCTTATTAGAGCTTATGAATATTGGTTTAAGAGTACTATGGTACATTAGCCAAAAAGATGAATGGCCATAAATATAATTTCTTGATAAAAGTTTATAGAGTAACGACCCTTGCTAATGCTAAACAAAAGAGATGATCTTCATTTTAGACTGTGTCGGTACCATATGTTTACAGTAGCAGTAAGAAGTTTTCTTTCATGTTATATTTTTAAAAGAGCATCAAACAACCATTTGGATTAACATTTGGGAAAGCTCAATGTTATAATAAAATTTCACTGTTGATTAAACTCTATCTCATATGTTCTGTATGTAATGAAGCATGCATCTTTCAAAGTTGGGCAAGTTTAATTTGCTGTTATTATCATTACTATTTTCTTGAAATCATTCAAAAATAAGGTGCATGTGATTTATTCATGTGAGCAGACAATTCTATGGTTCCAACAGAGAAAAATAATGACTCATGCATCTGAACTACATACTATGTAACCCATTATATCAAGTGTAGTTTCAATCAAGCAGCTGTTAAGTCGCTGTTGTTTGTCTAGCCAGTAGTTCAGATGCTTCATATAAGAATTCATATGTGTGCATACAAATATAATGCACCACCAAAATCTTATATTTCATAAGATAGCATAGAAGGTAAAAGGAATACTAAAAGAACCATACATGAGAAATTCCATTCGCGGTCATATATATGACGATGAAAGGATTGCAGAATCGGCAATTTGATATCTGTTGGAATGCTTGTATCATCCTCTGTAGATAAATACCCAAATAAATTAGCAAAGAAATATAATAGGGATCTTACAAATGACTATGTAAACATGCTCTGTTTTTGTTCCTTCTTATAATTAATTTGATCAAAAAGGTTTTTTTTCATGATATTAAGTAGATCAAACAATTATTCAAACATGGTGATACAACCTAGTTTAGACGCCAACTAGGAAAGTTTTGACTAGTCTAACATGAGTGAATTAATGACAAATCAAGTCATGAAACAAAAATATAGCGTATAATTTCATTCAGGCTGTTAATCCAATACCTGAGCTGGAAAACGAGATTCTCCATGGGACTTTTTATCTTCCCAAGCCGAAGGATTAATGTTAGTTCCACCAAAACTAGCAGCATGTTATTAGTTCAGTTCACAAAAATCAAAATTAAATTCAGTTTCATGATATGTATGCACAACATTTTACCTAGTTTTTATGTTCAGTGTTGCATTGTATGGTACCTCAAATATGACATGGAGCTTATGAGTTGAAAATTTATAAAGAAAAAGAGGAAGACTAAGAGTTACTACTTGGACAGAATCCCCATATCTTGGTGGCAGACTTGATCATATAAACATCAATATACCTAAATTCAGATAGCATCAGATATACAATAAAAAAATTAAATTGTATTCTAGTTACTAATTGAACACTTAGCTAACAGTGTTCAACAACTCTAGAGATTAATTATGATTTCACTTTTGGAATAGTACATCTGAAATACTTATATTCGTTTGAATTGGTTATAAACCCAAAAGCATAGATGTAACTGGAATCCTAATTAACAAGTGATCACATAAATATAAAACAGTAAATACTGACAGAGAATTGGCTGTTATTTTTATGACCTTATCCTTAAAAACAAACAAATGCACTCCATGCCCTTCCACTTCTTTGTCATATGATGTATGCTTTAGTTTATTGATCACGTATAAGGAAGGCCGTTGTACCAAATCCACAAGCATTAATACATGAAGCAGGTTACTATTTTAGGGAAAATAAAAGGAGCGGTGACTTTACTCCCATATGCATGTTGCTGCCACTTTATCTATCAATATGCCATTTTGGCGAATGCGTGCGTATTATCTTAGAGTTCCTTTACTCATGTGTTACTTTAAAACCTCTAGTTGATAAGTATATTCCAATACCATGCACACCGGTTCTTCCACATGCAAAATTATATGAATATATGATGAACTACCATGTATATTATTTTACTATAGCAACATTTTGTAAGCTTATTTTCAAATGCAAGCCATTGCATTTTTTGGCCCAACAGATTTCTAGAACCTGCAACCAAATTTCCAGATTAATAACCAGCTCGTCCTACGGTTAACACTAATGTTATTATTTCTACATCTTATGCACCCCTAGTTGAATTTAGTTTTCAAGCCCAGATTACAAATCCCATTGATTAATTAAAATTCCTTATGCGCAGCCCGCTTTGGCTTCCAATAATTTTCAACTCATTCACCAATTTGCCCAATCTCAGACCAAATATAAGACCTAATTAGCTTACTACCAAATATAAGATCTAATTACTACCAAACCAAATCAAATTGCAGTCGTCAAACAACTGAACAAAATTAAGTCGAAGACTCGATGCAAATCCAAGAACCAACTAACATAATTACACAGCATAAGTTTTTCGAGACCGAAGAAAAAAAATCAACTTTTACAAAACAGCAAAACACTGCAACTAATCAAAATTATATATGAAAGGAGATAGAAAAATATATAGATCTAATGACATGAAAAGGTCACTGCCATTGCTAACTTAATAACTTATAGACATTGGAATTCAAAATTTTATGCCCAATTGGGAGAAGAAGAAATAAGAATTTTACACCTTTTCAAGATGTTCCTACGTTGATGCTAGTGTGGAGTCGCTGCCTTGCAGAATCTTGAGTCATCGCCTTGCGAAGTCTAAAGACGTCGCCTTAGAATTAGAGTCGCCTCCTGCCGAGTCACCGCCATTGCCACCATGTAGCAATTCTTGCCACTGGAGTCTGGAGTTGCATGCTGTGCCTGCTCCCGAGATACCTAATCGATGCGAAATTTTTTTGTGGCTGCTGGCTTCTGCGTTTCAATAGAGATGAACTGGTGCCCTAAAATTTTTTACGGCCCAAAGAAATTGCCTATGTTGCTTTACCTAAAGGCCGACCTTGAGCATAACCACAGCGAATACAGCGGAAGCAAGAGTGCAGATGCCGCAGAAGGCAAGGATGAAGTACCATGCGGCGGAGGATTCTTGGATGGGGGTCGTGGATGGAGGCGACGAGGTTTAGGAGCGGCTGAAATAATTTCTGGGTTTGGATTTAATTTGGTGCGATTGAGGGAGAAGAAGGGCGTTGGTTTTTTTGTGAGGAAGAGCAAACCCTAAACTAAATTTTAGGCGGCCAAAATCTGGGCAAGCGTGGGAAAAGGGATCCTATTTACAAATTACAAAAGACTCCTTTTGTTATTAAATTATTTACAATTTCACCGATTGTTGTAACACTTATATGCGTTGGCAAAATTAATGCAGAAGACTATTTATTTTTACTAACACTTTTTAGGTATTCTAACACTTTTTTACTGTTAGCGGTCTGTGACATTTATAAGTGTTAGCAATTGACAGATATAAAATGTTGCAAAATCACTTATTTGGTGTAGTGCAAGCTATCGTAGTACCAAAGGCATCTTCCATGTACATACACTCAGATGTAGGTCGCCATAGCAATGCATCATTAACTCTCACAAAGTTTACCCAAACTTTTACCGCATCTTTTCCCAGCGGCATCGTTGTTGGATCAGTTGAAGCGATAGTTCCTTCAGCCACTACTTGTCCCGTTTCACCCACATCAATCAGCTTACATCTACTATTTGATACCAGATTTGCACCCTTTTGGATAAGCAAATAAATAAATAATCATCAAATATGTCGTAATCATCAAGTAAATAAGCAAAAGGATTAACCGTTTGAAAAAAAGGATTAACATGTTATCATTGCAATCACAGCAAACTAGTAATCAAATAATCAACAAATATTGTTTGATGATTCACTCCTGTTTACTATTAGTGGACATATCTTAGTTAAAACCGTGCATTGTCATATATTTGATGTCTTAACGTTCGCATCATGAAATATTCATTTTGATATTATCCAGGAGTACAATCTGAATAAAAGAACCAGTTCATAATCAAATTGAACATTTTGGATATAATCCAAAAACCACTCCACTACTACCAAGTGTTGCTCTGTACCACAACCAACCCACTCCCCATCGACAATTCATTGCCAGACCTACAAAACTTCAACAAACGTCCACCTTCAATCCACACAACTACACAACCATCTCCCAAACCAGACAACTGACACCATCACTTCCACAAACAACCAAAAATACGTCAATAACAAACTCCTACAACAACATCAACTTCACAAGTTACACTACAAAACAGCTGACATCCCATCGATCAAATTCATTTGCATACCCCCATTTGCAATTCATCAGATCACTTATCACAATACCTCTTACCTTTAGAACTTCCGGACTGCATATACACTGTCAACTGCCTCAAACACCACTTCAAACTACTGTTGTGCCTTGCACACTTCTTTCTACCCCATGCCTTACCTCCCTCTGACCATAATCCACTACCATAACAGTCACATGCAAATACAACCATTAGTAATCATTTACCTTCCTCCTCCTATCACTGATTGCACAAACCCGAACATCAATATGCCTGCCATTTACTCAGTGCAAACTACCACTCGTCTGCTATACCACACAACCTTGCATAGTGCTTGAACTCATCCCACCAAGCAAGCAAAGCCAGTAACCATTGCATATCCACTGACCACCAAAAACTGCTACGACAGTTCACTAACTCATCACATACCCCTGACATCTACATCACTTCATCCAATAGTTCTCCACCGCTTTAATTACTGCATTCAACAACAGCTTATACATTAACGCCTCCACCAAATTCTTCTTCTGAAACCACTGTCAACCTTTGATTCATCATACTCTCTACCCTTCACCATCTTGCAGCCATACCACTACATACCACTCTACTACATACCTTCAACATATCATCAACAACTACATACCACAGCCTTGCCGACAATTCCACCAATAATGTTGAACCATTGCCATACAAAATAAAGAGAAAAAAAACTCTCAGACCATCTCAATAGCCTCCTCCCCTCTGTGCATCTGTGCACATACAACAGCCATTATCACTAAACTTCTGCCTGAACTGCCTCTTGTACGATTAGCAAACAACAGCACAGTACACTGCATCAAGACATTGCAGCAACCCCTGACCATATCACAACTTCACTGCCAGTTCACAAAATACAACTTTTACTCACACTTCCTACTATAAAACTTCCTCACCACTGTTACTTCAACATTCCACCTACAACCACTGCCATAATTACTATGCAGTATGATTTCTAAATTTTTATGATTTTGTGTGACCTTTTTTTTTCCTGCATACTCAATCTCCTCCCTTAAGACTACCCTTTACTTAGTTCCTTAGTTTCTCACTTCATAACAACCTCTTCCTCCAAACTCATGAAAATTATTAAGGAATCTCAAATCTCACCAAACTCACAATTTACATAAGTAAAAGGAGTAGCAGGTAGGCCAAATTGTTAAGGAAATTCATATGTTGTGTACAATAGCATGTGCTGTTGTATACAATAGCAGCAGCATATGGCTGCTCCATAGTGTAGGGGCAATGCCACCTTTACTGCATAGTGGAGTGTATGTTTAGAGTGGTTTCATGTCAGGCTAAAACAAACAAATAGTTACCTGAGGAGTTACTTTAGCCTTGCAAGGAGAAGTCGAAATGTTTGCTCTAGCCTTGCAAGAATAAGTCGAAACACTTGTTTTTTCAGCTACAACTTTTGATTTCGGCCACGCTATTTTCCTACCGATGGCATCTTCAATGCATGACATATCAACAGTGGGTCGCCACAAAAAAGCATCTCCTTTTTTGGCATAGTCTACTGAAACCACAACGGCTAACGGACCAAGTGGAATACCATTCATGATCATTTTTGAATCACTGGAGCATAATCTTCCTTCGGCGACCAAAACTTCACCCTCGTTCCAATCATAAATATTGCACTTGTTATTTGTGCTACTAGCTTTACTCAATGTTAAAAAATACGTAGAGAACTACAAATAGTTACCGTAAATTGTAAACTTTTCCACAATGTCTTCCTCCATGTATCCTCGTAGCGCAACAACACAATTAGCAAGCCACGCAACTGTCTTATTCTCGGCTTCTCCTAATAGTGACAAACTAGGTGAAGGCCTCCATAAATAAGCATCTGCTTTCTTTACATGATATATAGCGATTTTCATAGCATTTGGTCCAATACGAATGTCGTCGACAACCTCATTTGGATCGGTGGACACAACTCTCCCTTCGGCAACAATTTCATCCATTCCATCCCAATTCAACAACTCACACATGTTGTCCTTGTTCTACAATTATTCAACCAAAAATTATCTTGTGATTAAAAACTAAACTCCAAATGATGTTATATAAATAGAGAATAATACAAGTGTTTCTACCATTTCAGATGTGCTCCCCACTTTCGAACATTTTTTACCCTACCAAAGCAAAAATAGCAGTAGTAGTTAAATGTCAAAAATAGTTGAATTGGATGATGCTTGAATTTTTAACTTTAATTTTGGATATCTATGAATGATGTAGACTGACATTAATACAAGTGATGACAACAGGAACAAAATTCACTCATATAAAGGTAACTAATAAATCAACCAAAAATTAAAAGGTAACTTAGAGAAACAAGCCAGCAGAATTGGAAAGACCAAGTAATACACCCTGAAAAAGGTTCAGTGCGATAACAGTTTTACATATTTATTTCTAACTTTATGAATTTTTGTATAAATCTTGATTTCCTAGCAAAAGAAATTTCTTTACAGGAGTACAACAATACCCAATACACACAGAGTAACGATGGCCGATATCTTGATAGTTAGAACATAAACTAGACTATGGAAATGTATCAGTTAAAATTCAATAGACAATATTTCACCAATCTATGTAATCCTAATGCTTCAATCCTAATTGATTGAGGTTTAATACATATCTTTGCTTTTACAATTACAGTTAAATCATATAGAAAGACTATCAGCTTCACTTGTTAGCATGTGAAATAAATGTGATTAGCATGAAGTTTACCAGCTTATTCATTAGCATGTGCACCATACTCTCCAATTCCGAAATTCTTTTTTGATAATTAGTTATTTGATTATCTCTAGAATGTGCCAAAGTTAACTTAGTTTCGGTGTATCCCCTTCCTAGTGCTCTTAATCGTCCTGGTTTATCTTGTCCCAATACTTGTGCAATTGCATCTTCTTTGACATTACTTATCGAGCTGGAATGTTTGTCATTTTTTTAAATCTCCTCTTACATAAATTAATATAAATGTAGGTTATGCACGACGATAAAAATTTCAGTGTTTAATTACTAACAAAATCAAATATTCTTACAATAACAGTTGCAACTTCCATGTTCACCGGTTCACCATTTTTTTTAGTGCGAGATTTGATCCAAATGTCAGCTCTAGATATGGATGATGAATCTTGACTCTGTTTTTTCTACATGTAGAAAGACATTAAAAAAATTAATCAATATTTAATTAACTAGATAGGTAAATAATGTTACAGTTAATTAACTAACCACATCGTCGGTCAATCTAGCCATTCCTCTACGTCCAGTCGCATGCAGTAATTGTTTTTGCCTAATGGTTCTAAATTTCTCACTTCGTGCCTGAAAGAAAATAAATAACTACATGAGTAAAGTATTCATTTTAAATAAAACAACAAACTGTTTCCTCATCAATCGACATGTGTACGAAAAAGTTAAAATGTAATTCTCGCAAGCAAGCTTTAATAAATCTACCTGCATATGTTAGGATAAAAATTTAAAATGTGATTCTGTCATTCATGAGCAAGCAGTTTTAAGCAAATTGAACCAATTACTTTATAAGTGTTGCTTCAGTTAAAATGGTAACAAGCATTGATAAACTGCTTGTATACTATGAATTTCTTACTAAATTTCAAAATTTAGTCACTATTGCAATGTCTATATACACACAGCAATGTCAAATACTTCGTATACGTATAACAAGTATCCTTATAACTGGACCATGTCAAAAGATTTTTGTGCTGAAAATGTTTGACATTCATGTGCATATACCGTAAATATAATGGAAGTAAATGTTGATAAAGATATGTCAGACATTCACAACAAATTAAATATTTAGTGGAAAACGCAAAATATGCCTTTGAACATACATTCACAGGGGAATGAAACAATACTAAAAAGCAAGGGAGAAGTCAACAGCACACAACCCCCCTTCTGATGCTCCTTAAATACCTTCCCTTTTGTCTCCTGTCCAAACGAAGGACAGTGAGAGAAAACAGGTACAAGAGGGCCCGTTCGACCAATAGTAGAAATAGTAGAAAAACATCAAGGGTCATCTACTACTACTGAATGATAGATAAATAAGAAATACAAATGTACGCTTTACAAATTAATGAACGTGTACAAAATAACATTTAACAAAATTTAAGTTTCTGAAAACGCAACTTTAATGTGTGTACAATGAGCTTGCACTAAAATTTTCTAAACCGTTGCATGATGCACACAAGTAAAACAACTCATACTGGAAGAGTAGTAGGACGTACATTGCAAATATACAAGATACTCAACCAAAATTTAGGGTTATTGGGTCAAAAGATATAATGGTGCAACACAACTAATATCTTTGAACAGATCTACTATCAATCATATACACCGATTAGTTTGAGGCATAAGATTTTTGATTCAACAACTCAAAACTCTAAATGTACTAGGATTTTGTCTGTTAATGTGTATCCTAAAAATTCAACTTTATCCGCTTATGCTTAGAAAAATAAAAATATCTGAAAAGATACATATGACAGTATCGATATCCAAAAATTATCCTTATAACTGGACCATGTCAAAAGATTTTTGTGCTGAAAACGAAACTGAAATCTATAGAATGTACCAATCTCTTTCAATTTATTTAATTATTTCAAAATTTGGTAAGCCAAGTCAAAAATAGAATACATGTTAAATGTCACAAATATTGTTTGCAAAGCGGATGGAAGATGTGCTTGAACATGCTTTTGAAGGAAAACTATCAAATAATGAAAGTTACCTTAAACTCCAAACTTGTTTTCGCTTTTACAAACTTTTTCCACTCTTTCATGTCTTTTACGTTGTACGGTTTCAAACCAAGTCTTTCCTCTTCGGTTGTTGCATTTAATATTTTTCGAACCAATTTTCTTTTTGATGCTCTCCAAATAGTTCCCATTTGTTGAAATATGGATTTTTTTTGCCATTCCTTCACTTTAAATCTAGCCTATAAATAAATAAAAATTGTCATTTCATATTAAAATGGTTTTAAAAAGACAATTTGTTAAGTAGATTATTTTTGTACACAAATCGATTGTTATACCACAAAAATAGTAATTTTTCCATACCTCAATTGATCCCCACAAGACACTTTTTAATTCATCACTTAGAAGCCTCCAATCGTCAAGCATAACCGGAACATGCTCCCGTACAAGCGGTCCAAGATAAGAAGATAAGTGTACCGAGCCTTCTCCTATTGGTATGGCGGCCTCATTGAATTCAACTTCAATTCGATTCTCAATATTTAACGGGAGTCTTTTCACTTTTGTTGGACCTTTACCACGTTTTTTTTACATTTATATTTGCGGTTTCAACTTCACGTGGTCTTTCGATTTCCGTCTCGGCATCAACATTTTTTTCACAAGCTGTTTCATCTTCTACATGCAATTCATTTTCTTCACGGGACATTTCAATTTCTTTGTGCATTTCATTTACTTCACAAGGCATTTGTATTGTCTCGTGCCCTAATTCTTGTTCCTTGTCTACATTACAAGCTTCACCGGTTGGCTCACTATATTTGATCTTTGGCTTATACTTCCGTGATTTCTCGTTCTTCAATTGATGACGAGTATGTACACAGCTTGTATACATAACCTTTTTCTGTGACAACACAACAAACATGCACATTATGGTTCAATTATGATTATGGAATGGTAAGTGTGATGATGTAAGGGAAGTGGGGTGTTTGCATGTGCACAGAGTAATTGAATGGTTTCAGGAAACTGTTTTTGATGTTATGTTTGACAGTAGTGGAATGTTTGAGTTGTATTGTTTGTATGGTGGAGAGTATTGGTGATTAGTGGTCAAGTAAATAAAGTGATGAAGTGGTCAAGAGGGGATATGGGCTGGATGTAACTGCAGTGGTCAAGCAAACTTGTGGCCAGGTAAATGACAATGGTACAAGGCAGAGGTGCACTTGCAATTTGCATAGTTTTGATGTGCAGTATTGAGGTTGTGAAGTACAGAGGGGTATAGGTGAAGGTTGAATGAGGAGGTATGTGCACAATGTGTTAGATGACAGTTTCGATGGCAAGGGGGATGCAGAAGTAATGTTATGTTGCTTGTGAAGTTGATGTATCACTGTGAAATATAGTCTGAAGTTCAATTGGTGAGTTGTTTGTGGAGTTTGATTGGTGACTTGCTGCTTTTTATGGTTGCAGAGGAGAAGTTGAAGGTTGAAACAACAAGAAATGATGGTCATGGTATGGTCAGTTTGTTAACTGATGTTGTTAGGAACAGAGAATGGGGGCAGTGCACACAGCAATGTGGTGTGAAGCACTACAGTAAAATAAAACAACGTAACAAAGATATGTAACAGAGGTTGAAATGCAAAGCAAATACAATGTAGTTCAAAATAGAAATGTATATACAACAATGAATATGAAATAAAACTCCCCTTTTTTTTTCTTTTTCAAATGAGTTTGTGCATAATGATCAATAACAATAACAAACATATAAACTTGTGAACTCTAGATTGGCTTTCATCTAGATTTAGTGTGGCTTTGACACTGAATGAAAAGCAGTGTGGATATATTGTGGAGTGTGGGGGGAATTCTGGGTTTGAACACAGTTTTTTTAGAAATGAAGTTTGTAAAACACAGTGTTGGAAAAGAAACTAGAGTGTTGAATGCAAAGCACAATTTGTAAAAAAAAAATGCATTTTTTTGTAATTGAAGTTTGCAGTGATATGATATACACAGGAATGCACAGGGTTGGTGCCAATGCAATTGTTTATCTTTTTTTTATATAATATAGAATGCAAATGCAAATAATTACTTGATTAGGAGGTAGGATTTCACCTGGATTATCCATAAACGATAGAATTCGTACCCACTACCATAATTCAGCCATGTCCGTACATGTTTTAATATATAATTACTTGATTATTACCGAGTGCCATGTTCCCAGCTAGAAGTAATACAAGTATGGCTTTCAATCCGACCAAAATTAGTTTAGTTTGATGAAATATAATACAAGATTCCATTTGTTTACCGTGGAGAATAAAAACAGCAGCATCGTTCCTTAGATCAGTTCTCCATGCAGCAATACTTTTAAAGATTTGTTAAAATTTGCAAAGGTAACGAAGAAACAATAAATTTGTTCAGTTTTTGCTACTTTGTGCATGTGCGAGGTTATAAATATCTACTTGAGAGATACATGTTAAAACATGAACACAAATAAAACTACATAACTAAACATGAACACTTCATAGCCAAAATCATATAATTAGATTTAAATACATTTTTATAATTTAAACATTTTCAAAAAACAACAGATACGTCCAGTTAGATACATAGTAAATAAAATCAGAAAAATAAAGGGATTACAGTTCATTCTAAATTGATTTAATGTGTAAACTATTTCGTACAATTCAATTTCATGAAACTTGGTACAATTATCACTTTAATGTGAAATTTAATGTGAAATTTGAGCAAAATTTAATGTGAAATAAAGGGATTACAGTTCATTCTAAATTCAATTTAATGTGAAATTCGAGCAAAATTTGTAAAGTATGGAGTTTTCATACAATGAACTTGGTACTATTATCATTTTTTTAGATTTACATCAACATGTTATGAATGATTTACATCAACGGTCGAGAAAAAGTGATCATATATTTTGTTGTCATGTGATATATTAAATGGAATAAACTGCTTACCCCTCTATTTTTAACAGAAATGCAGCCCTTCATGATGAAGACTCGGTACGTCTTCAAGTATGTAGATCTCTACGATAGTCAATAACTCAATACCTGTATACATGAAATATTAATTGGTTATCAAACATATTAATTATATTTGACTAATTTAGACACAAATAATACATTTACCTTAATTGCAACATCATCTCTTACAAAACAATCATTGATCTTATTAGCAAACAACGGAAAAACAAACAAAATTGACATATCCATGTACTCAAAAAAAAATCCATAATCCACAATACTTAAACTACTCAAGAATGCCTTCACAATCTTCCCTAACATAGCTAACATCTTCAACATCCATATTGGTTACGTCACAATCTTCCACAACATTGATAACATCTTCTACATAATCATCTGTCTCTAAATCATGAAAACCTCTTGGTGGTGCTTTCATTACAACGTACCAATTCGAAAAATCATTTTCTCTTGAATAAAATACTTGTTTAGCTTGAGATGCGAGGATATATGGATCTTTTAAAAATGATGCTTGATTTTGATGTAAATTGACAAGAGTGAAACCATCTTCATCAACTTTTACTCCATTTCCAATATGTGCCCAACGACACTTAAAAAAGGGAATATAAAACACATGATAATCTAATAAAATTATATCAGTCAATATTCCATAATAAGTGACCACATCAACTACTTGAGAAATATCTTTCGCACTTGCTCAACACATAGTGGTTGCATCATAAATTACTCCACTATTTTGAGTTTCCCTCCCAACATCTTTTATGTGAAATCGTTGTCCATTGATGATATATCCTTTGTAAGACAAAACATTATTCTTTGGACCATATGCAATCCACTTTAGCATTTCATTGTGATCATTGGAGTTCATAGATATCTGTAAAAAGTTTAATTTACAACAAATATTTTTAAATGATATTTTTAAGCAAATGAAAGTATTATTAAAAAAATCATTTAACCTTTTTTTTAATCCAATCAGCAAAATATTTTGTATGTGTTTCCCAAAGTAAGGTTGAATTTCTTTCCATGCGCTTGCTTGAATTTTGTAATTCCTCCAAATGCAAACTAGTATAAAACAAGGCATATATTTACCAATAGAAACATATATATATATATATATATATTAAAATAATTGAAATATAATGTAACATATACTTACTCTAAAAATGGTTCCACTATGGTCATATTCATTAACACGGCTAAACGAGCACTTTCTTTCTCATTGGAGGATAATGTAATTGTCTTAGGCATTGAAATTGGACGTCCTTCGAGTATTACTAGGCTTTCATAATCTTCATTTCGAGCCTCTGTCTTTTCAATGTGTCCTGATTTTTTTAAAAATTCACTAAAAAATCTCATGCATTCGTCTGCAAGATAACATTCTGCAATACATCCCTCGGGTCGTGAATAGTTTCTTACATAATCTTTAAGTGTCTTCATATATCTTTCAAAGGGATACATCCAACGAAATTGAACCGGTCCACATATTAGTGCTTCTTTACCGAGATGAATTGACAAATGTACCATTATGTCAAAAAATGATGGCGGAAAATATTTTTCAAGCTCGCACAAAATATCAATAATCTCAACATTGATTTGTTGCAACTTCTCTCTATCAAGGACACGTTGACATAATTTGTTGAAAAATGAACATAAACGAATTATTGCTTTTCTTGCCTTCTTTGACAATAATCCTCTTATTGCGACAGGCAATAAATGTTCCATTAAAACATGGTAATCGTGTGATTTTAAACCACTAATTTTACAACCCTCCAATGATATATGATTTTTCAAATTTGAACAATAACCATCGGGTCCTTTGAAATCGTATAATCTTTTGCAAAATATTGCTTTCTCGGAATTTGACAATGTATAAGGAGCCGGCGGAAGATATGTTTTCTTCCCACGAGGTTGTGCATAAAGTTCATGCCTAATTCCCCAATCCTCTAGGTCCTTTCTTGAGTTGGTTCCATCTTTTGATTTATTATCATGCAACATTGTCCCCAATATGCTTTCACCGATGTTTTTCTCCACATGCATTACATCCAAATTATGATGTAACGGAAGTTCCTATAAAAATCAATATTGTAACGTATGATTATATTATTTTTAATTGTTAAAAAAATTAAAAAAAATAACCACTAACCTCCCAACATGGAAAATAAAAAAAATCGATCTCTTTTTCCACCTTGATAGCTACAATTTTTTAGGATCGTTATCTTCATTGTGTTCGTCTTCCATATCATGGGCGCTCTTCCTCTTCCTTTTTTTCATGTTAATGGATTTTATCTTAATTGTATTTTTCTTATTATTTTTCTTCTTCTTTTTATTCTTTTCCTTCTGTTTCCTAAAATCATTCGGAAAATCTTTTAACAATGCAGAAATATTTCTTCCAGTTAAAATTCTAGGAGCATTACCGTTCTCCACGGTGTTATCAAACCAAGCCTTTTGTTTCCTCCGTGAGTCTGACATAGACAAACACCTTCTATGACCCATATAGACATTCTTTCGACTATAATTCAACCAACGATGATGAGTATTAACACCACACAATGGACAAGCTTTTTCTCCCTTCACACAACACCCATCAAGATTTCCATAAGCTGGAAAATCATTTATTGTCCATAGCAAGATTGCATTCATTTTAAACAACGTTTTACTAAATGCATCATAAGCATCAACTCCATTACTCCACAAATAATGCAAATCTTCAATCAAAGGCGCCAAATATACATCAATATCGTTCCCGGGCTGTTTTGGACCTGGAATAAGCAATGTCAACAAAATATTTTTCTTCTTCATACACAACATGGGTGAGAGATTGTATGTCACAAGCATCACCGGCCAACAACTATATTTTGAACTCAACATAAAAAATGGA
Organism: Allium cepa; assembly: GCA_030765085.1. NCBI lineage: Eukaryota > Viridiplantae > Streptophyta > Magnoliopsida > Asparagales > Amaryllidaceae > Allium > Allium cepa. The sequence continues at coordinate 565,250,432 of CM060939.1, forward strand.
TTGAATCCATCTGTAACAAGACCAAGTCTAAGATTGCGTGGATCAGCTGAAAAAGATTTCCATCGTTCGTCCACCATATTCCATGCCATAGAATCCACAGGATGACGCATCTTTCCATCATTGCTTCTATTATTGAAATGCCATCTTAAATCTTCAGCCATCTTCTGAGATCTAAACATCCTTCTAAATCTTGGAATTATTGGAAAATATCTCAACACTTTAACTGGAACACCTTGTATAATCTCCTTGGTATCTTGATTTATCTTCCATCTTGAAGAACCACATTTTGGACAAGTATTTAAATCTTTGTATTCTTTTCTGAAAAGGCAAAAGTCATTCTCACAAGCATATATCTTTTCAAAACCCATGTCAAAAACTTTATGAAATTTCTTTACTTCATATAAAGTTTTAGGAAGTACGTTATCTTTCGGCAAAAACAATTGTTGCACATTTAGAAGCTTGTCAAACCCAGTATCAGACAAACCAGTCTCACATTTAAGATTATACAAGACGGTGATGGCAGATAATTTTGTATGAGTTGTACAACCAGGATATAGTGGAGTTTCCGCATCTTCGAAATTCTTAAGTAACTCTTCTTCTCTTCCTTGGGAATCAACATTATCCTTATCATCAGCAAAAAAATCATGATTCATAAAATCTTCATCTTCATAATGAATCATCTTGAATAAGTCATATGTGTCAAAAGACTTTTTTTTTTATCCACATTTATTTGCTCGCCGTGGCTATACCATGTACTACTCTTATATATGGGATCCATTCCTTTTATAATTAAATGCTCAACGACGATGTGGTCATCCTGACGACTAAGATTTCGACAACTTGTGCATTGGCACAAAATTTTCTCCACATTTCTCAAATTTCTCCTTGCCACATGCACAAAATTCAAAGCTCCTTGTCGGTACTCTGTACTAGTTCTATGACAAAAATTAAACACATAAAAAAATTGAGTTTTAATATTGACATATATGTGTTGATTCTAAAAATACACTTTAAGTCAAGTTTATATAGCCACCTGTTTAAATACACCCAATCCTTTTCCATCGGCTATACCATGTATCTGTTTAAGTCAAGTATCACAAAGAATCTCTGATACAATACATCATATATAGCTTTATATTTATGGTATTCCATAAAGTATATCTCTGAGATTTGAAACAAGATAATATATGTTTGGAAGTATTAGTATAGATACTGTGTGTATTGTATAACAGCGCTAGCAGTGTGGAAAGACAAGGAAAAAATAGAAGCCTAAACTATTTGCAATCTCCTATGGCCTATGGGAATGACTAGGGAACGGTACAGAAATATAGGTTAAGCATACATCTGCCCGCCACTAATACCGAAACATCCCTATTTAACCGTCAATGGAAAGTTTAATTATCAAAAAAATTACAGAATGGCTAAATTCTCCAATATAGTTTTGTCAAACGCTAGCCTGCCAACTTTATGATAAAATTACAGAATTGCCAAATATAGTTTGGCCAATCGTGAATAGGAGTGATTAGAGTGGACATGTGAAAATTATACGTTGCTTTTACTAAAAGTCTAAAAGATGCTGATCTTGTACCCATTATTCTCCTCATTTCAACAACATCACCAAACAGTCAGCCTTTAACTCAAACTTGATCACCACTGCACAGCAATTTACTCTACCAGACCACACCACTGTTCTAATCAGTCACCCCCTCCATTTACCCCTGCGCTCCATCTCCAGTCAAGCACAAACAAATTTCCTCGACAAACTACACCAACATCAGTACACAACCAACACTTCAGCAAACTACCCACACTATCTACACACTACAATCCCTACCATCAAAACAAATTCTACAACTGCTATCAGCTGCTCATTGCATATCCTTAAAACTTCCACTACCATCATACATTTGAGTGCAACCTTAAACACTACCATTTAACACCCAATACTGCAATTCCTGACCTACAATACAAACACCGCACTCAGATTCATACTGCCCACCACCTGCATACTTGAAACCATTATCTACAACTGGCATCGCAACTACAGACCATCACTGAAATTATCTAAACCGATACAACTTCAGAAACTACTCTAATGACAGTAACCTCACATTGAACCATCTCCATCAACCATCATCACCTAATTATCTGCTCAGTTCACTGCTACTCCTTCAATAACCATCACCTATACACCCATCACCATACGTTTCTACCCACTGCAAACATCAACATTCAACAAACTCACTCCCTCACAATTCACTTCATTAACTCAAACCGCCAACCAAAAAAATGCAGCTAAAGAACGATTTAATACATCAAAATCAAAAATTAATTTACGTACCTTAACTACGGATCTAAATCTGAATCGATTGCTCAACGTCGACCATTCCACTAACCCAAAAACGCGATGGAATCGAACCCGAAACCTCAATCGAAAGCGCGATGGAAACAACCCCAAAAAGGCGACGGTAGCTTAGGAAACGAGGGCAGAGAACGGGATGAATTAGGTTGAATACATTGGGAGGAGACGAAAGCCAAAATGCGGGAGAAAAAATAATTTGTGAATTTAGGTTGAATACGTAGGAGACGAAAGTAATAGAGGGGAAAAAATTTCAAGTGAAGGGAAGATTTGGGGAAAGAGGGAAAAGGTGAATAAACGTGACAAGGGTTTGGCTATTCGCGGGTATAGGCTGTAAATTTTGTTCACGTTCTAGTAAAACAAAAATAAGGGGAAAAAAGGTTTAAAATAATATTGGTTGCATTCACACCATAAACGCTACCAATAAATGCAACTAAAGACATGTTTTCTTGTAGTGATTATTGCATGCCTCCGCAAATAACATGCCGTTGTCAAGACTCAAACCCTCTTCCACAACTAGGAACCTAGAAGTTCTTACCAACTGCACTGAAGCTGCTAACTAATACGTGCGTATTTTTGTTTATACGAAAGCCCAACACTAAAAATTTCGGCAGCACTTTCCCTTTTTTCCCTGTATCGTACACAAATGCGTGTACACATGGCATAAAAGGACAGTGCTGTCGAAATTTTGTAAACCGTTTAAATGAATGATTTACAAAATGTAACTACTTTATTGTGTCTGTAACTTGTCCAACACAAGAACAAGTCCGATAAATATTGTATCAGATAAATATAGAAGTCCGTTCTACGACAAAAACGAATATTCATATAACGATCATATACAATACTTGTCAAAGGGACCAAAAACTCTCTAAGGGATAATAATTATATACATAACATATATTAGCATATATAATTCGTTTATGCGTTGTAATGTTTTAATAATTATATTATTTTTTTCTATTTTTTATAAAATCTTATATGTTTTCAATTATAACAAATTATGGATATAATATTATATTTCAAAAAAATAACCTTCATTATACACTCTTTTATTTATTAATTTTATCAGATTCGACATCCAAGTAAACTAGATTTGTTATATAAACTATCAACTAATAATTAGTCCCTAATAACAATATTTGAATTGATATTGACATGTTAGCACACTAATTAGCAGTAAATCATATCACTAATTCGACACATAAATCAATTAACCTAAGTTTAGCCGTAATTATATTTTAATTATCAGATTTACACATTTATGACCGTAATTAGCATATCACAATCAATCAACATACAATTGCAAACGCTAAAGGGGGTAATACCAACAAATACAACTACAAATTAACACTAATTTAACATATTAGGGTAAGCTGGAGTTAGAAAAGAATACATCTTTTCGCTGAAATTGAAGTGTTGGAGGCCGGAAATGAGAAGTTGGAGATATTTCTAGTGGCGGAAGACGATGTACAACAGTGGTGGTAGGAAGTGGACGAATTTGGGCGAAGATGGAGGGTTTGGGTTGTGATTTGGGGGAAGAAGATGGAATGAAATTGCTCTGGACCGATTCACGTAAATCCCTACGTGTATTAGTTTTTGACGGCTGCCAAAGGCATCTTTCTGATGGTTTTCGACGTTAAAAGTTCGGTTATTAGATTATTGTCATGACAAAACCACGTCGTTAGGAGCCGAAGGAAGTCATCAGAAAGAGCCATTCGCGGCCGCCGCTGTTGAATATGTAAGTATATGATTTTTGTTTGATGATAATAAACATATATATTCATTTAAATGTATTTATTAATGTATGATAAATGGATATTTTATTCAAACATTACAATTTGAATAGTATAAATTTGAGCTCTCACTATATATATACAATTTTTGATTACAATACAATTTTGATTACATCGTAATTTTTAATTTACATTTGCACCTCACTACATGTCACTCATTCGCTCATATTTATCTTTAACTCTGTTTCAGATTGAATCCAGCATATGAGCGATCAGCAAAATAAACATTGAAGTGGTAAAACTTAAAAAGAATTATTTTTGCAGTGTAAAATAAAATGTGTTGTGAAAATATTATATGCCTCGGTTATTTGGGTTATTCGTCATCATTTATTTTTGAATTCATCATATACTAATAGTTTGTGACATGCACCGTGTATCGTTGTACATGCCACAAGGTCGTGCACACCGATATACACTTGATAAAACTGCAGGGACATGTAAGCACAAGGTCAAACTCGAGCCAAAGCTAGGTTCAAATCAAGTCATGATATGAGCACAAGGTCAAACCCGAGCCAAAGCTAGGTTCAACTCAGGTGCGATACAATAACAAAAATAAAATGGTCAAGTTTTAATGATTGGAACAAGCCTCGACCAAAAACACAATTGTGTACACATGAATAAAATTCAAGTTAGTGCATATCATTAATGACTGAAACAAGCCTCGACCAAAACACAATTGTGTACACATGAATAAAACTCAAGTCAGTGCACATCAACTCAATGCAAACAAAGCAATATCAAGATAACAGTGACACAGTGCAAAAGTGATGAACAACACACAAATGGAAGTAGTTAAATATGCAGCCACCAGATTATATGAAATTTAACTGACTCAAGACTACAAATACCAACACAATGCATATATGTATATGTTAGCAGTGATGTACACATGAAGCCAACAATAAAGCATGCACCAGTTCAATGTGCAATGCACAAGAACTAAGGCCAAAAGTGACATAAATATACATGTCGACCAGGCAGCAAACAAGAACAAAACAGCAAACAAGTCTTGAAATCAGACGCAAAAGAATCACAACCAGAGGCTAGACAGTCCAACCAACCTGAATATATATATATATATATATATATATATATATACACACACATACACACACACATGTGTAGTGAAAGCCAGTGATCAAGAACAGAGCAACAAGTACATGTATATACAAATTGAAAACTCAAGGAAATACCAAATGTATAAAATCAATGCAACGGTTGTGAACAGCACATAAACGAGGCATGTACAAGACAGCAAATCACGACACAATGAAGCATGGTCAGATTACAAACCAAAACCAGTAGCCTCAACAGTAAATGATCGTAGTAGATACCGCCAGACTACATGCAAGCAAGGCTACGACTTCAAGTGCAAATGCACATCAGCACTACGCCAGATCACAAAATAATGTACACAGACTATACACATGAATACATACAACATACATACAGTTAAAGCCTCAAATATTCATACTCAAGGCATGATCAACACAACAAAATGAACCAGAGGTAGACAAGATCATGGTGTACCAGATAAGTGAAACACGGAGATGACATTGATGTGCACATGTACAATAGTTGCAGAGCTCAATGCAACCCAGAAAAATGTCACGATACAACTATAGATGCAAGCAAGTTAGAAAATCAAGTGCAACATCAATACGATAGTAGACAGAGCAGTGTAGACCAATCAAGTGAAGGATGGAGGCAACACGGCAGTGGACAATACAAGTGTAGACTGCACAGTCAAGTTCAAATGCAAACTGGCTCCAGGCTACAACCCAGTACATATGCATACACATTGAAACCAGACACAGTTTAACACTACAACACCAACTAGACTAAAGGCACACAATAACTCAATAAAGTGAACAATGTTAGCAAGCAGCAGAACAAAAATCACGTAGCAGGTTAAACCAGCTTAAGCAAGCGACTACGATCAATCAACACAGCAAGAAGCCAGGGGTATCAAAGTGATAACAGGAATTGATCAAGCTGAAGAAATCAACACAAAAAATTGTAACAAATGTCATGATGTACAAGTGAATGTAACTGCAGTTTCAAATCAAGTCAGAGCCGTGGTGGCCAAGAAATCGAACAAGTCAAAATTGAAGCCGTGATATTCAAGCAACGAAAGCATTGAATTGAAAAAGTCAGAAAATATCACAAGCACCCAAAGGAAAATCAACGACCGAGCTAAAGTAAATGAAGAATTCAAACAATATTATACGAAAGAAAATTAAGGGAATTAAACCCTATTTAAACCCAATCATCATCGACATGTATTCATTAATTGAGTTCAAGCAAATTAACCAAAAAAGCAAAAAGGAAATTACATACCAATTCATATCGAACTCGAAAAATTGAAGCAGCCGTGTGCGAATCGAAGTAATGATCAATTGACGAAGCAATCAACACTAAACATTCTTTCAATCGATCATCTAGTGCCAGCGACTTCAATTTCCCACGAAACACTAACTTTTCAGAACATAAAGGAACGAAGAGGCACCATGAAAATACAACCGATAGTATAATAGAAAAAAGGAGGATAATTTCTTATCACTTGACATATTGGGCCAACATTTTTGTTCTCTATTTGGGCTTAGTATATTATAGGGTTTTGTGCATTAAAATTGTTTTTTTAATTTGTAATTTTTCTTTAAATCATTTGTAATTTTCTAGTCGTGTGACTAGGGGACGAACTACGGTGGTATAGTTCGAGAATTCGCAACTCAGTGGCTGAGTTTTGCCAAGGTTTTGAGCGTAAATTTAGATTAGTCGATAGCGGGTGTCGCGAGTTTACATGTGCAAGTATTTGACTATTTAATTTCTGGTAGAAACGTTGGAGGCAACACGTAGGCAGGGTTTTGCCGAAGCTGTGTAAATCTGTATTGTTCTATTTCTGCTTTTATTATTCTGTTATTATCCGTGCTACTATTATTATGCTATATTTGTGTTGCAATTATTTTATATATTTCCGCATTAAATTTTTATAATTATTAGTATCACCATATTCACTCCCTCCAGGGTGAAATCGATTCTACAAGTGGTATTGGAGCGAGGACAAATAGTCAATTTTTGTTTTAAAATTTTGATTTTTTTCAAAAACAAATTTAATTTTAATTATTTTCAAATGGCTTCTTTTAATAATGCTTTTGTTGAGGGTTAAAGGGACAGCGGATTAAGGATCTTAAGGCTAATTTAACACTAGAGAGGGGTTGAATAGTGTTTAATGAATTCTAAGATTTATATGAACTAAATTGAAATTATGACACAAACAAATGCAGAACTTAATTACAGAACAATCACAGAATCAAACACAGATGCAGAAAGTAAATAAAAGCAGCAAAGATAAAGAACACATCAGATTTTATACTGGTTCGAAGTTACCCTACATCTAGTCTTATACCAAGACAAACCACCTCACACGGATTTTTATTAAACCAGTGTCAAGATTATACTCCTCAATTTATAAAGGCCTTGAGGTACCCTCCTGTCTCACGAGTCCGGGGCAAACTCTCTTGATTTACGGGCCATAAAATTATCCAATTGATTTCCAAGCACAACCGCACCTTATAGAGAGACTCGATAACTTTTGATTACAAATTGATTTTATAACTCTGAATAGCACTTTGATCTTCGAGAGAGAACAGAGAATCAAACAAGAATGAAGTTCAAATTTGATTCACTTGAGACTTTGGCAGAATTTCGACACGATCTTAAAAATATGATAATTATAGAACATAGATTTATGGAGAAGAAGAAGTGAAGAAAATATGAGAATTATATATGAAAATTTTGTTTGAGAAGGCTATTTATAGAGTACCAACTGTCATAACCATTTGTGAAGAGATTTAAACGAATGGTCACTTCTTTTGAAAATTGAAACTTTTGAAGTCAACGGTCACCTTGTCGACATGAGGTATCCTATGATGTCGACATCCCCTTGTTAAAAATAATGTAAAATTTGTTTTGAAAATGGTATTGAAATGAAAACAAGATGAAATGATTCTTGAGTAAAATAAACTAATTTTACTATGTTTAAAACACAAAAACAAAGAATATTTTAAGGCTAAAACATCTTTTTGAAAATCATTTGAAAAGATAATTTTAAGGCTAAAATATTTTTTAAAAGCAGTTTGGAAAATCGATTTGAAAAACCATTTTGAAATAGTATTGCAAGCTTCTTCCTGCAGAATATCTCATCACATCAGGACTCGAGAACTTGTACAAAACCAGGATGTTCATGGGTTTGTAAGCCACTTGTCGTAGGTTTGTAAGCTACTTATCGTAGGTTTGTAAGCCACTAAGAAGGTATAAATGATTCCATCCCAAATGAAATTCGGAATGAAGATTTCCATGCCATTATGAAATTTTAACAAAAACTAGGCATATATCTTGAAATATTTGTCTTGATACTCTAGAGTCTTCAATCTTGAGTCTTGAATCTTTATACTGATCAGTCTTCAGTAATCAATACCTGCATATCTATATATCCTGCATATACATATATTTCTAGACAATAGTTTTAGTATATATTTTATAATAAGATAAGTTGAAAAGGCTGTTGTCATCAAAACCAACATCTCAATTCCTAACAATCTCCCCTTTTTTGATGATAACAACCTGTATTTATAAAATATACTTACTGTACCATAACTCCTCCTTTCCCCATAAATCCCCCTTACTCCAAGACTCCCCCTTACTCCAAGCCAACTACTATTTTATAACTTCTCCCCATTTGTCGTCAACAAAAAACTTTTAACTAATAAATTCCCTAAACTCGTTAGAGGATAATCAACCATAATAAAATAGAGTAATCCACATATAAGTGTAATAAGTGCTAAGTGCGATCATAAATGTGAAATGTGATCATGAGTTAATCCAAAAAGTAAATCAATCATCAGCCAATCATATTTACAGTAATTATTCAATCCAAACATATGTACAAACCATACCAAATAAGTCAATCAAGTTTAAAACACACCAATCAAATCAAACAAATAACAGACAGAATGACTAGACATTCCTTGGTACTTCCACCCATCCATCTTCTCCAAAGATAGGGTCTGCTTTGATGGCATCCCATTTTTCTTTGTCTTTGTCGAGAGTGACTGGTGTATTTCCTTCGAGATCGTCCTTGTTAAGAGCTAAGATCATCCAATGAATGGCGTCGAAATGTCTCTCTTTCTCCTTAATCATCTGTATTTGACTTAATTCTAAGTGACGCTGATTACGAAGTATGAATGTAAGGATATTCTTGAAAGAAGTGAGAGTTTCTTCAAGATTATCACTTAGATTCTTAATTGGAGAAGCCATAATTCAAGAAATAGAGAGAACTATGAAAGAGAGTGATTAGAGATGAAGTTAGACAATTTATTCTGGAAGAAACAGATATAAATAGGGACAGAAAGTCGTTTGAAATGAATAGACATAAGTTAGTTACACGAAATTAAAATTTGAAAATGTAACTACTTTCTGCCCATTTGATGTCGACATTGGGGGATGGTGTATGTTGACATGCCTCTGCCTAAAGTGACATTTTGCTTTGTGTTGAATATTATGAATAAATCTATTAAACTAACATTTGTATAATATAAAAACAAGCAATTACAGAGACAAGTGAATCTGAATAACAGGAAATGAAAGATTTCATTAGTAATTCTAATCAACATTACATAAGATAATATAATATTAACTAAATAAAGAAAATACAAAGATAGAACTCAAGATAACATGAACTAAAACTAGTTAGATGAAGAAGAAGAAGATGATAATCCAAGCTTTCTACTAATTTTCCCGAAGAACTTGTCGATTTTAGCGGAAATCTTATCCATTTTCTTACTCATTGATCTTTTGAGTGTCTTTTGATTTTCCACTATAATTTTTTGATTATCGAGAATGGTCTTATTGGATGGATTAGCGGGATTAGTAGGATATTCTATACTTTTGAAGGAGGTTTCTTGATCTTCCTCTTCCTTCTTCTCAATTTCCATTCCTTCCTCTTCCTCTTCTTCTTCTTTCTCCATTTCTTCTATTTCTTCATAAGCAAGCCTTTCTTCCTTTTCCGTAAGTGTTTCATATGGTTGAAACACTAATGGAATTTGCATAAGGGAAATGTTTCCATAGTTGAACACTTTTCTAATTGTAAATTCTTCCCTTTTAAAATCAACTCCAAAGTAACTGAAAATTCGAGTAAGATAAATTCCATGGCATAAGTTGTTTTCACCCATGGCAAAGTTCTTGAGCCTTAGCTCATCCAGAATAATGTGAGCCCAATTAGTATCACTATTTCCAAAAATTGCAAAAAGAGCTTTGCAAACTTTCAAAGTCGGGTTGTTATAGTTTCCCGATCTTGGTATAAGAGTGTGTTGGATAAGAAGATTAAAAATTCTTGCTTTTGGATGAAAATAACGATTTTTGAATTCAAAATTGTCATCCCCTTCAAAAATGTGATGAAATGTCTTTCGATCATTTTCATTGATTTGAAATTCCGAGAGATACATTCCGGCATACTTGCATCCCAATATATTTTCCAAAATTTCACGATCCAAACAATTTGTGTTCCTTTAACACTACTCCAAATTTGTCCTTTTTCCCTATCATAAAAACCGCAATTCAAATTCGCATAAAACATCTTAACAAGATTTGGATAACATAAAAAATCATTTTGTTTGTTATCAACTAAACTAAGAATAGAGCATTGTTGAAAAAGATTTTCAATTTCATAAGAAGGAAAATCTTCAGAAATAGAAAATTTTCCCGTATGATTTTACCAAAGTTTACATAGTTGATGTAAGCTTTGATAGCTTTTGGGTCATCAAAAAGGAAGTTTTTGACAGATTTTGGAAGCCTAATGGTGTTAGGAGTGCCTGAAGAGGAAATTGAAGAAGTTTGAGAGGAGCTGAAGATAATGAAGATAAGTTTGAAATTTGAAATGAAAGTGAAAAGTGATGATAAAGTGAGTGAGAGAAATAGAGATTCTATGGTCATGTTCTCTGGTCAGGCGGCATTTTTTTGGAGCATTGAAGTTGGTGAAAAGGTGGAGAGAAATTCAAATTTTGAATTCAAATTTTGAATTCTGATGGGCATGTCGACATGGGGTATCCGGGTATGTCGACGTGTGCCTACTGATTCAAAGGACAAGTGTCTAATCCTATTTTCTAATAACTATATATAATATAACCTATATTCTAATTATATAACTCCTATGATAACATTAAATATAATAATACTTAAATATTAATAATTTAATATTTAAAATATTATTAAAATAATATTATCTTTGAATTTAAAATTCAAATTTCAAGGGATAAATTTGAATTTAAAATTCAAGGAATTTAATAAAATCAAGCAAACAAACAAGCATCCATTCAACCAAGAAAAATTAAAAATAATGTAAATGCGTACCTATTTTTAGATCCATACTTCCAACGTCGTCTGATTCATGAATAGCAGTGAACAAAATTTGAATTTTCCGTCTTCTTTTCATCATCACTGGACGATGAGTCTGAGTCATCAAGAGTTGCTGTTTATTCTTTCTTTCTTTTCCTTGACGAATATTTTTTTTGAGGGAATAACTGTTTATCTAGATACAGACATTCTTTCCTATAATGCCCGACTTTATTGCAATTGTAACATCTATCATTGTTGATGTTTTCCGCATTATTTGTGGAATTCCTTTGATCATTTCTTTTGTAAGCATTCATTTTTCTATATTTTAGGAATTTTCGAAAGTTTCTTGTCATGAAAGTAATCTCCTCATCACTGTCTGGTTCTGAATCTTCAGTTATTGCATTGAATGCTAATGGCTTCTTTTCTGTAGCCTTGTTTTCTCTTCTTCCTTGCAGTTGAACTTCATAAGACATCAGATTTCCAATCAATTCTATTTTCATTAGGCTGATATCATTTGCTTCTTCGATTGCAAGTGTCTTTTAAACTCATTCTGGAGTAAGTGAATTTAGAATTTTTCTGACTTGGTCTTCCTCCGAAAAGTTTTTTCCTAGTGCAATTAGTGAATGAACAATATCTTGAAATCGACAGTATATGTCGGAAACGGACTCATTTGCATGCATTTTAGACAATTGAAATTGATTAGTTAATATGGAAATTTTAGTTTGTTTAAGTTTGCTTGTTCCTTCATGGGTAACTTGCAAAGTATTCCAGATTTTAAATGCAGACTTATAAACAAACACTCTATTAAACTCATTCCTATCTAATTAACAAAATAATATATTCATGGCCTTTGAGTTATTTTGTGCAACACCCTTTTGTTCAACAGTCCACTGGGAAAAATTGGTAGTTGGTTCAACATACTCAGTTTGCGTGATATTCCTCCTACTGACTGTAAATAAATTTTCATTCTACAAGCCCAATATGTATAATTACTGCCATTGAAAAATGGTGGTTTAACAGTAGACTGACCTTCTATAAATGAACTAATGTTAGGAATAACAGACCTATGCCAGAGTTGACATTAAAACAATTTTCAAGTTTTAGATTATGAAAACTATGAAAACCAAAGCTCTGATACAAATTTAAAAGGACAGTGGATTAAGGATCTTAAGGCTAATTTAACACTAGAGGGGGTGAATAGTGTTTAATGAATTCTAAGATTTATATGAACTAAATTGAAATTATGAAACAAACAAATGCAGAACTTAATCACAGAACAATCACAGAATCAAACACAGATGCAGAAAGTAAATAAAAAGCAGTAAAGGGAAAGAACACACTGGATTTTATACCAATTTGGAGTTATCCTACATCAAGTCCTGTACCAAGGCAAACCACCTCATACAGTTTTTTATTAAACCAGTGTCGAAGTTACACTCCTCAATTTATAAAGACCTTGAGGTACCCTCCTGTCTCACGAGTCCGTGGCAAACTCTCTTGATTTACGGGCCACAAGATTACCAAATTTATTTTTAGGCACAACCACACCTTATAGAGGAATTGTAATATCCTAGAGTTTTGGACAATTTAAATTTAATAATCTGTGTTTTAAATTTATATTGAACTGATGATTTTTGTTAATAAATTTGATTTGATTTAATAATCTTCTTTATTTAAATATTTAATGTGTGAATTTATTTTTAATAAACTAATTAATCTATTTTCTATTTAATAATGTATATGTATTTACATATATTTTAAATAGATAAGTTATTAAATTAGTATAGCATAATTTTAATGTTTTGAAATTAGGAATTGTGATTTATTTCTAATTTAAGCTTTTCAAAAATATTTAATAAAATACTATATGATTTTAAATATGTGAGATAAATGTTTTATTGGTTTAAATTTCATTTTTAACTTAAGTTTGTATATTAAAATATGTTACAAAAATGTTTGTGTTATTCTTTTAAAATATTAATTTATAAAATGTGATTTTGTAAGCTTAATATGAAATTTAAAATACAATTTAAATTATGAAACATGTATTCAATAAGTTATAAACTCTTTTATAAATTTATTTTAATTGTTTAAAAGTTTCTCTTTCAAATGATAAATTTGTATATTGTTTTATTTATAAGAACATCTTGCTTTGTTCTTTAAAAAATATATACATAACTATGTATAAGAACTAATTAACTAAGTTTAAACATTCATTAAGCTTAATTTTTCTTTAACATTTAATTAAGATAACAAATCATTTAAAAATGACATGTGTAAGTTTATTAAAGCCTAAGTTAACATGCGTTATGTATTTAAGCAAGAGAATTTACATGTGTTGATAGTTTAAGCCAAGTGTCATTTTTAAATTTTCATTTAATTTTAAATCATCATAAACATGGTTATTTAAAAGTTGCATCTTCCCATTCTCTTTTCCTTTCTTCATTTTCATTTTATAAAAAAAAAAAAAAAATCAATTGCATATCCCTGAAACATTTTTTTTCTGCATGCAACAATTTCAAGCAAACACCTGCATTTCTCAAACCTATAAAACAACATGCATTCAAACTCCTCAAACTAGAGATACATCTCAAATCCTTATCCACTTTCAAAATCTGCATACATTAATCAAATATCTTACCTGCATGCAACTATGAAAGCAAGCAAAGGCCTGCATTTCAATTTTAATCAAGTAAAACCTGCATTTCTTTTAAAATCTTGGAAAAAGGCCACTGCATATTAAAGCTGGGAACAAATTCAAGTTACATCTGCATTCTAGCAACCTGCATTTAAATCTGGAAGCATCATTTAAAAACAAAGATTAAAAGCATCAAATTTAGAAGCAAGTTTTTTAAAAAAAAGCATTCAAGCTTTCTGCAAGGATTTCAAAATTGTGTTCTGCATGATTCAATCTGGGCTCTGCATTTTTTTTTAAGGTGAGTAACTTTCTTTATAAATTTAAGGTTAAAATTTGTTGCATGATAAATAAATATTTCCTGGGTTAAGCTTACTGTCTGATGTGTGAACTGTATATTTATGCATGCTGTAAATTTGCAATGTTCTGTTTGATTTCTAATTCAAATCTTTAGTTTAGATCTTACATCTTTAATTTGTCTTTGTTAAATTTTAAGATTTAAATTAAAAAAAAGATGTGTAGTTTAGTTTCAGAGATTAGATTTTAAAATTTTATTTAAGTAAATTTTAATAAAAACTTGACGCAGCGGATTAATCTAACAAAACTTCAATCGATGAAATGTAGCAATCGGTGAGTTGAAGATACCAAAATGCCCAAGTTCGTTGATCCAAAGATACCGAACTCTAGCTATCTCAAACACGTTGATAGCGCACTATACCGTGTTTAAAGATCTACGATTCTTCGCACGTTGATCTAGCACACTAGATTCCGTGAATCGGCTTCTACGATCGTTGAATCGAGCGCACTCGATTAACCGAAAGAGGAGATAGGAGATTACACTCAACTACCAATTGGTATGAAAGCACAAAGCTAACAAAAGAGAATTTTATTAAAAAATCAACCACCCCAAATGTACAACACACGCCCCTATTTATAGAGTTTTCGACCCAGTCCCTAAGTCGGCAACCGACCTACGACTCAACTTAAGTCGTGACCGACTTAACACAAAGCGACTCAACCCCCTTTTCCATACAGCACATGCAACGACTCAAATATGGCCGACTTAACCAAGTACGACCTAACAATCATACGACTCAACTTATTTACATACATGACCGACTCAAGTTATTGCCGACTCAACATATTTACATACATGACCGACTCAAGTTATTGCCGACTCAACATCTTGCCGACCTACGACTCATTTATGCTGCAACTTACCGACTTATCTTAAGTCGTAGCTCGTTAGCTCGGCACAACTGTCCCTCTGGTCTCCAATTAGCTCGGTCCCGACTCAGCCCTTCTTCATTAACTCGCACCCTTTCCATACATGATTCCTTAGGTCGGAAACGACTTATAGGTGAATCGTTGAGTCGTGTACGACTCATCAAGCTCCGATACCAATTCAGTCGTAACTTCTTCCCCTGTGGTCTGTTAGGTCGGGCCCGATCCAAGCACCTAACCCGTTGCCGCCGACTTAAAGCTTCACTAACTCGTAACTCTTTCTCCTTAGGTCGGAACTGACCTAGCTTAGCTTGTGTTCGACCTAAGCCTTGTGCTTCCATAGGTCGTGCTGCATCATCCTCCCCTGGTTGAGAAAAATTCGTCCTCGAATTTGTACATTCTTCTTCATCTGATTGTTTATTTCCGTAATATGGCACAAGATGCTTAATATTGAATACGTCAGAAGTGTACATATCCTCCGGCAGCTTCAACTTATAAGCATTGTCATTAATTTTCTTCAAAACTTCAACTGGACCAATTTTCCGCGCTTTCAATTTATTGTACGTTCCCACTGGAAATCGGTCTTTTGTCAACACTGCATAAACCAAATCGCCTTTGTTAAATTCAACATTTCGTCGTTTCAAATCTGCAGATTTCTTATACTTCTCATTCGATTTCTCCAATCGTTCCTGAACGATTTTATGACATTCAGTCAGCTCATCAACAAAATCAACAGCTCGTTTAACTGTTCCCTTCAACTGTGGTACTACTGCCAAATCCAACGGTCCCCTGGGTAAATTTGAATAAACAATCTGAAATGGACTGAATCCTGTGCTTCGATTCACTGCATGATTATGAGCAAATTCTGCCTGGCATAGCTTCATGTCCCAACTTCTCAAATTATCCTGTACAAGACAACGCAACAAATTTCCCAATGACCTGTTAACAACTTCCGTCTGTCCATCAGTTTGTGGATGATAAGCACTACTAAATTTCAGCTTCGTTCCCACCATCTTCCACAAACTCAACCAAAAATGACTCAAAAAACGAGTATCTCGATCAGAAACAATAGATTCTGGTAAACCATGAATTCGATAAATCTCCTTGAAAAATAACTGCGCCACTCGAACTGCATCCGCTGTTTTTTTGCAAGCAACAAAATGTGCCATCTTCGAAAACCTGTCCACCACAACAAATATCGAATCATTTCCCCTTTGAGTTATAGGCAAACCCAAAACGAAATCCATGCTAATATCAACCCATGGCTTAGACGGTACAGGCAATGGCATATACAACCCTGCATTCGTTGCTGTTCCCTTTGACACCTGGCAAATATGGCATCTCTCCACGAATCTTTCAACCTCTTTTCTCATCGATGGCCAAAAGTAAGACTGTGAAATCAATTGCAAAGTACGATCACGGCCCACATGACCTTCCTCATGTAACTCCTTCACAATCTTCATCCTCAAACTACAATCTGGAATACACAAACGATTCCCTTTAAACAGAAAACCATCAACCAACATAAATTCATCGGTACTCCCATCCTTCACTTCCTCAACATATTTCACAAAGTAAGGATCTTCTTCAATCATCTCTGGCAGTAATTCAAACCCCGTCACTTCAACTTTCATTGTTGTTAACAAATGACTCCTTCTACTCAAAGCATCAGCTACTCGATTTGTCATCCCTGATTTGTGCTTAACGACAAAAGTAAACTGCTGCAAATAAGCAATCCATGATGCATGTCTTGCTGAAATCTTATCCTGCCCCTGTAAATGCTTCAATGCTTCATGATCTGTATAAAGGACAAATTCCTTCTGAAATAGATAGTGTCTCCAATGCTTAACAGCTTGTACAACAGCATAGAATTCAACGTCATATGTACTGTATCTCATCTTTGCCCCTGACAACTTTTCACTGAAATAAGCAACTGGCTTCCCATTCTGACTCAGAACTCCTCCAATACCAACCTTCGAAGCATCAGTATGCAATTCAAACGATAACTGAAAATTCGGTAAAACAAGAATTGGTGCTGTCGTTAACAGTTCTTTGATTCGTTCAAAAGCAATTCCGGCTTCTTCTGTCCACGAAAACTGTTTACCCTTCATGCAGTCAGTAACTGGAGCCATCACACTACTGAAGTGTGGAATGAATCTTCGGTAGAATGACGCTAGCCCATGAAAACTTCTCACTTCCGTAATTGTCTTTGGTTGTGGCCAATTCCTGACTGCTTCAACTTTACTCTGATCAACTTGAATACCTTCTCCTGAAACAACATAACCCAGAAATAAAACACTGTGCGTCATAAACACACATTTCTTCGTAGCAGCATAAAATTGTTCCTCACGAAGAATAATCAACACTTCCCTCAAATGTAGAACATGCTCCTGTGTACTCCTGCTATAAATCAGAATATCATCGAAATAAACCACGACGAACTTCCCAATGAATGGTCTAAAAATTTGATTCATCACTCGCATGAATGTACTAGGTGCATTAGACAAACCAAATGGCATAACCAACCATTCGTATAACCCCTCTCTTGTCTTGAAAGTTGTCTTCCATTCGTCTCCAGGTCTAATCCGAATTTGATGATAACCACTTTTCAAGTCAATCTTCGAAAATATAGTTGCCCCACTCAACTGATCCAGCAAGTCATCCAACCTTGGCATAGGAAATCTATAACGAACAGTAATCTTGTTCAAAGCTCTACTATCTGTACACATTCTCCATGTTCCATCCTTCTTCGGCACCAACAATGCTGGCACGGCACAAGGACTCAAGCTTTCCTGAACACGTCCCTGTTCCAACAACTCTTCCACCTGCCTTCGTAATTCCTCATGTTCCTTCGGACTCATTCGATAATATGGTCGATGTGGTAACACTGCTCCCGGAACAAGATCAATTTGATGTTGAATGTCTCTAAGTGGCGGTAACTCCTTAGGCAACTCCTCTGGAAATACATCTTCGAATTCTTTCAAGATTGGCTTTGCTGCTTCTGGAATTTCAATTTCTTCACTACTCTCTCTCCCAATCAACAAAAATACTTCAGGCTCATCTTCAACTTCCTTAACAAACTCTTTCACAGTCAACAGAGTTTTCAATTCCTCAATCTCTTCCAGCTTGCTCTCCTTCTGCTGTTGCTTCTTAGGAACTAAAGTGATTTTAGTGCCCTCGAACATGAAACTGTAACTATTGGCACGACCGTCATGTTGAACTGCTCTATCGAACTGCCATGGTCTACCCAACAATAAATGACAAACATCCATGTCCACTACATCACACCAAATTTCATCTTTGTATTTCTTCCCAATAGAAAAATTAACACAAGCCCTTCGACACACCTTCACTTCACCACCCTTCCTTAACCATGCTAGCTTGTACGGTTTAGGATGCTTCTCGGTCTTCAAGTTCAACTTTCTTACTGCTTCTGTAGAAATAATATTATCACAACTTCCCGCATCAATAACGAACTTGCAGACTTTCCCCAGAATAGTACATGTCGATTGAAAAATATTGCTTCTCAGCCAACTAGAATCCTCTTCTTGCTTTGGTGTAAGACATGACCTCCTCATCATAAGATTACAACCTTCATCTCCAAACAATTCTTCTTCCTCCTCAACATAAGGTGTATTTGAACCTTCTGCCTCCTCACCATCATCCTCCTCAACTTCTGCAACCATGGTTCTCTTCTTCGGCTTCGGACATTCATTGCTCTTGTGACCCAACTCCTGACAATTATAACATTTGAAAACACTGCTAGCCTTTGCCTTCTCAGCCTCCTTCACCACTGGCTTACTGATAGGTTTAGAAACATTAGAATTCCCACTGGCACCCTTCACTGGATTATTGGAATTAGTAAACACACCACCTCCACGCCTTCCTTGTTTCTCCCAAGCCAACGCTTTCTGATGTGCCTCAGCAACTGATCTAGGATCGAACATATTAACCATATCCTGGATCTGCATTCTCAATCCCCCAATGAATCTAGCAGTTAGCTGTTCTTCTGTCTCCATAATATCATTCCTGGCAATGAGTTGGTAAAATTCATCAGCATAATCACTAACAGACTTTGTCCCTTGCCTCAGATTCTGCAACCTCTGGTACATAAGTGATTGGTAGTTGTAAGGTAAGAAAGTAGATCTCATCAACTTCTTCATCTTATCCCACGATTCTATCTTTGACTTCCCCATTCTCTCCCTGGTTAGTTTAGTTTGCTGCCACCACGCCAAAGCTCTCCCCCTCAACCTAGTAGCAACCAACTTCACCCTTCTATGCTCAGGAACCTCCTTGAAATCAAAGATCTCTTCAACATTAGAAATCCAATCAAGAAATTCTTCTGCAATCATTCCGCCTTTAAACTCCGGAATTTCCATCTTCATACCCGATTCCCATCGACGATCATCTTCAACATCCCGATATGAGTTTCGAACTTGGTCTCGATCTCGGTAATGAATACTAGCTCTATCACCCTCTTCAACAAAGTCAAAAGTATGCCTACATCGATCTCGACCATTATCATCCCTTCGTTCATGCATGCTTCTTTGACTATGTCTCTCTTCATCCCTATATGCTTCATGGTCAAATTCACGTTGACTTCTTCTCTCTTCATGTGCATAGTCATGATGATCTCTTCGTGATGAAATTGACGTTTCTCTTCTATCTCTACAAGAATGTGGTGATACCCTCCTCGCTTCCGTAACCGATGGCGAAACTCGGTTTCCTCCATGGTTCGAGTTTGGTGATCTCCTCCTTTGATTCAAATCATTCATCAATCTCTCCAATTTTCCAATGCCTTCATCAAATTTTTCATTAATACGTTGTTCCATAAGCTCGGCTTCTTCTCTACGATACAAAGCTTCAACGTTTTGATGACGATTAGCTCTCCTTGGTGGCATGATTGAAAAATTCTCACAAACACTTCAACAATTCGAACACAAAATTCAAAGCTTCAACAATGCAATAAGTCACGGCTCAACAATGACTCGGCTACAATTTGTCTCGGCCTCCACTTGTCTCGGCAATATGAAACGGCTCAACCCTTGACGCGCAAAAATCCAAGACAAAATCCAAACAATGTCCAACTCCTCGATCCAAAATGAAATGAATCAAACACTCTAATGTTGTTACAAATTCAACAAGAACACAATGAACTCCTTCAAACTTCAAAAACTTCAAAAACTTGGCTCCAAGAATCAACTTAGCTATGATTGGCTAAGTATGGCTCTGATACCAATAATGACGCAGCGGATTAATCTAACAAAACTTCAATCGATGAAATGTAGCAATCGGTGAGTTGAAGATACCAAAATGCCCAAGTTCGTTGATCCAAAGATACCGAACTCTAGCTATCTCAAACACGTTGATAGCGCACTATACCGTGTTTAAAGATCTACGATTCTTCGCACGTTGATCTAGCGCACTAGATTCCGTGAATCGGCTTCTACGATCGTTGAATCGAGCGCACTCGATTAACCGAAAGAGGAGATAGGAGATTACACTCAACTACCAATTGGTATGAAAGCACAAGCTAACAAAAGAGAATTTTATTAAAAAATCAACCACCCCAAATGTACAACACACGCCCCTATTTATAGAGTTTTCGACCCAGTCCCTAAGTCGGCAACCGACCTACGACTCAACTTAAGTCGTGACCGACTTAACACAAAGCGACTCAACCCCCTTTTCCATACAGCACATGCAACGACTCAAATATGGCCGACTTAACCAAGTACGACCTAACAATCATACGACTCAACTTATTTACATACATGACCGACTCAAGTTATTGCCGACTCAACATATTTACATACATGACCGACTCAAGTTATTGCCGACTCAACATCTTGCCGACCTACGACTCATTTATGCTGCAACTTACCGACTTATCTTAAGTCGTAGCTCGTTAGCTCGGCACAACTGTCCCTCTGGTCTCCAATTAGCTCGGTCCCGACTCAGCCCTTCTTCATTAACTCGCACCCTTTCCATACATGATTCCTTAGGTCGGAAACGACTTATAGGTGAATCATTGAGTCGTGTACGACTCATCAAGCTCCGATACCAATTCAGTCGTAACTTCTTCCCCTGTGGTCTGTTAGGTCGGGCCCGATCCAAGCACCTAACCCGTTGCCGCCGACTTAAAGCTTCACTAACTCGTAACTCTTTCTCCTTAGGTCGGAACTGACCTAGCTTAGCTTGTGTTCGACCTAAGCCTTGTGCTTCCATAGGTCGTGCTGCATCAAAACTTATAGGAAGTAAGTAACAGAGCAATAGAAATTGTATAAGTAAAAATATGAAACATTGCAAATCAATGTTTCATAAATTCAACTCAAAACATATTACAAAATTAAGATTTTTAAAAATAATATTACCATTTTTAATGTTAGTAGCAAATTGCAGTTTTGAAATTACTGTATTCTACATATTAGCTAAGTACAGTTGAAGCTTGCAATTATTTTGGGTGAATTTGATTCTGGAGATTGTATAGCCATTATAGATTATAGGAAAAATCTTGGATTGAGTTGAAATTAAAATTTTAGATTGTAATTTGGGAATTACAGTTAGGAACCCTAGTTTTACTGGGTTCAAGAAATTGAGTGTTGCGGCTTCTACAATGGTTCGAGTTCAAAGATCTTTTGGGTATGGTTAGATGAGGTATTGATGGAGTTGTCACCGGAGTATGGAAGGGGACGGTGGTCGGGAATGGGAGAAATTGATGTTGACAGGTTTGATTTTGGTTGTGGTCTAAGTGTTTCAGGTTTTGACTTTAACTTGAATTCAAATTCAAGTTGAAATTGTGGGGATCTGAGGATTAAAAGTTGATGTGGGGTTACTGGTTGATGGGGGATGGCCATTGACGATGGTCAGTGATGGCCGGAGTTGGTTTATAGGTGCAAAGGGAGGTGTGTGCAGGTGGGTATTTGTTTTTGGGTTGCAGGGTTGTTTTCCTGTGATGGTCTCGGGAAAATTAGAGGGTGACTCGAAGTAGTGGTTGAGTCGACTCGAAGCAAGATTGAAATTTCTCGAGTCAAGTTGGTTTCAGGTTTCTCAAATGAGCAGAACATGTTTTCCCAGTTTTTAAAATTTAAACAAAAGTGTTGATGCAAACTTAAATCTAAACCTAAGATTTAAAAACTGAATTTAAATTTGAATTCAATCAGTTTAAAACTTAGGTTTGAAATAATTTAAATTTTGAAAATTTTAATTGGTTTTAAGCAAAACCAGAAACCTGTTACAGTTTCAAAATTTGGAAGTAAAGAGTAAATTTCAAACAAAAATCTGAAACTATGTTTGAATCTAGAATTGAATTTGAATTCAACAAGTTTAAATTCTGGATCTTTGAAATAAATTTGAAATTCTTTTAAATTCTAATTGATTTTAAACTAGAACAGAAACTGTTTCTGTTTTTATTTAAAAAGTAAAGTTTAAAATTTGTAAGATGAAGTTCAACTGAAATTTTTAAACCTGTAACTTAATTTTGAATTCAATAATTTAAATCTGAGATTTTGAATCATTTTTGAATTCAAAAATGTAAGATGTTTTAAACCAAAACAGGAAACTGTTTTCTGTTTAAATTTTAAAAGTAAATTTTTTTAGATGCAACTGAAATTTAAAACCAAGTTAAATCTGGAAACTAAAATATGAAATTCAGGTAGAAGAATCTAAGTTTAAATTTAATTTAAATTTTGGAATTAAATTTAGATTTTAAACTTTTATAGTATTAAGGAACCTTGGTTTTGAATTTGAACTATGAGTTTTAAATTATGAAATAAAATTTAAAATAAGTTTAAGTTTACTTTCTAAAACCTGGAATTTTATTTTTATGTCAGTTTTTTTAAAATAAAATAAGTTTTAAAATTTAATTTGTTTGATATAAAATTGTTTTATAATCTTTTAAACTTTTTAGTTTATAAAAAGTATGTTTTTGAACATGTGAGATAAAAAGGATTTTTAAAATTGGTTTAAAAACCTTGTTTAAATGAATTGTTTCGTTTAAAAATTTTAAAATTTAAAATGAAATTTAAAGTGAAGTTTGAAATAAATATGGAAACAAATTGTTCAAAATACTTTATATAAAAAGAAATGTTTCATAAATTAAGATTAGAACTTAAGAAAATTGGTTTCATTTAAATTATTAAATTAATTTAAATGGAATATTAATTATTTAATTAATTAATAATGTGGATGTTTAATTAAGTAATTAATAATTTTTAAGTTATTTAATTAGATTTAAGATTAATTAATTAGGGTTAATTAATCTGAAATTAAGGATGGTTAAATATATTTTAATTAATGATTAAGATTTATTTAATCAAGTGTTTAATGTAATTAAGATTTTGATTAACACTTAATTAATTAATAATTATTAATTAAATTTTAATTAAATATTAATTAATTGATAATTAATAATGATTTATATAAGTTAATTCTTAATTAGGTAATTAAGAAATGTTAATGAATGTCATTAACTTAAGATTATTTAACAATTAATTAATGTGATTAATTTTTAATAATTAATTAGATTAATTAATTAATAATAATCAATTGTTTTAAGTTTAATTACTTAATAAAGGTAATTAATGAATTAATTACTTGATGTAATTAATTTGATTTATGTGATTAGTTTAGATTAATTAAGTTAAATTAATTTAAACATTTGTTGATTGTTGATAATTACTTATGTAATTAATGAAATTTTAATTACTTAAGGAAGTAATTAATTAATAATTACTAAATGTAATTAAAGATATTTATTATAGAAGTAATTTGGATTTAAATTACTTTGGAAATTAATCAAGGATTAATTTAGATAATTAATTAAGAGTAATTAATTATGGGATAAGTAAATAAAGCAGTTAATTACTGGGTGTTATTAATCATGGGTGATTAATATTTATATGTGGATTAATTTCAGATTAATATTTATAATGTGTCCTCTAAAGGTAATCGTAGCCTCAAGCCTCATTAACCGAGAATGGATAAAACAGGGGAGGTGCAGCAAGGCTTCGTGGGTAGCACCCACTGGAGAGCAAGATTGATCCCTGTCTAGAGGTCCCTTTTTATTCGGCTTAGTGGGCAGTTGGATATGCGCACCAACTATAGGGTTGTCTTGTTCGAAACTATTCAGTAAGGAATGGGTCCGGCCTTGTGTTGCAGGGGAGTGGGAGTACTCCTCGGTACGTTGATCTAGGCCACGTACTGTGACGGGCGGTACCCCAGTGGCCCTGCCATTGTATGGAATCCAAAATCCAATAAGTGCCCTACGTATTAGTTGTGCCCAACTATATTGGAACGTGAGATGTAAGCATTCCAGCTATTTCTGTATTTTACTTGAAAACCCTAGACACTATTATAATATCATCGGATTTCCTAGCAAATGTTTTGGTTAGCGTAAGGTAAAAACTTTTCCATGTTTATGTGTGGGAAGTCTTACGTGATACCTTTCTTTCCAAAAGGTTTTTGAAAGTTAAGCAACTTTAACCTGTTACTCACACCAGACCCATGTCTGACCCAGAGTTTATCTTTTGTTTTTATAAACTCTTGGGTACTCAAATTTTTACGAGTAGCCAAGGGATTCAGGTTAGCTTTGACGAATATTGGAGGAGCAATGGAGCAGGAGGCTTCTGCGTTAGATATTAGTATTCCGCTGTGTGTTCTGTGTTGTCTCTGAGTTGTATTATGTTGTAAATACTAGACAGGTGTTTATAACTGTCTAGTATGTGTTGTATATCTGAGTACTCTGATAGTGATTGTAAATTATGTAATATTTTATGTTATTAGTATGATTTATTCGTTCCGCTGTTTAGATTCTGATGTGTTGTTTCTTCTTCTTCTCTTTCTTTTCTCTTTTCTATCCCTTTCTTTCTTAAGGATGATACGACTTTTTGTGGAGAAGAAGTCAGGTCGTCTCATTTGGTATCAGAGCATTAGGTTGAGTGAATACCTAGGCTCTGGAGTGGTGTCTATCTTGAGAGAGCGTATTTGTAAATTTTTAATATATATATATATATATATATTTCTACCTATCTATTGGGTTACCTGTTCGGGTTTTCCAATATAAGTTATAAGGTAGATAAGGTAGTGATGTGTATAACGCAACTACCGATTGGTTGGAGTTTGTATGTTAGGTTGGAAGTGTATCTGTCGAGATTGTAGACCTAACACCGTCTCGAGTGAGGTTTGAAGTGGTGTAGGACTTCATTGATCTCTGAAGGTAACCTGTTAAGGTTCGGAGTTCATCTTTGAAGTTAGATGAGTAGAGTTTGGATCTGTTGGCTGAGTTTAGCAGAGTGTTCTGAGTTGGTAAGGAGTCTTCTGGCTGAGTAGTTTTTCTGAAGTGGAGTTCAGAAGCAGCAGAATGGACTCATTTCTCTGGTAAGTTGGCTAGGCCAGCATAAGCTGTTCTGTTTGGTAGAGAGAGCAGTTTCTTTGGATTTAGGCTGAGTTGATCGCAAAAGTGACTTGCGATAGTATGTTCTTTTGGATTGTTGGAGATTGTCCGGATTTCTTCCTGGAAGTCAGAGTTTGTCTGCATCTGGAGATCGAGTTTTCTTTCCAGGATTGGTAATGGTGGTTCAGTTAATAGATGGATGGTTCCTTGAGATAGAAGTTGGTGAAGTAACTCAGGTTTCGGAGGAACGTCTGAGCTTTCTTTATGGATATGTGGAACCATATTTCTGTGCTGGGTTGTCTAGTCTGTGCTTGTGTTCTTTAGCATTTTCTTCTGCTTCGGATCAGAATTGTGCAGCGGAAGCAGTTTGGAGTGTTTCTGTTTTCTTTTTCGGATAAGAAGAAGTTTGTTCTGTCTTCTATTGTTGAGAAGCAGGGTGTGTGTTCTTGGTTTTTGAGTAATCTTGAGGAGATCATTGGATTGTTTTGATTCTGTCTGTTTCTAATGGAATCAGCAAGAGTTGAGCTGATCAGGATGGATGTTGGTAGCCCAGGATCGTCTGAAGAGTTTTTATGGATAAGAGACGGAAGAATTTGGATTCTGAAATCGGAGATTTGGTTTGGGATAAGTTTTTTTTCTCTGATCCATAGAGCTATAAGTTTGGAAAGCTAGCTCCGAAGTGTGTTGGGTTTCTTCTGTGTTTTGGGTAAGATCAGTGTTTGATTTTCTAGAGTTGAATTGCTAGTTTGGATAACTGGGACTCAGAGTGTTTTCACGTATCTCTAAGGGAGTACGTGTTTGATATTTCTGGTTGTAGAACCATCGGTTTAGGATGGTTTGTTTGTTGAGTCAGACTCGTTTGTAGTCTGATATTCTGTATAGAATTGTTGTTAAGAGCTCTATAATTTATTAGTATTGATTGTTTGGATTCTATAGAACGAGTATCCCGATATATATATATATATATATATATATATATATATATATATATATATATATATATATATATATATATATATATATATATATATATATACAGGGGAAACTCGTGAAAGTTTTATCCAAAATTCTTTTGGATAATTAGATTTGCTCTGATTGTGTGAATTGGTTGCTTAGGTTGTTGGCATATGATTAACATATGCTGTGTTTTAAAATAAAATCTGTTAATAGATTATTAAATTACCTTTGTTTCAAATTTCGCGGACGAAATTCTTTTAAGGGGGAAGGATTGTAATATCCCGGAGTTTTGGACAATTTAAATTTAATAATTTGTGTTTTAAATTTATATTGAATTGATGATTTTTGTTAATAAATTTGATTTGATTTAATAATCTTCTTTATTTAAATATTTAATGTGTGAATTTATTTTTAATAAACTAATAAATCTATTTTCTATTTAACAATGTATATGTATTTATATATATTTTAAATAGATAAGTTATTAAATTAGTATAGCATAATTTTAATGTTTTGAAATTAGGAATTGTGATTTATTTTTAATTTAAGCTTTTCAAAAATATTTAATAAAATACTATATGATTTTAATTATGTGAGATAAATGTTTTATTGGTTTAAATTTCATTTTTAACTTAAGTTTGTATATTAAAATATGTTACAAAAATGTTTGTGTTATTCTTTTAAAATATTAATTTATAAAATGTGATTTTGTAAGTTTAATATGAAATTTAAAATACAATTTAAATTATGAAACATGTATTCAATAAGTTATAAACTCTTCTATAAATTTATTTTAATTGTTTAAAAGTTTCTCTTTCAAATGATAAATTTGTATATTGTTTTATTTATAAGAACATCTTGCTTTGTTCTTTAAAAAATATATACATAACTATGTATAAGAACTAAATAACTAAGTTTAAACATTCATTAAGCTTAATTTTTCTTTAACATTTAATTAAGATAACAAATTATTTAAAAATGACATGTGTAAGTTTATTAAAGCCTAAGTTAACATGTGTTACGTATTTAAGAAAGAGAATTTACATGTGTTGATAGTTTAAGCCAAGTGTCATTTTTAAATTTTCATTTAATTTTAAATCATCATAAACATGGTTATTTAAAAGTTGCATCTTCCCATTCTCTTTTCCTTTCTTCATTTTCATTTTATAAAAAAAAAATCAATTGCATATCCCTGAAACATTTTTTTTTCTGCATGCAACAATTTCAAGCAAACACCTGCATTTCTCAAACCTGTAAAACAACATGCATTCAAACTCCTCAAACTAGAAATACATCTCAAACCCTTATCCACTTTCAAAATCTGCATACATTAATCAAATATCTTACCTGCATGCAACTATGAAAGCAAGCAAAGGCCTGCATTTCAATTTTAATCAAGTAAAACTTGCATTTCTTTTTAAATCTGGTAAAAAGGCCACTGCATATTAAAGCTGGGAACAAATTCAAGTTACATCTGCATTCTAGCAACCTGCATTTAAATCTGGAAGCATCATTTCAAAACAAAGATTAAAAGCATCAAATCTGGAAGTAAGTTTTTTTAAAAAAAAGCATTCAAGCTTTCTGCAAGGATTTCAAAATTGTGTTCTGCATGATTCAATCTGGGCTCTGCATTTTTTTTAAGGTGAGTAACTTTCTTTATAAATTTAAGGTTAAAATTTGTTGCATGATAAATAAATATTTCCTGGGTTAAGCTTACTGTCTGATGTGTGAACTGTATATTTATGCATGCTATAAATTTGCAATGTTCTGTTTGATTTCTGATTCAAATCTTTATTTTAGATCTTACATCTTTAATTTTCTTTGTTAAATTTTAAGATTTAAATAAAAAAAAGATGTGTAGGTTAGTTTCAGAGATTACATTTTAAAATTTTATTTAAGTAAATTTTAATAAAAACTTACTGGAAGTAAGTAACAGAGCAATAGAAATTGTATAAGTAAAAATATGAAACATTGCAAATCAATGTTTCAGAAATTCAACTCAAAACATAATATAAAATTCAGATTTTTAAAAATAATATTACCATTTTTAATGTTAGTAGCAAATTGCAGTTTTGAAATTACTGTATTCTACATATTAGCTAAGTACAGTTGAAGCTTACAATTATTTTGGGTGAATTTGATTCTGGAGATTGTATAGCCATTATAGATTATAGGAAAAATCTTGGATTGAGTTGAAATTAAAATTTTAGATTGTAATTTGGGAATTACAGTTAGGAACCCTAGTTTTACTGGGTTCAAGAAATTGAGTGATGCGGCTTCTACAATGGTTCGAGTTCAAAGATCTTTTGGGTATGGTTAGTTGAGGTATTGATGGAGTTGTCACTGGAGTATGGAAGGGGATGGTGGTCGGGAATGGGAGAAATTGATGTTGACAGGTTTGATTTTGGTTGCGGTCTAAGTGTTTCAGGTTTTGACTTTAACTTGAATTCAAATTCAAGTTGAAATTGTGGGGATCTGGGGATTAAAAGGTGATGTGGGGTTACTGGTCGATGGGGGATGGCCATTGACGATGGCCAGTGATGGCCGGAGTTGGTTTATAGGTGCACAGGGAGGTGTGTGCAGGTGGGTATTTGTTTTTGGGTTGCAGGGTTGTTTTCCTGTGATGGTCTCGGGAAAATTAGAGGGTGACTCGAAGTAGTGGTTGAGTCGACTCGAAGCAAGATTGAAATTTCTCGAGTCAAGTTGGTTTCAGGTTTCTCAAATGAGCAGAACATGTTTTCCCAGTTTTTAAAATTTAAACAAAAGTGTTGATGCAAACTTAAATTTAAACCTAAGATTTAAAAACTGAATTTAAATTTGAATTCAGTCAGTTTAAAACTTAGGTTTGAAATAATTTAAATTTTGAAAATTTTAATTGGTTTTAAGCAAAACCAGAAACCTGTTACAGTTTCAAAATTTGAATGTAAAGAGTAAATTTCAAACAAAAATCTGAAACTATGTTTGAATCTAGAATTGAATTTGAATTCAACAAGTTTAAATTCTGGATCTTTGAAATAAATTTGAAATTCTTTTAGAATTTCAAATTCTAAATTGATTTTAAACTAGAACAGAAACTGTTTCTGTTTTTATTTAAAAAGTAAAGTTTAAAATTTGTAAGATGAAGTTCAACTGAAATTTTTAAACCTGTAACTTAATTTTGAATTCAATAATTTAAATCTGAGATTTTGAATCATTTTTGAATTCAAAAATGTAAGATGTTTTAAACCAAAACAGGAAACTGTTTTCTGTTTAAATTTTAAAGGTAATTTTTTTAGATGCAACTGAAATTTAAAACCAAGTTAAATCTGGAAACTGAAATACGAAATTCAGGTAGAAGAATCTAAGTTTAAATTTAATTTAAATTTTGGAATTTAAATTTAGATTTTAAACTTTTACAGTATTAAGGAACCTTGGTTTTGAATTTGAACTATTAGTTTTAAATTATGAAATAAAATTTAAAATAAGTTTAAGTTCAGTTTTTAAAACCTGGAATTTTATTTTCATGTCGGTTTTTTTTAAAATAAAATAAGTTTTTAAATTTAATTTGTTTGATATAAAATTTATTTATAATCATTTAAACTTTTTAGTTTATAAAAAGTATGTTTTCGAACATGTGAGATAAAAAGGATTTTTAAAATTGGTTTAAAAACCTTGTTTAAATGAATTGTTTCATTTAAAAATCTTAAAATTTAAAATGAAATTTAAAGTGAAGTTTGAAATAAATATGGAAACAAATTGTTTAAAATACTTTATATAAAAAGAAATGTTTCATAAATTAAGATTAGAACTTAAGAAAATTGGTTTCATTTAAATTATTAAATTAATTTAAATGGAATATTAATTATTTAATTAATTAATATTGTGGATGTTTAATTAAGTAATTAATAATTTTTAAGTTAATTAATTAGATTTAAGATTAATTAATTAAGGTTAATTAATCTAAAATTAAGGATGGTTAATTAAATTTTAATTAATGATTAAGATTTATTTAATCAAGTGTTTAAAGTAATTAAGATTTTAATTAACACTTAATTAATTAATAATTAGAGATTAATTAAATTGTAATTAAATATTAATTAATTGATAATTAATAATGATTTATATAAGTTAATTCTTAATTAGGTAATTAAGAAATGTTAATGAATGTCATTAACTAAAGATTATTTGACAATTAATTAATGTGATTAATTTTTAATAATTAATTAGATTAATTAATTAATAATAATCAATTGTTTTAAGTTTAATTACTTAATAAAGGTAATTAATGAATTAATTACTTGATGTAATTAATTTGATTTATGTGATTAGTTTAGATTAATTAAGTTAAATTAATTTAAACATTTGTTGATTGTTGATAATTACTTATGTAATTAATGAAATTTTAATTACTTAATGAAGTAATTAATTAATAATTACTAAATGTAATTAAAGATATTTATTATAGAAGTAATTTGGATTTAAATTACTTTGGAAATTAATCAAGGATTAATTTAGATAATTAATTAAGAGTAATTAATTATGGGATAAGTAAATAAAGCAGTTAATTACTGGGTGTTATTAATCATGGGTGATTAATATTTATATGTGGATTAATTTCAGATTAATTACTTATGTAATTAATTTATATTTAGAGATTGATTAAATATAATCATTAATTAATTAATTAATGATGAATTTGGAATTGATTAATTAAGGTATAATTAATAATGAATAAGAGATTAATGTAATTAATTTTAATTAATTAATTAAGCAATTACAAGTCAATTATTTGCTAAGGGTTTAATATAATTAACTTGTGAAACTGATTAGAGATAGTTAATCAATAAGGATTAATTGAAATGAATTCTGAGATGATGATTTATAAATTGATTTGTAATCAATTAATGGTTAAGTTAAGCAGAATTAATGATGAAGTAATTAATTTAATTTATTTTAAATTAATTAGAGATTAAGTAATTAATTTAATTCATTTTAAATTAATTATAGAAGGTGTGATCATTAGATCATTGCTTATGTTTGATGAATGGTATTGGTTGCCTGGTATGGTTTGTAATCTCAGTTATGAGATGAGTAGTGTATGTGATATGGATGCATTGGTTGCTTTTGGATGATAATATGGATTATCTGATTATGATATGAATTATCTGTTGGTAATAATAAGGTTAATTATCCATTGTTATGTTAAGAATTATCTATGTGTGTATATTTAGATAATGAATTGAATTGTTTTAAACTTAAAACAATTTGGACTTAAAAGACACGCTTTGGATTTCGATGAGACTGGGATCGGGTTTCCATATTTGGATATCCGAAAACCACATCGATCCAAATTAACGATAGGTCGTGAATCTTACATGAAGAGTGAAGACTCGAGGTGTAAGGGCTATACGTCAGTATAACTCTGTGGGTGATTCCGTAATGAGTTTGATGGAATAGTACTTATAGATTCGAGATGGAGATTCACAGTGCAAGGTTTATCATCGTTAACTCTGAGGGTGATTCCAAAACGAGTGTAATGAGATAATGCCTTCGGTTTCGTTCGAACCCGGAACGAACTTGTATGGATTGAATGCTTTCAGAACATCGTCGGGTGGGCGATGAGCATTCTAAGACAATGTGTCCTCTAAAGGTAATTGTAGCCTCAAGCCTCATCAACCGGGAATGGCTAAAACAAGGGAGGTGCAGCAAGGCTTCGTGGGTAGCACCCACTGGAGAGCAAGATTGATCCCTGTCTAGAGGTCCCTTTTTATTCGGCTTAGTGGGCAGTTGGATATGCGCACCAACTGCGGGGTTGTCTTGTTCAAAACTATTCATTAAGGAATGGGTCCGGCCTTGTGTTGCAGGGGAGTGGGAGTACTCCTCGGTACGTTGATCTAGGCCACGTACTATGACAGGCGGTACCCCAGTAGCCCTGCCATTGTGTGGAATCCAAAATCCAATAAGTGCCCTACGTATTAGTTGTGCCCAACTATGTTGGAATGTGAGATGTAAGCATTCCAGCTATTTCTGTATTTTACTTGAAAACCCTAGACACTATTATAATATCATCGGATTTCCTAGCAAATGTTTTGGTTAGCGTAAGGTAAAAACTTTTCCATGTTTATGTGTGGGAAGTCTTACGTGATACCTTTCTTTCCAAAAGGTTTTTGAAAGTTAAGAAACTTTAAACTGTTACTCACACCAGACCTATGTCTGACCCGGAATTTATCTTTTGTTTTTATAAACTATTGGGTACTCAAATTTTTATGAGTAGCCCAGGGATTCAGGTTAGCTTTGACGAATATTGGAGGAGCAATGGAGCAGGAGGCTTCTGCGTTAGATATTAGTATTCCGCTATGTGTTCTGTGTTGTCTCTGAGTTGTATTATGTTGTAAATACTAGACAGGTGTTTATAACTGTCTAGTATGTGTTGTATATCTAAGTACTCTGATAGTGATTGTAAACTATGTAATATTTTATGTTATTAATATGATTTATTCGTTCCGCTGTTTAGATTCTGATGTGTTGTTTCTTCTTCTTCTCTTTCTTTTCTCTTTTCTATCCCTTTCTTTCTTTAGGATGATACGACTTTTTGTGGAGAAAAAGTTAGGTCGTCTCAGGAATTCGATAAACTTTTGATGACAAATTGATCCTATAACTCCGAATAGCACTTTGATCTTCGAGAGAGAACAGAGAATCAAACAAGAATGAAATTCTATTTTGATTCGCTTGAGAATTTGAAAGAATTTCGGCACGATCTTATAAATATGATAATTATTGAACATGGATTTGTGGAGAAGAAGTGAAGAAACTATGAGAACTGTATATCCAAAATTCGTTTGAGAAGGCTATTTATAGAGTACCAACTATCATAACCATTTGTGAATAGATTTAAATGAATAAACACTTCTTTTGAAAATTAAAACTTTTGAAATCAACGGCCACCATGTCGATATAGGATATCCCATGATGTCGACATCCCCGTGTTAAAAATAATGTAAAATTTGTTTTGAAAATGGTATTGAAATGAAAACAAGATGAAACGATTCCGGAGTAAAATAAACTAATTTTACTATATTTTAAAACACAAAAACAAAGAATATTTTAAGGCAAAACATCTTTTTAAAATCATTTGAAAAGATAATTTTAAGGCTAAAATATTTTGAAAAGCAGTTTTGAAAATCGTTTTGAAAAACCTTTTTGAAGTAGTTTTGCAAGCTTCTTCCTGCAGAATATCTCATCACATCAGGACTCAAGAACTTGTACAAAATCAGGATGTTTGTGGGTTTGTAAGCTACTTGTCGTAGGTTTGTAAGCTACTTGTCCTGGGTTTGTAAGCCATTAAGAAGGTAGAAATGAGATCCATCCCAAATGAAATTCGAAATAAAGATTTCCATGCTATTATGAAGTTTTAATAAAAACTTGACACATATCTTGAAATCTTGATCTTGACACTCTAGAGTCTTCAATCTTGAGTCTTGAGTCTTTATACTGATCAGTCTTCAGTAATCAATACCTGCATATCTATATATCCTGCATATACATATCTTTCTAGATAATAGTGTTAGTATATATTTTATAATAAGATAAGTTGAAAAGGTTGTTGTCATCAAAACCAACATCTCAGTTCCTAACAGAGGGTCAGTCCATAGTTAGACCACCAATGTTCAATGATGAATACGCTTACTGGAAAAACAGAATGAAATTTTTTCTGAAGACCATTGATGCTTGGAATATTGTTGAGACTAGTTATAGAGCACCAACTATAGTTGTAAATAATTAAGAAATAGATAAAGCGATGGATCAATGGACATATCTCAAAAATAGACAACAAATGCTAATGCTACAGCTATGAATTTTATTATTTGTTCATTGGATCGAATTGAATTTATTGTGTCTCACATTGTCAAACTGCGTAGAAAATATGGCACACACTTGAAGTGACTCATGAAGGACATCTCAAGTCAAGGAATCTTAGCTTGCCATGCTTAGTAGCGAATACGAGAATTTCACAATGGCCAAGGAAGAAAATGTCAAAGAGATGAACGAATGACTTTCCAATATTATATACAAATCAAAAACTCTCGAAAAATCATACACATAGTTGGAAATAGTCCAAAAAATCCTTAGAGTTCTTCCACAAAATTTTGAAGCCAAAGTTACTGCCATTCAAGAATCAAAAGATTTGAAACAAATCAAAGTTGATGAGCTCATCGAAAATCTCACTAATTCCGAGCTAGATATAAAATTCAAGGAAGAACGAGAAGGAAGTGATACTCGAAAGAAATCAATAGCTCATAAAGGAACAATGGAAATTGATGATGATGATGATGATGATGGAGCAGCTGAGTTGGCACTGATAATAAAGAAATTCAAATGGTGGAATCGAAGATATGGAAATCCAGCTCTAAATCAACAACTGAAACATAGAATAGTTAAAGTTCTAGACAACCCAGAAGAGCGGGAGATCATTTGTCACAAGTGCAATAAACCTAATCCCATCAAGCCCAATTGTCCTCAGATTCGACTCGTCCATGGAAAGAAACAGAAAAGGAGAAGTTTTGCAACCACTTGGGATGAAATTAATGAAGATAATAAAAGCACTAGTAGTGAGAGTGAAAAAGCAAATATGTGCCTTCAAGGTGATATAAGTGACAGTGATGATGATGAGCCAAGCGAGGTATCAAAACTTACTCACTCGGAACTACTTATATATTTTCACGAAGTAAATGGCTGTTTTGAAAGACTTAGGGCGAAATATGCTAAAATTGAATCAAAAAGAGATACTTTGATATATTTAAATAAACAGCTTGATCACTTAGTCAAAAACTATCAAACCAAGAGCCCTAAGTGTGATAAGTGTCCATCACTTGAAGAAGAGATTAAAAAATTAGAAATTAAAATTAAATCGCTAGAAAATGAAATTCTGATTTTGAAAGACAGTGAAAACACAAGGAGAGAAAATTCTATTAAAAAATGCACACAATTATCAAATGAAAATGAAACTCTCAAAACACAAGTCCAACAGCTGTTTACGAATTTAGGAAAAATTTCAAAAGGTGAAAAATCGTTAAATATGCTATTAGGGAAACAAAATATTAATACTTTTAAACAAGGATTTGGGTATAATCAATCTGAACGCGTTAGAAGTGAAATTAATCAAGTCAATTCAAAGTGCACGATATGTGGAGAAACTGGACACAATTACAATATTTGTTGGTATAAACCCAAATACGTGAAAATTATTCCAATTTAGGCTCCAAAAGGCACGAACATAAAATCCCTTAAAGTCATACAAATATGGGTGCTAAAAGGAACAATTATAAATAGTCTTGGGCCTCCACAAACTTATTTTTCAAAATCTATTTCCATTAACAACCATGGGCCTATATAAACAAATAGGCCACAAAAATCTTTTCTTATGTAGGTGTGGTGGCAGGCTAAAGAACAACAACAGTGTTAACTGGATTCTGATTATTCCAGGCACACGATGGGCGACAAATCAATGTTCCTTAGCCTAGTACAAAGGTGGCAGAATCACAATGGACAATAACCAAAAAGTTATCGCAAAGGCAAAATAGGTAACGGTACATTTATCTTAAACTATTTATTAAATGTGATAATCTGCACCATAATCTGATTTAAATCAGCCAGTTATGTAGTAAAGAAATGAATGTTGATTATGATTCTTACTTATGAAAATCGTTGGCCAAATATATTTTTATGCTGAGAACACTATAAGTACCTCTAGAATCTTTAAACTAGTTCATATAAATTGTTTGGACTAATGCCGGTGTTTTATTGAGTGATGATTACTCAAGATTTTCGTGGTTATATTTCCTACTGACGCTATGTTCACTGTTTGTTTATTTACATGGATTCAATTCAAATCTAAAAGAATTTAACTTAAAAGCTATAAAAGGATTTTAAGGTAATGGTTGCAACTTCACGGTCTAGTCTATAACATTCAACTAATGATAATCTTGAGTCTAAGAGAAATTCAGATGCAGATTACACTAGTAATCTAGTTGATAGAAAAATTACTAGTGGAACATGATTTATGTTGAGACATTCAGTGGTTGCATCGTTTTTCCAAAGAAAATATCTGCATATTTTTCACTTCAACCGATTTTCAATTTGAAGACATTTTCTTATAAAAATCCTTCCAGAAAATAGCTTTTGTTGACCTTGTTTCAGATTAGTCATTTTA
Organism: Allium cepa; assembly: GCA_030765085.1. NCBI lineage: Eukaryota > Viridiplantae > Streptophyta > Magnoliopsida > Asparagales > Amaryllidaceae > Allium > Allium cepa. The sequence goes on from CM060939.1 coordinate 565,287,380, forward strand.
AAAAATTTGATTTTAATAATTATTTTTGGATTTGATCTCAAATGACTACATTAACTAATCTGACCCCCGACTGATTACCGAAAAGATAAATAGTGATTGAAAAAGTAATGCGTGTTGATGTTAATCATATATTATAACTTGAGAAAGTATATTTAGTAAATTTCCTTAAAAGTTTAAACAAGATTTATAACAACTCTTATTGAGTAAAAATTCCATGACTATCTCTATTGCTATCATATTTTTAATGACCATCACTCATCAAAATTCAATATAGTATGTCAATATGTGGTATTTTAAACGGAAAATTATTTGTTTTTCATTTTATTATATTATTAGCAATCCAAAATATTCACTCTCATTTAAAAGTCCTTAAGGATATGCATGGATGAATTACTTGGACTTTTTTATTATGTACTTTCATGCTCATTTAAAAGTCCTCCTAGTTATGCACGTATGGAACATATATCAAAATTGATTGATTAAATAGACAAGTTGATTCTAATCACATTTAAAAGTCCTCACGATTATGCGTGGTTAGAAGATACCTGAATTATTTTTTAATTTTTTTTGGAATACTACTAATCTCATTAGAAAGTCCTAACGGTTATGCGTGGTTAGTAGATATTCAAATTCTGATATAAATATACCATAAATAGACACAGCTATATGGTTTTGCGTCATCCCTATCATTCTAAAGTGTAATATGCACATAACAGAGTATTTATGATTTTTGTTTGGATATTTATAGAAATTCAATATTTATACTCAATTAGGTATTAATAATGTATTAATGTCTATCACTTTATCTCCATTTTACAAACACAATTACTCTTTTGCTGATAATAAAGGGGGGAGAGATAAGCTAAAATTTTGGCAAGTAAAGGTCAAATATTTTATTTTGTATTTCTATTTGCATCTAGCTTTATTTGCATATTTTTATTTATTTTCATGCATATATGTAGGGAGTGCTTGTTGTAGAGAGGGAGCATTCAAATAGGAGGAGCGAATAGATTTCATCTATACCCAAATATATTTAATAAATTCAAAATCGTAAATATATGTTTGTTATCAACAAATGGGGGAGATTGTTGAATATGCAAGTATATGATTTTTGTTTGATGATATTAAACATATATATATATATTCATTTAAATGTATTTATTAATGTATAATAAACAGAAATTTTATTCAAACAAATATTTTATTACAATTTTGAATAGTACAAATTTGAGCTCTCACTATATATATACAATTTTTTATTACAATTCAATTTTGATTATGTCACAATTTTTAATTTACAGTTGCACCTCATTACATATTACTCGTTCGCTCGTATTTATCTTCAACTCTATTTCAGATTGGATCCAACATCTGAGCGATCTGCAAAATAAACACTGAAGCAGTAAATTTGAAAAAGAAATATTTTTGCAATGTAAAATAAAATGTGTTGTGAAAATATTATATGCCTCAGTTATTTGGGTTGTTCATCATCATTTGATTTTGAATTCATCATACACGAACAGTTATGACATGCACAATGTAACACTGTACATGCCATAAGGTCATGCACACCGATATACACTTGATAAAACTGCAGGAACAGGTGAGCACAAGGTCAAATCCGAGCCAAAGCCAGGTTCAACTCAAGTCACGATATGAGCACAAGGTCAAACCAAAGCCAAAGCTTGGTTAAACTCAGGTGCAATACAAAAACAAAAATAAAATGGTCAAGTCATAATGACTGGAACAAGCCTTGACCAAAAACACAATTGTGTACACATGAATAAAATTCAAGTCAGTGCACATGATTAATGACTGGAACAATCCTCGACCAAAAACACAATTGTATACACATGAATAAAACTCAAGTCAGTGCACATCAACACAATGTAAACAAAGAAACATCAAGATAACAGTGACGCAGTGCAGAAGTGACGAATACAAATAAATGGAAGTAGTTCAATATGCAGGCACCGGACTACATGAAGTCTAACTGACTCAAGACCGCAAATACCAACACAATGCATATATGTATATGTTAGCAGTGATAGTACACATGAAACCTACAACAAAGCATGCACCACTTCAGTATGCTATGCACAAGAACAAGGCCAGAGGTGACATCAATATACATGTCGACAAGGCAACAAACAAGAACAAAACTGCAAACAAGTCTTGAAATTAGACCCAAAAGAATCACAACTAGAGGCTAGATGATGCAGCGCACCATGATAACTCGTTTTCTTTAAGTCGTTCGTTGATCTTACGCCGTTCGCTTGCCATAACTCGCCCGCGACATAACGAGATGGATGATGCAGAGCAGGAGGCAGAACAAACGCGACATAACGAGTTAAGTCGCCCCAATTCCTTAAGTCGCTCGCTTGGTCTTAAGTCGCCTGAACGACCTAGCGATTTATGCCTTAAGTCGCCGGCCTTGATAAGCGACTCAAAATATCAGGTCGCGTCTCTTAGGTCGTTCCCTGAAGCTCATTACTTAAGTCGCTGGCATTCTCTTAAGTCGTAAGTCGCTGATCACTTATGCCACTCCTTTTTAAGTCGCTCAACCGTATGCCACAGTGATTTCTTATGTCGCTCATTTCTTAAGTCGTTTAACTCCTTAAGTCGCAAGGTCCTTATGTCGCTGCCGTGTTTCCTTGAGTCGCTACTGGATGCCGAAGTTGATTAAGTCGCATGTGTATTGTTATGTCGCTTGTATGTTGTATTGTGTAAGGCGTGAGTTGTTGTTGTTAGGTCGTGTGTGTTGTAACTCGTGTGATGTTGGGTCGTGTGATGTTAGGTCGCAGAGTCACGCGGTAAGTCGCATATGTGTTGTAAAATTCCTATAAATAGGGATGTTGTGCCACTTGTAAAAGAAGTTGATTTTGGAATAAAAATTGTTTGTGTGCTTTGCCACTTTTGTTGAAGTTGAGTGTGATCTCCTTCTTCTTCCATCTTCGGATATTCGAGTGCGCTCGAATCAACGAATTTGAAGCCGATTCACGGAATCTCGTGCGCGAGATCAACGTCGAAGAATCGTAGATCATCTAACACGAAATCGTGCGCGATCAACGTGTTGATGATAGCTAGAATTTGGTATCTCGAGATATCAACAAATTTGGGCATTTATCGTTCTATCTGGTTTACTTGACATGAAATCATTTCGTAAGGAAGAAAGTTTGTGTCAATTTGAATCAAAGCATTATTAGCACGTCGAAGTTAAATCTGCTGCGTCACTTTTTGGTATCAGAGCCTAGTTCGAATCCTAGTTCAAAGCTAAGTAAGATCAAGGCCGAGTAAGAGCTAAGTCAATTCAGATCCAAGACATATCAAAGCCGAGAGCCGAGTTAAAGCCAAGTAGATCAGAGCTAAGTCAAAGAACCAAGATTGTTGAAGATCATGCCTCCGAGACGTGCTAATCGCTATCATAATGTTGAAGATGTATATAGAAGACAAGAAGCTGAGCAGATGGAGCAACGTATTAATGAAAAGTTCAATGAGGGTATTGAGAAGTTAGAAAAGTTGATGAAAGACATGAATCACAATCAAAGGAGAACTTCACCAGTTTCGAACCATAGTAGAAACAGGGTTTCACCATCGGTTTTGGAAGATAGAAGGATGTCACCCCAGTCCTATCGAGAGAGGAGAGAATCTTCAGTTTCAATGAAGCGAGAACACTGTGAGTATCAAAATGAAGAAAGAAGAACCCCACGTGAGTTTGACAATGAACCGTATCGTGATGTTGAAAGACAGGGTAGAAGGGACATGTATGATCGAACAGATGTAGATGAACGGGATCAATATCGAAGTACATATGATTTTTAGGAGGATGGTGATGGAGGTAGTATTCATTATCGAGATCGAGGCCAAGTGCGAAGTTGATATCTGGATTCAGAGAATGATCGTAAATGGGAGTCGGGTATGAGGATGGAAATTCCAGAATTCAAAGGTGGTATGCAAGCAGAAGAATTTCTTGATTGGTTGTCTAATGTTTAAGAAAGAATTTTGGAATTCAAGGAGGTGCCTGAGAATCGCAGAGTTCAGTTAGTTACTACAAGACTAAGGGGAAGAGCTATGGCTTGGTGGCAGCAAACTAAACTAACTCGGGAGAGAATGGGAAAATCAAAAGTTGTCACTTGGGAGAAGATGAGAAAGATGATGAAAGCAACTTTCTTGCCGTACAATTAGCAATCTCTTATGTATCAACGGATGCAGAATTTGAGACAAGGGACGAGGATAGTGAATGATTATGCAGATGAATTCTATCAATTGATTACAAGGAATGACATTATGGAGACCGAGGAACAGCTAACGGCTAGATACATTGGAGGGTTATGAATGCAAATTCAAGACATGGTGAACATGTTTAATCCAATGTCTGTTGCTGAAACACATTAGAAAGCCTTAGCTTGGGAGAAACAAGGGAGACGAGGTGGTGGTGTGTTTACGAGTTCCAACAATCAGAATAAGGATGCTAGTAGCAATGCTAATGTTTCCAAGGCAGTCGGTAAACCAATTGTCAAAGAAGCCTGCTAAAGCAAAGGTCAGTGACAGTATCAAATGCTATAATTATCAGGAGTTTGGCCATAAAAGTAATGAATGTACAAAGCCAAAGAAGAGAGCATTAGTTGCAGAGGAATGTGAGTATGAGGATGTGGAAGCTGAAGTTGACTATTCTGAACCATCGAAGTTTGATGAAGATGAAGAAGTTGTGTCAGGAGATGAAGGGTGTAATTTGATGATGAAGAGGTCATGTTTAGTGCCAAAGCAAGAGAATGATTCTAGTTGGCTAAGAAGCAATATCTTTCAGTCTACATGTAAACCAATTTTTTGTTATTGTCTCTTTTCATTACAAACTGCTACATTTTACATAATCTAAAAAAACTACATTTCATTATACTGTGCATTTCACTGTGCACTTTTGTAATACACATCCCCTGCCTTCACTTCAAACATTCTTCCTCCACAAACATTCTAACTGTTAGTATGCTACATCACAGCAACCTTCCTCATTCTTTTCTTCCTTAACCACCTTACTCAACCACTCCTACGCTTCATTACCGCTGCACCAGCAATTCATACACCTCACTGACTTATTGCATTTCATTACTCTCTGAAACATCCATTCCTACATCCCTTACAACCATCAAACTACCCACTGCATCTTACAACTTCACTGCTGTGCCTTCCCTATTTCAACTTGAACCATCACTATAACTGTCAAATACCCAACCACCCTCTCCACTGCCGCCTACTCCATTCAATTTGTTCTCTGCACTCCAATCACTCCAACCAATTCAACATCCACCACAACATTGACAACAACCATTTCAACATTTACTTGCCAACATAGAAACATTCCAACAATCCACCCTCTCCATTCACTAGCCTCTGTGCAACGCTACAGCAATAATTCCAAAGCCAATCGTACACCGTGACCATCCACACTCCACATTACCTGAACCAAACCATACGACGACTGCCATAAACCATTGACAACCTAGAAACTGGTCCACCATCACTAAGTTCCCATAAAAATTGCACCATCACCGATTACATCAACCTCTCTGCCACTAACAACTCTTTCACCAGCCTTACATACCTGCGCTTGCCTGATACGACATACAACAGACACCTTCACCATCACCTCCATCTTTGACTCTACAACCCTCTGCTTTACTCCTCAACTCCAACATCTCCCTTCGCCACAAACTTCAACAACACAAACTACCTCTCAACTGCTACACCAACCAACAGTGCACATTCTACAAGATCACGGCAATAACACAAAAGACATCATAGAGATTACAGGTTCTATCACAACAATCCTCTGCAATTCACTGACGAACGGCCTCACACCATCCCTAATCTCTCCTCCACCTACCGTTCACAAAAATTTCAACCACAATTCTCACCAAAAAAAAAGTCAGCAGTACCTTCCAATACCACTGTCCGCTTGCTTCGAACCATTGGCAACTTGCAATTCTAATGCATCCCGATACGATCAATTGCCTCTACAACCAAACCAGTCGCCGCCTCCAATCCCTCAATTCACAACAGCTCCAATCGCCCTCGTCTCAATCATCCCAAAATCGCGACACTCGTCTCGCCTCCATCTTCAATCGCGACCTCCCTCTAGCAATCGATCACCGTAGCCAATGCGCAATTGCTTTGACTTGATTTTCGTTTGGCTGTATACAAGTTTTTATTTGATTCGACATCTTTTGTTTATTTGGCAATCTCGAATTCCTTTTTTTATCTTCACTCGAGTTTGACTTAGGGGTGTAAGTTTGTTTCTGAAGCGTGAGTTTGATTGTGCTAATTTTTAGAATGGGCCGGATTTTGTGGGTTTGATAGTTTTAGTTTGTGTAAAAAAAAAAAAATTATGTTTGTTTTGATTTGCATTAATTTGTTTTAGTTTCATTTTTTTATTAGTTCTGCTTTCATTTGTTTTGTTTTTCTCTTGTTTTATTTTCTTCTTTGACAATATTTTTTTTTTTTTTTAAGTAAAACCCTACTTTTAAATTTCCTCTCCAAAAAAAAAAAAATTCAAAAAAAAAAAAAAACAAGTTCAAGTTTGTTTAATTTTCATTTTTCATTTATTTTATTTTCAATTGTTTTGTTTTTCGCTTATTTTGTTTTTCATCTTTGATAAACATACAAAGAAATAATAACAATAAAAATTGTTGAATATATCTTGTTTTTCATTTCAGGTTGTCAAAGCAGAAAATTACAAGGAATTGCTTGCCAAAAGGAAAAATAATTGCTTTGCTTTGCTAAAATCGCCGCTAAAAAAAAAAATTTGCTAATAATCTGCACGCTCTGGTATTGTGCTTTCATCTCTAGTGCATTGTTGGTTGCTTGCATTTGCATTTATATATAACAAAAAAAATTTCAAAAAAATCCAAAAACAAAAACAAACTTCATTTTAGTTGCATTGTAATTTCACGTTTAATTTCTGCTTTGCATTCATCTCATCTTGTTTTTCTTTTCTAAGGGCAATACCCCAATTCACATAAGGTGAGGGATTTCATCACCCTTTCCTTAGCCCACAAACGCATTTCATCGTAGAATTTGACTAATAATAAAGGTTAGACGTTGGACCTAAGGGTGTCACGAGCTCACTTAGGGCTTAATTGTATCTTCACAGTTGTTTTACTTAAACGATTTTATTTCTTGGTGTCTAGGCTACGACAGAGTAATAACCAGTTATAAAAATTACGGTGATTCGTAAATATTATACTGGTTGTTCCTCTGAAGGTACTTAAACCTTCGGTTGCATTGCTACGGTGATTCGTGGTGCACCGATAACCCCTGTCCGTTACCTGGCTGAGAAATATTTTTGTTGATTTAAGACAAAGTGTGATTATACAATTTTGGGTTAGGAGCTACTAAGGACAGAAAACTGTAATTAAGTCCTTTGCATTCATTTAGTTGCATTAGTTCATGCATATTTAAAAAAAAAAACTCAAAAACAAAAATCTAAAAAAATTTGGAAAATCATTTCAAAAAAAAAAAATTGAAAATTCAAAAACAAAACAAAAATCAAACTTTTCTTTTGAAATAAACTTCACTTGGTAAATAGTTTTTTTTCCCTTAAAAAAAAAAACATTTTCAAATCTTCCTTCATTCTCCAAACTCGTTTCTAATTTCTTTCTCCTCTCGACTTTCACTTGTGCATGAGTACTTGGACTCGTGACACAACAACGAATACTTGGATTCGTGACCCTTCTACAAACCATTTAACTCGAACAGACATCCTCCCGAAATGGCGAACGAAAACGCCCCTCGAACTCTCATGGATAGAATCTTTCCCGATAGAGTTTCTATTCCATCTTGCATCACATTACCCGCCCCTACGGGTAACCATTTCGAAATCCATTCGAACCATATTGCCACGCTTCCAAAATTTGGCAATTTCGAACACGATGACCCATACATCTTTTTGACTAAATTCGAACAAGTTTGCGCAACCATTAAACTTCAACAACTTTCTGATGACGGAATCAAACTTCGATTAATCCCATTTGCTCTTACGGATTACGCTGAAAAATGGTTGTACAGCTTACCTTCGAACTCAATTAAAACGTGGGAAGAATTTGTAAAAGCTTTCTTAAAAAAGTTCTACCCCTTAGAAAAAACAAGTAGAATTCGAAACGAAATTGTAAATTTTCATCAATTCAAGGGTGAACCATTTGGAAAATATTTTGAAAGATTCAAAGAGCTTTTGATAAAATGTCCACACCATAACTTTGAAAAATGGACGATTTGCCAAATCTTATATGATGGACTCGAAAACAGCTCACGAACCATGCTCGAATCAATGTGCCAAGGCAATTTTCTTGCCCAACATCATGACGATGCTTGGCAATTTCTTGAAAACCTCGCTGAAAAGTCGTCCCAATGGGAACGCTCGAACGAAAAATCAATCTACTCACGATCGAGTGCACACTCGACGGGATCTTCTTTTGCTTTGGAAGCTAAGATCGACGCAATGATTAAAAAATTCGATAACATTTTCTCATCGAATCAAACGAACCAAGCTTCCCAACCAATGTGTTATAAATGCAACGATCCTAATCATATAGCCGATCAGTGTCCCAATTCCGTCGAACAAATCAATGCTTTCAATAAAACCAAAAACGACCCGTTTTCTCCAACGTACAACCCTGGATGGAGAAATCATCCGAATTTTGCGTGGAACCAAAACAATCCCAACACGAATACGGTTCGTCCCAATTTTCAAGCATTTCCGAATAATGCTTCGAATCCTCCCTTTCAGCCCAATAATTTTCAACCAAACTTTGCGGGCCCGTCTCATAATCAACCGCAACAACCAAATTTTCCACCAAATTCTACTCATCCTCCACAAGACGATAAATGTTTAACTTCGCTTGACAAAACTCTTGAAACGTTGGCTAAGGCAACTACTCAAAGCCTTCAATCAAACAGCAATTTGCAAAATTTATTGACTTCATATATGCAAAACACAAACCAATCGATTGCGAAACTCGAAATGCAAATGAGTCAATTAGCCACGTCTGTAAGTGAACGTGAACGAGGAACATTCCCAAGCCAGCCCCTTCCAAATCCCAAATATCAAAACGCAAATTCAAATCAAGCCCATGTTATTCAAGATAGCAATGTCACCCAGTTGAATGCTATCACAACTCTCCGTTCTGGTAAACAAATCGATAATCAAGTCGTTAATCCAAATGATTCACTGGGAACTTTTCTCGATACTTCTAAAACAACGAACGACTCAGAACAGAACGTGGAGCCAAACGTCGAATCGAACGACAATCAAAATTCTTCTTCTTCTACTCGAGTAGACCCGCCTACCGAGTATCATGTTCCATTTCCACATCGTCTTCGACCAAAGAAACACTCGGACCAAATGGAAAAGATGTTGGAAATTTATAAACAAGTCAAAGTTAACATTCCTCTTCTTGACATCGTTCAGCAAGTCCCCACTTACGCGAAATTTCTTAAGGACTTGTGCACCCAAAAGCGACACACTCAAGTGCCCAAAAAAGTCTTCTTAGCCGCTAGTTTGAGTGAAGTCTTGTCCCAATCCATACCCGTTAAATACAAAGATCCTGGCTGCCCTACGATTTCGTGTACAATTGGAGGAAAGACGATTAACAAATGTTTAATAGACTTAGGCGCGAGTGTCAACTTGATTCCATACTCCGTGTACGAACAATTAGGCTTAGGTGAGCTCAAACCCACGAAAGTTACGCTTCAATTTGCCGATCGTTCCATTAAGAAGCTCGTGGGAGAAATCGAAGACGTGCTCATTCGAGTAGGGCAATTCATATTCCTCGTTGATTTTATCGTTCTCGAAACACAACCCGTGACAAACCCTGCGAGTCAAATCCCATTGATTTTAGGCCGACCATTCTTAGCCACCTCAAACGCCTTAATCAATTGTCGTAACCGTTCGATGAAAATCTCTTTTGGAAACATGACTTTGGACCTTAACATTTTCAATCTTGAAAGCCACTCGAACGAACTTCGTGACCAAACATTAGAAGTTAGTGCCATTCATGAAAACTTTGAAAACGAAACATTTGATCTTAACGATGAACGCGAGGCCGAGTACGAAAAATTGTTTCATGAAGTCCCCAACGAGATCAAACACACTCTTCCCTTTGAATCGCTTCAAGTTGAATCCGAATCTCAACCCAATTCTGCAATCGAAAAACTCCCGAAATTGGACCTCAAACCACTTCCCGCTCACCTTAAGTATGCATACTTAGGTGAAAACGAAACTTGTCCTGTCATCATTTCTAACAATCTTTCTCTTGACCAAGAAGCTTCTCTTCTCTCTATTCTTTTGAAAAATAGAGAAGCAATTGGGTGGTCCATTACTGATATTAAGGGAATCAGCCCTGCTATTGTCCAACATCGCATTCATTTGATTGATGAAGCCAAACCCACTCGTGATGCACAATGAAGGCTTAACCCAAAAATGAAAGATGTGGTTCGTGACGAAATTCTTAAGCTCCTCGATAACGGTATCATATACCCCATCTCCGATAGCCCATGGGTTAGCCCAATTCATGTCGTGCCTAAAAAGTCCGGACTTACTGTTATAAAAAACGACGCTAACGAACTTATTCCAACTCGTACTCAAACGGGTTGGCGTGTTTGCATTGACTATCGAAAACTAAATGCCGCAACACGTAAGGATCATTTTCCTCTTCCATTTATCAACCAAATGCTCGAACGTTTAGCCGGTCACGAATTCTATTGCTTTCTTGATGATTATTCCGGCTATAACCAAATTCCAATCGCTCCCGAAGATCAGGAGAAAACGACTTTCACGTGTCCATTCGGTACCTTCGCTTATCGACGTATGCCATTCGGACTTTGTAACGCTCCTGCGACTTTCCAACGATGCATGGTTGGAATCTTTTCTGACATGATTGAGCGCTTTCTAGAAGTCTTTATGGACGATTTCTCTATCTTCGGCGATTCTTTTTCTCAATGTTTACATCACCTCGAGTTGGTTTTGAATCGATGTAAAGAAAAACACTTGACTTTGAACTGGGAAAAATGCCACTTTATGGTCAAACAAGGCATTGTCCTTGGACATATCATCTCAAACAAAGGCATTGAGGTAGACAAAGCGGAAATCGATGTCATTGCAAATCTACCCATTCCCAAATCTATTAAGGACATTCGATCATTTTTAGGACACGTTGGCTTTTATCGACGCTTTGTGAAAGACTTTAGCAAAATCGCCCGTCCTTTGACGACCCTTCTTGGAAAAGACGTTCCTTTCGATTTTAACTCTGATTGTATCTCTTCTTTTGAACGTCTTAAGAGCGAACTCATTTCTGCCCCAGTCATTTGCGCACCCAATTGGGATCTTCCTTTCGAAATAATGTGCGACGCTTCAAACTTTGCCGTTGGTGCTGTCTTGGGACAACGCATCAACAAGATCCTTCATGTCATTTACTACGCGAGTATGACCTTGAACGACGCTCAACTCAACTACACAACAACTGAAAAAGAGCTTCTAGCTGTCGTTTTTGCGCTTGAAAAGTTTCAACCTTACTTGATAGGTTCACACATTACGGTCTACACTGACCATTCTGCGCTTCGATATCTCTTCGCTAAAAATGATGCTAAATCCCGTTTGATTCGTTGGATCCTTTTACTTCAAGAATTCGACCTTACAATCAAAGACAAAAAAGGATCCGATAATGTCATTGCCGATCATTTATCTCGTCTTTCGAACGCACCATCTTCCTTGCCGATCAATGAAAACTTTCCCGATGAACAACTTCTTTCTATTTCTATCGATCCATGGTACGCTGATATAGTGAACTACTTAGTCACTAAAGAAACTCCCTCATCTTGGTCCAAACAGGACAAATGCAAATTCATGTCCCAAGTGAAATATTTCTATTGGGACGATCCATACTTGTTCAAATATTGTCCCGACTAAATCATCCGACGTTGCATTCCGGATAATGAAATAAGGAGTGTTCTTTCGTTTTGCCACGATCAAGCGTGCGGTGGACATTTCGGTCCTCGAAAAACTGCGGAAAAAGTGCTTCAGTGTGGTTTCTATTGGCCTTCTCTTTTCAAAGACTCGTTTGAATTTTGTAAAACTTGTGATCGATGTCAAATGCTTGGACGAATTTCCCAACGAGATATGATGCCTTTAAACCCCATTCTTACGATCGAAATCTTTGATGTATGGGGTATCGACTTTATGGGACCTTTTCCCAATTCCTTTGGAAACTTGTATATCCTTCTCGCTGTTGATTACGTTTCAAAATGGGTCGAAGCCGTTCCTTGCAAAACCAATGACCACAGAATTGTTGTGAAATTTCTTAAAGAAAACATCTTTTCGAGGTTCGGCACACCTCGCACAATAATCAGTGATAACGGAACCCATTTTTGCAACCGTTCTTTTGAAACTTTAATAAAAAAATACTCGATAACCCACAAGTTATCCACTCCATATCATCCTCAGACTTGTGGCCAAGTTGAAGTTTCAAATCGACAAATAAAACAAATCTTGGAGAAAACTGTCAATAAAAATCGAAAAGATTGGTCTCAGAAATTGACCGACGCGCTTTGGGCTTACCGTACTGCTTTTAAAACTAACCTTGGGATGTCCCCTTTTCATTTGGTTTACGGTAAAGCTTGCCATTTACCCGTTGAAATTGAACACAACGCGTTGTGGGCAATAAAAAACTTAAACTTTGATCATGAAGAAGCTGGCGAAAATCGGAAATTACAACTCAACGAACTAGAATAACTTAGGAACGACGCGTATGAAAACGAGAAAATTTACAAAGAAAGAACCAAAGTTTTTCATGACAAGTCAATCCTAAGGAAAAAATTTTCGCCTAACCAGAAAGTTCTTTTATATAACTCGAGACTTCATTTATTTCCTGGGAAACTTAAATCAAGGTGGACCGGACCATTTGTGGTACGAACTGTTTTTCCACATGGTGCCATAGAAATAGAAAACCCAAAGGATGGATCGATTTTCAAAGTCAACGGTCATCGTTTAAAACCCTTCTTGGAATTTCCCGGTTACCAAGAGGAGGAGCTCATGATCCTTCATGAGCCAAGCTACGTCTAGTAAGAATGTTAACCCTCTTTTGTAAATATGTACATATTTTTCCCCGTTACACTCATTATATCATGCATCGACTGTGGGGACACAGTCAAAATTAAGTGTGGGGGGAGTCTTATTTTCATTTTTTTTTTAGTTTTTCATGGCATTTTTGAATTTTCATTTTCTTCAAAAAAAAAAAAAAATCTCAAAACTCCTAAATCTCAGAAACATTTTCTTTTTACCATTTTGATTTATTTTTGAAGAAACACTATGGGATAAGTATAAGTTTTGGTTAATAAATTGAAATTTTTGAAAATTTATTTGTCTTAACAAAAATAAAAATGAAGTTTGATTACAAATAACAATGGTTTTACAAGTATATAGGAAGGTTCATTTATGTTAATTATGAAGTATGTTCTAATTGAAAATCGTTGTTCAAAAAGTGGTAAATTTAAAGTAAAGGATATAACATTTTTGTCTTCTAAGTTAAGTGGTGCTAAAATGATTTTGCAAAACTCTCTCTCTCTCTTAAAATATATATATATATATATATATATATATAAACAAAAAACAAAATAATAACATCCAAAGTATTCACTCTCATTTAAAAGTCCTCACGGTTATGCATGGGTGAATTACTTGTAATCTTTGATTATGTGCTTTCATACTCATTTAAAAGTCCTCACGGTTATGCATGTATGAAACACATATTAAAAAAAAGAACAGACTTAATAAAAACCACCTACGGTCGATAGGTGTATGCACGAAAGTGTGTACACTCGCCATGCTCTGTACTCCCCTCACATAAGCCCGAAAGGCAGTGCATGGGTGGTATATCTGGCCTCAGTTTACCTGAGCTAGGTGTGTAATTTTTCTTGCAAATAATGAGAGAGCAAGCAATTGAAATCCTAGCACTATTTTAACTTGTTTGACCTAACTTGTTATTGAAAAGAAATGAAAATACCACTTTAATAAACTTTGATAATCAACTAAGAATCCATTTCATAATTACATTGTGTTATCAACCGAAACAACTAGCCAAACTATGGTCTATCTGTCATGACAACTTGATTTTTATTGGAAATTAGGACGAGTAAATGACTTAAATTTTCAAGACAATGACCAAAACTTGTATTTAACTTATTCGTGTCAATTTAAAAATAAATCCTTCATTTGTAAATATTTCCAAAAAAATTCGCATTCGTCTCTTTGTAAATAAATCTTGCAATTTGTAAATATTTTCATCCTGCATTTGGATTTTGTGGGTAATATCCGGTGAAAACCCTCACGAGACAACACTCGTCCTACTGGGGACACCCAGAGGTTTAACGGCTTGTTGCATACGCTCAATGCAATCGTGCTCCCTACGAAAACGGATTTATTTTAGTTTTCCTTTATTCGAGGACGAATAAAAAGATAAGTGTGGGGGTATTTGATGTGCACGTAATTGTGCATATATTTACATCCATATTTTATCTTTTTTTTTTAAATAATCATCATATTTGGGCATTTTAACATGTTTAAAACCAAAATTCAATTATTTCCAAACCATCATATTTTCATCATCATTCAGGGGCAAAACGGTCATTTTTGTGCATGTGTCAATGTAAGAATTTTTACTTGGACATTTTTTGATTATTTTTATAGGAATTTGGATGCATATGGAAGAGACTTATATGAAGATACATGCATGCACAAGGAAATACAAAGGAATGAAGAGGAAATAATTCAAGTTTAAGATCATGTAGGACCCCACCCACTTACCTAACTTCCAATTAGAAGCTAAGCACATGCTAAAAGGACTTAAAGCTTCATGCACATATTAAGTGGGGAATTAGTGAATGTTAATGATTACTTGGAGGCTACACCACCTCAAGGGTATTTTGGGAAGCTCCCTAAAAAGAGAATTAGGGTTTTATGCATGTATAAATAGCCCTCTTATGTACATGAAGATGATCATCTACTCTTTCATTTTACTTAGGAAATTAAGAAATCAAAGTGTAAGCTCAATGTTCTATGAAATAAAAATGGCTTCCAAGCCTCTTTCTTCTCTCTTTTCTACATGTTTTTCTTTGTTTTATTGTTAATGTTTATTTATATGCTCTTTCTCCTTATGTTCATAGCTTAGATTTACATTTATGCAAGTAGTTAGTAGCTAATCTCTTTTGCTTTCTTTGCTTATTTTCTATTTTCTTTTCTTTAATGTTGAAACTTACTTGTGATGCTTCAATGCCACAAATAAGTAGCTAAACCCCTTCAATTTAGGGGTGATGAAGCTCTCTAACTTTATGTAATTTCAACATTTTTTATGATTTATGATCTCTTTGTTTATGCTTCATGAATGTGAATTTTGATGTAAGTTTATACAAGTGGGTTTGATAGCTTATATTGCTTATGCAAATGAGCTATTCTTACTCAACATAAACACAATTTACATCAACTTTTGCTAATTAATTTTTGATTATGAAATGAAAGTAAAAATGAAATTTGATGATCTATGTTACTAGTTACAATAGTAAATAGATCATACTTAAAATAGTTTTTGCTTTGGCTTCTTTTTCATGAGAATTGTAAGTGGTATAATTGTTGTATTATAGTTTGATGGTTTGAGTTATGTTAACTAATAACATAAACAAACCATACTTATGATAAATGCAATGATTATTTCACTTAATATCAAAGTTAGAGATCATAAATTATGTCTTTGTTGATTTACAAAAATATGAGAGTGGATTTGCCTCTAAATTGTTCTCTAGTTCAATAGTTTACTAATCACATTTCAATTCTAGTTTAGCTTCATTTTAGTTCTATCCAACAATTTCACTCGACTTTGGTATAATTTGATTGAATAGAAAATTTTAAAATCATCAATTCCCTGCGGATCGACCCGTATTCGCCACGTGCTACATTCGTACACCGTGCGTTTGCGGTATAAATTTTATTTCTAAATTCGTTCGACGGTTTTCTAATCCGATAGAAATTCCGTCGACGAACAATCGGCGACTTCAATTTCCCATGAAACCCTAACTTTTCAGAACAAAAATGAACGAAGAGGAATGAAGAGGCAACCATCAAAATACGGCCGATAGTATAAAAGAGAAAAGGGGGATAATTTCTTATCATTAACATATTGGGCCGGCATTTTTATTCTCTATTTGGGCTTAGTATGTTATAGGTTTTGTGTTTTGAAATTGCTTTTTTAATTTGTAATTTTTCTTTCAATCGTTTGTGATTTTCTAGTCGTGTGACTAGGGGACGAACTACGGTGGTGTAGTTCGAGAATTCACAACTTAGTGGCTGAGTTGTTCCCGAGTTTTGAGCATAGAGTTAGGTTAGTCGATGACCGATGTCACGAGTTTACGTGTGTAAGTGTTTGACTATTTAATTTCTAGTATAAATCTTGGGGGCAGCACGTGGGCAGGGTTTTGACGAAGCTAGATAAATCTATGTTGTTCTATTTCTACTTTTATTATTCTGCTATTATCTATGTTGTTATTATTCTGTTATATCTGTGTTGTAATTATTTTTATATATTTCCGCATGAAATTTTTATAATTATTAGTATTACCCTATTCACCCCTCCTCTATGGTGAAATCGATCCTACAGCCGCAAAATTCCTTCACGATAAACAATAATTCTAGTAGTGTAAGATTTGATTTCGAGCATTTAAGGTTTGATGTTTCTTTGTTTTGTAATTTTTTGTTTTGGGTTTTTATTCTTTTAACCTTACACATCATAAAAAGCAAATTTGTGTTTTGGGGATTTTTTTACTATCATCTGCAGGTTTTCTGCTACAGCAAAATCGAAATATAAGAAACCTCATACCTTGTTATATATAAGAAGTTTCATCTAGGGCTGTCAACAGATACTTTCGGATAATGATAGTGATATATCTGTATCCGTATCCGAAATTATTTTCGAATATCGGATATCCTATCCACTAAAATTTTGGATATCGAATATTCGTTTAATTGTCGGATACAGACGGATATTGGATATTTATTCGCTTTGCCCATAATCAATAAATTTAAAAGTATAAATGAAAATGTTTGAATCAACATAAAACAATTTTTGTACTAATGTCCATAAAAAACCAAAGAATAAAAAATGTGATGACAAAACATTGTTTTATATCAATATCCGTATTTGTATCCAAAAATATTCGAAAATTAAACATTAAAACTGTCTGTTTTCACTAAAAATGAGTAAACAACCATATAGTAGTAATATCCAATGGTTAGGAAATAGTTGAAAATCATATATTAATTAAATATAATTTTAATTAAATATATATGTGGATCAGTTAATTGGATGAATATTTTTCGAATACGGATACCACAATAAACATATTCGTATTCGGAAAACTTTTCGAATATCGGGTATCTGTATCTGTTTTTTGGATAATGGATATTTTTCATATTTTTGGATACGGATTCGAACGGATACCGAATTTTTTGGATACCCATTGACAGCCTTAGTTCCACCATATTTTCTAAACAAGTCCAGCCTCATTTAATTTGACGTTCATACTTTTCTCGTCCATTAATCATGTAAGCAAATAAAATTTCGTCACCATAATCATCTCAAAGAATTAAACAAAAGGAACGCAAACATAACGTTCGTCTTCCAAGTTGCTTCCTTATTAGATTGCATCATTTATCAAATCACTGTAGGACTTCCAATTGTTGATATCACTTATGATAAAATATTCATGTAGTTGTAGGAGTGAACCAATTGGATTTAAGTATGATTATAGTATAGCGATTGATGGCTATATAGCTCTGCCTTTCATTGTGGAATACAACATTCGGTGGTAGCATTATGGATCGTGTGGACCAATTTGCATGAATATATTATTCTCATCTTTTGGGAAACAGATATCTCTACTCATAGCCATCAAACTTACGCTTATGGAAAATATTTTACATCGTTTTCTTTCTATTCTATAATCTGTTGTACGTCATTTTCTTTTTAAACCTTCTCTTATATTGAATACAATCTAAAATCTAAAACAACAAGATATTTAATGCTTCCTGTTAAGTTAATCTTCTTCCATTTTCAGATATTATATATTCGCATTGTTTAGATAAATGCATATTTTACACCGTGCACTTGCTTTTCCGCCTCAACTACGTAGGTCTCACGTAATTTTATATATGTTTTATTCTATAAGTTAGGATTCTAATTCACCAAACTTCTACGTGATAGTAATCGGCGTCGGTTAAAGAAAATTATTTTATACAAACATGCTTTGATTATGTGCATCTTTTACTTATGTTTTAGTTATGTAAAACTTTGATCTTAAAAATTAATGGGATAGTTGCTCGATGTGTACTAAGTCATCTACCAATTAATTAATGACAATACGTCGGCTTCTTTTAAGTTAACGATTAAGATATGACCTAACCGACATGAACCTACCCAAAGGAGTCATCCTCATCTAGCACATTCCATTTTATCTCTCCCTTTAATTTAGTGGTCAATACTTTTTTTTTTTTTTTTCGTAAAAAAAAAAAGGGAACCACTAAGCGATTATAACCACATATTTTATGCGGATGATTTGCTTTATACGTGCAACAGTAGTTTTTTCCATTCAGAGATGCAAAACGACATACATGGTTTTCCAAATGTGAAAGGAACCAAACATAATTTGATGCTTTGTAATTTTCTACCATCAATTGGTTGGTAGTCAAAAGACTCAAAACGCATTACACATCAACGCCTTTTAGCATGCAGCGGTCGAGGCCCACTCCCACATTCATTTTAACCGTTGCTGAGTTGTGTTCCATTTCCCTCCTTTGTCTCCTTCTCTATTTTTATTTCCTTTGCAAACTGAAGTAAAGTGGTATATTTTATTGATTGCGTGCTAATTGATCGACGTATTCTTAAATAAGTAGCAAGATTTACAGCATGTATTAGAATTTTTGTTCTTCTTATGCTTGCCGCTTTGTTTAATGTTATACCAGAAAGTCGAATTTATATCTAAATGCGCAAATAGAAGGTTTGTGTCGGTGCATAATTAGCTAGTTAAGATTTGTGATTGTGTTATTTTCACATTTAGAAAAGTGGAAGTCAATGTTATGGAACAAAATGAATGAGGCTTTGTATGACACAAGAACCTATTTTTAACTAAAATGAACAAAACACTTCTCCATAATAATTTATTACTATTAAGTGCCTTTTTTTACATTAAGTGCTTTTTTTTACTGCACTTCTAAAGAGCGTACAGTTTTTAACTGCATTTTAGAAATGCATATAAGAACTGTGCCAATTAAATGCAATTTTCAGCTGCATTACAAAATTGCAGTTAAAAACTGCATTTTAATACACCATTTAAATGCAGTTTTTAACTGCGTTTTAATAATGTGGTTAAAAACCGCACTATTAAAATGCAGTTTTTAACTACATTACCAAAACGCAATTAAAATATGCTCTATAAAATTTTATTTTTTTAAATTTTATATTAAGATATTAGCAATGGGTATCATTGGAAAGCTTATTTAATTTGTAATTTAATAATGAAAAGGATTCTTAAATCCGATCAACCTACAACAAGTTATCACATTTTAAAGATTGACAATAAATAATTGGCGAACGCTAATAATTATCGAATGTGATGTTAGAGTATTAGGGACTAATTTAACTCGATTTACAATTAAATTAATAAATAAGGACACCGAGATGAATATTCTATAAAAAAAATTGTATATTTTTAGATAATTTAACATTTATCGTTTGAATAAAAGATGTTGAGATATACTACTGTAATATATTTATCATTTATTAGGTTTTGCGTAACTAAAATCCTAACAAAATGATATCAGAGCTAGATCATCGTAAAACTTTGGTAATTTGGAATTTAGAGAATTATTGAGTTATTATATGTAATTTCATTCTCGAAGGCTGTTCTCTCGAATGAAAAATGTGGTATTTGAAAACCTAAAGTGTATGGTTTTTTATACTTTATAAGCTACATGTGCCGATGGAAAATGACTCTCCTCATAATTAGAAGTGAAAAGAAACTCATTATCGATTAATGAAAAATAATTTACTGTATCCCTTCACGGTTGATGGATACAATAAATGTGGACGTTTAACTATTACACCCGTCCTTATACCCATGCTACTAAAGAGTAAAAATTGTCCAAAAGAAAAAAGCATAGGACCATCGGTGAGTGATCCAATGTATATATTCCTTTGGAATAACATAGGACACGATATAACAAAATAGAACTAGCTACATCCGTGTTTAATGTCAGCACAAGGTAATGGTACATGGATTTTTTTCCAAAACGAAACAATAAGAGAAATCAAATACAATAAATATACCTGACGTGACAAGAGATAACATAATACGACATGTGACATACAATACACATCTGTCAAATATAATACAAGTCATACGTAAATCATATACACGAGACTGTATAACAGTCTATACAAAAATGCACATGCCCATATCTAAAGTGTCGGTCATGTTGGGTTAGAAGTCCATTTGGAGCAGAGTCCACATGTCGGCCCAAATGAGTGTGAAAAATTTCGAAACCTACCGAGGTGTTCAAACATGACAGTGAAAACATGATCATGTCAGCAAAGTCATTATTGTATTGCTCCAAACTTGTCGAAATCTTTTGCATTCTTCATGCTACTTAATTTTGAGTTTCCCCACGTTGTTTCCATTTATCGTTGCTCATCCAAAATAAGTCGATTC
Organism: Allium cepa; assembly: GCA_030765085.1. NCBI lineage: Eukaryota > Viridiplantae > Streptophyta > Magnoliopsida > Asparagales > Amaryllidaceae > Allium > Allium cepa. Next base: position 565,308,176 of record CM060939.1, read on the forward strand.
CTACTTCTTCCCAAGATAGCCCGGTGTTAGCCTTTTTGCCTAAGAGGTCAGTAGTGACATTTTTTCTTAGCTCGAAATGACTTGTATTCTTTTGTAGCACTCTTATAATCTCATATAGAGGTGTCCCAAGAAGTCGCAACATCACGGAGTTGTCAAAAACATGTCAGTTTACCTCTTTTCATGTCGGTACTGACATGTATGATTAGTCTATTTTGGTTTAATTTTTTCTGAGATCTATCTTTACTCCGTCTAAGAGTGCTTGCCAATTTTCAAGTCGTTTCGTCCTCGTTTGAATCTTCTAAATCCATTTGAAATCTGCTTTGCTACAAAGTGGGTTAAAACTTACCCTCTAAAGTACGTCTTTTGAATGTATAGTGTCTTTTGCTCAAAAACAAGTTCCAGAAATCTGTCTTTGATAGTTGAGCTTTCTAGCTGCTTCAATCTTGGTGAATCGTCCAGTTTCTTTGGATCCTCTTGTCAATCACAGGTCGTTCTAAATCTGCTATAGCTTAAGACTCTAGACTTTGCTTAACCGTAGTCTATGCATCATCATCATTTCAATTTCATTTGGAGTTACTACATCACATACCAAAATCATCCCGCGTTCATTTGGGATTTATCTGTTTTATTCTACTTACAAGGCATTCAAATCCTTTTATTAAATCTATATTCGCTCAAAGGTTCGATCTCTTTGGATCGTTTTTCGTTTAGTCTAATGCACGATCTCTCCGGATTGTTTTATATTCAATTTAATATGCAATCTCTCCGAATCGTTCTATATTCAATTTATTATGCAATCTTTCCGGATTGTTTAATGTTTAAGTTACGGGAAGATCTCTTCGGATCATTTATCATTTAAGTTTGGGGGCGATCTCTTCGGCGCTTACTGTTTAAGTTAAGGGGACGACCTCTGCGGATCGTTTATTGCTCAATCTAGGGTTTCGATCTCTCTGGATCCTTGATGAGTCCGTTCGCTCTCTGGCAAAGGAACCCAATGACCAAATAAGCCCATCTGCTTACTCTCTAGTGAGGGGACTTACTTTTCATACAAGTCCATCCCACTCGTCCTCCGGCAAGGGAACTTGCACCCTGCACTCCGGTCCTGACTCTCCGGTTGGGATTCTAAGGCGATCAATATCATACAAGTCCATCCTCTCGCCGACGAGGGGACTTGCACCCTATACTCTGATCCTGTGTCTCCGAATGGGACTTAAGCGATCAATATCAATCATCACATTCAATATGGATTTTTCAAAAGTCAAATTAGCAGAAATCCTAAGTGTTCACCCTCGGCATCCGACTTAGAGCGTGCATAGAGACCAATTTAGGTATCATACATATATAAATAGTCCGAGGTTATTATTATCCTAATCGCTCATCGCAGGCATCCAACTTAGAGCGTGCCTTAGGACCACTCGGGATCCCGTACACATGTAAGCGGCCTGAAATTATGCTATCGTTTATTTAAAGTTAGGGTAAGGGAATCAAACATGACCCCAATCCATCCCAATCATTAGGTTGTTATCCAATGGAAGTCTATGATCGATAACTTATTTCTTCCTTCCATTCCAATGGTAAGCTTCTGGTTTTAGCTCCTGTTATTATGCATTGTTATTCTGATTTGCCACTCTAGCTGCAGCATCGTCCGTTCTAGGCATTAAAGCTCATCTTATATCCAAATCGATCGTGCCCCGAGTCATAAGGGAATTGTTTCAGTTTTTTTTTCCTCTAACTCCAGATGCTCCTATATTGGTTTCTAGTCTTTTGTTATGAATTCTGGCTGCTCCGGCTATTCATTGTTGATTTATCCTTCTGAAAAATCCCTCTAGCATTTCTTGTTGTCAAGCCATTATTCCGTCTTGCATTTCCCACATTATTCTTTCCATCCACTCTCTGGACAAGTGGATGGAATGATTAGAATTTGAGGACATATCATGGTTGCCTCCAGACTTTGGTTGACTTCCTCCAATCTTAGATCTGCTATTAGGTCTCTTCATCTTATCCGAAACTCAGTTCAAGCTTTAAGTTTTCAGATCTAGTTCTTCTTCTCAATGAAAGCACCAAAATGTTAACCCGACATGGATCAACACCCAAATATCAAATGAAAGTACCAGTTCAGATTAAGTAAACAGAAATGTAGTGAAAATAGACATAATTTTTATAGTGTTTCGGCGCAATCTCCTACCTACATCCACTTTAATCTTTTTATTGCTTGTTCTCTCTCTGAATTACAATTAGCTATATCAGATCTACCCATGATCAAATGGATCTCAGATTTACAATGGATTTTCTAAGTTATTTATGAGTTACCAACACTAAGAATCTGCTAATCTAAGTCCTAGAATAACAAATAGTTGTTTCCTAAGTGACTTTATTGGAGGAGTGATTTTAGGTGAAGAAATGGTAGAGTCTCCACGGTTAGAGAATTCTGATCCCTTTTTGGTTGCTATCTGGCTTGTATTTATAGGGGTATCAATCGTGTTGGGTTAGAAGTTCATTTAAAGCAGAATCCAGATGTCATCCCAAAGGAGTGAAAAAAATCACAGGACCCGTCGAGGTGTTTAAACATGTCAGCGAGGACATGATCATGTCGGCGAAGACATTTTATATTGGTCCAAACTTATCAAATTCTTTTTCATTCTTTATGCTACTTGATTTTGAGTTGCCCCATGCTATTTCCATTGATCATTGGTCGTGCAAAACAAGTCGATTCCTACTTATCCCTAAAACAGCCCAGTATCAGCCTTTTTGTCGAAGAGGTCGGGAGTGACATTTTTTCTTCGCTCAAAATGACTTGTATTCTTTGCAGCACTCTTCTAATCCCATATGGAGCTGTCCTAATAAGTCGCAACACCTACGGAGTTGTCAAAAACATGTCAGTTTACCTCTTTTTATGTCGGTATCGATACGTGTGGCTGGCCTATTTTTGGTTGAATTTTTATGAGATGTTTCTTTGCTCCATCCAAGAGTGCTTGACAATTTTCAAGTCGTTTCATCCTCGTTCGAATCTTTTAAGTCTAGTTGAATCCACTTTGTTAAAAAGCAGGTTAGAATGACTTATGAGGTCTATTACTAGCGTTAAATATAATCTAATTATTAAATAAAAGGAGAATTAGGTAGAAAGACAAACTTTAGAAAAAAAATTAGCTGAAGGACATCAAGTTTTATCTTTGGGCTAAAGGAAAAATGCTATTCATAGTTAACATTATTTTCAATTTTTACACTATACAGAATGGTAGTTATAACTTGCATTATATTTAATTTTACACCATGCAGAATGCTAGTTATAATTAGCATTGTCCTTCAACTAAAAAAAACTTATTGTCTTCAGCCTATATTTCCTTCAACGTTTATTATTATGCCTATTTTCAAGTTAAATAAAATCATATTTATTTACAATTATTTTGATTTACTAATTAATTATATTAATTAATTTAACTAAATGTTTATTTGAATGTATCATGCATACATTCATTGGTATAACAATATAAAGAGATGCATAAATATGTGCATAACTATATATATAGTTGTGTGTGTATTGAGATTTATATCTATTGAATATACATATACATATACATACATATATATGTGTGTGTGTATTATACTAACATATGCATGTGATAAATTCAAATGATATAAACTCCTAAATATGTACATTGTTTAAATATACTATGATATGTGTATATAATTTGTATACATAGATTAATAGTACCGTGTACATATAGTTTAAGCATTTATATGTTTAAATCATGTACCGCAAAAAATTTTGTATATAAACATAGTTTAAAATTAAAATCATACATGTTAAACTAGATATCTTAGGCATAATTGAAGAATTGGTGATTGAACAAAAAAGGAAATTAAATTAGACATCTTAGGTATGATTCAAGATTTGATGATTAAATAAAAAAGGAACACAAAAATCACCTTTCTCACATAAGGTTTCTTAATTAAAAGAAATCTATTCTTTAGATAAAAAGGCTTGTAATTTTAAATATCTACAAAGAAAATTTGTTAGAACTTATACATTTTAAAATATTATATGGAAATTTGAAAATCACATCACCATTCAAATAATAATACAATTTCACATTTTCTTAAGAGGTACCTTTAATAATGATTATTTGCATATTTCTATTCGTCGAAATATAATATTTTAGGATATATGGAATTTAGATTGGTCAAAATGCTAATATTGTCCACGTTCAACTTTGTTAATCCAAAAAACAAAGTTCCTTATTCAATAATATCATTTTTAATTAACCGTACTACTATGGCTAGAGATTTTTACTATAAGTTGACTGTGATACTAACCTTAGACAATTGAGGAGATGAATTCCCTATTGAACCTGCTTCACTTTCAGTGCTTCAACTCAGACCAAACTAGCCACTCGATTGATCGCTATGCCATAATTTAACTATAATCAAAGTGTCATATTCACATTGAAATTCACAGTATTCTCAGGGAATGAGAACTATGTAAAATCGTCATACTAAACTAGTGGCTATCAACTAATAGGAAACTCTCAAGCGGGTCATTTCATGGTTATCCAATAACTATGAGTATGTAACTTCTTGGTGATCCCGAACAGCTATCAGTAATATATTGCTCAACATTTGGGGAGCGTTATATACTCTGATCACAGCGGATGTATCGATCTCGAAATATCTTGACCATGAATATTTAAAATAAAACGTTATTTTATTTTGTGCTTGTTATTCATGATTGCAACTATTTGTAACTATTATCACATAACATTTTAAGGATTTTCTTATTAATATACTTTAAATTAATTATTGAATTAATTATAGTATGATATAACAAAGTATATAATAAAAATCAAATGCTTTTATTAGAAACAAGATTGACTGTTGAGTTAGATACGTGTAATAAATACATAATTTCCATTATGGTATACTACTAACTCTTTTAAAAAAACCATAAGATTATGATGATAAATGTATATGTATAAGAATACATATCATACGAGGTATGCAAATGAATTAGAAGAAAAGTATATTTCACATGAGGTAAGATAAATTCAAATGTATATCATCTTAAATCCAAAAGTGATAAAGTAAAACTAAAAAATTAATGCAAAACATTCAAATAAGTAATGTATCCGAGGAAATAAGAAGAATCCGAAGGATCAAATACCATGAGAACTTAAAGGAGATATTTCATATTTATAAAGTTAATGTTCAACGTATATCGAACATTAATATTATGAATTAATCGTATAAACCAAACAAAGGTATTGCATATATCTTATAATGTTAGCTTTAAATTCAAAACAATTTAAGTTTATTTATTTATAAATTTTATGAATGTAAATTTAAACAACTTTTAATTTATTTATTTATAACATGTATGATTAAAAAATTTAAAACAATTAATCTACTCATAAGTTAACATATTTTAATTTTAATTTAGACAATTTTGAATTCAAATTTTATACATTGTTCGAATATGCTTATTTGAAACAACCTAAGGCACAACATATTTGAGCCTTACACTAAGGGCATACTTTAGAAACAGATCACTTCAATGAGCCAGGTAAATGAATGGGGAGGTTTTCCGTTGTAAGAACTTTTCTCAATTGAGTAACCTTCTCCTTAGTTAAACACCCTTTCCTCCACACCCATTTAATTGGACTTTTCTTAACCCTATGCGTTGGTCAATTATTCATAACTACAGAAAGCGGGCTCTAATAACAATATTTTATTGGCTCTTGGATCATTGTTGATCAAGCCTAAACCTCTTTAGGGTTACCCAACAAGTTCTATAACGAGCAAGTTTTACGTATAGTCTCTCAACTCACATACAACCTATCAACTCCTTGGCTCATGACATATTGGAGTAAGAGCCATTAGTCACATATCACATTGCGAAGACCCCCGATCATCTAGTTTCTCTGATATTACTGTTGTATCAAGTGCATCCGGCAACATTGTGAAATGTGCAAATTTCAAAAGAAAAATTCTTTTAATTCATCATGGGCTAGATCTTTAATTTGCATTATCATGAATAATGTAGTCATATTAAATCATATTTAATGTTGATTTATTAGATGAGGGTTTTTTGTTTGAATAATTTTGTTTTAGTTGTTAGCTTTAATATCTTGTTTATTAAATTTAGTTTAATTTTTTACTTTAGTTTTAAGTTTAACTTTTTTTTTGGACAAGGCCAGCCGGTTTTATAGTGGACCGTCCACTTTTATTATGAACGTAATAAAATTGAAGCACAGGAGTAAGGTAAAAGCACCTTAACTACAAAGATAAATGGAAAATACAGCACAAATATGTGACCGAGATGTCACAGTAACTAATATATCACCAAGACTAAGTTTCCTCCATAGAGGAAGCGACATCATCCTCCACGGACACCTGGGAAGAAACAAAAGGAACCGTGCCACAAAGACCAGAAAAAGGGCGGAAACGGATAGCAAGAGAAGGATCGTAGCCCAAAGCATCCGAAGAGTATATGAAGGAACGATCCAAAGAGGAATCAGCAAGCATAACAGAATTCTTACTCGCATACAAACCATCAAAATCAAGAACTAAGGAGTCACCAAACGGTTTGTAATAAAGGCATCTAAGATCCATATGATCATCATAAATAAATCTGAAATAAGAATCAGCAACCGGGTTAAATCTCATATCAGAAATGTGATCAACCCAACACCTCTCGGACTCATCCCAAACAATAGGCAAAAGCGGGACAGCTGGAACAGGATCAACTGAGGGAACTGCAGAGGAATCACAAGGGACAACATAATCAGAAGGAGAGGCAGGAAAAGGAATAGGAATAGAATCAGGAGGAGGGCCCACTAAAGATGGAGGATTCTCAGGAGAGGGGGCAGTCTCAGAGGAAGAAACCTTTGGAACCCATTTCCTAATAGGTGGACGAGGTAGAGGTATCTTAAGAGCAACAGCAGACACTTCAGAATGATGGCACGAGATAGCAAGATGACCAAGGGAATGACAGGAGGCGCAAATATCTGGAACCCAACCATAACGAACACAAACGACCTCAACATGCCCGACAGCAAGCTGAACAGGAATAGAAGAAGGGAGAGGCTTAGAGGGAGAAATCTCAATAAGAGCCTTAGCAAACATCAATTTATTATGGGCTACCGTATTAGTATCAAAGCATTTCAATTTAGCAACATTACAGGCTAGCCAATTCAACCCAATCAGAGGCTGAAGAGTAGACGGAATCTGCGAGAAAAAAACCCAAACTGGGATAGAGAGAACCTGCTCACGAGCACTCGCCACAGTAGGAGACCAGGGAGTTATAATAAAGGGTCTACCATCAAAAAAGGATAGCTTAGCCTCAAGAACAAGTCGACGATCTTCAGGTGAGGAAAACTTGAGATAATACATGGAGTCGATCAACTTAACTTGAAGATTACCACGGAGCTTCCACACTCGTCTATAGACAGAAGCCGCATCACGAAGGCGATGATCAGGTTCCAAAAAGAAGCCAACCAAATATTCAGACCAATAATCCACACCGGCTTGCATAACGATTGGAGGTGGGATCATCACTCCATTCTCCTCAATAATATCAAAATCAATAAGTGAGTAATCAACCGCATTACGTGGCAGCGATTTGAACAGCGAAGACCATGATTTGGGGGGAGCCATCGAGGGAGTGGATAGACCAGATCGTTCCACAACACTAGGGAGATCTGCGTAAGAAGGAGGCCTAGGCACGTTTAGAGAATTATCACAGAAATTTGGAACAACATTTACTGGAGCATTAGCACAAGCATCTAGAGTGCATTGATTCAAACCGGAATTTAAAGACGAACGCAAACCATCATCATGACCGGATGTACGACCAGTACGCTGATCATCTAACACAACGTTTGAAACATTCTTTTCCGAATCACTAGCATTATTCAGTAAAGAACCAGCATTAGTGACAGCCTCAAACGAATGAGGAAACTCACCATGCAGAGACGACGACAAAGCACTGATTGCATTCGCAATGGGGTTTTGACTGATAGATTGCTCGTCAGCAAAAACATTCGCCACATCTGGGGATTTGAAGGCATAATACGCGACTTCTGTCATATCAGAACAAATAGCGCACGCACCCTTAGAACACAAGCAAGGTCGAGGAGCAGCTACAGGCAAAAACTTTTTGGAACAAGACAGCGGTGGAAACTCAGAGTTCAAAAGGGGAAGAGAAGCGTTAAAACCAGAGGACATAACCTTGTAGACTACCAGATCTGGTTGATGATGGAGTAAGGAGTTGCTGAGGAGATAATGGCATAGGAGATGGAGAAGGCGGGGAGAAGAAGCGGAAATGGAACAGAGAAGGGGCGAAGGAAGAAGTCACGGAGGCGAAAAAGGAATCGCAGACACCAAAAACGCAGACGCCATTTTTTATTCCTGAATGCTGTATATTTATAAATGGAGTTTAACTTATTTTAAGTCTGAATAAGTTATATTTTATTTATTACAGTAAGTTCACATATTTAAAGTGAGCAATAACCTACGATATAAAAGTATATACTAACTTGAATAATTTATGAAATAAATAAAATATGATGCATATATAATCGTGGGATCACATCATATATAATGTGTGTTTTTACTACTAAATCGTATAAGTGTGTTTTGTTAATGTGTGTATGCATATATTATATTTAATACACACACACACACACATATATATATGTTAGCTTTCGACCATTTAAATATATATTTATTAATTATTTAATATTATGGCCCCCGATCTGATAGAAAAATCTAATACACACACATACGTATAATATAATAAGCATTGAAAATTATATATGCATAAATTACCATTTAATTTAATTTTGACCATGAGAAAAATGTTTTTTTATCAAAGCAGTGTAATTTAATGTACAAATATTTGTATATTTGCCAAATCATATAACTGTATGATTGGAAATATAAATATAAATTTATACTTATTATAAGTATATGTATGTTTTATTCGGAAAAAATAAGCTTCTTCTTTAAAGAGAAAAAATGGAGTGGAAAAGTTTTTCCTTAACCAAGGATAAAAATAAAGAATTGTTTAATGTTAGAATTATTATTTAAACATATATGTATATAAAATATATAATAAGTGAACATTACATTGTTATATATATATATTAAAATCAAAGGTCGAATAGAATTATTTTTTACAATCATACACATATAAATATTATTTTCATGTTTTTGTGTGTGTTATATGTTTAAAAATTGTGTTTTATTTGAATAACAAAGTTATAAAAAATTATGGTTTAAAGTATACAATGAAATATTGTATAGAATTTAAATTTAAATGTTTACCTTTTTAAATCTACGTTGTTGTTGACTCGTCGTATTGCTACCTTTTATTTTCGGAGTATGGCTCGTTTCTAGTTTGGTTTGCAAATCTCAAATATAGGTTTCATCATGGAAGGAATGGAATGTTAGTTTGGAGTTGGAATTGTATATATGAAATGAGCGAGGGAGATGGTGTTTATAGTCATAAGATATTCAAAAATATCTCCTTATATTTCTCCTATCTTTATTCTTTATCTCATAAAGTCAAAGAAAATTTCAAAGTACCTTAAACCCCATGTATGGTTGGCCACCATTATATTTAATTTTAAATCTTGGCGCTATTTAATATCATATATTAATTATTTAAATGATTATTTTGACTCATTTATTTATTTAATTAATATATAACATTTATACATTATTTTAAATTTTTAAGGTCTTAATGAAAAATAAACAAAAACCATCGAAAATTAAAACATATTTATATTACTTCTGTTAATCAATTTATGGCATTTACAAATAAATCTAATTAATTTGAACGTGGAAAAACGCTAACAATTACTTTTGTGTAACTCCTTGGTGTAAACTCGGCCTATAACAATATTCAAACAGTTTAAACATTAAAGCTAGTATAGACTTTATTGTAGCACAGTAGTGGACATGAGTTCAGTTACTTAGAGATCATCTATGTGAAAATTTATTTCTAATAATTTAAGTTTTACCTTAGGCAATGACATACCGTGTATTTTTTCTCTAATCATCGTTATATCACTTGGATATTTAGAGCTTGATCAATGATCAAAACTCAAATAATATCTATGGTTAATTGCAAGTCCGACATTAAAATTGGTGGTTTAATCTAATAATAATTATCGATTGACTGATTTGCTTTAGCCAAAGACCTTGACTTCAATTCGACAACCAATTATAGTGATACTTATTGGATCTTGCTCGATTAACTAGTGGATCTCATAAGCCTATTAAGATCCAATTAGGGATTTCGTTTGAAATTTACCTATTTGTCCGCTAATAAATTAGACCCAATCTATTTATTTAGTAAAATCTTATTTTATTTTCGAATATTTTATTTAATTAATGAATCATCATATTAATTAAAATATACTTATCTTTATTTTGAATATACCTAATATATCCATACAGTAATGTGATGGCATAAACATATAATAATATGTGTATAACACACACACACCCACACATATATATATACACACATACACATAAACATTAGGATTTATATCTATTGTATGTACCATATATATTAGACTTACATATACATATGATAATTTCATATGCATATTGGGAATATAAGTGCCAAAATATATACAGATGTTTAAATCTATGTAGTTAATATTGGATAATATCGCTGATATATTACCAATATATCTCATATCACTCCAAAGATGATATATTTTTAAAATATCGCTTAAAATATTATTACCGATATATCGCCCGATATTTGCCAATATCGCTCCGATATTTAGTGTAAAATACTCGGTATTTTTTAAGAATGTCTTTCATTATTATATGTGTTCATATCTTTACAAATAAACATCTTTACATTCTCAATACTTGTTTTTTGTATATGGTGAATGACAATTTGTAGATAGTATCAGAAATCCCAATGCACTAATTTTTTAGTCTAACCATACAGTTTTAGGTTTCTTTATTAGTCTTTTAATAAAGAAAACTTTACTTATTCCATTATTTTTTTTTTATTTTTTTAAAGACTTTACCACTAAAAACAAGATCATGAAAGAACTACTTCTTTTTAGTTATTTTTTATTCACCATTTCTAATTGGTAAGTCAACTTATAAAAATTCATTTTATTAGTTATTATCATGCGCCTAGAACTGAAAATAGAAGAGCAGTAAAGTTGTATATTTGACATATCGATAAGCAATGAGCTAAAATAGTAATTGGTATCAAATCAACATTGCTTATTCATAAATTGAGTGAAAATGAAAGCGATGAAACCATAAATATGGAAAATGTTGGAAAGTAATATAGATGATTAGATGAGTAAAGAAACAACGAATAAAGTATATAAATGAAGAAACTAATAAAGATACACATCATACGAATTTCTCGGTTTTTGCGGGACCATATTATTATTTATATATCTCGGTAAACGGATTATAATATATAAACTATATGCAGTCAGTCATTCATAGTAATTTGGAATTATTAATCCAAATATTTGAATACTTGACATCAATATACATTATTATAACATAATGCAACATCGTTTATAACAGGTTCTACACATGTCCGATATTTTACCAATATTATCATGAAATTTTATAATATCTCATATCGGTACTTGACTGATATATACAAGATACCGATATTAACTATTTAGGTATAAATATACTATAATATACGTATATTATTTGTATACATATATTTATAGTACCATAAAAATATATAGCTTAGACATATATATGTATATGTCGTGTATATTGCCATTTATTTAATCATGTGTATATATGTATTACATTTATATAACGAAATTAATTTTATACAAATTATATATATATATATTCAACAAAATAACCAAGCAAAACTTTATGTTAATATAAATATTTAAAATTCAAATGTGTTTTAACTTAGTTAAAATATCTTAAATTCAAAATTCAAATTGAGATATACTTCCAAATATTAAATTTAAATCTTTAAAATGAATATTTTGAAAATATGAGTAATTAAATTTGTTAAAATGAACATGTGTATATATAATATTATACTTGGCCTCGTTATAATCAATATATGTGTATATATACATAAGAAAATTATGTATATTGAATATATATGTACATACATATAATAAAATTATTCTTTATTTAAAAAAATCTGCCAATAAATTTTTTCTTTAAAAAACAAGGCCATGATTAAAAAAATGTTTTTTTTTAAATCTAGGCTAAAAAATTTGTTTTTTTAGCAAGCTGAAAATAAGATTGTGTCTCTATAATTAAATATGGTCAAAATATTAAATTAAATATATATTAAATTTATGAAATATAATTTAATTAATTCATACACAGACACATGCATTTAATGTAAACCAAGGCTAATTATAACATTACATATATTCATACATACATATATACATACGCATATACATACATACATGCATACATACATACACACACAAACGCATATATATATATATATATATATATATATATATATATATATATATATATATGTACATACATACATATATATGTTCATATACACATACACAAAAAACATTGTATATTTAAATTAAGATTTACAGATCTTGTAAAACAAATTGAATTCAAATTATTGACAAAGACTACTTGTATGTATAGCAATATATAGATTTGTACTATAAGGTTAAGAAATATTTGTAAACCATAGTAGTGTAAAAAAAATACCATATAGACCTAGCCCTTTTTACACGTCAATTCGAGAAAAGCTCCTAAGCTCCTTCAGAATCTGCACTCGATCTTGTGACAATCGACTGCACCATAATTTATATGAATTTGAGTTTGTATTAGATGAAGATAGGGTATGCTATGTAGGGGCATAGGTGCCCAAATATGGAGGAAGAGGGAGACTAGAAAAAGTGTGGCTTGATTTCTTTATGCAGATAGACAAGTGAAAAATATCTCATATATTTCACTCTTGCCAAGTCAAATGCAAAACCACCTCTCCTTATCCCCTTATAGCCGGCCACTATAGGTCCCTAATGGACTATTTCAAAGCCTATGTTGTAATTAATTTCATTTAGATCCTATTTAAATGTATATTGATGCACATATATATAAATTTTATATATACATCGATTTAGTTACTAATAGCACCCAAAACGTTTCTAAGAGCTATCCTGTTTACAAAAGACTCCTCAAACATACACATACATATATAAATTTAATTAATGTACAATATTGTATGAACCAATTAAATTGCACAGTATTTTAGAGAATACACTAATACAGTTGCATGACTCAAAAGTGTGAATTTAGTCAGTGCTTAATATTATGAACAATTCAAATATTAATTTTCACATATCATCTTAGCTAGTGGTTCATTGCTTACAGATCTCATCGGTAAAATCCAATTTTGCGTTTTTCTTAAGTGGTACATTTTACTAACGATAATTTATATAAATTCTCTTCGTCAAAACCTCATCACTATAGGACATATGGAATTTAGTATTGGTAAAAATTCCAATGTTATTCACATTCAACTTGGTTAGTCCATACAAAAAGGTCCATGGTTCAACAATGACATTTATTTTCAACCATTCTACTATGTCCATAGATGTTGATTTTAAGTTGACTACATTCGACAATAATACAACCTTATACAACCGAGGAGGCTGATTCCCTATTGAATAGTGTTAAACTTTCAATGCTTCAATTCAGAGCCAACTAAAGTTGCTTAATGGTCCCATGCCACAGTTTAACTATGATCAAAGTATAGTATCCCATTGAAGTTCAATAATATTCTCAGGTCGAGAGAACGGTGTAGTATCATCATTTGAGATTTCCTGTTTGACCTAATTGTTATTGACCAACATAAAATTCTTGAATGGGTCTTTCTGTAGTCATCTAATAACTATGAGTACGTAACACCTTAGTGCCCTCTACAGCTATGAGTCGTACAGTGCCCAACATTTAGAGAGCATTATATAACTTCGTCTCAATGGATGTATTAATATCATTTCTCGAAACATCTTAATAGTGAATATTTATACCAATATGTTCTATATTGTGACAATTTTCTCATGATTACAGCTATTTTAATTATTATCACATAATGTAGTATTTAAATATTTTCTAGCTAATATACTTTAAATTAATTACTTCATTAATTATATTATAAGATAATAAACTATATAATATAAATTATACACCTTTATTGCAAGCAAGATTGGTTGAAGAATTAGATATATATATATATATATATATATATATATAACAAATTACATAACTTTCCTTAGGGCATACCACTAACTTTCTCAATCTCCCCCTTACATTCAAGGTCCATTATGGAATGTTAATCCCATTCCTCTAATCAGCTTTATAAAAACTTATCGAGCTAGTACCCTAGTACACATATATGCTTTATTGCCTTAACCATCTACTTTGTCAAAGAACACCTCTCTACCATCGATAAACAGACTTTATCATGTGGTACTTTTGGAGAACGTGTCTTTAATTTTTGTGAGCTCTAGGTTAATTTATGATTTGTATTATGACATTGCTGTCACATAACAATGCCAAGAGATTCTTAACATTTAGAATCACCCCTAGCTCGGTGATAAATTTATGCATGCATACATACGTACGTACATAAATACATACATACACACACATACATATAATAGTTATTGTGGTATTATTCGAGATGATGTACTAAGCATTATGGTTGAATCACCCAAAACCTCTCTTTTGAAATATTTACAATTTAAAGCACTTTAACTAAAGTTGAGCATGAATTTAGGATTACTTATCATGCTCGACATCACTTATGAAATTTCGAGTCTGGATACTCCTTCATAAGGAGTTTTTCTCCATTATTTCACGAATACTTGAGAATAATCTTAACTACCATTTAGCGATCATAACTTGGATTTGATATTTGCACAATGTAGCAGGTAAGTAGGCGAAATGTGATATAGTAGGCAATATTTCATATATGATAATTCCTATTGTTGATGCATAAGAAATCCATAAAATATGCCCTAAATTTAATATTTTAATATGATGTCTATGTATATTGTTAGGGATAATCCCAACATCCTTTTATGCTAGTTATAAAAAGATTTTATTTTCAAATCCAATATCCAGTGGTAAACAAACAAAATAAAACTATTTTAAACATGGTACATGGTTAAAAATCAATAGTATGTTTTTTACTTATAGTTCTACAAACATTTTAGTACTTTTTAATATTATTTCTTCCAAACACACGCTTCCTCTACATTTTAACTAAAAACAGAACTACTATATTTCTTCATCAAACTATTTTCTCAATTCTGATGCTTGTTAAGCGATACTGTCTCATCGATTCTTCGATCTCATCTAATACTTACAAACTCAGTTATCACTCCTACTGACCTCGTGGCATTTGGGTTATTATGTGTAAACAATCTATTTTAAATTATTATTTTGAATTTCTTTTTCAACATAGATGTACCAAAACCAAAATCATATCGAGCGATTATTTTGTGAGTGGAATTCGAATTAACTTAAACACCTTGACCAACGAACATGTTATGCTAATTTCAACAATTGAAATTTACAATGTTATTCTCATTAGCGTTGCGTACTATATTCCAACTACATTAGTCTTGTGGCAGATGGATCAAAGCCTTCTGATACAACAATCAAAATTGTATTTTGATAATGTGCTTGGAATAAATTTCTGATTTAAAGCATTATGCCATATGACAGAGCCTGTACTCTTCATGGCTTATTAATAACTAAGCAAATTGTTATTACTAATAATGTTTTCCTCAACGTTAATAATAAATTTTTAGTTTCTCTTTAATGCGTCGGAATTCTTATTAGATATTCTAATGAGTTATGTCCATTTTAGGCTTGGTTAATGTGGCAACCACCCTACACCTGAAATGCCCAATATAACCTGTAGAGTACACTATCATGGTACCTAATCATTATATAATGATTAACAAGGTAAAATGTAACCGAACTCAAGTAGATAACCTGTCGTATATCTCACAACGTAATGATAAAATATAAAAACTATCATAGATATAAAATAGGCGAGATGGTAATAACTAAAATGAACCGCATGATCAGATTGCAACATGTTCACCATACTTATATACATAAATCACAGAGTTTATACATCGAACAATAAACCCAAATGTACTATCTCTAAATAAAATAAAGGACCGATAAAGCTACATAGTGCTGAATAGTGAAATAGTGATAACCTCTAAAGTATAAAATAAATAAGTGCCAAGCTCTTTCTCATCCATTGAACAGCTCCTTGAGCTATCTTGGACCTAGAATTTTTGAGATAATAAGAAGCAAAGAATAAAACATTGAGTCAGAAAACAATATGGTGTGAGTGATGAACAATATCAAGATATTATAAAAGTCGATATAGTAAAACAGATACACTGAGTATAAAGAGTCATACCTGACATGTCCTGATATCCAACAAGTTAGCACATAACACCATATACGATGCATTATCTTTGTCAACATATATTCCCTACGTATAATATGGGTTTTTGGGGGCACCTAACATAGGAATACCTACATCACGAGACATCCATCTTTTAACAACCCGCTTATTTTACAATTATATATTTAAATGATTTATTTAAATATAGCATCGCTAATCAGATTTAAAGTCCAAAATACTACTTTTTGTAAACAGTCGAATTAGGACTCGAGACCACTTCCATTTAGTCCAAAATGGCATTTGCGACCCTTTTGAGTATGAACATCGATATGTTTGAAGTTGGGTTGAATTTTTCTATTTTTCTATTAGGCTTTGGGTTTGCGTTTCAGCCCACTAACCCAACTCATCTAATACCCTAACTCCCCAACTCTTCATTCATTCTACTCCTTATTTCCTAACACTTAAGCTAAAGTAAAAATGGGGGAAAGAAAAGAAAATTAGAAATTCCTAAGCCCTAGTTTTGCTAGAAAATTCAAGTTCTAGCTCCAACATCAAAGAGAAGGTTAGGTAAGTATTCTTTTCATCTTCTCTATCTCAATTCATCTCCAATTTTCAGTAATTTCCTATAACCTAACTTAAAAAATATTTGCTTATGAGCTTAGATTGGAGCTTCTAGAGTTGAAGGTGAAGTGTTGTTGGTCTTTCCTTTGTTTTAAAGCTTCTCTCTTGTTATTTGGGTTTAAAGGTGAATTTTTGAACTCACATCTACGTCTATAGCATTCATTGTTGTTATGTATGAACTCCCAACATCTATTAATGTTCATTTGCTTTTGATTTGAATTGATTTTGTGAATTTTCCAAATTTTGGTGTTTTGAAGCCAAAATCTTTAAAGATCCTATCTTGGATAATTGGACATGTTATTTAGGGTGTATCGAAGAGCCTATAAGGATGGGTTGTACCTTGGCATAAATCCCTAGTCTTCATTGCTCGTCCGATCGATCCCGAATCGTTTTGGCCATCATGGCCTAGGTAAATTATTGCCTAGAACGGGAAACCAGACGTTTGGAGGCAAGGTCCAGACGTCTGGTTATGCAATCTGGAGAAAAAGAATATACGGCAGAAAATATAAAATGGCAGAGACTAATTTCAGACATCTAAATTTATGTATCAGACGTCTGGATTGCCAAATCAGATGTCTGGGAAGTTTTCTGGAATATTTCCAAAAACAAAATCCAGATGTCTGGATTAACCCACAGAAGTCTGGACTTGTTCAGTTTTGCCTATTTGCCTATTTTTCTGAGTAAATTACCAATGTTTGTCGATTTATGTTGATCCGATTAGTTGTTATCACTTTCGACTTTGATGACTTCTTTTTTTGGATTTTTGGTGATATCCATTTTGATGGATTTGGTATCGATTTCTTTGGATTTAATTCACATCTTCGTATGTGAATTTTTGGTTGATTAATTGTTTTTATAATCATTTCTGTGATTTGTCAATTTAAAATACAAAATTTTTTATACTAGTAGTAAATATCGAAACTCTTTCACAAAAACAATTTCAACACTATTTTAGAATTTGTTTTTCACCAATTGTTTTGGTTTACATTGATAAGTTTTTTCAATATTTGTGTTTTGGTGAATATGTTAAAGAATATGATATTCTTTTTTGGTGTTTTGAGGAAAGTTTGGGATATAGTATGATTTTATTTGTTATTTAATTATACTTGACATAGTATGACATTATTGTTATCATACAATTTTGTCATATCTCTTATCCTATCTCATTTTATATAATATTCATAGCTAGACTGATCCGTTTATTATTTTCTTCTTAAATAATACTCGGGTCAGACCGAGATATTTCAGGTGCTTCTGCTTGACTTCTTATCATGATCCTACATCTGACTTTTGGGCTAACTACTTAGCTTAGTAGTTTTTGTTGTATACATTCGAGATAGAGACTCCTTGATGTATACATATTCTTTTATCTACCACTTGTACCTAAAGTGTAGTGGACCTTATATGACCACTACTTTGATGTACACTTTTATGTGTAATTTTCATATATGTTACCGTCTTAGTGATATGAATATCTGTGGCTGATTTATGTTATGCTTATTTTATATTTATTTCTGAAGATCACATAGTTACTGTGTAGTAGCTTTGAATTTTGTAATTGATGTGTCAGATTTCCTCTTGAAACAAAATGCATGTAATACTATCTGGCATATTGGCACTCGCACAAAAAAATTACACAGATGGTCACTCCTCAACAGCCTTATTCTTCGTGCTAGTCGACAACATTACCTCGTATTGTCCTTGGCCAGCGTGAGTATAGATGTAGGGCATCATAGCTTGGTATCAGAGCCAAACTTCGGGACAATATAGAATATTATAGCAAGGATCATTGTCCTAAGTGTCTCTTCGGAATCGTGCCTTAGGATTTAACTCGAGTCATTGGACTCGTTCTATCATATTTTCTTTTATGATGCCTTGTTTTATCAATCAAGTTTGTTTGATATTCATTCTGAGAATAAATTTTTCCTCTTCTTTCTTTCTTTCTTAAAGAAGAGAAATGGTTAGACCAGGCCGTCCCAGAGGCGGTCAATCTAATGCTACTTCTCAAGATGGAGTATTCATGTCTGCCTAACAACTTTTGAATCTTGTAAAGAATCAAAGGTTTATCTGTGCTTTGAGTAAGAACCCCAAAAAGGTTTCACCTCTGAAACTAGAAGTTCCTTTCGATCAGCTCGTAGATATCACTCTTCGACTAGAAGAGATTGATAAAGAAAGTCACGTTGAAATTGTGGGTGTCGATAAGAACTTCAACATCAACAAGAAGAGGCATCCCTTTATTAAGTTCGAAAGTCCTAATCCCAACAAGAAAGTGAAGCAAGTAACTTTGGTAGAAAGACTCCAACCTCTAGTCGTGGACAATGCTACAATTGTGGTTTTAAGGACAATTACGCAAATAAGTGTCCAAAATCCTTTACTTGCCGCTATTGCAAAAGTTTGGGTCATCTTTATCTTCTTGTCCCAAACTTCAAAGTAGGAGAGAGGGAAAGTTGAATGTTGTGCAAGCTCCTAGTGACACTTCTTTTGGTCAAGGTATTTCTCATTTAGTCCTTGATGACATTTTTTTGTGATTATCCTATTCGAGTTCTTTTTGATATGGGTTCATCTCATTCTTTTATATCAAAAGAACTTGTCGATTCTTTTTCTTTAAATATTACGAGCTTGGTGACTACACTGAGAATTGCGAATCCGATTGGTGGATCCGCAGCACTCAGTTTACTTTATAAAAAAATGTCAAGATTATTTTATGTGATTATGCTCTCTGATCTGATTTGCATGTTATGTGCTACTTAAGTTTTGGAATTGATTTTTGTAAAAGGATTGGCTTAATCACTATGAAGCCATATCCTATGTCCCGAGTGGACTATCCATCTTCGACATTCTCAATCTGGTAAGCAGATTTCTATTTTTCTTAATGATTTCGATTCCAATTTGGTGGCATCATTTTATTCTCTAGACCCACTTGTTGAGGAAGATGTTATTCCCCTCATTCAAGTAGTTCGAGAATTTCCCAATATCTTTGAGCTTGTCTTAGATTATCACCAAAGCAATCTTTTGAGTGGTGCTAAGGTCTTTTCAGCTCGACCTTGCCACCGGTTTTCATCAGCTACGAGTTACGGAGGATAGCGTTCCACATACCGCATTCCACACTCCTTATGATTCTTATGAGTGACTTGTGATGTCATTCGAGTTGTCCAACTTATTTCATCCATCTTATGAATCGAGTATTCTGCGAATATTTCGATGAGACCATTCTTGTATTCATTGATTTTGGATGAAAACAACAATTTAAAATTTTCAAATCTTTTTAATAAGATATCTATAAGTAAATTGGATTTTGTTCTTAAACGAGCAAAGAATATTCATGAAATCTTTAAGAGACATGTTTATCACTTAGAAGATAATTTTGTGTTGTTTTGCCCATTGAGTGCTTTAAGAATTCTGGTCGATGCGCCTGATCAATGTTATTGATAGAAATCTCCTAAACGCTATGATGTGACAATCAGACACAATAAATTGACTTGGAATAAGTAAAATTTTCTAAAAAAAGATGATTACATAAATTTAATCAGACTGACATGAGCGAATTGAAAAGACAAAGCACTCGAGTCAGAGCTAAAAGATCTTATATAAGTTAAATCGACAGCATATAAATATGAGTGCAACGATGTCGGAGATTTTACGGGGTTTGACATCTCCTATCCAGTGTCAACGTGAGTGCAATAACTTAAGAGATGTTTGGGATTCCCATCTCCTAAGGATTCGTTAAACTACCTACTATGTAGTACACTATGCTATTATAATATGTCTATAGTAAAGTAAAGTATTAAAATAGCATTAAGGCGTTACCCATATCCACCTTAACACATTTTATATAATACCATAGTCTATACAGATACTATAAACTCCATCTGCAGGTGGGCTATCAGGGAGCACTCCATAAGTACGACATAAAACAAACTCATAAAAGGCGCGATAAGGCATGCGACAAGGCACGCGAGGCAATGCCCAGGGTAGATATATCAATTGCACTCCCGGACTGGTGGTAATGCATAGCAGCTACTACCGCCCACCTTGGAACACACTTCCATAATAAAAATCAAGGGTGGCCACCAAATAAATCTAATATAGTATCAAAGAAATGTGCCCGATAGGAGGAATGACCTCACTTGGCCCGGTATAGCTCCGGTTTTAGCCACATCAAGCTGACTCACGGGAGTCGGGGTCACGTAAATACCTCATATAGAATCGTTCGTCAAACCATCCTACTTCATTTCTGGAATTTCCACCACGTACATAGTTTTTAAAGTGGTTTAATGTATTGGAAGAGAGAGTATGATAATATCTGATCCCGGTCTCTTTAACAACCAAACGTTTATTTCGCACCGGATGGTTCTTTTACATTTCAAAGGTCAATTCATACTTAATATCAAAACATCATACTCGATTTCAAACTATATCACTTTCGAAATCATATTCGCTTTTAAAACCATATTCACTTTCAAAATCGTCTTCACTTTCAAAATCATATTTACTCAAATATGTCATGTCACAAAAAGGTATCAATTTCAAATTTCAACTTAAGTTGTATCATCATCAAGGATTTAAATATAAATACTTCGACTTTCCATAGTTTGTAAGCTTAAACAATAGTTTAGACAGTCATAAATAATTTAATAGTTTAAAAATAGTCTAAATAAATTAAAATAGTTTAAATAGTAAAATAGTTTAAATAGGTTTAAATACGATTTAACTAGATTTAAATTGATCTGAATAGATTAAATATAGATTAAAAAGATTTAATTAGATTTAAAATGTTTTAAATGGATTAATTTTAGATTGAATAGAGTTAAATTATATTAAGTAGATTTTAAACATATTAAATAAATTTAAAGTGGATTAAATAGATTTAAATTATATTAAATAGATTTACAATAGATTAAAAAAATTTAATTAGTTTAAAATAGGTAAAACATATTAAATTGTATTAAATAGGCTATAATAGATTTAAAATAAATTAAAATTGTTAAAATTGATTAAAATAGTTAATTTAATTAAAGTAGTTTAAATTTGTTTAAAATAGATTTCAAAGTTTTATCCAAACATTTCAATAACTCAACTCCGATAAATTCATTTATATTTGACACTTCAACTTTGAAATTCAAATTTAAATCCTTTGACCAATTGATTAAATCAAATCTAATTTCAGCATTAATGCTCGGATTTTCAAAAATAATTCAGTTTATATAAATCGTTTCTATTTCAAAATACCAATTAACTGAATTTAAAACCATAAAGAATTAAAAATAATTTAATTTAACCAATCCGGTGTCCGTATATAATTTTCTACACTATGATCAAGTGATATGGATATTTATCATTTCAATCCGCAATTTAAAAAAAATTACGGTTGTATATAATTTCAAACCATAATCCCGGATTAAATAAAAATCCATAAAATCGCTCGAGTCTACCATTTCAACCCATAAAGATTTTTCCCTAATCAATAGATCGTTCGGGTATGTATCATTTCAACCTATAGGGAACTTGCATTAAACGTCAAATTTAACCGGAATAACAATTTAAACATACAAAACATTAATCAATTGATTCTAATCACATCATAAGTTTTATTTAACTAACATGAGATGGTTTAGTAATTGTGTGGGTTAAAACACTCATCTTCGATTTTAAATTGATTTGAAATTCAAATAAAGGCCCAAATTTCAATAGTTTCGGAATTCGACCAAACCAGCGTCAAAATATCCAGAATTTCAATATGATCGCAGTGAAACATACCACGTGTAAATCTGACATCATACGTAAAATATATGGAGATTAGAAAATCCGAGTAAAAATTTAAATAAAAAAGGAACACACACTCACTAAGCCACGTCAGCATGGAAACAGGAACCTAAACTGCTTCATCTCGAACACGTACGCATGTAACCCTATAGGCCACCGTAAAACTACACAGCCCACTACATCAACTCTCACCACCACCGGGTTTACCGCCGCCCCACCCACATCATCTTCCACTACCATAGACCCACCGCGACGCCGAGAAAAGGCATGACCAGCAGCAGCCGCCTTCAATTTTAACCCCACGAATCGAATTTTTCTGAGTGATCTAGCCATCAAACCTCCAAGCGAACACCACCGATGAATAACGCGTGTCCCTCTCTATGTGATGGTAACTTCAGTTCGACGATCTGACAAAGTTAATCTCGACATGATGAATGGTCGAGATTTAATCATCAATTTCTGGCCACACAGAAATCCAAATCGAGAAACAAATTGCAGAATTGAATTGCGCTCGTCGAGAGCTTGAAATCGATATATAGTTTGTCAAGGTTTGGAGGAGTTTAAGTTTCTGAAATTGATTTTAGGGTTTGAGCGTAAATTGGGTTTCTGCCATTGAGAATAAGAAGGCAGAGAGAATTGTACGTATAGTAATGAGGAAATGAATGCTAGGGTTTGAGAGAAAATCTATTTATATAATCGAGGCCTGATAAGAAAGAATGAACATCCGAATAGATTTGAAATGATAAATACGACTAGAAAAGCCTGTTCGGCTTTTGGAATGGAAACATATCATCCCATATATCAAAATAGAAGTTTTCGATATTTCTAAATTCAACGGAATAGGTTTCAAGTCCCAATTCCATCGTATAAAGAAGTTAGCTTAAAAGTCAACTTATTTCAAATTGATTTCAATTGAATTTAATTAAATTGATTTCTATGCGTTTCGAGTCCGTACGATCAAACGACAAGTCCGATCGCTACGAAACTTGAAACCATACCATAATTCACCGTTACGGATCCGACGAAACTAGTTTCATCAAAATCCGAGACAGTTTCCAAAATGGCTGTTTTTACATTTATTAAATAAATTAATATTAAATTAATTAAATCACTTTTCATTCAAATTTGATAATTAACAAATTTCATCATTTTTGATCACTTAGGTATTTACAATAATTAAATACAAGTTTATATATCAATTCAGTGTTGGTTATTTCACAAATTTCAGTGTTCGATTCCAACTGTAATTAAATCTAATTAATTAAAATTTAATTCCAATAAATTTGATTAAATTTGATTTCAATCTTTTTATTGAATCAATTATAACTCTATAGACATAGTTAACATTTGTTTATACGCTAATATTCTACAATTATCGTCTTTTACCATATTAGTTGCAGCATTTCAACAATATTGAACCTTTGTTGATTTTGACATTAATTATAATTTAAGATCCCACAACTTCATTTATCTTGGTTTCATTTTTATTATTTAATCAATTAATTTCCTTATGAGTGTAATTGACATTTCTGTACATTTTATTACATCCCCAATTTGCAGTTATTGTATTAACTCATATTAATATAACATTTATTTACATTTATTTGCAATTAATCAATTAAATTGGTAATGAATAACAACTGTCACCATTTCTACATTTAACAACATTTGTAAGTTTATTATTTACAAACAAATGCTATAATAATTCGCATTACACAAATTTTATCCAATTCAATCTATTACACATTATTTCATTAATAAATCAATATTTAAATTATCAGTTACTCTTTAAATCCAATTATCGATTAATACACACCTTAACATAATTAATCTACAATTTATAACCAATTATGACTTTTAATCATTTTAAATTAATTAGAATCACATTCAAAGCAATTATAGGTTACCATAAATTAATATTTCCTTAAATTAATACCATTACCTTTTATTCTAGTTACATTCTTATTATTAGATCATAAAATTTTATTTCTTCCAACATTAAATCACAAAGCCTTATTAAATTAATCATTTCTAATTATCGAAAATTACGGGTCGTTACTATAGGATCGATTTCACCCTGGGGGTGAATAGGGTGATATTAATAATTATAAAAAATATAATGCGAAAGTATATGAATAATCGAAGAACTGATAATAGTAGAATAATAGCAGCACAAACAATAGCAAAATATTAAAAGCAGAAAAAAGAACACACAGATTTACCCAGCTTGGGCAAAACCCTGCCTACATGCTGCCTCCAAGGTTTCCACTAGAAATTAAGTAGTCAGACGCTTATATACATAAACTCACGACACCAGCTATCGACAAATCTAATTCTACGCTCAAAACCTTGCCACAACTCATCCACTGAGTTGCGAATTCTCGAACTACACCACCGTAGTTTGTCCCCTAGTCACACGACTAGAAATTTCAAATGTTTAAAAGTTAATTACAAATAAAAAAACTTAAAACACACTAAGCTCTAATTTAAAAGTTAAAAGCCCAAAAGCATTTAAGAAACCGGCCCAAAGACAATAAAATTATATCCCTTTTTTTCTTTTCTTTGTGTAAAAATGTAGGTTGTCCTTCTTTGTGAAAAATCACTGCTTTCTCTTTCAATGATTAGAGCTACATGGGAATTGTAAGGCGCCGACTTCAAATTGATCGATTGAATATATATTCTCGTGTAGCTTTATTAATCGTTCGTTTTGCTTGATAATACACTTGGCTGCTTCAATTCTTCGAGTTCGTTTCAAAAAAATCTGGTATGTAATTTGCTTTGTTATTCTCGTTGATGTGCTTGAACTTGATTGATCTGAAAGCCGATGATGTTAATGGTTCATATAGATTTTGAATTCCTATAATTTCGTTCGAATATATTTACTTGAATTCGTCAATTGATTTTTCTCGGCCACTGATTTCTGATTTAATGCTGGTGATTTGTACTGACTTGTTCAAATTCGTATATTTTGTGTTTACTTGATTGTCAAGGCTTTGATTTTGAATTTGCTCGATTCCTTGGTCACCACGGCTTTGAATTTTCTGTGCATTTAAACTTGACTGTGGTTCTGTTCTTTTCTTTTGTGACGTCTTTGATTTCGGCACTTGACATTTCGATAATATTTTTGAGATGAGAATTTTACTTTGACTTGTTCAATATCTCCTGTTATCACTTTGATTTCATTCAATTACACATGGCTTCATGTGTAGTTGATGTGTGCTTTTGTTTCACTGGCTTGTGTTTTGCATTTAGCTGTACTCGGTTTAACTGGACTCTTGTTGCACTTTGATCATTGTTATACTTGATGTAGTCTGCACCTCTATTGTCTTCACTGGTTCATTCTTGGACTGTGACTTGAATACTGCCACTACTTGTTTCATGTGATGTTGTATGTGGTCACGAAGTCTTGATGTAGTATTGTCACTGCATATGTGCTTGGTTTGTTTCGTGCATGTATAAATGTACGCTTGACTTTCTTGGTTGAGTTCATCGTGGTTTGTTGTCAGTGCATATGTCCTTGGTTCTTTGGTCCCTATAGCATTGTGTCTTGTGTTGCTGTAGTGTTGCAGTCTGATATGCTAGCTCTTGAATGTGTATCACTATGTGTATACTTGCATACTTTGTTTTGAAGTTGAATCTGGATTGATAATTTTGGAATTTGTCTTGTATACTCCAATGTGCATTGTATAATTCTATTTTGAAGTTTATTGCTATGTTTTGGTCATTTCATTACTTTGACTCATTTCTGGTTTGCATCGGGTTGATGTGCACTGACTTGAGTTGTTGCTTTAATCTTGAAACTACTTTCAAGCTCCACTGTATATTTGTAATGTCTGAACACTTAAGTCTGGTCTGGTGGTAGCTTTGCATTCATACTTCATGCTTTAGTTGCTATGCATCACTTTCTGCCTTTTTGAATTGGTTCTTTATTGTAGTTTGTCTTTCAGCCGAGTTTTTGTATTGTTCGAGCCAGTGTATTTATGTCATCACTGTTTACCACATCCATGCTTATACTTGATCTTGTTTCACTGATGCATCCCTTATTGTCGCTGAACAGATGCATGCTTTGTTGTTGGTTCTTTTTGAACCTGTCTTTGAGTTGCACTGATGGTTGCCTTCATGTTCATGTCGAAAGTATTGCTTCACTTGAGTTACATTGATGTTCTGTGTTGAATTTTGGTTGACACTTGAGCTTGAATGGTTGAGTCGTTTTCACTGAAATTTTTGGTCGAGGCTTGTTTTAATTGTCTTGACCATTTTATTGAACTTGTACATTTGGATTGCGCCTATGTTGAATCCATATTACAGCTTGGGTTTGACCTTGTGCTAATGTCGTGAATTTTTCGTATTTCACTTGAGTTCAACCCAACTTTTGATTGGATTTGGCCTTGTGCTCACCTATCCCTGCAGTTTTATCAAGTGTATATCGGTGTGCACGTCCTTGTGGCATGTACAGTGATACATCATGCATGTCACAAGTTGTTCGTGTATGATGAATTCAAAAAATGAATATGATGACGAATAGCCTAAATAACTGAGGCAAATAACATTTTCAAAACACATATTTTTATTTTATACTGCAAAAATATTTCTTTTTCAATTTTACTGCATTAGTGTTTATTTTGTAGATAAATCAGATGCTGGATTCAATCTGGAATAGAGTTGAATAGAAATACGAGTTAATGAGTGAAATGTAGCAAGGTGAATATTGTGAATGAAAATTTGTGATGTAATCAAAATTGTATTGTAATTGAAATTGTGTATATATATAGTGAGCTCAAATTTGTAGTATACAAAATTGTAATAAAATATTTGTTTGAATTTAAATTTTGTGTTATTTATTTATCCAGCAAATATTTATTTAGTTGTGTGAAAAATAAAATAGTACAATAACAAATACATTTAAATGAATATATATATATATATATATGTTTATTATCATCAAACAAAAATCATATACTTGCATATTCAACAATCTCCCCCTTTTGATGATAACAAACATATATTTAAGATTTTGAATTTATTAAATGTATTTGATCATTTAATTTGCTCCCCCTATTTGAATGCTCCCTCTCTACAACAAAACTCCCCCTTCATATATGCATGAAAATAAATAAAAATATGCAATTGAACCTAGATGCAAATAGTAGATACAAAATAAAATTTTGACCTTTATTTGCCAAATCTTAACTTTTCTCCCCCCTTTTGTTATTGCAAAAAGAGTAATAGTGTTCGAAAATTAGAGATAAAGTGATAGACAAAAATACTACATTAATACCCAATCTTAGATATTAAATTTCAAAAAAAATCAAACAAAAATCATAAATACTCTGTTAGGCGCATATTCCACTTTAGAATGATAGGGATGATGTCAGTGTACAAAACCATATAGTTGTCTACTAACCATGCATAACCGTTAGGACTTTTAAATGAAATTAGCGGTATTCTTAATTTTTCTTTAAAAAAAAGAATTTCAAGCATCTTCTAACCACGCATAACCGTGAGGACTTTTAAATGGGGTTAGAATCAACTTGTCTATTTAATCAATCAATTTTGATATGTGTTCCATACATGCATAACCGTGAGGATTTTTAAATGAGCATGAACACACATAATAAAAAATTCCAAGTAATTCATCCATGCATAACCGTGAGGACTTTTAAATGAGAGTAAGTACATTGGATTTTTTTATTAAATAATAAACAAAAAGAAAACAAATATTTTTCCGTTTAAAAATACCACATATTGACATACTATATTGGATTTTGATGAGTGATGGTCGTTAGAAATATGATATAAATAGAGATGGTCATGGAATTTTTACCCATCAAAAGTTATTTTAAATCTTGTTTAAATTTCTAAATAAATTTATTAAATATACTTAGTTAATATGTGATCAATATCACCACTCATCACTTTTTCGATCACTATTTATCTTTTTGATAATCAGTAGTGAGTCAGATTTGTTAAAATAGGCAAAAAAAAGTCAAATTTCTAAAACATCTAAACTGAGTTGAAGTTTACAAAAGCTATTTTCTAGAAGGGGTTTTGTAAAAATGTCTGCCGATTGAGAATCGGTTGAAATGAAATTTATGCAGATAATTTCTTTGGAAATATGATCTCTAATAAAATGATGTTTAACATCTATATGTTGTGTTCATGAGTGATGTACATGATTATTTGTGAGATCAATTTCACTTTTGCTATCACACGTTAGCGGTACACGTTTAAAATTTAGACCACAGATTTGCAAAGTTTGTATCATCCATAAAATTTGAGCAGAGCAACCGCTTAGAGCAATATACTCTGCCTCTGTGTGGACAATGCAATAAAATTCTGTTTTTTGCTTGACCATGCAACTAACGAATGTCCTAACATAAAACACGTTCCACCAGTACTTTTTCTATCAACTAAACTTCCACCATAATCTGCATCTGAATATCCTTTTAATTCAAAGTTATCATTAGTTGGATACCAAAGACCAAAACGTGGGGTGTGCAATAAATATCTTATAATTCTTTTAACAGCTTTTAAATGAGATTCTTTTGGATTAGATTGAAAATGTGCCCACAAGCAAACGGAAAACATGATGTCAGGTCTAGAAGCGGTAAGATAAAAAAGTGATCCAATCATATCTCGTTATTGCTTTTGATCAACTGCCTTACCTTTTTTATCCTTGTCAAGTTTGATTGTTGTGCTCATGGGTTTTTTTGCTGGTTTAGCATCTTTCAATCCAAATTTGTTGACAAGTTCGCAAATATATTTCGTTTGAGAAATGAATGTACCTTTATCGCTTTGTTTGATTTGAAATCATAAAAGAATTTTAACTCACCAACCAAGCTCATTTCAAACTTTTCCTGCATAACCTTTTCAATTTTCTCATACAACAAATTGTTAGTGGCAACATAAATAATGTTATCAACGTATATTTGAACAATCAAAAGACCATCCTTTTGATGCAATAGAAATAGTGTTGTGTCTACACAGCCCTTTTTGAACCCATTTTCAAGGAGATAAGTACTAAGACATTCATATCAAGCTCTAGGGGCTTGTTTTAATCCATATAATACTTTTTAAAGTTTATATACGTAGTTAGGATGTTCATGACTTTCAAAACCTTCTAGTTGTTCAACAAATACATCTTCTTTCAAAATTCCATTAAGAAAAGCACTTTTAATATCCATTTGTCTTAGTTTAAATCCTTTATAGCAAGCAAAAGCTAACAATATCCTAATGGATTCTAGTCTAGCTACTGGTGCAAAAGTTTCATCAAAATCAATTCCTTCAATTTGATTATATCCTTTAGAAACTAACCTAGCTTTATTCCTAATCACATTTCCAGATTCGTCATATTTATTTTTGAAAATCCATAATGTTCCTATGACTGGATAATCATTAGGTCTAGTTTTTAGACTCCAAACATCATTTTGATCAAATTGATTTAGCTCTTCTTTTATAGCCATAAACCAATTTTCATCATTAAGAGCTGTATCTATGTCTTTGGGATCAATTTCTGAAATAAATCCACTATACAGACACAAATCACACAAATTTCTAAAGGAGGAACGAGTTTGAACACCTATGATAGAATTTCCTATTACCAATTCTGGAGGATGATCTGCCTTGAATTTCAATCTCTCTGGATCCAGATTGCTTCGGACTTCTTTTGTGATTATAGTTTATTTTGGTTTTTCATTTTCATCTTTTTGTTCTCCTCTTCAATATTACTTTTGATTGTTTCCTTATTTTGGTCATCAATGCCTTCATCAAATTTCACATCAATTGACTCCATAATTGTTTTAGTCCTTTTGTTGTAGACTCTATAAGCTTTGCTTATAGAAGAGTATCCCATGAACATGCCCTCGTCAACTTTTGCTTCAAATGTTCTTAATTGATCACCTATATTGAGAATATAGCACAAACACCCAAAAACTTTGAAATATGCAATGTTTGGTTTATTTTTGAACCAAAGCTCATAGGGTATTTTCTTAAGAATCGGTCTAGTCAAAACTATATTCATTACATAACAAGTTGCATTTACTTCCTCTGCCCAAAAGAACAAAGGTAGTTCATACTCATTTATCATAGACCTAGCCAACTCTTGCAATGTTCGATTCTTTCTCTCGACTACTCCATTTTGTTGTGGAGTACGTGGAGCAGAGAATTCATGTTTAAATCCATTTTCATCATAAAAAAATTCTAATTCATAATTTTCAACTTCTTCACCATGATCATTTCTTAACGAAATGATAGAAACTCCTTTTTCATTTTGAACCAATTTTGTGAATTTAGTGAAGTATGAAAAGGTCTCCGATTTTTTAGCTAAGAAATGTACCCATATATATCTTGAGTAATCATCAACCAACACAAAACAATATTTCCTACCACCTAAGCTAGCAATGTCGTTAGGTCCAAATAGATCCATATGAACTAGTTCAAGAGTTCTAGATGTGCTTACAATGTTTTTTATGAAAAGATGATTTCTTAAGTTTTCCCATAGTACATGCTTTACATAGATTTTCTGTTTTAAAATCATGAGATGGTAAATCTCTTACCAAGTCTTTTCATTTTAATTAGTTCAATAAATTCATACTAGCATGTCCTAATTATCTGTGCCATAGGTTTACTTCTACAACCTTAGCTATTAGGCAGTTTGAAAGAATAAGATCATCAAAAGTTAGAGAACATATATTACCTTTCCTTTTACCTAAAAACAATATTTCTTTTGATGATTGGTCAACAATTTTGCACAAGTCTGAGTCAAAAATAACATCCATTCCTTTATCACATAGCTGGCTGATTGATATCCAATCATGGCATAGATTTTCGACATATAATACATCATTTAAGGTAAATGTACTGTTACCAACTTTACCTTTACCGACAATTCTACATTTTTCATTGTTACCTATTGTGACTCTACCACCTTTGTACTTTTCTAGGCTAAGGAATTTGTCGCCTGTCATGTGCCTGGAACAGCCAGAATCTAGATACCATTGTTGTTGTTCCTTAGCCTACCAGCATACCTACACAAGGAGAGAATTTAGTGACCTATTTGTTTTTATAGGTCCTTGATTGTTAGTGACAAAAGGTTTTATAAAATATGTTTATATCGACCCAAAAATATTTATATTTGTTCCTTTTGGCATCCAGATTTGTTTTACTTTAAGGGATTTTATATTCGTGCCTTTTGGAACCCAAATTGGTATGGTTTTCACGTGTTTGGATCTATATCAACAAATATTGTGATTGTGTTCAGTTTTCCACATATTGTGCACTTTGAATTGACTTGATTAATTTCATTTCTAACACGTTCAAATTGATTATATCCAAGTCATTGTCTATCAATATTAATAGTCTGTTTCCCTAATAACATATTTCACGATCTTTTATTTTTGAGAGATTCATTTTCATTTAACAATTGTGTGCACTTTTTAATAGAATTTTCTCTCCTAGTATTTTCACTTTCTTTCAAAATCAGAATTCGATTTTCAAGTGATTTAGTTTCTGATTTTTTAATTTCTTCTTCGAATGTTGGACACTCATCACACTTAGGGCTCTTGGTTTGATAGTTTTTCACCAATTGATCAAGTTGTTTGTTTAAATCTATCAAAATGTTTCTTTGTGATTCAATTTTAGCGTATTTCTCCCTAAGTCTTTTGAAACAGCCATTTACTTCGTGAAAATATGTAAGTAATTTTATATGAGTAAGTTTTCATACCTCGTTTGGCTCGTCATCATCACTGTCAGTAATTTCTCCATGACGACACAGATTTTCTTTTTCACTCTCACTGCCAGTGCTATCGTTTTCATCTTCATTGCTTTCATCCCAAGTGGCTGCAAAACTTCTCCTTTTCTGTTTCATTTTGAGGACAATTTGGCTTGATATGGCCTGGTTTATTACACTTTTGGCAGATGATCTCTTTTTCTGATTTGTCTAGAACTTTGTTGATTCTTCTCTTCAGTTGATGATTTTTGGCTGGATTTCCATATTTACGGTTCCACTTTTTGAATATCTTTATTAATAGTGTCAGTTCAGCATCAGCATCATTATCATCTTCATCTTCACTTTTAGTTTTTCCTTTGAGAGCCATCGATTTCTTTCGAGTATCACGTCCTTCACGCTCTTCCTTGAATTTTGTTTCTAGCTCATAAGTGGTGATATTTCCAATAAGTTCTTTGACTTCAATCTGTTTCAGATTATTTGATTCTTGAATAGCAGTGACTTTGGCTTCAAAATTTCGTGGAAGGACTCTAAGGATTTTTCATACTACCTCTAACTCTGTGTATGATTTTTCGAGAGCTTTTGATTTGTATACAATATTGGAAAGTCATCCATACATATCTTTGACATTTTCATCCTTAGCCATTGTGAAGTTCTCGTATTCACTACTAAGCATGGCAAGGCGATATTCCTTGACTTGAGATGTTCCTTCGTGAGTCATTTCAAGTGTGTGCCAGGTTTCCAGTGCAGTTAGACAATGTGACACATGATTAAATTCAATTTGATCTAATGAACATATAATAGAATTCATAGCTTTAGTATTAGCATTCTGTAGTTTATTTTCTAGATCCATCCATTGATCCATCGGTTTTCCAATTTCTTGATTGCATACCACTATTGTTGGTGTCCTATATCCTGTCTGAACTATGTTCCAAACATCAATGGTTTTCAGGAAATTTTTCATTCTTTTTTTCCAAAAAGCGTATTCACCATTGAACATTGGTGGTCTAGCTATAGACTGTCCTTCGGCAAAAGCATTATTAAAAGAAGCCATTTTCAAAATTCAAAATTTTTAAAACAAAAATTGGTTTTTAAAAATCAAACAAAAATTGACTTTTATTTCTAGCTCCTATACCACTTGTAGGATCGATTTCACCCTAGAGGAAGGGGGTGAATAGGTTGATACTAATGATTATAAAAATTTAGTGCGGAAGTATATAAATAATCGCAGCACTGATAATAGCAGAATAATAGCAGCACAGATAATAGCAGAATATTAAAAGCAGAAAATAGAACACGCAGATTTACCCAGCTTCAGCAAAACCCTGCCTACATGCTACCATCAAGGTTTCTACTAGAAATTAAGTAGTCAGACGCTTTATACACGTAAAATCGCAACACCCGCTATCGACTAACCTAATTATACGCTCAAAACCCTGCCACAACTCAGCCATTGAGTTGCGAATTCTCGAACTACGCCATTGTAGTTCGTCCCCTAGTCA
Organism: Allium cepa; assembly: GCA_030765085.1. Classification (NCBI taxonomy): domain Eukaryota; kingdom Viridiplantae; phylum Streptophyta; class Magnoliopsida; order Asparagales; family Amaryllidaceae; genus Allium; species Allium cepa. The sequence continues at coordinate 565,342,233 of CM060939.1, forward strand.
CACGACTAGAAATTATAAATTTTAAAAGTAAATTACAAATAAAAAACTTAAAACACATTAAGCCCTAATTTAAAAATTAAAAGCCCAAAAGCATTTAAGAAACCGGCCCAAAGACAATAAAATTATATCCAACGTGCGTTGTACATTTCTATTTTGAATTTTATTGCTATGTTCTGGTCATTTCATTGCTTTGACTCATTTCTGGTTTGCATTGGGTTGATGTGCACTGACTTGAGTTATTGCTTTAATCTTGAAACTGCTTTCAAGCTCCACTGTATATTTGTAATGTCTGAGCACTTAAGTTAGGTCTAGTGGTAGCTTTGCATTCATACTTCATATTTTAGTTGTTGTGCACCACTTTCTGCCTTTTTGAACTGTTTGATTGTTGTAGTCTGTCTTTCAGCTGAGTTTTTGTATTGTTCGAGCCAGTGCATTTGTTTCATCACTGTTTACCACATCCATGCTTATACTTGATCTTGTTTCACTGATATATCCCTTATTGTCACTGAGCTAATGCATGCTTTATTGTTGGTTCTTTTTGAACTTGTCTTTGAGCTGCACTGATGGTTGCATTCATGTTCATGATAGAAGTATTACTTCACTTGAGTTACATTAATGTTTTGTGTTGAATTTTGGTTGACTCTTGAGTTTGAATGGTTGAGTCGTTTTCACTGAAATTTTTGGTCGAGGCTTGTTTTAGCTGTCTTGACCATTTTATTGAACTTGTACATTTGGATTGCACCTGTGTTAAATCCAGCTTATAGCTCGGAACCTTGTGCTAAAATCGTGACTTTATTTGTATTTCACCTTAGCTAAACCTAATTTTTGCTTGGGTTTGACCTTCTGCTCACGAGTCCCTGCAATTTTATGCTGCAAAAATATTTCTTTTTAAATTTTATTGCGTTAGTGTATATTTTGCAGATAGCTCGGATGCTGGATTCAATCTGGAATAAAGTTGAAGAGAAATACGGGTGAATGAGTGAAATGTAGTATGGTGAATATTGTAAATGGAAAATTATGATGTAATCAAAATTGTATTGTAATTGAAATTGTGTATATATATAGTGAGAGCTCAAATTTATATTATTCAAGATTGTAATAAAATATCTGTTTGAATAAAATATTTGTTTGATTTTAATTCTGTGTTATTTATTTTATCCAGCAAATATTTATTTAATTATGTGAAAAATAAAATATTACAACAACAAATATATTTAGATGAATATATATATATATATGTTTATTATCATCAAACAAAAATTATATACTTGCATATTCAATATTTACACTCTTCCCTACTCAAAACTTTTCGTCCTCGGAAAGGGAAAAGAGGGAAAAAGAAGGAATTAAGTAATCAATATATCTTATTCAAAATACTAAATTTATAAACAATTAATTTACATAATTAAATAGTTTAAATAAAATATATCAATTTATAAACAATTAAATCCTTTACATTTAAGTAAATAAAAGTTTAAAAATATTTCACAAAATTTTCTAAGTCCAAATTTCGCAGAAAATTTCGGCAGAGTCTCCTTTATACGGAGGGGTCTAGGAGAAATAGTAATATCAAAATAATAATATATATCATATTTTGCCAAAACAAAATGTACCAAACCATGGGAAAACAATATATTATCGCTAGAAACCGTAATCCGAGAACGTACCTATTGGTCGGGCAAACAAATGCTTATTTATGAAATCAAAAGCAGCAGCTATTGCTTCCATAACCTGTATTTCACTTATATAATCCAAAAGTGTTCATAATTATGTAAAAGAGAAATATTTTAAGTTGTTTTCAACCAAATAACAAAAAAAATCAATACAACAAATCAATAATCACTTGTAAACAAACAGTACAAATATTATTTCAACAAAGAAAACAAGTGTTCATCCATAGCAACCAAAACAATGGGTTTGTTCGGGTTCAAAACTTCTAATCATATAAAACGATAAATAAACTATGAAGTAAACCATACACTCAACAGTCATAGATAAAACTTTATAGGTTATTTATATATCCTACACAATAGAAATATTCTTCCCCAACCAATCCATAAGTCAAACAAGTAAAGAATTCAACACATTTTTAAGTTTACTCTATTTATCTTTTCATATCATTTATTGTTCATTTTTTTTCTTTCGTACAATGATTTTCATTAATTCACGTTCATTACTTACAAAATTTTAATTTTCATCCATTCATGTAAGGCTTATTTGATTAATTTACATTCTTTACTTACATAAGTTATATTCATTTCAATTATTTGGATCATAAATGAATTCATTGTTGAATTATTGTATACATTTTATTTCAGTCTACTTCACATTTACAATTTAGTTTGATTTTTTCCTCTTTTCTTTTCATTTACTTTTCTTTTCTCATTCGTGTAATGTTTATCTTCATTAATTTACCCTTGTTATTACTTACAATAGTTCATTTCTCCTTTATTCATACATTTTCATTTTCTTTCATTTTATCACTTTACATTCATTGCTTAAATAAGTTATTTTTATTTCAATTGTTGGATTATACATTATTACGTAAGTTTCTTTATAATTCAATTCACCATTTATAGATTATTTCTTTTTCACATTCGTTCTTCATACATAATATTATTGAATATAAATCCATTTCTAAATCGTTTCAATGCTTTCTGAAGTTCTAATCATTTAATTTATACAGTACTCATTTTAATTATAAATGGCTTCAATATTAATTTACGTTTGTAATTATTTACTTGTAGTATTCACCTTTACAATTCAATCTGATTATAGATAGCTTAAATGTTAACTTAAGCTTATAATCATTTTTCTTACATTATTCATTTTTATTACATTTAATTAATAGCATTTCAAACTATTAACTTTAGTTTATAACGGTTTATAACATTATAATTCTTATTTATAGAAGTAATTCCATTCAACACTTTTATTTTTTCCAAGTTTTACTTGTATAATATTTTGTTACATATTCTTTTTAGAATTTCAACCTGTATAATTTGGTAAGTTATATATATATATATATATATATATATATATTAAAATGCAATTAATACTACCTATGTTTCCATGATTTATTTAGTTAACAAAATGTTCATAGTTATCATTCCTTATCTTCGTTTCCTTTTTATTTACAGTTTACAAATTTTCAATTTCTTATCTATTTCATTAATCATTTTAACATCAAATTTCTTACTTTCCTTTTAGATATTTCCAATTATTAATATAGTCAAGATTCCATAATTTAAATTTCTAATTTACAAAAATTTAAGCACTAAACAAACGGGTTTCATTTCAATTATTTTAAAATAATATACAATCATATCTTTATATTTATCAAATCATATTTGGAATTCAAAGTCAAGATTAATTTATCAAAACAATTGTGCGGTAAAATTTCTACAACGGTCTTCCCGCTTTATAACTCAAAATTAAACGTTGATGGTGCGTGCACTCATCACCGAAATTATTTTCTAGCGACAGAGAGAGGAGTACAGAAATTATTTCCTTCCAAAAATTCTTTTAAACATTTCTTTCAAATCATATTGAAATATTTATATGTGAAAATACTGCCAAATAATACTAATATTACATTCCAAAATATTCCGAAAGAAATTTTCATAATCCCAGTACTTCTACTCTCAAATTTCAATTCATATTCATTTTACTTGTAAATCCAATTTTACAAATAAATATTTCTAAAACTTCTTTATCTAACAATCAATAAATTACATCCAACTATATCATTTATAAAATTTATTATTTTATATAAAAAATATATAATAGGAAAAATTATTTCATTCGCCTATATTTCAAAACAATACTGCACCGGTCTGTCCTATTATGTGTTTTGAAATCCCTATTGATGTCATAGCGTCCTATGCACCGACCAGAATTTATAAATACCAAACAAAATAAATTAACACAATATAAAAATATTTTATAACATTAACAAATACGCTCTCTCATATATACACTCAACGACTCATTTTAGTGTATTACTACTCTATTTCTAAAGAGTCAGACCCCATAAACCTAAGGTTATCGCTAAACCTAAGCTCTGATACCAATTGTAACAACCTGCCTTTTTAGACAGTTTAAATCGACGATAAACCACACACGTCAGGCTCAAACCATTTAAACGGGTAGATTGTTATGGGGTAAATAAGAAGAAAAAACAGAGAAAGAAAAAAACAAATATAGAATCTGGCAGCAAAATGGCAAAATATAATAATCAAATAATAGTTCATGAAGCTGTTTTATAAATACATTGGATTATTATTTTACAAAAAAATCAGAGTTACATAAAATATGAATAAATAAATAAATAAATGCAGCAGAACAACATGATGCAGTGGAATACATATAATAAGTAATAATAGTACAAATTCTTTGTCTTCATCCTCCAGAAACCAGTCTTCGACGAACTGAAAAGCTCACATCGACCTGAGTGAATTGAAAAGAAAAAACACTTGAGTCAGAACTAAAAGATTTTATGTAAGTTAAATCGACAGTAAATAAATATGAGTGCAATAGCATTGGAGATATTTACCGGGTTTGACATCTCTTATCCAGTGTCAACATGAGTGCAATAACTTAAGAGATGTTCCGGATTCACATCTCTTAAGGATCCGTTAAACTATCTACTATATAGTACAATACGCTATTATAATATGTCTACAGTAAAGTAAAGTATTAAAATAGCATTAAGGCGTTACACATATCCCCCTTAACACATTTTATATAATACCGTAGTCTATACAGATACTGTAAACTCCACCCGCATGTGGGCTATCAGGGAGCACTCCATAGGTACGACACAAAACAAACTCATAGAAGGCACGATAAGGCATGCAACAGGGCACTCGAGGCAATGCCCAGGGTAGATATACCAATTGCACTCCCAGACTAGTGGTAAAGCATAGCAGCTACTACCGCCCACTCGGAACACACTCCTATAATCGAAATCAAGGATGGACACCAAATCAATCACAAAGTCAGAATATAGTATCTAAGAAATGTGCCTAATAGGAGGAATGACCTCACTTGGTCCGGTATTGCTCCTGTTTTTGCCACTCAAGATGATTCACGGGATTCAGGGTCACGTAAATACCTCATATGGAATCATTCACCAAACCATCCTACTTCATTTCTGGAATCTCCGCCACGTACACAGTTGTTAAAGTGGTTTTCAGTATTGGTAGAGAGTATGACAATATCCGACCGAGTATCTTTAACAGCCAAACATTTATTTCACACCGGATGGTTCTTTTACATTTTAAAGGTCTATTCATACATAATATCAAAACATCATATCGATTTCAAACCATATCACTTTCAAAATCATATTCACTTTTAATACCATATTCACTTTCAAAATCGTCTTCACTTTCAAAATCATATTTACTCAAATATGTCATTTCACAAAAAGGTATCAATTTCAAATTCCAACTTAAGTCGTATCATCATCAAGGATTTAAATATAAATACTACAACTTTCCACAGTTTGTAATTTCAGAAAATAGTTTAGATCATCATAAGTAGTTTAATAGTTTAAATAAATTAAAATAGTTTAAATAGTAAAATAGTTTAAATAGATTTAAATTTGATTGAACTAGATTTAATTTGATTTAAATAGATTGGCTAGATTTAATTAGATTTAAAATAATTTAAGTAGATTAATTTTAGATTGAATAGAGTTAAATTATATTAAGTAGATTTCCAAACAGATTAAATAAATTTAAAAAGTTTAAATAGATTTAATTTATATAAATAGATTTAAAATATATTAAATTAATTTAATTAGTTTAAAATAGATTAAATTCTAATAAATAGGTTATAATAGATTTGAAATAAATAAAATAGTTTAAATTGATTAAAATAGTTAATTCAATTAAAATAGTTTAAATTAGTTTAAAATAGATTTCAAAGTTATATCCAAACATTTCAATCACTCAATTCTGATAAATTCATTTATATTTGACACTTCAACTTTAAAATTCAAATTTAAATCCTTTGACCAATTCATTAAATTAATTCCAATTTTAACATTAACGCTCGGATTTTCGAAAATAATTTAGTTTATATAAATCATTTATTTCAAAATACCAATTAACTGAATTCAAAACTTTAAAGAATTAAAAATCATTTAATTTAACCAATTCGGTGTCCGTATATAATTTTCTACCCTATGGTCAAGTGATACAGATATTTATCATTTCAATCTGCAATTTAGAAAATTTACGATTATATATCATTTCAAACCGCAATCCCGAATTAAATAAAAATCCCTAAAATTGCTCAAATCTATCATTTCAACCCATAATGATTTTTCCTTAATCTATAGATCGTTTGGGTATGTATCATTTTAACTCATAGGGAACTTGCAGTGTTATGGTAATATGAAATACAACATCCAGTCATCCAATATCAACAATTAAACAACCATCAAAAACATCATCCAAGTCAATCCATAAACATCAATAGATAACTGATAATCAATAATAGGTGTTAAATTGATAATTTAAATTTGATATTGAATTAAACGATGATTAAATGCAATAAACGTCAAATTTAACCAGAATAACAATTTAAAAATACCAAATATCAATCAGCTGATTCTAATTACATCACAATTTTAACTTTACCAACATAAGATAGTTTAGTAATTGTGAGTGATTAAAACACTCACCTTCGATTTTAAATCGATTTTAAATTCAAATAAAGGCCCAAATTTCAACAATCTTAGAATTCGACCAAACTAGTTTCAAATTTTCTGAAGTTACAATATGATCGCAGCGGAACAAACTGCGTGTAAATCAGACCTCATATGTAAAATATATGGAGATTAGAACATTCGAGTTAAAATTTAAATAAAAGAGAAAAAAGAAAAAGGAACACACACTCACTAAGCCATGTCAGCATGGAAGCATGAACCCTAAACTGCTTCATCTCGAACACGTATGCACGCTAACCCTACAGGCCACCGCCGTAAAACCACACGGCCCAATACATCGACTCGCGCCACCACCGCTTCCCCCCACATCATCTTCGACCACCCTAGACCCACCGCGACGCCGAGAAAAGGCAGGACCAGCATTAGCTGCTGTCGATTTTAAATCCACAAATCAAATTTTTCTAAGCAATCTAGCGATTAAACCTCTAAGCGAACACCACCGATGAACAACGCGTGTCCCTCTTTACACGATGGTAACTTCGACTCGACGATCCGACAAAGTTGATCTCGACACGATTCGAGTCTGATATTTAATCATCAATTTCTACCCAAACAGAAATCCAAATCGAGAAACAAACTAAGAATTGAATTGCGCTCGTCGACAGCTTCAAATCAATATATAGTTTGTCAGAGTTTGAAGGAATTTAAAATTTTGAAATTGATTAGAAAATGGATTTTAGGGTTTCACTATAAATTGGGTTTCTGCCATTGAGAAGAAGAAGCCAGCGAGAATTGTACGTACAGCAATGAGGAAATGACTGCTAGGGTTTGAGAGAAAAACTATTTATATAACCGAGGTCCGATAAGAAAGAATGAACATCCGAATAGATTTGAAACTATAAATACGACCCGAAAAGACCTTTCTGCTTTCGGAACGGAAACAGGTCATCCCCTATATCAAAATCGATGTTTTCGATATTTTTAAATTCAACGGAACATGTTTCAAGTCCTAATTCCATCGTATGAAGAAGTTAGCTTAAGAATCAACTTATTTCAAATTGATTTCAATTGAATTTAATTAAATTGATTTCTACGCGTTTCGAGTCCGTACGATCAAACAACAAGTCTGATCGCTATGAAACTTGAAATCTTACAATAATTCACCGTTACGGATCCGATGAAACTTGTTTCATCAAAATCCGTGACAGCTGCCAAGGTTATTTTTACATTAGTTAAATAAATTAATATTAAATTAATTAAATCACTTTTTCATTCAAATTTGATAATTAACAAATTTCATCATTTTTTATCGCTTAGGCATTTACAATAATTTAATATAAGTTTACATATCAATTCGGTGTTGGTTATTTCACAAATTACAGTATTCGATTTCAACTATAAATAAATCCAATTAATTAAAATTTAATTCCAATAAATTTGATTAAATTTGATTTCAATCTTTTTGTTAAGTCAATTATTACTCCATAGACATAGTTAACATTTGTTTATATTTTATTACATTAACATTCTACAATTATCATCTTTTACCATATTAGTTGCAGCATTCCAATTATATTAAACCTTTATTGATTTTGACATTAATTATAATTTGAAATCCCACAACTTCGTTTATCTTGGTTTCATTTTTATTATTAGATCAATATATTGCCTTATGAGTGTAATTGACATTTCTATATATTTTATTATATTTCCAATTTGCAGTTACTGTATTAACTCACATTAGTGTAACATTTATTTACATTTATTTGTAATTAATCAATTAAATTGGTAACGAATAACAATTATCACCATTTCTACATTTAATAACATTAGTAAGTTTATTATTTATAAAAAATGCTATAACAACTCACATTACACAAATTTATCCAATTCAATCTATTACACATTATTTTATTGATAAATCAATATTTAAATTATGAGTTACTCTTTAAATCCAATTATCGAGTAATACATACCTTAACATAATTAGTTTACGATCTATAACCAATTATGACTTTTAATCATTTTAAATTAATTGGAATCACATTCAAAGCAATCATAGGTTACCTTAAATTAATACGATTACCATTTATTCCAATTACATTCTTATTATTAAATACCAAAATTTTATTTCTTCCAATATTAAGTCACAAAACCTTATTAAATTAATCATTTTTAATTATCGAAAATTATAGGTCGTTACATCATATGAAATATCATATATGCACACATAAGGAAAAATGATACCTGTGCATATCCGGGCATACAGGATACCAAACTACCTAATTTAAAACATCTAATGTGATATCTATTAAGAGAGTTGATATAATAAATAGAATGTATTACCAATAAAGAGCTTTAGATAAGTAGTCTCCATGCTTCCCTCGGTCTCTCAAGTGTTATCTCCTTTGTTTTCACTCTACTGAAACTTCACCAAATTCATTGTCTTCCTCCTAAGCTACTTCATATCATGTCCAACAATACGAATAAGACTAGGAGGTCTCCAAGCTTCTGGTTTAGTCTGGATATCACTCAGCCGATCGCTGCCATTTTTCCAAACACCACTTGTAAGCTTCCTCCAAATATCCACTAGTGAGTAATAGATATCTATCACTCACAATGTTCTTTGACATACGCTAGTATTTCACAATCCTCCTCACTCACCACTTTCTCCATATCACTGTTGTCCCACTTGATTTTATGGATATCGAGTCAGTACTCCTCAACAATCTATTACTATGACTGGAGTGCCACCATACCCCCTCTATCCTTGGCAGTGCATCAGCATACATTCCAGTTCTCACTAGGGAATTTCTAGCGTCATAATAACCCACTGACTCCTTTTGATCATCCTCTACTATTGGCAGTTCATACAACTAAATCTAGACGTCCACCTCTATCCCTCTCTAATAAAATTTCCATCATATATGATTTACAAAATTGAGATGTGTGATCAATCCCAAATGATGTACCCTTATAATACCGCATTCCTAAATCCATCAATGTTAAGTATAACCAGTCTATCATCCTTACAGAGTCAACCTTCTAGGTCAAGTCTGCACCTCCTTATCTCTTCAGACTCTACCCCAACTCTATCTTAGCTAACAACTATTTTCCTCGGCATTGATAAGAAACTCATATTTTTTCTTTAGTTCGTGAGAATTCTTTTTAGTTATTCTAATGAGTTATGTCCATTTTAGGCTTGGTTAATGGACGACTGCCTTGCACCTCCGGTACCGAATATAACCTGTAGAGTGTATTATCATGGTACCCGACCGAGTAAAAAGATTATTAAGGTTAAATGTAGTCAAAATCAAATAGATAACCTGTTGTGTAACTCACAACACAAGGATAAAATATTATAACCAACATAGATGTAAAACAGGCGAGACAATAATAACTAAAACGAACCACATGATCGGAGTGCAACAGGTTCACCATGATTATATACATAGTTCATAGAGTTTGTATATCAGATAATGAACCCAAATGTAATGTATTTAAAGAAAGTAAAGCACTGATAAAGCTCCATAGTACTGGCACAGTGAAATAGTAATAAGCTCCAATGTATAATATAGATAAATGTTAAGCACTTGCTCATCCACTGAATAGCTCCATGTGCTATCTCAGACTCATTATCTGGTCTACTGTTTAAAAGTGTCTAAGATAATAAAAAATAAGCATAAAGCCTTGAGTCTAATAGTAATCTAGTATCAGAGATGAACAATCTTAAGATACGATAAAAGTCATGTTAGCACTAGAATTAGTAGCTAACACCCAAGAATAGATTTATGCAGAGAGATTAATGAAGATAGTAAATTAAAACAGAGGAATATCACAGTAAAATGCAATAAGAATAGTAAAAACGAGAACACCAGAATTATAGTGGTTCGACATAACTGCCTACGTCCACTGTTCATGTAATTTTTATTTCCTTTTTCAAATACTTGCATACAGATACAATCTGCAAACAAACAGCTTGAATACGAATTGAGCCAAAAGAAAGCTACTGCAAAAATGGTAGAGTCTCCCCGGAGTTCTCAAAAAAAAGGTTCCTTTTACTGCACCCATGCCTCTATATTTATAGACGAAGATAGGCTGGACTCCCTTCGCAGGCCCAGGAACAAGGTACTATGACCCATAGTAGGCGACTTCTGTGCACCAAACTAGGCATACCGAATGGTGGTTGCCGAGCCACCTCGGCTAGTCTAGTGGTTGCCTCACCGTTGAATCGAAGCAGATCATCAAAGGACTCGAAGTTAGAGGCAATATGACTTAAAGCAAAGAAGTCTTATGTGCATCACTCTATTGTAGGACGAAGTGATCACCATCCATCATAAAGGTTCACTGTCCTAGGTCTGTAGCCCTACTCATGCCGAACCGTCAAAACCACGAGCACCGAAACTCAACTAACCGTACTATCTTGATTATGCTCCTTTTGACCAAGCCATGTATTCCTACCTACCATGTCTCTACTGACCGACCTATGCACGCTGAACTACCTTGACCGAACGGTGTGTACCGAGTTACCTAGACCGAGTGATGTCTACAAACTACCTAAATCGAGCCATGAATGACCAATGTCTTTGACCGAGCCATGTATTATGACCTACCATGTCTCTACTGACTGACCGATGCATGACGAACTACTTTGACTGAACGATGAAGTCTTCCCTCCTTTGACCGAGCGATACTCACTGACCCACACCACCGAGCCGTACATAAATGCCGAAACTTGTTGATTGCATTAAACCCTTTTATCTCTAGCTCTTCTTGGTCAGAATCTTGTCTAGTGCTGATGGTAATTTCTACAACTATCATTTTGTAAACAGGCCAGGGTGCCAGGTAACATTTGCCCCTCAAAGTGTGTCGTGTGAAACAACACGACACGCTTTGAATCAGTAATCAGTTCCTGCTTTCAAAAGCCGAACGTATACGATCTTATGAAGGCCGAAACATGGCGGACTTTCATAGCATCTTGTACATTTATTATTATTATTATTTAGAAAGGGTTCGGTATATGAGGGCCGACCCACTTTATCGGTTGCCTAGGCTGGTTCGGCATGATGACCTGCCGACCTCGTGAAACATGACGACCGGGTCTTTCGAAGAAAACCTATTCACCTTCCCTTCTCCATATAAAAGCCCCGGCCTTTACTTTCTTCTTCCTACCTTGACTTTATTATTCTTTTCCTTCGATCATATTCAAAACCCAAGCTCCATTCTTCTACCGAACTGTCACACTCCTTCGTTTGGTAACCTTCCTCAACACGCTCCCCCACCACTCTCGACTCCGAGAACCAAAAATTACTTGCAAGTTAGTTTCAAACTACTGCATAGGTAAGGATCTATGCTCTGCTTTGAGCTATTAGGGCTTGCTTTCATAGACTTGAACTAAGTCGAGCCGTATATGCATATGATTCTTCATGGAGAGCAGGAGAGGGGAGAAATACAAGGAGCGAAAGGATAGGCAAAGGTAGTTGAGAGGGAGTTTGACATAAGTGTTATTATAAAGGGAGGTAGGTAGGTTTAGGTTCAGTGCACAGGCTAAAGTCTCATGTTCAGCACGTCGATCGATGGAGAGGAATCGTTAGGTTCATAGGGTAAGGTTGGATTTGCAGGCATTCCATGGAAGTCTAGGTTGGTAGGAAATATGAGTGGTCGGTTGGTAACTTTTTATGGGAGTGGCGCTAGAGAGAGGCTCGATACCCTGAGAGGGAATGTCGTTCGTTCCTGAAAGAAAGGGAGAGAGTGGGTCAGTCAACATGCGTTTAGTAGTGTGGCCGTTCGGCATTAAGTAAGTCGCTATGAATTGGCAAGAGTCTAGGGTAGTGGGTCGGCCATAATCCGAGTGAGGCCGCTCGGTTATTAGGGACAAAGGCTCGGTATAGTTCAAGGAAGTTGGCTCGGTAGTTAGAAAGAGAAAGAGAGAGGATTAGATGGTTCGATCATCCCATAGGGTAGTGGGTTGGCATTGATAACCAAGACTATTCTAATTCAAACGTAACATTCATTTGTACAATTCACCTCCACAACCAAGCACTGAATAACGGACAATGACCAATAACAAAGCATATTAGCTCGAGGACTTAATTTAAACTAACTACCCCCAACTTGAACAATATTCAATGCAAACTTAACCCATCAAATGCAGATAAATAGCCGTCATACTTTATATGTCAACATTTGATTTCAAGACCTCTATTGCCGATCACGTGATAAAATGCCGGAGGCGATCGGCGATGACAATTTCCAAAGACACTTGTGCTTCAAACTTTAGTTTTTCCTGCACTCATGTTTGAGTCATAACACTAGTTCACACACAACATGGGGGGATATATTATCATCGTTATATTTGATATTGATTGTCTTTCAAGTATAGTTTAAAAAAGATTTTGTCCACATCCATCGTTCTTTAAAGATGTCCAGAAAATCGAGCTCTGCTACAATTTTCGATAAGCCTAAGCCAGATTCTCGGTAGGAGGTTGTAGGAACTTCGAATCCACCAACAACCATCACAGAGGGTATCCCGGATCCATCTTCTATAATTATTGGCCCGACCCCTGATGCTATAGATGGAGCAGTTATCCTGGATAATCCAACTGATTCACAAGCTTCAAAAATCGATGAAGCCGCTCTTCGTTGGTTATGTTCGATTCATGGAATTCCCTATGATGACATTTTAGTTCCATCAGGACAAGATCGGCCTCACCTGCCTCTAGCCTGATATACAGTGTGCAAAAAATTCATGTGCTGGGTTGGAAATGTGCCACCTTTCAATTCATTTCTCCGTGAGGTGTTGCGGTCCATCGAGATCGCTCTGGCACAGCTTCACCCCAATAGTCATGCATTTATTCATGGCATTGGTATTCTCTTCATGAACATCTTATTTAGGTTCCCCACTCCTGAGGATATCTGCTACACTTGCTGCTTCAAAAGACTATCTAACGGTCCATCCTTCATATTTCTTGAGCCACACTCCAAGTGTCATAACCTGTCGGGGGCATGGAGTAAATTTTCCCAGTATAAGCAAGAATGGTTTTACGTACACTGCCCCTTGGCTTTGAAAGAAGATGGCTGGAAGGGAGTAAGTTTCATTTACGGACTATTATTTGTTTAAGGCACGAAGTGCATTCTTTTTAATCTTCTTTCGACTTTTACAGGTATCAGCCAACGTCCCGAAGGCACTGGGTATTCTGAGGCCATCGATGTTATTAATGCTACTCCCGTGGAAGACCGGGAGATCAAATCCGTTATTTCCAATTTATCCCTTTTAAAGTTTGGATTGTCGGTAGAAGGTCATCAAACTAGTCCCCCAAGTAGCGCCACTACAACCGGATCCGCGACTAAGAAAGGCAAAGAGCAGGCCGGGCCTTTAGTTCCCCCTACTGGTGGGGACCCCAACACATCCAAGGAAGGTGAAATTAAAGGGGCCGGGGTGCTAGGAGCGTCTAATGAGAATATAAGTCCCGATTCTACACCGGCGACTGATGTACCCATCATCAATGAACCGCCACCTCCTTCAAAGGGGAAAAATAAATTAGCCTACAAACTGAGAAAGAAAACTGTGGGTGGAAATTCAAAAGTTAAAATTATTCCAGTTGAGAAAGAATCCTCTCCCTAACATCTAGAGGGTTCACTAAAAGGTCTATCAAACCTGACCATCCCTGATGGCTTACTGAATTAGGTTTCATCGACCCAGGGGATATGGGACTTAATTTTACTGTGAGAGGTGATGGAGGCGATCAGGCTTGTCAACACAGAGATAAAATCCCAATAAGTAAAGCAAAAGAAACTGGTCTGTCATGGGGAAACACTAGGACACCCACGAACACTCACACTTCACCCTACACTTAAATTTTAGCCATCATACTATTCTCGCTAACTCGTCCTTATTTGGTTTCTGTGCAGGTGATATGGGGCGCACTCACGAATTTGACCGCCTTCGTGGATCCTCCATCTTCCACCACTCCATTCGGGATTCGAGATCAGGTAGACATCAAGACAGAGATGACAGCGGTGATAGAGACTACCATTCCAGAGATTCATCGTCTTCCCGAAGAAAAAATTATAGCCACTCTTCATATCCCAATGATCCTCCCCCTCATTCAGAGCATAGTAGGGAGAAATCTGCTCAGAGGGGATCTCAATCTGAAGCTCCTTGTGACCAATATTCCAGCTCATCTAGCACTAAGAAATCTCGTGGGCCCCATATTAAGTTGGTGACTCTGGTTAAGCAAGCTCCCTCAGTCTCCGCGCATGATCCATAGACAGCCGAAAAGTTAGCCGAACTTAAGGCCACATTTCCAAAGATATGCGTCGATGGATTGAAATTTCTTCCTGCAATTCATCCTATTCCAGGGTATGTCAAGCAAAGCGCCATCGCCTACAATACTGATGTCTATGTCCTGCATGATGCGTTTGTTCATTTAGTAGAAAAAGTTTCAGAAGTTTCTATGGAACATCAGCATGAAATAGATTGCCTGAAACTTGAAGCCATCCATGATAAAGAAATTATTAACGAAGGACAAAGAGCTTTCCTTATACAAATCTCAACTTGAAGTCGCCCAGCAAAATGCTTAGGATACAACTGAGGCAGTCAATCGTTTGGAAGCTACTCACAAAAAGGAAATTGATGAGGCAGTTCAACATAGTGGTGCTCTAGCCATAGAAAAAGACTCCATCCAGAAAGAATAGGATGTCCTCACTCAACGAGTTAACTGGAGGAACTACTGCTTAAAGAGAAAGAAGAAAAAACTGCTGCATAGGAAGAATCACAGCGATATTGCGAGGAAGCTGTCGCAACACGACTCATAAAGACGAAGCTTAACGAGGAACTTTCTAAAGCTGAAGCGTTAAAGGATGCAACCCATGAGAAGGGCAAAAGAATGGCGCTGACAGAAATCGATTCTCACCTCAAGGCAGTTGATGAAGCCAGCAGGGAAGAAATTAAATGCATATTTGATCCATTTATTGTTGAATATAACGCTCGAGTTCTCATGCATCGAGATCTATCTTTTCTAGCGAGGGTTACCTCGAATTATTAGCCAAAGCATGGGATACTTTGATGAAAATTAAACGAGTGGAGCTGGCCACCGAAGAGGTTGATGAGGATTCTCTTGTGAAGGAAATGCTATGAGGAAACGAGCCTTTCGACTTAATTGCAACCAAAGCCCTCTATGGAAGAGATTCCTCCTCATCGAAAGAGAAGGACGATGTTGCTGGCCCATCCAAAATTGAGTCTCCAGTTCCTCTTTCCGCTCATTTGTCTGGTTTCTCATCACTCGATCCTTTCGAGTAGCGTGCTGGCTATATCCAAGAGAAACTCGGGCTTGATGTTCTCGTTCTTTCCCCTATTCCAGAGGGTGAGACTCCTAAAACAGCTGAGAGCCAACCAGAAGCCGGTATGTAATTTTTATTTCTAGGATTGAAAGGGCCATCGCTTTTAATGAATAATAAATGTATTCTAACACTTACCCTTAACAACTCCATATAGGTCATTCTGATCCCGAACCATCTCCAAGGAGCGATGTCGCCACGGAGAAGGAAGAAAAAATAGCGAAAGAGCACCAAGTAGGGATACTCTTGGTCCCGATGCCCAAGTAATCGGAGCACTCGATGATGACAAACAGGAGAATCCCTTGCCTATGGACGAACATGACGAGGTTGAAATCATGGGCTCTTCCGAACCTACTTCAAAACTTAGCATGCGGGAAAGAATTGTGGAGGAGGAGAAAAAGAAGGCCGAAATTAAGACTTAACCTTAGATGGTGGAACTTAATGATCCTCTAAATAGGCCCCTGAAGGTAATTCTTCCGGATAGAACAATACCTATGGAGGTCCCTCTTCCTTCTGCGGATACCATCTCATTAGGAAGCAAGGCATCTAAGAGAAAACGATCGGATGAGGAGCCTTCGGAGAAACCGAAGAAGGAGAAAAATCAAAATAGTAGTTATTCGGCCGTGCCTCGTTCAGCTCGAATAAACCTAAATCATGTAGTTGTTTCTATTTATTTTATAGTCATTGTGAATAGTCTTTTGCTCCACATTTCAAAAAAGTTGTAATGGAACTTAATTTTGGATTAGTAAATAAAATTCTATTTCTTTGTCTTTCACGACTATCATTGTTTAACTCATTATCTAACTTGTAGTTGAAATTCAAAATCTTGTGGGTTACAAAACTCCAGTCCGCTTCCACATGACTTGGAAATTTTTTGAATCGTTTGTACTCTAGTCCACACTCCGGGGACTCAGAGTACTCTAGTCCGCGCTCCGGGGACTTAGAGATTTCTGATTCGTTTATACTCTTGTCTGCACTCCGGGGACCCAGAGTACTCTAATCCATGCTCCGGGGACTTAGAGATTTTTAAGTCGTTTATACTCTAGTCCGCACTCCGGGGACTCGGATTACTCTAGTCCATGCTCTAGGGACTTAGAGATTTTTAAGTCGTTTATACTCTAGTCTGCACTCTAGGGATGCAGAGTACTCTAGTCCACGCTCTGAGGACTTAGAGATTTTTAAGTCGTTTATACTCTAGTCCACACTTCGGGTACTCAGATTACTCTAGTCCATGCTCCGGGGACTTAGAGATTATTAAGTCATTTAAACTGTAGTTAGCATTCCGGGGACTCAAAGTACTCTAGTCCGTGCTCTGGGGACTTAGAGATTTTTATGTCATTTATACTCTAGTCCGTACTCCAAGGATTCAGAGTACTTTAGTCCGCAAATTTTAAGTTGTTTATACTCTAGTCCGCACTCCGGGGACTCAGAGTATTCTAGTCCGCGCTCCGGGGACTTAGAGATTTTTAAGTCATTTGTACTCTAGTCTGCACTTGGGGACTTAGAGATTGTTAAGTCGTTTATACTCTAGTCTGCACTACGGGGACTCAGAGTACTCTAGTCTGTTCTCCGAGGACATAGAGATTTTTAAGTCGTTTATACTCTAGTCTACACTCCGGGAACTTAGAGTACTCTAGTCCACGCTCCCGGGACTTAGAGATTGTTAAGTCATTTATATTCTAGTCTACACTCCAGGGACTCAGAGTGCTCTAGTCCATGCTCCGTGGACTTAGAGATTTTTATTTTATCAATTGACTTTTCATTTTGTGTGTGCATTCAGACGCCGGACAGAATAATATAATCTAATTTTTCCATGGAACTATAACACATGGAACATCAACAGTTCACAGAAGAACGGCTTCAAGCCTTTATTGGTCATAACAAATAGGAACAAACTGAATTGTCTTATTACATGAAAAAAACAAAGAACAACAAAAGAAACATATACTGGAAACAATTGTTACTAAAATGCAAAATAAATAGGCTAAGTGTAATAACGGCGCAAATGCTCGCTATTCCATGCTCGGGGGAGCGTCATGCGATCGACGGTCGCTAGCTTGAAAGTTCCTTCTCAAAGCTTTTGGTCGATGACGTATGGACCTTCCCATGTGGGATTCATATGTGATGGGATCAGAAAAACTTGCTTCAAAATGAGATCACCCACATCAAAGATTCTCGGTCAAACTTTTTCATTATAATATCAAGCGACTCGGTGCCTATATGCAGCCGCCCTTAAATCAGCCTCTTCACGTTTTTCATTGACAAAGTCTAACGATTCCATTAAGAGATCCTGATTCATTCTAGGATCATAATTAATCATCCAGTGAGAGGGAACTTCAAGTTCCACGGGTATAACAGCTTTAGTGCCGTATGCCAAAGTAAAGGGAGTACGACCAGTCGCGGACTTGTGGGTGGTTTTGTAAGCCTAGAGCGCTATTGGAAGCTCATCCACCCACTTGCCTCTGGCCTTCTCCAAATTTTTTTTCAATATAGACTTGCTTATTTTGTTTACGGCTTCAACTTTTCGATTGGCTTTAGAATGAGCAACAACCGCAAACCTTTTCTCAATGCCATATTTTTAGTAGAATTATTTGAACTCCCTACTCTCAAATTGAGTTCCATTATCCGCAATGATAGTTCGTGGGAGGCCAAAACGATGTTTTGCACAATGAAATTAATGACCTTTTTGGTGATGATCGTAGCTAAGGGCTCTACTTCCGCCCACTTGGTAAAGTAATCGACCGCAATAATTGCATATTTGGCACCACCTTTAGAGATTGGCAAGGAGCCAATTATATCGATCCTCCATATTGCAAATAGCCAGGGACTAACCATTTGTGTGAGTTCCGTCGACGGAGCTCTTAGGATTTTTGCATAATTTTAACATTTGTCGCATCTTCTTACATAGTCTGCGGCGTCTCGATTCACGGTTGGCCAATAGTATCCATAGCGGAGGATCTTTTTTGCTAGTGTCTGCCCCCCAGTATGGTCGCCACATTCTCCTTCATGAACCTCTTTCAAGATTCGCTTATCTCGTCTTGGGCGATGCACTAAAGTAAGAGAACTGATAATCCTTTCCGATACATTACTCCGTCCTGCATTTTGAACCGCGAGGCCTTGCGAATGACTTTTCGTCTTTCGTTCTTTCTCTCGAGCCGAGTCCTACGTAACAGGTATTGTTTGAACGGGGTCATCCAAGACTCACTTTCGGTTTCCGTTCCCAACACAAAATCTACTTCCATCTCGTTTATACTTGGGGCATGCAAAATTTCGATGGGAACTAAGCCCATCTGTTGTGCATCACCAGTACTTGCGAATTTAGCCAACGAATCAGCTTTCCCATTTGATTCACGTGGGATATGCGAAATGTTATAATATTCAAGGTCTGCCAACAGCTCTTGAACCCGGGCAAGGTACGGGGAAAGTCTCTGCACTTTTGCTTGATGGTCTCCTCGTACTTGGTATATGTGAGTCATAAAAGATTTCAACCGATTTCACTTCGAGTTCCCTGGTAAGTTTTAAGCCAGCAACCAATGCTTCATATTCGGCTTCGTTATTCGTAGTTGGGAAATCGAGCTTCAAAGCATAATAAATTGATCAGTTTTTGGGAGTTACAAGAATAACACCAGCCTAAGAACAACGGTCGTTGGATGCTCCGTCGGTATACAGCTTCCATAGAAAGGGAGAACTACATCACCACTACTACTTGGCTCATTTGATATGGTAAATTCTACAATTAAGTCTGCTAGTGCTTGCCCTTGGATAGCCCTCCGTAGCAGGTAAGTGATATCGAATTGACTCAACTCAATGTTCCATTTGGGTAACCTTCCTAAGGTTTCTGGCTGTTGGAGCACCTGTCGCAAAGGTTGATCGGTATGAACACTAATCGGGTATGCCTAAAAGTACGAACGGAGCTTGCGCGATGCAATCACCAAGCAATATGCTATCTTATCAATCTTAAGGTAATTTCCCTTTACTCCCGCTAGACGTTTACGAACATAATACACTGGCTTTTGAATTCGGTCCTCCTCATGAACCAAAGCAGTACTGATGGCATATTGGGATACTGCCAAGTAAACATATAATTCCTCATGGTCTATAGGTTTTGAGAGAATTGGAGGCCTCTCCAAGTGTCTCACCAAAGCTCGGAATGCATCCTCACCGTCCAGCGTCCATTCAAAATTTCTCTTCCCTTTCTTTATCACATTGAAGAAAGGAATACATTTATCAGTCGCTCTGGATATGAATCGACTCAATGCGGCGACTTTTCCATTCATGCTTTGTACTTGCTTTATAGTTCTGGGCGCTTCTATGTCTCGAATAGCCTGAATCTTCTCTGGTTTAACTTCGATTCTCCGTGCATTGACAGTAAAACCCAAAAACTTCCTCGACGCAATGCCAAAGGAACATTTTAATGGATTGATTTTCATTCTGTAGTATCTGAGTATATCAAACATTTCTACTAAATCTCGATTGTGGTCGTTTGAATGCCATGACTTCACGATCATGTCATCCACATAGACTTCCATCGTTCTACCAATTTGGCCTTTAAACATCCGATTTACCAAACGTTGATAAGTTGCTCCCGCATTCTTCAACCCAAAGGGCATCACTACATAATAGTATAATCCAACGTCCGTAACAAAACTAGTGTGTTCCTGATCTGGAATGTTCATTGGGATTTTATTGTATCCCGAATATGCATCCATGAATGACAATAACTCGTGTCATGCTGTTGAGTTGACCAGCTGATCAATTTCCAGCTGATCAATTCTGGGTAAAGGGAAACTATCTTTAGGGCATGCCTTGTTCAGGTCTGAGTAATCGACACATGTCCTCCATTTCTCATTCGCTTTCTCACTAGTATGGGGTTAGAGATCCATTCTGGGTAGAGGGTGTCGCGGGGAAACTCATTGGCTTTGAGTCTATCCACTTCCTCTCTGAAAGCAACGGTCCGGGTCCATACTCTCCTTTTTTGCTTCACCAACACGTATTTTGGGTCTATGTTCAACATATGACTCGCTATGGCGAGGGAAATCCTACACATATCAGAATGTGTCCAAGCAAAAACATCCAGATTCGCTCGGAGGAAATCAGTAAGATCCTCAGTCATCGAGGGGGTGAGTTGTGATCCAATCTTAAGTACCTGTAATGGGTCATCATGGCTGACTGTAATGTCAATCGTCAATTCAGCCGGTACTACTTTAGACTCCTTAAGTTCTTCATCATCATCTCTCGAATCTATGTCTCTATAGATCCGACTCTGCTGCATGAGCCGAGGCTCTGGCATTACTTGTCAATTTTGAGCAATGTGGATGCGGACAGAGTTGTCCATAACTTTTCCCTTCTCTCTTCGTTGGGCCTCTCTCGACTCAGCCACATAACATGCATGACCAGTCGCATGATCGCCATGCACTACATCAACTCCTTTATCCGTCGGAAACTTCAAACTCAAACACCACGGGCCAAAGCTGCCCTAAACTCCGCCAGAGCGGTCAGTCCAAAAAAACATTATACAGGGAATCAACATCCAAAACAATAAACGGTAGGATCCGTACCCTCCTACGTCACATTCTCCTAACTCAACTGGTAATTTGAAAAAACTCATTGCATCAGTAGCTGCACCATTAAAACCATGAATACAGGCTTAAGATGATTTTAGATCCTTCGTCTCCATCTTCATTTGGTCATATGCCTTTTCGAAGATAATGTTAACTGAACTCCCAAAATCAATCAATATCCTTCTCACAAAAAACTTTCCCAATCATGGCTGAGATGACCATCGAGTCAATGGTAGGTGCCTCCACCTGATCGTCATCTCTACTCCTAAACACTATATCATCCATCATTATTCGCTGCTGTTTAGCTGGGGTCCCATCTTCTGTATTTGAACATCATTCAAAGTCCACATACCTTAGGGAACTAGCATAACGCTCCATTTCTTACCAATTCTTGTTTGCCGGGTGAGGCCCATCGACTATCGTGTTTATAACTAATCTACCTCTAGTCCGAACTAGTTCCTCAGATCCGTATGGAGCCAGTCCGTGATTGGGATCGGATGTCCGCTGTCCGCCTTCCTGCAGGTTCTTAACAAACTGCTATGACTTTTTCTGGCGAATCGGCTTTTCTATAGCATCGTGGAGGTGTCTACATTCCTCAGTATCGTGCTCATATGTCTCATGGAAGCAACAATATTTACCAGTTTGTTTTTTTCCTCAGTGGATTCTTTTGGGCACGGTTTTCGATAATGGAAGGTATTACAAGTTCACAAATAAATATTCTCCAGAGATGTGTTCAGAGAAGTGTATTCTTTGTGGGTCGGGATCCTTGGTTTCCACTTTCCTGCTTCCCTCTTCCTTCCGGAATTTTCTCCTCTGGATCCTTTAGACTGCTTAGGTTTGTTTTGAACGTTGACCTGGACCTTTCTAGAGTTGTTGCCAAATTGCTTTACCGCAATATTGCTTTGCACCATCTCCTTACCAGGCCCTGGCGCACTGCCTCGCCTTGTCCACCTGGCTTCCTCCCTTCTCATGAATTGGTGCGCTTTTGAATAAAAAATTCTACAGTAGCTGGAGGTTTCCTGCCAGCCAATCATCAAACTCCGAATCCAGCTACCCCTCGCATCACTGCCATCAGAATAGCATGGTCATTCGGGTTGCTAACTTCGGTAGTAGCAACGTGAAATATTTGCCAATATTCCTTTAAGGACTCCCCTAGAGCCTAGATAACACTAGATACAGACATCACGTCCTTCGAGCGAGTGGCATGAATTCTGAACTGCTCCACAAGTTTCGTCGCTAAGTCATCAAATATGGAGATCGATCGCGGAGGAAGTCTGGTGAACCACATGGTAGCGATTCCAGATAGGGTTATTGGGAAACATCTACATTTAGTTGCATTATTTTCCCTAGCCGAGTCCATCATCCACTTGTATCTCATTACAAGCTGTCAGGGATCAGTCTTCCCCTCATAGGCTGAAATAGTCGGCATGCTGAACTTCTGGGGGTACTTAGCTTATAGGATAGCATCTGTGAATGGAGTATGACTCCTAGATGTACCCCAATCATCATTAGATAAGCCCTGATTTTCTCTCATCAGTTGTTTAACCATAGCTGATAAATCCGAGGTCTGGATTGGAGGTGGTAAGTTGGAATCGAACCTACGTCACTATTCCGGCTCGTGCCTCCTAGTTTGGTGTTCTTCCGAATGCATGTCCTAGGGACCTACTTTGCTATGACCCTGGTGAGCTGGTCGGCCTGCTTTCGCTCGTGCTCCAGATCCTAAGTATCCCATTCCAACTTGAGTGCGATTTGCCAGGTGCAAGTGAGGGGCCACGGCTCTAGGTAGGGAACTTGGACCATTCCTGTTGGATTGATCTGCTGCACCTGTTTGCGCTGTTTCAATTCTACGGCATCTATAATGGGATGTTCATCAGATAAAGAGGAGCTGTAGATGATGAGTAGGTAGCGGGACTTCTTCCAGCATTCCGATGCTCTTGTTGAGTAAGCTGGGTCAAGAGATTGGTGTTAGCTTGAATCTTCTCATTAAGTTGTCTCCTGCTTTCCACAAATTCTCTCATCAATTGTTAAACTCTGTCCTAGTGACAACTTCTGTTTGGTTTAGGACGGTGGCGGTCCCTGCACCTGGATTAGCTTGTTGATTGCTGGGTCCTACTTGTTGGACGCTAGCGGTCTCGTTGACATCTGCATTATGTGATGCTGATCAGGTACGTGGTTTTCCCATTGTACAGTTATCGGTCGGAACTTTGAGTAGAATCTATGAACTTTTGAGAATGAACTTAGATCTTCTTTGGGGCATTTCTTTAATCCAGTATCGACAAAGTAGATCCTAACAGCTTGAGAATGCCACTCTCAATGAAAGCACCAAAATGTTAGCACCAGGATTGGTATCCAACACCCAAGAATAGATTTGTTTAGAGAGATTAATGAAGACAGTAAATTAAAACAAAGGAATATCACAGTAAAATGCAATAAGAACAGTAAAAACGAGAACACTAGAATCATAGTGGTTCGGCGTAACTGCCTACGTCCACTGTTAATGTAATTTTTGTTGCCTTTTTCAAATACTTGAATACAAATAAAATTTGTAAACAAACAGGTTGAATACAAGTTGAGCCAAAAGAAAGCTAGTGTAGAAAATGGCAGAGTCTCCGTGGTGTTCTCGAAAAAAGGTCCCTTCAACTGTACCCTTGCCTCTGTATTTATAGATGAAGATAGGCTGGACTCCCTTCGTAGGCCCAGGAACAAGGTACTTCAGCCCACAGTAGGCGACTTCTACGCATCGAGCCAGGCATACCGAACGGTGGTCGCCGAGCCACCTCGTCTGTTCCACTGGTTGCCTTGCCGTTGACTCGAAGCAGATCGTCAAAGGACTCGAAGCCAACGACAATATGACTCGAAGCAAAGAAGTGTTATGCGCGTCACTCTGTTGTAGGATGAAGTGATCACCGGCCGTCATAAAGGTTCACCATCCCAAGTCTGCCGCCCCACTAATGCCGAACCATCAAGTTCGAACGATGTGTGCCGAGTTACTTAGACCGAGTGATGTCTGTGAACTACCTAAACCGAGCCATGTATGACCAATATCCTTGACCGAACCATGTATTATGACGTACCACGTCTCTACTGACCGACCGATGCATGCCGAACTACCTTGACTGAACAATGTAGTCTTCCCTCCTTTGAACGAGCGATAATCACTGACCCCGAGCCGCACATAAATTACAAAACATGTCGATTGCATCACACCCTTATATATCCAGGCTCTTCTTGGTCAGAATCTTGTCTAGTGCTAATGGTAATTTCTACAATTGTCATTTAGTATCTAGGCCAAGGTGTCGGGTAATAAGTCAATATAGCAAAATATAGACACTGGGTATGAAGAGTCATACAGGACTACAATACATCCAATAAGTTAACACATAACACCATATATGCTACGCTATCTTCATCATCATATGGGTATACTACACTAATGAAAATATAAGCACTGGAGTACCTAACCTAGGAGTATCTACGTTGTGAAACATCTATCTCAGTCACATAGCAATCACATTGATCATAGCAACCATAACATAGACATAATAAACACGCACAATAACAATAGTCACCAAGGTTTCACTTCATTCCAATCGTCACAAAGGTCTTGCATCATCCCCAAGATGCCTTATAATCTCTAATAACTTTACGAATATTACTAAGGTTAGCAATACACCATGTTGCAATTGGATTAGGCCTCTAAAGTATAATATAGATAAAGCACTGATAAAGCTCCATAGTGATGCATAGCAGAAATAGTAATAAGCTCCAGAGTATAATATAGATAAGCCTAGGCCTCCTTCTTATCCGCTGAAAAGCTCTATACGTTATCTCAGAACTGCTATCTAGTCTACTCATTTAAGAGTACCCAAAATAAGAAGAAGCAAAGCATAAAACATCGAGTAAGACAATAGTCTGGTGTGAGCGTTAAACAATCTCAAGTTACTATACAAGTTGACATAGTAAAATGAAGATAATGAGTATGTAGAGTTATACCTGACCTATACTTGTATCCAACAAGTTAGCACATAACACCATATATGCTACATCAACATCATATGGGTATATTACACTAAGTATAATATGCGTGTCGGGATACATAACAAAAGAAAGTCTACATCGCGAGACATCCATCTCCATCACATCAATCATAGCGAACACGCACAATAATGACCGTCAACAAGGTATCACTTTGCCCCGACCATCACCAAGGTCTCGCTTCGTCTCGGCCATTACCAAGGCTCGCATCGTTACCAGATGCCCTCTAATAGTTAATAGCTTGAACAATCATCACCAAAATTCATGATACACCATGTCATAGTTGGATTTAGTGTTCGATAACATATCACCACCAAGGAAGGCTAGACCATCACATATTGGAACTAGGCCAGCCCGCAGAGGAAGTTGTGGGTGAATAGAAGGCAGGGAAAAGGTGAAATCTAATTAGATCAGAAATGTTTATATGATGGATGGAAAGAAAATATAAGCGAATCAAATCTCATATTCTTTCTCTTTCAATCTGAGCCATCCAAAATAAATCCTCCTTCTACCGTGATTGAGTTGCCTATACCCATTTGTGCAGCCCAAAAAAACCCTATGATGTGCCTTAAACCTATTTAAGCCTATATAAAAAATATCACGCAATTAAATCCAATTTAGTCGCTTATCGATATCGTATATCAATTAAAATATTTATAACTATCATAAATATATTTTATAATATTTATTTCTCAAATCATAATCAATTTTATAATAAATATTTCATAATTATTAATTAATTTATAAAAATATAAACTAATTAAATCATTTGATCAAAGGAGAATTCATTGTTTTGGTTGTGTGACTCGTCATGTGTAATTTGGTCAGCAATTAATATCGAACTATTTGAATATTAACGTTCACATGTCACTTTGCAGATGGTGTGATATTTTGGCCAAATTTATCACTTACTTGGTTTTGGTAAAATTCAATTTTGACTTTGTTAAGCGTTACCTGGTTGTGACTTTTATTTACACTAATTTTCTTCGTCAAAACTACGTCACTTTGGACTTATGGAATTTGGTATTGGTCAAAATTCCAACATTGTCTACATTCAACTCTATTGTCCAAATACAAAATTCTTGAGTCAATAATAATTATCATTATTAACCAAAATGCTCTGGAAGATACTTTTACTTTGAGTTGACTTGAGTTGACTGTGATACTAACCCTATATAACTAAAGAGACGATTCCTCTTTGGAATAATGCTTCACTTCCAATACTTCCACTCGACCCAACTATAGTCACTTGATGGACGCCATGCCATGATTTAACTATATTCCAAGTGGAGCTTTCATATTAAGGATCGAAAGTATTCTCAAGTCAAAAGAACTATGTAAATCAATCACTTCGATATTTTCTATTTGAGCTTAGTTATGTTAACCAATAGAAAACTATCAAGTGAGTCGTTTCATAGTTATCTAATAACTATCAGTATGTGACCCCTAGGTACCACTAGCAGTCATTGTAATAAACTATCCAACGTTTGGAAAGCATTTAAAATGGTATATTTGTTTTTATTGTAATAAATTACTCACGGTTACAACACTTTGTAATTACTATCATAAAACGTACCATTTATGGATTCTCTATCAAAGCATACTTTAACTAAATTAATTAATTAATATAACTCATTATATCAAGTATATAATAGAGAGAATAAACCTTCTATTTTGAACAAGATTGGTTATTGAATTAGATATATGTAACAAATTAGATAATTGCCCCTAGGGCATAGCCCTAACTCAATCAATCTCCCACTTGTACTTAGGGTCAATTATGGAATCTTATTCCAACTTCCTCAATCAATTTCGTAAAAAACAATTAGGGTCAATTTCCCAATGAATAAGTATGCTATTATGTTTCAGTTATATACTTTGTCAGTCAGCTTTCTCCGACGTTGATAAACTACCTATATCATGTGGAAAAATTCGAAATTTGTCTCTCGACTTTCAGTGAGCTCCAAGTTCTGTTATGAACTATATCGTGAGCCATCATATAAAAATGTTATAGGATTCTCAACATTCGAAATCACCTTCGACTTAGTTATAAATTTGTATTACATACGTTGCTTTTATTACAGTACTATTCAAGCCGGTATACTTAACCTCTTTCATTGAATCAGCCTCAGTCTTTCATTTGGAACATTTCCATAAAGATCCTTAACATGAATTTATTATTGTCATATTATACTTAATATCACCTATGAAAGTTTGAGTCCAGGCACTCCTTCATAAGGAGTTTAAAAATCAATTCTCTACTATTTCATAAATACACGAGTCCTCAAACAACCACTTAATGCTGTTAATTTGGATTTGATATTTTATCAAACACAAAAACAAATTACAATATCATAAATAGCATAACATGTTTGATAATTTCTATTGCAAGTGCATAAGGAAACCATCTTACATGTTTAGTACTAAATATTTTAATAAGGTGTCCTTGCATATCCTTTAGGACATTTCCAATATCTTTTATACTTACAATTAAAGAATCATTTACTAATCCAGCGTCGAGTATTAAAACAACTGAGGCTGATTTTAACATAAGTTCATTGTTAAAACCAGCAATGTGTTGTTTACTTATAGTTTAGAAATACCAATGTACATTTTGATGTTATTTTTATGAGCACATGCTTACTCTGCATTTCGACCGATAATTAAACTATTTGATACATCTACCAAAATAATTGCTCAATTTTGATGCCTTTGAGAATGATACTTCCGTATCTATTCTTGGGTCGTATTTGAAAACCCCAC
This sequence comes from Allium cepa, assembly GCA_030765085.1. NCBI lineage: Eukaryota > Viridiplantae > Streptophyta > Magnoliopsida > Asparagales > Amaryllidaceae > Allium > Allium cepa. The sequence continues at coordinate 565,370,610 of CM060939.1, forward strand.
AAACTTAATATTTCTCCCACTAACTTTGAGGCACTTTGATTTTTATGTGCATACAATCTAGCCTAAATATGTATTTAGAACATTCTGCTTCAACATATACATACGAAAACATAAAGTCGTATTAGGGAATAACTTTATGTGTAAGATCCAAACCAACTTGAGCACATCGAATCGAGAATCAATTATATTAATTTCAACAACTATAATTCATGGTATTTGTGACGACCCGGAATTTCTAACAATTTAAAATTGAATAGTTAATTGATTTTAAAATATTCAAAAGTTAATTTTAACCTGAATTCAAGATATCAATATTTACTTGGTAATTAAATCATTGAATTATATAGTTTAAATATTGAATGGTATAATTTGAAATTGGTAGATTGTTCAATCAGAAATTTCTAAGTCTGTTTAAAATAATTTGAAGGCTTATAAAATTTATAATGAGGATACTGAAGATAATAGAATGGTTGGGATTCAATTTAAAGGTAATTTGTTCAATTTTAAAAATATATTGTTTAAATTGAATTTAAAAATAGTCTTCCGAGGCACAGTCTCGGAATTCGACGAAATCAGTTCCATTGGATCCGTAATAGTTAGTTATTATCGGATTTCAATTTTCGTAACGTTTGGATTTACCATTTACTCGTAGGGGTGAGAAACGCGTTGAAATTAAAATCAATAATTTAATATTTTAAATCGATTTATGAAGCTAACTTCCATATATGATTAAATCAACTTCCGAAACACGATCCATTGTGTTCGGAACGCGGGTAAAACCTTATAAACGTCTGTCAGCACGTCTGATTCGAGGTTCGAGATCTCGCGTTATGCGTAACGAGATATTTTCGATATTTAATTTTATAATATCAAACGTATTCAAGAAGCTTCCCCAATCTTTTAATTTACCCCGTCCCCTCTCTATCCTTCAACCGGAATCAATTCTAAAAAAAAGAAAAAAAGAAGAAGGGGGGGGGGGGTGAAAATCAATGGCCGAAGCCAACTATGCATTCAATTTCGATCTTCAGTTCTTAGAACAAGAAGCGGCGACGAAGTCGCGACCCACGGCTAGGGTTTCGCGATGGGTGAGCGTTGTGCTCGAGCGCGGCGGTGCGAGAGGATTGAGGGTGTTGCCGTTTGTCGTGATGGAATGAGGGTCGAACTCGAGCAAGGCGATTTCGCGAGGCGCTGTTGGGCTTTGGGGTCGGGGTGGTTCGTCATTGAGTCGCGATCGATGGTGGAGGTTACGAAGCTCGGAATCGAGCACGGCGATGCGAAGACATCGGAGGTGGGGGCTCGTCTTCGAGTAGCTGTAGTCAGGAGACAGCGAGGTATCTGCAATTAAATTTATTTAATTTAATTAATGAATAAATGTATACATAGGAGGGATTTTATTTTACAGTAAAGGAATTTTAAAATAGTTCTGTTAATATTGTTTAGTACATGTATATAGAAGCTAGAAGAAAATTTTTAAATGTTGTATATTTTTATGAGATTATATTTTTAAAGAACTATAAATTAATTCAAATTATTAATAAGTTATACGATGTTTATTCAAGGTTTAAAATCATGGGAACAAGCCAGTTTGGGAGGTTTTTCAAACGGCAGAATTTAAGGTGAGTATTCTCACTATGTTAAATTTATATTTAAATTTTAATGATTAAATTTAAATGATTGGTTGGATGAGTAAATTTATTGGATGTGTGCTAATAATGATGTGACTTTGGTTTGGGTTGGATTTCGAGTTTATTGGGGGTTTACTCGAAGTATTTGGGTTTTTAATTCGTTTAGATTTAAAGTTATAAATAAGAAAAATGTTTTCACTCAAATGTTGTTGAGATTAATGCTTTCTGGTTCGTCAAGTTAGTGGGGTAATTAAAATAGATAATTAATTAATTCAATTAATAAATGGTTTGGGCCGTTAAATTTAGTAGGTAAGAGTTTGGATTATTTAATTAATTAAGGAAGATTTAAGTTAATTTATTAAGTTTAATGAATGTAAAAAAATCAATGAATGGTTCGATAGGTTATTACTTAATGTAATTAATAAAATACAATTACTTTGTGGAATTAACCAAGAGATTAAGTAAGGTAATTAATTAAGGAGGAATTGGATTTATTTAACACAGTAAATAAATGGATAATACATTGCAGGTTGAGATAATTCGGAAGCGATTAATATTGAGATTGAACTAAAGTAATTAATTTAGATTGGAACAAATTAAAATATAATTGAAAATAATTAATTAATATAATTAACGATGTAATTGAAGATTTGATTAATTAAGATGAATTGATCAGTAATAAGTGACTTAAGGGAAGTTAATTAGTAGAAGTAATTAAGGATCAATTAACTTAATAAAAGGAATAAAGATTACTTAATGATCTTAGTTGGTACTAAGAAATATTGTGAAGTTAATTAAAGATAATTACTTGAATGTAATTGAAAAATAATTAATCCATAGTGATTAATTAAGATGAATAATGAAGAGCTGACAAATTAATTGATTTGGAATTAATTAGTGTTAAATGAAGGAATCTAAGGATTGAGGCTAGAAATTCAATTAGAATCGATTGAATTATTTTAGGAGTGGCCTAAATTGTTATGGACGATTGGATGGTATTAGATGATTTGATGGAGTTGATAACTCCGATATGAAATGTTGTGTATTTCATTTAGATAACTTGAGATATGATGATATGAGATTCAAAGAGACCGAGGTCGGGTATTGGGAAATACCCGTAACCACTTTGAATTTTTATAAATTGATTGGTGAAAACAATAGGCTGAAATGGAATGGTTTAAGTGAATTGGATTAATTAATCGAAGTTTGGAACTTAGAAATTGATATGTGGGAAAAGTGTTGACTATAGTATATTGTGAATTAGTTAAATTGATATAAGTTACCCCGGGTTTATATAAGTTGATTGATTTGGTATTCCATGTTAGTTGAGTTTACTCACGCTGGTTTCCAGCCTGACCCGGGTTTTACTTTGGTGTAATGCTCGGGTCAGACCGAGTATTACAGATTTCAGGTTTGGACGTTCAGGAGCTCAGGAGGCGAGCTGGTGGCAATATCGTATGGAGTTTATCCACTGTATTTATATTATTGATTATCTAAGTCATGATAATTGTATATATATTCAGTGACTGTATATATGTAAAACTCTGATGTATTAAAATGTAACCGATAGATATAGATTCTTTTGTAAAATGTTATTATTTATTATTATATTTTATCCGCTGCGATTGTGAGTTGTTAGGTGTTTCTGTTCTTCTTCTTCTATCTCTTTCTTCTTTTCATAACAATCTGGAATTTTCGGGTTCAAAAATTTCGGGTCGTTACATTTGGTATCAGAGCTGAAAGGTTAAGCGAGAACCTTGGCTCTAGTGGGATTACTCATTGAATAGAGTCTGTAGTACTCTAAAATGAGTTGAATGTATATTTATATGAGCGCGTACTTGTTATTTTCTTATATAAAGGTTTTAAATGATTATATATATATATATAATTGATATATATAAATTAATATTTTCTTCAAATTAATATAAAGGTGATTGGTTGTTAAATTATTGGAACTAAAATTTAGAGGTCATATAATACAACCAGTTTGAAGTCTTGAATTAGAATTAAATGAAGTAAAAACGAAATACAACCAAATCGAAATTTAATTAATTGAAGTTTAAATTCTAAATTTAGAATTCGGGAATTAAATTATTTAAAAAGCTTTAAATAAATGTAAGTTGAAATGGGATTCAAACTGAGATTTAATCTTGAATTTATAGAAATAAGAATAATATAAAAAGGAAATTGGACTTGTTGAAACAATAGGGTGTTTGAAATTGGTTAGAATTTTAAACCAAAGGTGGTTTAAATTTTAAAATATGGCTGGAGGGTCAAGAAATAAATATATATATGTATGGATATACATGATAATTTAGAATAAACTCTAAGAGGTTGAGTTTTGATTTTCCCCTGAAATGTGATGTGAAAACCCAAAGTGATATAAGTTTTGAACTTATACGAAGGAAAGAATTTTAAAGTTGGAAGCAGAAATTCAAATTGAGTGAGGTTGATTGGATTAAGTAAATTGGAATTTAACTTTGGGAAGTTACATAAGTGTAGAAAATCAACCAGAATTGGGAATTTCGAGATGAAATTGGAATTTAATTTGGAAGGTTAAATGGTTGATTTGAATTGGAATTTGTGTGATCTCGAAAGGGTTTGAGATCTAAAAAATAATTTTGGATGGACGTTTTAAAATAAATTGCATGATATCCTCCTATTGTAAATAAAACTCTTTAAATTGAGAATGAAATTGTATGAATAAAATAAAATAAGAATTTTGAGAGATTGGGCTCAGAAATTAAAATGATTAAACACTTTGATTTAAAGGTTAATCAGGTTTAAAGAGTTAAACCAACCTTTGAGAATTTAACTCGAATTTCTATAATTTGAGATAGTTTAAATTCAAGATTTAATTGAATTAGTTTAAAATTGAATTTGGTTTGAAGTAATTGGATTGGTGATTGAAGATGTATAAGTTTAAAAAATTTAAATGGAAAACTGGATTGAATTAAATTGAAGTGATTTGGATTCTGAAATTAAATTTATAATAATTCAAATTGACTGGAGTAGTATGAAATTATAATTAAAATTGAACAAGATTTAAAATCAACTAGAATTTGATTTAAATTGGGGGAAAGAAACCAACATTGATTCAACTTGAATTGAGGATTAATCAAGTCCAATGGGATTTGGAGTTATTTGAATTGGAATTGGGTCAATTTAAATGAAGATTTAAATTGAATTGTTGGAGAGGTGAACAGTTGACTCTTGACTATTTTTAATGTAAATTGTTTTTAATATAAACTTATTTTCCTAGCTATTATATATATACACAATCCTTCTTTCTTAAAGCCAAATTATTTTATACTTGTTTTACAATTATTTTTGGAGCTATTTAATTGTTTTTCAACTGTTTTCTAAACTAATTACTATTTTTCAACTATTTTACAAATAAATTACTATTTTTCAATTACCTAAAATTTCTGAAACTATTCAGCTATTTCTTAACTATTTTACAGTTAGTTACCTATTTTATAGCTATTTTGCAAACTAACAATTATTTTTCCACTACTTGTTTATTTTTAAAATTTTCAAGCTATTTTATTAAATATGATGTAAATTTAAAAGCATTTCTAAAATTTTAAACAAAGGTGTTGGAATTCTGGAAAAATAAAAAGGAAATTCAAACTAGAATTTCAATGAAGTGATTTGTAATTAAAATCAAATATTTATTTAGAAATTGGAAATAAGCTAATTGGTTAAATAATTGGGTGATTGAGTATGTTAATAAAATTTGACTTTGGTAAATAAATGAATTGTAAGTTAATAATGGAATATTGAAGTGAATTCGAATTGTTAATAGAATTCGACCTGCATTTGATAATGAAATAAATAAAAGAGATGTTGTAAAAATAAGAATAAAATAGAATGGGATCGAAGTAGTGATGGGATGAATTGCAAATAAAATTTAAGGGTGATTTGAATAATATTTAATGAAGTTTGCAAGTAAATTGGATATAAGAGAAGTGATGTTATATGAAATAGAAGTGATTATAATAATATGGTTTGAGTTGCAAAACAAAACCCCCAAGTGAATAGAAATAAATTGAGAATGGCCTTGTATTAATAAAATAAATTCGAACATGAATTAAGTATGTAAATTATAAATTTTAAATGGGTTTACTGAGTTAAATAATAAATGGATGGGGTCTGATAGAATAAAAACTAAATCAAAATTGTGATTGGAATAAGATTATCAAACTGAACTTAAATTTGGTGGTAAATTAATTTAAAGTATAAATGAGATAAGTATGTGTTGGACATTATTTTGGAAATTGTGAAGGTGAATTTAAAATTAAAATTTAAAATGGATGAGTTAACTAAATTTATTGGAAGTTGCTTAAATGAGAATCAAATAGAAGCAAACATAAGTTTGATGTTGGAATAAATTAAAGAAAATTCACTTAAGTTTAAAATTTATGGAAGTTTGGCTTTGAATAAGAGTGAAAGCCCATTAAATAAAAGCTCGGATTGAATTAATTTGGGAATGGCTAGTAGTATACAGGGATGAAATGTGTCGAGCTAATGAATGGCGGGTGAATAAATGAGAAATGAAATGGAATTAAATATGAAATGAGTTGAAAATTAATTTAAGATAGTTATAAACTAAAATAGATACTTATTTAAGCGAATATCGTCGAAATTGCATAACAATGATTGTCGTTTGGCATAAACAAAAGTGATTAAATTCCTGTGAGTTAATAGGGATTAAATAAAATTGGTTCTGAATCATTTGAAGTGAATATGGGCTTGTTTTGATTATAATAGATGGAATATCAGAAATTGAGTTGTGAACCATTAAAACTTAAATGAATCGACATATGAATTGGTTGAAAACAAATTGAATAAGCTTTAAAATCATACGAATCTCTTATGGGAAGCGTTTAGGACTTGTTGTGTATGTAATACATGTGTTTAGCTATTGAAAGTAAGTGGAATGCTAATAAATTCTCTATATATGGCACTTACATATTTAAATTGAGTAAGTACAGGTACCTGAAGGCCGTATGGCTGGATTTGGGTTGCATTAATTGCTAAAATTAATAAGTTGCTTGCTTAAAATGCTAAATAAGGTACGCCTACATAATAAAAATAGGAAATATGAACTGCTTTTGTTTTTTTCCGACCGGGTGGGTCGATGTATATATATTTATATCTCTTGTCAAATTGCAAAAGCTCCTCCGTACAAAGGAGACTCTGCCAAAATTTTCCGAAAATTTTGGGAGTTAGAATTTTTTTTTAAAAATTTTGAAAAATTTTTGTTAACAACAAAACAATTTCAAATTGGGAATTAAAGTAAACTAGTAAATGAAACTAATATGAATCATTTATAAATGAAAGATAAAATTTAATATTCAAAATTTAAAGTAAATTGAATTCGTATGAAAGTGGGGAAAACTAATTTAAATAGAAATGGATATGAAACGTCTTTAAGGAAAGGTATGTAAAGATTTGAAAGGGGCTATGATCGAATGTTATTGCTAAGTAAGTTATGCAGGTATTAAAGGAGAAAGGAAAGTTGGATTTGATTCCAAAAGATAAATGTGAATTGCCCGACAAAAAGGTATGTATTTTAAATTTCTAGATGAAATTGGATTGGGTTTTTGATGTAGCCACTTGGCTTTTGTTTTCTTTTGGAATTTGGGAGCCCGTAGAGTCCTTTTGTAGTAGTACCGAGCTAGCCGCGCAAAGGAGACGCTGGCAAAAATTTTTGGAAATTTAGAGAGTTAGAAAAATTTTGAGAAAAATTTGATAATTCAAAATTGGTATTAAATTGAAACCTAAATGATTGAGCGGAAGGGTAGTGTTTGAAAACAATAGAAGGTTTTGGGAAATTCTTTTAAGGGGGAGGAAATTAGGGTTAAATATTGAATTGTGAGTTTTGGAAAAGGTAAACGGGTTTTGAACCATTCTTCCTAAATAGTAATTTCGAGGACGAAATTCTTTTAAGGGGGAAGGAATGTGACGACCCGGAATTTCTAACATTTTAAAATTGAATAGTTAATTGATTTTAAAATATTCAAAAGTTAATTTTAACCTGAATTCAAGATATCAATATTTACTTGGTAATTAAATCATTGAATTATATAGTTTAAATATTGAATCGTATAATTTGAAATTGGTAGATTGTTGAATCAGAAATTTCTAAGCCTGTTTAAAATAATTTGAAGGCTTATAAAATTTATAATGAGGATACTGAAGATAATAGAATGGTTGGGATTCAATTTAAAGGTAATTTGTTCAATTTTAAAAATATATCGTTTAAATTGAATTTAAAAATAGTCTTCCGAGGCACAGTCTCGGAATTCGACGAAATCAATTCCATTGGATCCGTAATAGTTAGTTATTATTGGATTTCAATTTTCGTAACATTTGGATTTACCGTTTACTCGTAGGGGTGAGAAACGCGTTGAAATTAAAATCAATAATTTAATATTTTAAATCGATTTATGAAGCTAACTTCCATATATGATTAAATCAGCTTCCGAAACACGATCCATTGTGTTCGAAACGCGGGTAAAACCTTATAAACGTCAGTCACCACGTCTGATTCGAGGTTCGAGATCTCGCGTTATGCGTAACGAGATATTTTCGATATTTAATTTTGTAATATCAAACGTATTCAAGAAGCTTCCCCAATCTTTTAATTTACCCCGTCCCCTCTCTATCCTTCAACCGGAATCAATTCTAAAAAAAAGAAAAAAAAAAGGGGGGGTGAAAATCAATGGCCGAAGCCAACTATGCATTCAATTTCGATCTTCAGTTCTTAGAATAAGATGCGGAGACGAAGTCGCGACCCACGGCTAGGGTTTCGCGATGGGTGAGCGTTGTGCTCGAGCGCGGCGGTGCGAGAGGATTGAGGGTGTTGCCGTTTGTCGTGATGGAATGAGGGTCGAACTCGAGCAAGGCGATTTCGCGAGGCGCTGTTGGGCTTTGGGGTCGGGGTGGTTCGTCATTGAGTCACGATCGATGGTGGAGGTTACGAAGCTCGGAATCGAGCACGGCGATGCGAAGACATCGGAGGTGGGGGCTCGTCTTCGAGTAGCTGTAGTCAGGAGACAGCGAGGTATCTGTAATTAAATTTATTTTATTTAATTAATGAATAAATGTATACATAGGAGGGATTTTATTTTACAGTAAAGGAATTTTAAAATAGTTCTGTTAATATTGTTTAGTACATGTATATAGAAGCTAGAAGAAAATTTTTAAATGTTGTATATTTTTATGAGATTATATTTTTAAAGAACTATAAATTAATTCAAATTATTAATAAGTTATACGATGTTTATTCAAGGTTTAAAATCATGGGAACAAGCCAGTTTGGGAGGTTTTTCAAACGGCAGAATTTAAGGTGAGTATTCTCACTATGTTAAATTTATATTTAAATTTTAATGATTAAATTTAAATGATTGGTTGGATGAGTAAATTTATTGGATGTTTGCTAATAATGATGTGACTTTGGTTTGGGTTGGATTTCGAGTTTATTGGGGGTTTACTCGAAGTATTTGGGTTTTTAATTCGTTTAGATTTAAAGTTATAAATAAGAAAAATGTTTTCACTCAAATGTTGTTGAGATTAATGCTTTCTGGTTCGTCAAGTTAGTGGGGTAATTAAAATAGATAATTAATTAATTCAATTAATAAATGGTTTGGGCCGTTAAATTTAGTAGGTAAGAGTTTGGATTATTTAATTAATTAAGGAAGATTTAAGTTCATTTATTAAGTTTAATGAATGTATAACAATCAATGGATGGTTCGATAGGTTATTACTTAATGTAATTAATAAAATACAATTACTTTGTGGAATTAACCAAGAGATTAAGTAAGGTAATTAATTAAGGAGGAATTGGATTTATTTAACACAGTAAATAAATGGATAATACATTGCAGGTTGAGATAATTCGGAAGCGATTAATATTGAGATTGAACTAAAGTAATTAATTTAGATTGGAACAAATTAAAATATAATTGAAAATAATTAATTAATATAATTAACGATGTAATTGAAGATTTGATTAATTAAGATGAATTGATCAGTAATAAGTGACTTAAGGGAAGTTAATTAGTAGAAGTAATTAAGGATCAATTAACTTAATAAAAGGAATAAAGATTACTTAATGATCTTAGTTGGTACTAAGAAATATTGTGATGTTAATTAAAGATAATTACTTGAATGTAATTGAAAAATAATTAATCCAGAGTGATTAATTAAGATGAATAATGAAGGGCTGACAAATTAATTGATTTGGAATTAATTAGTGTTAAATGAAGGAATCTAAGGATTGAGGCTAGAAATTCAATTAGAATCGATTGAATTATTTTGGGAGTGGCCTAAATTGTTATGGACGATTGGATGGTATTAGATGATTTGATGGAGTTGATAACTCCGATATGAAATGTTGTGTATTTCATTTAGATAACTTGAGATATGATGATATGAGATTCAAAGAGACCGAGATCGGGTATTGGGTGTAACATCCCGGAAATTTTCGACTTTCGAAAATTCAACATCGATACTCACTTTATCGACTGCCGAGAAATCGAAGGCCGGAAACCCGAAATGTTATGGTTTAAGAAAAGGAAAGAGGTAGAAGAAATAAGAAGATAGAGAATAGAGAGAAAAGAAAACAGAAAATAGAACGGAACAGAACAGAAAACAACAGAACAATAACAGAATCTCACAATCGCAGCGGAACAACATATAATAAATATATGAATAATCTTTAAACAAAGAACTATATCAGTTATTACATTACATCATTACATTGCATCACATCAGAGTGTACAGCAACAACAACAAACAACGGAAAAGAAATACTATATACTAATAATATGCCATGCCATCCAGCTTGCCTCCAGCAACTCCTGAATATCCAGAATATCCTGATAAACCTAACTCTTGACTGCCCGTGTAGAAATGGGTGGGCACCCAGAGTTTAGGAAGGAAAACAATAAACTCCGAGTCAGTCATGTGACTGGTGTGGGAACTCAAAACAGTTTATTTTTCTTAAAATCAAAATAGAGGAATTATTTTAAAGTCAATTCGCAATGCTTTTAAAAATGAGACTACCATAAGACCTCCCACCACACACACAATGCAAACGCAGACTTGGAGGAGATTTCTTCTTATGATAGTCAAAGATGCTTGATACGCATTAAAAAGAAACATTTGATATTATTATTAGTGCATAGTGTAGGGAAAATCATTTCGAAAGTAGAATATAAATCTTAGCCAGCATAGGTACCATTATAGTATGCTTACTATAGCTACCATATTAGATGGCAGGTTCTACAACTAATACCGTACAAGGCTCGTATTTGAAGAATGGATTTTCCAACAAATGGTCAGGCCAAGGAACTTCCCATTGCCACATGGAAACGCCTCTGGAAGGACGCCCCGAGAACCAAACCGTTCTCTGCTAAACAAGGCCGGGAACCCCTTTTCCCAAGGGATATTACAAACCCTGAGATATGCCACCCCCGGTCCTTTGGGACCTTTAAACGAGAGCTCTCTAACCAACATCACACAATAATAATAAGTGTTTCAACATGAGTAAGTATCTAGGCTCCATACCATGATACTACCCTTTTCCAGAAGGAATGGTCATACCCTAGGGAAGTTATCCCTGAAAACCTTGCCGCACAATTCCTGTTTCGACCATTACCGGTTTGTGAGGCTCAACGAAGTCACGTCCACAAAAACACACTTTATACAAAAGCCGTGCTTTGGGTCAACAAATGATCATAGAAATGATCACAACGATAAACGATCAAATAAATGATCCTATCACAAATGATCAACGCAATGATCATTTCACAGCAACACTCAGCATGTCACATTACCAAATTGGGAATACATCGTTGATAACCTTCAACTACATAACCTCTGAGCTCGTACGTCTCAGAGAAGGGTGTTAAGCTAAGAGAATAAATTCTCCGCCACCAACAGAAATATATTTGAAAGAAATCGGCTTTATATCTCAATTTTTAATGTCAGACATACAATCCATACAAGTCTGTTCCGGGCTCGAACAGAACCGAAGGCACTTACAAAGAAGTCCTTGCAATCCGGATAATCTCTAATAACGTCCGGACTTCCCATCACATATGGAGTCTCTATACCGTAGCTACTCGGTGCAAAGACAATCGACGAGTTGTCCTTTCGCTTTTGAAAATATCCGGTCTTCAACACCGGTCTTCAAATGCAATTCATAACGACGTATCACATATTCGGAATGGGTTATACGACCCCATGGTCCTTTCCCGGTTAACCCAAATAGTGAGCGCTTATTCAAAAATAAGTGTGGCATTCAAATTCAAACAAATCACATCAAATACCCATTCAAAGGGAAATATTGATAGTCGGTTATTGAACTATCAATGGATATGCACACATCACCAGTTTCCAAATAATTTTCCAAATTATTTATTTTCCAAAATATCTTTACAAGATATATTATTTTCAATACTTCAAAAATAAATCAATATTTATTTTTAAACAAGATCCCTTTCTTTTATAAATTCCATAGTGAATTTATATTTCACAATATCTACTGATATACGATTTTCAATAGGTTTCAATATTTCTTTTCAATTTATCTTCAAAAAGATAAATTCTCAAAATATTCACTTTATATTGGAAAACATTTCCATACTTATTAAATAAGTAATTCACGAACCTATTTATTTTCAACACTTGGAAAATATTCAATATACTTAAATCGAGATTAAGTATATATTTCATTCTTTAAGGAAATCATTCTCTTAAACATATTTATTTGGGCCAAAACGAATGTTACGTAAAACATCGTTACGACAACCCAAAATCACTAGTATAGGGATTCGAAATTAAAATAGATATATAAATCCCAATACTATACAAAACATTTCCTTTCGAAAATCATTTACTATAACAACATTGTTATAGTCCACCATTTCCTTTTATTTCTCGAAAACGTCTACTTCAACAATAAATGTTGAAATCTATGGTTTCGAATCTCAACACATTTTAAAACATTGTTAGATCATTTTAATTCTATTTAAAACATCAAATCTAAACATTTTCTTTAACATATTATTCACTATTCAAAACGTGAATATACTACGTTAACCAATTTCATCATTTCTATACATTTCATTTTAAAGGATTATTCACTGTCTAAAACGTGAATATAGCTCCATAAATAAGTTATAACAATTTACTTATCCAAATAAGTCGTTTGCGAATTTTATAAAACAACGTTTATAAATTCTATTTCTATTTGTTTTATAACTACTTCCTTTTTATACATCTCCTTTATTAACCTATTCGATTTATAACTCAATTATAAACCAAAAGTTCACATTATAAGTTAAATGCTTATAAAACAATTATTTTACAAAATCGTTCTTTTAAACTTCATAATTATAAATCTTATAACTTATAAGATTCAATTATTTATCCAAATATATTCTTTAATAACTTCACAAAATTTATAAATCTTACTATTTATAAATTTCATTTATAACTTCACCATTTATAATTTTATAAATTCCATTCACTTATGCAATCCATTTTCACTTCATTCAAACACTTATAAAAACTCGTTTTATAATTCAAATGTTTTAATTTATAAATATCAATTTATAAATCCTTTATAAAATCAATTTATACTATTATTTTAAAACATCTTTAATCTCCTTTATTATTTCACCATTCTCTTGATTTATAAAATAATCAAATTTTATAAATCCTATTTTTAAACTTTTTATAATAAATTCAAAAATCCCAATTTAAACTATTTTATAAAATTATTAACCCATATTTTCAAAATCAACTTTTAACTATATTTTTCAAAAATCATAATTTTTATAACATTAAAATTATATCGTTTATTTATTTAAAATGAATTAATTCCAAAAATATAGCATATTTTCAAAAATCACTTTAAAATCATTTTAAAATTCCAAAATTTGATCCAATGATGTTACACACCAAATAGTCAGTCACGACTACAACGACATCATATATCAATATGATAATCAACGAATATCAAAATATCCATAATCAAATATAAACTGTTGAGGAATCCAGTTGGATCCCTCCAACCTGTTTTCCTGCATCCACAAACATTAGCACAATACCAATTTCGCTCCAATACGAAATTATCGCGGTATATGGGATTTAAAATATTATCCGCTTAATAAACAGCGCAATAGGGTCTCATCCGCTATACAATGCGAGAAATCAATAACTGCAATATATACATATGCCAATATATATATATATATATATATATATATATATATATATATTGCTATTATATATATAATACCAATTTCACTGTTTATGAAATATTCGCGGTATATGTTTTTAATAAATAACATCCGCTTACTAACGGCGCATAATGTCTATTTTAACAATCAATATATAACAATCATCATTCAAACATGCATTCAAAAATTTTAAATCTAACTATTTAAAATAAAATCGAAACCGATTCGATTGAGTGAGAAGTTCTCACCTTGATTTCAATTTCGTTTTAGCGATTTATTTCGAATAAAATTAAACGCGCGTTTAAATTTACCCGAAATTCTCACTAACTCCAAACGACTCCAATCCAATTTCATCGCGTAGTGCTCGTCCATACGATTCCAACGCTTCTTGTTTCGCGCGTTTTCGACCTCTTATGAAAAAGTTATGCATTTAACAAGTTTACTCGAATTTTAAATATAAAAATTTACAACTTAAATTCAATTTTCTTAACCTAAACTAATATTGGACGTTGGATCTCCATTCACTGCATCAGGCCCGTCCACCCCTTCTTCCATCTCACGCACATATCCCTCTCCAGTAACCATCACACGTGAAAACAAACCCATAGGCCAAACTAGGGTTCCATATTTCCATCACCTCGAGCATCGAAACTCCATCACTCCACCACCAAATCGAAGGCCTATGCGAACTCCAACTTCAGCACGAAAAGCACTGAGCTCGGTCAAGCCCCCAGCATGAAAATCGAGGCCGAACGCCTGGCCTTTGAACCCAATTTCCCATCGATCCAAAGCACTAGAACGAAAACCCACCGTTGGATTCGTAGCTCTCATTACGCTCTATAACTTCGTAGTTGAAGATTTCTTCTAATTGTTAGTGGATTTGAAGAAAACGAAGGGGGAAAAGGAGAAGATATCGGCCATTAATCGTTGGTGGCGGCTGTGCATTGCAAATTAGGGTTTAGTTTTATTTTTGTGAATATGAGTCTATTTATAGGAAAAATCGAACACTATTCATCCGGGTTTTCAAAACTCCGATTCACGCGCCGTAACCAGCGTTTCTAGGGTTTACCCCGCGTTCCGGACACAATGGAATAGGTTTCGAAAGCTAATTCGGTCATCTGTGCAAGTTATGGCTATAAACGTTTAATTTAAATTAAACCGATTTAAACGATTTAATAGGCGTTTTAATTTGTACCGGGCAAACGGTAAATCCAATTGACACGAAATTTGAAACCTTACAATAATATCACATTACGGATCCGATGAAACTAGTTTCGTCGAAATTTGAGGCTATTTGAAAAATGGCTATTTTAACTCGCCGAATTAAAATTAAAAACAATTCGATGCGTTTCGAGCTGCCACGCTCAAACGATAACTCCGATTGCTACGAAAATTGAAATCCGGTAATAACTAACTATTATGGATCCAATGGAACTGGTTTCGTTCAATTCTGAGACTGTTCAAAAATTGGCTATTTTCACTAGTCGATTAAATATTAAAATATTCAATTTTCACAAATTAACTTTTAATTCGATTTTAAAAGTTCTAAAATATCATTCTAACTCCAACATGATAAAATAAAATTTTACAAATCATTTGCAATCATATTTAACTCAATTTTCAATTATTTCCATAATTTAACATATTAAATTATCGATTTAATTGTCCAATTAAATCCAATTATTCGAAATAAAATTTATTCGACTTATAAATTCACTTATTAATATTTAAAATTAATTAAATATTCAATTTTAATAAATTAAAATCCTGGGTCGTTACATTGGGAAGTACCCGTAACCACTTTGAATTTTTATAAATTGATTGGTGAAAACAATAGGCTGAAATGGAATGGTTTAAGTGAATTGGATTAATTAATCGAAGTTTGGAACTTAGAAATTGATATGTGGGAAAAGTGTTGACTATAGTATATTGTGAATTAGTTAAATTGATATAAGTTACCCCGGGTTTATATAAGTTGATTGATTTGGTATTCCATGTTAGTTGAGTTTACTCACGCTGGTTTCCAGCCTGACCCGGGTTTTACTTTGGTGTAATGCTCGGGTCAGACCGAGTATTACAGATTTCAGGTTTGGACGTTCAGGAGCTCAGGAGGCGAGCTGGTGGCAATATCGTATGGAGTTTATCCACTGTATTTATATTATTGATTATCTAAGTCATGATAATTGTATATATATTCAGTGACTGTATATATGTAAAACTCTGATGTATTAAAATGTAACCGATAGATATAGATTCTTTTGTAAAATGTTATTATTTATTATTATATTTTATCCGCTGCGATTGTGAGTTGTTAGGTGTTTCTGTTCTTCTTCTTCTATCTCTTTTGTAAATTGTGAATGTAATTGAAAAATAATTAATCCATAGTGATTAATTAAGATGAATAATGAAGGGCTGACAAATTAATTGATTTGGAATTAATTAGTGTTAAATGAAGGAATCTAAGGATTGAGGCTAGAAATTCAATTAGAATCGACTGAATTATTTTAGGAGTGGCCTAAATTGTTATGGACGATTGGATGGTATTAGATGATTTGATGGAGTTGATAACTCCGATATGAAATGTTGTGTATTTCATTTAGATAACTTGAGATATGATGATATGAGATTCAAAGAGACCGAGGTCGGGTATTGGGAAATACCCGTAACCACTTTGAATTTTTATAAATTGATTGGTGAAAACAATAGGCTGAAATGGAATGGTTTAAGTGAATTGGATTAATTAATCGAAGTTTGGAACTTAGAAATTGATATGTGGGAAAAGTGTTGACTATAGTATATTGTGAATTAGTTAAATTGATATAAGTTACCCCGGGTTTATATAAGTTGATTGATTTGGTATTCCATGTTAGTTGAGTTTACTCACGCTGGTTTCCATCCTGACCCGGGTGTTACTTTGGTGTAATGCTCGGGTCAGACCGAGTATTATAGATTTCCAGGTTAGGACGTTCAAGAGCTGGTGGCAATATCATATGGAGTTTATCCGCTGTATTTATATTATTTATTATCTAAGTCATGATAACTGTATATATATTCAGTGACTGTGTATATGTAAAACTCTGATGTACTAAAATGTAACCGATAGATATAGATTCTTTTGTAAAATGTTATTATTTATTATTATATTTTATCTGCTGTGATTGTGAGTTGTTAGGTGTTTCTGTTCTTCTTCTTCTATCTCTTTCTTCTTTTCATAACAATCTGGAATTTTTGGGTTCGAAAATTTCGGGTCGTTACAGTATTGTTCTTATTGATGTGGCTCACTATATTCCAACTGCATTTATCTTTTTCTTAGAAATACATTTGTGGCCAACAGATCATATCCCTTTGGGTACAACTGTTGAAATCATATTTTGGTAATATACTTGGAATCTATTTCGAATTTGCGCATTATACCATAATATAGAGTTAATACTCTTAATGTTTAATTAAAAAACCGAGAATTATTTATTCTTGACTTTAACAACAAATTCATAGTTTCTCTTTAATATACAAGAATCCCCGTTAGACATTCTGATGTATTTATGTTCATTTAGGTTTGGTCAATTTCATTTCATCCCTTATAATCGGTTTTATCATTGGATCGTATCCAAGTACCAAAAATTTCTTCCAAAAATTCCTTCGCTACAAAGTTGCTATTTCTTGAAACAACAATTGTTTTTTAGAGCAATAGTATGGATATTCCTAAATATTTTATGAATTGTCTTATATAAAACTGGTTTCTCATTAGTTCACAATAAATTTATGTTCACAACATAAATTAGTCATCTAATGACTATTATTCCCGAAATTTTCATAGGAGGATTCATTTAAGATCCCTTACATATAATTATTAGGTGCTGCAGTCTTTCGAATCGCACAGCCTGCCAACTCCTTGGCCTATGATATGTAGAGGTTTCTTATAAACCCTTATCTCATATAGTTTCATAAAATAATCTTTGGATGATATTAATTTTAACCTTGTATACTACATTTAAGTACACATATTATAGAAAGAATTTAACTCAACTTCACTTACAATTAATCGTACTTCGTTCAGCAAAGTTTGGTTGCTCCTTGTCGATACATCATTATATATCATAGAAAGGAGTGAATTTTGAGCTTGAATCTTTATTCATTTTTAGGAATGTTTGAAACTCTTTCTAATATACCCACTTATTCGATCAAATCGAATATATTGCATATTTTACTATTTACTTTTGTTTTATATTTTATGATTTTATCATATACTTATACATGGGCATCAAATACATAAGTTTATGTCAGTGATAACTCATAGGTGAATATGAAAAAGTATGTGGAACCATTTTGATATTAATAGACTTATGATTGCATAAATCCATATGTATTAATCCAAATAGTTCATCAAATCATATGACACTCCCACCAAATGGATGCATAGCCCCTAATTATTTGAGATAAAATTAACCGGTATCCTATGATTCAATCATATAATAAAAATTATTTCTCAAAACTACGGCTTAGTCTATAATACCAAAATAATTGTAAATAATTTTAGATACTTCAATTTCCAATGCATCACTTTCGTTGTGAAAACAATACCACAGTATAGTTTTATTTCATAATGAACAGTCATAATATTCTCGTTGAAATATGACTATTTTTTTCAATCGACTCCGAAAAACAGTCGCTATTTCATAAGTATTGTTTGGTATGTTTTACGAAAACAATTTCGTTGATTGATGCAATAAATAAGTGCTATGTGGTATGCTTCCACTATTGTCGCTATTACTATAATAGCATACTGAATACAGAGATCCATCGTTCACTTAATATAGGTTATTTATTTTACACATTGCAACAAGTTTACAACAGAGAGTTCTTTGATTAAATGTCTTGAACTCAAAGAAATAAATCCCACAGATGTCTATATGAAAATACATTTCGAAAAAGAAATCAAATTTCTTATTCCAATATTAAGTATCAATTATTACCTTATAATTCTCCTTTTTATTGTTTCTTTATAAAGTAGAAGTCACCATTCACCCACTTTATCCCAACTGCACATTAAATCACATTTATTCTTACACATTTGTTTTTCTTTCTAAATGGCCGAACCATTCAAACGAACATTAAATACTACAAAATCAAAACAACCTCTTTACAAAACCGCACTCGATCATCCTTAATAAGGACATCAAATATGTTGCACCTTGCATAAACTGATAAAACTGACAATTCAATGATCGAGTTCTTAGATTTATATTGTAGTTTTGGTCTTGTGTTACTATTAACACAACATGATCTTTATTGTAATAAATCAAATTGGTTACTCAATACCACAGTATGTTTACTTGTTTACTTCAAATGAACCGGTTTCATCGAATTATCATACATCACAAACCATGACAGTTCACCATATAATACATATATGTGATAGAATATGGATAAAATATCCATAGCCTTGTATTTTTTGAGTTTGGAACTCATATAATGCAATACACGGTCTCGACCGAAAAAACACATAAGTGACCCAATTTTCAAACGCATTTACTGTAGAATCAGGTGCTTCATGGGTTTTGAAACATTAATAGGCAATAAGCATTTATCAGTAAGTATATGTTATATTTCTATTTGTCAATCTTTGATTGGTTGATTCGTATATCTTGATTGATAAACGTTTTATCAATTATATTTAATGCACAAATTTATCAATGTAGATTATTATAACATTATATAGAATATGTTCTTATAATATTAGAAAGGTTAAACGTTATCATTTTATTTTCCTAGTATGGCTCCCACTAGTCTTTTATGTTTCACCAAACCCTAAGTCGAAACATAAAAGTCTTTTGACTTCACTAGTGGGTGTTAAGACTTGTCCGTCTTGGAATTATGACTTTGAGTTTGCTCATCAAGTCATAGCTCCACGAATGATGGATAACTCCTTATTGATTATATTATGTACAACTTTTAATCCTTGGTATCTTGTCCTAATTTCACTTTGATCTTGGGTCTGCTCAACAAATCAAAACAAAATTATTCACTTGTACCTACTATATCGCGACAGCTAAATATAGTATATGTATCTTGAGTTTGCTTAGCAAATACATATAGTTATCTTTCCTCATCTATTCAATATATTTATAATACTATACGTAACATACCTAGCTTGAGTTTACCCAACACTTAAGGAGTATGCAAGTAACTTATTAATATATATTAATATGGTAAGGGACAACATTATATTGAAGATTCATAATCTTCAATATATTATATTAAGTGATATTAACTTATGGAATAATATATTTCTTTTGAAATATCTTCGTGATTTAAGTGTCAAATACATCGAAAATCACGGTATACGTGCAGTTACGTATGTATTTATTCCTAAGTCAATTTAGAATTTCTTAATGTTCCACCTTTAATTTACACATTCATGTTATATAAATTTTGTTATTATATAATTTTTATATCATTACTTATATAATAGTCTTATATTATATTAATTAAATCATATTTAATTAACCTTAATTAATTATAATTAATTCTATATTAATTTAATGTAAATTTATGCTTAATAATTATTATATATTACAACCTTTATAGTATAACACATATATCATATATATGTGTGTGTATTATTTAATTAGTTAACCTTCCAATTAATTAATTAATTTAAACAATTTAACTAAAATATATATTAATTTTGAAATTCATTATATATATACATGTATACTTACGTTAATATAACATTATAAAAATTATAACATGTATAATAATATATAATACATATATATATGTATTTCAAATAATTGACTTATTTGATTGATATAATTTATTAATCTTATTAATAAATTTTAAAACTAATTTATATTAGTTTTTAAACATTTTGAAAATTTTCATTGTATTATAACATTTATGATATGTACATCTTATAAAATTTAACTTTAAATTTAAAAATCTTATAGTTTCAATTTTCAAAACAATTTGAAAATTTATATTATAGCATTTATTATATTTTTCTTATTTCAAATTTAACTTTTAAACTTAAAACTTTTATTTTTAATCTATCAGGGTAATCTTTTGGGTTTACCTCATCATTTCAGGCTTGCCTAGTTATAACAACCTATCTCAGAACCGACCTAAATTTCGACCCAGAAAAGGCCCATCAAAACTTAGATCCATTCTAAGGTAAAATGTTAGTAGAACTAAGAAAATAATAGTATAGAGTCATAACTAAACTTTCAGAACTCACAGCGGATAAAACAAAATATAATAGCAAAGTGTACTCATTCATTTCGAAATCATAAATATGTCAAAATACAAAGTACCATCAAATCGTATCATAAATCCGTTACAACAATAGTCTAGATATGTGGGTACTCATCAAAGCAAAAGATAATGATAAATACTTCTAATATGTATTGTAATGAGTTGGGAGTCAGAACAACAAGTGTCTAATGAATAAAAAATTCGAGTCTTACCTTCTCAGTACTTGGGCAGTATATTTCAAAATAAGAATATGTCTATGAACATAAGACCATTAAAATCATTCAATACTTCATTTTAAGGAAAGAAGCAGGTCTCCAAAATCCCATAATCCAAATCCCACGTTATAATTAACTAGCGATGCAAGAGATAGTACCCAAGCTATTTAATACCATTTATTGGAGAATAGGTAAACTCTGATCGTTTATACCATAATAAAGGCATACCCTATCATTTAACACATATTCCCAAGGCGTGCTCCTCAATGGTACTATCTAGCTAGCATCATATGGAATCTTAAGTCACTTAATACTTCTTTAATTGGAAAGGCGGACCCTTAATTAGTCACTTAATACCTTATCCAAAAGCAGACCCATAAAGAGATACCACCTAACGTGTACCCTAGGCCATTTAATACTTCATTTGGTGAAAAGAGGCGGACCCTCAAACAACCATTTAGTGCCTCAACATGCCGAAGCATGCCCCTTGTACTATGGTCCATACTCATAATGACATCTCACGTTAGTCCGATTATTCATAGAAACTAGTAGCCAGATTAGCTGGGCAGATTTCTCCTACCAAACTTGGGACTAACCTCGCGTCATTATAAATATTTATTAGAAAGATATCTCACATCAATAGAAAGTGTAAACGACTGCTGGTAGCCTCGAAGTGATGGGTCTACTCTTATCATTTGACTATATTGACCATGTATTCTTATGACTTAGCCATAAATTAAATACACTCCATTATATAATAATACTCATCTCACGGTTTCATAAATAAGGCCTTATAAGGAATCTTCTTTATTACACCTTAGAATAATAATTAGGCTATATAAGAGTTTCCTCTTATTTTCTCCTAACAATCAATTACATTCCTTATGGGGGAAATAAACGAAAATAAATACCTAATTAACTACCCCATATATGCAATAATTATATGTTAATTACGCTAATAGAGATAAATAAATATTTGCACCTAATAAATTCTAAACGAATGGATTTTACGCCCTACACTAGCGTTAAATGTCAATTCTCTAACCCAATACTATTACAAGTCCTTTTTCTTCAAATTGCCGAGATTTCAACATACCAAACTAAGGGATTCTAATATCCAAAACAGGAAATAAATATTCATAACCCAAACTTCAATAACAAACTTGTAAATAAAGTAGAAACTTAATTTGTTACATCGATTTAATGGAATATCTTAAACAATAGGAATTGCAACCTAAACTCCATATTCTATTCAACTCCTCTTTTACAAAGAAATAGATAAGAAGGAAATTTGTATGAAATAAGTGGTATAAACTACGAATAGGATTCGTAATCTAGACCCTTATTTTATTAAAGCATCACAATTTGAACCAAAGAGGAAGGAGAAGTGAATAGACTATGAAATTACCCAAAATTTCATAAAAAAAATTCCATTAAATTAACATAAATAATTGATAATTTCCACATAAAATTGACATTTCGAAATAAAAAGGAATTTTGGGGGATTTTATCTATCGTATTTTCACAATCCCGAAATTCCTAAGGCATACTCAAATCCATAAAGATATATTAAATAATTACTGAAAAGAAATACTAAGATTTCCATTCACAAAATAGCCTTAGCTTCTCCTTCCTTGGATTTGTACGCCTTACAATCTGAATATCTCTCTTTTGATATATACACGCATAATAGGGAAAGTGTGTATATTTTTATTAGCTTCAGAATAATTGGAGAGGAATAGAATAAGAATAAGTTGGAGGAAGAAGAAATAAATAGTGTATAGATTGGATTCTTACCTAAATTCTCTATGGGGTTTTTGAATCTAATTTGAAGAGATAATAATGGAAGAGTTTCGCCGAATTCCCCAAAATAATATGAATAAAAGGTGGAGATAATAGGGTTCTATTTATAGTGTTTCAAACGCACCAGAACCGTAGGATGAAAATAGTTGAAGAAGGAGAAATCTGGAGCATTCATCATATCAAACCTAGCCGCCACTGCAAATTTTCATGATCGACAGGTCGACCTCCCCCATCAACCGTTGATCGCCAGGGGTCGATCGGTCCCAGTAAAGGGGTCGACTGGTACGTTATTTTGGGTAATTATTGATTCCATTGCTTTTTAATTAATTCTTAACCTAATTAACTTTAACGTTAAACGTTAGTTAAATATTTACTTAACCCCAAGCTAGTTTTTGAAATCTAAACCCTCGATTTAAATTCTAATTTGAATTCAAACTAAATTAATTTAAATCTAAGAACTTCAAAGCTCATAACTTCTTTATCTGAGCTCTGTTTTCAGCATATTATATATGGAAACATATCAGAATTTCACCACGAGCGTAATAGAATAACTTCCGTGGCCAAATTTCAAATTTTATAAAATTTTCATTTGTACCTTATTATATTAATTAAATTTTATTTTATTTATTTATGGTTATTTTTACGGGATGTTACATTCTCCCCTCTTAAAAAGGATTTTGTCCCAGAATATTTCAAGGGGAGAATAGTGCAACACGCAATGACATCCATATTATACAGCCAATTTATCTACACAATCATCCACTCAACAAATAGTGCAATGTGATTATGTACTGCAGATTTACTAAAATGAGCTCAATCCTAGCACGAGTGTGAAATCATGTGATGAAAGTATGTATGCGAATACCCTAAACATGTATAAAAAATTCTACATGAGTGTAGCATGGTTGTGAAAAAGGGTAGCAACCATCTCCTACACTACAAGAAAAGTTGTCTTTTATAATGGCAATAGATAACACCTTATTCGGTAATGTTATTGTTTGCTTAATTTGTTTTATTTAAAATAAGAATTCATAGGGTCACGCTAAAAGCGGGCAATCTTAATCAATTATTTCTGTGGCCGCCAATTTCTCAAATTATTTTGCCCTTCTCTCTTCCTTTCATTCTTTTCTCTCTCTTTCTCTTTCAAATCAAGAACTACAAATTCCCAAATTCTAAATCCCCCAATCATCACTCCTAATTATTTTGGTACCATGGCATCACCACCTTGATGCTTTTCTCAACCATATTACCTTCGATCTGGGATCTTGTGGCGACTTCGATGGTGCTGAACGTGCCCTAGAATCTCAAGGCAACTTCGACGGTGCTGAACGTGACTTGGAATCTCGCAGCTACCTGGAATCAAGAGCATATTGAGGCATTGATTTCTTTTGAATCACTAAGTCTAGTGACCTAAAATGAACGAACGATGCTCCGACATAAGTGTCAATTCAGGTTTTTCAAGCTTTTTTCAATTGGAAAACTCATAAGGGTAGAAAATACTAACAAGTCTAAGGAATCATTAAGCTAACTGCATTTCCTCCTGCTCAACATGTCCATTATCCACGGCTAGTCTAAAGCACAACCAGAACCAAACCAGTTCATTTGATATAAGAGACAATAGATCTGACATAGCGAATTACATTTTTGTGTATAACAAGAAGACTAAAAGTAATCAAAAGTTAAGTTAATGACACTGCTTACCATTCTTTATGTTTGAGCATGCTTTACCCATTCTTACTGTATTGAACAAAAGCTCTATTTAATTGTTTTTTTATGTACACTGATTTATTTATGAATATGTTACTTTTTTTGAGTTATTTAGAAGGATTTTAGAATATAAATGTGCTAGATGAATAAATTTTTTGGGTTAGTAGGCTGTGCTTAATGTGAGGAAACTTTGGCATTTATCTCTACTTTTTCGTACTCTCAGTTCATTGGTTGACATTTTATCAACTTCTTTTCTCTTTACCAAAGCCCAATACTATAATAGTTGGATAAATATATATGCCCTGTCAGAAATGTGATGTTTATACATTGTAATTTATACAAATTTCTAGAAATGGTACTTTATATACAACAAATCACTGTGACAACATATCACATGTCAATAAACGTTCAAAACATGCTACACAAGTTTCGAACTTGTGACCTCTTGAACCAAAGTCAAATCACTTAACCACTGGGACAATGGTGCTTGTCAAATTATACAATTTTACTTTTGAAGAATTAAGTACAATCGCAACTTTCACATGGTATATATTTTTCATATTGATAGATTTTGTGTTTAAGTTGAACTTCTATTATAAAATAGGAAGTTAACTCAAACATGGGCATTAAAAATTAATGTGAGTGAATATTGTTTATGTTACAACTATAAGATCAACAATTTGACATATCGGAATTCTTTATCATTTTTTACTATTGTAATTTGAGGAAATTTGTCGAGTACTGTTTAATGTTATTATTTTCTCTGGTAAGTGGACTATGTTTTTCTTTACTACGAATATCTTTGTAATAGACATGAAATTGTTTTTGTTTACATAAATTTCAGTCTGTGGATGTTTAGGTTCGTTGAAACTATTAACTAAGACAACCCTTTTGCCGCATTGACTTTGTAGTGTTTTGTGTTTCTATCGTACACGTATTGGAAACACACTGAAGAATTAAGTTGAAAGCGAAAGAGGAATGTTGTGAATTCTTACATGTTTTGTTATTTATTCTTTGCCATCTAGTTTCCTTTTGGTTTGTTTTACCTTTCGTAAAACCGTCGGTTAACTTATAAAACCAAAAAAATTACGGAGATTATTTTTTCTAGCTTTCTACACACAGTCATAAACTACAATCAATCTATACTATCAGTCTATCTTTTATTATTATATTTCAGTTCTCCTTTGATAAGTAAGAAAATACAATAATTCTATTACCATAACATCAAGTTACACTCATTCACTTATGTCTTTACATATTTTGGGTGAATTAAACCTCAATACTTGCTTTTAAGTGTATTTTGCAAAATGTAGCATTTTGAAGCCACAAGAAAGTTAAAAGTGTATTGAAGTTGTATTTATTATTTTCTTACTTTTCCTTATGAAAAATGCGAAGTCTTCACCTTAGATTTTTGCTGGAATGCACAATCCCCAAGCTTAAAAAATTTAATTTTTGTAACATTACATAAAATTATACTAGATCAGTTTTGTCCTTTTTAATAATTTGCCTGACATGCTATATGATATGTATGAAATCCTTGGTTTATCATTTGTGAATTCGTTAAAAGCTTGTCTCATAATTACTCATGATCTGCATACATTCATTACTTTGAAATATGGACCGAGTTACCAATTCTTGTTTGAAACACACTTATCAAATAAAATTAGCTTGGGCACGGACATTCATATCTGTATGGACATTCACGTTAAGACTCCTTTACAAATTCATCCACTCTTCGAGGACTTAATATAATTATTTGGCCATATGGTATCTATTTGTGGTGGTTTCTTGGCTATTTCAGATGTTGGAGTTCCATTGAACTGGTCTAATGTTGGGATTGCAGTGAACATGGTCTTGGATACAAAATAATTCGAAGGAGATGAGACCCCTCTCATTCTTTCAGATTAATAGTTCAAAAGATGCATCAGGTGATGTGTTATTTATGGTTAAAAGTTGAATTTGTCAATATTAGGTTCTCTTCCTTCTCAGGTCAAAGTTAATAATAAAAAGATACATTATTTGGAAAACTTGATAATAAAATGGAAAAAATATGAACAATTAATTTTAAGTTATTGGTGATGAGAATGATGTCATTGCTTTTCAAATGGGAATAGAGGTAATATTCTATATTATATGATTTGCTTATATACATGCTTTTAAATTGTCTTTACATATAATCACTAGATTATCCTCTAAGACGATCACTCTTTTTGTACTATGAACGCCGTTTTTAGCATATTAGTAAACATTATATTTATCCAGAATCATTATAATAGGAATTCTGTTATATGATTGCATCCTGATTGATTCTTTCATAAATTACCATCTAAAATGAAATGTTGGTTAATTTCCATGCATTTTTACTATTTTATTTAAGATGTATCTTCTATTAATTAGAAAACAATATCATTGTAATATATATATATATATATATATATATATATCTTTCTTGCATTTAAGAAAATTATCATTATGTTATTGATTGATTGAGGTTTGATATCATTAACGTAATTTGAGAGAAATCTAATACAAAATTGAAAATTTTGTTATATAAAGATAATATTTCAATTTATTCAAGATTTTTCCCAAGGCTACCAAAATTGCACTTTGCATGAATTACTTCGGAAAATTAAACCAACACATATTTGAAATATTATTAAATTTTAACTTTCTAAATTTTTTCTACCAAATATACATCCCTCTCATCAACAATTGGATTTAATGTCACTGAAAACTAAAATGTCCAAATAATCATACTTCAATTTTTGGCAATAACTTCTTATTTTTTTTCGAAAAATTAAATTTCATATTTGCACATGTACTGGACATGCTGAAGTGCAAGTTATTATATAAATAACTTCAAGCAAAATATGAATTGTATTGAGATAATTAACTAAACATATGTCAACTCGGCTTCCCTTGCTAAATTTTCGAATCTCTAATTTTCGCATCTGTAATTGGAATGATAAGCGATACAATTCAGTGATTGCTAAGAAATCATGTACTTAAACCTTTAAATATGGGAAATTAAATTGGATCTCTGTTTCAATCTATAATCCTTTACTATTAGTTCCTACCATTCTCCTATTTTTTAGCAACGTTTTCTAGCATTCTCTGTTCGACAATTAAGCTATAGCTCCATATTGGTTCTTTAGATAATAGCTAAGTCAATGAGTTTCTAGCTAGACCTGGGACCACAGCTCTGGATATTGATGAGGAGAATCCAACATATATTCAATCAACTAGTTACGGGGATATCCAAGGAAAAAATATACTGGAATCTAATGAATTAGAGGTATATTCAATTATTGCACTAAAGGCCTGAAGTTTAGTTGAATAGCCTGAGGTTTTTGGGTTTGATGCCTAAGCCGCAAATTATTTATGTGCACATACATATACAAATAGTGCGTTGTATACATACATGTACAAACATTCTTTTATGAAAATTAACTCTGCCAATTAATTAAGTTTATGAATATTAACTAAGTTTGTAATAATAATAATAATAAAGTGATAAATTATAAAATATTAACCATTAACTAAGTTTTATAAAAAAATAATTAAATTTACACAACGACGATGATGATAATAAATAATTAACTAAGTTTATTAAAAATTAATTAAGTTTATAATAATAATAATACTAATAACAACAACAATGATGAAGACAATCATAATAATAATAATAACAATAAACAAACTATGTTTACAAAAATTAACTAAGTATCATAACGATTAACTAAGTTTAGAATATTAAATTATAACCATTAAATCAAGTTAACTAAATTTTATACAAATTAACTAAGTTTATAATAACAATAATAAATTAACTATAAGTTTTATAAAATTAACTAAGTTAATAATAATAACTGTAAAATATTAATCAAATTAACTAAGTTTTATAAACATTAACTAATTTTATATGATAATGTAATATTAATAGTAAAACATAAAATATTAACTAAGCTAACTAAATTTTATAAAAGTTAACTAAATATATATATGTGTATGTATGTATGTGTGTATGTATGTATAACAATAACAACAATAATAAACTAAGTAATTTTATAAAACATCATTTATATAAATTAATAGAGTGTTAACTAAGTTGACTAAGTCTTAAAATTTAACTAAGTTTGATAATAATTAACTAAATTTTGAATAATAATAATAAATTATAAAATATTAACCAGGTTAACTAAGTTTTGTAAAAATTAACTAAATTTGTATAATAACAATAAAACAATATACTAACTAAAATTATAAAAATGATCTCCTTTTGTTAATTTATATAAAAATTAAATAAGCTTATAAAAATTAAATAAGTTAATAATTAACAATACTAATAATTCAACTAATTTTTGTAAAAATTAATGTTTATAATAATAATACAAACAACAACAACAACAATTATAATAGCAACAATAACGATAAACTAACTTAGTTTTATAAAAATTAACAATGTTTAAAATAATAATAATAATAATGCTCATAATAAATTTTAAAACATTAACTAAATTAACTATGTTTTATAAAAAAATAACTAAATTTGTTTATATATAATAATAAAAATAATAAATTTACGTAGTATATTAAAATTAATTTAGTTTTATAATAATATAATACTAATAACAACAAGGATAACTGTAACGACCTAGAATTTCTGTCATTTGAAATTTGTATATTTAATTGATTTTAAATATTAACAAGTAAAGTTTGTAAGTCGAATAAATTTTATTTTTGAAAATCTAGATTTATTGGATAATTAAATCGATAATTTAATATTTCAAATTACAAAAATAATTGGAAATTTGGGTTTAATGTGATTAAAAATGATTTATAAAGTTGTATTTAATCATATTGGAGTTAGAATGATATTATAGAACTTTTAAAATTGAATTAAAAGTTAATTTGTGAAAATTGAATATTTTAATTTTAATTGACGAGTTAAAATAGCCATTTTTCAAACAGTCTCAGATTTCGACGAAACTAGTTTCATCGGATCTGTAATGCTAAATTATTATATGGTTTCAAATTTCGTGTCAATCGGATTTACGGTTTGTCCGAGGCAAGCTAAAAAGTGTATAAATCGATTCCAGTGAATTTTGAATTTAAATAGTCGATTCAAAAACATATCTTTCAAATTTGATCGAATTGGCTCCCGATATATATTCCATTACGTTCGAAATAGGGGTAAAACATTATAAATGTCAGCCGGCATGCTTCGTTTGGAGTTCGGAATGTTTCGAGTGAATAGTGTTTTGAGATTTTTTCTATAAAAGGCCCCCTCTATCTTCATTTTGCAACAAAACCCTAGAGCATTAGGTTTAGCCATCGGCTATAGTTTCAATGGCCGACGTTCTCCAGTTTTCTCCTCCAATTATCTTCCAATCCACATATTAATTCGAGAAGTCTTCAATTACAACTTTGTAGAGCTCAACGAGGGCTACAAAACCAACGGTCGTGATCGAGATCGGCATAGCCGGTCAACGGCAATTCAAGGGCAAAGACGTGTCGTTCATGCACGCATTTCTAGGCCGAGATGGTGCCGAGCTTGACCATGTTCGTGGTGGAGGTAGAGCATGTGGTGGTCTACGTAGTGCTGTTGCTCGATCATCTTATAGCTTGTCATATTTGGAGCGGCTATTAGGGTTTTAAGGCGGCTCGAGTGGGTTTCCTGCGTTCGAAATAATAATGGGAGGAAGATGATAAACACGACCATGATTTGGTGAAGGGATATGGACGGCCTGAGATTAAAAGATTGAAAAATAATAAATGAAATTGTAAATTTTGTTTTATAAAATACGTATAAACTTTGAAACGTGATAACTCTTTCATACGAGGTCGAAAACGCATGAAATGAATTGTGTTGGATTCATTTTGTCGAATACTACGCAATGGAGCTAGATTGGAATCGATTGGAGCTAGTTTGAATTTTGGGTAAAATTAAACGCGCGTTTAATTTTATTCGAAATAAAACACCGCGACTGTTATTGAAAGCAAAGTGAGAACTTATCACTCAATCGAATCTGTTTTGATTTAAATTTTAAATAGTTAAATTTAAAATTGCTTGATTGTATGCTTGAATGATAAATTATTATCTATTGCTTTGAAATAGACCCTAAACGCCGTATATTAAGCAGATGTTATTTATTAAACCCATATACCGCGATAATTCCACCGTGAATGGAATTCGTATTATATATGTACTTGGAGTTGATTTTCCCGCATTATATAGCGGATGAGGCCCTATTGCGCCGCATAATAGCGGATAATATTTTATAAAAACCCATGTACCATGATATTCCATCTTGAAACGGGATTGGTATTGTGCTAACATCTGTGGATGTAGGGAAACAGGTTGGAGGGATCCAACTGGATTCCTCAACGGTATGGATTTATTTACAGATATTGTGATATATTCTGTTATCATATGATATATGATGTTTTGGATGCCGTGATTGTTATATTTAGTGCTGTTGCAGCAATGGGCCTATTTTGGAAAATTAAAAATGTTAAAGTAACGATTTTGAATTTAAAAGGATTTATAGTGATTTTTGAAAGTATATGTTTTATAGAATTTTGGAATTGATTGATTTTAAATAAATAAACATCATAATTTTAATGTTATAAAAATTATGATTTTTGAGAAATATAGTTGAAAATTGATTTTTGAAATATGGAGTTAATGATTTTATAAAATGGTTTAAATTGGGATTTTTTGAATTATTATAAACGGTTTATATAAAAGATTTATAAAATTGATATTTATAAATTAAAATATTAGAATTTTAAAACGATTTATTATAAGTGTTAAAATGAAGTATCAATGGATTTCATCAGTGAATGAAATTTATAGATTTATAAATCGTGAAGTTATAAAATGAATAGATTTTTTAAAATAAAAGATTTATAAGTAATTAACTTATAAATTAGATTTTGGCATTTAAATGGGATTTAAATAGAATTTGTTAATTAAGGGATTTTATAAGTTGAAGTTTTTATAAAATTTATATAAATGTGAATTTATAAACGTTGTTTTATAAATCTGAGACCAATTGAATTTGATAAGTAAATATGAAAGCTTATTAAATAAGATATATTCACGATTTTGGACAGTGGATAATCCTTTAAATTAATTATGTAGAAGTGTTGAATTGGGTAAACAATTTATATTCACGATTTTGGACAGTGGATAACCCTTTAAATTAATTATGTAGAAGTGTTGAATTGGGTAAACAATTTATATTCACGATTTTGGACGGTGAATGATATATTAAAGAAATGTTTTAGGAAGTGAATTAAAATGATTTGAAGTTGTTTTAAAATGGGTTAAGGATCGAAACCATAGATTTCAACATTCATTGTTGAAATAGACGTTTTCGAGAAATAAGGAAAAGATGGACTATAACACTGTTGTTATAGTAAATGATTTTCGAAAGGAAATGTTTTATATAGTATTGGGATTTATATATCTATCTAAATTTCGAATCCCTACACTAGTGATTTTGGGTTGTCGTAACGATGTTTTACGCAACATTCATTTTGACTCAAATGAATGTGTTTAAGAGAACGTTTTCCTTAAAGGAATAAAATATGTACTTAATCGTGTTTTAAGTATATTGAATATTTTCTAAGTATTGAAAATAAATAGATTTGTAAATTACTTATTGTTAAATAAGTATGGAAATGTTTTCCAATATGAAGTGAAATGTTTTGGGTTTCTTTCTTTTAAAGATAAATTGAAAATGAATAAGTAGTTGGAAATGTTTTCCAATGAAGAAATTAAAATGGTTTAGAGAATATATCTTTTTAAAAGATAAATTGAAGTGAATATCTGGCAAGTTATTTAATTTATGGAAGATTAATAAAAAGGGCCTAGTGATTGTTATGGTGCTAGATATTTGTTTGTTGGCCTTGATAGTTAAATAACCGACTATCAATATTTAACTTTAAATGGGTATTTGTGTGATTTTCTTGAAGTTGAATGCTACACTTATTTTGAAAATAAGCGCTCGTTATTCGGTTTAGCCGGGAGGGGACCTTTGTGTCATAAATCCCATTCTGAATAGTGATATGTCGAAATGGATAGCATTAGAAGACCGGTGTTGAAGACCGGATATTTTCGAAAACGGAAGGATTACCGTCGAATGCCTATTCATCGGCTGATCTCCGATATAGAGATTTTATCACCCATTGTGATGGGAATTCCGGTCGTGATTAGTGAATATCCGAATTGCAAGGGCTTCTTTGGAAGTGCCTTCGGTTCTGTTCGAACCCAGAATGGACTTGTATGGATGTGTGTCTGACATTACAATTTGAGATGTAAAGCTGGTTTCTATCAAATATATTTCTATTGGTGGCGGAGAATTTATTCTCTTAGCTTAACACCCTTCTCTGAGACGTACGAGCTCAGAGGTTATGTAGTTGATGGTTACTAGTGATATATTCCTAAATTGGTAATGTGGCATACGAAGTGCTGTTGAACATTTGTTGATCAAAGCGTGGCTTTTGTATAAAGCGTGGCTTCGTGGACGAGACTTCGTCGGACCTCACACCCCGGAAATGGTCAAAACAGGAATAATGCAGCAAGGTTATTAGGGGATAGCGCCCCCTTAGTGTATGTCATTTCCTTCTGGATAGTGGTGGTATTATGGTATGGAGCCCTGATACTTAACCTACGTTGTTGCTGCAAACTTATTATTTTGTGGTTGTTGGTGAATCCCGGGATTTAGGTTGGTTGCGAAAGGGGGATGGCATATTCGTGTCAGTAGTTTCCCAGCT
Organism: Allium cepa; assembly: GCA_030765085.1. Taxonomy (NCBI): domain Eukaryota; kingdom Viridiplantae; phylum Streptophyta; class Magnoliopsida; order Asparagales; family Amaryllidaceae; genus Allium; species Allium cepa. The sequence continues at coordinate 565,404,258 of CM060939.1, forward strand.
AGGGGTAACCCAGCCTTGTGTTGGCAGAGATCCGGTTAGGTTCTCGGGGCGTCTTTCCAGAGGCATACCTATATGGCAATGGGAAGTTCCTTGGCCTGACCATTAGTTGGAAATCCAAAATCCAATACGAAACCCTGTATGGTTTTAGTTGTAGAACCTGCCATTTACTTATGGTGGTCACCATTGTTTAGATGGTAGCTATAGTAGGCATAAGTGCGAAATGTCTATACTGGCTAAGATTTATATTATACTTTCGAAATGGTTTTCCACATTTTGCACTTATATTAATAATATCAAAGAAATTCTCTACGTAATAAGCATCTTTGACTATCATAAGGAGAAATCTCCTCCAAGTTCTGCGTTTTCATTGTATGTGTGGCAGGAGGCCTTATGGTAGTTACATTTTCTAAAAGCATTGCGAATTGACTTTAAAAATATTTCTTTATTTGTTTTAAAAGAATAACTGTTTTAAGTTGTCTCTATTTAAAAAAAAATTCTTTGTTGATTTTTTTTAAAAGATAAACTATTTAAGTTCTCACACCAGTCACATGACTGACCTGGGGTTTATTATTTCCTTCCTAAACTCTGGGTGCCCACCAATTTTAACATGGCCAGTCAAGAGTCAGGTTATCAAGTCATTATGGAATTCAGAAGTTGCTGTGGAGATCAGGAGAAAGCTGGATGGGGTGGCGTATCAACTAGTATATAGTATTTCTTTTCCGTTGTTTGTTGTTGTAAACTCTGATAATGTAATGTGATGTAATGTAATAACTGATATAGTTCTTTGTTTTAAAGATATTCATTTATCTATTATATGTTGTTCCGCTGCGATTGTGAGATTCTAATATTGTTTCTGTTGCGTTTTCTTTTCTTTCTTTCTTCTTCTATCTTCTACCTCTTCTTTAACCATAACGGTACGGTTTTCCGACATTCGATTGCTTGGCAGTTAATACAGGGGACGTATTGATGTCGACTTTTGTGAGTCGAAAATCGTTACCTTTACAATAACGACGATAGTCAGAATAGTAACAATAACAATAAACAAACCATGTTTATAAAAATTAAACAAGTTCATAATAAATAACTAAGTTTAGAATAATGATCACACAAACATTCTAAAAATAACATTACAAGTCATAGGAAACAAGCTTTTACAAAATTACCCCACAAGCACTTTATGAGATACAAACCCACAAGCAAGAGGAAACTGTGTAGAACTCCTAAATGGATTAGCAAGGAGATTCAATGATAAGTTGAAGAGCATTGTGTTTGAACTGAGTTCCAATCTGAATGGTTCTATAATTCTGTATGCTGATGTTTACAGCATTATATCAGATATAATATGGAATTATGATAATTACGTTTTTGGGGTTGCGGACTCTACATGTTGCTACCTTTCTGGGAGGTTTGGTGGGCTAATATCATATGGGCCGACTTCGAGGGTTTGTGTTAATTGGTCCAAGTACGTGTTTTGGGACCCATACCATCCTTTGGATGCTGCCAATGTAATTATTGCAAAGAGGCTATTTGATGGGGGTCTGGATGACATTTTTCCTATCAATGTTAAGCAGCTTGTAAAAGCTTCTGTTTTTTTAGTTCTGATGTGTGTTATTCGGCTTTTGTTCATAGTAGTGAACTAGCACAAATTTAGTGCAATGTATACAGTTTTCCTTGTATTTCTAACAAATTTATTCCATTTATCCTTAAAAATATGCGGACATAAGGAACTGGACTTGGAACGTTGAACAACAAGCCTTTGACAATGTCAACAAGATTTTGGTTGGAAACAAGGCTGTTATGGATGAAAGAAAACGGGTTTATTTTTTACGTTCCCTTTTCAATTCTACAGATCATAGATTTTTAGTATCTTTTTTTTGTCAAGAGCTTTCTTCTTAAATGTTGCTGCTATTTTATAGCAAGATGTTTAGGAAAGAAAGGATAATGGATAGATTTGATGTTGACTTGTCTTCTTCGAACACATGATAGTTTGAGAGGAATTTTTTTAGACTTAATTATCTTTGTTTTACTCTAGAGCTTGGGTTATTTCTGTCATTTCATAGTGCATTCAAGTATGCAGTGAATATATCATTTAATTAGCAAGTGTTTCAACTGTATAGTTAACCTAATGGTTGATGTGTGTTAATCAATGATTCATGCGGTATGATGTAGGTCTGCGGCATTTGTAATATGGATTCCACTTCTGTATTCATTCTCCAAAATAAGATTAACCGTTTTGTCATCATTACATTGCTAGCAAAGGTCAAGGGCTTTTTTCTTCTTTTTTCCAAGCAGTTACTACTTCAATGGGCTACTAATCATGTTTTTTCCTCCTTTTGTGATAAACAACTTTTGTAAATGAAAGATGCCTCATTTGCGTGTGCGCTAAAATGGCAATGTAAACTTTTTTTGGGATATAGTCAAAACATTTGCTATTATTTTTTAATATGTTTAAAAACATATATAAATGATATTATATATATGTTTGAGCATGGTTAATACAATGTTGGTAGATATTCGGTATATTTGATATAATGCGTTACATTTTTTATTATTATATTCTTCGACTCTTACATTGTTCATTGTTATGCATATAAAATAGATTCATTTTTGATACGTTATTATTAAACTATAATATATAGCAGGAGGCATCAAACAGACAGAAAAATAAACCATAGCGCTTAAGAAACATTATAATTATATAATATAAGTGCTATAAAAATATACTATAATGCAGCGGCTTACCGTTAAAGGATAGAGATAAAAGCATTATTGTATTTGTGCATTTTGTAGCGGCATATACACGCTATAGTAATATGCAAATAGCAGAAAGATGACGCTACGGAAAAAAAACATAGCAGCATATATGCACTATGAAAACTTACTTTTTTATAGCGGCATTTTTTGTGTTATAAATACGCCATTGGTTTTTTATAACATGTTGACATATAGCGTTTATCGAACCACTATGATTTTATTTTATAGCTGTTATATGCCACTATGGATGACTCTTTTTCTTGTAGTGCTACCATCTAAGCTCGCAACCATGGTGCAACCAAAATCCTAATTTGAGAAAATTTTCTAAAGAAAGGTTTAGGACAATGATTCCACATGCCTCACATCGTATTTTCTCCCTATTGTACTTAGATCAGTCTAATTCTTTATTGCGGAGCTTCTGAGTTCCATGCTCTACAATGCATGCAGTGGCACGGAATGCTATTGGATCCGTCTTAAAATCCCCCAATTGATCAGGCTCTACAACAATTGTTATGCTATGAAGAATATTTCCTCAAATGCAAAAACGTCATGGACTCACGCCAACATAAGAGTTTTCTTGTTTTTTTCCTTATATTGGGAAAAGACCCAAAAAATCCGATGCCTACTTTCCAACTAATCAAATTGTACAACCTTCACACGCTGCCTAATCAATTCCGACTTTCTAGAGTCTCGCAATACAAATCTAGTCTGAGTAGAATTTGTCGGTGGTTTTCCATCCACAATTTACGATTTGGGTGACCTCCCAAAAGTGCTTCAAGGGTACCATATCAATTGTATATTGATGATAGCAATCCGGTGCGAATTCTACTAAGGGTACGCACTACTCCCAAGGTCCTCCAAAGTCCAAGATGCAAGTTCTCAACAAATCCTCCAAGTTCACATCCATTCCTTCAGTCTGTCTGTCGACCATCGGTTGGTAACCGATGCTCAGATTCAACGAAGTTCCTAAAGTTACTAGCAAACTCCTAAAAAATTTGCCTGTTAACCAAAGGTCCTTATAACTAATGATGCAAAGCACAACTCTATGAAGTCATGTTGGAGATGTTGCAGTTCCACTGCTTCTAAAGGAAAATTCAACCACTATCTCTGTAATCCTTGTTCAATAGGAAATTCTCTTCACATTCCTATCCATTTTATCTTTTCCTTGAATGGTGACAGCCTTTGAGCTAAATTCCTTATGTTTTCCAAAATTCTTAAAGTTATGGGGCCATTCATATCCCTTAGGCTGCAAACCAAATTCTCCGATTAACTTCCAGTCTTATCTATGGTTTATCGCTAGTTAAGTGTCCCCGTAAAATTTCCCTATTACTTTGCCTCCTAACATACATACACACACATAATATATATATATATATATATATATATATCAAGTGGTTTAAACCTCATTCATAGAGTCGACATAGGAATAAAACAAGGATACATTTTACAAAACATTACCTACTTTTCCAATAACTAAGGGAGATAACTAGCGGCTATAATCCAAGAACTCCAAAAGAAAAAATTTCTTGAAGTTGTCATTTATTATCAATTGATATAAATGGTGTTGAGGTACTAATTCCTCCTACTAAATTTAAGATGGGTATTTCTTAATATGTCATTCCACTATTACCCATTTCCCTTAATTTTCCCATTTTGATTTCTAATAAATGTGAACCATTCATTGCTTCAATCAATATATCCATTGCAGTTGATCATTACCAATCAAAATCAGACCATTTCCAATTAATCCTTCTTTAGGTTACCAAAACCCATTCATTACACAAAATTTCTTTCTTCCACAAATGCCATATCAAGTTTTCATAATCAATCCCCGTTAGATTCCTTTTTTCTCTCATTAATCACAAATTTATTCCCTGTTAAATTTGTAACTAATGTTCTAATCCGTCAATTACTAACTAATATGCATGTAGTTGTAACCTATGCTATCTATATATATTTTAGTCGTTAAGCGTGGCTATATGCTATCTATATCTAACTACTACATGCAAAATGATTTCCATTATAATTTCTCATAAATTAACAAAAGTGAGTGTTTTTCTTTAATTGAAATTACAAGGAATTATTTTTTCCTTTTTATTGAAATAGGCAATGTAAACTATGGAAAATAAAATCCATCTCTTACGCATCTCTTTCCTTTTTAGTTTATTCCAGGTTACTTCAAACAATGCACTTTTATATGTATTATAGAATTGGATAATATATGGAAATTACATGGAAGCTACCCAAATTATAAAAATTCATATTCTATGGACAACCTAATTCACAACCTAATTTCAGATCCAGAATATCTTCACACTTTACTAACTTCTTCAAATAGAGGTTTGATACGGATTTTCAAATTTCTAGATTAGGTTGTATGTTCCATTTCTATCCTATTCATGTCCTAAAAACTTTAGCCAACCCTACCTAGTTCATGATCCGTATCTAGTCCATAAAAATTATAAAATCATAACTTTCACACACAAAATAAAATATCTTCTTACAAATAAAATTATTTAAAAATAAGCATTTATTACTTTATTTCTTATAATACATAAAACATGAGTACCAAATTCAATATCTCTATCTTTGAAAATGCAAACTGTAAATAAAAACTTTTATCAAAGATTCAAAATTCCTTTGTTCCAAAATAGGAATAAAATATTCTCTCTTTTTAAAACTTTCCTTATCACAACTTTTTCCCTTAAAAGTTAGACTTTCTAATTTATGACATTTAAAATTTTATTAGTTTTCAAAAAGGAACTTATGAAAAACTTTCCTTTTAATAGCTTACTAAAAGAAGGATTCACTCCTTTTTGAAAATATGATATTTTTTTTAGTACAAAAGATTCAAAACCTAATTACCTTTCCAAAGTAATATGTTAGACCATTTCTGTTTCAAAAAATTTTTAACTACAAGAATTATCGTTTGCAAAACAGTAAATTTTCCTCAATTATCATTTCAAAATAACAGTTATTTCTGTCTAAAGCATACAATAATATTTATTGCCTTATCACTCAAAATATATTGTTATTTGACGAAATATATCTCATAACTTTGCTCAAAACTCTTAAAATCTCTTGCAACACTTTTCTTTATCAAATCCAATAATATTACCATTGAAATAACTTTTTTATTCAAATTAGGAAAAACATATAAAATTCTCATCTTTACATAAATGATTCTCTTATATAAAAACACCTAACTTATTTATCAATCATCATTTAAATCCAATCAATGGTCAAAGATACCTTTTATAACTTTACACGATAGAAAATAAATAGAGTAGACAAAGACAACTCCTATCTTATTATATTACTCCCTTCAATATCTTATATACCAGAATTCACAATTCTATTATTACATAAATTCCAGCCATTGTTCTCTACATTACCTTATATAGAGATGTCCCTTCTACCTATACTATCGGACGTTCCTTTCTTTCTACTTTCTATTTCTCTATTCCAAAATAGATGTTACTTCTATTTATAAACCCCTAAAAAGAGTTCTAAAGAAAGAACTTTTAGCTTTCTAAACAAGGAAAAATAGAATAATCAATGAACCAAAAATTGAAATCATTTTAATCAAGTTAAAAAGGTCAACAACTAAAAACTTTTCAAGGCATTAATTTACAATTAAAACCATCCACCGTTTTGTCTTTAAAGAAAGTCGTCGCTTTTAAAAATTGCATTACCTTTCCAAAACTTTCTAAAACTAGTGGTGGTATATTTCTGAAGTTGTCTAAAACCTATTTATATTTTCAAAATTTTCCAACATACACAACCTCTAAGAAGTGATAAAGGAAAGAACTTTCAAATTTATTGCATAGGAAAAATAACATAGAAATATAGAAGAATACAAAAACAAGGAATAAAAAGTTGAAAGCTTTTCTAATTCAATAAATAAACTTTAAATTGAGAAGTTAATAAATGGGAACTGCTCTTTTTTTCCAACTTTTCAAGTCACCAAATTTGTAAATTAAAATCACCTACCAAAATATTTCACTACCCTTTAAAAATTTACAACCACTTTTCAAACCTTTTACAAGACAAACATGGTATAATTTAAATTTCATCTAAGATCACTTTTTATCAAAAGTTTCTAACTCATAAGATTTTCATTTAAAAATATTTTGAAAGGCACTTCCAAAATTTTCAGGAGATTTTCATGGCAACTTTTTTACCAAATTATGTCCCAAAGGGTAGGATTAAAATCTGTTCTTTCTTTTAAGCCTTTCTACTCTATCTTTTAAAAATTTAATTTCCTCCCTGTGGTGATAAATGTATTCCTTCTTACGAAAGTTTGTTCCTTTCCTTACTTTTGTATTTTATTATACCTAACACCTTCATTCGTTACCTCCATAAATGTTAATTTGTCTATATTAATTAGTTGTCAGCCTAACGGATATTTCCTTGAGGTCATTTATTTCCTATTCAAATCCTATCTATTTACTCCTTCATTATCTTTCCCATAATTATCCTAATGGGTCATTAATTAATTCAATTTATCGCCTATTAACCTTTCCATCTATATTTAACCATATTATTAAATATGTCTATAGGTTCTACAATGATAAGGAAGACTAGGTCCTATTGAGGAGTCAATTACTATCCAGCTTCCAAGGTGCTTCCGTAAGTTAAGGTCATGTTCTCCTTAGTATGTTCCTAAAGATATGATCTCCGCTCCATGGGTAACCGGAGTAGGAGTAGAAATTATCTCTATCTATTTTTCAACTCATAGTCGCCTCGCCAATCTTTTCGGAATATAATTGCAACTATTTTTATAGTTAGAATCTATGGAGCTAGACATAAATCCAAATATATATAGTAAGATTTTTGAAAAACACTTGTCAAAAATAACAAACACACCTCTCATACGTATATTTTTCCCATTTATCGGGTAACCTAAGCTCTGATACCAAATGTAACAACCACAATGGTCACCCCTCAAAAGGCGTTGCTACAAATGGTAACCCCATACATCCTTGTTTTGCGGCCAGCCTCTCGGCTGCTAGCCTGCCAACCCGCATCGGGACATGTAGGGGCAAGAGACAAAGCTTCGCCATAGTTCACAATGTGAGAACCCCCTATCATATAAGCATAAACATGCCAACAAGGTCTGGTGATTAAAAACCTTGAGTCTTATCTTTACAGTACTTGGACAATACATTTCAAAATAAGAATATATCCACAAACATAAAACCATTAAAACCAATTAATACTTCTTTTTAGGGAATGAACCAGATCTCCAAAATCCCATGACTTAAATCCCACGTTATAATTAACTAGCGATGCAATAGATGGTACCCAAGCCATTTAATACCATTTATTGGAGAAGAGGTAAACTCCGGTCGTCTAATACTTAATAAAGGCAAACCCCATCATTTAATACCTAATCCCCAGGCGTGCACCTTAATGGTACTATCTAGTGGCATCATATGGAATCTCAAGTTACTTAATACTCTTTATTTGGACAGACGGACCCTCAACCAGTCACTTAATACCTTATCTAGAAGAAGACCCATGTAGAGATACCACCTAACATGTCTCCTAGCCTATTTCTAACTTTATTTGGAGATAAGAGGCAGGCCCTCAAAAACCCACTTAATACCTCAAGATCCCGAAGCAGGCCCCTCGTACTACAGCCCATACTCATAATGATGTCTCACATTATTTCGATTGTTCGTAAGAACTGGTAACCTAATTAGCTCTGCAAATTTCCCCTAAAGAATTTATGACTAACCTCGCGTCATTATAAATATTTATCATAATGATATCTCACACCAATAGAAAGTGTACACTACTCTGGTAGCCTCAAAGTGAAGGGAAGACTTCTGACATGTAACTCTATTGACCTCACATCCTTATGACTTAACCATAAATTAAATACACCCTATATGTGTAATAATACTCACCCACCGTTTCATAAATAAGCCTTATAAGGAATCTTCCTTATGGCGCTTTAGAATAATAATTAAGCTATATAAGGGTTTCCTCTTATTTTCACCTAAAAATCAAATGCATTCCTAATAGGGGAAATAAATGAAAATAAATACCTAATTAACTATGTCATATATGCAATAATTATACGTTAATTATGCTGATAGAGATAAATAAATATTCGTTCCTAATAAATTCTAAATGCATAGATTTTATGTCCTAAACTAATGTTAAACGTCAATTTCCTAACCAAATACTATTACAAGTCCTTTTTCTTAAAATTTCCAAGATTTGAAAATACCAAAATAAGAGATCTAATATCCAAAAGAGAGAATAAATATTCATTACCAAAACAGCAATAATAGACTTTACATAAAATAGAAACTCAATTTATTACGCCAATTCAACGGAATATCCTAAACAATAGGAATTGCAACCTAAACTCCATATTCTATTCAATTCCTCTTTTACAAGAAATGGATAAGAAGGAATTTTTTATGGAATAAGTGGTGTGAACTATGAATATGATTCATAATCTAAACCCTTATTTTATTGAATAATCGCAATTTGAAATAATGAGGAAGGAGAAGTGGAATAGATTGTCAAATTATCAAAAATTTCATAAACAATACAAATTCCATTAAATTAACATAAATAATTGAGAATCTTCGCACAGAATTGACATTTCGAAATAAAAAGGAACTTTAGGGGGTTTTTTCTATCGTATTTTTGCAATCCCAAAATCACTAAGGCGTATTCAAATCCATAGAGATATATTAAACAATTATTGAAAAAGAAATTCTACGGTCTCCATTCATAGAATAGTGTTAGCTTCGCATTCCTTGGATTTGCATGCCTTACAATCTCTTCTAGAATCTCTCTATATATATAAACACATACACACACAATAGGGTAGATGTATATATTTTTATTAGATTCATAATGATTGAGATGAATAGAATAAGAATAGGTTAGAGGAAGAAGAAATAAATAGAAAATAAGTTTGATTCTTACCTGAATTCTCTATGGAGTTTCTAAATCTAAATTGAAGAGATAATAATGGCAAAGTTTCACTAAATTCCCCAAAATAGTTGAATAAAAGTGGTGAGGATAGGGTTCTATTTATAGGGGTTGAAACGCACTAGAACCGTTGGATGAAAATAGTTTAAAACAGAGAAATCTAGAGCATTCGTCCTATCAAACCCTGGCCGCCATTGCTAATTTTCATGACCGACCGGTTGACCGCCCCTATTAACTAGTCGACCGCTAGGATTCGACCAATCTCAGTAAAGGGGTCGATCGTTGCGTCATTTTGGGTAATTATTGGTTCCTTTGCTTTTTAATTAATTTCTTAACCTAATTAACTTTAACCTTAAATGTTAATTGAACGTTTACTTATCCCCAAGCTAATTTTTGAAATTCAAACCCTAAATCCAGATTCTCATTCTCATTTGAATTCAAACTAAATTAATTTAAATCTAAAAACTTCAAACGCTCATAACTTCTTCGTTTGAGCTCCGTTTTTCAACATATTATATATGGAAAAAGATCAGAATTTTGCCATGAACGCAATGAAATAACTTCCGTGGTCAAATTCCAAGTTTTAAAAAAGTTCCACATTCCCCTTATTATATTTAATTAAATTTCATTTATTTATGGTTCATTTTATGGGGTATTACATTAGTAGCCAGGTAGGACAGAGTAATTGATTACCTAAACCCAATCTTAGGCACTACTTTTCTATACACCCTACTATATGGGTAGGCTTTAATTAGTTAACCCTAACATGACTAATTTAGAACACATGGGCTATTGGGCTCTGATACCATTATTGTAACCTGGTCAACCAATAGCGGAAGTTATGGGTGAAAAGGAGGCAGCAAAAAGATCAAATCTGATTAGGTTAGAGATTCTTATACAGTGAATGGAAAGGAGAGAAAAATGGATCTAATCTCATGCTCTTTCACCTTCAATCAAAGCCATCCAAAATCAAGCCCCCTTCTACCATAATAAAGCCGCCTATACCCATGCGTGCTACCAAAAATAACAAGTTCTATGATGGGCCTTAAACTATTTAAGCCCGTATAAAAATATTATGCGGTTAAATCCAATTTAATCACTTACCGATTGATATAATTATAACTATCATAAATATATTTCGTAATATTTATTTCTCAAATCATAATCAAATTATATAATTAATATTTCATAAATATTAATGATTTTATTAATTTATAACAATTATAAACTAATTAAATCGTTTGGTCGAAGGAGAATTCATCATTTGGGTTGTATGACTCGACAACGGTAAATTTGGTCAGCGGTTAATATCGAACTATTTGAATATTAGCATTCACACATCAATTAGCAGGTGATGTGATATTTTATCCAAATTTATCTCTTACCTGGTTTCGGTAAAATCTAGTTTCATTTTGTTAAGCATTTCCCAGTTGTGGCTTTTATTTACACCAATTAGTTTCATCAAAACTATATCACTTTGGACTTATGGAATTTAGTAATGGTCAAAATTCCAATATCATCCATATTCAACTCTATAGTCCAAATACAAAGTCATTGGTTCAATAATAACAATTATTGTTAACCGAAATACTTCAGCTAGAGACTTTGACTTGAGCTGACTGTGATATTAATCCAATATAATTGAGGAGATGAATCCTCTCCTAAATAGTGTTTCACTTCCAATACTTTCACTCGATCTAACTATATTCACTTGATGGACGTCTTACCATAATTTGACTATAATCAAAGCAGAGCTTTCATATTGAAGATTGATATTATTTTTAAGTCGTGAGAACTATGTAAGTCAGTCATATTGTTATTTTCTGTTTGACCTTAGTTATATTAACCAACAAACACTATCAAGTGAGTCATTCCATGGTTATCCAATAATTATTAGTACGTAACCCTTAGTTGCCTCCAGTAGTTAGGAAAAACATTTGAAAAGCATTACGTACTCTAGTCACAATGGATAAATTTAAAATGGTGTATTTGTTTTTATTGTGGTAAATTACTCACGGCTACAACACTGTGTAACTACTATCACAAAACATACAATTTATGGATTTTCAATTAAATATACTTTTAATTTGATTAATCAATACAACACATTATATCAAGTATATAATAGAAAGTGAACGCCTTTTATTTTGAATGAAATTAGTTATCGAGTTTGATATATATAACAAATTACATAATTGCCCCTAGGTCATACTCCTAACTCTATCATCACAAGGTCCAGGGTACACATGTAAGCATCCTCACCCTTGCCCATGAAATACACATCATGTCTAGAGCTACCATCAATCTATTTTGGACACGACTAAATATTGAAACACACCATCACATCACTTAATCCGTTGAACATGCCTCCTCGAACAATCATTGAGTTTACATTCACTTTCACCCGAAGTGCTTAACTAAAATTATTCACACTATCGATTCGTCAAGTCTGAAACATCTCTAGACGTCTATCACTAGTACAGAGTCATCATAAACAAGTCCAAGCCAAGTCAAAGCATTGTGTCATCGCTTCATTATTGAAGCCTCTCGTCATAGAGCCATCAAAATAAAGCATCGAACGGTCAAACATCGCATGAATCCTGAAATCGGGGTCTCAAATCTCCTTGAACCCCGCATGGTTGTCACAATCCATAATTTGGTCGATACAGACCATATTTGGTCGTCATCAACCTGTTGTTAGTCTAGACTAGCTACTTCATTCTAAAAACCTTGATAGCGCTTTCCTGATAAGTTATAAAGTCGTAGAATTTATGTTAAAACCTTGATAGCACTTTCCTGATCTCTCTCCTTCTATAATTTTGTTTTAAATTATTTTTCAAATATCCCGATTTCAAGATTTTTTTTCCAAAATGTTTCTCAAAATAATTTTCAATCTCTTATACTTATAAAAATATTATTTTAGTATTTTAAAGTTTATATATATATATATTAAAAAAATTGTATACGTTAATAAGTTATAATTATATTGATTATATATATATATATATTATTTACATTGCATTAAAATTTCAAAATTATAATATAAAATTTTATTATAATTAAAATATATATACATTATTCTTAAATAATTTTACAAAGTATCATACTATTTTACAACATAACGAGTTTTCAAAACAATATTTTAAAGTATTTTAAGTTTTAAAAAGAGAATGTCGACATACTTTGTATGTATGTCGACATAGTGGTCGATTTTTTCGAAATTTAAATTCAATAGGAGTGTCTTTTAGTCGTATCTTTTGACGAATGGATATAACCATTGTTCCTCTATAAACACCAGACTTCCAAATGAATTTTTAATCATTATTCTCTTATTCATCCTCCTCCTTCCACTCTCTCATTTTATAAATCAAAATATACCCAAACTCTGCTAAAATTCAACCGGAATCAAATTCAGTCATCAGTAGTTTAATTCTCCTTTAGCTACTCTTGGATTTTTCTCATCTCTCTCACTCAAACCAAAATCAAAGTGCTATTCAATAGTAATAGGATCAATTGTAATCAAGCTCAAAGATCTGAGTATGTAAAACTCTATCAAACCATATTGCTATATTTGTGGGTGTGATTGTATCCCATAAAATCAATCGAGTGTGCTTAATAATCCATAAATCAAGTGGGTGTGCTTGTAGCCTAGAAATCAAGTATACCCAGAGGTCGGGATTATGGAGGGTGTGTCTCATAGCCTTATAATCGAGATTGTATTTCTGTTTACTGGTTAAAAAGAAATCCATATAAGGAATTATGTGGGACTGGATGTAAGGTAACTCCGAATCAGTATAAAATTCTGGTGTGTTCTTGCCCTTTTACTTTTACTGCATTTACTTTTTTCTTCATTTTGATTATGTGATTACTAATTACATCATTCCAAGTATTATAATCCATTAAACACTAATCATCCCCCGCTCTAGTGTTAATTTAGCCCTAAGATCCATGTTCTGCTAATTCACAACACACACATTTCATGTATATTTCCACTTATTTAATTATGCATTATATATATAATTTATATTTCAAAATTAATCTTACACAAATTATATATATACGCACATAAGTGTGTGTAGGTTCAAAGTTTTCACCAAGTAAAACTTTAAGTAATAATAAATTAAATATATATATTAAAATTTCAAACTTCAAATGCATTTTTTACTTAGTCAAAAATATCTTAAATTTGGAACTAAAGTTAAGATCAGTTTCAAAATATTAAATTTAAATCTTTAAAATAAACATATTAAATTGTGGATAATTAAATTTGTTAAATAAATATGTATATATAATATTATTTACAGCCCTATTATAATTAATAAAATATTTATATATATGAAAGCATGCCTATATCAAATAATTAAATTGATTCACTACAAAGTTGAGTTGCGAAAAGTAGAAAAAGCACGCATAGAGGCTAGGTTTCCAATACCTTGACAAAGCATGCATGAGAATTCGCATAGTTTGATGATTCCCATTCAGAATCCTCCTCCAGACCGTCCCTTAGATGATGGCTTTGCTGTGATCATCAGTAGAAAAGCGAGAAAGCAGTTGGCTCAAATGAAGCGGGCCTCTAAGCTTATGATATCAAGTAACCAAGTGAGAATAAATACACGACAAAGAAAATTGAACATAGGAAATTCACAGGAATTCCCCACCTTTGCAACAGCCTATGCCAAGCACATAATACAGCGGCTCCAAATAGCTCTGAGATCCCAGAATCCATGCCTACCCTTAAGGCATGGAATTAAATTATGGAGGAGCTAAAAGTTTCCACATATTCATCAATCAATTATATTCCTCCTTAAGAATATAACAACCTAAGATGTGCCAAAATGGTTACGCAAATTATGAAAAGCGTGAGAGAAAAATGGAAGAATGCGATCGTGCTATATGCAATGGGATCCAAATCCTACTACAATTATTTCAAGTCTTATATTACTAGAGTGTGGAAACCCAATGGTGATTTACAGATTTTCCCAAAAGATAATGGTTTTTATTTAGTTAAATTTGAAAAACAAGAAGATTGTGGTAAGATTCTGGAAAATGGACATTATTTTTACAACAAAAGACTGACGGTTATGAAGAAATGGAAAGCGAGAATGAAATTATCAAAATAATTTTATAATCGATCCCAATTTGGGTGCCACTACCAACGTTGAATTTGAATTTTTGGATAGAAGAGATGTTGGAAAAACTGCATTCGTTGGTAACTATAACACCTTGTAAAATAAATAATAATTAATTAAAAAGGTAATAAATCAATCTGTAAGAATCAAAAATGAAATTTTTGCAAACGTTGAAAATTGTCCATGAAACTTGCACTATTGTGTTCATGGCAATTTTCTAAGCAACTTTCATATAAGAAGCTTTGCGATCGAAGTTCAAACGGAGAAGTTATCGACGTTTGAAGATTTCGAATCGAAAATAATTTATAATAGAAATAAGGAAATAAATATCAATATATGTTAAAAAGGTGAATAGGGAAATAAATTACCCAGGGCTAATGGTCGATGGTCAAGTAGGGCCGGTTGACCGCTAGCACTCAACCGCTCATATCGATTAGTCGACTAGTTGGGCTAGGGCCGGCGTGCTTCGAATCTTGGACTGAACGGTCTAGATTTAATAAAAAATAATCCAACGGATAGAATTGATTCGAGTGTCTATAAACACAGGCCTTGCCCCATACTTTACTTTTCATATTTTCTAAATAAAGCAGCGATGCTCTATTGTTTTTCTATCTTCACTATTTTTAGAAGTCATAAAAGAAACACACACACACACACACACACACACACACACATATATATATATATATATATTAGAGAAGAACATAAAATGAAAAGGAAGTGTGGATCGAGTTCTGTGTAGAAATGAAAATTCAATAATATGAAATTTAAAATCCCTTAACTCATATCTCCTCTCAGATATATGATTCTAGTATGTGTGTGTGTCTATATATACATACATACGTACATATATACTTATACTATTTTAATTGGAAAAATAGGAGTCAAGTAAGAAAAATGGGATTGGATTTGGAGATTTGGAAGCTATGAGGTGAATGGAAAATTGTATGATTTATATAATATTAAGTTGGTTTCATCAAAAATTCTATTTTGTCATTATACCTATGTGAAAACCATTGAATTATAGGCTTAAATAAATAAATCTAAATTGGAATCCTTGCCCACATATTCAGAAGTTATTTAACACTCGTGAAATAATATGTATATACCCTAGATATGAAAGTTAGGGAGAATAATCCCTAAAGCTTATGAAACCTAATATTAATAGAATTGTGTAGCTAGTTCTAGATTTTTGTTATTTTTATTATAAATGGTTACACTTGATATGTAGACACTTTAATTTGATTTAGGATTTTAATTTCCATATTTTAATTCATTAGAATTGTAAAATCTACATGGGAATTTCCATAAATTTTCCAACCTCACAATCACATATGAAAAATACATCGCTTGAAATAGCAAGGAATATTCATATACAAAGGAAGAGATGTGCAAAATATGGATATTTTTTCCACAACTTCCACGGTCTATTTCAATACAAAGGAAAGAGATGTGCAAAATATGAATGGAAAATTTCAATGGTAGCTTTTCCTTCTTAGAGGAGACACGATTCATATGCATTTAGATGTGGAAATAAATATTTTTATGGAAGTATACATAAATGTATATCCAAAAATCCTTAAAAGTAGAAACTAAAAAATTATAAATAAAAATAAAAGTAAAATTGTTTACCAATTAGATATATATATAAGAATAAAGTATAAGGTTAACAAATAAATAAATAAATAAACATCGGCTATAGCAATATACACACACGCACGCACACGCACACATGTGTGGGTATAGTAATGTGCAATTAATTGCATGTTATCATATTAATTATAAATAAAATGCTAAATACAAATATGGTAATGAATTAAGGAACAAAAGGGATATTATTGTAATCAAGTCAACATGGGTAGTCAACCACTTAATGAATTTAATTACATTACTGTATTAACCCTGTTGTTTACATCATGTAAATAAATAAATTGAATTGAAATAAAAAAATTAAAAGGTGATATTTTATAATTATTATTTTGAAATTTAATTGAACATTATCTAATAAAAGGTTTTTTAATAAATTAAATTAAATTAATTATTTTGTTTCTAAGAATGCACGAGAACAAAATAAAATGTTTAATCAATATAAGATATTTTTAAAGTATTAATAATTATTATTTGACTAAAGTAGTTATGAATAAATTTGCCTCATATCGAATAATTAAATAAAATAAACGAGTATTGAATGAGTAAATTTGTCCGATTATTGAAACATAGCTTGTAAAATGAAGTCAAAAATTAAATTAAACTAGACCGGAATGTGTTTACAAATAAATAATAAGAATTATTTTAAAAATATGGTATTTAAATTAAACAAATAAAAGGGTACAGTTGTAAATAGTTATTAATTTAGAAAATTCCCTAATAACTTACCTTCTCTAGATGACTCTCGGCCCAAGGCACAATACTTAATTTTATTAATCCCGTAACCTAACTCCTCTTCTTGAAGTTCCCGGTTCACCAAAATCCGAACGAAAAAAAACATACAAATCAAAATCGTGAGCATGATTAACACATCGGTGATCGACGTGATTTAGGGAAGGCTAGAATGATGGTGTCAGGTGGTAGGGAGTGCGTGCGATGTAGGGTTGCTGTGTTGTTCGTTTGAGGCAAACGATGAAAGCGGATTGGCCAACGTCGATGGCTAAAAGTGAGCAAGGGGTGGCCCCCAGGGAAGGCAAAGGAGCATACGCACGAGCGTGACTCGGGATGTGGACGACATGATTTGGCTCTTAATTTGGAGGTGGTTTCTGGTGATGGATTGAGGCACGATTGAAGGAGATGAATACAAATAGGTCGGGGGATGGGCTAGGGCAATGGAGAATTTTGGGCAGGATGAAAGCATTGATTTCGATGAGTTTTTCTTTAAACTCGTAATTATATCTATATTGCATTAAGCATATATATTATCCCATTTGACGATTGAATTTCATGGTTAAATTGTTTGTTTAGTATTGTGATGAATTTAGTTAATTTTAATTGCTTGTTTCGATATTGGATGAAATTGAATTGTTTGGTTGAAATTGATATTGTGTCATAGGTTTTTTGATTTTTGGATTGGATTGATTAGTTGAATTGATAGTTTTGTATATTGAATTGATTGTGCAGAAATGGATATGATTATGGATTGTTGAGTGGTTTTAAGTTAGTTGGATGTATCGATTTACAAACGGAGCTCTGTCCATTTGTGAATTGAATTAGATGAGTATTTGTATGTTAATCCATAAACATTTTACTCGATTTTATTTAATTTAAATATTTTTAAATATATAAATATATTATAATTATAAACATAAATATAGTCTTCTGTTGGTTATAAAATTCTATTTCAAATCAATATGGTAATCTATTATAAGTTTTGAAATTATATAAAAGGAAAATATAATATATTGATATTTTTATAATATGAAATCAGTAATATTATTTCTAAGTGATATATAATAGATTATGAATATATCAAGTTGTTTGTGATAGTATAATGTTCCTTAATAATAGTATGTAATTATATAAAATTATGAAATAACTTTTATATGTAATATTCAGCTTTATAAACTATTCTGGGAATTTAAACTGAGTTTTCTAATGTTATTAATAAATATTTAATAATTGACTAAGTTTATGTAAAAACAGGAAATTAGTTATTTACTATAAATATTAAATTATATCTGATTTTAGATTATTACTTATTTACTTCTGGAATATGTATTTATTATATATCTCTTAATATTTATTGTTTTTATATAAAATTATTGATATCTCGACTTTGCCAAAAGGTGGTGGAAATTAACTGAAAATCAATGATTACTAACTACAAATATCAATTACAAATCACAGGTTCACTATGGATATCGATGAATTATGTCCGAGTCCAGATCGAGCTACAGTTGACAAGACATGACAAGCAAGGCCAAAAAAGCCAAAAATTCAAATATCAGGTGAATCGGAGTTCATATGATAAAGATATGATCGATACAAGGTAAAAAAGACACGTTGTTCGTATCCATCAGGAGAAGTCTGATTTCGAATTGATCAAGTTCGTATCGATCAGAAAACCATGATATTGATTTGTTCGAATCAATCGATTTCGTATCGATCAGTGTGGCTTCGCTTCGCATCCATCAAGTTCGTATCGATCAGATCCATCGAGGAAGTCCTGTTACATCGTGTTCGTATCGATCCTTGTTCGAATCTAATAGAAATTCTTCATATCAATCGACCTAATTTCTTTGTTCGCATCCATGCCTCATACCCATCTTTACTTGCATCCATCAAGGACAGTCTCCTTCGTATGACCATCTCGAATCGATCGGCCATCGCCCATTTCGCATCCATCGGCGGCAACGCAAGTGTCTAATTCGTATCGATTAAGCATGATACATGTTTCATAGCGATCGAGATTAGACCGATACGAAGTAAACAATTCCCATCGATACAAACATAGTCAGGCGATAACGTTGCAGTCGATCAATACGAATAATAGTATTGTAATCGATGCGAATGAGACAGAGTGCTAACGATGCGAACAGAGTGATGCGACTGGTCGATAAGAGTAGCACAATAACGGTCTACCCGAACAAGGTGCAAATGCGACTCGATCAACTCGCCACAAAAAATGGATCGATCCAGGAATTTCGGGCCACGTCATCCTGTGGGCACGTGCTCGAGATCGATTCGAAGGAAGCGATACGAATGGATCGATTCGAACAGAGTTGCAAACCGAAGACTCAAATTTGCATCAATCATATCTCTCAAACCACAAGTCCAAATGCTATGGAATTTTCACATAAGCTTACGTACATGCTGAAGGAGGTTCCTGCCAAGTTTCAACTCCATTGGACAAAATCTTGATTGATACGAATTACGTTCGTATCGATCACGGATCGAGTCGAAACTTCACAGGATCGATTTCGTGGGCCCTCTCATGTGCCAAAAGAAGTCTCCCGAAGTTTGGGCCAGATATTTGTAGGGAACGCCTACAAATAGCACCCTAGAGCCTATAGAAATAGGACTTTTGGATCTAGTGACGTCCAGACTCTGCCAAAATCACGATTGCACTCAACTCCATCATTGTACACGAAAATTACTGCTTTAATCCACTGTGATCAACAAGAATCAATAAAAAGTTTATCATTTGAAGTGGACGTAGGCCGAAGATAGCCGAACCACTATAAATGTCGTGTTTATGTTCGTTATTTCTTAATTGTCGTTCTTTGTTTGCTTGGATCTAAGATTTGTGTTTGGACATTGTTGATTTACATTTATATATTGGTGCTTTCACGGTATCCGGGGTTTGTGACCAATTTTGGCGCAAACACTTTGGTGCTTCCACTGAGAACAACTCACACCCGCTATACCAGATTTAGAATTCAGATTTGAAAGACAATGACGCGACAAACAAGTAGAAGATAAAGAGCCGAGAGAAGCCAATAAGGAGGTAGTCAAGCGGCATCCTCTGGAGCTGAAGAAGGACAAGCTTCGATCTACATCACCAGGGACGAGATGGAGGCAATGGCAGATTCAATACATGAAAGATTGTTGAAAAGTCAACAAGAGATGATGCAAAGCTTCTTTGAGCAGATGAGAGCGGCAAGTGCGTAGAACCTTGGACCAACTACAGCGGCTGCAAATGCGGGACAAGGAGTTAGGATTGCAGAAACCAACAGAGGTCGGATTCAAGACCAGAATGCAAAGCCTGAAGGCAATCAATAAGGACTTAGGGCAGACCCTCAGGATCTGATGTTGGAAGACCCATAGATGGAGCTCAACAGGCCGAAGCCAACGTTAACGTTAATGAGACACCTGAAGAATATTACCCAGAATACCCTTCAAGACCTAGGGGCAGGATAGAGGCAGGCTGAAGGAACAACCCTTGGATGGAGATGAAAGGATGATTGGATTAGTGCGACGAATAATGAGAGGAGGATTGTCAAGTGGAGGTTTAGAAGAAGTTAGTCGGAGTCCATCTACTCCAAATATCAGGAATGCTCCAAAGTTCAAGCTACCCATGCTGGACCCTTATGACGGAAGGTCAGACTCGACCATGCACATTACTAGATATATCAGGCATATGGAAGTGCTGGGAGCATCCGAGGAAGTGATGGCACGATGTTTCCCCTTATTTTATTCAGATTTGGCTATGCTTTGGTTTAGGAAGATGGAGAATGGATCGATCAGAACATAGGGCGAGCTAGTGGAATGCTTCATGAGACAGTTTAGGTTCCATGTGACGTGACCCAAGAGTGTGATGACATTAGCTTCAATAAAGCAAAGGGAAGGAGAGTCCATAAAAGAATTTCTATTGCGATTCAACGCGACGGTGGCTTCAGTAGATCGCCCGGATCCATCGATGATTTTGATGGCGGCGGTAGCAGGAGTTGCTGAAGGCACAGAGTTTTAGGATTATTTGGTAAGAGATCCACCATAAGATCTAGGAGAATTCTATCATGAAGCTAAAAGATTCATTCGGCTAGAAGATTCACGCGCCGAGAGGCGAGAAACAAATGATATGCAAGGCTAAGGAACCGTCAAAGAACAGTCTGGAGCAGAAAAAGGAAAGCGTAAGTAGGACGACATATATGATGGTCCTGATAAACGGAAAAAATTCCAAGAGCCTAGATTCAGACAATACACAGACTTGACGGCAAGCCTGGAACGGATTTACACGGAAACTAGGTGGCAATCCCCTATCGAAAGCGACCCAGGAGAGGTCCCATAGAGCGGAAGCGTAGGAGTCGAAAGTACTGCCTATTCCATGAGCTGGAAGGGAATACTACAGATGAATGCTGCCACCTGAAAGATGAGGTGGAAGAACACGCCAGAAGTGGTAGATTACCACAATATACCAGAGAACGTACAACGGCCGTAGGACCTGAGCAACTACCGCCTCCACCTAACAGAACTGATCCTGGATCGGGGTCACGACTCGTCACCAGTTGATTATGATGGCAAGGGCCAAGTTCAAAATTGGACTTTGTTCTATTTGATTTTAAAATAAACGGCTATTCCGCTTACACATGTATGGCAACCGGAGCGATCCCCAGGCATGCTCTGAGATGGTAATAGGTCGTTCTACCCGGAGAGGCAATGTCTAGTTTTTCCTGATGTTTGAGATTGAACATCTAGGATTTGAATTTAATAAATGAACTTGAATTTCTCGAAATAAACCTTTGATCGGAGTGTTCAAGGATGAATATTGAAAACCAGCTTGAAAATGATAGCTTTATGACCCTACCCGGAGAGGCAGGGTCCGTAGTGCAAGAAGTGAGTTACTTCACCGAAGAGCGACAGGATCGGCTCACTTAACATCGTTCTTCATTCATCGGAGAGTGATTGGATTGGGGTTCGATAAGAGGCCGGAGTGGCTGTGATCGGCCTAGGATTTAGGCCATGACATCGCTTAATGTTCAGAAACATTGAACTGGAGTGTGGAGGTGTTGCCGCTTCGCCGGAGAGTGATAGGATCGGCTCACTAGGCGCTGTTTCCCCTTCACCGGAGAGTGACAGAATGGGATCCAACAAGAGCCCGGAGAGGCTATGATCGGTCCAGAAAGACCTAGACCTCGCTATACGCCCCCACTAGGGCCGGAGTGCAAGGGATAGAAAGTAACGCCGGAGCGCAACGGGATCTTTCTATTCAATCGCTAAGTCTGGAATGGACTTGGCAAGGGTGCGGAGTGACCATTGATAGTCCGGAGATACTATAGAATTTCATTCTTGACTTCCACAGGAGGAAATGGATACTGATTCGGCTTCAAACAGCCATAAACTTGATTAAGAATACTATAGCTATGGATAAAACATGAACTCAATGCATTCGATCTGAAGTTATTCAAAACACGCCTTTTACAAAAAGGCATATTTTGGAGGGGCAAAGTGTTATCGCACCTTTTGGAAAAGTCGAGATATCAAGAAATTAACTGAAAATCAATGATTAGTAGTTACAAATATCAATTACACATTGAAGATTCACTATGGGTATCGATGAATTATGTCCGGGTCCGGATCAAGATACAATTGACAAGACATGACAAGCAATGCTATAAAAGCCAATGTTTCAAATATCAGGTCAATCAGAGTTAATATGATAGAGATATGATCGATACAAGGTAAAAAAGACACGTTGTTCGTATCCATCAGGAGAAGTCTGATTTCGAATCGGTCAAGTTCGAATCGATCAAAAAACCATGATATTGATTTTTTCGAATCGATCGATTTCGTATCGATCAGTATGGCTTCGCTTTGCATCCATCGTGTACGTATCGATCAGATCCATCCAGGAAGTCCTGTTACATCGTGTTCGTATCGATCCTTGTTCGAATCCACTAGAAACTCTTCGTATCGATCGACCTAATTTCTTTGTTTGCATCCATGCCTCGTACCCAGATTTACTCGCATCCATCAAGGACGGTCTCCTTTGTATGACCACCTCGAATCGATCGGCCATCGCCCATTTTTCATCCATCGGATGCAACGCAAGTGTCTAATTCGTATCGATTAAGCATGATACATATTTCGTATCGATCGAGATTAGATCGATACGAAGTAAACAATTCCCATCGATACTGTAACGTTTGCGGATTTTCGTTGCCGAAAAACCGAATAGTTATGGGTTTTAAAAAGAATTTAAGAAAAGAAAAAGAAAGAAGAAGAGAGAAGAAGATAGAAAATAGGGACAATTTTAAAAGAGAGAAAAGACAAAAGAAAATAGAGAATTTGAAAACAGAGGGAACAGAAAAATAGAACAGAAAGAAAATAGAAGAAAATAGAATAGAGAACATAGAATAGAGAAGAGATAGAAAATAGAACGGAACAAAAAGAAAACAGAACAACAGAATCTCACAATTCGCAGAGGAACAACATATAATAATAAATGAATAATCTTTAAACAAAGAACTATATCAGTTATTACATATTATACATTTCATCATATCATCAGAGTATACAACAACAACAAACAGTGCAGCGGAAAAAGAAATACTATATAACTAGTAATACGCCATGCGATCCAGCTTGCCTCCAGCAACTCCAGAATATCCAGAATATCCTGATAAACCCAACTCTTAACTGCCCGTGTGGAAATTGGTGGGCACCCAGAGTTTAGGAAGGAAAACAATAAACTCCAAGTCAGTCATGTGACTGGTGTGAGAACTCAAAACAGTTTATTTATCTTTGAAAACAAAATAGAGGAATATTTTTAAATTCAATTCGCAATGCTTTTAAAAATGAGACTACCATAAGGCCTCCCGCACACACACACAATGCAAACGCAGAATCGGAGGAGATTTCTCCTATGATAGTCAAAGATGCTTGATACGCATTTAAAAGAACATTCCATATTATTATTAGTGCATAGTGTAGAGAAAATTCATTTCGAAAGTAGAATATAAATCTTAGCCAACATACGACCATTATCATATGCCTACTATAGCTAACTATGTTCAATAGCAGGTTACCGCCACATTCCATAGCAGGTTATACAACTAACACCGTACAAGTCTCGTATTGTTTCTTTGGATTTCCAACAAATGGTCAGGCCAAGGAACTTCCCATTGCCACATGGAAACGCCTCTGGCTGGACGTCCCCGAGAACTTAACCAGCTCTCTGCCAACACAAGGCCGGGTTACCTTTATCACTAGGTAACTACTACACGAATATGGCATCCCCCGGTCCCATTGGACCTTTTAACCGAGCGCTCGTCACCAACAACACCACACAGTAATAAATATAGTGTATCAACATGAGTAAGTATCTGGGCTCCATACCATGATACCACCCTTTCCAGAAGGAAATGCACATACCCTAAAGGGAGCTACCCCTCATAACCTTGCCGCATCTTTCCTGTTTTGACCATTCCGGGATGTGACGCTCGACGAAGTCACGTCCACAAAAACATACTTTATACAAAAGCCATGCTTTGGGTCAACAAATGATCAACACAATGATCACAAGGATAGACGATCAAATAAACGATCCTATCATAAATAATCAACACAATGATCATTTCAGCATCACTCAGCATGTCACATTACCAAACTGGGAATATATCGCTGATAACTTCAACTATATAACCTCTGAGCTCGTACGTCTCAGAGAAGGGTGTTAAGCTAAAAGAATAAATTCTCCGCCACCAACAGAAATATATTTGAAAGAAATCGGCTTTATATCTCAACTTGTAATGTCAGACATACAATCCATACAAGTCTGTTCCGGGCTCGAACAGAACCGAAGGCACTTCTTACGAAGCCCTTGCAATCCGGGTATTCACAATCCCGATCGAATTTCCCATCACTTAAGGAATCTCTATACCAGGAGCTACCCAGTGCAGAGACAATCGATAGGTCATCCTATCGCTTTCGCAAAAAACTCGGTCTTCAACACCGATCTTCAAATGCAATTCATAACGACGTATCACATATTCGGAATGGGTTATACGACCCCATGGTCCTTTCCCGGTTAACCCGAATAGTGAGCGCTTATTCAAAAATAAGTGTAGCATTCACATTCAAACAAATCACATCAAATACCCATTCAAAGGGAAATATTGATAGTCGGTTATTGAACTATCAATTGATATGCATACATCACCAGTTTCCAAATAATTTTCCAAATTATTTATTTTCCAAAATATCTTTACAAGATATATTATTTCCAAACTTCAAAAATAAATCAATATTTATTTTTAAACAAATTCTTCTTTTCATTTATAAATTCCATAATGAATTTATATTTCAAAATATTCATGCATATACGATTTCAATTATCCATTTTCAATTTATCTTCAAAAAAGATAAATTCTAAATATTCACTTCATATTGGAAAACATTTCCATACTTATTTATTCATAAGTAATTCACAAATCTTTTTATTTTCAACCTTGGAAAATATTTAATATACTTAAATCGACATTTAGTATATATTTCATTCTATTAAGGAAATCATTCTCTTAACATATTTATTTGGGCCAAAACGAATGTTACGTAAAACATCGTTACGACAACCCAAAATCACTAGTATAGGGATTCGAAATTAAAAATAGATATATAAATCCCAATACTATACAAAACATTTCCTTTCGGAAATCATTTACTATAACAACAGTGTTATAGTCCACCATTTCCTTTTATTTCTCGAAACATCTATTTCAACAATAAATGTTGAAATCTGTGGTTTCGAATCTCAATGCATTTAAAACATCGTTAGATCGTTTTAATTCTATTTAAAACATTCACATTCAAACCATTTTCTTTAACGTGTTATTCACTATTCAATAATGTGAATAAACTTCATTAAGAAATCTCATCCTTTTATTCGTTTTAATTCAAAGGATTATTCACTATTCAAAAATGTGAATATAACTCCTTTAATAGATTCCAACAATTTTCTTATCAAAATAAGTCATTTGCGAATTTATAAAACATCGTTTATAAATTCCATTTCTATTTATTTTATAACAACTTCCTTTATAAATCTCCTTTATTAGCCTATTCGATTTATAACTCAATTATAAACAATGGTTCATATTATAAGTTAAATACTTATAATCTATTTGTTTGCAAAAATCGTTCCTTTGAACTTCATAATTATAAATCTTATAACCTATAAGATTCAATTATTCACCCAAATCTATTCCTCAATTAACTTCACCAATTTATAAATCTTACTATTTATAAATTTTATTTATAACTTCATAGTTTATAATTCTATAAATTTCATTCATTTATGAAATTCATTTTCACTTCATTCAAACACTTATAAAAACTCGTTTTATAATGTCTATATTTCTATTTATAAATATCTATTTATAAATCTCTTAATATAAATCAATTTATATTATTCTTCTAAAACGTCTTTAAATTCCTTTATAATTTCACCATTCTCTTGATTTATAAAATAATCAAATTTTATAAATCCTATATTTAAACTTTTATAATATGTTCAAAAATCCAATTTAAACTATTTTATAAAAATCATTAATTCACATTTCTCAAAAATCAGCTTTTAACTATATTTCACAAAAACCATAATTTTTATAACATTAAAAATTATATCGTTATTCATTCATAATGGATTAATTCCAAAATATAGTATATCTTCAAAAATCACTTTAAAATTATTTTAAAATCCCAAAATCTGGGTCCAATGATGCTACACACCAAATAGTCAATCACGACAAACAACGATATCATATATCGATATGATAATCCATCAAATATCAAAATATCTGAAAATCTAATAAATACTGTTGAGGAATCTAGTTGGATCCCTCCAACCTGTTCCCTGCATCCACAAACATTAGCACAATACCAATTTCGCTCCAGTACGAAACTATCGCGGTATATGTTCTTATTAAATATTATCCGCTTAATAACGGCGTAATAGGGTCTCATCCGCTAAAAATACGGGAAATCAATCAACTGCAATATATACATATGCCAATATATATATATTGATATTATATATAATACCAATTTCACTGTTTATGAAATATTCGCGGTATATGTTTTTATTAAATAACATCCGCTTACTAACGGCGCATAATGTCTATTTTAACAATCAATAGATATTAATCAACATTCAAACATGCATTCAAATATTT
The DNA here is from genome assembly GCA_030765085.1 of Allium cepa. Classification (NCBI taxonomy): domain Eukaryota; kingdom Viridiplantae; phylum Streptophyta; class Magnoliopsida; order Asparagales; family Amaryllidaceae; genus Allium; species Allium cepa. The sequence goes on from CM060939.1 coordinate 565,431,700, forward strand.
TAAATCTAACTATTTTAAATAAAATCGAAACTGATTCGATTGAGTGAGAAGTTCTCACCTTAATTTTAAATTCCGTTTTAGCGATTTATTTCGAATAAAATTAAACGGACGTTTAATTTTACCCAAAATTCTCACTAACTCCAAACAACTCCAAACCAACTCCATCGCGTAGTGCTCGTCCATACGATTCCAACGCACTTTGACTCGCCCAAATCGGACCTCGCAGCAAAAAGATATCACATTTTAAACATTCACCCGATTTAATATAAAATTTATTAACAACTTTAATTTCCAATACCATTCAAACAAATCTTGGCCGCACATCAAGCTTCTCTCCCCCTCCCTCTCTTGCGTGTACACGGCCATCCTCTCCAGGTAATTAAACGTGCGTTTGAACCCATCAAGCTCGATTCTAGGGTTCCATATCGCGACTCCAACATGCATCGATACTCCGATCAGGAGATGCCATATCGAAGCCCTACGCGAGAGCTAAGCTCGGCTAGAAGGACTATGAGCTCGGCCCCCCCTTAGCACCTGAAAAAACGTGCGCAACATCAGGGAACGCGGCCCCATTCTGCCTCCAAACGGCGACGATAGCACGAATCCACCGTTGGGTCTGTAGTTCATACCGTGCTCTACAACTTTCGTGTTGGAACTTTTGCGAATCGATGTATGGATTTGGAGAAAATGGAGGAGGAAGATAGGATATTTTCGGCCATTAACCCTATATGGTGGCGGCGGGTGATAATGAGCTAGGGTTTAGATAGTTAATTGAATATATAATATGTTTTAATATTATTTTATTAATAAAATTCTCTTTTTAACAACTTATGCAAACGAACTCCAATTCTCACGTTCCGACAGGCGATCCTAAAGTTTTTCCGCGTTCCGGACGCAATGGAACAGGTTTCGGAAGCTAATTCGGACATCTGTGCGAGTTATGGCTGTAAACGCTCAATTTAATTTAAACCGATTTAAATCGATTTCTAGGCGTTTTAATTCGTACCGGACAAACGGTAAATCCAATTGACTTGAAATTTGAAACCTTACAATAATATCACATTACGGATCCGATGAAACTGGTTTCGTCGAAATCCGAGACTTTTTGAAAAATGGCTATTTTGACTCGCCAAATTTAAATTAAAAACAATTCGATGCGTTTCGAGCTGCCACGATCAAACGATAGCTCCGATTGACACGAAAATTGAAATTCGGTAATAACTAACTATTACGGATCCAATGGAACTGGTTTCGTTCAATTCTGAGACTGTTCAAAAATTGACTATTTTTACTAGTCGATTTAATTATTAAAATATTCAATTTTCACAAATTAACTTCTAAATCGATTTTAAAAGTTCTAAAATATCGTTCTAACTCCCATATGATAAAATAAAATTTTACAAATCATTTTCAATCATATTTAACTCAATTTTCAATTATTTCCATAATTTAACATATTAAATTATCGATTAAATTATTCAATAAAATCCAAAAATTCAAATAAAATTTATTTGACTTATAAATTCACTTCTTAATATTTAAAATTAATTAAATATTCAAATTTTTAATTTCTGAAAATTCTGGGTCGTTACAATCTTCCCCACTTAAAAGAATTTCGTCCTCGAAATTACAAGTAAGAAAAGTTATAGAATTTATTAATTTTCCATAAATCCATAGTTAAATTTTTGATAATACTTTACTAAGTTTCCAAATCATACTTAGTTATCTTTTCAAAAACAACTACTATCGTTTAACTTTCAATTTCAAATCAAAGTTAAAGTTTTCAAAATTTTCCCAATTTTCTCAAATTTTTTCTAACGCCTTAAATTTCCGGAAAAATTCGCCATAGTCTCCTTTGCGCGGCTCGATCCGAAAAAAAAATGACAGTATATATATCATAAATATACATCTCATCAAGTAATGAGGCATCCCGAAGGGAAAAAAGTATAAAAGTACGGTATGTAATCCGAGATATGTACCTTATATTTTATTAGCGAGCATATACGGCTAATATAGCGCAAAAGCGAGCTCCAAATGCGAAGCAAACGCAATCCGCACCTACTAAACACTCAACAAACAACATGAGAATCATGCATATATGGAAATAATATCAATATACAACATATAGCAACATAATAACTATATATGTCACATAGCAAATGCAACAAAACAACAAATGCCAACATCAACCATCAACCAACTATCATTCATAACCCATAAATATTCATTCATATTCTTATTAATATTCAATGAAATGGTTTTCCATTTAATCACATTTGATTTATCAACATTGGGTTTACTAACATTCATTTTCAATTTTAATTAGTTTGCATTCACTAATTAAATCCAATTCACGTTCAATTCTATTCAAATTTATTTACTTCTAATTTGAATTCAATTACATAGTTTTCAATTTCATTAACACTTAATGAATTTTATAAAATCAACTACCAACCATATAACAATCAATGTATATTTATTATAACCAAATTCCTTTACTTATTCATCCATCTGGTTTAACACCATCACTTTCAATTGGTTTAATTTAATTGATTTTTCATTCAATTTTTCAACTTTCTAATAACATTAGAATTTTAATGAATTAACACTTATATTCATTATTTCATTTCAACTTAATCCACATTCAATTGATTAACATCTAATCCATTAATTCAATTTAATTTACAAAAGTTGAATTTCATTTATATAACTTTAGTTCACATTCATTTTTATTTACAATTCATATTCATAAATATATATTCATATAGTTTCACTTCTCATATAAATAAGTTTATTTCACAATTGTAAATCACTTTAATTATAATTTAACTCTTATAATTCTTTTCACTTATACAATTCCTTTATTTAGATTATTCAAACAACTTATTCAATAACCAAACAATCAACTTATATACACTTTAATAATTCTGAAAAATTATTTCTTTACATATCAAAATATAATCAAGGTAAAATTATTTCTTTTACCCAATTTAAAATCAATATTATGTCGAATTGTTCTATTCAAGCGTTTAGAAACCCCTTCGGCATAGTCTTGTGGACCACGCTGACGAAAGTTCATATGCCACTCAATAAACCAATCATCACAATATAAAACAATTTTATATTCACTAACAAATACGCTCTCATAGCTATTATTACACTCAAATTCATTCTAGAGTATTGCTGACTCTATCTCTAATGAGTAATACCCAACAGAACCATGGTTGTCGCTTAACCATAAGCTCTGATACCAAATGTAACGTTTGCGGATTTTCATTGCCGAAAAACCGAATAGTTATGGGTTTTAAAAAGAATTTAAGAAAAGAAAAAGAAAGAAGAAGAGAGAAGAAGATAGAAAATAGGGAAAATTTTAAAAGAGAGAAAAGACAAAAGAAAATAGAGAATTTGAAAACAGAGGGAACAGAAAAATAGAACAGAAAGAAAATAGAATAGAGAACATAGAATAGAGAAGAGATAGAAAATAGAACGGAACAAAAAGAAAACAGAACAACAGAATCTTACAATTCGCAGCGGAACAACATATAATAATAAATGAATAATCTTTAAACAAAGAACTATATCAGTTATTACATATTATACATTTCATCATATCATCAGAGTATACAACAACAACAAACAGTGCAGCGGAAAAAGAAATACTATATAACTAGTAATACGCCATGCGATCCAGCTTGCCTCCAGCAACTCCAGAATATCCAGAATATCCTGATAAACCTAACTCTTAACTGTCCGTGTGGAAATTGGTGGGCACCCAGAGTTTAGGAAGGAAAACAATAAACTCCAAGTCAGTCATGTGACTGGTGTGAGAACTCAAAACAGTTTATTTATCTTTGAAAACAAAATAGAGGAATATTTTTAAATTCAATTCGCAATGCTTTTAAAAATGAGACTACCATAAGGCCTCCCGCACACACACAATGCAAACGCAGAATCGGAGGAGATTTCTCCTTATGATAGTCAAAGATGCTTGATACGCATTTAAAAGAACATTCCATATTATTATTAGTGCATAGTGTAGAGAAAATTCATTTCGAAAGTAGAATATAAATCTTAGCCAACATACGACCATTATCGTATGCCTACTATAGCTAACTATGTTCAATAGCAGGTTACCGCCACATTCCATAGCAGGTTATACAACTAATACCGTACAAGTCTCGTATTGTTTCTTTGGATTTCCAACAAATGGTCAGGCCAAGGAACTTCCCATTGCCACATGGAAACGCCTCTGGCTGGACGTCCCCGAGAACTTAACCAGCTCTCTGCCAACACAAGGCCGGGTTACCTTTATCACTAGGTAACTACTACACGAAATGGCATCCCCCGGTCCCATTGGACCTTTTAACCGAGCGCTCGTCACCAACAACACCACACAGTAATAAATATAGTGTATCAACATGAGTAAGTATCTGGGCTCCATACCATGATACCACCCTTTCCAGAAGGAAATGCACATACCCTAAAGGGAGCTACCCCTCATAACCTTGCCGCATCTTTCCTGTTTTGACCATTCCGGGATGTGACGCTCGACGAAGTCACGTCCACAAAAACATACTTTATACAAAAGCCATGCTTTGGGTCAACAAATGATCAACACAATGATCACAAGGATAGACGATCAAATAAACGATCCTATCATAAATAATCAACACAATGATCATTTCAGCATCACTCAGCATGTCACATTACCAAACTGGGAATATATCGCTGATAACTTCAACTATATAACCTCTGAGCTCGTACGTCTCAGAGAAGGGTGTTAAGCTAAAAGAATAAATTCTCCGCCACCAACAGAAATATATTTGAAAGAAATCGGCTTTATATCTCAACTTGTAATGTCAGACATACAATCCATACAAGTCTGTTCCGGGCTCGAACAGAACCGAAGGCACTTCTTACGAAGCCCTTGCAATCCGGGTATTCACAATCCCGATCGAATTTCCCATCACTTAAGGAATCTCTATACCAGGAGCTACCCAGTGCAGAGACAATCGATAGGTCATCCTATCGCTTTCGCAAAAAACTCGGTCTTCAACACCGATCTTCAAATGCAATTCATAACGACGTATCACATATTCGGAATGGGTTATACGACCCCATGGTCCTTTCCCGGTTAACCCGAATAGTGAGCGCTTATTCAAAAATAAGTGTAGCATTCACATTCAAACAAATCACATCAAATACCCATTCAAAGGGAAATATTGATAGTCGGTTATTGAACTATCAATTGATATGCATACATCACCAGTTTCCAAATAATTTTCCAAATTATTTATTTTCCAAAATATCTTTACAAGATATATTATTTCCAAACTTCAAAAATAAATCAATATTTATTTTTAAACAAATTCTTCTTTTCATTTATAAATTCCATAATGAATTTATATTTCAAAATATTCATGCATATACGATTTCAATTATCCATTTTCAATTTATCTTCAAAAAAGATAAATTCTAAATATTCACTTCATATTGGAAAACATTTCCATACTTATTTATTCATAAGTAATTCACAAATCTTTTTATTTTCAACCTTGGAAAATATTTAATATACTTAAATCGACATTTAGTATATATTTCATTCTATTAAGGAAATCATTCTCTTAACATATTTATTTGGGCCAAAACGAATGTTACGTAAAACATCGTTACGACAACCCAAAATCACTAGTATAGGGATTCGAAATTAAAAATAGATATATAAATCCCAATACTATACAAAACATTTCCTTTCGAAAATCATTTACTATAACAACAGTGTTATAGTCCACCATTTCCTTTTATTTCTCGAAACATCTATTTCAACAATAAATGTTGAAATCTGTGGTTTCGAATCTCAATGCATTTAAAACATCGTTAGATCGTTTTAATTCTATTTAAAACATTCACATTCAAACCATTTTCTTTAACGTGTTATTCACTATTCAATAATGTGAATAAACTTCATTAAGAAATCTCATCCTTTTATTCGTTTTAATTCAAAGGATTATTCACTATTCAAAAATGTGAATATAACTCCTTTAATAGATTCCAACAATTTTCTTATCAAAATAAGTCATTTGCGAATTTATAAAACATCGTTTATAAATTCCATTTCTATTTATTTTATAACAACTTCCTTTATAAATCTCCTTTATTAGCCTATTCGATTTATAACTCAATTATAAACAATGGTTCATATTATAAGTTAAATACTTATAATCTATTTGTTTGCAAAAATCGTTCCTTTGAACTTCATAATTATAAATCTTATAACCTATAAGATTCAATTATTCACCCAAATCTATTCCTCAATTAACTTCACCAATTTATAAATCTTACTATTTATAAATTTTATTTATAACTTCATAGTTTATAATTCTATAAATTTCATTCATTTATGAAATTCATTTTCACTTCATTCAAACACTTATAAAAACTCGTTTTATAATGTCTATATTTCTATTTATAAATATCTATTTATAAATCTCTTAATATAAATCAATTTATATTATTCTTCTAAAACGTCTTTAAATTCCTTTATAATTTCACCATTCTCTTGATTTATAAAATAATCAAATTTTATAAATCCTATATTTAAACTTTTATAATATGTTCAAAAATCCAATTTAAACTATTTTATAAAAATCATTAATTCACATTTCTCAAAAATCAGCTTTTAACTATATTTCACAAAAACCATAATTTTTATAACATTAAAAATTATATCGTTATTCATTCATAATGGATTAATTCCAAAATATAGTATATCTTCAAAAATCACTTTAAAATTATTTTAAAATCCCAAAATCTGGGTCCGATGATGCTACACACCAAATAGTCAATCATGACAAACAACGATATCATATATCGACATGATAATCCATCAAATATCAAAATATCTGAAAATCTAATAAATACTGTTGAGGAATCCAGTTGGATCCCTCCAACCTGTTTCCCTGCATCCACAAACATTAGCACAATACCAATTTCGCTCCAGTACGAAACTATCGCGGTATATGTTCTTATTAAATATTATCCGCTTAATAACGGCGTAATAGGGTCTCATCCGCTAAAAATACGGAAAATCAATCAACTGCAATATATACATATGCCAATATATATATATTGATATTATATATAATACCAATTTCACTGTTTATGAAATATTCGCGGTATATGTTTTTATTAAATAACATCCGCTTACTAACGGCGCATAATGTCTATTTTAACAATCAATAGATATTAATCAACATTCAAACATGCATTCAAATATTTTAAATCTAACTATTTAAAATAAAATCGAAACCGATTCGATTGAGTGAGAAGTTCTCACCTTGATTTTAAATTCCGTTTTAGCGATTTATTTCGAATAAAATTAAACGGACGTTTAATTTTACCCAAAATTCTCACTAACTCCAAACGACTCCAAACCAACTCCATCGCGTAGTGCTCGTCCATACGATTCCAACGCACTTTGACTCGCCCAAATCGGACCTCGCAGCAAAAAGATATCACATTTTAAACATTCACCCGATTTAATATAAAATTTATTAACAACTTTAATTTCCAATACCATTCAAACAAATCTTGGCCGCACATCAAGCTTCTCTCCCCCTCCCTCTCTTGTGTGTACACGGCCATCCTCTCCAGGTAATTAAACGTGCGTTTGAACCCATCAAGCTCGATTCTAGGGTTCCATATCGCGACTCCAACATGCATCGATACTCCGATCAGGAGATGCCATATCGAAGCCCTACGCGAGAGCTAAGCTCGGCTAGAAGGACTATGAGCTCGCCCCCCCCCCCCCCCCCCCCCCTTAGCACCTGAAAAAACGTGTGCAACATCAGGGAACGCGGCCCCATTCTGCCTCCAAACGGCGACGATAGCACGAATCCACCGTTGGGTCTGTAGTTCATACCGTGCTCTACAACTTTCGTGTTGGAACTTTTGCGAATCGATGTATGGATTTGGAGAAAATGGAGGAGGAAGATAGGATATTTTCGGCCATTAACCCTATATGGTGGCGGCGGGTGATAATGAGCTAGGGTTTAGATAGTTAATTGAATATATAATATGTTTTAATATTATTTTATTAATAAAATTCTCTTTTTAACAACTTATGCAAACGAACTCCAATTCTCACGTTCCGACAGGCGATCCTAAAGTTTTTCCGCGTTTCGGATGCAATGGAATAGGTTTCGGAAGCTAATTCGGACATCTGTGCGAGTTATGGCTGTAAACGCTCAATTTAATTTAAACCGATTTAAATCGATTTCTAGGCGTTTTAATTCGTACCGGACAAACGGTAAATCCAATTGACTTGAAATTTGAAATCTTACAATAATATCACATTACGGATCCGATGAAACTTGTTTCGTCGAAATCCGAGACTTTTTGAAAAATGGCTATTTTGACTCGCCAAATTTAAATTAAAAACAATTCGATGCATTTCGAGCTGCCACGATCAAACGATAGCTCCGATTGACACGAAAATTGAAATCCGGTAATAACTAACTATTACGGATCCAATGGAACTTGTTTCGTTCAATTCTGAGACTGTTCAAAAATTGACTATTTTTACTAGTCGATTTAATTATTAAAATATTCAATTTTCACAAATTAACTTCTAAATCAATTTTAAAAGTTCTAAAATATCGTTCTAACTCCCATATGATAAAATAAAATTTTACAAATTATTTTCAATCATATTTAACTCAATTTTCAATTATTTCCATAATTTAACATATTAAATTATCGATTAAATTATTCAATAAAATCCAAAAATTCAAATAAAATTTATTTGACTTATAAATTCACTTCTTAATATTTAAAATTAATTAAATATTCAAATTTTTAATTTCTGAAAATTCTGGGTCGTTACAGATACGAACACGGCTAGGTGATAACGTTGCAGTCGATCATTACGAATAACGGTATTGTAATCGATGCGAATGAGACCGAGTGCTAATGATGCAAACAGAGTGATGCGACTAGTTGATACGAGCAGCACAATCACGGTCTACACGAACAAGTTACGAATGGGACTCGATCAACTCACCACAAAAAATGGATCGATCCAGGAATTTCACGCCACGTCACCCTATGCACACATGCTCGAGATTGATTTGAAAGAAGCGATACGAATGGATCGAGTCAAACAGAGTTGCGAACCGAAGACTCAAATTTTCATCGACCATATCTCTCAATCCATAAGTCCAAATGCTATGAAATTTTCACAGTAGCTTACATACATGCTGAAGGAGGTTCTTGCCAAGTTTCGACTCCATTGGACAAAATCTTGATCGATATGAATTACGTTTGTATCGATCGCGGATCGAGTCGAAACTTCATGGGATCGATCGCGTGGGCCCTCTCGCGTGCCATAAGAAGTCTTTCGAAGTTTGGACCAGATATTTGCAGGGAACGCCTATAAATAGCACCATATAGCCTATAGAAAAAGGACTTTTTGATCTAGCGACGTCCGGACTCTGCCAAAATCACGATTGCACTCAACTCCATCATCGTACACAAAAATTACTGCTTTAATCCATTGTAATCAGCAAGAACATCAATAAAAAGTTTATCATTTGAAGCGGACATAGGCGGAAGATATCCGAACCACTATAAATCGTGTTTTTCTGTTCGTTATTTCTTAATTGTTGTTCTCTGTTTGCTTGGATCTGAGATTTGTGTTTGGACATTGTTGATTTACATTTATATATTGGTGCTTTTACGATATCCGGGGTTTGTGACCAATTTTGGCGTAAACAATTATATGTTGTGAATAATTTATTATTAAGAATTTATTTGTTTATTTGTTTTTATTTCAATAGTCTATTTTATTTTTATTAATTTCTTGATCATTCTTTCTTGTTTCTTGAATAAGGATTATATGAGTGATTTACAATTGATATTGATTTGAGTTATATTTTAAGATGATGCGGTGATGGTATCCTTTTATTTGATTTGTGAGATTTCATTCCTATGCTATGAGAAATTTGAATAAAGGATCAGCGGTACCCTATGGTATGGGACTTTTGGTAACACTTTTTCGGTTATTCATTGGACTTGTCATATAGAAATACCTAGTGTGGATCGAGTGTAGTTTATGAACATTGAATAATTATTTGAATAACATGTGGTGGTTTGGGACGTCGTTATGTTATTTATTTGATTATTCATTGTAAGTAAATGTCACTCAAACGAGGGTCGCACTCATATATATATGTACTCGGTAAGGAGTATCGTATTAATGAATGTTGGCTTATGAAGGCCGCGTGTCCACCTACTATTAGAGCTATGAGTACCTATAGGGTAAGAGTACCATATGACATCCACATTGTGTCCAGCTTCCTATATTTCATAGGAGTGAACTAGACTTCCCAATATCCACTCTGGCGGTCTGAAAGGGTCGCGCTCCAGATCCATGACTTCATAGTTATATGTCCCTTTTGATATGCATCATATTATTAGTAGTAGTAGATAGGTTGTTGCTCATATCCCCTTGTGTCACTTAGGCCAGTAGTATGTTACCATTAGCGGAAAGCAAGGTCGTCACTGGGACTACGCATAGATGAGTCACTGATGGATGGGGTCACGATGTTTGTCATGCTAACTGAAGACTGTAAGAATAGATGGTTACTCTATACTAGGCGAGAAAACCTGGGTTCCTAAACCATGCTTGCGGTAGACGGCTGTCAGTCTCCCTATAAGGTTTAGGTTACATAAGTTTACTAGATTTGCATACCTTGAAGACTATAGGAATAGATGGTTACTCTACGATTAGCGAGTAGACCTGTGTTCTTGATGCAAGCTTACGGTAGGCGGCTGTCAGTCTCTCGCTAGATTCATGGTATATGTGTGTATAGTGAATTGGCATATATGTCTCTTTCCTATAATGAGTTAATTAAAGTATAGACTGGATGAGTCTAAAGTGTAATCAGTCCATATTATATCCATACTATTTGATGATGGCTTTTTATAATATGAGCTTGAGAGATATTTTGAAAGTGCTGCTCAGGATCGTAATATGGAATAGTAACTAAGTTATCTACTAATGCGGAATAAAATATAAAAGGTAAGTAGTGAAGTAAACAACACCAGGGATTTTTATACTGGTTCGAACTCTCGTTCTACGACCAGTCCCAGACTCCTTCTAGAATTTGACTATCAACTCTCTCTTAACCCAAAGGAATAGGTATTACACCGCCTTATCAACCGAACTAGACTTTTACCGCCTAGACAACTGAATAGGACTTCTACCGTCTGAGCAACTGTACAGGACTTCCAATACAAATAGTAAAGTTGTTTCTAACTGAATATGCTCTTGAATAGCACCGATAAGTCAATAACATACACCCTTCCTATAATCTTCTCCTTTGTAGTATACCACGTAATTCGTGAAGAATGTAAGTTTATTAAATCACTTATGAGGTTTTCTTGAATGAATAAGTGATTTGAATGAAATATTGATTGCAAATGGAAAGATAGTTTAGACGATAAGAATGAGAATTTAAATCAGAAATTGCTGATTAAAACCATTGGTTTCATGGCTATATATAGTGTTTAGGAGTTGCAAATGTTCATGAAAGGTCGCCATGAAAGAATATGGAAGCAACTCTCAGATAAAGAGTTGTATCACTTTGCTGAAATGAAGTGTCTCTCCAAAATATAGTTGTTATGTAGATTCAGCTGACTGAGTGAAAGATTCAGCCGACTGAATCGATTGAAAATCGATGCAGCAAGAAAACAGTGCAAAAACATGTAATTCAGTCGACTGAAATGTACAATTCAGTTAACTGAATATTCAAATAAAGTTGTGCGTATGCACAAAATTTAGTCGACTGAATGATCTTATTCAGTTGGCTGATTTCTGTTGATGAATAAAAATAGCCTTAGCTCATTTGGGTAGAGCACTTGCTTTTTAAACTTATGACCTAAGTTCGAGCCTTACTCATGCATTTTTGAACACTTGATTTTTCATTTAAAATAAGATCTCACTAATGACCCAAAATTGAGTCTTGCTTCATATATTATTATCATTATTTATTTATTTTAAATTTATTGCTTTTATAAAATGTTTCGAATGTGTATGTATATGTGTGTATACCACTTTGAGAAGATTTTAACATCTGTAAACTCTAGATATAACACTCTATGACTAATAATACTTTGTTTGTCTCCTTCGTCTTTCTCTATCGTGTATATCTCTTCTTGTATCTCCATATACATACTTTTGTCCTCTTTTGTATTGTATTTCTTCGTGTTGAACTTATTTGTTTGTCTCTTTTGATACTCATGTACTTGCAAGTTAGCCTAGAGGTTCTTTGGCATAATTGTATAGTTGTTGTCATTAAAATCCAATAATAGAAGTTCTAACATTCTCCACATTTTTGATGATGACAACGATACAATTTCAAAGATATTCATCCTATATAAAATCATATTAATACATTAATAGCTCCCCTTAAGTATAACATCTCCCCCTAACTATAATGTCTCCCTCCATCAATATTCATATGAATTTCTCCCCCTTTGTCATTATTTAAAAGAATGGGGGAATATAATAAATTTTATAAAATATCATGTAAACAGCAGGATAGATCCAATATTAATTATGGAGAAAATAAATTAGATATTACTGTATTTGCTGAAGTCCGTATTTCATTTTAAGCACGCAATTCTATTAAATGTATGGAACATCCTTTAAGATTCCAAAATCTATCATTTTCCTTTTGTTTCTTCAAGTACCTGCAATAAATAATAATCATTTTTTGGTACCCAATTACTATGCTAGGGTCCGGGGGATTGGGTCTTGTGAAGCCATACCCATTTGAGTGTGGCTGAACCTTTATAAATATAAGTTTCATTATTAACTACCATATCAAAATAATTATCAATGTATTTTTCCAATTAACAGGAACCCAAATTCTTAGATAATTTTTATTCATATTTCCTATCAATGATTTTGTACGTATAGAGATGTTATGAACATTATTGGTCATAGCAGTATTTGAATCTCTAATAAAATTGGATTTAGACTTTACTCGAAATCTAGTACTAGCATTAACATTTTTACTATACATGAAAGCGTATCTAGTGTTATTTCTACGATCAGTTTTATTATATCTTAAACCACTTTAATCATGTAAAGGTCTAAAACTAGATAAAATCATGTTTAAATCATTTGACCTTTATTAAATTTTACAAATTTATTTTTATGTTTTTCAAGTTTAGTTTTAAAGTCGCAATTTTTATTTTCAAAAGAAATATTATTTTTCAAAATATCAATCTTCTCATTTAATTCAGAATTCTCGTTTCTTAACGTACAGTTCTCGTTTTTTAGAAGAAAATTTTGAGACTCTGGATTATCTAAAGATGATTGTAATAAATCATTTTGTCTTTTCAAATCCGTAATTTCTTTTGGAAAATCTTCCTTTTCTTTTTCAAACGTAGTATTTTCTTCATCAAGAAAATCTTTAAGAGCCTTAAAATTATTTTTCAAAACACCATGTTGATTTTCTAAATCTAATTTCTATTTTTTTTTCTATTTTTAATTTTCAGGTATGATTAATTCCATCTTTTCTAAAATAAGAAAATTAAGCTTTGGAATCTTAACGCTTATACTAATTAATTCATTATCCTGATTTACTAAAATTTGTGAATCAGAAAGTACCTTTTTGTAGTCCTCATTGGTGGCTTTGGCAGGGATATTGCTTGTTGTATTTCGATTGGATCTTTTTCTGACCATTATTCTATGATGTTGTGACGATCGATAGAATTCTAGGCTCAGATACCAAATAAAAGTGCTCCTCAAGATCATAATATGGAATAGTACCTAAGTTATCTACTAATGCGAAATAAAGTATAAAAGGTAAATAGTAAAGTAAATAACGCCAGGGATTTTTATACTGGTTCGAACTCCTGTTCTAATTCCAGTCTCAGACTCCTTCTGGAATTTAACTATCAACCTCTCTTAACCCGGAGGAATAGGTATTACACCGCTTGAGCAATCGAGCAGGACTTCTACCACCTAGCTAACTGAATAGGACTTCTATTACCTAAACAACCGAACAGGACTTCCAATAAAAATAGTAAAGTTGTTTCTGACTGAATGTGCTCTTTAATAGCACTGATAAGTCAATAACGTACACCCTTTCTATAATCTTCTCCTTTGTGGTACACCATGTATTTCGTGAAGATAGGAAGTTTATTAAATCATTTAATGAGGTTTGCTTGAATGAATAAGTGATTTGAATGAAATATTGATTGCAAATGACAATATAGTTTAGATAATAAGAACGAGAATTTAAATCAGAAATTGGTGATTAAAACAATTGGTTTCATGGCTATATATAGTGTTTAAGAGTTGCAATTGTTCGTGAAAGGTTGCCATGAAAGAATATGGAAGAAACTCTTGGATCAAGAGTTGTATCTCTTTGCTGAAATGAAGTGTCTCTCCAAAATATAGCCATTATGAAGATTCAACCGGCTGAGTGAAAAGATTAAGCCGACTGAATCGATTGAAAATCAATGCAGCAAGAAAATAATGCAAAAACATGTAATTCAGTCGACTGAAATGTATGATTCAGTCGACTGAATATTCAAATAAAGTTGTGCATATGCACAGAATTCAGTCGACTGAATTACCTTGTTTAGTCGACTGATTTCTGTTGATGAATAAAAATCGCCTTAGCTTATTTGGTTAGAGCACTTGCTTCCTAAACTAGTGACCTAGGTTCGGGTCTTGCTCCATGTATTTTTGAAAACTTGATTTTTCATTTAAAATACGATCTCACCAATGACCCGAAATCGAATCTTGCTTCATATATTATTTTTATTTTTATTTTTAAAAAACTTTTATTGCTTTTATAAAATGTTTTGAATGTGTATGTATATGTGTGTATACGCTTTGAGAAGATTTTAACATCTGTAAACTCTAGACATGACACTCTATAACTAATAATACATTTTTGTCGCCTTCGTCTTATCTATATCGTGTATATCTCTTCTTGTATCACCATATACTAACTTTTATCCTCTTTGGTATTGTGTATCTTCATGTTGAACTTATTTGTTTGTCTCTTTTTGATACTCATGTACCTACATGTTAGCTTAGAGGTTCTTTGGTATAATTGTGTAGTTGTTGTCATTAAAATCCAACAATAGAGGTTCTAACATATTTTGGGCATTACTTTGTTATTGCTAACTTCACTTAAGGATATCTTATTATTAATTTTTTCTGGATTTAATAGTGAATTCAAGATATGGATGATTCATCCATATGACGTTGTTTTATGTAAATTCCGATTTGATGTGTTTTATATGGGTGATGACATCTTTATGCTGGATTTTGAAGGTGTTGCTATTAGGTTACACTATTGTTAGTATGCCATTACCATTGTACTATATATTCTATATCTATGTATGTATTGACCCTTATATTTAGATATAGCCTGACCCATGTGTTATTTATATAATACTTTGTCACTCCGAGACATTTTAGGTATAGGGACTATGAGGCTAGCATGTATTTTTCCAGGCTTAAAGGAGACAAGATATTCTGCATGATTGTATATTATTTTGTATTGTGTTGACTGTGTATCTATTTAACATTGTGATCTATATCATACCTTGTATATATTTTATAAACTATATATTATCGCTGCGACTGACTCTGATATTTACTGTATATTGTTTATTGTTGTATCCCGGTGGCACACTTGTTTATTGCTTTGTACAGATATTGTGTGCATGTGTAGGTGAGATATTTATTTGATGTTTTAATATGTACCAATGTTAGTTTAAGGGAATATTCACGTGTGTACCCCATATTTCCTTATTTTCCGTATTATCCGACAATAGTACTTTGTAATACTCTTGGATATTACGGGTATCGATGTAAGGGTCTTACAATTAATGAAAAGGAGATATAAAGATAGTAAACATATAGAATAAGAAGAAGTAATGAGAGTAAATAAATAAATATGCATAAATAACAAATTTAAGAGGTGTAATAATTTTAATAGCTGAAATTATATGGCCTCAATAATACGTTTTCGACCATAATGGATTGATGGGGCTAGCCTAATATTTAGATTAATTATAAGCAACTTGGCTAAGTATGTGTTGGGATGCGAGGTCAGTAGAGTTGCACAATGGAAGTCTGCCCTCCATAAGGGGCTACCACCAGTTGTGTATGCATACTATGATGTGGAAAAATTCCAACTATATGACCTGTAGGGATATATGTTCACATATAGGGTTGGAAAATGTACCAAAGAGTTCTTCTCGGATTTGAAGTAGTAAATGGCTGTAGGGCCTGGTTTAATTCGGAAATAGAGGCACTAAGTAACCGGTAATGGTCAATGTCCTTGATTTTTATTAGGCAAATCTATATGGGAACTGTGTAGAGAGGTTGGCGCTATTTCAACATTGTGTACCGGTATTTGCATAGTAGGGTTGGGCATAGTTCAAGGCTTCCATCAGTCCCAAGCAGTCGATTAGCAAAGACTTAGGTTAAGCCTGTAAGGCATTGATGTAAGAAGAGCATGACCAAGACATATAGAATGGTTCCTAAAACCGGACGATACTTGATTCCTTTCGCTAGACCCAAACTACCCTATGATTTTGTATTTCATGGGATTTCTGATTAACAATGTACATTTCATCTAGATACATGGAGGTAAGAACCTATATGTTACAAATATCCGGAGGTAAGGTATAAATTGGAATGAGCAAGTTTCCGCAAGAAGATTTTCATAGACCACCATAAGATGGTAGTCGAATTTTAATATATTCTCGATGAAGATAAGCTAGGAATAATTGGGAATGAAGAAAATTCCAAAAGAAAGGAAAAACAAAATCCATCCTTTTATTTGATTTGTTGGTAAGGGAAAGTTGGCGCCAAGATTCGTAGGTCCTTTTTCGATAGCAGAGAGGATTGGAAACCAAGCATATATGATCGACTTACCTCAGAAGATAGCAAGCGCGCACAACGTCCTCTATATTTCTCATCTGTGGAAGTTTGCGCATGACTCAGGCATGACAATTACATTGGATCAACTTGATAATATTGATATTGTACCAGAAGCTTTGAGATCTCATAGGCCAGTTCGTATTGTTGGACGCAATATGAAACAACTTAAAAGGAAGACGGTGTAGTTAGTGAAGGTTTAATGATGCAAGAATAAAGGAGATTGAACGTGGGAAATTAAGGAGATCACGAGGGCTATATATCCAGAACTTTTTGCATAGTAAGGCCTACCGTTTATCATATTTACTTTCACCTTTGATATCATATAGGGTAGTTTAGTATATCGCATGCTAGGATAGGCTTACCTACATTATTGGTTACATGGCTGCTTGTTTGATATTTATGATGGTTGCATATGTTAGCCATGCAAGGTAACTATGTTGGACTATTCTTTAACTAATTTAGGAAATTCAAGGGTGAAATTCCTAAAGGGAGAGAGTGTAACGACCCGTATTTTACGCATCGAAAGATAATAAAATATTCTTATTTTATTCATATGATGTCATATGAATCTAAATTTTTGAAAATGACTCTTAGGGACTGAAAGTCTACAGGGTGGATCGTCTAGTGTATATGCAAGTATATGTGACAAAATATATGATGCAACTAAAACAATATTAATCTAAGTAAATATAGAATAAGCACAATAGGATTTTATACTAGTTCGAACCTTCCGTTCTACGTCCAGTCCTGAAGCTCCCCTTCAAAATTAAACTATCAAACACCCTCGCTTCGCTTGGAGGAATAGGCTTGGTTACAATAAATTGTTCTTGTCAAATGTGTGATCTATAACACGGATATTGACTAATTAGTACAAATGTTTCCAATATATATCTAGAGAGTATTGTCTGTGAAGAACTGAATATTTGGAAGAGTAAAATACAAGTATAGATTGCTAGAGATCAAGAATATATGATAAAGTATGTAATTAGAGAGCGTAAGTTAGTAAGGTGATTTGTTCTCTTGATTCTTGATGATATATAATAATATATAGTTGTAGAGAGGTTCCTTGAGTAGTTGCATCCATTAACAAGTGCTCTACATTTGCTTCTGTTGATGATGAAGAGTTGCAGTGAAGAGAAGTGGAGATGTCTATTCGAACGTGGCAGTTGAAGTTTAAATTTAAAATCCAAGTTTGAAATCAGACGTCTGGTATTTGTATCAGACGTCTGATACTATATAGTTTTTGTACATAGTGGATTTTCAGACATCTAAGTGTTATTACCAGACGTCTGGTTTAGTCTGTTTGTTGTTCCAGAGGACTTTTCCAGACGTCTGGCTTGTGCACCCAGACGTCTGACATTTGTGCATGTCTGTTTTGTGCATCTTTTATGTTGCTTCTTTGTACCTATCGACTTGTAGTCTCTTGTAGTGTTCTTTGAGCCTTGTTCTTGTCTTTCTAGTGATGTTGTTCTAGCATGTACTTGTATATAGTAATATATATGCATATTTGATCTCCATTGTATAGTTGTTCTCATCGGAACATTAGATTTTATTTCCTAACAATCTTCCCCTTTTTGATGATGACAACTATACAATGTACTTATATAATTTTATAAATCTTCCCCTGAATATGTGCTTTCCATTACTTATTGTGATTTTTATTATTTCTCCCCCCTTTGGCATTATCAAAAAGAATTTATAGCTTTTTAATTGTAGACATTATTTCCATTCCATTATAATCGTTGTAAGACTACCTAAATATACACAGAAATAACACACAAAAAAAGGAAATTTCATTAATCACATTAAACGATTACATTCATACATTTGTATCATTTTTATACAAAAAGATGGAAACCTAAGAGATCTAAGGATTTTTTGGGGAAGCTTTATCTTGATCATCTCCTTTATCTTCCTCCTTGGAAGAACTCGCTTGTTTTTTAGGAGATGTCGGAGTTTGTTCAAAAAGTTATTTCTCCTCGTCAAAATGTTTGGAATGTTTCAAAGGAAGAGGAGAAGGTTTTGGAGGTGGCCAATCTTCTGAAGGTGGTGTAGGGCCACGAACCCTTTGAAGGACCTCATTTAGAACGGACAATACAGTTGAAAGTGACGTTTCAACTGTGGCTAGGCGAGAAGAAAAAGATGTTTCAAAACTATCAATGCACTTAGCCAATAATTTTTTATTTCTAGATAAAATAAGCTGATTTTGGAGAGTTAGTCGCGAATATTCTTATTTGGATTCGTCTCAGTGCGCGTTCCCAAATTATCATCTTGGGATGTATAATCAAAGGGTGCAGGAGGAGGTGGAGTATTTTCCCGATGTTGCTCCATCACTTGTGATGGTTCGGGTTGTGTTTGAGGTGGAGGCCCAGCTTGTCTGGCTTGACGATGTTGCATCCACTCTTCAAATGATATAAAATCTGGAGGATTTTCCGGTAAGTGCACCAGAGAGAAAAATTTTGTGGATGCATATTTCGAAAAAAATTCTTCAAAAGTAGATAAATATGAGGGGATGTTGTGAGCTCGTAGAAGTCTCATGATATACATAGGATAGATGATGGATGGGCGTGATCGAGTCCAAAAATGTTTGAGCTCATCAAATATAAATTTTGCCCAATTGACTCTTGTTCCACTGAATATAGCATATAGGGCCATGTGCTCTAGTTCCGTGATTTGCTCATGACTACCAAGGCGAGGAATGATAGTATTGATAATCATTCTAGTGAGAAGTATCGCCTTAGGTTGTAGGTATTTGGATGCAAATCTAGGCATTTCATCTTCCCACATTTGATGTGTTATATTATCTCTCGGTTTCAGATGCATATCCAGAATATTTTATAAATCTTCTCCAGTGTCGGAACATCTGAGAATTCGGTCTATGATCCCTAGAGTAAGCCTAATTGTGTTGCTGTAAACACTAGACCATAGCCAATCATCTTTATTGCCAGTGTTCCAAACTGTTTTGCTATCCAAATTAGCATAGAAGAGAAATATGGCTAACTGATCAATTTGGATATTATTAGGATTAAAGGATATCAATGTTTCCAAACCAGCACTTTCACACATTTCGTCCAACTCTTACATTGGAAACGTTAGAAAATTATAAAATGGACCTACATGGAGTTTCTTCTTTTGAATATCCCTGTATCTCTTGAGTGAATGCAGTACATAATTCATCCAACGTTCAATCTAGTTGTCAGAGCAAACTTGAGGGTTGGATGAAGTTGCTTGGTCTTGTTTTCGCTTAGAGATCTTAGGGTTTTTTGTTTTAGGAGCGATTGAATTCGAGCGAGGGTGGAAGAGAAAGTAATTTTGAGAATTGAAAAATCGACCTTGCTGTAGAAACAAAGTAAAATGTAAGTGAAAAGAAGTGAAAAAAATAGACGTTAGCAGGGTAATTTAGAGTGTCGATTGAATTTTAGACATCTGGAAGGTTATTCAGACGTCTGATTTAACCTAGTTTGAAAACAGTAAATAGAATCAGACGTCTGGTTGTTGGTGGCAAACGTCTGGAATTGCTTGATTTGTAAATTTTGAAAGGCAGAGAGAATTATCAGACGTCTGGTTGTAGAATCAGACGTCTGGAATAGGTGTAGGCGATATTTTTATAGGACAAATAGTTTTATGAGACCTCTGGATATAATATCAAACGTCTGAAAACGGTCTAAGTTTTTATCTTATGGAAGCAAAGACTTTGTTCAGACGTCTGGTCACTAGTTCAGACGTCTGAAATCGACTGGTTTCTATTTTTTATGAAGCATAGATGATTTTTAGACATCTGGAAGGTTATATCAGAGTCTGATATATGCACGATGGTTAAAAATTTGTGTGGTACAAGAGTATCAGACGTCTGATGGCAAAGTTCAGACGTCTGAAACGACATATTTGTCATAAAATAGCCTAATTTTGAAGGGTGTTGCTTATTTTTTAAGATTTTTATTTTAATAAAGCATAGTATTATTATTTGTGAAACAGAATACAAATATTCGTAGATAAAAATACAATGATAATAATTAAATTTATTTAGATGACGATGGAGCATTGCGATCTTCAGACTTGTTATCCCTCCATGGCTTGAGTGGAGACCATATATTTCCACGTTTGTGGGTTCTAGGAGAACCAGAGAATCGCCTAGGTGAAGGATTCAAAGGTGTACAATAAGAGGCTGAGGGATTCAAAGGATTGCAAGGAATCGAAAGTGATTCATGAACATCCTTCTTTCGTGAATTACAAAATTTTATCGCTACTCGCTCCAAAAGACTTTGTCATCGAGCAGTGACCTTTTGTTCAAAGTATAATTCACGTTGTAAATCTATTTGTCGTCTTTGGTAGTAATGTATCTCATCGATTTTCTCCTTGGTATTAGGAGAGACAAATAGAGATCGTTTGGACTTCGTTTTATTAGGAGTGAATCCCATGTGGTAAAAGGACCACCTACATGTCGGTTCCTGATTTGGTGTAGGAGTAGGAAGGCGATGAGGTGTATCCGCTGAGCTATCCGTTGATGGTGCCGAGAAGGAGAGATGAGAGTTGTCGAAAGACATGCTTATATTTTATGTTGTAAAAAAATATAAAATCTATATAATTTTTACTTTTTGTTTTGTAAAGAAAATTATTTATATGTGAATTTAAAGGTTATTCATAGGTAATTTTCAAAAAACAACCACCTAAAAAATTTAAGGTGAAGGAGTTTAACAAATTTAATTTGTGGATAAAAAATTGTAAGCTAAAAATAGAATAAATGAAAATGTAGTATTAGTTTAGAGGATCATTAAGATAGCATATTCCTAAGTCGAGTCACAGTTTAACAAATGTTTGTTCATTTAGTGGTTTTGTGAAATTATCTGCTATTTGATTCTCGGTATTTACGTATTCTAATGTATAATTCCTTTTCTACATTGTCACGTAAAAAATGATGTCGTATATCTATATGTTTAGTACACGAGTGATTTATATGGTTTTTTGATATATTTATTGCACTCGTATTATCGCAATATATTGGTGATTTATTGATAAACTTAGCCGAAATCCGTATGTGTTTGTTGCATGTATGTCACTTGTGCACATGCCAGAGCTGCTAAAATATATTCGGCTTCGCAAGAAGATAAGGAAACACAATTTTTTTTTTGCTAAACCATGAGACTATGATTGTCCGATAAAGTGACATGTTCCGCAAGTACTCTTACGATCTGTTTTACATCCACGGAAATCCACGTCACTATATGAAACTAGTTCAAACGATGATCCCTTAGGGTAAAACAAACCGTAATCTCTAGTACTCGATAGATATCGTAAGATACGTTTAACAGCTCTTTGATGAGATTCTTTTGGTTTGGCTTGTAATCGAGCACATGGACATACACTCGTCATAATGTCGGGTCGACTAGCCATCAAATAAATTAAGGAGCCAATCATCCTACGATATAGTTTTTCAACAAAATCTTTTCCATTATCATCTTTCTCCAAGTGAACACTAGTGCTCATCGGTGTTGGTTTGCTTGAAGTTTTATCCATTTCAAAGCGACGTAATAGATCGTTACAATATTTTTCTTGATGAATAAAGATACCATTTTCAAGTTTTTTTATTTGTAAACCTAAAAAGAAATTTAATTCTTCCATGTGAGACATTTCAAATTCATTTTTCATAATATTTGAGAATTGCTTACAAAGATTTCAGTTAGTTGAACCAAAAATGATATCGTCCATGTAAATTTGTACAACTAAAATGTCGTTATTTTCTCGTTTAATTAATAAAGTCGTATCGGTTTTACCTATTTGGAAACTCGATGTAATTAAATGATTTTTAAGACGTTCGTACCAAGCACGGGGGGCTTGGTTTAAACCATATAAGGCTTTTTGTAATTTAAAAACATGATCGAGATATTTTTCGTAAACAAACAATGGAGGTTGTTCAACATATAAGTTTTCTTTAATAAAACCATTTAAAAAATCACTTTTGGCATCCATTTGAAATAATTTAAAATTGTGATGATTTGCAAAAGCAAGTAATGTATGTATGGCCTCGAGTCTTGCTACTGGAGCAAAAGTTTCATCGTAGTTGATAACTTCTTCTTGATTATAACCTTGAGCGAGTAGACGTGCTTTGTTTCTAACTATATTTCCATTTTCATCTGCTTTATTTTTAAATGCCCATTTTGTTCCAATAACTGATTGATTTTCTGGTCTTGGTACTAATTCCCAAACATTATTACGTTCAAATTGATTTAATTCTTCTTGCATAGCTATTATCCATAAATTATCGTTTGAAGCTTCTTTATAATTTTTCGGTTCAAAATTTGACACAAATTCTACATGACTTATTTGGTTAAGTTGATTTCTAGTTACTCTGGAGTTAAGATCTCCAATGATGTTATCTTTAGGATGATCTTTTAGAATTCTAGGAGACGATACTAAAATATTATACTAAATAATTTGTTGTGTTTGTTATTGAAATTATTTCTTCATCGTCATTAGTTTGATGGTTAAGAAAATTTTCATCAAACGAAACAAGTAAACTTTCTTCAATTGTGTTAGTTCATTTATTAAAAATTCTATATGTCATGCTACGATCCGAATATCCAACAAAGATTCCTTCATCGGCCTTCGGGTCGAATTTTCCTAAATTATCTTTTGTATTTAGTACAAAACATTTTAATCTGAAAGTTTTAAAATATTAAACTTTAAGTTTTCTTCCAAAAATATATCAAAACAAGTATGTTTAGTTATAGGTCGTATAGTTACTCGATCCAAAACATAACAAGCCGTAGCAATAGCTTCAACCCAAAAATGTTTTGGTAGACTGCTACTATTTAATAGTGTTCATGCACATTCTTGTAACGTATGATTTTTTCTTTCTACTACACCATTTTGTTGAGGTGTGCGGGGAAAAGAAAAATTATGGCTTACACCTTTTTTATTACAAAAATTAGTAAAAAGATCATTTTTGAATTCTCCACCATGATCACTTCGAATATTTTTAATTTTCAAATCCATTTGAGTTTTAATTCTTTTAGCAAAAAATTTAAAAATTCCAAAGGTGTCAATTTTATGTTTTAAAAATAAAGTCCATGTATATCTTCAAAAATCATCAACTATTACGAAAACATATCTGTTGTGATTTATAGATCGTACTTGGGTTGGACTAAATAAATCTAAATGTAATAAGTCTAATGGTTGTTTTATAGAAATATTATTTTTAGATTTAAAAGAGCTTTTCTTTAGTTTTCCAAGTTGACAGTTGTCACATAAATTTTCTACTTTGTAATTTATTTTAGGTAAACCTCTAACTAGCTCATATTTTTCTAGTTTATTAATATATTTAAAATTAATATGACAAAATCGTTTATGCCATAACCATGATCGTCATGTTTGGCGGTTAAACATAAATTTGAATTTCGATTTATATTCATATTTAAGACATAAATATTTTTGTTACTAAAACCCTCGAAGATAAGTTTTTTATTACTGTTGAAAATATTACATCTATCTTTTTCGAAATTAATTTGAAAACCTTTATCATATAATTGGCTAATACTAAGTAGGTTGGTTTTAAATTTTCTACTAACAAAATATTTGTAATAATAGGAGATATAGAAATACCAAAGTTGATGACTTCCCCGATGCCAATGACGTTTTCTTTTGAGTTACCTCCAAAAGTTAACGTTCCACCATCGATGTGTGTTATATTTGATAACATTTTTGAGTTTCCATTCATATGCTTAGAGCATCCACTATCAAGTATCCATTTCTCCTTATTTTTTATTTTGAGTACCTGCAAAATAAAAAATGATTTAATTGGTACCCATGTACTTTGTTAGGGTCCTAAATGTTAGGAGGAGCAAGTAGCCATACCTAAGACGGTTTGGTGCATTTATGAATATAATTTTTATTATAGACTACATTATCTTAAAAATTATTAATATGTTCTTGTCTAATCAAATTATTATTTGTCTTAGGAATCCAAATTTTAACTTTTTTGGTATTCGTATCAGACTTAGGTGATCTTCTAGTCTTTTGATAAATACAACTATATTTCTTAATATTATTCCCTTTTTGCTTAGGAATATTTTTAAATCCTTTTTCATTTCTATTACCTAATGGTTTGAAGTTTTGGCAAGATTTTCCAAATCTTGTTTTCCTCTATTAAATTTTGAAACATTATTTGTAATTTTATCTAATTTTTCTTTTAATTCTAAATTTTCAATTTTCAATGTTTCTATATTACTCTTCAAGTTGATATTTTCTTTTAACAAGTTATCTTTTTCTAGTCTAGTTTTTCCAAAATCAATTGCCATGGTATCATTTTCAACCAAACTGTTTTTAATTTTTTCTCGAGATAATTCTAGTTCCTCTTCTAAAATAATTTTTTCATCTTTTAACATTCCAACTTCAAGTTCTAATCTACTTATTTTGGTTATATGTTCTTTATTCAATTGCTTAATTTGTCTAAATCTATCATATAATTCCTTGCTAAGTTCTAATAATTCATCATAGCTAAGTTTGGGACGTACCTCATCAGTTTGTGCCATAAAGCATACATTAGCTTGTTCTCCGTCACTATCGCTGTCACTATCTGATGATGATGAGGAATCTGAGTCATCTCATGTTACTTTGAAAGATTTCTTCTTTTTGAATTTTCAAATTTGTTCTTCTTTTTATCATTGTTGAGCTTGGGACAGTCTTTCTTCATATGTCCAAATTGGTCACATTCATAGCATTTGATTGATGTTTGATTTGTTGAAATTGATTTTCCTCCTTTCTGAAATCTATTCTTTTTCCTAAAATTCCTGAATTTGTTGTAGTTTTTGGCAATAAATACAATTTCTTCTTCGACTAAGTCGGAGTCCTCATTTATTGCTGGGAATGCTACGTTTTTCTTTTCTGAATTTTGTTCTTTTCATGCCTGCAAATTAGCTTCATAGAACATTAAATTTCCTATCAATTCTTCAACTAAGAGTGTTGAGAGATTATTAGCTTCTTCGATAGCTAATACTTTTCTTTCCCACTCTAGAGTTAAAGAATTGTATATTCTAGATATTAAGTCCAAATTTGTGATTTTAACTCCAAGTGCCATCAAATCGTGTTGAATGGTTTGGAATCTAGAGTACATGTCTACTATAGATTCATTTTGTTTCATTTTAAATGATGAAAATTGATTTTGTAAAATTGAAATCTTAGTTTGTTTAACTTTTTTTATGCCTTTGTGTGCATCTTGTAAGGTACGTCAAATATCATACGCAGTGTTACATAACATGACACGTGAAAATTCTTTCTTATCTAATGAAAAAAATAAAACATTAATAGCTTTGGAATTATTAGAAGTTGCGGTTTTCTGTGCATCATTCATTGTATTCATAGCAGTGTCAGGTGCTTCATATTTATTTTGAGTAGCTAACCAAATTTCTAATCCATTAGCTTCCATAAAAATTCTCATACGTGTTGACCAATATACATAGTTAGCACCAATAAAAAGTGAGAGTCGCGCTGTGGATTGACCTTCTTGAAAAATACTTTCCATATTAAAGTGATTCAAAAACGTTTTACTGTACTTTGATAAACCTTGCTCTGATACCAATTGAAAGTCTACAGGGTGGTTCGTGCAGTGTATATGCAAGTATATGTGACAAAATATATGATGCAACTAAAGCAATATTAATCTAAGTAAATATAGAATAAGCACACCAGGATTTTATACTGGTTCGTGTTAGTCCGTGAGATGATGGTTTTGATGACAATAACCTTAGAATAGATTATTAAATATAAATACTAACATTATAAGTTTAGATATATATGTATATGCAGGATTTAACCATGCAGGTACTAAGAATGAAGAGTGTACGGTATAGAGATTCAAGATATCAAGATAGAAGACTCATGAGTATCGAGACTATCAAGAGTTCAAGATTTCAAGGATAAGTATTTTTTATTATTAGGAATTTATGTTAAAACTCGTAGAAAAGCACTGGCATCTTAAAATCCAATTTATTCGTGGAATGGAATCCACTTCGAGCCCGTTAAAGGGATGAAATCCTAAGTAGGATGGAACCTACGAAAATCTAGTGGGACATTGTTTTGTATCCACTAATTTTAATTCAAAAGATTTTATAAAATTATCTTATTTTCAAAATGATTTCAAAGCTTTCCTTTTAAAAAGGTTCAAAACCCTCGATCCTAATTTTAAATAATTATAGCCTCAAAAACAACTTTATTTTCAAAGTAAAATTACTCCTGATTTTAAACTATCTTTTTAAATAATATATTTAACTTTTAAATATTTATACTTAAATTTAAATATAAAAGTATAGTTAAAATATATATATATATATATATATATATTATTCTCTATATTTTCTTATGAATTTTAACTATAGTCAAGTATATTTATAAAGTTTAAAATAGTTTTTATAGATGATAAAGGTTATTTTCAAAGAAAACCAAAACACCAAAAAATCCTTTGGGATGTCGACATGCCTAGCATGACCATGTCGACATGGTGACAGTTTGGTTCAAAAATTCAAATTTCAAAAGAAGTGTCTATTCGCCATAACTCTTCATAAATGGTCATGGCTGTTGTTCTTCTATAAATAGGAGTCAGTTTCAATGAATTTTTAATCACTTTTTTCTGGTTTTCACTCCTCTTCTTCTTTCTCATTTCTTAATACATATTCTTATCATTACTCTGCCGAAATCAACATTGAATCATACTCGATTACTTCTAGTTTGATTCTCTATCACTATTTCTACAAGGTTCTCAGTGCTATTCAGAGTTATAGATTTCTTTGTAATCTATTAAGCGAGAAAAGGTGTGATTGTAGCCTTGAAAATCAATCAAAAGGGAAAAAAGGTGTGATTGTAGGCTTGGTAAACCAATTGGGTAAACTTATGGCCCGAAAATCAAGTATCTCTACCCAGAGGATCGAAATTCTGGAGGGTGTACCTCGTAGCCTTGAAACCGAGGGGGTAATTGTACGATTGTTGTTGAAAGGAAATTCGTGCTTGTGTTGCGGGACTGGATGTAGGGTAATTCCGAACCAGTATAAAATCTGGTGTGTTCTTTCCTTTACTACTTTTATTTTATTTCTGCATTTGTGTTTGTTTCTGTGATTATTCCTGTTTCTGTATATTGCATACTCTTGTGTCTAAATTAACATAAATTCAAAAAGATTTAGTAATTCTTGATTAACACTATTCACCCCCCCTCTAGTGTTAATCTTAGCCTTAAGATCCGTAATTCGAATTTCTCACAATTGGTATCGGAGCAAGGTTTTCAAAGTTTTCATAATCTGAATTTTGAAAAAGTTTTTAAAATGGCTATTTTTAGGATTTTATTAACACTATTTTCATATGAATATGTCACAGAATCATCGTGAAATTTTGTTTAAAACTATAACTAGTTATTTTGAAAAGTCACTTGATTCTTCAAAAGGTTATTTTGTTTTGCAGGAGAAGAATTATGTCTAATGACTGTTGGTTAAAAGATATCAGATAATCATTTATTGATCATAAAGAACAAGTGGATATATATTGGAAATCGACAAAGAAGTGGGTACCAGATCAATACAAAACTTTTGGTTCTCATCTACAACTTGATTTGATACATTACTTCTCTCCATCTTCTTCGCAATGCCACTGGTTTCGTGTGAATCCGTCAACAAATGACCAAGTTATGGTCAAATAAAGTTTTGGTGAACAAAGAGAAAAGGAAGGCAAAACTGTCAAAGGTATTCTTTAAATTTCATCCAGAGATTTGAGTATTTTGTTTCCACTCCTATTCAAGACTGTAGTTCTTGTTCTCACGGTCGTTTTGATGGGTGGATCATCAAATTCCGATCAAAATTGAGTGAAATATGACAGTTTGAATTTGGCTATCCAAAACTGAAAAACTGTGTACGGGTTCTTCTATATTTCTTTTACTGTTCGGCTTGTTGCATCACAATACCATCCAAATTCGACACCAAACTATTACTAGATCGTATCCCTTGCCTTCCTTTTTGATTTGCCGCTGCTTTCATCCAATTCCGTTAAGAAACGAAGGAGATATGCCCTCTAGAAGTTTGATAGTATATAGAAAAACGGGAAGAAGAAGAGAAGGGCAATTAAAATGAAAAGTGGTGACCGTTGGGCCTATTTATAGTGGTTGAAGTGTCCATTCATTCAAAAGTCAAATTTAAAGTTTTGGCGCCAAGTTGGTCGATTTACTAAATCATCTATATCTTTCTCATACGGTTTCCAAATTCAGCAAATGAATATACTATGATGATCAGAAAAACAAGCCCGTCGCAATAGAGCAGTTCCCGTCATCAAATTCTAAAAGCTATAAATGTGTGAATCACGACAATGTAAGAACAACAAAGTTAGAAAGATGGAGTGCAAAAATTGGTACGCTTTACTATTATTTCATTTTTATTGTTGCATTTAGGAATATATATATCTATGCATTTAGTTAGGTATAGAAATTTATCTCTTTTATAAGTTTTGATATATTGGTCCATATATCAACACACCATAATATAAATATCGATGTACAAGTCTAAATTTTTTTTAAGTCTTTTAAAATTTGTTTTCTTTCAAAAAAAATCTACAATTAATTTATTACAACTATACTAAGTAGAAAAGCATACCTTCATTCATGATTTCAACTTTTCTAATGTTATTGTTACTTCTCATACTCTATTTCTTTTAAGATACTAATTTTATATCTTTAAAAAATTAATAGAATGAATTTAGAATGTTAGAATAAGGTTCTATTTATATATTTCTTCAATTAATAAGACTGCGCCACATCACATGACTGGAATTTTAGATAGCATTTCTAAAATGCTTATTTTTTTCTGTAATATTTTGTAAGTACTGCAAATTCGTTTTTATAGCATTTCTGTGCTTTGAAATGCTGTAGAGTTTTAGAAACTTTAAACAGCATTTGGTAAAAGCTACAGTTTTAGTTTTATAAAGTTTCGAATATATTTTATTGCAAAAAATTTTTATAGCATTTTGTAAATGTTGTCTTTTCTGTTTGAGACTTTAGATTATGTAAAAATAATATTTAAATTAAGTATTTTCTCTATTCTTTTTAGAAATTATTTTCTAACTAATATTAAAGATTTTAATTTCATGTTTGAATTTTTTTAGTAATTAATTAAAAATTTTAAAAGTAAGAGGCCTTAATATAACACATGTTTATTTTAGTTTTTCGATCTTTGTTATTTTATTTCATTATGATATTTTATAAATTTAAAAGATGTTTAAACATGTTTCTAAATATTTGAACCAATAATAATTTTTTTTATTTTTTTTAAAAGAACTAAATACGGAGAATATTAATCTTTATAAAAACCATATTTGATCATATATAGTATAAATCCTTATTCCTTAGCATTTGATTTTAATATTAAGTTTGATTACTACCTTTCACAATTGTGTTATAGTTTTAATAACACTTATTACCTTCAAACTCTTACTTTACAACTCTTTCTGTCTCATTCATTTGTTTCCTTAACTTAAGTCTAGTAATTGGTGTGTTTTACCTTTGTATAGTTGAAGTATAATAAATAGTTTGATATATGTATACATACATATATAGACACACACACACACACACACACACACACACACACACATATATATATATATATATATATATGCTTGTCAATTAGATATTACTTATTACTCATGTTTATCTTATAATCTGGATGTCATTTACCGTAGTATATATATCATCGTATCATTCTGCATATTATTATTTTTACTTAATTATAATTTTGTTTCATATTACATATCATTATGCATCCTATTTCATATCTCATTTTATTGCATATTACATCATAAATTACAATGCATATCATAATTATTTGCATCACAAGTTGCACTTCATTCTGCATATTATCTCATGCTATATTGCATATATACATTTCATACTGCATTACAAACTACATATTGCATACATGAATACATAACGAATGTATATTATTTAGGAGGAGTTTGTAGTATTGTTTTATAATATAGGATTATTAGTGTTTGATTTGTTTGGTATGTTTTGATTGACTTGATTGACTTGTTTGACTTGATTGACTTGTTTGACTTGATTGATTTGTTTGACCTGTTTGACATGATTGGTTTTGATGAGTGTGTTGAAATATACTTAATAAATAATTTATGTTCTTATATCTTTCTAATTACTATAAGTATTATAATAAATTCTTAGTTAGGATAGTTAGTAATTTAGGATTAAGTTTTAGTTTTTAGAGTTAAGTGTTGATTATTTATGATAACACTATCATTATAATCACATGTCATATAGCATTAGATTAAGGGGGAGTAATATAGTTTGGAGTTAGTTTTTGTTGACAAAGGGGAAGAAATATAAAATAGGATAGTTAGGTATAGATTAAGGGGGAGTTGTTAGTTTTAGAGGGAGTTATTAGGATAGAAATAATATTTTATAAACAAAGGTTGTCATCATCAAAAAGGGAGATATTGTTAGTTCGTGAGATGATGGTTTTGATGACAACAACCTTAGAATAGATTATAAAATATATATGCTAACATTATAAGTTTAGATATATATATGTATATGCAAGATTTAACCATGCTGGTACTAAGAATGAAGACTATACAGTACAGAGATTCAAGATATCAAGATAAAATATCAAGATAGAAGACTCATGAGTATCGAGACTATCAAGAGTTCAAGATTTCAAGGATAAGTATTTTTTTATTAGTAGGATTTTTTGTTAAAACTCATAGAAAATCACTGACATCTTAAAATCCAATTTATTCCTGGAGTGGAATCCACTTCGAGCCCGTTAAAGGGATGGAACCCTAAGTAGGATGTAACCTACGAAAATCTAGTGGGACATTGTTTTGTATCCACTAATTTTAATTCAAAAGATTTTACAAAATTATCTTGCTTTCAAAATGATTTCAAAAATTTCCTTTTAAAAAGATTCAAAACCCTCGATCCGGATTTTAAATAATTTTAGCCACAAAAACATCTTTATTTTCAAAGTCAAATTACTCCTGATTTTAAACTATCTTTTTAAATAATATATTTAGCTTTTAGATATTTATACTTAAATTTAAATATAAAATTATAGTTAAAATCTATATATATTATTCTCTATATTTGCTTATGAATTTTAACTACAGTCAAGTATATTTATAAAGTTTAAAATAGTTTTTATATAAGATAAAGGTTATTTTCAAAGAAAATAAAAACACCAAAAAATCCTTTGGGATGTTGGCATGCCTAGCATGACCATGTCGACATGGTGACAGTTTGGTTCAGAAATTCAAATTTCAAAAAAAGTGTCTATTCGCCATAACTCTTCATGAATGGTCATGGCTGTTGTTCTTCTGTAAATAGGGATCAGTTTCAATGAATTTTTAATCACTTTTTTCTGATTTTCACTCCTCTTCTTCTTCCTCATTTCTTAATACATATTCTTATCATTACTCTGCCGAAATCAACATTGAATCATACTCGATTACTTCTAGTTAGATTCTCTATCACTATCTCTACAAGGTTTCTCGGTGCTATTCAGAGTTATAGACTTCTTTATAATCTATTAAGCGAGAAAAGGTGTGATTATAGCCTTGGAAATCAATCAAAAGGGAAAAGGTGTGATTGTAGCCTTGGTAAATCAATTGGGTAAACTTGTGGCCCGAAAATCAAGTATCTCTACCCAGAGGTTCGAAATTCTGGAGGGTGTACCTCGTAGCTTTGAAACCGAGGGTATAATTGTACGATTGTTGTTGAAAGGAAATATGTACTTGTGTTGCGGGACTGGATGTAGGGTAACTCCGAACCAGTATAAAATCCGGTGTGTTCTTTCCTTTAACGCTTTTATTTTATTTCTGCATCTGTGTTTGTTTCTATGGTTATTCATGTTTCTATATATTGCATACTCTTGTGTCTAAATTAACATAAATTCAAAAAGATTTAGTAATTCTTGATTAACACTATTCACCCCCCCCCCCCCCTCTAGTGTTAATCTTAGCCTTAAGATCCGTAATCCGCATTCCTCACAGTTCGGACCTCCCGTCCTACGTCCAGTTCCGAAGCTACCCTTCATAATTCGACTATCAAACACCCTCGCTTCACCAGGAGGAATAGGCTTAGTTACAATAAATTGTTCTTGTCAAATGTGTGTTCTACAACACGGATATTGACTAATTCGTACAAATGCTTCCATTATATATCTAGAGAGAATTGTCTGTGAAGAACCGAATATTTGGTAGAGTAAAATACAAGTATAGAATGCTAGAGATCAAGAATATATGATAGAGTATGTAATTAGAGAGCGTAAGTTAGTAAGGTGATTTCTCTTGATTCTTGATGACATATATAGTTGTAGAGAGGTTTCTTGAGTTGTTGCATCCATTAACAAGTGCTCTACAGTTGCTTCTGTTGATGATGAAGAGTTGCAGCGAAGAGAAGCAGAGATATCTATTCGAATGTAGCAGTTGAAGTTTAAATTTAAAATCCGAGTTTGAAATCAGACGTCTGGTATTTGTATCAGACATCTGATACTATATATTTTTTGTGCATAGTAGATTTTCAGACGTCTGAGTGCTATTACCAGACGTCTGGTTTAGTCTGTTTGTTGTTCTAGAGGACTTTTCCAGACGTCTGGCTTGTGCACCCAGACGTTTGATACTTGTGCATGTCTGTTTTGCGCATCTTTTCTATTGCTTCTTTGTACCTATTGACTTGTAGTCTATTATAGTTTTCTTTGAGCCTTGTTCTTGTCTTTCTAGTGATGTTGTTCTAGCAAGTACCTGTATATAGTAATATATATGCATATTCGATTTCCATTATAAAGTTGTTGTTATCGAAACATTAGATTTGATTTCCTAATAGGGACAATTTTCACATCTACGATGTTTGTCGAATTTCTATGTGACCATTTGACCCCTTAAATCTTATATGGACTATAAGTTTTGATAGAAGCTGAATTAGGGTCTCAAACCACTTCCATTTCCTCATGATGATGGTCTCATTCCATAAAGTGGTCATAATAGAAAAACAGACTTACCGTATGAAAGTTAAGTTTGTTTTAAGTTTTGACTGTTGCTGGCCTGCATTAATAGGTAATTAACTAAGCCCATACTTAGGCCCACTAACCTAACTTGAAAGTTGTACCAAGGGAAGGCTGTTGAGATTGATCTAAGTCATTTACGTCTTCCCCAAAATAGCTCTAAGCTTCCATAAACCCTAATCTCTTCAAAAATCACCTCTTTTCCAAACTAATCTTAGCCAAATCATCGTTAGAAAGATGATTAGCATAGAGAGATTATAAGTTATTATTTTTAGCTAATTTGCATTCATCCCCCTTGCTTCCCACTTCAGATCTAAAGGAAGAAGTCGGTATTTTTGGTATTTGATGAGTGGTTCTTGACATGTCACCGTACTATGCATGTTTATATAGTTAAAAATGATGTTTTAAACATGATTTTGATACCAAAATGCTTTCTACCTTTAATCGCATTTTCTGATATGTTTATGGTTGAAATTTAAAGGTTTTAAAATGGTTTTCAACCCCTTTTGTTCACATTGACATATTAGTGTAAAAGTTAGATTTGGTGTAGGATTTGCTTGATCATCATGTATTGGTGGATTGCATGCATGAATGGATGTATATGCATGATAGTTCATGTTTGTATATTGTGCTTTGATATGGTTTGCTAGTGCTTTTAGGTTGTTAGGAAAGTAGTTGTTGAATTGGGTAACTCAAAGGAAAAGATGGTCTGAATTGGATGAGACTAAGAGGAGGGGCCCTGGAGCATAGGAGGAGCCCAGAGTTCAAGTCACACAAATTTGGAACAAAGGGAAGGAGTCAGTACTGATAGGCTTTGGTCAGTGGAAAACCACTCATAGGATATGGTGCTTCGGGTTTGAGGCTAGGGGTGATGAGCAAGAACCAAATGCCAAAATTTGCCTAAGGTTGAACTTGGTACCGAGAGCTTTGAAGTGGTATCGAGAGCTTTTTCGATGCATGGTCGAGTCTAAACACTTGTAAGATGGAGTAATGGAAGGAAGGACTCCAGCAAAGAAGCAAGGAAAAAACTTAGCTAAAATTGGCTAGGTATACCACTCGGTGCTGAGAGGTTGCTTTTGATGGAATCGGAGTGAAACTTCCAAAAGTGGAAGTGTAGGATCTACAGGTCGTATTGAAGGTGTTTGTTTGTTCGCTTAGAGTTATATGGTGATATAGTAGCATGATATCACTTTGGGACTTCGGTGATGGCAACTCAATGCTGAAAGGAGTTTCATTCTGATAGTGGCAGCTCAATGTTGAAAGGAGTCATGAGAATGGTTATTCACTAAGGGTGGGTTGTAGAAAGAGTGACCCATGGATAGAATGTCGAATGGTTCCATCAAGAAACAAAGGAATGTGGATTCCTTAAGGATAACGGAAACTAGATGGAGCAAGGAAAGGCTCGAATACGCGTGATAAGAGATCGTTGATACACAGAGTGTTTTCTGATGTACTTGAAAGCAGAGGTATTGTAAGAAAGCTCATGGGTACTTTGTTGGGCTACCTCAGACCTGTTGTTTGCATCCATATATTCTAGAATTATAAAATGGATCTAGTATCAACTTTGGGCAAAAGCCGAGTACACTGAAAACTAGGATTTCCATTAATCCCTTGCGGGGATAGGCCATATGAGTTACCATATATTTAGAAAACACTGAGTGTTAGTAAGGATTATTTGATGGATTCTATGGTTTCTTTGATTGTCTTCTTTTGTGGTCTATCACCCAGGGATGTTACTCTAGATGGGTATTAGGGATAGGGATACCTGGACACCCATCTTGTAGTCTGCGGTATACCTTTATGATGTTCGTAGAGTAGCATATTACGTTCATTATATGCTAACTCTTTGGTTATAGGGACAATCAGGTATGCTTCATATAACCTTATTCCTTACAATATCGACTTGTATAGTATTTTGAGACTCATTTATTTTTCTCACACCAGACTGCTGCCTAACTCAAGATTTTATGCTTTGTTTCTTATTATCTCAGGTACTCTTAAATGAGTAAACTAGATGGCGGCTCTAGGTGTATGCAATGAAGTGCAGAGGACCGAATCAAGTGAGCATACAAACAGTGCAGGAAACAATTCATAGTTCGGCATCAAGTTACAGGAAAGAACTAGTTTAACTTTAAAATACATTAGTGTACAAAAGCAAATGAAGAATGAGTGGCCAACTACAGTAGTTGATAATGTAATTGCAGAAACATAGATTGTTGCCTCATAGCAAAACAACGACCAGATAATTGGTTCTAAAGGAGAAAAGCGATGCTAATCAGATCATGGCCACACAGTAGTTGTGGATGGAGATAGTGCTTCCTGTAATACAAATGCTAGTTCATTTGAAAATCAGGAGATGAACACATATACCACAATGATAGATAATAGTACAAAAGGGGATACTGACTTATTAAACATCAAAGCTAAAGTGAGACAATTAGAGTAACACCGTACCTCAGATTCCAGCCTGTCTAAGCAACGATTGATGAGGAGATCTACATAAGATGATCAACCATGTGGATTTGAAGCTACGACATTCCAAAACGCGGTATAAAATATTTAATGGAAGGCATGGTGCAGCAATGAAAAACAAAAGTGCGTAAATCTAAAAGAACAAAGATGTTTAGTGGGACTTCTCCTTCTTTGTAAAAAAAAGGAGTGAGAAAAATCCTAAAAAATTAATGTCATTTCTAATTTGGAATACAATGGGGATGTATGCATCCTCTAATCAACTAGACAGAAAGAACTTTATAATTAGTAGAAATTTTCTATGATATCTCTTTTGGAAAATAACTGCTACAATAAAAATTCCAAAAATATGAATAGACTCAAGCATGTTTGGCCTTTTGAAAGTAAGAATACGCAAAATCAAAAGGGTATAATTTTACTTATTTGGGATGAAAATCGATGGAATAAGACAATTATTCATAAGGAGGATCAATTCATCACAAACTAGTTAAAGAAAGCGGGGGTATGAAAGTCATATGCACATGTGTTTATGCACATAACACAACATCCCAAAGACAAAGCTTATAGGAATACATCAAAGCGCAAGCTACTCAAATAAGCATGCCATGGATTATAATGGGAGACATCAATGCCACACTATATAATAATGACTGAATAACTGACGGTTCTTCTGATGTATCCTTTGATGCTAATTTTCTAGATTCCATTATCTATTTAAATATTTTTAAACACCCTTATGTTTGATTTTGGTGATACAATATTTGCATATTAGAAAATAAAGAAGATATTGTTGATTTTAGTGATACGATATTTCCAAGTAAATAAGATTTAGAAGATATTTAAGATAATGACTCAAACAATTCTCTAATCAGCTAATTAAAGAAAAAATTTATCAGGAACGTTAATATTGGAGGAAACAGTAAAGTCAAACGGATAAACGTTTCCCATAAGAATAGGGGAATTGGGGAGGTTTTGATTTATAACCATAAATCAATTACTTCAACCCTAACTAATAATCTCTATATAAAGAATAGAATCATCCTCTCAAGTTATATTTCTTATTCTTCTTCTTAGCCTTCATTATCAATCTTGTAAAATTCTCTTTTCTTAGAAAGTAATAAAATCTCGTCTCCTTAAAGTATAACTATGTTATCTCGCAATAGTGGAACCACTATAAATCCGTGTGTGGACTCTATATTTTCTTTCTTCTGTGATTTGCTGTTTTGTATTCCCATATGGCTGTCTGTTTTATCGCATTACAATACAATCTTATTGCTTCCACGTTTATTTGGGTTGATTTACAGTCATTTGTGTAAAATTACCCCATACCTTACATCGGAGAACTTTTATACTTAGAGAAGGGGAAGAGATTACTGCATTCATAGTAAAATAGATCGATTATTTCTTAACTATGAATTCATTGATAAATTCCTTAGTTTCAAATTCATTTCAACAATCATTCAACAAGTGATCATACTCTGATTTTATCTGAACTAACTTCTTACAAGGCTTTGTTTGAAAAAAAAGTCCTTTAGATATAACAATCCATGGAGTTTGTAGGATGGATATAATCTATAGGTTGAATGAAATTACCACCGAAATTTTTTTGACAACCCACTATTCAATTTTATGTAGAAGATGAATATAGCTAATTAGAGAAATCAAAATGTGGAAAAAGTCCAAACCCAATTTCAATATACTATATAACAACCAAAGGCGAGAAAACGATCGCATATAGAATCTACTCAGCCAAATCCCCTCAGATCAGGCTCTTCAATACAATTATAGAGAGGGCATTAAATAACTAAACAATATACTATAAATAAACTCAACGCTGAGCTTGCAGAAGAACAAATTCAAATGGCTAACCCAAGGAGACAAACCGACTAAATTATCTCATTTCCGATTTACTGACCAACCCATGGGTATAAAAAACATACAATTGATTCATTAAGAAGGTAAAGGCTCAGATTCTATAGACAACATTACTAGGGAGGTAGTGACCTTTTTTACTGAACTTTACAATGGTAACTCTGGCAACAGTAACTTTCCTTCTATCACTTGTAAAAAGATCCTAACCAAACATGCAAGATTGGACTTGGAAAAGCCATTTGAAACTAAGGAATTGAAATTAGGAATTGAAAAGGGGAAATTTTCAAATTAATGATAATAATAGTCCAAATCCTGATGGTTATAGCACTAAATTTTATAAAATTCATTGGGAGCAAATAAAAGAGATCTCCTAGAAACCATGAATGAAATCTATAGTTTAGTGAAATTAATTAACGAAGTAAATCACACGTTTATTTTTTTGATTCCAAAGAATAAAAAACCCCAGTCTTTATCCGACCATAGGCCAATTTCACTATGTAACAATCTTTACAAAATACTAGCAAATTCACTTTTATGATAGAAGGAAAGTATCGTAAAATGAACTCATATCAATAAACCAAAATACTTTTATACTTATAAATGAAAATTCACTTTTAGCACATGAGTTAGTAAGAAGCTTTAATTAGAGGACATCAAATAATTTATGTGTTAAAATTGACTTACATAAAGTTTATGACAGAATCAGTAAGGAATTTACTCTCCATAAGACGAAATCAATGGCATTTTTAAATAGGTTTTTGAACTTAATTTTCACATGTATCTCATCTCCATCATTTTCTTTCAAGCTCAATGGGTATCTGCAAATGTTGTTCCAATGCAATAGAGGGCTAAGGCAGGAAGACCCTTTATCTTCATACATGTTCTTTATTTCCATGCAAGACATATAATATATCAAGGCCAACATCAAGCCAATTTATAAAATAGAGCTAATTTTAACACATTTATTATATGTTGATGACATATTAATCCTAACAAAAGCAAGTGCTAATAGTGTGACTCTAATCCAAATAATTATGGATAATTTGAATAACACTACGGAATTGGTAGCAAGTAAACAAATATCTATAGTTTTCTTTGTTAAAGGAGTTTGAAACAAGGATAAACTTAATAATATATTAAAATGCCAAAAGGAAACCTCACAATTATCTACTTAGGGATCCCATTATCCACAAACAAATTAAAAGCTAGGGATTTTGGACCCCTAATAGACAAAGTCGATAACAAATTCAGTAATTGGAATAATATATTTTTAGATATAAGGGGATAAATTGAACTAATAAAATCTGTTATATATCAAATTATTGAACCTTGGATGCTAATATGTCAAATTCCTTCAAGCATCATATAGAATATTTACTCTTTAGGCATTAATTTTTTATGGAAAAATAAAGTGCATAATTTAAGTTGGTCTGATTTTTGTAAGCCAAAAGCAGAAGGTGGATTGAGACTAAGAAGATTAAAAGATTTACTCGGTGCCAGCCCTTGCCCAAAGCAGCAGAAGCAGCTGCTTTGGGCCTCCAAATTACAAGGGCACCAAAATATTCGTTCGCATGGTATAAAAATCCCATGTCTAAAAAACTTAGTCACGCGAAGGAAAAAAGAAGGAAAATCATAAAGTAGCGAAGCATAGGCGGAAGAGCGGAAGAAGAATAGACCAAAACCAAAGGCAAGCAATCTGCAGTGAGAAATTCTCTTTTATTTCTGATTTTTCTCTCAATTTTCCATTGCTTGAATATTGGATCAAAGGTTAGGGTTTCATATTTATTTTAGTTAAGTTGATAATTAATTTTGGCTACTTCTAGTAGTTATCTTCCCCGTTAATAGCATATGTTGGTTATACATAAATTGTTGAGAACTGGTTAAATTTAATAATTTTAGTATCATCAAATGGAACATTATTTATTGTTTTGAAGGTACAAATAAGAATTTTAGTTTAAAAGTAATAGTGATATAGCATAGAAATCAAACACTATTCAATGCAAAAATAAATAGTTAAGCAGATACATAGATAAAAATACTGTTGATGCCCGACAATATAAAATTCACTGCTAAACCAGAAATATAATCTGCCATTCAAAACCTTTTAGTAAAGACAAATAGTGATGGTATGTAAATAGTACGTGAAGCTTTTTATTTTCAAAGCATTTAGAATATGGTGCAACTATATATTACAAATATACTTTTTATATTTTCAAATTTCCAAATTGTAACCATGAATATAGCATCTTTGTATCTTTAAATAGTAATTAGTGGGAAACCAACATTCTTGCCTTCCTTTAACTCCTAAGTGAAATCACCTCCTCTATATACTGTTGATGATCTACATAAACTATTTGATGTTTTTTTTCTCTCACTATAATTTGTTCAAATGTATTGATTTATAATTGGCTTTGGGTAACAAAACTCCTAGGACCGGCCTTGGATTTACTCCAGGCTAATTCCGTCAAATTTCTTTGGAGATATCAATCTTTAAATAGCCTTTGGGCTACCTAGACCAAAAATCGATACTGTAAAAAAATATTTTTTAGATTGTTCAAATGACAACAATATCAACCATTTAGAAAATGCATTTGAAACAAAGACAAACCAACGTAGGTTGTATCACCAAAAAAATCACTGATGATAATGATAGCAACTTATGTATTGAACCATGGATAAACGATTACTCTTTAGTCGATAAACTAGGGTGGAACGTTATGATCACAATGGGAGGCTCCAAAAGAAGTGTTGATGTTCTTCAATCTCTCAAAGAAGGGAAAACGACCTCTTTATGTTTGCAATCCCATATTTGTACTAAAATACAACAAATTAAAAATGAAACTGAAGGAGCCAAAGATTACCGGAAATGGATCCCTGACACAACAGGAAATTTCTTACTAAAATCTGCTTAGAACATTGTCAGAGATAGGTCTACTAAGCTGGATTGGTGCAAAATTATTTGAAACAAACATTGTACACCTAAGGTGTCGATCCCTTTGCTATTGTCAAAACTTGATAAATTAAATACAAAAGACAAACTAACAAGGTGGAATCACAAGATTGACCAAACTTGAATGTTACGCGAAAAACAAGTGGAAAATAAAGACAATCTATTTTTTATTTGTGAGTACTCGGTGAAAGTTTGGGAAAATTTCAGCAACAAACTACAATTTCAACCGGTAAGTTACAACATCAACGAAGTAGTCAACCAGGTAGTAACATCATACTCAAACAACCAAGCATTGGAAACTCTCGGTAGCATAACATTATTAACAGTCATATGGCATATGACCGAACTATCAAATGAGTAAAGGTGACATACCAAATTCACCAAATACTAGAAACACAAGAAATAACAAATCCATTAATATATTCCAAAATCAAGTCAGAATAATGTAAATGAATGGAGGTAGTGCTTTCTAACTTTGGTTACGTCGGGAATGCGAGTACAGTAACTTACTTGAGAAGAAGTATAAAAGATCCAGGAACTTTCTACGAGTTGTGTTAAGAGGAAGAATCAATGGACGAGTACTCAACGCGCCATGAATTGGGGAAATGAGTTCGGTACAGAAGGAAATAAAGTGGAAGTTGACCACTTTTGACTTACTTTATGTGGTTTTGTCAATAAATTCAAATTTGGAAGTGCATGGAAGACAGCGAACGGTCGTGTTTTTTTTTATTTTTATTTTCTTTGATTTGAGTAGTTTTTTATGATGCACTCATTTGTTTCGTATTAGCCGTATGGATGTTTTTGAGTGAAATAAGTGATAACCCTGCAACTATGTACATAGACAAATACTTTGCATCTTTCCATTTAAGTAATATATAAAATACCCTAATTTTCAGAAAAATAAAATAAATTTACTATTTACCTTCAATGTTTCAACCAACAAAAAAAACTAGGCTATAAATAAAATAATGTTTTTTTAAATCTAGGCTATGAGAAAAAAAGTCACTTATTAACAAGCCTTAAATAAGTGTGTGTGCTCGCATGCACATGTGTTTATATATAGCTGAAATGTTAAAATTAAATGTATATTAAATTTATGAAATAAATTGGTTAATTCATACACATACATTTAATATAAACTAAGGCCAATTTATAATGTCATATATATGAACATAGCTAAACAAACATTGTATATTTAAATTAAGATCTACTGATCTAGTAAAATAAAATAAAATAAAATAAACCCAAATTATTGATAAAGACTATTTGTATGAATGGAATTATACAATCTATACTATGAGATTAAGGGATGTATGTAAATCATAAAAGTATAGAAAATACCTTACTGACCTAGCCCTTTGTCGCACATCGATTTGAGAAAAGCTCTTAAACTCCTCTAGAATCTACACCCGATCTTGTATCAATCAACTATGTCATAATTTGTATGAATTTGAGTTTGTATTAGACGAAGATAGGGCTTTTCATGGAGAGGTATAGGAAGCCAAATATGGAGGAAGACTGAGACTAGAGAAAGTATGGTTTAATTTGTTTATATAAAGCGACCTTTGGAAAATATCTCCCATA
Organism: Allium cepa; assembly: GCA_030765085.1. Taxonomy (NCBI): domain Eukaryota; kingdom Viridiplantae; phylum Streptophyta; class Magnoliopsida; order Asparagales; family Amaryllidaceae; genus Allium; species Allium cepa. Next base: position 565,474,592 of record CM060939.1, read on the forward strand.
TTCCTTTCTTGCCAAGTCAAAATGCAAGACCGTCTCACTTTTCCTCTTATGGATGGCTATTATAGGTCTTTAGTGGATCTAATATACTTCAAAGCCCATGTTGTAATTAGTTTCATTTAAATCCTATTTAAAAATATATCGATATCATATACCGATACACACATATATAACTTTTTTAAACGCACCCAATTAACTACAAATACCCATAACAATTCTAGAGGATACCTATTTACTAAATACACCTCAAACATCAAGTGCACAATAAATAATATTCCTTAAATATTAACTAATTTATTTAATTTATAACATTTCATAAACCAATTAAATCGTGTGGTGCTTCAGTGAATTCACGAATATATTTGTGTGACTCAGAGTTGTGAATTCAGTTAGCGATTGATATTGAACGGTTTAAATATTAATATTCACACGTCACCTTAGTGAGTGGGGTGATAGTTTGGTTGAATTCATTGCTTACAGATCTCATCGGTAAAATCCAATTTTACATTTTTTAAGTGCTACCTTCTAGTAGCGGTAATTTACACACATTCTCTTTTTCAAAACTACATAACTCTAGTAATACATGGAAGTTGGTTTTAGTCAAAATTCTAATATTATCCATATTCAACTCAGTTACTCCATAAATAAAGTCTCTAATTCAATAATAACGTTTGTTATCAGTCGTTCTTCTATGGCCAAAGATTTTGAATTTGAGTTGACTGCAATTGACATTGATACTAACATCATACAATCAAGAAGATGAATTCTCTATTGAATAATGTTTGACTTCTAATGCTTCAAGTTAGACCCACTATAGTCGCTCAATGGTCATCATGCCACAATATAACTATAATCATAGTAGAGTATCCACATTGAAGTTCAATGATATTCTCAAGTCAACATAACAGTGTAACATTGGAAATCTAAAGTTTCATATAAACCCAATTGTTATTAACCAACAGAAAACTCTCGGATGAGTCATTCTATAGTTATCCAATAATTGCAAGCACGTAACCCCTTAGTACCCTCAACAGGCATGAGTAACACATCGTCCAATGTTTGGAGATCATTATGTATTCCGGTGTCTATGGATGTATTGATATCCTTTCTTGAAACATATTGATCAGAAATATTTAAACCAATATATTATTCAATATTATGGTAATTTTCTCATGATTACAGCTGTTTGTAATTAATATCACATGAAATATTATTTAAGGACTTTCTGATTAATATACTTTAAGTTAATTACTTGGTTAATAATATCACAATATAATAATATATAATAAAAATTAAACACTTTTATTACGAAAAAGATTTGTTGTGGAGTTAGATATATGTAACAAATTACATAATTGCCCCTGAGCATACTGTTAAATCTCTTAATACTAACCTTCTATCCAAAGAAAATGAATCGTCTTTGGAATAGTGTTTAGCTTCAAATGATTCAACTTGTACCCAACTATGACTTTATATAACACGATCAATGTTGTCGTGTGATTGACCATAATCAAAGTGTTGTTTAGACACACAAGATTCAAGTCAAAAGACTAATATATATCGTCAAAATGTGATCTTATTTTTTAATTTTAACATTTAGAAGACTCTCGATGAGTCATTCTGTAGTTGTCTGACACAACTACATGTACATAACCTTTTGGTCCTCGAAACGGTCATGAGTAATTCACCGTCCATCGTATGCAGAACATTACGTATACTGGTCTCCATGGATATATCAATATCATATTCTCCATACATCTTGACTAGAAATATTTAAGAACGAATTTTTATTTTATACGGTTTAATAACCATGGTTACAAATACATTCGTAACAACAATCGGTTGGATATTTTTCCACAAGATTTTCTACATGTATACATTTAATGTGTTGAATATACGAGTATATGATTTTTGTTTGATGATAATAAACAATATTCATTTTAATGTATTTGATAATGTACTATTTTATTTTTCACATAATTAAATAAATATTTTCCGAATAAAATAAATAAAACAGAATTTAAATTTAGGCAGATATTTTGTTCAAATAAATATTTATTACAATTTTGAATAGTACAAATTTGAGCTCTCACTATATACACAATTTTCAAATAATACAATTTTGATTACATCACAATTTTTTATTTACAAATGCCCACACTACATATCGCTCATTCACTCATATTTATCTTCAACTCTATTCCAAATTGAATCTAGCATTTGAGCAATTTGCAAAATAAACACTAATGCAGTAAAATTGAAAAAGAAATATTTTGCAGTGTAAAATAAAATGTATTTTGAAAATATTATTTGCCTCAGTTATTTGGGTGTTCGTAATTTTGAATTCATCATACACAAACAGCTTGTGACATGCATGGTGTATCACTGTACATGACACAAGGTCGTGCATACCGATATACACTTAAAATTACAAGGACAGGTGAGCACAAAATCAAATCCAATCAAAAGCCGGATTCAACTCAAGTGCAATACAAATAAAGTCATGACACGAGCATAAGACCAAACCCAAACTATAATCTAGATTCAACTCAGCTGCAAATCAAAATGTACAACATGAAATGATCGAGTTTAATATCAAAGCAAACACAAATGTACATGAACACAAGCTCAGACTCAAGTGAAAACAACATTTGCAAACACAGTTCAAAAATACAAAACAACACTGACACATATATGAAACTATATGTAAACAGCCTCAACATGAAGCATGAATGCAATAACAAAAAGCAGCGAGCAAATTCAAGTGCATCAGACCTCAATGAATTAGATGTCCAGATTCATACAATGCCACAAAGAAAAATAACCAAGAAATGATACAGCATGAAAATACAAGAAAAGTTCAAGCAGGCTGTACATGAAGACAAACCCCAGTGCAGCATATATACATGTTGACCAAGCTACACAATGAACACAACACAATTGTACTCAATACAACTATAAATGCACAGCACATATCAAGTATACATGAGCATGAACCAAATAGACCAGTGAATAGCAAGTAGTACGAGACTGAACTGGACACAATGCAACTGAAATGTAAAATGTCTCGAAGTAAATGAGGACTCAATGCACTGACTCGAAGAACAATGTACAAGACAATAACTCATTACACAAATGTGGCAATGTTGAAGATTTCAATATGCAGAGAGTTAAGGAAGGTCTAACAAAGATAGTTTTTTTTACATCATCAAACATAAATGTTGAACTCAATTTTGGAGTAACAAAGTAAAGAACAGCAGGACAGTGATCGAACAATCAAAGTTAAGGCCAATTCAATCTGAATTTATCAAGTCATGGAACAGCAAAATACAAGTGAGTGTATCAAGTCAGAGTTGTGACAAAAAAAGTCAAAATATCATCACAAAACTACCATAACCGAAGTCACCAGCAAAATCAACACCGTGATGACCAAGGCAAAAGAACGAACCAAGTCAGAAATCAAACAAGCTATGATGGCCACGAAAGAAATCAAGTCGTGAGAAACAAGCAAACAAAATATATGAATTGGAACAAGTCGGTAATAATCTCAAGCATCCAAACGAAGATCAATAGCCAAAGCTAAATTAACTTATTAATTCAAATCAGTATATTTGAACGAAAATATAGGTATTAGAATCCTATAAAACCCAATCATCATCGGCATGTAAAATCCATTCGAGTTCAAGCAAAAAAAGAATAATCATTCAACTTGAATCAAGATCATGTTCAAGCAAGCTAACAAGAAAAGCTAAAAGCATAAATTACATACCAGATTCTTTGAACCGAACTCGATGAAATTGAAGCAGCCATATGCAAAATCGAAGAGACGATTATTCGACAAAATAAGCATCGCAAGATCATAAATTCAGATGATCAATTGAAGCGGTGCTTCAATTTAAGAAAGCCCTATTTTTTCTCGAGGAACAAAGCAGCTAATTTTCGAAGGAACGAAAGTGTTCGAGGAACAAAGCAGCTAATTTTCGAAGGAATGAAAGTGTTCGAGCAATAGAAAAGAGGAAGACGGTTTTTCAAAGGAATGGGCCGACATAAATAAAAAGGAGAAAGGGATTTCTTATATCACTTTATTTACTTTGGGCCGGTCTCTTTCCTCTTGGGCTTTAGTTAATTTAAAATTAGGGTTTTGTTTTTAATTGTTTTAAATTCGTATTTTCTTCTTTAAACCATTGTAAATTCTAGTCGTGTGACTAGGGGACGAACTACGGTGGTGTATTTCGAGAATTCACAACTCGGTGGCTGAGTTGTGGTAGGATTTTGAGCGTAGAGTTAGGTTAGTCGATAGATGGTGCCGTGAGTTCACGTGTGTAAGCGTCTACTACTTAATTTCTTGTAGAAACCTTGGAGGCAGCACGTAGGCAGGGTTTTGCCGAAGCTGGGTAAATCTGTGTATTCTATTTTCTGCTTTTAATATTCTGCTATTATATGTGCTACTATAATTCTACTAAATCTGTGTTGCAATTATTTTATATAAACTTCAGCAATAATTTTTATAATTAATAGTATCACCCTATTCACCCCTCCCTTTAGTGTGAAATCGATCCTACAAGTGGTATCAGAGCTAGGAACAAAGCCATTTTTGCTTTACAAATTTGAATTTTTAAAATGGCTTCTTTTAATAATGCTTTTACCGAGGGTCAGTCCAAAATTATTCCTCCTATTTTGGACGGAACAAATTTTTTGAATTGGAAATTAAAAATGAAATTTTATTTAAAATCTGTTAATTTTAAATGTTGGGATATTATTGAAAATGGGTGTGATAGAATAAATGAGAAAAATACTTGGATTAATGCTCTTGCTACGCATATATTATATTCTCATATTAACCAAGATAATTTTAATTTTATCTCTCATTGTGAAAATGCACAGGAAATCTGTAATATTTTTGATGCAATATATGGTGCAAAAGTTAATAATCGTGAGAGATCCCCCATAATCGACTCAATCAAAGAAACGTGCTTAACGAGATTGGTAAAAAGCAGTAATGATGATAATAATGATGATGGAGCAGCTGAGCTGGCGTTACTAATGAAGAAATTCAAAAAGTGGAACTGCAAATACAGAAATCCATCTCTAAATCAAAATTTGAAAAGCAGAATAGTCAAAGCACTAGACAACTCAGAAGAACAGGAAATCATTTGTCACAGTTGCAATAAACCCGGTTATATCAAACCCAATTTTCCTCGAAATCGACACGGCCAAGAAAAGAATTCGAAAAGAAGAAATTTTATAGCCACATGGAAAAGCACTAGCAGTAAGAGTGAAAGAGCAGATCTGTGCTTTCAAGGTGATATAACTGATAGCGAAGATGACAAGTCAAGCGCGGTATCAAAACTCACCCACTCAGAATTACTTATATACTTCCACGAAGTAAATGGATGTTTTGAACGACTTAGGGAGAAATATGCCAAAATTAAATCACAAAGAGATAGTTTGATAGAATTAAATAAATAGCTTGATCAATTGGTTAAAAACTATCGAACTAAGTGCACTAAGAGTGATAAGTGTCCATCACTCGAAGAAGAGATTAAAAAATCAGAAATTATAATTAAATCGCTTGAAAATGAAATTTTGATTTTGAAAGAAAGTGAAAATACAAGGAGAGAAAATTCCATTAAGAAGCGCACACAATTATTAAATGAAAATGAATCTCTCAAAACACAGGTCCAACAACGGTCAACGACTTTAGGAAAATTTCCAAAGGAGAAAGATCATTGAATATGCTATTAGGGAAACAAACTATTAATAAAGTTAGACAAGAACTTGGGTATAATCAATCTGAATTTGGTAAAAGAAAAATTAATCTAGTCAATTCAAAGTGCACAATATGTTGGAAAAACTGGACACAATCTTTTGCTGGTATACACCCAAAAATGTGAAAACCATACCAATTTGGGTTCCAAAAGGCACGAATATAAAATCCCTCAAAGTTAAACAAATCAAGGTACCGAAAGAAATATATATAAATAGTTTTGGATCTACATAATTATATTTTTCAAAAAAATTTGCCACTAACAACCATGGACCTATAAAAACAAATAGGTCACAAAAATATTTTAACGTGTAGGTGTGGTGGTAGGCTAAGGAACAACAACAATGTTATTTGGATTCTAGATATTCCAGAAACACAACGGGCGACAAATCAAAGTTCCTTAGCCTAGTACAAAGGTAGCAGAATCACAATGGGCAACGGGAAATATTATCGGTAAATGTAAAATTGGTAATGGTACATTTATCTTAAACGATTTATTAAATGTGATAATCTGCACCATAATCTAGATCAAATCAACTAGTTATGTGATGAAATAATGAATGTTGATAATGATCCTGACTTATGCAAATCTTTGGACTAGTTCATATAAAAAAATTCTTCTTATGATGGTGTTGACATTATGTTTTGTGTTTGCTTGTATACACGGTTTCAATTCAAAGTCAATTCAATTTCATTTAAAAGCTGTTAAAAATGATTTTAATGTATTTTGTTGCACATTTCAAGGTCTGGTCTATAACTTTCATTTAATGATAATCCTGAGTTGATGGAAAATTTAGATGCAGATTACACTGGCAATCCAGTTGATAGAAAAATTACTAGTGAAATGTGATTTATGTCGAGACATTCATTAGCTGCATCGTTTTTCAAAGAAAATAGTTGCATATTTTTCATTTCAAATAATTTTCAAACTGCAGACATTTTTCTAAAACCCCTTCTAGAAAATCATTTTTTCGTTGACCTTGTTTCATATTAGTCATTTTCGAAAATTTGATTTTATAATTATTTTTGGATATGATTTGACTATATTAACTAATCTGACTCCCTATTGATTATTGAAAAGATAAATAGTGATTGAAAAAGTGCTGAGTGTTGATATTAATCATATATTATAACTTGAGATGGTATATTTAGTAAATTTCTTTAGAAATTTGAACAAGAGTTATAAAAACTTTTTGTTGGTAAAAATTCCATGACCATCCCTATTGCTATCATTTTTCTACCGACCATCATTCATCAAAATCCAATATAGTATGTCAATATGTGGTGTTTTGAACAGGAATCTTTTGTTTTTCATTTTATAATATTTTTAGCAATAAAAACATCCAAAGTACTCACTCTTATTTAAAAGTCCTCACAGTTATGCATGGGTGAATTACTTGGAATTTTTGATTATGTGCTTTCATACTCATTTAAAAGTCCTCACGGTTATGCACATATGAAACGGATAACAAAATTGATTAATTAAATAGACAGGTTGATTCTAATCCCATTTAGAAGTCCTCACGGTTATGCATGGTTAGAAGATACTTGAATTCATTTTAAAAAAAATTGGAATATTACTAATCTTATTTAAAAGTCTTGACGGTTATGCATAGTTAGTAGATATTCAAATTCCTGATATAAATATATCACAAATAGACACAACTATATGGTTTTATTTGATGATACTATCATTCTAAAGTGGAATATGCACCTAACAAAGTGTTTATGATTTTTGTTTGATTTTTTATTGAAATTTAATAGTTATATTCGATTGAGTTTAATGTATTTGTTTTTGCAAGGCAAGCCGGTTTTATAGTGGGCCGTCCACTATTATTACGAAAGTAATAAAGTTGAAGTACATGAGATAGGTAAAAGCACCTAAACTACTAAGAAAAAAGGATAATAAAAAAATACAGCACAGGTATGTGACAGACATGTCACAGTAGCTAAATTGAGTTTAATGTTGTATTAATGTCTATCACTTTATCTTTATTTTTCTAATACTATTACTCTTTTGCTGATAACAATAGGGGGAGAGAAAAGTTAAAATTTTGGCAAATAAAGGTTAAATATTATTTTTATTTGCATCAAGGCTCATTTGAATATTTTTTATTTATTCTCATGCATATATGGAGGGAAGCTTTATATAGAGAGGGAGCATACAAATAGGGGGAGCTAATTGAATAATCAAATACATTTAATAAATTTAAAATCTTAAATATATGTTTGTTATCATCAAAAGGATGAGATTGTTGAATATACGAGTATACAATTTTTGTTCGATGATAACAAACAATATTCATTCAAATGTATTTGATAATGTACTATTTTATTTTTTCACATAATTAAATAAATATTTGTTGAATAATATAAATAACACAGAATTTAAATTCAAACGGATATTTTATTCAAACCAATATTTATTACAATTTTGAATAACACAAATTTGAGCTCTCACTATACACATAATTTTCAAATAATACAATTTTGATTACGTTACAATTTTTTATTTACAAATGTCCTCACTGCATATCGCTCATTCACTCATATTTATCTTCAACTCTATTCTAGATTGGATCCAGCATCTGAGCAATCTGCAAAATAAGCACTAACATAGTAAAATTGAAAAAGAAATATTTTTACGGTGTAAAATAAAATGTATTTTGAAAATATTATTTGCCTCAGTTATTTGGGTTGTTCGTCATCATTTAATTTTGAATTCATCATACACGAACAGCTTGTGACATGCACAGCTTATCACTGTATATGCCACAAGGTCGTGCACACCGATATACACTTGATAAAATTACATGGACAAGTGAGCACAAGGTAAAACCCAATCAAAAGCCGGATTCAACTCAAGTGCAATACAAATAAAGTCATGACACGAGCACAAGGTCGAACCCGAGGTATAAGCTGGATTCAACTCAGGTGCAAATCAAAATGTACAACATGAAATGATCAAGTTCAATATCAAAACAAACCCAAATGTACATGAACACAAGCTCGGACTCAAGTGAAAACAACAGTTGCAAACATAGTTCAAAAATACGAACCAACACTGACACATATATGCAACTGTATGCAAACTGCCTCAACTCAAGCAAATGCATATCAGACTGCAACAAAATATCAATGGAGCATATACATGAACTAGAACAAAAAAC